>OV702285.1:39335022-41914338 GCA_916181665.1 Avena sativa | reverse complement strand
CAGGGCTCGGGGTCGATGGGGATCGTGTCTACGTACAGGTTTGGAAGAGAGTATTAGTAGGTGGGAGGATCCTAAAGCAAGAAAGGCTGGCAGCGGAGGGGGCTTTGTGCAAAAGGGCCAGGGAGAGCCGGGTGAGGCAAGGTTTTGGTCGTGTGCGTGCATGGCGGTGTGCGTCTGCTGTGTGGGTTGTGTTGTGTGTCCATCGGTCTCCTTGGCACTGCGGATATTCAGTTTTGGCTGGGAAAAGATGTTCACGCTTAGGTGTGATAAACGTGTGACAAGTCTTTAAAGACGGTCATTAAGAAATTTGCTCTTATGAAAAATGGTAGTCATCGCAAATTTTAAGTCTGTCAGTAATCGTAGTGTTACCTGTGACAGACATCCATAGATACATGTCACTAAGTAATTATTTATTCAGCCGGTCTCTAAAAAAATACTAGTGACAGTCACTTTTATATGGGTGTCACTGGTGTTTTGTACTAGTGACAGACGTATATATCTTTGCCTGTCGCTGGTCATCCTTTCTAGTGACGGGCTGAATTTTGTCCGTCACTAACCACCTGGAGGCTATAAGTCTTTCTCCAGTAGTGAGCGTCATGTTCAGCCCGGAAGAAGGTTTGCCTCAGGGAACTCACTCAACCGCAATGGCCGTCTTTTTCTCATGCATGCTGAAGAAGCCCAGGAAGCGCCAGATGTCTTCCTGTGTATGCTTTCTGTTAATTCAGTACTTGCTAGAGTGTTGTTTGATTCTGGTGCATCGCACTCATTTGTCACCGAAGAATTTGCATGCACTAGTAAGATTCAACCAACCAAACTGAAGCATGTTATGATTGTTCATATCCCCGTATCAACCACCAAAGCTAGGCAAATTTGCAAAGCCGTCCCTATCCGAATCCATGGCATATATTTTTATGCAAATCTGATAGTACTCGGAACTAAAGGTTTGGAAGTAGTACTAGGAATGGATTGGATGTCCAAACATAAAGGATTAATTGACTGTGCCAAGAAATCCATAACCATGACCAGTACAGCTGGAGGCATGTATCTAAAAACATACCTCGTCAATTCAAGTGCAACAAGAGTATAGCCCAACCTACCATTGACCAAGTCCGGATAGTCTGTGAATACCCCGATGTATTTCCAGATGTTTTGCCCGTTATGCCCCCAGATCGGGAAATCGAGTTTATCATTGAACTAATCCCCAGAACAGGACCCATAGGCCAGATACCATATAGTATGAACCCGTCTGAACTAGCGGAACTGAAGAAGCAACTGGATGCCATGCTGAAAATTGGATTGATTCAACCAAGTGCGTCACCATGGAGATCACTTGTCTTGTTTGTGGATAAGAAGGATGGAGGTAACCGTTTGTGTATGGATTATCGGAAGTTGAATGATGTCACTATTAAGAACAAATACCCGTTGCCCAAGATAGAAGAATTGTTTGATCAGTTGACCGGTGCCAAAGTGTTTTCTAAGATTGATCTTAGAACTGGCTATCATCAACTCAAGATTCGCGCAGAGGATATCCCCAAGACTGCCTTTACCACCAGATATGGATTATACGAGTATAATGTCATGTATTTTGGATTAACCAATGCCCTCGCTTATTTCATGAATCTCATGAATAAGATTTTTATGGACTTCCTGGATAAGTTTGTCGTTGTTTTCATCGATGACATTCTGATTTATTCCAAATCAGAAGAAGAACATGAGCTACACCTAAGGACCATTCTTGGAACCCTTAGAGAGCATCAGTTGTGTGCCAAGTTTAGCAAATGTGAATTCTGGTTACAAGAGGTAGGATTCCTCGGCCACATTGTATCAGCCGGAGGAATTGCCGTTGACCCTGCAAAGGTGAAAGATGTCGAAGATTGGCAAGCACCAACCACTCAAACCCAAGTTCGGCATTTCTCGGATTGGCGGGATACTACCGCAAGTTCGTAGAAAGATTCTCGAGTATCGCCAGACCCATGACCCAATTGCTGAAGAACGACAAGAAGTTTGAATGGACGGACAAATGTGAAGCGAGTTTTCAAGAAGTCAAGAGGAGATTGATTTCAGCCCCAATCTTAATCATGTCGGATATCACGAAGCCCTTTGATGTGTATTGTGACGCTTCTGTCACATCCCAAGACTTTCCAAATCTTGTAATGTGAAAATAAATGAATAAAATAAAACTTTGTTTGATTTTCAGAGCCAGAAGAAACTTTTTGAATCCAAATTGGAACCTAGAAACATTTGAATTAAATAAATCCTAAAGGGATTTAAAAAGTTAAACATTTTAAAGGAAAACAAAATATTTTGAAAATACTATTTTGATCATTAAAATAAAAGGATTTGGTTTTCAATTGAAATAAAAGTTTTATAGATAAAGATTGTTTTATAGAGCCAAATTAAACCTTGGCCAAATCTTTGAATAAAACAATTTGTTTTGAAATAGTAAAGGTTTACTTAAATAAAATAATGAAGATTTAATATCCAATTTTTATTTAAGTAAAGGCCTTTCCCATTTTAAATAAACACCAAAACTTATTATTTTTGGTTTAAATAGGTTTTCCAAGTATTTTATATTCTCTAATAACACCTAATAAAGTGTTTTGTCTTTATTTTAGATTTTAAAATAAATATTATTAATAAAATCAAACCCTATTTGATTTAATAACTAAAGTCCATTTTATTTAATTATTAATGGACCCTAAAGTAAAAGGATTATATTATTTTAAACAAGTTTTCCAAATATTCTTTATTATCAAATAAAACCTACTGATTTGGATTTGAAAGCATTTGGAATTCAAATGGAGATTTTATTAATTAAACCAAACCTTATTTTATTAATAAACCATGATCCATTTTATTTAATTATAAATGGAACCTTTAACAAAATTGTTATTTATTTTAAACAAGCTTTTTAGATATACCTTATTTCAAATACAACCCACTATTTTGGTTTTGGAAAATATATGGATTTAAATTGAGTTTGAAATAAATCAAAACCTAATTTGATTAATTAGCAATGGGCATTTATTTAATTAATAATGGACTTTATTATTTAAAAATTATGGATTTTAGATTTAGATTCAGGCTACTGAACAGAACTAAGTCAAATTTACAAAGTTTGGGTGTTGTTTGAATTGATGTGAACATTGTTTGTTTGTTTGAAATTCAAAACAGAAAAATAGAATTAGAAAAAGAAAAAGAATCAGACAGAAAAAAAAGAGAAACAACAGCAGCCCAACAAGGCCCAGCCCAACAGCTCAAACAGCCCAGCTCCCCTCTCCCCTCCCCCGAAGCGTTTCTTTTCTTACTCAGAAACCTACTCAGACAGAGACTGACCGGTGGCCCCCTCTTCTCCCTCTCTCTCACTCGCTGACAAGACGACCCCACACCACTGTTCTTCTCTCTCACCCGCCGCTGACCGAGCCTTCCCCCTCGCTGCCGTTGCTGCCTTCAAACCGCGGATTCAATTCGCCTTAACGCGACCGCCGTTACTCGAGTTGATCACGCAGACGTAAACGCCCGTGTCTCCTCTATATTTCCCCTCTGACACCTCGCGCTCGCACGCCCCAGACCGCCCCCAATTTCTCCTCGAGCTCCTCTGTTCCGACCACCGTCCCCGAGCAATTCAGACGAAGCCTCGCCGCCCCTTGCCTCCTCGACCATCCTCTCGTGATCCCCATCTCCTGGCGATCATCCCCGTAGCACCAGCTTGCCCCCGAGCGATCCAGAGCGTCGACAACCACGACGACCACCGTCGCCACCGTCTGCCTCTTTCTCCGACGAGCCCCACAGGTAGATTCTGGTCGCCCCTCTCCTCCCCGAGAACACGATGATGATCTCCAAGCTCATACGAACCTAACAGCACTTCCCGTTTGTCTTAGGGCGCCCCCAATCCTCGCCATCGTCAAGCACAGAGCGCCGCCGTGTCTGCTTCTTCTCCGGCGACGTCTCCCAGGTAAACCAGACCGCCCCGCGCCTTCTCGTTCACGCACACACCTTCGCCGTGTCCTTGCGCTCCTGACTATGTGTTTTGTTTACCTCCTGGTGATCTGCAGCATCATCCTCGACAGCAACCCGAGAGCACCGCCGCCCGCAGCAACTCCGGCGAGCAGTCTTGCCAAGACCAGAGCACCCCTTGACCAACCACGAGTACCCTGAGCTTCGCCGTGACCCCCTGAGCCCGGTGAGCAACCCCTCCTTCTCCCTCACCTCCTGTAGCGTCGCCTCCGTCGTTGACCGACCGCTCCGCCGCCGTTAGCCGCCGCAGCGCCGCTCGTCTATGGTCGAGCACCCCACAGCCGTTAGATCTAGATCGGACGCACTGGACAGAATCACTTAACGCGAAGAGGTATGTCCTCTGGACCGCACGATTTGAGTTAGATCCAACGCCTCTCGATGCTTGATCCAACCGAAACGGTATCAGCGAGTAGGGTTAGGACACGTGTCTGTTATTCTGTTTAAAACAGAATTTGAAAACAGAAACTTTTGGAAACTTCAAACCCTTGTATCTTTGGATCCACACGTCCAAATTTGACAAATTTTATATCAATGGATTCAGGAGAACAAACCCTAGCCAGCCATGGCCTTAGTTTAGCAAATAGTATCTGTTAGCTTGTTTGAATTTGCAGAAACATTTGTGTACTTGTTTAGGGTATAAAAATTGTTTAAAAATGAGTTTTGAATTAAAACCTTTGCAAAATGGTTTGTTGTGACCTTACTGACCCTAGGAACCAACCCTTGGTGTTAAAAATGATTTTGGTGAAATTTAAGTTAAATTATTTAACTTAGCCATTTTTCTAACCAAATAAACTCATTGATTTTATCATAGAAATGTTTTTGCAAGGAAAACTTTGGGAAAATGTTTTGGACCAAAACTTACTGACCCAAAACATCAAACCTTGCCAAGGGCAACTCACTTGGTGAAAAACCTACAGTTTTGCTTTGATAAGAATAAATTTTCACCACATAAAATGATGAATGAATTTTTAAATGGTCTTAAGATAAAACCCAATTGCAAATGACCTTGCCATTTTGGTAAATGACCAATTTGGACCTTACAAAGTTTACAAACCTAGTAGAGACCAACCTTGCAAAAGAACCCCCTTTGCATGACTTAGACTCCATTGCTATGTGTGTAAAATTGTTTGTTTAACCTTGGTTTGGAATGTTAGTTGATTTGGTGATTGGCTTGATTGACTTGTAGTGAAATTAGCAAAGTGTGAAACTAGCAAGATCAAGGAAGTGAACCCCCATTCCCTACCAAAAGGCAAGTGACACTATCATTTAAAGTCCTACTATTTTCATTATACTTAGTGGATTATGAAAACATGCATGAAAGACATTTTGTACTTATGCTATGCTAAAAACCAAATAGGATTCCCTATACACTCCTTAGTGAAAATATTGAAGTTGTACATGCTTAGCCATGCTATATGCTATAATTTGAAAAGGAGATACATGTTGAGATTTTACAAAGATTGAGAAAAGGACTTGTGTTTTACATAATAAAACAAGGACTCAATGAACCACCTAGGTGGAGGATACTTTAAGTTTTGGAGAAGGTTGCAACAAAAGGGAACCATGTCTATGGCAATCACTTTGTGTTGTGCTCCAAAAGAAAACCACCTAGGAAACTTAGAGATCAAACATGCTTCTCCAATTGTGGCTTCCGTGTGCAACCACATGCTATTATGGCTCTGGCTTAGTCAATTACACTAGGAAGACCCATACATTGTCTTTAGTTACTGGACATGGGGATCTGGAATGCTTCATGGG
The DNA here is from genome assembly GCA_916181665.1 of Avena sativa. Taxonomy (NCBI): domain Eukaryota; kingdom Viridiplantae; phylum Streptophyta; class Magnoliopsida; order Poales; family Poaceae; genus Avena; species Avena sativa. Next base: position 41,908,563 of record OV702285.1, on the reverse strand, counting down.
GGCTGAAGACAAAGCTAGCAATGATGTATGGGAGGACCTTTTGGAAAGACTTCGTCACATTCTCAATCTGCCAGTACTCCATCTTGGTGAGCACTAATCCAGTAGGGCACTGGTGGCAAAAGGATGGGATTGTGACATGTGGGTAAAGTGTACTCCTTCTGCAGAAGTTAATAAAATCTAAGTACTTAGCCGTGTCCCCGGTTATGGACAATACTGAGCAACTAAAGTTTGAACTATGGGAGATCTCGACATTCCAACTTCTAATATAAAAAAAAACTTGATGCACTTGGGGGTACCAAGGAATTCAAAGAGATTTTGTAAAACTTGTTGCACTTGGGGTTACCAAGGTGCTCAAGAGCATGATGTACTTGGGGATACCAAGGAACTCATGAGTTTTGATAAAACTTGTTGCACTTGGGGTTACCAAGGTGCTCAAGAGATTTTGACAAGGATTTGAACACTTGAGTTTCTACCAAGGAGTTCAAGGAACTTGGAAAAGAAATTTGACAAAGAACTTTAAAACCCTTTTTGAAAAGATAGGATAAAACAATGCTTTATGCAAATAAGCCTTAAAATCTACTTAGCCAAATATGCATATAATGATAGGATCCACTCTTATTATACATAAAAGTGAAACTTGCCAATACAATTCAAAATGTATTGACCCTTGTGGCTGTAACTTGAAATGTTGCAGGTTGATTGTTTTTAAATGAAGATTGTTTGATTGACTAGGACTACAAAGTCTACAACCAACATCTGCCTGTGGCACTTTGAAGATGAAGGACCCATGCTTATAGTTATTCTGCTGCAATGTAATGTAATAGCCATATGAGCTATGAAAGATGTAATAAACTTATGTTATTCCTGGTTATAAAGTTATATTATGACCTTTGTTTCTTGATATTACATCTTAACTGTGGATGCTAGCTATTGATCCAGGGACTAGCATTATAAAACACAGGAGGAACCTACTTTATTGGGTTGGGACCCCTACAGATGGTATCAGAGCATTGTGTTGCCTGTAGGATTTGTAAACCTAGGATTGGACAAAAACCCTTAGAGAAGTAGTAGTTGTTTTGTTCCAAAACTTATTTACAAAACAAACTTGTATACTCTTTCCTCAACCATTTTGGTTTCAACTCTACATCTCTTCTACTTCAACTTGATGGAAAAGCCTACCCATGGCCAAAGACTTGATCATATGCAAAGGACTTCTTCAACATCTACAACTCTAATGACTTCAACATCTTCAGCTCTAATGACTTCAACATCTTCAGCATGATCACCAAGGACTTCCAACTTGGAAACTACTAAGGACTACAAGTGAAACAAGGAAATCCTACTCAAGATTTAGAGACTGAGGGAATGCAAAATAAGAAGGAACCATCAACAATTTGAAGTATTGTGACCAAGAGTTTTCTCAAGGAACCATGACCTCATACAAGAAGAATCATAAAGGAAGGAGGAATCACAAGTAAACCATGTAGATGGACCACCATTTATAGTTAAGTCAAACACACCAACTTATGTGGTGTAACAAAAATATTTTGTTGCCTAAAAATGTGCTTGAACTTTGTTGTTTGAGTGAAAAGTTGTTTGTGAATGCTTGCACATTGTTTGTATGAGTTGTGAGGTGTGTGATTAGAAACAATTCCTTAGAAATAACTTGCCTATTCTAAACTCCCTTCAAACCTAAACAGATGACTACTCCAAAGGACTCCAAGATTGATGACATCAACACCAACCTAGCTCATAGCATGAAAGAGCTCATAGCAACCCAACACCAGTTGAACCAACTAACAGCTCAGTTCCTAGTCAACAATAGTGATAAGGATCCAGCACTGCAAAGGTTTTTGGAGGAACAATCCCAACTGATGCTTAAGGTGACTAATCAAATGATTAGCATGGAAGAAAACTATCCAAAGAGAATTTATGATAACAAGGATGAAAAGAATATTGTTCTAGATGGAGCCTCAGCTTGCATTATTTGTGGAGACAAGGATCATACATCCAAGGAGCATGAAGGACAATGCCCCAATTGTGAAGAGGATCATCCTATTGGACAATGTCCTACCTCTCAAGCTACTTGCTACCTGTGTGAAGGAAGTGATCATACTCCAGGTTTATGTCCTATCTATGCCATGGTGGAACAAAGGAAACAAGAAGGATCCAAGTCTACCAAAGGAAAAGGACCACTCCTACATCCAAACAAGACAACCCAATTCAAAGGATAAAAGAAAATCAAGAAGCCCAAGCAAGACATGAGCCTTGTACAATGTCGTAAATGTAAGGAAATGGGACACTACTCCAGTGGATGCCCAGATAACAAGAAGAATAAAGAGATTGACCAAGTGTGGTGCAATAACTGCAAAGAACCAGGCCATTATGTAGCAACTTGTCCATAAGAACAACGCAAAGAACTCAAGGACATTCATTGCTTCAACTGCAAGAATCCAGGACATTATGCAAGTAACTGTCCAGAAAGGATGAAAAACAAGTTGAACAAGCCTATGGAGAAACTCAACCTTGACCCATGAGTCAAGTGTAGAAATAAAGCAAAAGTTTGCTTAGAGAAGTTTTCCAGGACCCAAGAAGGCCAATATGTAATTTTTGTTTGAACATTTTTAAGGGTGGTAGTACCCTAGTTGTTTTGAACTTGCTTGTAACCCTGCCTTCCCAAATCTCGGGACGAGATTTATTTTAAGGGTGGTAGCCTGTCACATCCCAAGACTTTCCAAATCTTGTAATGTGAAAATAAATGAATAAAATAAAACTTTGTTTGATTTTCAGAGCCAGAAGAAACTTTTTGAATCCAAATTGGAACCTAGAAACATTTGAATTAAATAAATCCTAAAGGGATTTAAAAAGTTAAACATTTTAAAGGAAAACAAAATATTTTGAAAATACTATTTTGATCATTAAAATAAAAGGATTTGGTTTTCAATTGAAATAAAAGTTTTATAGATAAAGATTGTTTTATAGAGCCAAATTAAACCTTGGCCAAATCTTTGAATAAAACGATTTGTTTTGAAATAGTAAAGGTTTACTTAAATAAAATAATGAAGATTTAATATCCAATTTTTAATTAAGTAAAGGCCTTTCCCATTTTAAATAAACACCAAAACTTATTATTTTTGGTTTAAATAGGTTTTCCAAGTATTTTATATTCTCTAATAAAACCTAATAAAGTGTTTTGTCTTTATTTTAGATTTTAAAATAAATATTATTAATAAAATCAAACCCTATTTGATTTAATAACTAAAGTCCATTTTATTTAATTATTAATGGACCCTAAAGTAAAAGGATTATATTATTTTAAACAAGTTTTCCAAATATTCTTTATTATCAAATAAAACCTACTGATTTGGATTTGAAAGCATTTGGAATTCAAATGGAGATTTTATTAATTAAACCAAACCTTATTTTATTAATAAACCATGATCCATTTTATTTAATTATAAATGGAACCTTTAACAAAATTGTTATTTATTTTAAACAAGCTTTTTAGATATACCTTATTTCAAATACAACCCACTATTTTGGTTTTGGAAAATATATGGATTTAAATTGAGTTTGAAATAAATCAAAACCTAATTTGATTAATTAGCAATGGGCATTTATTTAATTAATAATGGACTTTATTATTTAAAAATTATGGATTTTAGATTTAGATTCAGGCTACTGAACAGAACTAAGTCAAATTTACAAAGTTTGGGTGTTGTTTGAATTGATGTGAACATTGTTTGTTTGTTTGAAATTCAAAACAGAAAAATAGAATTAGAAAAAGAAAAAGAATCAGACAGAAAAAAAAGAGAAACAACAGCAGCCCAACAAGGCCCAGCCCAACAGCTCAAACAGCCCAGCTCCCCTCTCCCCTCCCCCGAAGCGTTTCTTTTCTTACTCAGAAACCTACTCAGACAGAGACTGACCGGTGGCCCCCTCTTCTCCCTCTCTCTCACTCGCTGACAAGACGACCCCACACCACTGTTCTTCTCTCTCACCCGCCGCTGACCGAGCCTTCCCCCTCGCTGCCGTTGCTGCCTTCAAACCGCGGATTCAATTCGCCTTAACGCGACCGCCGTTACTCGAGTTGATCACGCAGACGTAAACGCCCGTGTCTCCTCTATATTTCCCCTCTGACATCTCGCGCTCGCACGCCCCAGACCGCCCCCAATTTCTCCTCGAGCTCCTCTGTTCCGACCACCGTCCCCGAGCAATTCAGACGAAGCCTCGCCGCCCCTTGCCTCCTCGACCATCCTCTCGTGATCCCCATCTCCTGGCGATCATCCCCGTAGCACCAGCTTGCCCCCGAGCGATCCAGAGCGTCGACAACCACGACGACCACCGTCGCCACCGTCTGCCTCTTTCTCCGACGAGCCCCACAGGTAGATTCTGGTCGCCCCTCTCCTCCCCGAGAACACGATGATGATCTCCAAGCTCATACGAACCTAACAGCACTTCCCGTTTGTCTTAGGGCGCCCCCAATCCTCGCCATCGTCAAGCACAGAGCGCCGCCGTGTCTGCTTCTTCTCCGGCGACGTCTCCCAGGTAAACCAGACCGCCCCGCGCCTTCTCGTTCACGCACACACCTTCGCCGTGTCCTTGCGCTCCTGACTATGTGTTTTGTTTACCTCCTGGTGATCTGCAGCATCGTCCTCGACAGCAACCCGAGAGCACCGCCGCCCGCAGCAACTCCGGCGAGCAGTCTTGCCAAGACCAGAGCACCCCTTGACCAACCACGAGTACCCTGAGCTTCGCCGTGACCCCCTGAGCCCGGTGAGCAACCCCTCCTTCTCCCTCACCTCCTGTAGCGTCGCCTCCGTCGTTGACCGACCGCTCCGCCGCCGTTAGCCGCCGCAGCGCCGCTCGTCTATGGTCGAGCACCCCACAGCCGTTAGATCTAGATCGGACGCACTGGACAGAATCACTTAACGCGAAGAGGTATGTCCTCTGGACCGCACGATTTGAGTTAGATCCAACGCCTCTCGACGCTTGATCCAACCGAAACGGTATCAGCGAGTAGGGTTAGGACACGTGTATGTTATTCTGTTTAAAACAGAATTTGAAAACAGAAACTTTTGCAAACTTCAAACCCTTGTATCTTTTGATCCACACGTCCAAATTTGACAAATTTTATATCAATGGATTCAGGAGAACAAACCCTAGCCAGCCATGGCCTTAGTTTAGCAAATAGTATCTGTTAGCTTGTTTGAATTTGCAGAAACATTTGTGTACTTGTTTAGGGTATAAAAATTGTTTAAAAATGAGTTTTGAATTAAAACCTTTGCAAAATGGTTTGTTGTGACCTTACTGACCCTAGGAACCAACCCTTGGTGTTAAAAATGATTTTGGTGAAATTTAAGTTGAATTATTTAACTTAGCCATTTTTCTAACCAAATAAACTCATTGATTTTATCATAGAAATGTTTTTGCAAGGAAAACTTTGGGAAAATGTTTTGGACCAAAACTTACTGACCCAAAACATCAAACCTTGCCAAGGGCAACTCACTTGGTGAAAAACCTACAGTTTTGCTTTGATAAGAATAAATTTTCACCACATAAAATGATGAATGAATTTTTAAATGGTCTTAAGATAAAACCCAATTGCAAATGACCTTGCCATTTTGGTAAATGACCAATTTGGACCTTACAAAGTTTACAAACCTAGTAGAGACCAACCTTGCAAAAGAACCCCCTTTGCATGACGTAGACTCCATTGCTATGTGTGTAAAATTGTTTGTTTAACCTTGGTTTGGAATGTTAGTTGATTTGGTGATTGGCTTGATTGACTTGTAGTGAAATTAGCAAAGTGTGAAACTAGCAAGATCAAGGAATTGAACCCCCATTCCCTACCAAAAGGCAAGTGACACTATCATTTAAAGTCCTACTATTTTCATTATACTTAGTGGATTATGAAAACATGCATGAAAGACATTTTGTACTTATGCTATGCTAAAAACCTAATAGGATTCCCTATACACTCCTTAGTGAAAATATTGAAGTTGTACATGCTTAGCCATGCTATATGCTATAATTTGAAAAAGAGATACATGTTGAGATTTTACAAAGATTGAGAAAAGGACTTGTGTTTTACATAATAAAACAAGGACTCAATGAACCACCTAGGTGGAGGATACTTTAAGTTTTGGAGAAGGTGGCAACAAAAGGGAACCATGTCTATGGCAATCACTTTGTGTTGTGCTCCAAAAGAAAACCACCTAGGAAACTTAGAGATCAAACATGCTTCTCCAATTGTGGCTTTCGTGTGCAACCACATGCTATTATGGCTCTGGCTTAGTCAATTACACTAGGAAGACCCATACATTGTCTTTAGTTACTGGACATGGGGATATGGAATGCTTCATGGGGGCTGAAGACAAAGCTAGCAATGATGTATGGGAGGACCTTTTGGAAAGACTTCGTCACATTCTCAATCTGCCAGTACTCCATCTTGGTGAGCACTAATCCAGTAGGGCACTGGTGGCAAAAGGATGGGATTGTGACATGTGGGTAAAGTGTACTCCTTCTGCAGAAGTTAATAAAATCTAAGTACTTAGCCGTGTCCCCGGTTATGGACAATACTGAGCAACTAAAGTTTGAACTATGGGAGATCTCGACATTCCAACTTCTAATATAAAAAAAAACTTGATGCACTTGGGGGTACCAAGGAATTCAAAGAGATTTTGTAAAACTTGTTGCACTTGGGGTTACCAAGGTGCTCAAGAGCATGATGTACTTGGGGATACCAAGGAACTCATGAGTTTTGATAAAACTTGTTGCACTTGGGGTTACCAAGGTGCTCAAGAGATTTTGACAAGGATTTGAACACTTGAGTTTCTACCAAGGAGTTCAAGGAACTTGGAAAAGAAATTTGACAAAGAACTTTAAAACCCTTTTTGAAAAGATAGGATAAAACAATGCTTTATGCAAATAACCCTTAAACTCTACTTAGCCAAATATGCATATAATGATAGGATCCACTCTTATTATACATAAAAGTGAAACTTGCCAATACAATTCAAAATGTATTGACCCTTGTGGCTGTAACTTGAAATGTTGCAGGTTGATTGTTTTTAAATGAAGATTGTTTGATTGACTAGGACTACAAATTCTACAACCAACATCTGCCTGTGGCACTTTGAAGATGAAGGACCCATGCTTATAGTTATTCCGCTGCAATGTAATGTAATATCCATATGAGCTATGAAAGATGTAATAAACTTATGTTATTCCTGGTTATAAAGTTATATTATGACCTTTGTTTCTTGATATTACATCTTAACTGTGGATGCTAGCTATTGATCCAGGGACTAGCATTGTAAAACACAGGAGGAACCTACCTTATTGGGTTGGGACCCCTACAGCTTCCAAGATCGGTCTCGGATGTGTGCTAATGCAAGAAGTCAAAGTTATATCCTATCTATCCCGACAACTGAAACAACATGAGCAGAATTATCCAACCCATGACCTCGAGCTCGCAGCCGTAGTTCTAGCCCTGAAGACATGGAGGCATTACCTGATGGGAAATCGTTGTGAGATTTATTCGGATCACAAGATCCTGAAGTATATATTCACTCAGAAGGAGCTGAACATGAGACAGAGAATATGGATTGAGCTAATCAAGGATTACGATCGGGACATTCACTATCACCCCCGTAAAGCCAATGTGGTAGCGGTGCCCTTAGCAGATTGCCGTGCCTCTTGAACTCCATGATTTTGAAGGAGCAACCAAGTCTGCACAAAGAGATGGAAGATTTCTGAATGGAATTAGTGAGTGGAGGATTTTTGGCTAGCATAGAACTTCAACCCACTTTGATCAGCCAGATCAAGGAGGCGCAGAAAGGAAATGCTAGTATCGACGGAATCAAACGTCGTATCGGTACAGGCAAAGTACCCGGATTCACCGAAGACGAAGAAGGAGTTATGTGGTACAAAGGACGCCTTTGTGTACCAGCAGATTCTGAGTTGAAGGAAGTTATTCTGAAGGAAGCTCATGATACTCTTTATTCTATCCACCCCGGAGGAACGAAGATGTATCAAGATTTGAAAGAACAATTTTGGTGGCATAAGATGAAGAGAGAAATCGGAAGCTATATCGCCAAGTGTGATATATGTCAGAGAGTCAAGGCGGGACATCAAAGACCCGCTGGATTGTTGCAACCATTGCAGATTCCAGAATGGAAATGGGATTCCGTTAGAATGGACTTTATCACCAGATTGCCCACTTCTAGTAGGGGAAATGACTGTATCTAGGTCATAGTGGACAGATTGTCCAAATTCGCCCATTTCTTACCAGTCAAGACCACATATCAGAGTTCGAAGCTAGCAGAGTTATACATCGCTACAATCGTCAGTTTGCACGGAGTCCCCAAGAACATCATCTCGGATCGAGGAACTCAGTTTACCTCGAGATTCTGGAAGAAAGTCCAAGAAGGTTTAGGAACCCGACTAGATTTCAGCACAGCTTATCACCCTCAGACCGACGGACAAACGAAGCAAGTAAAATCAAATACTCGAAGACATGTTGAGAGCATGTGTGTTAGAGTATGGATCTAAGTGGGAAAACTGTCTGCCGTTCACAGAATTTTCATACAACAACAGTTATCAATCTAGTTTGCAAATGGCCCCATTTGAATTCATGTATGGATAGAAGTGCCGAACCCCTTTCAACTGGTCGGAAGTAGGAGAGAGTCAGATTTTCGGACCCGACATCCTACGAGAAGCAGAAGAGAAAGTTCACAAGATTCGTGAGCACCTCAAGACCGCCGAGTCAAGACAAAAGAGTTACGCCAACAAGAGACGTCGACACCTCGCCTTCAACATCGGAGATTTTGTGTATCTGAAAGGGTCACCATTGAAGGGAATGCAGCGTTTCCAACTGAAAGGAAAGTTAGCCCCCAGATATATCAGCCCCTTCAAGATTCTGAACCGTCGAGGAGAAGCGTCGTATCAATTGGAAATGCCAGAAGAGATGTCTGCAGTGCACAATGTGTTCCACATCTCATTACTTCGCAAGTGCCTCGAAGTTCTAGAGAAGACTGAAGTATTCAAGAACAATGATCATAGGACCATAGAAATCAACGATGACCTGACCTATCCCGAAGTACCCATCCGTATTTTGGAAGAAGATTTCAGAACTACCAGAACCCGAAGAATCAAGTTTCTCAAGATTCAGTGGAGCAACCACACAGAAGAAGAAGCTACCTGGGAGCGCGAAGATCACATCAGGACGGAGTTTCCCGATCTCTTCAAATCCTAGGTAATCTTTTTCGTCCTTTTTCAAATCTTGGGACGAGATTTTGTTTAAGGAGGGAAGGTTTTGTAACATCCCAAAAATATTAAACTTGGATCATCAAACTCTAATCATCAAAATTAGGGTTAACAAAAACTTTCCCAACTAAAAATATGAAAGCATTCATATGTGTGTGTATTCGAAATTTGGATTCTTTTGAATTGCCATGGTTCTGTGTTTATTTGCTTGTAAAATGATTCTTAGGTGAAATAAACATCATCTAAACAATCCCCAAACTTTTCCCAAAGACAAACAACTCAAAATGAACAAATGAAATGAATGGTCATTTTTGCCAAATTAACTCTCATGCCTACTTTGGCTATCCCTAGTTTCAAAACTTAACTGAAACATTTGTGGATCTTGCACCCCTTGTTAGTACTCATAATAAGGTACCAAGGCCCACTTTGTTATCATCCAAAAACATTCAAATACTATGTTTAAAGGACAATTTAAAATTGAATCTATTTCATATGGGAAGATCCCACTATTTCAAAAACCACTCAAACAAGCTCAATTTTTAAAACCAAAGCACCCATAGAATCCCCAACACATGCCTAGCACATCCACCAAAATCTTTTCAAAATTCAAAAGTAAGTTTCTTGCGGCCATTTCATCAAACATCTTGCAGATTCAAATCAAACAAATCACAAACACTATAGTGTGCAGTAAATTTGGCCTAACTTGTTCCCCCTCTGGTTGCAACTAGCCCTTAGTAGATCATCTAGCTCCTTTAACTAACCTCTAGAACCACTGTAAGCTTGCCTTGCCTTCAATGGTGAGCAGGCCGAGCCTCACCATGCCACCCCAAGGTGGACAGCAAGCTAGAGGAAGAACTAGCCATGCCCACCTTGTCTGGGAGGTAGCCGGCACCTCAACGCCGCCCACTGGCCCCTCCCCAATCCAGTGCAAGCCGTGGACCACCAGGAACGCCGCGCGCCCAATGCCACTGCGACATGCCGAGCCCGCCCTAGAGCGTTGCACCCAGTACGCGTGCACATGCCGCCCCTCGCCAGCAGCCCGTGCCCATCGCTTCGCCATGATCCCAGGAACACGCCAGACACCCCCGTTCGCCGCCCCGTGCATCACAGCCACCGCTCGCCGTAGAAGACGCCGCCTCTGCCGCACAGAGCACCGCAGGTTTCCGAGCAATTGCCACCGCCCCTAAGCATGCATTTAAACTCTAGAGCATCGCCAGGAGACCGCCCGTCAATCGCCAACCTCATCCATGCCTCTAGCAACCCGTAGCCATGTCGCCACCGTCGCCTGACCATCCCTCTCGGTCTCGCCGTCGAGCCTATAAAAGGAGGCCACCCCCAGCCGTTTGAAACACACCATTCCACTCCCCTCGCCTCACTGATCGTTCCACCCTCTAGCCGGAACACGAGGAACAGCATCTCGCCGGAATTGCGCCGGAGCAGGCCGCCTCTAGAGAAGAAGGGGGCCGTTGATTGCGACCACCCCCGGAGCTTCCTCGACCGTCCCTGAGCTCGCCGTCGACCACTCGTTCGTTTGCCCACCTCTCCATCAGTGCTGGACCCCTGGTATACCCCCTATACACCCCCACTGAGCCGCTAGGGTTCGAGTTCGCCGGTGACATGTTCATCGTCGACGACGATCCCCAGCCGTCGATCTCCCTTCTAATCCAACGAACCACACAGTCCTGTACCGCTTCACATGTTATGAGCCACTGACTGGTGGAACCCCCTGTCAGCTGAGCCCCACGCTGCGGAGTGACACTGGGCCGACCCATTAACCTCTCCTGCGCGACCCAATCGTTTGAATTTAGATTTTTCTATTTTAATTCAAACTCAGTTCTGTACCTATATTCAAAAATCAACCCAGCTCGATTCAGTGAACCAAAATGCATGAAACTAATTTTGTTAGAAAGGTACTGAAATTCTTAATCCAAGCCCGTTGGATTCAAATCATTTAGATCTGTAGATCAACCTTGGTAAAAATAACAAGGCAGAAGCTTTTCTACATTCAAACATTTTTCAAAATTCAACCATAATATCTTTTGAGTTGATTCCAACTCTCAAAAATCACATTTGATCATACCTTTCAGAATATATAAAAACATTTGGGTTTACTTGCAGAAATAATATTCAAGTAATAAAAGAATGCCACATATGCATTTCTAGTCACTTTATTTAATTAAAATAAAAAGGTTAAACCTTATTAAATTGTGACACGACTTTAAATCACATTCCCATGTACTGAAATATGTGGTGATGACATGTGTCAACATGATCCCATGTTTGAGTTGGAGAATATTAAATCTTAAGTAGTTTTTCAATGAGTAGAAATTACTTTTCTCAAATTAAAATAAATAAGACAAATGTTTTAAGCTTGTAATGTAGGTGATGATGCTAGATCATCTATAGTGCACCTTTGTGTGATGATTGAAAATAGTTAAGTATTGTTTGGTGATTGTGTACCTCGTATTTATTTATAGGCGCTAGTACCGACCAAGGATACGAGAAGAAGGAGGATACTACGAGGAAGAAGCCAAGGAGAACTTCAACCACTGCTCTGCACAAGGCAAGCCTAATACTACTAGTTGATTTGGCAAGCTAACTCTTGCAAGGTACCCTACTTATGTAAGTTAATACTTGCTTGTTACCATGCCAACTATATGCCTTAAGCATGTGTGATCCTACCCACTTGATAACCCAATCCTAGTTTTACTTGCAAGCTTTATACTTTATTTCTTTATCAAAGCTTTCTCTTAGAGCTTACTTAAGTGACTTGTAGATTCTAGGAAGATAATTGAAGGTTGCATAAAGAGCATTAAATTTGGCCTAAGTAGATAATCTTGATGTCATCCTAAGAGCATCTCCACTCGTTGGCCGAACCCAGGGCGAAATTTGGTCCGTTTTTCGGCCGGACTGAACTTGTTTTTGGCCTGGGTACTCTCATTCTCCCACCCGCGTACCCAGGCCAAGTCCCCAAGTTCGGCTAAAATTCATCAAATTTAAACGAAACTAGTACATAAATAAACTAAAAAGCCGCCGCCGGTGCCTTCTCCTCGCCGTTCTACATATCGAGGTTGCCGTAGAACGACGTGTAGCTGGGGTCGGCTCGGCCGTCAACCTCGCCACCGTCGTCGTCGTCGCTCGGCGGCTGGTTCTGGCGGGAGCTTCCCTGGCCAGGGTCGCCGTACCTCCATGGCTGGTACGACGGGCCTGCGTCCTCGTCGTCGTTGTCGTCCAGGACGTAGAGAGGGGCGCCTTGGTAGGCGAGCTCACGCCCAGAGAGTGCCCGAAACCGTGCGGCCTGCTCCTCGGCCTGCTGCTGCAGGCCGAGGATACGTTGACGTTCCGCCTGCTCCCAGTCCCTCCTGGACCATTCGAGGATATCCAACGAGGAGGGCTCGACCAGCGGCATCGTCGGCGTCAGCCGTAGGGTCGGCGTAAGCGACGGTGCTTCGCGGAGCGACTGCTCCAGCACCATCTTCAAGGCGGCATCCTCAGCCGGCGCCGAGCCTTCTGCCTTGGGGCGGCGTAGGCGCAAGAGGCCTCTTGGCGGCGTGGGCATAGACGGCTCGTTGATGACGATGCCGCGCGCGCGCGTGCGCGGCGGTGAGCGCGCCGGCGAGACAGCCTCGCGCTTCACGACTGTCAGCGTGCGAAGCTACGCGCTGCCGGAAGAGTGGGACGCCGAAACGGAGGAGGACGAGCTCATGCTCGCCATCCTCCTCGGCGCCCAGTTCGCCGGAGCACGCCGACCCCTGGCTGCCGGCGTCGGGTTGCGCGGGAAGCCGAGCCACGGCGTGTTCCCGCGGTTGATGTGGTCCAGCATGGCGGCGAGCGTATGCCCTGGTGCGCTCCACCACCACTGGCGCCCCGCCGAGTTTTTGCGTGCAGGCGGGGACTCGTCCGACGGTCCCTCGTGGCGGGCGAGCTCCTGTTGGCTCCACTCCTCGAAGAATTGCGCCCAGTACTAGAGGTCGTGGGCGCTCACCGCTTCGACGGGGTTGTCCATGCCGGTGATGTACTCCTGTACACCATACGGCAGCTCCTCCAGCGTCAGCCCCGGCGGGATTGGGATGCCGCCGGCGCTTAGCGTCCAGCCCGGAGGCATACGCGTGTCCGACGGCGCCATGTACCCTGCCTCGTACAGCATGCGCGCCTCCCAAGTTTGGAGGGTGCGCCGGCCGAAGCCGTCGCCGGGGTAGCGTTCACCCATGGTGATTGAAGGGGGAAAGGGAGCGCTCGTCGGAGTTGGGCTTGTGGGTCGGGGGAGATGTGAGAGAGTGCGAAGATCTCCGGTGAGGTGTACGGCTTATAAAGTCCGAGGCTGGCGGCGAGGGCGGGAGGGGTGTAGCGGCGAGGGCGGGAAAAGTGGAAACGGCGGGAACTTAGTGACCTCCAATCCGCCGCGGGAGCCGAGGCGGCAACGATGGCGACGTAATTCGGCGACACGTGGCCAACGCGATGGGCAGTTATTGCCCGGCGGTCGCCGCATGGTTCCGAGGATGACAACGACTCGGCTTCCCTCACTGACGCGGCGGGTCCACGCACTGCTTTGTTTTTTTCGCCGAAATCGCTGAGTCCGGCGTCCCCAGGGCGTACCCGGAAACCTAGGTTCGGCCTGGGTAGCCCGGACCAAAAATGGCCGAAAACAAGTCCTTGGGTACGCGACTGGGCCGATTTTCGGCGTCCGGACCAAAATTTGGCGTCCAGATCGGCCTCCTGGTAACCCACTTGATAACCCAATCCTAGTTTTATTTACAAGATTTATACTTTATTTCTTTATTAAAGCTTTCTCTTAGAGCTTACTTAAGTGACTTGTAGATTCTAGGAAGATAACTGAAGGTTGCATAAAGAGTATTAAATTTGGCCTAAGTAGATAATCTTGATGTCATCCTAAGGCATGAGATTGAACTTCATTAATCTCCACTTGTTTACCACCCCTCCTTAGTACTTAACCCCACTTGTAGATGCTAGTGCTAAGCATAAAACTTGATCAACTTTAGATGGGAATAATGGTGAAACTGGTTATGAAAACCTTGGAATGATGAGTCATTCTACTGAAATGTTTTGACATGTGTTTCCGAACACCAGATGATTTTGATGATGAAAATGTTGAGGCATGAGCCTTAGCCCCTTTATAAAACTGATGGTTGTCTCGATGCGATACCATTCCAATTTTACTGTACAACCACAATGCCCAAAAATTGGGTAGGGCTTGACTGGAAACTTATATACCTTAGTATGGGTTCCCTCACGACCAAGTTCTGAGCTGAGGCTACCTTGTGAAGATTGTCCACCTGTGCAGTACCCAAGATGACATTTGTTCATGGTTGGGAGGCCACACTCACAGGAGAGGTGCCTATACTAGGGCGTGTAATTGAAAGGTTAGGATTGATTATCCGCATACTGAGTATGGTGTATTCAAGGTTTGTTCCTGACGGATGTATCGAATGTTGTGGTGAAAGTGTACAATCTCTGTAGAGTGTCAAACTATTCGAATAGCCGCGTCTGCAGTTATGGAAAGTTGGAGTGGCCATACTGTTCCCCTGTAAGATGTTTTCAAAATGACTTATGAAAGGAATTGAGACTTTGACTTGACCACAACAGAGTTGTGATATGAAATTCAAGTTCCCACTTAGGTGTTATAAAATTTCAACTAGCTTTCTTTGCTTCTGAACTTAGTAGAGGTAAATATGGCTTTTTGGAAAACAACCCTAGAGCTTAATGTCCTACTACAAAAACCCCCTTAACTTGTTAGTATTAGTTTGCGAGTACTTAAAGAGTACTCATGGCATTGTCCCTGGCTATTCCCGTGGCCAGACTATGAAGAGGAGTACCCGGATGATGGACCGTAGGAAGGTTACGACAACTAGGATCATCTCCCATCATCAGCATTGTCTGTGACCCCGAAGATGGAGATTCTCCTACGCTACCTTTATTATTACGTTATTCCGCTACTTGAGTTGTATTAAGAACTTGATCATGAGATCCTTATTTGTGTAAGACCTTATGTATGGTTGTAATGGATGATGTACTGTGATATCCAAATCTGTTATGTCTCACAAAATGGTAATCCTGGGATTGTGATGGCATAACAGGCATCTGGGATTAAAAATCCGGGTGTTGACAACTTTTCTTTAACGCCTTTAAGTTCAGCATGATAATTTGACAAGATGCTCACATAAGAAATATGAATTGAAGTAAAAGAGAGAATCAAGAAGCAAATTCAACAGACATTTAAGTCTAACCCACTTCCTATTAAAAATAATCTTGTAAAGAAACAAGTCATGAAAGCACAAAGCAACAAGCATAGGAAAGTAAAACAAGTGCAACTTCAAAAATTTCAACATAAAGAGGGGAAACTTAATATTATTGAGATGTATAAAACCATGTTTCCCTCTCTCATAATAACTTTTAGGAGCATCATGAATATAATTAACAATATAACTATCACATAAAACATTCTTATCATTGTCACATCCCAAAATTTTCCAAAATTTGAAATGTGAAAAATAAATAAACAAAATAAATGATTGTTGAAATTTAGGGTGAAAAGAAACTTTTTTTTTCTAAATGGAAACATCAAAACCCAACTTGAACAAATTTGAATAAAATGGAATCCAACAAATTTCAATCAAGTGAAATGCATTCATCAATAAATGTATCTTGAAAATTTAAACACTTGGGAAAAATAAACCAAAACCCTAATGGAAGAAAAACATTCCAAAGATTTCCCAAAGACTATGGATTTGATCCATATAAAATGATAAACAAAAATATTATAAAACCATAGGAATTGGTTTCACTTAATTTGGAGCAATGGATAAAAACTTATGAATTTAATAAGTGAAAAGGAATTAATTTCCAAAGCTAATAAAGCCCTTATCTTAAATCCATACCAAATGGTGAGCAAAATAATCCTAAAAGTATTTAAAAATATAAACAAATATTAAATAAAAATATACAAATTGGAATCACCAATTTTGGATCCTTAATAAAAAGATATGGATTTTATAAGGCAAAGAAAGAAAAAAATAAATAAGGAATATTTAAAAGCCAAATTAAATCTTGACCAAACAAATGAAATGAAAGATTATTGATTAATAAAAGGAGTAAATGATTATTTAAATAAAATCATAGGATTGATTAATATCAAATTTTATTTAAATAAAGACAATTCGCAATTTAAAATTAACATTAAATCATATTGAAGTATTTTAAATAATAATTCAAAGTGAATTATTTGCACTAAAGAATAAATAAAACCTACTGAAAAAGGTTTGGTAAAAAATTAGAATTCAAATAAAGTTTGAAAAAATATTTAAATCTTATTTAAAATAAAAACAAATGTCAATTTTAAATAAATAATAAACTATGAAAGAATAAAATTAATTATTCTAAAATGGACTTTAAAACACATTGAAAAAAGTATAGAAACTTACTGAATTTTTTTGAAAAGATTTGATGATTAAATCTGACTTCAAATAAAGGTTTGAATTCAAATCAGAATAATAGAAATAGAAAAGGAAAAAGAAATCAGTAAGAAAAAAAAAGGAAAAGAAGCAAACTAGCCCAACCAGCCCATCTGGCCCAACTAGCAGCCCACCCGGCTCTCCCCGCAGAAAAACGATTCGCACCGCACGGTTCACCTACTCAGTCACTGAAAGCTTGGCCCCACATGCACTCCCTCTCTCTCCCATACAGCGCGACCCCACACTGCCAGTCATCGTCTCCACCCCGTGACCGTCCCCCCCTCGCACCTCGCCGTTTCTGCCTCGTTTACTCCTCATAAATTCGCGTGAATGCGCGATTAAACCTCGCCAGCAACGACGCACTCTTAAACGCCATCGCCCCCTCTCTCTTTTCCACCAGACACCACTTTCTCTCCGCCACCAAGATGCCACAATCGCGAGCTCGAACCCCACTGCCTCCGACGTGTTTCCCGGCCGATTCCGGCGAAGCCAGACCCTCCCTAGCCCTCTAGTGCCTACTGGGTTGCTCGCTACCATCTCCTGCATCTCTCAGCACCGCTCGCTTGGCCACACACTCCCTAGAAGCTCGGCAACGACGAAGCCTTCTCGCCACCGTCTCCTGCCTCAACTCCGGCGACCCCTCCCCGTGAGCACAAACTGCTCCCTCCTCTCTGGTTGTTAGTGGCGTGTTCAGCATCCTCGCGCACATCTAACGGCGTCATTCAATTGCCTTGGAATGACCTGCAACCTCGCCAACAACGACAAACAGAGACGTCTGACGCCTGGACCAACTCCGGTGAACAATCACCGCTATTCCCGAGCGCCCCTCGACGAACAGCCACCAACTCGAGCTTCTCCTCATCACGGCAAGTTCGGTAATGGCCTTGTCCCTCACCCATTCCTCCTAAATCATCAGCAATGTCGCTGACAGAGCGTCGCCGCCGCGCGCTGCCGTCGAGCGCCGCCAGTTCCTGGTAGTTGCGTTGTAGCCGTTAGATCTAAATCACCTGGCTGAGATTAGATTATAAACAAAGGGGTATCGTGTCCTGTGACTCGCACATTTTACTTTAGATCCAACGCTCTGTAACGCCCGATCCACGCGAACCGGTACGCGCTAGTAACAAACAGCCACGTGGCCAGTGATTTGTTTTAAAAACAGAAATTTGATCTATTAGATGGTAGGATTTGTAAAATTCATAACTTTAAATCTACATGTCCAAATTTTTCAAATTTTATATCATTGGAATCAGGAAAAATAATTATATCCAACCATGCCCTTTGTTTAATGATTTGCTTCTGTAATATTGGTTGTTTTTGCAGAAACATATTTAGGCCTATTTTGTGTATAAAATTTATTATAAAAATGATTTTGGGGTAAAATCTTATGTAAATGTTTTGTTTTGAACCTACTGACCATAAAAACCAACTTACAGATTTAAAAGTATATTTTGTGATGCTAAGGAATAAATCTTTGAAAAAAGCATTTCTAGTCAAATAAAAATGTTGATTATGGTTCAAAAATGCTTTTTGAGTAAAAACCGTTTTGCAAATGGGTTGATTTATACTCTCTGACCCTAAACACGAAGTTTTAGGATTTAAAAATATATTTGATGAACCCTAGTAAATTATTACTTTGCTAAAGGCATTCCTAGCAAATAAAAATATTGTTTTGATTTAAAAATGGAATTTAGGTGAAACTTTTTGCAAATGGATTAATATTAAACCATTTAACCATAAACACTTACATTTGGGTTTAAAAATATATTTGGCTAAAACTACAAAATATTACTTTGATTTAAATCATTTCTAGCAAAGAAAAATGATTTAAATGACCCATTTTCACTAACTTGGTTTCAAATGATTTTGCCACATTTATAAATGACCAATAGGAGTTTTAAAATGTTTATAGCCTATTAGAAACCACTTTTCCAAATAAAACAATCTTTTGCATGCTTGCATGCATTGCTTTGTTTTCATTGTTTTATGTGGTGAATTGTTTGAATGCTAGTTTGAATATGTGCTTGCTTGATTGAATTGTAGTGAAATTTTAAGAGTGTGATTGTTGCAATATCAAGGAGTTAACCAATAATCTATACTAAAAAGGCAAGTGGCACTATCATCCATGTCCTACTATTTTCATTACACTTAGTGGTATTTTTGTAGTATGCATGATAGGGCTACTAAGTTACTATGCTATGCTATGTCCTATTAGGAAACCCTTTATATCTTCCTTAGTGAAAAATCATAGTTGTAGTATGCTTAGCCCTGCTATAGACTTGGGGTGGAATACCATATTATGAATATATGAAGTGTTGGAAAAATATATGTTTTATATAATAAAACAAGTACTCAATGAATCACCTGGGTGGAATGTGGATACACAATTGTGGATAAGGTGGCAACAAAGGGAAACATGTTTATATGGCTATATTTTTGTATGTGCACTAGAAGAATACCACCAGGGACTCAGAGATTGAACATGTTTCTCGTACAGTGGCTTCCGTGTACAGCCACATGCTAAATGGGCTCTGGCTTAGTCAATTACATAGTGGAAGACCCTTACATTGGCACCTACTCAGGTTAACTGGATTCATGTATTGGAAATATATCCTTACATTGGTGCCTGGTAGACATGCTAGCATTGTGTATTGGGAGGACTTCTATGGAAAGACTTTGTCACATTCTCGATCTGCCGGTACTCCATTTGGTGTGTACTTATCCAGCGGCCACTGGTGGCGTCAAGACGAGATTGTGTCATGTGGGTAAAGTGTACAACTTCTGCAGAAGTTCAAATTCTAAGTACTTAGCCGTGTCCCCGGTTACGGACAACTCTGAGCAACTAAGGCCTGAAGCTATGGAAGATCTCGACATTCCAATTTCTCAAAGTTAAACTTGATGGTGTCAACGAGGGTTTAGAAGCACTTGGAGTTTTCCAAGGAGATCATAACGATTGTTAAAATATCAAAACTATTTTGAAAATATAGGATAAAACCATATTGCTTTTTGCAAATGAGCCTAAACCCTACTTAGCCAAATATGCATATATTGTTAGGATCCAACTTATTTCCACATAGTAGTGAAACTTTCCAATACAATTCAAATGTATTGACCCTTGTGGCTGTAACTTATATGTTGCAGGTTTGCTTGATGTTAGGGAAGTATGTGTTGAATAGGATTACAAGTCTACAACCAACATGAATGCCTGTGGCACTTTGAAGATGAAGGACTCCATGCCATATAGTTATTTCTGCTGCATTGTAATGAGATAGCCAAATGAGCTATGTAATATGTAATGAGTTATTTTATTCCTGGTTATGAAGTTATATTATGACCTTTGTTTCTTGATATTACATCTTAAACTGTGGATGCTAGCTATTGATCCAGGGACTAGCATTGTGAACACAGGGATCTCTACCTTATCAGGTTGGGACCTCTACAGATGGTATCAGAGCTTTGTGTTGCCTGTAGGATTGTAACCCTAGGATTGGACAAAACCTCTTAGAAAAATAGGAGTTGTATTTGTTCAAAAACTTATTTACAAACAATCTTGTAAACTCTTTCCTCAACCTTTTTGGTTTTGATTCTACATCTCTTCCTTTTTTTCAACTTGATGGGTAAAGCCTCCACCATGACCAATGACTTTAACTTTAGCTTCACCAAGGACTCCAACTTAGACATCACTAAGGACTACAAGTGAGAACCAAGAGACATTAGATTGCCTATCAACTAACTAAGACATTGATGACATGTTAGTGTATGGATCATACTGACCTATGAGGTATGACTATAATAGGTTGATTGTTTCAAGAAAACTTGTTGTTTCCTTAAACTCATGAGTTAAACTCATAAGTTGTTAAGTGAATTGTTGCTTATTGATTGTTTGATTGAACTTGATTGTTTTGGGTTGTGTGCTAGAACTTCTTTAGATCTATATATCATTACTTATCCCTATTAAACCAACAGATGCCTCCCCGTCGTGCCAACCCCAACCAAAACAACAACAACATCACTCCCGAGATGCAGTAGTTGATCACAGCTCAAGCTCAACTGACGCAGATGGTGACGCAGTTTATGCAAAAGCAGAATCAAAATAACAATAACAACAACAATCAGAATAATCCTCCAGCATTTGACATGCTCACCAGATTTCTAAAATCGAGGCCTGCAAGGTTCTCTGGAACAACTGATCCAATGGTAGCCAATGACTGGTTACGTTCGGTGAACAAGGACTTAGTAACTGTCGGCTACACCAACGAGGAAAACTTTAGGTTTGCAGCACATCTGCTCGAAGGACCAGCAGCAACATGGTGGGACAACTTGCAGATCACCACTCCCCTTGAGGATGTGACTTGGGATATTTTTGAGGATGGTTTCCGTACAGCGCACATCTCATCTGGAGTAATGAACTTGAAGAAAGAGGAGTTCCACAATCTGAAACAACATCACCTCAGTGTGGCTGAGTACATCGAGGAGTTCAACAATCTAGCGCTATGCACTGGATGAAGTGGATACTGATGCTAAGAGGAAAGAGAAATTCCTCGAAGGACTTAATGATGAGTTGAACCTACAGCTGTCTGTTTCCTATGTCCCAACTTATCAATCACTCTGTGACAAAGCCACCATCTTGGAAAACAAGATGAATCTAGTTGAGAACAGAAAGAGGAAGCATAGCCTCAAGTATCACGCAGGGTCATCACAAAAGAAGCGTTCATTCAAAAGAAGCAATGGAGATTCTGGACCACATCAGCATCACCACAACAACAATGGAAGTGATATTAATGGGAATAATACTAACAATGGAGATGACCTTTGTCAGAACCAACATGGCAATCTTAGGAAGAAAGACATTAGCCACTTGCAGTGCTATAATTGTAAGGAACTTGGACACTATGCATCAGACTGTCCTGAGAAGAAAAAGAAAAAGGATGCTAGAAACTCCAATGAAAGCAATTCCAATGTGGCCCAGAAAGGACATGTGAACCACATCGACATGTATGGAACCCTTGAAGAATTAGATGATGTGGATGCCAGGAATTAGTTAACTCAGTTGAGTCAAATAAGGATTCCTTGTTTGGATATCAATTATTGAACCCATAGTCAAGTGAACCATCAATGTAACCCTACAAAATTTCTTTTAAGGGTGGTAGTACCCTAGTTGTCTTCAAGACAACTTGTAACCTCTATCCTTCCCAAATCTTGGGACGAGATTTCTTTTAAGGGTGGTAGCCTGTCACATGCCAAAATTTTCCTAATTTTGAAATGTGAAAAATAAATAAACAAAAGAAAAGATTGTTGAAATTTAGGGTGAAAAGAAACTTTTTGTTTCTAAATGGAAACATCAAAACCCAACTTGAACAAATTTGAATAAAATGGAATACAACAAATTTCAATCAAGTGAAATGCATTCATCAATAAATGTATCTTGAAAATTTAAACACTTGGGAAAAATAAACCAAAACCCTAAAATCCTAATGGAAGAAAAACATTCCAAAGATTTCACAAAGACTATGGATTTTATCCATATAAAATTTAGCAACAAACATTTTAAAATGATAAACAAAAATATTATAAAACCATAGGAATTGGTTTCACTTAATTTGGAGCCATGGATAAAAACTTATGAATATAATAAGTGAAAATGAATTAATTTCCAAAGCTAATAAAGCCCTTATGTTAAATCCATACCAAATGGTGAGCAAAATAATCCTAAAAGGATTTAAAAAGATAAACAAATATTAAATAAAAATATACAAATTGGAATCACCAATTTTGGACTTTAAATAAAAAGATATGGATTTATAAGGCAAAGAAAGAAATAAATAAATAAGGAATATTTAAAAGCCAATTAAATCTTGACCAAACAAATGAAATGAAAGATTATTGATTAATAAAAGGAGTAAAGGATTATTTAAATAAAATCATAGGATTGATTAATATCCAATTTTATTTAAATAAAGTTAATTCACAATTTAAAATGAACATTAAATCACATTGAAGTATTTTAAATAATAATTCAAAGTGAATTATTTGCACTAAAGAATAAATAAAACCTACTGAAAAAGGTTTGGTAAAAAAATTAGAATTCAAATAGAGTTTGAAAACATATTTAAATCTTATTTAAAATAAAGAAAAATGTTAATTTTAAATAAATAATAAACCATGAAGTAATAAAATTAATTATTCTAAAATGGACTTTAAAACACATTGAAAACAGTATAAAAACTTATTGAAAAGATTTGATGATTAAATCTGATTTCAAATAAAGGTTTGAATTCAAATCAGAATAATAGAAATAGAAAAGGAAAAAGAAATCAGTAAGAAAAAAAATGGAAAAGAAGCAAACCAGCCCAACCAGCCCATCTGGCCCAACTAGCATCCCACCCGGATCTCCCCGCAGAAAAACGATTCGCACCGCACGGTTCACCCGCTCAGTCACTGAACGCTTGGCTCTACGCGCACTCCCTCTCTCTCGCAGACAGCGCGACCCCATACTGCCAGTCATCGTCTCCACCCCGCGACCGTTCCCCCCTCGCACCTCGTCGTTTTTGCCTCGTTTACTCCTCCTAATTTCACGTGAATGCGCGATTAAACCTCGCCAGCGACGACGCACTCTTAAACTCCATCGACCCCTCTCACTTTTCCCCTAGACACCACTTCCTCTCCGCCACCAGGCTACCGCAATCGCGAGCTCGAACCCCACTGCCTCCGACGTGTTTCCCGGCCGATTCCGGCGAAGCCAGACCCTCCTCAGCCTTCTGGTGCCTATTGGGTTGCTCGCCAGCATCTCCTGCATCTCCCAGTACCGCTCGCTTGGCTGCGCACTCCCTAGAAGCTCGGCAACGACGAAGCCTTCTCGCCACTGTCTCCTGCCTCAACTCCGGCGACCCCTCCCCGTAAGCACAAACTTCCCCCTCCTCTCTGGTTCTCAGTCGCGTGTTCAGCATCCTCGCACGCATCTAACAACGTCATTAAATTGCCTTGGCATGACCTGCAACCTCGCCAACAACGACGAACAGAGACGTCCAACGCTTGGACCAACTTCGGTGAACAATCGCCGCTTTTCTCGAGCGCCCCTCGACGAACAGCCACCACCTCGAGCTTCTCCTCATCACGGCGAGTTCGGTAATGGCCTTATCCCTCTCCCGCGCCTCCTAAATCATCGGCAGCATCGATGATAGAGCATCGCTGCCGCGCGCTGCCGCGCGCTGCCGTCGAGGGCCGCCAGTTCCTGGTAGTTGCGCTATAGCCGTTAGATCCAAATCGCCTGGCTGAGATTAGATTATAAACAAAGGGGTATCGTGTGCTGTGAGCTGCACGATTTACTTTAGATCCAACGCTCTGTAACGCCCGATCGACGCGAACCGGTACGCGCCAGTAAGAAACAGCCACGTGGCCAGTGATTTGTTTTAAAAACAGAAATTTGATCTATTAGATGGTAGGATTTGTAACATTCATAACTTTGAATCTGCACGTCCAAATTTTTCAAATTTTATATCATTGGAATCAGAAAAAATAATTCTATCCAACCATGCCCTTTTTTTAATGATTTGCTTCTATAATATTGGTTGTTTTTGCAGAAACATATTTAGGCTTATTTTGTGTATAAAATTTATTCTAAAAATGATTTTGGGGTAAAATATTTTGTAAATGTTTTGTTTTGAACCTACTGACCATAAAAACCAACTTGTAGATTTAAAAGTATATTTTGTGATGCTAAGGAATAAATCTTTGAATAAAAGCATTTCTAGTCAAATAAAAATGTCGATTATGGTTAAAAAATACTTTTTGAATAAAACCTTTTTGAAAATGGTTTGATTTAAACTCCCTAACCCTAAACACGAAGTTTTAGGATTTAAAAATATATTTGATGAACCCTAGTAAATTATTACTTTGCTAAAGGCATTCTTAGAAAATAAAGCTATTGTTTTGATTTAAAAATGGAATTTAGGTGAAACCTTTTGCAAATTGATTAATATTAAACCCTTTAACCATAAACACTAACATTTCGGTTTAAAAATATATTTGGCTAAAACTACAAAATATTACTTTGATTTAAATCATTTCTAGGAAAACAAAATGATTTAAATGGCCCATTGTCACTAACTTGGTTTCAAATGATTTTGCCACATTTATAAATGACCAATAGGAGTTTTAAAATGTTTATAGCCTATTAGAAACCACTTTTCCAAATAAAACAATCTTTTGCATGCTTGCATGCATTGCTTGTTTTTATTGTTTTATGTGGTGAATTGTTTGAATGCTAGTTTGAATATGTGCTTGCCTGATTGAATTGTAGTGAAATTTGAAGAGTGTGATCGTTGCAAGATCAAGGAGTGAACCAATATTCTCTACTAAAAAGGCAAGTGGCACTATCATCCATGTCCTACTATTTTCGTTACACTTAGTGGTATTTTTGTAGTATGCATGATAGGGCTACTAAGTTACTATGCTATGCAATGTCCTATTAGGAAACCCTTTATATCTTACTTAGTGAAAACATCACAATTGTAATATGCTTATCCATGCTATAGACTTGGGGTGGAATACCATATTATGAATATATGAAGTGTTGGAAAAATATATGCTATATATAATAAAACAAGTACTCAATGAATCACCTAGGTGGAATGTGGATACTCAATTGTGGATAAGGTGGCAACAAAGGGAACCATGTTTACATGGCTATCTTTTTGTATGTGCACTAGAAGAATACCACCCAGGGACTTAGATATTGAACATATTTATCATACAGTAGCTTTCGTGTACAACCACATGCAAAATGGGCTCTGGCTTAGTCAATTACATAGTGGAAGACCCTTGCATTGGCACCTACTCAGGTTAACTGGATTTATGTATTGGAAATATATCCTTACATTGGTGCCTGGTAGACATGCTAGCATTGTGTATTGGGATGACTTCTATGGAAAGACTTTGTCACATTCTCGATCTGCCGGTACTCCATTTGGTGTGTACTTATCCAGCGGCCACTGGTGGCGTCAAGATGAGATTGTGTCATGTGGGTAAAGTGTACAACTTCTGCATAAGATCAAATTCTATGTACTTAGTCGTGTCCCCGGTTACGGAAAACTCTGAGAAACTAAGGCCTGAAGCTATGGAAGATCTCGACATTCCAATTTCTCAAAGTAAAACTTGATGGTGTCCACAAGGGATTAGAAGCACTTGGAGTTTTCCAAGGAGATCATAAAGATTGTTAAAAGATCAAAACTATTTTGAAAAGATAGGATAAAACCATATTGCTTTTTGCAAATGAGCCTAAACCCTACTTAGCCAAATATGCATATATTTATAGGATCCAACTTATTTCCACATAGTAGTGAAACTTTCCAATACAATTCAAATGTATTGACCCTTGTGGCTGTAACTTATATGTTGCAGGTTTGCTGGATGTTAGGGAATTATGTGTTGAATAGGATTACAAGTCTACAACCAACATGAATGCCTGTGGCACTTTGAAGATGAAGGAGTCCATGCTATATAGTTATTTCTGCTGCATTGTAATGAGATAGCCAAATGAGCTATGTAAGATGTAATGAGTTATTTTATTCCTGGTTATACAGTTGTATTATGACCTTTGTTTCTTGATATTACATCTTAAACTGTGGATGCTAGCTATTGATCCAGGGACTAGCATTGTAAACACAGGGATCTCTACCTTATCAGGTTGGATATTACATCTTAAACTATTGATGCTAGCTATTGATCCAGGGACTAGCATTGTAAACACAAGGATCTCTACCTTATCAGGTTGGGACCTCTACAATCATGAGCCACATGCATATAATAATTATTACTCTCCACATAAGCATAGTCATTCTTATTAATTATAGTGGGATCAACTTCAACAAAGTTATCATTATTATTCTTATCACCATAATCATCAAATATAGGTGGCATATTGTAATCATAATTAATTTTCTCCTCAATAGTAGGTGGACTGAAAATATCATATTCATTATTGTAATCATCATATATTGGAGGTTTAGTATCATCATAGCAAATTTTCTCCTCTAAAGCTGGGGAACTAAAAAGATCATTTTCATAAGAAATAGCTTCCACAAGCTTAGACGTTTCCATAGCATTAGCAATAATGGTGTTCAAATAATTCATAGGAATAACATTGCTATTAGCATGCAAATAAAGTTCCATAGTTTTTTAAATTTTCTCTTCAAACACTTCATGTCCTAACTCAATATAAATACTATAAAGATCTCTCATTTTTTTGTTTTCCATTAAGCCTAACTAGTGAAAATAAAAACAAGAAACAAAAAGACAAAATTGCATAATCTAAAGGAAATAACTTTGAGCACCAGTAAACAACATCCGTGGCGCACTAGGTGTGCGCCACTAGCCACGCGCTACGACTAACACTTACCCGTAGCGCGTTGCCTAGTGCGCTACGGGTATCTAGAGATAGTAGTAGCGCACCTGACAGTGCGCCACGGCTAGGAAGGCAGGTGCGCTTCCACTATGTTGCCTGTGGCGCACAGGGCACTGCGCCACTGAGGGCAGCCATGTGCGCTTTAGTTATAGTGCTCCACTAAAGCCATGCCATGTGCGCCACAAGCAACTTTTTTGTTTTTTTAATTCTGAGCCAGATGATATACAGTGCAAATTATATACAATATATAAGACAGATACACACACACATATATAAGATATACATGTATATATATGAATACACAATTTGCAAAACAAGATTGAAACAAATACATATAGATAAGTCACACACATGAATACATAGTATAAGGTACATTGTTTCGATCAAGTTACAAGGTAGTTGGTGACATGCGAATACATGTGTCTCGAACAAGTTAGAGCTCAGAAGCTCTCCTAGACATCTAAACTAGAAACAAGCGCAGGATAAACAACCAAGGACGATAAGCATCACCGCGACGAAGGTGTAGGTCTTCATCCGGTTCCTCGTCCTAACTCCCGCTAGGTAGCGCGTGTATCTAGTTTTCGCCTCCGCCATAGTGTTGTACCCTTTATAGCTATTGTCGCTGAAACGGTGCACCTGTCTCCGGCAGTCTTCCCAATCATCGTAGACTCCGATAACCCGTCCCTTCTACACGACGTACCATGTCATCTACAAGTTGGCAATTATAATTAACGGTGATTGAAAAAACATGTATAATTAAAGTCGCATACGAAGATACACTTATATAAAGTAGTCCCAACTCAAATAGACCAAAGTAACTGAAAAAGCATGCCTCATATATAACTAGGTCGTTGGACACAGGAATATGCAATGACGGAACAGTGCGCCAAGTAGGATGCACAACACCTGAACTTGTGCATAGCACAAGGCGCACTATCCTGTCGCAACACATTCACATATATATATATAGTGTGCCACGACATTTGAATCATTGAAATTATCGAAAAAGACCAAAATAACTCAAAAAACATGCCTCATATATAACTAGGTCGTTGGACAGAGGAATATGCTATGACAGAACTGTAAGCCAAGTAGGATGCACAACACCTAGACTTGTGCATAGCACAAGGCTTACAATCCCGTCGCAGGACATTCACATATATAGTGTGCCACGACATTTCAATCATCGGCATTCTCGAAAAGACCAAAGTAACTCAAAAAGAATGTCACATATAGAACTAGGTCGTTGGACACAAGAATATGCTACAACGCAACCGTAAGCCAAATAGGATGCACAACGCATATCACAAGGCTCACTATCATGTCTCAGCACATTCACATATATATAGTGTGCCACGACATTTCAATCATCGGCATTCTCGAAAAAAGACCAAAGTAACTCAAAAAGAATGCTGATACGTCATAAACGTATCTATAAGTTTTTATGTTCCATGCTTGTTTAGTATCAACTTTTCTTTGGTTTGTCTATACTTTGAGGTATTTTTATACATTTTCTAGGACTAACCTATTAACAAGATGCCACAGTGCCAGTTGCCTGTTTTCTGCTGTTTTTGGTTCTAGAAAAGCTAGAAAATAAATATTCTCGGAATTGGACGGGACAAAAGCCAAAGTCAATATTTCACCGAGGAGAACACGGAGCCAGAAGACGATACGGAGGAGGTCCACGAGGGAGCCACACCCCCTGGCAGCGCGGGCCAGCCCAGGCCGTGCCTAGGGGGTGCAGCCACCTCGGGCACCCCCTCTGTCTCCCCTTCGCCTATAAGAATCCCCCGATACCTAAACCCTAAGTACCCAATCACCTCTCCATGAAACAGTCCATAGCCGCCACCACCATCGTTCCTAGATAGGAGGATCTGAACCTCTTCTCGACACCCTGCCGGAGGGGAGAGATCATCCCGGAGGCCTTCTTCATCACCATGCCAGCCTTCGGTATGATGCGTGAGTAGTTCCATCTTGGACTATGGGTCCATACAGTAGCTAGATAGTTGTTTCTCCTCCTTTGTGCTACCATGTTTAGATCCTTTGAGCTCTGTTCATGATCAAGATCATCTATTTGTAATCATACATGTTGTTTTTGTGGGGATCCGATGGATATTGAGATTACTATTGGCAGATTGATTATTGATTCTATCATGTATTATTGATTACTCCCTCCGTTTCAGGGCTTAAAGCGTCCTTGTTTTACGTGTTTTTTCTTTGACCAAGAATTACTCTAAATACGTAAAGAGTTCTGGTATAAAACTAGTATCACTGTTAAGTATTTTTCAATACGAATTCAACGGTACTAATTATGTACAATATAATCAAGATTTTATTGCTTAATTCTTTTGGTCAAACTTTGCTTTGGAAAGCATGTGTGCCTTAAGCCTTGAAACGGAGGTAGTATTGATTCTATCATGTCTGTGTTGTTTGAGATCTTGCATGCTATTTGTTTTTAGTAGCTATCTTGGCCAAGTAGATGCTAGTGACTCCAAGAGGGAGTATTTATTCTCGATAGTGGGTTCATGCCTTTGTTGAATCTGGGGAAGTGATAGAAATCTTTAAGGTTGTAGATGTGCTGTTTCTACTAGGGAGAAAACAATGATATTTTGTTCATGGAATAATTGTATTGTTTACTTTACACACATTGCTTAAGGCAGTAATCTATTGCTTGCAACTTAATACTAGAGGGGGTTGGGATGATAACCTGAAGGTGGATTACTAGTCATAGATGCAGTTGTATGGAGGTCTATGCGTATTGTTGTAATGCCCAATCAACTCTCATAGGATCATGAATGACTAGTATTTCATTGTTATGCCTTGTTCAGTCCTATCAATTTCCCCGCTGTAATTTGCTTACCCGGCATGTTATGTTATCTATCTTAAGGAGAACACCTCTAGTGAACTGTGGACCCCGGTCCAATCTTTACCATTGATACATCTTCCACTGTTATTGTTTACTCTCTGCAAGCTACCATTACCTTCCACACTTTGCATTTAATCCTTTTTTTTCAGCAAACCAGTGAGATTGACAACCTCACTGTAAGTTGGGGGAAAAGTCTTGAGTTTATGTTGTACAGGATTCCAAGTTGTTAGAAACACCTTGGGAGTTGTTTCCTTCCTCCTATTGGTTTGATAATCTTGGTTTCATACTGAGGGAAGACTTACTGCTGTGCTCATCATACCTTCCTCTTGGGGTTTCCCAATGAAGCTCTACAGTGATATGAGCTCATTAGGACGTTTTGTGGCACCGTTGCCGGGGAGTAAGGACAACTTCACAAGGGGAGTCTTTCACAACCACTTTCTTTACTTTGTTTTTGTTTTGCTTAGTTTCTTTTTATTTGTTTTGCTGGTTTCTTTTTACCAAAAAAAATACAAAAAATTAGTTTCTTTTGGTTTTCTTTTTCCTTTCAAAACACACAAAAAAATTAGTTCCTACTTTAGTTGCTGCTGCTGTTGGCTTGCTCCACCTTTGTAAAAATGAATTCTGGTGAGAACACCAAGTTGTGTGAATTCTCTAGCACCAATAACAATGATTTCCTTAGTACACCTATTGCTCCACCTACTCCTGATGCTACCTTTTATGAAATTAAACCTGCTTTGTTGAATCTTGTTATGAAAGAGCAATTTTCTGGTGTTAGTTCTAATGATGCTGCTACCCATCTTAATAGCTTTGTTGAACTCTATGAGATGCATAAGTATAAATATGGAGATGGAGATATTATTAAGCTCAAATTTTTTCTCCTTGAGATTAAATGCAATCTTTGCCTAGAAATGATTCTTGGATTAAATGCAAAGATGCTTTTATTGGAAAATACTATCCTCCTGCTAAGATTATATCTATGAGAAGTGAAATAATGAAATTTAAACAACTTGATAATGAACATGTTGCTCAAGCTTGGGAAAGAATGAAATCTTTGGTTAAGAATTGTCCCACTCATGGACTGACTGCTTGGAAGATTATCTAGACTTTCTATGCAGGGCTAAACTTCTCTTCAAGAAATCTCTTGGATTCTGCTGCCAGAGGTACCTTTATGACCATTACCTTGGGTGTTGCAACAAAGCTCCTTGATAATATGATGGTTAATTATTCTGAATGGCACACTAAAAGAGCTCCACATGGTAAGAAGGTAAATTCTATTGAAGAAACCTGCTCTTTGAGTGATAAAATTGATATTATCATGTCTATTCTTTTTAATGGAAAATATCGTATTGATCCAAATAATGTTCCTTTATCTTATTTGGTTGCTCAAGAAGAGCAAGTTTGTGTGAACTTTATTAGAAATAACAATTTCAACAATAATGACTATAGGAATAATTTTTGGTAGTAATAATTATAGGCCCTCTCCTCCCAATAATGGTAATACTTATGGAAGTTCTTACAATAACAATAGAAGTGCTCCCTCTGAACTTGAAGTCATGCTTAAAGACTTTATTAGTAAACAAACCACTTTCAACAAGACTGTGGAAGAAAAAAATTGAATGTCGATAAAAATATTTCATCTTTGTCTGAAGCACAATCCTCTTTGATTAATAAGATGGCTGCTAAACCTGAAACCTTGGAAAATACCTTTGCAGCTACTCATGCCATACAAGTTACTATTGATGAAAATGTTAGACTGTTAGCAAAATTACATGCTAAGTGGGAAAGAGAAGCTAAAATTGCTAGAAACAATAGTATTTGTAATGTTGCCACCACCAATATTTAAGCTAGTGAACCACAAGAAGTCCAAATTCCTCCTACAACAATGCCTAAACCCATTAAGTCTACTACCTGTGATGCTAAGATTGATTTTGATCTTGATGGTTGCAATATTTCTGAAGATATTATGTTCCTACAAAAGCTTGCTAGAAGTCCTAATGATATTGCTATGAATATGGCTTTCACCAAACATATTATAGATGCTCTCATTAAAATTAAGGAAGAGAAATTGAAACACAAAGGTTCTATTCCTAGGAAAGTAGAAGATAGTTGGGAACCCATAATTAATATGCAAGTGAATGACTTTGATCTCAAAGCTTCATGTGACCTTGGTTCTAGTTTCTCTATTATGCCTAGAAAGATTTATGAAATGCTTGATTTGCCACCTTTGGAAGATTGTTATTTAGATGTCCCACTTGATGATAATGCTAAGAAGAAACTTATGGGGAGTGTTAAGGATTTTCTTATTATGGTTAATAATGCGTATGTCCCTGTTGACTTCTATGTTTTGGATGTTGAATGCAATGCTTCTTGTCCTATTACTTTGGGAAGACCTTTTCTTAGTGTTGGTGCCATTATTGATATGAAAGAAGGCACCATTAAATATCAATTCCCATTCAATAAAGGTATTGAAAACTTCTCTATGAGGAGAGAAAAGTTACCTTTTGCTCCTCCTTTGAAAGCAAAGTTTGATGTTAATGCTTCTTCATTTGAAAATACTTGATTCTTGCTTTTTGTGCCTAACTTAAAGATGTTAAAGAAAAGTACTTCTCGGGAGATAAACCAATTGTTTTCTTGAGTCTTGGATGTTATTAATTATGTAATAACCTCTCCTTATCATTTTTATTTAATTTTAGTGCCAAGAATAACCACAAATGAGACGGAAGTAAGATTTGGGGAAGTTGCTGTCCCGAAACAGATTTTCGTATTTCACTGTAAACATTCGTGAAAAATCTATGTATGATAGATTGATCTATAATTCTCTGAGTACATCCCCCAGGTTGTTAGCTAACTTTCGTTAGTTCAGCAGTTTTTGATTTGAGGAACAAAAGGTCTTCGAAAAAATCGGTTTTCACCTCCTGGTCTGTTTTGACAGATTTGTGCTATTATTTGCATTTGCTTCTTATCGATTTATTTTTGAGTTCTTTTTGGTAAATTTAGGTTTATAAAGGAAGTTGCTACAGTAGCTTGTGTTCTTATTGGAAGTTTTTCTGTTTTGAACAAAACCCCAAAGGTTTTATTATCTTTTGAATGCACTAATGTTGCTAATGAAGATTGTGTGAAGTTTTGTATGAAGGAAAATTTTCAGCTGTAGAGAAAGAATGATGTAATGAGATGAAGAATGGACAAAAGCTCAAGCTTGGGGATGCCACCCCGTGTCACCCCAAGAAATATTCAAGAATTACAAGCGTCAAAGCTTGGGGATGCCCGAGGCATCCCCTTCTTCATCAATAAAAAGCTCATGTATCATTCTAGACACTTCGTTTTTATTGTTTCATGCACAGTTGTGTTGTTCTTGGAGCGTCTTAGTTTTAGTTTTTGGTTTTTTCTTGCTTAGTTTGCTTGAATAAAGTAGTTGGACCCCTGTTTTTGCTGTGATGTTTTCAAATAAGTTGATTGGTGTTGGAAAAGAGTAGAAAGTTTCATGCTTATAGTGGTATAAAAGTGAGCTTGCTTTGACTGTGGCTTAGACATTATCATGTCATGCTAGATGTTGTTTTGAACTTATTCTTAGTAATTATTGCTGTAGCATGACTTGTTGTAGAAGTCCCAACCTGATAAGGTAGAGATCCATGTGTTTACAGTGCTAGTCCCTGGATCGAATAGCTAGCACCCATAGTTTAAGATGTAATATCCAGAAACAAAGGTCATATTACAACTTATAACCATGAATAAAATACTTCATTACATATTACATAACTCTTATGGCTATCTCATTACAATGGGGTAGATATAACTATATAGCATGGAGTCCTTCATCTTCATATGCCATAGGCAATCATGTTGGTTGTAGACTTGTAATCCCTACTCAACAAACATCACTAACATCAAACAAACCTGCAACATAATAAGTTACAGCCACAAGGGTCAATACATTTGAATTGTATTGGCAAGTGATATCATATTGATATGGAGAATATATCATCTAGATGAATATATGGGTAAGTGGAGTTTTGGCTGGCCTTTGCATAAAATAAGTTTTCCTATCCTTTGTAAAATAGCTTTTCTCTTTTCAAAACATTTCATCACACAATGGCACACTAGATACACCAGGTGCTACCCTTGTTCACCCAACAAGTTTTAACTTAGAGAAATTGGGATGAGGAGATCCTTGATCATTTCAATGTCTTTGATGCTCAAAATGTCCATTACCAGGGACACGGCTAAGTACTTAGGTTTTACCCTCTCGAGAGGTGGTGCACTTTTCCCACAAGACTCGACATGCATCTAGATGAGACTTTTCAGAAACAATCCCTCAGATCAGCACAGATGCGTTCCATCCTATCATCACTACCACCAACTGTCTGTATGTCTGAGTTCTTGCAACCTAGTTGGTCAAGGCACAGCCCATATGCCATGTGGTTGCACTAGAAGCTTCTCAACACAAAACATATAAAATCTCTTTGTTCTTGGGTGGCCATCCACAAGTGAGATACACAAGCGTAAGCCATATAAATGGGCCCTGGGTAACCACTCAACACAAACCGTTCTTCCCATTCCACCCAGGTGATTCATTGACATAGTTGTTTTATTAATCAAAAAGATAGTCATAGACTTTGCATAATATCATAGCATGAATATTCCATCCTTGTATTCTAATAGCTAGGATAAGCATACTAGCATAACTTGTCTCTTGACTTAGTAAGATTCCTACCAAGATATATTCTATGGGATCTACTATAGCATAGCAATATATAAAAAATAGTCCTATCATGCATACTACAAAAATATCACTAAAGAAATATTGAAAAGATAGGACTTTTGACGACCAAGTATCACTTTCCTTTTTGTAGAAACTATAGGTACTCTCCTTGATCTTGCAATTGTCACACTCCTCAAAGTTCACTACAATACATTCAAGCAAAGCACACATTCAAAACTAGCATACAAACAATTCACAACACAAAACAATAAAACAAAGAAATGCATGCAATCATGCAAAAGGTTTTTTTATTGAAAAGTGGTTTCTAACAAGGCTCTAAACATTTCAAAAGACCTACTTGTCTTTTATAAAAGTGGGAATTCATTTAAAATCAAGTTAGAGAAAATAGGCCTTTAAATTATTTTTGTTTTACTAGAATTTTTTTTATTCAAAGTAATAATTCATATTGTCACAAAATATATTTTTAAATTCAAATTTTAGTGTTGATGGTCCGAGGGTTCAAAAAAACCATTTACAAAAGGTTTCACTCAAAAATCATTTCTAGAACAATTTTTATACTCAAAATAGTCCTATTAATTTTTCTGCATAAAACTCTAATTTTCCTGAAGCAAACGACCATACTAAGGCCATAGGTTCAAAGTACACATTTTTCTGAATCCAAGGATATAAAATTTGTAATTTTTGGACATTCAAATCAAAAGTTATTGATTTTTCAAATTCAAATAACTAATAGATCAATTTCTGATTTTTTTAAATAACAGCCTGGCCACGTGTCTTGTTTCTACTGGCCGGCACCACTTCGGGTGGATCGAGCAACACAGGCCGTTAGATTTAAATAGCATCACACGGATCAGATCAACAAATATCCCTACGATTTGTGATCTAATCTAAATCCTTAGATCTAGATCTAACGGATCTAGATGGATAATACGTTGGAAATGTATCTATAATTTGATACTTTATGCTTGTTTTGTATCTACTTTGCTTTACTTGTCCACACTTTGAGGTTTCTTTTTACATGTTTTCTGGTACTAACCTATTAACAAGTTGCAATAGTGCTAGATGCCTGTTTTCTGCTGTTTTTGGTTTCAGAACAGTTACTAAAGAAATATTCTCGGAATTGGACGACATGAAGGACAAGTCAATAACTTTCCGTGGGGAACAAGAAGTCCAGAAGGGAGCCCGGGAGGCCAGCCAGGGGGGCTAGAACCACCCTAGGCGTGGGTGGGCCCTAGCCCGCGCCTGGCTAGGGTTTGCCAGCCCTGGCCGCCTCCTCGGTCTACCCCTTTGCCTATAAGAAGCCCCCGATGCAGAAACCCTGAGTACCTGATCAGAAATCCACGAAACTGTCTGTAGCCGCCGCCACCATCGTCCCTAGATCGGGGGTATCTGAAGCTCTTCCCGGCATCCTGTCGGAGGGGAGATCATCCCGAAGGCCTTCTCCCCAATATGATTCGTGAGTAGTTCCACCTTAGACTATGGGTCCATGTAGTAGCTAGATGGTTGTATCTCCTCCTTTGTGCTTTCATGTATAGATCTTGTGAGCTCCGTTCATCAAGATCTAATCTATTTGTAATCATGCATGTTGTGTTTGCGGGGATCCGATGGATATTGAGATTATTATGTTGGTTTGATTAATGGTTTTGTCTTTATGATTCTATCATGTCTGTGTTGTTTGTGATCTTGCATGCTCTCCATTGCTAGTGGTTATCTTGGCCAAGTAGTTGCTAGTGACTCCAAGAGGGGGTATTTATGCTCGATAGTGGTTTCATGCCTCTAGTTTCCAAGGGAAGTGACAATAATCTCTTTGGTTGTAGATGTTCTGTTGCTACTAGGGAGAAAACAACGGTCTCTTGTTCATGGAACATCTGGACTGTTTACCTTACACACTTTGCTTAAAGTAGTTGTCTGTTGCTTGCAACTTAATACTGGAGGGGGTTCAGATGATAACCTGAAGGTGGACTTCTAGTCATAGATGCAGTTGTATGGCGGTCTATGTATCTTGTTGTATTGCCCAATCAACCTCATAGGATCTTTCTGACTAGTAATTGCATTGTTATGCCTTGCTCAGTTCCTGTCAATTGCCCCGCTGTAATTTGTTTACCCTTCATGCCATGTTGTTTATTTAAGGAGAGCACCTCTAGTGAACTATGGACCCCGGTCCAATATTTACCATTGATACATCTTCCATTGTTACTTTTTACTTGCTGCAAACCATTACCTTCCACACCATACGTTTAATCCTTTTTTTACAACAAACCAGTGAGCTTGACAACCTCGCTGATTCGTTGGGACAAAGTCCTGAGTTTGTGTTGTGTAGGTATCCACGTTGCTTCCAACACCTGTGTGACGTTTCCTTCATTCTTGTGGTTCGATAACCTCGGTATCTATTGAGGGAAGACTTGCTGCTTGCTGCTTCACACCTTTCTCTTGGGGTTTCCAACAAAGTGCTCCACACAGGCGCATCAACAAGTTTTCTGGCGCCATTGCCGGGGAACGAAGAAGAAGAAACTCCCACGTCAACAAGGCGCCAGCCAACAATGGAACAACCAACGACGGGCGGAGCTGGCTGCAGCACGTGGCGGCAGCGCGTCTGGTGGCGGCACACTAGCGATTCATAGGGGTAGGAGGGGGAAAGGAGGGTGCGACCGTGGTCGCGGGGACATGGTGATGCTCAAGGTGATCGTGGTTGGCGAAGGGGCACACGGGGTCGTTGGAAATTTCTCACCGGAGCTTGCGTCGGCGTCGGGTGGTGCTGTCGTCATCGGAGGTGAGCCTACAAGCAGGTTCACAAGACAAAGGCGAAAAATATAGAAAGGGTTAGAGGACGAGGCGCGCACGAGGCTCACCTCAAAAAGTTGCCGGAGATGTTCCTAGCGTCGGATTCTCGAAGTCGTTGACGGAGGCGAGCCTACAGTGCACCAGTGGACAAACCAAAAACGTTAGCATGTGCATACGAGGACAGGGGATGCGAGAAAGCAAACCAGAGGCGAGGGGGAGGTCAGACCTCACCGGAATCATTGCCAACGCTCGTTGGAGACATCGGTGGTGCAGGCAAAAATTCTTGCAGCCTAGGTTCTCCCGTGGTGTGGTGACTGAGGGGAAACGTAGAGGAGGGCGAGGCGGTTAAGAAGGCAGGGTCGAGGAAAGAATCATTGCGGCAATTAAGAGAATTCGCGTGACGTAATCACGGCAGGAAACGGTCAGGGAAGGGGGCGATGTCAGCGCGCGATGAGGACGACGAGCTGACGTGGCTGGTGGATCCGGTCCGTCGGTGAGGTGCGGGGGTTCTGCGGGGTGAGAAAGATCTGGGGGGAAGAGAGGAGAGAGCCGAGTGGGCTTCGGTTGGGCCAGATTGGGCTGGGGTGCTGGGTAGGGTTAGTTGGGTTGGGTTCTTTTCTATTTTTTCCTCTTATTCTTTTTCCTTGTCTTGTTTCTATTTTTTGTTTTTATTTGAAACAATTTGTTTCCACTTTAATTTGAATTCAAAAACTTTCCAAATCTTTTCAATAGGTTTATTCAAAACATGTGTTGATTTAATTAGTTCACTTTGGAATAATCCAAATATTTTCTTATGATTTAATATTCATTTAAGTGAGGCATTTTGTCTTTATTTAAATAAAATTGAATATGGTTCATAAGCCCATATAATTTTATTTAAATAATATTTTATTCTTTTATTTTTATTTAAATTACTTTTCTTCCATTTTCTTAGGGATTTGGCCAAGGTTTAAATTGTCTTTTAAAAATTTCTTATTTATTTCTTTCTTTCTTTATCTTATAACATTCATATCTTTTTATTTAAGGTTCCAAAATTGGTGATTCCACTTTGTATAATTTTATTTAATATTTATTTATCCTTTTAAATCCTTTTAGGATTACTTTGCTCATAATTTGATGTTAATTTTAGTTAGGAGATTTATTAGACTTGGAATTAATTCCTTTTTATCTTATTAGAATCATAAGTTTTTATCCATGGCTCCAAATGGAGTGAAATCAATTCCCATGGTTTTATAATATTTTTTTTTACCATTTTTGATCATTTAGAAATGTTTGTTGCTAACTTTTTATATGGAACAAAGCCATGGTCTTAGAGTGATCTTGGAGATGATTTCTTTCATTAGGGTTTAGGTTTTGTTTCAACTTTTCCAAGTGCTTTAAATTTAAGATACATTCCATGCAGGGATGCATTTGACTTGTTTCAAAATTTGTTTGTTGCCCTTTCATTCACATTTTGTTCAAGTAAGGTTTTGATGTTTCCATGTAGAAGCAAAAAAGTTTCTTTTCACCCTAAATTTCAACATTTATTTATTTTCTTTGTTTATTTTTTCACATTTCAAAATTTGGAGAATTTTGGGATGTGACACTTGTTCCAAAGAATTGAGATTGCTTAGTGTGCCTTGAAAGAATCATGTGTTGTTTTAGCATACAAAAGCATAGTATTGTGGTATTCTCCTTTGATGCTTTGTTTGGTTTGACTTGGCACATGCTCACACCATGTTATGACTATGAACCAGTCACCTTAGCCTCTATGATCATTTAGTTTTTGACTTGTGATACCACTTTATGCTTTAGTTGATAATGTTCTGTCGCTCTACATGATTATGGCCATTATTTCTCTCTTAGTTGGTCGCTCCCAGTCTTTTGCTAGCCTCCACTTATACTGAGTATGCTCTACTCATGCATCCAACTTCCAAGAAACCAAGTTATTCCAAAGTTTCCACAATAAATTAATATGCATGGTGTGTTACACCATTTCAAGTAAATTCTTGTTTTATTTACCTTCCAATTAAAAAGTATTTTGTTATGTGAAAAATTAGTGATTAAAGCTCTCACAAACTTGATGGCACACTTTATTTTTCTTGCCCCTAATAAACTTGAACCATTGTGTCATCTATGTTGTATATGCTTGCACTTATACGTTGGGATTAGCAGAACCGTGCTATCATAGGGAACGCTTTCAACACCTGTAAATATCTACCTAGTTGATATCATGCTCTTTTGTTTATGGATTCGTCGGTGTGAAATAAAAGGGGAGCTTGTAAGTCCATGGAGTTATGTATATGTGTTAGAGAAACACCTAGGCCGCTAGCCTAAGCCATGCCTAATCATGGTGGAAACTTGCAGCATCACCATAGTGAGCAATCTATGAAGAATTCTTCTTAGAGACAAAGAGATACAAGATACAGAAAAAGAAAAAAAGAGAAAAAGAGGAAAGAGATAAAAAAGCACCATTTTCTCATGGTAAATAAGAAGATTGCTGAGATGCTCATTGTCTGTTGCCTTGCCATTTTGATATGGGATATATCATGTGTCATGTGCAAGGGGTACCTCGTTGGCGGTACTCTATGATACACATGCATTTACTATGACAAAAACTTACCGGTAACTAAAGTTGAGTAGCATGAGGAGCAGCCCTCGTACTCAAGGGACATGAGATTGCCAACTTATACTTTGTCAAGCATATACTCCATAGTTTGTTCACTTTAACCTTAATCACTCAAAGATGCTTATGATAAGGTCAATGAGAGCTAAAATCTAACAAGTACCAAAAAATTTGTAAGCTCTTTTCGAAACTTGAAATCCCTGCTTCCTTTTGAAGGGCCTTTCTTCCACTTTTATATTGAGTCTCCACCTTCTATCTTTAGGCAGCAATTAAGAGAGCATATTTGCCATTCTTAGTTCTATATGCATTGTCCCAAAACTTATTGATTGATTCATAATGTTGATATTTCTTGTTCTTGAACTATTTGTATCTAGTCACCCCTATGAACTTTGAAGGTATCCTATGCATTTATGTTTTGCTACTCCATGAGGGACAAGCTTAATGCCACTATGCTATGTTTTCTATATGTGAAACAAACGAACGTCTTTCAATGCATTGTTATTTATGATCTTTGTTTGTATCCTTTCATGTTGCAACATAGTTGCTTTGTCTTATTGTTAGAACTTCATCTTTCATGCTCATGTTTAGAGTACTTTGATCCCAGCTTTCAACCTTGCAAATGGTTTGATCATGATTGTGATGGTGCATGTCTCCTCAAAAATTATTCTTTTTATCACTGACCTACTCGAGGACGAGCTGGAGTTAAGCTTGGGGATGCTTGATACGTCATAAACGTATCTATAATTTTTGATGTTCCATGCTTGTTTAGTATCAACTTTTCTTTGCTTTGTCTACACTTTGAGGTATTTTTATACATTTTCTGGGACTAACCTATTAACAAGATGCCACAGTGCTAGTTGCCTGTTTTCTGCTGTTTTTGGTTCCAGAAAATCCATAAAATAAATATTCTCGGAATTGGACGGGATAAAAGCCAAAGTCAATATTTCACCGAGGAGAACACGGGGCCAGAAGACGAGACGGAGGAGGGCCACGAGGGGGCCACGTCCCCTAGCCGTGTGGGCCAGCCCAGGACGCGCCTGGGAGGGTGCGGCCACCTTGGGCACCCCCTCGGCCTCCCCCTTCACCTATAAAGTTCCCCGAAACCAAGAACCTAAGTACCCGATCACCTCTCCACAAAACAGTCCGTAGCCACCACCAGCACCGTCCCTAGATCGGGGGATCTGAAGCCCTACCCGGCACCCTGCCGGAGGGGAAAGATCATCCCGGAGGCCTTCTTCATCACCATGCCAGCCTCTGGTATGATGCGTGAGTAATTCCATCTTGGACTCTGGGTCCATACAGTAGCTAGATGGTGGTTTCTCCTCCTTTGTGCTATCATGTTTAGATCTTGTGAGCTCCGCTCATGATCAAGATCATCTATTTGTAATCATACATGTGTTTGCAGGGTTCCGATGGATATTGAGAATACAATTGTAAGAATAATTATATATTCTATCATGTATTATTGATTATTGATTCTATTGTCTCTGTGTTGTTTGAGATCTTTCATGCTCTCTGTTTCTAGTA
Organism: Avena sativa; assembly: GCA_916181665.1. Taxonomy (NCBI): domain Eukaryota; kingdom Viridiplantae; phylum Streptophyta; class Magnoliopsida; order Poales; family Poaceae; genus Avena; species Avena sativa. Next base: position 41,866,926 of record OV702285.1, on the reverse strand, counting down.
TCAATCTTGGCCAATTAGATGCTAGTGACTCCAAGAGGGAGTATTTATGCTCGATAGTGGGTTCATGCCTCTATTGAATCTGGGGAAGTGACAGAAATCTCTAAGGTTGTATATGTGTTGTTGCTACTAGGGAGAAAACAACGATCTTTTGTTCATGGAACAATTGTATTGTTTACTTTACACACTTTGCTTAAGGCAGTAATCAGTTGCTTGCAACTTAATACTGGAGGGGGTTCAGATGATAACCTGAAGGTGGATTACTAGTCTTGGATGTAGTTGGATGCAGTTGGATGCAGTTGGATGCAGTTTAATGACTAGTATTTCATTGTTATTGCCTATGAGATTTGATTGGGCATTACAACAATATACATAGACCTCCATCCAACTACATCTATGACTAGTAATCCACCTTCAGGTTATCATCCGAACCCCCTCCAGTATTAAGTTGCAAGCAATATATTACTGCCTTAAGTAAAGTGTGTAAAGTAAACAATACAATTGTTACATGAACAAAAGATCGTTGTTTTCTCCCTAGTAGCACCAGCACATCTACAATCTTAGAGATTTCTGTCACTTCCCTAGATTCAATAAAGGCATGAAGCCACTATCGAGCATAAATACTCCCTCTTGGAGTGACTAGCATCTACTTGGCCAAGATAGCTACTAGAAATGGAGAGTACGCAAGATCTCAAACAACACAGACATGATAGAATCAATAATCAATAAGACATGATAGAATCAATAATCAATCTAACAATAGTAATCTTAATATCCATCAGATCCCCGCAAACACAACATGTATGATTATAAATAGATGATCTTGATCACGAACGGAGCTCACAAGATCTAAACATGGTAGCACAAAGGAGGAAAAACAACCATCTATCTACTGTATGGACCCATAGTCCAAGATGGAACTACTCACGCATCATACCGGAGGCTGACATGGTGATGAAGAAGGCCTCTGGGATGATCTCTCCCCTCCGGCAGGGCGCCGGGAAGAGCTTTAGATCCTCCCCGATCTAGGGACGATGGTGGCGGCAGCTACGGACTGTTTCGTGGAGAGGTGATCGGGTACTTAGGGTTTAGGTATCGGGGGCTTCTTATAGGCGAAGAGGGAGACCGAGGGGTGCTCGAGGTGGCTGCACCCCCCTCCCCAGGCGCAGCCTAGACTAGCCCGAGTGGATAGGGGGTATGGGCCCCTCGTGGCCCTCCTCCGTCTCGTATTCTGGCTCCGTGTTCTCCTCAGTGAAATATTGACTTTGGCTTTTATCCCGTTCAATTCCGAGAATATTCATTTTTTAGCTTTTCTGAAACCAAAAACAGCAGAAAACAGGCAACTAGCACTGTGTCATCTTGTTAATAGGTTAGTCCCCGAAAATATATAAAAATACCTCAAAGTGTAGACAAAGCAAAGCAAAGTTGATACTAAACAAGCATGGAACATCAAAAATTATAGATATGTTTACGACATATCAAACATCCCCAAGCTTAACTCCTTCTCGTCCTCGAGTAGGTAAGTGATCAAAAAGACTAATTTTTTAGGTGACATGCACCACCACAATCATGATCAAACCATTTGCAAGCATTTAAAGTTGGGATCAAATTACTCTAAACATGAGCATGAAACATGAAGTTCTAACAATAAGACAAATCAACTATGTTGCAACATGAAAGGATAGAAACAAAGATCATGAATAACAATGCATTAAAAGATGTTTGTTTGTTTCACATATAGAAAACATAGCATAGTGGCATTTAGCTTGTCCCTCATGGAGTAACAAAACATAAATGCATAGGACACCTTCAAAGTTCATAAGGGTGACTAGATATAAATAGTTCAAGAACAAGCAATATCAACATTATGAATCAATCAATAAGTTTTGGGACAATGCACATAGAACTAAGAATGGCAACTATGCTCTCTTAATTGGTGCCTAAGGATAGAAGGTGGAGACTCGATATAAAAGTAGAAGAAAGGCCCTTCAAAGGGAAGCAGGGATTTCAAGTTTCAAAAAGCACTTCCAAAAATTATGGTACTTGTTAGCTTTTAGCTCTCATTGCCCCTATCATAAGCATCTTGAAGTGATTAAGGTTAAAGTGAACAAACTATGGAGTATATTCTTGACAAATTATAAGTTTTCAATCTCATGTACCTTGAGTACGAGGCCGCTCCTCATGCTACTCAACTTTAGTTACCAGTAAGTTCTTGTCATAGTAAGTACATGTGTATCATAGAGAACCGCCAACAGAGTACCCCTTGCCCAATGATATATGAGCTATCCCATACCACAATGACAAGGAAGAAGACAATGAACATCTCAGCAATATTCTTATTTACCATGGGAAAATGGTGCTTTTTTCTCTTCTTTCCTATTTTTCTATATCTCGTATCTCTTTTTTTTATAAGAAGAATGCTACATAGAGGGCTCACTATGGTGATGCCGCAAGTTTCCACCATGATTAGGCATGGCTTAGGCTAGCAGCCCAGGTGTTTCTCTAACACATTTACATAACTCCATGGACTTACAAGATCCCCTTTTATTTCACACCAATGACATCCATAAACAAAAGAGCATGATATCAATTGGGCAGATATTTATAGGTGTTGAAAGCGTTCCCCATGACAGCACAGTTCTGCTAATCCCAACGTATAAGTGCAAGCATATACAACATAGATGACACAATGGTTCAAGTTTATTAGGGGCAAGAAAAATAAAGTGCGCCATCAATTTTTTGAGAGCTTTAATCACTAATTTTTCACATAACAAAATACCTTTTAATTGGAAGGTAAATAAAACCAGAATTTACTTGAAATGGTGTAACACACCATGCATAGGAATTTATAGTGGACACTTTGGAATAACTTGGTTTCTTGGGAGTTGGATGCATGAGTATAGCTTACTCAATACAAGTGAAGGCTAGCAAAAGACTAGGAGCGACTAACTAAGAGAGCAATAATGGCCATAATCATGCAAAGCGACAAAACATTATCAACTAAAGCATAAAGTGGCATCACAGGTAAAAAACTAAATGATAATAGAGGGTAAGGTGACTGTTTCATAGTCATAACATGGTGTGAGCATGTGCCAAGTCAACTCAAACAAAGCATCAAAGGAGAATACCACAATACTATGCTTTTGTATGCTAAAACAACGCATGATTCTTTCAAGGCACACTAAGCAATCTCAATTGTTTGGAAAAAGTCATGCTACATCAATAATCACTAAGCATAAGGTCAAAACAACATCTAGCATGACATGATAAAGTCTAATTCATAGTCAAAGCAAGCTCACTTATGTACCACTATAAGAATGAAACTTTCTACTCTTTTCCAACACCAATCAACTTATTTGAAACATCACAGCGGAAGAGGGGTTCCAACTACTTTATTCAAGCAAAATAAGCAAACAAAAAGCAAAAAGGAAAACTAAGATGCTCCCAGAACAACACAACAATGCAGGAAACAATAAAAACGAAGTGTGTAGAAAGAGACATGAGCTTTTTATTGATGAAAAAGGGGATGCCTTGGGAATCCCCAAGCTTTGAATCTTGTACCTCTTGAATATTTCTTGGTCTGATATGTGGTAGCATTCCCAAGCTTGAGATTTTGTCCATTCTTCATCTCCTTAGATCATTCTTCCCCTACACTCGAAAATTTCCTTCATACAAAACTTCACACAATCTTCATTAGCAACATTAGTGCGTTCAAAAGATAATACAACCTTTTGGGTTTTGTTCAAAACATCAAAACTTGCAATAAGAACACAAGATACTGTAGCAACTTCATTTAAAAATCTCAATTTACCAAAGAGAACTCAAAAAGAAATCGATAATAAGCAAATGGATATAATAGCAGAAATTTGTCAAAACAGACCAGCAGGTGAAAAGCGATTTTTTCGAACACCTTCTGGTGCTCAAATAAAAAAGTGCTGAACTAACTAAAGTTACCTAACAACCTGGGGGATTTACTTAGAAAATTACAGCTCAATCCGACATACAAAGATTATTCACAAATTTTTATAGTGAAGCACGAAAATCTGTTTCGGGACAGCAACTTCCCCAAATTTTACTTCCCTCTCATTAGAGGTTATTATTGGCACAAAAAGCAAATAAAAATGATAACGAGAGGTTATTACAGAAGTAATAACTTCCAAGACTCAAGAAAACTATTGGGTTATCTCCCAAGAAGTACTTTCCTTTAACGCCTTTAAGTTAGCTTGATAGTTTGAGAAGATGCCCACATAGGGAATATGAATTGAAGTAAAATAGAGCATCGAAAAGCAAATTCAAAACACATTTAAGTCTAACCCACTTCCTATGCATAGGATTCTTGTACGCAAATAAATTCACAAAGAACAAAGTGACAAGCATAGAAAGATAAAACAAGACTAAATTCAAAACTTTAAGCACACAGAGAGGTCTTTTAATACCATGAAAACTTCTACAACCATATTTTCCTCTCTCATAATAATTTTCAGTAGCCTCATGGATCAACAATATAACTATCACATAAAGTATGCTTTTCATGATATTCAAACACATAATCAAGCTAAAAAATAGTGGGATTAAAACCTCCAAACCCACTTTTAACAATTTTATAATAAGGTGGCTGATCATTCAATATAGGACCATCATCTAGAGCTTTATCATAAACATTTTCCAAGAAAAATTCTTTAGTGCCATGCATTTCGAAGTCAGGCACAAATAAAGGATTATCATAGATAATAGGAGCATAATTATTATCACAAGTTTTACCAATAGTAGATATTTCAAAAGAATCCACAGGAACATAACATTCATCCTCCTTTGGTAATCATGGGGGACGATCAAATAATATAAGAGGTAAAGACTTACTCTCATTAGAAGGTAGGCATGGGTAGCTAATCCATTCTTCCTCCCTTTGTTCATCACTCTGCTCCTCTTTTTCATCTAATGAGCTTCTAGTTTCAGCAATCTGTTCTTCCATAACCTCCTGCAAGGCATTAGTCTCTTCCATTTGTGGAAAGTATCTATTAATATATTCAAGAATATAGCCATTTTCTTCCTAGTAATTATCAAAAAAAAAATAAGTATATCATAAACCTCATATTCATAAGGCGCATCATCAGTATTTTCAAGCAAACTAGCAAGTTCAAATGCACCCTTCCAAGCAGTAAATTCTTCAATTTGTTCCACATCATAAAAGTCATGATTTCCCTTAAAATAAGAAGATATGGTAACATTATCATTATACTCACATTGAAAAGGGAGGTGTTTATACCTCCTACAGCAACATGATTTATCAAAGCAATAAGTAACATTATAAGTAGAGCACACGTTTCTAGCAATGATATTCAATTTATCAATTTGTTCCCATAAGTGTTTCCCTTTTTGTGACAAATGGTGTTCCTCATAATAATATTTTTGTTCTTCAGTGAACCCACCTTGCCAATAAGATCTAGTTTCAAAGAAACCAACCATTAATAGAAAGCATGACAAAGCAAGGCAATAATAGACCAACAACTATAGTAGGAACTAATTTTTGTGTGTTTCTGATAAGAAAAAGCAAACCAAACAAAACTATTTTTTTGTATTTTTGATAAAAGGAAGCAAGCAAAACAAAGCAAAATAAACTAAGCAAAACAAAAACAAAGTAGAGAGAATGGTTGTGAAAGACTCCCCTTGTGAAGCTATCCTTAACTCCCGGCAACGGTGCTAGAAAACGTCTTGATGGCGCGTTGTTGACGTGGGAGATTTTTCTTCTTTAATTAGTCCCCAGCAACAGCGCCAGAAAACTTCTTGATGAACTCAGATCTTGTAGAGCTTCGTTGGGAAACCCCAAGAGGAAGGTATGATGAGTGTAACAATAAGTTTTCCCTCAGTGATGAAACCAAGGTTATCGAACCAGTAGGAGGAAGGAAACAACCCCAAGGTGTTGCTAACAACTTGGAATCCTGCATAAGACAAAATCAAGACTTTTCCCCAACTTACAGTGAGGTTGTCAATCTCACTAGTTTGCTGAAAACAAAGGATTAAATGTATGGTGTGGAAGGTAATGGTAGCTTGCAGAAAGTAAACAGTAACAGTGGAAGATGTAACAATGGTAAAGATTGGACCGGGGTCCATAGTTCACTAGAGGTGTTCTCCTTAAGATAGATATCATAACATGTTGGGTAAAAAAATTGCAGCGGGGCAATTGACAAGATAGAGAAAGGCAATAATAATGCAATACTAGTCATTCATGATCCTATGATACTTGATTGGGCATTACAACAATATTCATAGACCGCCATCCAACTACATCTATGACTAGTAATCCACCTTCAGGTTATCATCTGATCCCCCTCCAGTATTAAGTTGCAAGCAACATATTACTGCCTTAAGCAATGTGTGTAAAGTAAACAATACAATTGTTCCATGAACAAAAGATCTTTGTTTTATCCCTAGTAGCAACATCACATCTTCAAACTTAGAGATTTCTGTCACTTCCCCAGATTCAATAGAGGCATGAACCTACTATCGAGCATAAATACTCCCTCTTGGAGTCACTAGCATCTACTTGGCCAAGAGAGCTACTAGAAATGGAGAGCATGCAAGATTTCAAACAATATAGACATGATAGAATCAATAAACAATAAGACATGATAGAACCAATAATCAATCTGACAATAGTAATCTCAATATCCATCGGATCCCCACAAACACAACATGTATGATTACAAATAGATGATCTTGATCATGAATGGAGCTCACAAGAACTAAACATGATAGCACAAAGGAGGAGAAACAACCATTTATCTACTGTATGGACTCATAGTCCAAGATGGAACAACTCACGCATCATACCAGAGGCTGGCATGGTGATGAAGAAGGCCTCCGAGATGACCTCTCCCCTCCGGCAGGGTGCCGGGAAGATCTTCAGATCCCCTCGATCTAGGGATGATGGTGGCGGCGGCTACGGACTGTTTCATGGAGAGGTGATCGGGTACTTAGGGTTTTGGTATCGGGTGGACTTTATAAGTTAAGGGGGAGGCCAAGGGGGTGCCTGAGGTGGCCGCACCCTCCCCAGGCATGGCCTGGGCTAGCCCACACGGCCAGGGGGTGTGGGCCCCTCGTGGCCCTCCGCCGTCTCTTCTTCTGGCTCCATGTTCACCTTGGTGAAATATTGACTTTGACTTTTGTCCTGTCCAATTCCAAGAATTTCATTTTTTATCTTTTCTGAAACCAAAAACAGCAAAAAATAGGCAACTAGCACTGTGGCATCTTGTTAATAGGTTAGTCCAAGAAAATATATAAAAATACCTCAAAGTGTAGACAAAGCAAAGCAAAGTTGATACTAAACAAGCATGGAACATCAAAAATTATAGATACGTTTACGACGTATCACGGTGCTAGCAGGCGGAGTCACGAACACACAATTTGCATGATTCGTTAGTGCCGCGTTGTTCGAGTGGTTGTTGACCATGCTTGGAATCGGGCATGGCCCTTGTCGACCACCCACACTCCAGTTCGCTATTGACTCCACCAAGGTAGGCAGATGGACGTGAGGGTGATTGCCAGGTTTTCTTGGACTATCTGCGGGATCTGCGCCACTTGTTACTTAAGTTCTTGAACCTCACGGTTTTCATCTTCGCTCCTTCCCGCCACACGCGTCCTCGACGGTGTACCAAAATGAGGCACCCAATTCGTACCCCCGATGCCGGCCAGACGGCCAGCCGACGATGGCTTCTTTATAACCGGCGAGATTTTGTTGGCCTGGTTCATCGCCCTGTTAAAAGGGTTATCCCACCGGGTGGCCGCCGTCGACCCCTGGGATGAGGATTCCTTGGATACATGACTAGCAATTTCCTCCTCCTACAGAAGAAGTAACAGTGAACCGTTTAGAAATTCGACTTGATCGATTAGAATGCAATCGAGTTGATCCACGGTAATTAAATTACCTACCATAATAACCTCTAATTCCTTCACCGCAGGATCCGCGGTGAGTTGTTTGGTTTTTGGGTCCACATGGTAACCTGCCCTGATAAAGTTTTGAAGCTGCCTGTTTTCGAATTTTGCAAAGGGGTTAGCTATCCCCTTAGCTCTATACATGTCGTCCTCCTTATCCCATTTGGCCTCGGCGGTTCTATATCCACCAGATCCGAGATGGTGGTGACCTATATTCATCTCCTGCAGCATCTTTCCTCGCTTACTCGAGGCCAGGGCTCTTTCTGATTTGCGCCTCTCCTTGAACTCCCGGTACTGAACTTCGGTAATCTACGGGTCAATCTTCTAGATCTCCTCGATACTTTTGCCTTCTTTATAGATCTTCTTCTCTATCCGGGTTCTCCAGCTGGCCAGGGCGGTGCTCATCCTTGTGAGCGCGGATTTCTTTACTTCATTCCCATGATAATTTGTGTTCCGATACTCAGTGGGGAACTTGTATCTTGCGTGCAGCTTCTCGAAGAGGAGTGTGCACAAATGGCCATTATCTTTATGTCGTAGATTCTCGGTGTTGATCGAGATGGTGGTCCGGGTGATAGCCGCCACTTTCCCACCGTACCCTCTGACGACAAGGTCGGGCGCCAAAGGAACCCCTATTGGGCTCACTTCGGTAATTTCCTCTCTGACGGTGCCGACCGTGTTCAGGCACCGTTCCTTCGGCTTCTTCTTCTTCTTAGAAGGATTTCTATCACTCGTTGTGCCCTCTCCGCCATCAGTGGTTTCATCATCCCTCGTTCCTTCGACTTCTTCTTCCTCCGCGTCTTCCATCTCATCATCGTCGCTCTCCGAAGGATGGTATTCTCCATCTTCTTCTAGCCACTGGGCCTCCTCCCAGAATGAAAATTGTTTATTCTAACGTCTGACTTCTCCTTCAGCGTTGATGCGCTTAGAACAGTCAGCCTCGTTGTTGTCACACATGTTTGAACTAATAAAAATCAAATAATGGTTAGTAATAAAGTGTCTGGAAAAATCTGGCATGACCTTTGCTAATTTTATTAAACTAGGAGTGCCCGATTTCTGCCGAAACAGAAGTTAATCAACATTTGAACAAAAATCAGGATTCATTTCATACAAGCACCTGCATACAGATCATACACCTCCATCATGGCCTTGCCATTTCAAAACTGATAGCAGTATACACATCAGTATACTGCTACTACACAACCTACTTCTTTGCACAGCAACTACACAACCTACACAACCTGCTTCTTTGCACAGCAGCTTTGCACAACCGCTTTGCACAGCAGTACACAACCTACTGCTTTGCACAAACTGATAGCAACTACACAACCTACTATTTTGCACAGAAGTAAAAAACTAACCTACTGCTAACTAAAAAAAAAGATGACAGTAAATAACGTACTGCTAACTAAAAAATATTACAGTAAAAAAGATGAAAATAAAAAAATAACCTACTACTAACCTACAGCAGCTTTGCTAAGCTAGGGAACTACAGCAGTAAAAAACTAACCTACTGGAACTAGAAACAACTATATGCTAAGCTAGGGAATATCCTAAGGCAAATCCTTTATTTTTCTGTTGTTGAAAATGGAAACTAATGTTGTTTGTTGTTTCAAATGTTGATTTTTTATAAGGCTGAGATAGTTTGTACAATGGTGAACCTAATATTTAGTGCTTGTGTCATAAACAAATTGTGTGAATAATAATAGATTGGATTGGATAAGGCTGAGATAGTTTGTACAATGCAGAAATGAACTTGTGGATTGGATTTGTGACCCCCCCACCAATTACAATCTAGAAACATGAAATAACCAGGAGTTCAAGCTTTAGCATCGAGTAAACATCACACAATTCATAAACACAATAGGCCTACAAAATTACAATCTAGAGACACTGCCACTATCTCTATACACAAGTTACAAGAAAATGGGATAAACATATCTTCCGAAATTGTTTAGTAGCTTCTACGGATCTAGCAATCAGAGGGAGTTACACATGAGAACAACACACACATATATGCAGTTGGTACTAGTACAGAATATGACAATACTAGTGTTACGGGCCTAAGCATGGTCCTGACTGACCATGTTTAGTGTTCTATCCTACATGGCCACTAATGGCAGATCCTATACCTAGCTATCCTTGGTGAGCAAAGAAGAGTACACTAATCATTAGCATCTATCATCAGTGTTCAGTGTTCTATCATCTATCATCAGTGTTTAGTGTTCTATAATCAGTGTTCTATCATCTATCATCAATGTTTAGTGTTCTAACCCTAGCTTCTTGTCGCCTACAGAGAGAGGGGGGAGAGGGAGAGAGAGGAGGGGCGACGCTAGATCACCTATGAGACGAGGACGACGATGGCGTGCAGACGATGATGGGTGGACGACGGCGGGCAGACGATGGCGGGCTCCTCCATGGCCTCCTTCTCCTCGGGCGCGTGCGGTCCTCTTCCTCCTCGGATCGAGCGGCGAGCGCGGGCCTCCTCCTCCTCCACGGCCTCCTCCTCGAGCGGCGGCTGCTGGTGGGGCTGGCGAGGTGGCGGATCGAGAGCGACGGTGGCGGGGCTCGGGCTCGATAGTCGTCTAAGATGGGGATGAGAGAGGTACGTGCCCATGCGCATGTGTGGATAAGGCCCGGATAGGCGTAGCGCACTCATGCATAGTGCGCTACGGATATCTGTAGCACACTCTGGGCCAGTGCGCTACGCCTATCGGTTCTAGCACCTATATAAGACTACTGCATCCACTCTCTCTTATAGATACACTACCCTATCCCACTGGTTCCGCCCATTTCTCTCTTTCAACCTATGAGCACCTAGGTTCAAATGCTGGTGCCCACCTTTTTTGTTTTTATTTCAAAAATACTTTTAAATGTTCCAAAAATGCCCAAAAGTGGTGAGATATGCCATAAAAGTTTTGTTTTTATTTTAAAAATACTTTTAAATGTTTTAAAAATGCCCAAAAGTGATAATATATGTCATAAAAGTGGTACATATATGATTCAAAGTATAACTAAATTAAATAATAATTTGTCCATGAATATTACAATATTTTTTGACCACGCATTTTACAATAATTTTTGAGCTAGCGTTTTACAATATTTTTCCCTTCTTTGTCGCGGTTGAATAATTTAGCCCTAGCACTTTAATGTTTCTTCTTTCGAACTGGCTACCTTTTTTGGGTAGGATTGTCCTTTGTCTTCTTGTGATGTATGTTTCTGCATCGTAGTCGTTGTCATCTTCAATCTTTGGATCGCCGTACTGGTCGAAGTCTTCCTCGTTGGCGACTCCATCCATTCCGATGATGTCTCTTTTTCATCTCCTCACGACAACACGTCTAGGATTTGTCGAGTCGGTAATAAAAAACATTGGTCCACTTTGCTAGCCAGTACCCAGGATTCATTTTTCGCGGCCACGTTCGCACCGGCGGCCTTAGATTTGGCTGCTTCGGGTATAACTATGGTTGTGAAATACCGGTCTTCTCTTTTGATGCTCTTGGCCCATATGACACGGAACATCGACACCTTTTCTCCACAGTATTTGAGCTCCCAGATATCCTCAATCCTTCCATAGAATCTTTCCTTCATGTTGTCATCGGTGTAGAATTCTAACGTTATGCCTGAGTTCTAATAATCACACTTGTTCTTCTTTTCCTCCGTGTAGAATGTGTAGCCGTTGATATCATACGCCTGATAGGTCACCAGGTTTTGCATGGGTCCCTGCAACAAGGTGAATAATCTTTTCCGTGTCAGAAGAATGCGATTGCAGGGGATTATCTAGGAGCGTCTGCTGAAACCAACGCGTGAAATCTGAGCTGTGCTCTTTGATTATTTCTCCATGCGTCCTCTGTATGCCCCGGTCACTGTACTTCTTCTCGATTAACTTTTTATGCTTCTATACCCAAGGATCGACCAGTTCTACATTCTGTAGCACGACGAGGTTTGCTCGATCAAAGTCTGCACGTCAACAATCAAAGTCTGCATGCAGTACGCAACGACCCTCTCGGTTACCAGATCCGTTGAGCTTGCCAAGGTGCCTGTTGACGGGAAGACCGACAGGGTTCTCGATGTCTAGATAATTCATGCACAAAGAGATGCACTCTTTGTCCAGAAAGCCCTTGGCTATGCTTCCATCTGGACAGGACCTGTTGCGAACATATCCTTTGATGTGTCCGTTCATCCTTTCGAACACCATCATGCTGTGGAGGAAAATCGTGCCAAGTTGGATGATGTCCTCCACGACATGGACCAGCAGATGCACCATAATGTCGAATAACGGGGGCGGGAAGTAGACCTCGAGCTCGCATAGTATCACCACGATCTCCTCCTGTAGCCTCCCGAGATGATTCAGGCCAACCGACTTTCGAGAGATGACGTCGAAAAATTTGAAGATCCCAAACAACGTTTCATGGACATGCTCGTCCATTATCCCTCTTAGTGCAACCAAAAGTACCCGCGTCATTAGCATGGCACAGTCGTGAGACTTCATGCCACTGAACCTCTGCTTCGCCTCGTCTAGGTATGTGCTTATCTTCCCCGCGTAGCCGTAAGGAAATTTGACTCCTAGAAGGCACTTGAAAAATTGTTTGATCTCATCCTGGCTTAGAGTGAAGCAAGAAGGATGGTAGTAATATTCGTTCTTCTTGACCTTTTTACCCTTCTGACGACCTTGTGTCGCCTCCGACTCATGATCATCGTCATCTTCCTGATCATCAGGAGTAGTGCTTCCTCCGTGAAGCTCCTTCCGGATGCCCGTGAATATTAGGTCGTGCCTTGCTTTCGGGCCATCTTTCGTCCTATCTGGCATGTTGATTATGGTGGCGACTAGACTCTCGCACACGTTCTTTGTGATATGCATGATGTCAAGGCTATGAGGCGTGCGGACCAGTATGGCAACTCCCAGAAAACAGACCTTGTTTTTCATACCTTCATCAACGGCTTATCTTGCTGCCTCTTTCGCTTCTTTCCAGGCTTAGGACAATCTTTCCAGTTTTTCAGCAATTCTTCCACTTCCTCGCTACTCCTCCGCTCTGGGATTCCTCGGGTCTCGGATTTGCCATCGAATAGATCTCCATGTTTTCTCCATGGATCATTCTTGCAGAGCCACCTCCGATGCGCCATGAACATGGTTTTCGAAGACCCTGTATCTTTCTCTAGTTGGAGATAGCTTGTGTTATCCATGCACCTAACGCATGCGGAGAATCCTTAGATAACTTGCCCCGAGATATACCCACAACCTGGATAGCCTTGCACCATAGTGACCAACATGGCTCTCATAGTCAAATAATCTTGTGCGACAGTGTCGTACGTATTGGCTCCAGATTCCCATAACATGGCTAGCTCCTCTTTCAACAGCCCAAGATATAGATTGATGTTGGTATCAGGTTGTTTTGTCCCTTGAATTAGCATACTCATTTGTATGTACTTATTATTCATGCACAACCATAGAGGGAGGTTGTACATCCATACAAATATGGGCCAAGTGTTGTGCGTGCTGGTTTGGCTACCGAACGGATTGAGTCCATCGGTGCTCACACCAAGCCTGATGTTCCTCGAATCTCCACCGAATTCTGGGAATTGTGTCAGCATCTCGTCCTTTTCAGGGTCATTGTCATCGCCTGGCTTCTTCCTTTCTGCATGCCATCGGACGAGCTTCGATTCCTTATGGTCCACGAAATAGCACTGCAGACAAGGAGTGATAGGAAAGTACCATACCACTTTTTGAGGTGCTTTCTTCCCTTTCTTGTATCGACTCACGCCACACACCGAACATGTGGTTTTCTCCGTGTCCTCGCCTTGATAAATGATGCAATCATTGATGTTGTAGGGTTCGCAACATAGAAAACAAAAAAAAATCTACGATAGGAACAACTATGTACCAAGATCTATCAACTATACACAAGCAACGGGTGGATATACATCCGTAGAGAACATACCCTTGAAGACCGACAAATCTGAATGAGGTTGAACTCATGGATGATGTAGACGAATTCTTGCATATCTCAAGATCGAGAGGAAGTCCTAGCGCCACAAATCAGCGGCGCATACATGCTCGCACACACGTCCGAGGCACCGAGAAACCTCTGCCTCCTTGCTCCAGCGATGCAGCGGAAGCAACAACTCTTTCTTGCCGAAAATCCACGGAGAACATGTATCTCGCTAGTCCGAGGCCATGGGGGATAATCTAGAGGGGATAGAGATCCTTCACGAGGAGGTGTGAGTGAGAGAGAGAGGGAGGAGGGATCCTTTTATAGGAGGAGGGGGCACCCCAAGGGGGTGGCCGCCGGCCATGGGGGCTTCCCCCACCCCTTCCTCCATTATGTGGGTGGAAGCTCCACTCACAATTTGGCCCTTCATTTCTCCACTCAAAAATCCCACTCAAATTCCCATTAAATTTCCACCAAATTTAATACAAACTCTCTTTAAATAAAACCCATTTTAGTTATTCAGAATTTTTCAAATACCTTAATGACAAACATTCACATATAACCCCTTGCTAGTATTTCATTTCACATGCAGAAACACTTTCTGCAATTTCACCCAAAAATAGTTTCGGTGTCTCGTGAAATAAATTCCTGCGCTTTTTTATTCTTTTCAGCATGAAACTATTTGTTCCAAATGGTGTCGGTGTATCTTAAGTGTGTCACCCTACGGTTCACGAATAATGCGGACATGATCGAGAACCCTCTCAGATCAATAATCAGAAGCGGGACCTGGAGATCCATACTGACTCCCACACATTCAACGATGACTTTCTTGTGATCGTGAGAACCTTTTACACTAGTAACTTAATCCCTTTGTCTCGCGATATATTACACGTCCAAGATTCGATCATCGGTATCTCCATACCTAGTTTGATATCATTACTGACATGTACTCTTTTCTCGTTCCCGTGATATAACATTCTAGTGATCAAATCACTTGCTTGCAAGCTAATCAATGTGATATCACCGAGAGGGCCCAGAGTACATCTATCCGTCATCGGGATGAACAAATTCCACTCTTGATCCATGGGCCTCAACATAACACTTTAGTAGTACTGAACCCATCTTTATAATCACCCTGTTACGTTGTGACGTTTGATGTTATCAAGATACTCTTCCAGTGTTAGTGATTGACATGATCTCATGCTCTAAGGATTATGATTACTTCGTATGATGTTATAGCAATATAAACTCAATGACTTTGATTGTAATGCTATACTTCGGATGAATGTTCATCACACCATTCCAATAATGTTGTGACCTTGTTATTAACAACATCCAATGTCCATGATCAGGAAACCTTGATCATCTTATTAATCAACGAGCAAGTTTATAAGAGAGGCATAACTAGGAACTTTTTGTTTGTTTATTAAACACACATGTATTAAAGTTTCCATATTAATACAATTATAGCATGCAAAATAAACATCTATCATATACATAATAACCACTTTATTATTGCCTCTTAGGACATATTCCCTTCAGATGCATACGTGGTATCTAACATGCGGTAGATCGAGAGGACAGACGATTTTCTTGGCGTCCTCGATACTAGTTGGACACGTGTTCCCCTCCGGGAGATGATCATGATAGAATGCCATCATATCATCGAAGCTTGCGTCGGTCAGTTTGTGTTTTGCCTTCATCTCCATAGCCTTGAGTGTTACATTGAACCGGGTATCATCGGGCCTGCATCTTTCTCAAGTTGCGCAAGCTTGGCTTTCTCTCTAGCGGCAGCCCTAGCATTACTCGTCTGCTAGAGAAGCAGTCTTGCACATAAGGGTCCCGCACCCAGCCTGACGTTGTTCCATCATCGTCCGCTCCTCCGGCATCTATATCATCATCATCCCGGTCTGCTTCCGCACCTTCACCATCTCCAGGAGACTCTTCTTTATCTCGCTCGTCCTCGTCTTGATCATCATCATGTTGTCCGCCTTCCAAATTTCCATCCGCCCCATTTACATCCCAATCGTCTTCGTCATTGCTTATCCAACGAGTGTATCCATCCATGAAACCATGGCAGAGTAGGTGCGCCTGCAGATGCCCGGAATCTGGGTCGATCAACCAGTTGAGTTTGCATCTTCTGCACGGACATCTTATCTGTGTCATTTTGTTTCGTATCATGTCGACCGTCGCGCATTTCAAAAATCTAGCCACAATGCCTTCGCTCATTATGCGGACCATGGTTGCCTGCGTAGTGTACACGGTAGAATTAGAATTCTATTAGAACCACATAATCAATACATGCATGCAATGGTCGATAGAAAATTTCGGCATGACCTATCCTAATATTAGGACCTTTGCGAAATGCCAAATTCTTGCCAGTCTGGAAATGAATCAACATTTAGGCAAAAGAAATGGCAACTCATACACACAAACACAAAAGAGAGACCAATCCATACACATGAACACACATCATCCTCTCCATACACACATGAGCATCGGTCCTATCCATACATATGAGCATATCATCCATATAAACATGAGCACATCCTTACATATGGACAACTTACCGAGATGAGATACCGATCGAGAAGATGGAAGGAGAGGTGCGAGACAGAGAGGATGGCGTGCCCGGAAGGAGAGCTTCCTCTATTATGTATGTAGCATCCAAGGTAAGTTCTATATGCTAGAAATGGAGAAAGAGTGGAGAAATTGAGGTGGGAAGGAGGAGGATCACGACTAGATCTAAGGAGGAAGAAGGAGGGGGAAGTGAAGTGGGAGTGTGGTAGTGGATGATCACATGTGCAAATTGGAGTTGCCAAAAAGTGGATGGCACATCCATGGCGCACATGGACACAGTGCGCCATAGAACTTAACCACAACCGTGGTGCCACAAATGTGTTTGGTCAGTTAGACAGCATATCGGCCTGCGGTTAGGCGTAGGGCACGGGCAGCAAGTGCGCCATGGTTACCCATCACAACCATAGCGCACATACACCATGTGCGCTACGGGTATGTGGCATGCGGCCGGCAGGACCCTGGCCCACACGTATCTGTGACGCACTACCCCATGTGCGCTACGATTGTTCTAGTTACCAGTAGGGCACTTTCCACATGTGCGCCACGCCTGTTTTACCCATGGGGCACTTCAACCACGTGAGCCACGGATGTGCGGATTACCTATAGTCCTTTTTCTAGTACTGGTAGATACTTTGGCCAAGTAGATGCTTGTAACTCCAATAGGGAGTATTTATACTCGATAGTAGGTTCATGCCTCTAGTAGTCTGGGAGAGTGACTGAAACTTCTAAGGTTGTAGATGTGCTGTTGCTATTAGGGAGAAAACAACAATACTTTGTCCAAAGGCAATTTTATTGTTTACTTTACACACTTTGTTTAATGCAATTAACTGTTGCTTGCAACTAAATACTGGAAGGGGTTCGGATGATAACCTGAAGGTGGATTATTAGTCATAGATGCAGTTGGATTACTGTCTATGTATCATGTTGTAATGCCCAAACAAATCTGATAGAGATCAAGATGTCTAGTATATGCATTGCTATGCATTCTCAATATGTCAATTGCCCCATTGTAATTTGTTCACCCAACATGTTATTTATATTATGGAGAACACCTCTAGTGAACGGTGGACCCCGGTCCATTCCTTACTATTGATATTCTATCTACTGTTTACCGTTTACTTTCTGCAATTACTATCTTCCACACTATATGTTTAATTCTTTGTTTTCAGCAAACCGGTGAGATTGACAACCTCACTGTAAGTTGGGGGAAAATTTTGTGGATTGTGTTGTGCAGGTTCCAAGTTGCTAGAAACACCTTGGAGTTGTTTCCTTACTCCTACTGGTTCGATAACCTTGGTTTCATAACTGAGAGAAACTTGTTGTTGTGCTCACCATACCTTCCTCTTGGGGTTCCCAATGAGCTCTACATATCTGAGCCATTAGCTACCGAAGCCAAACAGGCCGCTGCTATGTCCAAGAGGTAGGCCGATGAGGCTGCCGCCTCCGCTGCTGCTATGGCCAATTGGCCTACCCGAGGGTACAACATGTTATGCATAGTACTAGTAATTTTCATAGATGATTCTACGATTAGTCTAGTACTACATGGTATTGTTACCAAATATCAGTACACGTATGTTTGGCTCATAATTTATTTCTAGATTAATATAATTAAAATATTGCCTAGATTCTCAACAGCATAGTTTCAAAGTTTACAACTTAAGAATGGTTTAAAGTGGTGGAAAGACTCAGCCAACAGAACAAAGAACAAAAAAATCCTATGTACATCTTGTAATCTATTTGGGTTCCCTAGCCACCTTGCATAGAAATATCCCGTAGGACCGACATCAGCCGACTGCACCCAGAATTCACATCTTCACATTGCTCGATATAAAGGAGAAAGGACCACATGTGTATCCAATATGTTGCTCCATGAATAATAACCTGGTCATTTTCGAGGAGCATATAAATGGATGTGGTGACCCGATGCCGCGTATGGAACACCACCTCTCTGGCCTACTTCATTTGGTGCTAGACGGTGGTGCTGTGGAGGGCCTCTATAGCGCCGCTTCCCGGATATGGCCATCGATGTGCTCACACTCAATGCTCGCACGAGAAAGAAGGCACACCACCTCCAAATATGAATCTGCATCCATCGATGAGGACAAGGAATATGAGGAGATCGAGGCGACCGTAGCAGGTCCTGCGTGGCCGGAGGCGGGGTCTATGTGGGCGTGCCCTGGGGTTTTAGGATGTATTCCCTTCCTAGGTAGCTCCGGCGGCCGGATGCAGAGCAGCTAAAGCCACCCAGCCGTGCATCTCCGTGGTTGGCAACGGGGATTGTACGCTTGTGGCCGCAGTTGGTGAAAAATTAGGGGTTCGCCATCATAGATCACGGGAGTGAGAAAAAAAAGCTACTACTGAACCTCATGGAAATGGGCATGTGTGGCTAGGGTCGAAGAGGGTGAGACAGAGAGCGGCTGGAGTGGGGGGTTTATAAGTGTTGCCATGTGGAGTGCTAAACTTTGAAACGAAGAAATCCATCTCTCTATGTGCGTGTAAGATGAGTGTATATGGGAAATAGAGCCACTAGAAGACCCGTTGCTAAACTAGTTAGGAACGGTGACATGGTTATACCCTACGGGTACGTAACTTCAGCATACCTGGTCCAGCCCAAGGAAGGTCCACAGCAGATATACGCTGGCCCATGAAGATTTTCGGGTGTCCAAGGCCCATGACGCCTTCGGATCCTTGGAGAGCAAGACTAGCGTAGATAGGAAATTCAAAGGGGTAAAACCCTAGAACTTGTAACCGACTAGGACTATGCCCGGGACCTGCCTAAGTCTATATAAAGGCCAGGAGGGCACGTCCTAGGTCAACTCGACTCATACTTTCGCACACGCATCCACGCCAGATCGAATCTGCGCACCCTGTAACCTTCGGTTCCGCCGTAATCAAGAGCAGACAAGCAGGAGTAGGGTTTTCCCTCCGGGGGCCTGAACCTGGGTAAATCTCGTGTCCCCTGGTTGCTTGTCTGTTAACCGTGCCACGATCTCCAGCATCCCCATCTTCTCCAAAACCCAAGTCCATAACAATGGGCATTGACGAGATTAAACCTCGTCAATTGGCGCCGTCTGTGGGAATCGGGGCTGCTGATTGTGCGATCGTGACGGTCCCAACCCGATCGATCTACAACTCCGCGGCGACGGAGAGTCACCTCCTCTTCGGTGCTTTCGACTTCACCGCCCACTCGCCGGCCACCATGAAGGATTTCGAGCCCGTAGGCGACGGACTCGAGATCTTGTTCGGGAGTTTCTGCTTCCAGGTGGGACAAACTGGCACCCTCTGCCTCCCCGAGCGGGTGCCCGTGCCATCAATCAGGCCCGCTTCATGGGCTCCACACCCCGTGCTACGCACGTCACCATCGACAGATGAGTTCTACAGCAGCAGCAGCTGTAACTCCGATCTGTGCGATCCACCTTCGGATGAAGGGACCTACGGTTCCGGATCCGAAAGCTACGGCAGCAGCCAACCAATCTGCAAGCGCTATCTATGCGCCGCAGTCATCCAAACCGACGAGGAAACACCTAACCCGCCGCCCAACCGAAACGGCGAAAACGGCGAAAACAGAAGAAGCCAGTCCCCCCACCCAACAGGGAAAACAACGGCCACGTCATCCAACTTAGCAAAGAAGGATGGGTCCAGGTGCGCCGTGCAGTCGCAGGCGACATCGTCTTACCTGCAGACGCCTCACGTGACCTACTGATGGCATACCACTACCTCCTCATCGAGGAACACAAGAAACAAGTCAAGATGCAGGAGACGCTAGACAAGCGCAAGCAAGCAGCCTCCGAGTCCAGCGCGCGACGAGCTGCGCTCTCCGCTGCGGCACCCGGCTCTAGCACAAACGGAAACCAGTGAAACAAGCACCGCTCACTGGTGTAAAACATGGATCCCAAGGAGCGGCGTGATGTGACCCGAACTCTGCACACATCGTTCATGGATATGGATGCCGACGGCAACATCATCCCGAAGACGCCACAAGCTGCGATCATGGCAGCCACTGCGTACCTCGCGGCTCACCCACCACCGGAGGGGGACCCGAAAAGGGCCATGCATAGGTCCACACTCACCGGACTAGGACTAATCGGATCTGCGCTCCACGAAGACGCTCCTGCGGAGCCGAAGAAGAAAGCTCCGGCCAGGGGCGACCGGAGCCCCACACCCTCATCCGAAGAGGAAGAGGAGCACGATCTTCCTCGAAGGAAGAAGATCTCCAACCGCCACAAACGCGACTACGACGCCAGAGACAAGCTTACACAGCGCAAGATCGACAAAGCACGCGCCAAACGCGCATGCTCGTCTGAATCTGAGATGGATGAAGACGAAGGAGAACTCCGCGGGGCCCGATGCTTCAGTAGATCTGTTCGACGAACACAGATGCCACGCAACTTCAAGCTTCCTTCGGATACTCCGAAGTTCAACGGCACGCAAGATCCAAAATCCTGGCTCAGTGACCATCTGTCATCCGTCAAGCTTCACGGAGGCAACAAAGAAACCGCCATGCAATGCCTTCAGCTGCAGCTGACAAGCGCGGCGCGAGTCTGGCTCAGCAGCCTATCATCAGGATCCATCCGAAGCTGGGAGGAGCTTGCTTACAGATTCATCCGAAATTTCAAAGGCACCAGCAAGAGGCCCGCCTCAATCGAAGAATTGCGAGCCTGCACTCAAAGAACGGGTGAATCTATTCGCTCGTACATACTACGCTGGTCTACGACCAAGAACTCCGCAGCACACATCTGCGAAGAGAGGGCCATCGACGCCTTCAGGGACGACGTCAAGCGCCAAGACTTCAAGGAGGAACTTGGGCGTGTAAAGCCCAAGACACTCGACCACCTCATGGAAATTTCCAACAGTTGGGCAGACGGCGAAGATTGCATCCAGCGACCGCAATCAGATGAAGAGGACGATTACGGCCGAAGACGTGAACGCCGCAGCAAGAGGAGATCGTGCATCTATGAGGACCGCGATGGACCTGACATGGTCGCGGCCGGCTACGCCGACCGCCGTAATGACAACAGCCGCAACAGCGGAGGATACCGCGGCGGAAACTTCCGCGACAACGGACGACCAACGCAGTCGTGGCAACGCCGCGACCGCGACAACGGACCCTCAGCATTTGACAAACTTTCGGGTCCATGCACCATCCACTTCTACATCGACAAACAGGATGGCAAAAAGAAAGCCAGCTACATGCTCAAGGACTGCCGCGAGTTCCAGAAACTCAGCGAAGGCATGGTGCAGATGAGGCAACAAGCTCCAATTCCTGCGTTCGGAAACGCACCTGCGCCAGGTGAAATAGCACACGGAGCTCCTCCACCACCGCCTATTGGAGGCCAAAACCAACCAGTCGCACCAGCACAAAACAACACCGGGGTCCCATATCCCCCACCAAAGGGAGCACTAAACATGATCCAGAAGGGACGCCCAACAAACAGGGTGCAGAAGAAAATCACCCGACAAATCAACTTGGCCGTGGCAACTCCTCCTGCAATCCCTGAGTACCTCAGCGGATCGGAGTCCTGCATCACATTCACTCGCGCGGATCACCCTTGCCAGATCCCTCGCCCAGGTCATGCTGCCCTGGTGCTGGAAGCGCAGATCGGAGGCTTCGAGATGAGTCGCGTCTTCATGGACGGCGGCAGCGGCATCAACCTAATGTTCGCAAGAACTGTAGTGGCTATGCGGATCCCACAATGCAGCCTGGAACAATCAGACACAACGTTCCACGGCATTGTCCCAGGGAAGGGCATATTCCCCCTGGGCAAAATAGGGCTCGACGTCATCTTCGGGAAGCCGGACAACTTTCGGCAGGAGCGCCTAGAATTCGAAGTGGTGGACTGGCCGTCGCAATACCACGCCATCCTGGGGCGTGTAGCATTCGCAAGATTCCTGGCCGTCCCACACTACGCATACCTACTACTCAAGATGCCAGGACCAAGGGGCGTCATCACAGTCTACGGGAGCTTCACCCGATCGTACCAATGCGACAGGGACTTCAACAAAATCTCCCAGTCTTTCGGCATGCAAGACGGGCTTGTAAGGCTCCGCGAGGTGACGGACAATGGGCTACCCCCAGTCACAAGGCAGAACGCACCTGACATGTCCTTCGACTCCACCGTCAACACCAAAAAAGTGCAGGTCCATCCGACGGATGCCTCCAAGACGGCGCTGATCGCAAATGACCTCAGTGCCGCATAGGAAGGCGCGCTCGTCGAATTCCTCCGTGAGCGCTGGGAAATCTTCGCCTGGTGTCCTGCGGACATGCCAGGAGTTCCTAGGGAATTCGCCGAGCACGCACTCAATGTCTTTCCATACACCAAGCCAGTCAAGCAGTCCATCCGAAGACTGTCGGAGCCACGAGCCGAAGCTATTGGCAAGGAAATCAACAGATTACTCGCAGCAGACTTCATCCGGGAAATCAAGGAAAGCGAGTGGCTGGCAAACACGGTGATGGTCCCGAAGAAGGACACAGACATCCTGCGGATGTGTGTGGACTTCACGTCACTAAATAAGCACTGCCCAAAGGACCACTTCCCTCTTCCTCGGATCGACCAGATCATCGATTCGACTGCAGGTTGTGAGAAACTCTCCTTCCTCGACACCTACTCAGGCTATAACCAGATTCGACTCAAGGTCAAAGATCAAGAGAAAACGACGTTCATCACACCGTTCGGAGTATTCTGCTACAACACAATGCCCTTCGGGCTAAAGAACGCAGGTGCCACGTACCAGCGATGCATGCAGGCCTGCCTCAAGGACCAGATCGGTCGCAACGTCCAAGTCTATGTCGACGACATAGTAATAAAAACCAAGGAGGCAAGGACACTTATCGACGATCTCCGCGAGACGTTCGACAACCTCGATCACTACAGGATCAAGCTCAATCCAGAAAAGTGCGCCTTCGGCGTCCCCTCGGGTCAGCTGCTCGGGTACTTCATCTCTCAACGAGGGATCGAGGCGAACCCGAAGAAAATCAAAGCCATCATGATAATGGAGAAGCCGAAAAACCTCAAGGGCGTTCAGCAGCTCGCAGGGAGAGTAGCGGCACTAAGCAGGTTCATCAGCCGCATGGGCGAGAAGGCCCTACCATTCTACCAGCTGTTGCGCAAAGCAGACAAGTTCGAGTGGACGCCAGAAGCCAACGACGCATTCGAAAGCCTCAAGCGGCTCCTCTCCACCTCGCCCGTTTTGGTCACGCCAAAGGAGCGCGAGCCCCTGCTGCTATACATAGCAGCCACACATCAGGTGGTCAGCACCGTGCTCGTGGTCGAACGACCCGAAGAAGGCAAGACCCACGGGGTCCAGCGCCCAATTTACTACCTCAGCAAGGTACTCACTCCAACAAAACAGCGGTACCCGCACTACCAGAAGCTAGCCTACGGCGTGTTCATGACGGCTCGACGACTGAGCCACTACTTCCAGGAGCATCAGGTGATGGTCGTCAACGAGGCACCCCTGAACAGCATCCTGAATAACCTAGAGGCCACAGGAAGCGTGGCCCTGTGGGGCATTGAACTATCACCCTTGGCCATCGTCTACGAGAAGCGACACGCAATCAAATCTCAAGTCCTTCCGGATTTCCTGGTGCACTGGATGGAGCTGCAGCTGCCTGACACCCCAGACATGTCGCAGTCCTGGACAATGCATTTCGACGGCTCCAAGCGCGAAGCCGGAGCAGGTGTAGGAGTCATACTGACCTCCCCGCAAGGTGACAAGATGAAGTACGTTCTTCGGATGAAATTCAGAGCCTCCAACAACGAGGCCGAATACGAAGCCCTCATCCATGGCATGAAGATGGCAAAAATATGCGGCGCAACGCGTCTGGTCATCTACGGTGACTCCAACCTTGTCGTACAGCAGACGATGAATGAGTGTGACGCACACGCCGAAAACATGATCGCGTACCGCGCGCTATACAACGCACTCGAAGGAGAATTTGACGGCTGCGAACTTCGGCACGTTGGAAGAGAGAGCAACGAGGAGGCCGATAGACTCGCCAACATCGGCTCCACTTGTGCAAAGGTACCACCAGGTGTGTTCCTCGAACAGATCTGCGTGCCATCCATCAAGCAGAAATTCCCCAAGGGATCACCCGAAGAAGCAGAACACTCGGGGGCTACACTACCCGAAGGTCATGAAGGACCCGAAAAGTTGGATACCGAAGTTGCCATGGTCAACCTGATGCAGGTCATGGCAGTCGAAGAAACTTGGACACATCCATACCTCCAGTTCCTGATAAACGGAGAATTTCCTGACAGCCCGACAGATGCCCGGCGCATATCTCGTAGGTCAAAAGCCTTCACTATCATCAACGGCGAGCTGTACAAACGCAGCATTACGGGTGTACTACAACGGTGCATCACCATCGACGATGGCAAGGCCATACTCCAAGATATCCATGAGGGCATCTGCGGCCACCACGCAGGCAGCCGCTCCCTTGTCGCCAAGGCTCGACGATCTGGATTCTATTGGCCAACGGCCATGAGCGACGCGAAGGACATCGTCCGAAGATGAAACGGGTGCCAACGGTTCGCCGACAAACCGCACGCACCTGGGTCCGAACTTCGACCCATACCCATAGCCTGGCCTTTTGCCCAATGGGGCCTCGACATGATCGGCAAACTGCCAAAGTCCTCGAAAGGGGGATACGTCTTCCTCCTGGTCGTAGTCGACAAATTCACCAAGTGGATCGAGGCCATGCCAGTCACCAACCAGAAGGGCAAAACCGCCGTCAAATTCTTCGAATCCATTGTCTACAGGTTCGGCGTACCACACAGCATCATCACCGACAACGGATCGAACTTCATCTTCGAAGAATTCCAGGACTTCTGCGAAGGCCTCAGGATCAACATTACGTATGCCTCAGTGGCACACCCGCAAACAAACGGGCAAGTGGAAAAGGCCAACGGCCTAATCGGCGCCGGCATCAAGAAGCGCCTCATGAGCTCACTCGAGCACAAAGCTGGAAACTAGACGAAAGAACTACCGTCTGTCCTGTGGAGCTTACGGACTACGCCAAACAGCTCCACCGGCTACACACCGTTCTTCATGGTGCACGGAGTTGAGGCCGTGCTACCAGCCGAAGTACGCCACCAGGCTCCACGAGTCGTCGCTTACAGCGAAGCCGAATCAACGGCTGCACTCGAAGATGCCGTCGACACACTCGACGAAGCACGGGATATAGCAGCAGCTAGATCAGCGGTATACCAGCAAAGTCTCCGCAACTACCACAGCCGCCGGCTGCGCCCAAGGTCCTTCGTCGAAGGAGACCTCGTCTTACGGCTCAAGCAAAAGTGACCGAATAAACTCGAGTCACCATGGGAAGGACCCTATGTCATCACCGAAGTCATCCCAGGTGGCGCCTATCGCCTCAAGCACGTGGAGTCTGGAGTCGCATACTCCAACCCATGGAACATCTCGCACCTGCGACGATTCTACCCGTAGAAACCTACCCCCTTTTACTTTCAATAAGGCTTTCAGCCAAGGCTACTCAGCCGAACCATGTACCTCCTCCATTACGATATAAATAAAGCTAAGTGTCTCGCCCCAAACTTCGGCTGACTTTTTTCTTTCTGCAACTTTACTACATGCTACAAACGCACTCGGGGGCTCCCCCCACCTCGCGATTTCATCGACTGAGGACCAAACATGTACACCTGAGTAGCTGACCACGTCAGGCAAAGGAAAAGGACACGTACTCAATCAGAGAACTGCGTTCTCACAAACAAGAACACCTTTACAACAAAGGGCACAAACACGCCCAGCCGAAATATACAAATTTTACATCTATCTGTTCATTTTTCAGGTCCTACCTATTCTGAAGAATAATCTGAGCATGCTGCTCAAACAAATCTACAATCTGTTCGGCATACTGCCTTACAGCCGCGTAATGCGGACGCATGTCCCACTCGCCACCATCCGGTCGAAGAGGCGGCCCAGCTGCCACAGCAGCCAAATCTACGTCAGTGCGGTGCACCCTCACAAGAGAGAAAGCAGCCTTGACTCCTGCGACGAGCTGCTGCCGCACCAGCTCCTTGACGTTGTTGGCATTCCGGAATTTCGACAGAAGACCAGTAAGGGTCGTCGACATGGCATCCAAAGGAAACATGACGTGCAGCACCGAGGAAAGTGATGTCTGCACCTGGCGGAGCACCCGCGAAACTTGATAGATACGATCCTGCACCGTCGCCAGAACCACGGCGCGATCGCGGTCCATCCAGAAGAAGCCGCCGGCCTCCATGTCCTGCTGAGTCAAGCAATTGACCCGAACAGCGACACACTCTTTTTCTTCCCTCGGAGCAAGATTCGCACCTGCAATAATCGCACAATACAACAATAAGGCCAGCAGTCTCACTCGAAGAACTGAGCTACAGCCCGAAACAAGGATCAACTTACATTGCAACTGCTCGGCTATCCGACCGAGCTCCGCCATCAAGTACTCCTCTCTGGCTGCACCACGATCCGCCTTGGACATCCAAACGTCGGCGCGGCCACGCAGCCCGAGCAATTCCCTCTCCAAACTACGCACGCGATCTCGAAGGAAAGCGAGCTGCGAGGAATCATCCAACGATGGTCGCAAGGGCCTTGTGGATGAGGGATCAACTGGGTCAGCACCCGAAGGAACCTATAGCAGCAGAAAAAAGAAGGCACACAGACATTTCAGCCAAGGATTGAGCACAACTCGGAGGAATTCATTAAAATATATAAGGCCACTACGTGGCACAAGGATGGTACTACAAAAGATATTTACAACAAAAGAAGACTACAAACTACCCTATGTCTACTACGCCTAAGGTGCAGGACACTGAGTCGCCTCAGAACCAGACTGCCTAGCTTTGGCCTCGCACTGCTGCCGCAGTGCGTACTCAGACAGCAAGTCAATGAGCTTGGGCCCATATCGTCTGCAGCGAGCGGAGTAGGCGGCGAAGGCTACCTCGGATCCATCTGCAGCCGTCGGCATCCGAGAAGTGATCTGGGGCAGGTCCAGCTCCGCCCTAGCCGCCATGGCCATTGCCAGCCCGACGGACGCGCTGATGCCCTTCTGCTTGCACTTGTACGCCGCAGGCGCTTCGGCTGACAGAGCCTCTGCCAGGGCATCCACATCTTCAAGGGATGCGCCCTTTGGGAAGAGCTCCTGGTAGAAGCGACCAAGGACCTCCTTCGCCTTGGCAAGGGAGTTGACGACGGTGCTGCAGCGGTCTTTGACCGCCACAGTGGCATCATCTAGAGCACTCCCGTGCTCCAGAGCACCGCGGTCGTACTCGATGCCTGCGGCATCTGAGACAAAAACGAAGAAGAACATGAAGAAAGGCAGCATAGAAGAAGATCCGTAGAAGAAGAAACAAGTGCAAAAGCTTGTACTCACCCGAAATAGCCTTGGCAGCAGCCATGAGCTTATCCGCCACCCCTCTTTCACGAGCAGCCGCAACGGTGGCCAGCTGCTCCTCACGATCTGCGGCCTCCTGCTGCAGACGCTCCTTCGCTTCGGCTGCCTTCGTTAGCTCCAACTCAAGGCGCTCTTTCGCACCAGCGGCGGCTTCTGCCTTCTGCTCCGATTGGCCAAGGCTCTTTTTAAGAGCGTCGACCTCACGGAGAGATTCGTTATGCTCCTCTACATTTAAGACAAGCAAGTGTCAAAAAACAGGACCAGGATAAACGAGAGAGGTACTAAAAAGGCAGACGGATACCTTGGAGCTGCCGCAGCTTCGCCTCCAGCGTTAGGCGCTCCTCCACCAGCCGCTTGGCCTCTTGGACAAAAGGCTGCAGAAAAAGGCAATAGCAGTAAGAACAGGACTTGGGGGCTACGCCCAACACAAAGAAGCAAAAACAACATCACCACACGAAGACACTCGGGGGCTCCCCCCGTGACATGAAGCAGAAAACTTACATGCTCCGATGGCGACCCCGAAGACCCGCCTGCGAAATTCTGAGGCGCAACCACCAGCCCCTCCCGCACAGGAGGAACTGGAGCGGCGTCACCCGAAGTCGCCACCGTCTGAGGAGGAGGCGACGCAATGTTCGACTCCCCCATCATCTCCCGCGCACCATCACTAGAGCCGTCGGAGGATTGTCTGCATACGAAGCCAATCAACACAGGTGCAAACACAATCAAGGGAAAAGGGTAACAGTACAACAAGAAAACTTACGAGCCCAATGCGCTCAGGTCGAAGATTGGAGAAGCCCTTCGGGCCCTCTTCTCCTCTTTCTTCTCTTCCTTCTTCTCCTTCTTCTTTTCTTCCTTCTTCCGCTTTGCTGGCGGGTGCGGCGTGACAGCCCGCACAGGAATGGCAGGAAGGGGAGAGGAAGAACCCCCATGAACATCATCATGACGCTCAAGGCCCAGAGGATTTCTGGGAGTCGGAGGAGTCGAGGCATCCGAAGACTCGCTGGAGCTCCATGATCGCTTCCGCGAATGGTCCTCACTCGACTCGTCGGCATCCTCCGCTGGAGATCGCGCTGATGGTAGCTCGGACACGGAATCCACCACTTCATTATCCGGGACATTCGGATACCTTTCGGGCAACGGTGGTACCATGCCCGGCATTATGAAGCTCTGCAAAACGAGAAGGAACTTTGTTAGCAAACAAAGGAAACAAATACACAGCCGACAAAAAACAAAGGGGGCGCACTACATGCGCAAATCTACACCTTCGGTACGGCCAACGCCGAAGAAAAGGGAGGAGTCAGCGACTTCCCCGGGATTTTTTCGTCGGCCTTGAACTTCAACAGCGCGCGAAGAGCCTTGTCAAGTTCCACCTCGGAGATTTTCTCACTCGAAACCCTCGTCGGATCACGGCGCCCAGAATAAAGAAACATCGGGTGCGCCCTCGCTTGGAGAGGCTGCACCCGACGCTCAAGAAAAGTTCGGATGATGTCCACACCGTTCACCTCCTTCTCAGGAATCAGTTGGAGATCCTCCACCAGACGGTACAGGGCCTCTATCTCCGCCACCTCACTGTCTAAAATTTGGTTTTTCCAGGATCTTTTCTTCTCAATCAATTGGGAGGGGTCAAAGGGAACAAGACCAAAATCTTGCCCGGGCACTACGGAGTCGCGAATATAAAACCATCGCCTCCGCCAGTACTGGACAGATTTGGACATGGAAAAGGAAAAGAATTGCAGATTGGGACTGAGGGAGATGATGAAACCCCCAATGGGATACACACCATCCGAACCAGATTGCCTCTTCACGGAATAAAGCTTCTGGAAGAGGCCAAAGTGCGGCTCAATGCCAAGCCAGCACTCGCAAAAAGTGATAAAACAAGCAATGTGGAGAAGAGAATTGGGAGACAGATGATGCAACTGAACCCCATAGAAGAAGAGCAGTCCACGAAGGAAGTCATGGACTGGATACGAAAACCCACGCAAGACAAAGGCGAGAAACATAACCCGGTACCCAGATGGGGGACGGGGGATTACCTCATTGCCGGGGAGTTTGACGGCCGTCGTATCCTGCGGGATCAGGCCCCGCTCGCGCAGTTTGCGGAGATCACTCTCCCGCGTCTCTGATCGCCGCCAGCCACCATCGGTGACGCGAGCAGCGGCGGCACCCTTGTTGCCTCCGGCAGCGCTGGTCCCAACAGCAGATACTTCTTTTTTTTCCCCATGGCGCTGCAGCGGTGGTGGCGATGCCAATGCAGAAAGAACGAAGGAAATGTGGAAGAAAAGCTCAGCGCGCAGCAAGAATCGCTCAAGAACAAGGAGGCAGTGAACAGATGAACTGGTGCGGTGAAAAACAAACCACGATTTCACCTAGGATTATAACAGCGAAGACGAAGCACGCTGGCCATCCATCGAGAAGACCTAACGCCAACGGAAGATCTGGCCGTACACGTGTCAACACCACAACGAACCGTCGTTACCACGCCGTCCACTACGCGCGGAAATCGAGGAGACGCCGTAATCATCTCCACGCTGCGCGTGACTGGTCAATTCAAAGTCAGACAGTGGGACCCACGCTTCGTCCAGTCAAGTCATCTCTGGCGTAGCAGACGCTTGAGATCATCGATCGTCAGCACTGACGTCATCAAAAGCTATACTAGCACCACTTCGGCTCCACAGCTAAGAGTACTCACTCGAATCTTTGATTCGACTAAATACTCGGGGGCTACTCCTATCAGGAGCGCTGGTCGCGCACCCGACATACAAATGAGGACAAATTACTTCTCTGAGTCCTACGTCGAGTCTACGACTCCACTACGGACTCGGGGGCTACTCCCATAGGGAGGATGGATTTAAGCATCCGAAAATTTTCGAGTCCTGCGGACTTAACGACAGAAACAATACTTGAATTAAAGTCTCCGTTCGAGTCGAACAGACACTTGGGGGCTACTCCCATAGGGAGCGCTGGTCGCGCACCCTATGAAATCTTCGACTGCGATCCTCCGGATGAGCATGCAAATTTTTTTTGGCAACTTTGCCCCAAAAAAACGGCCGAGTGAGCAACAATCTCCTAGGCCACCCGAAACACCTCCGTGGTGATAAATGTTCGGATGCTGCGTCTGCGACGCAAAGATAAGACCTACAAATATCATCTGATGGCCTGGCAACGCACCTGACTGCGCTCTACCAGTACGAATCCGTACCAGCAGGTACGATGAAAAATCCCGACGGACGCGTTGGGTACATCAATTAAAATCACTGGAATTCCACTCTTGTAAGTACTCCGCGGCCTGAGTCGAATTACGCCAGCATATGTTCCAGGTCCGGGTTGAGGGACCCGAACCTGAAGAAGATCGTGTCATTCCGTCCTAAGACAGTTAACTGACCCTGATCTGTCGGGTGAGTCAGGCACACACATCAACAATCCCTGCACACATATACTATTAATGAATAGCTGCACCCAAAAGATGGAAGAGTCCTCAACCGAATCTACAATTCGACTGAACACTCGGGGGCTACTGACATGGTTATACCCTACGGGTACGTAACTTCAGCATACCTGGTCCAGCCCAAGGAAGGTCCACAGCAGATATATGCTGGCCCATGAAGATTTTCGGGTGGCCAAGGCCCATGACGCCTTCGGATCCTTGGAGATCAAGACTAGCGTAGATAGGAAATTCAAAGGGGTAAAACCCTAGAACTTGTAACCGACTAGGACTATGCCCGGGACCTGCCTAAGTCTATATAAAGGCCAGGAGGGCACGTCCTAGGGCAACTCGACTCATATTTTCGCACACGCATCCACGCCAGATCGAATCTGCGCACCCTGTAACCTTCGGTTCCGCCGTAATCAAGAGCAGACAAGCAGGAGTAGGGTTTTCCCTCCGGGGGCCTGAACCTAGGTAAATCTCGTGTCCCCTGGTTGCTTGTCTGTTAACCGTGCCACGATCTCCAGCATCCCCATCTTCTCCAAAACCCAAGTCCATAACAATGGGCATTGACGAGATTAAACCTCGTCAAACGGGCTCTGCTTTCACCATTGCCGATGACTATGGGTCGACCATGGCTAGTACTATGATCCTCCCATGGCCAAGCGTGTATTTACCTAACCGTTGGTTGTATCGCTTCTGTTGCCTAATAAAGGAGGTGGTCTTTGGTTTCTTTCGCACGAAGACGAAGATCTCCTTGACATCTGCCCTCGTTGATCTGAGGCGGGTTCCGGAAGGCTCCGCCGGCAAACTCTCATGGGCATATCATGCTTGGAGATTGCTGGATCGGAAGGTATTCGGTCGTGCGCACCTTTTTTTTTGGCCGTTTGGTTTCAGCGGGAGTGTTGCGAAGCTCTGTTATTTGTTCCCAACAAGTGCCGTTTAGAACCATGGTGAAGTCAGATGCGGAGAATGTCAGGAAAGCGGAAATATGCGGGTAGCGATGGTGATTTTTGTTCTTGTGGCGACGGAGAACTGGCTGCGTGATCTGGGACTCGCTGCAGCGACTGTTGGTGCGGGAAGACAACACTGGGGGAGTTTCCAGTCTTATCTTGCAGGATGAAAATCCAAGGTCTGGCCTTAACTGGTTATGCCTGGCAATGACCTTGTTGAAGGTATTGTTTTGTGAGCAAGGACTTTTTCCAGGGTGAAAACCTATGATCTTTGATCGGGCAACGACGGCGCTTGGGCACTATTTCCTTCTTGAAGGCGTTGTTATTGGAGTGGAGGACTACTGGTGTTGTTCTGATGGTGTCAGTGTCGTTGCTTTGAGGATTTCTTTTTTGTAATTCTTCTTTCTTTTTTCTGAGTTGTGTGCATCCGTAGAGCTGCTAGGGCATGCGTTGTTGCAGAGGCTGGGTGTAATTGGTATCCCTATGATATTAATATATACTCTTTTCCAAAAAAAGGTCGTTTTGTACTAGTGAGCGTGGGCACCTTGGAGTTCACCACAATGTATTGCCATATGATTTTTCATCTTCTTTGCACAAAATGCAATTTCCATTTTTTGAGTGCTAGATTTGTGAAGTAGCTAAAAAAACATTGATTGATAACTAGATCAACACAATTTTTGAAAATAGTATACTATATTATATGTACAATTCATCATGTATATGAACTTGAGAGATTTCTAGCAATTTTTAATAGTTCTTCACGTATCTTGCATATTTACGAGGAAGTGGTCAAATTTGAACAGCAGGTGCTACATTGTTTACTCCTGATTTTTTGAAATAAAGTCATTTTTTGAAACACAAGGTGTCATTTTATCGCAGATACGCTAGCAGTTCTGCAGAATGCACACCCTAGACAACCTAGTGGAATTAGTGTAATAAATCTGTGCATCTTCATAAACAAAGAACACCACATACACTTTGCCAGCATGATTACACGGGCACAACCATAGTAGTTAAGATGAAGAAAATTACCATACACATTTAAAACTAAAACCCTACTATTATCACCTACCCCCACTTCCTCTGTATCGATTAAATGAATGCCCTAAGGATGAGAAGATAGGTAATAATAAGCATAGTTTTCACTTGATGCAAACATTAGTGTGAGATTAAGTAAGAAAACTAACAAAAGGATCAACACACTTATACAATACCTGAACTTATAGTCTAGGAAAATCTTAACTAACTAAACCATAACACATATGAATATAAGATTAAGGATAAATGCATCTTTACAAATAACAGTACTTGACAAGGTTAAATGGTTATCATACTAGTCGGATCAAACGATCGTACCCTTTGGGGTGATTGGCTACGTACGTGTTGGGAATATGCCCTAGAGGCAATCATGTATGATGAGATTTCCCATTGTATTCATAAAGATATTAAGTTGTCCTTATATAAACATCTGATGTGTATCATTGAATATGTGATTCGGTTGTGGAACTATACATTCATGTTTTTTATACTAAATGTCCTTGGTCATTGAGGTTGTGTTGGACACACAACTTAGACCAATGTGAAAGTCGGCTTGATGACTCTGTTCCACTTGTCATGGGCATGGTGATGCTATTCCGACTTACACAGATTCGGCTAAAGAGTTTAGCGAGTTGGATTGACCCAAATTGAGGTACAACGAACAAGTTGCCATTTGTATATCTCAATCAATGTAATCCTTAGACCTGAGGTTGTTGCATAGTCCGAGTTGAGGATCACCGACTTAGGTTCTGTCAAACGATGATCCATAACTGGGCAGTTATAAAGGCAGAGTTCGGGTCGACTAAGAATCAAGCTGCATGATGTGAATAACCAAGATGCGATTTTGCCCCTCCACTCGGAGAGATATTATCTGGGCCCTCTCGTGAGATATGATTCGGAAAGCATGGCCATGCATGACTCGGTTAAGTGTTAACCGAGGCGATCGACTAAGAGTTAGTCGGGTGAATCACTTATCTCGGATCGAGAAGAGAGTCGGACTATTTAAGGAATGACAAATATTCGCTTATAGTCTGATAAGGTATATCGTGAGGCAAAAGGGACTCGGACGTAAGTCGCATTGGAAAGGCAAGTCGTCAGGACTCTTTGGTACTTGGGAGTTGGCACGTTCTGCTAGGAACCGCTACCGAATGATCGATTTGGAGTCGGACTCTAATCATGTTCAAGTAGCCATGAGCATGCGGGGTCACACACTTAAGAGCAGGAGCAAGTTCGGATTGGATCTGAAACGGAAATCTGGTTGGGTTGGACCCAAGCGGATTTGGACTGAGTCAGTGAGTTGGACTCACAGGGACTAATATTATATGGGCTTTAGTGAATGGGCCACGAGCAGAGCCCATGTTCACTCCCTATATATAGTGGAGCAAAGTAACCCAGAAGGGTTAATCGTTGATCGGTTAGGTCATTCCATGTGTTGGAAACCCTAGCTCCACAGCAGTCAAGTCGTCGTAACGAACCTAGCAGTTCGCCGTCGGTGCTCCTCCTTGTACGTGTGGATACCAGCAGAGGTGTCGTACGATCAGCACCAGGACGATCGGATCGCAAAGGACTGCACTGCATCAACTGACGCGCTACATCAGTAATCCGCAACTGCGCGTCTAGTGGTAAACCTCGTGGACTTCTACCTCATTTGGATCTTGGGATCACCACATTAGAGGGAAAAGTTTTTGTTTCATCTCTACGTGGCCCAACAGTGGTATCAGAGTGATAGCTTCTGGTTTTAGGCTCGAGATCTCGCATATGTGATATGCGGTTGGCTGTAGATGAGATCTATGTGCTGTTTGGTGGTCAATCTATGAGATAGATCGGTTTTGTACGAGGTTGATTGGATCAACTGTACTCAGAGAATGGTAGATCTGATTTCTGTGATCATACTGTTGAGGTCGTGGAACGACATACCCCTACTGGTCAGCTTCCACCATCGGGGTAGACTGTGACACGTAAATCCAGAAGCGGTGATCGAAGATCAAAGAGTTTGATCGAATCGGAATAATGGTCGGAATCCATGTCCGGAACATCGGCTTCGCCCTGTCGTAGTGCCTTAGATGTCGTTGCGAGTTTCACAACGCCGGTAGATATTGTATCTATGCATAACTTGTTTTTGCAGGAAGTTTTGAATGGTATGGTTTATGTGCATGTGATGTATGTGTGTAATCCATACGTGATCTGCGAATCACGGTTTTGTCAGCCGGCTGGAGCGTAGGTGCTGTCATTTTATTGTATAACGACCTGCGTGTCGGATTCTCCTTATAATTTACTTTACTAAGCTAGTGTAGCTGTTTGGAGAACCCGGATGGCATGCAAGGCGATGTACATGTCGGCGACATGGAGTAAGACGGCAAGTGACAAGAGTTGGCACTAGTCGGATTACAGGCTTTGTGGAGATGGAGATCACCATGAAGGGAGCCATACCATTTCACATTATAATTGCTTTATTTTGTGTTATTGTTATGTCTCTGTTTTACCTCTATTAGATAGTCGGTAAAATCTAATCCCTCAAAGAAGATCTAGTCGGTTTTCCCGCCAGTGTTTGCACCATCACAAGTCGGACATTTTTGGTAGTGGGCTCATAAAATTGAGGTGCTGCCAATTCTTTTCGACTAGGTGGGTTCGAGTCGGACTCTTACTGCGGAAACACTCGGTAAGCTAGACGGGTCTATCATAACGGTTGTGGGGCTCGGGGAAAATTCGGATGGGAGCCGGGGCATGTGATGCCACCCGTCCAACAGGAGTCGTATGAGATACGATTGACAAGGAGTTGTCTACCTAGATCACTTGGCGGCTAGCAGTGATGCTAAAGCTCACTAGCCGACTTGCTTATTCAGGATCCTGAATCACTAAGTAACCATCGGAGGGGTGTTGGTTCTAGTGGGAGCATAAAATATTAAAATGTTTAATATGCTTGCTCTTTTATGAATACATGTCTTAAGTGTTCTGCATATTTTCTATTGTAGATCATGGCACCAAGTAGCAGTCACTCTCAGATATCTGGTTTTGCTTTGAGAACCATCCTTGAGAAAGATAAACTGAACGACACTAATTTTACCAACTGGTATCAAAATCTGAGAATTATTCTCAAACAAGAAAAGAAGGACCATGTCCTAGACAACCCACTTTTAGATGAGCCGAATGAGAATGCGATTGTCACTGTCACCAATGCCTACAGTCGGGCTAAGGATGAGTCCAGGGATATTATCTGTCTTATGCTTCCTCACATGGAACCGGACTTGGAAAAGCAGTTCGAGCATGTTGAGGCCTACGATATGATCGAAAGCCTCAAAAGTATGTTCCAGGCTCAGACGAAGACTAAGAGGTATCAAGTCTCTCAGGCTTTGCTGAGCTGCAAGCTTAAGGATGGTGATCCACTGAGTCCGCATGTGATCAAAATGGTTGGTTATGTGCAGTGTCTGCAGAGGCTTGGCTAGCCCATTAGCGAAGAGTTCGCTATGGATATAATTCTGAACTCTCTTCCTAGTGCATATGGGAAGTTCATTTTGAACTACCACATGCATGGTATGGATAAGAAGCTCACTGAATTGCATGGGATGCTCAAGCAGGCAGAGGCGGATCTCAAGAAGGGCACCAGTCAAGTGTTGATGGTGCAGAATAAGGCTAAGTTCAAGAACATTTCTTGGACTAAGAAGAAGGCTAAGTCAGGAGGAAAGCAGGATCAGGACCCAGTCCCAAGCGCTTCCTCAGGGACTAAGCCATCTCCTTCAGCCGGATCCACTTATCTTCTACTGCAAGGCGGATGGCCACTGGAAGAGGAATTGTAGCAATTACTTGGCCGACAAAGCCAAGAGTGGAGGTATGACTTCCGACTCAAGTACACTTGTTTGCAATGTTATAGACATATATCTTGATGATGCACCTAATAGTTCTTGGGTATATGATACTGGATCAGTTATTCACATCTACAACTCGTTGCAGGGACTGGTAAGAACTAGGAGCGTAGCAAGAGGCAAGGTTGATATTCGAGTCGGCAACAAAGCAAGAGTTGCTGCATTGGAAGTCTGCAGATGCAGCTTCATTTACCTTCCGAATTCATTATGGAACTGAATAATTATTATTATGTTCCAGTGCTTAGTCAAACCATTATTTCTGCTTTATGTTTGATGAGGCAAGGCTATGAGTCGAATATCAAGAATAATGGTTGTTCTTTGTATTTGAATGATATGTTTCATGGCTTTGCACCCGTCCAGGACAGGTTATTTATTTTGAATCTTGATGGTGAGTCGGTTTATAACATAAATGTTAAAAGGTTGAAACCAAATGATCTGAATATGACTTACTTTTGGCACTGTCGACTTGGTCATATAAGTTGTAAACACATGAAGAAGCTCCATGATGATGGACTCCTAACTTCGTTCGACTTGGAGTCGTTCGAGACATGCGAATCTTGCCTACTCGGCAAAATGACCAAGACACCTTTTGCAAAGAGTTGCGAAAGGGCGTCTGACTTGTTGCGACTAGTACATAGTGATGTATGTGGACCAATGAGCACGACATCCAGAGGTGGTTATGAGTACTTCATTACCTTCACTGATGATTTCAGTAGGTATGGATATATCTATTTGATGAAACATAAGTCGGAAGCCTTTGAAAAGTTCAAAGAATTCTAGAATGAAGCACAGAATCAACTCGGCAAGAAAATAAAGTTTCTTCGGTCGGACCGAGGAGGCGAGTACATGAGCCATGAGTTTAATGACCATCTGAAAAGTTGTGGAATAGTTCCCCAACTTAGTCCGCCAGGAACGCTGCAAAGGAACGGTGTTTCGTAAAGGCGGAATCGCACCTTGTTGGACATGGTACGATCAATGATGAGTCGGACAGATCTGCCTTTATCATTTTGGGGTTATTGTATAGAAACAGCGGCGTTCACACTAAACAGAGTACCATCAAAATCGGTAGAAGACACCGCATGAGATGTGGACAGGCAAAAGGCCGAGTTTGTCTTTTCTTAAGATTTAGGGTTGGGAAGCATTTGTCAAGCGACTTCAGCCAGACAATCTTACGGCCAAGTCGGATAAGTGTATTTTCATGGGGTATCCGAGGGAAACCTAGGGTTACTACTTCTACAACCGAGAAGAGGGCAAAGTGTTTGTCGCTCGGAACGGTGTCTTCCTTGAGAAAGAGTTTCTCAGTCGGGGAGTAAGTGGGAGCACGGTGCAGATCGAAGAAATTCGAGAGGAACCGGCTAGTAGCGAGTCGGCAAAAACCTTGGAGGTTGAGCCGGTCATGGTAGATGAGCCGGGAGCAGCACCTGTACTACGAAGATCGGCAAGATTACGAAGTGTTCGTGATGTGTTACTGTTAGAAAGTGACGAGCCGGCAAATTTTTCGGAAGTGATGGTGGGATCTGATTCTGAGTCATGGCTTGGAGCCATGAGATCCGAGTTAAAGTCCATGGATGAAAATTAAGTTTGGAACTTGGTTGATCTGCCAGACGGTGCAAGACCCGTCGAGTGCAAATGGGTCTTTAAGAAGAAAACTGATATGGATGGAAATGTTTCCGTCTATAAAGCACATCTTGTCGCGAAGGGGTTTCGACAAGTTCAAGGAGTTAATTACGACGAGACTTTCTCGCCCGTAGCGATGCTTAAATCAGTTCGGATCATGTTAGCTATATCAGCCTATTTCGACTATGAGATATGGCAGATGGATGTCAAAACGGCTTTCCTTAACGGAAATTTAACCGAGGACGTGTATATGATACAGCCTAAGGGTTTTGTCGATCCGGCTAATGCTAAAAAGGTGTGCAAACTTCAGAAATCCATTTATGGGTTGAAGCAAGCATCTCGGAGTTGGAATATTCGCTTCGATGAGGTAGTCAAATCGTTTGGCTTCATCAAGAGTTATCATGATTCTTGTTTATACAAGAAGTTTAGTGGGAGCAAAGTAAACTTTCTAATCTTATATGTGGATGACATATTAATGATTGGAAATGATGTCCAGATGTTGCAAGAAACCAAGGAATCATTGGAAAAGGAGTTTCTCAATGAAAGACTTGGGTGAGGCAACATACATCCTCGGAATCCGGATCTATAGAGATAGATCAAGGAGGCTCATTGGATTGAGTCAGAGTACTTATTTGGACAAAGTGTTGAAGAATTTCAACATGGAATCGTCTAAGAAGGGGTTCTTACCGATGCCCCATGGTGTAAAACTTAGCAAGACTTAGTGTCCTTCGACAACTGATGAGCGAAGTCGGATGAGTGCGATTCTGTATGCTTCTGCAGTCGGATCCATCATGTATGCCATGATTTGTACTAGGCCGGATATTTCGTATGATCTAAGTTTTGTGAGCAGATACCAGGCTGATCCTGGAGAAATCCACTGGACAACGGCTAAAAATATCCTAAAGTACTTGAGAAGGACTAAGGATATGTTCTTGGTTTATGGTGGTGAAGATGAACTCAGTGTAAAGGGTTACACGGATGCGAGTTATCTTACCAACTATTATGATTCTCGTTCGCAATCGAGATACGTGTTTTTTAAACGGAGGTGCTGTGAGCTGGAAGAGTTCCAAGCAAGAGACTTTGTCTGCATCTACAATAGAGGCTAAGTACATTGCCGCCTCGGAGGCAGCAAAGGAAGCTGTTTGGATGAGGAATTTCCTCATGGATCTTGGTGTGGTTCAGGGCTCGTCCAATCCGTTAGACGTGTATTGTGACAACAATGGTGCTATTGTACAAGCCAAGGAACCTAGACAACACCAGAAGAACAAGCACATACTCATGCGGTACCACCTGATTCGCCAGTTCGTGGATCAGGGTGATATAAAGTTATGGAAGGTACACACAGATGCAAATATTGCGGATCCGTTGACAAAGCCGTTACCACAGCCGAAGCATGAGGCGCACCTGAGAGCGATGGGCATTAGATGCTTAGACATGTGATGTCGGAAGATTGACTCTAGTGCAAGTGGGAGACTGTTGGGAATATGCCCTAGAGGCAATCATGTATGATGAGATTTCCCATTGTATTCATAAAGATATTAAGTTGTCCTTGTATAAACATCTGATGTGTATCATTGAATATGTGATTAGGTTGTGGAACTATAAATTCATGTTGTTTATACTAAATGTCCTTGGTCATTGAGATTGTGGTGGACACACAACTTAGACCAATGTGAAAGTCGGCTTGATGACTTGGCTCCACTTGTCATGGGCATGGTGATGCTATTCCGACTTACACAAATTCGACTAAAGAGTTTAGCGAGTCGGATTGACCCAAATTGAGGTACAACGAACAAGTTGTCATTTGTATATCTCAATCAATATAATCCTTAGAGCTGAGGTTGTTGCATAGTCCGAGTTGAGGATCACCGACTTAGGTTCTATCAAACGCTGATCCGTTACTAGGAAGTTATAAAGGCAGAGTTCGGGTCGACTGAGAATCAAGCTACGTGATGTGAATAACCAAGATGGGATCTTGCCCCTCCACTCGGAGAGATATTCTCTAGGCCCTCTCGTGAGATATGATTCGGAAAGCATGGCCATGCACGACTCGGTTAAGTGTTAACCGAGGCGATCGACTAAGAGTTAGTCGGGTGAATCACTTATCTCGGATCGAGAAGAGAGTCGGACTATTTAAGGGATGGCAAATATTCTCGTATAGTCTGCCAAGGTATATTGTGAGGCAAAAGAGACTCAGACGTAAGTCGCATTGGAAAGGCAAGTCGTCAAGACTCTTTGGTACTTGTGAGTCGGCACGTTCTGCTAGGAGCCGCTACCGACTAATCGATTTGGAGTCGGACTCTAATCGTGTCCAAGTAGTCATGAGCCTACAGGGTCACACACTTGAGAGCGGGAACAAGTTCGGATTGGATCTGAACCGGAAATCTGGTTGAGTTGGACCCAAGCGGATTTGGACTGAGTCAGTGAGTTGGACTCACATGGACTAATATTATATGGGCTTTAGTGAATGGGCCACGAGCAGAGCCCACGTTCACTCCCTATATATAGTGGAGCAAAGTAACCCAGAAGAGTTAATCGTTGATCGGTTAGGTCATTCCATGTGTTGGAAACCCTAGCTCCACAGCAGTCCTACCGTCGTAACAAACCTAGCAGTTCGCCGCCGGTGCTCCTCCTTGTACGTGTGAATACCAGCAGAGGTGATGTACGATCAGCACCAGGATGATCGGATCGCAAAGAACTGCACTGCATCAACTGACGCGCTACATCAGTAATCCTCAACTGCGCGTCTAGTGGTAAACCTCGTGGCCTTCTACGAGCTGGATCTTGGGATCACCACGTTAGAGGGAAAAGTTTTTGTTTTTTCTCTACGTGGGCCAACAGTATGTGTTATATATTAGATGGAATAGCCC
The DNA here is from genome assembly GCA_916181665.1 of Avena sativa. Taxonomy (NCBI): domain Eukaryota; kingdom Viridiplantae; phylum Streptophyta; class Magnoliopsida; order Poales; family Poaceae; genus Avena; species Avena sativa. The sequence goes on along the minus strand of OV702285.1, from coordinate 41,825,345 downwards.
CATATGTGGCCCATACAAGGAAAGGAATTAAGAGTCTATTAATATGATTACAAAAGGCAAGAGAATAAAGGAGAAAGCCCAATAACCGTATGTGGCCGTTCGGGTCAAACACTTGGTGTACTACACCATACGGTTTGCCCCAACCACATACGTGTTGGATACAAACTTTGCCTAACACCCCGTCCCCCTTAATCTAAACCCCAAAAGTAATGGAGAGGTTGCGACTTAAATTATTTAAACGTCTTCACCGGAAGAGTCTTTGTGAAATCTTCTGCTAAGTGATCTTTGCTTGATATAAATTTAATCTCAAGTAATTTGTTTTTGTAAATCTTTCTCTCACAAAATAAAAATAAGTTTCGTTGTGTTTAGTGCGGGCATCGAAGACTGGGTTTGTAGACAAGTAAGTGGTGCCTAGGTTATCACACCATAAACAAAGAGTGGTACGGAGGGATACACCAAGCTCGCGAAGCAATGCTTCAACCCAAATGATTTCGGTGGTGGATTTAAAAGGTAATGCCAACTTTAAGTGTACCTTGAACATAGCGTAATATCCTCGCACGATAATGCTGGTGCCACAAGTGGAAACACCCCTGGTCTTGCACATGTCCGGCGTTCAACGACGTCCTCCGGTTCTCTGATCTAGCCGAGAGTGTGGAAGTAGATTTTCTAGCTAGAATCTCCACAACACAATGTTGTGCCATAGAGAAACAGTCTCTCACGCGTGCAACCCTTACTCGGGGCTGCGGTTGCAAGAGAGGAGAGACAGAGACATAATTTTCCTAAGGAATTTTCCTTAGAGAATATTGTGTGTCTTTTTCCCTCCCATATGAACCTTCTTATATAGGGAAAAAGGGGAGACCCCTTCTATTAAAGTCCATGGCTGGGACTAAAGGAGGAGAGGAGGAGGAGGCATGCCATGAAGGAGGGCTAGACGGGGTGGGCCCCTGCGCATGCAGCCCAATGGAGTCTGGCGGTCGGGTGGGCCCCACCCTGCGCCATGCCCTAGGCGGTGGCGGATCCCCATGGGTGGCTCACCCTCTTGGGCCTTTTCCCTCCAGGGATTTGGCCCATTAGGGAAGTTCCCTTTAAATTTAATTTTAAATATTTATTAATTGTAATTCCAACAATTAATATAAAATACATATTATTAAATTTCTTTTGATTTGAAACACCTTTCAATTCACTCCAAACTCCTTCCGATCCTCCCGGAACGATTCTGGTTCTCTCACAGAATATTTCCGGCATTCTCTTCTCTTTCTTCCGGTGATTTCAATAAATCCAAAACGATCTCTAAGCATCGTAAAACCCTTAAGTGTGTTACCCTATGATTCAGGAACATTACATACATGATCAAGACGACTCTCGGACCAATGATCATTAGCGGGATTTGTATACCCATAATGACCCCTATGCATTCCATGATTTCAATGTCGTTTGAACCATAAACGTCGACTTCAGTTCCTTTTGTTACCTTGATACTTGACTTTTCCTAAGATATGATCATTAATATCACCATACCTTGTTCAATATCGTTACTAACAAACGCTGCTTTACTCGTTCCCGTGATATTCCATCCCCATGACCTAGTCATATGTTGCACAAAATTATGGATGTAATCTCATCGAGTTGGTCCGGTGTATCTTCCCGTCACGTGGGAGAACAAATTCTGATCTCGATGCATAAGCCTCGGCATATCTCTCTAGAATACTTAATATACACCTTACACCGCGTTACGGTTTGACGGTTGATGCAATCAAAACAGCCTTGGGTGATAGTGATTAGATATGATTTCACGGTCTAAGAAGTAGGATACTTCGTTTTTAATTATTGCAACGATGAACTTTGTGACTTAATTGTGTCACAATACATATATTGGGTAAGTGTCCATCACATCATTTACTAATGATATGACTTCATTGTCAAATATCATAAATGCTTCATGATCAGAAAACCTTGATCATCAGTCGCCCGATAATCTAGTTGTATAGAGGCCACTAGGGCAATGGCGGAGCATGGTGAAAAACTAAGGGAGGGCCAATTGCATATAATGTCAAACAACCATATACAATTCTTGCAAAAAAATGTAACGTTTAAATCGATAAATAATTAATATATACTGAATAAATGTGTTTGTGTAGCCAAAATAAAATCTCCAAATATCCCAATGGACAAGGAATCAAATTTGCCACCAAGGAATCAAACAATTTAACTATCTAAGGTGACTTTTTATTGCTTAATCCTGCATAGCAAGAGGATTAAACACTCCATAACTTGATTTCTTCTATATCATGATCAATCTGATGCTCTACGACCAGTCTCCACGGTAGATGGCACCATCCCCATGGGCTATGGCCATCACGATCTGAGATTGCTTCAACTTTTGGTTCAATGCTTGATGTTACATGGACCAATATTTTTACTGTTGGAGATATGCCCTAGAGGCAATAATAAATGTGGTTATTATTATATCTTTATGTTTACGATAAATGTTTACATTCATGCTATAATAGTATTAACAAGGAAACATTAATACTTGTGTGATTTGTAAACTTAATTTGAAGTCCCTAGTAAAGCCTCTATATAATACTAGTTTGTTGGTTAATAGATGATTGTGGTTTCCCTATCATGAACATTGAGATGTTATTAACAACAAGATCATATCGTAGGAGAATGATATGGTGGACATACTCCTATAGATAAGCGTAGCATAAAGATCAAGTCATTTTAATAGTTCAATTGCTATATGCTTTCTGATACATAGTAATCTAATTCCTTCGACCATGAGATCATGCATATCACCTTTACTGGATGGATGCTTTGATGACATCAAACACCACACCGTAACTGGGTGGCTATAAAGGTGGCATTGAGTGTTCGGAAAGTATTGGTTGAAACACATGGATCAAGAGTGGGATTTGTCCATCCATATGACGGATAGATATACTCTGGGCCCTCTCGGTGAAATGTCATCCAATTAGCTTGCAAGCATGTGACTGGCTCACAAGGGATCACATATCAAGAGAACGAGAAAAGAGTACTTATCGGTAACGAGGTTAAACTAGGTATGCAGAGATACCGACGATCATAACCTCGGATAAGTAAACTATCGTGAGACAAAGGGAAATTGATATCGTATGTAAGTGGTTCATTCGATCGCAAAGTAATCGTAGAAATATGTGGGATCCATATGAATTTACAGATTCCTCTATTGGTTATTGTTCGGAGAAGTGTCTCGATCATGTCCGCATAATTCACGAACCGTAGGGAGACACACTTAAGGATTCGACGTTGTTTGAGTAGTTATGGAATGATGAGAAAGAGACCGAATGTTGTTCGGAGTCTCTAATGGGATTCGGGATATCACGAGGAGATCCGGAATGGTCCGGAGAATAAGGAAAGTCTCATTTCGGAGTTGGGGAATGATTCCGGTGTTTTCATCGGGAATGTTCTAGAAGGTTCCGGAATGTCTGGCACTCCGGGGGGAAGGGTACATGAATGTGTCATTGCAAGTTGGAATGATTTCATCATGTACTAGGTGTCATCGCTGTCCAAAATAAAGGGTTTATTCAAATCCTAGTTTGAAAAAGTCAAACGGCTAGTTTGAAAAGTCAAACGGCAGTTTTTGGAAAGAGGAGGAGAGGTGGAAACCGAGTTGGGGAGGAGTTCCCTCCTCCAACCGGCGGCCCACCTCCAAGCCGAGTTGGGGAGGGACTCCCCTCCCCTTGGCCGCACCTCCCATCCTATAAAGGGAGGGGCAGGGCTGCCCCTCCTAGCACACAAGTTCCCTACCCCAAACCCTAGCTTGGCGCCACCACCTCCTGCAGCTGTCGCCGCCTCCTAGGGTTGCCCTAGCCGCCGACTTGGGCTGTCCCAAGCCCTAGCCGCCGGCTCTGGCACCTCCTCCTTGGTGTGTCTAAACCCTAGAACACCGAGGACTCTCTCATACTCCACCATACTCGCTCCGGCTTAAGGCGAAGCCCTGCGAGATCTCCCCTCTACTTCCGGTACCACGCCGTTGTGCTGCCGGAATTGCGAGGAGAGTGCTACAACCTCCGCTGCCTGCTGGAACAAGGGAGAGGAAGGTCTTCGTCGAGTACCGAACGTGTGACCGACTGCGGGAGCGCTGCCGGAACATAGCGCTGGAAGGATCGTCTACGCGATCTTGAGATCGGGAAGAGTACGACTACATCACCCACGAGAATCCGCTCTCGTTAAACACTTTGGAATCTTCGAGGGTGAGTTATTCTATCGACTCGTTGCTATAATCTAGTAGATAGATCTTGGCTTATTTGGTTGTATGCGGTAGAAATTTTTTGTTTTCCATGCTACGAAACCCTACAGTGGTATCAGAGCCGTGTCTATATGTAGATCTGTTGCACGAGTAGAACACAATGGTCATTGTGGGCGTTGATGCTTTTATTGTCGATTGCTTCTTGTGTACTTTGCATCTTGCGGTATGTTGGGATGAAGCGGCCCGGGCTAACCTTACATGACATCGTTCATGAGACTTGCTCCACACTTGACATGCAACTTGTATTGCATAAGTGGCTTTGCGGGTGCCTGTTTCTCCTAGCATAGTTAAGATCCAATTTACAACGGGTGATTAACAATACTAGTATCAATGTTGTGGTTCATGTTCGTAAGTTAGAACAACACTTATTGAAAGCCCCAAACCACGTAAAACATGCAAAGAAAGTAGAGGCGTCTAACTTTGTTTTGCAGGGGTGTGCTGTGATGTGATATGGCCATGATTGTGACTATATTTGATGTATGCAATGTTCCTTATTGTAAGTTGGCAACCGGCAGGAGCCATATGGTTGTCTTTAATTTATGTTAAGACCCACGTGTCTATTCAAAGTAGTTGTAATAGTTGAAGCCAGTGGACGACAACCATGGAGAAGCGTCATTAACCTTGATGCAATGCCGGTGATGATGGAGATCATGTTCGTGCTAGAAGATGGAGATCGGAAGCACAAAGAAGAAAGGCCATATCATATCACATATTTTGAATTGCATGTGATGTTAATCCTTTATGCATCTTGTATTTCTTAGTAGACGATGGTAGCATTATAAGATGATCCCTCATGCACATGAATTTCAAGTCATAAGGTGTTCACCCTTAGTTAGCACCGTTGCTAAAGCTTGTTGTTTCGAAGCACCACGTGATGATCGGGTGTGTTAGATTCCGCAAGTGTATACAACGTGAGCAAGCCAGATTTGCTCATGCGGAAACTAAGGTTTGATCTTGACGAGCCTAGCATGTACAGACATGGTCTCGGAACACGGATCACCGAAAGGTAAAGCATGAATCCTATAGTAGATATGATGAACATGTCGATTGTTTGCCATTGAAACTATATCAACTCTCATGATGATCGGTGTTGATGTGGTGGATTTGGTTCGTGTGATCACTAAAACAATGTGAGGGATATTGTTTTGAGTGGGAGTTCACCTGGGTTAATTTTATTATTAATTTGAACTAAATTTGTCATAAACTTAGTCTAAACTATTGCAAATATGTTGTAGATCAATGGCAGCCCCTACCATCAATTTTAATGCGTTCCTAGAGAAAGAAAAGTTGAAAAACAATGGAAGCAACTTCGCGGATTGGTTCCGCAATTTGAGGATTGTCCTCACAGCTGGTAATTTGACCTATGTGCTGGATGCACCGCTGGGTGACCCACCTGCAGCTGATGCTACCGATGAAGTAAAGAATGTTTACTTCGCTCGGAAGAATCAGTACTCCATAGTTCAGTGTGCTATCTTGTATGGTTTAGAATCGGAGTTTCAGAAAAGGTTTGAGAATTCAGACCCATATGATATTGTCGAGGATCTCAAATTGATCTTTGAGACTCATGCGGCAATTGAAAGTTATGAGGCTTCTGAAAAGTTCTTTAACTGCAAGATGGAGGAGGGCAGCTCCGTCAGTGAGCATGTGCTTAAGATGTCTGGGCACGCAAACAAACTTCAAAGCTTGGGTATAGTGATTCCTAATGCTTTGGGGATTTACCGTGTCCTCCAATCACTACCACCAAGTTACAAGAACTTTGTGATGAACTACAACATGCAGAACATGAACAAGCAGTTGCCAGAACTGTTTGCTATGTTGAAGTCTGTAGAAGTGGAGATCAAGAAAGAGCACCAAGTGTTGTTGGTCAATAAGACCACAAAATTCAAGAAAGGCAAGTCTAAGCAAAAGGGACACTTCAAGAAGGGTGGTAAGAAAGTTACCGCGCCAACGAAGAAGACCAAGGCTGGACCCAAGCCTGATACTGAGTGCTTTTACTGCAAGGGAGAAGGTCACTGGAAGCGGAATTGCCCAAAGTACTTGGCGGATTTGAAGAACGGCAACATCAAGAAGAAAGGTATATCTGATATACATGTTATTGATGTGTATCTCACTAGTACTCGTAGTAGTGCCTGGGTATTTGATACTGGTTCGGTTGCTCATATTTGTAACTCGAAATAGGTGCTGCAGAATAAACGGAAGCTAGCGAAGAACGAGGTGACGATGCGCGTTGGAAACGGATCGAAGGTTGATGTGATCGCGGTCGGCACGCTACCCCTTCATCTACCATCGGGATTAGTTTTATACTTAAATAATTGTTATTTGGTGCCTGCGTTGAGCATGAACATTATATCAGGATCTTGTTTATTGCGAGACGGTTACTTGTTTAAGTCCGAGAATAATGGTTGTTCGATTTATATGAGTAATATGTTTTATGCACATGCACCTTTGATAGATGGTCTATTCTTGTTGAATCTCAATAGTGGAAATACACATATTAATAACATTGAGGCTAAACGTTTGAAATCGAGCGATAACTCGACCTATATGTGGCACTGTCGTCTTGGTCACATTGGAGTGAAGCGTATGAAGAAACTCCATTCCGATGGACTTCTTGAATCACTTGATTTCGAATCACTTGAAAGATGCGAAGCATGTCTGATGGGTAAAATGACTAAGACTCCATTTTCTGGTATGATGGAGCGAGCTACGGAATTATTGGAAATCATACATACCGATGTGTGTGGTCCAATGAGTGTAGCATCGCGCGGTGGTTATCGTTATGTTCTTACCTTCACGGATGACTTGAGTAGATATGGGTATATCTATTTCATGAAACATAAGTCCGAAACTTTCGAGAAGTTTAAGGAATTTCAAAGTGAGGTAGAGAATCAACGTAACAAGAAGATTAAATTTCTACGTTCTGATCGTGGAGGTGAATATCTAAGTTACGAGTTTGGCGAGCATTTGAAGAAATGCGGAATACTTTCGCAGTTGACACCGCCGGGAACACCACAACGTAATGGTGTGTCTGAACGTCGTAATCGAACTCTCTTAGATATGGTTCGTTCTATGATGTCACTTACAGATTTACCGCTATCATTTTGGGGTTATGCATTAGAAACAGCCGCATTCACTTTAAATAGGGCACCGTCTAAATCCGTTGAAACGACACCGTATGAATTATGGTTTGGGAAGAAACCTAGATTGTCGTTCCTTAAAGTTTGGGGATGTGAAGCCTATGTAAATAAGTTACAGCCGGACAAGCTTGAACCCAAAGCGGAAAAATGCGTCTTCATAGGATACCCGAAGGAAACTATTGGGTATACCTTCTATCATAGATCCGAAGGCAAAATCTTCGTTGCCAAGAATGTATCTTTTCTAGAGAAGGAATTTCTCTCGAAAGAAGTGACTGGAAGGAAAGTAGAACTTGACGAGGTTGTCGAACCTTCTCTCGAAATTGCGAGTAGCGCAGCACCGGAAGAAGTTCCTGTGGTGCCTGCACCAATAAGAGAGGAAGCTAATGATGATGATCATGAAACTTCAGTTGAAGTTGCTACAGAGCCTCGCAGGTCAATGAGAACTCTTACCACTCCAGATTGGTATGATCCCGTTATGAGTGTCATGTTGGTGGATAACACCGATGACCCCGAGACATATGAGGAAGCGATGATGAGCCCAGATTCCAATAAATGGCAAGAAGCCATGAAATCCGAGATTGGATCCATGTACGAAAACCAAGTATGGACTTTGGTGGACTTACCGGATGGCCGGAAGGCTGTCGAGAACAAATGGATTTTCAAGAAGAAAACAGATGCTGATGGTAATATTACTGTCTATAAAGCTCGACTTGTCGCAAAAGGGTTTCGAAAAATTCAAGGAGTTGACTACGATGATACCTTCTCACCAGTAGCAAAGCTAAAGTCTGTGAGGATTATGTTAGCGATCGCTGCATATTATGATTATGAGATATGGCAGATGGATGTCAAAACAGCATTCCTCAATGGAGACATTGATGAAGAGTTGTATATGATGCAACCCAAAGGTTTTGTCGATCCTAAAGATGCTAACAAGGTATGCAAACTTCAACGGTCCATCTATGGATTGAAGCAAGCATCCCGAAGTTGGAATCAACGTTCTGATAAGGTAATCAAAAGTTTTGGTTTTATACAAACTTATGGAGAAGCTTGTATTTACAAGAAAGTGAGTGGGAGCTCTGTAGCATTCTTAATACTATATGTGGATGACATATTGTTGATTGGGAATGATGTAGACCTTCTTAATAGTGTCAAGGAATATTTGAATAATAGTTTTTCAATGAAGGATCTTGGCGAAGCAGCTTACATATTAGGCATAAAGATTTATAGAGATAGATCAAAACGCCAAATATCATTGTCACAAAGTACATATTTGGACAAAGTTCTAAAGAGGTTTGGAATGGAAGATAGCAAGAAAGGGTTCTTGCCCATGTTGCCCAATACGACCTTGAGTAAAACTCAAAGTCCGACATCGGCAGAAGATAGAGAAAGGATGAGTAAGACTCCCTATGCCTCAGCCATAGGATCTCTAATGTATGCCATGCTATGTACTAGACCCGACATTGCATATGCTGTTAGTTTAACTAGCAGATATCAAAGTGATCTAGGAGTGGAGTATTGGACAGCGGTCAAAAACATCCTTAAGTACTTGAGAAGAACTAAGGATATGGTTCTTTCTTATGGAGGTGATGAACAGCTTGTTGTTAATGGTTACACCGATGCTAGTTGGAACACCGATCCGGATGATTCTAAATCACAATCTGGATACGTATTTATTTTGAATGGTGCAGCAGTTAGCTGGAGGAGTGCAAAGCAAAGCGTTGTGGCGAGATCTTCAACTGAATCGGAATACATGGCTGCTTCGGAGGCTTCACAAGAAGCGATATGGATGAAAGAGTTCATTACAGAGCTGGGTGTGGTTCCTAGTGCGCTGGACCCAATGTCTATCTACTGTGATAACATGGGCGCCATAGCCAATGCGCAAGAACCAAGGTCACACAAGAAGCTGAAGCACATCAAGCTACGTTTTCACGCTATTCGAGAACATATCCAAGATGGGGATATAAAGATTTGCAAAGTACACACAGATCTGAATGTGGCGGATCCGTTGACTAAACCTCTCCCGAGGGCAAAACATGACCAGCACCAAACTGCCATGGGTGTTCGGTATATTACCATGTAATCTAGATTAGATGACTCTAGTGCAAGTGGGAGACTGTTGGAGATATTCCCTAGAGGCAATAATAAATGTAGTTATTATTATATCTTTATGTTTATGATAAATGTTTACATTCATGCTATAATAGTATTAACAAGGAAACATTAATACTTGTGTGATTTGTAAACTTAATTTGAAGTCCCTAGTAAAGCCTCTATATAATACTAGTTTGTTGGTTAATAGATGATTGTGGTTTCCCTATCATGAACATTGAGATGTTATTAACAACAAGATCATATCGTTAGGAGAATGATATGGTGGACATACTCCTATAGATAAGCGTAGCATAAAGATCAAGTCATTTTAATAGTTCAATTGCTATATGCTTTCTGATACATAGTAATCTAATTCCTTCGACCATGAGATAATGCATATCACCTTTACCGGATGGATGCTTTGATGACATCAAACACCACACCGTAACTAGGTGGCTATAAAGGTGGCATTGAGTGTTCGGAAAGTATTGGTTGAAACACATGGATCAAGAGTGGGATTTGTCCATCCATATGACGGATAGATATACTCTGGGCCCTCTCGGTGAAATGTCATCCAATTAGCTTGCAAGCATGTGACTGGCTCACAAGGGATCACATATCACGGGAACGAGAAAAGAGTACTTATCGGTAACGAGGTTGAACTAGGTATGCAGAGATACCGACGATCATCACCTCGGATAAGTAAACTATCATGAGACAAAGGGAAATTGATATCGTATGTAAGTGGTTCATTCGATCGCAAAGTAATCGTAGAAATATGTGGGAGCCATATGAATTTCCAGATTCCTCTATTGGTTATTGTTCGGAGAAGTGTCTCGATCATGTCCGCATAATTCACGAACCGTAGGGAGACACACTTAAGGATTCGACGTTGTTTGAGTAGTTATGGAATGATGAGAAAGAGACCGAATGTTGTTCGGAGTCTCGAATGGGATTCGGGATATCACGAGGAGATCCGAAATGGTCCAGAGAATAAGGAAAGTCTCGTTTCGGAGTTGGGGAATGATTCCGGTGTTTTCATCGGGAATGTTCTAGAAGGTTCCGGAATGTCCGGCACTCCGGGGGGGAAGGGTACATGAATGTGTCATTGCAAGTTGGAATGATTGCATCATGTACTAGGTGTCATCGCTGTCCAAAATAAAGGGTTTATTCAAATCCTAGTTTGAAAAAGTCAAACGGCTAGTTTGAAAAGTCAAACGGCAGTTTTTGGAAAGAGGAGGAGAGGTGGAAACCGAGTTGGGGAGGAGTTACCTCCTCCAACCGGCGGCCCACCTCCAAGCCAAGTTGGGGAGGGACTCCCCTCCCCTTGGCCGCACCTCCACCTATAAAGGGAGGGGCAGGGCTGCCCCTCCTAGCACACAAGTTCACTGCCCCAAACCCTAGCTTGGCGCCACCACCTCCTGCAGCTGCCGCCGCCTCCTAGGGTTGCCCTAGCCGCCGGCTCTGGCACCTCCTCCTTGGTGTGTCTAAACCCTAGAACACCGAGGACTCTCTCATACTCCACCATACTCGCTCCGGCTTAAGGCGAAGCCCTGCGAGATCTCCCCTTTACTTCCGGTACCACGCCGTTGTGCTGCCGGAATCGCGAGGAGAGTGCTACAACCTCCGCTGCCTGCTGGAACAAGGGACAGGAAGGTCTTCGTCGAGTACCGAACGTGTGACCGACTGCGGGAGCGCTGCCGGAACGCAGCGCCGGAAGGATCGTCTACGCGATCTTGAGATCGGGAAGAGTACGACTACATCACCCACGAGAATTCGCTCTCGTTAAACACTTTGGAATCTTCGAGGGTGAGTTATTCTATCGACTCATTGCTACAATCTAGTAGATAGATCTTGGCTTGTTTGGTTGTATGCGGTAGAAAATTTTTGTTTTCCATGCTACGAAACCCTACAGCCCCTTGGTGGGAGTATCCACCTCTCGTTCTAGAACTTTACTATCTGCTACCGTGTGTATGCGAACATGGTTACAGCCGAGAGAAAAACATTGCCTCTCAGAACATTGCACCACACTTTCACACATATGTCAAATCCACATGCAAGTTTTTGAGGTATTCCGGCACATCGGTGGTCGGTTTCCACCAAAACCCTAGACCAAGGGCCTCGTAGATCTACCCCTTTGACTGGCCTCAACGACGGTTTACCAATGGAGTTTTATCTTTATTTTTGTTTGTTTAGGCCATACATACGTGGAAAACAAAGGATGATACCATTTTACCACAAGATTCACTCCGGTTGCCCTGTAGCGGGAGTTTTTGAGGTATTCCACCACATTTTATATTTTAAATATATTTTAAAATGAGTTATATACACGAAAGTGAAAGGATACAGATACCGCCTAGAGGGGGTGAATAGACGGTTTAAAACTTTTCCAAGAGTGTCTCAACAAAAGCGGAATTAAACTAGCGTTTACTTTGTCAAGCACAAAACCAAGAACAACTAGGGTTCACCTATGTGCACCAACAACTTATGCTAAGAAAGACAAGCAACTATGTGAAACAAGATATATACTTCAAGTACGAAGGCTATCACAAAGTAAAGTGCATAAGTCAGAGCTCGGGTATAGAGATGACCGAGTCACATGGAGACGATGATGTTTTACCGAGTTCCTTACAACATGGAGTACGTCTCGTTTGGAGAGGGGGTGGTATCAAACCACCAACGCCAGAAAATGCCTCCCTTTTTCTCTGGTGAATCTCACCCCAATGGGATCGATCCACACTTCTACTATTGGTACACTTGTCGGTGGCAATCCAGAACCTCTCACAAGGTTGGGGCACTTCTCCACAACTCAATTGGAGGCTCCCAACAAACAAGCTTGGGGAAATCTCCACAACTTAATTGGAGGCCCCAAGTAATCCACAAACCTGCAACACAACCAAACCGTCTAGGTTTCCAAGAAACCAAGAGTAAAAAGCTTCTCAACTTTCACTCAATCGAATCCTCACCGAGAACTCAAACCGATGCACCAAATGCAATGTCAAGAACACAAGAAGTGCTCAAATCATTCTCTCCCAAATTCCACCAAATCTACAAAAGCTTATGGGGGAATAAGAGAGGAAGAACGATGAAGGAAATCCACAAAAGACTCCAAGATATAGATCCCAAGATGTTCCCCTCACTTAGAGGAGAGATTGATTGGTGGGATTGTAGATCTAGATCTCCTCTTTCAAATCCCTAAAGTATATGCAAGAATCATAGGAGGGATTGAAGGAAAGCAAGATCAAGAGGGTCAAGAATGGAGGAGAAGACTTGCAAAACTCGGGGGAGATCATTGGGGAAGAAGTGTCCCTTTTTATAGGCCCACTGATTTCTGGGTGTTTTCTGCCCGTTGGGGGGTTTCCAAACCGGAGACTCCGCCCTGGAGATCGGAGACTCCAGCCTGGAGACCGGAGACTTCGGTCTGCTCATATCTCACAATGGAGATTCTGGTCCATCTCCGGACCCCTATAGAGAATGTCCCGGGCCAGGTCTTGATGCTCCCTCCAGAGACTTGGAAGGAACTCCAGACCTGAGCACACCGAAGACTCCGGATTTTTTAGTCCGGAGATTCCGGTCTACCAGTATACACCGGAGATTCCGATCAAATATCCAGTCTGAACCAAATAAGAGGCAAACTTCAAATGGCGATATCTAGAGTTTGGAAACTCCGATTGACCCGAAACTATTTTTTTTGGAAAGAGGACAAAAAGAGCTACCCAACTTCAAAATATTGGATGTCGCCAAGTGATAATATTTCATGTATTATAATGTGAGATACCTACCTTGGTGAGAAACCGGAAAACCTCAAAGATAAAAAACGCAATAAGATATAAAAGGGAAATCCGTTTTTGATGAACTAGAGCTTGTTATGAATATTACCATAAGCTCAAGAACCTCACATGGATAAGATCCAATTAACAACAAAGAAAGGATGATGCAAAGTATGCAAAGGTTTGAGCTCTCTCTGAAAGATATGATCTAGTTACTCACTTGAGAGCCCCTCCTGATAGTACGGTTATCTATCCTATAAACCGATCTCCCAACTAACACCACGAGATCGGTAAGAAGGAAACCCTATCAAGATCATACCTTTGAATTTCGCATATTCCACTTGATCTTGATGTAGACGATCTTGTCCTTCTCAAGATGGAACAAATTTCTTGATTACTCTTGTACGCACTCGCTTGATGAAGACTTGCAAGTTGCCCTCCCATAAAACATGGGGAAACCTTTACTTTGACCTTGTCTACAACATGGGAAACCTTTACTTTGACCTTGTCTTCATCGATCCATGATCACCGAGGATGGCAAGCTTCAAGCATTAGATCTTCTAGATATGGCACATCTTTAGATTGCACAACATTTATTCTAACTACATTTGGATGATGTCTTGAAGATACACATGAGAAACTCTATCTTCTTCTTCAAGACACCCTTGATCTTATTTTATTTATTCTTCTTCTTTATTTCTTTTTTTATTATTATGTTGGTGTATTGAAGATACACACGAGATATCACTTCATGTAATTCTTCAAGACACACTTGATATAGGCCCAACTCTCACTATACCAATCTTTGGGTCACTCTTGAAACCATGATCAACACTTGATCTTCTTCACTTTCTTCGTCTTCTTCATTTGTTCTACCTTGAAGCCAACACATGCTCCAAGTGATGCTAATGGACTATTCCTACAAGTGTAGATCCATGCAAACATTAGTCCATACAGATTGTCATTAATTACCAAAACCACATATGGGGGCTCATATGATCTTTCAGAAAGTATATGTAACGTTTTTATGTCACTGGTAGAAAAAGTGCATCCAGTCCCAGGCCGCAACTGGCTCTAGTCCCAGATTTGGGCCAAGGAGTGCCAAAACGGAACTAGAGGCCCCCCTCTAGTCCCGGCTTGCTACGGCCCGCGACTGATAACAGCCACATGGCTATTTTAGCGCCACGGGGGGCGGAAACCCTCTAGTCCCGGGCCGTAACACCACCCGGGACTATACAGTTTCCTGCTGCGGCAGAGAATTGTGTGTTTCTCTGCCGCGGCAGAGATTGTGTATTTCCTTTTTTTTTGCCATTTTGTTCCTTTTTCGTTTTGTGTTTCACTATAATTTCAAACATATATTTCAGTACACATATTCTACGCTAGTACATACACAGTACACATTGATGCATCTATATAATTAATCGATCCCTTGCAAGCATACATTGATGATATATATATCAAAAGGAAGAAATATTTTGAAATTACATGGTCATTGATGATATATATATCATATCAACTACATGGAGATCACTAAGGCAAATCGAGTTCCACATCATCCGCATAATGCTCTCCATGTACATCAAGGACCTCCTTCATCATAAATCCCGCCAGCTCCTCTTGAATTGCTCGTATGCGCTGGTCTAGCTCTAGTTTCTCCCGCAAACCATAAATATAATGTGAGTCAACTTTCCGCTCACTGGTCAACTCGCGGATGTACTCGCAGACGTAGTATCCACATAAATGAGTTTCCGGTGGCTGCTATAAACTCTTCGCCATTTTATAAGTTAGCTCCTCTTTGAATGGACCTGGTATTTTCTGTCTGAACCGTGTCGAACACCTTCTCAACAAAGAAAATAAACAAAGGAGTTATTAGTTAATTGATATCAGGAAATGAACGAAAGAGGCCTATATAATGCGATAATGATTGAAATTACTTATGGAGCATTGCTTTCATGTCGCTCCACTGCTCTTGGTCCCAACTTAATGATTCATCAACTTCAACTAGGGACTTGTCAACTTGAATTTTTAGCAAGATCCAGTGGAATCTGCGGACGTTTACATAAGCATACATGCATAGCTCATCGAGTAAGCAAAAATAAAATGTGTACAAGATAGAAACACTCACTTGAAGTTGTAAGAAAATAGTATTTCCTTAACAAAATTATTCTCGGTTAAGAACCTGCACAGGTCTACCTCCACGTCCTTGGGGTGATTCTTTAACATATATTCATTAACGATATATGGGTCAATGAACCCAACGTCATATCTTCTAGCTCTTTTGCATTCAAGCATCTTCATTCTGTAAAATATAATATCATACAAAAGGATATATAGTTAGGATAATATATTAAATGCAATGAACGAGCTGAGCAACAAACTTAGTTATGGAAATAAATCACTTACAGACAATAGCAACCAATGATAGATTTGTCGAGGGCGCGTTGGTTGTATAATTGAAACAGTTCCGTCATTTGAACCTGTATCGAGTATGGTTTGAAGTGATGCTCCTTTCTAACGTCCACCGGAAACCAATCTTTCTGATGAATTTTTCTTCTTCTTGCGACATGTACCATTCGTGCAGATTTCACATATGTGTGGATAGACGCACGAGCTCCTCATTACTAACTAGAGGCTCCCCCCGGACATACTTCCGTACTATCTTCATAGCCTAAATATTGACCTAGAGACATATTTGCTTCGGTAGCAAGTGCTTTGTCCTGCGATATAGTGATGCCCATTAGTGCAACATTAGTACGGGCTCTGGGGTTCATTATTTGCATGTCCATATCCATTTCAGCTCTGAAGGCCATGTCGAGGTCTGAAATGACTTTGAGCGGGGCGACCAATTGATTCTTCTGTGCTCCGAGCTGGGCAACTTGCTTCCCGCTTTTTGCACTTGTGCTTTTTTTCTTCTTTGCTTGCTTAATAATATCCCGGTCATAGTCTGATTCCAGATTCATCGATATCTGGGATGGTTGCTCAAGAAAGGACTTAGCCCACTTTTTGGTTTTTTCATCATATATCGTCTTTGGCTCAGGCTTTTTAGGTGCAAAATGCGCCTTAACTTGGGCAGCCACATCCGCGTTAGTTTCCTCATCGGTCTTGTCATAAGGTCTCTTTGGAAGAGCCGACGGGATGTCGACTATCTTCGTCATTTGACCTTTCTTCAATGCGGGGCGCGGGGGAGCGTCGACCTTTCGTTTCTTCGACGAGGTAGTAGTATTGCACGAAGGCAGAGGCGGAGATCGAGTATTGCGCGGAGGTGGAGATCGAGTTGATGTACTCCTGCTGCAGCGATCGTCAGCGGGGCCGGGTGGACTTGGAGGTTTACGATAATCGGGTTGGGGTGGACTTGGAGGTTGACGATATTCGATGCGGGGTGGACTTGGATTCCTTGGAGTCGGTGGCCTTGGCGCAGAGCCTGGAAACTTGATGTACTTCTTCTTCCATAGAATGATGTTGCGCTTGACATCTCCTAGTTTCGTAAGGCCTTCGGGCGTAGCGATGTCAATCTCTAGGTCCGCAAAATCCTCCATTATGTCATCCACCGTAACACAAGCATAGCCAGGTGGAATCGGAAGTGAATGGTGGAGTGCTCCAGGTAGACAAGGTAAAGTAGTGCCGATCGCCACCTTGAAGGACAGGTTGTTCATTGGCTGATGTAGCTCATATTGTGACATCTCTCTGACATCATCCACGGGGTAGCGAGGAGCCGGTGCATCATCCAGCAATGCTTGATCATCAGCCCGGACCTCCGTGGAAGCCACACTGCTTCTCCGCTGGCTAAGATCCAATGCAGGATCATCATCCCGCGGGTGAGTTGACGACGACGGCCTTTGGCTAATTTCTTGCATGAGGTTCTTCAGATCAGCTAGGTCCTGCTCTACCTTGGAGATCCGGTCTGCCTCCCGGTCCTTCTTTCTCTGACCGCTTTTGTAACTGGCATCATACTGAGGAAACCCTTTCTTCCACGAGACACATGCGCCTTTGCCTCGTGTTCGTCCACCCTTTTAAGGATTCCCTAGGGCGCGTGTCAGCTCGTCGTTCTCTCTCTCAGGACGGAACAATCCCAACTGAGCATCGTTCATTGCTTGAACAAGGTCTTCGGAGGGTTTTACAATTTTTTCATGAAATAATGTCTTCCCTGTTTCTGGGTCCAACGATCCCCCGTGCCCGTACCACCAATGCTTTGACCTCTCGGGCCATCCATCTGTACCAGGAGTGATGCCTCTAGTTGAAAGGATATGGATGTCGCCTAGAGGGGGGTGAATAGGCGATTAAAACTTTTCCTAGAGTGGCTCAACAAAGGCGGAATAAAACTAGTGTTTAGTTTGTTAAGCACAACCTAGAACAACTAAGGTTCACCTATGTGCACCAACAACTTATGCTAAGCAATACAAGAAACAAAATAATAGCAAGATATATATTACTTCAAGCACGAAGGCTATCACAATGTAAAGTGCATAAGTAAAGAGCTCGGGTATAGAGATAACCGAGGCACGCGGGGACACCAATATTTTACGGAGTTACTCCCAACATGGAGTTCGTCTCGTTTGGAGAGGGGGTGGTATCAAACCACCAACGACACAAAAGGCCTCCCTTATTCTCCGGTGAATCTCACCCCAACGGGATCGATCCACGCTTCCACTATCGGTGTACTTGTCGATGGCAACCGAAACCTCTCACAAGGTTGGGGCACTTCTCCACAACTTAATTGGAGGCTCCCAACAAATGCCACAAAAGGCCACAATGCCACCGAAGCCACAAACCGTCTAGGGTTCCAAGAACCCAAGAGGGACAAGCTCCAATGAGTAATCCAAACCAAATCCTCCAAGGAGAACTCAAACCGATGCACCAAATGCAAATGGCAAGAACACCACAAAGGTGCTCAAATACCTCACTCTCAAGTTCCAACAAAGCTATTAAAGCTATTGGGGGAACAAGAGAGGAGGAATAAAAGAGAGACACAAAATCCCCCAAAATCTAGATCCCCAAAGATGCACTCACAAAGAGATGAATCGGTTAGGTCAAAACGCGGATCTAGATCTCCTCTCTCTTCCACTCAAATATGGGCAAGAATCATCGGAGGGAAAAGATTAGGCAAGCATCAAGATCTTGAGCAAGTGTGGACAAATCTTAGCCTAATAGATGAGAGAGAAGCTCTATAAACTCAAAATGGGCAAAGCCTTAAATAGGGGCCCCAAAAATCTAGCCGTTGGGGCTATTTTTCTAGACGGAACGGTAGTACCGGATTAGTCTAGTACTACCGGACCCAGCTTCCCAGCTGAGCAGCAAGCGAGCGAGAAAGGTCAACGCGAGCCTGCGCGTGCGAGAAAAACGAGTGAGTCAGTACAGGATCCGGGCGGCGCGAGTGGAGGTGGGCCAGCAAGCGGCGCAGCGCGGCAGCGGCAAGGCCAAGGCTGGGCCACAGCGAGCATGGGCGCGCGCAGCAAGATGGGGCCAGCAGGTGAGCGGCACCAGCGCGCGTGTGGGTCAACCCAGCAGGCAGCGCAGGGGCCAGCACAGCTGAGCCAGCGAGAGAGAAGCAGCGGGACCCAGGTGGCAGCAGCGCACGAGCGAACAAGCGGTGCGGGCGAGTGGGGCCGCGCGGGGCCAGCGGGCAAGAGTCAGCGTGGCGGCTCGCGGCAGCGCGCCCGCGCGAGCGGGGCAGCGGACTCGCAGGGTCAACGCGCGGGCGAGCGAGATCTGGGGAAAACTAGCGGGCCACACAGGCAGGAGAAAAACTGGGCGAACCTGGGCCGGCCGGTAGTACCGGCCCACCAGGGCGGTACTACCGGGCCGGATGGTAGTACCGGAAATGACTACCTAGCGAGGCAGTAGGAAATTAAGGGGCTCCCAGGGGCGGGCGGTAGTACCGGCCCGCCTGGGCGGTACTACCGCTCGGCCCAGAGAGCAGATTTTCTCTTTTCTTTTTAGAATAAAATCGGCGAATATTCAAACGGTCATAACTTTTGACTGGAAGCTCCGATTGACCCGATTCCAATTGCGTTCAATAGAGGACGACAAGGGCTTCCCAATAATATGATGGTATTTCTTTTGGGCAAGTGAGAGTGTATTAATTAATATAATGTGAGATACCTCACTTGGTGAGAAACCGAAAAGCCGCATAAATAAAAAACGCAATAAGATACATATGGGAGATCCGATTTTGATGAACAAGTGCTTGTTATGGAGATTACCACAAGCTCTATATTCTCACATGGATAAGACCAAATAACAACCAAATACGATGATGCAAGTATGCAAAGGTTTGAGCTCTCTCCTAACGATGTGACCGAATTACTCATTCGAGAGCCCCTCTTGATAGTACGGTTATCTATCCTAAACCCGGTCTCACACACACAACATGAGACCGGCAAAAGGGAAAACCTATCAACATTATACCTTTGCCTTGAGCATTCCACTTGAGCTCGATGTAGACTATCTTGCCCTTCTCAAGATGGAACGCCTTTCTTGATTCTTCATCATCGATCCATGATCACCGAGGATGGCAAGCATTAAACATGAGATCTTCTATAGATGGTGCATTTTGAGCTTGCACATCACATCTTCTTCGCATTTCATCGACCTTGAAGCCAACACATGCTCCAAGTGATGTCAATGGACAAATCCTACAAGTATAACTTAATACACACATTAGTCCATAAAGATTGTCATTAATTACCAAAACCACACATGGGGGCCTACATGTTCTTTCACTAGTTTTCATGTCCCGCTCCATAGTTTCCCACTTAGGGACGGCACTCTTGTAGCCACCTGTCCCTATTTTATGATGGTATTTCTTTTGGGCAGCATTTAACGCATTCTTTGCCGACTTTTCCTTTGCTTTATCAGATTGCTTGTACGTTACAAAATCGGGCCACTGTTCTCTCAACTTCTCGTTTGCTCCTTTGAAGTCTGGAGTTTTCTTTTTCGTGACATATTTCGCGTATAAACTTTTCTTGTGGTTCCGGTACAGTTCGACCATCTTGCTCAGAGCCCACTCCTTGACTTTCGCTCTTTTTTCAAGCCCACCCGGCCTTGGGGTAATACCATCTGCCTCAAATTATTCATACTCTGGAGGTAGTATGAAATGCGCTATGAGCTTCTGCCAAAGGTCATCTTTGGCATCATCGGTGACATAGCTGTTGGATCCTTCACCGGGTTTCTTTGACTTATTCCATTCTTGGATGGTGATCGGAAGGTTGTCCCTAACAAGCACCCCGCATTGATTTGTAAACATCCTCCGGTGCTTCTCTGGAACAATCGGTTCACCATCATCATCTATTTCTTCGATGGTGAACCTCTGATTACCATCCAACTTTTTGTTCGGCCCTCGTTTCATTCAAGTTGTCGATTGCTTCGATCCGATGGGCTAAAAGAAGAAGAGAGAGTGATTAATATATATATATTGATATATCTATATCAATTAATGAATAGAGGTAACACGAGACTTTATATATATGTACCTCGCCGGATCCTGTCGAGGGGCCATCATTATTGTTGTTATTTGTTTGCCCTTCGTCCATCCGGTCTTCCCCTTGGTACATCAGGATTTCCTCTAGTCCATCACCAGATGGATTTAGATATGAGGAAATCTCTTCCTTGAGAAAAATATCTTCACCGGTAGTAATATTAAGATGAATTTCACCTCTTATCATGCCCTGAAGAAAACCTTCACCAATGCGACCAGGATCTTCGGATGGATCCATGACTTAATTAACTATAACAGAAAGAGAGTTAAACAGGTTAGAAAAAAACAATAACCCTAATAACTAAAAAAAAATAACCCTAATAACACTACCCTAATATTATTTGCGGTAAAACAATAATCCAAATAACTAATACAAAAAAATAACCCTAATTAATATACTAATATTATTTGTGGTAAAACAATAATCATAATAACTAAAACAATAAAAACCTAATTAATAACCCTAATATCATTTGTGGTAAAACAATAATCTTAATAACTAAAAAAACAATAACCCTAATTAATAACAATAATTACGAGGTTATTATATATAATAATTACAATAATATATATTAATATTATACTACTAACAATTCCTAATAATATACTAATAATATCATTTATACAAAACCTAAATATTACTAATAATAATAATAAATATTACTACAAAAACCTAAATATACTAGTAATTAAGAAAAAAATATATAATTAATACTACACTAACTATACAAAATACTAACTAATTAAGCACCTTATACAAAAAACATAAATAAATTACTACCTCCGGCGAGGTGGGCGGCCGGAGGAACCTAGAGCGGCGCGGCGAGGCGGTGCGGCACGGCGGGGCGGCGCGGCATGGCGTGCGGAGGCTCGGCGATGCGGCGCGGCGAGGCGGTGCGGCGCGGCGGGGCGGCGACACGGCGAGGCGGCGAGGCACGGCGCGTGGAGGCTCGGCGATGCAGCGTGCGGCGGCTCTGTGGCACGGCGGGGCGGCCGGAGATGAGGGCGGCGGTGCGGGAATCAGGCAGCACCTCCCCTGTGTTTCTCTGCGTCGGCGCCTTCTCGTCTTCTTCTTCATCGTCAAATCGTGCTAAGTGCTGGGCAGACATGCCAGGGGCAGGCGCGCGGTATATAAAGGAACAACCCTTTAGTCCCGGGCTAAGCCACCGCCCACGACTAGAGGGTCTCTAGTCCCGGGCCGTGGCTTAACCCGCGACTAAAGACCCCCCTTTAGTCGCGGGTTAAGCTACGGCCCGGGACTAGAGGGTTTTTTCGGCCGCTTCGTTTTCGTGCGCGCACGCACCCTCTAGTTCCAGATCCAGCAACGACCCGCGACTAGTGTATTTTTTGTAAATTTTCTTTTATTTAATTCAAATCAAATATAAACTTTGGAAAATCATATCTCCTATTGTAAAAATCCAAATAAAACAAATAATATGTATATTATTATCATAAAAATATAAAGAATCTTAATATAATATCCATACATCTATTTGCATCATTTATAAATTATGTCATTTGTAAATTTTCTTTTTTTAATTCAAAACAAATATAAAACTTTGGAAAATCATATAGTATATTATAAAAATCCAAATAAAACAAATAATATGTCTATTATTATCAGAAAAATACAAAGGATCTTAATATAATATCCATACATCTGTTTGCATCATTTATAAATTATGTCATTTGTAAACTTTCTTTTTTTAATTCAAATCAAATATAAAACTTTGGAAAATCATATCTCCTATTGTAAAAATCCAAATAAAACAAATAATATGTCTATTATTACCAGAAAAATATAAACAATCTTAATATAATATCCATACATCTGTTTGCATCATTTATAAATTATGTCATTTGTAAGTTTTCTTTTTTTAATTCAAAACAAATATAAAACTTTGGAAAATCATATATCATATTGTAAAAATCCAAATAAAACACATAATATGTCTATTATTATCAGAGATACATAAAGGATCTTAATATAATATCCATACATATATTTGCATCATTTATAAAATATGTCATTTGTAAATTTTCTTTTTTTAATTCAAATCAAATATAAAACTTTGGAAAATCATATCTCCTATCGTAAAAATCCAAATAAAACAAATAATATGTCTATTATTATTAGAAAAATATAAAGAATCTTAATATAATATCCATTTAGTCCCGGTTGTAGTCACTACCCGGGACTAAAGATATTTCCCGCCATTTCCCACCGCTTACCGCCAAGTTTTCCCGCCCTTTCCCTTTTACTAGAGCTTTTAGTCCCGGTTGTAGTCACTAACCGGGACTAAAAATATTTCCTGCCATTTCCCACCGCTTCCTGCCAAGTTTTCCCGCCCTTTCCCTCTATATCTAGGGCAATCACGCCATGGCTATCCACACATCCACACCTTCCTCTCTCACAACAATGGACAACACCTACTGGGCCATTCTGACCCTCGAGGAGACCGAGGCGCTGTGCGCCTCTATCTACCCTTGTCCGCCGGGCTACCGCCCGCCCGCTGGCTGGATGATGAACGCTGGAGGGGTTCCTGTCCCTCCTGTCCCTCAAGGTTCTGCACGCCAGGTGGCAATCACGACCACTTCTACCACGAGCTCACGCCGGAGCAGCGGATGGATCCCCAGTGGGATCCCGACAACTACGACACCTGGAAAGCCTTCTTCGCTAACCGGCAGGAAAGGGAGATCGTTAGGTACGAGGGTGATGGCCCGCCCCCGGTGAACCACAACGAAGACGGCCGTCGTCTATGGTGGGTGAACCGTACTATCATCAGAGTGATGCGCTACATCATCGGGGGAGACCATCCTCGCATGCGGTGCCCACAAGTCCACCCGCCATCGAGCCACAAGAAGGCCCCTCCCCCGCCCGGTGGTAGCGGCATCGTCTTCTAGGAGACCCCTCCCCTGCCCGCCGTGAATCTGAGGCCGGAGTGGAAGGTGCCCTCAGTATATGCCATGGCTGGGCTGAGGATCCCCGGAGTGGCACGTGACGATGACGATGATGATGACGATGACGAAGAAGACCCTGAAGCTGCGTACTATAGTACTAGGCATGATTATGACTAAAGGGGGCGGCTTTAGTCCTGGTTTTTAATATTAATAAATGTCTTGAGTGTTACCTAGTCCCGGGATCAAATGATATTTTTTTCTACCTTCCTACATCAATCAAAATGTCGTAGTATTGAAACTATTACATCTTGTTCAAGCAAACTGGACGACGACTCACAGTGCCTAAGCCATGGGAGGTGAAAACCCAAAGAGACAGAACCATCACACGAGCATAGCTCGGGTGAGATCCCTGAAGAATCTGCTAGGTATCGTCGACCCTGGTGTCCAACGCATCCATATAGCAACGGGCGTGCTCGTCCTCCTCCCTAACACGATGTCGTACCACCTCCTCGGTGTCCGGCTCCCTCTGCACCCTTCCTAGACCAGCGACCTCCACCAAAGAATCTCCGGATCGAAGACGACACCCGGATTCCTCACCAAGCTACGTGTCCCGGAAGGTAGCACCATCCAGTGCCAGCCCGGCGGAGCCCAGTCTCGAACATGCCCGGCGGAGCCCAGTACTCCATCGTTGTCGTCAAGTCGACTACGAGGATGCGGGATGGGCATCCTAAAGCACCAAGAATGTGTGTATGTGTGGGTGGCCTTGACGGTCACCCTATAAATAGAGGAAAAGGCCTATAAATAGAGCAGCCTATACATAGAGCAAATGGCGGGAAGGTTGGATCGAGCAGCCTATAAATAGAGGAAAAGGCCTATAAATAGAGGAAAATGCCTATAAAGTGAGGGTTCATCTTTAGTCCCGGTTGGAGAAACCAACCGCGACTGAAGGGATTGCGGCAGACTGGGCCAGGAAGCACTAATAATAGGGGTGAGTGTCGACATTATGTCGTGCGGCTTGTACCTTCTCCTGGATGGTGTCACCAACCGGGACTAAATATGAACCTTTAGTCCCGGTTGGAGACACCAACCAGGACAAAACATGAGTCAGCACTAATAATAAAGGGTGAGTGTCGACATTATGTCGTGAGTGTCGACACTATGCCTAGCTTCTTGTACTATAAATAGGCATCCTTGTGAGTCCAGTCCTCCAGTCAGTTTGAGGCATCTCCAAGATGGTTTTCGAGAGCAGGGACACCACTACGGCCAGTTTCAGGGAGATGCCGTCGGAGCCTAGTCCTCCGGCATCTCCAAGAAACTGGTCATAGAGGCACTCCCTAATATGTGACCACACGCGTTTGGAGATCAGATCTTAATGGTAAGTACGAATCGGAACTAAAGGCCCCCCTTTAGTCCCGGTCCAGCCACAAAACGGGACTAACACACTCAAGATGGTTTGCAGAAAACACTATAAAAATGGACACATGGAGCATCTTCACTCATAAAATGTTACAATTATTACACATCATTTCTTCGCGTGTGTCCCTTTCCGATCCCGCCGTATCCATGGAGCATCTTCATTCATTAACATGATCCTTGGGTCATCCTTCACCGCGAAGGGCGGAATTTCATGAAACTTATCACAATATTCTGACATGTCTATCTTGTCCTCCACTCCCACGATGTTTCTTTTTCCTGAAAGAATTATGTGGCGCTTTGGCTCATTGTCTGATGTATTATTTTCTTATTTTTTCTTTTTCTAGGTTTAGTAGACATGTCCTTCACATAGAAAACCTGAGCCACATTATTGGTTAGGACGAATGGTTCGTTTAAGTACCCAAGATTGTTGAGATCCAACGATGTCATTCCGTACTTCTTGTCTACCTCAACCCCTCCTCCTGTCAGCTTGACCCATTTGCACCGAAACAAGGGGACCTTAAAAGTAGGTCCATAGTCAAGTTCCCATATCTCCTCTATGTAACCATAATATGTGGTCTTTGACCCATTGTTGTCTGTTGCATCAAAGCGGAAACCACTATTTTGGTTGGTGCTATTTTTATCTCGAGCGATCGTGTAAAATGTATACCCATTTATCTCGTCCCCTTGGAAAGTCGATATAGTCGAAGATGGTGACCTAGAAAACAAGTATAGATGATCTCCAAGAGTGTTGTTTTTGATGAGATGTTGCAACCAACCGTCGAAACTCTTCATATGTTCATCTCTAATCCAAGAGTCATGCTTTGCAGGGTTGTTGGAGCGTAAGATTTTCTTGTGTTCCTCGATATACGGGGCTGCCAAGATAGAATTATGTAGAACTGCGTAATGTGCTTCGGTGTAAGAATGCCTGTCCCTACATATTATTGATTTCCTTCCTAGAGTACCCTTTCCACTCAGTCTCCGGGTACTTTCTATCAATTTTTCTCCATTGCGACCTATCAGCGGAGTGTCTCAACATCCCGTCTGACTTACGTTGTTATTTATGCCATCGCAACAACTTGGCATGCTCTTTGTTTCTGAATAAGCGTTTCAACCGTGGTATTATAGGAGCATACCACATCACCTTGGCAGGAACCCTCTTCCGGGGGGGGGGGGGCTCACCCTCAACGTCACCAGGGTCATCTCGTCTGATCTTATACCAAAGTAAAGTGCATACCGGGCAAGTATCCAAATTCTCGTACTCCTCACCACGGTAGAGGATGCAATCATTAGGGCATGCATGTATCTTTTGAACCTCTAAACCTAGAGGGCAGACAACCTTCTTTGCTTCGTACGTACTAGCAAGCAATACGTTATCTTTTGGAAGCATATTCTTCATCATTTTCAGCAACTTTTCAAATGAGGAGTCAGGTATAGCACACTCAGCCTTTCATCGCATTAATTCCAGTGTGCTGCCCAGCTTTTTTAGAACATTTTCGCAATTTGGGTACAACAACTTTTTTGATCCTCTAACATGTGATTGAACTTCTCCCTCTCCTTGTCAGTTTCACAGTCTCTTCGTGCATCGACAATGGTCCGACCAAGATCATCAGCGGGTTCATCATGTGTCTCTTCTTCATCCTCCCCTTCAGCATCCCCCATGAAAGTATCTCTGTACTCAGGGAAACCATGATAGTTGTCATC
Organism: Avena sativa; assembly: GCA_916181665.1. Classification (NCBI taxonomy): domain Eukaryota; kingdom Viridiplantae; phylum Streptophyta; class Magnoliopsida; order Poales; family Poaceae; genus Avena; species Avena sativa. The sequence goes on along the minus strand of OV702285.1, from coordinate 41,798,564 downwards.
CTCCTCCTCTTCTTCATTGTATTCCATTATAACCCCTCTCTCTCCGTGCTTGGTCCAACAATTATAACTGGGCATGAAGCCGGACTTCAACAGGTGGCTGTGAAGGGTTTTGAGTCAGAGTAATCCTTCTGATTCCTACATCTACTACATGGAAAGAATACAAAACCATTGCGCTTGTTTGCATCAGCAACACAGATGAATTCATGCACACCATTAATGAACTCGCCAGAGCATCGGTCAGTACCATACATCCATTCCCAGACCATCTGCGTTATAGTAAAAGTATATCAAAAACCATTACACAACATGATAAAATTATTACAAGTTATATTGAGAGCTTCTAGAGCATTAATTTTGAATTTTGAAAAATTTACATGCACCAATTTGTGAATTGGAGAAAACAATTAACATGATAAATGTGAAGTTTTTTATTATTGTTCTATCAGTGAAAACCTCATTCCATTCTAAGCTCTGAAACTCTAAAATTACACATTTCAATTTTCAGTAACTATGTGCCTAATCAAAATTTGTTACACATATCAAAATCCTTCTAGTTCTAGAGTATGCATGCACTGATCCATATCTCTATACTTCTAGAGCATTGTAGAGCTAAAGTAGCAATAAGAGATGAAAAAATGAAGTTCTAACCTTTTAAAACTTTGGATTTAGGGGTTGCAAACTAAATCTTGACAAAAAAAATGGCATGAACTCGCTTGCTTCTTTGAGAAAAAATGGCCATCATATGATTTAGGGCAGGTGAACAGGAAGCAGAATATATACTGGTGGAAAACTAGTCCCGGGCGGTGATACGACCCGGGACTAATAGTCCACGAAAAGACTAGCTGGCCTGCTCTAGGTTATTAGTCCCGGGCCGTATTACGGACCAGGACTAAAGATCTGGTCTAGCCCGAGATTAGTGTCTACGGCCATTTCTAGCCGTTAGAGGCATCACGGCCTAGGACTAGTGCTAGCACTAGTCGCGGGCCATGACAGGACGAGACTGCTGGCTTTGTTCACGTCAACCCGAAGACCATTTTTCAGTAGTGTGTTTTACTTAATTTTTATTCAACACAAATGTGTAATATTTGCGTGTAGATAGATATATCTTATTTTTCTGCAAATTCTGATATATTATTTGTATTTTTCTGAATTGGAATGATTTCATTATGGGTTTTTAGAATTAATTTGGTAAAAATAGAAAAAGAGCCATGCCAACGGCATTGCCGTCGATGTAGGTGTGAAACCTGGGCCGATGGCAGCCATGGACGTAGGTGTGACACTATCGCATCACCATCATGGTCAAGCCCCCTATAGCGACGGCCAGCCGGATGCTACACCGACGGCCCGTTCTATGCTAACAGCTGCCATCAACCCATCCAGTTCTACGCCGACATAATACCTGGGCCAATGGCCTCGTTGCTAGGCTGCCCAGCTCGGGTCCTACGCTAACGACCCTGACTAAAAGCCGTCAACATAGGATATGGCTATCGAAGCCTTGACATTTTATGTTCGTACATAGGTTCTTGGGAGAAAACAATATTTTATATGGCTTGTGTAAAAAGACAAAATAAATGTTCGTGAATAACCATGTCAGAGCATCAAAATTTGTCCTTTCTATAGACGACACAAAAAATATTTTTTTTTCTCCAAAAACTTATGTGTGAACATATAATGTGAATATTCTTTTTGGAATTTTTTGACATTTCAAAATATGTTTTATATTGAACCCATTAGCCGAATTGGATTTCATTAATTTAGTTAATTGCCAGAGTAGGTTAATTTCATGCTTACATTCATAATAGTGTTGCATTTAGTCACTAGCTACCATATACATATTGACTCGGACAACTTGATCATCACTATGGTGTCAAGTGGGATCCCGTCAAAATCCCACTTCTATTTCCATTGCAAAATTTTAGTTTAAATTTTGAGTAAAAAGTTTGCTCAAGATTTTGACTAATGAACTAAAAATGTACTATGGTGAGATCCCACCACTTTGACACCTTAGTTTGAAATAGGCTTTCGTCTCGCTTTATAAATAAAGCACACAGGTGAGACCGCTGCTAGGACAGACATCACAACGGCCAAAGGACCAACACGATACACGGACCGAACAGTCAAGTGCAAAACAAAAACAAGAAGAAAGAAAAGAAAACAAAGCCGACAACGGCGGAGCGACGAAACAGAGAAGATTCGCAACCGTTGCGCCCACCGGAGAAGTACCACCACACTGCTAGCAATCCAAATCGCCACGTACCAAAGCAACACCTCCAAGAAGAGGAGTGACGATGACGACACTGCTACCCGGACTAGTCCTAGGGTTTCCCCCGGTATGCCATGGGAGACGCGAAGGAGATGCCCCCAACGCCCTTCAGGAAGAATGGCGATACCCAAAGGCGTCACTGCGCCGGTGTCAAAGCGACAAAGATTTCTCCCGATCCCTCCAACGACCCTCCCGACCGCTTTGTATTGCTCCGCCAAGCTTGCCGCCCACCTGCACAAGCCAACACGGTCTTGAGGACTTCACCACCATCACACCGTGGAACACAGACCGAGACCGATAGGAGCGAGAGAGCGGGGCCATCGACGAGGATAGGCATGTCATCAGCACGCGGGAGAGAACAATCTCCGCCACCCGAAGGCGATAGCCGACCGGATGCAGCAGCAGGCCATACTAGGCCTTCTTGGCCCGGCCGAGCCCATCAAGGCTCGTAAAGCCCCGCCACCACACTGCAGCAAGGGTGCCTCAGCATACACCTCCCCTAGCACCAGGCTCCACTCCTCCCTCCACCAGAGGATCCGTCTTCACTCCTCCCTCCACCAGAGGATCTGCCACCTTGACAAGTCCCCGCCGCCCAGTAGCACCATCGCCACCGAGACCACCCAGGCTAGCCGTACCTATGAGGAACAGCGACCGAACCTCACCACCCCATGGCCGAAGGAACGGCCGCGCAAAACACCTTCCGGGGCCGCCGCCCTGGCTTCCACGCACTCGAGCCAAGTCCCTGGCCACCTTCACAATACACAGACGCCGAGAGTTTCGGTGAAGGTTAGGACTCGGATTCGCAGACATTGAGCACACGGAAAACCTAGGGGAGGAGATCTACCCTCCATCACCTTGCGGTGGGTGGGCGTCCGGACGGACAGCGACATCCATAGGGCCAAGATGAGGCCCAGATCAGGCCCGGCCAGGCCAAGCTAGCCCGGCCAGGCCCGGATCAGGCCCAGATCTGGCCCATGGAACCGCCCCCGCTGCTGCAACCAAGTCTCACCGCCGCCATCGAGCTGCTCCGCGAGGTGCCCCCAACCGGCACCGCTGTAGTAGCCCCGCCGCCATGACCCGCCACCGGCAGCCCTCAGCCGCGCCACCGTGGAAGAGCGTGCCCGCTAGCTGCGCTGGCCGAGCCGCGTGCCTCCAGCAGGTGAGCGCCACCGCCACGGCCCCTGTAGGCACGGCATGCCTTCGCCGCAGACGCGTCGCCGCCGAAGCCCCGCCGTCGGACGAGCACGACGCCGCCCTGGGTCCCTGCCGAAGCCGCCAGGGCCGAGCCGCCGCCACCGACCCACGCGGTCCTTCGTGCCACCGCTCCGCGCCTCCGCCACCGCCAAAGTCGCCGCCAAGCCACTGCACCGCGCGCCGCCACGACTCTGCACGTCCGGCCCGCGCCAGACGACGGAGAGTGGGGGGAGAGGAAGGCCCCGCCGCCACCGACGCCAAGCGGCTTTGCCGTCGGCGCTACCCGGTGGCGGCAAGGGGGGGGAGGAGACCAAAGAGGAGGGGAAGGGGGGTGGCGGGGAGACCACTCCTACCAGCTCCTACCAGCTCCTACCAACTCCTACCAGCTCGCTCGCCATGCATGACCACTCCTATGGACATGCATATATAGTTGATCGCCACAGACATACCCTCACACACTACCAGATACAAGAACTCAAGTTCAAAACGAAAGCAAGCAGCAGATACAAGAGCTCGAGTTCAAAAAGAAATCAAGCCGAGACAAGACAAGAACTGCCCCTAAGGAAGACTGTCCGTGAGAATGACCATGCCGGGGATATCGGTCCGTCGGAGCGCTCCCGAGCTCGTGGTGCCGGCGAGGCCGACGCCATACGAGCTCAAGACGCTCTCCGACGTAGATGACCAGCAGGGCATCCGGTTCTACCGCTCCGGGGTCCACATCTACCGTCGGAGCGATGCCAGGGCCGGCGATGACCCGGCCGCCGTGCTCCGGACAGCCCTGGCTGAAGCGTTGGTGCACTACTACCCTATCGCCGGCCGCATCCGGGAAGCAACCCCTGGTGCTATTGGGGGCAAGCTCCTCGTAGAGTGCACGGGCGAGGGCGCCGTGTTCGTGGAGGCGGACGCGGATGCAACCGTGGAGGATCTCGGGTCCGTGACAGGCCCCCCGGTGCCGTACCACGAGCAGTTTCTGTGCGAGCCGGATGGCGCGTTCATTGGCGCCACCGTAGTTGGACGGCCGCTGCTGTTCTTCCAGGTCACGCGCATGCGGTGCGGCGGATTCGTGTGGGGCTTGCAGATATGCCACTGCATGGCGGACGCCGCTGGCACGTCGCAGCTCCTGACAGCCATCAGCGAGTTCGCGCGCGGGGTGCCCGGCGCGCCCACGGTGCCGCCGGTGTGGGCGCGGGATATCCTCTCCGCGCGCAGCCCGCCGGAGGCCATCACGCGCCACCACCCGGAGTACGAGCCAGTGCCCGACGCCGGGAGGGACAAGGTCTATCCCGGGGACGCGCTCGTGCACCGAACCTTCTTCTTCGGACACCGTGAGATCGCCGCGCTGCGGGCGCTCGCGACGCCGGAGTTGGCCTCCAAGAGCTCGCGGTTCGACCTCATCGCGGCGTTCATGTGGAGGTGCCGCGCAAACGCCCTCATGTACGACGATGAGGACCTCGTGCGTGTGCAGTTCGTGGTGAACGCGCGCGGCCGCAAGGGGATGAGCTTGGTCGTGCCGCAGGGCTTCTATGGCAACGCCTTCTCTTTCGCAGTGGCCGAGTCGGCTGCAGGGGAGCTGCGCCGGCGTACTTACGGGCATGCGCTGCGTCTGGTGGTGGACGCCAAGGCAAATGCCATGGAGGACGGACATCTACAGTCGGTGGCTGACCTGATGGCGGCAAGTGGGCGCCCGCGGTTCGCGGTGGCACGTACATACGTCGTGTCGGATATCACGCGGGCCGGGCTAAGAGATGTGGATGTTGGATGGGGCCGCGCGGTATACGGAGGGCCTGCCACGGCGACCCTTGCAACATTCCACCTAGCGGGGAGGAATGAAGCCGACGAGGAGGGTGTGCTGGTCCCTATGCGGCTGCCGGCGCCGGCGATGGAGAGGCTAAAGTTAGAGGTGGCAAGTGGACTCGGTGTCATCGGAGCTGATGCACCGGCAGGTTGCTCGTTGTCTCAAATAGGCTTTCAGAAACTTATTCAGACGTAGTTAGTCTATATATATTGGCGGTCCAAATAAAAATATATAGTTGTATCAAAAAAGTTAGGAGTACAATATATTATAAGTGTTCATTATTCATAACCAGCTCATCATCAACAGTGGATTAGTCTTTTTTTTGCTTATATACACATCTATGGGCATTAATCTAGAGCGACAAGTATTATCCAATTCAGAAAATTCGACTGATCTAGATGGCCAGGAATAGTACTGAAAGTGCTTTCTCTGAGTTATCTCCGAAAGTTTATTGTGGACAATGTAACTATTATTTGAAGCGAATGCCCACCAAGGTTCTTGATTTTTTTTTTTTGCTGCTCACTTGTAAATATAAATATTCCCGTGAATAGAAAATGTAGGCTAGTGGTATTTACAAAATTCAAATCTATTTACATTCCTCCAATTTTGGTAAACGCAACTAATATGATGACGTATGTAATCATGGATGCTGCTCAAATCTGGTCCTGGATTTCAAATTCCGAGGACTTTTTTATAGACTATGTCGTGGCATGTGTTTTCCACTTCTTTTACTTCTTGGTCTGAACATTTCCTTCGTTGTGGACGGCGAGAATCTTGATGTTGTCCTTGATGGAGAGAATACCGGTTCCGCTAAGTATATGCCTCCCTTTTCTTAATATAAAAAGTGCACGCCGACAATTAGGAAGGTTCGTCCTTACGCTTTGTTGATTGTCATGGAAATCAGGAATTATTTCCTCTTGGATCTGCCCAGCGTGATGTCTGAGCACGATCTTTAGAACCTACTCCATCCGTCCGCAAATAAGTGTAATTCGAGGTTTTGCTTAAGTCAAACTTTATTAAATTTGATCAATCTTATAAAAAATATATCAACATATATTACATGAAATCTTATACTATGAAACAAATCTAATGGTACTAATTTAGTATTATAAATATTGCTACATTTTCCAATAAAGATAGTCAGAAATTGCTAGGTTTGACTTAGGACCAGTACTTATTGGCTAAATTTTTTAAATAATACATTTTTTTATTCAATTTCATAAATAATACACGAAAAGCAAATGTTGCAAATCTAACGGGCCGTCGTCCGTTCAAAGACGATGGACAACGTCCGTCCGTTCAAAAGACGATGCACAGGTTCATGGAGTAGCGCCCCATGAACCTGTGCATCGTCTTTTGAACGGAACGTGTGCATCGTCTTTTGAACGGACTACGGTCTGTTACATTTGCAACATTTGCATTTCGTGTATTATTTGAAAAATTAAATGAAAAATATATTATTAAAAAAAATAGCGTACTTATTTGCTGACGGATGGAGTACAGACCTGCTCATCTGCAGAAACCTCGTGCCGTTACAGGGAGAAAACCACTTTGAGTGCGCGCCGTATCTATGTTTGTGTTCATCTAGCCCGAAGACGCTGGATGCTTTCATGAGACACGCACATTGTGACCTGGCACGGAAGGTCACCAAATCAGCGACGCCGTGTTGATCAGGGCCGAAGCACATTGCGACCTGGCACGGAAGAATCAGCGAAAAAGAAATACTTTAATACGCGCAAGATCAATGTTGGATGGACTACAAGAATTATAACTAAGAAACGCACCAACCAAAAAGATATATTAGACGGACGGACACTCAAGCTTCGTGTAGCCGCCTGGGAGGTGTTGCTACGGTTACAATGTATTTGACGACGGTAAATGTTTTTTAAGTTTTGTCATATAGATTTTATGGTTAAATGATAGTGGTTAGATCTTCAAAATTTTAGTAATTATTTATATCGAGATAACATTCTATTTTCTGTATCCGGGCGAGACAGGATGTAAGCCGACAGTTTTCCAAATGACGGCGGGATAGAAACTTCCACAAAATCTCGCGCCACGTGGCAAGTTGCCATTCCGTCGCACCGTAAATCTTCATGCAGTATTCGAAGTCCAAGATTTGTGTGTCAAGAACGGGGGTAATTAGAGAAAAGCAAAGCATTTGGTAGTCAGCTTAAACAAAATTTGTGTACTTTTAAAAGCCATCAGAAGGTTGCATAATGGTACACTAGATTAGGTAAAAAAAAATTGAAATGGAGGGTGAACCCTGGCCTCTGCATCGAAAAGATGCATATGAGCTGTTTTATTGATTTATTCAACGTGGATGGACAAATAATATACATCGAAAAATTCGAAGCCACCACACAACACATTTAGACCCGTCCATGGGTGGAAATCATGTAAACAAGGCCTTATGTCTAGAAATCAAAGATACTCCCCACCAGAAAATAGGAATAATCGCATACCCCGAGACGCCCCTCTATTTGAAACAAGAGCGCACATCCAGTTTAGCAGACTCTTAGCGAATAACTCATGTACACACCAAAGAATTCATCCCGTCATCGAACCATAGAACAATCTTCAACAATCTTCATGGTTAAGATTAGCATAAACTTCGTTGATCCTGCCAATAACGCCACCACGACACTAGACGGTTCCCCGTTGCACCACTCCGTCGAGACCCACCACCGCTGACACACTAGATGGAACACAACTCCACCAGCAGACCCCCCTCAAGGCATCTCAATAGCTCCAAAAACAATGCCCTAAAGAGGGTGAACGACACCAAAGTGCCGTCATCGTTTGATCCGGGAGTAACCAGATCTAGAGTTTTCCCCGCAGCCTTAGACATGAGGCGAGATTCGCAGCAACGAGGCCTTCATCAAGGTAACGACATCGGAAGACGCCACCATCGTCAGCTCCACTTCGGAGCCTAGCTCTCACCAGCCACCCCCCTTGCTTTGGCACCAACCCACATGCCACAGCCATGGCCAAGACGCTGGAGAGGGATACAGCCACCGCACCAACCGCCTTCGATGTTCCCGGAGAAGAGGCCGACGCCAGCAGGGAGAAGATCCCGGCGCGCCGGCCAAGTACCCGCCTCCACAGCCAGTGGCCCGTCGCTGATGTCCCCCACGCAGCACCATCGCCTCCGCTCATGTGCCATGGAAGGGCCTTAAGGCAACCGAATAGAGATTATGCAAACATATAAGTTAGTTACATGTTTCATTGTGGACATGTATCCTTAATACTCCCTCCATTTCAAAATATAAGATGTTTTAGCTTTGTGAACCAAATGTATATAGACTATTTTTAGTATGTAGGTTCAGTCATGTTTAGAATGAATATACATACTAAAACAAGTCTAGATAAATTTTCTTCACAAATTAAAACATCTTATATTTTGAAACGGAGGGAGTATGTACAAACAAGCAACGGTAATTGTTAACAGACATTGGTACGATGCTAGCCAATTCAGCGCATTTAGGACACATAGAAAACATGGTTCACACTACAGGAGTTAAGCACAACACCGCGGCTTAGAAAACCAAAGCGATCACCGTGTTAACGGCCAGAAGCAAGATATTGTCCAGTTAGCGCGTCCATGCATGTCATGCAGGTTCGGTTAGATCGATAAATTAGAAGGTGAAGCTGCAGCACAACACGATGGCCTTATTTAGTGGGAAAAAATTGAAAAAAGGGGTTGTATGATCGTCGAAGTGCTAACACCAAGACGGAAATTTGTATACATACATATCCTCTTGGCCAATTGCCTAAAAAGAATGATGGAAATCCTTCCCTACCGGTTGATAACGCCCAATAAGAATTAGCTTAGACATGCCGAAGACCAAGCCAATAATAGAACATGTCAACAAGGTTTATTGAAAAAATTAACACTAGAGGAAAAAGGGCTATCCGTTCGAGACCCCTCAGAGCATTAATCCCGGTTGCGCCACCAACCGGGACTAATGCTGGCACGCGTCCCGGTTGGAGCGGGCACGGGGCCAGGGGGCATGGGTCCCGGTTGGTAAGGGGGCATGCGTCCCGGTTGGAGCCACCAACCGGGACTAAAGGTTTGGCCACAGCCACGTGGCGTGGCACGCACCTTTAGTCCCGGTTGCTGGCTCCAACCGGGACTAAAGACCCCTGCCCTCTATAAATGCAACGCCCCAGCCCCCTCTGCCTCCACTCTGTTTTTTCGAATGGTGGAAGGTGTGAGGGGGTGTGCTAGTTTTTTCTCATGCATGCATTGAAGGTGTTTGTTGAAATGTTTGAGTGAATAATCCCGTTGAATTTCTCATAGAACAAAAATATAGAAGGTGTCCGAGACGCACTTGAGCTTTCTCCTCTTTATTTCCCTCGATCGAGGTTAGCAATCTTATCTTTTCTAGGTCATTGATACAATTCATGTGTCGGTGTGAATTGGTTATTTCACTATTTATGATGTCCTGTTTTTTGATAAACTTACTTATATGATGCAGATGAACGGTCGGGAATGGATGTACGGTGACCGGCGGGTAGCCGGGTATATCAAAGGCGTGGATAAATTTATCGATGTGGCTACGGCAAACAAAGAGAATGTATTTATACGTTGTCCATGTGTTCAATGTCGGAACAACAAGGAGTACTCTTCCTCGAAAATCATTCGCGGCCACCTGATTATGAAAGGTTTCATGCCCAACTATAATTGCTGGACCAAGCACGGGGAAAGAGGGGTTATGATGGAAGATGGTGAAGAAGAAGATGATGATAACAACTATCATCATATGTTTCCTGAATACAGTGATACTGCAATGGAAGACAATGGAGAGGAAAGAGGTGAAGAACGGGCATCAGATGAGCCGGCTGATGAACTTGGTAGGGTCATTTCTGATGCAAAGCGAGACTGTGAAATAGAAAATGAGAAGTTGAAGTTAGAGGGCATGTTAGAAGATCACAAGAAATTGTTGTACCCAAATTGTGAAGATGGCAACACAAAGCTCGGTACCACACTGGAATTGTTGCGATGGAAGGCAGAGTGTGGTCTAACTGACTCCTCATTTGAAAAGATGCTGAAAATAATGAAGCCGAAGTTTCCAAAACATAACGAACTTCCCGAGAGTACCTACGAAGCAAAGAAGACTCTCTGTCCTCTGGGATTAGATGTGCAAAAGATACATGCATGCATTAATGACTGCATCCTCTACCGCGGTAAGGAGTATGAGAATTTAGATAAATGCCCGGTATGCAACGCGTTGCGGTATAAGATCAGACGAGATGACCCTGGTGATGTTGAGGGAGAGCCCCTCCGGAAGAGGGTTCCTGCTAAGGTTATGTGGTATGATCCTATAATACCAAGGTTGAAACGCATGTTCAGAAACAAAGAGCATGCCAGGTTGTTGCGATGGCACAAAGAAGACCGTAAGAAAGACGGGAAGTTGAGACACCCTGCTGATGGGTCACAGTGGAGAAAAATCGAGAGAGACTTCCCAGACTTTGCAGGTGACGCAAGGAACTTATGGTTTGGTCTAAGTACGGATGGCATGAATCCTTTTGGGGAGCAGAGCTGCAGTCACAGCACCTGGCCCGTGACTCTATGTATCTACAACCTGCCTCCTTGGTTGTGCATGAAGCGTAAGTTCATTATGATGCTAGTGCTCATCCAAGGCCCGAAGCAACCGGGCAACGACATTGATGTGTACCTTAGGCCATTAGTTGAAGAACTCTTACAGTTGTGGGGCAAACCAGGTGTACGTGCGTGGGATGAGAACAAACAGGAGCCATTTAATCTACGAGGGTTGTTATTCGTAACCATCAATGATTGGCCTGCTCTTAGTAACCTTTCAGGACAGACAAACAAAGGATATAAGGCATGCACCCACTGTTTAGATAAGACCGAAGGTACATATTTGCATAAATGCAAGAAGGTTGTGTACCTGGCGAATCGATGATTTCTTCCGACCAATCATCCCGTAAGAAAGAAAGGCAAGCATTTCAAAGGTGAGGCAGATCACCGGAAGAAGCCTGAACTCCCTGCTGGTGATGATGTATTTGGTATGGTCAAGGACATAGAAGTAATCTTTGGAAAGGGTCCCGGCGGTCAATCAGTTCCGAACGACGTCGCTACAGGACACGCACCCATGTGGAAGAAGAAATCTATATTTTGGGAGCTGCCATATTAGAAAGTCCTGCGTGTCCGCTCTTCAATCGACGTGATACACGTGACGAAGAATCTCTGCGTGAACCTGCTAGGATTCCTAGGCGTGTATGGGAAGACAAAAGATACACCTGAAGCACGGGAGGAACAACAAATTATGAAAGACCCAAAGAACATGCATACAGATAACAAGACGGATAAAGGGCGTCACTTAAGTCGTGCCAGCTATGCTCTTACCAAAGCAGAGAAGGAAATATTTTTTAAAGTCCTTTACAGTATCAAGGTGCCGTCGGGCTTCTCATCTAATATAAAGGGGATAATAAATATGGCAGAGAAAAAGTTCCAAAACCTGAAGTCTCATGACTGTCACGTGATTATGACGCAGTTGCTTCCGATTGCATTGAGGGGGCTTCTACCGGAAAATGTTCGAGTACCCATTGTGAAGCTGTGTGCATTCCTTAATGCAATATCTCAGAAGGTAATCAATCCAGATATTCTGCCAAGGTTACAGAAGGATGTGGTACAATGTCTTGTTAGTTTTGAATTGGTGTTCCCACCATCCTTCTTCAATATTATGACGCATCTCCTGGTTCATCTAGTGGAAGAGATTGCCATTCTCGGTCCGGTATTTCTGCACAATATGTTCCCCTTTGAGAGGTTCATGGGAGTCTTAAAGAAATATGTTCATAACCGTGCTAGACCAGAAGGAAGCATCTCCAAGGGATATGGAACAGAGGAGGTCATTGAGTTTTGTGTTGATTTTATTCCTGACCTTAAGCCGATTGGTGTTTCTGACTCGCGGCATGAGGGAAGACTAAGTGGAAAAGGCACGCTGGGAAAGAAAGCAATGATATGTAGGGACGGAGATTCTTTCACTAAAGCACACTACAAAGTTCTACATAATTCCACCTTGGCAGCTCCGTATATCGAGGAACACAAGAATATTGTACGCTCCAAAAACCCGGGGAAGCCTGAATCATGGATTACAGATGAAAACATAAAGTCTTTCGGTGGTTGGATGCGGACACATCTCTTGAATGACACCACTGTTGGAGATCAGCTATACTTGTTGGCCGCGTCACCATCTTCTACTGTATTGAATTTCCAAGGGTACGAAATAAATGGGAATACATTCTACACGATCGCCCAAGATAAAAAGAGCACCAACCAAAATAGTGGTGTCCGCTTTGATGCAATAGACAAGAATGGACAAAAGGACACATATTATGGTTACATAGAGGAGATATGGGAACTAGACTATGGAGTCTCTTTTAAGGTCCCTTTGTTTCGCTGCAAATGGGTCAACCTGAATGGGGAAGGGGTAAAGATAGACCAGTTGTACGGAATGACAACAGTGGATCTCAACAATCTTGGTTATAGAGATGAACCATTCGTCCTAGCCAATGATGTGTCTCAGGTTTTCTATGTGAAGGACATGTCCTCCAGACCGAAAAAAAGAAAAAATATGCAAACGAATACATCATATGATGAGCCAAAGCGTCACATAGTTCTTTCAGGGAAAAGAAACATCGTGGGAATCGAGGACAAGACAGACATGTCAGAAGATTATAATAAGTTTGATGAAATTCCGCCCTTCACAGTGAAAACTGACCCAAGCATTCCGTTAAGTAAAGAAGATGCTCCATGGTTACGTCTGAAGCGGTCATAAGGAATGACATATGCCAAGATGTTCATGCTCATATTATGTAACTCTAGTTCATGTCTTTCACGGTTTGTGGCTTGACCGAAGGATATCTTTCGCGGTTTGTGGGCTTTAGTCCCGGTTTTGTAGTCTCAGTTTTTAATATTAATAAATGTCTTGCAGCTTGTAACTTCACTAACTAGATCAATACGCCTCGGAGCTAACTAATTTCACATATTAGGGAGTGCCTCTATGACCAGTTTCTCGGAGATGCCGGAGGACTGGGCTCCGTCGGCATCTCCCTAAAACTGGCCGCAGTGGTGTCCCTGCTCTCGAAAACCATCTTGCAGCTTGTAACTTCACTAAGTAGATCAATACGCCTCGGAGCTAACTAATTTCACATATTAGGGAGTGCCTCTATGACCAGTTTCTCGGAGATGCCGGAGGACTGGGCTCCGTCGGCATCTCCCTGAAACTGGCCGCAGTGGTGTCCCTGCTCTCGAAAACCATCTTGCAGCTTGTAACTTCACTAACTAGATCAATACGCCTCGGAGCTAACTAATTTCACATATTAGGGAGTGCCTCTATGACCAGTTTCTCGGAGATGCCGGAGGACTGGGCTCCGTCGGCATCTCCCTGAAACTGGCCGTAGTGGTGTCCCTGCTCTCTAAAACCATCTTGGAGATGCCTCAAACTGGCTGGAGGACTGGACTCACAAGGATGCATATTTATAGTACAAGCAGCTCGGCATAATGTCGACACTCGCGACATAATGTCGACACTCACCCCTATTATTAGTGCTGACTCATCTTTAGTCCCGGTTGGTGTCTCCAACCGGGACTAAAGGTTCATCTTTAGTCCCGGTTGGTGACACCATCCGGGACAAGGTACAAGCCGCACGACATAATGTCGACACTCACCCCTATTATTAGTGTTGCCTGGCCCACTCTACCGCAATCCCTTCAGTCGCGGTTGGTTTCTCCAACCGGGACTAAATATGAAACCTCTCTTTATATAGGCATTTCCCTCTATTTATTAGGTAACACTCAAGACATTCATTAATATTAAAAACCGGGACAAACCGGGACTAGCTAACACTCAGGACTAAAGCCGCCCCCTTTAGTCATAATCATGCCTAGTCCTATAGTACGCAGCTTCAGGGTCTTCATCATCATCGTCATCGTCACCTGCCACTCCGGGGATCCTCAGCCCATCCATGGCATATACCAGGGGCCATTCCAGCCTCGGATTCACGGCGGGTGGGAGAGGGGTCTCCTGGAAGACGATGCCGCTACCGCCGGGACAGTGTGGGGCCTATGGTGGGTGGACTCGTGGGCACCATAGGCGAGGATGGTCTCCCCCGGCGATGTAGCGCATCACTTTGATGATAGTACGGTTCGCCCACCACAGACGACGGCCGGCTTCGTTGTGGTTCACCGGTGGCGGGCCATCACCCTCGTACCTGGCGAGCTCCCTTTCCCGCCTATTAGCGAAGAAGGCATTCCAAGTGTCGTAGTTGTCGGGATCCCACTGGGGATCCATCCGCTGCTCCGGCGTGAGCTCATGGTAGAAGTGGTTTGTGATGGCTGCCTGGCGTGCGGAACCTTGAGAGACAGGAGGGACAGGAACCCCTCCTGCGCTCAGCATCCAGCCGGCGGGCGGCCGGTAGCCCGGCGGACAAGGGTAGTTGGAGGCGCACAGCGCCTCGGTCTCCTCGAGGGTCAGAATGGCCCAGTAGGCGTTGTCCATTGTTCTAAGAGAGGAAGGTGTGGATGTGTGGATAGCCATGACACGATCACCCTAAATATAGAGGGAAAGGGCGGGAAAACTTGGCGTGAAGCTTTGGGAAATGGCGGGAAATATCTTTAGTCCCGGTTAGTGACTACATCCGGGACTAAAAGCTCTAGTAGAAAGGAAAGGGCGGGAAAACTTGGCGGGAAGAGGTGGGAAATGGCGGAAACTATTTTTAGTCTCGGTTTGTGACTACATCCGGGACTAAATGTGTGCCGAACAATGATCATGTTTCGAAAAAACCTTCACAAAAGCCCTTTTCCATTTTCCGAGCGCAAAAAACGGGTCGTTTTGTGAAGTAACCACCAAAATGCCGTTTCAGAATGCTACCGTCCTATTTTCGAGGTTTCATGGCTTTCGGTCCAAATGACCGATGTTATGTGCTGAATCACGGCATAGTTTGTGATGTTGTGCCCATATTATGCATGTGTGTGGACATTGGTATGGAGAACAATGTTGCAGGAGGAAGTTTTCCTTTTTGTCGCACGGAAAAGCCCTTTTCCATTTTCCGAGCGCAAAAAACGGGTCGTTTTGTGAAGTAACCACCAAAATGCCGTTTCAGAATGCTACCGTCCCATTTTCCTAAAACACTAGACCACCTTACATGGACTATCTCCCAACCGGTACATCTCAAACATTTTCGTCCATCCCGGGTAAAAAGGACAAATGTCTGCCGAATCGGCAGGAAGTGGGTCCGGTTTGTACTACAGGTACATGATCTATCGCCCGTGATTTTTTGAAAAAATCATTTTTAGACTCGCAATATGTGGTTTCTTCAGAGATCCAATGCAAGTTCTAACGATGCTCATCCCCTATCTTCATGCACACCGGTTCGACCATAGTTAGAAATTCAGATAATTCAAAACGGGCATAATAAATGCAAAAAAAATCCGAACAATGAAAATCCTTCGCGTGGTGTCATATTTTGTTACATAGTTGAAAGGAAAAATACCAGACTTGGTATATTGATCATGTTTCGAAAAAACCTTCACAAAATGACCTATCATGTTCGAGGTTTCATGGCTTTCGGTCCAAATGACCGATGTTATGTGCTGAATCACGACATAGTTTGTGATGTTGTGCCCATATTATGCATGTGTATGGACATTGGTATGGAGAACAATGTTGCAGGAGGAAGTTTTCCTTTTTGTCGCACGGAAAAGCCCTTTTCCATTTTCCGAGCGCAAAAAACGGGTCGTTTTGTGAAGTAACCACCAAAATGCCGTTTCAGAATGCTACCGTCCTATTTTCCTAAAATACTAGACCACCTTACATGGACTATCTCCCAACCGGTACATCTCAAACCTTTTCGTCCATCCCGGGTAAAAAGGACAAATGTCTGCCGAATCGGTAGGAAGTGGGTCCGGTTTGTACTACAGGTACATGATCTATCGCCCGTGATTTTTTGAAAAAAATCATTTTTAGACTCGCAATATGTGGTTTCTTCAGAGATCCAATGCAAGTTCTAACGATGCTCGTCCCCTATCTTCATGCACACCGGTTCGACCATAGTTAGAAATTCAGATAATTCAAAACGGGCATAATAAATTCAAAAAAAATCCGAACAATGAAAATCCTTCGCGTGGTGTCATATTATGTTACATAGTTGAAAGGAAAAATACCAGACTTGGTATATTGATCATGTTTCGAAAAAACCTTCACAAAATGACCTATCATGTTCGAGGTTTCATGGCTTTTTCGGTCCAAATGACCGATGTTATGTGCTGAATCACGGCATAGTTTGTGATGTTGTGCCCATATTATGCATGTGTGTGGACATTGGTATGGAGAACAATGTTGCAGGAGAAAATGGTTTTGAATTATTTATTTAAATCCAAACACTTTTTATGTTTAAAGTTTTTCTAAATTCCAAATTAATATTTAAAAATATAAGTTTATTCATTTTAAAAGGTTACATTAATTATTTTTTAAAAATAGAAAATGGTTTTGGATTATTTATTCAAATCCATACACTTTTATGTTTAAAGTTTTTCTAAATTCCAAATTGATATTAAAAATATATAAGTTAATTCATTTTTAATTGTAAATGGTTCATATTTTAAATGGTTACATTAATTATTTTTTAAAACAGAAAATGGTTTTGAATTATTTATTTAAATCCAAACACTTTTTATGTTTAAATTTTTTCTAAATTCCAAATTAATATTCAAAAATATAAGTTAATTCATTTTAAAAGGTTACATTAATTATTTTTTAAAAATAGAATATGTTTTTGAATTATTTATTCAAATCCATACACTTCTTATATTTAAAGTTTTTCTAAATTCCAAATTGATATTAAAAAAATATAAGTTAATTCATTTTTAATTGTAAATGGTTCATATTTTAAATGGTTACATTAATTATTTTTTAAAACAGAAAATGGTTTTGAATTATTTATTCAAATCCAAACACTTTTTATGTTTAAAGTTTTTCTAAATTCCAAATTAATTATCATTTAAAAAACAATACAAATTTAAACCCCAAAATAAAAAATAAGGCGGGAACAGAGAGAAAATACCTGAATTTTTTTGAAAACAGGGGAATATGTCCCGGTTGGAGCCACCAACCGGGACTAAAGACCCCCTGCGCGCCAACCCTTGGTCTGATGAAAATATTGGAGTATAGGTCCTAGTTGGTGGCTCCAACCGGGACGTATAACCCTTTAGTCCCGGTTGGAGCCACCAACCGGGACTAAAGGTCCTTTGGTTATAACCCTTTAGCCCTTCCTCTTCTTCTTCCCTTCCCCATCACTTCTCTGCTTCACCGACGCGCGCACAACCGCCCCCGACGCCGGCAGGCTGCCCCGCCGTCCTGCACGCCCTAACGGCTGCCTCTAGAGCTCCGACTCCTCGCCAGGAACCTCCTCACCGAAGCTCGCTTGCTGGGGTGCCCTCTCTGGCCGGAATCGAGCACGTCCTCTCCGTCACTGACGCCGGCCGCCGTCGCCATTCACGCCGTTCAGGACCTCCCCGCACTTCCCCGTCACTACCTTGAGCACCACGGTGAGCACGCGGATCTCGCCGACCTTTTTTCCCTCTCTCCCTCGCTCTGTGGTCACCGCTCGCCGACGAACTGCAAGCGCCGCCGCCGCTGCTCGCCATGCGCCATGCTCCGGTGACCAATCCGAAGCGACGTCGCCGCCTTTTGGCTCAACGCAACCGCGTGAGTCCAGCGCGCTAGCCCATGCAGCCCCGCTCGCCTCCTAGCGCCAACCCGCGCCGCCGTCTGGCCCGTTGGCCGGCGAGCCGATGTGGCGTTCGTGTGGCGTCCACGTGTTGCCTGCGTGGCCCAGGCCCACTCGTCAGCCTCTCTGGCTAGATGCCGCGTCAGTGAGAAATAACCCCCGGTCCCTCTTGCTTGCGAGTCTGCTGAGGTGGCCATGGGGCCCCTCTGTCAGTCACTGTGGGTAGGTATGCCTGCGGTGTAAAAAGTTTAACCATCTTTTAATAATTTCAGAAATAATATAATCTTATAAATTCAATAACTTTTAATCTATAAGTCATAAAAATATGAATAATATATCAAAATGTTCAGAAAAATGAAACCTAGCTATCTAAGCTATAATCATGCATTGTTCAACAACTTAAAATTACAAGTTTAATTAGAAGAACAAATCCACCCCTCTCATGTGTTCCGGAGTTTCTCCGAGTTAGGGTTTTCACCCCTCAGAACCCCGATTAAATCGTCGAGCATTTCTTAGGGTTACATTCCAATGCAAATTAACTTGTCATATCATCATACTTGCTTGAGAATTGCATCGATGCCATGTGTTGATTGTTTCCCTTTCTTTTTGGTGTTTGGATTATTAGGTTTATTATTAGTTAGGTATTATTAGGTTTATTAATTAGTTTGGTATTATTGGTCTTCGGCCCCACTGGTCAGTCACTGTGGGTAGCCCCAGACCCGATTCACATTTTCAAGCAACTTAGGTGCATGTGGGTTCGACGATGTGCCTATCTACTACACGGTTTCCCTTTCTCTGCATTTTTATTATTGTGTATGTATATATTAGGGTTTCTCTGAATTAGGGTTTATATCTCTCAACACCGTACTTAACTTTCTCCTTTAGCCGCTTTGACTTATTCGTTTTTCCACCTATGCAGAAAATATGGACCCACACGTCAGAGACGAAGAAAAGGAAGAGTTGATCCAAGGTGTGATCCGTGGGGAAGATAATTTAGACGTATCAACGTTTCTGAACAACTCCGGTGAGGGTGATCCTCTTTTTACCGGAGTAGACAACTTGTTTGAGGTTGAAGGTGTTGCCTTCCGCGAGGGAGAAGGCGATGCCTTGTGTAATCGAGAAGACGACCGCTCCGGCGAGGTGCATGTAATATAAATCAATTCATTAATTAATCATCTGCTATCTATATAGAAATAGTAACGACGATCTTTCTTCTTTTAGCCCTCCGGATCGAAGGAATCTACTGAAAAGAGCAGACGAGGCCCAACCAAAAAGTTGCAAGACCATGAGAGGTTCAGGATCGAAGATGTCGCTGAAGACGGCAGACCGACAGCTCCCGAAGTTGTCGCAACCAAATTTGTGGCACAATGCGGAGTAATCGTTAGGGACTTAATCCCGATCACCATTAGAAATTGGAATAGGCCTGCTAATGCGGATGAAGAGGGAACATGTTTATTTGTCCCTAACCACGCCAAAGATTTACTGTGGAAGAGGCTCATGGTTAATTTCAAACTACCGAAGATAGAGCTGGATCCAAATGCGGAGGATCCAGTTGAGGACTCCTTACAACATGGGAGAGCCATGGAGGCTAAGGTCAGGGAGTGGGCTTTGAAGAAGATGGCCCAGTGTTTCACCAACTGGAAGAAAAGATTGCACCTCGACTATGTCGTGAAAAAGAAGACTCCCGATTTCAAGAATATTCAGTTTGAGAAGATAAAACCATTCTGGGATGAGTTTGTGGAATACAAGAAATCAGAAAAAGCTAAGAAAATGTCTGAAACGAATAAGCTGAATGCTGCTAAGAAGAAGTATCACCATACTATGGGGCAAGGTGGCTACAGGGTTGGCATTCCTAAGTGGGAGAAACTTGAGCAGGAACTGCGTGATAAAAAGATCACCCCAGAGACAGACGATTGGGTAGAACGTGCAAGGAATTGGTTTTATGGGCATGGGGGCACGTTGGACTCGGAAGGGAGGTGTATATATAACATACGACATAAATAAGATCCCTTGCCAATCGAGAGGATCAGAAAAGCAGTAAAGGCTGTTAAAGATGGGGACTTCATTCCCGATAGAGAGAATGATCAGCTCACACTCGCCCTTGGAAATAAGGAACATGATGGACGAACACGAGGCACAATAGGCTCCCAATCATGGAGGACTGGGTTTCCCGAAGAGATGAAGAAATATCCTGATAGAAGCCGTCAGAGGAGTAAGGACAGGGCGGCAGTTGAAGCAGAAACTCAGAAAGAGCGAATGCGTTTAATTGACGAACGATTAAAGCAACAACAAGATGAAATTAACACAATTAAAGAGCAAAGTACTACCGGCCCATCTCAGCAGCACACTGCATTCGATGCTACTGGCCTATCGAATAATCGAAAAAGCAGTGTGGCTTCCACCGAGGTCCCGGGTGATGACAATGGCGATGACGATGATGCACCGACGATGGATCATGTTGGCTACCCAGTGGATGATATCACAGAGATGACACACTGCGAGCTACATGTCAAAGTTGTGAACATATCAATGAAGGTGGCGGTCGGCTATGCCTTACCAATTGGACCCACACCAACTTACCACTGTCGTCCGGTTCCAGAAGGCTACGCTATTGTCGGCGTGGATGAAATCATGCCCACCTTTGAGGTTTTGGATCTTCACTACCCTGCTGGTGAAGGGGATGTGACTGTGCTGGGTGACGCAAAAAACGTCACCATTCTATGGCCGAAGGATTGTATCGTGCTTCGAAATCACACGCAAAGGCCATCTTCGCCGCCGCCTCACCCGTCTCCAGCGAGGTCGTCGCCGCCGCGGCAGCCGTCTTCGTCGCCTCACCCGGCTCCGTCGCCTCACCAATCTCCGGTGCAGCCATCGCCGCGGGAGCCATCGCCGGCGCCTCAGGATAAAAAGCGTAAGCGTACCGCTACTGTGCATCGTAAGAGATCGCCGAAACGTAAACAAGAGCCTCTTCCAAAAGTACCAACGGTTCCTCCCAAGAGAGCTTATGACTGTACTGAAGAGGAGACTGCGGCGATCGTTGATGCGGAAACGACAGCGTTTTTCGCTAAGCTGAGGCGGCCGAAAGAGCCAGAGTTCCCCAGCACCAAAGAAGAAAAAGCCAAAGTGTTGAAAATGCTAAATAATCTTCATCAACCCGAGCCAAAGCTGTCATCAGACTATGACCGTTCTATTCTCAAGTCACATGCGGCACAAAAAGCCTCGAAGAGCAGTACTGATGCAAGCGGGAAATCTGTTGCCCAGCTCGGAGAACAAGCAAAACAGACTTGCGCCCCTCTCAAGGTGATTTCTCAAACCAATGTGGGGTCGAGCAAATATGGGGCCGAAGAGCAGTATGATCCAGAGGTAGTTGCACAATACGGAGAAGCTGCCGCTGCTCAAGGTATGAGTATTGCCCAATACTTATCCCAGTTAGAGTTCTTCCCCGTGAGTGAAGTAGCATACAAATACCAGTACGGAAAACCTCTCGTCAAACCTGAGGAGGTAAACAATCTTCCAACAAAAATGCGAAGATTGCATAACTGGTACATGCATGCCACAAGGGCCGGGGCTAACTGGATAGTGCTGAGGGTTACAAAAAAGCATCATGGGAAAGATAAGGATGACATGATATCCATTGAATTTGATGAACTATTTCAATTATTCAATCAAGACGCCTTGGACAAATCGATCATCAGTGCCTATTGTCTGTAAGTACTAATTCTGTAATTAATTTAGTCTCCAGCTATATTATTTTGTTTATTGCATGTATATAATCATACTGTAATATGCAGAATGAAGATTCTCGAATGCAGCAGAGGACAAATCTATGACATTGGCTTCATTGACCCATATTGGGTTCATGAAGCTAATCTCAAAATAAGCCCCCAGGATACGGAGGATAATATAGTACACGCGTTAAGATTTCAAGAAACCAAAAGGGAAATACTATTTCCTTACAACTTCGAGTGAGTGTTATTGTCTTGTATACACTTTCTATTTCGCTTACTCGATGTTAAGTATATAATTGATTAGTTATGCATTTGCAGCTTCCACTATATTCTATTAATCATTCAACTTGACAAAGGGCGTGTACTAGTCATGGACTCGAAACATAAACCCCTTGAGACGTGGAAGGACATGCAGATACTTCTCCAGCGGTAATTCTAATCGTTACGACACTATATCGGCAACGTTCGTGAATTTTATGATATCAAGTACTTAATAACTTATTTTATTCGTTTTCTACGCCGGGCAGCGCTTGGAAACGGTTCACCAAGAAGGCTAGGGGTGTTTGGAAAGAGGAGCTTACATTTCAACCACTAAATGTAAGCACCACTAGCTATATCCGCGCATCTCTTTGATTCTAGTTTTGATACAGTTATTATCATGCTTGATTATTATTTTGATTGAACTCTGTTCTCGTAAAGTGCCTGACGCAGGGACCAGGTAACAATCTATGTGGATACTATGTATGCGAGTTCATCCGGCAGACGTGCGATGAGAAGGGCAGAAATTTAGAGCAACTCCACGTACGTAAACAATTTCTATAGTTTTTAATTACAATCAAATTGTGTTTAGTTTCATATTCATATAGGCTGACTCCTTTTTTAAATCAGATCGAACGTCTACGGGACGGTCTTCTGCCAAAGGATCGCGTACGAGCAATTCAGGAGGAATTGGTGGGATTCTTGGATGCAGAAGTCCTAAACACACAAGGGGAATACTACTCGGCTGTGTATAGACAATAGGAATTGTAAAAATAGCAACTTTCAAGAAATTGGCCGGTAGCATCGAATAGCAACTTTTGTATGTAGTGCATGAACTCGATCCGTGTATTGAATGTAATGTTGTCATGATGATCTTGTGTAATATAAGGTTCCTTCGTTGATAAGTGCAAAACACTAAATAAACAATAAAACAACCTAAATGAATTCTCTGCCGCGGCACAAAAAGTGGCGAAAATGCTGCCGCGACAACAAAATGTGCCAAAATGAATTCTCTGCCGCGGCAGAGAAATGGGCCAAATCTCTGCCGCGGCAGCAGGTTATTAGTCCCGGTTCGTGTTATGAACTAGGACTAATGCTCCACCCCCCCCCCCTCGCGCTCTGATGCCGCCACGTGTGCCCCATTTGTCCCGGTTGGTGGGGCAACCGGGACTAAAGGTTAGAGCTTTAGTCCCGATTGCCCCGTCCCGGTTGGGCAACCGGGACTAATGGCCCTTACCAACCGGGACGCATGGGCCCTTTTCTACCAGTGTAAACATATATATCTCGGGATACACTGAAACTGACAATGCCGGGCCAGTGACAATCAGGATACTACGACTCATCTACTACTGGTCTATGATAGCAGAGGAGCTAAAAAACCTCGGGGAATCCCCCTCATGAAGCCTGATGACGCTTATAGAGGAGCGACCCTCGTGGAGCCTCAAGGGGCATCCCTTTGCGACACTCCCTCGCGAAGCAACACCTCCTGAAGCCCATCACGAGGAAACGGTACCCTCGGTGAGGCCTCCATCGCGAGGGGTCCACGCGAAGCTCACCAAAAATGTAGTGGCTTAGTCCTTGACGCTGCGCGGGACCCCGTGCGGGATGAAGACGAAGATAAGGATGACCACAACTGGCACAACTGTCCACGCTTGCCCCCATTGCGCAAGTAAGGCATCTTTCCCTTTTGCAAGGAAGGCATCTTCCCCTTCCTCAAGCAAGGAGTGGCCGACAGTCGCTACCACCAAGAGGGGACCACCCCTCTCTGGTGTATGAAGAACATCAAGGGCGCGGAGAGGAGTACGTCAGCGGCGTGATCAATGAAACCCTGCCATGGACCATGCCTATGGTCAAAAGTAGTTTTAGCCCACCTTCCCATTCTCTTGTCACCATGTGGCAACCCTTCCTGCCAAAATGATTCAGGAAGACGACCCGGGCGCCTATAACAGGGGCAGTGCGGAAACATAGAGAAGGATCCAATATTCTTCTACCTAAGGAACCCTAGCTTCATATTCTAGGTAGGAATCCGAGATCTGATCGCCTGATCACCACCTCGTGCTACAAAATTTGCCAAGCAGTATGACCAATCTAGACATGTAGGACTAGGGTTTTATACTGCATGGTGGCCCGAACCTGGGTAAACACCCTGTGTCCCTCTATCATGCTTATTGCTTGCTTCCTCACCGAGGTCGCTGTTTTTTTTGGAGATCCTGTTCAGCCCTAGTGTTCAGTTCACCCTACTTCATGAGGTATCCTAGTTTGTTTGCAGGAACAATCTCTGACAGACAAAAGCAAGGTTTATTCTTCCAAAATACAACCAATGTTACTATGGAGAGGGAACATCTGTAACTAAATAAATAATAGGCCAAAGTCACTCGCTTTTCCTCTCTTGGCTTAAGCGGGTCGGAGACGCGACGATACGAGGTCGGATAGGCGCGGGTGAGGGCGGAGAGAATGGGCCTAGATCGGAGAGGCGCGGGCAAGGGTCGGGGGAGGCGCGGGTCAGAGAGGCACGGGCGAGGGCAGAGAGGACGGGCCTAGGTCATAGAGACGCGGGCGAGGGCGGGGAGGCGCAACGGCAAGGGTCGAGGGAGGCACGGGTCTGAGAGGCACAGGCTGGAGAGGGATAGACTGGGGCAGGGCGGGCGATGCAAGCGCGCCGATTTGGGGGTGGGAAGAGCGGGCCGAGAGTGGTGCAGAATGAAGAAAGAGAGGCATAAAGGGCAGGCGAAACCTATTAGAGAAATTTTGGATGGAACGGTGATGGTGTCTCCAATTTATTGAATGCCACCACTACTCCTTTGTTGCGGAATTACAAAGTGCCAAACTCCTAGGCTACATTGGTCCCGGGTCGCCTCGTGGCCCCCACTTAGTGCCTGCATTCTCCGTTTCCCGAACACCATGACTAAGTCATAGTGGCGGCATTTTCCTTTTTCCAGAATGCCACGACTATTTTGGCTTGCAGTAGTGGCGTCAATTTTACTATAGACGCCACTAGAAAAATGCTATAAGCCTTTTCCTACTAGTTGGCGCTCCTCCATGATGGGCTCTGTTATAGCGGTGTTCTAGGAGGAGGGGATCTTGAGGAGGATGGGAAAGGGGCTAGAGATTGTTTCTATGCAACTGACGGCGAGGAGGGGCCTATTTATTGGTGGCGGAAAGATGGGAGGGATCTAGCAGGAGGTATGGGGGTGGGGTGTAGAAGCTGAGGCACTAGCTTGCCGTGAATGCAACACGTGGACAACGATTAGACGTCGCCCTGCCGCGTCTAGAGAAAGGCTGACCATCGATGTCACATTTATTCGTGCGGGAGCCAAGACGATGAGGACGAGCGGCCTCTCTCACCGACATCTTGTCCCCATTTGTCGATTCCGCTGCTTTCTGCCAATTCCTATCCATTCGCACCCCCCAAGGAAATATGCGCTGAGATATGCGCTGCGGAGTTCTTGGTGGTAGACCAGCGTAATATGTACGAGCGAATAGATTCCCCCGTTCTCTGAGTGCAGGCTCGCAACTCTTCGATTGAGGCGGGCCTCTTGCTGGTGCCCTTGAAATTTCGGATGAAGCTGTAAGCTAGCTCCTCCCAACTTCGGATGGATCCTGATGATAGGCTGCTGAGCCAGACCCGCGCCACGCCTGTCAGCTGCAGCTGGAGGCATTGCATGGCGGTTTCTTTGTTACCGCCGTGCAGCTTGACGGATGACAGATGATCGCTGAGCCAAGATTTTGGATCTTGCGTGCCGTTGAACTTCGGAGTATCCGAAGGAAGCTTGAAATTGCGTGGCATCTTTGTTCGCCGAACAGATCTGCTGAAGCATCGAGCTCCATAGAGTTCTCCTTCATCTTCATCCATCTCGGACTCGGACGAGCATGCGTGTTTGGCTCGCGCTTTGTCGATTTTGCGCTGTGTAAGCGCGTCCCTGGCGTCGTAGTCGCGTTTATGGCGATGCGAGCTCTTCTTCCTTCGAGGAAGGTCGTGTTCCTCTTCCTCTTCGGATGAAGGGGTGGGGCTACGGTCGCGCCTGACCGGAGCTTTCTTCTTCGGCTCCGCAGGAGCGTCTTCGTGGAGCGCAGATCCGACAAGTCTGAGTCCGGTGAGTGCGGACTTATGCATGGCTCTTTTCGGGTCCCCCTCCGGAGGTTGGTGGGCCGCGAGATACGCGGTGGCTGCCAGGATCGCAGCTTGTGGTGTCTTCGGGATGATGTTGCCGTCGGCATCCATATCCATGAACGACGTGTGGACAGTTCGGGTCACATCAGGATGTTCTTTGGGATCCATGTTCTCCACCCGCGAGCGATGCTTGTTTCCCTGATTTCCATTCGTGCTAGAGCCGGGTGCCATGGCGGAGAGCGCAGCTCGTCGTGCACTGGACTCGGAGGCTGCTTGCTTGCATTTATCGAGCGTCTCCTGCATCTTGACTTGCTTCTTGTGCTCCTCGATGAGGAGGTAGTGGTACGCCATCAGTAGGTCGCGTGGTGAATCCACAGGCAGGACTATGTCGCCTGCGACGGCACGACGTGCCTGCACCATCCTTCTTTGCTAAGTTGGATGACGTGTCCGTTGTTCTCCCCTTCGGGTGGGGGGGATTGGCTTCTTCTGTTCCCGCCGTTTCCGTCCTACGGGTTGGGGTTCGTGTTGGGCGGCGGGTTGGGCGTTTGTTGATCCTGGATGACCGCGGCGCATAGGTACCGCTCGTAGATCGGTTCGCTGCTGCCGCAGCTTTCAGGTCCGGAACCGTAGGTCCCTTCATCCGAAGGTGAATCTGTTGGAGATATGCCCTAGAGGCAATAATAAATGTAGTTATTATTATATCTTTATGTTTATGATAAATGTTTACATTCATGCTATAATAGTATTAACAAGGAAACATTAATACTTGTGTGATTTGTAAACTTAATTTGAAGTCCCTAGTAAAGCCTCTATATAATACTAGTTTGTTGGTTAATAGATGATTGTGGTTTCCCTATCATGAACATTGAGATGTTATTAACAACAAGATCATATCGTTAGGAGAATGATATGGTGGACATACTCCTATAGATAAGCGTAGCATAAAGATCAAGTCATTTTAATAGTTCAATTGCTATATGCTTTCTGATACATAGTGATCTAATTCCTTCGACCATGAGATCATGCATATCACCTTTACCAGATGGATGCTTTGATGACATCAAACACCACACCGTAACTGGGTGGCTATAAAGGTGGCATTGAGTGTTCGGAAAGTATTGGTTGAAACACATGGATCAAGAGTCGGATTTGTCCATCCATATGACGGATAGATATACTCTGGGCCCTCTCGGTGAAATGTCATCCAATTAGCTTGCAAGCATGTGACTGGCTCACAAGGGATCACATATCACGGGAACGAGAAAAGAGTACTTATCGGTAACGAGGTTGAACTAGGTATGCAGAGATACCGACGATCATAACCTCGGATAAGTAAACTATCGTGAGACAAAGGGAAATTGATATCGTATGTAAGTGGTTCATTCGATCGCAAAGTAATCGTAGAAATATGTGGGAGCCATATGAATTTCCAGATTCCTCTATTGGTTATTGTTCGGAGAAGTGTCTCGATCATGTCCGCATAATTCACGAACCGTAGGGAGACACACTTAAGGATTCGACGTTGTTTGAGTAGTTATGGAATGATGAGAAAGAGACCGAATGTTGTTCGGAGCCTCGGATGGGATTCGGGATATCACGAGGAGATCCGGAATGGTCTGGAGAATAAGATTCATATAAGGAAAGTCTCGTTTTGGAGTTGGGGAATGATTCCGGTGTTTTCATCGGGAATGTTCTAGAAGGTTCCGGAATGTCCGGCACTCCGGGGGGGAAGGGTACATGAATGTGTCATTGCAAGTTGGAATGATTGCATCATGTACTAGGTGTCATCGCTGTCCAAAATAAAGGGTTTATTCAAATCCTAGTTTGAAAAGTCAAACGGCTAGTTTGAAAGTCAAACGACAAGTTTTGGAAAGAGGAGGAGGAGTGGGAAACCGAGTTGGGGAGGAGTTCCCTCCTCCAACCGGCGGCGCCCACCCAAGCCGAGTTGGGGAGGGACTCCTCTCCCTCCCCTTGGCCGGCCGGCCCCCTCCACCTATATAAGGAGGGGCAGGGCTCCCCTCCTTGACACACAACTCCTACTCCTCCAAACCCTAGCCCCAAGCCGCCGCCGCCTCCAAGCCGCCGCCAGCCCCTAGGGCACCAAATCGCCGCCGCCTAGCTAAACCCTAGCCGCCGGCTTGTCCCCTCCTTGGTGTGTCTAAACCCTAGAACACCGAGGACTCTCTCATACTCCACCATACTCGCTCCGGCTTAAGGCGAAGCCCTGCGAGATCTCCCCTCTACTTTCGGTCCCACGCCGTTGTGCTGCCGGAATCGCGAGGAGAGTGCTACAACCTCCGCTGCCTGCTGGAACAAGGGAGAGGAAGGTCTTCGTCGAGTACCGAACGTGTGACCGACTGCGGGAGCGCTGCCGGAACGCAGCGCCGGAAGGATCGTCTACGCGATCTTGAGATCGGGAAGAGTACGACTACATCACCCACGAGAATCCGCTCTCGTTAAACACTTTGGAATCTTCGAGGGTGAGTTATTCTATCGACTCGTTGCTACAATCTAGTAGATAGATCTTGTCTTGTTTGTTTGTATGCGGTGGAAAATTTTTGTTTTCCATGCTACGAAACCCTACAGAATCGCACAGATCGGAGTTGCAGCAGCTGCTGCTGTAGAACTCATCTGTCGATGGTGACGTGCGTAGCACGGGGTGTGGATACCACGAGGCGGGCCTGATTGATGGCACGGGCACCCGCTCAGGAAGGCGAAGGGTGCCAGTTTGTCCCACCTGGAAGCAGAAGCTCCCGAACAAAATCTCGAGTCCGTCGCCTACGGGCTCGAAATCTTTCATGGTGGCCGGCGAGTGGGCGGTGAAGTCGAAGGTCCCGAAGAGGAGGTGATTCTTCGTCGCCGCGGAGTTTTAGATCGATCGGGTTGGGACCGTCACGATCGCACAATCAGCAGCCCCGGTTCCCACAGACGGCGCCAATTGACGAGGTTTAATCTCATCAATGCCCATTGTTATGGACTTGGGTTTTGGATAAGATGGGGATGCTAGAGATCGTGGCACGGTTAACAGACAAGCAACTAGGGGACACGAGATTTACCCAGGTTCAGGCCCCCGGAGGGAAAACCCTACTCCTGCTTGTCTGCTCTTGATTACGGCGGAACCGAAGGTTATAGGGTGCATAGATTCGATCTGGCGTGGAGGTGCGTGCGAAATTATGAGTCGAGAGATCTAGGACATACCATCCTGGCCTTTATATAGACTTAGGCAGGTCCCGGGCATAGTCCTAGTCGGTTACAAGTTCTAGGGTTTTACCCCTTTGAATTTCCTATCTATGCTAGTCTTGCTCTCCAAGGATCTGAAGGCGTCATGGGCCTTGGCCACCCGAAAATCTTCATGGGCCAGCGTATATCTGCTGTGAGCCTTCCTTGGGCTGGACCAGGTATGCCGAAGTTACGTACCCGTAGGGTATGACCATGTCAGCACCCCCCAAGGGAAAATCCTGGGACGTTGAGTTCAGCCTGAGTTTGTCGAATGGAATGTTGGTCCAACCTAATGAATTTTGGACTCTTGTGGCATGGTTGGGGCAGATTTAGCCGTATTGAGCCAAAAATAAACCTGGGTGTCTTCGTAGGATCCAACTGGAGAAGCTCTTGGACTTTTTACACTACTAGAAAACAGGCCATTTGTTCGGAGCGCCCAGAGCTTTTGTCCCGGTCGCGCCACGAACCGGGACTAATGCTCGCATTTGTTCCGGTTCGAGCGGACAGAGCTTCGCTCGGGAGCCGGGGGCATTCATCCTGGTTCGTAAGGGACTATTCATCCCATTTTGTGACAGAAACCAGAAATAAATGTGTTGTGTCAGCCACATGGCCTGCCACATACCTTTAGTTCCGGTTTGTGTCACAAACTGGGATGAATAGTCTATCTATAAATACGCAGCAAGCCTTGTCCCTCTCTCCTCTGTTTTTTCTTGGTGAAAGGTGTGAGATGTGTGCTAGTTTGTTTTTTCCTATGCACGTGAGGTGTTTGATAAAATGCCTGAGGGAATAATGCCTCTTGATTTCACACAAAACAAAAATGATATGAGGTTCTTGAGCCACGCTTGAGCTTTCTCCTCTTTCTTTCCTCCTCGATCGAGGTTACCAACCTTATCCTTTCAGCTATCATTGATAGAATGCATGTGTCGATGTAAAGTGGTTATTTCACTATTCATGATAGAATGCATGTGTCGATCAGCTGAAACATGAACAAAGCTTGTAGTTTCAGAATATGGGTAGCAGCAAATTTTACATATAGTTCTAGCAATCCAGAATAGGGGTAGCAGAAAATTTACATAATGTATTATCATTCATAATCAGTGGTTTCATATCCACAAAAGCTTTCTAATCATTTGATTAAGTTTAAATCAGATTTGAAAAAGTTCTATTCACTCATTCCTATCACTGTAAATACTATGGATCTTGTATAACTCATTTACAAGCACCACTCCAAGAACTCGTTTAATAATTAACATGATATTACATGGAGTAGCTTTGTAAGCCACTGAACTAAAGATAACATTGGCATGGTACATGATATATTACATGGAGTAGCTTTGTAAGCCACTGAACTGAAGCTAACATTGGCATTGTACATGATATTACATGGAGTAGCTTTGTAAGCTACTGAACTGAAGATAACACTGGCATGGTACATGATGAATGATAGCAGAATAATTCCGAGTATGATCAAATGCCCCTGGATCATGTAAGAGTAAGAGTCATAAGACTCAAACTAACCCTATTAAAAGAGCACTCATATTTACACTACCAGACTAGCGATGCTTGCAGTGTGTTCAAATTAAGGACGTCAGGAGTTCTCCCTTAACTACAACTACTGATCTACATGCATACCCAATTTATCCAACTACTAGCAAAACCGAGCTTGACCATTGCCTTATATTTACAAACTTCTACAAGCTCGGTTAATGAATAAAACTTGATAATCTAACATACACATGACCATGAATAAAACTTCTACAAGCTCGGCACTAAATTGTTAGGGATTGGCAAGCTAACATACACATGACCAAGTATTTTACACGGAGGGAGCACATGCAGATAATTACAAGAAATAAACAAAATCTAACAAGGAGGAGAGGGACCTGACTAGCAGCCGCTCGTTTTGGAGGTGACCAGCAGTAGCAGGTCGTTGCGTTGCCGATCCATGCGACTTGGCGACTGCGGTCTTGGCCCTGACCATGAGGTTGGAGTGGTGGACATAGGCCCCGAGCTTCTTTAGCAGCAGCACGTGAGGCATGGACGTGGACATGGCGCACATCGCCTTCTCAGCCTCCTCGGCCACGGACTGCTTGTCCCGTGATGCCTTGAGCAGCAGCTGGAGGAGCAGCTTGTCGAAGGGAATCAGACAAAAAAATCATAAGGGAATCCACCATGATCGAGAGGGGATCAAACAAAACAAAATTCAGAGAAACGGACAGATATGGGGGAACAATACATACATGATGGGGGCGAGGGTGATGAAGGTGCACATACCATCGAGCCGGAGCGCAGGTGTGTTGGTCTTGGCGCCATCAGTAACCATGTCACCCAGACGACGCTAGAGACGCCAGATTTAGTGCCCTTCTCGCGAAGCACACACGTGCTGGCGTCGGCGAGGAAGACCAAGTCGGAGGTGATCTGGTGGAGGAGCCTCTGAGGCAGCACGCAACTCTGCAGGGAGATCGACATCGTGGGATCCTGCTTCAACAAATACAAAGGATTAGAGGAGGATGAGCAGATGGTGATGGGGAGAGAGGGAGATGGGTGGCGCTGCTTCCCGTGCCATATGCTTCCCATGACAGACATAATCAATACCAGATCAACAGCTGCGCAAGCAAACAAATGCAATAGTTGTAGTCAGACCACATGGCACATTACAAACCAGAGGGAAGCACACAACCTAGGACAAGACAAGTAAATAACAGAATAGGATGATATAATGGAAAATGCAGGCAACAATAATTCTACATGAGTACAACAGTAATCAGTACTATGACATAACTTCAACTATGTTGTTTGTGAAACCAATAGCTGAACAATGAGACATTAACTACAAGTACTATGCATTGAGAACGAGTGGAACACAACATATATCATGATAAGGACAATGAAACGAGACTACCATACTGCCCACAACAGCTGCAAGATCATGCTTCAATGATAAAATAATATCAAGCATGGATATGCAATTGTATCAGGCATGGATAAATGGCAATCAAAATGCTACATAAATCACATCTTATGGGAGCAGCAATTAATACAGTGTACACCCACATAATTGATTGAGTTCTTTTAGAGTACAGTGTATTTGTCCTACCATATTTTATTATAAGGCAGAAGAACATCTAGACTGTAGAGGATTGCAACAAATGACTTGCAAGTGCGGACGATACAGTCAAACCGTACTCGTGTGTACATGCATCAGGACATGAAGAAAAATCAAGTTAGTCTTAGCTAAACTAGATATAAAAGAACATTTCAAAGATTATAAAAAATTCTTGGCAAGACAGTGATGCTACCAAGGCAACACATGGGTGCTCCAAGATCTCATTTATGACACATGAACAACACGAGATCAAAGTACATGGACATCTAGCATACATATGGTTAGTGTAAGGATGCTAAACACAAGTACACGCAGTAGGCAATTAGCTTCTCACTCTTTATTTCTCACCATGCATCACATTTAGACACAGGCAAGATAAATGGGTGGGTCTTTTTAATTCTGAATCCAAAGGGGTGAGACTATAATCCTAAGCGTCGGCATCACAATAGGGGCAGGACCTTGACAACCGCGGAGGTGCTAGTACACCTCGAGCAACAGCAAAATAATTGCTGGATACTTGGACCAAATCAACATGCATGGGAATAATCCATGAACAAAATTATGGTAGACAAACAAATGACATATTACAAATTACATATTACATGAACAAAATTGAAATGAATTGGCCAAGGTTTATTTATATGCTCTACTAAAATGATTTGGCCTAGGTATCTCTATAAGCACTCTAGTAAAAGAAACAGCAGAAGTTAACCCACATGAATAATCCAGGAGGGCAAAGCCAATACTCA
Source organism: Avena sativa (assembly GCA_916181665.1). Classification (NCBI taxonomy): domain Eukaryota; kingdom Viridiplantae; phylum Streptophyta; class Magnoliopsida; order Poales; family Poaceae; genus Avena; species Avena sativa. The sequence goes on along the minus strand of OV702285.1, from coordinate 41,765,385 downwards.
GCCAACTCAAGGTTGAAAGAAACACAAAGGTACCAAGTCATATTATTTATCAAGACAATTTAAGAAAATTTAATATGAGAACAGAGACACCTGGGACATGCATGAATCAATACTTAATAGGGGATGTCTCTTTTATTATTCTATTAATTATCTAAATTCTAATCTAGCAAACAATGATTAACAGTAGTATCAAATCATATGAGTTTTTTTGGCAATCACAGATCCACAATAAGTAATAACAAGAACATGATTGCCTGTATTCCCTTTCTACCTGTTTCATCATGGATACCCCATTCCCAAACATTCAGCAAGAACTAATCTAATAACATAGAGCATCACCATACTAGTAAAATAGACAGGGCCTCAAATTTCCGGTGAGACGGCCATGTTTGGGACTAACGCACACTATTTACACTAGAATCCCGTCCTCACGCAATTCGAAAACCTCCTGAGTTTTGGACTCTGAATCCCCAGGACCGAACTAGTGGGAGCAGAAAGCAGAGAAGGGTCGGGGAGTGAGGGAGGGAGGAAGAGGGAGAGGGGGACAGAACGTGCGTATGTGTTGAGCTGCCTGACGAAGGATGAGAAGTTGTTGTGCTTGAAGTACTTAGGGAGGAGGTCCCTTGCGAACTCGGGCGTGCTCCAGACGACGAAGCTGTTGTTCCCCTTGCCCCAGGAGACTATGTCGTCCGTCCTCGGGTCGTCCACCATCTCGTACGTCTTCAGCAGGAACGGCGGTGGCGCCGCAGACGCCGCCGCCCCAGGCACGCCAGCTCTGTTGCTCGGCGGACCCGGTGGAGCCACCACTGTGGTCACCGAAGAAGAAGTCGTCGCCGCAGCGGCGACAGCAGCCACCCCGCCCTCCATCTCCCTCCTGACCAAGCCGCCGCGATCGATCCGTACGGACCACCGGATCTTGGTCGCCATGAGTGAGGAAATCGGAGAGGGAGAACCGGCGGCAGGGTGAGCTTCTGCGACATGGAGAGCCCCTCCCCCATATTCTCCTTCCCTTCTTCCTCTCCACCTCCCGCCGGAACCACTGCTCCTACCGGAACCACCGCTCCCACCGGAACCACCGCTCCTAGATCCCATGTTGTCGCCGTCCAATCCACCACCGCCGAGCTCGGTCTCCTTGGCCGCGACTGCCCCGACGAGGCAGGTGCTGGGTGTACCAGAGCGGAGCGAGAGGAGGGTTGGAGCGAGCGGGGAGGGCGGCGACAGCGTGCGGATCTCGCTGGAGAAGGAGGGGCGGCGATGATAGGACTAGGGTTGGGGAGTAGGTTTCGCTGGGAGGGCGGGGACGTGGCGATTTTGGCTTGACCAGCACGCGCGTCCTATGAAAATATTTGGGGTCTGCGCGCGGGATGGGTATGCCATGTCATCGATCCATGTAAGTTCCCGCATATCAGCATCCTACCCGTCCATCTTGTTCGCATCCAACGGTCTATTAGATCTGCCTACTTATTATGATGATTTCATTTAAAAAATTACGACGTTTTGAGCAAGATCGTCATAGTTTACTAAGGCTTTGGCCCTCCCAAGACCACCCAGTGCGGAATCTTCATAACTCTAAGACGATTTTGTAGATGGTCACTACCAAAACGTCATAAGTTGACACATTTCTTGTAGTGCTATCCCATGACCCGGCCCGAAAAGTAGGGACCAGGATCCAAATAGTAAACCCTAGAACCCAAAGGGGTAAACGTTAGCTAGCACTGTCTATATAAAGGGGGGCATAGCTGTAGTAGAGGAAGGTTGGACCAAGTAGGGAACTAGTGCATAGAACGCTAGTTCATACAGCTCAAGGAGCACTTGTAATTCTGGGGAATCAAACAAATCGCTAAGTGTGGAGAGTTCATCTTGTTCTTCGTGCATGGCTCGACCGTGCACTCCCTCCCCGGTGACCACAAGCACCCATTCGGCCCCCAACTTAAGCCTACCCATGGCATCTGCCGTGCCACCACCATGACAGTTGGCGCCCACCGTGGGGCAGAAGCAGGTGCTTGATGGAGTCTTCATCCGGACGGGCAACATCATGGCCAATACCGGCGAGCGCGTCTACTCCGGCCTCATCCAGAGGTTTGGAGCGCTCAATTTCGTCAGCGACAACGCGAGGCGCTTCGGAACCAGGCCGTTCCCTAGGGGCGGTGGTTTCATCAAGTTTGGCGAGCACCAGGTCTACGTCGCCGTGCGCGTGGAGCGCATTTATTCGAAGCATGTCGTCCTGGCACCGGATCCCCCAGCTATTTCTGTTGCTAGAAAGCTTCACCAACTCGTCTCCGTCGAGGTAATGATGACAGCTCCTAACCCAGCAGCTCCACCGATAGTTCCAGTAGTGAATGAGAATGCTGAGGTGGGAAATCATGAAGAAACACCAAAGGCTGCGAGAACAGCAAAGGCACCGCTGGAAAATCCAGAAAACATAGCTAGGAGTAAAAGGGCTAAGGAGCTGCAAGATGCGATAGAAAAATTGGCAGAACCAGTAGCGCAAGCAACTGACCCGGCACAAGTGCAAGCCGAGTTGGAAGAATCCAGGATAAAAGTTCTAGAGAAAGCCAAGGAATTAGCGCAGTTACATCAAGATGTGGATATCACAATCTGAGAGCTCAACTCGGCAAACCGAGTCAAGGGTGCAAAGACCTGGCTTGATGCAACAAGATTAATAGGAAGAAACCTCAATGAAGAGATGGCGGATGCAACGTAAAAAATAACGCCAGAGAACAGCAACAAAACAGCCATGCGACCGACATACAACACAATCGCAGCTAACCTGCGAGCCGTAGAAGCAACAATGGCAGAATTACCCCACTTAGAGGGAGAAGCAAAGAAAAGACAACAAGGGCGAGTCAATGAATTGGTAAGAGCAGCTAGTATGCTGAATGAAGCATAATACAGAGCGAATCCGGGTATAGTAGGGAGGTCACAACTGGTTCACTCGACAACTCCTGTCCCGGCGAGATCAGCAGGTCACACGACATCCTCACCCAGGGCGGCACCGAGACCGAGAAAAGAAAAAAGTGTGGATTTAGGGAGAAACAAGCAGATGATCACTTATGACCCGACGGTGGCTCGGGGAAACCCAGCGCATGCACAAGGAACGAGAAGGAATAATGCCCAAGGAAATGAAAACCAGGAAAATGCAGGCCGAGAAAGGCAAGCGGGGCAAAGAAACGACAATGGAGGGAAAAATTTTGCACCTCAACCTAGGCGTGGAACACACTCGGCAGGAGGAGGAAATCCAGCGCCGAATAACACACCAGCTCAACCCGAAAGAAGACAGCAAAGCATGGGAAAGGCAACTGAACAGCCTGCTGACCCGAACGCCAATAATTACAATGATGGTTACTCGGCTATGGTGAGTGACGGATATGAACTGCCGGATCACGTGTATCAAGTGATGGGAGTTAGACTCGGAGGCAGAAACCTTCAGCCGGATGATGCAAGGCTAAAACTTGACCAAATAAAGATGGCGGAGCTGATCGAATCACAAGCTCCGCACGGTCCACCATACTTTGGCCCGAGGATCATGAAGGAGCCACCTATACCAAATTTCCAGCCGGCCAGAGGAACAAAAACGTATGATGGAAGTACAAAGCCAGAGGATTGGCTTATAGATTATGGAACTGCTGTGAAAATCGCGCAGGGAAATTTGAGATGGGCAGTACGGTATGTGCCGCGGATGCTAGAAGGACCAGCTCGGGTGTGGCTGAACAATTTGCCACCCGGAAGCATCAATAGCTGGATCAATTTTCAGGACGCTTTTGTGAGCAATTTCATAAGCACTTACAAGAGGCCAAATCGCCCACAATAGCTAGAAGTGTGCAAGCAAAGAACGAATGAAACAGATAGAGAATTCATCACAAGATGGTGCACAATGCGCAACTCTTGTGAAGGGGTAATCGAGTCGCAGGCAATCGCTTGTTTTGCACAGGGATGCAAACATGGAAGTGTGCTGTGGCAAATTAAGTTTATAGAGGGATATGCCGGCAAGTTTGGCAGAAACAATAAGGATTGTTGATTTGTATGCGTTAGGAGATCCGACTCAGCCGCTGCTCATGTCGGCATATGGGATGACTGAGACTCAGATTTATGATGCAGCCAGGTCACAAAGGCGTCAGGAAAGATCCGAATACAGAAGCAAGAGGAGAGACGAAAGGCCAGATTACAGATATGGTTCGACTCAGGTTGCGGCCGTGATTCAGAATCATCCGGATGCTGGAAGTAGCCAGCATCAAAGGACAAGTGGACAACAACAGTGGGTGCCAAAGAATGATGGCAAAAAGCCATATGAACAAAGGAAGCAATATCCAGACCGACAGAATTACACCTATGAGATGATGTTTGACCAGCCGTGTAAGTTTCACACACCCAGTCCGAGTAAGCCAGCAAATCACACAACAAGGCAATGCACTTGGTTTCAGAAAGGAGATAGAGTGGATTCGCCGAATAAGCAACTACCACCACCTCCCCCTCCACCACTTACAGGAGTAAATGCTCAAGGTGTGGGAATAGATAACAGATACGAGAACAGGCAACCAAGGTATCACAACCAAGAAAGAAGAGAAACTGTGCACCAAGTGCATAATCCAAGAGGTGACGACGCTCATGTCGGCCACGGAACTAGAAATGAGTACAGAGAACACCACCAGAGCTATGTCGTCTTCGTCATAGAGCCGAATGACAAAAAGAGTCAGCAGCGATGGATGATGGAGGTGAATGACACAATGCCGGCAATTCCCAAGTACATGCATTGGTCTGAGCAAGAGATAACTTGGAGCATAAAGGATCACCCCAAGATCATGCCAACCCAAGAGGGTATGCTTTAGTTTTGGATCCAACGTTCATGGGCCCAGATATCAATGTCAAGTTTTCCAAAGTACTGATTGATGATGGCAGTAGCATCAACATCATGTACAAGGATACTATGCTCAAGTTAGGCATTACCATGAACATGCTAGAGCCGACTAAGACCACTTTTCACGGTATTGTGCCGGGATTGTCCTGTGAGCCAATTGGCAAGATCTGGGTCGATGTCTTATTCAGCAACAGAGAGAATTGTCGTACTGAAGCCATAGAGTTTGAGGTGGTTGATTTGGTCAGCTCGTATCATGCCTTACTCGGCAGGCCAGCTATGGCAAAATTTATGGCTACTCCTCACATTGCTTACTTGAAGATGAAGCTGTCAGGCCCATGTGGAGTGATTACAGTTGAAGGGATTACAAAAGATCCATTGCTTGTGCCTCAGCCGGATCTTCACTGGCTGAGTCACTCGTCATAGCACAAGAAAAGCATCAAATGTTGGAAGTGGCAGCATTGGCCAAAGCAGCACAAATGTCCATGCCGACACTCACCAACACGCATGGCAATGTGTCATTTCAAGTTACCAAAGAAACCAAGAAGGTACAGGTGGATGAGACTTTCCCAGAGCTTACAATTACCATTGGGGCCGGCCTCACCGACAAATAGGAAAGCGAGCTCACCAGCTTCCTCCGCGAGAATCGGGATATCTTTGCATGGCCACCATACTTTGGCCCGAGGATCATGAAGGAGCCACCTATACCAAATTTCCAGCCGGCCAGAGGAACAAAAACGTATGATGGAAGTACAAAGCCAGAGGATTGGCTTATAGATTATGGAACTGCTGTGAAAATCGCGCAGGGAAATTTGAGATGGGCAGTACGGTATGTGCCGCGGATGCTAGAAGGACCAGCTCGGGTGTGGCTGAACAATTTGCCACCCGGAAGCATCAATAGCTGGATCAATTTTCAGGACACTTTTGTGAGCAATTTCATAAGCACTTACAAGAGGCCAAATCGCCCACAACAGCTAGAAGTGTGCAAGCAAAGAACGAATGAAACAGATAGAGAATTCATCACAAGATGGTGCACAATGCGCAACTCTTGTGAAGGGGTAATCGAGTCGCAGGCAATCGCTTGTTTTGCACAGGGATGCAGACATGGAAGTGTGCTGTGGCAAATTAAGTTTATAGAGGGATATGCCGGCAATTTTGGCAGAAACAATAAGGATTGTTGATTCGTATGCGTTAGGAGATCCGACTCAGCCGCTGCTCATGTCGGCAGATGGGATGACTGGGACTCAGATTTATGATGCAGCCAGGTCACAAAGGCGTCAGGAAAGATCCCAATACAGAAGCAAGAGGAGAGACGAAAGGCCAGATTACAGATATGGTTCGACTCAGGTTGCGGCCGTGAGTCAGGATCATCCGGATGCTGGAAGTAGCCAGCATCAAAGGACAAGTGGACAACAACAGTGGGTGCCAAAGAATGATGGCAAAAAGCCATATGAACAAAGGAAACAATATCAGGACCGACAGAATTACACCTATGAGATGATGTTGGACCAGCCGTGTAAGTTTCACACGCCCAGTCCGAGTAAGCCAGCAAATCACACAACAAGGCAATGCACTTGGTTTCAGAAAGGAGATAGAGTGGATTCGCCGAATAAGCAACTACCACCACCTCCCCCTCCACCACTTACAGGAGTAAATGCTCAAGGTGTGGGAACAGATAACAGATACGAGAACAGGCAGCCAAGGTATCACAACCAAGAAAGAAGAGAAATTGTGCACCAAGTGCATAATCCAAGAGGTGACGACGCTCATGTCGGCCACGGAACTAGAAATGAGTATAGAGAACACCACCACTATGTCGTCTTCGTCATAGAGCCGAATGACAAAAAGAGTCAGCAGCGATGGATGATGGAGGTGAATGACACAATGCCGGCAATTCCCAAGTACATGCATTGGTCTGAGCAAGAGATAACTTGGAGCATAAAGGATCACCCCAAGATCATGCCAACCCAAGAGGGTATGCTTTAGTTTTGGATCCAACGTTCATGGGCCCAGATATCAATGTCAAGTTTTCCAAAGTACTGATTGATGATGGCAGTAGCATCAACATCATGTACAAGGATACTATGCTCAAGTTAGGCATTACCATGAACATGCTAGAGCCGACTAAGACCACTTTTCAGGGTATTGTGCCGGGATTGTCCTGTGAGCCAATTGGCAAGATCTGGGTCGATGTCTTATTCAGCAACATAGAGAATTGTCGTACTGAAGCCATAGAGTTTGAGGTGGTTGATTTGGTCAGCTCGTATCATGCCTTACTCGGCAGGCCAGCTATGGAAAAATTTATGGCTACTCCTCACATTGCTTACTTGAAGATGAAGCTGCCAGGCCCATGTGGAGTGATTACAGTTGAAGGGATTACAAAAGATCCATTGCTTGTGCCTCAGCCGGATCTTCACTGGCTGAGTCACTCGTCATAGCACAAGAAAAGCATCAAATGTTGGAAGTGGCAGCATTGGCCAAAGCAGCACAAATGTCCATGACGACACTCACCAACCCGCATGGCAATGTGTCATTTCAAGTTACCAAAGAAACCAAGAAGGTACAGGTGGATGAGACTTTTCCAGAGCTTACAATTACCATTGGGGCCGGCCTCACCGGCAAATAGGAAAGCGAGCTCACCAGCTTCCTCCGCGAGAATCCAGATATCTTTGCATGGTCCACACAGGATCTGCAAAGAGTTCTGAGGGAGCTGGCTGAGCACTCTCTTCACGTAAGACCAGATGCCAAGCCGGTGAAGCAACCCCTCCGCCGCTTTGCCGAATATAGGAGGAAGTAATAGCTGCCGAGATTGCCAGACTCTTAGCTGCTGGATTCATCATGGAAGTACTGCACCCGGATTGGTTGTCAAATCCAGTCTTGGTCGAGAAGAAAAAATATGACCCGAACGTGGCAGTGGTGTGGCACATGTGTATTGATTACACGAACCTCAATAAGGCGTGTCCTAAAGATCCATTTCCTCTGCCACGGATCGATCAGGTCATAGATTCTACTGCTGGGTGTGAGTTGTTGTCATTTGTGGACGCATATTCTGGATTCCATCAGATACCACTAAATCCGAGTGATCAAATAAAGACAGCTTTTATCACCCCGTATGGGGCTTATTGCTATCGTACCATGCCATTTGGGTTGAGAAATGCAGGTTTAACATATCAAAGATGTATGCAAAATCAATTGGACAAAAATGTTCAAGTATACGTCGATGACGTGGTAATAAAAACCAAGCAAAGTCATACTCTAATTGAGGACTTGCGTCAAACATTCGCAAACTTAAGAAGATTCTGGATGAAGCTTAACCTGGAAAAATGCACATTTGGTGTCCCGGCTGGCAAGTTACTCGGATTTCTTGTATCCAGCCGAGGAATTGAGGCTAACCCGACAAAGATCAGGGCCATCGAAAGAATTGAATTGCCAAGAACCCTCAATGGTGTCCAGAAGTTCACTGGATGCCTGGCCTCGTTGAGCAAATTTATTAGTCGGCTAGGTGAAAAAGTCCTACCACTATATCAACTGATGAAGAAATCAGACAAATTCACATGGACATAGCAAGCTGATAGCGCTTTCGATGAATTAAAGAAAATGTTGGCAACAACACCAATATTAGCATCACCACTATCCAAAGAGCCAATGTTGCTCTATGTTGCCGCAACCAACAGAATTGTAAGTGCAGTAATAGCAGTTGAACGCGAAGAAGAGGGCAAATCAGTCCAAAGACCAGTTTATTACTTGAGCAAAGTGCTCTCTGTGTCAAAACAGAATTACCCGCATTATCAGAAAATGACATACGGGGTATATATGGTAGCAAAGAAGCTGAAACATTACTTTCAAGAACACCCAATCCGGGTAATACGCGAGGCACCTATCTCGGATATATTGGGCAGCAAAGATGCTAGTGGCTGAGTCGCAAAATGGGCCATAGAGCTAGCACCATATACTCCACAGTATGATCGGCGAGATGCAATTAAATCTCAAGCTGTTGCAGATTTCTTTGTAGATTGGATGGAAATGCAGTACAAACCACCACTGCCAGACCCGAACTACTGGAAAATGCATTTTGACGGGTCCAAGACAAAAATGGTTCTGGGCGCCAGGATAGTGCTCACATCACCAAAGAGGGATCATCTCAAGTATGTGCTACAAATTCATTTTGTTGCTTCCAATAACGTTGCCGAGTATGAAGCACTGGTCCACGAAATCAAAGTGTCCAGAGAAATTGGTATCATGAGGATCATGTGTTTTGGCGATTCGGATTTGCTGATTCAGCAAGTGTCTGGAAATTGGGATGCGCTGGACGCAAACATGGCATTATATCATTTCCATGTGCAACAAATTTCGGGATACTTTGACAGATGTGAATTCCACCACGTCCCAAGAGCAGAAAATGAGCCGGCAGATGTATTATCTAAACTAGGTTCATCTCGGCAAGCAATAACACCAGGAGTAGCCTTGGAACACCTTAGGAAACCATCGATCAAGCCATCACCAGAGTCTGAATCAATATTTATCCCGGCAACACAAGAATCGGATGTTGTGCCAATGGATATTGACTCAGGAGCAGTTTCCAGTCACTCGAGGACTGACCCGCTCACCTCAGGGGTTGCCGAATCACACTCGGGGACTCGTCTGGTCATGTCGGCAGAACATTTGTCGGCAGAACCAATGGAAATTGATGGTGAAGCAGACCCGGAGCTAATGATACCAACATGGGCACAACCAATATTCAACTACTTAAAAGATGGAACTTTGCCAAATGATGAGATATTGGCAAGACAAATAGCAAGAAGAGCAAAAGCATACACCATAATCAACAAAGAACTATACAAGAGAAGTGTGACGAGTGTATTGTAGCGTTGTATTAGCTCAGAGAAAGGCCAGGAGATCTTGTTGGCTATTCATCAAGGGGAATGTGGGCACCATGCGTCATCAACAGAATTGGTGGCCAAGGCATTCCGGCATGGATTTTATTGGCCAAGCGCATTGGCGCAAGAACAAGAGTTAGTCGTAAAATACAGTGGTTGTCAACACTATGCATCCAAGTCACATTTACCAGCTTCTGAATTAAAGACTATACCAATCACTTGGCCATTTGCAGTATGGTGCCTAGATATGGTAGGGCCATTCAAACCAACAAGGGGAGGCATGACTCATATTTTGGTGATGATTGATAAATTCACCAAATGGATAGAAGTGAAACCGATCAAAAAATTGGACGGTAAAACAGCTGTCACATTCTTAAGGGACATAATCCTAAGATATGGTTACCCACACAGTGTAATCATAGATAATGGCACGAACTTTGCTAAAGGAGCTTTTGCTCATTTCTGCGGGAAAACCCGGATAAGACTCGATGTCGCATCAGTCGCTCATCTAGAATCAAATGGACAAGTTGAACGAGCTAATGGCTTAGTTCTGTCAAGGATAAAACCCCGCTTAATGGAACCACTCCAGAGATCACCTGGTTGTTGGATATAGGAACTGCCCTCAGTACTATGGAGCCTAAGAACAACTCCGAATCGATCAACAGGCTATACGCCATTTTTTCCTTGTATATGGGGCAGAAGCAGTTTTGCCTGCCGACATAGAGTATGAATCGCCAAGGATAAGGCAATACTCGGAAGCCGAGATAAAAGAGGCCTGAGAAGATGGAGTAGACTTACTCAAACAAGCAAGGGAACTGGCATTATCCAGATCCGCTATATATCAACAGAATCTCCGACGCTACCATAGCCGGAAAGTTCAACCTCGTGTTTTTTCGAGAAGGGGATATGGTGCTAAGGCTGGTGCAGCGCATAGTGGGAATGCATAAATTATCACCCCCATGGGAAGGCACGTTCATTATAAGCAAAGAATTGCACAATGATTCATATTATCTTATAGATGCTCGCGAAGGGCAGAACAACAAGGCGGAAAGGTCAGGAGATGAGACCAAAAGGCCATGGAATGTGGAACTACTTCGTCCCTTCTATACTTAGGAGAAGCAATGCATGTATCACTCGAACTCTCATATGTCGGACACTTATGCCGGCTATGTGCTGATAATAAAATGGTATGACTCGAAAAACTGACTCGGGGACTATCCCTTATATTTTCTCTCTAAGTTATTTTATGTCGGCTGGCGTGATACCCAAAACTTATCTCGAACCAAGTAGTGTTTACTCAGAAAAAATCAACTCTTCGACTATGCTGTTGTCCGGAAACACGGCTTCATGGCAAGCAAGAGGAAAGGATGTATGGTGAGTAAACACGAACGCCGGATAAGTACAAAGGAAAAAAAACGCGAGTCGGCTTTATGTCTTTGCCTAACCCACTGTAGGTCATATTATATTGCGTGTTGAATGATCTCGGCCAAGTGATCCAAGTTTCATACCCGCTAACTATATCCTTAGTACTTTGAGACTCTAATGTCGAACGCCAAAAAATGTAGACAGGGGGCAAAGTCGAGGAAAGGTGAAACGGCAAAATGAGACTCGGGGACTTTCCCTTGAATAATTCACACTCAGAGCATAACAAAAATGTACAGAACCTTATCAAAAGGCGCATAATAAAATTTAAAGTGCAATGTATATTACATCTTTACCCGGCATACCAGGAATCTCATCAAAAGTTCAAGTACTTGTTCTATTTAGCCTAAGAGGCAGCAGGACTAGGAGGAGCAACCTTGGAGCTAGGAGCGTCGCTTGGAGCATTTGCCGAGTCAGGGGCGTCAGTAGCCGAGTCATCGGAACCATCTGACTCGGTTGCTTCGCTGTCGGCACCCTCTTCATCAGCAACTTCGACAAGCGGGTCGCCGAGGTCGAGGAAGCTAGGCCCGTCACACCAAGCATGTACCATGGTGTACTCGATCATGGCGTAAGCTCTCTCCTGGCGTCTCTTGATCAGCTCTGGGTCATTCAGCCATTTACCATCTCCTCTTATGCAAGCAAGGACATCAAGGTTGATGTCCTCATACCATGAGAGCACGAAGGAGAGGGCCTTGTCCGCTGTAGCTCGGCCGGCTGATTCACGCCACTGATCCAGCCTGTCCTTAGTGTGAAGCAATCTTTCGACAAGGGGCTCGATGAGCGCGGGTGCATCTTCATCAGGACAGAGCATGCGAAACGCATGGATAGCCGATTTGAGCAGGTCCACCCCGCAAGACTTGAGGGTCTGGACACGCTCCCACAATGCTTCCAGATGCTCATCGTTGGTCACCTCGCCATCAGCTGGAGCACCAGACTCGGCTCTCACCCTCTTAATGGCCCGAATAGCTAAAAAATTCGCTTCGTGGAAGTTCTCTACAAGCAAAAGAGAATCTTAGCAAGCAAATTGACGGAGATAAAAAAAATACAAAAAGTAAGAAAGCACAATGCGAAAAAGAGTAAGAACTCACTACCGAGGAAAGAGTTGATGTTGCCGAGTCTGGTTTGCCAAGCCTTGGCCTTGGCTTGGAGTGCGTCCAGGTCCAGGTTCGCTGACTCAACCTCTGACTCGGCCTCCTGGAGCAGCTCCTTGGTTTTCTCGGCGCTGGCGGTGTGCTGCTCATCTTTCTTGGCAAGATCCTCCTTCAGCCCCTTCACCTCGGCCAAGTGTTTCTGTTCCATCTCGGCCATCAGCTTCTTCAGCCGAGTCACCTCGTCTTGCTCCTTTTGGAGTTCGACATGGTGCTTCTCTGCTTATTCGGAACAAATTACTCGTTAGTAGCGACAAAAATATCTTAACCAACCCGGATAATAAGGCAAGAAAAGTGGCATGAACACAAAGTAGCACGAGGAGGGCAAAAAAAACTTACTCTCCGTCTCGCTGATCTGCGAGTGGAGCGTCTCGATGGTGTACTGAGCCGAAGCTGGAGAAAAGAGCAAGAGAAGACTCGGGAAATGAACCAAAGGAAGGTATGCCGGATAAGATAGGGCGGGTAAGAAAGTTACCTTGGCCTTGGGTGTCCATTTGAAGCTTCTCATACGCAAGTTCGAGCTTGCGATGATCCAGGAGGAGAGCCTGATGCACCTTGGTGCGCTCGTTATGCGTAAGCTGCAAAAGGGAAAAAAGAGATAGTGAATAAATGAAGAATCAAGTTCCCAGACAATTGAAGAATGACTCTTATTTAAGAGCTTATAGCCGAATAAGTCTCTCATTCGGCAGTAACCTCGAGGGCTAGGAATTGAAATTATAACTTGTGAGCTTGGCTAAGGAAATGAAAATCTAAGTTCTTATTTAAGAGCTTACAGACGATTAAGATCCTCACCCGGCAGTAACCTCGGGGACTAGGTGATATGTATAAAATAAATACTCAACAATACAAAAGAGTAAAGAGTTAATTTACATCGTTCACTTCATCATCGCGGGCCATTAAGGTGATGGCTTGCTGGGTCATATCAGAGACGGCCTTGGGGCCCAGCACCAGCTTCTTGCCACCACGCGTACTGAACTCTTGCTCGCCAGCTGCATTCCATGCCAAAGCATCAGGCTCAGCTGAACCAAGGCCTTTCCCGCTGAGCGTCCGAGTAAGAACCTGACCCATTTTTCTGGGTAGTTCCTAAATTGGCGCGGGTGGCAGCGACACTAGTATGAAGGGCAACAGCTTTAGAGCCATCACCTGACCCGGCAGCTGCGGACCCTCCAGATTTACATGTTGGAGCAAACATTGTTGCTAACGTCGGGGGCCGGGTCTGAGGAGCAATACCCGGAGCGTAAACCAACGTTGTCTGCTTGGTGGAGGTGGACTTTCCGGATAGAGGGCGAGCCGGACCAGGAGCCTTAGGCTGGGTCTGGCCCTTTGACAGAACAGGAGAGCGAGCAGGAGGATTTGGAGAAGAAAGTGGAGCCGACTGACTGGGCTCAGCACTTTGGCTGGCACCAAGATCAGAAAGTTGTTCATCAGCACCATCTTGAGGGCTGATGCCAGAGGAATCAGTGGCAGGGGTTTTCTCGGCACCAGTGTCACTGGCACCAAGATCGGGAAATTGTTCCTGACCAGCGCCAGAGGTGCTGGGCCGAGTCTCCTTCGCCGGGTGCGCCACCGGGTATGACTGACACTGAGAAGCATGAGCCTCAACAGTGGGAGCCTCGACTCGGACGGGACTCTGCACCGTGGAGTCAGTCGGAGCGGGTGCGGTCCTTAGCGGCGAGGCAATGCTAGGAGCAGCCTGGTTTGCCGATAGAGGCGCAACACTGAAAAATAGCAAGGCACACATAAGAAAGCAACAATGATGCGTAAGAAAGAAAAGTATAACGTGAGCAGAACACGAAATCTTACCCGGTACGACCGGATCGCGTGGAGGGCGACGCGTGATTCGGCGCCCAGTAGCCTTCCGAGTCCCAGCCAGCGTGGCAGCAGCAGGAGCAGCGGGAGTGGGCTTACTCTTCTTTGTCGACTGAGTGCTGGAAGAGGCCCCACGTCGTTTCGACTTGGCGACGGGGATCTTGCCAACTCCGCCCACGGCGAGAGGAGGAGTGTCATGTACCTAGCCAACTGCATAAGTAAATGACAGGCTTACTCGAATAAGTTAGAAGGCAAAGGTCACAAGGCATGTACCTCAAAAATCGTACAATCATCATCCTCATCATCGTCAGACCAATCTTGTAAGGGGTTACGAGATTGACTCTTACTCGAAGCTAAAGCTACAGCTGCATGCGGGATGGGCATGAAGCATTCCAGGTCGAACTCGACTTCGTCGGAGTCGGAGAGGTCCTTGTTATAACCGCAAGGAGGGACAATACTGTCATCAACCTAGTGCACGAGATTCTGTGAAAGACAAACAGAATGGGTAACGAAAACTAGACTGAGAATGGCAAAAAGCTAAAGCTGACTCGGAGAAGCGAGTTACTCGAAAACTTACCCAGGGGACAGGCTTGACCCGGCTAAACGGAGGATAACCCTCGGTAGGGTCACAAGGGGTGAAACTTAGTACAACTTGGCTTACACTGAGTAAGGAAAGAACCCGACCGAGTAAGTACGGCCGGGAGAGAGGGAGAATCGTGTGTGGCCGACATAAGAACTATGTCGGCCCGTATAAGACAAAGTTGTTAATCTTGCAGGGACCGACGAGCCGAGTCATCAGAGGAAGGGCTGAGTGAGATATGACGCGTGGCACCTTTCCTAGTAAGGTTCAGGAGGGACCATGGTAAAGCGTGGTCAAAAGAGAAGGGCGACGCCGGGTGACACAAAAGGAGCCGGGTGACGCCCAAAGCAAGGGTTGACGTATAAAGTTACTGCGTGATGCAAAAAGGAATAGGAGGCGGCGTACCAGAAGACCTTTAGCTGTCAAGCTTTATGGACTGGGACGTTGGGCTCAGGGCTAGCCCATGACCCGGCCCGGAAAGTAGGGACCAGGATCCAAACAGTAAACCCTAGAACCCAAAGGGGTAAACGTTAGCTAGCACTGCCTATATAAAGGGGGGCATAGCTGTAGTAGAGGAAGGTTGGACCAAGTAGGGAACTAGTGCATAGAACGCTAGTTCATACAGCTCAAGGAGCACTTGTAATTCTGGGGAATCAAACAAATCGCTAAGTGTGGAGAGTTCATCCTGTTCTTCGTGCACGG
Source organism: Avena sativa (assembly GCA_916181665.1). Taxonomy (NCBI): domain Eukaryota; kingdom Viridiplantae; phylum Streptophyta; class Magnoliopsida; order Poales; family Poaceae; genus Avena; species Avena sativa. Next base: position 41,749,995 of record OV702285.1, on the reverse strand, counting down.
CTCAATCGTGCACTCCCTCCCCGGTGACCACAAGCACCCATTCGGCCCCCAACTTAAGCCTACCCATGGCATTTGCCGTGCCACCACCACGACAACAATGAAGAAAAAGAGGATGATGACAACTATCATGGGTTCCCTGAATACGGTGATACTTCCATGAAAGACACTGAAGAAGAAGGTGAAGAACGAGCATCAGATGAGCCCGCTGATGATCTTGGTCGGGTCATTTCTGATGCAAAGTGAGACTGTGAAACAGAAAAGGAGAAGTTCAAGTTTGAGGGCATGTTTGAGGATCACAATAAATTGTTGTACCCAAATTGCAAAGATGGCCGCACAAAGCTTGGTACCACACTGGAATTGCTAAAATGGAACGCAGAAAATAGTTTATCGGACAAGGGATATGAGAAGTTACTGAAAATAATGAAACCAAAGATTCCAAAGGATAACGAATTGCCCGAGAGTATGTACAAAGCAAAGAAGACACTCTTCCCTCTAGGATTAGATGTGTAGAATATACATGCATGCATTAATGACAACATACTCTACCGCAGTGAGGAGTACGAGAATTTAGATAAATGGCCGGCATGCACTACACTGCAATATAAGATCAGAAGAGATGACCCTGGTGATGTTGAGGGCGATGACGAGCCCACCAGGAAGAGGGTTCGTGCTAAGGTTATGTTGTATGCTCCTATAATACCATGGTTAAAACATCTGTTCAAAAACAAAGAGCATGCAGGTTGTTGTGATGGCACAAAGAAGACCGTAAGAAATATGGGAAGTTGAGACACCCCGCTGATGGGTTGCAGTGGAGAAAAATCGAGAGAGACTTTTCGTACTTTACAGGTGACACAAAGAACTTATGGTTTGGTCTAAGTACAGATGGCATGAATCCTTTTGGGGAGCAGAGCTGCAGTCACAGCACCTGGCATGTGACTCTATGTATCTACAACGTTCCTTCTTGGTTGTGCATGAAGCGTAAGTTCATTATGATGTTAGTACTCATAAGGCCCGAAGCAACCCGACAATAACATTGATCTGTACCTAAGGCCATTAGTTGAAGAACTCTTATAGTTGTGGGGCAAACCAGGTGTACGTGTGTGAGATGAGCACAAACAGGAGCCATTTGACCTACGAGCGTTGATTTTTGTAACCATCAATGATTGGCCTGATCTTAGTAACCGTTTAGGACAGACAAACAAGGGATACAAGGCATGCACGCACTATTTAGATGAGACTGAAACTACATATTTGCATAAATGTAAGAAGGTTGTGTACCTAGGGAATCGTCGATTTCTTCCGACCAATCATCCCATAAGAAAGAAAGGAAAGCATTTCAAAGGTGACGCAGATCACAGGAAGAAGCCTGACCTCCCTACTGGTGATGATGTATTTGGTTTGGTCAGGGACACAGAAGTAATCTTTAGAAAGGGTCCTGCCTGTCAATCTGTTCCGAATGATGTCACAACCGAACACGTGCCCATGTGGAAGAAGAAATCTATATTTTGGGAGCTACCCTATTGGAAAGTTGCGGTGACCTAGCATACCACTGCATGTGTAGTACACTATAGTCCACAGCACACTGTTCCGTAAATATCACATCCCTCAAAGTGTTACAACAGAAACATTGCGGGTCCATATTACAAACATACACACATTATTATTATTACAATACCAGAAGTTCAAGACTGTCGTACCTTCAGGGTTTCTCTTCCTCCTTTAATGGTGCTTCGACATTCTGTCTTCATGCTATCTGAGGAATCTCCCTCTGTGTACCTTCAGTGGACAAAAATTCACTAAAAAAAATTCTTTGTATCTTCCGGTGTTTTTCAATGCGACAACCTCATATCCATCAGATCCAATAAAGAATCTACATCACTTCTTTGCTTCCAAACCTCGTTTGTCGAGATCTTCAGTCTAAATTCTGAGGGTACGTTGCATAATCCATTTGTTCGTGTACAAAGTAATGCTTTGAGTGCGGGATGGAGTCGTGACCATACCACTACTCTTATCATTCGCTTTTGTACATTGAATGTTGGATCGATGCAATTTTACTCCTCCCCCGGAAGTTAGTACTGGCCTTACCTTTAACTTCGTATTTTTCTCTCTGGAGTGTTCTCTCGACGAACGTGAGCCACACCCTTTGTTAGTGGTGTCGCGAAGATCTACATGAAGCGTGAAGATTCCGACCACCGGCCTTCTTCCCCATACCACGAGGCGGATCTCGAGGGCGAGATCCATTGTTAATGATGTCGAATTGTAGCACCCTGGTTAAATCCACTACTAGAAAATCGCGTGTTAAATAATACTTTGGGCATCATCATGACATCATGCATCTTTTAACCTAAAAACTATTTCTCCAAAAAAATATTTGTTTTATATTTACCTCTCTTTATTTCAACTGCAAAATCTGATCCGTCCAAATATTTTGTGTTGTCTAAAAATTAATTACAAAATAATATCTAAAACTAAATATATAATCAAAACTATTTTGTTCTGAGGAGGCAGCCGCAGGCCAGGCCCAAAGGCCTAGTCCGCAGCCACCTACTACTCCAAAAGGAAACCTTACCCTAATCCCTGGCAAACCTTAACCCTAGACCGACCCCTACCTAACCCGCCGCCGTCAGATGCACTCTCCACGCGCGCGCTGCACCTAGCCAAACACACCTGACCTACACCTATCGACACGACCAACACCCCGGATGAACCAACCCTCTTCGTCCCGTCCCGTGTGGACCCCACCCATGACCCCACTCCTCCCTATCGCGAAGCCCATCCCGCCTATTCCCTCGGCGCTCGCAACCCCTCGAGCCACCTAATCCACTGGCCACCTCTCTCCTTGGTCTAATTCTGAAAACCACCCCGCCGCTATCTGCAAAACGTGATCGGCTCCCCGTCATTATTCTCATACATGATGGAGAGAGGGATCGTGATCCTCTGCCCCGATCGATCCTTCCTCACCGGCGCCGGGATGCTCCCTCATCGCTCTTCCTCGCCCCATGGGCCCCGTTGTCACCTTGATCTGTTGTTGTCGCCTCGCGTCCTTGAGCAGCAACTGCCGACCGCACCCCCATCTTCCTCTCTGGCTGCTCGCCTCCATGGCCTGACCCAGGCCGCGCCTTCGGACGCCATCGCCCATCCTGGAGCTCCTCCATGCGCGCAGGCATGCGCATCTCCGGCCCGCAACCGCCAGCAGCGACCACGCCGTTCGACGTTCCGTTCGGCCACACCGCCTCTGCTTCCACTGTCACGAGTTGAACGACCCCGTGGCCTTGACCTCGCTGGCGCATCGAAGCCAGCATCATCGTTGTCTCTGTTGTTGTCCAATATCAGGTAGCCTTGGTATTCCTCGATGCCTCTGTCCGTTCGGTTGCTTCTGCATGTTGCAGTACATAATACAGAACAGGTTGGCATGTGCCTCTTAGGTTGTGTATGTTTGACTGGGAATCCTGACAAGATCTCCGACTTTTGGGTAGACTGGAAGACTACCGACAAGGAGCCAACGACAAGTTCTACCTCATGGAAGCAAGATCTCCTTCCCGAAACCAAAGACCGATCCGACCGAGACCGATCCCGTCAAACCCTCGAAACCAAGATCATCGAACCTCGATGTGTGACCCCTATTCGAGACCCTCATATTTTGATAATATATGATTGCATATAAATTGATCATATTGCATACATCTTGTGTGGTTTGGGGGCCTTATGCCGATTCATCTCATAATTAAATATGGAGGCATATGTGGGCAAATCCTGCCTTATATTGGCCTCATTTAAATTTGTGTAGCGAACTGGTTTCACTATTTGACTTGTTAATACAACATTTAAATTGCGGGACAACTAAACAACATGAACCTTCTAATTAATTGTCGGGACCCTGGTTCCGTTTAATATTACCTAGTTGCATCGTACCTTTGCCATGCCATACATGCATCATGTCCGATCTTCTGCGGTAGTATTAAATAGTGCATTTGGTGTTTCTTCTAGTTCTTTGCTTCTTCACGGATTAGGCCGATGAGTTGATGCGAGTGTCGACCCAATCTTCGAATGAATCTTTGGCTATGTTTTCAGGCGAGCATTCTCCCTCTTTCTACCTATCTTACTTTTATAGTCTTTATTCCCTCCTGTTGATCTATTGCTATCTGTGTTGTGATGCTTTAGATTTCGTACCCCTTTATATATCCCTGCAGCCTTTATATTGCCTTGGACACTTCCTATTGCCTGTTGTTTGGGTAGACAGTTGGCCTTGTGAGTCGTAGTGGCTTGCTTATGTGTTGTTTCATGTCGTCGATGTTCCACTGATATTGGGGGTTAGCATATTCATAAAGGTGGAGATGATCGTGGTTTTAATTACAGCTGGTTACTTAAATATTAAAATGAATATAACTAATGAAGAGGCACCGGTGGGTAATAGTTGAGATTTGGTTGTTAACCGCCCACTTGTGTCCACCTAGGACCCGAGTTCATGACACTTGTTCTGAGACTGAGCGTGCTAACCACATGTGGGGTGTCTGGGCACCCCTGTCGGCGTAGTACCTGATTTCAAAGTACTTACTGGGGGCCACAGACTAGTTTGAAGTTTTCATGCCACGTTATGCCATGTATGCCATGTTTATTACCTCTTGCTCGATGAGCGTTTATTACTGTTGCGTAGGCTCGGCACTCTGTCACGGGAATATTTTGTCCATGACCTCTGCTCTCGTGCAAGTGTACGCAACCCTAGAGTCCGTACGAGGAGGATTAGATATACCTCGTATGGGTAGCTCTTTCGGGTGGCCCCCATGTACTTGCTTTGGGTTTGGGAAAGCGTCGTGTCCTAGACCCCGCCGACATACCTATGGAAGTATGTTAATTGATCTGGCAACAAGGGTCGAAGTGCGTGTGGAAACTTTGGTGCACCCCTACAGGGTTAAATCTTTTCGAAAAGCCGTGTCCGCGGTTATGGACGACTTAGAGCACAGTATCTCGATCATAGACAATTATAACTAAAGTTTACTGTTATAAATTTGACTTGTATCTGATATGACTAGTAAGTTGGATAACCACCATGCAAAGAATGGATAAACTGCCAACCGTGTGAGTTTCCTCGACTTGACTTCCTCGTTTGGTTTCGAGGGGGAAATACCAGGATGGGTATGTTTGGTGGTAGTATCAGGTTGGATTCGAATAGGTCTTTCTCATCTCTCTCTGATTGCCGACAAATATATATTGAGTCTCTATAGGTTGTTTAGCGCATGGTTCGTTGTCGCTTCAGTCCACCATACCTATTTAGGCGAGGACCGTCGAATTCTAGTCTCGCCGTGTACTGGCCTCAGTACTGACCGCTCTCTTTTTCCTTTGCCCTTTGTTGGCACCCCTTTTGTTAAGCAGGTTTGGAGATCGACGTCGTTAGCAGGGTTACCCTTCCGGCTTGGCCTGGGCAGGGTTATGGACGCCATTGGTTATTATTCAGGGCTCTTAGCCCCATTTGCTTCTTGTCCGTAGTCGGATGTTGTATCGTTTTCACGGTGATTTGGATCTTTGTACTGTATATCTGTATTCTTGACTCTCGGAGTCGTTGTTGCATATATCTGTTCTGTGAGTTCCATCGTGGACTATTGTGTAATGATATTACTTCATTTTCCACCCGCACGAAAGTGCCTGGTGGGAACCTTTGAATCGTTTCTATGCGGGTTTGGCGGGAATCGCTAAAACTTGCATAGGGTCGATCTGAGGGTGTTACCGAGTGGTATAAGAGCTCAACAGTTGCGATACCCCACTGGTCCAGCCTGTAGGATAACCTATCTAACGGACGATATAGAGTGTCAAAAATATTTTGGAAAATCCATTGGATAGATCTGATTAGGTTTGCTTTTACTCCTTACCCCTCTGCTATTATCCTCTTACCTCAACGTGTTTTGAATATATCCCTTATCTTTTCTTCGAGTTTAGGAATTCTCGTGGTTGGGATTCTGTCGTACCTTCAGGGTTTAGCTTCCTCTTGTAATGGTGCTTCGACATTCTGTCTTCATGCTATCTGAGGAATCTCCCTCTGTGTACCTTCAGTGGACCAAAATTTCACTAAAAAAAATTCTTTGTATCTTCCGGTGTTTTTCAATGCGACGACCTCATATCCATCAGATCCGATAAAGACTCTACATCACTTCTTTGCTTCCAAACCTCGTTTGTTGAGATCTTCAGTCTAAATTCTGAGGGTACGTCGCATAATCCGTCTGTTCGTATACAAATTAATTCTTTGAGTGCGGGATGGAGTCGTGTCCATACCACTACTCTTATCATTCGCTTTTTGTACATTGAATGTTGGATCGATGCAATTTTACTCCTCCCCGGAAGTTAGTGGTGGCCTTACCTTTAACTTCGTATTTGTCTCTCTGGAGTGTTCTCTCGACGAACATGAGCCACACCCTTTGTTAGTGGTGTCGCAAAGATCTAAATGAAGGGTGAAGATTCCGACCACCGGCCTTCTTCCCCGTACCATGAGGTGGATCTCGAGGGCGAGATCCATTGTTAGTGGTGTCGAATTGTAGCACCCCAGTTAAATCCACTACTAGAAAATCGCGTGTTAAATAATACTTTGGGCATCATCATGACATCATGCATCTTTTAACCTAAAAACTATTTCTCCAAAAAAATATTTGTTTTCTATTTACCTCTCTTTATTTCAACTACAAAATCCGATCCATACAAATATTTTGTGTTGTCTAAAAATTAATTACAAAATAATATCTAAAACTAAATATATAATAAAAAATATTTTGTTCGGAGGAGGCAGCCGCAGGCCAGGCCCAAAGGCCCAGTCCGCAGCCACCTACTACTCCAAAAGGAAACCTTACCCTAATCCCTGGCAAACCTTAACCCTAGACTGACCCCTACCTAACCCGCCGCCGTCGGATGCACTCTCCACGCGCGCGCTGCACCCAGCTAAACACACCCGACCTACACCTATCGACACGACCAACACCCCGGATGAACTAACCCTGTTCGTCCCGTCCCGTGTGGACCCCACCCATGACCCCACTCTTCCCCATCGCGAAGCCCACCCCGCCTATTCCCTCGGCGCTCGCAACCCCTCGAGCCACCTAATCCACCGGCCACCTCTCTCCTTGGTCTAATTCTGAAAACCACCCCACCGCTATCTGCAAAACGCGATCGGCTCCCCGTCGTTATTCTCATACACGATGGAGACCGGGATTGTGATCCTCTGCCCCGATCGATCCTTCCTCACTGGCGCCGGGATGCTCCCTCATCGCTCTTCCTCTCCCAATGGGCCCTATTGTCGCCTTGATCTGTTGTTGCCGCCTCGCGTCCTCGAGCAGCAACTGTCGGCCGCACCCCCATCTTCCTCTTTGGCTGCTCGCCGCCATGGCCTGACCCAGGCCGCGCCTTCGGACGCCATTGCCCAGCCTAGAGCTCCTCCATGCGCGCAGACATGCGCATCTCCGGCCCGCAGCCGCCAGCAGCGACCACGCCGTTCGCCGTTCCGTTCGTCCACACCCCCTCTGCTTCCACTGTCACGATCTGAACGACCCCGCGGCCTTGACCTCGCTGGCGCATCGAAGCCAACATCGTCGTTGTCTCTGTTGTTGTCCAATATCAGGTAGCCTTGGTATTCCTCGATGCCTCTGTCCGTTCAATTGATTTTGCATGTTGCAGTACATAATACAGAACAAGTTGGCGCGTGCCTCTTAGGTTGTGTATGTTTGACTGGGAATCCTGACAAGATCTTCGACTTTTGGGTACACTGGAAGACTACCGACAAGGAGCCAACGACAAGTTCTACCTCATGGAAGCAAGATCTCCTTCCCGAAACCGAAGACCGATCCGACCGAGACCGATCCCGTCAAACCCTCGAAACCAAGATCATCGAACCTCAATGTGTGACCCCTATTCGAGACCCTCATATTTTGATAATATATGACTGTGTCGCTTGTTGCATATAAATTGATCATATTGCATACATCTTGTGTGGTTTGGGGGCCTTATGCAGATTCATCTCATAATTAAATATGGGGGCATATGTGGGCAAATCCTGCCTTATATTGGCCTAATTTAAATTTGTGTAGCGAACTGGTTTCACTATTTGACTTGTTAATACAATATTTAAATTGCGGGGTAACTAAACAACATGAACCTTCTAATTAATTGTCGGGACCTTGGTTCCGTTTAATATTGCCTAGTTGTATCGTACCTTTGCCATGCCATACATGCATCATGTCCGATCTTCTGTCGTAGTATTAAATAGTGCATCTGGTGTTTCTTCTAGTTCTTTGCTTCTTCACGGATTAGGCCGATGAGTTGATGCGAGTGTCGACCCGATCTTCGAATGAATCTTCGACTATGTTTTCAGGCGAGCATTCTCCCTCTTTCTACCTATCTTACTTTTATAGTCTTTATTCCCTCCTATTGATCTATTGCTATCTGTGTTGCGATGTTTTAGATTCCGTACCCCTTTATATATCCCTGCAGCCTTTATATTGCCTTGGACACTTCCTATTGCCTGTTGTTTGGGTAGACAGTTGGCCTTGTGAGTCGTAGTCGCTTGCTTAGGTGTTGTTTCGTGTCGTCGATGTTCCACTGATATTGGGGGTTGGCATATTCATAAAGGTGGAGATGATCGTGGTTTTAATTACAGCTGGTTACTTAAATATTAAAATGAATATAACTAATGAAGAGGCACCGGTGGGTAATAGTTGAGATTTGGTTGTTAACCGCCCACGTGTGTCCACCTAGGACCCGAGTTCTTGACACCTGTTCTGAGACTGAGCGCGCTAACCACATGTGGGGTGTCTGGGCACCCCTATCGGCTTAGTACCTGATTTCAAAGTACTATACTAGGGGCCACAAACTAGTTTGAAGTTTTCATGCCACATTATGCCATGTATGCCATGTTATGCCATATTTATTACTTGTTGCTCGATAAGCGTTTATTATTGTTGCGTAGGTGCGGCACTCTGTCACGGGAATATTTTGTCCATGACCTCTGCTCCCGTGCAAGTGTACGCAACCCTAGAGTTCGTATGAGGAGAGTTAGCTATACCTCGTACGGGTAGCTCTTTCGGGTGGCCCCCATGTACTTGCTTTGGGTTTGGGAAAGCGTCGTGTCCTAGACCCCGCCGACATACCTATCGAAGTATGTTAATTGATCTGGTAACAAGGGTCGAAGTGCGTGTGGAAACTTTGGTGCACCCCTGCAGGTTTAAATCTTTTCGAAAAGCCGTGTCCACGGTTATGGACAACTTGGAGCACAGTATCTCGATCATAGACAATTATAACTAAAGTTTACTGTTATAAATTTGACTTGTATCTGATATGACTAGTAAGTTGGATAACCACCATGCAAAGAATGGATAAAACTGCCAACCGTGTGAGATTCCTCGGCTTGACTTCCTCGTTTGGTTTCGAGGGGGAAATACCAGGATGGGTATGTTTGGTGGTAGTATCAGGTTGGATTCGAATAGGTCTTTCTCATCTCTCTCTGATAGCCGACAAATATATATTGAGTCTCTATAGGTTGTTTAGCGCATGCTTCATTGCCGCTTCAGTCCACCATACCTATGTAGGCGAGGACCGCCGAATTCTAGTCTCTCCGTGTACTGGCCTCAGTACTGACCGCTCTCTTTTTCCTTTGCCCTTTGTCGGCACCCCTTTTGTTTAAGCAGGTTTGGAGATCGACGTCGTTAGCAGGGTTACCCTTGCGGCTTGGCCTGGGCAGGGTTATGGACGCCATTGGTTATTATTCAGGGCTCTTAGCCCCATTTGCTTCTTGTTCATAGTCGGATGTTGTATCGTTTTCACGGTGATTTGGATCTTTGTACTGTATATCTGTATTCTTGACTCTTAGAGTCGTTGTTGCATATATCTATTCTGTGGGTTCCATCGTGGACTATTGTGTAATGATATTACTTCATTTTCCACCCGCATGAAAGTTCCTGGTGGGCACCTTTGAATCGTTTCTATGCGGGTTTGGCGGGAATCGCTAAAACGTGCATAGGGCCGATCTGAGGGTCTTACAGTAATGTAATGCATTATTTATCATTTATTTTCTTTGTGCATTTTACCCATTATTTTAGTTCCAAGACTTCCTTTAAATAATAATAAAGGATTTCATTTAAAAAATAATCTTTAATATTTATTGAATATACTTTTTGCCACTTTATAAGGTAATAATTTATTTTTAGAAAAAATTAATATATATTCCTATATTTATTTAATAATTCTTTTAAGATTTAACATTTAAATAAAAGAATTTCTTTTTATAACTTCAAATATTTATTTAGCATTTTTTTAAAATATTACAATAATAATATATAATAAAAGTGATTTTTATTTATTTTTATCCTCTTTCTATAATTTTATAAAATTCCATAAACGGAATATATATATCACAAAATTCTTGTCTAAAAATTATATTCATACAAATTATTTCTTAATTTATTTAAATAGGCTAGGCTATTATGAATCCAAAAGTATATTTTTATTGTAATTTTTAGACTTCTATTTTATTTTCTAGAATTTTATTTAACTCTAGGGTATTTTGGGCTTTTATTAATTATTAAAACTTTTCTTTTTAAGTTTTGGGCTAGTCCTATTGGGATCATTGGGCCAATTTGGCCCAAGTGACCTGACCAAAAGGGCACCCCGAAGGGCTCTGGCCCTATTGGCCCATTCCCACTATCGCCCTCTCTTTCTCGACCTCACTTCCTCTCCTCCTCGACCCCATGGTCACTGGCGCCGCCGTCGTGCTCTGGCCGCTGCTATGGTCCTCCCTAGCCGCTGCCATGGTGTAGGGCGAGGTTGTCGACCACGCTCCTTCATCTGCTCTACCTCGACTTGATCCTGGGGCCCTCCCATGGCCAGGCTAGCCCCCTTCTCGAACCCTAGGGTTTGGGTATGGTGTTGCTAGCACCTCCGTTGATCCTCCCGTGGTGGTGCGCGGTGGTCGTGCGCTGTTGTGGCTGCCGCCGTGGCTGGTGCAGGTTGCAGCGCCCCTGGGGTGCTCCCCATGCCGCCAGGAGCTCGTCGGCGCCCCTTTTTCCTCTTCAATTCTTCAGCGAGGGCCACCGGTGTGTTGTGTCTTTGTGATCACGCGTGCCTCTAGCTACCTCGAGTACCTTTGTGTGTATCTAGTGGCCAATCTATATTTAGGTTTTGCACTAATTCTAGGGTTCATCCCTGTGTGCTTGTGAATTGATGCTATGATCTGGTAGTGATGCTCAGTGAAGAATTTGTTCTCTGCACCTTAGTGCTTGTTGTCATCCTTAGATTATGTGATGTTGTTGTTGATCTGACGTTATGTTGATATAATGCTATGTGGATCTGATGCTAATGGTTCACAGTGTTGCCTCTAGTTAGTAATATGGTTGCTTAGTGCGTTCATCTTCTATCAGTATCTTGATACTGACAGTAACACTGTTAGTGATGATCCACTGCACCAGTGAGTATGTGCTTGTATGTTTCTCCATAGACTGGGCTTAATTATTATTAGAGTCTAATGATTCTTTGGAGATAATTTGATATATTAAATTATCTCTGATTATGGTCTCGGGGAAATGATATTAATTGGTCTTCTAGTTTATTTATGAAAGCTAGACTATCTGGTTGGCTTAGCTGTAGGATCATTTCTTATGAAACCATCTTAGAATGGTACACAATTTGATCTTGTTGCTGGCTTTACTTATGGTCAGTACTTGAGAATTGATAGATCCTTAATGATAAGTTGAAAAGTTCACTTACTGTTTATGCCTATGATGCTGGTCTAAGGCTCTAGGAACTAGGTTCTTGTGTTTTTGTCACTTTCAAAGTTGGTTAAGGCATCATAGTTACTTATTGGATCTTGGATCCTAGTTGGTTAAGTTAATTTATTTGTTTGTAGATAATAAGATCTGAGGTGCTACTCTTTCTTGGAGATGTGCCCAGATCTTATAAGAACAAATGATGGAACATATAAGTTGCCCTTTTTGTATCACCAAAACTATGAGGCTGGTCTAAGATTTTGGTGTGTTTGTTAGAGTTTGGTTTTGGCCTTTATATTTGAAATCCTCTAGGATAGGTTCACCCCACTTGGCTGATAATTGAGAGGCTGTCTTATGAAACAACACATATCTTCTGTTTGGATAAGATGAACAGATCATGTGGATGTTTATGACACTCACCACAAAATTTGATGATTGTGGTGGCCTGATGTGCTGGTGATGTTGCTGGCCTGATCCAATCCTTCACCTCCTGATGCTGTTCTTTTTTCCCCTGGTTCCTGTCCTTGGCCTTGATCAAGCCTACTCCTCCTAGCTCTTGTGAGCTTGACCTTTCTATCCACCCAATACTTCCCCTCCTTATGTCACCATCTTGTGATATTTGGATTGATCTGCTATGAGGTTTTGTTGGCTGGTTTGCTTGGCTTTGGCTAAGCTAGTTGTTCTTGTGTGGTTTGAGCAATGGAGAGGTGCACTAGTAATTGCCCACGGCTGTGCTTGGTCCTTTTACTTGTTTGAGCAGCTGTGGCTGTGTCGACATCACACCCATGCATTTTGGTGAGTGAGATACTTGTGTGTCTGCTGCATGGTTGTGGATATGCTCAATGAGATGTTTTACCTTTTGATCTTGTTATTATTTGCCTGCCTGGTGAAACTTGCCCCTTTACTTGTTGTGATCATTTGACTTATGGCTTATTTATTATGAAAGATTAAATTCTTTCATATTTTTGAAACTTTCCCCTAAAAGATTTACTCAATGATGTAAAGTTGATAAGTGCAACTCACTGCTCTCTACTGAGAGTAAAAATTAATAACTTAACCTTCAACTTTCCTTTTTGTTTATTCTTTGTTTTGCAGGTACAAGATTTGAAGATTCAAGATTAGAATAGGTTCACTTTTAGACAGATGTAATCCTTTGTAATTTTGTTTCATTCTTTTGTAATTTTGTTTCATCCTTTTGTAAGGAATTTGTAATAGTTTATTAATATATATTTATTCCTTATTTTGTAATTTTATTTCTATAAAGATTCTTTATTGTCTAATGTGTTACTTTTTGTAACTTATTGATGGAATAAAATTGTGGAATAAATATTCATTTTCTTAATTAGATTTATTATTTAGAGTTTCTATTACTATATATTATTTCTTGATTAAATAATATTACTAAATCATAACTCTAATCTTTTAAAATATAAACTCAAATCTCAAGTTTGAATGCAAATTCTTTCCCCCAAAATACACTAATTCATAAAGATCATGTCAAAATTTATAACGATCACTCTCCAGAGCTATTCCTATACTTAGAGAGTGAAACAAACTCTGATCAATTTAAGTTTTTATTCGGAAAAAAATTTACCCACATTTTGCAGATGAATGCATGCACATGCACAATTTCCTAAATCTACCCTTCGTTTGTTCGTAAATGCTGGGATGTTAGAGACTTCCCCCCCTTAAATTAAACTTCGTCCCGAAGTTTACCGAGGTGTACCTGAATAGTTCTTGATAGGATTTTCTTAATTCATCCTCTTTCTCCCATGTGGATTCTCTCTCGGGGTGATGTTCCCACTGTACCTTGCAGTACTTGATTGCCCTATTTCTTAGTCTTTTCCAGTTCTCTTCCAGAGTTTGACAGGGTTTCTCAACATAAGTCAGGTCTGCTTGTAATTCTATATCTTGATGTGTGATTGCATCATCGGGAACTTTAAGACATTTCTAGAGTTGTGACACATGGATAACATTATGAACTTGAGCCAATCTTGAGGGTAGCTCTAAAGCATAAGCTATTGTCCTGTTCCGACTCAGTACTTTGAATGGTCCTATATATCTTGGACTCAATTTTCCTTTAACTCCGAACCTCTTAACTCCTTTCATTGGGATTACTTTGAGATATACCATGTCTCCTACTTCAGGATGCCATGATCTTCGACTTAAATCAGCATAACTTTTCTGTCTACTTTGGGCGATTTTCAATCTATCTGAAAAGACCGTGGCTTCTATGTGACATGCCAATCCCTGGATCTGTTCATTGGCCCACAATAGAATAAGATGAATAACATAGCAAAATATCTGTGTATCATAAATAACGATGATCCAGAGTGCCATTATTACAATAAAAGCTTAGCTCAAGGCTAGCTCAAATTATTCAGGTAGCAACATATATAAAGCAAATCCTCCATTCTTCAAATTGCCCACAAGTGAACAAGTGCCGAGTGGAGTACCGTGGCCTATATCGATTACTCAGAATTAGAATATCCTGCAACATGAAACGTAGCAGCCCCGAAGGGTCAATACATGGAATGTATGGCAAGTAGAGCTAGTAAAGGAGACAATAATGCTAACATCTACATGCATATCTGGCAAGTGGAGCTGTGGCTAGCTTGCATTTGCAAATACCTTTGTCCTACTTTCATAAACAGTTTTTGTTTTTCTTTGAAAAGATCCCAATTAAGTTAACCCAACAACACTAAAGCAATTATGAAATTAGAATGAGCGAGAAACATGTCATGGAATCAATATCAAGCAACTCAGATGTCCATAACCGGGGACACGGCTAATCGATTAGATTATACACCCTGCAGAGGTTAGTACACTTTACCCATGTGACTTGGCCAGCCCAGCTCGTACCATCACTCTCATTTTGGGTGATGATAGGGAGAAGTCCAAGAAGAGACTGTTCGGGAAGTAGCTCCCCAATCCCGACGCGCACCGGTCCAACCTACCAAAATTCTACATCTCTGGATACGCGGGTTCGAGTTACCACAACCTACTAAGTCCAACCAACCGCCCATTCCATTATTGGCACATGGTTGTACACGTACGCTACAACATAAAGAATGCCAATCATTTTCTCTTGATACCTGGGTGCCTTTCCGCAATGATACTACCAAAATTTATCAATCCCATCACACCCAGGAGGTTCATTGATTAAGTTGTTTTAGTTTTCGCAAACCAACACATTTAGAAACATCTTTTAGTGATGTAACCCAACCCTCGTTCATCATAGCATGGTTAATCACATCTACCAACGGTGGTTCATCTACAAGGAAAGCCCTACCGCATAATAGGACATAGCATAGCGATAGTATCTTCCTACACATGCATCTACAAAATACACGACAATGCATTGAAAATAGTAGGACGATATCATGAACAAGGTAGCATCTACTTGCCTTGGTTGTAGCGGTCGGAAGAACAATCCACACACGTGCAAGCGTTGCACTCGTCACAATCTACACGATACAATTGCATTCATAAACAAACCATCCACAAGCATATGCAAGCAAAGATGATGCAGGAATGCATGCATGACAAGTGGATTGACGCTACAGCAGCACCACATAATCCTATTCAGTAAAGCTACTGAATGCATGCATGGAAAATAATTTTAGCGCAAGGAAAACTATTATGCGATTTATAATGCTCAAAAGTAGAGCTAGAAACCAAATAAATCACTACAGTTAACAAACTGTTTGTAAAATCTTGGGAAAATTCTACTGTGTAGGCATTACTGAATAGGAACAGTACCAATTGGAATTTCTCGAAAAGGAATTATAAAACTCCCTGAGCAATTAAAATACTGCAGAAAGCCACTAAATAGTTTCTGCAAAAGTTTTTACTGTAAGCCTATATTTTTAATTCACTTTGAGATTCCCCTTGTTCTACTGAATCCAGGGACATATTATTTGCAATTTTTGAAGTTACAGATCTTTTTCTACGAATTAATTACTCCAAAAAGGGCATTAACTAATTTAATTAAACTGGACAAAATCTTGCTGCAAAAGTGTAAAACAATGGTACAGCAAGATTCTACACGACTTACTGAACCTACACATATTTTATTTGCAATTTTTGGCCCAGTAGATTAATTTCTACGAATTTCACAAGTTTTACCTAAAATCTGTCAATTAAATCTATTTAGGAAAAACCCAGTCAAACTTTGACTTTTGACCGGCTGAGGTGGAGCTGACGTGGCGGTGGACTGGCTGTTGACCAGTCAACCGCCCAGGCTGACTTGTCCACGCCCGATCTGGGCCGTTGGACCGAAGATCGACGGCAGGGAGGGGTGGCGGCGGAGCGAGCTCACCTGAGCGGTGGCGGCGAGCTCGAGGCGGCGGCGGTGGCGCGGCGTACGGGGTGGGGAAGCTCGGGGTGGTCCTCTAGGCGGTGGTGGGGCGAGTCGGCGGCCCCGGGTCGGACGGCGGCGAGCGGATGGAGGCGGTGGCGGCGTCGGTGTCGGCGAGGCGGCGTGGTGCGGCTCCTGCGCGGAAGAGAGGAAGAGGGGGTCAGTGGGGGGCCGAGGCGGGGTCGCGGCTCGCGAGGGGGCGAGGGCGGGTAGGCGGCGCGGGCAACGGTGCTCACCTGGCTCAATGGCGGCGGCGGCAAGCTCGAACTCCGGCGAGAAATCGCCGGGGATTCGGGGCGATCTAGGGCTTGCGAGGGAGGGGAAAAAGGCGGCGGTGGCGTGCTTAAGAGGGCCGAAAAAATTGGGGAGGAGGCGAGGCCGCTTCGAGACCGAACCGGGCGAAAAACGCGGCGGCGGTGTCCATGTCGGGCGCGGCGGCGGAGATGACAGGCGGGCCCCGCCTGTCAGCGGCTGGCGCGGGGCGGCGGCAGATAATATCTGCCGCGCGGGCGGCGGCTTGCAGGCGCGCGCGCGTGCGCTGGCTGGGCGCTGGCTGGGCCGGCGCGGCCTAGCAGTCTGGCGCGGCTGTGCTGCTTTCCTCTTTTTTTTTGTTCTTTTTACTTTTTCTAATTTCTGTTTAGAATTTCCCCCGTAACTTTTTCATACGAACTCCGAATTGGGTGAAACTCGTTCCTAAATTTTTATAAAATCTAGGAGATCAACCTAGGGTCAAGTGGTACTTGATTCCACTAGTTTACAAGGGTGGAAAACACAAGTCTTAGTATACCCTCTCGTAGGAGCATTTTAGTAAAATAAAATAGGGTTTTGAAAATAGTGTTTTGCCGAATCATCTCAATCGAAAGTTTTGCATGAATGATTATGATGCAATGCCATGAATTATATGCGGAACCAAATCTAAAATTTGGGATGTGACATCTTTCCAAATCCATCTGTAACTCTTTTGGTAGCTCCTGATTGCTTGGCTGAATATCTGCACTTTGACGACTTAAAGAATCTCCTATAACATTTGCTTTACCTGGGGAGTAATTGATGGTCAAATCATAATCTTTGATTAGTTCTAACCAGCGCTTCTGTATCATATTCAATTCCTTTTGAGTGAAGAAATATTTGAGACTTTTGTGGTCAGTGTATAATTCACATCTTGCTCCATAAAGAAAATGCCTCCATCCTTTCAGAGCAAAGACTATTGCTGCTAGTTCCAAATCATGGGTGGGATAATTGACTTCATGTGGTTTTAGTTGTCTTGATCCATAAACAATTACCTTCCGATCTTGCATTAACACACAACCTAAACCTTATTTAGATGCATCACAATATACTATAAAGTCCTTCCCTGTTTCAGGAACTGCTAATATTGGAGCGGTAGTTAGTCTGGTCTTTAACTCCTGAAAACTTGCTTCACACTTCTCATCCCAGATGAATGGTGTATTCTTCCTTAACAATTTGGTCATTGGTCCAGCTATCTTGGAGAAACCTTTAATGAACCTCCGATAATAACCAGCAATTTCCAAGAAACCTCTAATTTGTTTCACATTAGTGGGTGCAGTCCATTCTAATACTGATTGAACTTTGGATGGATTTACAGTAATTCCATCTTTACTGATCACATGACCGAGAAATTCTACCTCATCTAGCCAGAATTCACACTTACTAAACTTAGCATAAAGCTTATGTTCTCTTAGGATCTGCAATGCTATTCTCAAATGATCAGCATGCTCTTCCTTATCCTTGGAATATATCAGAATATCATCAACAAACACTATGACAAACTTGTCCAAGTACGACATGAATATTTTGTTCATCAGATTCATGAATATTACTGGTGCATTGGTCAAACCAAACGGTATGACAAGATACTCATGGTGTCCATACCTTGAGACAAATGCTGCTTTGGAACATCTTCTGGTTTGATTTTTATCTGATGGTATCCAGATCTCAGATCAATCTTGGAAAATACTCCAGCTCCTTTAACTTGATCAAACAGATCCTGGATTCTAGGTAATGGATACTTATGCTTGATGTTAACATTATTGAGATTCCTATAGTCCCCACACATTCTTCTCCCTCCATCTCTTTTATCCACAAAGATCACCGGTGTTCCCCATGGGGATACACTTTCTTGAATGAATCCTTTTCTGGCCAACTCATCAATTTGCTCTTTGAGTTCTTTTAATTCTTTTGGACCCATCTTGTATGGTGCTTGAGCTATTGGTGATGTACCCGGAATTAGATCAATAGTGAACTCTATCTCCCGGTCTGGTGGCATTCCTGGTAGCTCTGCTGGAAATTCATCTTGAAACTCATTTACTACAGGAATAACTTCCAACTTGACCTCCTTCATTGAGTTCAACTGACGATCCACCATGATATGAATGTGCTTATCTGCTTGATAAACTATCCTTGCTCCACTTGGAGTCTTAATTGAGACGATTTTATCCTCACGATTAATCTGAGCCCCATGTTCAGTCATCTAGTCCATACCCAGCACTACTGCAATTCCCTTCAAAGGAATCACATAAAGTTCCGCAAAGTAGGTACAACCACAGATCGAGATAACCTGATCTTGTTTAATGTGGTATACAACTACATTTCCCCCTTCCGTCGCTACGTTCATAGGGTTTTCTAACGTTGCCCTTCTGATCCCAAATTTATCACAGAATTCTTCAGAAATGAATGAAGTAGTTGCACCGGTATCAAATAGAACTTTTCCGGGATTGGTAAGGATATTGAGCGTACCTATCACTGCATGCTCTAAGTTATCCACCCCCTCCAGGGTTGCGCAGTTCAACTTCCCATTAGGTATGTTCCTCTTGCCATTATTGTTCTTGACAAAATTTCCTCCTCGATTGGGATGTCCATTACCTCCACTGGCTTGTCCTCCACCCTTTGTAGGCCAACCACCCGGTGGTTTACTCGGACAATCAGACTTAATATGACCTTTCTGGCCACAACCATAACAAATGACTACTGGCTTTTTGCATTCCCTCTGGAAATGCCCTGGAAGTCCACAATTGTTGTAAATAACATTTCTCCGGGGATTGGACTGATTTCCACCATTGCCCTTGTTATTGCTATTGTTGTCGTAGGCTTTGTTCCTGGGTTTGAACTCGAGATTGGTTTTAGGTTTACTTGCCTGAATTATCTTAGTTTCCTTCTTGGGTCTCTTCGTTCTATCCTCTTGGACATTCTTGTAGTTATCTTCAAAAGTGATGGCTGCATCCAGTAACTGCTGTAGGTTTGTTTATTGGCCAACCTCAACTACATCATCACAAACGGATTTAATCCTCGCAGAAAACGCTTCTTTCTCTTCTCTTCAGTGCTCACTTCATCCTCGGCATAACGAGACAGTTGGCTAAACTCCCGGATGTACTTCATGACACTAGTATAACCTTGCTGAAGCTCCTCAAACTCTCTCCGCTTCAAATCCATAACACTCTCCAGAACATGATATTCACGGAACCTCTGCTTGAACTCTTCCCAAGTATACTCTCTTCCTGGCTATTGCATGGTTAACTGATTTTCCCACCATGATGTTGTAGGTCCTATTAGCAGATGAGTTGCATACCTCAGCTTTTCTTCATCATTACAACCTACAGTCTTCAGCTTTCTCTCTGTATCTGCTAGACAATCTTCTGCATCCATTGGTTCAGGAGCTGATGCAAAAGGTAACGGCCTTGCATTCTGCAAATCAGAAAGACTCACTCCTCCACCTTCACGTGCTCTCTGGTTTCCAGCCCGTCCCAACAACTCTACCATAAACTTGTTTTCGTTTTCTTGCATCATTTGCATATACTACATAAAATCTGCTCCATTAACGGCCTCATAGGTGTTGGTGGTAATGTTCCCTGATTTCCGACATCTGCATCTGTCTTCTCCTTGGCTTCGCGCTCCATGCGCTGCTGCTCAGATTCGGTTTCTACACCCGTGTCCATGACCCCCTAGTCCTGCATCATAAAGCGAATACTCATAATTACATCATGCACATGTGTTCTGAGCTCAACTTTACGCACAGAACTTGTCACACAATGGAAATCAAAATCCAAAATAAAATCCAAATATGCATTTCACATATTATACATTACAAGACTCTTAACAAAGTACAAACTCATTACACTTGTACCCTACGGGTACCATAGTAAAATAAGCATACTACCTCACTTACTTATCTACATCACTCTCTCGGATTACAATACTCAATACCCAATGCTTCCTAATAAGCCACCTTCTTCTAGTATCCACGACGCTCATCATACACGCCTGAAGTCCAACCGTGATGACGTAACATCCGTCGCACAGTCTGTGGAACAAATGGCCTTCCAGAGGGAACATACTCCATATCTGAAGTGTCAGGACTTGAGTCATTACTCTACCTAAGCGCATTGACTCCATCTAGCTCAGCTGAAAAGTCTTCAGAATTATTTTCATCATTATCATCCACTTGCATCTCCGGAGCTTCATTCCTTGAGTTGTCAACAGAATACATAGATCCTGTTGCTCCC
Organism: Avena sativa; assembly: GCA_916181665.1. NCBI lineage: Eukaryota > Viridiplantae > Streptophyta > Magnoliopsida > Poales > Poaceae > Avena > Avena sativa. Next base: position 41,729,383 of record OV702285.1, on the reverse strand, counting down.
CAAGTGCTCTGTTGGGCAAGATAGTTAAACACCGGATAATGTATATTCCCTGGGTTTTGAGAAAATGTTGATGATTCAAACACTCTATCCTCAGGATCTTCTTCATCATCCTGATCATCTACGAATATGGTATTTCTACTACTGTTACTAGGATTGGTTCTTGCACCCATCCAACTGGATTGTCCAACATTTCTGTTAGACCCATTTATGGACATCTGATTTCCTTGGGATCCTTCAAATGATCCCATTCCCCATCCATCAGAATTCCCGATAGGAAGTTCTGAATCAGACCCTTCCTCTGAACCCTGTGGTACAGGATACCTCATATCTAATATAGGATCATGGGTAGTTTCTGGCCTAGGTGAATAAGGATATGGTGTAAAAGATTCGGGATCTATGGGTATATCCTTAAAGATTGGTTTTGTACTACTCCTTGCTTCTTTCTCCAATTGGAATGCTAATTGTTTTCTTCTTTCCGGATCAGTTAGATCCTCTAACATGTCATTTTTATTTTCAACAATAACTTGATGGGTCTTATAAAATGACGCAACAAGTGTTCGGTATCAGTCCATAAACTTGGAAGCTAACTTAGGATGCTTCTTTACCAAAGTAAGATGATACGATACTGGCTCCAAGTCTATAGAATCATGTGGAATCACAGAGAATGTGCTTCCTTCTAACTCCTTGTCTCTATGCTCTCGGATATTGGCTATCGCCTCCACAACAGCAACATGGTATGCTGTTAAATGACTCCTACCTTCACCTATAGGTAGATTGTGATATAATCCAAGCTCCTCTGGAAGTTGGATACTCACACGATACTTGTATAACATACGACCATCATAATAAGTTATGGTATTCGCCGGAATTCTAGTTGGACAACTAAAAATCCTTAAAAGTTGCCGAAGCTGATCAGTGAATGAACCTTGGTAGTCATCGAGAGTCTCCTCTTTCCTTACCAAAGTTTGTTTTGGAAACTTTGGTGCCCTAACTCTATATATAAGAATATTCTTTTATTAGTAATCAGTAAGATATTGCATCATAACAAAGAATTATCACACTAAAATATATAACGGAATATCCTCATTTGAATACCCATTATACATTTTTAGAGAATTCTTTATCGTTACTATACGCTCCTACATGTAATACCCTTTACTAGGTTTCCAACCTAAGGTCAAAGCAATTTGCTCTGATACCAACTGGGGTGACCTAGCATCCCACTACATGTGTAGTACACTATAGTCATTGACATGACATCCATAGAACACTGTTCCATAAATATCACATCCCTCAGAGTGGTACAACAGAAACATTGCGGGTCCATATTACAAACATACACACATTATTATAATTAAAATACCAGAAGTTCAAGACTTCAAAGGATTCAACTTACAAACAAAATATAAAGTGTTTCAGCGGACGATTTAAAAGTAACAACTCCAACTAAAAGTTGAGCTCAGCAGCTTATTATATAGGGTTCATGCTGCTTGGCCCTGTTGATTACTAATAATTAGAGCAACTAAGCTGATTCGTTGCAATCTACTCCATATCGGATCTCGTAATCCACTCCTTCAACAACACTTGACAGGTCAGGCTCCTCGTAGAAGACATCACCTTGACATTCTGCTGCATACATTGGATCAAAGGAAAAGGTGAGTAACAACGTTAACTAGCAAGTTCAATATATGCAAGGTTGGAAGTTTGATGCTCTATCTACCACCTCGGACTATAAGTCCTTGGCACTATGCAGTTTTCGTAAATCTTTCTTCAAAGATTTATTTTATTATTAAAATCTATGCCCATCAGCCTTCACAGGTTTACCAAAACTTTCATGGAGTTCCTTTCCTGCCGCGTTCGTAGCTCCTTCCTAGAAAAGGGAGTAACAAGTTACAATTTTTTACACTCTGCAGAGGTGCGTTACTTTACCCATGAGAGATCAACTCCTTGTTGCACAACCGGGCATACTTTCCCATCCACAATTCCATGATGTGGGGCCCAGTAGGTGATCCAAGCCAATCACTGCCCCCCTCACGACCTCGCATGCCTCCTTGGTGTACACCATGCCCACCCATTGAATTACGGCAATGGTTTGTATAGACTGTTAGATGCCAGAACTATCGTGGGACGATGAGGGTTCCCACCCATATGCTGCATATCCTCTACGAATTACCAATTAATATGCATGCTACAAGGATAACAGCCATGACCTGCACATCCGGCTACATGCGAGAGGAAGAATATACAGCTGACTTCTCCATCCCATTCCAAATCTCATGGTTAACGCATGATATACGGCGCTAGAATCACTGATGTCATGGGTTGTTAAGTTCCTAGTTGATCATTATTGTTGCAAATAGAAACCTAAGTTGTGTTGCTCCATTGTATCATCACTTAGGATGAAATCAAAAATTTATCTATTTGAGAAAATAATATTTTCTTTCTTTGAAACATAGATGATAACACACAATTTTCAATTACTTTGATAAAGACTCTTCAAAGGACATGAGCAAGTGATGAATTTGCCTTGTGATTGCAAGGTAGTGAAGTCGGATGCTTGCACTGAACCTTGAGCTTCTATGTCTACAAAACATCATTATTGCCCGGTAAGGACAATATTTAAAGAAGCAAAATGAATATGCATAGTAATGTAATGCATTATTTATCATTTATTTTCTTTGTGTGTTTTACCCATTATTTTAGTTCCAAGACTTCCTTTAAATAATAATAAAGGATTTCATTTAAAAAATAATCTTTAATATTTATTGAATATCCTATTTGCCACTTTATAAGGTAATAATTTATTTTTAGAAAAACTTAATATAAATTCCTATATTTATTTATTTAATAATTCTTTTATGATTTAACATTTAAATAGAAGAATTTCTTTTTATAACTTCGAATATTTATTTAGCATTTTTCTAAAATACTAAAATAATAATATATAATAAAAGTGATTTTTATTTATTTTTATCCTCTTTCTATAATTTTATAAAATTCCATAAACGGAATATATATATCACAAAATTCTTGTCTAAAAATTATATTCATACAAATTATTTCTTAATTTATTTAAATAGGTTGGGCTATTATGAATCCAAAAGTATATTTTTATTGTAATTTTTAGACTTCTATTTTATTTTCTAGAATTTTATTTAACTCTAGGGTATTTTGGGCTTTTATTAATTATTAAAACTTTTCTTTTTAAGTTTTGGGCTAGTCCTATTGGGCTCATTGGGCCAATTTTGCCCAAGTGACCTGACCAAAAGGGCACCCCGAAGGGCTCTGTCCCTATTGTCCCATTCCCACTGACGCCCTCTCTTTCTCGACCTCACTTCCTCTCCTCCTCGACCCCATGGTCACTGGCGCCGTCGTCGTGCTCTGGCCGCCGCTGTGGTCCTCCCTGGCCGCTGCCATGGTGTATGGCGAGGTTGTCGAACACGCTCCTTCATCTCCTCTACCTCGATTTGATCTTGGGGCCCTCCCATGGCTAGGCTAGCCCCCTTCTCGAACCCTAGGGTTTGGGGATGGTGTTGCTAGCGCCGCCGTTGATACTCCCGTGGTGGTGCGCGGTGCTCGTGCGCTACTGTGGCCACTGCCGTGGCTGGTGCGGGTTGCAGCACCCCCTGGGGTGCTCCCTGTGCCATCACGATATCGTCGGCGCCCCTTCTTCCTCTTCAATTCTTTAGTGAGTACCACCGGTGAGTTGTGTCTTTGTGATCACGCGTGCCTCTGGCTACCTCGAGTACCTATGTGTGTATCTAGTGGCCAATCTATATTTAGGTTTGCACTGATTCTAGGGTTCATCCCTGGTTCTTAGTTCATCCCTCTGTGCTTGTGAATTGATGCTATGCTCTGGTAGTGATGCTCAGTGAAGAATGTGTTCTCTGCACCTTAGTGCTTGTTGTCATCCTTAGATTATGTGATGTTGTTGTTGATCTGATGTTATGTTGATCTAATGTTATGTAGATCTGATGCTAATGGTTCACAGTGTTGCCTCTAGTTGGTAATATGGTTGCTTAGTGTGTTCATCTCCTATCAGTATCTTGATACTGACAGTAACACTGTCAGTGATGATCCACTACACCAATGAGTATTTGCTTGTATGCTCCTCCATAGACCAGGCTTAATTATTATTAGAGTCTAATGATTCTTTGGAGATAATTTGATATATTAAATGATCTCTGAGTATGGTCTCAGGGAAATAATATATATTGGTCTGCTAGTTTATTTATGAAAGCTAGACTATCTGTTTGGCTTAGATGTAGGATCATTTCTTGTGAAACCATCTTAGAATGGTACACAAGTTGATCTTGTTGCTGGCTTTACTTATGGTCAGTACTTGAGAATTTATAGATGCTTAATGATAAGTTGAAAAGTTCACTTAATGTTTGTGCCTATGATGCTGGTTTGAGGCTCTAGGAACTAGGTTCCTGTGTTGCTGTCACTTTCAAAGCTGGTTAAGGCATCATAGTTACTTACTGGATCTTGGATCCTAGTTGGTTAAGTTAATTGATTTGTTTGTAGCTTATAAGATCTAAGGTGCTACTCTTCTTGGAGATGTGCCCATATCTTATAAGAACAGATGATGGAACATATAAGTCGCCCTTTTTGGTACCACCAAATCTATGACGCTGGTATGAGACTTTGGTGTGTTTGTTAGAGTTTGGTTTTGGCCTTTATATTTGAAATCCTCTAGGATAGGTTCACCCCACTTGGGTGATCATTGAGAGGTTGTCTTATGAAACAACACATATTTTCTGTTTGGATAAGATGAACAGATCATGTGGATGTTTATGACACTCACCACAAAATTTGATGATTGTGGTGGCCTGATGTGCTGGTGGTGTTGCTGGCCTGATCCAATCCTTCACCTTCTGATGCTGTTCTTGTTTCCCCTAGTTCCTATGCTTGGCCTTGATCAAACCTGCTCCTCCTAGCTCCGGTGAGCTTGACCTTGCTATCCACCCAATACTTCCCCTCCTTATGACATCATCTGGTGATATTTGGATTGATCTACTATGAGGTTTTGTTGGCCGGTTTGCTTGGTTTTGGCTAAGCTGTTTGTTCTTTTGTGGTGTGAGCAATGGAGAGGTGCACTAGTGCTTGCCCACGGCTATGCTTGGTCCGTTTACTTTTTTGAGCAGCTGTGGCTGTGTCGACAGCACACCCATGCATTTTGGTGATTGAGCTACTTGTGTGTCTGCTGCATGGTTGTGGATATGCTCAATGAGATGTTCTACCTTTTGATCTTGTTACTATTTACATGCCTGGTGAAACTTGCCCCTTTACTTGTTGTGATCATTTGACTTATGGCTTATTTATTATGAAATATTAAATTCTTTCATATTGGTGAAACTTGCCCCTAAAAGATTTACTCAATCATGTAAAGTTGAGCAGTGCAACTCACTGCTCTCTACTGAGAGTAAAAATTAATAACTTAACCTTCAACTTTCCTTTTTGTTTATTCTTTGTTTTGCAGGTACAAGATTTGAAGATTCAAGATTAGAATAGGTTCACTTTTAGACATATGTAATCCTTTGTAATTTTGTTTCATTCTTTTGTAATTTTGTTTCATCCTTTTGTAAGGAATTTGTAATAGTTTATTAATATATATTTATTCCTCATTTTGTAATTTTATTTTTGTAAAGATTCTTTATTGTCTAATGACTTACTTTTTGTAACTTATTCATGAAATAAAATTATGGAATAAATATTCATTTTCTTAATTGGATTTCTTATTTATAGTTTCTATTACTATATATTATTTCTTGATTAAATAATATTACTAAATCATAACTCTAATCTTTTAAAATATAAACTCAAATCTCAAGTTTGAATTCAAATTCTTTCCCCCAAAATACACTAATTCATAAAGATCATGTCAAAATTTATAACGATCACTCTCTAGAGCTATTCCTATACTTAGAGAGTGAAAGAAACTCTGATCACTTTAAATTTTTATTTGGCGAAAATTTTACCCACATTTTGCAGACTAATACATGCACATGCACAATTTCGTAAATCTACCCTTCGTTTGTTCCTAAATGCTGGGATATTACAAAATTCCTACATGTCCACTCTTCAATCAACGTGATGCACGTGATGAAGAATCTTTGCGTGAACCTGCTAGGCTTACTGGGCATGTATGGGAAGACAAAATATACACCACAAGCACGGGAGAGCCAGCAACGAATGAAAGACCCAGATAACATGCATACACAGAACAAGACGGATAAAGGGCGTCACTTAATTCCTACCAGCTATGCTCTTACCAAAGCAGAGAAGGAAATCTTTTTTGAAGTCCTTTACAGTATCAAGGTCCCATATGGCTTCTCATCTAATATAAAGGGGATAATAAATATGGCAGAGAAAAAAATCCAAAACCTAAAGTATCATGGCTGTCACGTGATTATGACGCAGTTTCTTCCGGTTTCATTGAGGGGGCTTCTACCGAAAAATGTTCGAGTACCCATTGTGAAGCTATATGCCTTCCACAATGCAATATCTTAGAAGGTAATGAATCCATATATTCTACCAAGGTTGCAGAAGGATGTGTTCCAATGTCTTGTTAGTTTTGAGTTGGTATTCCTAGCATCCTTCTTCAATATTATGACGCATCTCTGGGTTCACCTAGTCGAAGAGATTGCCATTCTTGGTCCTGTATTTTTACACAATATGTTCCCCTTTGAGAGGTTCATGGGAGTCTTAAAGAAATATGTTCATAACCGTGCTAGGATAGAAGGAAGCATCTCCAAGGGCTATTGAACAAAGGAGTTCATTGAGTTATGTGTTGACTTTATTCTTAACCTTAAGCGATTGGTGTTCCTGAATCGAGGTATGAGGGGAGACTGAGTGGAAAAGGCACGCTGGGAAAGAAAGCAATGATATGTAGGCACGGGCAATCTTTCACTCAATTACACTACATAGTTCTACAGAATTCCACCTTGGTAGCTCCATATATCGAGGAACACAAGAATATTGTACGCTTCAACAACCCGGGGAAGCCTGACTCCTAGATTAGAGATGAATGATATGTTGGAAACGTATCTATAATTGTTGATGCTCCATGCTTGTTTAGTATCTACTTTGATTTGCTTTGTCTACACTTTGAGGTGCTTTTTACATGTTTAATGGTACTAACCTACTAACAAGTTGCAATAGTACCAGATGCCTGTTTTCTGCTGTTTTTGGTTTCAGAAAAGTTAGTAAAGAAATATTCTTAGAATTGGATGGGACAAACGTCAAAGTCAATTACTTTCCGTGGGGAACAAGAAGTCCAGAGGGGACCTGGCAAGGCAGGCCAGAGCGGCAAGACCCACCCTAGGCATGGGTGGGCCCTGCCCTGCGCCTGGGAGGGGTGTTGGACCCCTGGCCGCCGCCTCGGCCTCCCCCTTCGCCTATAAGAAGCCCCTGATGCAGAAACCCTAAGCACCCGATCAAATCTCCACGAAACTGTCTGTAGCCGCCGCCACCATCGTCCCTAGATCGGGGGGATCTGAAGTTCTTCCCGGCACCCTGTCGGAGGGGAGATCATACCGGAGGCCTTCTCCCCAGTATGTTGCGTGAGTAGTTCCACCTTGGACTATGGGTCCATGTAGTAGCTAGATGGTTGTATCTTCTCCTTTGTGCTTTCATGTATAGATCTTGTGAGCTTCGTTCATGATCAAGATCTAATCTCTTTGTAATCATGCATGTTGTGTCTGCGGGGATCCAATGGATATTGAGATTATTATGATGGTTTGATTAATGGTTTTGTCTTTATGATTCTATCATGTCTGTGTTGTTTGTGATCTTGCATGCTCTCCATTGTTAGTAGCTATCTTGGCCAAGTAGTTGCTAGTGACTCCAAGAGGGGGTATTTATGCTCGATAGTGGGTTCATGCCTCTAGTTTCCAAGGGAAGTGACAATAATCTCTTCGGTTGTAGATGTGCTATTGCTACTAGGGAGAAGAAAACGGTCTCTTGTTCATGGAACATGTGGACTGTTTACCTTACACACTTTGCTTAAAGAAGCTGTCTGTTGCTTGCAACTTAATACTTGGGGGGGGGGTTAGATGATAACCTGAAGGTGGACTTCTAGTCATAGATGCAGTTGGATGGCGGTCTATGTATCTTGTTGTATTGCCCAATCGAATATCATAGGATCTTTCTGACTAGTATTGCATTGTTATGCCTTGCTCAGTTCCTATCAATTGTCCTGTTGTAATTTGTTTACCCTTCATGCCATGTTGTTTATCTAAGGAGAGCACCTCTAGTGAACTATGGACCCCGGTCCAATCTTTACCATTGATACATCTTCCACTGTTACTTGTTTACTTGCTGCAAACCATTACCTTCCACACCATACGTTTAATCCTTTGTTACAGCAAACCGGTGAGCTTGACAACCTCACTGATTCGTTGGGACAAAGTCTTGAGTTTGTGTTGTGAAGATATCCACTCTGCTTGCAACACCTTCGAGACGTTTCCTTCCTCCTTCAGGTTCGATAACCTCAGTCTCTACTGAGGGAAACTTGCTGCTGTACTCATCACACCTTTCTCTTGGGGTTCCAACGAAGTGTCCCACGTCAACACTAGGTGCACGCATCAAGATTTCTGGCGCCGTTGCCGGGGAGGCTAAGGACGTCTTCACTAGGGGAGTCCTCCACTTCCTTTCTCTTTACTTGGTTTTTAGTTTTCTTTGTTTCTTTTGCTAGGTTTTGTTTGCCTCTTTTCCAAAAACCCAAAAAAATAGTCTAGTTTGGTTTGCTTGCTTTATTAAAAAACACAAAAAAATAGTTCCTACTCTAGTTGGTGGTCTATTGTTGCCTTGCTTGGTCATGCTTTCTATCAATGGATGGTTTCTTTGAAACTAGTTCTTATTGGTAAGGTGGGTTCATGGAAGAACAAACGTATTATTATAAGGAACACCGTTTGTCACAAAAATGGAAACACTTATGGGAGCAAATTGATAAGCTAAATACTATTGCTAGAGAGGTGTGCTCCACTTATAATGTTACTTATTGCTTTGATAAAGCTTGTTGTTGTAGGAGGTATAAACACCTCCCTCTTCAATGTGAGTATAATGATAATGTTACCATATCCTCTTATGTTAAAGGAAATTATGACTTTTATGATGTGGAACAAATTGAAGAATTTATTGCCTTCAAGGGTGCATTTGAACTTGGCAGTTTGCTTGAAAATACTGATGATTCACCTTTTGAATCTAAGGTTTATGAGATACTTAAAATTTTCTTTGATAATTACAAGGAAGCAAATGGCTATATTCTTAATTATTTTAATAGGTGCTTTCCACAAATGGAAAACACTAATGCCTTGCAGGAGCCTATGGAAGAAGAAATTGCTGAAACTGAAAGCTCATTAGATGAAAAAGAGGAGGAGAGTGATGGTCAAGAGGAGGAAGAATGGATCTAACCATGTGTACCTTCTAATGAGAGTAACTCTTTATCCCTTACATTATTTGATTTTCCCCCATGCTTACCAAAGGAGGACAAATGTTATGCTCCTGTGGATCCTTTTGAAATGTCTACTTTGGGTAAAACCTGTGAAGGTTTTAATCCCACTATTTTTGAGCTTGATAGAAATTATGTGTTTTAGCTCATGAAAAGCCGTCTTTATGTGATAGTTATATTGTTGAGTTTATTCATGAGGCTACTAAAAATTATTATGAGAGAGGAAAATATGGTTGTAGAAGTTTTCTTGGTACTGAAACAACTCTTTATGTGCTGAAAGTTTTGAAGTTACTCTTGTTCTATCTACCCATTCTTGTTACTTTTTTGCTTCTTTGATTTATTTTCTTACAAGATTCCTATGCATAGGAAGTGGGTTAGACTCAAATGTGTTTGAATTTGCTTCTTGATGCTCTCTTTTACTTCAACTCATAGTTCTTATGTGAGCATCTTCTCAAATTATCATGCCTAACTTAAATGCGTTAAAGAAAAGTACTTGCGGGGAGATAACCCAAGAGTTTCCTTGAGTCTTGAAAGTTATTACTTCAGTAATGACCTCTTCTTATCCTTTTTGTTTGTTTTTTGTGCCAAGAATGACCTCTAATGAGAGGGAAGTAAGATTTGGGGAGTTGCTGTCCCGAAACAGATTTTTGTCCTCCACCAAAAATATTCGTGAGGAGTCTCTGTAACTCGTATTGAGCTCAAAAGTTACGACTAAATCCCCCAGTATGTTAGATAACTTTCGTTAGTTCAACACTTTTTGATTTGAGCAACATAAGATGTTTGAAAAAATCGGTTTCTACCTGCTGGTCTGTTTTGACAGATTTGTGCCATTATTTGCAGTTGCTTCTTATTGAATCCTTTTTGAGTTCTCTTTAGGTGAATTGAGATTTTTGAAGGAGTTACTACAGTAGTTTGTGTTTTTAGTAAAAAGCCTTGTTGTTTCAAAGCTTTGCCAGAGGTCTAATATCTTTTGAATAAACTAATGTTGTTAATGAAGATTGTGTGAAGTTTTGTATGAATGAAAAATTTTAGGTGTAGAGAGAGAATGATGCAGTGAGATGAAGAATGGACAAAAGCTAAAGCTTAGGGATTCCACCATGGTGTCACCCCAAGAAATATCCAAGAGGTACAATCGTCAAAGCTTGGTGATGCCCAAGGCATCCCCTTCTTCATCAATAAAAAGCTTAGGTCTGTCTAGACACTTTGTTTTTATTGTTTCATGCATAGTTGTGTTGTTCTTGGAGCATCTTAGTTTTAGTTTGCTTTTCTTAGGTTGTTTAGTTTGATTAAATAAAGAAGTTTGGACCCCCATTCTCTCTGTGTTGTTTTGCAAATAAGTTGCTTGGTGTTGGAAAGGAGTAGTAAGTTCTTGCTTGAAGTGCAAGAGGAGCTTGCATTGACTGTGACTTAGACTTTGCATGACATGCTAGGTGTTTTTTTGACCTTATGCTTAGTGATTATTGCTATAGCATGTCTTGTTCCAAACAATTGGGATTTCTTAGTGTGCCTTGAAAAAATTATGCGTTGTTTTAGCATGAAAAAACATATTATTGTGGTATTCTCCTTTGATGCTTTGCTTGGGTTGACTTGGCACATGCTCACACCATGTGATGACTATGACAAGTCACCATTAGCCTCTGTGATCATTTAGTCCTTGACTTGTGGTACCACTCTTTTCTTTTATTAGTATGCTTTGTTGCACTGCATGATTATGGCCATTATTGCTCTCTTAGTTGGTTGCTCCCAGTCTTTTGCTAGCCTCCACCTGTATGAGTAAGTTCTACTCATGCTTCCAACTTCCAAGAAACCAAGTTTTCCAAAGTGTCAACTATAAACTCCTATGCATGGTTTGATACACCATTCCAAGTATATTCTTGTTTTTAACTATCTTCTAATTAAAAACTATTTTGTTATGTGAAAACTTAGTGATTAAAGCCCTCACGAACTTGATGGCACACTTTATATTCTTTTCCCCTAATAAACTTGAACCATTGTGACAACTTTGTTGTATATGCTTGCACTTATAAGTTGGAATTAGCAGAACTGTGTTGTCACGGGGAACATTTTCAACATTGCACTTGTACTTTGTACTCAGTTAATATCATGCTATTTTGTCTATGGATGTCACCAGTGTGAAATAAAGAGGGAACTTGTAAGTCCATGGAGTTTGTATCCTGTGTTAGAGAAACACCTGGGCCGCTAGCCTAAGCCATGCCTAATCATGGTGGAGACTTGCAGCATCACCATAATGAGCTATCTATGAAGCATCCTTAATAAAAAGCTATGCATATGGTAAATAAAAAGATTGGGAGATGCTCATTGTCTGCTTGCCTTGTCATTTTGGTTATGGGAAAGCTCCTATACCATGTGCAAGGGGTACCCCGTTGGCGGTTCTCAATGATATGCAAATACTTACAATGACAAGAACTTACCTGGGCCCAAAGTTGAGTACGCATGAGGTGTGGCCCTCGTATTCAAGGGACTTGAGATTGCCAACTTATACTTCGTCAAGCATATACTCCATCTTTGCCACTTTAACCTTAACCACTTCAAGATGCTTATGATAGGGGCAATGAGGGCTGAAAGCTAACAAGTACCATAATTTTTGGAAGCTCTTTTTGAAACTTGTAATCCCTGCTTCCTTTACAAAAAAGGGCATTTCTTCCACCACTATTGAGTCTCCACCTTCTACCTTTAGGCACCATTAAGAGAACATAGTTGTCATTCTGTGTGCAGTATAACAAAGCTTATTGATTGATGCATATTGTGACATTACTTGTTCTTGTGCTACTTGTTTCTAGTCACCCTTGTGAACTTTTAAGGTGTCCTATGCATCTATATTGCTACTCTATAAGGGACAAGCTGATTGCCACTATGCCATGTTTTCTGTATGTGAAACAAACAAACGTTTTTCATTGCATATTATTCATGATCTTTGTTTGTAGCTTGTCATGTTGCATGAATAGTTACTCTGTCCTATTGTTATAACTCCATCTTTCATGAACATGTTTAGAGTTCTTTGATCCTAGCTTTCAATGCTTGCAAATGGTTGGATCTTTATTGTGAGGGTGCATGTCACCTCAAAAATTATTCTTTTATCACTTACCTACTCGAGGACAAGCAGGAGTTAAGCTTGGGGATGCTGATACGTTGGAAACGTATCTATAATTTTTTATGCTCCATGCTTCTTTAGTATCAACTTTGCTTTGCTTTGTCTACACTTTGAGGTGCTTTTTACATGTTTTCTGGTACTAACCTACTAACAAGTTGCAACAGTGCCAGATGCCTGTTTTCTGTTGTTTTTGGTTTCAGAAAAGTTAGTAAAGAAATATTCTTGGAATTGGACGGGACAAACGTCAAAGTCAATTACTTTCCGTGGGGAAAAAGAAGTCCAGAATGGAGCCGGAGAGGCCGGCCAGGGCGGCCAGACCCACCCTAGGAATGGGTGGGCCCTGCCCCGCGCTTGGGAGGGGTGTGGGGCCCTTGGCCGCCGCCTCGGCCTCCCCCTTCGCCTATAAGAAGCCCTCGATGCAGAAACCCTAAGCACCCGATCAAATCTCCACGAAACCGTCTATAGCCGCCGCACACCATCGTCCTTAGATCAGGGGGATCTAAAGTTCTTCCCGGCACCCTGCCGGAGGGAGATCATCCCGGAGGCCTTCTCTCCGGTATGATGCATGAGTAGTTCCACCTTGGACTATGGGTCCATGTAGTAGCTAGATGGTTGTATCTCCTCCTTTGTGCTTTCATGTATAGATCTTGTGAGCTCCGTTCATGATCAAGATCTAATCTATTTGTAATCATCCATGTTGTGTTTGCGCGGATCCGATGGATATTGAGATTATTATGTTGGTTTGATTAATGGTTTTGTCTTTATGATTCTATCATGTCTCTTTTGTTTGTGATCTTGCATGCTCTCCGTTGTTAGTAGCTATCTTGGCCAAGTAGTTGCTAGTGACTCCAAGAGGGGGTATTTATGCTCGATAGTGGGTTCATGCATCTAGTTTCCAAGGGAAGTGACAATGATCTCTTCGGTTGTAGATGTGCTGTTGCTACTAGGGAGAAAACAACGGTATCTTGTTCATGGAACATGTGGACTGTTTACCTTACACACTTTTCTTAAAGCAGTTGTCTGTTGGTTGCAACTTAATACTGGAGGGGGTTCGGATGATAACCTGAAGGTGGACTTCTAGTCATAGATGAAGTTGGATGGTGGTCTATGTATCTTGTTGTATTGCCCAATCGAATCTCATTGGATCTTTCTGACTAGTATTGCATTGTTATGCCTTGCTCAGTTCCTGTCAATTGCCCTGCTGTAATTTGTTTACCCTTCATGCCATGTTGTTTATCTAAGGAGAGCACCTCTAGTGAACTATGGACCCGGTCCAATCTTTACCATTGATACATCTTCCACTGCTACTTGTTTACTTGCTGCAAACCATTACCTTCCACAGCATACATTTAATCCTTTGTTACAGCAAACCGGTGAGCTTGACAACCTCACTGATTCTTTGGGACAAAGTCTTGAGTTTGTGTTGTGCAGGTCTCCATGTTGCTTGCAACACCTTTGAGACGTTTCCTTCCTCCTTCAGGTTCGATAACCTCGGTCTCTACTGAGGGAAACTTGTTGATGTGCTCATCACACCTTGCTCGTGGGGTTCCAACGAAGTGTCCCACGTCAACACTGGGTGCACGCATCAATGAACACATGAAGACTTTCGGCAGTTGGTTGCGAACACATCTCATGAATGACACCACTGTTGGAGATCAGCTCTACTTGTTGGCTGGGTCACCATCTTCTACTATGCTGAATTTCCAAGGGTACGAGATAAATGGGAATACATTTTACACAATCGCCCAAGATAAAAAAGAGCACCAACAAAAACAGTGGTGTCCGCTTTGATGCAACAGACGAGAATGGGCAAAAGGACACATACTATGGTTACATAGAGGATATATGGGAACTTGACTACGGAGTTTCTTTTAAGGTCCCTTTGTTTCGGTGCAAATGGGTAAACTTGAATGGACAAGGGGTAAAGGTAGACCAATGGTACGGAATGACAATATTGGATCTTAACAATCTTGGTTACAGAGAGGAACCATTCGTCCTAGCCAATGATGTGGCTCAGGTTTTCTATGTGAAGGACATGTCCTCTAGACCAAAAAAAAGAAAAAAATAAGCAAACAAATACATCATATGATGAGTGATGGCTCTAAAATTTGCCATCTTTCTCTGTGTTTAAACATTGTTTTTAGTCAAGCAATTGACAAGAAACTCTCAATCCTTGCCACTAATGACTAATAATTGCAAAGATATGCAAAACCTTTCTTTGAATCATGTTGTGCAGGAAATCACGGGGTTTAATGCGAACTCAATAGTCATAATGAAGGAATTAGAAGAAATCCACATGTCCAAGTAATTGGGGAGCAATTTCTAGGCGCCACTGCGCGTAACGTCCATAGGTACGGGCAGGGCCCGCCCGTACGGCCTTCCCATACGGGGTGCCAGCGGATTCGTCTCATCAAACCCTACAACTTTCGTGAATACGCCTATATGTTTTGAGGCTCCAGCCGCCCAGAGAGCCGCCATTCTCAGATTTCATCACAACACCACCAAAGGATATCCACACCATTGTTCATCCATCCCTCCACTAGCCATAGTCATTGCTTTGTACTTTAGATCTCCTTGTCATTTGGCGACCATTGTAAGAATATTCGATTTCAATCTAAGTATTTTGCACAATGATATCTATCCTTGATCTATTTGTTATGAGTGAGTAGTCCTCACGGGCTGCGGATTGAGGAGAAACCTTGTAGCAATTATGTGCATCTAATCGTGGGAGTATTGTATTTTATTTGCAATTGAGATTTGTATCTTTTGTTTCTTTGTATCTTGTCTCGATCTGTGGACTTGTAGGTACCCAAGATCCCATAGATTGATAAAGGCTTGAGGTGAGATACTTGGCTAGCGGAGATCTCATAGGAACCCCAATGACAGAAACGGTAGAACGGTCTTCGCTTAGCGACCCATTCGGGATCACAACAACATCACCACTTAATGCTTTAATATGCGTTCTTCACTTAATAATCATTTATAGCATGTGGCTTCGGTGTGCACTCAGTTGGATTAAAATGCTATTGCTATGCCCGCTGCATCACGAGGGATTTAGTATACTAGGATGTGTTGCCCACAAGAGATTATCTCCGTTCAAACATTATACATGACTATGCTTATTATTATGTTTTATCCCATATGATGTGCAGCTACATGCGGGTCTTCAACCCTGGCTTATCTCCATCCATTGATTCAACCCACTATAAAAAGTAAACTAGATTGGTCCGATAAACTAAGGTAAAACAAAATAACAAAGTCTTACAGACATATCCATATTTATTTCCTTTTACCATTGCTTTCCAAGGTTCGATTAAACCTAGGTCTTCTAGGGAAAAAGCTATTATACTATATCCGTGAATCCGGATCAAAGGTATGTACCCTTTTTCTGGCGCCATTGTTGGGGAAGCAATTTTGATATCCTGGTGAGGTTTCTAGAGACCTTGTTATTAGTTTTATTATTAGTTTGTTGTTTTATTCTTGTTATTATTTTACTTTCTTGTTATCTATTTGAAAACCCAAAAAATAGTTACTTGTTATTTGTTTTCATTACTTAAAAATCACCAAAAATATAAGATCCATGGCTCAAAAGAGACTTGGGGAGTATGCTACTCCCACCGATGACTTTATTCGTGCACCTATCATTCAGCCTGCTGTTGATGCGAAAACTTATGAAATTAAGCCCAAACTTTTAAGCTTGGTTCAACAAAACTAATTTGGGGGCTCATCCTCTGAGGATTCAGGTTTGCACTTAAATACTTTTACTGAAATTTGCGACATGATGCGTATTAAGGATGTAGATCCAAATGCTATTAAATTGAGATTGTTTCCTTTCTCTCTTAGAGGAAAGGCTAAGGACCGGTTGCTAGCTCTACCAAAGGGCACTATTAAATCATGGGAGGAATGTACTAATTTGTTTATGACTAAATTTTTTCCCCAGCTAAGACTATGCAGCTAAGATCCAATATTACAAGCTTTAGACAAGAAGACCGTGAGCCACTAGCGCTTGCATGGGAGAGGATGAAAGAAGCTATGATGAACTGTCCTAGCCATGGGATGGAAGAATGGCTTATATTACATTTCTTTTATAATGGTATTAATCCAATGTCTAAGTCTATGCTAGATATTGTAGAAGGAGGAACAATCATGGGAAAGTAAGTGAGTGTTGCAAAGAAACTTCTTGATGATATGCAAAACAACCATGCCCAATGGCATGTGGAAAGAACCTCAAAGGGAGTAATTTCAATTACCGAGGTGAATAATGAAGAGCTTACATCTAAGGTAGATGAGCTACTAAGCATAGTAAAAGGTAAATATAATACCCAAGTTAATGCTATTGCTACTGATGTGAACTTTATAGCTCGTACTCCTTTTAATCCTGCATGGAAAAATCATTATGCTTCTAATACTCAAAAACATTATCCAAATCCTGCAGGAGCTCCTTATAATAGTTATGATAATAATAAAGGAGCAAACCATGGAATCTCTCGTTGGAACAAACTGTTAGAACATTTATTCAAGCTCAAACCGAGCAAAACAATATGCTTATCAAAATCACGGAGAACCATGAGAGTAGTATAGGAAAATTATCTAACCAGGCCGTTGCAATTAGAAATGATGTGCAGGCTCTATAGGAAAGGACAAAGACCATGGAGGCTCAATTGGGTAAAGTTGCTGAGAGCCAAGCTCTCATCCTAGAAAAGTTTGCTGGGAAACCCGAGCCAAACCCGGTGGAAGACCTCAAGGTAATGAGGGTTGAAAACAATGAAGAGAAACCTGCAGAGCTAGACTATAGCAATGCGCTAACACTGGAATATACTATGGATGATCTATTAAAGATGATCATCATAAATAATCCCGGTATAGAACAAGGTAACGATGCTATGTACCAACAATTTATACAACAAGTAGCATCTAAAGTTTGCGAGCTATAAATATAGTACAACACACTAGCTGATAAGCTTCCTGCTAAGCTATATGATATATTTGAGCCTACTATTAAATTTAAATTGGGAGTTAATAAGATATCCGCACTTTGTGATCTTGGTGCGAGCGTCTCAACAATTTCCAAAAGTTTATTTGACAAGTTAAACTTGGGGCCATTTTTTATCACTGAATTAAGACTCTACCTAGCGGATTCAACTTATAAACAAGCTATTGGGATCAAAGAAAATATAGTTGTTGAAATAAAACGTAGTCCCGCACTTATTGATCTTGTTATTGTGGACATGCCTAAAGATCCCATAGCACCTATAATTTTAGGTAGGTCATTCCTAAGAACTATCAAAGCTTTGATTAATTTACACGAATGGAATGTAAGAATTGGGCTACCATCTAGAGATCCTTTTATAGTCCATTTCCCTAGGAAAAAGAAGGCCAAGCCTAATGATGATGATGGTATAATTACTTTGAAAGCTAACTATTTTGGAGTGGGTATTCCACTCCTCAAACCTAAATGATTGTCATCTGGGTCAAGTTAATTGACCTTAACTAGAAGCGCTTCATGGGAGGAAACCCATGTGAAATATTTTTTTAATTCTATCTTGTTAGTTCTGTTTGTTTATTTTGTTTTAAATAAAGAGTGTTCAAGAAGACCTTTTAAGAGAGGAGAAGAAATAAGGTAATCCCCGAACACTATTTTTACTAACATATGGCCTAAAGTATTGCTGAATTTTTATAAAGTATGACTGTTATTTGACTTTTGATGAGATGTGCAAAGATGCACGGAGCTACTAAAAAAATGTTAAAGTTTTTGCATCTCACAGTACTCGTAAAGACCTCTGGTACGGTTGAAAGGGACCGTACCGTGTGTCCGTACCACATCAATTCAAAGAAAAATAGAAATCTCGATTTTTGCTGCAGTGAACAGTGTAGATAACGACCTGTGATACGGTCAGACGCGCCCGTACAGCACGCTCATACCGTATCCTCGAGAAAAACATCAGATTTTAAGAAACATACTGTGTTGATAATAACCAGCAGTATGGGCGCGCATGACCGTACCGCGTGCCCGTACCGAGTGTACCACATGGGAGTAGCCATCGCCCCCAAGGTAAGTCACCCGGTATGTGCGGGGTCCGACGATACCGCCCGCCCGTACCATGAGCTCGGCCAGCATAATAACCCCAAGTAAGGTAACTAAAAAAACCCAAATATCAATATCTCTTTCTTCTTCCTCCAAACTCCACTCTACCTCCATTGGGTCTTCAAATTTGCTCAATCTTTCTTCGATTCCTCGCACTCAATCGATCTAAGGTATGATTCTCCTCCGATCCCTAAGTTATTTCTGCAAAAGTTTCACTCAACCATTCACCATTGTCAATCTAGACTTAGGTCTTGTTTTTGATTCAATCTTGATGTTGAGCATGCTTAGCATTGGTTTAGAGGAGAATTATTTTGTAACTACTGTAGAGGATCACATATGCTATGTTTCTATTGGATCAAAATTTATTTTTAGCAATCTTTATTATTTCTTATTTACTCAATCTTAATATTTTTAGATGAACATGAGGAGCCATACACGTGCGGTGGCTGCAGCGTATTCCGCACCACTCGTTGATACGTTGAACCCTGAGTCACTTGGTATCGATTTCACCGAGGAGTTCCACTTGAACCGTTTTGACCGTCTGAAGATTCGGGAAATCAAGTCCACCAAGTGGGCACTCGAAAGGTTTTCGAACGTCTACCTAATTGGCCAGTGCCCGACTGGATTGCCAGAACTTCTGATTACGGGATTGAAGCCCCCAACTGGGTTACCAACTTGGCATTTATGCCAATTTGGTTTACTTTGCAACAATGTTGGTTTGTATGACTTTGTCTTTCAGGATGTCGTCACGTATCGCCGCTTGACACTTGAGTTCTTCATCACCTTGACGCATACGGTGGATCATTACTATTGTACCGAGGAACAAAGGCCTGGAGTTGATCGCGCCAAATTTCGCCTCATGAACCGTGAGTACATCCTAACACTCGACCAATGGACTCAATGTTTTGGGTTTGCCAAAAACGCCACTGATGTATGCACAACTACTTTTGTTTTAGACCCTGCACCTTGGAAATATATTAACTTGATGAGAATCCGTTGAAACAAGCGTAAGGCAAACCAAATTGATCACCCTGCTATCCGCTATTTATTTTATGTGATTTCTAACACCTTGCAGGCATGTGGTGAGTTTACTAGAGTTAATAAGGAGTACATGTTGATCCTCGCTAAGGCTGCTATTGTTAATTGTAACTTAATGCCAATTTGGGCGCTTTTCTTGTGTTTTACCTTAAGCAACAGGCTCTTCAAACTCGTGGACCCATATGTGCATGAGTAGTTGTGACTATTCTTGCATGTGCACTTCATGTTAACGTAGGTAATATCCAACCATTGGTAGGAAGTAATTGTCTCGGTCTCTCTACTCTGAGAGCATGTGGTATGGTCTCTAAAACTCATGGTAGATATTTATTGATATACATGAAGTGGATCACTTGATCCAAGCTCATTTTCCTAATGGTCTCTTCTCTATTAAGGAGGGACGTTTGCGTTATGATGCACATCTCGAGGCTAATATACCCCAACAAGAGATACCCATGAGAGGAGGATACGATGAAGAAGCAGAACAAGAAGATCCCGAACAAGATGTTCAACAACCAAACTACTAGGCCACCTATGAAGATATCTACACATTCGGAGGAAATATCCTAAACATGATCAACTTCTCCATCAACCTTCGAGATGCTACCGCAAGCCTCAACACCCGGTTCCAGAATTGGCATGGCCAATGGAACTTGGAAGATTATCCACCACCACCACAATAAGCAACAAAGGGGCTTGAAAAAGCCTAAGCTTGGGGATGTGTTCCCCTTGCAAATTTATTTGTGTAATAATGAGGTTGTATTCTAGCTCCTTGGGAGCTTTGAAACGCTCGTGTTGTCTTATAACACTTTGCTTTTTTCCTTTGATTTTATTTTTATTTTTATTTTATTTGTTTGATTTTCTTTTATTATAACCCTTGCTTGGCCGCAAGATCCTTTCTATTCTTTAATCCCCTTCCTCAAAAATATAAAAAGATTTTTCCGTTTTCCTTTTTTCCGTAAATGTGGATTCACACTTTGCCTCTTTGCTTTTATATTATTATGAGAGTAATCGTGTTTGAGTTTTGAAGGAACACATCCCTATAAGAAAGAGAATCATGAAGTCTCTTATGAGAGGTATGTCCTATGTCTCCCACTTTTGAAGTTTGAGTTGTTTATCTTAGTTGGTCGATTTGCTAAGATGTTATGCATGTGGGAGTAATTTAATTTAGTTAAAGTAAAGCTTTTTATTAGTATGATGGTTAGTTGTTGGAGCTCTTGATCTAGTTATTTTAGCTAACCGAGTCTTGCCTTGGAAATAATAATGCCAAACAAGTACAATAAGAAAAAGTCTAAAATTTACGACTTGTTTGATGAATGATTGTCTTGAGAATATACCCTTGAAGATACGTAACCCCATAGATATTTTGATAGTCTTGACGACACTCATGAAAGGAGTTGTTTGATTGAAATAAAGTCTAGTGGAAATTGTGATACATGCCAAAGCTAACCTTGTGGATCAAACCATGGTACTAGCTCATGAAAAAGAAAGAAAATTTCTGCTATTTATGATCCTAGTGCACACCTTTGGGTGCCAACAACTCCGCTAGATTTTGAACGATCTATGGTATAACCCCGGATTTCGTCTATGAGTTGATGACATGATTGGTGTCAGTGTCAATGTATGAGAAAAAGTATTGGTATTCTCAAATTTTGTGTAAACACTTGCAAAAATAAACATCCATCAATCCTTGAAAGAAAGTATGAAAAGAAAAAGATATCTTTGATGATCCACATAACAAGTCCTTGGCATGGTCTCATTACTACTCTACGATTTTTTTCTTGAAGTGTTTTTGATAGACTTGTTTCATTGATGTGGGTGTAGATAAGGCACTTCATTGTTATATTACTTAGGACATGAAAATATCTTACTCAATTATGTTATTTAAACATCCTAGTGTTCCTTGCCAAGCTGAGAGTAAACTAGAAGAATTGGATTGATTGCTACACTGCTAGTTATTCATATTGATATTAAACTCTACTTTGATTGTCTTAAATTGCCAAAACCTGTATAGTACTCTTGTCATCTCTCTAACTTTGTTAAGCCTCGCAAATGAATATAGTGTTATGCACATATGACTACCAACCATAAGTGAATTATTATTCTCATTCTTTCAGGTTTAAATGCTGAATTCCTTATAGTTCTTTTGTTTCTTCTTGCTCGAGGGCGATCAAGGTTTGAGCTTTGGGGAAGTTGATGGCCAAGATCCAGTAGCCAAATCGAAGTGGTGCCGCCATATTTTGGCTCCCCGCACCGTGCTCGTGCGAACCCGTGCAACCCCACTTCCCAGCTCGCTGCCTAGCGCCGTCCCCCGCCACATGGCGCCTGAATGTCGCCCATGTGGCGTCGACGTGGTCCTTGTATCATCACCTAGCAAGGTTTTCCACGGTGGCATCTGATGTGGCCCTGGCCCCACTAGTCAGCCACTATGGGTAGACCCGTATTGACCGTTTGCGCTGACATCAGCGCGTGATGTAGTAAATGGTTTAATAATTTTAGAATGTTTTAAATCTTGTAAATTCAATAACTAATTATTTATATGTCAAAAAAATATATAATATATTAACATGTTCAGAAAATTGAGATCTATCTTTTAAAACTATAATCATGCATTATTAAGCAACTTAAATGACAAGTTTAATTAGAAGAACAAATTGACCCCCTCTTATGTCTCCGGGGTTTCTCCGAATTAGGGTTTATATCCCTTGGGACCCGTTTAAATTGCTAAGCATGTATTAGTGTTACGTTTAAGGTGATATCATTGTCAAACCGCGGAACCCTAGCCCCTCAAATCTCGCCTACCTAACCTCCTCGCTTAGCCGCTTCGACTCATCCTCTTTTTCCCTTTTGCAGAAACTATGGAACCACACGGCAGAGAAGAAGAAAAGGAAAACTTTCTCCAGGATATGATCCGCAGGGAAGATGTCGATGTCACCTCGATGTTTCTGAACAACTCTGGCCAGAGAGATTCTCTTCTTGACCAGAGAGACGACTTCGTGAGGGACAAGCCGACGGCTTCCTGAGGGAGAAGCCGACAACTTCGGTGAGGGAGAAGGCAACGGCTCTAGTGTAACATTAAATATTACAAAATCCGGCGAGGTTCATATATATATTTATTAACTAATGCTCTACTGTCTATATACATATATTAACACTCTTTCTTCTTTTAGCCCTCTGGATCGAGCGAATCTTCTGCAAAGAGCAAACGAGGCCCAGCCAGAAAGTTGGAAGACCATGAAAGGTACAGGATCGAAAAAGTCGCTGAAGACGGTGAACCGACAGCTCCCTCTCATGTTAAAAACAAATTTGTAGCACAATACGGAGTTATTGTTAGGGACTACATCCCGATCACCGTTCGAGAATGGAATAGTCCAAAGGAGGGAGGAGCTAGATATGTCGGCGACAAAGCCAAAGATTTTCTTTGGAATAAGCTCATGGTTAATTTAATCCTACCAATGCTAAAGGTGGATCCAAATGTGGAGGATAGATAGAATGACGATACCATAAAGTAGAAAGTCAAGGAGTAGGATCTTAAGAAGATGGCCCAACAATTCACGAACTGGAAGAAAAGATTGCACCTTAACTTTATCGTGAAATAGAAGACTCCACAGTTCACTGGAGCGTATGAGAAGATAAAAGACGATTGGGATGACTTTGTGGCGTACAAGCAATTGGATCTAGCTCTGAAAAGGTCTGGAATGAATAACAAAAATGCTGCTAAAAAGCAGTATCGCCATACTATGGGGCAAGGTGGCTACAGAGCTAGCATGCCTAAGTGGAAGAAACTTGAGGGCGACCTTCTAGCTAAAGGGATCACTCCAGAGACATAAAATTGGCTTGAACGTGTAAATAATTGGTTTTACGGGTATGTGGGCATGTTGGACTCAGAAGGGAAGTGCATATATAACAAAAGACATGATGAAAATCTCATACCCATTGAAGACATTAGAAATGTAGTAAAGGTTGTTTAAGAGGGAAGGTTCCTTCCCGATAGAGAGAATGACGAGCTCACACTCGCCCTTGGGAATGATGAACACACAGGACGAACACGAGGCACATCAGGCTCCAAACCATGGAAAATTGGGTTTCCCGTCGGCAGGAAGAAATATCCCCATATAAGCCGTAAGAGGAGAAAGTAAAAGGAGGAAATTGAAGCAAGGAAACAAGCAGACCAGATGCATAACATAGAAGAACAACTAAAGTGGAAGCATGATCAAATTGATGCACTTAGCAAACAAGGTACTACCGGACCATCTCAGCGGCACATGGTAGAACCTGCATTCGTTGCTACCAGTCTATCTAATAATCGGAAAAGCAGCGTGGCTTCCAGAACTATGGGGTGATGATGATGATGATAATGCAACAACAATGGCTCCTCTTGGCTACACAGTGGATGATATCACGGAGATGACACATTGCGAGCTAGATGTGAAAGTTGTGAACATAACCATGAAGGTGGCGGTCGGCTATGCCTTGCCAATTGGACCTAAACCAACTTACTATTGTTGTCCGGTTCCACAGGGCTATGCTATTGTCAGGGTGGATGAAGTTATGAACGGATTTCACCAGCTGAAGCTTGACTACCCTGCAGGTGAAGGGGATGTGATAGAACTGGGTGAAGCCAAAAACGTCACCATTCTATGGAGAAAGGAAAACATCATGCTTACAAATCGGATGCCTAGGCCATCGACTTCTCAGAGCACTCCATCTTCGCTGCTGCCTTGATATGTCGGAAACGTATCTATAATTTTTGATGCTCCATGCTTGTTTACTATCTACTTTGCTTTGCTTTGTCCATACTTTGAGGTGTTTTTATATTTTTTCTGGTACTAACCTATTAACAAGTTGCCACAGTGCCAGTTGCCTGTTTTCTTCTGTTTTTGGTTTCAGATAGGCAGAAAATCAATATTCTCGGAATTGGACGGGACAAAAGCCAAAGTCAATATTTTACCATGGGAAACACGAAGCCAGAATACGAGACGGAGGAGGCTCACCAGGGGGCCACACCCCCTGTCCACGCGGGTGGGCCCACCCCACGCCTGGGGGGGTGCATCCGCCCTGGCGGCCCCCCTGCCTCGCCTCTTCGCCTATAAAGTCCCCCTGATGCCAACCCCCTAAACACCCGATCAATATTCCACGAAACCGTCTATAGCTTCCGCCACCATCGTCCCTAGATCGGGGGATCTGAAGCTCTTCCCGGCACCCTGTCGGAGGGGAGATCATCCCTGAGGCCTTCTTCTTCATCATGCCAGCCTCCGGTATGAAGCGTGAGTAGTTTCACCTTGTACTACGAGTCCATGTAGTAGCTAGATGGTTGTATCTCCTCCTTGTGCTTTCATGTATAGATCTTGTGAGCTCCGTTCATGATCAAGATCTAATCTATTTGTAATCATGCATGTTGTGTTTGTGGGGATCCGATGGATATTGAGATTACTATGTCAGATTGATTAATGGTTTTGTCTTATTGATTCTATCATGTCTGTGTTGTTTGTGATCTTGCATGCTCTCCGTTGTTAGTGGCTATCTTGGCCAAGTAGTTACTAATGACTCCAAGAGGGGGTATTTATGCTCGATAGTGGGTTCATGCATCTAGTTTCCAAGGGAAGTGACAATAATCTCTTCGGTTGTAGATGTGCTGTTGCTACTAGGGAGAAAACAATGGTCTCTTGTTCATGGAACATGTGGACTGTTTACCTTACACACTTTGCTTAAAGCAGTTGTCTGTTGCTTGCAACTTAATACTGGAGGGGGTTCAGATGATAACCTGAAGGTGGAATTCTACTCATAGATGCAGTTGGATGGCGGTCTATGTATCTTGTTGTATTGCCCAATCGAATCTCATATGATTTTTCTAACTAGTATTGCATTGTTATGCCTTGCTCAGTTCTTGTCAATTTCTCTACTGTAATTTGTTTATCCAGCATGCCATGTTTGTTTATTTAAGAAGAGAACCTCTAGTGAAATATGGACCCCGGTCCAATCTTTACCATTAATACATATTCCACTGTTACTGTTTACTTGTTACAAACCATCATCACCTTCCACACCATATAGTTAATCCTTTGTTACAGCAACCGGTGAGATTGAGAACCTCACTGTTCGTTGGGCAAAGTCTTGAGTTTGTGTTGTGCAGGTTTCCACGTTGCTTGCAACACCTTTGAGACGTTCTCTTCCTCCTACTGGTTCGATAACCTTGGTTTCTTACTGAGGGAAAACTTGCTGCTATGCTTCTTTACACCTTGCTATTGGGGTTTCCCGACGAAGTGCTCCACAACACCATCATGCCTCACCCATCTCTAGCGCAATAGTCGTCTCCGCCATCTCACCCGCCTCCAGCACAGTCTTCTTCACCGTCGCGGCAGCCGTCTCCAACGCAGTCATTGGCGCCGCCGCGTCAGCCGTCTCTAGCATAGCCGTTTTCGCCGCCACGGCAACCGTCTCAGTCCACTATGGCTTAGGGACAAAAGCAGAAGAGTACCACCACTACTCTAAGGAGTGGTAACCGATCACCGAGACATCGACTGGAGCCCCTCCCAAAAGTACCAAAGGTTCCTCCCAAGAGACTTTACGACTATACTCTAGAGGAGAATGATGTGATCGCAAAGGCCCAAACGAAAGAGTCATTTGGTAACTTGAAGCGGCCGAAAAAGCCAAAGTTCCCGAGCACCAAAGAAGAAAAATACCGAGTGCAAAAAATGTTGAAGACCCTTCATCAACCCGAGCCAAGGCTGTCATCAGACTATGAACACTCTATTCTCAAGTCCCATGCGGCAAATGTACGATTGGAGAGTAGTAGTGCAAGCGGGAAATCAGTTCCCCAGCTTGGAGAACAAAAAAAACAATCGTTCCCCCGCTCAAGATGATCTCCGATACCAATGTGGGGTCGAGCAAATGTGCGGTCGAGCAGTATGATCCGAAGTATATTGCAATTTATGGAGATGCGGCCGCTGCTTATGGTATGAATATTGCTCAGTACGTATCCCAGTTAGAGTACTTCCCCGTGGCTGATGTAGCATACCAATACCGGCACGAGAACCCTCTCGTCAAACCTGAGGAGGTCAAGCATCTATCAACAAAAATGCGAATATTACATAAGTGGTACATGCAAGCCTCAAAGGAAGGGAAAAATGGATAGTGCCGGGAGTTAGAAATGAGCATTACAGGTATGGAGATGTCGAGATAATGATTGAATTTGACTATTTAAGTTATTCAATCAAGACGCCATCGACAAAGCGACTGTCAGTGCCTATTGTCTGTAAGTACTATTTCTGGAATTAAGTCTCTAGCTACCTCGCCTCTTTTATTGCATATATAATCATACTCACTATATTATGCAGAATGAAGATTCTCGAATGCAAAAGAGGATGCATCAATATTTTTGTTCATCAACATAATCTCCAAAATAAACCCAATGATATAGAGGATAAAATTGTAAAGGCGTTAAGGTTTTAAGAAACCAAAAGGGACATACTATTTCCTTACAACTACGAATGAGTGTTGTTGTCTTATGCACATTCTATTTCACTTGCTTGATGTTAAGTGTATAATTGATGAGTTATGTGTGCGTAGCTTCTACTTTATTCTGCTAATCATTCAACCTGACAAAGGAGTAATACAAGTCATGGACTCAAAACATAAACCCCTTGATACGTGGACGGACATGCATACAATGCTCCAGAGGTAATTTCAATCTCATGGCGCTATGTCGACAACTTTCGTTTATTTCCTAATATCAAGTAATTAATAACTCTTTTTATTCATTTTGTTTGTCGAGCAATGCTTAGAAATAGTTCACTAACAAGGCTAAAGTGAATGGAAATAGGAGCTTACATTTTAACCACTAGATGTAAGTACTACTAGCTAGATTTGCGCATCTCTTTGATTCTAGTTTTGATACCATTATCATGCTTTATTATTATTTTGATTGAACTCTATTCTCGACACAGGGACCCGAAAATAATTTATGTAGATACCATGTTTACGAGTTCATCTTGTAAAGGGCAGAAATCTGGATCAACATCGGGTACATAAACAATATTCACAATTTCATTTTATTATCATCAATTGTGTTTAGTTTCATTCATATATGTTGACTCCTTCTGTAAATTAGATTCAACGGCTGCGGGGCAGTCTTCTACTAAAGGATCGCGTACGAGCAATTTAAGAGAAATTGGCGGGATT
This sequence comes from Avena sativa, assembly GCA_916181665.1. Taxonomy (NCBI): domain Eukaryota; kingdom Viridiplantae; phylum Streptophyta; class Magnoliopsida; order Poales; family Poaceae; genus Avena; species Avena sativa. The sequence goes on along the minus strand of OV702285.1, from coordinate 41,701,516 downwards.
CTTAGATGCAGAGGTCCTACAACCAAAAAGAGAATACTATCGGAAGATATTGATAGTGTTATAAGGACCGTAAAAAGAGATTATATTTTGTACATATGCATGAAGCTCTTGTACCTTATGTAATATGTTCGACACTTCGATCTCTATATTCATGACAATGTTGAGTAATATAATGGTTGCTTCATTGCTGAGTGCAAAACACACACAAAAATGAGAAATAAAATAAATAGAGAAATACAAAATGAATTCTCTGTCGCGACACAAAAAGTACCCAAAATACAGTCGCGGCGGAGAAACATCGATCGCGGTTCGTAAATACAAATACGAACCGAGACGAAAGGTGCTGCCCCTAGCTCTAGACAACGGCCACGTGGATCCCCTTTAGTTCCGGTTCGCAGCACAATCGAGACAAAGGGGAAGGCGGGCGGAGGGTTTTAGTCACGATTGTTCCATCCTAGTTGCGCAACCAAGACTAGAACCCCTTACAAACCGGAACAACATGCCCTTCTCCACTGGTGTTATGTTTTTTGTTGCGTTTTACGAAGCTGCGTCGACATAGACTAGCAGTGATTCAGCCAATGTTGATGGCCGTGAAGACACCGGCTGGAGTACCGAGTCAATTTGGTTATGCATGAGGAGTGAAAACGACCCGAAATTATAGCAATTCCAAAGTTTGAACGTGGCAGTGGAGAAGTCACGGGAAGATAGTAATAAACGACATAGATGTATTCTGCACGTTCGCGTTTGATGTGGACGTCATGGTTACAACCAGCTTTTCTTGCTTGGTGCCACTAGAAAAGTATTTTGGCAGCGGCAGAAAAATGAGTCCTGAGTTAACGCACCTTACTCAGTCCACGATGGTTGGTTAACTATCACCACAATTCTAGGGATCTAGTTCTTCGATAAAATGGTCTCTAACACTTAAAAGATTTAAGGATTACATCCAGTCTCTAGTTAAAATACACAGAACGAAATAAGCCTAGCAAAAAGAGAAAACACTACAAGGAAACGGCAAGGCGCCAACGGCAGTTTCCTATGCCGACGGCCCTAGGCAGCCCAACAACGAGACCGTCGACCCAGTTTAGCCGTCAGTATAGGATCGGTTGGACCAACGGCAATCGTCGACGTAGATGAGGCCATCGGCGTAGGGGCTGACACGTGGCCTGAGAAGACTTGGCTGTGAAGGCGAAGCGATGGCGTTATACGGACGTCAGCGTCTTTATCGTCGGCCTAGGTTATATAGGCATAACTACCCTTGGATCACCTTTTTAGTCTTAGAATAATTAAAATAAAATAGTAAAAATTCAAATTTGGAAGTCCTTTGAGGTGTAGTTATGTAATGTGATTTACTTCTTAGGAAAAATAAAAACATAAATTTTGACATTTTTTGCAAAAAAAAACTTTATTTCTCGGTAAAATGGCCATAACTTTTACATACGACCTCGGATCAAAATATTTTTTATATGGAAATCGATCTACATGAAAAGTTACATCCGATTTGAACCATCTACAGTTGTTTACCAATTTTTTAGATTCCCCAAACTCAAAAGGGATTTTTTGAAGAATTGGACACTATTAGATAAATTTTATTTGGAAAACTTTACGGTACACTATTAAAAAGACATGATGCATGATTCAAAGATAATATGGATGTCATATTCGGATTCCTCTCATTTTTCCGATTAATTTATACATATTATTGCTGAATTCTAATTTATGGATTTATAGATATGAATTATTCCATATTAAATTCTAATTTACGGATTTATAGTTTAAACAACTCAAATATTTTAAAATTTTAGAAAATTGCTCATAGGCTATGCTGATTGGCAGGTTCCAAAGCTAGGCCGACGGCTAGCCATCGGCGTACCTGTTGCTAGCGCCAAACGGCCGTTAGTCAGTCGTCTAAGTGGGCCCATCTGACCTAGACCAATGGCTTTCTCTGCGCCGATGACAAACGCGCATGAGCTGATGCCATGCTACACCGATGGCTCATGTCGGCATAGCCTATGCTGACAGCAAACGGGGCTATACCGACGGATTCTGGTCGTCGGTGCCTCACCTGGTCTCTATAGTGAAAAGAGAAGATGAAATACAAAGAATCATCTAGTAACTATAGACCGCAAAAGGTGAAGGAAAGCAAATTCGAATATCATGTTGTCATCCATGTTATGTAAAAAATATCATATCATGTCCTCTAATCGTGTAGATATTTTGTAAATAGGTCTTAATTCTCCACACGTTGTTTTTATAAACAAGACCATGAACGGAAAAAACTGGTACATGACACCACTTAACTGCACTACAAAAATCTGGAGAGCGCCGAGGGCCGGGCGCCCTTGGCAAAGCCCCTAATTGCCGTCGGCACAGGCTGTGTCGAGGGTAGCCGTCGACGTACGCCCCTCGGCGTAGGAGGCTGTCGGCTTAGCGCGTATGGCCATCGACGTAGACTCGTGGGCGGAAGGCCCGGACTGTCCCTCGAATGGTTGTCGTCAGCACAGGCCACGCGGGCCCTGCCGCTCCATTAACGGTCGTCCATCCTAGAGCCAAACTACACCGAGGGCCTGGCCGTCGACGTAGGCCTAGCCAGCTCTAGCGCTGGGGACGCCGAGCAGCATCAGCCAAGAGGCTACGCCGACGGCATTGCCGTCGGCACAGAGCCCATCCAGGGCCAGCGCAGGGACGACACGTAGCGGGGGCCTAGAGGCTACACCGACGACATTGTCGTCGGCATAGTGACTGGCTGCCAGGAACATGCGCACGCCGTGCCGATGGCTATGCCGTCGGCATAGCATCTGCTTTTTATTTTTTATTTTTGTGCTTATTTTTCTTTCCAACAACAACAACATACATAAATAAATTATAGAAAAAGTTATAAAAGCAAGATCAACATCACATCATCATCCAAACATCATCAATATACAATAGCACTACGATAAGAACATCATCTAAACAAGATCATCACAAGTGCATACACAAACAAGAACATCACAAGTGCATAACCCCATCTAGTATCTAGCTCTAGCTCAAACCAAGGTGTCCAAGGGATCCTGACCCTAGCTCTAGACACCACACTTGGACACATATCCTAGGTCCACATGCAATGTCTCCTGAAATTCCGGAGCTCCGGCGGTCCTTTTCCATCGAAACCCTAGGAAGTGGGACCCGTAGGTCTACCCCTGTAGCTTTTTTTGTACGAGGTTTCAACAATGTGCTTTTTTGTTGGTTTAGGTTTGGTTAGGACATATCTATATGGAAAATCAAGGTTGGGACCTTATAACACATCGTCGCCCCCGGTATATCCGCAGCGGGACATTTCCACCTACACGTCCAGCACCCTCCTAAGTGTTATCGCACGCATGTGAAGGAGGTCACACCGGGGAGCTAGACGTTGCATCCATAGACCTTCCACCATGCTTGAACATACATTCTAGGTCCACATGCAAGTTCTCGTGGGATTTTGACGCTCCGGCGATCCTTTTCCATCGAACCCTAGGAAGTGGGACCCACAGGTCTACCCCTATAACTTTCTTTGTACGAGGTTCCAACAATGTGCATTTTGTTAGGTTAGGTTTGTTTAGGCCATATCTACATGGAAAACCAAGGTTGGGACCTTATAACACATCGTAGCCCCTAGTATACCCGCAGCAGGATATTTCCACCTACACGTCGAGGACTTTCCTAAGTGTTATCGCACACATGTAAAAAAGGTCACACCGAGGACTAGACATTGCATCAATGGACCTTCCATCACACTTGGACACACATCCTAGGTCCACATGCAAGTTCTCATGGGATTTCGGCGGTCCTTTTCGTGATGTCATTTTATGTGGGTGGAGACCGCTATTCAGAGCGCAAGAATCCCTACAATCGGTGAAAAAAATAACCACATTAAAATTATTGAGATTATACTAAATAAACAAGTAAAAATATAAGTCTAAACTAAATAAAAAAATAAAAAAGGCAATGCCAACAGCTTTTTTTATGCCGATGGCCACCCTCGGCCTAGATTTCCTACGCCGACGGCGTTTTTTATGCCGAGGGCCTGGTTTGTGAGCTGGTCTTGGAAGGGGACTACGCCGAGGGCCCGGATATTTGGCGCTCGGTGTAGTGGGCTGTCCAAATTTCATGTTGTGCTATGTGTAGCTGTTTAGGCTACCGTTGTCGTTAGGTCGGTATTCGAATTTTCATGTTACGGTACCATACCGATAATTGTATTGTTCCGTAGCACTGACACGGGCACTTGGTCATCAGGCGTACGTGATCTTGTACTGCTGCCTTAACTGGGACATAGCTAAGACACTTGGTCAAGTTACAGCGGAGTACCGAGCTTGCAAGCTGAATAGTAAGCAAATTAACTACCAACCTGCGCACATGCATAAACTAGACGGCAACTAGCTAGCTGTGACGACGACTCAGCTAATGACATTGACATACTCCGTGTTTAAGTTTGACTATTCAACGGCCTCGTGTGTACCTACTGTACTTCCTACCAACTTCCTACCTCGTTCGCCATGCATGACCAACTACCATGTGCGCGTATATATAGTTGATCCTCTACCTCGTTCGCCAGAGACGAGAACTCAAGTTCAATAAGAGAGCAAGCTAGCAGATACACGAACTCGATCGAGTTCAAAAAGAAATCAAGCCGAGTTCAAAAAGAACTGCGCCAAGGAAGACTGTCCGTGAGAATGGCCATGCCGGGGATATCGGTCCGTCGGAGCGCTCCGGAGCTCGTGGTGCCGGCGCGGCCGACGCCATACGAGCTTAAGACGCTCTCCGACATAGACGACCAGCAGGGCATCCGGTTCTACCGCTCCGGGGTCCACATCTACCGTCGGAACGATGCCAGGGCTGGCGATGACCCGGCCGACGTGCTCCGGACAGCCCTGGCTGAGGCGTTGGTGCACTACTACCCTATCGCCGGCCGCATCCGGGAAGCCACCATTGGGGCTGCAGGGAGCAAGCTCCTCGTGGAGTGCACAGGCGAGGGCGCCGTGTTCGTGGAGGCGGACGCGGATGCAACCCTGGAGGATCTCGGGGCCGTGACAGGCCCGCCGGTGCCGTACCACGAGCAGTTTCTGTGCGAGCCTGACGGCGCGTTCATTGGCGCCACCGTAGTTGGACGGCCGCTGCTCTTCTTCCAGGTCACGCGCATGCGGTGCGGCGGATTCGTGTGGGGCTTGCAGATATGCCACTGCTTGGCGGACGCCGCTGGCACGTCGCAGCTCCTGACAGCCATCAGCGAGTTCGCACGCGGGGTGCCCGGCGCGCCCACGGTGCCGCCGGTGTGGGCGCGGGAGATCCTCTCCGCCCGCAGCCCGCCGCAGGCCATCACGCGCCACCACCCGGAGTACGAGCCAGTGCCCGACGCCGGGAGGGACAAGGTCTATCCCGGAGACGCCCTCGTGCATCGGAATTTCTTCTTTGGACACCGCGAGATCGCCGCGCTGCGGGCGCTCGCGACGCCGGAGTTGGCCTCCAAGAGCTCGCGGTTCGACCTCATCGCGGCGTTCATGTGGAGGTGCCGCGCAAACGCCCTCATGTACGACGATGAGGACCTCGTGCGTGTGCAGTTCGTGGTGAACGCGCGCGGCCGCAAGGGGATGAGCTTGGTCGTGCCGCAGGGCTTCTATGGCAACGCCTTCTCTTTCGCAGTGGCCGAGTCGGCTGCAGGGGAGCTGCGCCGGCGTACTTACGGGCATGCGCTGCGTCTGGTGGTGGACGCCAAGGCAAATGCCATGGAGGACGGACATCTACAGTCGGTGGCTGACCTGATGGCGGCAAGTGGGCGCCCGCGGTTCGCGGTGGCACGTACATACGTCGTGTCGGATATCACGCGGGCCGGGCTGAGAGATGTGGATGTTGGATGGGGCCGCGCGGTATATGGAGGACCCGCGACGGCGACCCTTGCAACTTTCCACCTAGCGGGGAGGAACGAGGCCGGTGAGGAGGGCGTACTGGTCCCTATGCGGCTGCCGGCGCCAGCGATGGAGAGGTTAAAGTTAGAGGTGGCAAGTGGACTCGGTGTCATCGGGATCGATGCACCGGCGGGTTGCTCGTTGTCTGAAATAGGCTTTCAGAAACTTATTCAGACATAGTTAGTCTATTTTCTTAGTTCAAATAAAATGTACAATTGTATCGAAAAAATTACTATATTTATATTAAGTGCTCATTTTTTTTATAACCAGCTCATCATCAACAGTGGATTAGTTCTATTTTGCTTATATATAGAGATATATGTAGGCATTAATCTAGAGCGACAAATATTATTCAATTCAGAAAATGCTACTCCCTTCAATCAATAATAAGTGTCGTTGATTTTTTTCAACTTTATACTAACTAAGCAAGATTTATTATGGATTGGATGGAGTACTTATCTGGATAGCTAGGAATAATATTGAAAGTGATTTGCGTCTCGATATTTCTCCGATTTTTTTCTTGTGGACAATGTAACTATCATGTGAAGTTGAATGCCGCATGAATTTGTTGTGTTGCTCACTTGTAAATATAAATATTTCCTTATATAGAAAATATGTAGGCTCGTGGTATTTACAAAATTCAAATCTATTTACATTCCTTGAATTTTGGTAGGGGCCACTAATACGACGTATATGTAATCAAGGATGCCGCGTTTTAAGTTCTAAGGAGTTTCTTATAGACTATGTTGTGCGTCGTGTAAGGCCACATGTGTTCTGCCCAACTTCTTGGTCTAAAGCAGTCTAAACCTTTCCATCAGTGTTGATGGGATGGCCTCCTTGCGTTTTTTTATTGCCATGGAAATCGAGAATTACTTCCTCTGAAGGGCTTGTTCGTCCCGCCCCCGCGGGGATTTGGACTTAATCCCCGCGGGTCAGTCGGGATCGGTCATACCAGGAATCAATCCCGAACCATAGAGAACGCGTTCGGTTAGACTCGGCCGAGATCCCACTCCGCCCTAGACCACACCAACCCATCTAAATCGCCGGGATAAAAAACATCTAGCCCCAACTCGTGGAACTGTTCCATGTGTGGTCGTCCTGAATCGGTACGACGATAAAAAGCCAGACCACTTTTCTCTCTAGCGGCGGCATGGCCGGCGACGAGAATGGAGTGGGTGCCAGCTGCACAACTGACCGGAGCCGAGCACTCCCGAGCCTCGCATAGACTCGGGCTCTCCTCTGCCCTTCCACGCCTGGGCGCCAGGGATTGAAGGACGATGGTGAGGATGGAATGGGTGTCGGCTACACAATTGACGGGAGGAGTGGGTGCTCCCTAGCCTCACACAGAGCCAAGCCCTCCTCTACGCATCCACACCGGAGAAGAAGAAGTCGTGTTCCGTTAGTTTGGTTTCTCTCTATCAGATTCAGAGGTACCGTAGACTAAGTTAGTGATGCATGGATTATTGTTGGTTCTGGGGAAGGGATTAGTGGGGGTCTCGGTGACATGAGGGGATCATCCAATTCCTCGGGTGGTTTGTTCCACGTGGGGATTAGTTCCCCATGAACCGAACAAGCCCTAAATCTAGAAGGGGAAATGTCGGGCAGAGAATTATGCGAGAAATATACACCGTCTGCCCAACGTGATGTTCCACCATGATCTTTAGAACCAATGGATTGTTGTGCAAGACGTAGAGCTAGGATCAAAACAAAAACTTTTTTGCTCCAGCAAGACTCCATTGAGCCAATACAAGATACGGCCAATGTCAGAAGCAGTAGTTCGTACCTCTCGACGCGTAGTTGCGGAAGGTGAGGAAGCGCGTCGCGGTGGTGCCGTACGCTTCCTTCGCCTTGTCAGGCTCCGGCGATCAGCTCGATCCTGGGACCTCCAAGTCGCCGGCTCCGGTGCTCCTCCTCCCTTCGCCTCCAACTTTGTCGCCCAACACCGACGAGCACCGTAGGTGCAACACCGTCTCACACATGTAGAAGGTGGAACAACATCAAGTGATGTGCTAGCCTTGGTCTTGCCGCCGCGAGACAGGGAGACGGGATTGGCCAAGTCTAGTGAAACCCTTAGGAAGCAGCACTGGATATTTGTCCACCTCTGTCCACCTTCCTTTATATAGGAGAGTAGGTGAGGACACACAACACTTGTGTCCCTCGGTAAACCCTAACCCTAGTCATAGTGGGTCGAACCCATTGGCACTTGTCCCTGTTTGAACAAGTCCGACATACCAGCTTGTGATAGTCGGATCTCAATCCGCCTAGTTCCACTCTCTTAAGTGTGCAACCCCACAGTCTTATGCTAAGCCGGACACAACTCAATAGTCTTTCAATCAAAACCGTAGCTTAGTGGTTTTCCGACTAGAACTGATAATCGGCAGCGGCCTCTAGCAATACTTGCTGGGTCCAGTACCCGCAAGTGCCCTCAATGTGATGATCTGTCCGAGTTCCTTGGCCTCACGATATTGGTGATAAACCACAGGGGAGATTCCGTCATCCCAGTGCTGGTTTAACTCTCTTCTCGTTGCAGTGATAAATGATTTCTTCTGACTTCATTAAATCGGACTATCTCGGTCAACACTTGATTGAGTAATGCATGAACATGCTTCCGAATCATATCACACGAGTGGGCCTGAGAATATCTCTCCGTGGTAGAGAGGCAAATTCTGTCTTGGCTGATCCACATCAGGCAGCTTGCTTGGAAGTCGGTCCAAGACCACCCTTATGACTCAGTTATGGTGAGAGAAAGATGGAGTCAAAGCATTCTCTTCCACAACTCGGATCGTGCGATCCACTTAGGTTGAAGGATTCCATTGCGATAGCCGGAGCATATGACTGTATGCTCATGTCTTACTAACTTTTTGGATCAGTCCGACTATCATACTCTTCCTACTAGCCAATGCAAGGCAGATAGCATCTTCATGCATATGACACGTGAAATATTGTCATCTTCTGACTTACAAATTATTCTTGGTGGTGGGTTTTCCTCCCAACATCAAACGACTAAGAACAAACTGGCTAGAGCTAGATGTAAATATATGGTTTCATACCTGCAACAATTGCAATGACATACACAACTAAATCTAAGCCACATTCTTGGTTATAAAGATAAGACGAAAGGTGATCCTCTAAGGCATCGTTCCTAACACGGAGCTGGTCGCCTGTGTTAGACTAAATATTTGTAACATGTGAATTGTAACGTGGTGACCATGGAGTAGTACTCCACGTCACACATGATGTCATGCCTGCATACGGTTTGAATCAGATTAGCTAGAGATTAGCGATAGGATTCTTTTATCTATTTATCTCTTAGCCATCATAACTCCTCCCTGTAATATCGTTGTGTACCGCGCTATGTACCGCCACGCCTGGGGCTGTTATAGGCCTTATTAACACGGACCCGAAGCTCCCAATAGAGCTATCGTTTCCTCCAAAAACTAGTCTATCGACATGGTATCAGAGCCACCTCTTTCATGATCTAGCCGTCAAAAATCAGTCCACACAAAAACCAAGATAAATCTCTGCTGCCGCCGCCGCTACAACGACCAAGACTACGATCGGATCCCACCTGGTGTCCATGACGTCTTCTTCTTCATCGTCGACGACGCTCTCTGCTGCTCTTGGATCCCCTCCCTCCCAGAAGCTGACGCGAGCTAATTTCCTTTACTGGAAGACTCTCGTCTACCCCCCCCCCCTTTCGTGGCGCTCAAGCTCTCGGCTTGCTCGATGGCACTGACGCCGCGTCGGCGAAGACCCTAGAGGTTAAAGATGACAACCAAAAGAAGATCACACTCGCCAGCCCTGTCTATGCGGCATGGCTCTCGCGGGATCAGACGGTGCTCGGGTTTATCGTGAACTGGCTGTCACCGGAAATCATACCCCATGTTGTGGGGTTGGAGACATCTGCGGCGGTGTGGTCTATAATCACCGCCACGTGCTCCTCCCACTCCCGCACGAAGATCAACCACCTCCGAGGGGCGCTGAACAACACCAAGAAGAACGAGCTGACCGCCGCACAGTTCTTTGCGACGATGAAGGGCTTCGCCTCGGAGCTCGACACGGCGGGAAAACCTGTTGATGAAGATGAGATGGTTGGGTACATCCTCAACGGTCTTGACGCCAGCTACAACTCCGCCGTCGCCTCCGTCAACGGCAACCCCGGTACCACTCTTGATGACCTCTATGATCAAATATGTGCTAATGATATTCGCACTGAGATGCTCTCCGACACAGGACACGATACCAGCTTCACCTCCTCTGCCAACGTCGCCACTCGGCCATCTCGCGACGACAGCCGCGACCCCCGCCCACGTGGTGACCGTGGGCGCTCTCCCGCTCGCCCTGAACGTGGGGGCGGGGATCGCTGTGATGATGGAGGTCGCTGGCGCCGCCGTGATGATCAAGGACGCGACAACAACCGCGACGGACGTCGTGACTAGCGTCGTGATGATGCTGGTCATGACAACCGCCGTGAAGATGGAGGGCGTCGCTGCGATGACGGCAGCCGCCGTCGTGATGATGGAGGAGGTCGTCATGATGATGGGGGCGCCGTCGTGGCCGTGCCCCTACACCCTACGTCGACGTCACCTGTCAAATCTGCAAGATCCATGGTCATCCTGCAAGTGCCTGCTGGTGGCGCTATCAAGACCATCATGATTCTGATGATGATGGCGGTGAGAAGGGTGTCCATGTTGCATCCTACGGTGTCGACACAAACTGGTACCCTGATTCAGGTGCCACTCACCATGTAACATCGGAACTGAGCAAACTCCACACGCATGACAAGTACAACGGGCGTGATCGCGTCCACATGGCCAACGGCAACGGTATGCAAATAAGTCATATTGGTCATTCAACATTATGCACCCCACATAATTCTTTACATCTCAACAATGTTCTCCATGTTCCAAGTACTTCAAAGAACCTTCTTTCCGTTCATAAACTTACTCTTGATAATAATGTCTTCCTTGAGTTTCACCCATACTTCTTTTTGATTAAGGATCAGGCAACAAGGAGGATTCTGTTTAAGGGACCATGTCATGGTGGCCTCTATCCACTTGTACCTTCATCTACTGGGTCTCACAAGCAAGCTATCGTCACAATAAAGCCATCATCCTCCACATGGCATCGTTGTTTAGGACATCCTTCACCTTTTGTGGTTCAACAAGTACTTAGAAAAAATAGGATTTCTTATTATCCTGAAATAAATCCCTACATTTGTGATCCTTGTCAACTAGCTAAGAGTCATCAACTGCCATACCCTGTCTCTACTAGTGTTTCCACAGTTCCTTTGTAACAAGTATTCTCTGATGTATGGGGTCCAGCACCTGTGTATGCTGGTAAAAAATCCTATTATGTAAGCTTTATTGATGATTTTAGCAAGTTTACTTGGATATATTTGCTCAAAAAGCGTTCTGAGGTCTATCAAGTGTTTCTTAATTTCCAACAACTTGTTGAAAGAAAATTTGCTAGGAAAATAATTACTATGCAAATTGATTGGGGAGGTGAATATGAAAAGCTAAACAATTTCTTTCAAAAGATTGGCATTAATCACCATGTTTCTTGTCCACGTGACCATCAGCAAAATGGCTCTGCTGAAAGAAAACATCGTCATATTATTGAAGTGGGTCTTTCCTTACTTGCAAATGCACCAATGCCTCTCAAGTTTTGGGATGAAGCATTCCTCACTGCTACCTTTCTTATAAACCTTCTACCTAGCAAGGTAATAAATCATGACACCCCTGTTAAACGTATTCTTTATACAAAACCAAACTATGAATCTTAGAGTTTTTGGTTGTGCTTGTTGGCCCAATCTACGTCCCTATAACAAAATAAAACCATCTTTTCGCTCTACTAGATGTGTCTTTCTAGGCTATAGCCCACGTCATAAAGGTGTCAAGTGCCTAGACGTATCAACTGGTCGCGTCTATATTTTCCGAGACGTAGTATTTGATGAAAATATTTTTCCTTTCTCTGAGCTGCATCCTAATGCCGGCTCCCGTCTTAGAAACGATATTCTTCTTCTACCACACCACACGTCATCTAGTGGGGATGCATCTGTTAATGACTATATGCCTTTACCGTTTGTACCAGTTGTTACTAATGCTGATAAAGATGTTGCAGAAGAAAATACTTTGGCAGATCAAACAACAACGCTGGAGAAAAATGCTCCAGAAAACGACGGACCAAACGATCTCGAGGTGGATCCGATATGCGCCAATCCCGAAGGGTTCCCTGGCGTCACGCGCACGGAGTCCCCGCCTCGTACGGATGTTTTCCGTTCGCGCCCACGGTTGTCGACCCCACCACGATCTCCTCGACAGCAGCGCGCCGGGCTCTCTCCTTCACGTGCGGACGCGCCACGCGACGGTGGCTCTCCATCTCTGCCACGTGCGACCGAGTCACAGTCCCGCTCGTGGACCCCGTCACGATCCTCTCGACAGCCACGCTACGAAAGCCGCTTGCCCTCTCCTTCTCGTACGGATGCATCGCGATCAGGCGTGTCACGCCACAATCCGCGGACTCCGCACGCGGACTCCACCTCGGCCCTCTCGACAGCAACACGATGAAAGTCGTTTGCCCTCTCCTTCTCGTACGACTGGGTCGCGGCCTCCTTCATCGATCGACGCGTCCAGCAGTGATGGGCCAGGAGATTCTCCCGCTCACCTCCATGACAGCGACCGGGACGGATCCTCTGCGGACAACACGGCTACTCCAACATCTTCATCACCAACTCCTTCACCGCCTCAACCTGCACCAAGAACACGGCTCCAGAAAGGTATACGATGCCCCAAAGTATATACTGATGGTACGGTTCCATATAGCCTGTTTACGTCTACATGTGAACCTAGTACACTTTCAGAGGCTCTTGAGGATGACAGATGGCGAAAGGCGATGGAAGATGAGTACACTGCTTTAATACAAAATAAAATATGGCATCTTGTTCATCCATATTTTACAAAAAATCTTATTGACCGTAAATGGGTGTACTGTGTCAAGAAACATGCAGATGGCATAGTTGACAGGTATAAGTCACGCTTGGTTGCAAAAGGCTTCAAGCAAAGATATGGAATAGATTATGAGGACACATTCAGTCCTGTTATCAAGGCGGAACTATCATAACTGTCCTCTCCATTGTTGTTTCTAGGGGCTGGAGCTTGAGACAGCTAGATGTCAAGAACGTGTTTTTGCATGGCGTTCTGGAAGAGGAGGTCTACATGAAACAACCCCCAGGTTTTGAGTCTTCCACTGCTCCTCACTATATTTGCAAACTTGATAAAGCTCTCTATGTGCTCAAGCAAGCTCCCCGAGCATGGTACTCCAGACTTAGCACCAAGTTGCAGCAACTTGGTTTTGCTCCTTCCAAAGCAGATACTTCACTATTTCTATATCACAAAGCTAATTTTATGATATTTGTTTTAATATATGTTGATGATATCATAGTCACTAGCTCATCAGATCAGGCTATTTCTGCACTTCTTCAAGATCTTAATAATGATTTTGCACTCAAGGATCTGTTAGATCTGCATTTTTTTGGGGAATAGAGGTAAAGAAAACTCAGAATGGTTTGCTTCTTACTCAGGAAAAGTATGTTGTTGATTTGCTGACAAAGGTCAATATGATAAAATGCACATCCTCTCCTACACCACTATCCTCTACTGAAAAATTGTCCTTAACTGAGGGAACTCCCCTTGGTCCTGATGATAGTACACAACATAGAAGCATTGTAGGAGCCTTACAGTATTTGATACTCACCAGGCCTGATATTTCATTCTCAGTAAATAAAATTTGTCAATATCTTCATGCTCCTACAACTGCTCATTGGACAGCTGTCAAAAGAATCTTGAGATATGTTCAGGGTATCATACACACTGGTTTAACTTTTCAGAAATCTTTATCTAGTTTCCTGAGTGCCTTCTCAGATGCAAATTGGGCAGGCTGCCTGGATGACAGAAGGTCCACAGGAGGTTTTGTTGTATTTCTTAGACCAAACTTAATTTTATGGAGTGCACGAAAACAACCTACAGTTTCTAGATCCAGTACTGAAGCAGAATACAAAGCCCTTGCAAATGCCACAACAAAATTGATATGGGTTGAAGCTTTGCTTGGTGAACTTGGTGTTCAACTAAAGGTAAAGCCATGTTTATAGTGTGATAACTTAGGAGCTACCTATCTGTCTGCAAATCCTATTTTTCATGCTAGAACCAAACATACTGAGATTGATTATCACTTTGTTCGCGAACAAGTTGCTAACAAAATGCTTGAGATCAAATTCATATTAAGCAAAGATCAAGTTGCAGATGGTTTTACCAAAGCTTTGGCAATTAAGGATCCAAATGAGCTCAAGCGTAATCTCAATCTTTCAGAAGGTTGTGATTAAGGAAGGCTGTTAGACTAAATATTTATAAGATGTGAACACATGATGTCATGCATGCATACGGTTTGAATCAGATTAGCTAGAGATTAGCCAAAGAATTCTTTTATCTCTTTATCTCTTAGCCATCATAACTCCTCCCTGTAATATCGCTATGTACCGCCACACCTGGGGCTGTTCCAGGCTTTATTAATACGAACCCGAAGCTTCCAACGAAGCTATCGTTTCCTCTAAAAACTAGTCTATCGACAGCTTGCTCATCGGCAGAAATCTCATTGAGTGCGCGCCATATCTATAATTTGTGTGGTATGCTTCTCGCTATTTTGAATGACATTAATTATTCCATTAATTTGTGTAGCCCGAAGCCACTGAGTGCTTTCCGACGAGACGCGCACGATGCGACCTGGCACCGAAGGGCGCCAATCAGCAACGCCGTGTTAACCAAGCCGAAGAAGGAAGAATCAGATCAATATCAATCAGATCAGATCAGGTCAAAGCAAGAAGAATGACGGAACAAGAAAAACATTCACGTGACGCACGCACGGAGACCAATGTTGGGTGGACTACATGAATAAACTAAGAACCTCACCAACCAAAAAAAAAATTCCTGGTCAGTTGCTCTCGCGCAGCCGCGGTAGACTACATACGGTGCAGCCGTACATGTTCTTGTAGTGTGCTCATTTCTCAAAATATGAAGTAAGTCTTTCTTTTAAGGAAGACTGAGTTTTTTCTTAAACACAGCTATTTATTAGTTTTTTAATAAGCCATAACACCAACACTAAGGAGAGGTGGGAGGGGTATGTTGAGTATAAATATACCGTCTAGCCTATTTTTATTAAATCGGTGTTTAAGGATAATTAACTAGTACATAAATTTTTTGTGATATCAGATTCAAAAGGTCTTGAGTTTAAGACCTTGTTGTTCACGTGCTATTAAAAGAAAAAGAAAGAAAAATCCTGGGCCAAACTCATGTCCCACGCTAAGGGCAAGCCGAGACAGAGCGTGCCAAAGCCCAGCAATATTTCTACTCCATGATAGCCAGCCACCACGAGAGATCGGTTCAACTTGATTATCGCCCGTCCACTTAGCCGCCGCCACATCGTCGACCATCGTCGCAGCGTGGGTACCGCTTGACCGCCATCAGGAGCACCGTCTACGAACGAACTCGGTTATGTGAGTGTCAGACTCGGCAGCACGGCCATGTGAGTCACAACCGTCAATGTATGTTAACGTACAAACAAAGGGGGTCCGGGAAAAATGTCACCCGAGGGACACATAGCATGCACCGGTGGGAAAAGGGTATTTAGTCCCGAGTCGTTACGGGCTCTAGTCCTGGTTTTGGACCCGGGACTGCCAAATCGGGACTAGAGGCCCCCCTCTCTAGTCCAGGCTCGCTACGGCCTATGACAGAAGACGGTCACGTGGCTAGGGGTGGACATGTAGCTCGAGGCTCGGCTCGGGCTCGACAAGGCTCGGCTCGGGCTCGACTCGGCTTGGAGGAAGGTCAAGCCAAGCCTAAACATTGCTAGTCAAGCTCGAGGCTCGACAAGCCGGCTCAGTGAAGCTTGCAAGCCGGCTCGAAGGCTCGATGAAATAAAAAAATCACCATGATCTTTGCTGAAATTGTAAGAGTTCACAGTTTTATACAAGATTTTGATCATGATTTCACAAATACATCAACAAAATAGTCTAACAAGTTTCATGGTTTTGCATGAGATATGTTGTTTGTTCAAAAATGACCAGCGAGTAAAGGGACTAAAATGACCAGCAAATATACATTCCAATAGACATGTTGCAGTACATTAACACCCAAAAGTGAAGACAACGAGTACTAGTACAATCTCAGCCATACTGATTTTATTTAACCAAAAATTGTACTGGAGCGGTGCAGCCATATTGGTACAATCTCAGCCTGCAGCGGTGCAGTCGTTGGTGCCTCGATGGTGGGAGGTGGATGAGTCAGGAGGCATGAGGCGTGAGGGTGAGGCCTGAGTCGTTGATGCTGGGCGCCGGCGGAGGGTGGCCGGAGGGCTGGAAGGCGGACCGGCGGAGGTCTCCCGACCGCTAACCCTATCCCTAGCTATACGAGGGCGCGCCATGGGGAATCCCGAATCAGTCTGGGACAGGCGGTGCCATGGAAGAAAGGGAAGGAGGAGAACTGGATCTGGAGCTGGCGAAGGCAACCGGCGATGGTGGCGGCAGCCGAGGAGAGAGCCTCGGAGCGACGGAGTGGGATCGAGAGAGAGACATGGGGGGGTGGGGACGGGCCGACGGGGTGGGATATTTTGGGGTAGGTGGGCGGCTCGTCGAGCCGAGCCGCGAGCCTCCCGAGCCGATCCGCGAGCCCTCTTTGTAGTGTTTTTCCAGCACCAAGACGAGCCCAGGCTCGGCTCGATTTTTGCAAGCTTTGACGAGCCGAGCCACGAGCCGTATCGGCTCGGCTCGATTCCACCCCTTCAGCATCCCCTATGGAAGTATCTCCGTACTCAAGAAAACCATGATAGTTGTCATCATTCTCTTCTTCTTTATTGTCTTCTATTATAACCCCTCTCTCTTCGTGACGAGGTCAAACTCGATGCCTGCGGCATCTGAGACAAAAAGAGAAGGAATGAAGAAAGTAACACAGAAGAAAGACAAGAAAACGAAAAGAAAGGAGCAAAAATAAGGTACTCACCTGAAACAGCCTTGGCAGCAGCCATGAGCTTGCCCGCCACCTCTCTTTCACGCACAGTCGCAGCCATGGCAAGCTGCTCCTCGTGGTTCGTAGCCTCCTGCTACAGATGCTCCTTAGCTTCGGCTGCCTCGGCCAGCTCCAGCTCAAGGCGCTCCTTCGCACCAGCGGCGTCCTCAGCCTTCTTCTCCGCTTGACCAAGGCTCTTCTTGAGAGCATCAATCTCACGGAGGGAAGTGTTATGCTCCTCTGCGTTCAAAACATACAAGCGTCAGAAAGCAAGATAACAATGCAAAAAGAAAGAAGCACCAAAGCATCCAGGTACCTTGAAGCTGTCGGAGGTTGACCTCTAGCACCAGGTGCTCCTGCACCAGTCGCTTGGCATCCTGCACAAAAGGCTGCAGGAAGAAGAACTACCAGTAAGGAAAAGGATTTGGGGGCTGCGCCCACCACGAAGGAACAAAAATCAATATTCGCACACGAAAATGCTCGGGGGCTCCCCCCGAAGACTCGAAGAAAGAACAAGACAAGAAAAAAATTTCAGACGCTCGGGGGCTCCTCCCGTGGCAGGAAACATAAGTACTTACATACTCCGATGGCGACTCCGAAGGCCCGCTCGCAGCCTTCTGAGGAGCAACCACCTGAGCTCCCTGCGGAGAAGGGACCGGTGCAGCACCCTTAGAGGTAGCCACCATCTGAGGAGGAGACGCAACCTTCGACTCTCCCATCATCTCCTGAGCACCATCGCTGGAGGAGTCATGGGAGGAATGCCTGCACACGAAATAATTAGCACAAGCACAAAAGTCAACAGCAAAAGGCAGCAGTATAAAGGAAACTTACGAGTCCAGCGAGCTCAGGTCGAAGACAGGAGGAGTCCTTCGGGCTCTCTTCTCCCCTTTCTTCTCTTCCTTCTTCTCTTCCTTCTTTTCTTCCTTCTTCCGCTTCGCTGGCGGGTGCTGCGCTACAGCCCGCACAGGAATGGCAGGAAGAGGGGAGGAAGAGCCTCCATGCCCGTCACTGTGACGCTCAAGGCACAGAGGGTTCCTAGGAGTCGGAGGAGTCGAGGCATCTGAAGACTCGCTGGAGCTCCGTGATCGTTTGCGCGTGTGGTCCTCGCTCGACTCGTTGGCATCTTTCGCCGGAGATCGCGCCGACGGCAGCTCGGACACGGAATCCACCACGTCATTATCCGGAGCATCCGGAAATATTTTAGGCAATGGCGGCACCATGCCCGGCACCTTGAAGCTCTGCAAAAAAGAAGGAATTTTGTTAGCAAACAAAGAAAAATAAATACGCAGTCGACGAAAATCGCTACGCGCACGAATCTACACCTGTGGAATGGCCAGCGTCGAAGAAAACGGAGGAGTCAGCGACTTCCCCGGGATTTTTTCTCCGGCCTTGAACTTTAGCAGCAAGCGAAGGGCCCTGTCAAGATCTCCCTCGGAGATTTTCTCAGCCGAAACTCTCGTCGGATCACAGCGCCCAGAATAAAGAAACATCAGGTGCGCCCTAGCCTGGAGAGGCTGCACCCGACGCTTGAGAAACATGCGGATAATATCCACGCCGTTCACTTCCTTCTCCGGAATTAACTGGAGATCCTCCACCCGACGGTAAAGGACCTCTATCTCAGCTGACTCGCCATCCAAGATCTGGTTTTTTCAGGACCTTTTCGGCTCGATTATCTGGGAGGAGTCGAAAGGAGCAAGACCAAAATGCTTCCCAGCCACTGTGGAGTCGCGAATGTAAAACCACCGCCTCCGCCAGTACTGGACAGATTCAGACATAGAGAAAGAAAAGAAAAGAATATTGGCCCTGAGGGAGATGATGCAACCCCCAATGGGATACACACCATCCGAACCAGATTGCCTCTTCACGGAATAGAGTTTCCGGAAGAGACCAAAGTGTGGCTCGATGCCGAGCCAGCACTCGTAGAAAGTGATAAAACAAGCAATGTGAAGAAGAGAATTGGGGGAAAGATGATACAGCTGGATGCCATAGAGGAAGAGCAGCCCACGAAGGAAGTCGTGGACTGGGAAGGAAAACCCATGAATAACGAAGGCGACAAACATAACCCGATACCCAGTGTGGGGACGGGGGATTACCTTGTTGCCGGGGAGTCTGGCGGCCTCCCTATCCTGCGGGATCAAACCCCGCTCGCGAAGTTTGCGGAGGTCACTCTCCCGCGTCTCTGATCGCCGCCAACCACCATCGGTGACACGGGTAGCGGTGGCGCCTTTCTTTCCTTCGGTGGCGCTGGTACCAACCGCAGATGATGATTTCTTCGGTTTCCCCATCGCGCTACGGTGGCGCCGGCGGTGAGAGTGCAGAAGGGAAGACGGAAATGTGGAAGGATATTCCAGCGTGCAGCAAGAACTGCTAGAGCACAAGGAGGCAGTGAGAACAAGAGTAGATGCGGTGAAAACAAACTGCAGCTTTCCCCAATGATTATAACGGCGAAGACGATGCACGGCAACCGTTCATCAAGAAGACCTAACGCCAACGGCAGATCTGGCCATACACGTGTCAGCATCACAACGAACCGTCGTTACCACGCCGTCCACTACGCGCGGAAATCGAGGAGACGCCGTAATTATATCCATGCCGCGCGTGACCGGTCAATTCAAGGTTAGCAAGTGGGACACACGTTCGTCCAGTCAAGTCATCTCTGGCGCAGCAGGCGCTTGAGGTCATTGATCGTCAGCACTGATGTCATCAAAAGCTATACTAGCAAAAACTACAATTACTTCGGCTTCAAAGCTAAGAATACTCACTCGAGTCTACGATTCGACTAAATACTCGGGGGCTACTCCTATTAGGAGCGCTGGCCGCGCACCCGAAATATAAATAAAAACGAACTGTTTCTTCGAGTCCTACGTCGAGTCTACGACTCCATTACGGACTCGGGGGGCTACTCCCATAGGGAGGATGGATTTAAGCATCCGAAATTTTTTGTGTCCTACGGACTTAACAACTGAACACTGTTTGAATTAAAGTCTCCGCTCGAGTCTATGACTCGAACAGACACTCGGGGGCTACTCCCATAGGGAGCGCTGGTCGCGCACCCTATGAATTCTTCGACTGTGATCTTTTGGATCAGCATGCAAAAACTTTTCGGCAATTCTGCCCCAACAAAACACTGAGTGAGCAACGATCTCCTTGGCCACCCGAAACACCTCCGCGGTGACAAATATTCGGATGCTGTGTCTACGACACAAAGATAAGACCTACAGATATCATCTGATGGCCTAGCAACGCACACGACTGCGCTCTGCTAGTATGAACCCGTGCCAGCAGGCGCGATGAAAAATCCTGACGGACGCGTTGGGTACATCAATTAAAATCACTGGAATTCCACTCCTGTAAGTCCTCCGCGGTCTGAGTCGAATTACACCAGCATATGTTCCAGGTTCGAGTTGAGGGACTCGAACCTGAAGAAGATCGTGTAGTTTCGTCCTAAGACAGTTAACTGACCCTGATCCGTTGGGTGAGTCAGGCACACGCATCAACAATCCCTACACATGAACTATTGAAATACATAGTTGCACCCGAAAGATTGAAGAGTCCTCAGCCGAACCTACGATTCGACTGATCACTCGGGGGCTACTGACATGGTTATACCCCGCGGGTGCATGATCTCAGCATACCTGGTCCAGCCCAAGGAAGGCCCACGGCAAATATACGCCGGCCCATGAAGACTTTCGGGTGGCCCAGGCCCATGACGCCTTCGGATCCTTGGAGAGCAAGACTAGAGTAGATAGGAAATTCAAAGGGGTAAAACCCTAGAACCTGTAACCGACTAGGTCTATGCCCGGGACCTGCCTAAGTCTATATAAAGGCCAGGAGGGCACGACCTAGATCTCTCGACTCATACTTTCGCATACACACCTCCACGCCAGATTGCATCTGCGCACCCTGTAACCTTCGGTTCCGCCGTAATCAAGAGCAGACAAGCAGGAGTAAGATTTTCCCTCCGGGGGCCTGAACCTGGGTAAACCTTGTGTCCCCGTGTTGCTTGTTTGCTAACCGTTCCATGATCTCCAACATCCCCATCTTCTCCAAAACCCAAGTCCATAACAATCGGCATCCCCATCTTTTTGTCTCAGATTCCCACAGACGGCGCCAATGGAACAGAAGGGCTGTTTTCCAGTAGTGATGCCCCGAGAGAGATTAGGGTTTGGAGATAACTAGAGGCAAGTCTCCTTTTTATTATTATTTATTAATTCTATTTCTCATGTACAGCCCAGGTCCCTTTATATATATAAGGCCGGTAAGTAGATCCGATCTAAACTAATGAAATAATTAACTAACTTAATATGCAAGCAAATTAAATATAACGTTTATATCTCTAAGAGCAACTCCAACAGAAGCGGGAAAACCCGTGCGCGAAAATCTCTATGCAGCACGCTATGATTCTCCTCCGGCGGAAGCGCTAAAAGAGACGTGCAAAAATAGAGCCAAAATCACCCCCAGCGGACCCGGCAATATGCAGCGAGCGACGCCGGCGCAAACAGCTTTCATAGTGCATATATGCATCAACAACATCAAACAAATCAAAATAAATAGAACAAAAAATTGTCTAGCTATTATTACAACACAACTAAATGGTACATGAATAATACAATAAATATAGGATTTTTTTCACAACACAACAAACAACAAATAAAAGAAGACCTCAATGTTATGCCCCAAACCATTTCCATCACTCCTCGATTAGATCTTTTTGAAGATTATCATACGCAAGACGGCGGTCACCTTCTGCTAGGTGCTATGCCCAAGCTCTCCGGCAGCATTCCTCCTCCGCTCAAAGAAACGAGCATACTTGGTCACCTCTTCGCAAATGCGCCTGAACAAACGATGCTCATTCTAAAACGCCAACGAAAATACTCCTCCGGAAAGGTAGCATTGTCGTTGAAATACATCCGCTTCAACCTCTCGTGTCCTTCGATCCTTTCCATCCACAACTTGCGCCTACCAAAAACCGAACCACCGCGCTTCGGATCTTTCATCGCTCGCCAAGCTAATACCATCGATATGTTATCCTCTTGCTCAAGCTTTAGTTCATTGTCGGATGAATCATACGAGATCCTCTACGAGCACAAAAATACACTCACTTTGTCTACCGAAACTAAAATATGGTGCGACCGACGGCAAAGAAACATACCTTGCGGCGGACATTGTGCCGAGCACGTAGAGTGCACCAAGTAGCGTCCCGGCTTGAGGAGGACATGGTGGCGCGGGCAGCGCGGTGCCACGGCAGCTCCGAGACGGCCGAGGCGCGCCGGCGGTGGCGTAAGAAAGAAGCGCCACACGGGAAGCTCGCTCCGATTCCCACAGTGGCAAGCTCAGGAAAGGTGCGGGAAGGCGCGGTGGCCGCGGATCCGCAACTACTACGCAGGGAGGCGCTTCCGACGGTGAATCGAAGAGGCAGCACCGACATAATGGGGAGAGGGAAATGGGGACAGCGCAGACGCGGTGATATTTCAGCGGCAGTTGGTCTTCGCGCGCGTCGCTGAGAGATAGCGCACGCTGGCCGGCGTACATCAAATTTGCTGTGTCACCAAGCGCAAAATGCCGCGCACGGGATTTTTTTTAGCGCGCACGCAAGTATGCAGCGGCTGTTTATATTGCTCTAAGCTGTTGTTGGAGCTGTCCTGTTCCTGCGCATGAAGTGTTGGCCCCACATGTCACAAGAATAGCAAATTACTGATGTGCAGGCCGGTTTATGCAAATTCAGTATGACAGCTTGTTTCACATGGCTGCAGTCAGAATTCGTTAGGAGGTCATTCCTGAATCTTGGCTAACACCCAGCTAATTTGCGGGAGTAAAACGAAATTAACATGAGCCAGCGATGAGTTATTGTTAAAGCAGTCTTATCGCACCAAGAGTTAATAAAAGTGTGCTAGGCTGCTAGCTAACCAGGGAATCAAAAAATTGGAACACCTGGTTCTGATACAAGGATCGGTCTTGATGAACGAATCTGCTCAGCTAACAGTTGTCCAGTGATTCTTGAGTGTGAGTTCCTTTAGTGTGTTACAGACTAGCGTAAAATTCCACTTTTTCAGTTTAATAGAGCACAAAAACATCACACACTGGTTTACCTGAGTAGGTCGTCGGGATGTATTTTTTAGGTTAGGTTAAAAAGGATTTAGGCGTTAACCATTCGGCCTGTTGGCTTTTTTTAGGTTAGGTTAAAGGTAACCAAGTCCCTATCTTAGTCGTTTGCTGGCCCGCTCGATGTCTCGTTCGTCGCATCACAAAGATGGACTCCATGTTGTGGATCATCTCATCGGGCACGACCATCGGCCCTACATAATGTGACCCAGCAACACTCCTTGGATCCTGCCAGTCTGGTAGAGTCCTCACGGGAATGCTAAACACCGCTTAATGCGGCACCTTTTGCTTGCGCCGCGTACCCCAGTGACTTATGGGCCTGGCCCAATTTTCATTTCCTCTGTGTTTCCATATGTGCTGCTTGGTATATGGTATTTTTCCCGGATCTCAAAACTACATCTCGCGCCATAGTAGGTGCTCTCAGGAAAAAGAGAAGAGAAGATCTGGATCATATCTCGGACGCAAAGCACAACGTCCTCAGGGTTCACATCGATCAGACGCCATGCGTACGCCCCAACCCCAAGTCTCTAATAGCTTATACCCCCCAAAAAAAGAGTACTCTAATAGCTCGCGCTTCATGCAGGGCTAAACAACATATGAAATTAACGGATCGTACCTTTTCCACGTGACTCGTTCCAGCAGTTACTCGCACACCCAATTTCATGTTTATTTTTCAATTTTTTCTTTATTTATGTTTTTATTTCCTTTTTTGTAACTCTCTTTCTTTTCTATTTCTCTTATATTCCCTTTTTCATCTTTTTTTCTTCACCGGTTTTCAAAAGTGATCAAGGTTTCAAAAAAAGTGTGTTTTACGGATTTTTATATATATTCACATGGTGTGAAAATGTATTCCTAGAAAAATGGTCATGGTTCGAAAAATACGTTGATAAAAAAAATGTTCTTGTAGTTTAAAATAAATACATACCTAGATTCAAAACATGTTCGCTGGGTAAGAAAGTTCATATTTATGATTTCACTAGTCAAATGGTGAACAAATGTTCACAAGTTTAAAGAAATTGTTCATGGATTCCACAAATTAGGTTGATGAATTCAAAAAGTTCATGATGTCCATATGTTCATGGATTCCAAAAAATAGTTTAATGAATTCAAAAAAGTTCAAGAGTTTTAAAAAGTGTTCCTGATTTTTAAAAATTGGTTTACGAGTTTTGTAAAAAAATCGTGATTTTTAAAAGTTGGTTCACGGGTTATTAAAAATTGGTTCACGAGTTTTAAAAAGTGTTCATGATTTTTTAAATTGGTTCACATGTTTTAAAAAAGTGTTCATGATTTTGTAAATTGGTTCACGGGTTTTTAAGAAGTGTTCATTGTTTTTGAAATTTGGTTCACATTTTTAAAAATTGTTCATGATTTTGTAAATTTGTTCATGGGTTTTTAATAAGTGTTCATCGTTTTTGAAATTTGGTTCACATGTTTTAAAAACTGTTCATGATTTTTGAAAATTGGTTCACCGTTTTTAAAAAAGTTTCCTTTTAAAAAAAATGGTTCACTGGTTTTTTAAAAAGTACTCCCTCCGTTTCAAAATATAAGATGTTTTAGGTTTATGAAGAGAATGTATCTAGACTTATTTAGTGTGTAGATTCATTTCAAACATGAGTGAACCTGAAAGAACATGTTGGGCCCCATGTGTGGTTTTGGTAATTAATGACAATCTTTATGGACTAATATGTGTATTAAGTTATATCTGTAGGATTTGTCCATTGGCATCGCTTGGAGAATGTGTTGGCTTCAAGATCGATAAAATGAGAAGAAGATGTGTTGTGCAAGCTCAAAATACGCCATCTATAGAAGATCTTATGGTTGATGCTTGCCATCCTCGGTGATCATGGATCGATGATGAGGAATCAAGTAAGGTGTTCCATCTTGAGAAGGTCAAGTTCGTCTACATCGAGCTCAAGTAGAATGCTCAAGGCAAAGGTACAATCTTGATAGGTTTTCCCTTTTACCGGTCTCATGTTATGTGTGGGAGACCGGGTTTAGGATAGATAACTGTACTATCAAGAGGGGCCCTCGAATGAGTAATTCGGTCACATCCTTCGGAGAGAGCTCAAACCTTTGCATACTTGCATCATCATATTTGGCTGTTATTTGGTCTTATTCATGTGAGGATATAGAGCTTGTGTTAATCTCCATAACAAGTTCTTGGTCATTAAAATTGGATCTTCCGTTTGTATCTTGTTGCGATTTTGATTTATGCGGCTTTTTGGTTTCTCACCAAGTGAGGTATCTTACATTATTCTACTTGATACTTTCTCACTTGGTGATAACCAATATTTTCAACGCAATTGGAATCGGGTCGATCAGAGTTACCAAACAAAAGTTACATCCGTTTGAATATTTGCCGGTCTTATTTAAAAAGAAAAAGAAAAACCTGTTTACTGGGCCAAGCGGTAGTACCGTCCGGGCAGGCCGATACTACCGACCGCTACTGAGCGTCTCCCTCTTATCTTCTGCCTCACCGGTACCTTTTTCTGATAGTACCGGCCGGCCCGGTAGTACCGCTCGGGTCGGCCGGGCCTGGAAAAAAATCCCTAGCCCAACTTGTCCCCGCAGCGCTCCCTCGCTCGCTCAGATCCGCTCGCTCGCGCCCGCCTCGCGTTGCGCGCTGCCGCTCGCGCATGCCGCCGCCAATTTCGTTCCCATTGCACGCATTAGCCCCCGCGCGCTCATGCTGCTCGCCTCGCTCGCAGGGCCCGCGCTGCTGCCGCTCGTTGCCGCGCGCATGCATCGTTGCTGCCACCGCTCGCGCGCGCGTGTGTCCCCTACAGCGCTGGCAGACTAGCTCCTGCGTGTGCTGTTGCGCTGCTGCTTGCATGCGCTGCTGCTGCTCCTGCTCCGCTGGGTCCCGCTCGCATGCGCTGCTGCTTGATTTCCTGGCGCATGCGGTTGTAGTCCGGTACTATCGGCCCGATCTAAAAAACGTTCTAACGGGCAGATTTTTGAGTCCTCTATTTAAGGTCTTGCCCGTTTTCAGTTTAGCATGCTTCTTCCTCTTCTATTAGGCTAAGCTTTGTTCACACTTGCTTTAGATCTTGAAGCTTGCCTAATCTTTTCGCTTCGATGATTCTTTCCCATATTTGAGTGGAAGAGAGAGGAGATCTAGATCCACGTTTTAACCTAACCGATTCATCTCTTTGTGAGTGCATCTTTGGGGATCTAGATTTGGGGGGATTTTGTGTCTCTCTTTGATTTCTCCTCTCTTGTTCCCCCAATATCTTTAATAGCTTTGTTGGAACTTGAGAGTGACGGATTTGAGCACCTTTGTGGTGTTCTTGCCATTTGTATTTGGTGCATCGGTTTGAGTTTTCCTCGGAGGATTTGGTTCGTGTGACTCATTGGAGCTTGTCCCCCTTGGGTTCTTGGAACCCTAAATGGTTTTGTGGCCTTGGTGGCATTGTGTCCTTTTGTGGCATTTGTTGGGAGCCTCCAATTAAGTTGTGCAGAAGTGCCCCACTCACATGAGAGGTTCCGGTTGCCACCGATAAGTGCACCGATAGTGGAAGCGTGGATCGATCCCGTTGGGGTGAGATTCATCGGAGAATAAGGGAGGCCTTTTGTGGCGTTGGTGGTTTGATACCACCCCCTCTCCAAACGAGACGACGACGGCGGTGGGTACCTATCTCTAGAGCAGAGGCGCGGGTGGGCGTCGTGGGAAATTTGGAGGAAGGAGAGCTGGTTCCTTCGGCTGATCGCTTCGTTCGGGGGAGCCTAGGTGCGAGCAGAGAGAAACGACGCCACAGCGATGTAACACCCTAGTTTTAGTAAAATAGCAATTAGGGTTTGTTTTTGCATCATGAGCATCATCTATTAAATTTTGCATTGAAGAAACAAAGCAAAAACCCTAAACCCTAATTCCTTTCCCTCTCTTGAAAACCCTTTAAAATGGTTATGATTTAGAAATCACAAAAATAAGGATCCCAAATTGGTACAAGGGCCCCTGTATGTTTTCTAAAGTATTTTAAAAACCTCTGGTATTTTTCAAATGGTTCAAAACAGATTCGAAAATCAAAGCAAAAAGAGAAAATACAAAACAGAAAACAAAAGGTTTTTTCTAAAAAAAAATAGAGCAGAAGCAGCTACAAGACGCAGCCCAGCCAGCCCAGCTCCCTTCTCTCCTTTCCCTGTCGCCCAAGCGCAACACCCCACGGCCCATCCTCGTCCCAACTGCAGCCCACCCAGCCCATACCTCTTCGCTGTGCTTCTTCTTTCTTCTTCCCCCCGACGAACTGAAGCAGTTGTGTGTGCTGCTCGTTGTCGTCGATCTTCCTCGCGTTGTGATACTCGCCGCCGCCGAAGAGCTCAAGGATAAGAACCAGCGCGACGTCCTCTCTCTCCCCATAAACATCTCACTCTCTCTCGTGCTACCTCGCGATTTTGCCTCTTTGGCCGAAACCCTGCCCCGCAGGTGCCGTGTTGCCCCGCCGTACCAGGCCTCCCCGAGCCAAGATGATGTTCCTCGGAGCTTCACCTCTTCGCCATGACCTCCCTCGCCAGAGGAATTGTCCACAGACGTCCCCAGTCGAGCTCCTGTCCGCTTCTTCTTCGATGATGGCTACTGTTGTTGCCGTTGATTCAATCCGCGCCTCGCCTCACTGACCACCCTACTGTGTTTCTTGTGAGCTCAGGAGCACGCTCGTGCTCTCCATCTTCTTCCTCCCTTCCTGGTTTGGCCCCATGTCGTGCGCCTCCGCCGTTTGTCGCAGATGCTCGTCACCGGCAAGCTTCCGGTGGTCAATCCACAGCGGCGCCGCCACTTTCTGGTTGCCTGCGTCGCTCTAGTTCTAGAGCACCTCTCCCTGCTTGCACGCGCGCTCGCATCGCCCATACCAGCATAAGGATCCCCATTGCTGATGTCATGCTGACATCAGCATGAGGCAATATATCCTCTTTTCTTTTTATTAAAATTATTTCTGTAATTCTTTTCTAGAAATAAGAATAATATCCCATGGGGCCCAGCCGTCAGTGACTAGGGATAGCCTCAGCCCCAGTGAGAATAGCCCCGACCCCGTGATGACATCACCCTGAGCTCAGAGTGACATAATAAATCCTTTAACCTTTTTCAGAAATTCTAGAAATTGTTTTAAACTTGTAAATTCAATATCTAATTATTTATAAGTCATAAAAATATGTATAATATATCAAAATGTTCAGAAAAATGAAACCTATCTATTTAAGCTATAATCATGCATTGTTAAGCAACTTTCATAGCAAGTTTAACTAGAACAACATAGTAACCCCTCATAAGTGATTCCGGAGTTTTCCCGAGTTAGGGTTTATACCCCTCGGAACCCCAATTAAATTGTCGAGCATGTCTTAGGATTACATTTCAATATAATTTAACTTGTCATATCATCATCCTTGCTTGAGCATTGCATCGATGCCATGTGTTGATTGTTTCCCTTTCTTTCCGGTGTTTTGGATATTCTCGGTAGAATACGATATCGAGATCGAGATCGAAGACCGAGATCAGCATCGTCGAAGGTCGAAGAACAATACTTGACAAATTATAATTAAGTCAAGTGCAAGACTTCCGAAGATCTGCTTATCCGATATCAACTGGCAAAGGCAAGCATAGCCCACCATGATATAATCCTATGTTTTCGAGAGCATTTCAATTCCTGCCATGATGCATATGATTCTACTATGGTCTTTTATCGATAGATAGAGTATCCTATATATTGCATTACTCCCTTTGAGATTATATTACCTGATCCACTGCTCCTAGCATAACTAGGTTCGGCTTGTGTGCACTGCTAGAGCTTATATATGTGTCCTGCTTAGCCATGCATAGCTGTTGAGTCTGGTTCATCTAGATGATGTATCAGATGCAGAGAATCTAGTATGACAAGAGATGTGATGAGATGATATTAGAGGTGATATGAGATTAAACATGCTAAGACTTGTATGGGAGGCCACGGTGGGATGTGGTTTTTCTAGTCCCATGCTCGCCACCACTAGGAACCGAGTTCTTGCCTTTGGAACCGAGATGAGCGTACAACCACACGGGGCTTGGGAACCCCTCGCCTGATTAACTTGCCTAGTAGATTCCATGATTCACATAGTTCGGGCGTTCCATTTGACATATGCATTGAAAACCTTTTGAAAGATTTGGCGGGTGAAAGGTGCATCATAACAGGTAGGTAAGCGTGGCCGGGGTTGCTTGGGGTCGATGGAGTCGATGGAGCCCCTGGTAAACCAACCTCGCCTCACATCTCTAGGGACCGACTTCGGGATTTGACCCATTACGGCGGAACCATCCTTAGGGTGTGACTCATGGTCTCAGCGAAAGCAAGGTAAAGGTCGTGGCCAACCACCCTTTGCCAACCTTCCAAGGAAGAGGGCTAATATCATTAAGAGTCGGTTGGTATGTGTGGGTAAAGTTCTACACCCCTGCAGGGTTAAATATTTTCGAAAAGCCGTGTTCATGGTTATCAACGCCTAGTGACCAGATTCTAAGATCATAGAGAACTATAACCCAATCATAAAACTTGGCAGATCAACGTGTGCTTAAGGATGCTTCCTCATGGGTACGAGGGGGTGATCCTAGATAGGGTTCAGATGATGATGACTTGGTGGATATCAAAAGATGATGATCAATACTTCGGAGATGTCGCTCTCTTATCTCCTTTTAAAATACTATGATTAGACGAGCTTCTTCTCTCTCTTATTTTATAAACAAAGATGGCTTTATGCAAAACAACTCCACCAGCCATAAGTCCTGCGGAGTACACCCTGTACTCACCCTTGCTTTGTTGATACGTTTGGCAGAGTAAGAGTTCCCTAAAGATCAGTTTGGTATGACATCGACACCGACGAGTAGCTTGGGGTTCCTGGCCGGCAGCCTGGAATCTATGGGCTGGGACATCATCGTTTTGCTTCGGGCATCTTAGGCCATTTGTTAAGTTTGCTATACTTAATAGCATAATTTGCCTTCCGTTGTTTGATGTTTGTGGTCAGTGACCTCTGATTGTAATAATTTGGTTCTCTTCTCAGTTATGAGCTTGCTGTAATAATTTTTGTGTCGTGGGGTCACTGCTGTGTTATCGATTCTTCACTGGATATCCTCGAGCTCAAGGTTAAGCTTATGTCAGACGGAGGTCTGGGATTTGTTTAGCCCTGATCCCGGGGGTGTCACAAGTTTTGGTATCAGAGCAGTACTGACCGTAGGAAAACCTTGCTATTGGTCGATGTTGAGTCTAGTGTTTGTGAAAACTATTTTAAAAGCTGAAAAGTATTTGCGAAAACTCTAGTATGCTTCTTTTACTCCTTATCCAGTTTCGCTCTAACTCTGGGTTATCTTATTTGGTGTCAATTTTGGAAAAAGTTTTAATATCTCTTCTAATCTTTCAAAGCTTAGGTGCCTTCTTGGCATGTCGTTTCTCAACCAGTTGACCTAGTGTTGAGTTCTCTAGAGTTTTGTGTGTTGTGAACTCCTTGTTTCCCTTTGCTCCTATTCAGCTGAGAGATTCCTTTCCATCATGACCTCTATGTTTTATGGATCCTACAATATAATGATCCACAATGTTCTATTCTAGGCTTCGAGGTCTCCTTCCGCCTCATGTGTCTCCTCTTTGTTTGTTTGGGTACTTCAGAAGTCGTTTCTTCACATGGAAGCTACCTTGTGATTACTATCTTGTAGTGTATGCTATGTCACTCAAATAGTAGTTACTATTTTCTTTGGGTTTTAACCCTTGGACTTGAATCGAAGATCCCTGATTGTGCTGGATTATGATGTTGTGAATCTTGTACATGAAGCTGATCTTTAGTCCAAGATCTATTCCTTTAAACCCTGTTGTTAATGTTCACACATTACCTCAAGATGGTTGGCACTACAATTCTAGCCTTCAACCTTGTGGTCTTTGTTGCGATTGATTTGTGACAACTAAGGACTTCCCCTACCACCTGCTATGGCAGATGTTCTTTAATGGAACCAAATAGATCACGACAAGAGTACTCCTCGAGAGTCTCGCATCTATACTCGTGACTCTGCCACACGTTACCTATTCTATGCATTGGTTTTCGGAAGGTTGTTAATCTATGCATCCATGTAACATCCCAAAAATACTAAACATGGATCATCAAACTCTAATCATCAAAATTAGGGTTAACAAAAACTTTTCCAACTAAAAATATGAAAGCATTCATATGTGTGTGTATTAAAATTGGGATTCTTTTGAATTGCCATGGTTCTGTGTTTCTTTGCTTATAAAATGATTCTTAGGTGAAATAAACATCATCTAAAAAATCCCCAAACTTTTCTCAAAGACAAACAACTCAAAATAAGCAAATAAAGTGAATGGTCATTTTTGCCAAATTAACTCTCATGCCTACTTTGGCAATCTCTAGTTTTCAAAACTCAACAGAAACATTTGTGGATCTTTGCACCCCTTGTTAGTACACATAATAAGGTACCAAGGCCCACTTTGTGATCATCCAAAAACATTCAAATACTAAGCTTAAATGGCAGTTTAAATTTGAATCTATCTCATATGGGAAGATCCCACTATTTCAAAAACCACTCAAACAAGTTCAATTTTCAAAACCCAAGCATCCACAGAATCCTCAACACATGCCTAGCACACCCACCAAAAATATTTTCAAAATTCAAAACTCAAGTTCTTGTGGCCATTTCATCAAACAACTTGCAGATTCAAATTAAACAAATCACAAAAACTATTTTGAGCAGTGATTTGGCCAACCTTGTCCCCTCTCTAGCTCACAGCAAACATTTAGTAGATCATCTAGATCCTTTAACTATCCTTAGCATCACTGTAAGCAAGCCTAGCCATCAATGGTGAGCAGGCCGAGAGCAAACTTGCCACCCCGTTGTCGCCGGCGAGCTAGAGGCCACACTAGCCTCGCCAGCCTTGTCTGGGAGCTAGCCAGCACCCCACCGCCACTCGCTGTCCCAGCCTCGAGCAATGCCAGCCACTAGACCACACGCCCAGGACATGCCAAACCTCTCTACGACCATGCCGAGAGCGCCCCCCGTGCGCCACGCTGGACCAGCACCCCCAGACCGCGTGCCGCCCTCGCCGTGTGCATAAGTGATCGCCAGCACCCCAACACCCTGCCAGAAATGCTCGTTCACCGCCGCGCGGACCACGCTCGATGTGCGCCATCAAAACCCCCATCGGACCCGCCCAGAGCGTCGAAGCGTTCCGACCGATCAGCGCCGCCCCACGCCTCGCCACCACACCGTTGAGCTTCGCTAGGGAACATAGAACCGCCCCTACTGTCGCCCACGCCGATAGTTGCCTGTGCCGTCGACCACGGCAAGCTCAGCTTGTGCTCGTCGGTCCCCTCTCGCCACTATAAATAGAGGCCTCCCCTGCTCGATTTCTTCACACTAGTTCGCTCCCCACCTCTCACTGATCACCCTCACTCACCCACGGAGCAAGGTGAGCACCAGGTGGCCGGAATTGCACCGGAGTTCGCCGCTGCAGAGGAGGAGAGGCGCCGTCGATTGGAACCGCCCCAGGAGGAGCTGCCGGTGCCAGGAGAATCGCCGTCGTCGACTTCGTCGTTCGCCCCCATCGCCGACCCTCGCCTGAGCCCCGGTGAGCCTCCCACGACCCCCACCTACCGCGTTAGGGTTCTGTCTCGCCGGCGCTGCCCGACGTGGACAATGAGCTGTAGCCGTCTGATTAGATTTAGATCGTGCGGCCGAGATCGCCCCGTACCGCTTCGCGTGTTATGAGCCAATGACGGGTGGAGCCCCTCTGTCAGCTACGCCCCGCGCTGCGGAGTCACACTGGGCTGGCCCATTAACCTTTCCTATGCAGCCCAACCGTTTGAATTTAGATTTTTCTATTTTAATTCAAACTTAGTTCTGTACCTAGTTTAAAAAATCAACCCAGCTCGATTCAGTGAACCAAATTGCATGAAACCAATTTTGTTAAAAAGATGCTGAAATTCTTAATCCAAGCCCGTTGGATTCAAATCATTTGGATCTGTAGATCAACCTTGGTAAAAATATCAAGTCAAAAGCTTTTCAGCACTTAAACATTTTTCAAAATTCAACCATAATAGCTTTTGAGTTGATTCCAACTCTCAAAAATCACATTTGATCATACCTTTCAGAATATATAAAAACATTTGTGTTTACTTAGAGAAATAATGTTCAAGTAATAAAAGAATGCCACATAGGCATTTCTAGTCACTTTAATTATTTAAAATAAAAAGGTTAAACCTTATTAAATTGTGACACCACTTTAAATCACATTCCCATGTACTGAAATATGTGGTGATGACATGTGTCAACATGATCCCATGTTTGAGTTGGAGAATATTAAATCTTAAGTAGTTTTTCAATGAGTAGAAATTACTTTTCTCAAATTAAAATAAATAAGACAAATGCTTTAATCTTGTAATGATAGGTGATGATGCTAGATCATCTATAGAACATCTTTGTGTGATGATTGAAAATAGTTAAGTATTGTTTGGTGATTGTGTACCTCGTATTTATTTATAGACGCTAGTACCGACCAAGGATACGAGGAGGAAGGAGGATACTACGAAGAAGAAGCCAAGGAGAACTTCAACCACTGCTCTGCACAACGCAAGCCTTACTAACCAAGTTGACCTATGCAAGTTAACACTTGCAGTTATGAAAGTTAGATAACCTATGCAATGCACTAAGCATGCTTGGTTAGACACATTTGATGATACCCAATCCTAGTTTTACTTGCAAGCATTCTACTTTATTTCTTTATCAAAGCTATTTCTTAGAGAGTACTTAAGTGACTTGTAGATTTTAGGAAGAAAATTGAAGGTTGCATAAAGAGCATTAAATTTGGCCTAAGCTAGATAATCTTGATGTCATCCTAAGGCATGAGATTGAACTTCATTAATCTCCACTTGTTTACCACCCCACCTTAGTACTTAACCCCACTTGTAGATGCTAGTGCTAAGCATAAAACTTGATCAACTTTAGATGGTAATACTTGGTGAAAATGGTTATGAAAACCTTGGAATGATGAATCATTCTACTGAAATGTTTTGACATGTGTTTCTGAACACCAGATGATTTTGATGATGAAAATGTTGAGGCAGGAGCCTTATCCCTTTATAAAACTGTTGGTTGTCTGGATGCGATACCATTCCAATTTTACCGTACAACCACAATACCCGAAGATTGGGTGGGGCTTGACTGGAAACTTATATACCTTAGTATGGGTTCCGTCACGGCCAAGGTCTGAGCTGAGGCTACCTTGTGAAGATTGTCCACCTGTGCAGTACCCAAGATGACAGTTGGTCATGGTTGGGAGGCCAAACTCACAGGAGAGGTGCCTATACTAGGGCATGTAATTGAAAGGTTAGGATTGATTATCCGCATACTGAGTATGGTGAATTCAGGATTTGTTCCTGACGGATGTATCAAATGTTATGGTGAAAGTGTATAATCTCTGCAGAGTGTCAAACTATTCGAATAGCCACGTCTGCGGTTATGGACAGTTGGAGTGGCCATACTGTTCCCTCGTCAGATGTTTTCAAAATGACTTGTGATATGAAATTCAAGTTCCCATTTAGGTGTTATAAAACTTCAAC
Source organism: Avena sativa (assembly GCA_916181665.1). Taxonomy (NCBI): domain Eukaryota; kingdom Viridiplantae; phylum Streptophyta; class Magnoliopsida; order Poales; family Poaceae; genus Avena; species Avena sativa. Next base: position 41,666,871 of record OV702285.1, on the reverse strand, counting down.
TAGCTTTTCTTGCTTCTGAACTTAGTAGAGGTAAATCTGGCTTTTTGCAAAACAACCCTAGAGCTTAGTGTCCTACTACAAAAACCCCCTTTGACTTGTTAGTATTAGTTTGCGTGTACTTAAAGAGTACTCATGGCTTTGTCCCTGGCTATTACCGTGACCAGACTATGAAGAAGAGTACCAGAAGGATGGACCGCAGGAAGGTTACGACAACTAGGATCATCTCCCATCGTCAGCATTGCCTGTGACCCCAAAGATGGAGCTTCGCCTACGCTACCTTTATTACGTATTTCCGCTGCTTGAGTTGTATTAAGAATTGGATCATGAGATCCTTATTTGTGTAAGACCTTATGTATGGTTTGTAATGGATGATGTACTGTGATATCCAAATCTATTATGTATCGCAAAAATGGTAATCCTGGGATTGCGATGTATGGCATAACAGGCATCTGGGATTAAAAATCCGGGTGTTGACAAGTTGGTATCACAGCCATCCTGACCATAGGAGACCCTAGTTAGACTGGACGTTTGAATCAAAAACTTAGTTTCAAAACCAAAGGAAGCAAATATTTACAAAAACTTATTCCCATTCTTATCACTTTGATTCTTTCATGAAAATTCATGTTCCTCAAAAACTCTTGCAAAATACATAAAATTTGACACACTTGATCACTCTACTAACTTACTCATCCTATACTCTTATAGATGAACGTGAAGTACAACAAGTTTTATCAACTGGGGAATGGAGGAGACCTCATCTTTGAGCGGGATTTGGACCAGCTTTCGGAACTTCTAGAGCGTCCACACCCCGAGTTCTTCGGAGCTCAGCTCAATGATCAGGAAGGAGACGATCGGCAATGGCTAGTTGTTGCAAGTCTCCGAGGAAAGATTGAACCTCCCACTGCCGAGGGAATTCAGTTCACCTTAAGAGAGAACAACTGGCTCGATGGACTTTCCAGGGCCATGCAGGAAGCTCTTGCCCGTCTGTGTGGGCAGAGTATCAACCAGATCAAGGGTACCCGCTTTGAGTTTTTTCCAAGGCGTGATGCTATGGGACAGCCACTGGAAGCCCCATACCACCACGAGCTGAAGACTCAGTTTGACCACCTTAGCTTCATGATGTATGATCGTCAACAAGAACTGCACAATGCCCGTGACTACTCCAACCACAAGTCCGCCATCATCTGGATGAAGGATCAGACCATCGCCATGTTAGCGAAGGATCACAAGTCTCGTCGCCGTCAACTCGACAATAAGGAGCGCATCATTGCTCGTCTTCGCCACCGTATCTCGGATTTGGAGGAGACCATCCACGAGAGAGACATGCAGTTGGAGGAAAGGGAGAATGCCGGAGAAGACCTTCGTGGATACCCCTACTCCTATCTCAGCGAAGATGATGATTTTCTGGAGGATCAAGCCATGGACTTCTTCACCGATGAGGAGGATTTCGCCTTCATCGATGACGATGAGGATGATGAGGATGACGATTACACCGACTTCAAGGAGTAGTAGCGCTTGAGCACTAGCATAGTGAGTTGTATCCGGTCCCACTGTATCGTAGTTTCCAAAATGGTTCTTAAAACCATCTGTTTTTCCTTTGTTGTGGTGTGTGTTGTATCGTGTGCTATGAATGAATGAAAAGCAAGTTGCAAAAAAATCTGAGTCAAACTTTAAAAACTTTTCAAAGTCCCTGAACCTTAGAAATTTCCCTCTTTTCTCATGATCTATCTCAATCTTCAGATGCCTCGCGGAGGAAGTGGTTCATCCCCGGACCCGATGTTGCAGATCATGCAAATGTTGGTTTCTGACCGCGAAGCTGAAAGAGCGGAACGTCAAGCCAACCTATCCACTCTGCAACAGATAGCCCAGCTAGCCCACAATAACCAAGGCCACCGAAATCAGGACAACCATGGATCTAAGCTCAAGAATTTCTAGAATACCAACCCACATGTTTTCACTAAGTCAGAAGAACCCCTAGACGCCGATGATTGGCTGCAAACCATGGAGAACAACCTGGAATTCACCGGAGTGTAAGCTAACGAGAAAGTTCTATTCGCCACCCACTATCTAGCCGGAGATGCAAGAGCATGGTGGAATAGAGTTCGTGGAATGACCGGAGGGCAGATGATGACCTGGGAGGAATTCAAGGTCAAGTTCAGCAGAACCCACGTGCTGTTGGAGATATGCCCTAGAGGCAATAATAAATGTAGTTATTATTATATCTTTGTGTTTATGATAAATGTTTACATTCATGCTATAATAGTATTAACAAGGAAACATTAATACTTGTGTGATTTGTAAACTAAATTAGAGTCCCTAGTAAAGCCTCTTTATAATACTAGCTTGTTGGTTAATAAATGATTGTGGTTTCCCTATCATGAACATTGAGATGTTATTAACAACAAGATCATATCGTTAGGAGAATGATATGATGGACATACTCCTATAGATAAGCGTAGCATAAAGATCAAGTCATTTTAATAGTTCAATTGCTATATGCTTTCTGATACATAGTAACCTAATTCCTTCGACCATGAGATCATGCTTATCACCATCACCGGAAGGATGATTTGATGACATCAAAGACCACACCGTAACTGGGTGGCATCAAGGTGGCATTGAGTGTTCGGAAAGTATTGGTTGAGACACATGGATCAAGAGTGGGATTTGTCCATCCATATGACAGATAGATATACTCTGGGCCCTCTCGGTGGAATGTCATCCAATTAGCTTGCAAGCATGTGACTGGCTGACAAGGGATCACATATCACGGGAACGAGAAAAGAGTACTTATCAGTAACGAGGTTGAACTAGATATGCAGAGATACCGACGATCAAAACCTCGGATAAGTAAACTATCATGAGACAAAGGGAAATTGGTATCGTATATAAGTGGTTCATTCGATCGCAAAGTAATCGTTGAAATATGTGGGAGCCATATGAATTTCCAGATTCCTCTATTGGTTATTGTTCGGAGAAGTGTCTCGATCATGTCCGCATAATTCACGAACCGTAGGGAGACACACTTAAGGATTCGACGTTGTTGAGTAGTTATGGAATGATGAGTAAGAGACCGAATGTTGTTCGGAGTCTCGGATGGGATCCGGGATATCACGAGGAGATCCGGAATGGTCCGGAGAATAAGATTCATATAAGGAAAGTCCTGTTTTGGGGTTGGAGAATGGTTCCGGTGTTTTCATCGGGAATGTTCTAGAAGGTTCCGGAATGTCCGGCACTCCGGAGAGGAAGGGTACATGAATGTGTCATAACAAGTTGGAATGGTTGCATCATGTACTAGGTGTCATCGCTGAACAAAATAAAGGGTTAAATCAAATCCTAGTTTGAAAAGTCAAACACCAATTTGAAAAGTCAAACGGCTATTTTGTTTGGTGGAGGGAGAGTAGGAAACCTACTTGGGGAGGAAGTCCCTCTCCCTCCACCGCCGGACTTGGAAGCCGAGTTGGGGAGGGACTCCCCTCCCCTTGGCGCGCTCCCTCCACCTATATAAGGAGGGGCAGGGCTGCCCCTCCAAGACCTACACCTTGCCCCTCTAAAACTAACCCTATCCGCCGCCGCCCACCATAGCCGCCGCCGCCCTAGGGTTTCTCCCAAGCCGCCGAGTTGGGGCATCCCCTTGCCCTAGCCGCCAGCCTAGCCTCTCTTCCTTGGTGCGTCTAAACCCTAGATCACCGAGGCTCTCTCATAGTCCACCATACTCGCTCCGGCTTAAGGCGAAGCCCTGCGAGATCTCCCCTCTACTTCCGGTACCACGCCGTCGTGCTGCCGGAATCGCGAGGAGAGTGCTACAACATTCGCTGCCTGCTGGAACAAGGGAGAGGAAGGTCTTCATCGAGTACCGAATGTGTGACCAACTGCGGAAGCGCTGCCGAAACGCAGCGCCAGAAGGATCGTCTGCACGATCTTGAGATCGGGAAGAGTACGACTACATCACCCACGAGAATCCGCTCTCGTTAAACACTTTGGAATCTTTGAGGGTGAGTTATTCCATCGACCCGTTGCTACAATCTAGTAGATAGATCTTGGCTTGTTTGTTTGTATGCGGTAGAAATTTTTTGTTTTCCATGCTACGAACCCCTACAGTGGTATCAGAGCCGTGTCTATATGTAGTTCTGTTGCACGAGTAGAACACAATGGTCATTGTGGGCAGTGGTGCTTTTATTATCAATTGCTTCTTGTGTACTTTGCATCTTGCGGTATGATGGGATGAAGCGGCCCGGGCTAACCTTACATGACATCGTTCATGAGACTTGCTCCACGCTCAACATGCAACTTGTATTGCATAAGTGGCTTTGCAGGTGTCTGTCTCTCCCATTATAGTATATATCCAATTTACAACGGGAACTTGGTAGTTCAAACATCAACGTTGTGGTTCTTGTTCGTAAGTTAGATCGACACTTATTGAAATCCCCAAACCACGTAAAATATGCAAAGAAATTAGAGGCGTCTAACTTTTTTTTGCAAGGGTGTGCTGTGATGTGATATGGCCATGATTGTGATTATATTTGATGTATGTAATGTTCCTTATTGTAAGTTGGCAACCGGCAGGAGCCATATGGTTGTCTTTAATTTCTGTTAAGACCCGCGTGTCTATTCAAAGTAGTTGTAATAGTTGAAGCTGGTGGACGACAACCATGGAACAGCGTCATTGACCTTGATGCAATGCCGGTGATGATGGAGATCATGTTCGTGCTTGGAGATGGAGATCGCAAGCACAAAGAAGAAAGGCCATATCATATCACATATTATGAATTGCATGTGATGTTAATCCTTTATGCATCTTGTATTGCTTAGTTAACGACGGTAGCATTATAAGATCCCTCATGCACATGAATTTCAAGTTCTAAAGTGTTCACCCTTAGTAAGAACCGTTGCTAAAGCTTGTTGTTTCGAAGCACCACGTGATGATCGGGTGTGTTAGATTCTGCAAGTGTATACAATGTGAGCAAGCCAGATTTGCTCATGCGGAAGCTAAGGTTTGATCTTGACGAGCCTAGCATGTACAGACATGGTCTCGGAACACGGATCACCGAAAGGTAAAGCATGAATCATATAGTAGATATGATGAACATGTCGATTGTTCGCCATTGAAGCTACATCAACTCTCGTGATGATCGGTGTTGATGTGGTGGATTTGGTTCGTGTGATGACTAAAATAATGTGAGGGATATTGTTTTGAGTGGGAGTTCACCTAGATTAATTTAACTATTAATTAGAACTCAATTTGTCATAAACTTAGTCTAAACTATTGCAAATATGTTCAAGGATCAATGGCGGCCCCTACCATCATTTTTAATGCGTTCCTAGAGAAAGAAAAGTTGAAAAACAATGGAAGCAACTTCGCGGATTGGTTCCGCAATTTGAGGATTGTCCTCAATGCTGGTAATTTGACCTATGTGCTGGATGCACCGCTGGGTGACCCGCCTGCAGCTGATGCTACCGATGAAGTAAAGAACGTTTACCTCGCTCAGAAGAATCAGTACTCCATAGTTCAATGTGCTATCTTGTATGGTTTAGAATCGGAGCTTCTGAAAAGGTTTGAGAATTCAGACCCACATGATATTGTCCGTGAACTCAAATTGATCTTTGAGACTCACGCGGCAGTTGAGAGCTATGAGGCTTCTGAAAAGTTTTTTAACTGCAAGATGGATGAGGGCAGCTCCGTCAGTGAGCATGTGCTTAAGATGTTTGGGCACGCAAACAAACTTCAAAGCTTGGGTATAGTGATTCCTAATTCTTTGGGGATTTACCGTGTCCTCCAATCACTACCACCAAGTTACAAGAACTTTGTGATGAACTACAATATGCAAAGCATGAACAAGCAGTTGCCAAAACTCTTCTCCATGTTAAAATCTGCAGAAGTGGAGATCAAGAAAGAGCACCAAGTGTTGATGGTCAATAAGACCACCAAATTCAAGAAAGGCAAGTCTAAGCAAAAGGGACACTTCAAGAAGGGTGGTAAGAATGTTACCGCACCGACGAAGAAGACCAAGGCTGGACCTAAGCCTGATACTGAGTGCTTTTACTGCAAGGGAGAAGGTCACTGGAAGTGGAATTGCCCAAAGTACTTGGCGGATTTGAAGAACGGCAACATCAAGAAGAAAGGTATATCTGATATACATGTTATTGATGTGTATCTCACACTTGTAGTAGTGCCTGGGTATTTGATACTAGTTCGGTTGCTCATATTTGTAACTCGAAACAGGTGCTGCAGAATAAACAGAAGCTAGCGAAGAACGAGGTGACGATGTGCCTTGGAAACGGATCAAAGGTTGATGTGATCGCGGTCGGCACGCTACCTCTTCATCTACCATCGGGATTAGTTTTATACTTAAATAATTGTTATTTGGTGCCTGCGTTAAGCATGAACATTATATCAGGATCTTGTTTATTGCGAGACGGTTACTTGTTTAAGTCCGAGAATAATGGTTGTTCGATTTATATGAGTAATATGTTTTATTCACATGCACCTTTGATAGATGGTCTATTCTTATTGAATCTCGATAGTGGAAATACACATATTAATAACATTGAAGCTAAACGTTTGAAATCGAGCGATAACTCGACCTATATGTGGCACTGTCGTCTTGGTCACATTGGAGTGAAGCGTATGAAGAAACTCCATTCCGATGGACTTCTTGAATCACTTGAAAGATGCGAAGCATGTCTGATGGGTAAAATGACTAAGACTCCATTTTCTGGTATGATGGAGCGAGCTACGGACTTATTGGAAATCATACATACCGATGTGTGTGGTCCAATGAGTGTAGCATCGCGCGTTGGTTATCGTTATGTTCTTACCTTCACGGATGACTTGAGTAGATATGGGTATATCTATTTCATGAAACATAAGTCCGAAACTTTCGAGAAGTTTAAGGAATTTCAAAGTGAGGTTGAGAATCAACGTAACAAGAAGATTAAATTTATGCGTTCTGATCGTGGAGGTGAATATCTAAGTTACGATTTTGGCGAGCATTTGAAGAAATGCGGAATACTTTCACAATTGACACTGCCAGGAACACCACAGCGTAATGGTGTGTCCGAACATCGTAATCGAACTCTCTTAGATATGGTTCATTCTATGATGTCACTTACAGATTTACCGCTATCGTTTTGGGGTTATGCATTAGAAACAGCCGCATTCACTTTAAATAGGGCACCATCTAAATCCGTTGAAATGACACCGTATGAATTATGGTTTGGGAAGAAACCTAAATTGCCGTTCCTTAAAGTTTGGGGTTGCGAAGCCTATGTAAAGAAGTTACAGCCGGACAAGCTTGAACCCAAAGCGGAAAAATGCGTCTTCATAGGATACCCAAAGGAAACTATTGGGTATACCTTCTATCATAGATCCGAAGGCAAAATCTTCGTTGCCAAGAATGGATCCTTTCTAGAGAAGGAATTTCTCTCGAAAGAAGTGACTGGAAGGAAAGTAGAACTCGACGAGGTTGTCGAACCTTCTCTCGAACTTGCGAGTAGCGTAGCACCGGAAGAAGTTCCTGTGGTGCATGCACCAATAAGAGAGGAAGCTAATGATGATGATCATGAAACTTCGGTTGTAGTTGCTACAGAGCCTCGCAGGTCAACGAGAACTCGTACCACTCCTGATTGGTATGATCCCGTTATGAGTGTCATGTTGGTGGATAACACTGATGACCCTGCGACATATGAGGAAGCGATGATGAGCCCAGATTCCAATAAATGGCAAGAAGCCAAGAAATCCGAGATTGGATCCATGTACGAAAACCAATTATGGACTTTGGTGGACTTACTAGATGGCCGGAAGGCTGTCGAGAACAAATGGATTTTCAAGAAGAAAACAGATGCTGATGGTAATGTGTGGCGCCCCGCAAAACCACTACTAGAAAATCGCGTTGTTTTTGTGCATTGCATCATCATGACCGCATGCTCATGTCATCATGCACATTGCATTTGAGCATCGTCATCATCATGCATTTGTTTGTCTGAAACTATTTTCGAAAAGCATATTTTGTTTTCTAAATACCCCGCCTTCATTTCAAATCCAAAACCCGGGTCTCCGGATTATTTTGTTTCGTCTACCAATGGATTTCAAAAGCCCCGTTTTAAATATTAAAATATTTATTTTATTTTTAGGGGCAGCCGTACCGGGCCGATCCGACCCAGTCGACCACCCCCAGTACAAAAACCAGCCTACCCAGACCTTTTCCTACCCACCCTATCCTACCCATCCCCAGCCACCTCACCCCACCCTATCCCCTCGCGCCACCTCACCACTTCCTCCACCCCACCCACTCATAGCCCGCCACCTGCCCCAACTCCTTGCCACCTCCCCACCAACCCCCACACACACAACACACACACGCATGCACGCGCCAGCCCCAGCCAGCCGCATGCACGCTCCCCACCCCGCCCACCTGCACGCACTCTCGTGCGGGCCCCACACCGACAACCGCATGCTCCCCGGCCCCACCTCAACTCCCGCGTGCCCCGCTCCCTTGGCCGCGTCCACCCCGCACACGCCTCCGCGCGTCTGCTGCGGCCGGCTCCTTCGTTGCTCGCTCTGGCCTCTGCAGCGTCGCCGCCGAGCCCGGCCTCGCCTGGGCCACGCGGGCCTCTGCGACCTCCCTGGCCTTCTTCCTCCCCGCGCCCGGCCGCCGCCGCGAGCGGGCCCCGGCCGTGCCGCGGCTTCTCTGCCTCGCGGGCCGCCGTCGCCATGGCCGCGCCAGGCTCCCGCTTCACCGGCTCCCTCGCGCTCGACCTCACCGTCCGCTAGGTCGGCGCCGCATCCTGCGTCAATGCTGCCCTCTCCTTCCCCGTCATCCGAAGCCACCCCTCTGTCGGCCTCCCTCCGTGGCCTTCCGAGCGTTTCGCGTCGGCCCGCCTGGAGCCGCCGCTCGACCTTTTCCCCGGCGTCGTCCCCGCCTCGTCGGACCGGCCTGCGTCGCCTTGTCCACGAGCCGACCCGCCGCCATCTCCCTTTCGCCCTCCCGGCCCTGCCTCATCCTCCCGCGCCTCGACGAGAACGCCGTCCACCCACTCCCGTCTGCACCGGCGGACCTCCTATCCGTTCGACCCGAACCAACCGCCGTTGTCCCCGGCCACCTCGTCACCTCGCCTGCATCATCCGCTGCCCCATCTAGCCCGGCCCCGAGCGCCTCTAGTCCCGCTCCTCTCCACCTCGCTAGCCGCCAGCGAGCCTAGCTACCCTTCGGCCGCCCTTCTGCGCGACCTCGCTTCCGGCCGCCGTCCTCTGTCAGCGCGTCCGCCTCCTGGACTTGCACGCCAGGCCAAGTAGGCCTTGCGGTGTATTTTGCCTTTCGTCGTCGTGATACGTTTTGGCTCTGTTTGGCTGCGCGAGCCGGTACAGCGAGGATGTGATGTTGGAAACCAGATTCTCAAGATCTTCTCGAAGCCAAATCCAAGTACAAGACCGACCCGTAACAAGTTCTTCGATCCCGTCGCCAAGATCTCCTCACGGACAAGACCAACCCGATGCCGGCCACAGATGATCGAGATGGCACACCAAGATCTTCGTCAGGGAACGACAAGAACTTCTACCGGAGTCCAAACCCCGAAGACCGAACCCCGGTGTGACAAGTACCCCTTCCCGGACGCCAAGTTCGCCGAGCACCCGGACGCCAAGATCACCGACACGGAACGATAAGACCTCCTTCCCGCACCGATGCCGACGACGTCGCACGCCAAGTTCTTGTTCCCGAACGTCAAGACCGACCCGATACGAGGACCCGACAAGATCTTCATGACGACAAGATCGGCACCGACCAGGGCGGATCCGATGTGACCCCGACGCCAACCAAGTTCTTCTTCTCGGATGCGACAAGATCGACTTCCGTTGTCCGAGACCGATCTCGTCGAGCCGTTCTCCCATCGAACCCTGAGACCAACCCCGAACCCCTCGGAGCCCAAGTTCGCCGAAACCTAATGTGATTCCCTATCCGAGACCCCATTATTTTATAATATGACATTATCAACTGATGCATATTAAATTGATGATGCATGCATACTTGTCTATGGTTTGGGGGCATTATGCCAATTCATCTCATAATTGAATATGGAGTCGATATGCGGGATATCTTTGTCTTATTCCGGACTCCATTTAAATTGGCATAGCGAACCGAAGCCATGTTTTGTCTTGCTAATCCAACATTTAATTTGTGGGGTAGATAAATAACTCGAACCTAATAATAAATGTCGGGACCCCGGTTTCCGCTTAATATGGCCTAATTGCATCGCATGCCTGCCATGTCATACATCATACATGCATCATGCCCGATTTTCTACCGTAGTATTAAATAGTCCATCCGGTGTTTCTTCTAGTGCTTTGCTTCTTCACGGATTAGGCCGATGAGTTGATGCGAGTGTCGACCCGATCTTCGGATGAACCTTCGGCAATGTTTTCAGGCGAGCACCTCCCCCTTTCTACCTATCTTACTTTTATAGTATTTATTCCCCCCTGTTGATCTATTGCTATCTGTGTTGCGATGCTCTAGTTTTCATACCCGTGATATCCCTTGCAGCCTTATATTGCCTTGGACACATCCTATTACCGGTTGTTTGGTATATAGTTGGACTTGCGCGTCGTAGTCGCTTGCTCAAGTGCTGTTGCGTGTCATCCAGTACCACATCGGTTGGAAGGTTGCCGCATGTTTAATGTTGGAGATGATCATGGCTTTAATTATTGTTTAATAACTAAAATTGAAAGTAGGTAAATGCAGAGGCACCGGTGGGTAATAGACAATATTTGGATTTTAACCGCTCACTGGTGTCCCGTAGGACCCCGAGTTCTTGACACCTGTTCCGAGATCGAGCGCGCTAACCACAGGTGGGGTGTATGGGCACCCCCATCGATTAGTACCTGAATTCAAAGTATTGTACCGGGGGCCACAAGTAGTTTGGGGCTTTATTACTATCCTGTACTTATGCCATGCTTTACTGCTTTATTTACGATTGTGCGAGGAGCACCTGTACTGTTTAGGACCGTGACACGTTTTCGCTGTATCGACAAGCCCAGTCACACTTTCGGGTTCCCAGTCGTTTACAGCCGTCTACACAAACCCTGAGTCCGTCTCGGAGACCGGCCGACTTCGTTGCGGGTAGCTTAGTGGGGTGGCCCCCATGTACTTGCTTTGGGTCTGGGAAACGTCATGACTTAGGCCCCGCCGACATACCGATGGGTGTATGTTAACTGATCTGGCAAAAAGGGTCGAAGTGCGTGTGGATACTTTGGTGCACCCCTGCAGGGTTAAATCTTTTCGAAAAGCCGTGTCCGCAGTTATGGACGACTTGGAGCATAGTTCTCGATCATAGACAACTATAACTAAAGTTTACTGCTATAATTTGACTTGTATCCGATATGACTAGTAATCAGCTTCACTGCAACGGAATGGCTAAATAAAAGTACCAACAACTGCTGGGTTTGGGGATATCTCATGCTAATGTATTTGACTAGTAAGTGTTGCAACTACAACGGAATGTTTAACTAAAACTGCCCACTGCTTATTATATCAGGATGACTCATGCCATCTTTATTTGACTAGTAATTTCCGCCACTATAACGGAATGAATAAAACTGCCAACGGTGTGAGTTCCTCGGTTGACTTCCTCGTTTGGTCTCGAGGGGGAAACGCCAGGATGGGTATGTTTGGTGGTAGTATCAGGTTGGTTCCGAATAGGTCTTTCTTACCCCTCTCTGATAGCCGCTAGTTGTATCGAGTCTCTATAGGTTGTTTAGTGCATGCCGCGCTGCCGCTTCAGTCCACCATACCTATGTAGGCGAGGACCGCCAAATTCTAGCCTCGCCGTGTACTGGCCTCAGTACTGACCGCTCTCTCTTTTTCCTTTGCCCTTTGTCGGCACCCCTTTTGTTTAAGCAGGATTTGAGATCGACGTCGTTAGCAGGGTTACCCTTCCGGCTTGGCCTGGGCAGGGTTATGGACGCCATTGGTTATTCTTCAGGGCTCTTAGCTCAATTTGCATCTTGTCCGTACTCGGACGCTATATCGTTTTAAAGGTGATTTGGATCTTTGTATTGTATATCTGTATTCTTGACTCTTTGAGTCGATGTTGTATATATATGTTTTGTGGGTTCCATCGAGGACTATTATGTAATGATATTACTTTGTTTTCCACCCGCACGCAAGTGCCTGGTGGGCACCTTTGAATCGTTTCTATGCGGGTTTGGCGGGAAGCGCTGAAACTTGCATAGGGCCGATTCTGAGGGTGTTACATAATGTTACTGTCTATAAAGCTCGACTTGCCACAAAATGGTTTCGACAAATTCAAGGAGTTGACTACGATGAGACTTTCTCACCAGTAGCGAAGCTAAAGTCTCTGAGGATTATGTTAGCAATCGCTGCATATTATGATTATGAGATATGGCAGATGGATGTCAAAAAGGCGTTCCTCAATGGAGACATTGATGAAGAGTTGTATATGATGCAACCCAAAGGTTTTGTCGATCCTAAGGATGCTAACAAGGTATGCAAACTTCAACGGTCCATATATGGATTGAAGCAAGCATCCCGAAGTTGGAATCAACGTATTGATAAGGTGATCAAAAGTTTTGGTTTTATACAAACTTAAGGAGAAGCTTGTATTTACAAGAAAGTGAGTGGGAGCTCTGTGGCATTCTTAATACTATATGTAGATGACATATTGTTGATTGGGAATGATGTAGACCTTCTTAATAGTGTCAAGGAATATTTGAATAATAGTTTTTCAATGAAAGATCTTGGCGAAGCAGCTTACATATTAGGCATAAAAATTTATAGAGATAGATCTTGTCACAAAGTACATATTTGGACAAAGTTCTAAAGAGGTTTGGAATGGAAAATAGCAAGAAAGGGTTCTTGCCCATGTTGCCCAATACGACCTTGAGTAAAACTCAAAGTCCGACAACGACAGAAGATAGAGAAAGATGAGTAAAAATCCCTATGCCTCAGCCATAGGATCTCTAATGTATGCCATGCTATGTACTAGACCCGACATTGCATATGCTGTTAGTTTGACTAGCAGATATCAAAGTGATCCAGGAGTGGATCATTGGACAACGGTCAAAAACATCCTTAAGTACTTGAGAAGAACTAAGGATATGGTTCTTTCTTATGGAGGTGATGAACAACTCGTTGTTAATGGTTACACCGATGCTAGTTGGAACACCGATCCGGATGATTCTAAATCTCAATCTGGATACGTATTTACTTTGAATGGTGCAGCAGTTAGCTAGAGGAGTGCAAAACAAAGCGTTGTGACGAGATCTTCAACTGAATCGGAATACATGGCTTCTTCGGAGGCTTCACAAGAAGCGATATGGATGAAAGAGTTCATTACAGAGCTCGGTGTGGTTCCAAGTGCGCTGGACCCAATGTCTATCTACTGTGATAACATGGGCGCCATAGCCAATGCGCAAGAACCAAGGTCACACAAGAAGCTAAAGCATATCAAGCTACGTTTTCACGCTATTCAAGAACATGTCCAAGATGGTGACATAAAGATTTGCAAAGTACACACAGATCTGAATGTGGCAGATCCGTTGACTAAATCTCTCCCGAGGGCAAAACATGACCAACACCAAACTGCCATGGGTGTTCGGTATATTACCATGTATCTAGATTAGTTGACTCTAGTGCAAGTGAGAGACTGTTGGAGATATTCCCTAGAGGCAATAATAAATGTAGTTATTATTATATCTTTGTGTTTATGATAAATGTTTACATTCATGCTATAATAGTATTAACAAGGAAACATTAATACTTGTGTGATTTGTAAACTAAATTAGAGTCCCTAGTAAAGCCCCTTTATAATACTAGCTTGTTGGTTAATAAATGATTGTGGTTTCCCTATCATGAACATTGAGATGTTATTAACAACAAGATCATATTGTTAGGAGAATGATATGATGGACATACTCCTATAGATAAGCGTAGCATAAAGATCAAGTCATTTTAATAGTTCAATTGCTATATGCTTTCTGATACATAGTAACCTAATTCCTTCGACCATGATATCATGCTTATCACCATCACCGGAAGGATGCTTTGATGACATCAAACACCACACCATAACTGGGTGGCTATAAAGGTGGCATTGAGTGTTCGCAAAGTATTGGTTGAGACACATGGATCAAGAGTGGGATTTGTCCATCCATATGATGGATAGATATACTCTGGGCCCTCTCGGTGGAATGTCATCCAATTAGCTTGCAAGCATGTGACTGGATCACAAGGGATCACATATCACGGGAACGAGAAAAGAGTACTTATCAGTAACGAGGTTGAACTAGGTATGCAGAGATACCGACGATCAAAACCTCGGATAAGTAAACTATCGTGAGACAGAGGGAAATTGGTATCGTATATAAGTGGTTCATTCGATCGCAAAGTAATCGTTGAAATATGTGGGAGCCATATGAATTTCCAGATTCCTCTATTGGTTATTGTTCGGAGAAGTGTCTCGATCATGTCTGCATAATTCACGAACCGTAGGGAGACACACTTAAGGATTCGACGTTGTTGAGTAGTTATGGAATGATGAGTAAGAGACCGAATGTTGTTCGGAGTCTCGGATGGGATCCGGGATATCACGAGGAGATCCGAAATGGTCCGGAGAATAAGATTCATATAAGGAAAGTCCTGTTTCGGGGTTGGAGAATGGTTCCGGTGTTTTCATCGGGAATGTTCTAGAAGGTTCCGGAATGTCCGGCACTCCGGAGAGGAAGGGTACATGAATGTGTCATAACAATTTGGAATGGTTGCATCATGTACTAGGTGTCATCGCTGAACAAAATAAAGGGTTAAATCAAATCCTAGTTTGAAAAGTCAAACGCCAATTTGAAAAGTCAAACGGCTATTTTGTTTGGTGGAGGGAGAGTAGGAAACCTACTTGGGGAGGAAGTCCCTCTCCCTCCACCGCCGGCCTTGGAAGCCGAGTTGGGGAGGGACTCCCCTCCCCTTAGCGCGCCCCCTCCACCTATATAAGGAGGGGCAGGGCTGCCCCTCCAAGACCTACACCTTGCCCCTCTAAAACTAACCCTAGTCGCCGCCCACCATAGCCGCCGCTGCCCTAGGGTTTCTCCCAAGCCGCCGAGTTGGGGCATCCCCTTTCCCTAGCCGCCGGCCTAGCCTCTCTTCCTTGGTGCGTCTAAACCCTAGATCACCGAGGCTCTCTCATAGTCCACCATACTCGCTCCGGCTTAAGGCGAAGCCCTGCGAGATCTCCCCTCTACTTCCGGTACCATGTCGTCGTGCTGCCGGAATAGCGAGGAGAGTGCTACAACCTCCGCTGCCTGCTGGAACAAGGGAGAGGAAGGTCTTCGTCGAGTACCGAACGTGTGACCAACTGCGGAAGCGCTGCCGAAACGCAGCGCCGGAAGGATCGTCTGCACGATATTGAGATCGGGAAGAGTACGACTACATCACCCACGAGAATCCGCTCTCGTTGAACACTTTGGAATCTTCGAGGGTGAGTTATTCCATCGACCCGTTGCTACAATCTAGTAGATAGATCTTGGCTTGTTTGTTTGTATGCGGTAGAAATTTTTTGTTTTCCATGCTACGAACCCCTACACGTGCCACCGGGTTTGATCAAGAGAATGAGAGATGAATTCAGAGAACTGAAGCAAGGAAGGATGAACGTAGTGGAATACTGTGACAAATTCTTGTCATTAGCTAGGTATGCCCCGGATGAGATTGACACCAAAGCCAAGAAGAAAGAAAGATTCCTGAATGGTCTGCATGATGAGATGCAGACGGTGTTGGTCAATATCCCCTTTGCGGATATTGAAGCCCTTGTCGACTCTGCCATCCAGATGGAAGGAAAGATCAACCAAGCCAATGAGAACCGCAAGCGCCGCATGATGCATCAGCCAGGAACCCATCATACCCCAAAGTATCGACCCAACCCATCTCCAGGATTTGCCCCGAAAACCAACCGACCCCCGATGAACCGTCCGACCTATCCCAACCGTGGAAACCCAAGGCCCGGAGGAAATCACAACAACCCAAGCAACTCTGGCATTTTCAACCGTGCACCACCCAAGTTCAACAACAATGTTGCCGCCAACACCAACACTGCCCCTAGGACTGGAAGCAATGATGTGCCTGTTGCGGCAAAGGACAAGTTGCAAGTGTCTTGTTATGACTGTGGAAATAAGGGTCACTACTCCAATGAGTGCCCCAAGAAGAATGCCGCATCCCCCAATGCAAATGCCCCAACTCAGCAGCAGCGTCGTGTTCAGCCCGGAAGAAGGTTTGCCCCAGGGAATTAGCTCAACCGCAACGACCGTCATTTTCTCATGCATGCTGAAGAAGCCCAGGAAGCGCCAGATGTCGTGCTGGGTATGTTTTCTGTTAATTCAGTACTTGCTAGAGTGTTGTTTGATTCTGGTGCATCGCACTCATTTGTCACCGAAGAACTTGCATGCACTAGTAAGATTCAACCAACCAAACTGAAGCATGTTATGATTGTTCAAATCCCCGGTTCAACCACCAAAGCTAGGAAAATTTGCAAAGCCGTCCCTATCCGAATCCATGGAATAGATTTTTATGCTAATCTGATAGTACTCGGAACTAAAGGTTTGGAAGTAGTACTAGGAATGTATTGGATGTCCAAACATAAAGGATTAATTGACTGTGCCAAGAAAGCCATAACCATGACCAGTACAGCCAGAATATCAGTCGAGCATGTATCTGAAACCTTACCTCGTCAATTCAAGTGCAACAAGAGTATACCCCAACCTACCATTGACCAAGTCCGGATAGTCTGTGAATACCCCGATGTATTTCCAGATGTTTTGCCCGGTATGCCCCCAGATCGGGATATCGAGTTTATCATTGAACTAATTCCCGGAACAGGACCAATAGCCCAAAGACCATATAGTATGAACCCGTCTGAACTAGAAGAACTGAAGAAGCAACTGGATGCCATGCTGGAAATTGGATTGATTCAACCAAGTGCGTCACCATGGAGATCGCATGTCTTGTTTGTGGATAAGAAGGATGGAGGTAATCGTTTGTGTATAGATTATCGGAAGTTGAATGATGTCACTATCAAGGACAAATACCCATTGCCCAAGATAGAAGATTTGTTTGATCAGTTGACCGGTGCCAAAGTGTTTTCTAAGATTGATCTTAGAACTGGCTATCACCAACTCAAGATTCGCGCAGAGGATATTCCCAAGACTGCT
Source organism: Avena sativa (assembly GCA_916181665.1). NCBI lineage: Eukaryota > Viridiplantae > Streptophyta > Magnoliopsida > Poales > Poaceae > Avena > Avena sativa. Next base: position 41,649,668 of record OV702285.1, on the reverse strand, counting down.
TTACCACCAGATATGGATTATACGAGTATACTGTCATGTCTTTTGGATTAACCAATGCCCCCGCTTATTTCATGAATCTCATGAATAAGATTTTTATGGACTTCCTGGATAAGTTTGTCGTTGTTTTCATTGATGGCATTCTGATTTATTCAAAATCAGAAGAAGAACATCAGCTACACCTAAGGACCATTCTTGGAACCCTTAGAGAGCATCAGTTGTATGCCAAATTTAGCAAATGTGAATTCTGGTTACAGGAGGTAGGATTCCTCGGTCACATTGTATCAGTCGGAGGAATTGCCGTTGACCCCGTAAAGGTGAAAGATGTCGAAGATTGGCAAGCCCCAACCACTCAAACCTAAGTTCGTGCATTTCTCGGATTGGCGGGATACTACCGCAAGTTCGTAGAAGGATTCTCGAGTATCGCTAGACCCATGACTCAATTGCTGAAGAAGGACAAGAAGTTTGAATGGACGGACAAATGTGAAGCGAGTTTTCAAGAACTCAAGAGAAGATTGATTTCAGCCCCAATCTTAATCATGCCGGATATCACGAAGCCCTTTGACGTGTATTGTGATGCATCCAAGATCGGTCTCGGATGTGTGCTAATGCAAGAAGGTAAAGTCATATCTTATCTATCCCGACAACTGAAACAACATGAGCAGAACTATCCCACCCATGACCTCGAGATCGCAGCAGTAGTTCTAGCCCTGAAGACATGGAGGCACTACCTGATGGGAAACCGTTGTGAAATCTATTCGGATCACAAGAGCCTGAAGTATATATTCACTCACAAGGAGCTGAATATGAGACAGAGAAGATGGATTGAGCTAATCAAGGATTATGACCTGGACATTCACTATCACCCCGGTAAAGCCAATGTGGTAGCAGATGCCCTTAGCAGATTACCGTGCCGCTTGAACTCCATGATTCTAAAGGAGCAACCAAGCTTGCACAAAGAGATGGAAGATTTCCGAATGGAATTAGTGAGTGAAGGATTTTTGGCTAGCATAGAACTTCAACCCACTTTGATCAGCCAGATCAAGGAGGAGCAGAAAGGAAATGCTAGTATCGACGGAATCAAGCGTCGTATCGGTACAGGCAAAGTACCCGGATTTACCGAAGACGAAGAGGGAGTTCTGTGGTACAAAGGACGTCTTTGTGTACCAGCAGATTCTAAATTGAAAGAAGTTATTCTGAAGGAAGCTCATGATACTCTTTATTCTATCCACCCCGGAGGAACGAAGATGTATCAATATTTGAAAGAGCAATTTTGGTGGCATAAGATGAAGAGAGAAATCGGAAGCTATATCGCCAAGTGTGATATATGTCAGAGAGTCAAGGCGAGACATCAAAGACCCGCTGGATTGATGCAACCGCTACAGATTCCAGAATGGAAATGGGATCCCGTTGGAATGGACTTTATCACCGGATTGCCTACTTCTAGTAGGGGAAATGACTCTATCTGGGTCATAGTGGACAGATTGTCCAAAGTAGCCCATTTCTTACTAGTCAATACCACATATCAGAGTTCGAAGCTAGCAGAGTTATACATCGCGAGAATAGTCAGTTTGCACAGAGTCCCCAAGAACATTGTATCGGATCGAGGAACTCAGTTTACCTCGAGATTCTGGAAGAAAGTCCAAGAAGGGTTAGTAACCCGACTAGATTTCAGCACAGCTTATCACCCTCAGACCGACGGACAAACGGAGCGAGTAAATCAAATACTCAAAGACATGTTGAGAGCATGTGTGTTAGAGTATGGATCTAAATGGGAAGACTGTCTGCCGTTCGCAGAATTTCATACAACAACAGTTATCAAGCTAGTTTGCAAATGGCCCCATTTGAATTCATGTATGGAAGGAAGTGTCGCACCCCTTTGAACTGGTCGGAAGTAGGAGAGAGTCAAATTTTCGGACCCGACATCCTACGAGAAGAAGAAGAGAAGGTTCACAAGATTCGTGAGCACCTCAAGATAGCCCAGTCAAGACAGAAGAGTTACGCCGACAAGAGACGTCGAGACCTCGCCTTTAACATCGGAGATTTCGTGTATCTGAAAGTGTCGCCATTGAAGGGAATGCAACGTTTCCAACTGAAAGGAAAGTTAGCCCCCAAATATATCGGCCCCTTCAAGATTCTGAAACATCGAGGAGAAGTGTCGTATCAATTAAAACTGCCCGAAGAAATGTCAGCCGTGCACAATGTGTTCCATATCTCATTACTTCGCAAATGCCTCGAAGTTCCGGAGAAGACGGAAGTGTTCAAAAACATTGATTACCGGACCATAGAAATCAACGATGACCTGACCTATTCTGAGGTACCCATCCGTATTTTGGAAGAATCTTTTAGAACTACCAGAACCTGAAGCATCAAGTTTCTCAAGATTCAGTGGAGCAACCACACGGAAGAGGAAGCTACCTCGGAGCGCGAAGATCACATCAGGACAGAGTTTCCCGATCTCTTCAAATCCTAGGTAATCTTTTTCGTCCTTTTTCAAATCTCGAGACGAGATTTTGTTTAAGGGGGGAAGGTTTGTAACATCCCAAAAATACTAAACATGGATCATCAAACTCTAATCATCAAAATTAGAGTTAACAAAAACTTTTCCAACTAAAAATATGAAAGCATTCATATGTGTGTGTATTAAAATTGGGATTCTTTTGAATTGCCATGGTTCTGTGTTTCTTTGCTTGTAAAATGATTCTTAGGTGAAATAAACATCATCTAAACAATCCCCAAACTTTTCTCAAAGACAAACAACTCAAAATAAGCAAATAAAGTGAATGGTCATTTTTGCCAAATTAACTCTCATGCCTACTTTGGCAATCTCTAGTTTTTGATTCCAATTGGAAACATCAAAACCTATTTTGGTCAAATAAAATCCTAAAGGGATTTAAAAAGATAAACAATTAATAAAGAAAGTTTTAATAGTTGGAATCACTATTTTTAGATCTTTTAATAAAAAGATTTGATTTTTCAAAAGCAAAGGTAGAATTATAAATAAGGATTATTTTATAGAGCCAAATTAAATCTTGGCCAAGCTTTTGAAATAAAATATTTCTATTTGATAAAAGGAGTAAAGGTTTATTTAAATAAAATAATGAGGATTTATTAATATCCAATTTTATTATAGTAAAGGCTCTTCCATTTTAAATAAACATTAAAACTTGTTATTTTATTTTAAATAAGTTTTCCAAGTGTTTTATATTTTTAAATAAAACCTACTGAAATGATTTTGGTATTATTTAGATTTCAAATGGAGTTTTTAAATAAATAAAATCCTATTGGAATTAATGACTAGGGTCTATTTATTTAATTATTAATGGATCCTAAAAAGAATAAAAATTATTTTGTTTTGGACATTGGATTGTGGTGTTAAACAGAATTAAATTCAACACAAAGTTTGGCAAAGGTTTGATTTCATTTGAGTGTTTGAATTGTTTGATTAAAATCAAAACAGAAATTTCAAATAGAAAAAGAAAAAAAGCTTCAGTATAAAAAAAATGTGAAAGAATCAGACCAAACCCAACAGGCCCAGCAGCCCAACTCGTAGCCCGTCTTTCTTTTTTTCCAGCGAAACGTTTTTCACCCACACACGCACCCGCAGAGTCACAGACAGGCAGGCCCCACTCCCACTTCCTCCACCTCGCTGATAGACGGACCCCACGCCACCTCACCGTTGTCTTCAACCCCAAGACCACGCCCCTGCCGTTGCTGCTGATTGAATGCGACGATGAATACGCGTTGATGGCTGAGTGAATCCTCCCAGTAACGACGCTCCTTTAAACGCCACGCTCTCCTCTACCTTTTCCCTCATTTGTCCGCTCCTCTCTGCCCCAGGGTTGTCCTAATTTTGAATCACACTCTACTGTCTCCGGCGAGCTTCTAACGTCGATTCCGGCGAGAACACCCACCTCCACTTCCCCTGGTTGCCACTAGGGTACTCGCCAGCACCAGGCGCATCCACCAGTACCTCCAGCTCGGCCGCGCTCGTTCCAGAACGTCGGCAACTTCTCCAAATCGTGCACCACCGCCGTCTGCCATTGCTCCGTCGAGCTTCCCAGGTGAACTCCGACCGCCCTAAGCTCTCTTGATGATGCTCACGTGAACCCCATGTTCGCCCGCATCTAACCACGCCCCTATCTTGCCTTAGGGTGATCTGCAGCCTCGCCCTCGACGACCTCCAGAGACAGCCGACGCCGCTGCACACTCCGGCGAGGAATTGCCACCGTTCCTGTGCGCCCCTTGGACAGCCGCGACCACCTCGAGCTTCACCAGGACCCTGCAAACACTGTAAGCCATTCCCCCTCTCCCTCGCTTCCTGCAAACGTTGGCAAGCACACCGTCTGACCGCGCGCCGCCGCCAGCCGCCGCTAGCGCCGCCCAACCATGGTCAGAAGCACCGTGTCCATTAGATCTTGATCCGTTGGCTGAGAATAGATCTAAGCGAAGGGGTATGAGTGAACCAGAACCGCACGATCTTATTTAGATCCAACAGCCCACAGAGGTTGATCCGCACGAAGCGGTACCGGCCAATAGAATTGCGCCACGTGGACATGGTTTAGTTTAAAACAGAATTTTGAATCTGATTGATATGCAAACTTGTAAAACTCATAACTTTAATTCTACATGTCCAAATTTTGCAAATTTTATATCAATAGATTCAGCAGAACAAGTACTTTGCAACCATGCATTTTTTTAATGTTTTGCTTCTGTAAAATTGGTTGAAATTACAGAAACTTGTGTAGGCTTATTTTGAATATAAAAATTGTTCTAGATATAATTTTAATGTGAAATCTTTGCAAAATGGATTTTTGTGAACCTATTGACCCTAGGAACCAACTTATGAACTTAAAAATGTATTTTGTGAAGTTAAGGAGTAAATATTTGAATTAGCTCATTTCTAGTCAAATAAAAATATTGATTTTATTTTAGAAATGATTTTTGAGTAAAACCTTTGGGAAATGTTTTGATTCAAACCTTCTGACCCTAAACACCAAGTTTTGAGAATTAAAATATATTTGTTGAACCCTTTAAGGCATATTGCTTTACTAAAGGCATTTTCAACCACATAAAATATTGATTTGGTTTAAAAATAGTTTATAGATAAAACCTTTTGCAAATGGTTTTACCACTTTAGTAAATGACCACTTTTGAACTTTATAATGTTTAGAGCCTAGTAGAAACCAGTTCTGCAAATAAAACTATCTTTTGCATGCTTGCATGCATGACCTGGTTTTTGTTATTTTATGTGTGACAAATTGTTTGAATGTTGTGTTGAATATGTGTTTGCTTGATTGAATTGTAGTGGAATTAGAAGAGTGTGATATTTGCAAGATCAAGAAGTGAACCAACATTCTCTACTAAAAAGGCAAGTGACACTATCATCCAAGTCCTACTATTTTCATTACACTTAGTGGATTTTATAACATGCATGGAAAGGACTACTATATTTTATGCTATGCTAAATCCTAATAGGATACCCTTATATCTCCCTTAGTGGAAACATTGTAGTTGTAGTATGCTTAGCCCTGCTATATATTGGGATGGGATACATGTTATGATTATATGAAGAGTTGAAAAGATATATGTTTTATATAATAAAACAAGTACTCAATGAACCACCTGGGTGGACAAGGATACTCAAGTTTTGGACAAGGTGGCAACAAAAGGAACCATGTTTATATGGCCATCTCTTTTTGTTGTGCACTAGAAGAAAACCACCCAGGGACTTAGAGATTGAACATGTTTCTCGTACAGTGGCTTCCGAGTACAGCCACACGCTAAATGGGCTCTGGCTTAGTCAACTACATAGTGGAATACCCATGCATTGGCATCTTCAGGTTAACTAGAATTGTGTAAGGGAACTTGAAACCCTACATTGGTGCCTGGATAACAAGCTAGCATTGTGTATTGGGAGGACTTTTATGGAAAGACTTTGTCACATTCTCAATCTGCCAGTACTCCATCTTGGTGAGTACTTATCCAGCGGCCACTGGTGGCATCAAGATGAGATTGTGTCATGTGAGTAAAGTGTACAACTTCTGCAGAAGATCAAAAATTCTAAGTACTTAGCCGTGTCCCCGGTTATGGACAATACTGAGCAACTAAGGCCTGAAGCTATGGAAGATCTCGACATTCCAATTTCTCAAAGTAAAACTTGATGGTGAAAACAAGGGATTTGAAGCACTTGGAGTTTTCCAAGAAGTTCAGAAAGATTTGACAAAGATCAAAAAACTATTTTGAAAGATAGGATAAAACTATATTGCTTTCTGCAAATGAGCCTAACCCCACTTAGCCAAATATGCATGTAATGATAGGATCCACTTATTTCTACATAGTAGTGAAACTTGCCAATACAATTCAAATGTATTGACCTTTGTGGCTGCAACTTATTATGTTGTAGGTTTGTTTGATGTTAGTGAAGTTTGTTGAATAGGATTACAAGTCTACAACCAACATGTTTGCCTATGGCACTTTGAAGATGAAGGACCCCATGCTTATAGATATTCTGCTGCAATGTAATGTAATAGCCAAATGAGCTATGTAAGATGTAATGAATTATTTTATTCCTGGTTATAAAGTTGTATTATGACCTTTGTTTCTTGATATTACATCTTAACTGTGGATGCTAGCTATTGATCCAGGGACTAGCATTGTAAACGCAGGGATCTCTACCTTATTAAAGGTTGGGAACCTTACAGATGGTATCAGAGCATTGTGTTGCCTGTAGGATTGTAACCCTAGGATTGGACAAAACCCCTTAGAAAAAAATAGGAGCTGTATTTGTTCCAAAACTTATTTACAAACAATCTTGTAAACTCTTCCCTCAACCTTTTTGATTTTGATTCTACATCTCTTCTAATTCAAACTTGATGGACAAAACCTACCCCATGGCCAAAGACTTCACCATGTGCAAAAGATTTCATCAACTCTAATGACTTCAACATCTTCAAGTGATTTCAACTTTAGTTTCACCAAGGACTTCAACTTAGACATCACTAAGGACTACAAGTGAAAAACCAAGAGACATTAGATTGCCTACCAACTATCTAAGACATTGATATAAAGCTAGAGTATGGATCATATTGACCTATGAGGTATGACTATACTAAGTTAATTATTTTCAAGAAAACTTGTTGTTTCCTTCAACTCATGAGTTAATCTCATAAGTTGTTAAGTGAATGGTTGCTTGTTGATTGCTTGATTGTTTGATTGAACTTGGTTGTTTTGAGTTGTGTGTTAGGACTTCTTAAAACCTATATGTCATTACTTATCCCTATCAAACCAACAGATGCCTCCCCGTCGTGCCAACCCCAACCAAAACAACAATATCACTCCTGAGATGCAGCAGATGATGACAGCTCAGACACAACTGATGCAAGAGATGAACACATTCATACAGAATCAGAACAACAACAACAACAACAACAACAACAACAATCAGAATAATCCTCCAGCACTTGACATGCTCACCAAGTTTCTGAAACTTAGGCCTGCAAGATTCTCTGGAACAACTGACCCAATGGAAGCCAATGACTGGTTACGTTCAGTGAACAAAGACTTAGTGACTGTTGGCTGCACCGATGAAGAAAAAGTTAGGTTTGCAGCATTTCTACTTGAAGGACCAGCATCAACATGGTGGGACAACTTTCAAATCACCACTCCCCTTGAGGATGTAACTTGGGCTATTTTTGAGGATGGATTCAGAACAACTCACATATCACCTGGAGTGATGTACTTGAAGAAAAAGGAATTTCACAATCTGAAACAGCGTCACCTCAGTGTGGCTGAGTATATTGAAGAATTCAACAATCTGGCACGCTATGCACCGGATGAAGTTGATACAGATGCTAAGAGAAAGGAGAAATTTCTTGAAGGACTTAATGATGAGTTGAACCTGCAGCTAGCTGTTGCCTATGTCCCAACTTATCAATCACTTTGTGACAAAGCCACCATTTTGGAAAACAAGATGAATCAAGTTGAGAATAGAAAGAGGAAGCATAAACTCAAGAATCACTCAGGATCATCAAAAAAGAAGCATTCATTCAAAAAGAGCAATGAAGATTCTGAACCACATCAGTATCACCACAACAACAATGGAAGTGATAATAATGGAAATGATACTGACAATGGAGATGACCTTAGTCAAAATCAACAAGACACTTTTAGGAAGAAAGACATTAGCCAGTTGCAATGCTATAATTGCAAGGAGCTTGGACACTATGCATCAGACTGTCCAGAGAAGAAAAAGAAAAAGGATGCTAGAAGAGCCAATGGAAGTGACTCCAATGTGACCCAGAAAGGACAGTTGGAGTGGCCATACTGTTCCCCCGTCAGATGTTTTCAAAATGACTTGTGATATGAAATTCAAGTTCCCATTTAGTTGTTATAAAACTTCAACTAGCTTTTCTTGCTTCTGAACTTAGTAGAGGTAAATCTGGCTTTTTGCAAAACAACCCTAGAGCTTAGTGTCCTACTACAAAAACCCCCCTTGACTTGTTAGTATTAGTTTGCGTGTACTTAAAGAGTACTCATGGCTTTGTCCCTGGCTATTACCGTGGCCAGACTATGAAGAAGAGTACCAGAAGGATGGACCGCAGGAAGGTTACGACAACTAGGATCATCTCCCATCGTCAGCATTGCCTATGAACCCAAAGATGGAGCTTCACCTACGCTACCTTTATTACGTATTTCCGCTGCTTGAGTTGTATTAAGAACTGGATCATGAGATCCTTATTTGTGTAAGACCTTATGTATGGTTTGTAATGGATGATGTACTGTGATATCCAAATCTATTATGTCTCACAAAAATGGTAATCTTGAGATTGCGATTTATGGCATAACAGGCATCTGGGATTAAAAATCCGGGTGTTGACAATCCACATCTTGGGATTCTATCCTAAGCATGTTCTTTTCCCCTTGTTGTTTTCTGACCTTTGTATACAGTTGATAGCCAAGTAGTAAATGTGCACCGGTGTCTTCTAAAGCAAGATACTCTTGTGGTCCGTCAAGACAAACCATTTTGGAATGTCTAGGAGAAACAAACTCTAGTACCTCGTCATATCTAAGATCAGGTCAAAGTGTTGTAATCCGCAGATTAAGAGGCATTGAGTGTCTTTCATCTATTCTACCTTAAAGTATCACACTCTTTTGTACTAAGAGGTCGTGCCGAGTTTCATGACTCCTTAATGAAGTGATGCTCTTACACATATTTACCCAACCTTCCTCGAGCATTCGCGCTCGTGAGTGATGCGTGTGCGTAATAATGTGGCCATATGAGATATTAGCAATTGTCATGGCTTTGAACTCAAAGGACATTTGTATTATTCTTAGCGTGATTGGTTAACCCTATCACTAAGCAAAGGATGATTGTGCTACCAAGTCTGCTATTCTGGTGCACTCTCTTGAGTCGAAGAGTTAGGCTTGTGCCGAAACTCTGAGACTATGTCTTCTTGCCTTAAAAAGCAAGTTCCCTCTCGAACAAAGTGACATATCGGTGGTTCATGATATTCTAGATGTCTACTAGAAGTATCGCCATGTTGCCACATGACCGTGTTATTAAGTTCTTGAGCAAGCAAGTTCTCTGAACCACTCCTTTCTCCAAGGATCCATACTAGATACCCCTGAACTAGTTGGTTGAGCTTAAACAACAACTTGGAGAGTTGCAAGACAAAAGTTCTATCCAACCCAGTTCCTCCTTAAAGGGATGTCTAGTTTTGTTCGTTCTGAATAAAGATATTATCTCCTTCGCGGATATGATATCTTATCCACCTTTGGTTTGATTTGGGTTATCGTCAAATCAAACTGAGTTGCAAGGACTATCTTGATGGTGTTTCTACTCGTGATGTTTCACTTGAGTACATCTTCGTGTCCTTTGATCCGACCAATATTCTTGCCTTGTTCACACAACATATGAGCCCATCTTAATGGATTGTCTTGATAAGTTTGTTGTTGAGCCCATCAATGACATTCTTATCTTCTCCATGCTAGACAAGATTCATATCGAACAATTGGCATTAATGTTGGAAATTTTCGAGATCCATCTTCGTGTCATTTCGAAGTATGTGTTCTGGATGTTAGTAGTAACCATCTCTGGCTCACGTGCAATTGTTGAAAGAGGTTGCCATGGATTCGAGTAGTGTTAACTTTGTTCCTTAAGGACACATGTGTGTATTATTGTTAGAACTTTATATGTATGCAGTTGTCTTTCGACAAGTTGCTAAATACATGGGTCTACCAATCTAGCTCGTCTTTTGGAGCTTGACACTGTAGTCAATATCTTGAGCATCTAGTAACTTTACCTTTGCGGTAACTGGTGCAAACTTTCTATTCGGACATGCTAAGTCTAAAATATCATCTCACCTAACCAAATCTGAATCTCAAGCAGCAATGATGGTTGGTGTTCCTCAAAGTTTGACATAGGTCTCTTCGTAAATCTGGAAAGATTGATGTAATGTTTAACACACTTAGCCGGAAAGACCCTTTGTCATATTCTCCTGATTCAACAAAATAACCACTCTTCATGAGACTTCTTCTATAATTCATTATAGGAGTTGTGCTTATGGTTTCCTTTGTACCCAAAATCCGACCTTTAATTGATGCCTCGTTTCTCTGTAAGATCCCTCCCTTTATAAAGGTAAGGATCCCTGTGATTGCAATGCTAGTCCCTGGATCAATGCTAGCGTCCACAGTTTAAGATGAAGTACACAGAAACAAAGGTCATCATTACATATCATTCCAGAGACAAACATAGTCTTTTACAACTCCATGACCACATGCCTAATACAAGAGTTCAAATATAGAATAAGATAAATAAGTCTTCATCTTCATGTGCCACAGGCAAGCATGTTGAGTGTAGACTCATAACCCCTAATCATCATCAGAATAACCTGCAACATCACAAGTTACAACCACAGTGGGTCAATACATTGGAATAGTATTGGCAAGTGATACCTTAGTAGAATATTAGCATCTAGATACTACATGAATTTGGCTAAGTGTAGCTTAGTATTGCTTTGCTCAAAATAGATTTTACCTATTAGTTGAAAACACTAAGTTTTTCTTTGACAAAACTTTCCCAAGGAATCACCAATAGACATTGGTGAACCTTCACCCTTGTTCAACCACAAGTTTTAACTTAGAAAATTGGGATGAGGAGATTCTTGATAGCTTCCATGTCTTGATGCTCAAGTTGTCCAATACCAGAGACATGGCTAAGTACTTAGATTCTTCCATCTGCAGAGGTTGTGCACTTTCCCCACAAGACTTGATTTTCACCAAGACAGGACCTTTCAGAAGCCTTCCCTTAGACCAAATGGACGCGTTCCAACCTATCATCCCACTACCACCAACTGTCCAAATGGCTAAGTTATTGCAACCTATGTGATCCAGGCAGAGCCCATAATGCCATGTGGCTGCACTAGGAGCTTCTTAACATTTGGCATCTCAAATCCCTTTGTTACTGGGTGGCTTTCCACAAGTGAGATACACAAGGTAAACCATAGAAATGGGCCTTGTGTAAACACTCAACACAAACCATTCTTTCCATTCCACCCAGGTGTTTTATTCACTTAGTTGTTTTATTAAGCAAAAACATAAGTCAAAGACTTAGAAATATTTCTCATAGCATGGATATAGTCCACCCTTGGTTGCTACTAGCTAGACTAAGCATGGCAATGGTAAGCATCTTAACTTAGAGGAAATTCTAACAATTTTACAACTACTAGGATTCCCCAAGCATAGCTTATAGATACTTAGCAAAATATTCATGCAACCCTATACAGAAATAACTATAATGCATAGGTAAAATATTGGGACAAAAATATATGAAGAACCACTTGCATTGGTAGTTTGGGGAGTAGCAACAATCTTCACAACCACAATCACTATTTGCACCAAAATCTACACATAATATAATGGCACCAAAATCACATATCAAAAATATACAAACAAAAATAGATGAATGCATGCAAATTCCATGTGATGATTTGTCACATCCCAAGATTTTCCAAATCTTGTAATGTGAAAATAAATGAATAAAATAACACTTTGTTGATTTTCAGGGCCAGAAGAAACTTTTTGAATTCAATTAGAACTTCAAAACCTATTTGAATTAAATAAAACCCTAAAGGGATTTATAAAGATAAACATTTTAAATAAAGGAAAATAAAATATTTTGGAAATAATATTTTGGATCCTTTAATAAAAGATTTGGATTTCAAAAGAAAATATAGATTTATAAATACAGGATTATTTATAAAGCCAAATTAAAACTTGGCCAAGCTTTGAAATAAAATGTTTTGTTTTGATTAAAAATAGTAAAGGTTTATTTAAATAAAATAATAAGGATTTAATATCCAATTTTATTTAAGTAAAAGACTTTTTCCATTTTAAACAAACACTAAAACTTATTTATTTATTTTAAATAAGTTTTCCAAGTATATCATGTTCTCAAATAAGACCTACTGATTTGGTTTGAAAGTATTTAGTTTTCAAATGAAGATTTTATTAAATAAATCGAACCCTATTTGTTTAAATAACTAAAGGTCCATTTTATTTAATTAATGAATGGAACCTAAAAAGATTTAAATAACATTTCCTTTTGACTTTGGTTTATGTGTTTAACAGAACAAAATTCAAATGAAAGGTTTGATGATTGTTGACTTGTTTTGTTTGTTTGATTTGAGTGTTGTTTGGTTATTGAATTTCAAAACAGGAAATAGTTATAGAAAAAGAATAGCCAGCAGATAGAAAAAAGAGAGGATCTGGACCAGCCCAGTCGGCCAAGCCCACGTGCCCAACAAACCAGCCCACCTCCCCTCCCCGAAGAAAAACGTTTCGCACTCGATTTTAGACCCACAGAGAAGCTGACCAGTGGACCCTTCCCTCACTCTTTTTCTCACTGACGACTGGACCCCACCTCTCCTGCTCATCCTCCTCACCCGCGCGACCTCCTCCCCCCAAACCTCGCTGCCGTTGCTGCCATTCAAAGCCGCGTTCAATTCCCGAATAATGGCAAATTCAAACCTTTGCAAATTCAAACCTTTGTAACTTTTGATCCACATGTCCAAAAATTGCAAATTTGGTACCGTTGGAATCAGTGGAACAAACCCTAGCCAACTATGGAAATTGTTTAGCAAATAGTATCTGTTAGCTTGTTGGTTTTTGCAGAAACTTTTGAATGCTTGTTAAGACTAGAAAAATTATTCAAAAATGTTTTGAGTTTGAAGCCTTGGCAAAATAGTTTATGGTGAACTTACTGACCTTAGGAACCAACCCATGAATTTGAAAGTGAATTTGGTAAATATTAGGATGGATTAGTTAGTTTAACCCATTTCTAGCCAAATGGAAATAAAGATTTTGGTTATGAAAATATTTTTATAAAGAAAACTTTGGGAAAATGTTTTGGACCAAACCTACTGACCCAAACACCAAGTTTTGAAAATTAGCAACTCATTGGTGAGAAAATTAAAAGTTTTGCTTTGATAAAAATGTTTTCCACCACATAAAATAATGAAGGGATTTAAAAATGGTTTTTGGACAAAACCCTTTTGCAAATGACTTTACCACTTTGGAAAAATGACCAATTTTGAACTTACAAAGTTTAGAAGCCTAGTGTAGACCATCTTTGCAAATAGAACCATCTCTTGCATGCTTACATGCATGACTTAGATCCCATAGTTTTATGTGTGTGAATTGTTGTTTGGTTGATTATTGGGAATGCTAGTTGAAATTGTGTTTGCTTGATTGATTGTAGTGAAATTAGCAAAGTGTGAGACTAGCAAGATCAAGGAGTGAACCATCATTCCCTACCCAAAAAGGCAAGTGACACTATCATCTAAAGTCCTACTATTTTCATTATACTTAGTGGATTTTGAAAACATGCATGAAAAGATATTTTATACTTATGCTATGCTAAATCCTAATAGGATTCCCTATACATTCCTTAGTGAAAATATTGTAGTTGATACATGCTTAGCCATGCTATAGTTGAAAAGAGATACATGTTGAGATTTTACAAAGTTGAGAAAAGGACTTGTGTTTTATATAATAAAACAAGGACTCAATGAACCACCTGGGTGGCCAAGGATACTTTGAGTATTGGAGAAGGTGGCAACAAAAGGAACATGTCTATGGCAATCACTTTGTGTTGCGCTCCAAAGGAAACCACCCAGGAAACTTAGAGATTGAACATGATTCTCCAATTGTGGCTTTCGTGTGCAACCACATGCTATTATGGCTCTGGCTTAGTCAACTACATTGGGAAGACCCATGCATTGTCTTCAGTTTACTGGACATGGGGATCTGGAATGCTTCATGGGTGCTGAAGACAAGCTAGCAATGGTGTATGGGAGGACCCTTTGGAAAGACTTCGTCACATTCTCAATCTGCCAGTACTCCATCTTGGTGAGTGCTAATCCAGTGGCCACTGGTGGCAAAAGGATGGGATTGTGACATGTGGGTAAAGTGTACTCCTTCTGCAGAAGATAATAAAATCTAAGTACTTAGCCGTGTCCCCGGTTATGGACAATACTGAGCAACTAAAGTTTGAACTATGGGAGATCTCGACATTCCAACTTCTAAAATAAAAACTTGATGCACTTGGGGGTACCAAGGAATTCAAAGAGATTTTTTTAAGCTTGATACACTTGGGGTTACCAAGGTGCTCAAGAGATTTTGCTTAAAGCTTGATGTACTTGGGGTTACCAAGGAACTCAAGAGATGAAACATGAACACTTGGGGTTACCAAGGAACTCATGAGTTTTTGATAAAACTTGATGCACTTGGAGTTACCAAGGAGCTCAAGGGATTTTGACAAGGACTTGAACACTTGAGTTTCTACCAAGGAGTTCAAGGAACTTGGAAAAAGAAGATTTATCAAAGGACCAAAACCATTTTGAAAAGATAGGATGAAATATTGCTTTATGCAAATGAGCCTTAAACTCTACTTGGACAAATATGCATGTAATGATAGGATCCACTCATATTATACCTAGTAGTGAAGCTTGCCAATAAAATTCAAATGTATTGACCCTTGTGGCTGTAACTTGTAATGTTGCAGGTTTGTTTGATTTTATTGAAGATTGATTGATTAGGATTACAAAGTCTACAACCAACATCTGCCTGTGGCACTTTGAAGATGAAGGACCCCATGACTATAATTATTCCGCTGCAATGTAATGTAATAGCCAAATGAGCTATGTATGATGTAATAAAATTATGTTAATCCTGGTTATAACGTTATATTATGACCTTTTGTTTCTTGATATTACATCTTAACTGTGGATGCTAGCTATTGATCCAGGGACTAGCATTGCAATCACAGGGATCCTTTTCCTTTACAAAGGAGGGATCTTACAGATGGTATCAGAGCATTGTGTTGCCTGTAGGATTTTGTAAACCTAGGATTGGACAAAAACCCTTAGAAAAATAGGAGTTGTATTTTGATCCAAAAACTTATTTACAAAAACACTTGCAAACTCTTTCCTCAACCATTTTGGTTTCAAACTCTACTTCTCTTCTATTTCAACTTGATGGAAAACCTACCCTATGGCCCAAGACTACACCATGTGCAAAGGGCTTTTTCAACTTATTCAACTCTAATGACTTCAAATTCTTCAACTCTAATGACTTCAACATCTTCAGCATGTTCTCCAAAGACCTTCCAACTTGGGTACCACTAAGGACTACAAGTGAGACAAGGAACTCTTACTCAAGATTTAGAGACTGAGGGAATGCAAAATAAAAATAAGCCATCAACAACTTTGAAGTATTGTAACCAAGAGTTTTTCTCAAGGAACCATGATCTCATGTAAGAAGAAGCAACCAAGAAGGATGGAAAGATCACAAGTGAACCATATAGATGGACCACCATATTTAGATAAGTCAAAAACACACCAACCTATGTGGTGTAGCAAAAATATTTTTGTTGCCTAAGTGTGTGCTTGAACTTTGTTTGAGTGAAATGTTGGATTGTGTTTGCATGCACATTGCTGGTGTGAATTGTGATGTGTGTGATTAGAAATATTTCCATAGAAATATCTTGCCTATTCTAATTTCCATTCAACCCAAACAGATGACTACTCCAAAAGACTCCAAGGTTGATGACACCAACACCAACCAAGAGGACAGCATGAAAGATCTCATAGCAACCCAGAACCAGTTGAACCAACTGACAACTCAGTTCATAGCCAACACTAGTGATAAGGATCCAGCACTGCAAAAGTTTTTGGAGGAACAAACCCAACTGATGCTTAAGGTGACTAATCAAATGATCCACATGGAAGAAAGCTATCCCAAAAGAGTCTTTGACAACAAGGATGACAGAAAAATTATTCTAGATGGAGCACCAGCTTGCATTATCTGTGGAGACAAAGATCATACTTCCAAGGAGCATGGAGATCAATGCCCTAACTGTGAAGAAAATCATCCTGTTGGACAATGTCCCACCTCTCAAGCTACTTGTTACCTTTGTGAAGGAAACGACCATGTCCCTATCCAATGCCCCATCTATGCCATTGTTGAACAGAGGAAACAAGAAGGATCCAAGTATGCCAAGAATGTTGATGGCAAAGGAAAAGGACCACGTATACCTCCAAACAAGACAACCCAATTCAAAGGATCAAAGAAACCCAAGAAGCAAAAGATAGACAAAAGCCATGTGCAATGTTATAAGTGTAAGGAAATGGGACACTATTCTGGTGAATGCCCAGAGAAACCAAAGAATAAAGAGATTGGCCAAGTAGTGTGCAACAACTGCAAAGAGCTAGGCCACTATGCAGCAACTTGTCCACAAGAGCCACGTAAAGAACTCAAGGACATCCACTGTTTCAACTGCAAGAATCCAGGACATTATGCAAGCAACTGTCCAGAAAAGATGAAGAACAAGTTGAACAAGCCTATGGAGAAACTCAACCTTGGCCCATGAGTCAAGTGTGGAAACAAAGGACGCAATGCAAAAGTTTACTTAGAGAAGTTTCCCCAGGATCCCAAGAAGGCCAATATGTAATTTTTGTTTGAGAATTTTTAAGGGTGGTAGTACCCTAGTTGTTTTGAACCTGCTTGTAACCCTAGCCTCCCCAAATCTCGGGACGAGATTTATTTTAAGGGTGGTAGCCTGTCACATCCCAAGATTTTCCAAATCTTGTAATGTGAAAATAAATGAATAAAATAAAACTTTGTTGATTTTTAGGGCCAGAAGAAACTTTTTGAATTCAATTAGAACTTCAAAACCTATTTGAATTAAATCAAACCCTAAAGGGATTTATAAAGATAAACATTTTAAATAAAGGAAAATAAAATATTTTGGAAATAATATTTTGGATCCTTTAATAAAAGATTTGGATTTCAAAAGAAAATATAGATTTATAAATAAAGGATTATTTATAAAGCCAAATTAAAACTTGGCCAAGATTTTGAAATAAAATGTTTTGTTTTGATTAAAAATAGTAAAGGTTTATTTAAATAAAATAATAAGGATTTAATATCCAATTTTATTTAAGTAAAAGACTTTTTCCATTTTAAACAAACACTAAAACTTATTTATTTATTTTAAATAAGTTTTCCAAGTATATCATGTTCTCAAATAAGACCTACTGATTTGGTTTGAAAGTATTTAGTTTTCAAATGAAGATTTTATTAAATAAATCAAACCCTATTTGTTTAAATAACTAAAGGTCCATTTTATTTAATTAATGAATGGAACCTAAAAAGATTTAAATAACATTTCCTTTTGACTTTGGTTTATGTGTTTAACAGAACAAAATTCAAATGAAAGGTTTGATGATTGTTGACTTGTTTTGTTTGTTTGATTTGAGTGTTGTTTGGTTATTGAATTTCAAAACAGGAAATAGTTATAGAAAAAGAATAGCCAGCAGACAGAAAAAAAGAGGATCTGGACCAGCCCAGCCGGCCAAGCCCACGAGCCCAACAAACCATCCCAGCTCCCCTCCCCGAAGAAAAACGTTTCGCACTCGATTTTAAACCCACAGAGAAGCTGACCAGTGGACCCTTCCCTCACTCTTTTTCTCACTAACGACTGGACCCGACCTCTCCTGTTCATCCTCCTCACCCACGCGACCTCCTCCCCCCAAACCTCGCTGCCGTTGCTGCCATTCAAAGCCGCGTTCAATTCCCGAATAATGGATGCGTTAATCTCGCCTCGACCATGCGTACATAAGAGCCTCTCCTCCCTCTGTCTTTTCCTTCAAACACCAACTCCACATCGCCACCGGGCTGCCTCGAATTGGTCCTGCACCGCCGCTGTTCTGGCGAGCTCCTCCGGTGAAATCCGACAAACCACAGCCACCTCCTGCCTCCCTGAGCACACTAGGAGATTCCCCACCTCCTGACGCATCTGTCCGTGCCCCTCGTTTGACCGCGGGCGCCCCAGAGTGTCACCTTCGACAAACTCCGACCTCGCCGCCGCGTCTGTCTTCAACTCCGGCAAGCACCGAGGTAGTTTCAGACCGCCCCTTCACACCTCGTTCACGCACACAGCTTTGTCTTGATCCTGCGCATCTAACCGCGTCGTCGTTTTGTCTTGGGGTGAACCACAGCACCGTCCCCGAGCACAACCAGAGCCGCCAGACGCCGTTGCAAACTCCGGCAAGGAATTGCAGCTGACCCCGTGCGCCCCTTGACACGTCGACCACACGTCCAGCATCACCTCGTCCTCACGAACACGGTAAGCACCCCCTCTGTCTTCCTTTCTTCCTAGAACCGTCGTTAGCCCGCAGCCAGACCGTCGCCGCCGCGCGCCACCGTCGTTGCGCCGCCAGTTCTTGGCCAGGCATTAGCAGCCGTTCGATTTAGATCGGGCGAGTAAGATTAGATCACTTAACCATGAAGAGGTACGCGTCCTGTGCCGCACGATCCGATTAGATCCAATGTCTGCAACGCGTGATCCAGCCGAACCGGTACCGCCCAATGAAATCATGACGCGTGGCCAGTTCTGTTTAAAACAGAATTTGGAAATCAGATTTAGGTTGCAAATTCAAACCTTTGTAACTTTTGATCCACACGTCCAAAAATTGCAAATTTGGTACCATTGGAATCAGTGGAACAAACCCTAGCCAACTATGGAAATTGTTTAGCAAATAGTATCTGTTAGATTGTTGGTTTTTGCAGAAACTTTTGAATGCTTGTTAAGACTAGAAAAATGATTCAAAAATGTTTTGAGTTTGAAGCCTTGGCAAAATAGTTTATGGTGAACTTACTGACCCTAGGAACCAACCCATGAATTTGAAAGTGAATTTGGTAAATATTAGGATGGATTAGTTAGTTTAACCCATTTCTAGCCAAATGGAAATAAAGATTTTGGTTATGAAAATGTTTTTATAAAGAAAACTTTGGGAAAATGTTTTGGACCAAACCTACTGACCCAAACACCAAGTTTTGCAAATTAGCAACTCATTGGTGAGAAAATTAAAAGTTTTGCTTTGATAAAAATGTTTTCCACCACATAAAATAATGAAGGGATTTAAAAATGGTTTTTGGACAAAACCCTTTTGCAAATGACTTTACCACTTTGGAAAAATGACCAATTTTGAACTTACAAAGTTTAGAAGCCTAGTTTAGACCATCTTTGCAAATAGAACCATCTCTTGCATGCTTACATGCATGACTTAGATCCCATAGTTTTATGTGTGTGAATTGTTGTTTGGTTGATTATTGGGAATGCTAGTTGAAATTGTGTTTGCTTGATTGATTGTAGTGAAATTAGCAAAGTGTGAGACTAGCAAGATCAAGGAGTGAACCATCATTCCCTACCCAAAAAGGCAAGTGACACTATCATCTAAAGTCCTACTATTTTCATTATACTTAGTGGATTTTGAAAACATGCATGAAAAGATATTTTATACTTATGCTATGCTAAATCCTAATAGGATTCCCTATACATTCCTTAGTGAAAATATTGTAGTTGATACATGCTTAGCCATGCTATAGTTGAAAAGAGATACATGTTGAGATTTTACAAAGTTGAGAAAAGGACTTGTGTTTTATATAATAAAACAAGGACTCAATGAACCACCTGGGTGGCCAAGGATACTTTGAGTATTGGAGAAGGTGGCAACAAAAGGAACATGTCTATGGCAATCACTTTGTGTTGCGCTCCAAAGGAAACCACCCAGGAAACTTAGAGATTGAACATGATTCTCCAATTGTGGATTTCATGTGCAACCACATGCTATTATGGCTCTGGCTTAGTCAACTACATTGGGACCCATGCATTGTCTTCAGTTTACTGGACATGGGGATCTGGAATGCTTCATGGGTGCTGAAGACAAGCTAGCAATGGTGTATGGGAGGACCCTTTGGAAAGACTTCGTCACATTCTCAATCTGCCAGTACTCCATCTTGGTGAGTGCTAATCCAGTGGACACTGGTGGCAAAAGGATGGGATTGTGACATGTGGGTAAAGTGTACTCCTTCTTCAGAAGATAATAAAATCTAAGTACTTAGCCGTGTCCCCGGTTATGGACAATACTGAGCAACTAAAGTTTGAACTATGGGAGATCTCGACATTCCAACTTCTAAAATAAAAACTTGATGCACTTGGGGGTACCAAGGAATTCAAAGAGATTTTTTTAAGCTTGATACACTTGGGGTTACCAAGGTGCTCAAGAGATTTTGCTTAAAGCTTGATGTACTTGGGGTTACCAAGGAACTCAAGAGATGAAACATGAACACTTGGGGTTACCAAGGAACTCATGAGTTTTTGATAAAACTTGATGCACTTGGAGTTACCAAGGAGCTCAAGGGATTTTGACAAGGACTTGAACACTTGAGTTTCTACCAAGGAGTTCAAGGAACTTGGAAAAAGAAGATTTATCAAAGGACCAAAACCATTTTGAAAAGATAGGATGAAATATTGCTTTATGCAAATGAGCCTTAAACTCTACTTGGCCAAATATGCATGTAATGATAGGATCCACTCATATTATACCTAGTAGTGAAGCTTGCCAATAAAATTCAAATGTATTGACCCTTGTGGCTGTAACTTGTAATGTTGCAGGTTTGTTTGATTTTATTGAAGATTGATTGATTAGGATTACAAAGTCTACAACCAACATCTGCCTGTGGCACTTTGAAGATGAAGGACCCCATGACTATAATTATTCCGCTGCAATGTAATGTAATAGCCAAATGAGCTATGTATGATGTAATAAAATTATGTTAATCCTGGTTATAACGTTATATTATGACCTTTTGTTTCTTGATATTACATCTTAACTGTGGATGCTAGCTATTGATCCAGGGACTAGCATTGCAATCACAGGGATCCTTTTCCTTTACAAAGGAGGGATCTTACATGATTTTTCTACACCAAACAAGACATGTGTACAGTATTGAAACATAAACAAGACCAAGATACTCAAAATAATCTTTATTTGATCTTTAAAACATTTTTCAAATAATTTCCATACTCAAATTAGGCCTACAAATTTTTCTGCAAAAACAACCATTTTTATAGAGGCAAAACATTAAACACATTGCCTAAACAGATAGGATTTTCTCTCCTGATTCCAATGATATAAAGTTTGCAAAATTTGAACGTGGGGATCAAAAGTTATGAATTTTGCAAGTTTGAATCACTAATAGATCTAAATTCTGATTTTAAAACAAAGAACTAGCCACGTGGCAGCGTCTGATTGGCTGATACCGTTCCGCACCGGATCACACTCGTGGACCGTCAGATCTAACTTAACACGTATGGCTCAGATTGTCACTTACCGCTTCCTTTCAGATATAATCTAGAGCGCTGGATCTAGATCCTACGGCTCCTAAGCATGCGACCAAGGATGGGTGGCGCCAGTGGCGGCGGTGCGGCGGCGCGGCTCTGCCAGAGAAGTTGCTGGTGATTTAGGTCGCGCAGGGAGGAGTGGGATGCTTACTGGGTTCGCGTGGTTGCTGTGGTGCTCGAGGTGGTCGAGGGAGGGACAGGGGAGCACGGACTCGACCGCTATTGCTCGCCGAAGAACCTACTGCCGTCGGTTACGGTCGCTCATCGTCGTTGGCGAAGATATAGACCACGCCTGGCAAAACGGATGGTGTCATTAGACGCGCACAAGCCTGGCGAACACGTGAGCATCAAAGAGAGGGAAGAGGCGGTCGGAGCTTACGGGGAGAACCCGCCGGAGTGGACGTGGTCGTCGGTGGCGTTCTGGTGTTGACATTGGCGAGGCTCTGGATGGCCCTGCATGCACCAATGGGGTTGAACGATGCGCATGGTTGCGAAGATCATTCTGGCAATTTTAAAAGGCAAGGGGCGAAGTGTGCTCACCGGAATACACCGCCGGAGTCCGTCGGTATAGCGGCGTTGCAACGCGAAATTGTGGCAGCCTGGTGGCGGAGCGAGCGTGTGGTGTGAGCGGAAATGGCCATGGTGAAGTGGAGATTAAATAGCCAGGAGTGGGGCGGCGATTACTCCTTGCATCAATGGGATTTAAGCGAGCAGTGACTGCGGTGAGGTAACGGCGGAGCGGCTCGGCCGCGCGTTGATTGAGGACGAAGCTGACGGGGCACGGTGGGGTCAAGCTGTCATCGGGTGGGTGCACACGGCTGCGGTGAGAAACAGAGGGAAAAAACCCCTGGTGGGCTGCTTTGTCTGTTGGGCCGAAAGAGTGGCGCCAGGCCCAGTTCTGTATTCCAATTCTTTTTCTAATTTGATTTTCAGGAAACCTTTTCAAATGGATTTGAATTCCAAACCTTTCTGGATTTTTATAAAGTGAAACCTGCACATTTTTTAGTATAAAACCATGTTATCTCACTGGACTAGCTTGGTTCCTTTGAAATTTTTAAAAAAGAACAGTGCCTTAGCACAAGTTTTTATAAAGATTTGAAAATGGTTTCAAAATCATACTTTGTTTTGGAAAAAAAATTCCAAGCTTTGGAACTCAACCAAACCAACTTATGAACAAACAAATCTTGGTTTGAAACAAATATTCTCCCACTTAGAGAGTAGCATTGGATCTATGCTTGTCTACATAAAATAATAAGCACTCGGTGCTTCTGTTTTCTTGAAATGAGCTTGAAATTGATCCCTAAATGATATGCATGCATGGATGATATGCAATCTTTGAAAACATGATTTTAGGGATGTTACATTCTCAAACATCAAGGAGAACATTTAAAGTAGTGTTGCTAAATGTCTCTCGGTCGATCTTCCAGACCCTTTATGCTGGCAAGCATTTTGTTGTGCCAAATAATTGAAGTCTGAGAATGGAGTTTCTTTCTTCTCGTGTCATCAAGAATCTTCTTAACTATTCATCTTAGTGGTGCAAAGTGATATCATGATTTTTGGCAAATATTTTGATAGACCTGGATGAATAAAGAGTTTCCTTCATTTTATCAACCATGTTTTAAGAGTGACTATGATTTTGGCAATCAAAAGTTTCTCTTGCTACATGTTCTTTGTGACTCTTATGAATCCTCACCACCAAAACACCTTTCAGTCTTAAGCCTTTTGTTGGGTGAAAGAGTAACCCTTCTGTTGCAAAAGTAGTTCAACAACTTGGTTTTGTTGATACATATCTTTGCAACCTGAAATCTCTACTTAAGTCGTTTAGTAGAGGTTCTCTGTCGAAGTTTGTGGTCATGTTCTTTCTGTTGGAAGCCTTCTTTCTCAAATGCTTCAAAACTCTTTTGTGAGTTCCACGGTCTCAATCCTTATGAAGACCAGTTATCTAACAATTTGAAACCTTCTCCTCTTGTTTCCTCTGTTACCTTGATGTGTTTCATGTTTGTCATCTCAGAGTTGTTTCTGAACACTCCATCCATGAGTTGACCATGAGATACTTTGTGTGTTGTTTATTGTGTTTCCCTCTTATCTTTAGAGTTGCCCTGTTTCTTTCTTTCTCTTCGTCTCTCTTACTACCTTAGGAATCTCGGGTCGAGATTCTCGTAAGGGGCATAGAGATGTAACACCCTAGTTTTAGTAAAATACCAATTAGGGTTTGTTTGCGCATCATGAGCCTCATCTATTAAATTGTGCATTGAAGAAACAAAGCAAAAACCCTAAACCCTAATTCTTTCCCTCTCTTGAAAACCCTTATAAAATGGTTATGATTTTGAAATCACAAAAATAAGGATCCCAAATTGGTACAAGGGCCCCGGTATGTTTTCTAAAGTATTTTGAAAACCTCTGGTATTTTTCAAATGGTTCAAAACAGATTTGAAAATCAAAGAAAAAATACAAAATACAAAACAAAAAACAAAAAGGTTTTGTTCTAAAAAATAGAGAAGAAGCAGCTACAAGCCGCAACCTAGCCAGTCTAGCTCCCTTCGCTCCTCCCCTTGTCGCCCAAGTGCAACACCCCGCGGCCCATCCTCGGCCGAACTGCAGCCCACCCAGCCCGTACCTCTTCGCCGTGCTTCTTCTTTCTTCTTCCTCCCGACAAACTGAAGCATCTGTGGGTGCCGCTCGTTGTCGTCGATCTTCCTCGCATTGTGATACTCGCCGCCGCCGAAGAGCTCAAGGATAAGAACCAGTGCGACGTCCTCTCTCTCCACATACCCATCTCTCTCTCTCTCGTGCTCCCTCGCAATTTTCCCTCTCTGGCCGAAATCCTAGCCCACAGGTGCCGAGTTGCCCTGGCGTACCAGGCCTCCCCGAGCCAAGATGATGTTCCTCGGAGCTTCACCTCATCGCCATGTACTCCCTCGCCAGAGGAGTCGTCCATGGACGTCCCCAGTCGAGCTCCCCGTTTGCTTCTTCTCCGTCGACGGCCGTCTCGTTGTTGTCGATTCAAGCCGCGCCTCGCCTCACCGACCACCCTACCGAGTTCCTGGTGAGCTCATGAGCATGCTCGTGCTCTCCATCTTCTCCCTCCCTTCCTGGTTTGTCGCCGCATCGTGCGCCTCCGCTGTTCGCCGTAGATGCTCGTCGGCGGCAAGCTTTCGGTGGTCAATCCACAACGACGCCACCACTTTATGGTTGCCTGCGTTTCTCTGGTTCCAGAGCACCTCTCCCCGCTTGCATGCGCGCTCGCAATTGCCCATACCAGCATCGATCTGAAGGATCCCAAATATATCCTCTTTTCTTTTTATTAAAATCATTTCTATAATTCTTTTCTGGAAATAAGAATAATATCCCATGGGGCCCAGCCATTAGTGACTGGGGGTAGCCTTAGCCCCAGTGAGAATATCCCCGACCCCGTGATGACATCAGCCTGAGCTCAGACGGACATAATAAATCATTTAACCTTTTTCAGAAATTCCAGAAATTGTTTTAAACTTGTAAATTCAATATCTAATTATTTATAAGTAGGAAAAATAAGTATAATATATCAAAATGTTCACAAAAATGAAAACTAGCTATTTAAGCTATCATAATGCATTGTTAAGCAACTTGCATAACAAGTTTAATTAGAACAACATAGTAACCCCTCACAGGTGATTCTGGAGTTTTCGCGAGTTAGGGTTATACCCCTCGGAACCCCAATTAAATTGTCGAGCATGCCTTAGGGTTACATTTTAATACAATTTAACTTGTCATATCATCATACTTGCTTGAGAATTGTATCTGTCACATCCCAAAATTTTCCAAATTTTGTAATGTGAAAAATAAATAAACAAAATAAATAATTGTTGAAATTTAGGGTGAAAAGAAACTTTTTGATTCCAAATGGAAAATTAAAATCCCATCTTGATCAAACTTTGATAAATGTTTGAATCCAACTAAATTCAAATCAAGTGAAATGCATTCTTCATAAATGCATCTTGAAATTTAAACACTTGGAAAATAAACCAAAACTCTAAAACCCTAATGGAAGAAAAACATTTTCCAAGTTATCTCCAAGATCATGGATTTGATCCATACAAAATTTGTCAACAAATATTTATAAATGATCAAGAATGACAAATGGAATTACTATAAAACCATATAAAGTGATTTCACTTAATTTGGAGCCATAGATAAAATTTTATGAATTGAGTAAGATAAGGAAATTGAATTTCCAAAGCTAATAAAGTACCTATCTAAAAATCCATACTAAATGGTGAGCAAATAATCCTAAAGATATTTAAAAGGATAAACAAATATTCAATAATATTTTACAAATTTAAATCACCAAGTTTGGATCTTTAAATAAAAAGATATGGATTATATAAGATAAAGAAAGAAATAATAAATAAGGAGTATTTTAAAAAGCCAAATTAAATCTTGGCCAAATCCATAAATAAATAGAATGAATATGATCCAAGTTCAAATGAAATAAATGGATAAATAATATTGAAATAAAATAATATGACCATAACCAAATTCTATTCCATTGGATTAAGACAAATCCCTAATAAGAATGATTAATTAAATCATGGGAAAATAGTATTTCGAATTTACCCAAGTGGAATAAAAGTTATTTAATTAACTTAAATAGAATCAAGGAAATCACCTAAATAAAATTTATGGAATTAAAACTATAATTGATTTCATTGGAATTAAGACAAATACCCAATTTAAATGATTAATAAATCATATTAAAAAAATTCCAAATAATTCAGAATTATTTGACACCCTAATAAATAAGTAAAACCTACCGAAAAAGTATTGGTAAAAATTTGAATTCA
This sequence comes from Avena sativa, assembly GCA_916181665.1. NCBI lineage: Eukaryota > Viridiplantae > Streptophyta > Magnoliopsida > Poales > Poaceae > Avena > Avena sativa. The sequence goes on along the minus strand of OV702285.1, from coordinate 41,623,100 downwards.
AATAAGAGTTGAAATTATATTTAAAATCTTGTTTAAATTAATACAAGGGCCTATTTTAAATAATTAATATACCCCAAAAAGAATAAAATTATTATTCTAAATTTGACTTCAGAATGTATTATTAATCCGCATTTGAATATACACAAATTTTGGTAGAGGTTTGAATTTAAATGGAGTTTGAATAGTTTGAATAAAAATCAAAACACATAAATGGAAAAGGAAAAAAGAAAAATAAATAGAACAAAAAAAGAGAGAACCCAACCCAGCCCAACTAACCTGTCTGGCCCACCATCCAGCCCACTCCCTCTCTCCCACGAGAAAAACGATTCGCACCAGTGAATTAACCCGCAGAGCCTATGACAACCAGACCCCACCTCTCCTCTCTCTCTCTCTCTCTCTCTCTCTCTCGCTGAAAGAACGACCCCACTGCCCCGTCATCATCTTCCCCACCGTGACGACCTCGCCCCTCACCTCGCGGCCGTTTCTGCCATTTGATTCGAGGTTTAAATTCGATTGAATGCAGGAATAATTCTCGCAGATACCATGCTCGTCAAAGGCGCCTTCCTCCCCTCTTCTGTTTCCCTCACTCGCCGCTTCCTCTCTGCCCCCAGGCTACAAGAATCGCAAGCCCAAGAACCCACTGCTCCGACGAGCTCATCGGCCGATTCCTGCGACACCCGGCCTCCCCTTGCTCCCTGACACTTACTAGCTTACTTCCCATTGCCCAGCGCACCCTCCAGTACCCTCAACTCGTTCGCGCACGTTCCACATCGTCAGCAACGACCAAGACCGAACGCCACCGACGACCGCATCCACTCCAGCGACATTTCCACGTAATCCCCGTCCTCCCCTCTCTCTCCCGATGATGCTCCCATGCACGCGACTCTCTTACGCAACTAACGGTGCCTTCGGTTTGTCCTAGCACACCCTACATTGTCTCCTCCGTCGTCGAGCAGACGAACCCGACGCCGCCGCTAGCTCCGGTGAGCAATCCACGGCACCCACGAGAGCCCCTTCGCCAACCAAGGATACGACGAGCATCAGCAAGACCATGCAATTATGGTGATCCACTCCACTCCTCTTCTCTCCCCCTGTATTGCCGGCAACCTCGCTTGTCGAGCGCACCGCCGCCAGTCGCCGCCGCCAGCGCCGCCCATCTTTGGCCAGCACCTGTGCGCCGTTCAATTTAGATCTGACGTGTGCGATAGAATCACTAACCGAAGAGGTATCGAGTGTTGCGAGCCGTGTGATGCACATTAGATCTGACGCTCCAGGTTAGTCGATCCGTGCGAACCGTTATTGCCCAATAGAATCGCTCCACGTGGCCCAGTCTGTTTTATAAAAACCAGAAATGATCTATTAGATGTTCAAGTTTGTAAAATTCATAACTTTTGATCCACACGTCCAAATTTTGAAAATTTTATATCAATGGAATCAGCAAGACAAGTACTTTACAACCATGCACTTTGTTTAGTAAATTGCTTCTGTTATATTAGTTTGTTTTGTAGAAACTTGTGTAGGCATATTTTGAATATAAAATTCATTCTAAAATTATTTTTGTGATAAAATCTTTGGAAAATAGATTGTTTTGAACCTACTGACCATATAAACCAACTTGTGGATTCAAAAACATATTTTGTGAAGCAAAAGAATAAATCTTTGATTTAGAACATTTCTAGTCAAATAAAAATAATGTTTATATGTTAAAAATGTTTTTGGAGGAAGCTCTTTGGGAAATCTTTTGATTTAAACTCTCTGACCCTAAACACCGAGTTTTAGAATTTAAAAATGTATTTGGATGGACCCTATAAATTATTGCTTTTCTAAAGGCATTTTCAACCACATAAAACATTGATTTGGTTTAAAAATGGTTTATAAGTAAAATCTTTTGCAAATGATTTTTCCACTTACATAAAATGACCAATAGGTGTTTTAGAATGTGTATAACCTATTATAAACCACTTTCCCAAATAAAACAATCTTTTAGCATGCTTGCATGCTTTGCTTTGTTTCTATTATTTTATGTGATGTTTGTTTGAATGGTAGATTGAATATTGCTTGCTTGATTGAATTGTAGTGGAAAGTGAAGAGTGTGAATATTGCAAGATCAAGGAGTGAACTTATAATCTCTACCAAAAAGGCAAGTGATGCTTCATACTTTCATCCCATTATTTTCACTATGCATTAGTGATATTTCTAAGAAGGACTTGCATGGAATTTTTGCTAAGTATAAACTATACCATGGGAAACCCTAGTAGATGAAACCTTAGAAGAAATTTCCTAAGTTAAGCTTCCTACTACTATCATGCTTAGCTTAGCTAGTAGAAAACAAGGGTGGATTATATTCATGCTATGGAATATTTCTAAGTCAAGGACTTGTGTTTTGTTTAATAAAACAACTAAGTGAAAGAAACACCTGGGTGGAATGGAAGGAATGGTTTGTGTTGAGTGGTTATACAAGGCCCATTTCTATGGTTTACCTTGTGTATCACACTTGTGGATGGCCACCCAGGAACAAAGAGATTTGAGATGTCAAATGTTGAGAAGCTTCAAGTGCAGCCACTTGGCATTACGGGCTCTGCCTGGATCATATAGGTTGAAATAACTTAGCCAAATGGACAGTTGGTGGTAGGGGATGATAGGTTGGAACGCGTCCATTCTGGTCTAAGGGAAGGCTTCTGAAAGATCTTGTCTTGGTGAAACCATGTCTTGTGGGGAAAGTGCACCACCTCTGCAGAGTGTAAAATCTAAGTACTTAGCCATGTCCCTGGCAAAGGACAATTTGAGCATCAAGACATGGAAGCTATCAAGAATCTCCTCATCCCAATTTCTAAGTTAAAATTTTGTGGTTGAACAAGGGTTGAAGGATCACCAATTTCTATTGGGAGATGCCTTGGGTGATTTTTTCAAGCAAAAACTTAGTGTTTTCAAATGATAAGGAAAATCTATTTTGAGCAAAGAAAGCCTAAGCTCCACTTAGCCAAATTCATATAGATGATAGAATCCACTATACTACCATAGTATCACTTGCCAATACAATTCAAATGTATTGACCCTTGTGGTTGTAACTTATTATGTTGCAGGTTTGTTTGATGTTAGTGAAATGTGTTGATTAGGATTACAAGTCTACAACCAACATGTTTGCCTGTGGCACTTTGAATATGAAGGACTCCATGCTAAAGTTATTTCTGCTGCATTGTAATGAGATAGCCAAATGAGCTATGTAAGATGTAATGAATTATTTTATTCCTGGTTATAAAGTTGTATTATGACCTTTGTTTCTGGATATTACATCTTAACTATGGATGCTAGCAATTGATCCAGGGACTAGCATTGTAAACACAGGGATCTTTACCTTTATAAAGGTGGGATCTTACAGATGGTATCAGAGCACTGTGTTGCCTGTAGGATTGTAACCCTAGGATTGGACAAAACCCATTAGAAAAATAGGAGTTGAATTTGTTCGAAAACTTATCTACAAACAATCTTGTAAACTCTTTCCTCAACCTTTTGGTTTTGACTCTACATCTCTTCTATTTCAAACTTGATGGATAAAGCCTCCACCATGAGCAAAGACTTCAACATGAGCAAAGGACTTCACTAACTCAAGTGATTTCAACCTTAGTCTCAACAAGGACTTCAACTTGGATATCACTAAGGACTACAAGTGAGACAAGAAATATTACTCAAGACTTGAAGACTAAGGAAAAACACAACTTAGAAGGAATCATCATCACCTTTGAAGTTTTGTGACCAAGATGCAAGAAATTCTCCAAGGATACAAAGATATTGATCAAGAAGAACCAACTAAGAAGGATGGAATGCTCTCAAGTGAACCATATAGTTGGACCACCATATTAAGTTTAGATCAAACCCACCAACTTATGTGGTGTAGCAAAAATATTTTATTGCCTAAAAATGTTCTTGAAACTTGTTGTTTGAGTAGAATGTTTGTTTGTGATTGCTTGCACATTGCTTGTGTGAATTGTGATGTGTGTGATTAGAATTAATTCCTTAGAAATCTTTTGCCTATTCTAATCCCAATCCAACCCAAAACAGATGACTACTCCAAGAAACTCCAACATCAAGGATGGTGACAACAACAACCAAGAGATACACATGAGAGAACTCATAGTAACCCAAACCTAGTTGAACCAAGTGACAACTCAATTTCGGGCCAACAATAATGAGTTAGACCCAAGCATGCAAAAGTTTTTGGAAACCCAAACCCAATTGTTGCAAAGGATGACAAATCAAATAAACAACATGGGAGACAACTCTTTTCAAGGAGTTTGTGACAACAATGATGACAAGGATGATATTCTAGAAGGAACCCAAGCTTGCAATGTTGTGGAGACAAGGATCACACTTCCAAATAGCATGAAGATAAATGACCCAATTGTGAAGAGAAACATCCAACTAATCAATGCCCCACATCTCAAGCTACTTGTTTCCTATGTGAAGGAAATAATCATGTCCCTATCCAATGCCCCATCTATTCCATAGTTCAACAAAGGAAACAAGGTGGAGTGCATCAACAGATTGTAAACCCCCATGAGGGAACAACTTCTACCAAGAAGGATGAAAGCAAACTCAGAACCATGCCTCATAAGGCCAAATCCAAAGTGACCACAAAGTGTTGCTACTCTTGTGAAGAAGAAGGTCATATCTCTAGTAACTGCCCCAAGAAGAGAGAAAGATTTCCCACCTTTGTGGTGAAATATGAAGATCATGAACTAGAAGAAATCCTAGCTTTGGAGAGACCCAAGAAGAAGAAGAAAAGCCCCAACCCTAGCAAGAAGGATATTACCCAAGAGAAATGTTACACTTGCAAAGAGATGGGACACTATGCCAATGAATGCCCAGAAAAGAATAAGAACCAAGGAAACAAACAAGAGGTAATGATACCAAAGGAAAAGAAAGATATCATCCAAGTGATGTGTTTCAAATGCAAAGAACTAGGCCATTATGCAAACAAGTGCCTAGAGAAGATACATCAAGATCCCAAGTAAACCAAGAAGTAATCTAGTGGAAAATTTTAAGGGTGGTAGTACCCTAGTTGCCTTGAAGCCAACTTGTAACCCTATCTTTCCCAAATCTCGGGACGAGATTTCTTTTAAGGGTGGTAGCCTGTCACATCGCAAAATTTTCCAAATTTTGTAATGTGAAAAATAAATAAACAAAATAAATAATTGTTGAAATTTAGGGTGAAAAGAAACTTTTTGATTCCAAATGGAAACTTAAAATCCCATATTGATCAAACTTTGATTAATGTTTGAATCCAACTAAATTCAAATCAAGTGAAATGCATTCTTCATAAATGCATCTTGAAATTTAAACACTTGGAAAATAAACCAAAACTCTAAAACCCTAATGGAAGAAAAACATTTCCAAGTTATCTCCAAGATCATGGATTTGATCCATATAAAATTTGTCAACAAATATTTATAAATGATCAAGAGTGACAAATGGAATTATTATGAAACCATAGAAAGTGAATTCACTTAATTTGGAGCCATAGATAAAATCTTATGAATTGAGTAAGATAAGGAAATTGAATTTCCAAAGCTAATAAAGTACCTATCTAAAAATCCATACCAAATGGTGAGCAAATAATCTTAAAGATATTTAAAAGGATAAAAAAATATTAAATAAGATTTTACAAATTTAAATCACCAAGTTTGGATCTTTAAATAAAAAATATGGATTATATAAGATAAAGAAAGAAATAATAAATAAGGAGTATTTTAAAAAGCCAAATTAAATCTTGGCCAAATCCATAAATATATAGAATGAATATGATCCAAGTTCAAATGAAATAAATGGATAAATAATATTGAAATAAAATAATATGACCTTAACCAAATTCTATTCCATTGGATTAAGACAAATCCCTAATAAGAATGATTAATTAAATCATGGGAAAATAGTATTTGGAATTTACCCAAGTGGAATAAAAGTTATTTAATTAACTTAAATGGAATCAAGGAAATCACCTAAATAAAATTTATGGAATTAAAACTATAATTGATTTCATTGGAATTAAGACAAATACCCAATTTAAATGATTAATAAATCATATTAAAAATATTCCAAATAATTCAAAGTGCATTATTTGACACCCTAATAAATAAGTAAAACCTACTAAAAAAGGATTGGTAAAAATTTGAATTCAAATAAGAGTTGAAATTATATTTAAAATCTTGTTTGAATTAATACAAGGGCCTATTTTAAATAATTATTATACCCCAAAAAGAATAAAATTATTATTCTAAATTTGACTTCAGAATGTATTATTAATCAGTATTTGAATATATACAAATTTTGGTAGAGGTTTGAATTTAAATGGAGTTTGATTAGTTTGAATAAAAATCAAAACAGATAAATGGAAAAGGAAAAATAAAAATAAACAGAACAGAAAAAAGAGAGAACCCAGCCCAACTAACCTGTCTGGCCCAGCATCCAGCCCACTCCCTCTCTCCCACGAGAAAAACGATTCGCACCAGTGAATTAACCCGCAGAGCCTATGACAACCAGACCCCACCTCTCCTCTCTCTCTCTCGCTAATAGAAAGACCCCACTGCCCCGTCATCATCTTCCCCACCGCGACGACCTCGCCCCTCACCTCACGGCCGTTTCTGCCATTTGATTCGAGGTTTAAATTCGATTGAATGCAGGAATAATTCTGGCAGAGACCATGCTCGTTAAAGGCGCCTTCCACCCCTCTTCTGTTTCCCTCACTCGCCGCTTCCTCTCTGCCCCCAGGCTGCAAGAATCGCAAGCCCAAGCACCCACTGCTCCGACGAGATCATCGGCCGATTCCGGCGACACCCGGCCTCCCCTTGCTCCCTGACACTTACTGGCTTACTTCCCATTGCCCAGCGCACCCTCCAGTACCCTCAACTCGTCCGCGCGCGTTCCACGTCGTCAGCAACGACCAAGACCGAACGCCACCGACGACCGCATCCACTCCAGCGACGTTTCCACGTAAGCCCCGTCCTCCCCTCTCTCTCCCGATGATGCTCCCATGCTCGCGACTCTCTTACGCAACTAACGGCGCCTTCGGTTTGTCCTAGCACACCCTACATCGTCTCCTCCGTCGTCGAGCAGACTAACCCAACGCCGCCTCTAGCTCCGGTGAGCAATCCACGGCAACCACGAGCGCCCCTTCGCCAACCAAGGATACGACGAGCATCAGCAAGAAATGACCTATTAGATGTTCAAGTTTTTAAAATTCATAACTTTTTATCCACACGTCCAAATTTTGCAAATTTTATATCAATGGAATTAGCAAGACAAGTACTTTCCAACCATGCACTTTGTCTAGTAAATTGCTTCTGTTATATTAGTTGTTTTTGCAGAAACTTGTGTAGGCATATTTTGAATATAAAATTCATTCTGAAATTATTTTTGTGATAAAATCTTTGGCAAATAGATTGTTTTGAACCTACTGACCATAGAAACCAACTTGTGGATTCAAAAACATATTTTGTGAAGCAAAAGAATAAATTTTTGATTTAGAACATTTCTAGTCAAATAAAAATAATGTTTATATGTTAAAAATGTTTTTGGAGGAAATCCTTTGGGAAATGTTTTGATTTAAACTCTCTGACCCTAAACACCAAGTTTTAAAATTTAAAAATGTATTTGGATGAACCCTATAAATTATTGCTTTGCTAAAGGCATTTTCAACCATATAAAATATTGATTTGGTTTAAAAATGATTTATAAGTAAAATCTTTTGCAAATGATTTTGCCACTTATATAAAATGACCAATAGGTGTTTTAGAATGTTTATAACCTATTAGAAACCACTTTCCCAAATAAAACAATCTTTTAACATGCTTGCATGCTTTGCTTTGTTTCTATTATTTTATGTGATGTTTGCTTGAATGGTAGATTGAATATTGCTTGCTTGATTGAATTGTAGTGGAAATTGAAGAGTGTGAATATTGCAGGATCAAGGAGTGAACTTATAATCTCTACCAAAAAGGCAAGTGATGCTTCATACTTTCATCCCATTATTTTCACTATGAATTAGTGATATTTCTAAGAAGGACTTGCATGGAATTTTTGCTAAGTATAAACTATACCATGGGAAATCCTAGTAGATGAAACCTTAGAAGAAATTTCCTAAGTTAATATTCCTACTACTTTCATGCTTAGCTTAGCTTGTAGAAAACAAGGGTGGATTATATTCATGCTATGGAATATTTCTAAGTCAAGGACTTGTGTTTTGTTTAATAAAACACTAAGTGAAAGAAACACCTGGGTGGAATGGAAGGAATGGTTTGTGTTGAGTGGTTATACAAGGCCCATTTCTATGGTTTACCTTGTGTATCACACTTTTGGATGGCCACCCAGGAACAAAGAGATTTGAGATGTCAAATATTGAGAAGCTTCAAGTGCAGCCACTTGGCATTATGGGCTCTGCCTGGATCATATAGGTTGCAATAACTTAGCCAAATGGACAGTTGGTGGTAGGGGATGATAGGTTGGAACGCGTCCATTCTGGTCTAAGGGAAGGCTTCTGAAAGATCTTGTCTTGGTGAAACCAAGTCTTGTGGGGAAACTGCACCACCTCTGCAGAGTGTAAAATCTAAGTACTTAGCCATGTCCCTGGCAAAGGACAATTTGAGCATCAAGACATGGAAGCTATCAAGAATCTCCTCATCCCAATTTCTAAGTTAAAATTTTGTGGTTGAACAAGGGTTGAAGGATCACCAATTTCTATTGGGAGATGCCTTGGGTGATTTTTTCAAGCAAAAACTTAGTGTTTTCAATTGATAAGGAAAATCTATTTTGAGCAAAGCAAGCCTAAGCTCCACTTAGCCAAATGCATATAGATGATAGACTCCACTATACTACCATAGTATCACTTGCCAATACAATTCAAATGTATTGACCCTTGTGGCTGTAACTTATTATGTTGCAGGTTTGTTTGATGTTAGTGAAGTGTATTGATTAGGATTACAAGTCTACAACTAACATGTTTGCTTGTGTCACTTTGAAGATGAAGGACTCCATGCTAAAGTTATTTCTGCTGCATTGTAATGAGATAGCCAAATGAGCTATGTAAGATGTAATGAATTATTTTATTCCTGGTTATAAAGTTGTATTATGACCTTTTTTCTGGATATTACATCTTAACTGTGGATGCTAGCTATTGATCCAGGGACTAGCATTGTAAACACAGCGATCTCTACCTTATTAAAGGTTGGGACCTCTACAGCATCGATGCCATGTGTTGATTGTTTCCCTTTCTTTCCGGTGTTTTGGATCTTCTCGGTAGAATACGATATCGAGATCGAGATCGAAGACTAAGATCAACATCGTAGGAGATCGAAGAACAATACTTGACCAATGATCGCAGAGAATCTAGTATGACAGGAGACGTGATGAGATGATATTAGAGGTGATATGAGATTAAACATGCTAAGACTTGTATGGCAGGCCACGATGGGATGTGGTTTTTCTAGTCCCATGCTCGCCACCACTAGGAACCGAGTTCTTGTCATTGGAACCAAGATGAGCGTACAGCCACACGGGGCTTGGGAACCCCTCGCCTGATTAACTTTCCTAGTAGATTCCATGAGTCACATAGTTCAGGCGTTCCATTCGACATACGCATTGAAAACCTTTTGAAAGATTTGGCGGGTGAAAGGTGCATCATAACAGGTAGGTAAGCGTGGCCGGGATTGCTTGGGGCTGATGGATCCCCTGGTAAACCAACATTGCCTCACATCTCTAGGGACCGACTTCGGGATTTGACCCATTACGGCTGAACCATCCTTAAGGCATGACTCATGGTCTCGGCGAAAGCAAGGTAAAGGTCGTGGCCAACCACCCTCTACCAGCCTTCCAAGGAAGAGGGCTAATAGCTTGGCATTAAGAGTCGGTTGGTACATGTGGGTAAGTTGTACACCCCTGCAGGGTTAAATCTTTTCGAAAAGCTGTATTCACGGTTATGAATGCTTGGTGACTAGATTCTAAGATCATAGAGAACTGTAACCTAATCGTAAAACTTGGCAGGTCAATGTGTGCTTAAGGATGCTTCCTCATGGGTATGAGGGGGTGATCCTAGATAGGGTTCAGATGATGATGACTTGGTGGATATCAAAATATGATGATCAATACTTCGGAGATGTCGCTCTCTTATCTCCTTTTAAAATACTCTGATTAGACGAGCTTCTTCTCTCTCTTGTTTTATAAACAAAGATGGCTTTATGCAAAACAACTCCACCAGCCATAAGTCTTGCGGAGTACATCCTGTACTCACCCTTGCTTTGTTGATATGTTTGGCAGAGTAAGAGTTCCCTAAAGATCAGTTTGGTATGACATCGACACCGACGAGTAGCTTGGTGTTCCCGGCCGGCAGCCTGGAATCTATGGGTTGGGACATCATCATTTTGCTTCGGGCCTCTTAGGCCATTTGTTAAGTTTGCTATATTTAATAGCATAATTTGCCTTCCGTTGTTTGATGTTTGTGGTCAGTGACCTTTGCTTGTAATAATTTGGTTCTCTGCTCAGTTATGAGCTTGCCGTAATAATTTTTGTGTCGTAGGGTCACTGCTATGTTATCGATTCTTCACAGGATATCCTCGAGCTCAAGGTTAAGCTTATGTCATATGGAGGTATGGGATTTGTTTAACCCTGATCCCGGGGGTGTCACAAGCGACCCGGGGATCGGTTTGTTCGATCCCTGGAGGATCTGTATCATTGTTCGAAAAGAATCGTGACGAGACAAAATAACGTGATCAATTTCGTTGTACGTATACCTGACAAAGCCTAAAGAAAGGAAAGTGCTAGTCATCCCTCGGACGGACGATGGGGGAGCTCCCATCGTCTTGGTTCCCATGCTGACACGTGTTCATTTGCTGCAAAACATCCCGCATTTGCTACATATGTCCCCTATTTTGCTTTCGAAGCAAAAAACAGTTCGTTTTATAAATAGAACGTCTCGCCAGAGACCTCACCGGAGACCTCGCTGGAGACCATGCAGCAAAAAATTGTGCTAATGTAGCAAAACCAAATTCGCAGGAACATCGTCGGAAAATACTCGTCGGTGACTCTCGCCAGACACCTTGTAGCAAAAAGTTGACACTGTTGTAGCAAAACCACAAGACGGTTGTAGCAACAAAGTTCTTCTAATGTAGCAAAAACCCTACTTCGCCGGAGACATCGCCGGAGAATTTAGCCGGAAAACCTCGTCGGAGAACTTGTAGCAAAAATTTTATGGTATTGTAGCAAAACAAAAAAACAGAGATAGCAAAAAAAATCAATTGTAGCAAAATCAAAGGCTAGGCTGGTCGTCGCATGGAGCAGTGCCGCCCTCAGCAGGGAGCAACTCTGGCCTCCGCTTGTAGCAACGTCACCCACCACATGGAGCAAGGCAAGAAGCAAAGGTCGCCGCCATTAGGGAGCAACACCGCTCGCCAAAGGGAGTAAAGCCGGCTGCCGCAGGGAGCACCCCCGCCGTTCCCGTCGTAGTAGCCACCTCCATGGCCCTCGCAGCACGGCATCAGCCGCCTCCTACCCCGTCGGCGGAGAGCTAGACCTGCATGGACCTTGGAGGATTAATGGCCGGCATCGCCGGAGAAACCGGATGCACGGCCAACGCGCACGGAGGAACTACACGATGGCGGCGGCGGTAGCGTGTGTGTAGGAACCGGCGGCAGTGCGTCCCCGGGCAGAACTGGCGTGCGGCGCAGCGACCCCGCACTACGGGCGGCGGCGGTGGTCCGGCACCTGGCGCAGTGACGGCACCGCGCGGTGGTTTTCTCGAATAGAAGAAGCGATAAGAAGAGAAGAAAGAGCACTGGCTAAAAGATAAGGTTCTGGGCCCACGGTCCTGTCGACGCCCAACACGATTTCCCTAAAGAAAGTGAAACAAACCTCATGTGATGCGGCCCGTGAAACCTCTATTTCAGGTGGCGCAACGAACGGGTGCCGCTTTGAGCGGTTTATATCACCACCCGGCCAGAAATGCTACACCTACGGAATGTTTTCTACAAAATGATCTTACGGGATGATGTGTACTCACATGATTGGTGCTAATCAGTTTCCATTCCGTGTTTTCAGGTGAGCAACTGCTCCACTCTTTCACCACGTCAGTCCGTAAGTAAAATTTTATAGGAAACAGCTCATAGGTGTAGCATTTCTGCCACCCGGCCCAGGTCTCTCATCCATAACGCCTAGACGAGATTCCCGGATGTTCGTTTCGCGCAAGAATCGACAGGTTAGGCCGCGCCAGCTGTAGGTGTAAGGCCCATTAAAGCTACTCCCTCCGTTTTTTATTACATCGCGTTCTAGGATTTTATTAAGTCAAACTTTTTCAACTTTGACCAAGAATATAGGATAATATATAAACATTCATTATTCCAAATACATATATTATGAAAATATAACTTACAAAGATTTCAATACTATAAGTTTTATATCATAGATATTTTTATTTTTTACTAAATATTTGGTCAAACTTTAAAAAATTTGACTTTGACTAAACCCAGAATGCGATCTAATTGTGAACGGAGGGAGTACATTCGCTACGCGGATTAGGAGCCGCGCGCTTGTACGACCAGTGATAAACTGGTCTCTCGCTCTTGCCTCCTGGACGCAGCGAGGTGGGACTAAAATACTTTCACGGATCTAATCATGTCTACCTCAACGTGGGTCCTGACCACTGCGCCGCATGCATGCTATAGGCCCTTCAGCGTCTGAAACTCTGAAGCTGAAGCAGGGTATGTGCCTGTTCTAGAAGAGGAAATTGTACAAACAGTCCTAATTCTTTTCCGTGCGAGTGAATTTGGTCCCAATTCTTTAAAATAAAATATCGAGGTCCTAATCGTTTATTAAGTGTCTCATCACAGGTCTTAAATTGGTCTGACCAGGGTTTACCGCTGCCATGTTAACCAGGAGTCGTTTGGCACGAGATTTCCCGCGGCAGGCAGTTGGTAAAATATACAAATGAACCCCTATAAATACATGGATTCTAAATGCCCCGTCCTTATGTCCTCTTTCCCACCTCTCTCCTCCCTCGCCTCAATGAGCTCGTCCTCCTCTGTTTTCAAGCGACCAAAGAAGAAGACGGCTTCACCAGCGACTCCGTCCTCGTTGATGCGCCCTCCCCCAGCAGTTGTAGCTCCTCTCACGCTTGTCCCCCAAGGGACGCTGCCGTTGGTGCCATGTCCTTGTTGTCGATTTCGCCGGACCATTCGCCTAGTCTCTCAATCAGAGGCCAATCCAGGGCGTGTGTTCTACAAATGCCCTAACCATCGTGTAAGTCCTCTTCTTTTAGTTGTCGATTTCGCCGGACCATTCTCCTCTTTAGCTTATTCTCATTTGTTATGCGCGTCGACAGATAAATCCCAATCCTTGCAACCACTACTACTGGAAAGATGGTGAAGATAGTTACGTTGATTTCTTATCTAGGAATGGTTACTACCCTACAAGCGGTGTTGTTGATTCGGTTGCTGATGTAGCATCTCAAGATACAGAGAAGGGTGAAGAACTAGGACTGGAGAATATGGACTGTCTCGTGCAGAAAATGGAGCTTGTAGTGAAGAATATGGATGAGCTAATTAACATCTGTAGGAATGTGTTTGCTGCAATCATGTTTCTGATTGTAGTGTTGGTTTATGTAGCTATTGATAAGTAGGATACTTTTGATGTAATGTTGTGAATGGTACAAGTTATTGAGCCTTTGCTGCCAGTTAAGCAAATTATTGAGCATTTTCTACGAGCTAAGCATAAGTAGTTAATATAAACGAGATCGACTCCAGTTTAAACATTGTCTTGTTTCAGCCAAACTAAACAACTAACAGCTCTAACAAGTGCATTGTAAACAAGTTTGCACTTACATGGTTTGACTGAAACCAGAGCTACACATGAGCATGAGGTTACTGTAAAACCTAGCCAAAAGATGAATAAAATCTTTCCAAAATATGCACATACTACCATTATATCAACTAAACATTTGGGACTTGGTTCTCCTTCTTCTTTGTCACTTGCTGCTTCTTTCTCTTCCTTAAACCAAGTGTCTTAGTAGGTGGTCTTGGAGGTGGGAGGTCATCTTTGCAGCTGGCAATGAATTGACTCTCAGGTATAGGACCTGGTGATGCAGTTTGAGATAGCTGTGTTGCTATTGCCTGAAAACCAAGTGTACATGAGTTTTGAGCTAGAAAATATAAATTTAATACCAACCCATTGACTCACGTGTTCCTGTAGAACTTGAATCACACTAGATGATGTAACACTATAATTCATTGCAGATTCCACTACACTAGCTGTTGCACTTGTAGCAATTTGGTGTACTATATTTTTCTGAAATAAATTGTACAAATGTGAGATATAGTAATCATGTAAGGGCAGACAAGTTCACAGATATACCTTGGCACTATTGTTTCTTCTCACTAGCAGTTTAACTGAAGGTTGTGTGGACATATCAAGTTCTTCATCAGGTAACACAATCTGAATTGGTTGTGGTTCTGCTTGTTGTTCTTGTGCTTGTGCTTGTGGTTCTACTTCTTGTGCTTATGGTTCTGCTTATACTTCTTGTGCTTGTGGTTCTGCTTCTACTTTTGCTTGTTGTTCAGGGGTAACATCAGGACCTTGATGTTGTGTTGTAGATGCTGCTCTGCCAAGTTCTGGGCACTTCCTTTTGGTGTGGCCAGGTTGATTGCACACACTGAAGTGGCCAATTATACCATGTCTGCTAAGCCTTGTGCCACCATCTTCCTCTAGTGGACATTTCCTTCTCTTCTTACTAGGCCTACCAACTTGTTTGTCAAATTTAGGTGGCCTCATTTTAGGACCATTCACTTTCTTCCACATTTTGGGATCACTGCATGGCATGATTACCCCAGAATAAGCTGCTCTGAATGCATCTAAGTTGTAGCACTTGTGAACTACTGTTTCTGGCTTTATCCTTTCATGCCTAAAAGCTGCACAAGCATGTCTGCATGGGATTACCGATAGCTGCCAGGCCCTACATGTGCACTCCATTTTGTCTATGTGCACCTCATATTCACCATGCAGACCATTTATCTTGAAAAGATGTTCTGCAGCAGGAATAGCTTCATACTTGGATGCAAAGTCAATGTTTTTTGCCAGCTTTTTTCTAATTTTGGTACAAATGTTGCCACACATTTCATCAAGTTCTTTCCTCTTGCTAAAATAGCTAAGCATAATCTGGTCTTTGATCTTCTTAAGGCTAGTAACTATTGGCAGTTCTCTAGCATCAAGTATGTACCTACATTTGCAAGTAGTGTTCAAAGCAAATAACTAAATTGGTCTGCTACAGGTATTTTTGAACAGTTGACACATGTAAATATGGAAACTAACCTGTTGAACACTTCACATATGTTGTTTAGCAGCAAGTCACATTTAGGCAATTCCTCAAAAAATGCCTTGCACCATAGCCTTGGATCAATTGCATCCAAGTACTCAAATGTTGCAGCATCCAATACTTTGATCTCATCCATGTACTTCTGCCAGTCACAGTGTCTTGTGGCTCTTGCTATTTGCAGCAGATTGTTCTTCAAAATGTCACCTCTAAACCCATTTCTTGCAAAGTTTTGGTGTAGATGTCTTACACAGAACCTGTGTTGAGCTTCAGGCCATATTGCATTGACAACATTGATCAAACCCTACAAATGTACAACAACAATCATTAGTGTGGTAAGAAACCATTTACACATAAAGGAGAAATGCACAAACAAACAAAGGAAGCTTGCACCAACCTTCTGCCTATCACTCATAAATGTCCATGGCCTTGTGTTTTCTATGGCTAAATCATCTTTTAGTGTGGTAAGAAACCATTTCCATGTGCTAGTATCTTCCACTTCAACTATAGCAATTGAAATAGGGTAAATACAGTCATTAGGGTCAACACCTACAGATGCAAGCATCACTCCACCAAATCTATTCTTAATATGGCACTCATCTATGCCTATAATTGGCCTACAACCTGCCATAAAACCTCTCTTGCATGCATCCAATGACATATAGCAATTCTGAAACACACCAGCATGTGCATTGACAAACATTGCACTTCCTGGATTTGATCTTCTAATCTCAGTTGCAAAATCCCATAGCAAATTGTATTTTGTCAGTTCATCCCCATGGATATGCTTTAGTGCAATTCTTCTAGCCCTTCCCAGCTTGCTTCTACTAGCTATCATGTTGAAATCTTGTTCTATCATCCTAGCAAAGTTCTTCAGTGACATCTTGTCATCACCTCTGAATTTTTCCATATAATGAGATGCTAAATACCTAGTTGTGAACTACTTTATCTTGAATTCTCTTTCATACTCGTGCTGGGCCCAATATTTCTTCACTGTCCAAGATTTTGATCTGCTGTCTGGTGCAGCATACAAGTAATAGGGACAATTTGGCTCACAGCAAGCTCTAATCCTCTGCAAATCATTTTTCTTGTAATTCACACCTACCCTTTGTTGCACAATATATTCTTGTATTTCTCCCCTTAGATCTATCACTAACATAAACACCATTCCAATCCTGAATTTCCACTTGTCTACTATTCTCTGGCCTCCACCTTATCAACTTCACTTTCTTCTTCATCTTATTTCTTCCTTGCTTGTCCACAACTGCTACTTCTTCTGCTGAATCAGCTGCTTCATTGTTTGAATCTTCCAGCTCTTGGAAATCTTCATCTGTATCATAATCACTTTCTTGCTCCCATTTGAATTTCTTCTTTTTTGCTGCCTCAAAATCCTCATATACCCATTTTTTAAACAAATCATCCTCATCGGCTGCTAATTCATTGTCAGAATCCACCCAGTCATCATCTAATTCACTATCATTGTCATCACCTGAACAATTGTGTGCTTCTTTTGCTTCTTCTTACACATTAAGCTTCCTCCTACTTCTTAGCTCATGCCCATTGCTATGCTGTTGCCTTGCTGCAAAACTACCAATGCTTGTTGTATCTGCTGCCTTACTGCCACAAGGTGGGCTCAACACAGGAGGCAGACTAGGAGAGCCACTGATCAGAACATCATCAACTACAACTTCATCAGCAAAGTTCATATCTTTGTGGTCCACAAACATCTGAAAATACTGAAATTTAGGAACAACTGAGATCATATGCATTGTGTCAATATCTCGGTATACAATGCGAAGTCCAGATCCGAGATCCTGTCCAGGAAGAAGCCAATACAAAGAGTACTTGTCTCGATTAGGATAACCTAGCTGCTCCATGAAATCACACAGCCATAATGGGGACCAAGTATCTGCTTTACAACCATCAAATCTAGCTTGCTTGCCATCGAAGCTCTTTGCATTCCCAAATCCACAAAAAACCCTGCCATAATTGATTTCTACTATGAATTCCTCCTCAAGTGGTCCTAAATAGCATGCAAATTGTCATAATCGACCTTCCTACAAATCTACCGCCGCACTGTGGCTGCACGACATGGGGATTTAGGGTTAGGTTACTCACCGTAGCGTGCTGGAGGATCGTTCGGTCGCCGAAGCTTCAGTCCCTTGCTCGTGTTCTCCATCCCAGCCACGGTGGCCGTCCCCGCCGCTCATTCACCTCCGGTCATCACCGGAGCAGCACCATCGTCGCCAGGTCGACTCCAGTTTCGCGAGAGAGGATTGGAAGTGGAACGAAAGTAGAACGAGAGACCTGCAGGGGCTATTTGTAAGATTTCACCTCCTGCTGTTAGGCTACGTGGACGCCCTAGTTGACGTGGCAGTGGTTAACCCGGGTCAGACCAATTTAGGACTTGTGATGAAACACTTAATAAATGATTAGGACCTCGATATTCTATTTTAAAGAATTGGGACCAAATCCACTCGCGTGAAAAAGAATTAGAACCGCTCATACGGTTTCCTTGTTTCAAAACTACCACATGCATGTTACAACGTACTACATACATGCATGTTCCAGAACTGGAAAACGATGGAAGAAAAAATGGTGCATGTGGCTACAATTCCCGTCCGTGCCTTGTACATATACAACTATACGTCGAGTTGCAAGTTGAGCTAGATTTACACAGGTAGTAGAGTAGACAATTGTAAGAACTAGTAGGATAAAAAATGAAGTGCAAAAAAATTGGAACTGTTATAGAAAAATCCATGAACTCAACAAAAATAGATTGTAAAACAATTTAAAACTATATACCGACATGAAATTAAGACTACATGGAACAAAATTTTAGCTACAAATAAAGAGACCATGTGCGCATGACATGGAACAAAATATGTCGATCAAATAGAATTTAAAAGTGGAACAAAAACTGTAGGGTCCAGCGAACATCTCTCGTCTTCACATGGAACAAAAAAGTAGAGTGTGAAGAACAAAATTACACTACAATTGGTGCAGAAAATATAGCACGGTGGAACAAAACTAAATCTACATGTGGAAAAACACTATGTCTCTATGATGGACAAATCTTGCCTTCACACGGAACAAAATTCTAAACTCATGGCTCAAAACACAACTACAAGAGGAACAAAATTTAAACACACGAAGACACAAATCATGACTACTGATAGAAAAAATAAAACATGGTTTCAAAACACAAAATGGTTAAAGGAAAAAAGAAAAGGAAAATATAAATAAAACAAAATTACACTGCAATTGGCGTAGTAAAGATAGTATGGTGGGAAAATTAAATCTATATGACATTGTCGCCTCTCGTCAACAAATCTTACCTTCACATGGAACAAAAAATTAGACTACAAGAAATAAATTAACACTATGGTAGGGGAAACCCTATAGCGCGAAGGAACCAAATCAAATCTCTACATGGAACAAAACAATAGAATATAGGGAATAAAAACAAAAGAAATCTTGGAACAAATTGTGAGTGCAAAGGGAACTATAAAAGGAAAAAATGTGAAGCGAACTAAAATTTTGAAATCCAAGGAACAAAAGATAATGATGCAAGGAACAAGAATATGATCAAGTAGAACAAAATTTTAAACCTATGGAACAAAATATGAATGCACGAGGAACAATTTTAAGCACACGAGGACACAAATCATGACTACTTATGGGAAAAAATAAAACATGGTTTTAAAAATAAAAAAATGGTTAACTAAAAATAGAAATAAAAACGTGAAAATATACAAGGAGAAAATAAAAGGAAAGAAAGAAAACATAAAAATAAAAAATATACAGGGAATTTTTCACTTTGGTGGTTGGGTCCAGAATTTCTCTTAGAAAGGTCGGAGGTTAGGTAGTACACTATAAGTTTCATGGCAATGTGAACGGTATTGGAAGTGATCCTTTCTTGGTCCACTTGAGGACTTAACACAAAAGTATCGACATAAAGCAGGTATGCTTCAACATGTGGGTAAAGTATACCACCTCTCAAGAGCGTAAAACTAGTTGACTAGTATTAACGCTAGATCATGGGATCATGGTTTTTAAGGCATCCAGGTGGCTTAAGGCGCTGGGGGCCTCTCAACTCTTAGGCTCTCAAAGCATGAAGCGAGGCGACACCTTAATCCATTATAAACAATTAAGGAAGAAAAAATATGGTAGCCAGTTTTAGGAATAAATACCTTGAATTGACTTGTTGTTGATCCCACGTAGCATCCACATCTCCCATACTTTTTCTCATTTCTTCCTTCCACAAAATAAATCTGCAAAACATGAACATATATGGTTAGAACTTGACTTAACAAACCACCGTTGGTAAAAGCATAGAATAAATTAGAGTACTAGTGCAAAACAAGATGAGAAACATGACCGCATTACATATTACATAACCAATAATCTAATGCAATGCAAGTCTAGAACATAAATAGTTCTTTCTAGTTTCACAATCACAACATAAACTAGGTTCACAACAAACAACATAAACTAGGTTCCCCACATAACACAATCAAATCATAAGCAAGGCTGGCCAGTCTCAATCAAACAAAGTCATCATCGAACTCATCAATGGTAGTAGTTGTGTTTGGATCATCATCATCATCGGTCACATCAACATCATCTTGAAGAAAGTCTGAATCAGTATCCTCTCTATTGGGAATACTTGAGTGTTGTTCTTGGCCATCCTCTTCATCATCATCATGAAGAAATGTTGGCGAATGAGTAGACCTTTTGTGCTTCATGTTGTAGTGGACATTGACATTTGAGGGCCCCCTTTGCATAGTTCTAGATCTAGGAAAATTGCGACCTTGTAGCGACGAAGTTGCACCAACAACATCATCAACAAGCTCCCATGAGATGTCATCCGGAACCCTCGAGAACCTTGTGATGGAGATATCGTTGGGTCAACCCACTCATTGTCCCAATCAAAATCCTCAATGACAAGAGGGTCATAGCTTTTGTCACCCATATTCTCATGCCTCTTTGGAAACCATATCCATGTTCTTCCGGTTGTATGAAACAAACACATTATCATTCAATATTCGATGTTGTAAACGGTTCCTTTTATCTGTATGGTTCTACAAATAGAAAATAGAGTGAATAAATAACTTGTTACAGTTAACTTGCTCTTGCTAAAATAGAGACAAATAAGTTGCTCACAAATTCAAATGCACTTCGATTTCTCTCACAACCGGATGATAAAGCACAAAGACTAACAATACACTTTGTAAACGTTTGTAGCTCAATTTACAGCCACCATATGAATGCCACGAATTAACTAAAATGGTAAAAAACCTCTTAGCTCGCCAACTAGGGCATCATTACCACTATCAATAATAGGGAAGTATTTTTAGGGGTTCAAAAACAAAGTTGTCCCATACAATGGATGATCCATTTGAGTCTCCCAATTTTTATCAACACTGTCCATGATCTTCTTGAGCAAAGCTTGCTTTTTTTGGGGGAAACCTTGATTTATCTTATCCCCTGCCAACTTCATTACTGCTATAATTTCAGGCATGGAAGTAGTGTCCTTGTTTTGTTGGGGGAAACCTTGATTTATCTTATCCCCTGCCAACTTCATTACTGCTATAATTTCAGGCATGGAAG
Organism: Avena sativa; assembly: GCA_916181665.1. Classification (NCBI taxonomy): domain Eukaryota; kingdom Viridiplantae; phylum Streptophyta; class Magnoliopsida; order Poales; family Poaceae; genus Avena; species Avena sativa. The sequence continues at coordinate 41,602,144 of OV702285.1, read as the reverse complement.
TAACGTCATCACCATTCGCTAGCCTAAGTACTCTTAGTGGAGCTAGATCTCTAAGGCAGTCGTCAACTGCATGCTAGCACTCTGCGGAACCAGCTGCAGTTTTTGCAATTTGTTTCCAACCCATGCTTGACTTGTAAATGGACTCCTCAAAGCTTGCTTGTGATTGAACAAAATCTTAAGAGCAAGAAAGTATGTGGCAAAGTGAGTGGTTGTGGGTCTCACAAGATCCATCCCACTCGTTTCCTTCCTCATTAGACTAAGAATTATGTCATGCCTATAGATGAAAGTAGTGACTCGTCTACCTCGTGCAATAGGGCTCTCAAATGCCTTTAGCTTCCCTATGTCTTACAACATCAGGTCCAAGAAATGGCATGCACATGGACTCCAATATAGGGTAGGAATCCTCTCCATTAGAATCTTTCCTGCTGCCTTGTAGTTAGCATCATTTTCGGTGACAACTTGGACAACATTCTCTTTACTAACATCCTCAATTCTCTTCTCTAACAAATCTGCTATCATCCGAGCATCTTGGCATTTACTTGATGCATCAATCGACTCCAAAAAGTAAGTGCCCTATCGGTTGTTCACAAGGAAGTTCATCAAGTGGCGTCCCCTTCTATCGGACCAACCACCTAACATTAGTGTGCATCCATATTTCTTCCATGCTAGCTCATGCTTCACCCTCAATGCTTTTGTTTCCTTGACACAATCCAAAAATTAATGGCTCTTGTAGCTCATGAGGAGAAGGAGGCTTGTAACCCGGGCCATATTGACAAGAGCCTTCTATTGCAGTCTAAAATTTCCCAGAGCTTGCAACATTGAAATGTATGTCATACTAGTAGAAGAACAATGCCCACTGCATACTCATATAGTGTCTCTCTTCCTATGTTTTTGTGCTAGACTCCATGGTGCTTTGAGAGCACTCAGAGCTTCTTTCATCAACAACCTCCTCGATTTTTCCCTAAGCATTGAAATAATTGACTTGGCTAAAAATCCCTTACACTTTTTGTGAGAGATTTTTTACATTGATGGCTTTCTTATTCTTCTTGGTTGTTGTCCCTAAACTTGGTCTTGTAGTGGAGGCCATGGAGGAATGAACCGTTGCTGCATCTACCTCCACAACAACATCATCCTCATCATCTAGTTGTCCTATATATGTTCCTCTTATTATTTTACAAATATTTCAAATATCCCTCGTAAGTTGTGCTAGCCTTTGGACAGCATGTTGCATCCCCATCGGTGCCATCAAGGTGCTCCTAGTGTCTCTTGATCCCTACAGAAGTTATCTTGCCACAAAGATTGCACGCAACCACATTGTTGTTTCCAGGTTTACACCAATACTCATAGTTCCATCCCAGATCATTTGACCTCAGTGGACTGGTTCTGGATCTTTCATTGGATCATAAGCATCACCATCCCCATTAGCTGCTAGATATTCCATTGTCAGACTGCATGCAAACAATATATTAAAGAACATCAGTGAAGCAGGCAAGCAACACAAGCACGACATGTGCAAACTGCAAATAACACAACAATAGAGCAAAATACTATGTAGCTAATATATATATCAGGCAAGCAGCACAACAGTAGTGAAGCAGGCAAGCAGCACAACAGTATAGGTGCAAATTGCAAACAATAGTGAAGCACGCAAGCATCAAATTAATACAAGCATGCATGAGTAGAAATGTACAATTACAAGTGCAAATTGCTAACACCAGGAGAACCATAAGAAGAACAGATATAGGAGTAGGTCAAGGCAGAGGAAAGAGACCATGGAGAGAGAGGAGTGTTGTACCTTGTTGCCCTGCTAGGAAAGGGTTGCTCCAGGGGAGGAGAGGTCCAGAATCTTGGATAGAGAGGGGGAGGCCGAAAGAGGAGGGAGAAAGTTGGCGAAGGAGGGAGGAAGCTGGAGGAGGAGCGGATCTAGCGGAGGAGCTGCTGTCGGCTGAGAGGATAGAGCTCCGCTCTCTCTGAATCGATTTCTGTGAATCGATGCCCTAGGCATGTTCCCCTCTCTCTCCTTCTCTTTTCCCTCTCTTTGGCCCCCAATTTCCCTCCCATCCCGACCCGATTTCGGTTTTGTCGCCAGCCAGCTTTGTTTAGCTCTCGACTCTGTCCATGGCGTCCAAATTCGCCAAGAGTGACGACTTTCTTGCCTAGGCGACGACTTCGGACGCCTCAGAGTCAACTCTGGACGCCTTAACACGATTCTAAGCCGAGCATGACACCTTTTCATCCCCAGGTACTGCAACACTTACTCGTCGCCTAGGCGACGCCTTAAAAACCATGCATGGGACATTGTTTGGGATAGGTCACAATATATTTTTTCATGGCGCACTTGGAGGAAACCTAAAATGTCACAAAAGGACCAGGAATGATTTGAAAGTTGTGGAAGCCAAGAATGTCTTGTGGATTGAGGAAGCTTTTGCATGTTTGAACATTGTTTGAGTTAAAGATATGTTGCTCAACTTGCTAGCATGCGACCAAATGCTTTTGATTACAAAATGTTCTAAGAATTGATGGTCAATGTAAGCAATGAACTACTTAGGAAACAAATAGACTCCCCAAGTCATCAGAGCAATGAAAACAACACTTACTAATAGGTACCCCACTATCTTTCTTCACTTAATTAGCTTCTAGCTCAGAATAGCAATGGGTTTTCATTTTACGATAGAACAGCCCTCAATGTATTCCACTTGCATCGCACCATCTCACAAGTTTACTTAAAATTGAGTAGCGCCATGAAAAAAAGTGTCTGTGATACTTTCCTTTATCTCCTTGAAACTAGATTCAGTGGATCTAGTCCATTGAAAAATTCCTTTCTTTAGAAATTAAGTGATTAGTGTCATGATGGTACACTTTTTCATATTTAACCATGAAAACTTGCTAACTCTCATAGTCGATTTTTCCATTCTTTGTATTTCAACTTTAAAGTTGTTAGGATGACTCTCGTCACTTGTTATGAAAAAATTCAAGATAATAATTTATGTTTGAAGGAAAACAAATTTCTTCATGTTCACATAGAAATCATTTTCTATTAGTACTCCTAGCACCATATGATCAAAGTATTCATTTTCATCATTGCTACATATAAACATATATCATCAAAATAAATCATAAATAGTCGGATAAGAAGGGTCAAATGATCTAGTTCATCAAGTGCATAAATGCATTCAATGCATTTGAGAGGCCGAATCACATGACCATCCACCAAACAAGCATTTCCTTGTCTTGAAGTTGTTTTACATATGTGTCCCCAAATTTTATATGAATTCGATGATACACACTCCTTAAATCTAGATTTATGAATAGTCTTGCCCCGCTGAGTTGATCTAATATATCATCCAAATGAGTCACTATATCATCCAAACTGAGGACTCCTAAGTGGACAAAGTGCAAGTTGACAATGTAAAGATGCACGATAGAGTGAATATGTCATCAATGAAGATAAGCATAGGACATCCAACTACTCGTGGTACGACCAATGGTAAATCTATTGAGAGAAAACTTGAAGAACAAAGGTTTTGTACTTTTTAAAGGGAAGTTGGTTCATTTTCGCTAGTCAACACATGTTTTCAACATAATTTCCCAAGATGGTCTGCGAGAAATAAAACACGTGGTCAACAACATTAGGGAAAGTGTAAGTTTGTTAGAAGTTCACAAGGAAGGATTGAGGAGTTTCTTGAGGTAATCATGCAAGAAGGACTGGCTGCTAGATACAAAACGCTGACTATTGATGTCACAACTAGGTGGAATTCAACTTACTTGATGCTTGAAGCTTCTCTCCCTCTTAGGAATGCATTCTCTTCCTTGGAAAAACAAGACAAGGATTATACATTTGCTCCTTCGCCCTCAGAATGGAAAATGGCTGAAGCTATATTCAAGTTGTTGGAGGTTTTGTACACAACAACGGTGCTTGTTTCAGGCTCAAAGTATCCCACCTCCCATCTTTACTTCTACCATCTATGTAAGATTAAAAAGATGTTGAACAAAGAGGAATCAATTCTGAACAAAAAATATTGAGTGAACAAGCATCAAGTCAGGATATAACAATTGCATGTATGATAAAACAAATGGAGATCAAATTTGATCAATATTGGATAGAGACTTACAAGTCATCTTGCATTCCTGTCGTACTTCATCCAAGGTTTAAGTACGACTTCCTCAAATTTCTCTTGACTGACTTTGGAAGTGAAGAGGAGGCTGGAAAATGGATGGGTGAAGTGAAGAAAATAATGGAACAACTCTTCAATGAATACAGCAAAGAGGTTTATGTTCAATCACAAAGAGAAAATGATACTCGTGAGGTGGAATATGATGATGATTCACTTGCAAAGTGGGATCAGTACATGAAGTCTAAATGACGACAATCGAGCAATGAGCTAGATCGATATTTGAACGAAGATCTGACCCCTCAAAAGGAGGAGTTTATATTTTAGAATGGTGGAAAGAAAATTCTTCAAAATACCCTATGCTCGCTAAAATGGCTCATGACATATTAAGCATCCCTGCTTCTACCGTTCCTTCAGAGTCTGCTTTTAGTACCGGAGGACGCATCATCAGCGACTACAGGAGCAGTCTGGCATGCTCTACCGTCGAGGCCCTGATATGCCTCCATGACTGGTTTAAGGAAGCCGATATGTGAAATTCCTTTATTCAAGTTATTCTGTTACTTGTGGACCATCAACTTGTATTTTTCTGGTGGCTAACAAGAAATTATCTTACACTTTTAGATGCTTTGGACCATGAGTAGCACCTTTTCTTGTGTCAACACCCAGATTTTTAATCCCAGATGCCTGTTATGCCATACATCGCAATCCCAGGATTACCATTTTTGCGAGACATAACAGAATTTGATACCATAGTACATCATCCATTACAAACGATACATAAGTTCTTACACAAATAGAGATCTCATGATCCAGTTCTTAATACAACTTCAAGCAGCGGAATACGTAATAATAACGGTAGCATAGGCGAAGCTCCATCTTCGGGGTCACAGGCAATGCTGACGATGGGAGATGATCCTAGTTGTCGTAACCTCCCTGGGGTCCATCCTCCAGGTACTCCTCTTCATAGTCTGGCCATGGGAATAGCCAGGGACAAAGCCATGAGTACTCTTTAAGTACTCGCAAGCTAATACTAACAGGTAAAGGGGTTTTTGGATAATAGGACACTAGGCTCTAGGGTTGTTTTGCAAAAGCCAGATTTATCTCTACTAAGTTCTAAAGCTAGTCACAATTTTATAACTCCTAGGTGGGATCTTGTAACTCAGGTCACAACTCTGTTGTGGTCAAGTCAGAGTCTCAATTCATTTCACAAGTCATTTTGAAAAGTCTGACGGGGGAATAGTATGGCCACTCCAACTATCCATAATCGCGGACGCGGCTATTCGAATAGTTTGACACTCTGCTGAGATTGTACACTTTCACCACAATATTCGATACATCCGTCAGGAACAAATCCTGAATTCACCATACTCAGTATGCGGATAATCAATCTTAACCTTTCAATTACATGCTCTAGTATAAGCACCTCTCCTGTGAGTTTGGCCTCCCAACCATGACCACTGTCATCTTGGGTACTGCACAGGTGGACAATCTTCACAAGGTAACCTCAGCTCCGACCTTGGCCGTGAGGGAACTAATACTAAGGTATATAAGTTTCTAGTCAAGCCCTACCCAAATCTTCGGGTATTGTGGTTGTACGATAAAATTGGAATGGTATCGCATCCAGACAACCATTATTTTTATAAAGGGCTAAGGATCATGCCTCAACATTTTCATCACCAAAATCATCAAGTGTTCGGAAACACATGTCCAAAACATTTCAATAGAATGATCCATCATTCCAAGTTTTTCATAACCATTTTTCCACCAAGTAAACCCATCTAAAGTTGATCAAGTTTTATGCTTAGCACTAGCATCTACAGGTGGGGGTAGTACTGATGAGGGGTGGTAAACTAGTGGAGTTTCAACTAAGTACAACCTTATATCTTAGGATGATATCAAGGTTTCTAACTTAGGACAAATTGTATGCTCTTTATGCAACCTTCAGAATCTTTCTAGTGTCTACAAGTCACTTAAGTCAACTCTAAGTTAAAGCTTTGATAAAGAAATAAAGTAAGAAGCTTGCAAATAAAACTAGGATTGGTTTATCAAGTGGGTAGGATCACATATGCTTAAGGCATATAGTAGGCATAGTAACAAGCAAGTATTTGCTTGCACAATATCAGTATAAGCTTGCTAAATTGCAAGTGTTAGCTTGCATAGGTCAACTTGATTAGTAAGGCTTGCCTTGTGCAGAGCAGTGGTTGAAGTTCTCCTCGGCTTCTTCTTCGTAGTATCCTCCTTCCTCCTCGTATCCTTGGTCGGTACTAGCGTCTATGAATAAATACGAGGTACACAATCACCAAACAATACTTAACTACTTGCAATCATCACACACAAGGGTCCTATAGATGATCTAGCATCATCTCTAACATTACAAGGTTAAGGCTTGATTTAATTCCTTTTATTTTTAGAAAAGTAATTTCTACTCATTAAAAAACTACTTAAGATTTAATATTCTCCAAACCAAACATGGGATCATGTTGACACATGTCATCACCACATATTGTAGTCCATGGGAATGTGATTTAAAGTGGTGTCACAATTTAATGAAGTTTTACTCTTTTATTTTAATTAAATAAAGTGACTAGAAATGCCTATGTGGCATTCTTTTATTACTTGAACATTATTTCTATAAAGAAACCTATATATTTTTATATATTCTTAAAGGTATGGTTAAATGTGATTTTTGAGAGTTGGAATCAACTCAAAAGCTATTATGGTTTAAATTTGAAAAATGTTTGAATGCATAAAAGCTTCGGCCTTGTTATTTTTACCATGGGTGATCTATAGATCCAAATGACTTGAACCGAATGGGCTTGGATTCAGCATTCACAGACCTTTCCAACAAAATTGGTGCACTGAATCGACCTGGATTGATTTTTGAGAATGGGTACAGAAGTGTGTTTGAATTAAAATAGAAAAGATTTAATTCAAATCATTGGGCTGTGCGGGAAACGTTAACGGGCCGGCCTGCTAAGCGCAGTGCTCCCGCGGGCTGTTTAAGTGGGTGTCCCCACTCGTCAGTGACACGGGGCTGGGCGAAGCGGTATGGGGCAACGTGGGTCTTTCGATCTGATTCTAATCCAACGGCTGGGAGTCATCGTCGACGCGAGACAACGCCGACGAGAACGAAACCTAGCGCGGCAAGTGGGAGGTGCTGGGGACTCACTAGGGTGCAGGCGAGGGTCGGCGAGGCGGGCGAACGACGAAGTCGACGACGGCGAACTCAGGGATGGTCGCGGCAGCTCCTGGGGTGGACGAAATCGATGGCTCCCTTCTTCTTCAGAGGCGGCGGGCTCCGGTGAAATTCCGGCGGGGTGGTGCTCGCCTTGCTCTGAGAACGGTGTGGCACGATCAGTGAGGAGAGGGAAGTGAGATGGTGTGAAGAAATCGAGCGGGGGTGGCCTCTATTTATAGTCGAGCGAGGGGACCGTCGGGGCGCACGGTGAGCTCGTCGGGGGCGATGTTACAGGCGGCTATTGGCATGGGCAAGGGTAGGGGACGGTGTGGTGTCTCCTGGCGATGCTCAACGACATGGTTTCGAGGCATGGGGCGGTGCGGCTTGGTCTGGAACAGGCGATGCTCTGCGCGGCAGAGGCGGCGTCTTCGATGGCGGGAGGTGGTTGTGCGGCACGGGGCGACAAACGGAGATGTCTGGCGGTCTCCTGGGTCGGTGGCGATCGTGTGTGCACGCGGTGAGGGCGGCGCGCGGTCTGTGGGCGCTGGTCGAGGGTGGTGCTCTGGCGCACGCTCGGCATGGTCTCTGGTGGTCTGGGCGCGGTTCGTGCGCGTGATCCAGGGCTTGGCAACGCTCACGGCTGGGACAGTGAGTGGCGGTGGACGGTGGGCTGCCTCCCAGACATGCTGACTAGGCTTGCTGCTGCTCCTAGCTTGTTGTCGACTATGGGGTGGCAAGGGTGTGCTCGGCTGTTCACCATTGATGGCAATGGCAAGCTCATAGTGGTGCTAGTGCTTGGTTAATCTTCCTAGATGATCTACTGAGCTGGTTGTGAGCTAAATGGAGAACCAGTTAGGCAAGAATCACTGCTCACAATAGTGTTTGATGTTTGTTTGATTTGTGTCTGCAGCCTGTTTGATGAAATGGCCGCTTGAAATCAAGTTTTGAATTTTAAAAAGATTTTTGGTGGGTTTGCTAGATTGGTGCTGGTGAGTCTGCAGATGCTTGGGTTTTGAAAGTTGAGCTTGTTTGAGTGGTTTTTGAAAAAATGGGATCTTCCCATATGATAAAGATTCAATTTTGAATTGTCATTTAAACTATGCATTTGAAAGTTTCTGGATGATCATAAAGTGGGCCTTGATACCTTGTTATGAGTATATTCAAGGGGTGCAAAGATCCAGAAAGGTTTCCATTAGGTACTGAAAGTTTGAGACAGCCAAAGTAGGCATGGGAGTTAAATTGGTCAAAATGACCATTCATTTAATATATGTGTTTTGATTTACTTGTCTTTAGGAAAAGTGTGGAAAATGTTTTAGATGATGTTTATTTCACCTAAGAAACATTTTACAAGCAAAGAAACAAACAAACAAGGTGGTTTAAAAGAATTTCAAATTTAATGCATACTCATATGCATGCATTCATAATTTTATTTAACAAAGTTTTTGTTAACCCTAATTTTGATGATTAGAAATTGATGATCCAAGTTTAGTATTTTTGGGATGTTACATCTTGCAGCTGGGATTTGCATCATTAAAGATAACTTGTTTTGTTTGTACTTGTATCACCAAGAGTTGTGTATGTCTGCAATCTTCATGTAGCAGGCAGGAGCATGATTGTGCTCAGGTTCCATTTGTATGATGTTGATATATGTCTAGCTTCCACTGAAAGTTATATATAGATCATTGACAATATATTCAGAAGTGACAATTTTGCATCCATTGTGCACCAATAAAGAGCATTTTGATTCTCCTTTCAGTATCATGTAACCTTTTTGTTTAACCTTTTAACTAAACTAATCTTCGTAAGGTCTGAATGCTCATTCATATTCTCATTTTTTTATTAGCTTATTCTGTCAAGTTGAAGAAGCAACCTTCATGTTAAGAAACAAGATTATGGAGCTGATGTTGATGTTGAAGATGCAAATTTTAAGAAGAGATTGTTCCCGGTTGATCTAAAGAAGCAAAGTTCGTGGGTTGAACAAGGATATTAAATGGTTCTTATTGCTTATAAAGTAATATATTTCCATGCAAGTAATGTGAAGAAAGCTGTGAACTGTAATATTTTTTAGGAATCTTAGCCTGTTATCTGTACTGTATTTGTTGCCTAGGTACAGAAGTTTACTGCAATCTTTCATCGTGGAGAGCTAGCTCAACTATGTCTTAGCATGTGAAATGAAAATTTATTGCTAACTTCCTGTTGGTTATGCAGGGGCAGCGGGTAGCCGCGTGATTATATGGCTGCCCGTATAATCCAACTTAAATCAAGAGGGCACATGCAGTACAAACGCTCCCGCGGAACGGCCCGCTTGCAGCCTGAACGACCATGTGTTGGATAAAATACTTCATCGTGTAGGTGAGGGTGGATCGTATAATGTTTTATTCCTGAACTGGATTTTTCCCAAGTATCACTACAATATTCATGTCTCTGGTCTCACGCATGCGTATATAATAAGGAAGTGTCTAGATCTCAGGCGCCTCAAAACTAGTTATATCTAAGTCGCTGATGTCATCCTAAGATTTGTACTAATTCTCAGTTACAATCTAGTTGTAACTCATTAAATTCTCAGTAACACCTGAGTTGCAACTTATGTGTAACTTCTATTTTGCACGCATCACGAGGTAAATCGAACGGTGAAAGAGACGACTGGGACTTAAGAGGTTCTCGGGCACATGAGAACTAGCGAATCCTATAATAACATTATTACAGGGAAAATATAACCAATCTATGCACTGATGGAAAATGAATACAGGGAAAATATATACTGTGATAACATTATTGTTACATTTTTTTATTACAATTGTACGATATCTTTGGACTTGCAAATACTTATAGACTTATTAGTTTGCCAACAAAATCTGGGAGTTCAGAAGCAGGGAGGGATTAGGGATGGCTAATCCCTTGGTCAAACATTTTATGATGACTTACTAGTCTGAATAAGTTTCTGAAAGCCCATTTCAGACATGGAGCAACCGGCCGGTGCACCAGCCCGAGTGACGCGGAGCCCTCTCGCCACCTCCGACGCTAGCCTCTCCATTGCCGGTGCCGGCAGCCGCATAGGGACTAGCACGCCGTCCTCGCCGGCCTCGTTCCTCCCCGCCAAGTGGAACGTGGCCAGCGTGGCCGTCGGTGGCCCTCCGTACACCCCGCGGCCCCAGCCGACGTCCAGGTCCGTCAGCCCGGACCGCGTGATATCGGACACGAGGTACGTGCGCGCCACCGTGAACCGCGGGCGCCCGCGCGTCGCCAGCATGTCCGCCAGTGACATCAGATGTCCATCCTCCATGACCCGCGCCTTGGCGTTCGCAACAAGCTGCAGCGCGTGCCCGAACGGCTGCCGACGCAGCTCCCCTGCCGCCACCTCAGCCACCGCGTGCGAAAACGCGTTACCGTAGAACCCCTCCGGCACGGCCGGGCTCACCCCCTTGCGGCCGCGAGCGTTCACCACGAACTGGAGACGCACGAGGTCGCCATCGTCGTACCCTAGCGCGTTTGAGCGGCACCGCCACAGGAACGTGGCGATGAGGTCGAACCGCGAGCTCTTGGCGGCCAGCTCCGGCGGCGCGAGCGCCCGCAGCGCGGCGATCTCGCGGCGTCCGAAGAACAATTCCCGGTGCACGAGCGCGTCCCCGGGGTAGATCTTGTCCCTCTCGGCGTCCGGAACGGGCTCGTACTCCGGGTGGAGGCGCGTGATGGCCGGCGGGCTGCGCGCGGAGAGGATTTCTCGCGCCCACACCGGCCGCACCGTGGGCGCGCCGGGCACCCCTCGCGCGAACTCGGTGACGGCCGTCAGGAACTGCATCGCGCCGGGGGCGTCCGCCAGGCAGTGGCATATCTGCAGCGCCCACACGAACCCGCCGCACCGCATGCGGGTCACCTGGAAAAGCAGCAGCGGGCGCCCGACCACCGTGGTGCCGGCGTACGCGCCGTCTTGCTCGGGCAGAAGCTGCTCGTGGTACGGCACCGGCGGGGCCACCACGGGGCCGAGATCCTCCAGGGTTGCGTCCGCGTCCGCCTCCACGAACACGGCGCCCTCGCCGGTGCACTCGACGAGGAGCTTGCTCCCTGGATCCCCGGGGGTGACTTCCCGGATGCGGCCGGCGATAGGGTAGTAGTGCACCAGCGCCTCCGCCAGGGCCATCCGGAGCACGGCGGCGGGGTCGTCGCCAGCCCTGGCCTCGCAGCGTCGGTAGATGTGGATCCCGGAGCGGTAGAACCGGAGGCCCTGCTGGTCGTCTATCTCAGACAGGACCTTCGTCTCGTACGGCGTCGGCCGCGCCGGCGCCACCAGCTCAGGAGCGCTCCGACGCACTGATATCGCCGGCATGGTCATTCTTCTCGCACAAACGATTTTTGCCTAGAAATTTTTCTCTGTTTTCTCTCTGAGAGAACTTCAGATCATGTCTGTTATTGTGATGCGGCGATTAGCTATATATATACGTGCATGGTAGGAGGTAGGTAAGAACGCACGTTGTTAGAAAAAATCAAGTACGGTATGTCGTTGTCCCTTAGCCGAGTCATAGCTTGTTTTGGTCTACTTTTGTGCACGCAAGCAGATAAGCTTACTTCTACTATTCAACTGGCATGCTTGGTATTGCAAGACAAAATTGTAGTAATCTTTTGGCGTGTCCTAGTCAAGTATAGTATACTAGGAGATGACGCATACGGGTAGGTGTTGATGAGGAAAATGCGCCATGCATTGCGCAAGCAACCCAGGAACTTGGCGCATTGGTACAATTTAGCTCACAAACTGTCAAAGATCCCATTCCTACCAACCACCTCCGGTCCTATCCCGTTACCAAATATAAGATGGTTTGTGCAGATTAAAATTCTTATACTTAATGAAAAGGTGGTATTTTTGGTCCAAATCACCCAACTGGGCTAAATCGGTTAATCGTGGTAGGTAAGACCGAGACAATAAGTTTAGAGGTGTTTTTAGCAAAAACAAATAATCCCTAAACCTTCTCTATACATCATTCTCTCCCAAACAACCTTATGTGTCGCTGATGGTGAGCTCTTAGACCACGCTCATGCCAAGTTCACGGTGAATATAGAAGGTTTGACGGCTAAGCGTGTTCTGAAGTCTCCCAGCTAGGGTGTCAAGTGGGATTTTGGTCCCACTTCTAGTTCAATTACCAGAATTTAATGTAAATTTTTGTTTAAAATTTAAAGTAGATTTTAGCAATAGAATTAAAAATAAAATTTCGGTGGAATCTCACTTGACACACTGCTTCCATCTTTGAGGAGCAGAGGAAGCGAGCTTGGGGGGCACGATGAGCAGTAGAACGACATGATGACCTACGAGGCAGCGAGATGGAAGCAGGGTGGCGGCGGGGGATTGAGATCGTGGCGATGCTGACCGATGGGGCTTTCGTCGAGTGATGAACAAATCGCGACTGTGTGTGTGCTCTTTTCTTTATCTCGACATGTTCAAGCGGTACGTTTGACTTGGCGGTGCCAATCTCAGCTATAATTTTGAAATGCTCCATGGTTCGCTGATCAGTGAATTTGCAAAAGAATCGCTCCAATATCTGTACATTAAAACTGTGTCAGCTTCGTGGAGTTGAATTGTTTGGCACTGCTCGGCACTTTCTTTTTTGACATGGAACACGATTCCATTAAGCTGGCTCAGCAAACTCACTGACCACGAGTCAGGGGCTGTGTCCACCCAGTACTCACATTCAGTCACACAGTTAGACCCCAGCGCAGCAAGTTCATGCACTAACTTATTACAACATCGTAGAGCAAAAGTAATATTCACTGAAATAAAGTTTAAACGGATAAAAGAATGAATGTCTCTGAAGACGACACACTCAGGTGAAAGATCTAGCTCGCGCTTTTTTTTAAAGGAGCATATATTAATATCAAAAGATACCAATTACATCCGGTCTCTGCAACAACGCATTGTCCTAGTGGCTATACGGATACACACAGTCAAAAAAAAAAGTCCATCCACAGTGACCCATTCATTGAAACAACAGTACTACCATTACCAAGACAGCACCAGAAGTCCAGCTTCTCCAAAAAAGACATCTCCAAGAAGGGAACAATGCACAAACACCGCCATCGCCCGATCAAAGATCTTAGGTTTTCACCCTGAAGAAAGTCCACACTCTCAAAATAATGCCTTCAATAAGACCATTGCCAGACACAACCAGTTAAGGCTAGACCCTGGGTTTTCACCCTGAAAGATAGAACCGTGAACCTCTTCTGTGCAGCCGCCCCCACTTGCATGCCACTGCTCTAAGTCATGAATCGCCAAGGCAATTCCTCATCACCACCCAGACTCGAACCACCATTGTCAGTTCACAGATCTTGGTCTCCATGACATTCTTCGTCAGCACCATGGAACGAGAACATGCTCTATGATCTTAACAGCCAAGAAAGCTTCAAAACGCATCCTCTGAAACCAAACGGTCAGAGTAAAACATGGATGCGCACGGCCGAATCCCATCCGATCCAGCAATCTCTCGGCATGATGACACTTATGGAGTATGCCAGCGGAGCCTTCAGGAACACGACACATTAACAAGATCAATGTAGAGAAACATCAGGCGGATCTTCGGCTTGGCTTGAGAGGGATCAATGACCGCCACCTTTATTAGGCAGATCGTCGGCCCCCGCGCCGCCGCCCGCCGGCTGCCCAATTCCCCACCAGCTAGGCCGGCAGAGGAGTAGGCAGCCCGGGCCGCCACGACCGCAACCTGGCGCCAAGAGACCTGCGGAGATCCTCTTAAATCCAAAGATCAGATGCGGGGGCAGGCGCATCTGGGCCAAAGGCCAGGCGACCACACCCACTAGATCTCCACCGGTCATCCCATCTCCGCCGTCCGCCATGGCGCCCACCACCAGCCTCCACCTACGCCTGCCACGCCGACAGCAGCCCGCACTCCCAGCGACAACGGCCCGTGCCGCACCACCAGCCAGGGGAGAGGAATCCCCGCCTCCACCCTCCTTGGGGCACCTGGGCTTTGCCCACCGGCCCCTCCGGTAGCGGCGAGGAAGGGGAAGAGGCGGCGGCGGCTCCTAGGGTTATGTGAGTGCATGAACTAGGTTTTGTGAATATGTCTCGATTTGTATTTTCCCCATGCTCCATCCCGAGGCATCTTGAAGAGCTTCTGCACACGCCGCTAATAGGAAAATGCCTATAGCAGTCATTTTTCAGTGGCGTGCCCTAGAAATAACATGCCATTGCTAATAGACAACATAGTAGTGGCGTCCGGAATATACGAAATGCCACTACTAGAGCTTAACGATGGCGTTCAGTATTCTCCGGATGCCACCACTAAAGCGGATCCATGGGTGGAATCGGGCCAAAATTAGGGGTGGTGTTCAGAATTTGCAAACACCACCAACCCGGACGCCACTACCCCGGCCCGTGCCGCCCCGACCTGCATCTGTTAGGCCACGTAGAGATAAACAAAACTTTTATTTAACGCGGTGATCCCAAGATCTAGCTCGGGAAATAGGCCACGAGATTTACCACTAGACGCGTAGGTGAGGATTATCGATGAAGCGCGCCAGTTGATGCAGTGCCGATCAAACTCGCGAACAACACCTCCGGATCCCCACGAACTCCTTTCGCCAGATCCCTTTGTCTTCAGCGCCGCACGTGCAACGCCTCTACCGGTATCCACACGTACAGGAAGGAGAACGAGCAGGGGATTGCTAGATCTCGTCTAACCCGATTTGGGAGTGGAGAAAGTAACGGCTAGGTCAGGGAGTATCCCTTAAAGCTCCACTTATATACACACCAAGTTGGTCTCAACTCTTGAGGCCCATCTAGGCTATACCCCAACGACCACATGGATCTCATCCACATGGGATCCTAACCCTTAAGTGTGTGACCCTGCAGGCTTATGGTAATTTGGACACGATTGAAGTCAGAGTCTCAATCGATCAGTCGGTAGCGGCTCCTAGCAGAACATGCCGACTCCCAAGTACCAAAGAGTCATGACGACATGCCTTCCAATGTGACTTACGTCTAAGTCTCTTTTGCCTCACGATGTACCTTGTCAGACTATAGGCGAATAATCGTCATCTCTTAAATAGTCCAACTCTCTTCTCGATCCAAGATAAGTGATTCATCCGACTAACTCTTAGTTGATCACCTCGGTTAACACTTAACCGAGTCACGCATTCCGAATCATATCTCACGAGAGGGCCAGAGAATATCTCTCCGACTGGAGGGGCAAAATACCATCTTGGTTATTCACGTCACGCAACTTGATTCTAAGTTGACCCAAACTCTGCCTTTATAACTGCCCAGTTATGGATCAGCGTTTGAAAAAACCTAAGTCGGTGATCCTCAACTCGGACTGTGCAACAACCTCAGGTCTAAGGATTACATTGATTGAGATATACAAATGACAACTTATTCGTTGTACCTCAATATGGGTCAATCCGACTCGCTAAACTCTTTAGTCAAATCCGTGTAAGTCGGAATGGCATCACCATGCCCATGACAAGTGGAACCGAGTCATCCAGCCGACTTTC
The DNA here is from genome assembly GCA_916181665.1 of Avena sativa. NCBI lineage: Eukaryota > Viridiplantae > Streptophyta > Magnoliopsida > Poales > Poaceae > Avena > Avena sativa. The sequence continues at coordinate 41,586,361 of OV702285.1, read as the reverse complement.
ACATTGGTCTAAGTTGTGTGTTCATCACGACCTCAATGACCAAGGATATTTAGTATGAACAACATGATAGTATAGTTCCACAACCGAATCACATATTCAATGATATACATCAGATCTTCACACAAGGAAAACTTGATAACTTTATGAATACAATAGGAAATATCATCATACATGATTGCCTCTAGGGCATATTCCCAACAGTCTCCCACTTGCACTAGAGTCAATCTTCCGACATCACATGTCTAGGCATCTAATGCACATGACTCTTAGGTGCGCCTCATGCTTTGGTTGTGGTAACGGCTTTGTCAACGGATCTGCAATATTTGTATCCGTGTGTACCTTGCATAACTTTATATCACCCTAATCCACAAACCGACAAATCGGGTGGTACCGCATGAGTATGTGCTTGTTCTTATGGTGTTGTCTAGGTTCCTTGGCTTGTGCAATAGCACCATTGTTGTTATAATACACGTCTAATAGATTGGACGAGCCCTGAACCACACCAAGATCCATGAGGAAATTCCTCATCCAAACAGCTTCCTTTGCTGCCTCCGAGGCGGCAATATACTCAGCCTCTGTTGTAGATGCTGGCATAGTCTCTTGCTTGGAACTCTTCCAACTCACAGCCTCTCCGTTTATTAAAAACACATACCCGGATTGCAGACGAGAATCATTAGAGTCGGTAAGATAACTCGCATCCGTGTAACACTTTACACTGAGTTCATCTTCACTTCCATAAACCAAAAACATATCCTTAATCATTCTCAAGTACTTTAGGATATTTTTAGCCGATGTCTAGTGGATTTCTCCAGGATCAGCCTGGTATCTTCTCACAACACTTAGAAGCATAGGAAACATCCGACCTAGTACAAATCATGGCATACATGATGGATCCGACTGCAGAAGCATACGAAATCGCACTCATCCTACGTTGCTCATCAGTTGTCAAAGGACACTGAGTCTTCCTAAGTTTTACACCATGGGACATCGGTAAGAACCCCTTCTTAGACGATTCCATGTTGAACTTCTTCAACACTTTGTCCAAATAAGTACTCTGACTCAATCCAATGAGCTGTCTTGATCTATCTCTATAGATCCGGAATCCGAGAATATATGTTGCCTCACCCAAGTCTTTCATGGAGAAACTCCTTTCCAATGACTCCTTGGTTTCTTGCAACATCTGGACATCATTTCCAATCAATAATATGTCATCCACATATAAGATTAGAAAGTTTACTTTGCTCCCACTAAACTTATTGTATAAACAAGAATCATGATCACTCTTGATGAAGCCAAACGATTTGACTACCTCATCAAAGCGGATATTTCAACTCTGGGATGCTTGCTTCAACCCATAAATGGATTTCTGAAGTTTGCACACCTTGTCAGCATTATCCGGATCGACAAAACCCTTGGTTGTATCATATACACGTTCTCGGTTAAATTTCCATTAAGGAAAGCCATTTTGACATCCATCTGCCATATCTCATAGTCAAAATAGGATGCTAAAGCTAACATGATCCAGACTAACTTAAGCATCGCCACGGGCGAGAAAGTCTCGTCGTAGTCAACTCCTTGAACCAGTCGGAACCCCATCGCGACAAGCCATGCTTTATAGACAGAAATATTTCCATCCATATCAGTTTTCTTCTTAAAGACCCATTTGCACTCGACGGGTCTTGCACCGTCTGGCAGATCAACCAAGTTCCAAACTTGATTTTCATCCATGGACTTTAACTCGGATCTCATGGCTCCAAGCCACGATCTCGGAATCAGATCCCATCATTGCTTCCGAATAATTTGCCGGCCCATCACTGTCTAACAGTAATACATCACGAACACCTCGTAATCTTGCCGATCTTCGTAGTACAGGTGCTACTACCGGCTCAGCTACCACGACCGGCTCAACCTCCAAGGTTTTTGTTGACTCGGTACTAGTCGGTTCCTCTCGAATTTCTTCGAGCTACACCGTGCTTCCACTAACTCCCCGACTGAGAAACTCTTTCTCTAGGGAGACATCATTCCGAGCAATAAACACTTTGCCCTCTTCTCGGTTGTAGAAGTAGTATCCCAAGGTTTCCCTCGGATAACCCACGAAAATACACTTATCCGACTTCGCCGTAAGCTTGTCCGACTGAAGTCGCTTGACAAATGCTTCACAACCCTAAATATTAAGAAAAGACAAACTCGGCTTCTTGCCTGTCCACATCTCATGATGTGTCTTCTCTACGACTTTGGTGGTACTCTGTTTAGTGTGAATACCGCTGTTTCTAGGCAATAACCCCAAAATAAAAAAGGCAGATTTGTCTAACTCATCATTGATCGTACCATGTCTAACAAGGTACAATTCCGCCTTTCCGAGACACCGTTCCTTTGCGTCGTTCCCGGTGGAGTAAGTTGTGGAACTATTATGCAACCTTTCAGATGGTCATCAAACTCATGGCTCATGTACTCGCCTCCTCGGTCCGACCGAAAAAACTTTATTTTCTTGCCGAGTTGATTCTGTACTTTATTTTGGAATTCTTTGAACTTTTTAAAGGTCAAGTAGATATATCCATATCGACTCAAATCATCAGTGAAGGTAATGAAGTACTCATAATTACCCCTGGTTTTCGTGCTCATTGGTCCATATATATCACTATGTACTAGTCCCAACAAGTCGGACGCCCTTTCGTAACTCTTTGCAAAAGGTGTCTTAGTCATCTTGTCGAGTAGGAAGATTCGCATGTCTCGAATGACTCCAAGTCGAACGAAGTTAGGAGTCCATCATCATGGAGCTTCTTCATGCGTTTCCAACTTAAATGACCAAGCCGACAGTGCCAAAAGTAAGTCATATTCAGATCATTTGGTTTTAACCTTTTGACATTTATGTTATAAACCGACTCACCATCAAGATTCAAAATAAATAACCTGTCCTGGACAGGTGCAAAGCCGTGAAACATATCATTCAAATATAAAGAACAACCATTATTCTTGATATTCGACTCATAGCCTTGCCTCATCAAATATGAAGCAGAAATAATGTTTCGACTGAGAACTAGAACATAATAATAATTATTTAGTTTCATAATGAATCCGGAAGGTAAATAAAGTTGCATCGTGCCGACTTCCAACGAAGGGACTCTCGCTTTGTTGCAGACTCAAATATCAACCTCGCCTCTTGCTACGCTCCTAGTTCTTACCAGTCCCTGCAACGAGTTGCAAATGTGAATAATTGATCCGGTATCATATACCCAAGAACTATTAGGTGCATCATCAAGATAAATTTATATAGCATTGCAAACAAGTGTACCTGAGTCGGAAGTCATACCTCCACCCTTGGCTTTGTTGGCCAAATACTTGCTGCAATTCCTCTTCCAGTGGCCATCCGCCTTGCAGTAGAAGCAAGTGGATCCGACTGAATGAGATAGCTTAGTCCCTAAGGAAGCGCTTCGGACCGGATCCTGAGCCTGCTTGCCTCCCGACTTAGCCTTCTTCTTACTCCAAGAACTTTTCTTAAATTTATCCTTATTTTGCACCATCAACACTTGACTGGTGCCCTTCTTAAGATCCGCCTCTGCCTTCTTGAGCATCCCATGTAATTCAATGAGATCAAATACCATGTATGTGGTAGTTCGAAATGAACTGCCCATATGCACTAGGAAGAGAGTTAAGAATTATATCCGTAGCGAACTCTTTGCTAATGGGGTAGCCAAGCCTTTCCAGAAACTGCAGTAACCAATCATCTTGATCACATGCGGACTCAGTGGATCATCATCCTTAAGCTTGAAACTTGGCAAAGCCTGAGAGACTTGATACCTCTTAGTCTTAGCCTGAGCCTGGAACATACTTTTGAGGCTGTCGGTCATATCGTAGGCTTCAACATTCTCGAACTGCTGCTGCAAGTCTGGTTCCATGTGAGCAAGCATAAGGCAGCTAATATACATGGACTCGTCCTTGGTCCGACGGTAGGCATTTGTGGCAATGACAGTCGCATTCTCATCCGGCTCATCTAGAAATGGGTTGTCTAGGACATGATCCTTCTTTTTTTGTTTGAGAATAATTCTCATATTTCGATACAGTTGGTAAAATTAGTGTCGTTCCATTTATTTTTCTCGAGAATGGTTCTCAACGTAAAACCGAATATCTAAGAGGTACTGCTACTAGGTGCAAGCATCTATTTTTTGCTAGATCAACACCCTTTGTTTGCTATCACTGTTTTGTGGTTTTGTTACAATAGCGTAATTTTTTTGCTATATGGTCTCCAACGACGTTTTTCCGGCGATGTCTTCGGCGAAGTCCGTTTTGCTACATTAGTACTTTTTTTTGCTACAAGGTCGCCGGCGAGATCTTCGACAAACTCTTCGACGAGGTCTTATCTTTATTCTTTTTTTGGATTAAACTGTTTTTTACTACATGTAGTAAAAGCGAGGCTATATATAGCAAAAACGGAATGAAAAGACAAAAACAAGATTTAACTGTTGATATAGGCCGATCGGACGGCTGGAGACCCACGTGATGGAAAATTTCCATCTCCAAGGGACGCCTAGCACTACCCTAATGAAAAACACAAGGCACGTCATGCGCTTTCCGCCAAGAGATCTTCGAGTGTGCGTCTGTTTTTCTGTGACCAATCCTTGGTCGAAAAAAGAACCCAACGACTGTTCAGAAGTAGCCATGGAATTCCACTCTAACAGGAAAAAAGGATGAACTTCTGGTAATAAGATGATCGCATGCAGCACACAAACGACGAGCTGATTCATCAATCCAAAATCTCCGTGAGACCGTGACTAGTTGCTCAAGCAATCTCTCAATAGAACTCGTGTAGGTGAAATAACAACACATGACCTTGCAAAATCATATCAACGTACATATGCACGAGCTACCATTCGTACTTCTTCACAAAAAAAGAATACTTTATCAGCGATTTTGTCAAGCTCGGTAAAATTCGCGTCATCGCTTCTTGAAAAAAAAAGTACTAATTGCGGTTACTTAAGAAACTAAAATTAATGTTTAGAACTTCCAAAAATATTGAAAACAAGATCCACATCTTCATATGTTTAGCATAGATGTAAATTTTCATTAATAAACCATTTTATTTGTGCTCTGGCGAATAGTACATCCATCGAAGCTTGAAAATTTCTGAAACCAGGGCACACCAATGAGCTTTCCTTTTTCAGATCATTCACTCTCGTGTGAAATAATGGACCCCACCATATGTTTTTCTCTCTCATGAAATTCTAAATTTTGGAAAATATCAAATTTCTACAAGTTATGAAATTCTGAAAAAAATGGATTTTTAAAATTTGACTTTCCAGAATTTGAAATTCTGAAACATTCTACGAGTAGGTAGGAACGCACATGACCGTGACGTTGTTAGAAATAGTCCAATATGTCCGTGTCACTTAGCTGAGTCTCGTAGCTAGTTTTGGTTTAGTTTGTGTAGGTAAGTAGATTAGCTTAGTATTCAACTTGCATGATTGGTATTGCTATACGAAATTGTACTCTTAGTCTCTTAGGCGTGTCCTAGTCCAAGTATACTACTAGGATATGACGTATACGGGTAGGTTGGTGAGGAAAATGCGCCATTGCCCAAGCAACGCAGGAACTTGGCGCGTGGATACAATTTATATCTCACAAATTGTCAAACATGCCACCTACTACCCTCATGTTATTCTCCAAATACTCCCTCTGTTTTAAAATATAAGATCTTTTAGTTTTGTGAAGTAAATGTATCTGGACTATTTTTAATATGTGGATTCACTCATGTTTGGAATGAATCTACATATTAAAATAATGCTAGATAGATTTTTTTTACAAAACTAAAACATCTTACATTTTAAAACAGAGGGGAGTACAAGCGGTGTGTTTGGTAGCCTAGGCCTAGACCATGGGAGCATGGTCACAGCAAAGCGAAATTGGTACCACATTGTGCAGCTTCGTTTGGTTATCTAGATCACATGACTAGTAACATAGATACAGCGGTTGTCTGCACCTTTCTTTTTAGGTGTAACACATGCAAAGACGTGCCGTTTGGTCACGCAATCAAGCTACATCCACCTCTTTCAAAAGTGGTAAGCTTACCATGACACATACACATACAATCAGAACAGGAAGAACTAACTTAACTACATATTGAACAGAGGATGTTCACAAATAGCTAGATAGTGGTTATGTTTGAATCAGACGTAATTACATCAGGGCTACATGCCCCTGAACCAAAATGATCTGGTTCTCAACAACATCCAGTCAACAAACTAGTCATACTACGTTACCAACTACACAAATAAAACTCCACTACATGAAGATCACGTGCCATAGTGGTCACAAACGAACACCGTCTCTATGGAGGTGTTGAACCGCCTTCCTTCTTCGAACCTTTTGGTATGTATTGCCCGCTAACTATAGATCAGATCCACTATACTAAAAACTCAATTCCGCACTGCTGCTGAGTCGTCGGACTTATCCACCTTAGGGATTCGTGGAATTTCCGTTTTTGAATTGCGTTGGGGGAAATCTACCAAAGCTAGACAGACAGATAGACTCCTTTCCCGCTGCTAAGGGAGAGCAAGAAACTAATCAAATGATTGTTAGCTACAACTTGAAACACTTGTTATTGTACTTCAACACATGGGTGTTGTCGACCCGCAGGCTGCCGAATTTCTTCCAACCTCTGAACGTCTACAAATGGACACCGTACTCGTAGAACGATGCAGCCTTTAATGTCAACATGATTTCTTGAATCTGGATTTGTTCCAGCTTAACGAGCGGCTGCTTCATCTCTATGGAAACATAAAGAGCTTTTGGGTCGTTTGCAGCCACCTAGACGTAAAACCAGGGTGGCATCGGCTCCATGTCGTGGTGCCTCGGCTTAGGAGGATGGCCTCTTTGCTTCTTCTTCTCCCTCTTGTCCACATCCTCCAGCAAGCCAGGGATGATTGCCCGGTGGACGTTGTAAGTCGTCAAAGCCTAGGAAAGGAGGCACGGTGTTATAGCAGAGCATGTGTCCTAGTCTAGCTTGGGCACCTTGCCATTGACATTGGCACACAACTAATTAGATGAGAACATACATGACACTAGTAGCAATTGAACTGATCAAACAAGATCAACAATGACATTGTTTATGAAATGGAACATACCATAATACATTGTAGACAAAAGTGGCACTACATTGATATTCATGTCGATGCAATGCCCAAAGGGCAGCGATCAGTGGGCAGTGGAAACCATGCTCACTGCACCATGCATGTCAATGTAGTGACACTGATCATCATCGACATTCTGCGGTGAGCACTGGCATTTCTACTGATCACCACTCCATGGTCATGCTACTCCTTACTGGATGGTGGTAAGGGAATCATATGCTTAAAATCCACTGATCTACGCATCTAAAGCCTAAATTGCATCTAAAGAACGAATCAAACATGTAATCTAAAACCCCTAGCAACCCAATCGGTTAGAGGAGAGTAAATAACTTAGCATCGGATGAGCTGCAGATGTCCCGGATGGTGCAGAATAGTTGACGCAGGCGAGGTTCAGCCGGCGTAGAAGAGGGGGAAAATCCTATCAAACCCGGTCTATATTCGTGAATGATAGACCCACCTCCATGCATAATGTTTAATGTTTAGGAAAAAGACTAATTAAAAGACTAAAAAATTCTAGAAAAACAGACATGTGACGGGCATAGAAGAGGGTCTAGCAATAGACCGGTCTCATAGAATTTATTTCCCATAGAAGATTCCTCATAAGCCAGCACGGACACGACCACTTGACAAGCCGCTAGTACTATTACTCCTGGATGTAACCCACGGTGTGAATGTGTGTTTGGTGCAGCCTAGCTTAGGGCATCACCTATGTATAATGTTCACTTTAGTCATAAACTGGGACCCACATAGTTTATGGAAATAGCTACTCCCTCCGTTTCGGTTTACAAGTCCTACGCGTATATCTAGATTATCAATTTGACCTATATAATTTGAATTATATAATATAAAAATTATATCATTGAAAAATACAAAGTCTAAAGTTTCCGGTGATATATTTTTTGTAATATATACATCATACTAAGTTGCTCAATTTAGCGACATAGAACTACGTGCAGGACTTGTAAACCGAAACAGAGGGAGTACAATGTATGAGGTCAACTTTGCCATAAGCTGGGACCTACTTGTGTGTTAAAAGTACATACATGTAAGAGAGAGAGAGAGGAGAGAGAAATATTTTTTTATTACTTGTGGACAACCCACAAGCTTGTAGGTCATCTATAAGAAATTTTGCTTATGGACAAGCTCCACTATGTATATGGACATCTTTATAGACTACTTTTTGCTTGTAGAACCTCTTGTAGACAACATAGTGGATGTCCTTATAGAGGATAGGGGTATTTATACAGCTGAGGGTGTGTGGAAGCCTCCGAAACAAGTATGATCTATTCTATTTATTTTAATTTCTATCGTTATACTTATCTAATAGCAATGCCGGTTCAAAAGAAAATATCTATTATGTAGGACAGAGGCGTACTCCAAGTAGCACAGGTAATTACAACAGCTTGGACTATAAGGCATCAAAGGAAAATGATCACATTTGTTGTTAAGTCCTAGTAGTCCGTAGCTTCCAAAATTATTCATAGAGATTTATTTTTGCACTGGGTTATTAGATCCCACTCCAACTGTCATACCCCAAACTATGGCCTATCTGGCATGAGAGTCGCCATATGCTTATAAACCGATGGACTTATAAGCATAAAAGGAAAATTGTAGAACAATTTGGAGTATGGTGCATAGATGGAATTTATTCAAACTTGATAGGCAAAACAGTACATAGCTGAGTTCAATAGAAGAAACTACCTCAATACTAGTCGATGGCTAGTGTATGAATCTTGGTGTAAGATCACCAAGAGAAAAAAGATTCTAGTGGACAAAATAACAAAATGGTAGTGTATCTAACCTCTTGGAGAGCACGGACCTCCTTCAACTCTACTAGTACTATTACTCATGGATGTAACCCACGGTGTGAATGTGTGTTAGGTGCACCCTGGCATACGGGAGGGTAGGGTATTTATACAGCTAGGGGGTGTGGAAGCCTCCTAGGTAAGTATAATTTATTCTCTTTATTTTAATTTCTACAGTTATCCTTATCTAGTAGCAATGCTGGTTCATAAGAAAATATCTATTATGTAGGACAGAGGTGTATCCAAGTAGCACAAGTAATTCCAGAAGCTTGGACTATAAGTCATCGAAGGAAAATGAACACATTTGATGTTAACTCCTAGTAGTTTGTTAGCTTCCAAAATTATTCATAGAGATTTATTTTTGTACCAACTTATTACATCCCATTCCAACCATCACACCCTAAACTAGGGCATGTCTGGCATGACGGTCGCCATATGCTTATAAGCCAATGGACTCATAAGCATATAAGGAAAATTGTAGAACAATTTGGAGTATGATGCAAAGATGAGCTTTATTCAAACTTCATAGGCAAAACAATACATAGATGAGTTGAGCGGAAGAAACTACCTCAGTAATAGTCGATGGCTACTGTATGAATCTTGGTGCAAGATCGCCAAGAAAAAAATGAGATTCAAGTGGACAAAATAACAACATGGCAGTGTATCTAACCTCTTGGCAAACACCGACCTCCTTCAACTCCACTAGTACTATTACTCATGGATGTAACTCACAGTGTGAGTGTGTGTTTGGTGCAGCCTAGCATACGGGGGTAGGGGTATTTATACAGCTGGGGGTGTGTGGAAGCCTCCCAGATAAGTATGATCTATTCTCTTTATTTTAATTCCTATTGTTACCCTTATCTAGTAGCAATGTCAGTTCGTAAGAGAATATCTGTTATGAGGATAGAGGTGTACTCCAAGTAGCACAACCAATAGCTTGGATTGTAAGGCATCGAAGGAAAATGAACACATTTGTTGTCAAGTCCTAGTAGTTTGTTAGCTTCCAAAATTATTCATAGAGATATACTTTTGTACCGGGTTATTACAAGTTTTCCTTCAGAAGTTGCTTTCAATTTATAATCATCTAAGTAGCAAATCTTCTGTTATTGTTTCTTTTCAGCAACACTGACTCCAACAGTCGACTCTAATTACTTGGCTTTGGACTAGGAGTGTCCTAATTGAACCTATGTTATAGTTCCAAGCACATTAAACAAGTCCTTTGAACCACAATCCGTTTGAATCCCTTGGATGATATCTTTCTAACAAGAGCCCACTCAAGTACATTTCAATCATGATTCTTCTCATCACTTTTTAGATTGACTATGTCCCACGGAGAGCCAATCATGTCAAATAACTTCATAATTATAGTTCAAACATGGAGTAACAACATATAGATGCATTCATGATATTAATAATCTAGACAACTATGTAATTGTATTAATGACAAAGTGATAATTGTAAACTGGAAATAGTTTAATCACATCACTAGCTAGTACGGTGGTCATTACTCAAGTTCTAGTTCTCTCGTGGTAAGCGTCGTTTAACGGTCGGATTACATAGGTGCCTTGTTAGTGAAGTGTAATTGCGCACATGTTGTATTACTACACCGTTGCTATGGTAGTAACACTCTCAGCATTTCAAGAAATAAAGGATTATAAATTTATTGAGTCAACAACATATATTTTGGATAAAAATAATACCAAATCAATATCAATATATTTACCATATAAAATAAATGTATAATATATTTATTCTTTATTGTAGATATTAACCTTTTTAAAAATAGTAAAACTTTGTTAAATTTATTTTTTCCCCAAATTTATAAGCCTTATCCACTGGAATGGCTAGTAAGTAACTACACCATGCTCAACTGCTGGCCAAATGCGAGTGAACATTTTGTACACATGAGCACGAGTGATCCTAGTTAAAAAAACTCATATTTTTTTAGTTTCAGAAAATTCTGAAAAAAAAGGGATGTAGCCCATGATTTATCCCACAAATGTGCAAAATATCAATTAAAAATACTTTGTATTTTGAGCTGTACAAAAATAACAAACATGCAGATATGTGGAAATGTGTTTTCAGATCCCCAAATTTATCAGGTTTGTCATTTTTTGTATAGGCCAAAATACATAGAATTTTGGGTTGGGATTTTTCCTGATTATATGATACAACATTGATTATGTTCAGAATTCATTCTACCCCCTCCGGCTCATATTAATAGTCTCAACTTTATCTAAATTCGTAAGTATTTAGTAGAACAGATGCATTCGTATTTAGATAAAGTTGATGTTATGAATATAAACCGAAACGAATAGACTTTTAAAGTTATAAATATGGTTTTTGAAAAAGAAAAAAAAACAAAGGGAGCACTGTAGTTCGGGAGGCAAAGACAATTTCGGGGGCCAAATAATAAGAAATGAAGCTGGTCTGTGATGTCACTTTGTCACAGGCCATCGAACGCACGCGGAGATGAAGGGAAGTCCGGAACGTTCGTCCGTCAGATTTTTCTCCTTTGTTTAACGCACGTTCGCCTTGAAATTGTAGCTTTGGACCGGTGAGTTTTGGACATATTCAGTGGCGTGTTCGAACTTCCGTATTGATGATTTCAGGTCGTGGAATTGACAATTCCCGGTCGCCCTTATCCACACAAACCGACTCTATATTATCTCTTCACGGCCATTGATCAGTTTGACTGGTATTATATGTCACTTGATACCTCTGCCTTCTGGGTTGAAAATTTCAGGTCGTCACAACACCGGCCACGTTTTGTGTTCAAAGTTTTATTGCTGGAGTTTTCATAGAATGCGGCTGTTCCCGCTTGACATGGGCGTAAATTAGTGTTGTCGGTCACACACCGGCATTTGGAGCTAGATGCCGTAGCGTTTTGGAGTATCAAAAATACCTTTTTATTGGAAAAAAAAACAGGTAAATTTCACTCTTTACATGTAGTTGTGTATTTTGGCATGTTTTTGTTACATAGGATCAGCATTTTATCGTTGATGTGGGGCGATGAAATATGTGAAGATCGGAGGATGTATCCACGGTCTATGTCTAGATTTTTCTTATCCTCCTCCTCATCCTGATATTTTCAAATCCTCGGCATCATCTCGCACCTTGGCCAATGAACACGCACCAAGAAAGACAAGGGTTCAAAGATTTTGAGAAGGGTAATCTAAACGATTTTCCATTCAATGAGAATTAGTGTCAAAAGTACATAATTAAGAGGTAAAAAGTAAAATTTATACTTTTACAAAACAAGAAGAATAAAAACAATCTTCTCGCGCATCCAGCTATATTCGCCTAGGTCAACTATTCTCCGCTCTCTGGCCATACACTGTGGAGGTGTAGTTCAACGGTGAAGGTCGCATGTATCTAGCGTAGGGCTAGGAGGAGTTTGCCCGCGCGTATGGCCTGTAGATCGAGCACTTCCTGACGTTCACATACAATGGCAACAACAGGCTCGCTGTCAAGGTGTTTGACGGGACCATGTGCCGCTGCCACTACCACATCAACGATGAAGAGGACGAGGAGGAGGACAATGATGAAGGAGGGTAGGTCATGAAAGTCAACGGCAGTGTTTTATTTATCTATGATGTCCATTTATTTTTAATGCAATTTATATTTGGGATACATTCGCAAAAGAAAAATATATTTGGGATACTTCGTGCCTCTACCGGTGTACGAAGGCCCTCCCAAAGTTTCGGCGTGCTCATCTGGCGCCCCCAAAGCGCATGTCCGGCATGCTACCGGACAAACTTTGGGACGCACTGTTGAAGATGTTCTAAAATCAACGGTAAAATGGCAAGATAAAAAATTAAACCAGAAGATCATAATGAACATAGAAACATTGCTTGCTCCGTGATGTGATTCTCTCGGCTCTGAGTCATAATGAACTAGTAGTAGAAATTTCTCCACCTAGTGTGTACGGAATAGATGACTTCTCTCGGCTCTAGTCGTGGCACATGCATGCCGGAGAATTTCTAACGTCTTCCTTTTTTTTCTTTACATGACTTTATTCTTAAGCCATGTCGTTTTTACCCTAACGATTTTGGTCTACTAAGAAAATCGAGTTCTCTATCAATATGTATCAAGACTTCGGTAAACGGGTTTACAAAACTATGTGTTGTTTACCCTTACCTAACATCCTGACCATTTGTCTTTCTTCGCGTCCTCACTGTCAAAGAAAAAACGAGAAATATGCTTCAAACTCTGGATGGTTTACAGTCGTCTTGTATACTCTCACATACGTCAATCTCGCTATGTCTCGCGGTCATAAGATATAGTCAATCGCCAAAATGCCGGTGTGTTTCTTTCTCCTTGCACGGTACCGGGGCGTTAGGTAATCCGTGGATTTACGCAGCAACACATGGTCAATACATTTAGTCTTTGTGATGAAGTCTGCAACCATACGTCTAGTCCTCAGCATTGCCACGTCTCACTCGTGGCCCATTCATCAAATGAACGTTGAAAATGCCTTTCTTCATAGACATCTTCAAAAAAAGGGTAATAATGTGAGCGAGGGAAATGCAAAAGGCAAGCAGGGTCGGATACCATGGGACTATGGGAGCACCTACGGGAGCAATAATGCCCTTGTGCAGGAAGAAGTGGAGGACGGTGAAGAGGAACATCACACGGGTGTGTAACCACATTCTTTTTTTTCATCCTGGATTCCTGGCCATCCACACTAGCTTCCCCAAAGTATACTGAACCCTGGCACAGTCCAAATAATGCAACAAAAACTGCTCCTGCTAAAGACAAGCTGGCAACCTTCAAGGCTTGCAGGAGAGCAAAAGGTACAGTACCACTGTGCAATCACATGTGGTTCATGAACTTTGGGAATTCTATGATACTGAAGCTGCTGAATCAGAAGAGAGCGATGAGGAACTTATGGCTTTATCCGCTGAAACTCATAATTCTATCAAGGTAACAGCTGCTATTCGTCTGTCTTGCCAAATTGCCGGGCATTCAGTGGTGTTTCTCTTAGATTCTGGTGGCTCACACTCTTTTGTCAGTGAGAAATTATCTCATTAGCCTAGTGGAAAATAACTATTGGAGCAAAGGCAGAAAGTGAGAATAGCAGGGGGAGGGCATCTCTTGTGCACACGTGTTATTCCTAAATGTACTTGGTCTGCTGGGGCTACCAATTTGAGTCCAATTTGAAAAATTCTACCACTACAACATTACAATGGAATAATTGGGATGGACTGGTTTTCTGACAGGGGAACTATGGAAATTCACTCCCATCGGAAGTGGATCTCATTTGCAGGTATATGGTTTAATATCTATGTCTTGTTAATTGGGCTGCTTTCAGACAGGTGCAACATTATGTCATGGAAGAAGAAGATTTTGAAGACCTTCGAGTTTTACTTTTCTTTTAGACTATATTTTATAATCATTAGAGACGGTTCATGTATCTCTATCTTGTACTATTCACTATTATAAATACTAGACAAATAGGCGCGTTTCGCCGCGCCGCCTGGACGACGTTGTTGCACAATGTGTCTATTGTGGCACACTCGTGGACGGTTTAATTTGCGACATATCTGGTCATAATGCGTATATATTTATATATTTACTATTTGCAACCAGCCTTTTCACACCTTATTTCTCATGGAGGACAGTCTCGACAGCTGACCAAGGAATAAAACACCAGTTACCCATGTAATTACATTTAATTAAAATTTACAGGTTAACTGATGAATATAAACAATTTCTCGTGTTTTAAGTTTTTTTTTTAAATCACGTGCTCAAGATAAACCCACCACCGATTAGCTCGCTGGTCAAAATTAATCAGGACATATAATCAATTTCTATGTGTTTCGGAGCTTTTAAAAGAAAATTGTGCTCCACCAGCGAGCCAGTCGCTGGTCAAAATTTATCAGGACCATCTGTTATCTATAGGCCATACGGACAAGTGAAAGCTAGAGCAAAAAAGACCAATAAAAGGGTGGGCCTGATTGGCAGTCACACGTCCATGGGCACATGGCCTCTTTGCTCTTGCATGTCACAGTCAAAAACAATATTTGCCGTGATCACCACATTTGGGATCTCCTCTCTTTATATAATAGATGATCAACTTGGGATATAAGCCGGATCACAAACCGATCTCTGGCTGGTCGTACAACACGTACATGGTACGGACACGTGCACAACACGTATACAAACACATCTATCTCTAACACTCCCCCTCAATCTAAACCGTCGTGTACAAGGTTGAGATTGGACCTAAATTTACGAAGTGTGAGCTGAGTGGCAGGTTTAGTAAACACGTCTGCAATCTGATCGGCAGAGGCAATAAACCGAACATGAAGAGCTCCCATTGCAACCCTCTCTCGAACAAAATGAAAATCTATCTCGATATGCTTTGTTCGAGCATGAAACACCGGATTAGCGGAGAGATAAGTAGCACCAAGATTATCGCACCAGAGAACAGGAGGGCGAGACTGATGAACACCAAGCTCGGTGAGCACAGACTGAATCCAGACAGCTTCAGCAGTACCATTCGCTAGGGCCTTGTACTCGGCTTCAGTGCTGGAACGAGAAACCGTAGGCTGTTTGCGAGAGCTCCAAGAGACCAAGTTACCTCCGAGAAAAATAGCAAAACCTCCTGTAGAGCGACGATCATCTGGGCATCCTGCCCAGTCAGCATCGGTGTAGATGTCCAACACCGTGGAAACCATAGGCTGAATATGCAGACCAGTAGAGATGGTGCCCTTCACGTACCGAAGAATCCTCTTGACGGCCTCATAATGAACAGTCGTGGGCTGAGACAAGAACTGACAGACTTTGTTCACAGCAAAAGACAAGTCCGGCCGAGTGAGCGTGAGATACTGAAGACCACCAACCAAACTTCGGTAGCTAAAAACATCAGCAGGACCGAGAGGATCACCAGTATCACGAGAGAGCTTGTCCGTAGATGACAAAGGAGTAGTGACCGCACGACAGTGCTCCATATTGGCACGATGAAGCAAATCAAGAGCATATTTGTGCTGAGTGAGAACCATCCCTTGAGACTTGTACGAGACCTCAATCCCAAGGAAGTAATCAAGGCGGCCAAGATCCTTGATAGGAAACGTGCTAGAAAGAGTAGCAACCACGCGGTCCACAGCAGACTGAGAAGAGCCAGCAATAACAATGCCATCAACGTACACAAGCATAAAGATCTGAACTCCAGGCTGAGTATAAATGAACAAGGAGGTGTCGGCTTTACTAGAGAGAAAACCCAGCTGAAGAAGGCGATCACTGAGTCGAGCATACCATGCGCGAGGAGACTGCTTGAGCCCATACAACGTCCGCTGAAGCTTGCAAACATGGTTCGGAAAACGAGAGTCCTCAAAACCAGGAGGCTGTTGCATGTACACATCTTCATCAAGGAATCCATGAAGAAAGGCATTGCTGACGTCGATCTGACGAAGACACCAGCCATGAGACACAGCCAAAGAGAGGACCAGCCGGACTGTAACCGGTTTAACCACCGGACTAAAAGTATCATGATAGTCTATGCCTTCTTGCTGTGTAAAACCACGAGCCACCAATCTAGCCTTGTGCTTATCCACGGAACCATCAGGACGAAACTTCGTCTTAAAAATCCACTTACTGCCGACAATGTTTGTGCCAGGGGGTCGTGGGACCAATGTCCAAGTCCGATTTGTGATGAGTGCATCAAACTCTGCTTCCATAGCAGATCTCCAGGCCGGTTCTGTTAACGCAGTACGATGCGATGCAGGAGTGGCCAGAAAAGCACCACGCCGATGAGGATCATAACGGACTGTACCATCCGTCTACTCCTTAGGCCGATGAACGCCAAGGCGATGACGAGTGACCATGGAGTGTTGAGTTGGCGCTAAGTCAGGAGACATCGGCAAGTCTGGTGAGGAAGGCGGACTGGGCGACGATAGCGACCCAGCGGACGAGCGCGGGGATGGCCCAGCGGAAGCCGTCGCCTCGGAGGATGGAGTTGACGGAGGCGAGGACGGTGCCGCAGGGTGGATCGGCCCAAGAAGCAGAGGCCCAGCCGGCGGCTGGCTGCGCTGGCCACCACCAGGCGCAGACGCGGGGGAGGCCGCGGGCGACATTGCTGGCGCGGGCGACGAGGCATGCATGCCTTGCACGTCGATCGGAGGGGCGTTGGCTTGTACGTCGATCGGTACCTGCACAGGAGCAGCAGAGGAAACACCAGGAGGGTCAACTGGCAACAAGGAAGTGTCATAAATACGCGTGTTAGTATTCTGAATAACTGGCTCGTGCGAAGGAAACGCGACAGGAAGCAATTGTGACACGTCAACAGTGATACCCGGTGTGGCATAGGGGAAGACTTTCTCGTCAAAAATCACATCGCGAGAGACATATGTCCTACCGGTGCTGCGATCTAGACACTTATAGCCTTTATGCATAGGACTATATCCCAAGAAGACACACATCTTGGATCGGAATTCAAGCTTACGAGAATTGTACTTTCGCAAGCTAGGCCAACAGGCACACCCGAAAGTGCGCAAGAAGGAGTAGTCAGGGTCAACCTAAAGAAGACGTGAGATAGGAGTGGTTTTCTTAAGGACAGGAGTGGGCATACGATTTATAAGGTAACACGCCGTGAGAAAAGCTTCGTCCCAGTAACGAAGAGGAAGAGAGGAGTGAGCAAGTAAAGCAAGTCCTGTCTCTACGAGATGACGGTGTTTGCGCTCAGCAATCCCGTTCTGCTGGGATGTGTGTGGACAGGAAACACGGTGAGAGATGCCTGTGCGCTGAAAATAAGCGTGAAGGCGATGATACTCCCCTCCCCAATCGGACTGAACGGCGCGAATTTTGGTGTTGAGAAGACGCTCAACATGATTCTGAAAAACATAGAAAATACCCTCAACATCAGACTTATTCTTGATTTGATAAATCCAGCAATAGCGACTGTAATCATCGATAAAACTCACGTAATACTTAAAACCCCCAGAGGAGGGTAAGGCAGGCCCCCAAACATCAGTGTGCACAAGCTCAAGAGGAGAGTGAGTAATACTCGAAGAATTATTATATGGTAATTGATGACTCTTGGCGCGTTGACACGCGTCACAAACAAAAGACTCAGAATCTGAAGAACAAGGCAAATCATTGGACCTAACAATGTTTTGAACTACTTTATTTGACGGATGTCCTAGAAGATGGTGCCATTGGGTGGGCGTGATCCTGGCACCGGAAGAGGCATGACGACCATGAACGGAGGCTCGATCAAACGGAAGAGGGTAGAGACCACCACGACTTCTACCTTGCAGGAGGATTCTCCGCGTTGCTTTGTCCTTAACAAGAAAGTATTTATGAAACTCAATGAAAATGTCATTGTCACAAACGAGGCGATAAACAGAAAGCAAATTCTTGCTAATGTCAGTAACATGGAGAACATTGGTCAAGGCAAGGGATCGCGTAGAACCAGTTAAACGAGAATGACCAACATGCGTAATAGACAAACCTGTGCCATTGGCGACCTGAACCTGATCCTTACCGTGATAGCGCTCGTGTGCGTGGAGACGTTCGATGTCGTTGGTGTAGTGGTCAGTAGCGCCGGAGTCCATGATCCACGGACTGCCCTCGTGGAAAGTGGAGGTGGAGGCGGTGTTGCTCGAGCGGGGGGCATCGGATTGATACCCCTGGTTGAAGCGGTTGCGGCAGGCTAGGGCGCCATGCCCCCATATGCCGCAGATCTAACACTGGGGGCGGTAGCGGCCACGGCCACCGTTGCCACGTCCACGCCCTCCGTTGCCCTGCATGTTGGAGCCGTTGGCACCGCCTCCATTGCGGTTGCCACGGTTGTCCTGGTAGCCACCTCCATAGCCACCGTTGTAGTGGTTGCCGCCACCACCACCCCCTCCAGCAGGTTGTTGCTGTTGCGGCTGGCCACCGTTGGGGCGACCGCCGTTGCCGTTGAAACGGCCGTAGCTAGGAGCGTTGTCGAACGGACGACCACCACCGCGCCCCTGATCGCCGCGTCGAGCGGCAGAGTTGGCCGACGAAGAGAAGTCAACGGCCTGAAGATTCTGCTCGCGGATGGACTCGCAAGAGAGCAGCATCGAGTAGAACTCGGAAACGGAGATGGACTGGCCGGTGTTGTTGAGGACGGTGAGCGATTGCTGAAGACCTTCAAACTACGAACCGAGACCGACCACCATGTAGTCGATCAGCTCGTCCTCGGGGACGGGGCTGCCAGCCATAGCCAGAGCATCGAAGAATCCTTTCATCTTGTTGAAGAAGTCGGTGGCGGTCATGTCGTGTTTCTTCAGCGTCGTCAGCTGACGCCGGATCTGACGGACACTTGCCCGATTGTGGGCGGAGAACATGGCGGTGACGGTGCTCCAAACGGCGGCGGCGGTGGTGCGCCCCACCATCTGGGCGATGATGTCCTCTGCCATTGAGCCAATCAAGATGCTCATGACCCGCTGATCTGTATACCACCAGATGGCGTAGTCCGGGTTTTGCCTGGGTCGTGGCGGCTGCGCCCGTACCGGTAGTGATCGTCGGCGATGGCGCCTTGCAGGACCCGTCGAGGAAGCCGAGCCAGCCCTGGCTGGCGATGTTGGGGACAACCTGTGTCCTCCACAATAGGTAATTCGTGCGATCAAGGCGCACGGTGATGGTATTGGTGTACTGGGTGGGAGCGGTGGTTGGAAGAGAGGAGGTGAGGCCATGGGCGCCGGCGGCGAGGGAGGAGGTAAGGGAAGAGGAGGCGGCGCCGATGGTGGTGGAGAGCTGCATCGCGGAGGAGGAAGACATCGCGGCGACAGAACCCTAGATCGGGAACGCGTGCTCTGATACCAAGTCAAAAACAATATTTGCCGTGATCACCACATTGGGGATCTCCTCTCTTTATATAATAGATGATCAACTTGGGACACAAGCCGGATCACAAACCGATCTCTGGCTGGTCGTACAACACGTACATGGTACGGACACGTGCACAACACGTATACAAACACATCTATCTCTAACAGTCACCACGCTTAAAGCATAGTATATTATCATGGTATTGATTGTCAAAAAAAAGTTTAATGGGCCCAGCAACTTTCCAAGTTGTGATGAATGACACTCTATTGTTAGCATAAGACACAACCGCTAATTTTCACATGGAAAGTTTTTCTCCGTTTTTTGTGTTAAGTCTGTCTTGCAAAAGAATTGGCGAATTGGCTACCAGGGTGAGTTGGCGAATTGGCTGAGTAGGTCTTTGGTAGTTCTTAAGCAATAGGATAGGTACCAGGGTGAGTTGGCGAATTGGCTGAGGCTATTGACTTGTACTTTCCCACTCGGAACAGTTCCTCGAGAGAAAGAATATGCGAATCCAGTAGAACTCCCAAACGATTGTTGACAATACCTCCCGTTGATGAAACGGGCCACCTTTTCCTTTCGCAAGTCAGCTCTCGCCCTCGCACGTCGTGTGATCTTTTCTTTACCAATCAAGTGTAGTTAAGAGAGGGCACCTTCCTAATATTTTTGGACTTGGTACTGAGCGAACGTGTTCAGCAGTTTCCACGTGGCAACGGTTCAGTTGACATCTACCGACCACCGTCAATTAGAAAATCAAACGGTGCTGACATCTACCATCGAGTAAAAAAATCCAACGGTCAGCTTCTTACAAGTTTTGAATCTTTCACGCCTCCTGTTTCGTTCATGATTTGGTCAACCGACAAGGCAAACTGTAGAGCAACCAACCAAACGGCCCATCATCGACAACTTCATATGTACATTTCCGGTACGACGGACCATGTCCAAGCAAATCGATTTGAAGAATAATGCACAGCACTTGTTCAAAAAAAAAAAGAATAATGCACAGCAGATATTGACGAACTTAGTCAAAGGGGGAGCCATTCCGAGACGCAGACCGGGGCGTACATGTTTCTACTGTAGTTTACAGTTTCAGGTATATGCCCTTCATGTGGAGGAAGCAGGCGGCCAAACACCAGAAGATTATCTCCACGAAGACGAACGCCAGCGTGCCCCAACGTTTCGAATGGAGGATGAACTGGAGCAGAGACTCCGTCGCATCCACCTGAAAGGCAGTTTCACGAAATCGGGTACTTCAGTCGGGGGTAGCAACTTTGGTGGACTAGGACTATTTTACAGTTATGAGCTCTATACATAATCTACAACCAATATGGCAGGAGACGCTGACGCGGAAAACACATACCAGGTTGTTCTCAGGCGACCGCCAGTAGAAACCCTGAATGAGCGTGGGGAACAGCTCGCAGGCTGCCAGGACATAGACTATAAGAGCGTTCATGCCCATCCACTGGAACAGAATCAATGGCTTCTTGATATGCATAACATCGACCTGCACGACATAACAGGCTCTCAGACAGCAACATCAGAAATTGCCTTAATGATGATCCAGCTTGTTAGATTAGGATGCATAGACATTTGTACAAACATACACAAGGGCAGTGAAGCGTTACACAAAAGAGGTGATATCAAGATGGACGTACTACTATTCTGTTTGTGGTTCCGGAACACGGAACTGGTCGATAACACCGATTGGCAATCTTACGAACAACAGTCAGAAACAAGGAATACTGAACTTACTACGTAGTACAGCAGCAACAGGAGGAATCCAGACACTCCACCAGTGAGCAGCATGTAGCTCACTGTATAGAGAGGCTTGCTGAAAGGCATACCTAAAAAACCAACAGGCTGTCATCCCAGAAAGGGAAGGTCTAATTCAAATCATTAACTACTGCATGTCACGGTCTTGTAGAATGCAGTGTTACGGTGTTACCTAATAACTGTAGCAAGAAAGCTGAAACCGTTAACACCGTCGAAGCCAGCAGCCATGACATCATTCGCTGTGAGTGACTCTGCAGCAAAAGTAACATGAGGAAAGTTTGGATACGTTTGGTTCCAACAGACAGTCATATGGTTCAAAAACATAATGCATTTCTTGCAGTGTACCTTGCAATGAATTAAAACATGCCCGAAATGCAACCCAACAAAGCAACTCACTGCAGCCATTAACGTACTGTAAAACCAAAAGGGAAAGTGGATGAGAGGGTTATGTTCTAATTTCTACAAGAGATGTCAATAATTATATTTGGTTAACCTGTGTGGTACAATAAACACATACTACGTCCGTTCCACAATATAAGCCTTTTTAGCAAGCTAAAACAGCTTACTAAAAAAGGCTTGTACTTCCTCCGTTGTAAAATATAAGATGATTTAGCTTTTTTCTTAAACACACGTATATAGACGCCTTTTAGTGGGTAGATTCACTCATTTTGCTCCGAACTTACATACTAAAATGCGTCTAGATACATGTGTTTCAGAAAAAGAATAAAACATCTTATAATTTGAAACAGGAGGGAGTATTATGGAACAGAGGGAGTATTCAATTGATGATAAATTGGTAACAAAGGTTATATATATAACTACCTTAATAAACCCTCAGGATCAAATGGAGCCAGGCACCAGTCTGGGGCATTTGGAGGAAGTGGTCCATAATCAGGGGACTTAACACTGCATTCCTATGGATGAATGAAACAAGAAACTTTGACCATTTGGATATATTAAAGAATTTCTATCCTATAGAGAAGTTGCCTTACTATTTGGTACTGAAGTCATGAAGAATAAAACAAAGCAGTTTATGTCTTCAATAATAACCTTAGTCCTTTTGTAGATGGGGTTCTTGTACAGGTGGTTTTCACCGAGCAAAAGTCGATCTACAAAGCCAACTGCATTGCAAGGGGGTCCAAGACTACCTCTAACTCCACAGTGGATCTGCAAGTTAACAAAAAATAAGTGAACAAAATAGATATGATGATTAATCGTTCAACAGTAATAAAAGGTATTTTAGAGGCACCAACAAGGGGTGAAATCGTAAACACCCTCTGCCAGAGTTTCAAATCCCACCAGTAACCGGTAGTTCCCAGAAATGCTGGTAGGAGCGGGGCTTACAAAGCCAGTTGACATTTTATAATCTGGGAGAACAGGATCAAATTTGAATTCCTGGTTCCCCATTGACCATAAACCCTTTTTTTATTCAAATTTTGTTTGAATTTCTGACTGTTTAAGTGGTATGGGCCTACATGCAGGAAGTATTAATGGCATACCGGTTCTGGCCTACTGTACAATTCCATGGAAAACCCAAGAACAAAACAATGTGGACAAGGTGATGGACAGTGCGATCTGAATCTTAAAATTCTATCAACATCTTTCTAAATTTAGTTACAAGTAAAGTCAGTCATGTAAAAGCATATTTAGTGGGAAATGCAGAAATTGAGGGAATTTGTATTGCAGCAGTTTGAGTAGTCTCATTCATTCAAACATATGCCGCATATAAACAATTAGCAGGTTCTAAAAGCCTGGAAATCATACAACAAGGTAGTTAGGTATAACTGAGGATTATCATCTTACCGTTTTGAATCCAACTTCATTGCTTGTATTTGAAAAGGTTGAATTGCTAGTTTGAACTTTAAAGTCCCAATTTGAAACATAAAGGCCAAATACTAAGCCAATATAAAGAGCTGAAATCATTATGGCCATGATCCTTCAGAAGATAAACAGATGTAAGTACTCGTATTAATGCATGGGTAATGTTTTGTGTTAAATAATTATTTAATAACCTACATAACTGATCTCTGCGAGGGAGTATGTATATGTCGTGAGTATACATCAGGGAGTTATCTAACCACCACTAGAAGATCAACAGACAGAAGAAAGGGGCCAGATTTTCAAATAAAGGGTCTTCTGGTTCCTTTATTTGAACAAAGTTCCAAATAAAGGGCCTTATAAAGCAAGAAGACAACATTCTGAAACAGACAACTACAAAAAAAAATTATCACTGAAAATATTACAAGGCCGTGAAAAAAACAAAGAAAAAGTTATGTAAAGGTGGAGCTCAGTTTACCCAAATCACAGGGCGTAACTAGGGCGTAAAAACAAGGACTGAGTTATAAACGTCCATAATGCTCAATGCTGACTTGTCAGGAATTAAAAGATTACAAAATGATTGATTTCATAATAAAAATTTACCCTTCTTGACTAACCACTCCATGAAGTATTTTTTCACGTATGATACTGGCGAGTCCACCAAAATGTTGTTCACAAGCCAGATCTCAGACATTGCTGCTAGAAAGTATCCAATAGCTATTCTCTATGAGAAGCATCATAAAAAGTAAAAGTGTTGAAATATCAGTAAATAGAAACACACAGATACAAACTTACAAATATAACATATACATTACCTGTAACACACCTAGCCATCGAATATGATCCAGATCGACACCATAAGTTAAATTGTGCCGTCCATGAATGTATCCTCCTACAAGTAAAAACATATAAACACTGAACTGCAACACAAACAGATGAAAAAATTGCGTAATATGATCAGTCTATGTAGCAAGGAACAAGGGAGCAGAATAACCTTGTAAAATTATGCCCAAGATGAAAAGCTTGATAGCCCTATATGCAGCCTTCTTAGATGTCGCTGCCTTGTTTGGTGTTTTCTGTAGTGCACCATCCATATTGTCAGGTGTTATTCCAACAAAAGTCAGGCAGTGATTAAATTGTGCAAGGAGCACAGAAGATCCAGAGGAACATATAAAAGTCAGCTGTATCCTGAGGAGCAGAGCATAACAGACAAAAGGACCAAGTTTGTCTGAGCAAGTAAGTGTCCAGTCTCAGGTGTAAATGCCGTAACGTAGTTTAAGGTTTTATAAGTACATGCATTCAAGAAAGAAGTAGAGTTCCTTACATACCCATGAACTCACTAGTGCAACTTTTACAATGATAAGCAGTTCCCCACTATGAAATCCTGGGTATCTGATGACTGAATAATTGGTACAGAAGCTGGGAATGAAATTGTCAACAAATTTTAGAAGGAAATGGTAGACATATTTAACAGATTGCATTATGGAGTTTTATAACAATTTAGTGGCCACAAAAATATGACCCGTCTCACTAATGAAACTTCTACAATGAACCATTGATTCCCAGTTCCCACCATTAAACCATAGTTATCTGATGATAAAATACAGAACCTGGGAATGGGGAGGTTCAGAAAATTTAGAAAGAAATGGTAGTCAAACTCCTTCTGTTCTATGGAGGTTTAACAGTCCAGTGCCATGATAGGACAATTTACAGATCATCAAACTTTATTTTGAAAATGTTTTAGGTGCCTAGGAGGCACTTAAGTACCCCTCTACAAATTATTAGTTGCTGCATAAGATAAGGGTACAGCAGGTATATAACATTTTGGTAATATCAGTTAGCAACTGTTGTAACCCTAATTTGTAAGCATTCTCCTCATCCATATTCCTTGCCGACATATGTCATATTCATATACTTGTTCCAATAAAAATAATAGAAAGCATTGGTTTTTAGAAAATATAGACCATATTCTATTATTTTCTTCAATCTATAAAGGGTCTCCCATGAAATGGCAGTATTGTTTTGAGTGTTGCCCTAGGGGCCATATTCTATTCAAGGGTCAAAAAAACGCTGGTTCAAGGAATTCAGTCAGGCCAATGGCAGATCCTATATGTAAATTGAATTTTTGCATAGTTTCCACATAATTTACTGTGTTGTACATTCAATTATACAATAATCATAATTTTAGAGAGAACAATATATTTGCACTCTAGGAAGTGTTTTTTTACCCTCTCGCTTAGGGTTTAGTGCTCCGACGGCGACCCTGTCGCCATCGTGAGATCAGACAGGATTCCAGCTCCTTTGTGCCTGAAGCTAGCCTACAAACCTCTCCCGCGACTAAAATCCCTCACGTAGATCGTTCTGCGCGCTCAGTTTCCCTACCACGGAACTCCTTTCTGCAGCATCTAGGGTTTTGGGTTTGGGTCATGGCGGAAAAAGCAATTGCGGAGACCTCCGGTGCTGCTGGGGGAGAAGGAGATGAGATCTATGACATGTTCAGCCACCTAGAGTTGAACGATGATGAGCTTGATGATGTGGTGATTGGGGTTGAGAAAGTGAAGGCATACCAGCAAGACGCCAGATGGCTGGCGATCAGGGAAGTACTTACGACTCGTTCCTTTAGTGCAGAGGCGCTGTTTGAAAACATGAAGAGTGTGTGGAACCTAGCTCGAGATCCGAACTGTCATGAAGCCCGGAAAAATCTCTTCATATTCCAGATGCATTACCTAGGGGATTGGAAAAAGGTCGTTCATCAAGGCCCCTGGACTTTCTGCGGATGGGGGCTGCATATTGAGGATTATGATGGCATGATCGATCCGGAGAAATTCGTTTTCGGTGGAATGCATGTTTGGGCTCAAATTCATGGCATACCGGAGCTCTACCGCAAGGTGGAATGCATGAGTGGGCTCAAATTCACGGCATACCAGAGCTCTACCTGCTGCCTTTGCTGCAGGATATCATCTCCCCAATGCAGAGCGCTTTCATTCCTAGAAGGTTAATCACGGATAATGCACTAGTGGCTTTTGAGTGCATTCATGCTATTCAGACCGGGTCTGCTGCTCGATCAAAGTTCTGTGCATACAAATTGGATATGGCCAAGGCGTATGATCGTGTGGATTGGAGGTTTTTGAAAGGGTTTTAGCGAAAATGGGCTTCCATCAGCAATTGATTCAGTGGGTGATGGCATGTACCACCGGTCTTCGCTACTCGATTCGCTTTAACGGGCATATGTTGGGCTCTTTCGCTCCATCGTGTGGGCTTCGCCAAGGTGATCCTCTGACGCCTTACTTGTTCTTGTTTGTGGCTGATGGTCTGTCCTGTTTAATCCGAACACAGATTGAGCTTGGAGCACTTCATGAACTACATATACGCAGACATGCACCGGGTGTATCCCACTTACTATTTGCAGATGATAGCTTTGCTTTTCTTTGACGGATCTGTTGAACAAGGTCTCGTCGTCAAATCTATTCTGGATGAAATCACCTGTTTTGAGTATGTTGGACTTCCCGTAGCTGAGTGTAGATTGAAGAAGGGGAAGTTGCAATCAACAAAAGAGAGGTTCTGAAACGAGCTAGTGACAGGTCTGAGAAATATATCTCCACTGGTGCTAAAGTACTCGTAAAATCAGTGCTGCAGTCTTTACCCACATATACCATGGGTGTCTTCAAATTCCCAGCAGGATTAACAGAGGAACTGTCACAGATTATTCGTAATTTCTGGTGGGGAGATGAGCAAGATCGAAGACATATGCACTGGATTCCATGGGACAAATTGACTCGTCCAAAGTCCCATGGGGTAGTAGGATTCAGAGACCTGAATTTTCAATTCCTTGCATGGCAGGCATGGCGCCTGATCCAGTTTCCTGACAGTTTATGTGCACGTCTATTGAAGGCGAGATAATGCCCCTCGGCTCACCTTTTGGACACAACTTTTATTCAGAAATCGTCACCGGCGTGGCAAGGAATTGAACACGGACTAGAGCTTCTGAAAATGGGTGCAATATGGTGAATTGGTTCAGGCACAAGTGTAAAATTTACCAGGACAGCTGGCTGCCTCGGAATGATGCCCTAAAAGTGTTCGGCAGGAAGGGCAACTCCCTGCGCCGTTGGGTTTCTGAACTGATTGATACGGCTACTCAGTCATGGAATGAAAGAGTCATCCGCGAGTGTTACTTCCCAAATGGCGCCGATGCCATCTTAGCGATCAAACTACCGAGCCGGTTGTGCGATGATTTCATGGCCTGGATGCCAGAGCAGAACGGCATGTTCACATTACGCTCAGCATACAGGCTCGGAACTCAGCTGAGACTAGCATCCTTGAGCAGTGGACAGTTGAGTTCTTCCCCAGACGGTGATCAAACTATATGGAACCTAGTGTGACAGGCAAATATTCTACAAAAGCTGTGTATTTTGTCTGGAAAGCAGCTACCTCGACGCTTGCGGTTATGGAACGCTTGCATCAATCGCAGGATCAGCACTGTCGACCCAACTTGCACTATCTGTGGTCAAGAACGGGAGGATGAACACCAGGCCCTTATCCGCTGTACTATGGCACGGGCTCTCCAAGATGGTATGCCGAAATTATGGGACCTCCTGGCTGAGAAAGATTTTTGCAACACTGGCAAAGTCTGGCTGCTTCACCTGCTTGGCAATGTATCTGCTAGTTCGGGGGCGAAGATTATCTTCCTGCTGTGGCATATTTGGCATTATCGGAACAATATAGTACATGGAGATGGGCAGGCGTCTGTGGAAGCATCAATCCCCTACCTGTGTAGCTACCTGGAATCCTTCCTCTCGACTAAGGATGTGACCCCTAGTCCACTTCTGTCTGATCGTTCTACCCATTCTGAAGGTTCATCGAATATCTCTCAGTGGACAGCACATGCAGAAGGAGCCCTCAAGGCTAATATTGATGCTGGCTGGGATTCGGCTACTAAGGAAGCTGGCCTTGGCATTGTGGGTTCGTAATCACTGGGCAGCCAATTCTAACGGAATGGAAGTATATTCCGCGGTGTGGTAGTGCAGAGGATGCAGAGGTCCTTGCGTTCCTCGAAGGCTTGAAGCACCCAATCACCATGCAGTGTAATGCTGCTACGCTGGAATTGGACTGCTTCGGGATGATCGAAACAATTAGGAGCAATGTACTGGACAGATCATCAAGCTGGAGTCGATACAGTAAAGGTCAGGAGCTGCTGCAGATTTGCCCATTCATTAGGGTAATCAAAGTGGATCGCGTCAGCAGTAGTGTGGCGCATGCTTTGGCGCAGTTAGCAGAAGTGGAAATAGATGTTGCTACATGACTCATCTCCGACTTGCGTGTTGACATTAGTTGCAACTGATTGTAAGACTATATTTCCTGATTAATAAAGCCCACTGTTCCTTCAAAAAAATATAGTGTACCAGGTTAGTTGTAGACATGTAGTTTAACACAAAATTTGCCACATTATTACTGTTTCTGCGCTATTGAGACAGTTGACCACTGATGTAGCTTTGTTTCTTAATCATGCTTTGTGTCCGCCCTCCACCATAGATGAGTTTCCCATCCCAAGGTACGAGGGGATTGCAGCAGAAAGGATAACTGTTCCTATTTCAGTTAAGAATCTAATCTTCATCCTATTTTTAAGTTAATATATATCAACCCACAACTTAAGTAACCTACAAGTGTCATTTCCTCTAAATTATCCGATTGCAATTAGCGAACGGACCATGTAAATTCCAAGCAGCAAAAATTAAGTCTCCAGTTAAGGGCATGAACAAGAGCTGTGATATTTTGGATTTCAAGCATGCCAAATTATATAGACCGGCGCAGAGATTTCGGTGTACCTTGAAGACGAGGGCCGCGGAGATGCCAATGATGAAGAGGAAGGCGGGCATGACGAAGTCCGCCACTGTTACCCCGAACCACGGCGCGTGGTTTATCCCCGGCCACGCCCCGCCGGCGTCGTCCACGAGTATCATCATCTATACAAGTGCAAACAAACACAGAGACACGCAACCAGTCAGATTGGCACGAAAATCCGACGAGATACAGATAAACCCGTGGGAGGGAGCTAGGATTCTACTGACGGCGACGGTCAAGCCGCGGAAGACGTCGAGCGAAGCCACCCGCGGCGGCTTCTGCTGCTCGGGCTTCGCGTCCGTTCCCAGCGGCAGCGGCGGTAAAGGGGATTCGGGGTAGGGATGGATCTCGTTGGTGGGTGCGAGGAGAGGGCGGCGGTGGTCTCCGTCGCCTCCATCGCCGGCGACGGCGACGACAGTGGCGTCCATTTTGGGGATCTCCTGCTGCTGTCGTATGCGGAGGAGTATTGCAGGTTTGAGGAGGACGGCAAGACCGGATTCATTCTATATATATTGTAATGAAAAAATGAACACAACAGCTCTCGTAGCTCAGTTGGTTAGAGCACCCGTTTAGTAAGCGGGAGGTCTTGAGTTCAACTCTCAACGAGAGCACTTTCTGCTATTCCTTTTTAGCAAAGATAGCACAATTGCAAGGATCTTTTTTTAGCTCCAAAATGAACCATAATTATTTTTTGCCCTTTTGGGGGTCTACTTGGGACTTTCAAATGTTTGTAAAATCATGAAAGTTAATGACCCTCGATAGAGATCCTTCCCGATGAGGAGTCCAACTCCGTCATCTAGTTCGAGTTAAACCCTGCCTTTCGGGTGTGGAGGTTGTCCATTTGTGTTGTTTTGGCTTTGTTCTCTCAAGGCTCGGTGGAAGCTAGGGATTTTAGAGGTGTGTCAATGGAGACAATGTCTCCATCTTCAACATGGTCGGTTTGCTGCAGCTAGCCTCAGAGGCTTTAATGAAGGAAGAGGGCGAGAGGATGATGGCCATGGTAGGCCAGACGTAGGAGGAAGAGCGCGTGGTTGGAATCAGAATATGGCTCCTGGTTATGGGGTCGCTCCGCCGATTAGTGGGTGTGATGAGGACACAGACCGGAGTATCCGTCCTATGATCCACGGAGTATTCGACCTGACTGGAGTGTCCGTCCTATGTACACCGGAATATCCGGTGTGTCCGATCCGAAACCATCTGGTTCGGTTGTATTAGTTTGAGTCCCATTAGGTTTTTTATTTGGTGTTTGGTTTGGGCCTGTCTAAACCGACTAGGTCAAGTCTGACCGCCACAACTATCGTGGTGGTGTCACGGTAGATGCCATGGGTAGGCTTAAGTTGGGGTCGTATGGATGCTAGAGGAATCCGGGGAGAGAGTGTGCGGTGTAGCCGCACACGAAGCGTAGGGAAGAACCCAAGAACAGATCGTTGTATGAAGAACTTGCTATCTTATTCCTCTTGTTCTTGATTACAAATGCTCCTTGAGCTGTTTCCCAAGTATCTACTAGTGGCTAACGGAGGAAGAAGAAGTACACAGCCTTGGGGCTCCTGTTGCGCCTCTCTCTAACCCTAGCTCTACCCTTATTTATATGGAGATGGGAGCATCTAGGTTACAATGTGGATCCTAAGGTTTACTATTTGGGCTTTGCCTTTACCCAGCGGGTCGGGTCATAGGGTCAGTCCTTGGCCCTAGACCCAGTCAGCAAAGCTTCCTTGCGAACGGTCTTCCAGTACGTTGGCGCCAGTTTTTTTGGCGTCACCTCTTGCTTTACGCGTCACTCGGTGCTTTAAGCGTCACCCGACGCCTTTAGGCGTCACCCGGCTGACGAGGGTTGATTTCGTCAATGCCCATTGTTATGGACTTGGGTTTTGGAGAAGATGGGGTGCTGGAAGTCACGAAACAGTTAATAGACAAGCAACACGGGACACGAGGTTTACCTAGGTTCAGGCCCCCGGAGGGAAAACCCTACTCCTGCTTGTATGCTCTTGATTACGGTGAAACCAAAGGTTACAGAGGTGCGCAGATGCAATCTGGCGTGGAGGTGTGTATGTGGTGAGTTGAGATCCCTCTCGTCATACCCTCCTGGCCTTTATATAGATAGGCAGGTCTCGGGCTTAGGTCAAGTCGGTTACAAATTAGGATTGGTACCCTTTGAAATTATATCTATTCTAGACTTGTCCTCCAAGGATCCGAAGACGTCATGGGCTTGGGCCATCCGAAATCTTCATGGACCGCGTGTCTTTGATGTGGGCCTTCCTTGGGCTGGACCAGATATACCAATGTCGTGTACCCGTGGGGTATAACCATGTCAGTAGCCCTCGAGTGTTCAGTCGAATCGTAGATTCAGCTGGAGACTCTTCAATCTTTTGGGTGCTATGTAGTTGAACCTGTTTTACAAGGAAAAGTGTTTAGTTCATAGGGATTGTTGATGCGTGTGCCTGACTCACCCGATGGATCAGGGCCAGTTAACTATCATAGGACAAAACAACACGATCTTCATCAAACTCGAGTCCCTGGACTCGAATTCGGAACGATTGCTGGTGTGATTTGACTCAGGCCGTTGCGGAATTATAGGATTCGAATCCTAGTGATTTTCAAGTGATATACCCAACACGTTCGTCAGGATTTTCATCATGCCTGTTGACACAGAAGTTTACTGGCAGAGCGCAGTCAGGTGCGTTACCAGGCCATTAGATGATATATGTAGGTCTTATCTTTGCATCGTAGACACGGCATCCGAAGTTTTGTCACCGCGGAGGTGTTTCGGCTGTCCAAGGAGATTTCTTCTCACATAGCATTGGTTTGGGCAAAGTTGCCAAAAAGATTTTTGTCGTATTTGATCTGAAGGATCGCAGTCAAAGAATTCATAGGGTGCGCGGCCAGTGCTCCCTATGGGAGTACCCCCGAGTGTCTGTTCGAGTCGTAGACTCGAGCAGAGACTTTAGTTCAGTCGTTTTTAAACATAGGTCCGAAGGATTTTCGGATGCTTCAACCGACGCTCCCTATGGGAGTAGCCCCCGAGTCCGTAGTGGAGTCGTAGACTCAACGTAGGACTCGAAGATAGTTGCGAGGTGTAGTTACCTTAGTCATTTCTCATGTGCGCGGCCAGCGCTCCTGATAGGAGTAGCCTCCGAGTAGTTTCTCGAATCGTAGATTTGAGTAAGTACTTGATTGATCATCCGAAAACTTCCAGCCATTGCTAGATTGGCCTTGATGACGTCAGTGTTGACGATTGGTGATCTCAATCGTCTGCGGCAGCGGATATGATACGACGAGACGATCTGGGTCCCACCCCCTGACTTGAAGTTGACTAGTCATGCGCAGACGTGGTGAAAATTATAGCGTCTCCTCGATTTCCGCGCGTAGTGGACGGCGTGCTGGCGACGGTTCAGTATAGGGTGAGATTTGAGGTGCGCGCTAGGGCTTCTGGATCAACGGCTCTTGTGAATCGTCTTCGTCCTTTTATACCGTGGGTAAACAGTAGTTTTCTTTTACCCTGTGTCATTTGTCCATCTCCATTGCCTCCATTTTTCGCGAGCTTCGCTGCCCTTCGCTGTGCTCTGGATATTCTTTGCTGTTTTCCCTCTTCCCTTCTTGCACGCACACCGCCACCGTCGCCGCTGCGAGATGGGCAAGACTAAGAAGACCGCTGCCATAGCTGGTTCGAGCGCCGTCGGCGGCGTCAAGAAGATTGCCACAATGGTCCGTCCCACTGACGACGGGTGGAAGCACACAAATATGCGCGATGGGGACTTGCGCAAGCTACGCGATTCTAGGTTGATTCCCCAGAACAAGGAGGACGCCATCCTCCCTGGTGACGCGGTAATCCCACGCCCACCCAAAGGGTTTCGACTCATGTTTTACGCCTTTGTCATCCGTGGTATCTCTCTTCCTATTCATGATTTTCTTCATGGACTCCTCTTCTTTTACAGGATTCAGTTGCATCATCTGTCTCTCAATTCTCTCCTCCATATCGCCTGCTTCATCACTCTTTGCGAGTGCTGGCTCGGTATTGATCTGCACTTTGGCCTCTTCTAGAAGCTCTATTCCGTGAAGAGGCAGTCTGGCACCGGTGGAGTCTATCCGCTTGGTGGTTGCATCATCTCTATTCTTTTCTTCTCCTTTTCTATGTTCGAGTTCGTCCAGTACTGGTGGAAAAAGTGGTTTTACATCCCCGATGCCAAGGTGGACGAACAAGATTTTAGCCTCGCCCCTTTTGACTCCTCTCAGAAGATCACCCAGAAGAGATCATGGAAGAACCATGTCTTGGAGGGTGAAACGGCGGAGGTGGAAGAGCTCTACCGTCGCGTGGAGGCGCTCCAGATGGTGGCTAGGAAAGAGGTCAATGGTGTGGACATCATCCACACCTTCCTCAAGCGTCGGGTCTAGCCGCTCCAAGTGAGGGCGCATCCGATGTTTCTCTATGCTGGCCGCAACGACCCGACGAGGGTCTCATCCGAGGAGTTGTCCAAGGGTGATCTTGACAGAGCCCTTCGGCTTCTGCTAAAGAACAAAGCCGATGAGGACCTCCTAGGGAAATCCTTGACCGCCCCCTTCAGTGTTGCAAATGCAGTTCCTCAGGTGGAGACTTGTGTCATGCGTGTTCCGCATTTTCCGAGTGCTATTCGCTTATGATTAGTGTCACTAATCATGTTATTTTACGTTTTTGATTTGCAGGATCTCAAGGTGGTTGGGATGATGCCCCCTCTGCCTGAGAAGTTTCCGGTTGCGTCGGACAACAAAGTTGTGGATTCTGAGTCCGAACTTCCTCCGACGTAATCTCCTACGGCGGACGCCCATGAGCCGAGTGAAGGGCAGACCCGAAAGCGCACCCGAAGCGAGTCTTCGGATGCATATACCCCTCCAACTCCAAGGGGTCCGTCTTTCCTTGAGCAGCATGGTGAGGATGATGGTGCATCGTCTGCACCTTATCCTGTTGTGCCTCTTCGGTTAGTGGCTCCGCAGCCGCTGGCCAAGAAGAAGAAGAAGAAGAAGGAGAAGGCGACTCCCGTCTTCAACTTATCGGACATTGAGTCATAAGCTATTTCGCCTGAGTCTTTTTCTTTTGTCTGTGTAGTCTCGATGTGTTGTGAATCTGATCTTTGTCTGCAGTGACTCTTCGGAGGAGTCCCTTAACGGGGACACTCAAGAGATTATGGTGGAGTCGAAGCCAATAGCTTCTAATCCCTAGGTGGTGGCCGACTCTGAGGATGATGGCCCGAACTCCTCTAAGCGAGAGGCTCGGGCGGTCGTGACTCAGAAGGCATCTCGCAAACCTTCAGAGTCCTCACCTGAACACGTAAGTGTTACTTTGCGTACTCCATGGGGGAGCCCCCGGGCCCTTTCTGTTTTGACTTTGTTGATCGTTTTGGGTGGAGCCCCCGAGCCCTTGATTTATCGACTTGTGTTTCTGCTTCCTCTTTAGCCCTTTGTGCATGGCACCAACCTCCTTATTCAGCAGCACCTAGTGCTAGAGGCGAACCTACAGCAGCTTCAAGGTACGTGACTTTTTCACCTCGGTGTTTGTTCGTCTGCTCCATGGCTTTTCTTGTATTGATCCTATATTGCTTCATGTTGCAGATGAAAACAATGATGTGCTCTGAAGGTTGAATGCTCTCGAAAAGAGCCTCGGCCAGGCGGAGAAGAGGGCAGATGATGCTCTTGAAGCCAAGGAGCACCTGCAGAAGGAGGCTACCGATCGCGAGCAGCAGCTTGTGGCCGTATCGGCCGCCCGCGAGAAGGAGATGGCGGATAAGCTTATGGCTACGGGCAAAGATATTTCTGGTGAGTTTCCCTTGCCTTGTTTTGGGTCTTGTGTTTTTTCGACTGCGGCTTGTCCTTTCTCATTCGGGTCTTTCTCCTTGTTTATTTCAGATGCTTCAGGCATCACGTTTTATCATGGTGCGCTAGAGCATGGAGATGCTTTGGGTGATGCCTAAAAGAACATGTGCCCCCCATGTGTGGTTTTGGTAATTAATGACAATCTGTATGGACTAATGCTTGTATCAAGTTGTACTTATAGGAATTGTCCATAGGCAATGCTTGAACCATATGTTGGCTTCAAGGTTTGGAGAAGAAGAAAGTGAAGAGGATCAAGTGGTGACCAAGGTGTGCAAAGAGTGATCCACATATTGGTCATGTGAGAGTTGAGCCTTTTGCAAGGGTGTCTTGAAGAAGAAGATAGA
This sequence comes from Avena sativa, assembly GCA_916181665.1. Classification (NCBI taxonomy): domain Eukaryota; kingdom Viridiplantae; phylum Streptophyta; class Magnoliopsida; order Poales; family Poaceae; genus Avena; species Avena sativa. Next base: position 41,551,018 of record OV702285.1, on the reverse strand, counting down.
GTTCATCATATGTATCTCCAAGACATAATCCAAATGGTGTTAGAAGTAATGTTGTGCAAGCTAAAGATGTGCCATATCTAGAATATATCATGCTTGAAGCTTTCCATCCTCGGTGATCATGGATCGATGAAGACAAGGTCAAAGTAAAGGTTTCCCCATGTCGTATGGGGGAGCAACTGTAGGGTTTCGTAGCATGGAAAACAAAAAATTTCTACCGCATACAAACAAACAAGCCAAGATCTATCTACTAGATTGTAGCAACGAGTCGATAGAATAACTCACCCTCGAAGATTCCAAAGTGTTTAACGAGAGCGGATTCTCGTGGGTGATGTAGTCGTACTCTTCCCGATCTCAAGATCGCGTAGACGATCCTTCCGGCGCTGCGTTCCGGCAGCGCTCCCGCAGTCGGTCACACGTTCGGTACTCGACGAAGACCTTCCTCTCCCTTGTTCCAGCAGGCAGCGGAGGTTGTAGCACTCTCCTCGCGATTCCGGCAGCACAACGACGTGGTACCGGAAGTAGAGGGGAGATCTCGCAGGGCATCACCTTAAGCCGGAGCGAGTATGGTGGAGTATGAGAGAGTCCCTCGACGATCTAGGCTTTAGACACGCCGAGGAGGGGGCTAGGCCGGCGGCTAGGGTTTCACCCAGGCGGCGGCGAGTGCCCTAGGGCTGGCGGCGGCTATGGAGGCGGCGGCGGCTTGGTACTAGGGTTTGGAGGAGAGGATCTTGTGTGTCTAGGAGGGGAGCCCTGCCCCTCCTTTTATAGGTGGAGGGGCCGGCCAAGGGGAGGGGAGTCCCTCCCCAACTCGGCTTGGTGGTGCGCCGGCGGTGGGAGGAGGAAATCCTCCCCCAAGTCGGTTTCCACCTCCCTCTCCACTTCCCAAAAATAGCCGTTTGACTTTCAAACTAGCCGTTTGACTTTTCAAACTAGGATTTGAATAAACCCTCTATTTTGTTCAGCGATGACACCGAGTACATGATGCAATCATACCAACTTGATATAACACATTCATGTACCCTTACCCTCCGGAGTGCCGGACATTCCGGAACCTTCTAGAACATTCCCGATGAAAACACCGGAATCATTCTCCAACTCCGAAATGGGACTTTCCTTATATGAATCTTATTCTCTGGACCATTCCGGATCTCCTCGTGATATCCTGAATCCCATTCGAGACTCCGAACAACATTTAGACTCTTTCTCATCATTCCATAACTACTCAAATAACGTCGAATCCTTAAGTGTGTCTCCCTACGGTTCGTGAATTATGCGGACATGATCGAGACACTTCTCCGATCAATAACCAATAGAGGAATCTGGAAATTCATATGGATCCCACATATTTCTACGATTACTTTGCGATCGAATGAACCACTTACATACGATATCAATTTCCCTTTGTCTCACGATAATTTACTTATCCGAGGTTATGATCGTCGGTATCTCTGCATACCTAGTTCAACCTCGTTACCGATAAGTACTCTTTTCTCGTTCCCATGATATGTGATCCCTTGTGAGCCAGTCACATGCTTGCAAGCTAATTGGATGACATTTCACCGAGAGGGCCCAGAATATATCTATCTATCATATGGATGGACAAATCCCACTCTTGATCCATGTGTTTCAACCAATACTTTCCGAACACTCAATGCCACCTTTATAGCCACCCAGTTACGGTGTGGTGTTTGATGTCATCAAAGCATCCATCCGGTAAAGGTGATATGCATGATCTCATGGTCGAAGGAATTCGATTACTATGTATCAGAAAGCATATAGCAATTGAACTATTAAAATGACTTGATCTTTATGCTACGCTTATTTATAGGAGTATGTCCACCATATCATTCTCCTAACGATATGATCTTGTTGTTAATAACATCTCAATGTTCATGATAGGGAAACCACAATCATCTATTAACCAACAAGCTAGTATTATATAGAGGCTTTACTAGGGACTCTTATTTTAGTCTACAAATCACACAAGTATTAATGTTTCTTTGTTAATACTATTATAGCATGAATGTAAACATTTATCATAAACACAAAGATATAATAATAACTATATTTATTATTGCCTCTAGGGCATATCTCCAACAGTCTCCCACTTGCACTAGAGTCATCTAATCTAGATTACATGGTAATATACCGAACACCCATGGCAGTTTGGTGCTGGTCATGTTTTGCCCTCGGGAGAGGTTTAGTCAACGGATTCGCCACATTTAGATCTGTGTGTACTTTGCAAATCTTTATATCCCCATCTTGGATATGTTCTCGAATAGCGTGAAAACGTAGCTTGATGTGCTTCAGCTTCTTGTGTGACCTTGGTTCTTGCGCATTGGCTATGGCACCCATGTTATCACAGTAGATAGACATTGGGTCCAGCGCACTAGAAACCACACTCAGCTCTGTAATGAACTCTTTCATCCTGTACGACCAAAATTTGTCATAGTTTTATAAATTTGCCTATAATAAATATTAAGGAAACTTGCTAAGAAAAAGGCAAAGAGAAAAGAAAGCATGATCATATACAGAGAAGAGATTAGGCGCTTGGTATGTATACTAACAATATTTTGGTATGTACGGGAGACATGCACAGGTGATAATCTAGAGTTTGCATACTTTGAGTGGGACTCGCAGTTGGCAGGGATAATAAAAAATATGTGGTTTGATCAATTGTTGCTTGGGTCGCTACACGGCATGGGCACTTACGTGGGTCTGGTCCCTGACGGTGAGCTAGCTAGCTCAAGTTTAGTTGTTCTGTTTAAATTGATAACCATCTGCGGCGGTGATAGATATTTGGATAAACATGTCCCACTTAAGATTGCCAGACGTTATGGAAAAAACAGTTTCGGCGACCGACGAAGAGCAACAATATCAGATCCCTACAGGCTATAAAAGAAACCTCATGTAGATAGAGGGTGGAGTTCTTTTTTTGACCGAGCCGCACCACTTCTTTGCTGACACCATTTTTTTTCCACAGCAAACCGATCTACAACATTTTCTCCCCACTGAGCCGATCTACACCACCACGGACAACAAATATACCTATCACCAATTCACCCATAGATCCATCCATACACATACACGCATTGACAGCACAAGTCCATCGGAGGAGGAGGAGCTAGCAGCGTTCTCTTTTTCGTTTTGACGGCGATGGAGAAAATCAAATATGGTGAGTAATTTGCATGTTGTTTGCATTTCTTTCCCTACAGGTTTCGAGTGTCGCCGTCGATGGCACACAAGGCTTCGTGCCATACAGGATAAAAAACGGGTGTTTATTGTCCCCGATTGGCTTTACGTCTACAGATTTTTTGAGTGTCGCCGTCGATGGCACACAAGGCTTCGTGCCATACAGGATAAAAAAAGGGTGTTTATTGTCCCCGATTGGCTTTACGCCTACAGATTTTTTGAGTGTCGCCGTCGATGGCACACAAGGCTTCGTGCCATACAGGATAAAAAACGGGTGTTTATTGTCCCCGATTGGCTTTATGCCTACAGATTTTTTGAGTGTTGTCTTTAATGGCACACGAGGCTTCATGCCATACAGTAATAAAGGTCAGGTGTCCGTACCGGAAATACGTTGACAAAATAAATATTTTCTTTAAGAAAAATGTCCTAGTGATTTATGCAAGACGGACAACACAAAGAATTATGATGGCTCCATGGGCATGTGAAAAGCATATTTCTCTGGACGTGCATGCAAAACATAGTCTAACAAAAAAATAAGAGGAGTAGCCATACGTGAGTATTTCACAGAGTATGGAATTGATCATCGGTGGACTGATCTACAGGGTTATGTTTAAATCAATCGAAAGTTTTCCATATTCGCTAAATTTTAGTCATATTTTCCATGGCGACGGAATATAATCACACGTCTTGACCGACGAGGCGAGACTTAGTTTGTTCGTGACCGACGAGGCCGAACGCTTATTTTACAGCTACATGAGAACTTTTATATTGATTGAGCATGATACTGCCAGGTGATGAAAAGATGATGATTCCAAAAACGACGTGGTCATAGTCGTGCCTGCACATTTTTTCTTGTTTTGAGAAAACACGGGCGTGAGCTGATGACGATGGCCGTATGAAGACAGTTTGATTGGAGGTATTTCACGGTCATGTGGCCGTGAATGTAATTAACTGGGAAGTCTTTAGAGGCTCGAGGAACTAGGAACCTTGCAGTCGCCTATTTTTTCAGATAAACACAGGCATAGCACAGGGAGTATTGTAAAAGAGAAGACTTGTAATTTCTTATAAAGATTAATAAAGAGTGCAAGTTTTTTTCAGTTTGTTCATTGTCTCTGTGTATTATTTTATTTGTATACAATAGTATACTGGCACGCCCGCACTTAAAATTCCAAGGCGGATAAATTTAAACATTTATCTCGCTAAAACACATCCATATCGCTTCTTGTGAAGTCTCCGAAGCAGCCATGTATTCCGATTCAGTTGAAGATCTTGCCACAACGTTTTGCTTTGCACTCCTCCAGCTTACTGCTGCACCATTCAAAATAAATACGTATCCAGATTGTGATTTAGAATCATCCGGATCGGTGTTCCAACTAGCATCGGTGTAACCATTAACAACGAGTTGTTCATCACCTCCATAAGAAAGAACCATATCCTTAGTTCTTCTCAAGTACTTAAGGATGTTTTTGACCGCTGTCCAATGATCCACTCCTGGATCACTTTGATATCTGCTAGTTAAACTAACAGCATATGCAATGTCGGGTCTAGTACATAGCATGGCATACATTAGAGATCCTATGGCTGAGGCATAGGGAGTCTTACTCATCCTTTTTCTATCTTCTGCCGATGTCGGACTTTGAGTTTTACTCAAGGTCGTATTGGGCAACATGGGCAAGAACCCTTTCTTGCTATCTTCCATTCCAAACCTCTTCAGAACTTTGTCCAAATATGTACTTTGTGACAATGATATTTGGCGTCTTGATCTATCTCTATAAATCTTTATGATTAATATGTAAGCTGCTTCGCCAAGATTTTTCATTGAAAAACTATTATTCAAATATTCCTTGACACTATTAAGAAGGTCTACATCATTCCCAATCAACAATATGTCATCCACATATAGTATTAAGAATGCTACAGAGCTCCCACTCACTTTCTTGTAAATACAAGCTTCTCCATAAGTTTGTATAATACCAAAACTTTTGATCACCTTATCAAAACGTTGATTCCAACTTCGGGATGCTTGCTTCAATCCATAGATGGACCGTTGAAGTTTGCATACCTTGTTAGCATCTTTAGGATCGACAAAACCTTTGGGTTGCATCATGTACAACTCTTCATCAATGTCTCCATTGAGGAATGTTGTTTTGACATCCATCTGCCATATCTCATAATCATAATATGCAGCGATTGCTAACATAATCCTCACAGACTTTAGCTTCGCTACTGGTGAGAAAGTCTCATCGTAGTCAACTCCTTGAATTTGTCGAAACCCCTTTGCGACAAGTCGAGCTTTATAGACAGTAACATTACCATCAGCATCTGTTTTCTTCTTGAAAATCCATTTGTTCTCGACAGCCTTCCGGCCATCCGGTAAGTCCACCAAAGTCCATACTTGGTTTCCGTACATGGATCCAATCTCGGATTTCATGGCTTCTTGCCATTTATTGGAATCTGGGCTCATCATCGCTTCCTCATATGTCTCAGGGTCATCGGTGTTGTCCACCAACATGACACTCATAACGGGATCATACCAATCTGGAGTGGTACGAGTTCTCGTTGACCTGCGAGGCTCTGTAGCAACTTCAACCGAAGTTTCATGATCATCATCATTAGCTTCCTCTCTAACTGGTGCAGGCACCACAGGAACTTCTTCCGGTGCTGCGCTACTTGCAATTTCGAGAGAAGGTTCGACAACCTCGTCGAGTTCTACTTTCCTTCCAGTCACTTCTTTCGAGAGAAATTCCTTCTCTAGAAAGGATCCATTCTTGGCAACAAAGATTTTGCCTTCGGATCTATGATAGAAGGTATACCCAATAGTTTCCTTCGGGTATCCTATGAAGACGCATTTTTCCGCTTTGGGTTCAAGCTTGTCCGGCTGTAACTTCTTTACATAGGCTTCGCAACCCCAAACTTTAAGGAACGACAATATAGGTTTCTTCCCAAACCATAATTCATACGGTGTCGTTTCAACGGATTTAGATGGTGCCCTATTTAAAGTGAATGCGGCTGTTTCTAATGCATAACCCCAAAATGATAGCGGTAAATCTGTAAGTGACATCATAGAACGAACCATATCTAAGAGAGTTTGATTACGACGTTCGGACACACCATTACGCTGTGGTGTTCCCGGCGGTGTCAATTGTGAAAGTATTCCATTCTTCAAATGCTCGCCAAACTCGTAACTTAGATATTCACCTCCACGATCAGAACGTAAAAATTTAATCTTCTTGTTACGTTGATTCTCTACCTCACTTTTAAATTCCTTAAACTTCTCGAAAGTTTCGGACTTATGTTTCATGAAATAGATATACCCATATCTACTCAAGTCATCCGTGAAGGTAAGAACATAACGATAACCACCGCGCGATGCTACACTCATTGGACCACACACATCGGTATGTATGATTCCCAATAAGTCCGTAGCTCGCTCCATCATACCAGAAAATGGAGTCTTAGTCATTTTACCCATCAGACATGCTTCGCATCTTTCAAGTGATTCGAAATCAAGTGATTCAAGAAGTCCATCGGAATGGAGTTTCTTCATACGCTTCACTCCAATGTGACCAAGACGACAGTGCCACATATAGGTCAAGTTATCGCTCTATTTCAAACGTTTAGCCTCAATGTTATTAATATGTGTATTTCCACTATCGAGATTCAACAAGAATAGACCATCTATCAAAGGTGCATGTGCATAAAACATATTAATCATATAAATCGAACAACCATTATTCTCGGACTTAAACAAGTAACCGTCTCGCAATAAACAAGATCCCGATATAATGTTCATGCTCAACGCAGGCACCAAATAACAATTATTTAAGTATAAAACTAATCCCGATGGTAGATGAAGGGGTAGCGTGCCTACCGCGACCACATCAACCTTTGATCCGTTTCCAACGCGCATCGTCACCTCGTTCTTTGCTAACTTCCGTTTATTCTGCAACACCTATTTCGAGTTACAAATATGAGCAACCGAACCAGTATCAAATACCCAGGCACTACTACGAGTACTAGTGAGATACACATCAATAACATGTATATCAGATATACCTTTCTTCTTGATGTTGCCGTTCTTCAAATCCGCCAAGTACTTTGGGCAATTCCACTTCCAGTGACCTTCTCCCTTGCAGTAAAAGCACTCAGTATCAGGCTTAGGTCCAGCCTTGGTCTTCTTCGTTGGCGTGGTAACTTTCTTACCACCCTTCTTGAAGTGTCACTTCTGCTTAGACTTGCCTTTCTTGAATTTGGTGGTCTTATTGACCAACAACACTTGGTGCTCTTTCTTGATCTCCACTTCTGCAGATTTCAGCATGGCAAAGAGTTCTGGCAACGTCTTGTTCATGTTCTGCATGTTGTAGTTCATCACAAAGTTCTTGTAACTTGGTGGTAGTGATTGGAGGACACGGTAAATCCCCAAAGCATTAGGAATCACTATACCCAAGCTTTGAAGTTTGTTTGCGTGCCCAGACATCTTAAGCACATGCTCACTGACGGAGCTACCCTCTTCCATCTTGCAATTAAAGAACTTTTCAGAAGCCTCATAGCTTTCAATTGCCGCATGAGTCGCAAAGATCAATTTGAGATCCTCGACAATATCATATGGGTCTGAATTCTCAAACCTTTTCTGAAGCTCCGATTCTAAACCATACAAGATAGCACACTGAACTATGGAGTACCGAGTCTTCCGAGTGAGGTAAACATTCTTTACTTCATCGGAAGCATCAGCTGCAGGTGGGTCACCTAGCGGTGCATCCAGCACATAGGTCAAATTACCAGCTGTGAGGACAATCCTCAAATTGCGGAACGAATCCGCGAAGTTGCTTCCATTGTTTTTCAACTTTTCTTTCTCTAGGAACGCATTAAAATTGATGGTAGGGGCTACCATTGATCTACAACATATTTGCAATAGTTTAGACTAAGTTTATGACAAATTGAGTTCAAATTAATAATAAAATTAATCTAGGTGAACTCCCACTCAAAACAATATCCCTCACATTGTTTTAGTGATCACACGAACCAAATCCACCACATCAACACCGATCATCACGAGAGTTGATATAGTTTCAGTGGCGAACAATCGACATGTTCATCATATCTACTATATGATTCATGCTTTACCTTTCGGTGATCCGTGTTCCAAGACCATGTCTGTACATGCTAGGCTCGTCAAGATCAAACCTTAGTTTCCGCATGAGCAAATCTGGCTTGCTCACGTTGTATACACTTGCGGAATCTAACACACCCGATCATCGCGTGGTGCTTCGAAACAATAAGCTTTAGCAACGGTGCTAACTAAGGGTGAACACTTTATGACTTGAAATTCATGTGCATGAGGGATCATCTTATAATGCTACCATCGTCTACTAAGCAATACAAGATGCATAAAGGATTAACATCACATGCAATTCATAATATGTGATATGATATGGCCTTTCTTCTTTGTGCTTCCGATCTCCATCTTCAAGCACGAACATGATCTCCATCATCACCGGCATTGCATCAAGGTCAATGATGCTTCACCATGGTTGTCGTCCACCGGCTTCAACTATTACAACTACTTTGAATAGACACGCGAGTCTTAACATAAATTAAAGACAACCATATGGCTCCTGCCGGTTGCCAACTTACAATAAGGAACATTGCATACATCAAGTATAATCACAATCATGGCCATATCACATCACTGCACACCCCTGCAAAACAAAGTTAGACGCCTCTACTTTCTTTGCATATTTTACGTGGTTTGGGGCTTTCAATAAGTGTCGTCCTAACTTACGAACATGAACCACAACATTGATACTAGTATTGTTAATCACCCGTTGTAAATTGGATCTTAACTATGCTAGGATAAACAGGCACCCGGAAAGCCACTTATGCAATACAAGTTGCATGTCAAGCGTGGAGCAAGTCTCATGAACGATGTCATGTAAGGTTAGCCCGGGCCGCTTCATCCCAACATACCGCAAGATGCAAAGTACACAAAAAGCAGTCGACAATAAAAGCATCAACTCCCACAATGACCATTGTGTTCTACTCGTGCAACAGATCTACATATAGACACGGCTCTGATACCACTGTAGTGTTTCGTAGCATGGAAAACAAAAAATTTCTACCGCATACAAACAAACAAGCCAAGATCTATCTACTAGATTGTAGCAACGAATCGATAGAATAACTCACCCTCGAAGATTCCAAAGTGTTTAACGAGAGCGGATTCTCGTGGGTGATGTAGTCGTACTCTTCCCGATCTCAAGATCGCGTAGACGATCCTTCCGGCGCTGTGTTCCGGCAGCGCTCCCGCAGTCGGTCACACGTTCGATACTCGACGAAGACCTTCCTCTCCCTTGTTCTAGCAGGCAGCGGAGGTTGTAGCACTCTCCTCGCGATTTCGGCAGCACAACGGCGTGGTACCAGAAGTAGAGGGGAGATCTCGCAGGGCTTCGCCTTAAGCCAGAGCGAGTATGGTGGAGTATGAGAGAGTCCCTCGACGATCTAGGGTTTAGACACGCCGAGGAGGGGGCTAGGCCGGCGGCTAGGGTTTCACCTAGGCGGCGGCGAGTGCCCTAGGGCCGGCGGCGGCTATGGAGGCGGCGGCGGTGGCTTGGTACTAGGGTTTGGAGGAGAGGATCTTGTGTGTCTAGGAGGGGAGCCCTGCCCCTCCTTTTATAGGTGGAGGGGCCGGCCAAGGGGAGGGGAGTCCCTCCCCAACTCGGCTTGGTGGTGCACCGGCGGTGGGAGGAGGAACTCCTCCCCCAAGTCGGTTTCCACCTCCCTCTCCACTTCCCAAAAATAGCCGTTTGACTTTCAAACTAGCCGTTTGACTTTTCAAACTAGGATTTGAATAAACCCTCTATTTTGTTCAGCGATGACACCGCGTACATGATGCAATCATACCAACTTGATATAACACATTCATGTACCCTTCCCCTCCGGAGTGTCGGACATTCCGGAACCTTCTAGAACATTCCCGATGAAAACACCGGAATCATTCTCCAACTCCGAAACGGGACTTTCCTTATATGAATCTTATTCTCCGGACCATTCCGGATCTCCTCGTGATATACCGAATCCCATTCGAGACTCCGAACAACATTCGGACTCTTTCTCATCATTCCATAACTACTCAAACAACGTCGAATCCTTAAGTGTGTCTCCCTACGGTTCGTGAATTATGCGGACATGATCGAGACACTTCTCCGATCAATAACCAATAGAGGAATCTGGAAATTCATATGGCTCCCACATATTTCTACGATTACTTTGCGATCGAATGAACCACTTACATACGACATCAATTTCCCTTTGTCTCACGATAATTTACTTATCCGAGGTTATGATCGTCGGTATCTCTGCATACCTAGTTCAACCTCGTTACCGATAAGTACTCTTTTCTCGTTCCCATGATATGTGATCCCTTGTGAGCCAGTCACATGCTTGCAAGCTAATTGGATGACATTTCACCGAGAGGGCCCAGAGTATATCTATCCGTCATATGGATGGACAAATCCCACTCTTGATCCATGTGTTTCAACCAATACTTTCCGAACACTCAATGCCACCTTTATAGCCACCCAGTTACGGTGTGGTGTTTGATGTCATCAAAGCATCCATCCGGTAAAGGTGATATGCATGATCTCATGGTCGAAGGAATTCGATTACTATGTATCAGAAAGCATATAGCAATTGAACTATTAAAATGACTTGATCTTTATGCTACGCTTATCTATAGGAGTATGTCCATCATATCATTCTCCTAACGATATGATCTTGTTGTTAATAACATCTCAATGTTCATGATAGGGAAACCACAATCATCTATTAACCAACAAGCTAGTATTATATAGAGGCTTTACTAGGGACTCTTATTTTAGTCTACAAATCACAAAAGTATTAATGTTTCCTTGTTAATACTATTATAGCATGAATGTAAACATTTATCATAAACACAAAGATATAATAATAACTATATTTATTATTGCCTCTAGGGCATATCTCCAACAGCAACTTGCAAGTCTTCATCAAGCGAGTGCGTGCAAGAGCAATCAAGATAGGTGTTCCATCTTGAGAAGGACAATATCGTATACATTAATATCAAGTGGAATATGCGCAAGGCAGAGGTATGATCTTGATAGGGTTTATTTCTTACCGGTCTCATGGTGTTAGTTGGGGAGACCGGTTTATAGGATAGACAACCGTACTATCAAGAGGGGCTCTCCAGTGAGTAACTCGATCATATCTTTCAGAGAGATCTCAAATCTTTGCACACCTTAGCATCATCCTTCCTTGGTTGTTATTTGGATCTTATCCATATGAGGTTCTAGAGCTTGTGGTAATATTCATAACAAGCCCTAGTTCATCAAAAAAGGATTTCCCCTTTATATCATATTGCGTTTTTGATCTTTGAGGTTTTTCGGTTTATCACCAAGAGAGGTATCTCACATTATAATACATGAAATGTTCTCTATTTTGGTTGGATAGCTCTTGTTGTCCTCTTTCCAACAAAATTGGTTTCGGGTCAATCGGAGTTTCCAAACTCTAGATATCGCCATTTGAAGTTTGCCTCTTATTTGGTCTAGACCGGAGTCTCCGGTCTGCATGGACCGGAGTCTCCAGTGTGGTCCGAGTGTCCTATCTGCATGGACCGGAGTCTCTGGTGTGGTCTGAAGTGTCCCCTGAAGTCCCCGGAGGGGGATCCATAATTCAGCCTGGGCCAGTCTGATGGGTGGTCCGGAGGCTAGTCCGGAGGTTGGGCAAGTCCTTGTTCACTGAACGTAACCAGTTATTGGATACCATTGGATTAGTGGTTCTCGAGAACTTTGCAGGCCTTAGTCTCAGAAATCTGGTGAGCATGTCAAATGCTGGAGAGTTATTCTGATTGTTGTTGTTGTTATTGTTATTGTTGTTGTTCTAGTTCTGGTTCTAGTTCTGCATGAACTGAGTCATCATCTGCATCAGTTGAGCTTGTGCTGTCATCAACTGCTGCATCTCGGGAGTGACGTTGTTGTTGTTTTGGTTGGGGTTGGCACGACGGGGAGGCATCTGTGGTTTCAATAAGGATAATAATGAGATACCCATAGATCCTTAACATGCACAATACATCACATAGAAACAATCACAATAACCAAACTCAAAATAACATAAGGTTTGAATGACATAACAACAGGTTTTGAAAATGCAAACACACCATATCAAGCCATCCACATGTTGGATGGTCATTGCGACTCAATAATCAAAGTATGGTAAATGAAAAGATAGTCGAGTAGTCTACACTACTCCTCCATGTTGACCTCCTCGTCAACAAGATCAAGACCTGCACTCTCCATGGCAGCCTTGTACTCCTCGACACTAGTGGTCAAGGCCTCAATCTTGGCTCTGAGGGCCCTCTTCTGTGAGCGAAGCCTCTCGATCACTCCCTACTAGTGCTCAAGCTCGAAGTCCTTAGCCTCTAACTCATCCTTCATCTCCCTGATCTTCTTGTTCCTGTCTTGGACTCTTTTCTCCTGGCTCTTGAACTTCTTGTCCTGGCTCTCAAATCTGGCCTCCATCTCTTTGACGACCTCATCTTGCTCCGCGAAGAGCTTGAAGGGAATATGCCCGAGAGGCAATAATAAAGTGGTTATTATCGTATTCCTTGTTTATGATACATTTTTATTTTGCATGCTATAATTGTATTAATACGGAAACGTTAATACATGTGTGTTTAATAAACAAAAAAGGAAGTTCCTATTTATGCCTCTCTTATAAACTAGCTCGTTGATTAACAAGATGATCAAAGTTTCCTGATCATGGACATTGGATGTTGTTAATAACGAGGTCACAACATTAGTGTAATGATGTGATGAACATTCATCTGAAGTATAACATTACGATCAAAGTCATTGAGTTTATATTGCTATAACAACTTACGAAGTGATCCTAATCCTTAGACCATGAGATCATGTCAATCACTAACACCGGAAGAGTTTCTCGATGACATCAAACGTCACACCGTAACTGGGTGATTATAAAGATGGCTTCAGAACTACTAAAGTGTTATGTTGAGACCCATGGATCGAGAGTGGAATTTGTTCATCCCGATGACGGATAGATATGCTCTGGGCCCTCTCGGTGATATCACATTGATTAGCTTGCAAGCAAGTGATTTGATCACTAGAATGTTATATCACGGGAACGAGAAAAGAGTGCATGTCGGTAACGAGATCAAACTAGGTATGGAGATACCGATGATCGAATCTCGGACATGTAATATATTGTGAAACAAAGGGATTAAGATACTAGCGTAAAAGGTTCACACGATCACAGAAGTCATCGTTGAATGTGTGGGAGTCAGTACGGATCTCCAGGTCCCGCTGCTGATTATTGATCGGAGAGGGGTCTCGATCATGTCTGCATTATTCGCGAACCATAGGGTGACACACTTAAGGGATACCGACACCATTCGGAGCAAATGATATGCCAGAGAAAGAAAAAGGAAAGCGCAGGAATTTATTTCACTAGACACCGAAACTGTTTCGGTTGAAATTGCTGAAACTGGTTCTGCATGTGAAATTGAAATGTTGTAAGGGGTTTTATGTGAATGTTTGTTAATTAATTCTGAATAAATAAATAAAAGATTTTTATTTAAATGAGAGCTTGCGTTAAATTTGATGGAAATTTAATGCATGTGAGTGGATTTTTGAGTGGAGGCTTTTTAATGGGAGTGGAGGCTTTTCATTTTGAGTGGGAGCTCCACCCACATGAATGTGGAAGAGGTGGGGGCAGCCCCATGGCTGGGCGCCATGCCCCTTGGGTGCCCCCGTCTCCCCTATAAAAGGCCCCCCTCTCCTCCTCTCAAAGCACACCTCCTCGCGAAGGATCTCTCTCCCCCCTTTAGAATTTCCCCATGGTCTCGGATCAGCGAGATACATGTTCCCGGTGGCTTTTTCTAGAAGGATTTGTTGCTTCCGCTGCTTCGCTGGAGCGAGGGCGCGGAGGTTGTCGGGGTACCCGTACGTGTGTGCGATCACGGATGCACCACTGCTTTGAGGTGCTGGACTTGATCGTGTTGGACCGGCTGGACCAGATGGACTTCATCACGATCTTGAGATCGGCAAGTGTTCGTCTACATCATCCACGAGTACAACCTCGTTAACGCTATTCGGTCTTCGAGGGTATGTATTCTATGGATGTATATCCACCCGTTGCTTGTATCTAGTAGATAGATCTTGGTACATAGTTGTTCCCATCGTAGGAATTTTTTTGTTTTCTATGATGCGAACCCTACAGTGGTATCAGAGCCGGATCTATGCGTAGATACTTTGCACGGGTAGTATACATATGAGTATGTGGGCGATGATGATCATTTTATTGCTTCTTAGTTGTACTTTGGATATTGGTGGCATAGTGGGATGAAGCGGCCTGGACAAACTTTACATGTCCTCGCACATGAGACCTGTTCCACGCTTGACATGCAACTAGTTTTGCATAAGTGCCTAGCGGGTGTCTGTCTCTCCTACTATAGTCAATATCTAATTTGCAACGAGTTGTCAACAATTTGGTTATCCTCGTTGTGGTTCATGTTCGTAGGTAAGAACGGTTCTATCTTCGAAAGCCCTAAACCACGTAAAACTTGCAATGGATAAATTAGAGGCGTCTAGTTTAGATTGTTGTTGGGCTAGTGTTATGATATGGTGATGTTGTAAGTAGAAGTATGAGATGATACTCTTACAACATACATAACGTGTAAACTCCATAGACCTTGGATTTACACATAAAGGTATGATAGTGATCATACCACGATGCACATGATAGAGATCATATGCGGGAACCATATCATTCCACTAATAAACATGTGATGTTTGATAGCATCTTATATTGCTTGTTTGGCGTTTTATTAGCATAATAAGATGATCCCTCATTTAGATATCAAGATAAAAATGTGTTCTTCCTTAAGTATGCACCGACAATGTTTCGTCGCTTCAAGACATCACGTGATGATCGGGTGTACTTGAATCCACGAGCACATCTCGGGTGTAAGACAGTTACACACGCGAATACTAAGGTTCTTACTTGGCGAGCCTAGCATGTACAGACATGGCCTCGGAACACGGACCGAAAGGTTAAGCATGAGTCATATAGTAGATATGATGCCCATTTGATGCTCGCCTTTGAAGCTACACCGACTCACGTGATGATCGGACTTCGTGTAGTGGATTTGGTTCATGTAATCACCAAAAAGGCACGAGGGATGTCGTTTTTGTGTGGGAGTTCATTTCTAATTTGGATTAGTAGAACTCAATTTATCATAAATTAAATCAAAGTGAATTTGCATAATTTGCTGTAGTCATTGGCATTCGTTCACCATCTTATGCATAGTTGTAATTGAGATAATAGAACTATAGAATTCTGGATAAATACTT
The DNA here is from genome assembly GCA_916181665.1 of Avena sativa. Classification (NCBI taxonomy): domain Eukaryota; kingdom Viridiplantae; phylum Streptophyta; class Magnoliopsida; order Poales; family Poaceae; genus Avena; species Avena sativa. The sequence continues at coordinate 41,535,422 of OV702285.1, read as the reverse complement.
TACGAACTGGTATCGTATTGTGTTGAGTGTCAATCTAAAGTTTAAAGTCCTATTGCAAACTTTCAGCAAAATTCTATTTACTCCGTGAAATTTAATAATTGGTATTAAATCGAGAGTAACAATTCCAGTGTTAGTATCTTAAGTATCATGTTTGCCTCCATGATTCTTGATTGTTTTAATATCAAGTTTATCTAGGAGCTGAAAGAATTGTTTCAGAAACCATCATGTGTGGCAGATATAACGATATCTGAAACAATTTTTTGGTTGCAATATGATAGAGTATAATATATGTTCTCATATTGGATGAGAATTTACGAAGATTGGAGATGCTAGACATCCTAATCATCCAAAAGGGTTTTGGAAAGTAACGTTATACTCACGATTCATCTTTATAAGCTACAATAGCTTGATCATGAAAGTCGTCATGATAAGGATGAATAGAAGATGTATGTAAAGTGTTTACTACACTAAAAGATTACTAAAGAATGGATTTTGAAAGAACGTCGATCATTTGATGATGGTGATCTACTTCAAAGTGCAAGTCCAAAGGTATTATTATTTGAATATACACGCTTTGGACTATGTGTCATGTATATGGCGCCACTTTTGATGTTGATAGATTCTTTTAAAAGGAAAAGGAAATGCTGAAAGAGAATCTATAAAATATATTTGGTAGAAAATAAAAGATTGGAAATATCCAATTTAGGTATATGGATGATATACATGTTATGGTTGTATTCTTTGCTTGTTAAACAATGTGGTTCTTGGGTATTGGATACCGAATTGGTTGGTATGAAATTTCATACGGAACGACGCAATTCATAAACCACAATGGCCTAAATAACTAGCAAGAGAATATGTGATGATGTTCATCGAAAACAAACAAACCGTTGTTTGTATTTCTCGTTGACATCAAAGCTTGACTTCAAGATTTGTTTTAATAATTGTTATTTGAATCAGGTATTATGAGAACAAAGGTTGTTCAAATAATTATCGTATTCCATATAAGATGGATGATTTACAAATCTAGTTGGAGAAATCACATCCATAAAACCTAATGCTAAAATGTCGCAAGACAAATGATTGAAAGATCACTTACGAAGTGACATCGCTGTTTAAATTATATTGGAAAGAAAATATGAAGAATCTCCATATTCATGGATTTTTGGAGTCTTTGATTTGATCAAGTGATGCTTGTGAGACTTTCCTCGGGATAATTAAAACTTCGTTCAAAGGCCAAAGAAGAACGAACGACTAAAATATTGGAATTTATACATATTGATGTATGTAGTCCATTATGTATAGTCGTAAGCGATGGGTTTCAACTTCATATACTTTCTCCGGAAATTTGAGTGAATGTTCACTTAATGAGAAAGAAGTATGAAATATTTGAAAACGTTCAAAGAATTTCAAGATGAAGTGAAAATCATTGTGACAAGAAAATAAATGGTTTATGATTTTATCGTAAGGGATTTATTTGAGTTACAAGTGTAACAAGAAAAATAAATGAATTATGATTTATCATAAAGGGATTTATTTGAGTTGCAAGTTTAGCAAAACACCTAGATTTACATTTCCAGAAACACCATAGGAGTATGGAGTGTTTGAGATTTGTAATGAAACCTTGTTTGACATGGTTGGATCAAAGGTGTTATTTATAAAACTTCCATTATGTTTTAAAAGATTAAAGCTTTAGAGACTACCGCTTTTACACTGAAAAGAGCTCCATCTTGATCCGTTGAAATGACACCATATGAGTTATAGTTTGGGGTAAAACCCAAGTTGTCCTTTCTTAAATTTTGGTATGCTAAACATAAGTAAGATGTTTACAACCAAAGTTGGATGAGCATGTCTTTGTAGGTTATTTCGAATAACAATTGGTTATTCCTCCATAACACCGAGGACAAAGGGGTTTGTCGCTTGAAATGTGAAGTTTCTTGGAGAAGGAATTTTTCGTAAAAGTTAAGTGGGAGGACAATAGAACTTTGATAAGGTTAACGAACCTTAGATATATGTGCTGAGTTGCGCAGCGCCGGAAATCGTTCCGAAGGCTGCCATAATGCTCATAGCTTATGTGCCTCAAAGGTTGTGGTCACGGAGATCTAAGTTCCTATTGAACCAAGTAGGTCGGTTAAACAATCAAATGCTAAGATTTGAGAGTAAATCATTATTGTTTTACAATGATGAACCGAATACATACAAAGAATCGATGATGGGCCCTGACTCCGTTAAATGGCTTGAAGCCATAAAATCCGTGATAAGTCCATACACGATAAATCAAGTTTTGAACTTGGAAGACCCTCCGGAAAGGTGTAAAAACCTATCGGTCGTATTTGGATCTATAAAGAAACAGACATGGATGTTTCACATCTATGAAATAGTCGACATGTCGTAAAGTATTTTATGACAATGTTCAAGGAGTTGAGTATGACAAGATTTGATCTTTCATAGCGATATGTAGTCTGGACGGATTAAAGTAGCAACCACTACATATTATTTGGTATATGGTAGATGAATAAACAAAACAAAGTTCTTCTAATAGAATGGTTACCTAGGACGTGTACATGACACGGTCCAAAGGGTTTTGTTAAATTCAAAGGATGCTAAAAAGGGCATGCAAACTTCAATGGTTGAAGTAAGCATCGCGGAGTTGGAATCTTCACCATGATGAAAAAGGAGTTTTTCATCAGGAGACGATGAAGATGCTTGCATTTGGAAGAAATTAAGTGGGAGCGCTGAGACACATTTCTAATACATTATGTGGATGGCATCTTATTGATTAGAAATGATGTATATTTTCTTGACAAAGGTTAAGAATTTCATTTCGATGAAATACTTAGGCAAAACCCGAATATTTAAGCATGAATGTCTATAGTGGATAGACTGTGACGCTAATATGGTTGTGCCAAACGTACATATATGAGATATTGAAGGAGTTCAATATAGAAACAACAAGAAATGGTTCTTGTCGCATGGAAAAGAATTGAATCAAGATTCAAGTGTATCGACACTTGATAAGTGAAACAAGATTCAAGTGCTTTGACACTTGATGAGTGAAATCACGAGAATGTTTTGATCAATCATACCATGATATGTACACATCCAAATATGTCCTATGCTCTAAGTGTTATGAGCATATACCAGAATGAATCATAAAATGATCATTGGACGATAGTGAGGATATTCTTATGATCTTTTGGAAGAACTAAGAATATATTTGTGTAGAGGTGACAAACAATTACAAATAGTTCATTGTAAAGCGTTACATTGATACTAGTTTTGTCACAAGATACAAATTAAGTTTATCTCAATTTAAACTATGGGTGGCACAATGTAATGGAAAGGAGATTCCATGATGGATTTGGAAGAGTTCCAAAGTTAAGACATTGTGACGAATACTACAACAAAAGGCTAAGTATATGACTGGTATAGTAGCAGCAAAGGAGGGAATTTGTGTCAAGTAGTTTGTTATCAAACTAAGGTGTGGTTCGCAACGGGCTAACACTAAAGATATATTGTGTGACAATAGTATCGATGTGTTTTAACCCCAAGGAACTAAAGGTCTCACCAAAAGACCAAATTTATACAATGCCATCTCATTGGAGAATGAGTGATGCGTGAAGACGCAAAGACATGCAAATACACACGAACCTGAAAGCATCAGATCCGTAGATTATGTTAACCACTTGCAGTTGCGTATATGGAACACCAGAAAGCCATAGGTGTTCAATACGCAAAGTTTTCAAACTAGATTATTGTCTCTAGTGCAAGTGGGAGACTGAAGGGAATATGCCCGAGAGGCAATAATAAAGTGGTTATTATCGTATTCCTTGTTTATGATAAATGTTTATTTTGCATGCTATAATTGTATTAATACGGAAACGTTAATACACGTGTGTTTAATAAACAAAAAAGGAAGTTCCTAGTTATGCCTCTCTTATAAACTAGCTCGTTGATTAACAAGATGATCAAAGTTTCCTGATCATGGACATTGGATGTTGTTAATAACGACGTCACAACATTAGTGTAATGATGTGATGAACATTCATCCGAAGTATAGCATTACAATCAAAGTCATTGATTTTATATTGCTATAACAACTTACGAAGTGATCCTAATCCTTAGACCATGAGATCATGTCAATCACTAACACCGGAAGAGTTTCTCGATGACATCAAACGTCACACCGTAACTGGGTGATTATAAAGATGGCTTTAGAACTACTAAAGTGTTATGTTGAGACCCATGGATCGAGAGTGGAATTTGTTCATCCCGATGACGGATAGATATGCTCTGGGCCCTCTCGGTGATATCACATTGATTAGCTTGCAAGCAAGTGATTTGATCACTAGAATGTTATATCACGGGAACGAGAAAAGAGTGCATGTCGGTAACGAGATCAAACTAGGTATGGAGATACCGATGATCGAATCTCGGACATGTAATATATCATGAAACAAAGGGATTAAGATACTAGCGTAAAAGGTTCACACGATCACAGAAGTCATCGTTGAATGTGTGGGAGTCAGTACGGATCTCCAGGTCCCGCTACTGATTATTGATCGGAGAGGGGTCTCGATCATGTCTGCATTATCGCGAACCGTAGGGTGACACACTTAAGGGATACCGACACCATTCGGAGCAAATGATATGCCAGATAAAGAAAAAGGAAAGCGCAGGAATTTATTTCACTAGACACCGAAACTATTTCGGTTGAAATTGCTGAAACTGGTTCTGCATATGAAATTGAAATGTTGTAAGGGGTTTTATGTGAATGTTTGTTAATTAAAGTAATTAACAAAATTCTGAATAAATAAATAAAAGAATTTTATTTAAATGAGAGCTTGCATTAAATTTGGTGGAAATTTAATGCATGTGAGTGGATTTTTGAGTGGAGGCTTTTTAATGGGAGTGGAGGCTTTTCATTTTGAGTGGGAGCTCCACCCACATGAATGTGGAAGAGGTGGGGGCAGCCCCATGGCTGGGCGCCATGCCCCTTGGGTGCCCCCCTCTCCTCCTTTCAAAGCACACCTCCTCTCGAAGGATCTCTCTCCCCCCTTTAGAATTTCCCCATGGTCTCGGATCAGCGAGATACATGTTCCCGGTGGCTTTTTCTGGAAGGATTTGTTGCTTCCGCTGCTTCGCTGGAGCGAGGGCGCGGAGGTTGTCGGGGTACCCGTACGTGTGTGCGATCACGGATGCACCACTGCTTTGAGGTGCTGGACTTGATCGTGTTGGACCGGCTGGACCAGATGGACTTCATCACGATCTTGAGATCGGCAAGCGTTCGTCTACATCATCCACGAGTACAACCTCGTTAACGCTATTCGGTCTTCGAGGGTATGTATTCTATGGATGTATATCCACCCGTTGATTGTATCTAGTAGATAGATCTTGGTACATAGTTGTTCCCATCGTAGGAATTTTTTTGTTTTCTATGCTGCGAACCCTACAGAGCTTGTCCTTCTCCCGCAGCTGAACCTGGAGCTTGTCATTGCTAAGCATGATGTTGGTCCTATCAGTGTCAGGGTGTCTAATAATACCCTCTAGGTCCTGAAGGTACAAACGAATTGGCTCCATCGTCTCTCTAGTAGCGTCGTCGTACTCTACAGACTCACCCTCCTTGTTGTGTCTCCCGAACGGGTGAAAGTAGAGACCTCTAAGCTCGGTGGAGTGCCTCCCAACCAGGCGTCCAAGTAACTCCTGCATGACTACATCTAAGCCTCTCTCCTTGTCATCATGCATCAGCTTGAAGGTTATAGCCTCTGTGGGTGGCTCTGCCTGGCGTCCCGGCTGTGTGACTCTGAAGCCCCATAGGTCCTTCCTCTCAAACTTGGTGAGCTGAAGTGTCGTGATACTAGGAAGTGGAAGGTTGAGCACACTAGTGAGATCAATGAAACGAGTACCAAAACGAGTTCCCTTGAACTCCTCGGCAATGCTGATAACAATGTTAGGCATCTATTTTTATAAGATAGAGAAAGGTTAGAATTGAAGGGTTTCACGGCATAGTAAATCAAAATTTTCTACGGATGCGAACAGAGGGAAAGCCAAGATCTAATCTAGGAGATGCAATCAACGAGAGAGATTGGATTAGATCTTCATACCCTTGAAGATTCGCACATCGGAACGTTCGTCGGAACGTGGGTGATGTAGTCGTACTCGCTTCTCCTCCTCGCGATCCGATCCGATCTAGCACCACAAGTGGCGGTGCCTCCGTGAGATGCACACGTGCAGCACCTCGACGTATCCTCCTTCCTCGGACCAGCAACTATGGTGGAGAGATAGATTGGATCTACAACACGACGGCGTGGTGTATATGGTGGAGAATTTCTGCAGCAGGGCTTCGCCTACAAACAGTCGGGAGGGAGAGAGGAAAGCTAGCAAGGCGGCTAGGGTTTGGAGGAGAGGTGTAGGGGGTTGGTGCGCCCCCACCCCTCTTTATATAGAGGGGGGCGCAGCCCTAGCCCCTCCCCCAAGCCCAAAGGATAAGGAGTGGGGGGGGCATGGACTCTCCCCTCTTCTAGAAACCCTATCTCTAGTTTAAACGATTTAAACTCTCTAGGATCGGCTGGGCCCTATGGGGCCTTGTGCCCCTGGCCCAATGCGGCCAGGACACTCCCTCATAGGCCCATTCCCCCTCCCGGAAGGTGGGGCCACGTTGGTTCCCTTCCGGAAGGTTCTAGAAGCTTCCGGTACAATACCGATTAACCCGGAACAATTCCAAACTCCAAAAACTGCACTGCCTTATATGAATCTTATTCTCCGGACCATTCCGGAACCTCTCGTGATGTCCCGGATCCCATCCGAGACTCCGAACAAAAATTCATAAACCAATTATCCAATCTATCCTAGCGTCGAGACACGTTAAGTGTGTGACCCTGCGGGTTCGAGAATATGCAGACATGATCTTCTATCAATAATCAACAGCGGGGTCTGGGCACCCATATTGACTCCCACACATTCATCGATGATCATATCGGATGAACCACGATGTCAGGATTCAAACAATCCCATATATATATTTCCTTCGTCTCGTGATATTTTACTTGCCCGAGATTCGATCGTCGGTACCGTCATACCTAGTTCAATCTCGTTCACAGCAAGTACTTTACTCGTTCCGTAATCCGATATCACTTTGTGATTAACTCCTTAACCACATGCTTGCAAGCGGTGTTGATATCGATTACCGAGTGGGCCCGAAGTATATCTCTCCGACTTGGGAGGGACAAATTCCATCTCGATACATACAACCCAACAGATACTTTCCGATCACCTGAGAGACACCTTTATGATCACCCTCTCATAGGATGACGTTTGATGACCTCAAAGCTTTCTTCCGGTACCAGGGAGTTGCATTATCTCATGGTCTAAGGAATACAATATTTGACATAGGAAAAGCTTCGCAAAGATGAACACGATGAAACGATCTAATTGCTTCGCTTAGTTTGGGTCTGTCCATCATATCATTCTCCTAATGATATGATCTCATTATCAATTGACAACTCATGTCTATGGTTAGGAAACCTTAACCATCATTGATCAATGAGCTAGTCCTTAGAGGCGTACCAGGGACACGGTGTTGTTCACAAACCACACAAGTATTAATGTTTCCGCTTAATACAATTCTAGCATGGAATATAAACTTTATCATGAACAAGAATTATAATAATAACATCTTTATTATTGCCTCTAGGGCATAATTCCAACAGTCTCCCACTTGCACTAGAGTCAATAATCTAGTTTACATCTGGCAACAATCTCACACCCATGGCACTGAGGTGTTGATCATGTTTTACACGTGGAAGAGGTTTAGTCAATGGATCTGCGACATTCAGATCCGTATGTACTTTGCTAATCTTCAGATCTCCATCTGCTATATAATCTCGAATTATATGAAACTTGCGGTTGATATGCTTGGTCTTTGGATGATATCTTGGTTCCTTAGCGAGTGCTATGGCGCCAGTGTTGTCACACAATATCTCCAGTGGGTCCAATGCACTTGGAACCACGCCAAGCTCAGTGATGAAGTTTCTGATCCAAACTCCTTCACTTGACGCTTCTGCAGCAGCCATGTATTCCGCTTCCACTGTAGATCCCGCGATCACGCTTTGCTTGCAGCTTCTCCAGCTCACAGCTCCTCCATTCAAAATATAAACGTATCATGTCTAAGATTTGGAATCATCCTTGTCGGTGTCGAAACTAGCATCGACGTAACCTTTTACGACAAGCTGTTCATCACCCCCATAGACTAAGAACATTTCTTTAGTTCTATTTAGGTACTTTAGGATGTTCTTCACGGCTGTCCAGTGTTCCACTCCTGGATCACTTTGATATCTGCTCGTCAAACTAAGAGCATTGGACACATCCGGTCTAGTACACAGCATGGCATACATGATGGAACCTATGGCCGAGGCATAAGGCACTTTGCTCATAGCTACCCTATCATTTACCGTAGCTGGACACTGAGCCTTGCTCAATATCTTACCTGACAACATAGGCACTGAACCTTTCTTTGCCTTATCCATTCTGAACATTTTCAGAACTTTGTCTAGGTATGTACTCTGGCTTAAAGCTATCAGGCGTCTTTGTCTATCTCTATAGATTTTGATGCCCAATATATAAGCAGCTTCACCTAGGTCTTTCATTGAAAAACACTTGTTCAAATAACTCTTCACATCGTTAAGCATGTTGATGTCATTTCCGATAATCAATATGTCATCCACATATAGTACCAGAAACGTCACCGAGCTCCCACTCACTTTCTTGTAGATACAAGCTTCGTAGCAATTTGGAACAAATCCAAAACTCTTGATCACTTGATCAAAACGAAGGTTCCAACTCCGAGATGCTTGCTTCAGTCCATAAATGGAACGCTGAAGTTTGCATACTTTACTAGCATCCTTAGGATCGACAAAACCTTCGGGTTGCATCATATACAACTCTTCATCAATGTTCCCATTGAGGAAAGCAGTCTTGACATCCATCTGCCATATTTCATAATCATGAAACGCGGCAATTGCTAATAAAATCCGAATGGACTTAAACATCGCTACGGGAGAGAAAGTCTCATCGTAGTCAACACCTTGAACTTGTCGAAAACCTTTTGCGACAAGCCGTGCTTTATAGACGGTAACATTACCATCCGCGTCCGTTTTCTTCTTGAATATCCATTTGCACTCAACGGCCTTTCGGTCGCTAGGAGGATCCACCAAAGTCCATACTTGGTTTTTGCTCATGGATCCCAATTCGGATTTCATGGCTTCCAGCCATTTCTCAGAGTCTGGGCTCATCATCGCTTCCTCATAGTTCGTAGGTTCACTGTCTTCTACCAACAAGACAGTCAAGACAGGGTTGCCATACCACTCAGGAGGGGCACGCGACCTTGTCGACCTGCGACGTTCAGTAGCAGCATCGTCCGAAGCTTCATGATCCGTGTCATTAGCTTCCTCTATTGTTGGTGCAGGCGGCACTGGAACAATTTCAGGTGCTGCGCTACTCTCCAATTCAAGAGAAGGTTCAATAACCTCGTCTAGCTCTACTTTCCTCCCACTCACTTCTTTCGAGAGAAACTCCTTCTCAAGAAAGGAACGTTCTTTGCGACAAACACTTTGCCTTCGGTTCTGTGATAGAAGGTATACCCAATAGTTTCCTTAGGGTATCCTATGAAGACGCATTTCTCCGCTTTGGGTTCGAGCTTGTCCGGCATCAACTTCTTGACGTAAGCTTCGCATCCCCAAACTTTAAGAAACGACAACTTAGGTTTAGCACCAAACCACAGTTCATACGGTGTCGTCTCAACGGATTTAGATGGGGCCCTATTTAAAGTGAATGCAGCGGTTTCTAATGCATAACCCCAAAATGATAACGGCAAATCAGTAAGAGACATCATTGATCGGACCATATCTAATAGGGTTCGATTCCGGCGTTCAGACACACCATTGCGCTGTGGTGTTCCGGGTGGCGTGAGTTGTGAAACGATTCCACTTGCTTTAAGATGCGTGAGAAAATCATAACTCAAATATTCACCTCCACGATCGGATCGTAGAAACTTAATCTTTCTGTTACGATGGTTCTCCACTTCATTCTGAAATTCCTTGAACTTTTCAAATGTTTCAGATTTATGTTTCATTAAATAGATATACCCATATCTACTTAAGTCATCGGTAAAAGTGAGGAAATAGCGATATCCACCGCGCGTCGAAACACTCATCGGTCCGCATACATCGGTATGTATGATTTCCAACAAGTCCGTTGCTCGCTCCATCATACCGGAGAACGGGGTTTTGATCATCTTGCCCATGAGGCATGGTTCGCATGTGTCAAATGATTCAAAATCAAGAGACTCCAAAAGTCCATCAGAATGGAGTTTCTTCATGCGCTTTACACCAATATGACCTAGACGACAGTGCCACAAATAAGTAGTATTATCACTATCTACTTTGCATCTCTTAGCCTCAATGTTATGGATGTGTGTTTCATCCCTTTCGAGATTTAGAAGAAATAAACCATTTACAAGAGGTGCATGACCATAAAAGATGTTACTCATATAAATAGAACAACCATTATTCTCCGATTTAAATGAATAACCGTCTTGCAATAAACACGATCCAGAAATAATGTTAATGCTCAACACAGGCACATAATAACATTTATTAAGGTTTAAAACTAATCCCGAAGGTAAAACTAAGGAGAGCGTGCCGACGGCCATCACATCAACTCTTGATCCGTTGCCAACGCGCATCGTCACCTCATCCCTCGCAAGCCGCCGTCTATTCCGTAGCTCCTGTTTCGAGTTACAAATATTAGCAACTGAACCGGTATCAAATACCCAGGCACTACAACGAGGGCTAGTAAGGAAAATATCAATAACATGTATATCAAATATACCTTTGATGGTGCCAGCCTTCTTGTCCGCTAAGTACTTCGGACAGTTGCGCTTCCAGTGACCCTTGTCCTTGCAATAGAAGCACTCAGTGTCCGGCTTAGGACCAGACTTGAGCTTCTTCTTAGCAGGAGCATTGCGCTTGCCGCCGCCCTTCTTGAAGGGCTTCTTTGCTCCCTTACCTTTCTTAAAGGAGGGCTTGTTGACCATCAACACATGATTATCCTTCTTGATGTCCACCTCCGCAGCCTTCAGCTTTGCGAAGAGCTCGGTGATCGTATCAGTGGAGCCAATCTGATTATGAGTCACTACAAAACTTTTGTAGCTGGGAGGGAGTGATTGCAGAACTCTGTCAATCTTGAGCTCCTCTGGAATCGTCCATTCCAGTTGCTCAAGGCGTTGAGTGTAGCCCGACATCTTTATGGCGTGCTCACTAACGGAACTCCCTTCCTCCATCTTGCAGTTAAAGAACTTCTCAGAGATCTCATATCTCTCAGAACGGGCTTGAGTCTGAAACATGGTTTTCAGCTCCTCGAGAATCTCAAAGGGCCCGGGATACTCTTCAAAACGATTTTGAAGCTCCGGTTCCATAGCAAACAACATGGTGCTCTTAATCACACCATAATCATCTTTGCGCGACTGATAGACAACTTTCTCATCAGCCGGCGCAGTTGCAGCAGGGGTGTCACCTAACGCTTTCCCAAGGACATAGTCCTTTTGTCCGCCAGACAGAATGATTCTTAGATTGCGGAACCAATTGGTGAAGTTAGACCCATTGTTTCTAAGCTTTTCCTTCTCAGCAAAAACGTTGAAGTTGAAGTTGGACTTGGCCATGTGATCTACAGTATTGGCAAGTACAATTTAGACTATGTTCATGATAAATAGTTCAACTTAATCAAATTACTAGATGAACTCCCACTAAATTCAACATCCCTCAAGTTGTTTAGTGAACACGATCCAAATTCACCACACCTAATCCGATCATCACGAGAAGAGATGTGGTTTCAATGGTGGACACCAAGTGTCGATCATATCATTCATATGACTCATGCTTAACCTTTCGGTTCTTGTGTTCCGAGGCCATGTCTGTACATGCTAGGCTCGTCAAGCTAGACCCAAGTATTTCCGCGTGTGCAAAACTGGCTTGCACCCGTTGTATGTGAGCGTAGAGTCTATAGCACCCGATCATCACGTGATGCTTGGACACGACACGAACTTTCGCAACGGTGCATACTCGGGGAGAACACAGTTTTTATCTTGATCTTTAAGTGAGGAATCATCTTATAATGCTACCGTCGCGATCTAAGCATAATAAGATACATAAAAGGATAAACATCACATGCATATAACTTTATGTGACATGGTATAGCCAATATTCGCGCAATGATCTCCATCTTGTGCGTTCCGGCATGATCTCCATCACTCCACCATGATTGCCTCCACCACGAATAGCAACTACAACTATTGCTAACTACTTAGCGATAAAGTAAAGTTATTACATGGCGTATAAGAAGTTGACTCGCAGGTCATACACAATTATAAAGACAACCATATGGCTCCTGCCGGTTGTGTACTCATCGACATGCAAGTCGTGAAACATTACAAAACATGATCATCGCATACATTATACACATCACATGTTGGGCCATACCATATCACAGAAAACACTCCCTGCAAAAACAAGTTAGACGCCTCTACTTTGTTGTTGCATGTTTTACGTGGCTTATGGGAGTAGATGCTAAGAACGATTCTTACCTACGGAAAGCCACAACGGTGATATTATGGTTGCCAAACTCCGGTGTTAATCCCATGACAACTATAGTGAGAGAAACTGACATCCACCAGCCGCATGTGTGGTACAAGCCACACATCAAGTGCGGAGCCGGTCTCGCGAACGACGTCGCGTAAGGTTGGCCTGGACCGCTTCAATCTCACTATCCCGCGTCATAAGAAGAACACAAACAAGAGGCTTGCAACAGAAAACATCAACGCCCGCAACAACCATGTTGCGTTCTACTCGTGAAACACATCTACGCATAGATCTAGCTCTGATACCACTGAAGGGTTTCGCGGCATAGTAAATCAAAATTTTCTACGGATGCGAACAGAGGGAAAGCCAAGATCTAATCTAGGAGATGCAATCAACGAGAGAGATTGGATTAGATCTTCATACCCTTGAAGATTCGCACAGCGGAACGTTCGTCGGAACGTGGGTGATGTAGTCGTACTCGCTTCTCCTCCTCGCGATCCGATCCGATCTAGCACCACAAGTGGCGGTGCCTCCGTGAGATACACACGTGCAGCACCTCGACGTCTCCTCCTTCCTCGGACCAGCAAGTATGGTGGAGAGATAGATTGGATCTACAACACGACGGCGTGGTGTATATGGTGGAGAATTTCTGCAGCAGGGCTTCGCCTACAAACAGTCGGGAGGGAGAGAGGAAAGCTAGCAAGGCGGCTAGGGTTTGGAGGAGAGGTGTAGGGGGTTGGTGCGCCCCCACCCCTCTTTATATAGAGGGGGGGCGCAGCCCTAGCCCCTCCCCCAAGCCCAAAGGATAAGGAGTGGGGGGGCATGTACTCTCCCCTCTTCTAGAAACCCTATCTCTAGTTTAAATGATTTAAACTCTCTAGGATCGGCTGGGCCCTATGGGGCCTTGTGCCCCTGGCCCAATGCGGCCAGGACACTCCCTCATAGGCCCATGCCCCCTCCCGGAAGGTGGGGCCACGTTGGTCCCCTTCCGGAAGGTTCTAGAAGCTTCTGGTACAATACCGATTAACCCGGAACAATTCCGAACTCCAAAAACTGCACTGCCTTATATGAATCTTATTCTCCGGACCATTCCGGAACCTCTCGTGATGTCCCGGATCCCATCCGAGACTCCGAACAAAAATTCATAAAGCAATTATCCAATCTATCCTAGCGTCGAGACACGTTAAGTGTGTGACCCTGCGGGTTCGAGAATATGCAGACATGATCTTCTATCAATAATCAATAGCGGGGTCTGGGCACCCATATTGACTCCCACACATTCATCGATGATCATATCGGATGAACCACGATGTCAGGATTCAAACAATCCCATATATATTCCCTTCGTCTCGCGATATTTTACTTGCCCGAGATTCGATCGTCGGTACCGTCATACCTAGTTCAATCTCGTTCACAGCAAGTACTTTACTCGTTCCGTAATCCGATATCACTTTGTGATTAACTCCTTAACCACATGCTTGCAAGCGGTGTTGATATCGATTACCGAGTGGGCCCGAAGTATATCTCTCCGACTTGGGAGGGACAAATTCCATCTCGATACATACAACCCAACAGATACTTTCCGATCACCTGAGAGACACCTTTATGATCACCCTCTCATAGGATGACGTTTGATGACCTCAAAGCTTTCTTCCGGTACCAGGGAGTTGCATTATCTCATGGTCTAAGGAATACAATATTTGACATAGGAAAAGCTTCGCAAAGATGAACACGATGAAACGATCTAATTGCTTCGCTTAGTTTGGGTCTGTCCATCATATCATTCTCCCAATGATATGATCTCATTATCAATTGACAACTCATGTCTATGGTTAGGAAACCTTAACCATCATTGATCAATGAGCTAGTCCTTAGAGGCGTACCAGGGACACGGTGTTGTTCACAAACCACACAAGTATTAATGTTTCCGCTTAATACAATTCTAGCATGGAATATAAACTTTATCATGAACAAGAATTATAATAATAACATCTTTATTATTGCCTCTAGGGCATAATTCCAACAAGAATCAACACAAGTAGAGAAAATTCACAAGACAAAATAACACAAGCACATCTTTAACAACAAACACACAAGCCATGGCATACACCAATCCATTACAAACACCAAGGTTCAACATAACTTAGACAAATTTTTGAAGTAAAAACGACAAGTGTGGTGGTCCAACTAACGGAGTACGTTACAATTCTCACTCACTAGACAAAATAGCTATCAGGGCATCCTTAGTGGCCATCTGTCTATCTTGATCACAAGAATCCCATATTAAGTCTATGATGTCTCCCCTTAGTTTTTGATTGGTATCTTCTAAATCTTGGGTATGCTTCTTTTCTTCTCTAAGGTCATTTTGAGTATTGAGCATTCTACACTTGAGTCTATCACCAAGCTCCTTGATGGCATTCCATGATGCATCTCTTGCAGAGTCAAATAATGTTGTGTGAATTTTAGAGTTGGTGACCATGCAGAACCCTGACTCCTTGTGGTTGTCTTCCTTGTTTTTGTACAAGTGAAGTTGCACCCACCAATACTCTTCTCCTTCATCCATCAGAGGGAATCCCTTGTACACAGTTGCACCATGTATCCCCATGGTAACCATAAGGTTCTTGAGTGCCTTGGGAAATTCAGTCTCACACTCCAAAGTCATGGTCATGAGTGGTCCCTTCCTGACGGCTTCGTTGATGGAGTTCATCTACAAATTGAGATGAGAAAGAATATTAGAAAAGTTTACGAGAAGAAAAGACAAGTGTGGATTTTTTTCAAAGTGTTGAAATTTTTCCTTAGTGATTTTTTAGTCTAATCCAACCTAGGGTCATAATCCTACAGGCAACACAGTGCTCTGATACCATCTGTAAGACCCCACCTTTGTAAAGGTAAAGGTCCCTATGATTGCAATGCTAGTCCCTGGATCAAATGCTAGCATCCACAGTTTAAGATGAAGTACACAGAAACAAAGGTCATTATTACATCGTCATTCCAGAGATAACATAGTCTTTTACAACTCCATAGCCAAAGGCTAGAGAAAGAGTTCAACTTAACAAAAATAAAATAAAGTCTTCATCTTCATGTGCCACAGGCAGACATGTTGAGTATAGACTCATAACCCTATTCCTCATCAGAGTAACCTGCAACATCACAAGTTACAGCCACAGTGGGTCGATACATTGGAATAGTATTGGCAAGTGATACCTTAGTAGAATAATAGTTTCTAGCTTCTATATGAATTTGGCTAAGTGTAGCTTAGGCTTGATTTGCTCAAAATAGATTTTGCCTATCAATTGAAAACACTAAGTTTTTGTTTGACAAAAACTCCCAAGGAACCACCAATAGACATTGGTGAACCTTTTGTTCAACCACAAGTTTTTAACTTAGAAATTGGGATGAGGAGATCCTTGATAGCTTCAGTGTCTTGATGCTCAAATTGTCCTTTACCGGGGACACGGCTAAGTACTTAGATTTTTCCTTCTCGAGAGGTGGTGCACTTTCCCCACAAGACTTGACATTCATCAAGACGAGACCTTTCAGAAGCCTTCCCTTAGACCAAATGGACGCGTTCCAACCTATCACCCTACCACCAACTGTCCAAATGGCTAAGTTATTGCAACCTATATGATCAAGTCAGAGCCCATATGCCATGTGGTTGCACTAGAAGCTTCTGAACACTAAGTATCTCAAATCCCTTTGTTCCTTGGTGGCTTTCCACAAGTGTGATACACAAGGTAAACCATAGACATGGGCCTTGTGTAACCACTCAACACAAACCATCATACCATTCCACCCAGGTGATTCATTCACTTAGTTGTTTTTATTAAGCAAAAACACAAGTCAAAAGACTTAGTAAAAATTTCCATAGCATGAATATATTCCACCCTTTTTTGCTACTATCTAGGCTAAGCATGGCAATATATCAAGTATCTTAACTTAGAGAAAATTCTAGCAGGTCTACAACTACTAGGGTTTCCCAAGCATAGCAAATAGATACTTAGCAAAATATCATGCAAGCCCTATACAAAATATCACTAATGCATAGTCAAAATATTGGGACAAAAATATGAAGCACCACTTGCCTTGGTAGTTGGGGGAGTAGCAACAATCTTCACAATCACAATCACCACTAGCACCAAAATCTACACATAAAATGATAGCACCAATTTACATTCAGAATAATTCAAGCAAAAATATATGAATGCATGCAAATGCTATGTGATGATTTTTCTCAAACCAAACAAGACAATTAAACAGTACTAAACATTAATTTAAACTTTTATAGACTAAATAGACTCAAAATAGCTTTTTAAACATTTTCCAAATAATTTTTATACACAAAATAAGCCTACAAATGTCTCAGCATGAAATTCTATTTTAACAGAAGCAAATCTCAAAACAAAGCCTACAGATGTGTAGGATTTAATTTTGTTATTTCATTGATATATTATTTGCATTTTTTGGATAAACATAACAAAAGTTATTGAATTTACAAGTTTAATCATCTAATTAAATCAAATCTGAATTTTAAAAAGAAAACCCAGACACGCGGCGCCTTCTGATTGGCGCGTACCGGTTCGCGCTGGATCACGCTCCTGCACCTTTAGATTTAAATGAGATCTAGCGGCTTAGATCTGCCCGTACCCTTTCGGGCTGGCGTCTAATCTAGACCACTGGATCTAGATCTAGTGGATCAAATCGTCCCTACCCTAAATCGGCGGCGCTCATGGCCACAGCGGCAACGACGACTCTGTTGATGATGGTTCAGCATAGCTAGGGGGTAGGAGAGGGGGTGCTGGTGCTTACCGAGGTCGCAAGGATGTGGGGATGCTCAACGTGGACGCGGTTGGGGCGGGGGCGTGCTGTATTAGTGGCTAGAGCTCGTCGGAGTTGCTGGAAGCGTCGGGCACGTGGTGGCAGAGACGCTGACGACGCTATGGATCGCCCTAGCACAAACCAGGGGCATTAGGACGTGCGCAGGGTCTAGGCGAACACGACAAGGGTAGGCAGAAGGCAAGGGGCGCTCGGATTGTACCTAGATCCTTCACCGGAGTTGAGAGGCGCTTCTGCCGTTCGCGTAGCTCGACGAAGACGACGACCTGGGTCCAGGCAAACCAGAGGAATTAGGCGAAGCGCATGAGCAAGGGGAGTTCTGCAGTAAGTAGCAGAGGGCAAGGGGCGGCTTGAGTTGGCCGGAATATCTCACCGGAGTCGGTCGGCAGCAGCGTTTGCAAATCAAATTGCCGGCAGCCTGGTGGTGGAGAGAGTGTGTTGTGTGGGGGAGGGGAATAACCGTGGGGTGTAGGGGTTTAAGTAGGTAGCAGCGCGACAGGAAACGCCTGCGAATTCATGGCTAATTACGCCGCGCCATTATCGGCAGCAACGACAGTGGCGACGCAGTCCGTGGGCGAGATTTGGGGAAGAAGGTTGAGGTAGCAGTGGTGTCACGCTGTCAGCGAGTGGGTGCGGCGCGGGCGCGGTGAGAAAGAGGGAGAAAGGGGAAATGGCCGGTTGGGCTTAGTGGGCTGCTTCTGCTGCTGGGCTGAATAGGTGGGCCGACCTTTTTCTATTTCTTTTCTCCTTTTCTATTTCTGATTTGATTTTCTGAATCCAATTTCAAATGAATTTCAAATGAGTTTGAATTCAAACCTCCTCGGAAATTTTGTAGTGTGAACCAAGCACATATTTGTGTATAAAACACTACTATTTATTCCAAAGTACTTTGGCCCATTGAAAATGAAATAAAACCATGCCTTTACTTAATATAAGGATAATAGGCAAATAATTGGTTTTATGCTTGAAATTTGTTTTGTAAATTTTTGTGTGAGCTAGTATTCACTTTGAATCTTCACTGGTCAAACCAAGGCAACTTCATACTTTGAAAAGGAAATAGAACCATTGCCTTTCTAGCTTAAAATAATAGGCATACAAATGGTTTCTAATTTTGAATTCTTGTTTGAAAATAGCCAAATGCTTATGAATGCATGCATGATGTGCAAACTTTATAAATCATGATTTTTGGGATGTTACATAAACATGTTTATGGAATTAGAACTAGGAGTGGTATAGCTACTCAAGATCCTTTCTATCCTGAAGGACACCCTAAAAGAATAGATAAGGATTCCCAACAAGGTGAAGATAGCGGTAGTCCTCGTAAGAGGAAGAAAAAGAAACATAAGATAGTTGAGGAACCACTTGAACCTGCTGTAGATCCTAATAGTATATTTGTCTCTGATGCTGAAACTGAGAGTGGTAATGATAAAAATGAGTCTCGTGATAAGGAGGAAGGTGAGGAAGAACCTGAGAAGCACACTAAGAACACTAGGTACACGAAGGAAGATTTTATTGCTAATAAACATGGTAAAGAGAGAGAACCTTGGGTGTAGAAACCTATGCCTTTTCCAGGTAAGAAACACAAGTCAAAGGAGGAGGAACACTACAACAAGTTTTGTGAGTGGATGAAACCTTTATTCTTGCAAATTCCTTTGACCGATGCTATTAAGTTGCCTCCTTATTCAAATTATATGAAGGATATTGTCTCTAATAAAAGGAAGATTCCTAATGAGGAGATTTCTACTTTGCTTGCTAATTACTCCTTCAATGGTAAGGTTCCAAAGAAACTTGGTGATCCAAGTATACCAACTATTCCTTGCTCCATTAAGAATAATTATGTTAGAACTGCTTTATCTGATTTGGGAGCTGGAGTTAGTGTTATGCCTTTTTCTCTCTATAAGAGACTCCAGCTAGAAAAGTTGATACCAACTGATATATCTTTGCAAATGTCTGATAAGTCAACTACTATTCATGTTGGTATATGTGAGGATATTCCTGTTCAAGTTGCTCATAATTGCATGATCTTAACTGATTTTTTTGTGCTTGAAATGCCTGAAGATGATAATATGTCTATTATTCTTGGGAGACCTTTTCTTAATACTGCAGGTGTTGTCATCAATTGCAATCAAGGAAATGTAACATTCAATAGTAATGACAAAGAGCACACTGTCTATTTGCCCAAGAAGGTTGTTAAGAGCTATTGCCTTAATTCCATTGAAAATATTGAGAGCATCAAGGTTGGAGAAATATATTGTCCCATTCCACAAGAAAATTCTGAAACTATTATGATTGGGACCATTTCTATCAAGTATAAGGTAACATAATCACCTTGTGGAATGCAAAATTTTGTTTCATATACGATTGCTTTGGTAACAAGACTTGATCAAACTTGTTAACAAAAGGGTTTTAATGAACAAAATAATGTTTCCACTATGGTTATACTTGCTTTCTTTTACTTTTATCCTTCCTAGTCTTTGCTTTAGCTTTAGTTTTGCTAGTTGTTTGCTTGTTTGAGTTTCTTAGAGCTCCTGTAGTTTGGCTTTTGGTTTGCCTTTGCTTCTTCTGAAAAACTGTTTCTACGAGAAAAACAATTTTCATACCCTGAAAATTGGCCAAAAATAAAGTTTCCCAAAAAATCCCAGAAAATTCAAAATAAATTTTTCCTCGAAAAAAGGGGCAGAGTGGCACCTGAGGTGACCCAGGGGCCATCCCAAGCCACCACACCCCTGGTAGGCGCGACCTACCAGGAGGCGGCGCCTGGGGGGTCTGGCCCACCTGGGCCCCTCCAGGCTGCCTCCTCAAAGTCATCTTCTTTCTCTCTTCCGAAAAACACCGGAAAACTTGCTCAATCTCGAGTTCTTGTTGTTCTTGTCCTCTAGCAAGTTCCTATAGTAGTTGCTCATCATTTATCAACTTAGAAATCACTTGGTTTGATGGTTGTCTAAAAATTTCAGCAAGGAAGATGAGTTCTTATCCACTGAACCAATATGACTTGATGGTGCATGAGCCAATGAAGGTTCATCGTGAGGAGGCAGTTTTTCCTTCCATATACCCATGCCATGGATTTATGAGAGCTGCAGGGATCCTCCAAGATTTACAAACTATGGTTACAAATGCAGGGTTGGAAAACTTTGTTGAAGGTGAACCATTCCAATATGTTAAGCTAATCATGGCCTTTGTGGAGGACTTCCGGTTCACTTGGTCTACTTCTAATCCCATGGTCCATTACACAATATATAATATACCTGTCGACCTGCCTTTTGCTGATTTCTGTGCAGCAATTAGAGTACCTCAGTGGGGATCTTGTGAGAAGATCAAGGAGAGGCCCAAGTCACTTGTGGATTTATATGCTGAGATTTTCCAAGGTTTCGACTTCTCAAAGGAAAGTGGTAAAATTCAGAACATTCAGCTCCTAGCTATTAGATACTTTTCCTATTTCATTACCAAGTGTGTTCTTGCTAGAAAGTTATCTTCTTTTGATCTAGATTTTATCGCAGCTGCTCTGAATAGGAATAGATCTTATAGTTTGGGTGCTCTGATAGCTCACCGTCTCACCACCAACCGCGAGAAGTGTGGAATTTGTGGAGGTCTCATTGCTTTTAGGTTGCTAGCTTTCCATGGTTTAGAGCATCATTATTCAGATTTCTAGTTCCCCATAGAGAGGCTTGATATTGATTCTATGATTCAGCATGGTTCTGTTTCCTTGGGGTCTAATGTGAGAAGTTTACCATATGAATTATCATTTGCCCAATAAGGTCGTAGAAAGTGTAGGATTGAGAAAATAGTTTATTTGCATGCACCTGCTTTGTTTAACTTTGATAACAGGCAAGGATGGTCGCTTACGGAGGACGAGGTTGACACTTATGTGGGGGAACTCTCCCAGCAAGAGGAGAATGTTCAAGAGGATGCCGAAGACAATTCGGTTCAGCCCTCTAACTTGGGAGAGTCTTCATACCAGTAGCCATCATTTGATTGGGGCGCGTCTTCTTCTTCATCGCAGGCACCTAACTATGATCATTCCTATGATGCCCCACCAGCATGGGGTTACTACCCACGCTATTGAGACCCTTAGGCCAAAAGCCTAATCTTGGGGGAGGTACACCGACATCACACACTCATATATATATATATATATGTCAACACCCGTATTTTTAATCCCAGATGCCTGTTATGCCATACATCGCAATCCCAGGATTACCATTTTTGCGAGACATAACATAATTGGATACCATAGTACATCATCCATTACAAACCATACACAAGGTCTTACACAAATAGGGATCTCATGATCCAGTTCTTAATACAACTTCAAGCAGCGGAATACGTAATAATAACGGTAGCGTAGGCAAAGCTCCATCTTCGGGGTCACGGGCAATGTTGACGATGGGAGATGATCCTAGTTGTCGTAACCTTCCTAGGGTCCATCCTCCAGGTACTCCTCTTCATAGTCTGGCCATGGGAATAGCCAGGGACAAAGCCATGAGTACTCTTTAAGTACTCGCAAACTAATACTAACAAGTAAAAGGGGGTTTTGATAATAGGACACTAGGCTCTAGGGTTGTTTTGCAAAAGCCAGATTTATCTCTACTAAGTTTAGAAGCAACGAATGCTAGTTGAAGTTTTATAACACCTAAGTGGGAACTTGTATCTCATGCCACAACCCTGTTGTGGTCAAGTCAAAGTCTCAGTTCATTTCACAAGTCATTTTTAAAAGTCTGACGGGGGAACAGTATGGCCACTCCAACTGTCCATAACCGCGGACGCGGCTATTCGAATAGTTTGACACTCTGCAGAGATTGTACACTTTCACCACAACATTCGATACATCCGTTAGGAACAAATCCTGAATTCACCATACTCAGTATGCGGAAAATCAATCCTAACATTTCAATTACACGCCCTAGTATAAGCACCTCTCCTGTGAGTTTGGCCTCCCAACCATGACCAACTGTCATCTTGGGTACTGCACAGGTGGACAATCTTCACAAGGTAGCCTCAGCTCAGACCTTGGCCATGAGGGAACTAATACTAAGGTATATAAGTTTCTAGTCAAGCCCTACCCAATCTTCGGGTATTGTGGTTGTACGATAAAATTGGAATGGTATCGCATCCAGACAACCATCAGTTTTATAAAGGGCTAAGGCTCATGCCTCATCATTTTCATCACCAAAATCATCAAGTGTTCGGAAACACATGTCCAAAACATTTCAATAGAATGATCCATCATTCCAAGGTTTTTATAACCATTTTCACCAAGTATTCCCATCTAAAGTTTATCAAGTTTTATGCTTAGCACTAGCATCTACAAGTGGGGGTGAGTACTAATGAGGGGTGGTACACTAGTGGGGTTTCAACTAAGTTCAATCTCATGCCTTAGGATGACATCAAGGTTATCTAGCTTAGGCCAAATTTTATGCTCTTTATGCAATCTTCAAGTATCCTTCTAGTATCTACCATTTATTCCAGTAAACTCTAAGTAAGAGCTTTGATAAAGAAATAAAGTAATAAATCTTGTAAGTAAAACTAGGATTGGTTTATCAAATGGATATGATCACATATGCTTAAGGCATATAGTGGGCATAGTAACAAGTAGTGGTTTGTTGCATCAGTAGAGTATCTTGCAAGTGTTAGCTTGCACATTCACTAGTAGTATTAGGCTTGCATCAGTGTCAATATAAGCTTGTCTTGTGCAGAGCAGTGGTTGAAGTCTTCCTCGGCTTCTTCTTCGTAGTATCCTCCTTCGTCCTCGTATCCTTGGTCGGTACTAGCGTCTATAAATAAATACGATGTACACAATCACCAAACAATACTTAACTACTTGCAATCATCACACAAAAGGGTCCTATAGATGATCTAACATCATCACTAACATTACAAGATTAAAGCTTGGTTTAATTCCTTTTACTTTTAGAAAAGTAATTTCTACTCATTGAAAAACTACTTAAGATTTAATATTCTCCAAACCAAATATGGGATCATGTTGACACATGTCATCACCACATAGTTTAGTCCATGGGAATATGATTTAAAGTGGTGTCACAATTTAATAAGGTTTTACCCTTTTATTTTAATTACATAAAGTGACTAGAAATGCCTATGGGGCATTCTTTTATTACTTGAACATGATTTCTGTAAGTAAACCTATATATTTTTATATATTATGAAAAGGTATGGTTAAATTTGATTTTTGAGAGTTGGAATCAACTCAAAAGATATTATGGTTTAAATTTGAAAAATGTTTGAATGCAGAAAAGCTTCTGCTTTGTTATTTTTACCATGGATGATCTATAGATCCAAATGACTTGAATCCAATGGGCTTGGATTTAGCACTTCCAGACCTTTCTAACAAAATTGGTTTCATTCAATTTGGTGCACTGAATCGACCTGGGTTGATTTTTGAAACTGGGTACAAAAGTGTGTTTGAAATAAAATGGAAAAGGTTAAATTCAAATAGCTGGGCTGCGCGGGAAACGATACTGGGCCGACCTACTAAGCGCAGCGCTTCCGCGGGTAGTTTAAGTGGTTGTCCCCACGTGTCAGTGAGACAGGGGGGTGCGAAGCGGTACGGGGCAACGTGGTGCGTTCGATCTGGTTCTAATCCAACGGCTGAGAGTCATCGTTGATGTTGGGCAACGCCGGCGAGACAGAAACCTAGCGCGGCCAGTGGGGTTCGTTGGGGGCTCACCGGGGCTCAGGCGAGGGTCGGCGAGGCGGGCGAATGACGAAGTCGACGACGGCGAACTCATGGGTGGTCGCGGCAGCTCCTGGGGTGGACGAAATCGACGGCGCCCTTCTCCTCCAGAGGCGGCCTGCTCCGGCGCAATTCTGGCGATGCGCTGCTCGTCTTGCTCCGGGACTGTGGTGGGATGGTTCTGGGTGAGAGAGGAGTGGAATGGTGTGAAGAATTCGAGCGGGGAAGGCCTCTATTTATAGTCGCGACGGTGAGACCGAACGGCATGGGCAGGCGACGGTGGCGACACGGCTACGGGCTGCTAGAGGCATGGCCGGTGGTGGCGATCGCTTGGTGGTCTCCTGGCGATGCTCTACGGCTTTAATGCGCGCGTAGGGGCGGTGCGGTTTGGTCTAGAACACGCGACGCTCTGCGCGGCAGAGGCGGCGTCTTAGATGGCGAGCGGTGGCTGTGAGGCATGGGGCGGCGAACGGGGATGTCTGGCGGTCTCCTGGGACGGTGGTGATCGTGTATGCACGCGGCGAGGGCGGCGCGCAGTCTATGGGCTTCGGTCGAGCATGGCGCTCTGGCGCATGCTCGGCATGGTTGACAGAGGCACGGGCGCGGCGTTCCTGGGTCCTGTGTTCGACGTCTTCGAGGCAGGGCTGGTCGAGAGGGGGCGGTGCGGCATGTGTGATCTTCCAGACAAGGTTGGCATGGCTAGTGCTGCTCCTAGCTTGCTGTCTCCACTAGGGTGGCAAGGGTGCACTCGGCTGTTCACCATTGATGATATTGGCAAGCTCACAGTGGTGTTAGTGCTTGGTTTAACTTGCTAGATGATCTACTGAGATGGTTGTGAGCTAGAGAGGGAACAAGTTAGGCAAGAATCATTGCTCACAATAGTGTTTGGATTTTGTTTGATTTGTGTCTGCAATGTGTTTGATGAAATGGCCGCAAGAATTCAAGTTTTTAATTTTGAAAAGATTTTTGGTGGGTGTGCTAGGTTGGTGCTGGTGAGTCTGTAGATGCTTGGGTTTTGAAAGTTGAGCTTGTTTGAGTGGTTTCTGAAAAAGTGGGATCTTCTCATATGATAAAGATTCAATTTTGAATTGCTCTGGATGATCACAAAGTGGGCCTTGATACTTTGTTATGAGTACAATCAAGGGGTGCAAAGATCCAGAAAAGTTTATGTTAGGTTCTGAAAGTTTGAGACAGCCAAAGTAGGCATGGGAGTTAAATTGGTCAAAATGACCATTCACTCATTTAGCTTTGTTTTGATTTATTTGTCTTTGGGAAAAGTTTGGGAAATGTTTAGATGATGTTTATTTCACCTAATAAACATTTTACAAGCAAAGAAACACACAAACAAGGTGGTCCAAAAGAATTCAAAATGAAATGCATACTCACATGCATGCTTCCATAATTTTATTTAGAAAAGTTTTTGTGAACCCTAATTTTGATGATTAGAGTTTGATGATTCAAGTTTAGTATTTTTGGGATGTTACAAACCTTCCCCCCTTAAACAAAATCTCGTCCCGAGATTTGAAAAAGGACGAAAAAGATTACCTAGGATTTGAAGAGATCGGGAAACTCCGTCCTGATGTGATCTTCGCGCTCCCAGGTAGCTTCCTCTTCTGTGTGGTTGCTCCACTGAATCTTGAGAAACTTGATGCTTCAGGTTCGGGTAGTTGGAAAAGCTTCTTCCAAAATACGGATGGGTACTTCGGGATAGGTCAGGTCATCGTTGATCTCTATGGTCCGGTGATCGATATTTTTGAACACTTCGGTCTTCTCGGGGACTTCGAGACACTTGCGAAGTAACGAGATATGGAACACATTGTGCACGGCTGACATCTCTTCGGGCAGTTCCAATTGATACGACACTTCTCCTCGACGGTTCAGAATCTTGAAAGGTCCGATATATCTGGGGGCTAACTTTCCTTTGAGTTGGAAACGCTGCATTCCCTTCAATGGCGACACTTTCAGATAAACAAAATCTCCTATGTTGAAGGCGAGGTCTCGACGTCTCTTGTCGGCGTAACTCTTCTGTCTGGACTGGGCGGTCTTAAGGTGCTCACGAATCTTGTGAACCTTCTCTTCTGCTTCTCGTAGGATATCGGGTCCAAAAATCTGACTCTCTCCTACTTCCGACCAGTTCAAAGGGGTGCGACACTTCCTTCCGTACATGAATTCAAATGGGGCCATTTGCAAAATGGCTTGATAACTGTTGTTGTATGAAAATTCTGCAAACGGCAGACAGTATTCCCACTTGGATCCATATTCTAACACACATGCTCTCAACATATCTTCGAGTATTTGGTTTACTCGCTCCGTTTGTCCATCGGTCTGAGGGTGATACGCGGTGCTGAAATCTAGGCGGGTTCCTAAACCTTCTTGGACTTTCTTCCAGAATCTCGAGGTAAACTGAGTTCCTCGATCCGATACAATGTTCTTGGGGACTCCGTGCAAACTAACTATCCTAGCGATGTACAACTCCGCTAGCTTCGAACTCTGATATGTGGTCTTGACGGGCAAGAAATGGGCGACTTTGGACAATCTGTACAATATGACCCAGATAGAGTCATTTCCCCTACTAGAGGTAGGCAGTCCAGTGATAAAGTCCATTCCAACGGAATCCCATTTCCATTCCGGAATCTGTAAGGGTTGCAACAATCCAGCGGGTCTTTGATGCCCGGCCTTGACTCGCTGACATATATCACACTTGGCGATATAGCTTCCGATTTATCTCTTCATCTTATGCCACCAAAATTGCTCCTTTAAATCTTGATACATCTTAGTTCCTCCAGGATGGATAGAATAAAGAGTATCATGAGCCTCCTTCAGAATAACTTCTTTCAACTCAGAATCTGATGGTACACAAAGGCGTCCTTTGTACCACAGAACTCCTTCTTCATCTTCGGTGAATCCGGGTACTTTGCATGTACCGATACGACGCTTGATTCCGTCGATACTAGCATTTCCTTTCTGCGCCTCTTTAATCCGACTCATCAAAGTGGGTTGAAGTTCTATGCTAGACAAAAATCCTTCACTCACTAATTCTATTCGAAAATCTTCCATCTCTTTGTGCAGGCTTGGTTGCTCCTTCAAAATCATGGAGTTCAAGCGGCACGGCAATCTACTAAGGGCATCTGCTACCACGTTGGCTTTACCAGGGTGATAGTGAATGTCCAGATCGTAATCCTTGATTAGCTCAACCCATCTCCTTTGTCTCATATTCAGCTCCTTCTGAGTGAATATATACTTCAGACTCTTGTGATCCGTATAGATCTCACAACGGTTTCCCATCAGGTAATGCCTCCATGTCTTCAGGGCTAGAACTACGGCTGCGAGTTCGAGGTCATGGGTTGGGTAATTTTGCTCATGTTGCTTCAGTGGTCGAGATAGATAAGATATAACTTTGCCTTCTTGCATTAGCACACATCCGAGACCGATCTTGGATGCATCACAATACACATCGAAGGGCTTCGTGATATCTAGCATGATCAAGATTGGGGCTGAAATCAATCTCCTTTTGAGTTCTTGAAAACTCGCTTCACATTTGTCGGTCCATTCAAACTTCTTGTCTTTCTTCAGCAATTGGGTCATGGGTCTGGCGATACTCAAGAATCCTTCTACGAATTTGCGGTAATATCCCGCCAATCCGAGAAATGCACGAACTTGGGTTTGAGTGGTTGGGGCTTGCCAATCTTCTACATCTTTCACTTTTGCAGGGTCAACGGCAATTCCTTCGGATGATACAATGTGACCGAGGAATCCTCCCTCCTGTAACCAGAATTCACATTTGCTAAACTTTGCATACAGCTGATGCTCTCTAAGGGTTCCAAGAATGGTCCTTAGGTGTAGCTCATGTTCTTCTTCTGTTTTGGAATAAATCAGAATGTCATCGATGAAAACAACGACAAACTTATCCAGGAAGTCCATAAAAATCTTATTCATGAGATTCATGAAATAAGTGGGGGCATTGGTTAATCCAAAAGACATGACTGTATACTCATACAATCCATATCTGGTGGTAAAGGCAGTCTTTGGAATATCCTCTACACGAATCTTGAGTTGATGATAGTCAGTCCTAAGATCAATCTTAGAAAACACTTTGGCACCGGTCTGATCAAACAAATCTTCGATCTTGGGCAAGGGGTATTTGTTCTTGATGGTGACATCATTCAATTTCCGATAATCCGTACACAAACGGTTACCTCCATCTTTCTTGTCCACAAACAAGACAGGTGACCTCCATGGTGACGCACTTGGTTGAATCAATCCAATTTCCAGCATGGCATCCAGTTGCTTCTTCAGTTCTGCTAGCTCCGACGGGTTCATACTATAGGGTCTCTAGGCTATGGGTCCAGTTCCGGGGATTAGTTCCATGATAAACTCGATATCCCGATCTGGGGGCATACCGGGCAAAACATCTGGAAATACATCGGGGTATTCACAGACTATCCGGAATTGGTCAATGGTAGATTGGGCTATACTCTTGTTGCATTTGAATTGGCGAGGTAAGGTTTCAGATATATGCTCGACTGATATTCCAGCTGTACTGTTCATGGTTATGGCTTTCTTGGCACAGTCAATTAATCCTTTATGTTTGGACATCCAATCCATTCCTAGTACTACTTCCAAACCTTTAGTTCCGAGTACTATCAGATTTGCATAAAAATATATTCCATGGATTCGGATAGGGACGGCTTTGCAAATTTGCCTAGCCTTGGTGGTTGATCCGGGAATTTGAACAATCATAACATGCTTCAGTTTGGTTGGTTGAATTTTACTAGTGCATGCAAATTCTTCGGTGACAAATGAGTGCGATGCACCAGAATCAAACAACACTCTTGCAAGTACTGAATTAATAGAAAACATACCCAGCACGACGTCTGGCGCTTCCTGAGCTTCTTCAGCATGCATGAGAAAAAGACGGCCATTACGGTTGAGCGAATTCCCTAGGGCAAACCTTCTTCCTGGCTGAACACGACGTTGTTGCTGAGCTGGGGCGTTGGCATTGGGTGCTGCGACATTCTTCTTGTTGGGGCACTCGTTGGAATAGTGGCCTTTATTTCCACAGTCATAACAAGTCACTTGCGACTTGTCCTTTGCTGCTATAGGCACATCATGTCTTCCAGTTCTCGGGGCAGTGTTGGTGTTGGCGATAACATTGTTGTTGTTGAACTTGGGTGGGGCACGGTTGAAATTGCTAGAGTTGCCGGGATTGTGGTGATTTCCTCCGGGCCTAGGGTTTCCACGGTTGGGATAGGTCGGTCGGTTCGTCGGGGGTCTGTTGGTTCTTGGGGCAAATCCGGGAGATGGGTTAGGGCGATACTTTGGGTTCTGATGGGTTCCTGGCTGATGCATCATATGACGCTTGCGGTTCTCATTGGCTTGATTGATCTTTCCTTCCATCTGGATAGCAGAGTCGACAAGGGCTTCAATATCAGCAAAGGGGATATTGACTAATACCGTCTGCATCTCATCATGCAGACCATTCAGGAATCTTTCTTTCTTCTTGGCTTTGGTGTCGATCTCATCCGGGGCATACCTAGATAATGACAAGAATTTGTCACGGTATTCCACTACAATCATCCGTCCTTGCTTCAGTTCTCTGAACTCGTCTCTCATCCTCTTGATCAAACCTGGTGGCACATGGGTTCTGCTAAACTTGACCTTGAATTCCTCCCAGGTCATCATCTGGCCTCCAGTCATTGCGCGAACACTGTTCCACCATGCCCTGGCATCTCCGGCTAGATAGTGGGTGGCGAACAAAACTTTCTCGTTGGCTTCCACTCCGGCGACTTCTAGGTTATTTTCCATGGTTTGCAACCAATCATCGGCGTCTAGGGGCTCTTCTGACTTAGTGAAAACAGGTGGGTTGGTATTCTGGAAATTCTTGAGCTTAGATCCATGGTTGTACTGATTTCCATGGCCTTGGTTGTCGTGGGCAAGCTGGGCTATCTGCTGCAGGGTGGCTAGGTTGGCTTGACATTCGGCTCTTTCAGCTTCGTGGTCAGAAGTCAACATTTGCAGAATCTTCAACATCGGGTCCGGGGATGAACCACTTCCTCCACGTTGCATCTGAAGATTAATATAGATCGTGAGAAAAGAGGGAAATTTCTAAGGTCTTGGGTCTTTGAAAAGTTTTTAAATTTTGACTTAGATTTTCTAGCAACTTGATTTTCATTCAATCATTCATAGCACACAGTACAACACACACCACAACAAAGAAAAACAGATGGTTTTAAGAACCATTCTAGAAACTACGATACAGTGGGACCGAATACTACTCACTACATTTGTGCTCAAGTGGTACTACTCCTCAGAATCTGTGGCTTCATCATCCTCATCATTATCGATGAAGGCGAAATTGCCCTCATTGGTGAAGAAGTCCATAGCCTGATCCTCCAGAAAATCATCGTCATCGCTGAGATAGGAGTAAGGGTCTCCACGAAGATCCTCTCCTGCATTCTCCCTTTCTTCCAACTGCATGTCTCTCTCGTGGATGGTCTCCTCCAAAGATGAGATGCGGTGGCGAAGACGGGCAATAATGCGCTCCTTCTTGTCGAGCTGACAGCGGCGAGACTTGCGATCCTTTGCTAACATGACGATGGTCTGATCCTTCATCTTGATGATGGCAGACTTGTGGTTGGAGTAGTCACGACAGTTGTCCAACTCCTGCTGACGATCGTACATCATGAAGCTGAGGTGGTCCAATTGAGTCTTCAGCTCGGTGTGGTATGGGGCTTCCAGTGGTTGTCCATTAGCATCACGCCTTGGTCAAAACTCAAAGCGGGTTCCCTTGATCTGATTGATGCTCTGCCCACACAGACGGGAAAGAGCTTCCTGTATGGCCCTGGCAAGTCCATCTAGCCAGTTGTTCTCTCTTAAGGTAAACAGAATTCCTTCCGGAGTGGGAGGTTCAATCTTTCCTCGGAGACTTGCAACAATTTGCCACTGCAGATCTTCTCCTCCTTGATCATTGAGCTAAGCTCCGAAGAACTCGGGGTGCGGACGCTCCAGAAGTTCCAAAAGCTGGTCCAAATCCCTCTCAAAGATAAGGTCTCCTCCATTCCCCAACTGATAAAACTTGTTGTACTTCACGTCCATCTATAAGAATATAGGATGAGTAAGTTAGTAGAGTGATTAAGTGTGTCAAAATTTTATGTATTTTGCAAGAGTTTTTGAGGAACATGAATTTTCATGAAAGCATAAAAGGGATAAGAATGAGAATAGGTTTTTGTAAATATTTGTTTTCTTTGGTTTTGAAACTAAGTTTTTGATTCAAACGTCCAGTCTAACTAGGGTCTCCTATAGTCAGGATGGCTCTGATACCAATTTGTCAACACCCGGATTTTTAATCCCAGATGCCTGTTATGCCATACATCGCAATCCCAGGATTACCATTTTTGCGAGACATAACAGAATTGGATACCACAGTACATCATCCATTATAAACCATACATAAGGTCTTACACAAATAGGGATCTCATGATCCAGTTCTTAATACAACTTCAAGCAGCGGAATACGTAATAATAACGGTAGTGTAGGCGAAGCTCCATCTTCGGGGTCACAGGCAATGCTGACGATGGGAGATGATCCTAGTTGTCGTAACCTTCCTGGGGTCCATCCTCCAGGTACTCCTCTTCATAGTCTCGCCACGGGAATAGCCAGGGACAAAGCCATGATTACTCTTTAAGTACTCGCAAACTAATACTAACAAGTAAAAGGGGTTTTTGATAATAGGACACTAGGCTCTAGGGTTGTTTTGCAAAAGCCAGATTTATCTCTACTAAGTTTAGAAGCAACGAATGCTAGTTGAAGTTTTATAACACCTAAGTGGGAACTTGTATCTCATGCCACAACCCTGTTGTGGTCAAGTCAAAGTCTCAGTTCATTTCACAAGTCATTTTGAAAAGTCTGACAGGGGAACAATATGGCCACTCCAACTGTCCATAACCGCGGACGCGGCTATTCGAATAGTTTGACACTCTGCAGAGATTATACACTTTCACCACAAGATTCGAAACATCCGTCAGGAACAAATCCTGAATTCACCATAATCAGTATGCGGATAATCAATCCTAACCTTTCGATTACACGCCCTAGTATAAGCACCTCTCCTGTGAGTTTGGCCTCCCAACCATGAACAACTGTCATCTTGGGTACTGCACAGGTGGACAATCTTCACAAGGTAGCCTCAGCTCAGACCTTGGCCGTGAGGGAACTAATACTAAGGTATATAAGTTTCTAGTCAAGCCCTACCCAATCTTCGGGTATTGTGGTTGTACGATAAAATTGGAATGGTATCGCATCCAGGCAACCATCAGTTTTATAAAGGGCTAAGGCTCATGCCTCATCATTTTCATCACCAAAATCATCAAGTGTTCGGAAACACATGTCCAAAACATTTCAATAGAATGATCCATCATTCCAAGGTTTTCATAACCATTTTCACCAAGTATTCCCATCTAAAGTTGATCAAGTTTTATGCTTAGCACTAGCATCTACAAGTGGGGGTGAGTACTAATGAGGGGTGGTACACTAGTGGGGTTTAAACTAAGTTCAATCTCATGCCTTAGGATGACATCAAGATTATCTAGCTTAGGCCAAATTTTATGCTCTTTATGCAATCTTCAAGTATCCTTCTAGTATCTACCATTTATTCCAGTAAACTCTACGTAAGAGCTTTGATAAATAAATAAAGTAATAAAGCTTGTAAGTAAAACTAGGATTGGTTTATCAAATGGATATGTTCACATATGCTTAAGGCATATAGTGGGCATAGTAACAAGTAGTGGTTTGTTGCATCAGTAGAGTATCTTGCAAGTGTTAGCTTGCACATTCACTAGTAGTATTAGGCTTGCATCAGTGTCAATATAAGCTTGCCTTGTGCAGAGCACTGGTTGAAGTCTTCCTCGGCTTCTTCTTCGTAGTATCCTCCTTCGTCCTCGTATACTTGGTCGGTACTAGCGTCTATAAATAAATACGATGTACACAATCACCAAACAATACTTAACTACTTGCAATCATCACACAAAAGGGTCCTATAGATGATCTAACATCATCACTAACATTACAAGATTAAAGCTTGGTTTAATTCCTTTTATTTTTAGAAAAGTAATTTCTACTCATTGAAAAACTACTTAAGATTTAATATTCTCCAAACCAAATATGGGATCATGTTGACACATGTCATCACCACATAGTTTAGTCCATGGGAATATGATTTAAAGTGGTGTCACAATTTAATAAGGTTTTACCCTTTTATTTTAATTACATAAAGTGACTAGAAATGCCTATGGGGCATTCTTTTAATACTTGAAAATGATTTCTGTAAGTAAACCTATATATTTTTATATATTCTGAAAGGTATGGTTAAATGTGATTTTTGAGAGTTGGAATCAACTCAAAAGATATTATGGTTTAAATTTGAAAAATGTTTGAATGCAGAAAAGCTTCTGCCTTGTTATTTTTACCATGGATGATCTATAGATCCAAATGACTTGAATCCAACGGGCTTGGATTCAGCACTTCCAGACCTTTCTAACAAAATTGGTTTCATTCAATTTGGTGCACTGAATCGACCTGGGTTGATTTTTGAAACTGGGTACAGAAGTGTGTTTGAAATAAAATGGAAAAGGTTAAATTCAAATAGCTGGGCTGCGCGGGAAACGATACTGGGCCGGCCTGCTAAGTGCAGCGCTTCCGCGGGCTGTTTAAGTGGTTGTCCCCACGTGTCAGTGAGACAGGGGGTGCGAAGCGGTACGGGGCAACGTGGTGCGTTCGATCTGGTTCTAATCCAACGGCTGAGAGTCATCGTCGACGTTGGGCAACGCCGGCGAGACAGAAACCTAGCGCGGCCAGTGGGGTCGTTGGGGGCTCACCGGGGCTCAGGCGAGGGTCGGCGAGGGCGAACGACAAAGTCGACGACGGCGAACTCAGGGATGGTCGCGACAGCACCTGGGGTGGACGAAATCGACGGCGCCCTTCTCCTCCAGAGGCGGCCTGCTCCGGCGCAATTCTGGCGATGTGCTGCTCGTCTTGCTCCGGGACTGAGGTGGGATGGTTCTGGGTGAGAGAGGAGTGGAATGGTGTGAAGAATTCGAGCGGGGAAGGCCTCTATTTATAGTCGCGACGGTGAGACCGAACGGCATGGGCAGGCGACGGTGGCGACACGGCTACGGGCTGCTAGAGGCATGGCCGGTGGTGGCGATCGCTTGGTGGTCTCCTGGCGATGCTCTACGGCTTTAATGCGCGCGTAGGGGCGGTGCGGTTTGGTCTGGAACACGTGACGCTCTGCGCGGCAGAGGCGGCGTCTTCGACGGCGATCAGTGGTTGTGAGGCATGGGGCGGCGAACGGGGATGTCTGGCGATCTCCTGGGACGGTGGTGATCGTGTATGCACGCGGCAAGGGCAGCACGCGGTCTGTGGGCTTCGGTCGAGCGTGGCGCTCTGGCGCATGCTCGGCATGGTTGACAGAGGCACGGGCGCGATGTTCCTGGGTGCTGTGTTCGACGTCTTCGAGGCAGGGCTGGTCGAGAGGGGGCGATGTGGCATGGGTGATCTTCTAGACAAGGTTGGCATGGCTAGTGCTGCTCCTAGATTGCTGTCTCCACTGGGGTGGCAAGGGTGCGCTCGGCTGTTCACCATTGATGATATTGGCAAGCTCACAGTGGTGCTAGTGCTTGGATTAACTTGCTAGATGATCTACTGAGATGGTTGTGAGCTAGAGAGGGAACAAGTTAGGCAAGAATCACTGCTCACAATAGTGTTTGGATTTTGTTTGATTTGTGTCTGCAATGT
Organism: Avena sativa; assembly: GCA_916181665.1. Taxonomy (NCBI): domain Eukaryota; kingdom Viridiplantae; phylum Streptophyta; class Magnoliopsida; order Poales; family Poaceae; genus Avena; species Avena sativa. The sequence goes on along the minus strand of OV702285.1, from coordinate 41,500,474 downwards.
GTTTGATGAAATGGCCGCAAGAATTCAAGTTTTGAATTTTGAAAAGATTTTTGGTGGGTGTGCTAGGTTGGTGCTGGTGAGTCTGCAGATGCTTGGGTTTTGAAAGTTGAGCTTGTTTGAGTGGTTTTTGAAAAAGTGGGATCTTCTCATATGATAAAGATTCAATTTTGAATTGCTCTGGATGATCACAAAGTGGGCCTTGATACTTTGTTATGAGTACAATCAAGGGGTGCAAAGATCCAGAAAAGTTTCTGTTAGGTTCTGAAAGTTTGAGACAGCCAAAGTAGGCATGGGAGTTAAATTGGTCAAAATGACCATTCACTCATTTAGCTTTGTTTTGATTTATTTGTCTTTGGGAAAAGTTTGGGAAATGTTTAGATGATGTTTATTTCACCTAAGAAACATTTTACAAGCAAAGAAACACACAAACAAGGTGGTCCAAAAGAATTCAAAATGAAATGCATACTCACATGCATGCTTCCATAATTTTATTTAGAAAAGTTTTTGTTAACCCGAATTTTGATGATTAGAGTTTGATGACTCAAGTTTAGTATTTTTGGGATGTTACAATATATATCATGTTCGGTCGGTTCTTTATATATCCATTGTTTTCGCTTTCTTTTTGGTTTTTGTTGCTTCTTTCTAAAAACCCAAAAATACCAAAAATATTTTCATTGTTTCTCTTGATTTGTTTCTTTGCTTTGGTTTGCCTTAAAAAAGAAAAATCCAAAAAGATTTTGCTTTGTTTGGTTTGCTTTGTTTTTGTTTGGTTTTTCTTTGTTTGCTTGTTTCTAAAAAATCGAAAACACCAAAAATATTTGTTGTTCTTCTTTGGTTTTGTGAGTTATTTGCAGGGTTCAGCCGTCCTCAGTGGATTTTGGTTTCATGTTAATTATTCAATTCACACAAGTGAAGGGCAATAATGAAGATTAAGACAACTCGAGGTGTGGTAAGAGGCTGGTAACAAACTCTATTTGTTTCATTTTTGTACATATACTCATCATTGTGAGCATGCTTAGCCTGTTTGTGTAAGGTGTATGTCATTATGGATTTTTAGTAGTTCTTGCTTGTATATGATTAGCTCCAACTTGCTAATAGTTTGTAGCATGTCATATGAATGTTTGCTTGCATTGTTTTATTCATACTTTGGTATGATATTGTGGTATCCTCCTCTGACCGTTCATGTGAATCGACTTGGCACATGCTCAGGCATGCATATGACTAATCAATAGTCAGTAAGTCTTGATGATTTATTTTGCCTCAGAGTTCTTATATCACTTTCATGCCATATTTAGTCCTATTTTGTTGCAAGCATGTTATGGCAGCTATTGCTCTCTTGTTTGTCGCTCCCTCTCTATTGCTAGCCTTCACTTGCACTGAGTATGTGCTCTACATGTGCTTCCAACTCCCTAAAACCAATATTGTCGTCTGTGTCCACCATACCTACCTATTAGCATCATTTGCTACTTCAGTGCATATTTTATATATGTCGTATTTTCTTCCAAAATAAAATGTTCGTCTGTTTTGAGAAAGTTAGTTAGTAAAGCTCTCACAAACTTGATGGCACACTTTATTCCTTGCGCTTAATAATTCTGAACCATTGTGACATGTCCATGAAAGTTATATGCTTTCTAATTATATGTTGGGAGTCAGCAGAACCGTGTTGTCACGGGGAACGCTTTCAACACTTTTTGGATATCTCATCCAGTTGATTCCTTGCTCTTTTGTTTACGGATGTTGACGATGTGAAATAAAAGGGGAGGTTGTGAGTTCATGGAGTCTATACATTGTGTTAGAGAAACGCCTGGGCCGCTAGCCTAAGCCATGCTTAATCATGGTGGAAACTTGCAGCATCACCATAATGAGCATTCATGAAGCATCGTGAATAAAAATCTATACACATAGTAAATAAAAAGATCGCTGAGATGCCCATTGTCTGCTTGCCTTGTCATTTTGGTTATAGGAAAGATCCTGCACCATGTGCAAGGGGTACCCCGTTGGCGGTTCTCGATGATATGCATGTATTTACAATGACAAGAACTTTCAGGTGACCAAAGTTGAGTAGCATGCGGAGCAACCCTCGTACTCAAGGGACTTGGGATTTCCAGTATATTGTCTGTCAAGCATATGATTCAGAGTGGACCTCACTTTCACCTTAACCACATGAAGATGCCTATGATAGGGGCAATAAGAGCTCTAAGCTAATGAGTACATTCCTTTCAGCATTTGGAAGCCTTTCAAACCTTCACAAAACCGTTTTCACAACCTTGTTGAGTCACCACTTATTCTATGAGCACCTTCTTGAGAGCATAGTTTTCATTCTTGTGTTTGTTCCAAAACTTGGTTAATTATGTCATAACTTTGATGCTTGTATCTCTGATATCTTTATCTCTAGTCTTCATGTGAACTTTAGAGGTTCCTTGGCATTTATATTGTGCTCTTCAAACAAAGGCAAGCGAGATACCACTCTATCGTACCTTATTATGAGCATTGCAATGTTGCTTATTTTTATGTTTCATGCTACTTATTATTGAGTTGGTTTCTCTTCATATCTTGCAATGACTATTGAGTAGACTTAGTTGCATACTCCTTATTATGAATTGTCTAAACATCTACTCATGTGCTAAGAATATTTACATCATATGAAGCAAAGTGTTCGTGAAAGTTCTTTGATCGCACTCAGTTTTCAACTGAATTGCTTGAGGACAAGCAATAAGCTAAGCTTGGGGGGAGTTGATACGTCCAAAACGTATCTACTTTCTCGAACACTTTGCTATTGTTTCTTCTCTAAACTTGTGTGATTTGGATACAACTAACACGGACTGACGCTGTTTTCAGCAGAATTACCTTAGTGTCTTGTTTTTGTGAAGAAAATGAACTATCAGGAAAAATCCCGGAAAATATGCCAAAAATTATATTTCACCAGAAGATCCATGGAGCTAGAAGACGAGACGGAGAGGAGGCCTGGGGGCCCAGACCCACCCCAGGCGCGGGCCCACCACTGGCCGCGCCTAGAGGGTGTGCAACCTCCCTAGGCACCTCCTCGGCCTCCCTCTGCGCCTATAAGTTGCCTTTCGACCTAAAAACCGAGGAGGGTTCGATAGTTTTCCAGAAAGAGTTCCGCTCTGCCGCCGCCACCAGAAACCAAGATTCGGATCCAGAAACTCCGTTCTGGCACCCTGTCGGGACGGGGAATTTGGAGAGGATCATCGCCATCGTCATCACCAACGCATCTCCATCAACCACCGATGTTTCCCTCATCCATGAGTGAGTAATCACCCAGTGTAGGCTTGGGGATGGTAGGGATTGGATGAGTTCTATCATGTAATCGAATAAGATCTGTTAGGGCATAGTGCCTAGTATCTCTATTAGTGCTATTTGACTTTGTTGCAACTTGTTGTGCTTAATGCTTGTCACTAGGGCCCGAGTGCCATGATATCGGATCTGAACTTATTATTGAATCATTATGATAGTATTGTTTGTGATCTTATCTGCAAGTTGTGTACACATATCATTGTCCGGATCCAAAGGCCCCAAAGTGACAATAATTGGGACAACCGGAGGGGATGGCTGTGGTGTGAGGATCACATGTGTTCATGGAGTGTTAATGCTTTGCTCCAGTGCTCTATTAAAAGGAGGACCTTAATTGCCAGTAGTTCCCTAGAGGCCCCGCTGTCACGGGCTGGCTGGACAGAAGATGTTGTGGAAGTTCTCATTGCGAGCACGTATGCCTATATTTTGGAGCACATGCCTAGGATTGTTTAGTACTTGGATGCTTATTATTATTTATTTGCAATGACCTAGATCTTGAAGTTACATGTTTAGACTCGTCCATGCAACGCCCGTCCATCCATCCCTATGCCTACCGCATTCGAATCCTACTGTTACCGTTACTATTACTATTGCTCCTGTTTCACTGTTGCTGTTGTTCTTGCTGATGTTGTTGCTGATGCTTTGTTGTTGCTACTACAAACTATTGCTAATGATAAACTTCTGTGAGCAAGAACTATTTCCAGGTGCAGCTGAACTGACAATTCAGTTGTTAAGGCTTGCAAGTATTCTTTGGCTCCCCTTGTGTCGAATCAATAAATTGGTAATACTACCCGCGAAGACTGTTGCGATCCCCTACACTTGTGGGTCATAAGGGCGCCCTGGCCGCCCCCTGCCTCACCTCTTCGCCTATAAAAGCCCCCCGATGCGAAAACCCTAAGTACCGATCAGATCTCCACGAAACAGTCCGTAGCCGCCGCCACCATCGTCCCTAGATCAGGGGGATCTGAAGCTCCTCCTGGCACCCTGTCGGAGGGGAGAGATCATCCCGGAGGCCTTCTTCATCACCATGTCAGCCTCCGATATGATGCGTGAGTAGTTCACCCTTGGACTCTGGGTCCATACAGTAGCTAGATGGTTGTTTATCCCCCTTTGTGCTATCATGTTTTGTGAGATCTGTTCATGATCAAGATCATTTATTTGTAATCATACATGTTGTGTTTGCGGGGATCCGATGGATATTGAGATACTATGTCAGATTGATTATTGATTCTATAATGTCTTTGTTGTTTGAGATCTTGCATGCTCTTCATTTCTAGTAGCTATCTTGGCGAGGTAGATGCTAGTGACTCCAAGAGGGAGTATTTATGCTCGATAGTGGGTTCGTGCGTCTATTGAATCTGGGGAAGTGGTAGAAATATCTAAGGTTGTAGATGTGATGTTGCTACTAGGGAGAAAACAACAATCTTTTGTTCATGGAACAATTGTATTGTTTACTTTACACACATTGCTTAATGCAATTATCCGTTGCTTGCAACTTAATACTGGAGGGGGGTCGGACGATAACCTAAAGGTGGATTATTAGTGACATATGAAGTTGGATGGCGGTCTATGTATTATTGTTGTAATGCCCAATCAAATCTCATAGGAATCATGAATGTCTAGTATTTGCATTGTTATGCCTTTCTCAGTTCCTGTCAATTGCCCCATTGTAATTTGTTCACCCATCATGTTATGTTATTTATCTTAAGGAGAACACCTCTAGTGAATTTCTGACCCGGTCCAATTTTATCATTGATACATCATCTACTGTTACTGCTTACTTTCTACAAGCAACTATTACCTTCCACATTGTATGTTTAGTCCTTTGTTTTCAGCAAACCAGTTAGATTGACAACCTCACTGTAAGTTGGGGCAAAGTCTTGAGTTTGTGTTGTGCAGGATTCCAAGTTGTTAGCAACACCTTGGAGTTGTTTCCTTACTCCTACTGGTTCGATAACCTTGGTTTCATAACTGAGGGAACACTTGCTTCTGTGCTCATCACACCTTCCTCTTGGGGTCTCCCAACAAAGCTCTATAGTGATCTGAGCCCATCAAGATTTTTCTAGCGCCGTTGCTGGGGAGTTAAGGACAACTTTACAAGGGGAGTCTCTCACAACCACTCTCTTTACTTTGTTTTTGTTTTGCTTAGTTTATTTTGCTTTGTTTTGCTTGTTTATTTATTTCAAAAATACAAAAAAATAGTTTCGTTTGGTTTGCTTTTTCTTATCAAAAACACAAAAAATTAGTTCCTACTATAGTTGTTGGTCTGTTATTACCTTGCTTTGTCATGCTTTCTATCAATGCTTGGTTTCTTTGAAACTAGTTCTTATTGGCAAGGTGGGTTCACGGAAGAACACAAATATTATTATAAGGAACACCGCTTGCCAAAAAAAGGGAAACACTTATGGGAACAAATTGATAAATTGAATACTATTGCTAGAGACGTGTGATCTACTTATAATGTTACTTATTGCTTTGATAAATCTTGTTGTTGTAGGAGGTTTAAACACCTCCCTTTTCAATATGAGATAATGTTACCATATCTTCTTATGTTAAAGGAAATTATGACTTTTATGATGTGGAACAAATTGAAGAATTTATTGCTTGGAAGGGTGCATTTGAACTTGCTAGTTTGCTTGAAAATACTGATGATTCACCTTATGAATATGAGGTTTATGATATACTTAAATTTTGCTTTGATAATTACAAGGAAGAAAATGGCTATATTCTTGAATATATTAATATATTCTGTCCACAAACGGAAGAGACTAATGCCTTGCAGGAGCTTATGGAAGAATAAATTGCTGAAACGGGAAGCTCATTAGATGAAAAAGAGGAGGAGAGTGATGAACAAAAGGAGGAAGAATGGATCTACCCATGCCTACCTTCTAATGAGAGTAACTCTTTATCCCTTACATTTGATTGTCCCCCATGCTTACCAAAGGAGGATGAATGTTATGTTCCTGTGGATTCTTTTGAAATGTCTACTATGGGTAAAAGTTGTGATAATAATTATGCTCATGTTATCTATGATAATCATTTATTTGTGCCTAACTTCGAAATGCATGGTACTAAAGAGTTTTGCTTAGAAAATGTTTATGATAAAGCTCTAGATGATGGTCCTATATTGGTTGATAATATTAATTGTACTACTATTTAAAATGAGATTGGAGGGGTCTTGACTTTATCTTGGAACCCCATGTCTCTTGAGAATGATCAGCATCTTGTTATAAAATTGTTAAAAGTGGGTTTGAAGGTTTTAATCCCATTATTTTTGAGCTTGATAAAAATTATGTGTTTGTAGATCAGGAAAAGCATACTTTATGTGATAGTTATATTGTTGAGTTTATTCATGAGGCTACTGAAAATTATTATGAGAGAGGAAAATATGGTTGTAAAAGTTTTCATGCTACTGAAACACCTCTCTATGTGCTGAAAGTTTTGAAGTTACTCTTGTTTTATCTTCCTATGCCTATCACTTTGTTCTTTGTGAATTTATTTGCATAAAAGATTCCTATGCATAGGAAGTGGGTTAGATTTAAATGTGTTTTGAATTTGCTTCTTGATTCTCTCTTTTACTTCAATTCATATTTCTTGTGTGAGCATCTTTCTATGTCTAATATAAAGGCGTTAAAGAAAAGTACTTTTTGGGAGATAACCCAATAGTTTTACTGAGTCTTGGAAGTTATTACTTCTGTAATAACCTCTCCTTATCCTTTTTGTTTGATTTTTGTGCCAAGAATAACCTCTAATGAGAGAGAAGTAAGATTTGGGGAAGTTGTTGTCCCGAAACAGATTTTTGTGCTTCAATCTAAAAATTCGTGAAAAATATCTGTATGTACGATTGAGCTGTAAATTTCTGAGTAAATCCACCAGGTTGTTATATAACTTTCGTTAGTTCAAAACTTTTTGATTTGAGCAACATAAGGTCTTGGAAAAAATCGGTTTTCACCTGCTGGTCCGTTTTGACAGATTTCCGCCATAATTTGCATTTGCCTCTTTTTCGATTTCTTTTTCGGTTCTCTTTGGTAAATTGAGCTTTTTGAAGGAATTGCTACAGTAGCTTGTGTTTTTAATTAAAGTTTTTCTGTTTTGAAACTAAACCCAAAGGTTTATTCTTTTGAATGCACTAATGTTGCTAATAAAGATTGTGTGAAGTTTTGTATGACGAAAATTTTCAGGTGTAGGGGAAGAATGATATGATGAGATGAAGAATGGACAAAATCTCAAGATTTGGGATGCCACCCCGTGTCACCCCAAGAAATATTCAAGAGTTACAAGCGTCAAAGCTTGGGGATGCCCAAGGCATCCCCTTCTTCATCAATAAAAATCCCAGGTCTCTTTCTAGACACTTCGTTTTATTGTTTCATGCACTGTTTCGTCTTAGTTTTTATTTTTGGTTTTCGTTTGCTTAGTTTGCTTGAATAAAGTAGTTGGACCCCTGCTTTCGCTGTGATGTTTCAAATAAGTTGATTGGTGTTGGAAAGGAGTACAAAGTTTTTATGCTTATAGTGGTACAAAAGGGAGCTTGTTTTGACTGTGGTTTAGACTTTATCATGTCATGATAGATGTTGTTTTGACCTTATGCTTAGTGATTATTGTTGTAGCATGACTTGTTACAAACAATTGAGATTGCTTAATGTGCCTTGCAAGAATCATGCGTTGTTTTAGCATACAAAAGCATAGTATTGTGGTATTCTCCTTTGATGGCTTGTTTGGGTTGACTTGGCACATGCTTACACCATGTTATGACTATGAACCAATCACCTTATCCTTTATGATCATTTAGTTTTTGACTTGTGGTACCACTTTATGCTTTAGTTGATAATGTTTTGTCGCTCTGCATGATTATGGCCATTATTGCTCTCTTATTTGGTCGCTCCCAGTATTTTGCTAGCCTCCACTTGTGTTGAGTAAGCTCTACTCATGCATCCAACTCCCAAGAAACCAAGTTTTTCCAAAGAGTCCACTATAAATTCCTATGTGTCGTGTGTTACACCCTTCCAAATATATTCTTGTTTTATCTATCTTCCAAATTAAACTTGTTATGAGAAAATTAGTGATTAAAGCTCTCACAAACTTGATGGCACACTTTACTTTTTGCACCTAATGAGCTTGAACCATTGTGTCATCTATGTTGTATATGCTTGCACTTATAAGTTGGGAATTAGCTGAACCGTGTTGTCATGAGGAACGCTTTCAACGCCTGTACATATCTACCCAGTTGATATCATGATATTTTGTTTGCGGATGTCAGCGATGTGAAATAAAAGGGGAGATTGTAAGTCCATGGAGTTATGTATATGTGTTAGAGAAACGCTTGGGAAGCTAGTCTAAGCCATGCCTAATCATGGTAGAAACTTGCAGCATAAACATAGTGAGCAATCTGTGAAGCATCCTCAATAAAAACCTATGCAAATAGCAAATAAAAAGATCACTGAGATGCTCATTGTCTGTTGCCTTGTCATTTTGATATGGTATAGATCCTGTATCATGGGGCCAGTGGTACCCCATTGGCGGTTCTTTATGATACACATATACTTACCATGACAAGAACTTACCGGTGACTAAAGTTGAGTAGCATGTCGAATGGCCCTCGTACTCAAGTGACATGAGATTGCCAACTTATACTTTGTCAAGCATATACTCCATACTTTGTTCACTTTAACCTTAATCACTTCAAGATGCTTATGATAGGGGCAATGAGAGATGAAAGCTAACAAGTACCATAATTTTTGGAAGCTCTTTATGAAACTTGAGATCTCTGCTTTCCTTTATGAAGGGACTTTCTTCCTACTTTTATATTGAGTCTCCACCTTCTATCCTTATGCACCAACTAGGAGAGCATAGTTCTAATTCTTAGTTTTATGTGCATTGTCCCAAAACTTATTGATTGATTCATAATGTTGATATTGCTTGTTCTTGACTATTTGTATCTAGTCACCCTTATGAACTCTGAAGGTGTCCTATGCATTTATGTTTTGCTACTCCATGAGGGACAAGCTGAATACCACGATGCTATGTTTTCTATATGTGAAACAAACAAACATCTTTAAATGCATTGTTATTCATGATCTTTGTTTGTATCCTTTCATGTTAGAACATAGTTACTATGTATTATTGTTAGAATTTCATCTTTCATGCTCATGTTTAGAGTACTTCGATCCCAGCTTTCAATGCTTACAAATGGTTTGATCAAGATTGTGATGGTGCATGTCACCTAAAAAATTATTTTTTTATCACTTATCTTCTTGAGGATGAGCAGGAGTTAAGCTTGGGGATGCTTGATACGTCGTAAATGTATCTATAATTTTTTATGTTCCATGATTGTTTAGTATCAACTTTGCTATGCTTTGTCTACACTTTGAGGTATCTTTATACATTTTCTGGGACTAACCTATTAACAAGATGCCATAGTGCAAGTTGCCTATTTTCTGCTATTTTTGGTTTCAGAAAAAAGCTAGTAAAGAAATATTCTCGTAATTGGATGGGACAAAAGCAAAAGTCAACATTTCACTAAGGAAACGTGGAGTCCAGAGGAGAGACGGAGGGGCGCCACAGGGCCGCCACACCCTAGGGCCGCGCGGTCCCACCGTAGGGCGCGCCGCCCTATGGTGTGGGTGCCTTGGCCGCCCCCTGCCTCGCCTATTCGCCTATAAAAGCCCCCCAATGCCAAAATCCTAAGTACCCGATCAGATCTCCACGAAACAGTTCGTAGCCGTCGCCACCATCATACCTAGATCACGGGGATATGAAGCTCTTCCCGGCACCCTGCCGGAGGGGAGAGATCATCCCGGAGGCCTTCTTCATCACCATGCCAGCCTCCGGTATGATGCGTGAGTAGTTCACCCTTGGACTATGGGTCCATACAATAGCTAGATGGTTGTTTCTTCTCCTTTGTGCTATCATGTTTAGATATTGTGAGCTCCGTTCATGATCAAGATCATCTATTTGTAATCATACATGTTGTGTTTGCGGGGATCCGATGTATATTGAGATACTATGTCATATTGATTATTGATTCTATCATGTCTGTGTTGTTTGAGATCTTGCATGCTCTCCGTTTCTAGTAGCTATCTTGGCCAAGTAGATGCTAGTGACTCCAAGAAGGAGTATTTATGCTCGATAGTGGGTTCATGCATGTATTGAATCCGAGGAAGTGACAAAAATCTCTAAGGTTGTAGATGTGATGTTGCCACTAGGGAGAAAACAACGATCTTTTGTTCATGGGACAATTGTACTGTTTACTTTACACACTTTGCTTAAAACAGTTATTCGTTCACAGTGGTGCCATATGCAATCAACCAATCCACAGGCTTGGTGCTACCGTCATATGTTTTGGTGCCTCTTGCCAGCTGGAAGTTTTGCACAAGTGGTTCTCTCATGATCCTTGGTCCAAAGCATGCTGGACCCGGTGGAACTTGTGCTTCAACAAGTTCTGCCATCTTTATCTTATCCAATCTCAACCTTGCATCATCCGGCTGAAGATTTCTATTTCCCAATCGGGATCCCATTGTGTTATATAGGTGATCTGGTATCTGATACCCGATGTTTATCATTGCCGAGTAACCATCATTGTACCTACATGCATTTGGGTCTGCTTGTTGCTCTATGTGTCATGCACTTTGCTGCGGTCGAGGTACTTGCACTTGTTCCTGTGGAGACGGATTTCCTCCTCCTGCCAAGTGATGGCTACGCCGAGGTTGCGGCGTAGTTCTGGACAGCATTGCCATGACCTACATCCCCTTGAGCTGCATTGCCTTGGCGTGTGTTTACTTGGATTGTAAAAAATTAGTATTTCTGTCCATATTTCTTTGGTCGACATTGCCTTGAGCCGGGCCGGGTCATAAGTCACTAGCTGTTTATTTCTTCTTGAGGTGTTACTCCCCTCTCGCCTTTGTCTCGATGGTGCGGCATGCGGAGATGATGCAGGTTGAACGACTGATCTTGCCAGCGCAGGTGCTGCCGAATGAACCACTTGTGATCCACCAGCCGCGTCTAGGTTTTCCCTGTAGTAAGCCTCATTTAGCTCATCTGCTGCATGCACCGGCTCGTTTACTCTTTCTTGTTGTTTTCTTTTTGCCACACCCATTAAGTGAGGTAACATCTCTCGCAATCTCATTATTGAGATTCCTTCCTTTGATTCTTACACCTTTGAGCCGGGTTTTTTGTCCCTTGACTCGGTTTCCCGAGTTATACTCTCCGAGAGTTATGTCCAGCTCTTGGTGAGTGTGAGCCACGTCTTGGGCTTTTTCGAGAAACTTTTGTCGGGTTATCTCTAACTCAGTTTGAGCTTTAGCCGGGTCAACTACCTGCGGTGACCCAGCATACCACTGCATGTGTAGTACACTATAGTCGTTGACATGACATCCACAGAACACCGTTCTGTAAATATCACATCCCTCAGAGTGGTACAACAGAAACATTGCGGGTCCATATTACAAAAGTACACACATTATTATTATTACAATACCGAAAGTTCAAGACTTCCAAAAGATCCAACTTACAAACCAAAATATAAAGTTTTTCAGCGGAATTTAAAAGTAGCAACTCCGTCTAGGAGTTGAGCTCGACAACTTATTCTATAGAGTTCATGCTACTCGGCTCCATTGGTTACTACTAACTAGGAGTACTTAGTTGGACTCGTTATCATCGACACCATAGCAGATCTCGTAATCCACTCCTTCAACACCTTCGGATAGATCAGGTTCCTCGTAGAACACATCTTCTTGACAATCGGTTGCATACATTGGCACGTCTTCAGGATCCTGAGAGTCTAAGCAAGGGATCAAAGGAAAGAATGAGTAACAATGTTACCCAACAAGTTCATTATATGCAAGGTGGGAAGTTTGATGCTCTAACTACCACCTCGGATTATAAATCCTTGGCACTATGCAGTTTTTGTAAATCTTTCTTCAAAGATTGATTTTATTCTGAAAAAAAAACTATGACCATCAGCCATCACAGGTTGACCAAAACTTTCATGGAGTTCCTTTCCTGCCGCGTTCGTAGCTCCTTCCCGGAACAGGGAGTAACAAGTTACAATTCTTACACTCTGCAGAGGTGCGTTACTTTACCCATGAGAGATCAACTCTTTGTTGCATTCGGGCATACTTTCCCGTCCACAATTCCATGATGTGGGGCCTAGTAGTTGGTCCAAGCCAATCACTGCCCCCTTTGCGACCCCGCATGCCTCCTTGGTGTAAACCATGCCCACACAATGAATTACGGCAATGGTTTGTACAAACCGTTAGATGCCAGAACTATCGTGGGACGATGAGGGTTCCCACCCATATGCTGCATATCCTCTACGAATTACCAATTAATATGCACGCTGCGAGGATAACAGCCACGACCTGCACATTCGGCTTCATGCGAGAGGAAGAAGATACAGCTGACTTCTTTGTCCCATTCCAAATCTCATGGCTAACGCGTAATATATGGCACTAGAATCACTGATGTCAGGGGTTATTAAGTCCCTACTTTATCATCATTGCTTGCAACTAGAACCCTAAGTTCTATTGCTCCATTATATCATCACTTAGGATGATATCTATGATTTCTTTATTTGTGAAAATAATATTTTCTTTCTTTTATAGCATATATGATAACACACAATTTGTAAATACTTTGAAAATACTCTTCAAAGGACATGAGCAAGTGATGAACTTGCCTTGTGATGGCAAGGTAGTGAAGTCTGATGTTTGCACTGGACCTTGAGCTTCTATGTCTACAAAAACGTCATTATTGCCCGGTAAGGACAATACTTAAAGAAGCAAAATGATTATGCAAGTAATGTAATGCATTATTTAATTCTATATGCAGTTTCCCTATATAAGGTGCCTTTTAATAATAATAAAGCATTTATAAATATCACTTTTTAATATTTATAGCATATATTGAATTATTTTATTTTATTTCCCTTTTATTTGACTTTTATTGATTTAATATTTCTTTTAGGAATTATCAATTGAATATTAAAATTTGTTATTAAATATTTATTTAGTATTTTTCATAAATACTACAATATTAATATCTAATTAAAGTGATTTTTATTTATTTTTATCATCTTTCATTAATTGTATAAAATTCCATAAAGAATATATATTTACAATATTCCAATAAAAATTTAAATGTCCAAAATATATCTTATTTTATTTGGATAGAGTGGATTATTGTGAATCCAAAAGTATTTTATTTATAATTTTTGGACTTTTATTTTATTTTCTAGAATTTAATTAAGTCTAGGGGTATTTTGGTCTTTTCCTTTTTATTCAAACAGGCCTGGAAATGTTTCTGGGCTAGTTGTACTTATTGGGCCCTGGTGGCCCATTAGTCCTAGACAAAAGAGCCACCCCGAAGGGTTTGGCCCAGCTCGGCCCACTCCTTACTGCCTCTCTCTCCCTCGAGCTTATCCTCTCCTCCTCTGACCCCGACCCTCTGGCCGGCGATGCCGCCATAGGCCGTTCTGGTCGCCGCCATGGTGGAACAGGGGGTTGTCAGCGATGCCCGTTCGTTCTATCCAATTGGATTTGATCCTGAGGCTCTCCTTCAATGGATCGATGTCGTCCCGAACCCTAGGGTTTGGGGGTTGGCATGGATCCAGGTGCTGTCGTGGTCGTCGTGCGTCGAGGTGATGCTCTGCACCTCCAGGTGTGATCAGGGTCGCTGTCGTGGCGCCGTGCGGGTTGCAGCGCCCCCTCTGGGGTGATCCCCGTGCCGCCATGGTCGTCGGCCCCTCTGCTTCCTCTTATATTTCTTCAGCGAGGACCTACGGTGAGTTTGATTCCTTTCCCCCGGTTCTCTCTGTGCTTGCTGATTCGATGCTAGATGCTAGTAGTGTTCTCTCTTGCTACTGTCTGATTCAGATTAGGATGATTATCCATTTAGGGTTCCTGTTATGTGATTGATCATGTACTGGATGAATTGAATCATGTTTGGATGGTCTGTACACATGCTAAATGATTATTGGCCTAAGGCTTGTTGCTTAATATGATCTATGATGTTTCTGGTGGCTTACTAGATGATTTGATGCTTGGATTGCATTAGATTCAGATGATATAGTTGCTTGGGAATCATGCTTGATTAAGTCGGTGACTTGATAAGTTTTCACTGTCATCTCTAGGTTTATGATCATGATTATGACATGATGAAATCATTGTCCTGGTGTTGTTGGCTTAGAACTAGTGTATGGTTTGAGATCATCATGATCTCAAACAGTGAAGTTTAATATAGGAATATCCTAGTTATGATTCATGTGTTAACAGGAAAATGATTAGTTAAGTTGATTGTTTGAATTTGTGATGATTCAATGTCTATCCTGATTCATAATGGATTGTTCTTGTGACACCATCATGGTATGGCACACAAGTTTGATTCCAACCCATTGATTGGGTTGTTTTAGGCTTAAGACAAAATTGGCTTTATAAGATAAATAGAGATGCTCTTCTCTGAATTTCCTAAGACCAATGATGTTGGTATGAGGCTTAGGGATTCATATCTTATCTAATTGGTTCATCTAGATAGTCCTGGTAGTGGTACCAGCTATTCTTTATTGAATCAAAGCTTGAAAAAATTGATAGTGAGCTTGATCATTCTATGGATCCCAAAGATTTGTTTCTAAGGTGCTACCCTTACTTTAGGGATGTACCTAGAAATAGATCATAGGTATATGTATGATTGAATTGTAAAATATAGTTGGACAACCAGAGCAAGGATGTTGCTCTGAGCTCTGGTTGGATCCTGGTACTTTGCTGTTTGCTTTTAGAGTTTAAAAATCCCTATGATGGATTCACCCCACTTGGGTGCTTTCTAAGGGTTTGTTTTATAAAACAACACATGATTTTCTCTAAATAAGATGATTAGATCATGTGAAGGTTTTATGAAACTCACCATAGACTCTGAAGTTTGTGGAGTAACTTGGTGGTGATCTTGATCTGGTTTTGCTGGACTCTTGTGCTTGATCTTGAGCTAATCTGCTCCTCCTAGCTCCCGGGCTTGATCTTGCTGTCCACCTGATCCACCCCCCTCCTTACGTCACCATCCTGGTGATGTGATCTTGCTTGTTGTTGGCTGTGGTGCTTGGTTTAGCTGCTGTCTACACTGGCTGTTCTTGTGTGTTGTGTAGTGGAGAGATGCACTAGTGCCTCTCCACGGCTGTGCTTGTGGTTTTGTGAGTTTGGGTTGTTCTGTGAGGTTGAAAACACACCACATGCATGCTGGTGTGTGTCCTGCCTGTGTGCTTGCTATGCACTTGTGGATATGTTCAGAATCTGGAAACTTACTATTACCTGGTTACTTTCACCTGGCTGGTGGATTTGTCCCTCTTGGCTGTTATTTGACTTCTGGCTTCAAATTTATGAAAGATGGATTCTTTCATATTGGTGAAACTTGCCCCTTTTTATAAATTTCTCAATGATGAATTTGTCAAGTGCATTTCACTGACATGTCTGAGAGAAAATAATACTAACTCTAACCTTTTATTTCTCTATATATTTCTGTTTGTTTTGCAGGTACAGATATAAAGATGAAGATTTAGTTTAGGTTTAGTTATATAATAGTTAGTAAATAGTCCAATGTAATCTTCTTCATACTTTTGTAATTTTCTTTTATTCTTTTGTAATAAAGATCACATTATTATTAATAAAGAATATTCTTATTCTTTGTATATTTGCTTTGGTGAATTGTGTGGATGATTTCAATAAGTTATAATTTTATGACTTGATTATATATATTGATGATAAGAAATAAGTTTCATATTCATTATTGTTTTTTCTTTGGATAGAATTTAAGTTATAATGTTTATCTCTTAATTAAATTAAGATTCAAAACTTATTCCTAACTCACTGAAATTATAATTCAAATGTTCAAGTTTAGAATTCAAATTCATTTTAAAACACATAATTCCTTAAAGATCATATCAAAGTCTATAACAATCACCCTTTAAGACTAAACCTTTTCCCAAAGTATGAAAGAAACATTGATCACTTGAGGTTTTTATTTGGCAAAAAATTTACTCACATTTTCACTAATGAATGCATGCAACATTCCATAATCCTAAATATACCCTTCGTTAGTTCCTAAATGCTGGGATGTTACACTACCGGAGCTACTGCCTCAGCTAGTTTGTCTATGTCCTCTTGTTACTCTTTTTCCCTGCTACACATAGCAATGTTTTCGGGTCTCTCCAATGGTAACTTCGCAGTTCTTCTCGCCTTGGGAATTCTGTTCGGTTCATCCTCATCTAATGGCTCATTCACTATAGGAACTACTGAGGCGCCTACAGGTGGATGAGATGGAGAGGGAGTAGTCATCATCACCTCTACCGAGCTAGAGGTACTCCGGCCGCCAGCGGTGTGAACAGAGGAAGGATCTACCGCTATGATGACTCGCTCGGGGTATGCGCGGTCGATGTGTAGCACGACGTAGACTTGATGCTTGCTGAAGTTGATGAAGCGACCATCCCCAGGAACGGCCTTATGCCAAAGCACCCCGCATTGTCACTGACGAAGTTGAGCGCGCTGAACCTCTGAACAAAGGCCAGACAGGACGCGCTCGCCCGATGAAACGATGATGTTGCCCGTATGGACGAACACTACAACAAGCGCCACTGCTAGTCCCACGGTGGGCGCCAACTATCATGGTGGTGTCACGGCAGATGCCGTGGGTAGGCTTAAGTTGGGGCCATATGGACGCAACAGGAATCTAGGGAGGGAGTGCGCGGTGTAGCCACACAAGAAGCACAGGGAAGAACCCAAGAACAGATCATTGTATGAAGAACTTGCTATCTTATTCATCTTGTTCTTGATTACAAATGCTCCTTGAGTTGTTTCCCAAGTAGCTACTAGTGGCTAAGGAAGGAAGAAGAAGTACACTGCCTTGGGGCTCCTGTTGCGCCTCTCTCTAACCCTAGCTCTACCCCTCTTTATATAGGAGATGGGAGCAGCTAGGTTACAATGTGAATCCTAGGGTTTACTGTTTGGGCTTTGCCTTTACCCAACGGGCCAGGTCATAGAGCTAGTCCTTGGCCTTGGACCTAGTCAGCAAAGCTTCCTTGCCAACGGTCTTCTAGTACGTTGGTGCCAGTTCTTTTGGTGTCACCTATTGCTTTACGTGTCATTGATATGTTGTAAACGTATCTATAATTTTTGATGTTCCATGCTTGTTTAGTATTCCACTTTGCTTTGCTTTGTCTACACTTTGAGGTATTTTTATATGTTTTCTGGTACTAACCTATTAACAAGATGCCACAGTGCCAGTTGCCTGTTTTTGGTTCCAGAAAAGGCAGAAAATCAATATTCTCGGAATTGGACGGGACAAAAGCCAAAGTCAATATTTTACCGTGGGGAACATGGATCCAGAAGACGAGATGAAGAAGAGACACCAGGGGGCCACACCCCTTGGCCGCACGGCCAGGCCTGGCCCGCGCCTGTGGGGTGCGGCCACCCTGGGTGCCCTTTGCCTCGCCTCTTCGCCTATAAGAAGTCCCCGATACCAAAACCCTAAGTACCCGATCAATCTTCCACGAAACAGTCTATAGCCGCCGCCACCATCGTCCCTAGATCGAGGGGATCTAAAGCTCTTCCCGACACCCTGACGGAGGGGAGATCATCCCGGAGGCCTTCTTCATCACCATGCCAGCCTTCGGTATGAAGCGTGAGTAGTTCCACCTTGTACTACGGGTCCATGTAGTAGCTAGATGGTTGTTTCTCCTCCTTTATGCTACCATGTTTAGATCTTGTGAGCACCGTTCATGATCAAGATCATCTATTTGAAATCATGCATGTTGTGTTTGCGGGGATCCGATGGATATTGAGATTACTATGTCAGATTGATTAATGGTTCTATCTTATTGATTCTATCATGTATGTGTTGTTTGCGATCTTGCATGCTCTCTATTTCTAGTAGCTATCTTGGCCAAGTAGATGCTAGTGACTCCAAGAGGGAGTATTTATGCTCGATAGTGGGTCAATGCCTCTATTTAATCCGGGGAAGTGACAGAAATCTCTAAGGTTGTAGATGTGATGTTGCTACTAGGGAGAAAACAATGGTCTCTTGTTCATGGAACAAGTGGATTGTTTACCTTACACACTTTGCTTAAAGCAGTTATCTGTTGCTTGCAACTTAATACTAGACGGGGTTCGGATGATAAAGTGAAGGTGGATTACTAGTCATAGATGCAGTTGGATGGCGGTCTATGTATCTTGTTGTATTTCCCAATCAAATCTCATAGGATCATGAATGTCTAGTATTGCATTGTTATGCCTTGCTCTGTCATGTCAATTGTCCCGCTGTAATTTGTTTACCCAGCATGTTATGTTGTTTATCTTAAGGAGAACACCTCTAGTGAACTATGGATCCCGGTCCAACCTCTACCATTGATACATCTTCCACTATTACTATTTACTTTCTGCAAACCACTATTACCTTCCACACCATACAGTTAATCCTTTGTTTTCAGCAAATCGGTGAGATTGACAACCTCACTGTTTGCTGGGGCAAAGTCTTGAGTTTGTGTTGTGCAGGTTTCCAGTTGCTAGCAATACCTTTGAGCCGTTTCCTTCCTCCTACTGGTTCGATAACCTTGGTTTCTTACTGAGGGAAAAACTTGATTATGTACTCATCATACCTTCCTCTTGGGGTCTCCCAACAAAGCATTACAGTGATCTGAGCCGCATCAAGCCTTTTTCTGGCGCTGTTGCCGGGGAGGCCTAGGACGGCTTCACAAGGGGAGTCCTTCACAACCTTTCTCTTTACTTTGTTTTTGTTTTGCTTAGTTTCTTTTGCTTGGTTTTGTTTGCCTCTTTTTATCAAAAACTCCAAAAAAATAGTTTCGTTTGGTTTGCTTTCTCCTATCAAAAACACACAAAAAATTAGTACCTGCTCTAGTTGTTGCTGCTGTTGGTTTGCTCCACCTTTGCAAAAGTGAACTCTGCTGAGAACACCAAGTTGTGTGACTTCACTAGCACAAACAACAATGATTTCTTGAGTACACCTATTGCCCCACCTGCTCCTGATGCTATCTTTTATGAAATTAAGCCTGCTTTGTTGAATCTTGTGATGAAAGAGCAATTTTCTAGTGCTAGTTCTGATGATGCTGCTGCCCACCTCAATAACTTTGTTGAACTTTGTAAGTTACAAAAATATAAGGATGTAGATGGAGATATTATTAAGATCAAGTTGTTTTCTTTCTCCTTGAGAGGAAAAGCTAAAGAATGCCTAGAAATAGTATTGATTCTTAGATTAAGTGCAAATATGCTTTTATTGGAAAATACTATCCTCCTGCTAAGATCATATCTATGAGAAGTGAAATAATGAAATTTAAACAACTTGATAATGAACATGTTTCTCAAGCTTGGGAAAGAATGAAATCTTTGGTTAAGAATTGTCCCACTCATGGACTTACTACTTGGATGATTATCCAGACTTTTTATGCATGTTTAAACTTTTCTTCAAGAAACCTGTTGGATTCAGCTGCTGGAGGTACCTTTATGACCATTACCTTGGGTGCTGCAACAAAGCTCCTTGATAATATGAGGGTCCACTATTCTGAATGGCACACTGAGAGAGCCCAACATGGTAAGAAGGTAAATTCTTTTGAAGAAACCTCCTCTTTGAGTGATAAGATTGATGTTATCATGGCTATGCTTGTTAATGGAAAATCTCATACTGATCCAAATAATGCTCCATTAGCCTCTTTGGTTGCTCAAGAAGAGCAAGTTGATATGAACTTCATTAGAAATAACAATTTCAACAACAATGCCTATAGGAATAATTTTGGTAGTAACAATAATTATAGGCCTTATCCTCCTAATAATGGCAATACCTATGGAAACTCCTACAACATTACTAGAAGTTGTCCCTCTAAACTTGAAGTCGTGCTTAAAGACTTTATTAGTAAACAAACCACTATCAACAAAACCGTGGAGGAAAAGCTTTTGAATGTTGAGAAAAATATTTCATCTTTATCTGAAGCACAATCCTCTTTGATTAATAAAATGGCTGATAAACCTGAAACCTTGGAAAGTACCTTTGCTGCTACTCATGCCATACAAGTTACTATTGATGAAAATGTTAGACTATTAGCTCAACTACATGCTAAGTGGGAAAGAGAAGCTGAAATTGCTAGAAACAATAGTGTGTGCACTATCACCACTACCAATATGGATGCCACTAAACCACAAGAAGTCCCTATTCCTCCTACCACAATGCCTAAACCCAATGAGTCTACTAGTAGTGATGCTAAGTTTGATTTTGATCTTGATGGTTGCAATATTTCTGAAGTGATTATGTTCCTACAAAAGCTTGCTAGAAGTCAAGATGCTAGTGATATGAATGTGGCTTTCACCAAGCACAATACAAATGCTCTCATTAAAATTAAGGAAGAAAAGTTGTAACATAAAGCCTCTATTTCTAGGAAAGTAGAAGATAGTTGGGAACCCATCATTAATATACAAGTGAATGACTTTGATCTCAAAGCTTCATGTGACCTTGGTTCTAGTGTCTCTATTATGCCTAGAAAAAATGCTTGATTTGCCACCTTTGGAAGATTGCTATTTGGATGTCCCACTTAATGATAATGCTAAAAAGAAACTCATGGGGAGTGTTAATGATGTTCTTATTATGGTTAACAATGTTTATGTCCCTGTTGATTTCTATGTTTTGGATGTTGAATATAATGCTTCTTGTCCTATTACTTTGGGAAGACCTTTTCTTAGAACTGTTGGTGCCATCATTGATATGAAAGAAGGCACCATTAATATCAATTTACATTCAAGAGAGGTATTTAACACTTCCCTATGAGGAGAGAGAGGTTGCTTTTTGATCCTCCTTTGAAAGCAAGGTTTGATGTTAATGCTTCTTCATTTGAAAATACTTGATTCTTGCTTCTCGTGCCTAACTTAAAGGCATTAAAGAAAAGTACTTCTTGGGAGATAACCCAATAGTTTTCCCGAGTCTTGGAAGTTATTACTTCAGTAATGACATCTCCTTATCCTTTTTATTTGCTTTTTGTGCCAAGAATAACCTCTAATAAGAGGGAAGTAAGATTTGGGCAGTTGCTGTCCCAAAACAGATTTTTTGTGCTCTACCGAAAAAAATCATGTAAAATCTCTGTACATCGGGTTGAGCTATAATTTTCTGAATAAATCCCCCAGGTTGTTAGCTAACTTTCGTTAGTTCAACACTTTTTTTATTTGAGCAACAGAAGGTCTTCGAAAAAATCGGTTTCTACCTGCTGGTCTGTTTTGACAGATTTCTGCCATTATTTGCATTTGCTTCTTATTGATTTCTTTTGGGGTTCTTTTTAGGAAAATGAGCTTTTTGAGAGAATTGCTATAGTAGCTTGTGTTTTTAGTGAAAGTTTTGCTGTTTTAAAACTAAAACCCCATGGTCTATTTTCTTTTGAATACACTAATGTTGCTAATGAAGATTGTGTGAAGTTCTGTATGAAGGAAAATTTTCAAGTGTAAGGAAAGAATTATGTAATGAGATGAAGAATGGACAAAAGCTCAAGCTTGGTGACGCCACCCCATGTCATCCAAAGAAATATGCAATAGGTACAAGCGTCAAAGCTTGGGGATGCCCAAGGCATCCCCTTCTTCATCAATAAAAATCTCAGGTCTTTCTAGACACTTCGTCGTTATTGTTTCATGCACTGTTGTGTTGTTCTTAGAGCGTCTTAGTTTTTGTTTTTGGTTTTCATTTGCTTAGTTTGCTTGAATAAAGTAGTTTGGACCCCCGTTCTCGCTATGTTGTTTCAAATAAGTTGATTGGTGTTGGAAAGGAGTAGAAAGTTCTTACTTGAGTAGTACAAGAGGAGCTTGCTTTGAGTGTGACTTAGACTTTATCATGTCATGCTAGATGTTGTTTTGACCTTATTCTTAGTGATTATTGTTGTAGCATGACTTGTTTCAAACAATTAGGATTGCTTAATGTGCCTTGAAAGAATCATGTGTTATTTTAGCATACAAAAGCATAGTATTGTGGTATTCTCCTTTGATGCTTTGTTTGGGTTGACTTGGCACATGCTCACACCATGTTATGACTATGAAAAAGTCACCTTAGCCTCTATGATCATTTATTTTTTGACTTGTGGTACCACTTTATGCTTTGATTAGTAATGTTTTGTCGCTCTGCATGATTATGGCCATTATTGCTCTCTTAGTTGGTCGCTCCCAGTCTTTTGCTAGACTCCACCTGTATTGAGTAAGCTCTACTCATACATCCAACTCCCAATAAACCAAGTTATTCCAAAGTGTCCACTATAAATTCCTATGCATGGTGTGTTACACCATTCCAAGTATACTCTTGTTTCATCTACCTTCCAATTAAAAAGTCACTTTGTTATGTGAAATTAGTGATTAAAACTCTCACAAACTTGATGGCACACTTTATTTTTCTTGCCCCTAATAAACTTGAACCATTGTGTCATCTATGTTGTATATGCTTGCACTTATACGTTGGAATTAGCAGAACCATGCTGTCATGGGGAACGCTTTCAACATTGCACTCGTAGATTGTACATAGTTTATATCATGCTCTTTTGTTTATGATGTCATCGGTGTGAAATAAAAGGGTAGTTTGTAAGTCCATAGAGTTATGTATGTGTGTTAGAGAAACGCCTGGGCTGCTAGCCTAAGCCATGCCTAATAATAGTGGAAACTTGCAACATCACCATAGTGAGCAATCTATAAAGCTTTCTTCTTATAATAAAAAAAGACATATTCAAAAGAGGAGCGTATTGTCTGCTTGCCTTGTCATTTTGATTATGGGATAGCTCATGTATCATGTGCAAGGGGTACCCCATTGGTGGTTCTCTATGATACACATCTACTTACTATGAAAAGAACTTATAGGTGACTAAAGTTGAGTAGCATGAGGAGCGGCTCGTATTCAAGGGACATGAGATTGCCAACTTATACTTTGCCAAGCATATACTCCATAGTTTGTTCACTTTAACCTCAATCACTTCAAGATGCTTATGATAGGGGCAATGAGAGCTGAAAGCTAACAAGTACCATAATTTTTGGAAGCTCTTTATTTATGAAGGGCCTTTCTTCCACTTTTATATTGAGTATCCACCTTCTATCCTTAGGCACCAATTAAGAGAGCATAGTTTCCATTCTTAGTTCTATGTGGATTGTCCCAAAACTTATTGATCGATTCATATTGTTGATATTGCTTGCTCATGAACTATTTGTATCTAGTCACTCTTATGAACTTTGAAGGTGTCCTATGCATTTATTTGCTACTCCATGAGGGACAAGTTGAATTATACTATCCTATGTTTTCTATATGTGAAACAAACAAACGTCTTTCAATGCATTGTTATTCAAGATCTTTGTTTGTAAACTTTCATGTTGCATGCATAGTTACTTTGTCTTATTATTAGAATTTCTTCTTTCATGCTCATGTTTAGAGTTCTTTGATCCCAGCTTTCATTGCTTGCAATTGGTTTGATCTTAATTTTGATGGTGCATGTCACCTTTTTTTTATCACTTACCTACTCGAGGACGAGCAGGAGTTAAGCTTGGGGATGCTTGATACGTTGTAAACGTATCTATAATTTTTTAAGTTTCATGCTTGTTTAGTATCTAATTTGCTTTGCTTTGTCTACACTTTGAGGTATTTTTATATGTTTTATGGTACTAACCTATTAATAAGATGCCACAGTACCAGTTGCCTGTTTTCTTCTGTTTTTGGTTCCAGAAAAGGCAGAAAATCAATATTCTCGGAATTGGACAGAACAAAAGCCAAAGTCAATATTTTACCGTGGGGAACACGAAGCCAGAAGACGAGACGGAGAAGAGCCACTAGGGGGGCACACCCCCTGGTTGTGCGGCCAGGCCTGGCCCATGCCTGGGGGGTGCGGCCACCCTGGGTGCCCCCTGCCTCGCCTCTTCGCCTATAAGAAGCCCCTGATACCAAAACCCTAAGTACCCGATCAATCTTCCACGAAACAGTCCGTAGCCGCCGCCACCAGCGTCCCTAGATCGGGGGGATCTGAAGCTCTTCCCGACACCCTGCCGGAGGGGAGATTATCCCGGAGGCCTTCTTCATCACCATGCCAGCCTCCAGTATGAAGCGTGAGTAGTTCCACCTTGGACTACGGGTCCATGTAGTAGCTAGATGGTTGTTTCTCCTCCTTTGTGCTACCATGTTTAGATCTTGTGAGCTCCATTCATGATCAAGATCATCTATTTGTAATCATGCATGTTGTATTTGCGGGAATCTGATGGATATTGAGATTACTATGTCAGATTGATTAATGGTTCTATCTTATTGATTCTATCATGTTTGTGTTGTTTGCGATCTTGCATGCTCTCCGTTTCTAGTAGCTATCTTGGCCAAGTAGATGCTAGTGACTCTAAGAGGGAGTATTTATGCTCGATAGTGGGTTCATGCCTCTATTTAATCTGGGGAAGTGACAGAAATCTCTAAGGTTGTAGATGTGATGTTGCTGCTAGGGAGAAAACAACGGTCTCTTGTTCATGGAACAAGTGGATTGTTTATATTACACACCTTGCTTAAAGAAGTTATTCGTTGCTTGCAACTTAATACTGGAGGGGGTTCGGATGATAACCTGAAGGTGGATTACTAGTCATAGATGCAGTTGGATGGCGGTCTATGTATCTTGTTGTATTGCCCAATCAAATCTCATAGGATCATGAATGTCTAGTATTGCATTGTTATGCCTTGCTCTGTCCTGTCAATTGTCCCGCTGTAATTTGTTTACCCAGCATGTTATGTTGTTTATCTTAAGGAAAACACCTCTAGTGAACTATGGACCCCGGTCCAATCTTTACCATTGATACATCTTTCATTGTTACTATTTACTTTTTGCAAACCACTATTACCTTCCACACCATACAATTAATACTTTGTTTTTAGCAAACCGGTGAGATTGACAACCTCACTGTTCGTTGGGGCAAAGTCTTGAGTTTGTGTTGTGCAGGTTTCTAGTTGCTAGCAACAACTTTGAGTCGTTTCCTTACTCCTACTGGTTCGATAACCTTGGTTTCTTACTGAGGGAAAAACTTGCTGCTGTACTCATCATACCTTCCTCTTGGGGTCTCCCAACGAAGCTCTATAGTGATCTGAGCCGCATCAGTCTTTCGGTTCTTTAAGCGTCACCCGACGCCATTAGGCGTCACCCTGTGGCGCTCTCCTCATTGTTCTATTTTGACCGAGTTGTACCGTGGTCCTACGCCAGCCTGTTTAGTGGCGCATGGAGCCAGAAGCGTACACTAGAATGAGCTTATTTCCCCTCTTGACCCGGCCTTATCTCCATGTCTCGGTCTTGGTGTACCTGTGAACAAGGAACACACATGCATTTGTGTCGACATGCATTTTATGTCAGCCAAGCATTGACGTTATTATTCAACTTATATTAACTTGGCCTATATCAGCCTGACTCAGGTAAGATCAAACTGAGTTACTCTTAACTTTCACCTCTTATGACCTACCGGGGGTTATCCCCCCGACACTAACCCTCATATAAGGAGTTGGCCAGTCTAGGGTTTAGGTTAGTTTTGAGTTTATTCAGAATAATGTAGAACTTGAAGTTTATATTATCACCATACCTCTAGGATCGGCGTGTGTGACGGCGTCTCGGACGTTTGTCCGGTTGTCCATGAATAAAGACAAGAGAGTTCTTGAATTGTCAAGAGTAATTGTGTGTGCACGAAGGTCCTCGAATTGTTGAGGGTTGTCAAGCTTTTGCGTGTCTATCCCGACGTGAGGTTTGTCGTTCATCGTCGAGTTGCTCCTAGGATTGGTGTTCCCCAATCTCCGGGTTACATGTTCCACTCACATGATTGGGAGATCTATCAGATCCATTGGATCAAGAGGTGCATCGTGAAAGATCGGGCAAACAATACGTATCATCTTGGATCATGGAGACTTAGAAAGGGAGAATAAGGCGTTCGTCTCAGATTGTTTTCTATGGCGGCGCGTGGAGAGTCTAGGAGGAAAAAACACAATTTGCAAATTCACGACCGTTCTGATCCGACCGACCCAGTAAGGAATCTTCGGTGTCTACCAACCGGAGGATCCGATGGGCCAGAATCTCCGACATCTACCAACCGGAGTATCCGGTGGGCCTGAGTTGGGTCAACACCGATCAGTTCCAGCAGACCAAGCTGCAGGAGAGGATTTGCACCATTTTTTTCCTACCAATTTGTGAAACAGTTAGTCTACGGACACTTGTTTCACTTGAGTGCATACTCAGGTGTATTCAGATTATTTGGATCCATCACGTACATGAGTTTGTTTTGTTTGTTGTTGGTGATATGCATGGTATACCGTCAGTTTCAATTGGAGGATGCTTCTGTCTCTGTCAAGTTGAAGGTGTCGAAGACCAAAGAGCGACAAGGGAAGTATCAAGTCAAGCAAGACGAGAGGGAGGATGAGGCATGGATGGCGAGCATGACTTGAAGACAGCTAGTCGAGCGGAAGGACGAGGTGTGGAAGACTGGCGAGGCTTGAAGATGGAGAGTGGCGATGTTGCTGATCTAACGCCACGTTCTTGAGATGACCCTCCGGTGTTGGGGACAACGCCTTTTGATGGGGGAGAGGATGATGAGGACCTAGACCGGAGTATCTGGCCTATGAGCCCCGGAGTATTTGGCCTGACCGGAGTGTTCGACCTATGTACACCGGAGTATTCGGTGTGCCCGATCGGAAACCTTCTAGTTCGGTTGTACCAGTTTGAGCCCAACTAGGGTTTTTATTTGTGTGTTTGGTTTAGGCCTGTCCAAACCGACCAGGTCGAGTTTGACCACCCTAGCCCTCATATAAGGAGTTGTCCAGTCTAGGGTTTAGGTTAGCTTTGATTTTATTCAGAATAATGTAGAACCTGAAGTTCATATTATCACCGTCCCTCTAGGATCGGCGTGTGTGACGGCGTCTCGGACGTTCGTCTAGTTATACATGTATAAAGACAAGAGAGTTCTTGAATTGTTAAGAGTAATCGTGTGTACGCAAAGGTCCTCGAATTGGATTGTCGAGCTTTGGCGTGTCTATCCTGGCGTGAGGTTCATCGTTCGTCGTCGAGTTGCTCGCAAGATTGGTGTTCCCCAATCTATAGGTTACGTGTTCCACTCGCGTGATTGGAAGATCTATCAGATCCATTGGATCAGGAGGTGCATCGTGAAAACAAGCAAACGATCCGTATCATCTTGGATCATGGAGACTTATCAAGGGATAAGAAGGCATTCGTCTCAGATTGTTTTCTGTGACGATGCGTGGAGAGTCCTGGTGGAAAAACACGATCGGAAAAATCATGATTGTTCTGATCCGACTGACCCAGGACAAAATCTCCGGTGTCTACCAACCGAAGTATCCGGTGGGCCGGAATCTCTAGCATCTCGATCGGAGTATGCGGTGGGCCTAAGTTGGGTCAGCACCGATCGGTTCCAACATACCAAGCTATGGGAGAGGATTCACACCATTTTTTCTATCAGTTCGTGAAACAGTCTACGGATAATGTCAAATACTCTACGGACACTTGTTTCAGTTGAGTGCGTACTCAGGTGTATTCAGATTATTTGGATCCATCGTGTACATGAATTTGTTTTATCTATTGTTGGTGATATGCATGGTATGCCGCCAGTTGCAGTTGGAGGATGCTTCTGTGTCAGTCAGGTTGATGGTGTCGAAGACCAAAGAGAGACAAAGGCAGTATCAAGTCAAGCAAGCCGAGAGGGAGGATGAGGCGTGGATGGCGATCAAGACTTGAAGACAGCTAGTCGAGCGGGAGGATGAGGTGTGGAAGATCAGAGAGGCTTGAAGACGGAGAGTGGCGATGTTGTTGACCTGACGCCACAATCTCGAGACGACCCTCTAGCGTTGGGTACAACGCCTTTTGAAGAGGGGAGTATGATGAGGACCTAGGCCGGAGTATCCGACCTATGAGCCCCGAAGTATCCGGCCTGACCAGAGTGTCCGGCCTATGTACACCGGAATATCCGGTGTGCCCAATCCAAAACCTTCTGGTTCGATTGTATTAGTTTGAGTCCAATTAGGGTTTTTTATTGTTTGTTCGGTCTGGGCCTGTCCAAACTGACTAGGCCGACTCTGACCGCCCATCCCTCATATAAGGACCTGGTCGGTCTAGGTTTAGGTTAGCTTTGAGTTTATTCAGAATAATGTAGAACTTGAAGTTCATATTATCATCGTTCCTCTGTGATCAGCGTGTGTTATGGTGTCTTTGACTTTCGTCCAGTTATCTATGAATAAAGAGAAAAGAGTTCTTGAATTTTCAAGAGTAATCGTGTGCGCGCGAAGTTCCTCGAATTATCGAGGGTTGTCGAGCTTTGGTGTGTCTATCCTAGCGTGAGGTTCGTCATTCGTCGTCGATTTTCTCGCAAAATTTGCTTTCCCCAATCTCCAGGTTACGTGTTCCGCTCACGTGATTGGGAGATCTATCAGATCCATTGGATCAGGAGGTGCATCATGAAAGACCAGGCAAATAATCCGTATTAGGGTGTTATAATGCACATATGGTCATGAATAATACTGACACCGAGGAAGATCTTAAGGATATGGCTATAATGTTGGAAATATGCCCTATAGACAATTAATAATATGGATTATTATCATATTTCATGAAGTTTATGATTAGGTTTTATATCATGCTATAACTGTATTGAAAGGAAACGTCAATACACATGTGATATGTAAACAACCAGGGGTTCCTAGTGAATCTCTAGTCACTCGTTCATTGGTCAACAACTGATCAAGGTTTCTTGATCATGTGGCATTCCACACCAATGGAAAATAGTCATCTTATTGGGAGAATGAGTTGGTGAACATACCCTATCTAAGAATCGTTAACGCGATCATTTCATAGAGTTCAAGTTGCGATAATTAGGAAATGTAGTGACTTGTTCCTCAGACCGTGAGACCATATTTAATCGCTATCACCCGACAATGTCTTGAGAGCATCAAACGTCACTCGATTAGACAGTGATCATAAAGATATGATTGAGTATTCAAAGGGACGGGTTGAGGCGTATGCGTCAAGAGCGGGATTTGTCCACCTGCGCGACAGAAGATACTCTGGGCCCACTCGGATAAGTTATATCCATAAGCTGCGCAACGTGTGACTAGGTCACGGGGATATCACTTAATGAGAAATAATAAAGTAGCAATTGTCGATAACGAGGTTGAACCCAAATTGGTGATGTTGTTGATCAAACCTCGGACAATGCAAGTATCGTATAGACAAAAGGAACATGACACAACATTGATGGTTCAACAACAAGTTTCGTGGAATGCACAGGTGGTCATTATGGGCATCCAGGTCCCGCTAATGATCATTGGTCCGAGAGGGGTCTCGACCATGTCTGGAGTGTTCCCGAACCGTTGGGTAGCATGCTTAAGGGTTTGAAGAAGCTCGGATATTGTTTTGGTATCATCGGAATCACTAAAGAAAAGAGAGGGAGAAACCGAAAGGGTTTCGGAAAGGTCCGGAGGATGTCCGGAGTGGGATGGAAGGAGTTCCATAGCCACAGGAATTGAATAATATGTAAATAGATATTAAATATTGATTTAATCATTGATTTATATTTATTTAACAAAATAAAAGGAATTAAATGGTCAAAATTCCCTATTAGGGCAAATTCCCATGGGGAAAGGCCCATGAGGGAAAAGACCCAAGGGAAAGAGAGAGAGAGGAGGTGGCCACATGGGCCTAGGGCTTCCATGCGGGGCCCATGGGTGCCTTGGCCAGCGGCCACCCCCATCCCCTCTCTCCTCCCTTTGTTTAGTCCCACATGGCCTAGCCAAAGGGCTTGGGGTCCCCTTTCCCCTATATAAGAAGAGGCATATGAGGCAATTAAATCACAGAAAAATAAATAAATTTTCCTAACTTTGGGAATTGATCTAGTTGCCTCTCTATCTTCTCTCTCTCATGACCGCAGCCCCATTGCTAGGGTTGCGCGAACGAGGACTTCTTCACCAAGGAGCGCCGTCGCGCTGTGGGGTTTGGGATCCAGGAGATCTACTTCTGCAATCTCGCCTGGATCAGAGAGAAGGGGGAGTCACAGTCAAGCATCGTACGTGTGTGACTCCCTCGGGAGGTAATGCACTTGTGGCACTAGGAGTTGTCGAAGCCGTGGGACTTCGGAGGCGTCGGTACAACTACACCACCCATGTTTCTTGCAGAACGTTAACCGCGTTCGGTCTTCAAAGGTATGAACAACGAAGCCCCTCCCGATACTGCATTACTAATAGATATATGCTAGCATTAGGGTTGTTTGCGTAGAAAAAATATTGTTTTTTGGCGCTAAACCCTAACATATAAGCCTAATCAAACCGACAGACACAACTATGACTGGTCAAGTTGTATTTGATCTAAGTGCAAAAAGGGCCCTGCGAATGACCATACAAAATTCTGATGATGTCGAAGTGGACAATGGTGGTGATGATCCTATTGCTATGATTACATGTGGAAGTATTCCCACTTTCGAAAAACCTGAAGGTATAGTTGAGAAAGAAAGAAGTAAGCGTTCAAATACGGAAGGATATAACTCCATGTCGCTAGGATCTGCGGGTTCCTAGAGATTCCCGTGTCTGGTTGCAATGAAAATATTAAGTTTGAACCATTAGGGCCTGGGTAATGCCATGTTAGTTCTTGCGCTTTTTGATGTCCAAAGGCAGTTTAACACAGATGTGTTGTTCTTATTAGAGACACGTCTCGATGATTATCCAGCTGATTATTTGAGGATGAGGATAAATATGGAACGTGAAATTGTTAATGCAAGTGATGGTAGAAGTGGTGGGTTATTCTTTTTTGAAAAAAGGATATTGTGGGCGCTAAAATATATTGATGTGAAAGTTATAGAAAAACCTCAGAAATTTTGGAGATTGATGGGTATTTATGGAAAGACACGTTGGCAAGATAAATATTAAATATGGTATAAATCGCAAGAGCTAAAGGCTTATTCAAATCTTACATGGGTTATCATAGCATACTTCAATGATTTTTTTCTCAAGTGAGAAATAAGGTGGCAATACGAGACCTCAAAGCTCTATACAAGCGTTTATGGATGCATTGACTGGTTGTGAACTTGAAGACATGGGATTATCAAGAGATCATTTTACATAAACTAGTTAAATATCCCTGCGTTGTCACGGACATATAGAGATATCCTTCATTATTTTATTTCATGAATGAATAGTCTCATTTTTTACCCTCACATAGCGAGAAGAGAACACGATTATCTCCCTCCTCTACCCCGCTTCACAGTCACATGCCCCTCTCTAGAACATTCGAAAAAATATGGATGGATTTTTAGAGTCCAAACAAAGCCACACAATGCATTGCATTACATTCAACTTGAGTAGCTGTCATTGGAATTCACCAAAAAATTAAGAATAACATTTCCAATCAGAAAAATATGAGTTAAGTGAGCATCTTCCGCTAACATACAAGCCTCGGGAGTCTGCTGGACATCATGAGAGTGTTATAAGCTATTACTGATCATAGTATCTCATTCTAAATCTTAAAGATGAACCATGCTCTATTTTTTTTATAAAATCATGGATATATAACATATATGTATAAGTTATTCTATATTGTCAAATGTATCAAGTGCAATTCTTCATGAAAATGTTTCTTTGCTCCCTTTCCCTTCGTCCACCATATGTGCACCATGCTAGAAAAGATTTTGCCCAGAGTGACGATGGAAATGAATGAAAAATTGTTGAATCCTTTTACTACCGAAGAGGTAAGAAAAGCAACTTTTAGTATAGGGGATTTTAAAGCCCTTTGACTAGATGGTATTCATGCTATTATCTATAAGAAATTCTAGAATGTATGTGGGAAGGAGATTACTCTAGAGATCTTCCATGCCATGAATATTGGTGTTATACCTAATAGATGGAATGATATCACCGTTGTGCTTATTCCAAAAGTTGATGATCCTGAACAAAAGGGAGAATCAGAGAACTCCAAATCCAAGTTAGTGGTTGAGACCAGAAGTTCACGCCTCAACCTATGAAAGGACTATGTTTTCCCTTGGTATTTTGGTGATGATGACAATCCCACTTATGATTTAATTGTGTGCTTGAGTTTCAGGTTATTCACATTTGTTGAAGCTTGTTGGTGTATGTCTTGGTGTAGATCAAGTGCACGGGGTTTGGCAAGGCGGCATCTCTGAATATGAAGGTAGTGATCTCCCATGCATCCTCTCCATATCCATAGGTGTATAGCCTTCTTCCCTTGAACATGGGCAGTGGCAATCCCAATGACTGAGAGAGCTGAGCTAACTGCCTTGCAAAGGGCCTTGGTGACTCCATGGTGACATACTCAGTCCTGACGTCTCCCATCTATCAAGTAAAAGAGGAAAGTATGAGAATAGCATATGGTAAGAATTTACGAGGGTGAAAGGCATAAGATGAAAGACAGAGTTAATATAGGCTTTAATAATTCTATGGCTTCCTAATCCAATCCTAGGTCACGATCCTACAGTCGACACACGGGCTCTGATACCATCCTGTAACACCCCGGTTCTGAAAAGACCGTGGCCTCTATGTGACATGCCAATCCCTGGATTGGTTCATTGGCCCACAATAGAGTAAGATAGATAACATAGCAAAATATCCGTGTATCATGAATAACGATGATCCAGAGTACCATTATTACAATAAAAGCTTAGCACAAAGCTAGCTCAAATTATTCAGGTAGCAACATAAACAAGTAAATCCTCCATTCTTCAAATTGCCCACAAGTGAACAAGTGCCGAGTGGAGTACCGTGGCCTATAACGATCAATCAGAATCGGAATAACCTGCAACATGAAACGTAGCAGCCCCGAAGGGTCAATACATGGAATGTATGGCAAGTAGAGCTAGTAATGGAGACAATAGTACTAACATCTACATGCATATTTGGCAAGTGGAGTTGTGTCTGGCTTGCATTTGCAAATACATTTGTCCTACTTTCATAAACAGTTTTTGATTTTCTTTGAAAAGATCCCAATTAAGTTAACCCAACAATATTAAAACATTTATGAAATTAGAATGAGCGAGAAACATGTCATGGAATCAGTATCAAGCAACTCAGTTGTCCTTAACCGGGGACACGGCTAATCGATTAGATTATACACCCTGCAGAGGTTTGTACACTTTACCCATGTGACTTGGCCAGCCCAGCTCGTACCATCACTCTCATTTTGGGTGATGATAGGGAGAAGTCCAAGAAGAGACTGTTCGGGAAGTAGCTCCTCAATCCCGACGCGCACCGGTCCAACCTACCAAAATTCTACATCTCTGGATACGCGGGTTCGAGTTACCATAACCTACTAAGTCCAACCAACCGTCCATTCCATTATTGGCACATGGTTGTACACGTAAGCTACACAATAAAGAAGCCAATCATTCTCTCTTGATTCCTGGGTGCCTTTCCGCAATGAAACCACAAAAAATTATCAATACCATCACACCCAGGGGATTCATTGATTAAGTTGTTTGTAGTTTTCACAAACCAATACTTTTAGAAACAAGTCTCAACGATGTAACTCAGCCCTCGTTCAACATAGCATGGCTAAGCACATCTACCAACGGTGGTTCATCTACAAAGAAAGCCCTACCACATAATAGGTCATAGCATAGCGATAGTATCATCCTACACATGCATCTACAAAATACACGACAATGCATTGAAAATAGTAGGACGATATCATGAACAAAGTAGCATCTACTTGCCTTGGTTGTAGCGGTCGGAAGAACAATCCACACACGAGCAAGCGTTGCACTCGTCACAATCTACACGATACAATTGCAATCATAAACAAACAATCCACAAGCATATGCAACAAATATGATGCATGAAGGTATGCAAGGCAAGTGAATTGGTGCTACAGCTGCACCACATAATATTATTCAGTAGAGGTACTGATTGCATGCATGGAAAATAGTTTTAGTGCTAGGAAAACTATTACGCAAAAGTAATACTCAAAACTAGAGCTAGAACTCGAATAATTCACTACCGGTAGTATACTGTTTGTAAAATCTTGGGAAAATTCTACCGCATAGGCATCACTGATTAGAAACAGTACCAATTGGAATTACTAAAAAAAGAATTTTAAAACTCCCCGAGTAATTAAAACACTGCAGAAAGCCACTAGACAGTTTCTGCAGAAGTTTTTACTGTAAGCCTATCTTTTTAATTCACGATGAGATTCCCCTCGTTCCACTGAATCCAGGGACATATCATACGCGATTTTTGGAGCTACGGATCTTTTTCTACGAATTTATTACTCCGAAAAGGCCACTACTAGTTTGATTAAACTGTATTAAACCTTGCTGCAAAAGTCTGAACCAAAGGTACAGCGAGATTCTACACGACTCACTGAATCTACACATATTTTATTTGCAAATTTTGGCCAAGCGGTTTAATTTCTACGCAATTTACAAGTTTCTACCGAAATCTGTCAACTAAAAGGATTAACGAAATTAACCAGTCAACTGTGTCTGTTGACTGGTCAAAACGTCTGCTGACTGGGTGCTGACTGGGCGTCTGACTAGTCAACGCCTGAGTATGACCAGTCAACTACCGATCTGAACCGTTGATCTGAAATCTGACGGTGGCTGCAGGCTTACCGGAAACAAACGGCGAAACGGACTCCGGACGGTGCGGCGATCGATTCCGACGACAACAGTGACCTACGCGAGGGGGTGACGGTCAGCGTACGGTCCAAGATTAGACAACTCGGCGTGCAAAACGGCGCGCGGACGTGCGGCACGCGTGCATGCAAGCGCGCGCGCGAAGGCGCGCTAGCGGCAGCGGCGCAGCAGCGCACGCAGCAGCATGCAGCGGCGCGGCGGCAGGCGGGTAGGCGGCGGCAGCGCAGATGGCGAGGCGGCTCGGCGGCGGGTGCAAGGCGGGCGGCGGCGCGCTGTTGCAAGCGGCGGCGGCGTGGATGCCCAGGCGGCGGCGGCGGGGAAGAGAGGAGGCGGCGGCGCGGCTACCTGCTGGCGGCGGGGATGGAGGGCGACAGCGGCGGGGCGGAGGCTGTCCGGCGGCGGCGGGGCCGCGGCCTGGCGGCGGCGGCGGCCTCGGGACGCGTGCGGGGCGGGCACGAAAAACGAGGTAGGGGCGGCGGCGGTTCGGTCCCTTAAGTGGGGCCTGCGCGGGTCCTACTCCAATTCGGCGCAGAGTTGGTTTAGGACTCGGAAATCGGTCCAGAAATTCGGACCGTTTTCCGGCGATTCACTAAAATGGCCGCAACTTCTCCGTACGATCTCCGATTCGAGCGATTCTTGATCCTACGGGTTCGTATCGTCGAGGGGAACAATCTAGGCCGAAGGTTTGAGCGAAAACACTAGGCTACAAGGGTGGACCACGCTAGTCCTACTAAAGCCTCCCGCAGGAGCCTCGTAGCAAAATAGAATAGGGTTTTGCAAATGGCGTTTCGTCGAACCTTTTCACTCGACGGTTTTGCATGGAAAAGTATGATACAATGATATGAATGATATGCAAGACCAAATCTAAAATTTGGGATGTGACAGCCTTCAAGGTCACCGGTTAGTGGATTGTGAGGCCTCCTTTGTGGGGTGCTCACCGAAGAAGAAGGTGAGGCCTTTGTGGAGCTCAGATGACCTTGTGTGGCTCCGACACCTCTCGAACATAGATGTAGCTTCCTTGGAAGTGAACTACGGGAATTACATCTCCGCGTCTCCTTTACAGTTTACTCGCTCCTTCCCTTTACTCTTGTCCTTTACCGTTCTATTCCTTATTGTATGTTCTCTAGCATATAGGATTGCTCATCTAGTTGCATATCTAAAGAATTTTACTTCTTGCAAAGCCTAAAATTGAATAACAAGATAAAAATTAGTAGTCTCCTATTCAAACCCCTCTAGTCGACCAAAGTTGGTACTTTCAACCTGGTTATACGACCTTGTTGTTCCCACTCGGTGCTCCACCCTCCTGGAGGATCCCACCGGCGAAGCAGCGCCCGAGTCGTCTCCACAACTGCTCATGGAGTCAAGCACAAGACATATGCCTAAATTTAGCATCAGATGTATTGAACTCACTTTTGTTCCCTATAATAAACATAAATGTTGATCAATTTTAAGGAAAATGAATCAGAACACGTACATTGACAATAGATAAGTGTGACGTAAAATAACATTTCTTCAAAAAATAAATAATATAACACACCTGATGTGCAAACCCTGAGCATCAAAACTATTCTAATTTTCATAGAGAGAACTGAATATTTGTGCATCAACCTTACAGCCCAATAGGCATCCTTTCAACAAATCGCCTCACCTGCTAAAATTTCCAAAACAAATGAGACCGTAAGAGCAAATGAACAAGCAAGAGAAAGAAAAAGCTCATGCTAAAACGTATGGAGCTAATTGGAACCGAACACTATAAAAAATGGAGTGGCCATACATTCTTCTTCATGAGATCATTTTCAACGATCCATGACCACATAAATCTCGGGACCAATACACCAAAAACATTGAAATTTCCTCACCATGGCGGGGCTGGCTCCGTCCCTTCTCGCACCATGTGTTGCCAGGATCGGTGCAAGGTGGTGGCGTAGAGGACCTCAAGCGCGTGGACATGGTCATGGCTGTTGGACTTGGAAAACATGACGACGGTGGCGGCGAAATGATTAGCAGATCACTAGAGACCAATTCAACCGCATGGTCACCATTCGGGAGGATGCTCACTGAGTCGACTCCTCGTGTCGGTGCAGTGAACTTGTTGGTCGCTGTTTGGGAGGCGTAGTCTCGGCGACACAAGAGGATGTGGTGACTGACCATTCCATGAGGGAGACATGGGCACACAGTGTGTAGTCGATGCAGAGGTTGGAGTACCAGGGAAGCTAAAGGCCGTACCGGGAGGCATAATGGGGGTCGGGGAAGAAGGGGACGGAGCGGCGGTGCTACGCTCAACCTAGCGTTTCAGGCAGCAGAGAGCGGCATCGTTGCAAACCGGGTTGAGTCATGGGTGAAGTACAACTTACAACCCAATTATGGCCCACTATGGGGATTCTTAGCTACCGTACAAGAGAAACGACGAAAGGGACGACATAGTGACAGAAACCGGACTCTTTTTATAGATACCACTTCCATTCAGGTTTAGTAGGCTAATACGTAGTTTAAGAAAAAAGTACCATTAGATTCATATTTAAAAGATACTTACAATGATATAATTTTGTGACATATAATTTATATATTATTGACCAAATTTATGGTTTACCTATTTTTTAAAGTACATATTAGCGATGGAGGTATTATTAGAGAAACCAGTACCGTTGTAAGGCTGGTCCTAGTGCTAGTATCGTAAGGTGTATCATGCATGCCAACTTGGCAAAAATCTGATGTGGCGTCATAATTAATAAAGAGAGAGGTGGTTAGTGTATCATAGGTAGATACCGTATCATAGCACGTAAAACTAGAAATCATAATGACAAGTAAATCTTGCACACACATTTTACATAGAGATTCTACAAATCAATAAATATATCACTACTATGATACTATACATGATACAATGCACTAGAGACATAGTATCATACACTAGTATCATATGCATAATACTAGTATTATGATACTCCCACTAGAACCAGCCTAACCAAACTCAAAAATTAAAAAAGTACCGTTGTAACCGTCATAAAAAGCGAGAACAAATACGGAGGACACCAAACTTGGAAGCCAAGTACTCCCTCCGACCCATATTACTTGACTTGGATTCGTCAAAATTTGAATGAACCTATATACTAAATAGTGTCTAGATTTATCCAAATTTAGACAAATTGAAGTCAACTAATATGGGTCGGAGGGAGTATTTCTAATCTAAAATTACAAAATTTAAACACAGTTATTTCCTTTTCTTGCGAAACCGTGTACATCCAGCTCAACAACCGTCATACTCCAACTTTGCCTTCCCACCTATAAAACCGCCCACTCGCCACACATCTCCCCCTCCCGTTCCCCTCTTTCGAATCGAGCCCCAACCGCATCGTGCGTGCGCGACGCGCCCGCACACCCCCCCACTCGCCCTTGCCCCGTTAGGGTTTCGAGGTTCTCCGACGATGTCGCTGAAGCCCAGCGATCGGTTGGAGGCGCGGCGGAGCCGCTACAAGGCCTCCGTCGACGCGGAGGACGGCCGGCGCCGGCGAGAGGACAACCTGGTGGAGATCCGGAAGGCCAACCGCGATGCGAACCTCCAGAAGAAGCGCCGCGACGGGTTCCCTGCCTCCGCCGCGTCCGCCGCCGGGGGAGCGCCACAGATGGGCCACTCCTCGGCTCTCCAGCAGAAGGTTTGCGCCCGTTTTCTCGATCTGGTCTGTTCGTCGGGGCTATAAGGTGGGGGATTCTCGATCTGACTGTTTCGGATCTGTGTTCGCGTGTGCAGCTCGAGGGCTTGCCGGCGATGGTGCAGGCGGTGCTCTCGGAAGACGGGGCTGTGCAGCTGGAGGCCACCACGCAGTTCCGGAAGCTGCTCTCCATCGGTGAGAAATTTACAACAGTTAACGTCTGGATAATTTTTGCCCTAGTTGGAGTATAGGGGTTGAATTTTTGATGATTTTAGGGGTAATTATTATGAATTTCGTAACGTGACAGACGTAGCCAGGTCTAGATTTGTTAGATTTGTTCGGGGCGGAATCACGACACGCTCGTATATGTCTTAGTTTACTTGCGGATTAGGTGGGGCAAAATCAATTGCTTCCCCGTGCTCTCTTCTGAGATCTATAATTGACTGGATACACGTCAATCCAGTTTGTCTTTCGAAGCTTCGATTCTATAATTGTCTTTGTTACCCCAATACTCCGCTGATCTTTTGGGTCAACTGTTTGTTGATCTAGGAAATACTTGTTTCAATAATTGCGATTCTGTGCACACTTCAATCTTTTTCAATAATTAGGGAGGCAACACATGCTTCTCTGTTCAACATTGAAACAGTGAATTAACTTCAGTTCTGTTTGTGGAAGTTTTTGGGCAAAGTCTAATGGCTACTTGATCCAATGATCTACGGTGTCACTTGCTGATATGTTGCTTAATTTTGTAGAGCGGAGCCCTCCAATTGAGGAAGTGATTGCCACAGGCGTGGTTCCTCGCTTCATTGTGTTCCTCACACGCGAGGACTATCCCCAACTTCAGGTGAGAACAATCCTAATGATATTGTCATGTTAATTTTATTGTATTTATGTTCCATCACTCAAACTGACAAATCATAACCTTGGTTTGCTTGTTACAGTTTGAGGCTGCATGGGCACTTACCAACATTGCATCAGGCACATCAGATAACACCAGAGTGGTGGTTGAGAGCGGTGCTGTGCCCATCTTTGTCAAGCTACTCAGCTCCCCGAGTGAGGATGTCCGCGAGCAGGTATAAGAACAATTCACAGAAGAATCGTCTTTTCTTTGAGATACTTATTTGAGAGACTTCTGATGTTTATGTTTATGTTTCCCCTATTTGTATTTTCAGGCTGTATGGGCTCTGGGCAATGTCGCTGGTGACTCTCCAAAGTGCCGTGACCTGGTGCTTGGAAGTGGTGGACTATTCCCTCTGTTGCAGCAGCTCAATGAGCATGCCAAGCTGTCGATGCTCAGGAATGCCACATGGACACTCTCCAACTTCTGTCGTGGGAAACCACAGCCAAACTTTGAGCAGGTTTAAATCTGGGCTGGTGTCTCATTGATTCAACTTGCTGTAAATATTGATTCTTAGGATCATTTGGTTAATCTATGTGTTACCTGAGCAGGTCAAGCCGGCTCTCTCAGCACTGCAGCGCCTCATCCACTCTCAGGACGAGGAGGTCCTCACTGATGCCTGCTGGGCTCTTTCATACCTGTCTGATGGAACTAATGACAAGATCCAGTCTGTGATTGAATCTGGTGTGTTTCCTCGGCTTGTGGAGCTTCTCACGTAAGTGCATTATTCCTTCTCACCTGCTACAAGATAGCCCATGCCAGATGGTTGACATGCTAACTCCTATTATTTGATCCAGGCATCCTTCGGCTTCTGTGCTCATTCCAGCTCTGCGTACAGTGGGTAACATTGTCACTGGTGATGATTTGCAAACTCAGGTAAGCCCATTTCAGTTTTTGGTATCTTATTTATTTATGCAGCCTGCTATTATTCAGATGATCAAGGCTGTATTTCCTTGTTGTATTAGTTAGAGTTCCTTGGGAATTTAACCTTGTGTGCTCGACACCCACCTTCTTTGCTCAGAACGGTGATAGCTAACTTCATATCTACTATTCTGCAATGTTTAGTTATGATGAAGCTTATTAGTTAGTCATGCTAGCTGTGTACATAATCCTTACTGTGTTGAACGGCTATGATTATCCTTATAATGTTGAACAGTGGTGTTAGTTCATGGAATGCATGGCCCTCTTTGTTCGTTTTCACAGTGCAGTATTGTGCTTGGAATTTATATCACTGAATTTTGCTATGTCAACACAATTGAGATAATCCTAAAACATATTATAAGACAGTTACTGTGATTGCAGTTTATATCATTTGAATTTGTAGCTGTTCTGCATGCATGAACCAATTAAATTCCTTGATATCTTCTACACCATCTGTCTGTCTTTAATATTTATCCCCTTGGTGCAGTGTGTCATTGATCATCAAGCACTCCCCTGCCTGTTGAACCTCTTGACCACCAATCACAAGAAAAGCATCAAGAAAGAAGCATGCTGGACAATCTCAAACATCACAGCTGGTAACCGGGACCAGATTCAGGTTGGTTCTCTCAGAATTTTGAATTTGTATGTTGCTTTGTAGAGGCGCCACCATTCTAAACTTTTGTTGATTGTCTGTAGGCTGTGATCAATGCAAACATAATTGGACCTCTGGTGCATCTTCTGCAAGGTGCTGAATTTGACATCAAGAAGGAAGCAGCTTGGGCAATTTCAAATGCCACTTCTGGTGGAACACATGATCAGATTAAGTATGTGGCATCTATATTTCTTTTTTACTTTTGTGTTTTGCTATTGCTATTAGTTTGCATTTTCATGTCCATATTCTAATATCATTGGCATCTGCATGGAATGTTGAGCAGGTTCCTTGTTAACCAGGGTTGCATCAAGCCACTCTGTGATCTGCTGATTTGCCCAGATCCCAGAATCGTAACAGTTTGCTTGGAAGGTCTTGAGAACATCTTGAAGGTTGGGGAGGCAGAAAAGAACCTTGGGGCTGGGGATGTCAACAACTATGCGCAGATGATTGATGATGCTGAGGGACTGGAGAAGATTGAGAACCTTCAGAGCCATGACAACACTGAGATATATGAGAAGGCGGTTAAGATGCTCGAGTCCTACTGGTTGGAGGAGGAAGATGAGGCCATGCCTTCAGGTGAGACCCCCCAGAACGGCTTCAACTTTGGAGATCAGCAGAACTCGGCTCCATCTGGCGGGTTCAACTTCGGCTGAAGGTATGCCCTCTTCAACAGCTCAAGTGAATTTAATCATTTGTGTTGCACAGGGTTGGCATGGAGGTGCGGTGTTTTCTGATGTTACATTACTCATGCAGATACCGGGGTGGAACAGTGTACCTTAGCTACTTGCTTGGGACTAGTCAGAACTGGGGGAGTCTTGTCGTATGAGTCATGGTTGGGTTTGTCAGTCTGGTCTCAAGCAGTCGTCATGTCAGTCTAAGCGGGG
The DNA here is from genome assembly GCA_916181665.1 of Avena sativa. NCBI lineage: Eukaryota > Viridiplantae > Streptophyta > Magnoliopsida > Poales > Poaceae > Avena > Avena sativa. Next base: position 41,458,526 of record OV702285.1, on the reverse strand, counting down.
TCAGTCCTTTGCGCTGCATCATCAGTGGTGCAGTCTGGTCAATGGTCAGTCTTCAAGGTCAAGCTGGTCGGATCATTTGGGTTCTGCCTCACCCTGTGGTGGGAGCATGGGGAGGGGGCATTCAGAGCCGCAGGCGTTGTCGGGAGAGTCGCCGGTCGGGTTTTGCCTCCTATATATATAGACTGAATGATGAAAATTATATTGATATCTGTCTTGAGGTAAAAAGAACCTTGAAAGATAGGGTTTTCATGGTCGTGTCGGTTTTATGTGCTGTATTAACTTGTCGCAAGAGTATTGGCACACCTTATGAACATCAATAGCAATTGGGTTTTGGGAGTCCCATGTTGGTCTATTCATTGGTTTGTTGTGTATGATCCACAGGTTTTGTTGGTCTAAGTTGTGGATTCCACACTTGCTGTCATATTTTGAATTTGTTCCACGTCTGTCTAGCAAAAGACTAGTATCACCTGTTGTGGTGATAGTTCTGCAGTTTGAGCACTTGTGCGTTGGGGGTCCTACTTAATGGAACATACGTTGTAGCACATGGAAGCAAAAAGAGAAGAGAAATTCTTGGTTACATTTCAGCATATTCGAGATGATTTTTCTCTGTGCTTTGCAAGCGTTTTTATATCTTTGGTAATTATTGCTCGGTGTGCATGATCATTGCATCTCATGACCAATAGCAATAGGATGCAGCAATTCTTGAATGATTGGTGGCCATGTTGCTGGCGGCGGGCGGTTGACAGCTGTGGATTGGAACGTTTTCTGTTGCTCTCCTCTGCTGGGCTTGATCGTCCAGCCATTGGATATTCTTTGTTTCTTTTAGAACCGCTTGGAGAAAAAAAATTGTCAAACCACCTTTGGTGTTATCCACTATCATTGCTATCTTACTCCTCTCAGGAAGCGTTGCTCGGAGCCCTCTGACATCGTTTTTTAGTTTCACATACAGTTTCGGCGATTTGTTAATGATGATAGACAATAGTGTAGCTTTCGTTCTTAGCGTGCATAGAAAGTTCAAAAGGGAGATGTCTTAATACAGTCAACAAGACAACTATGCATCACTTTCACCTTATATACAATTATTAAGGGTCTGCCCTAATGAGTCATGTTGAGGACTTGATGCAGACACCTATTCACTTTCACCTTATACACACCTTAGCGGAGCGGTAATTCTGGAATGTTAGCCGGGAAGTGCTAAATCCATTGATTGGAAGGAATAATTGATGTAGTTTACGAGGGAAACCTGACTCAAAGACCATACAAGACCTGGTTAAATAAAGTGAAACCAAGTAAATACCACTCCCTAACAAGTGGCAACTACTACATATATGGCTTAATTGTCCTATCTTAAGCCAACAATGGCAAAGATCAGCGGACATACAGCATTTAGGCCGCCTCACCGAAAAACTAACATGACATGATTCCAAATACCTTAGTAACTGATGAAGAGCTGCCTGGAAAACTTGAATAAAAGCGACCAGAACACGTCGCCGCCGTAGTGCAGACTCAGACAAACTCTAGTGCTATCCTTTCCACGGCGGCATAGTTGTTTCTCAAGTTGACTAAAGCTTGTATCAAGTCATCGGCGCATACATTAAAACTAAAACGAAGAACTCCCCAGAGAATCTCTTCGCTGGGACAATGACGCCAGGGAGGCGTGCTCTCCTTTTGGCCCCGGCTTTCCGTCTGCGTCTTTCCCTCTGTTTTGTTATAGTGTTGTTGCTGTTATTATTGGCTCCTTTTATTAAAAGGTTGGCGCGCAGCCTAACCACGGAACTGAACTTTGTATTATATATGGCTTGAGCGTTTTGCTCTGGGGTTGATGATGGGTGTGTTTCATGGAGGGTGCCCATTAAGGCAGGGACAGGCCGATTAGGTGGAAGAAGATTAGGAGAAACTTCCCTTGGTCTTTTCCCTTTTCCATCTGGATTGACCTTGCTAGCCCGCTATACTAATAATGTTTCCCGTGTGCTAGTACCATATTCCTTCTCGTTGTTGTAATGATGAACTAGGAATTGCATTATGCACATATACAGTGGCGAACCCAAAGAATTATTCAAAGGCTGTGGCGAACCCAAGGATTATATGAAGCCTGGACAAACACTAATGACACTATTTTTTAATTAAATTTCGGCCGGGCCGGAAGCCTGGACGCATGCCCGGCTTAGGGATGGCTAGGTTCGTCTATGCACATATGCCATTTGTTCTCTGGGATTCTCTGAGGGACACCTGACATTTTATCACACACGCAAAAAACGCATACTATCTCCGATCCATAATAAGTGTCGTTAATTTAGTATGTCATCATTGGCTGTTGCTACTCTGGTATGCTGGTCCTTGGGATCTTAGCACGACGACTTCCTATTTGTCTACTACAACAAGATCTACTACGACAAACTTTGCTCGGCTCAGGTGATGAGGGGACGGGACGACTGCGTGCCTTTGGCTCGTGCCCGTGTTTGTAGTCATTGCTAGATGGGGTCTATGAATCTATTTATAATTTTTATTACTTTTAGAATTCTTTGTACCGCTGTTGATCATTATTAATAAATCATGGAATTTCACAAAAGAAAAAATCAGCGACACTTATTACGGATCAAAGAGAGTACATGATTTCCAAAGTGATCAGGGAAGTGGGTGCAGCTTTACGGTTAAATGAGGATCTAGGAAAATATTCTTCCATTTTTGTAGAAATTGTACTCCTTGAATGCTTAAAGTAGTACTCCCTCCGACCCATATTAGTTGACTTGGATTTGTCAAAATTTGGATGAACCTATATACTAAATAGTGTCTAGATTCATCCAAATTTAGACAAATTTGAGTCAAGTAATATGGGTCGGAGGGAGTACTTACTTTACAGTTGACATCCGTACAAACATTTTATCCTTTCTTAATTTTTTTTGAAAGGAGTGCCCCCGAAGGGACCGGAAGCATTACATTAAAACAAGCGGTGGAGGTACAACATATTACAAAGGACCTCATGAGATAAAAAGAAATAACATAGGTCCTTGATAAAAGCAGAAAAGACCTCACTGAAAGATGGAAAACAACAAACCGGTCCTTCTCTTTCTCCACCGCCGAGCCGGAAGTTGGACATACCGCCGCCAAACTCGGAAGCGGGGACGAAACCACTTGCTTCCGCGAAGACGTAGAATGCGGCCGCCAACCTCAAGAGGGGCCTCATCAAGGAGGTTAAACAAACGCCGGAACCCTTAGCCGGCTTCTGGATAGGCCATGTTCTGACCTTGGATGTCGGACGACTGTCACCCGCCGCCGAGGTGATGCTCAAGAAGACTGCTTCCCAACTCCACTGCTGCAAGACACTGTTGTTTACCCAATCAACACCTCCAATGTCCGCCACCGCTGCGACCATCGGAGGACGAAGAGGGTATGAGCAAAACAGATCTGCAACAGGGGACTCTTCCCCGGAGCCAAAATTGATAGCCGGCCCTCCAAACTCACCACACCTGCCACGGGTGGGAGCAGAAAGGCGGAAGAGAACAGCCCCGAGAAGTGTCCGAAGCCCAGTCCACCCAGTCGAAGCAGAGGCCAGTACGCTATCATTCACCCCTCCCTCGCCACCACGGCCGTCCAAGGGGAAAACTCCGACAAGTACCAGCAAAGCGCAACACCAGTCCTCCTCACCACCACGGCCGGCCAGGAGCAGCGTCACAACATCATCTTCCTCAGACTGGAAAAGGGCGAAGCCACACTTTATTTCTTTGCTCCACGCCATCTCATCCCACGCCGAGAAACAAGTTCCCGGAGAGGAAGAAGCGGCCAGCCCACCGACGCCGTGCGGGAACGCCAGAGGAGCCAAAGGGCGACGAGCTCTCCGGCGAACGGAATCCCCAAATCTTCCCCCGCCGCCACGGCCGGCCGAAGAAGGAAGAATCCGCCGCCCAGCAGAGATCCGCCCAGGAGGGGCCTTATTGGAGGCACGGCAAGTCTTCCTCCACCTCAGCAGCGCCACAGGGACAGCAAGAAGGAGGAGAGGTCGCCAGCGGCGGCTCTGGCCCGAAGAGCACGTCGCAGTCCTCGCGGCATGACGCCATAGACCGGCAGCAGGCCGAATCCTACACCTAATATATACAGAGGGGGGCTCCGGCACCGCTCCTCCGCCTCCCTCTGCCGGCGTCGCCGGCGAGTTCGGCTTCAGATCGGGATGGATGAGGACGAGGGGAAAGAGTCCCGTGTGTTAGTTTGCTCGATCCTTTCTTAATTAGCCGCAAGTAAAGAAAACCATCCTATTATTCAGCGGTTCCTGTCTCCGAACTCCAAAGCAACTCGTGGCAGTGACCTCTTTTGCCTTGCTACCCAGTTCACGCCCTCTATTCGGCTCCCTGTTTGACACCATCCCCCTCTTTCTTGTTGGTTGGTATTTATGCTTCCTGAACTTTTACGTACTAGCATGTTTGAGCTGGCCTTCTCTGATTATTTCTGGCTTTGCTTTTACGGGTATTTATCTCTTTGTTTGCGTAGTGTATATATGTGGGTCACGTACAGATTGGGCTATTATTATGTGTGCATTGTGTGTGACCTCACATTGTGTGGTCGACTCCATTGAATGCTTAGAAGATATATGTATTTTGATGCAAAAAATCACCAAAATTAGCTTGATTTGCATAACCGTCGCTCATGTGTTAAATGTGGTTTCCCCACTTTCCATCTCCAAATGACAGAGTTCAGACCACACATTGGCTATAATTTCTAGATTTACTAATGTTTCGTGTGTGGTAGTACCATATTCCTTCTCACTGTAATATTGGGGTGTGTTCGGTTCTAGAATTCGGTGGAACGGAACCCGTTTGTTCTGTGCCTAGCGTCCATTCCTGTGTTCGATTAGAAGAAAGGAACGGAATCAGGTAGTTTCTCGGAACGGAATATTCCTCTAATATGCGGAACGAGGTCGTCCGACCGAATCTGCCGGATCGCGCGGAACGACTCGCTAATTCGTGAACTAACCCAGCTAGGATGATTAGTTACCAAACCAGCGGGGATTTTTAGCCGTGGAGATGATTAACGACAAAATATTTGCAAAAACACACGGCCCTCTAATTTGAGTATATTTTGCAAAGATTTTAAAACAAAAAGATTTCTGTGATTTGGTATTTTTAGCAAAGATTTTAAGACAAAAATATTTGCTACCGTTAATTACAATTGTTAAATTTAAGCTCAAATTATTAGAATTTTAAGCATCATTATAGCTATTCCGTTCCAGTCCCAATTCTCCCAACCGAACACAATATGGGACCATTCCGTTCCTCGTTCTTTTCCGAACGACACAAGGTCGTAACCTTCCCATGCCCTCGGAATGGACTCACTCCATTCCGTTCCCTCTCGTTCTGGAATCGAACACACCCTTGAACTAGGAATTGCATTGTGCACATACGCCACTTGTTCTCGGAGGGACACTTGGCATTTTACCACACACACACACAAAACGCATACTACCTCCGATTCATAATAAGTGTCATTGATTTAGTATGTCATCATTGGCGATGGTTGCTGCTCCAATGCACTGGTTTTTTGGAGGCTTAGCACGATAACTTCTTGTCTGTCTACTATAACAAACTCTACTACGACAAGTTTTATCTGACTCCAGTGATGAAGGCGCGAGGACAACGACATGACTTTGACTCATGCTAGTGTTTGTAGTCGTTGCTAGGTGGTCCATGAACCTATTTGTAATTTTTTTTACTTTTATAATTCTTTGTACTGTTGTTGATGATTATTAAAACATCATTGAAATTTTGCAAAAAAATTCTACGTCACTTATTATAGATCGGAGGGAGTACATGATAATTTCCAGAGTGATCGGGGAAATGGGTGCAGCTTTGCGGTTAAATGAGGATCTAGGACAATATTCTTTTAATTTTGTACAAATTGTAGTACTCGAATGCTTAAAGTAGTACTGTACTTACTTTGCAGTTGACATCGCTACAAACATTTTATCCTTTCTCCTTTCTTAATTAGTGCAAGTAAAGAAAACCATCCTTTTATTCAGGGGTTAATTAGATAGATGCCACTCCAATTTTTGCCTATTTGAGAAACGCCACTACAACTTTCATCTTTAGAAAAACACCATTACAATTCTGTGTACATTTGATAGATGGTATTACACGCATTTAAACTCATATATTGGCCAATATACATAAGTATTTTTAACGTACGTACGTCTAGATGGTAGGACACACAGAATCAGGCGATTACTGGACTGACACCACCGATTTAAAAATATACTTTCTTCCTCCTTGCTCCTAGAGTACTAGCCCAACCTAGATAAAAAAACATTCTTCATCCTCTGTCCCATAATAAGATTTATTTATGTGTGCGTGTGTTTAGAAAATCATTTTGTGATGTCCATTTGATGTTTCCGTATGCATGTCACATCCATGTATTTATTGGCAAATTAGCTTGGAGCTATGTGATATTTTTTATTTCTCCAGTAATAATTGGTTATAATATTATTGCATGGTTTCTCCTGTCTAATCCTAATTTTGGTGGACCCAAACATATATATGTATATGCGATAGAAATATGAGTGTATATTGGCCAGTATATGGGCTTAAATGCATGTAATGGCATCTATCAAATGTACACAAAATTATAGTGGCGTTTTTCTAATGATGAAAATTGCAGTGGCGTTTCTCAAATAGCTGAAAATTGGAGCGGCGTTTTTCTAATTAACCCTTTATTCAGTGGTTCCTGTCTCCAAACTCCAAAGGAACTCCTGGCAGTGACCTCGTTTGCCTTGCCTTGCTGCCCAGTTCCCTCCCTCTATTCGGATCCCTGTTTGACACCACCTTGCTCCCCTCTTTCTTGTTGGTTGGTATCTATGCTTCCTAAGCTTTACGTGGCATGTTTGAGCTGGCCTTCTCTGATTATTTCTCGCTTTGTTTATACGGAACTTATCTCTTTGTTTGCGTAGTGTATATATATGGGTCACGTACAGATTGGGCTATTATTATTATGTGTGCATCGTGCCTGACCTCGCGTTGTGTGGTCAACTCCTCTGAATGCTGCTTAACAAAATTAGTTTGATGGCAGAAACCAGCGGCAATTACCAGCTCGTGTGTAAAATGTGGTTTCCCACTTCCCATCTCCAAAACGACATGTATTTCTGATATGGAGGGAGCACTCCAAAAGATCACATGGATGAGCCCCAAAAGGAACACAATCTTGTCTGGCCAATTGGATAGGGTTCACAAACTAATGCAATTGAATAAACATAAGTATTTGATGAAGCGGACTCGTTAAAAAATAACTATGTATTGAACTTATTCGTCATCAAACTACTACTTCCCATTTCTGGAGAAAAAGTATTTATTTATTTATTCTTCGGTCCTATTTGATGGGAATACATACCGTAATTGTTTGTTTCTGATTTTATCAAAAACAGCAGAGCTCCTCTCTCCATGTTCTTCCCCAATACTAACAACAAACTGAAAGAAAAACATTATACTAGCTTTGTCAGATAACAAAAGGACATTGAGCAGTGATCAAACTAGAAAATGTGTTAGTGCCGTACTCAACCTATCTATCATCATAAAACAAATTTTAAAAAATGTTGAGTATTAGTTTCCTATGTCATACTACATGGCAGAAAAAAATACCGCAAGGGTGCCTTTTTTATTGTATCTTTATTGAGTATCTTCCTTATATTTTCACTCATAAATCTAGCGAAACAAAATATAAATGGGGCAATTACGAATATATTAAGAGAGGTAGTGTCATTGGCCATTTTTTCAATTACGCACCAATATAAACATGCATCACCAAACCATGTGTTTGTAAAAAATATATGTTTGATTCTCACATCTCGTACGCGAAACCTCCCTCCCGGGTCTCACACGCGGGCGACCCCGGGGGGCAAACCCTAGCAAGACAAGCACCTTTCCCGTCGAGCCCCCTGGCCGCCACCGCAGACGGCGGTGGCGGCGACACCTAGTCGTCGAAGGCAACATGGAGGAGAGAGCGCGCCTTGACGGGCTGATTTCGCACGGAGGAGGACGTTACCGGGGCTGCGCACAACGATGGAGAGGGCGGTAGCGCACGACGAGCTGGTGGAGGGGAGAAGCTTGCAGCGAGACGAGGAGCCATGGAGGCGGTGTCGCAAGGTCTCGGAGGGGTCGGCGCTGCGGCGTCGCATGCGGACCTTGGGGCGCACAACCATTGAAGAGGCTTGTGTGCTGCAGCGGGGCCTCGTTGCTGACTCCTGGAGGCGGAGGCCAGCTGCGAAGGAGAAGGGCAGGCGGCCTGGCTGGTGGTGACCCGACCCAGACCTGGGACCATCTGGGCCCAATCTGGGGCTGAGGGTTGATGTGTTACTCTGTTCTTCGGAGGGGATAGCGGTGGCGCAATGACTCCTCAACCGGGCTAGAGGTGGAAGAAGGGAGGGGCTGCAAGGAGAAGGTCAGATCTCGGCCGCGCGGGTCACGGAGGAACCACGACATTTCGGCCACGACGATGAGGTGTTGCGGTGTGAGAACATGGACATCTGCCTTATTTTGTTGAGCCACGACGGCGGTGTGCAGCGACATGCACGAAAGTCTTGCCTGTCTTCGGTCGTTGTCGGCGATGACGACGCCTGCGGGTGTCATTCCCCTCCTTGGAGGCGTCGTCGAGGTGTCGTGGAAACTCACTCGTTCTCTTTTTGATTTGGTGGATGTCTCTGGGCGAAAGCTTATATCTTGTCGGATCGGCGCAATGGCAGCATCCTTGACATCGTACCTTTGTTGGGAGCTTCGTTTTTGGAGATACGGCTTGGAGGTCCTTTGTTGTGCTCCTCCGGTGTTGAGCGTTTGAAGGGAATATGCCCTGAGAGGCAATAATAAAGTGTTTATTATGTGTATTCCTGTAGGGTTCGCAGCATAGAAAACAAAAAAATTTCTACGATGTGAACAACTATGTACCAAGATCTATCTACTAGATACAAGCAACGTGCGGATATACATCCGTAGAGAACATACCCTTAAATATCAACAAATCTTAACGAGTCCAAACTCGTGGTTGATGTAGACGATCTCTTGCCGATCTCAAGATCGAGAGGAAGTCCTAGCGCCGCAAACCAGCGGCGCATCCGTGCTCGCACACACGTCCGAGGCACCGAGCAACCTCCGCCTCCTCGCTCCAGCGATGCAGCGGAAGCACAACTCTTTCTTGCCGAAAAGCAACCGGGAACATGTATCTCGCTAGTCCGAGACCATGGGGGATAAATACTAGAGGGGGAGAGAGATCCTTCACGAGGAGGTGTGCTTTGAGAGGATGAGAGGGGGACCTTTTATAGGGGAGAGGGGGGCACCCAAGGGGCATGGCGCCCATCCATGTGGCTGCCCCCACCTCTTCCTCATTCATGTGGGTGGACACTCCACTCACTCAAATGGCTTTCAATTTCCTCCACTCAAAAACCCACTCAAATTCCCATTAAACTTCCACCAAATTTAATGCAAACTCTCATTAAATAAAACTCCTTTTATTTATTCAGAATTTTTTCAATTACTTTAATGACAAACATTCACATATAACCCCTTGCTAGTATTTCATTTCACATGCAGAAACACTTTATGCAATTTCACCCGAAAACCCGTTTCGGTATCTAGTGAAATAAATTCATGCGCTTGTTATTCTTTCCGGCATGAAACTTTTGCTCCAAATGGATGTCAGTGTCTCTTAAGTGTGTCACCCTACGGTTCGCGAATAATGCGGACATGATCGAGACCCCTCTCAGATCAATAATCAGAAGCGGGATCTGAGACCCATACCGACTCCCACACATTCAGCGATGACTTTCTTGTGATCGCGTGAACCTTTTATGCTAGTATCTTAATTCTTTTGTTTCGCAATATATTACATGTCCGAGATTCGATCATCGGTATCTCCATACCTAGTTTGATCTCGTTACTGACATGCACCCTTTTCTCGTTACCGTGATATAACATTCTAGTGATCAAATCACTTGCTTGCAAGCTAATCAATGTGATATCACCGAGAGGGCCCAGAGCATATCTATCCATCATCGGGATGAACAAATTCCACTCTCGATCCATGGGCCTCAACATAACACTTTAGTAGTTATGAACCCATCTTTATAATCACCCTGTTACGGTGTGACGTTTGATGTTATCAAGAAACTCTTCCGGTGTTAGTGATTGACATGATCTCATGGTCTAAGGATTAGGATCACTTCGTAAGTTGTTATAGCAATATAAACTCAATGACTTTGATCGTAATGCTATACTTTGGATGAATGTTCATCACACCATTACATTAATGTTGTGACCTTGTTATTAACAACATCCAATGTCCATGATCAGAAAACCTTTGATCATCATGTTAATCAATGAGCTAGTTTATAAGAGAGGCATAACTAGGAACTTCCTTTTTGTTTATTAAACACACATGTATTAACGTTTCCATATTAATACAATTATAGCATGCAAAATAAACATTTATATTAAATAATGAATACGATAATAACCACTTTATTATTGCCTCTCGGGCATATTCCCTTCAGTCTCTCACTTGCACTAGAGACAATAATCTAGTTTAGAAACTTTGCGTATTGAACACCTATGGCTTTTTGGTGTTCCATATACGCAATTGCAAGTGGTTAACGTAATCTACGGATCTGACGCTTCAGGTCCGTGTGTATTTACATGTCTTTGCGTCTCCACACATCACTCATTCTCCAATGAGATGGCATTGTATAAATTTAGTGTTTTGGTGAGACCTTTAGTTCCTTGGGGTTAAATCATGTCGATACTATTGTCGTACAATATATCTTTAGTGTTAGCCCGTTGCGAACCACACCTTAGTTTGATAACAAATTACTTAGCCTTTTGTTGTAGTATTCGTCACAATGTCTTAACTTTGGAACTCTTCCAAATCCATCATGGAAACTTTCTTTCCATTTTATTGTGCTACCCATAGTTTAAATTGAGATAAATTTAATTTGTATCTTGTGACAAAACTAATATCAATGTAACACTTTACAATGAACTATTTGTAATTGTTTGTCACCTCTATACAAATATATTCTTAGTTCTTCCAAAAGATCATAAGAATTTCCTTACTATTGTCCAATGATCATTTTATAATTCATTTTGGTATATGCTCATAACACTTAGAGCATAGGACATATCTGGATGTGTACATATCATGGTATGATTGATCAAATCACATTCTTGTGATTACACTCATCAAGTGTCAATACACTTGACTCATCAAGTGTCAATACACTTGAATCTTGATTCAATACCTTTCCATGCGACAAGAACCGTTTCTTGTCTTTTCTATATTGAACTCCTTCAATATCTCATATATATACGTTTGACACAACCATATTAGCGTCACAGTCTATCCACTATAGACATTCATGTTAAATTTCGGGTTTTGCCTAAGTCTTTCATCGAAATGAAATTCTTAACCTTTTGTCAATAAAATATACATCATTTCCAATCAACAAGATGTCCTCCACATAATGTATTAGAAATATGTCTTAGCGCTCCCACTAATTTCTTGCAAATGCAAGCATCTTCATTGTCTCCAGATGAAAACTCCTTTTTCATCACGGTGAAGATTCCAACTCCGTGATGCTTACTTCAACCATTGAAGTTTGCATGCCCTTTTAGCATCCTTTGAATTTAACAAAATCCTTTGGACCATGTCATGTACACGTCCTAGGTAACCATTCTATTAGAAGAACTTTGTTTTGTTTATTCATCTACCATATACCAAATTATATGTAGTGGTTACTACTTTAATCTGTCCAAACTAAATATCGCTATGAAAGATCAAATCTTGTCATAGTCAACTCCTTGAACATTGTCATAAAATACTTTACGACATGTCGACTATTTCATAGATGTTAAACATCCATGTCTTGTTTCTTTATAGATCCAAATACGACCGATAGGTTTTTACACCTTTCCGGAGGGTCTTCCAAGTTCAAAACTTAATTTCTCGTGTATGGAACTATCACGGATTTTATGGCTTCAAGCCATTTGACGGAGTCAGGGCCCATCATCGCTTCTTTGCATGTAGTAGGTTCATCATTGTCAAACAATAATGATTTACTCTCAAATCTTAATATTTGATTGTTTATTCGACCGACTTGGTTCAATAAGAACTTAGACCTCCGTGACCTCAACCTTTGAGACACATGAGCCATGAGCATTCTGGCTGCCTCTGGAACATTTCCCGGCGCTGCGCAACTCAGCACATATAACTAAGGTTCGTTAACCTTATCAAAGTTCTATTGTCCTCCCAGTTAACATTTATGAAAAATTCCTTCTTCAAGAAACTTCACGTTTTAAGTGATAAACCCTTTTATGCTTGGTGTTATGGAGGAATAACCAATTGTTATTCGAAATAACCTACAAAGACATGCTCATCCAACTTCGGTTGTAAACATCTTACTTATGTTTAGCATACCAAAATTTAAGAAATGACAACCTGGGTTTTATCCCAAACCATAACTTCCATGGTGTCATTTCAACGGATCAAGATGGAGCTCTTTTCAATGTAAAAGTGGTAGTCTCTAAATCTTTAATCTTTTAAAACATAATGGTAGTTTTATAAATAACACCTTTGATCCAACCATGTCAAACAAGGTTTCATTACAAATCTCAAACACTCCATACTCCTATGGTGTTTTGGGAGATGCAAATCTAGGTGTTTTTGCTAAACTTGTAACTCAAATAAATCCCTTTATGATAAAATCATAAATCATTTATTTTCTTGTTACACTTGCAACTCAAATAAATCCCTTATGATAAAATCATAAACCATTTATTTTCTTGTTACAATGATTTTCCACTTCATCTTGAAAGTCTTTGAACGTTTTTCAAATATTTCATACCTCTTTCTCATTAAGTGAATATTTACTCAAATTTCCGGAGAAAGCATATGAAGTTGAAGTCCATCACTTACGACTACACATAATGGACTACATATATCGATATGTATAAATTCCAATAATTTTAGTCGATCGTTCTTCTTTGGCCTTTGAACGAAGTTTTAATTATCCCGAGGAAAGTCTCACAAGCGCCCCTTGATCAAATCAAAGACTCCAAAAATCCATGCATATGGAATTTCTTCAGGTTTTCTTTCCAATATAATTTAAACGGCGATGTCACTTCGTAAGTGATCTTCCAATCATTTGTCTTGCGACATTTTAGCATTAGCTTTATGGATGTGATTTCTCCAACTAGATTTGTAAGTCATCCATATTATATGGAATACGGTAATTATTTGAACAACCTTTGTTCTCATAATACCTGATTTAAATAACAATTATTAAAACAAATCTTAAAGTCAAGCTTTGATGTCAACGAGAAATACAAACAACGATTTGTTTGTTTTCGATGAACATCATCACATATTGTCTTGCTAGTTACTTAGGCCATTGTGGTTTATGAATTGCATCGTTCCGTATGAAATTTCATACCAACCAATTCGGTATCCAATACCCAAGAACCACATTGTTTAACAAGCAAAGAATACAACCATAACATGTATATCATCCATATACCTAAATTGGATATTTCCGATCTTTTATTTTCTGCCAAATATATTTTATAGATTCTCTTTCAACATTTCCTTTTCCTTTTAAAAGAATCTATCAACATCAAAAGTGGCGCCATATACATGACACATAGTCCAAAGCGTGTATATTCAAATAATAATACCTTTGGACTTGCACTTTGAAGTAGATCGCCATCATCAAAATGATCGGCATTCTTTCAAAATCCATTCTTTAGTAATCTTTTAGTGTAGTAAACACTTTACATACATCTTATTTTCATCCTTATCATGACGACTTTCATGATCAAGCTAATGTAGCTTATAAAGATGAAGAGTATAACGTTACTTTCCAAAACCCTTTTGGATGATTAGGATGTCTAGCATCTCCAACCTTTGTAAATTCTCATCCAATATGAGAACATACATTATACTCTATCATATTGCAACCAAAACATTGTTTCAGATATCGTTATATCTGTCACACATGATGGTTTCTAAAACAATTCTTTCAGCTCCTAGATAAACATGATATTTAAATCAAGAATCATGGAGGCAAACATGATACTTAAGATACTAACAATGGAATTGTTACTCTCGATTTAATACCAATTATTAAATTTCTCGGAGTAAACAAAGTTTGCTGAAAGTTTGCAATAGGACTTTAAACTTTAGATTTATACTCAACACAATACGATACCAGTTCGTAAAGTAAATATCCAGAATTCTATAGTTCTATTATCTCAATTACAACTAAGCATAAAGTGGTGAACGAATGCCAATGAATACAACAAATTATGCAAATTCACTTTGATTTAATTTATGATAAATTGAGTTCTACTAATCCAAATTAGAAATGAACTCCCACTCAAAAACTACATCCCTCGTGTCTTTTTGGTGATTACATGAACCAAATCCGCTACACCAAGTCCGATCATCACGTGAGTCGGTGTAGCTTCAAAGGCGAGCATCAAGATGGTCATCATATCAAAACATATGACTCATGCTTAACCTTTCGGTCCGTATTCCGAGGCCATGTCTGTACATGCTAGGCTCGCCAAGTAAGAACCTTAGTATTTGCGTGTGTAACTGTCTTATACCCGAGATATGCTCGTGGATTCAAGTACACCCGATCATCACGTGATGTCTTGAAGTGACGAAACATTGTCGGTGCATACTTAAGGAAGAACACATTCTTATCTTGATATCTAAATGAGGGATCATCTTATTATGCTAATAGAACGCCAAACAAGCAATATAAGATGCAATCAAACATCACATGTTTATAAGTGAAATGATATGGTTCCCGCATATGATCTCCATCTTGTGCGCCGTGGTATGATCTCTATCATACCTTTATGTGTAAGGCCAAGGTCTATGGAAATTACACGCTATGTGTGTTGTAAGAGTATCATCTCATACTTCTACTTACAACATCACCATATCATAACACTAGCCCAACAACAATCTAAACTAGACGCATCTAATTTATCCATTGCAAGTTTTACGTGGCTTAGGGCTTTCGAAGATAGAACCGTTCTTACCTACGAACATGAAATACAACGAGGATAACCAAATTGTTGACAAATCGTTGCAAATTAGATATTGACTATAGTAGGAGAGACAGACACCCGCTAGCCACTTATGCAAAACTAGTTGCATGTCAAGCGTGGAACAGGTCTCATGTACGAGGACATGTAAAGTTTGTCCGGGTCGCTTCATCCCACTATGCCACCAATACTCAAAGTACAACTAAGAAGCAATAAAATGATCATCATCGCCCACATACTCATATGTGTACTACCCGTGCAAAGCATCTACGCATAGATCCGGCTCTGATACCACTATAGGGTTCGCAGCATAGAAAACAAAAAATTTCCTACGATGGGAACAACTATGTACCAAGATCTATCTACTAGACACAAGCAACGGGAGGATATACATCCGTAGAGAACATACCCTTGAAGACCAACAAAGCTTAACGAGTCCAAACTCGTGGTTGATGTAGACGATCTCTTGCCGATCTCAAGACCGAGAGGAAGTCCTAGCGCCGCAAACCAGCGGCACATCCGTGCTCGCACACACGTCCGAGGCACCGAGCAACCTCCGCCTCCTCGCTCCAGCGATGCAGCGGAAGCACAACTCTTTCTTGCCGAAAAGCCACCGGGAACATGTATCTCGCTAGTCCGAGACCATGGGGGATAAATACTAGATGGGGAGAGAGATCCTTCACGAGGAGGTGTGCTTTGAGAGGATGAGAGGGGGACCTTTTATAGGGGAGAGGGGGGCACCCAAGGGGCATGGCGCCCAGCCATGGGGCTGCCCCCACCTCTTCCTCATTCATGTGGGTGGACACTCCACTCACTCAAATGGCTTTCAATTTCCTCCACTAAAAAACCCACTCAAATTCCCATTAAACTTCCACCAAATTTAATGCAAACTCTCATTAAATAAAACTCCTTTTATTTATTCAGAATTTTTTCAATTACTTTAATGATAACATTCACATATAACCCCTTGCTAGTATTTCATTTCACATGTAGAAACACTTTCTGCAATTTCACCCGAAAACCCGTTTCGGTATCTAGTGAAATAAATTCCTGCGCTTGTTATTCTTTCCGGCATGAAACTTTTGCTCCAAATGGATGTCAGTGTCTCTTAAGTGTGTCACCCTACGGTTCGCGAATAATGCGGACATTATAGAGACCTCTCTCAGATCAATAATCAGAAGCGGGATCTGGAGACCCATAATGACTCCCACACATTCAGCGATGACTTTCTTGTGATCGCGGGAACCTTTTACGCTAGTATCTTAATCCTTTTGTTTCGCGATATATTACATGTACGAGATTCGATCATCGGTATCTCCATACCTAGTTTGATCTCGTTACTGACATGCACTCTTTTCTCGTTACCGTGATATAACATTCTAGTGATCAAATCACTTGCTTGCAAGCTAATCAATGTGATATCACCGAGAGGGCCCAGAGCATATCTATCCGTCATCGGGATGAACAAATTCCACTCTCGATCCATACGCCTCAACATAACACTTTAGTAGTTTTGAACCCATCTTTATAATCACCCTGTTATGGTGTGACGTTTGATGTTATCAAGAAACTCTTCCGGTGTTAGTGATTGACATGATCTCATGGTCTAAGGATTAGGATCACTTCGTAAGTTGTTATAGCAATATAAACTCAATGACTTTGATCGTAATGCTATACTTCAGATGAATGTTCATCACACCATTACATTAATGTTGTGACCTTGTTATTAACAACATCCAATGTCCATGATCAGGAAACCTTTGATCATCATGTTAATCAACGAGCTAATTTATAAGAGAGGCATAACTAGGAACTTCCTTTTTGTTTATTAAACACACATGTAGTAACGTTTCCGTATTAATACAATTATAGCATGCAAAATAAACATTTATCATAAATAAGGAATACGATAATAACCACTTTATTATTGCCTCTCGGGCATATTCCCTTCAATTACAAGTATATGATAGATGTTTATTTTGCATGCTATAATTGTATTAATACGAAAACATTAATACATATGTGTTTAATAAACAAACAGAAAGTTCCTAGTTATGCCTCTCTCATAAACTAGCTCGTTGATTAACAAGATGATCAAGGTTTCCTGATCATGGACATTGGATGTTGTTAATAACGAGGTCACAACATTAGTGTAATGGTGTGATGAACATTCATCCGAAGAATAGCATTACGATCAAAGTCATTGAGTTTATATTGCTATAACAACTTACGAAGTGATCCTAATCCTTAGACCATGAGATCATGTCAATCACTAACACCGGAAGAGTTTCTTGATAACATCAAACGTCACACCGTAACTGGGTGATTATAAAGATGGGTTCAGAACTAATAAAGTGTTATGTTGAGGCCCATGGATCGAGAGTGAAATTTGTTCATCCCAATGACGGATAGATATGCTCTGGGCCCTCTCGGTGATATCACATTGGTTAGCTTGCAAGCAAGTGATTTGATCACTAGAATTTTATATCACGGGAACAAGAAAAGAGTGCATGTCAGTAACGAGATCAAACTAGTTATGGAGATACCGATGATTGAATATCGAACATGTAATATATCGCAAAACAAAAGGATTAAGATACTAGCGTAAAAGGTTCCGACGATCACAAGAAAGTCATCGTTGAATGTGTGGGAGTCAGTATGGGTCTCCAGATCGCGCTTCTGATTATTGATCGGAGAAGGGTCTCGATCATGTCCGCATTATTCGCGAACTGTAGGGTGGCACACTTAAGAGACACCAACATCCATTTGGAGCAAAAGTTTCATGCAGGAAAGAATAACAAGTGCAAGAATTTATTTCACGAGATACCGAAACAGGTTTTCGGGTGAAATGGCAAAACGTGTTTTTGTATGTGAAATGAAATACTAGCAAGGGGTTATATGTGAATGTTTGTCATTAAAGTAATTGACAAAATTCTGAATAAATAAAAGGAGTTTTATTTAATGAGAGTTTGCATTAAATTTGGTGGAAATTTAATGGGAATTTGAGTGGGATTTTGAGTGGAGGGAATTGAAAGGATTTTTGAGAGTGGAGTGTCCACCACATGAATGAGGGGAGGGCAAGGGGGAAGCCCCCATGATCCGGCCACCCCCTTGGGGTCCCCCCTCTCCTATAAAAGGCACCCCTCCTCACTTCTCACTCACACCTCCTCGTGAAGGATCGCTCTACCACTCTAGTATTTATCACCCATGGTATCGGACTAGTGAGATACATGTTCCCGGTGGCTATTCGGCAAGAAAGAGTTGTGCTTCCGCTGCGTCGCTGGAGCGAGGAGGCGGAGGTTGCTCGGTGCCTCGAACGTGTGTGCGAGCACGGATGCACTGCTAAGTTGCGGTGCTAAGGACTTCCTCTCGATCTTGAGATCGGCAGGAGATCGTCTACATCAACCACGAGTTTGACTCGTTAAGCTTTGTCGGTCTTCAAGGGTATGTTCTCTACGGATATACACCCGCCCGTTGTTTGTATCTAGTAGATAGATCTTGGTACATAGTTGTTCCCATCGTAGGAATTTTTTGTTTTCTATGTTGCGAACCCTACAGCATTGTCCTAGGTCGAGCATCAAGGGCGCTATGCACGCCTTGGCCGGCGAGTCCAAGACGACGACTTCTCGGGATCAACCAAGTTCCGCCATTTGTATTCTTTGGTTGGTGCGTCGACAAGGAGATCCTTTTGGGGTGTTTGTTCTTTGGAGTCATCCGGGGCCGGCTGAGACGTGGCTTTGTTTGTTTAGCTTAGGACATGCTCTTTCATGTTTTAGTTGTTGTGTTTGTGGTGGCGGTCTGCGGACTTGCCGGAGTGGAGTTTGTGCTACGCTCGTTGCTTGCAGCGAGTGGTAGTTTTTTGTACCCAAAATTCTGCCTTCTATAAAGATAAAAAAATATGTTTGATTATTAATTTCTACTATAGTAAGATATATGTACAATGATTATATACATTTATTTGAGTGAAGAAAAGTTGAGCTCTATTTTCACTCTAGTATTAGAAACAAGTAACATAGAATAAGATAACGAAGCACATCAACACCAATGTTAGCAAATAAGTGTGGGCATGTAGTGCGCAAACTATATAATGTTTTAATTGCAAATTTACCATATGTTTGGTTCTAAAATTATATATTTTGGTGTTCATTTATGCTCTGATACTATCTGACATATAATTCCTGCCAGAATAGTCTATGTATGATCTTTAAGAGGAATGTTTTGAACTTTCTGCTTTGCTTTTGACACAATACTAACAAAAAGTACAACATGAGTCTGGTACAAACTTTAGCTAATAAGAGGTACATTGATCTACGAGCGAACATAATAATGTGTGCTAATCATATGTTGAACTTATTTGGTTGAAACCATGTTTATCCATTCACCAAGAACATGCTTAGAATTCAGTTAGTACTACATGTAGATCATATATTAAAATAAACATATCTGCCACCAAACATCGTGTTTTATTTTTGATAGACAATGTTGACAATTCATGTAGTACCAAAAAAATTGCGGGTAAAATAGGCAGCATCATCAGGTAATGTGTTAATTACGCATTGAACATATAATGCATCAAACCATGTATTTTTTCAGAAAAGTAAATTTTTGATTATTTATTTCTACCCCAATCTCATCGATAGATATATGTACAAATATTGAATATCAATTTTATTTATTTTAAATGAAGGAATTTTGAGCTCCATTTTCACACTAGTATTAGCAACAAGTAATAAATATAAGATAAGAAAAGGCAAGCCCTACGCGTACCCCAGACGATGGGAGGGCTCCCATCGTCCTACTCCAGCTGCTGCCACGTGTCCCTAAAACCGGCTTCAACCCCGCGTTGCTGCAAAACACCTAGATTTGCTGCAAATGTTTTTGTTTTTGCTTCCGAAGCAAAAAATGTTCGTTTCAGAAATAGAACACCTCGCCGGAGACCTCACCGGAGACCATGCAACAAAAAAATGTTCTAATGTAGCAAAACTGACTTCGCCGGAAACATCGTCGGAAAAAACTCGCTGGTGACTCTCGCCGGAGACCTTGTAGCAAATACTTGACACTGTTGTAGCAAAACCATAAGACGTTTTTAGTAACAAAGTTCTTCTAATATAGCAAAAAACCTACTTCGTCGGACATCGTCGGAGAATTTAGCCAAAAGACCTCGTCGTAGAACTTGTAGCTTAAGCTTTATGGTATTGTAGCAAAATAAATAAACGGAGATAGCAAAACAAATGTATTAATGTTGCAAAATCGAAGGCCTTCCTTTGTAGCATCGGCCATGAGGACTTGCAGGAGCGGCGGCCATGGCATCCAAGCTAGCGGTAGATATGGTCATCCCCTGTAGCAGTGTCGGCCTGTCTCTGTAGCAAAGGAGGCAACTGTTTGTAGCGAAAAAGGAAGGAGCTGCAGCCATGGCATCCATCTCTGTCGCCAGCGAGCAATCCCACACGCTGTCTTCGTCGACGAGCTCGTGGGGACAAGGAGGGAGGCCGCGAGCTCCGACAGCGAGATCCCCACGACGAGCTCTGCTCAGAGGCGTGCAACGGCATGAGATCTCCATGGCAGCGTGGCGGTGGCGAAGTTCATCCCAACGGCAGCGAAGTCCAAGCAACGGCGGTGCTCCGGTGGAGGAGTTACAGGGGCGGCGTTCCGATGAAGGAGAGTCCATGCGGCGTACTAGAATCAGCGGTGATGCTCACCGGCGGGAGCAATCTGGTGTCGAGGGAGCGGGATAGAGGATGAGCGGTTAGAAAATTGGGGATAAGATTTTATCAGACGGGGCCCACCTACAACATGGCAACGGAAAAGAGCAGCGCGCGCCTAGAGGTGACCCGGACGATCCCATCGTCCGGAGGAACACCATCATTTTCCATAAGAAAATACATTAACACCAATGTTTTTTGCGAGTAACACCAACGTTATGAAATAAAGGTGGCATGTAGAGAGAAAACTACATAATGTTTTAATTGCTGATTACCATACATATCAGCGACCCACATTTTTTGGCTTCTGAGGAAATAGTTTGGCATTGATGCTATGAAACTATCTTGACATATATGTTCATGCCATGATTGGCAACATATGATATTTATGAGGTATGGGATTGAACATTCCGCTCTTCTTTCGACAAGTACAAGCGGAGATCGATAAAAACTTTAACTAGTAAGTGGAAACGCCATTCTACAAGCAAACAAAACAATGTGTGCTAGTCACACGTTGAACTTATTTGTTTTAAAACCATGTGTATCCATTTGCCAAGAAATTATTAGAATTCATTTAGTAATACTTAACATATTAAAAGACACAACAGTCATCAATACCGACTTTATCTAAGAGCATCTCCAACAAAGGTGCGAAACGGCGCGTCTTCGCGTTTCAACCGTTTTTTGCCGCACGTGCAACCTCCCGCGCGCCTCCAGCAGACACGCCAAACCCGCGCGCCAAACAATTTTTTTTCCCTCGGGCGCCAAACTTGCCGCGTCACTTCGCGCGCGCTATAAAGCGCCGCGTGCCCGCGCACCCAACCACCACAGAAAGTTCCACCGCTTCACCTCGCCCCGCCGCTTCCCCGCGCCACACGTCGTCGCCGCCGCTCTCCTTTGTCGCAGCCACCTCCCCTCGTTCGTCGCCGCGATGACGCCGCGCCGCCGTGGCTCGTCGGGCTTCCACGGCGTCTGAGCGCGTCCGAACGGGACGTTCTACGTGGAGATTCGCGCCAGCGACTTCCGCGTCACCCTCGGCACCTTCAACACGCCGGAGCTGGCGGCACGCGCCTACGACGCGGCCGCGTGGCGATTCCGGCGGCCACGCCGCGACCTCAACTTCCCGGACGTCGAGTCGCTGGAGGAGGCGGAGTTCCTAGCGCCCGCGTCGCGCCTCATCAGCGAGGAGGACTGTCGCCGCCACCGCTAGGCGCAACGCCGCATCGCCATCGCCGAGCGCGACGAGGAGCTCATGCACCCGTGGAGGGAGCAGTTCCCCAACGACGTCCTGGACGAGGAGGCCTTCTTCGCCGACCTCAGGGCGCAGCGTAGGTCCGCCAGGCGTCGCCGTCGCCGCGCCATCGCTGAGTTCGAGATCGACAACCCGAACACGACCTGGGGCGAAGATGATCCTTGCTGGGACGACATTTGGACTGAGACAACCTTGGACGACGACAAGTAGACTATTTTTATTTATCTAAGTATTTTCAATGTTTTTTAGATCTTCTGGCGTTGTAAATTATCATCAAAATGTGTTTCTGGCGCTGTAAGTTAGTGCTTCCGCTGTGGGCGCTTTTTCAGCGGACCACCCGTGCTGCGAAATAGCGCGTCCGGTGGAGGGGATTTCGGCGCAGCGCACGCTAAGTGTTTGCAGCGCGCGTGAAGTTGGTTTTGCAGCGCCATATTATTGCGTCTCTGTTGGAGATGCTCTAATAAGAGGTACATGGTATAGCGAGCAAATACGTTCCTATTAAACTTATATTTGAAACCACATGTTTATGTATCTGTATGAACATGCTGAGCATTCATTTCCTATTAAACTTATATTTCTAGGCTTGGTTTCTATTACTTCACCCCTCCCCAACTTTTCCCTCTCCTCCACATACTCTTCTTCACTGTATATGGCAAAAAACTAAGATGGTCTCCTTTTCCCATTTTATCATTAGTGAGAAACTGTTTGTTTTATTTTCACCCATATTACCACAAGTTGGTGGCTAAGAGAGGTTATGGAGTAGTATGCAAACTAAACATTGTGTTAATTACATATTAAACATATATGCCATCAAAAGATTCATCTAGGTTTAATTATTTATTTTTACAAAAATATGTACCATGCGTGTAACTTTATTTATTTATTATGTGGAATGAAGGAACTTTGAGTACCGTTTTCACCCTGGTGCTAACAACAAAGTAGATAATAACAAACAAAATAGAATAATTTTAGGGTTAGAAAATAAGGGAGGACGGGTAGTATTGAAAAAACTAGATAATGTTTTGATTGCAGATTAACCATATATGTAGCCAAACCACATTTTTCATACGAACAAGTGGTTGACTGTTCGGCTAGGCTTTGATACTATTTGATATTTCTTGCTAGATTATCGATTTATGATTTTCATGAGGAATCTTTACAATTTTCTTTGCACCACAATACTAAAAATTAAACACATCATTACGAACTTTAGTTGATAAGATGGACATGGTGTAGTGAGCAAACATGTAGTGAACTTATTTACTATAAACTGAGTGTTTCCGTTTCTAGAAAAACATGTTGACCATTTATTCAGTGTGTGTTAATAACATATCACTAAAATAAACATGTACACCTTCAAACTATGTGGGTATATCCCCCAAAAAATTGAGCATTAACTTTCTCTTATACTATCTGCCGGTAATCCGTGCTAGGACCGTCCGTTTTAGATTTTACCCGAAATGAGTGAACTTTCTGCTCACACTCTTATAGTAGCAACTATTAGAGAAAACTAAGAATACGATTAATACACGACTTAGAAGATAAGGAGCACAAGGGTACAAGTATAACTTGGAGTCCAACCTCAGTTGATATCTCTTCACCCCTCCCCAACT
This sequence comes from Avena sativa, assembly GCA_916181665.1. Classification (NCBI taxonomy): domain Eukaryota; kingdom Viridiplantae; phylum Streptophyta; class Magnoliopsida; order Poales; family Poaceae; genus Avena; species Avena sativa. The sequence continues at coordinate 41,434,885 of OV702285.1, read as the reverse complement.
ACTACTTTGTTAGGAATGATGCCCTAGAGGCTCACATTCTGACTTGTATTTGTGACCCGGAATCCGGTTTAGAACTAGTTGTATGCGTCACTGTAATTGTTGCAGGTGTCGAACCACATACTTATATCTATCTCTAGCCAGTTTGTCCTTAGTCGTTTGAGGTTGGGAGGGAAACCCACTGCCGAGACTAATTTGTAAGTGGGAAGATGACAATGTATCATATGTCATGTGCATGGAGATGCTATCTGCCTTGCATGGGTTAGTCGGAAGAGGTACGATAGCCAGATAGTAGAACGTGAGCACACCGTCATATGCTCCGACTAACACAATGTAATCCTTAGACCTAAGGGGATCGCACGATTAGAGTTATGGAAGAGGCGGCTTTGACTCCATCTAACGCTCATCGTAACTGGGAGAGATAAGGGTGGTCTTGGGCCGACTTCGAAGCAAGCTGCGTGACGTGGATCAACCAAGACGTAATTTGCCCCTCCAACTCAGGGAGATATTATCTGGGCCATCTTGTGTGATATGATTTAGAAGCATGGCCATGCGCTATTCGATCAAGTGTTGATCGAGGTAGTCCGACTTAGGGAAGCCAGAGGGAATCAGTTATCACTGCAACGAGAAGAGAGTTAAACTGACACTAGGATGACGGAATCTCCCCTGCGGTTTATCACTAATATCGTGAGGCAAAGAGATTCGGACAGATCATCACATTGAGAGCACTTGCGTAAACCGGGAGTCAGCAAGTCTTGCTAGAGGTTGCTACCGATTATCAGCTCTAGTCGAAAAGTCACTAAGATACGGTTCTGACTAAATCATTACTGAGTTGTGTCCGACTTACCTTAATCATGTGGGATCACACACTTAAGAGAGTGGAACTAGGCGGATGCTGGTCCGACTATCACAAGACGACAAGTTGAACTTGTTCGGACATGGAAACGTGTCAATGGGTTGGACCCACTTTGACTAGGGTTAGGGTTTAGGACCGAGGGACACAAGTGTTGTGTACCCTCACCTACTCATCTATATAAGGGAAGGTGGGTGGCGGCGAATAGATATGAGATGACAAGTGATCTAGTGCTGCTTCCTAGGGTTTCGTTAGACTTGGCAATTCCCACATTTCCCGTCCCTGCGGTGGAAAGACCGAGACTAACATCTCACTTGCTCTTGTACGTGTGAGACAACAGAGGCACCACATCTGTGGTGCTCGTTGGCAGCATTGGGCGGTGCTGACGGAGGTGAGGAGGAGGAGTAATGGAGCCGGCGACGAGGAGGTCCCAGGATCAAGCAGTTCGCCGGAGACGGACGAGATGAGTGGAACGTAAGGCACCACCACGACGCGCTTCCTCATCTTCCATACCTGCACATCAATAGGTACGAGTTATTGCCTTTGACCTTGGTCGGATCTTGGGGTGGCTCGCCGGAGTTCTAGCCAAAGAAGAAAAGTTTTTGTTTTCGACTTGGCGCTGCGCGTTTCCCAACATCCTTGTCCTCCCACATATGTTTTTTTCATTGTATATGATAGAAACGGTACCAATGGTATTTTTATTTTATTTTATCATTAGTGAGAAACTGTTTTTTATTGTCACCCATAGAAATAACATTTTGGCAGCTAGGAGAGGTGATGGAGTAGTGTGCATAGTAGATAATGTGTCCATTACATACAAAACATATTTTTATAAAAATTGTTTCCATTTTCATGAAAATTAGGTTTGATTATTTATTTCTACAACCATGACAATATATTTATTTATCTGAAACGACGGAACTTCGAGCTCCATTTTCACCCTAGTGCTAACAACAAGCAATAGAAATAAGAAAATATACACAATAAATCTTGGGTTACAAAATAAGAGACCGCAAAATGTAGTGAGCAAACTAGATATTGTTTCAATTGTAGATTAACCCTTTTGAGTATTCAAATGTGCTCTAACACTATCTTAGAATTCATGCAAATTTTTGATTTTTTTTTTTGAGGATTCTATGAAACTTTCCAATTTGTTTCCGACACAATACTAAGAACAAGTAACAACGTGAGAGACATAAAATCATCAATACCAACTTTAGCTGATAAGAGGGACATGGTGTATCGAGCAAACACGTGTTGAATTTATTTATTATGAAAGACCACATGTTTCTGTACCCGGAAAAACATGTTGCCATTCATTTAGTGTGTGTTAATAACATATCATTAAAATAAACATATACATCATCAAACCATATGTGCCATTTCTGGAAAAATTATCGAGCATTGACTTCCTCTTATATTATTCGCCATTAATCCATGCCGGGTTCTGTCCATTTTAGATTTCACCCGAAATGACCGAACTTTCTTCTTCGTTCCATTTTTATCAGTAGCAACAATTAGAGAAAACTAAGAACACATTAAAATACAAGGCTTAGAAGATAAGAAGCACAAGGGTACAAGTATAACTTGCATCCCAACCTTTGTTGATATCACTTCACCCCTCCACAGCTACTCCCTGTCCCCCGCATATACATTTTCTCATTGTATATGGCAGAAACAATATAAAGACACCATTAGTGAGAAACTATTTGTTTTATTTTCAACCATAGAAATAACATGTTGGGCGCTAAGAGATGAAATGGAGTAGTGTGCATACTAGATAATGTGTCCATTGTGTACTAAACAGACATGTCATCAAAATTGTTTCCATTTTCATGAAAATTAGTTTTGATTTTTTTATACAAATATGTACCGCGACAGTAACTTATTTATTTATCTGAAATGATGAAACTTTGAGATCCATTTTCATCCTAGTGCTAACAACGAGCAATAGAAATAAGAAATGATACACAATAATTCTAAGGTTAGTAAATAAGAGACCGTATGTAATAGTAAGCAAACTAGACAATGTTTTAATTATGGATTAATAATTCATTTTAGAAAAAATGGTTGGGTATTGAACTGCGCTCTAACGCTATCTTATGTTTCATGCAGATTGTCGGTTTGTGATATTTTTGAGAAATCTTTGAAACTTTCCAATCTGTTTTCACCACAATACTTACAACAAGTAACAACATAAGACACATCAAATCATCGATACCAACTTTAGCTAATAAGAGGGACATGGTGTATCAAGCAAACATGTATTGAACTTATTCTTTTATCAGGAAACCACGTGTTTTAATACCTGAAAAAAATACGTTGATCACTTTTTCAGTGTGTGTTAATCAGATATCATTAAAATCAACATGCCCATCATAAAGCTACGTGTACCCATTGTCGGCGAAAATATTTAGCATTTACTTTCGTTCTTATGCACTCTATATCAGTATTCCATATTGCGAGCGCCCGTTTCAGATTATACCCAAAAAGACGGAACTTTCCGCCATGTTCCCGTGCTTATTACTTGCAACATTTAGGAAAAATTAAGCACATTAATGCAAGGTTGAAGAGATAAGGAGCATAAGAAGGGTACAAATGACTTTTCAGTCATCCGCCAGTAATCCGCGTCGGGCCATCCGTTTTAAATTTTACCCGAAACAACACTCCATTTCACTCTTATCAGTCGCACAATTAGATAAAACTAAGAACACATTAATACATGGCTTAGAAGATAAGAAGCATGAGGGTACAAGTATAACTTGCATCCCAACCTTGGTTGATATCTCTTCACCCCTCCCCAACTACTCCCTTCCCCCACCTCCCACATACTTTTTCTCATTGTATATGGCAGAAACAATATAAATGGTGTCTTTTAATTTATTTTATCATTAGTGAGAAATTGTTTGTTTTATTTTTCACCCATAGAAATAACATGTTGGGCGCAAAGAGAGGAAATGGAGTAGTGCGCAGACTAGATAATGTGTCCATTACGTACTAAGCATACATGCCATCAATTTTTTTCCATTTTCATGAAAATTAGTTTTGATTATTTTTCTACGAAATATGTACCACGATTATGACTTTATTTATTTATATGAAATGAAGGAACTTTGATCTCCATTTTCACCCTAGTGCTAACAACAAGCAATAGAAATAAGAAATGATACATAATAATTCTAGGGTTAGAAAATAAGAGACCGTATGAGGTAGTAAGCAAACTAGATAATGTTTTAATTACATATTAACCATTCATTTACGAAAAAGTGATTTTACGCTCTAACACTATCTTATGTTTCATGCAGATTGTCAATTTATGATATTTTTGAGGAATCTTTGGAACTTTCCAATCTGTTTTCTCCATAGTACTTACAATAAGTAACAACATGAGACACATCAAATCATCAATACCAACTTCAGCTAATAAGAGTGACATGGTGTATCAAGCAAACATGTATTGAACTTATTCTTTCATCAAGAAACCACGTGTTTCCCTACCTAGAAAAACATGTAGATCACTTATTTAGTGTGTGTGTGTGTGTTAATCACATATCATTAAAATCAACATGCCTATCATCAAGCTACGTGTACTCGTTGCCGGTGAAAATATTTAGCATTTACTTTCGTTTTTATACAATCCACCAGTATTCCATATCGCGAGCGCCGGTTTCAGATTATACCCAAATGGACGGAACTTTCCGCCATGTTCTCGCGTTTATTACTTGCAACATTTAGGAAAAATTAAGCACATTAATGCAAGGATCAAGAGATAAGGAGCATAACAAGGGTACAGATAACTTTTCAGTCATCCGCCAGTAATCCATCGTTTTATATTTTACCCGAAACATCACTCCTTTCACTCTTATCGGCCGCACAATTAGAGAATACTAAAAAACACATTAATACAAGGTTTAGAAGATAAGAAGCACGAGGGTACAAGTATAACTTGCATCCCAACCTTGGTTGATATCTCTTCACCCCTCCCCAACTACTCACTGTCCCCCTCCCCAACATACGTTCTCATTATATATGGCAGAAACAATATAAATGGTGTATTTTATTTTATTTTATCGTTAGTGAGAAACTATTTGTTTTATTTTTCACCTATAAAAATAACATGTTGGGCGCTAAGAGCACCTCTAACGGAGCCCTTAAAATCACGAAACTGTAAATAAATTGCCATTTTCGGTTTCTGCGAAATAGTGATGCTCTAGTGGTTACCGTAAAAGCCGCCAGTCCTTCAATTTTTTTGCAGGCGACATAGAAAATTGGCAATCGAACTGTACATTCCTGGGGCAGGCGGCCGATCCGAGCGCGAACACTATTCTCGCTGCGGAGGTTGGCGCGCTAATATTTCCTCTCCCTCTCCTCCTTTCGCCTGTCGTCGCCCCATCCTTGTCGCCTTCCTCCCCGGCGCTCTGCATAGAGGCAAATAGATCCGGCCACCACGCGTTCCGTTGTGCGCGACGCCGTTGCCGAAACGCCAAAATCGCCGGAATCGACCTTGCCCACCATGCTGCAGTAAGATCTAGTCCCCTCGCCTCCGCTAGGAGAATCGACCTCGCCAACCACCATCTTGATGGTCTGCGTGTTTGCTGCAGATGTCTTCCGAGCTAAGCGAGGCGAGGAGTTCTTTTTTTATGACTCGTCCTCCTCCGACGATTCCAACATCGACGAGATACTCCATGACGACGACACCGAACATTTGGCCATCATCCTGGCTGTCAAGGAGATTGAGGATAGGTTCATGCTCATGAATCAGCGTCGCGGCTCGGTGCCCGGTCATATTTGCCTCTCGCACAACCGCTCTCTCGGACACCACTCCATCATGCAAGATTACTTCATTGAGGTATCAACCTACCCCCCACATCTCTTCTGTAGGAGGTATCGAATGCGCCAAGAATTATTCGTCAAAATTGTAGAAGCTTGTGAGGCCAACATCACATACTTCCAACGCCGTAGAGACGCAACATGGGTTCTCGGGTTCAGCGCTTACCAGAAAATCTCCGCAGCCATGCGTGTGATTGCATATGGCGTGCACGCAGATTATTGTGATGAGTATCTTTGCGCTGGTGAAGATACAACCATTGAATCTGTGCGACCATTTTCTAGAATGGTTATTCGCTTGTTTGGTGAAGAGTACCTTCGATCTCCCAACAAAGAAGACACCATACGATTGATGCAGATGAACGAGAGGAGAGGTTGGCCGGGTATGCTTCGAAGTGTAGATTGTCTGCACTGGAGGTGGAAGAATTGCCCGAAAGCATGGCAGAGGCAGTACCATGGTAAAAGTCACGATCCAACGATTGTTCTTAAGGCCGTAGCATCAGAGGACTTGTATATTTTGCATTGTTTATTTGGGTTGCCGGGGTCACTGAATAACATCAATGTCTTGCATCGATCCCATCTATTTGCAAAACTTGCCAACGGAGAAGCTCCTTCTTGCGATTACAAAATTCCGAGACATGAGTATATAATGGCCTACTATCTAGCCAATGGCATATATCCTGATTGGGCAACTCTAGTGAAGACTATTCATGATCCACGGACAAGGAAAGAAGCTGAATTTGCCAAGGCACATGAGGCAGCCCGAAAGGATATTGTGCGAGGTCCTGCTTGTTTTTGGGACACGCCAACCCTCAAGAACATCATGACATGTTATGTCATTCTTCACAACATGATCATCGAGGACGAGAGAGATCTAGACTTGGAGTGTTTCTGTGACAATGTTGAGAGTCGAGTGCAACCACAAAGGAACCCGATCGCCTTCAACCTTTTCTTGATTCGTACAAGCAAATTGACCACGAGGGAACCCATGCACAGCTCCAAAAGGATCTCATCGAGCACCACTGGGTGAGGCATGGCCGCCAATGATCTACATTGTGTTTGTGTACCATTAAATATTGTTGTTGTATGATTTGGTTGAAACTATTTGGGTGAAAGTGTTATTGTAATTTGATTTGAATAATGTGGATGATCATTTGATTCCAACTATTTATTGCATTTGTTGATTGAATCATTTTTCATAAACTTTGACATGTGAAAATATAGAGATCCTAGCTTTTACCATCCAAAAATAGCCGACACAGAATGGAACCTGCAAACTCGACCCGTAAAAGAGAATCCGACCCGCAAACTCGACCCGTAAAAGAGAGTTTGCCGATTCCATTCCGCGTCGGCTGTTTTCAGACGGTAAAAGTGGTTTTCCGTGACATGTAAACGCGATTTATAGTTCACGATTTTAAGGACTCCGTTAGAGCTCCTGTAAGAGATGTAATGGCGTAGTGTGTAGACTAGATAATGTGTCCACTGCGCAGGTGATGAAAATTATTTTCATCTTCATGAAAATTAGATTTGAATATTTTTCTAAAAAAATGTACCATGACTGTAACTTTATTTATTTATTTGAAATGACGGAACTTTGAGCTCCATTTTCATCCTAGTGCTAACAACAAACAATAGAAATAAGAAACGATACACAATAATTCTAGGGTTAGAAAATAAGAGACCGTAGGTGGTATGTACTAAGCAAACTAGATAATGTTTTAATTACGAATTAACCATTCATTTCCGAAAATGTGGTTGGGTATTGAACTATGCTCTAACATTATCTTATGTTTCGTGCAGATTGTCGATTTATGATATATTTGAGGAATCTTTGAAACTTTTTAATCTGTTTTCACCAAAATATTTACAACAAGTAACAACATGAGACGCATCAAATCATGGGAAGCAACTTTAGCTGATAAGAGGGACATGGTGTATCAAGCAAACACACAGTGAACTTATTCTTTTATCACGAAACCACGTGTTTCTGTACCTGAAAAACCACGTTGATCACTTATTTAGTGTGTGTTAATAACATATCATTATAATCAACATGCCCGTCATCAGCTACGTGTACCCATTGCCGGCGAAAATATTTAGCATTTACTTCTGTTCTTATACAGTATGTCAGTATTCCATACTGCGAGTGTCCGTTACAGATTATACCCAAAACGACGGAACTTTCTGCCATGTTCTCGCGCTTATTACTTGCAACATTTAGAAAAAAATTAAGCACATTAATGCAAGGCTCAGGAGATAAGAAGCATAACAAGGATACAAATAACTTTTCAGTCATCCGCTAGTAATCCATGTAGAGGCCATCCTTTTTAGATTTTACCCAAAACAACACTCCGTTTCACTCTTATCAGTCGGAAATTAAAGAAAACTAAGAACACATTAATACAAGGCTTAGAAGATAAGGAGCACAAGGGTACACGTATCCGACCAACTTGTGACCCAACCTTTGGTTGCTATCTCTTCACCCCTCTCCAACTACTCCCTGTCCTCCCACATATTGTTTCTTTATTGTATATGGCAGAAACATTATCAATGGTGTTTTTTTCATTTTTTCAATAGTGAGAAACTGTTTGTTTTATTTTCATCCATAGTAATAACATGTTGGCCGCTAGGACTAGAAGAGGTGTGGAGTATTTGCGCAGACTGGATAATGTGTCAATTACGTGCTAAACACATATGTCATCAAAACATTTGTCTCATCTTTCGTGAAAATAAGATTTGATTATTTATTTCTACAAAAAATACGCACCAGGAGTGTAAATTTGTTTATTTATCTGAAATGACGAAACTTTAGCTCCATTTTTACCCGTGCTAGCAACAGACAATAGAAAATAAGAAACGAAACAGTGTTAGAAAATAAGGGACGACATATGGTAGTGAGCAAACTAGATAATGTTTTAATTGCAGATTAACCATACGCATATCGTGAGACCAGATTTTTTATTTCTGAAAAAAGTGGCTGAGTATTCAACTACACTCTAGCACTACCCTACAAATTCATGCAGATTGATGATTTATGATTTTCTTCGAGGAATCTTTTAAACTCTCCCGATGTGTTTTCCCCGCATTATTAACAACAAGTAACATCACGAGAAACATCAGATCATCAATACCATCTTTAGCTGATAAGAGAGACATGGTGTATCGAGCAAACACGTACTAAACTTATTCATTTATTATGAAACCACGTGTTTCCGTGTCTGGAAAAACACGTTGATCACTTACTTAGTGTGTGTTAACCACATATCATTAAAATAAACATGCCCATCATCAAGCTATGTGTATCCATTTCCTGTGAAAATATTTAGAATTTACTTCTGCTCTTATACTCCCCGTCAGTAAACCATACTGCGAGCGTCCATTTCAGATTTTACCCGAAAGGACGGAACTTTCCGTTCTGTTCCCGCGCTTATTACTCGCAACATTTAGAAAAAATTAAGCACATTAATGCAAGGGTTAGAAGATAAGGAGCACAAGAAGAAGGGTACAAATACCTTTCCAACTTGCAGCCCATTCTTGGTTGCTATCTCCTCACCCCTCCCTCCCCAACTACTCCCTCTCCTCCCACATACGCTTCTTCAAAGAAAAACAGAGCAAACCCAGTACGACACCCTCAACTCCGACCAAGATCACCAGGCAGGCAGGCTCCACCTCCGGGCAGACCACCGATCCAGCGTCGCCGCCGATGGATTCGTCTCACCACAAGGTTCGTTCATCCGTGCGATCCATCGCCTCTGATTGGGAAGATAAGATGATTTTTCTGCCGTGCTCTCTAGCTAGTGATATATTTTGGGTCTCCTGATTCCCTCCCTGCCTCGTCTTCCTCAGGTGATCGGGGTCGCTTCGTCGGCGTCGTCGTCGGCGGCGGAGGGAGGGAGGATGTGCTGCGTCGAATGCCGCACCACCACCACCCCCATGTGGCGCAGCGGACCTACCGGGCCAAGGGTGAGTTCTTTGCCTCTCCCCTATCCTTACCTCTTTTCCTCTGTTCGTGGCGCGGCCTGCGAGGGAGGCGATCGGCGTTGTTGACCATGGCCTGATCACCACGGTTCTTGAGGTTCATACGGCGATCATGCCAGGACTAGCGTTTCTTGATCATATGGTTCAACCTACTGTTCCTTGAGCGAGCGATCATGTCATCTGTGGGAATCTTCAGCGTTTCTGAAGGTGCTGATCCGGTGCCGATCGAGGGAGACGAAGAATCGGATATATGGTGGGGATTTATTCTAAGAAGATATGGTGATGATTGTTCTAATCAGAGTTTGGAACTTTGGATAAAGACCTGTGGGGAGAAAAAAGGGAGGGCCAGTGTGTACACTTGGTTTTGATTCCATTTGGAGGTTAGGTGAGCTGTTCCTTGCAGCAGTGCTAACCTCTAATATTCCCAAGTGGCAAGTGCGAGACGGGATATTTAAAAAGGGGCCAGCTTTTCGCTGGGTGTTCCATATTGGCTGGGTCTAATTCTTTAGGGGCATCCTTATCACCATGACAGTTTTTCGCTCTTGCTAGCAGCACTAAGCCATAGCCATGCATCCATCAACCAGCAATTTGATTTTGTTTTTGTTTGGGAAAACCGATATATTTCTCTTGAAAGCAGAAAAGATGAGTCACTGGCGTTTATTGTGGTCCTAGTTTGATAGGAAAAATTGGATGTGTTGAACACTTCTTCAGAACTGGAAGTATTTAACATTTTTCACTTATATTGCAGTCGCTTTGCAACGCGTGCGGGATCCGGTACAGGAAGAAGAGGAGGCAAGAGCTAGGTCTTGACAATAAGCAGCAGCCGCAGCAGCAACAGAACCAACAACAACAACACGATCAACAGCAGCCGCAACCGCAACCGCAACAACAAGAACAACAACAACACCACCAACAACAACAAAGAAACGATAACACAGAGGCAACAAGTGCAGTCAAAGACAAAAGCAGCAACCTCCAAGTGGTGAAGAAAAGGAGGGTCTCAATGGGAGTGGAGGAGGCTGCATTCTTGCTCATGGCCTTGTCCTCCTCACCTCCACCCACACTACTTCATGGCTAATGCCCTCCCCCCTCTCTGCGGTCGGTGTACATACATTACATACAGGACAGCAGCAAAACAGACCACCCAATGTTTCCAAACCAGTCATACAGCTTTCTTGGATGGATTACCAGGATGGAGCAGCAGGGGAAGGATGTCTCTTTCCAGACGATGATGTTGATGTTGAAGATAGATTTTGTGTTTTTGGATGCATCGGCGCCACAGATCTTCGACCGTGTCATGTGTCACGCTCGAACCTGGAAGGTGCTCCAAAAGGGAAAATGTTTGCTCCAAAGGGGAAGAAAGCTGGTCAATGGCTGTATGTTGTTTGTTCATCATGGTAGGCTTACTGTGATTGGTTAGGCGTTCGTTTTTTTGTTTTACTCCTGATTCATGTCTGTCCATTTTTCTGTTCATTTTGTCTGTATGTGTTCTGTCTCCATTGTTATTTGAGAAGGATGTGTGATCAAAAGCAAGCATTGCCATCTTTCATGTGTAATAAAGATCAATTCAATAAAATGATTCATTTCTTTCATTTCAGTCACTGCAAAACAGGACTATACATTTGCAGTTCTTGCCAACATTGATACTGCCAAATTCAGAGTTTATTTGCAGCACTCAAGCACTCTTGCCGATATACAAATGCAAAGCATACCACACATGAAACATATGCAAAAAATTATCACCAGGAAACACATTTGTCATGCCAAAGTGTAACATTTGCTATTGGTCAGACAAGCACAGCATATACAGAGTTAAACAAAAGGAAATATCAATCAACTATCACTTTATTCAGCCCTAGTGCAGCCAATGGTGGTTCAGGCTACTGTTGCCTCTACCATGTATTATAGTCTGCTTCTTCAATACATCTGATCAAAATTACAACCATCTAATCATCGCAAAAACTTCAGGCTATTCCTGGTTTATCTCACAAAACATAGTGATAACCTGTGGTTTTGGGAGGTGGTTTGAATTCTCCCAAACATTTCATGCATAGCATGGTTTCCCTGAACATGTTACAGGGTTGTACTTTGACCTTAGAAGCTCATTCTGTCTGGCTAGCCAGTTCAGCTTCCTCATCGCCATCAAACTCCTGCTCCACTCCTTTCACCTGCAAAAGAAGGTTGAAGCATTAAAGTTTGTGAAACCTGCCAACGGCTATATATCGGCCACAGATGAACAAATTATTCTTTTAGGCAAGCTGGTCATAAGAAGCATATTTATTGTGACAGATATCCTGAATAATACCCAGCATTCTAGCTATCAAATAAAATATATTTTCACCGAACATACAAACACTAGATGCTTCAAGAAGCAGTAAACAAAGCAATAAGTGATCTTTCAAGAAACACAGCAATGAGTGTTACCTCTGGCACATAGTGCATGAGCATGTTCTCTATGCCAGATTTCAAGGTGACTGATGAACTCGGACAGCCGCTGCAGGCACCTTGCATTTTTAGCTTCACAATCCCTGCTTCTCTGAAAGAATAACATCACAGTGAGACAATGTAGCCAGAATTCTAAAAAATGGCACCACACATAGGCATGAGATAGGGAGGGAGGGACTAACGGATCAAATCCTCGGTATTCGATGTCACCACCATCATCTTGAACAGCTGGCCGAATGCGAGTCTCCAACAATTCTTTTATCATAGCAACTATTTCTGAATCATCCTTCGACATAGACAAGCATTGCATTGCAGATTTAGAATCTCAATCACAGTTTTTCAGTTATTCATGAAAATGAATGTTACGTACTATTTTGCATCCCCACAAACTTTTTGTGTGTGTCAGTACTACAGCTACCTACCTCTGTATCACACACAAGAAATACCAGTCTCAACATTCTGGATTAGGTAGCAGTATAGATTCATGAAGTTGCAAGTTAATTAGGATTATTAAGAGCTGTTGTGGTGAAATGAGTTAGGGGCAGATTAATATCAGTAACGTTCTCTCTGGTCATCACAAGGTGGAAGTAGTAAACAGTAGTGCAAATCTCTGGACAATACTACATTCAAACTTAAGCTGTCAACAAAATATTTCCCCAGCACCAAGTCAGTTTCTTTTAATCGGCTCCTAAGCTACTTCTTTAAAAGTTCAATAACTTGCACAAATATATACAAATGCATGTTACATGTATGTGCCTACCTTTCTTTGAGATGCTTATCTAGTATTGTATGATTATATCTTGCCCAAAACCAGCACTATTTATGCTTTACATGCCGCAGAAGAACGAAGCTAGAGAAATAATGCATGAACTACCTCATGGATTGCTGTGTCCATAGCAGCTGCAGTATTTGAGTCCAGAAAAAGTGGCTGCCCAGATGAGTAGAAATCCATTATCGCAGCAAAGACCTCAGGCTTAAGATAGTCCCAAGAAGTTTCGTCTGATTTCGTCACAGTTACAAAATCAGATCCAAAGAATACTCTGGTAACTCCTGCATAGGAAAGTGTATCCCAGTCAATATCATGTAAAAATTGAAACATTCCACTGAAAGAAAATGAAAAAAAAACTTGGGATGAATTACAGATGCGCTATGAAATATTCATTGTTGTGCATTTACCAATTCTAGCAGTTACTTATTGATCCAAAGAAGATACTTCAAGCAGTTAATATGTTCAAAATTAGTAGAATTAAAAAATGACATTGTAAGCCACCGTGATGCTAAACTAAGCCTTAAATACTTGCATGGATGTGCTATTGTAAGAAGCCGTCGTTATTTGTTAAGAAATGACAATGATGCAGGTCCGCGACATGGTGAGGCATTTTGCAAAAATAAAGAACCAGCAGCTCCAAACCTATCTTATCTAACAGAACTCAAGATACAATCAGGATTCTTGCTTTTGAAATGACTTCCTTTTGCCCTATGGGCCATTCCAACTACGTGCTCTTTCACATGATATTCTTCATCCTTAACCCATCTCAATGCCTGCATGAAGTTATCATGTCCTTTGCCCAATTATGTTCAATAGATCCCCCACATATGTTCCACAAATTTACTGTATTCAGGCCCCCCTAATTCCTTTTTGTGCCCAAATGGTTGCTTCAATTTCCAACAAACAATACTACTTACTTGGATTGCTAATTTATTCAGCAAGAATATTATAATGGATGTACATGTATAGCTATCTGTAGTTTGTATGCCACTTCCAAATTTTCAATTACATCCCATAATAGCAGCTAGGCCTTTTAGTTTAACCATAACCACAGAAGATCAACTCGACAAGATGAAAATGGTTAATTGAAGAGAAGAGATAGCTAAGCATTGACTTACTGAACAAAACTGTTTACACAAAAACATAGAGGATTAAATACATAGCAACACATCACTTGGTTTCAGAGACTGGTATATTGAAATGCTGAAAGTTATAATAAAAATAGTAGATGACTACAGTAAGGGGGTAGGCATTACGTACCCTCAATCGCAAACAGAGCCTTCGCCAAAGGAGATGTCATGGCAGTTCGAGCATTAGGGAAATCAGAGCTCCCAACTTCCATAACCGGCTTTCCAGGATGGAACATGAGAGACTGCGGGTTGGGGGTCGCCTGCGTCTGGATGAACATGGTCCTCTTCTGCCCTGTCCATGACACCATTTATGAAAACCAAAGAAACATGAGCACTTGTGCCAGGCATCCACACCCAAATGCTTGAGAGCAACTAGGTTGTCTATCGCGAGAACGACATCCTAAGCGGTGTCCATTTCAGCTCAAAATGTAGAATACGATTGCGTGTGGAGGTTATCTCGGAACATTGCTGATCTCCACATGAACCTGGGTGTGGTCGCTCAGAAGGAAATCAACCTACCTCGTGCTAAACCAATTCAAGGACTCGACCTCCCAAGAATTCTAACCTAGCAGCGCAAAATTGGACCCCAAGAGAAGAGAAGAGGGGCAGCGAAATCTAACCTCCGAGCCGATCCCATGGGGAAGAGGGAGCGGGGTTCCTGGGCGCCGCCGGGCGCGCGAAAGGCGGGGAGCTGAGGCGGTCGAGGGCGCCGGTGGCCGCCGAGGAGAGGAAGCGCGGCTCGGGGAGACGCCGCCTCTGGAGGAGCTGGGACGCGAGCGCTAGGACCCTCCTCCTCGCTATCGCCATTGCCTCTGCTTGCGTTGCCCTCTTCTCTTCCTCTTCTTCTCTAGGTCGGTTCTTATGGGCCCTGGTAAGGTTCGGGCCTCCACGGGCCGGTGTAGAGATTTAAAGGCCTGTAACGGTTTAGAAACTGAAACTCTAATAGGCCCAGTGGGGGATTTCCTATTTGCCGCCTAACGCGGGACACAATCCGTCGCGCGTGAAGGATGTTTTCTTTTAGATCACGTGCGAAGGATTTTGATGATGCACCTCTCATCTCCACAACGAAAATTTATTTCCACTTAGGAACCTCTTGAGCAACTCTAGCAAATCCTTTAAAATATTGTCAAGGATGAGGAGTACTTGATCTTGGAGTTATTCTCGGACAATGTAGGTAGTTGTATTAGGCTAACAAGAAACTGGATCCTATCCACGCGTTTCTTGATATGTATCGGCAGATTGAAGACTCCGCTAGGCATACCTAACTTTGAGATGACCTCACTGAGAACCACGGATAGTTGTATGGACAATAATGTCCCCCTTTACTCATTTGATTTTTTATTAATTCATATGTAATTTGAACAATTATTTACCCTCCGGATCATTCATTATTTTTTAATTATCATAATTTGATTTGTACAATTATTGTAATTTGGATAATTATTGTGTCGTGTGATGTTTAAAATATTCATAATTTAGTTATATTGTTGTCATATTACACTCTGTTTATCTACAACTACACATATGTGCTGAAATGTGAAAACCTGTTTAAAAGTGTCGTTTGGGCTCTCTTGGAATAGATCCCACAAATGGTAATTGCAAAACCAAAAGGCTTGGGTGGAACAGATAACGAAGACAATAATATTCAGAGTTACGGTTACCATTTGCGGGATTTGTTTCGTCAGATCCCAAACGACACCTTACAATAGGTTTTTGGGTTCCCCTTTGTAACATCTCGAAAAATAGAAGGAAAAAAGGTAGATGTTTAAATTATGCATTTGCATCTAATGCATATGAAAATATGGGGGTAAATTAAAAAAATTGTTGGTTGAGTGACAAGTGATGGAAGTTTGACTCTAGTGTTGATTTTGACTCTGGTCAACACTAGAATTTGAAATTCAAATTTCAAATATGATATTGAATTGAATGATTTGAGTTATTTAAACCTAAAATTCACTCAATAACTCATACGCACATAAATAAACTCAAAAGAATCCATAATCTAAATACCAATATTTGAATTTAAATTGGAGATTTGACTTGGTCAAACTCGAGTTCTAATTCGCAAATTGATTATAATTTGAAAGAAATTATCATAACACAAAGTGAATATGAATTGAATCTGTATTCATATCAAAATGAGTACAAGATTTGTTAAAAGATAAATTGAAAAGGAAATTACAACAAATGAGAAGAAAACCCTAATACAAACTAAAAAGGGAAATAACCTAAACTAACCTATCTAAAAATCTCTATTTCTATCTTCTTGTTCTTATATATTCAACTCATTATATCTTAGTATCTTATATTGAATCTATAAACTAATGAAACTAAAAGAAACCAAGTTAATGGTTAAAATGTTGGTTTTACCCTAAGGTGAGACCAATTGTTGTGGAATCCAAAGAACAATTCTAGGAACTTGTCCTGAAATCCTTATGCCTCGGGAGTAAAACAAATAGCAACAACATAGAGTAGAAACCAAAGTAGATCATTGTTATATGGTGATCCAAATTCTACAAAGTATAGACCAACTTCTGACGAGTGAAGCGAGGCCCTTCGCCGGAGTCTTGGGCCGAGTGGAAGGGGAGATCATCTGGATTCAAGGAAGGGGAGATTAGTAGTAGTAATCCTAGTCCTACGCACGAGGAGATCATATGCATAATGATCCTACTACTAAGAAGCAAGCACAATCACAATAGCATGATCAACATCTGTGTACACTCAATTAAGAGGCTTCACACACATGATGAACACGGAATTGCACTCTGCATAATCCATCAATAGGAACGCAGTAATTGTAACTTATGAGTGAGTAATGAGAGAATATGTTAAACAAGTAAACAACCTTTACCTCCAACTGCAATATCCACTATGAAGAAACTCTACTGAGTTCAAGAACGGTAGTCATTGCAGATAGCGGAAAAGCAGGAACATATATACTATTAATACACATAATCCATCTTAACATGGACAATAACCTACCAGAGAAATACCGACAAATAAACAGAAACTAATACAGGAACCAATTTAGTGACAGAACATGCTAAGCATGATTATTTTCAGATAAACCACAAGTATATACAACAATTAAACAAACAAGACATGATCAAATGTTATTCTAGTCTAAAACACCTAATAAAAACATCTACATTATTTCAATTAAAAGAAGGACAAGTTACTATCAGATGAGCACCGACAAAACTACACAAATAAATCAAACCAACACAAATGCTTAAGATAACAACTATCCGTAACACTAAGCAACACCAAGAAGCTAATACGGTGCATCTAAACCAACATAAACTTAATAAATTAAACTAGAAACCACTAAAACAAAGCAGAAAAATGGATATGCTTAGAGCGAAGCCGCTAGAAACACAATGCCTACCACACCACAGAGTGCCCAAACACATTGTAGACGGGGCGTCGAATAGCGCATATCCATCTAGCTTGTACCATAGTTTAAGAAAACGGGCCGGCGAGTGAACCAGTGAGTTGATTGGCTCACTGGTTCAGCTGCCGGCTCAGCTGGTTCAATAGCGCCAAAAAACCATAAAATTTAATAAATAATTAAGTTAGTTTTGGAAAAAAAAATAGCATCGAACCCTACATTTAGTGTGTAGTTTCATAGTATGTCACAAACTAAGCGTAACAAATGTCGTATTGGGCCTTATGCGGGCTGTTTGAAGCAAGGTTGTGTGTTTCAGGTCCAAATCTTGCCGAGAACGCATTATTTTCTACACTTTTTCGCTTATTTGCTATTTGGAGCAAGGTTGTGTGTGTCATAAACCAACCGTTTTGCTAAGCATTGATGCTTATTTCTATAAAAAAAGTGCTTAGTTAGTCATCTACCTAGTATAAATAAGCACCGGTGCTAAAAGAAAAACCGATTTATTTTTCTGAGCACCGTCCTAAGCACCTTGAATTGTATATGGTCTTAAGAGTTAAGAGAGCAGACATAGCACCGCTTTTGGTTTTTTCCGGTCAGATCACCGAAACCGTCGTTCCGGTTTTAAAACTATGGTTTGTATGCAAAAGCTAGGCTAGCAGACACTTACGTTGCCAAAGTTGGAAGGTTTGTGACAGCCACACGCCCACGCGACTACACGAGGGACAGTGCTACGCGTCCCCCGGGGATAAAAACTTCTGATCCTCCAGGTCCTCGTGCTGACACGTGTCCATCCAAATTCCATTTTTGCTACACTCAGACCCGCTTTTGCTACATACGCCCCGCTTTTGCTACACTGTAGTAGAAAACGGTTTGGCTCAGAAATAGAAAAATAGATTGGACCTCGTCGGAGATTTCGCCGGAATCCTCGCCGGAGACCGTGTAGCAAAAAAGTTGAGCTAACGTAGCATATTCGACCTCGCCAGAGACTCGCCAGAGGCTTTCGCCGGTAAACCTCGCTGGAGATCGTGTAGCAAAAAATCAACGCTATTGTAGCATAAACTCAACGCTATTGTAGCAAAATATTTTTTCTAATGTAGTAAAACAGACTTTGCCGAAAACATCACCGGATACTCTCACCGAAGACCTCGTAGCAAAACCATAGAAATCGGACGTAGCAAACCAACTGTGTGAAAGTAGCAAAATATATATGAATAATTAGCAAAATTAGTATGCTAAAGTAGCAAAACGTTTTTTTACACGAAGTAGCAAAACGTTAGTAGCACTTTGAGACACCAAAAATAGTAGAGCGCCGATGTAGCAGAGTGGCGGCGGCGGCGGCTGCGCGTGGGCGTGCTGATGCATGGAGGCCGGCGGCGGCTGCGCGTGCACGTGTGGCGGCATGGATGTGGGCGGCGGCTGCGGGTGCGCGTGGGGCGGCATGGAGGCTGCTGGCGGGGGCTGTTGCGGATCCTCCTGCCGCTGGTAGCAGCGCCTCCATTGCCGTCGCCGGAGAAGTCGATGTCGCCGGAGAAGCTGTAGCAACGCCGGATACTCCTTGTAGCAGATCCTCCTGCCGCTGGTAGAAGGCCGCCCACTGCCGTCGCCAGAGAAGGCGTCGTCGCCGAATACTCCTTGTAGCAGATCCTCCTGCCGCCTCACCGGAGAAGAAATCGCCGAGCACCTGCCGTAGCAGCGCCTCCCATCGCTCGCAGCAACGGGGTGGAGCCAAGAATTTAAGACGTGTGGTGGTGGTAGCCATGGCAGTGGCCGCATGAGAGACATGGGAGGAAGGAGAGAGGAAGCAGAAGGAAGAAACAACGTGTGGAGGAGAAAACGCTAGCAGGAGATAAGGCTTCGTCCCTCCACGTGCTTGGCCCACCCCGTTGCTGACTCCCACCTAGAGAGACACGTGGCACGCGCTCAAGGCGGAGGACGCGAGCGTGTGAAATCCCCCGGAGGGATCGAAGCGTTTTCCCTACACGAGGCACGTATTTCTCGCCCGGCGCTACAGAAGGAAGACGCGTATGTACACGCACGCGCACACATGTCTTCTGGTCGTCTGAGTCGGAGACGGTTTGTACGCGTACGTACACAATAGGCGCCCAAACGTGGCGAGTCGTAGATTCTTCATCTCGATGGCAATGCACCATATAAGTCCATCACTCTATGGAAACTAGATTTAGGGGTGCGCCTTGGCGCATCGTTCGATATATTTGATCAGTATATGCAGTTAAAATCCTGAGCAGTGAATGGCAACACTTTTGGACATCCAAAAAGGTTAGTTATGAGAATCTACGTAGCTTTGTGTGAAAATTATACTTTGTTGATGAAGAAAGCGGTAACCGTTTTATCCTGGAACACAGGAATTTAACAGGTAAGAATACTCTTTGAGCACAGTGCAACGCTTAATCTGAACCAAGTTCGCCTCATTTAGGACCGGACATCAGACTGAATTGACCACCGAGAGCAAACCGTTCAACTAAATCACCTAATTAGATACGCTATGCAAATACTGAAATATATCGCAGACCTTATATCTTAGACACTAATTTTAAATCCTGGACAGAGTATCCCAAGGTCTGACTCAAACTTTAGTGTCCAGAGGCGTTTGCTAAACACTTCCTGCAACTATCGCACTATAAATATTTTTCTAGGGGGGCTAGGAAACGGCATGTTGCGCGTCATGGGCTGGACTAACTACAGGATCTTCTTTGCAGTGGAAATTGTCACATAGCAGAGTAACATCATTTGCGCTGCAATTTCTTTAGCTTCTTCAGGTCATTTTTCAAACGTCTGCCTGCATTTCCAAGATCAACCGCCACCCCTTCAAACATTTGGACCAGTTCGTGCATATCTTCTTCCGTAGCAGGTTGGTCCAGGGGAAAGTGGTTTCTCACGATGCCATGGATCTGATCAGAAAAGCTAATCATTCTACTTGCTGCCTCTTTGTAAACCATCGTTATCCGCATCCGCTGATTGTAACTTCTTTATAAGATCCTCCTGCATTGCCCAGGGAATTTTTCATATGATCGTGTAGTCGTGGTTGTTTGAGACTATGTGTTTCCGTTTAGAAT
Organism: Avena sativa; assembly: GCA_916181665.1. Lineage (NCBI taxonomy): Eukaryota > Viridiplantae > Streptophyta > Magnoliopsida > Poales > Poaceae > Avena > Avena sativa. The sequence continues at coordinate 41,414,421 of OV702285.1, read as the reverse complement.
CTTGGAAACTTCTCTATCTTTTCAGGTTGTGTGATGTTAATCCGATGGTTTAGACTGGAGGTTAGGCCGTTGCAAGAAAACTGTTGGTATGAATGTACCACATATCGCTGTAAAAGATGACGTTTTTTCAGGATAGGAGCTCGAAAAAGTTAATAAGCAGAGCAGCAGATGGCATAAGAAAAAACGCACATACTACCGACCGATTATAGCTTGCCACATAGTTCTGATTCGACCTGTTTGAACCAACTGCAGCCTGGGGTGTTGAAGATGGCAAGCAAACACAAGACAGTCTCGGGATAGATACAAGCACTTTCTGTTTCGTTTGGACAAATATTAACCAACAAGTTGCATCTAAACAAAGGAGGATGAAAAGAAAACACACACACCATGCCAGCGAATGCAACAAGTAGACATAATTCATACAAACGGGGATTAAATATATTTCATGACCTTGCTCTACTGGTAGCACAAAATGATAGTAAACCAAGTTCTTGCGATAACCTGTTTCTTAAGCAAGGAACTGCAAAGCAGGACAATGCAAGAGCAGGCACACTGCAACATTGGTGAGGGTAAGAACCATCATCCAGGTGAGGCGCACAGCGGAAACATTGGTGAGGGTAAGAACCATCATCCAGGTGAGGCGCACAGCGGAAACATTGCGACATACATCTAAACCATATTTACATGCCAAAGAGCAAAAGGGAGCCACGAGATCCTTAGTTCATACGGATTACAGATAATAGATACTAAGTAACCAGTGACGATCTATGCAGCAGAAACACCGTTCCTGAAAAGCAAACCATAGATCAACAAAAGATATATCAAGGGGTGAATTAGACAGATAGAAAACATAGTACTCCCTCCGATCCATATTACTTGACTTGGATTTGTCAAAATTTGGATAAACCTATATACTAAATAGTGTCTAGATTTGTTCAAATCTAGACAAAGTTGAGTCAACTAATATGGATCGGAGGGAGTATGATAATCATCTGATTTTACAAGAACCCAAGGCCATTGAACAGAATGACATTACACCTGTTGCTGATTCAATTTTTTTTTCTTGAGTGTTCCATCTGCAACAGCTGCCATGGCTTTTGACGACAGCTGCCTCTTCCTGCTAGAGTATCAGAAGGCATAATATCAGATAAGAAGAGAAGAACTTCCCTGTATAGAGTAATCAGATGAGAACTTATTACAATGGATGCGCTGATGTTTGCCTAACCATGCACGATATCTCAAACCATGGAGGTGTGTAAGATACTCACTATTTTCTTCAAATGTCATTTATAATAGTAGATAAGGAAAAGATCTCACATGTATGCCCTCCTTACACGTGTGTTAGCTATATGTACTTCTGTGACTCAAATCTTAATATCAATAGATCAAAGAGCAGGAGCCACATTATATTCACCCGTTCACGGTTCTTATAGAGTGATTAGATGTGATTAACAGCTTCTGATGACTGGCAAGTCAAGTATGGAGGAAATGAACATATGGCCATTAAATGGAACCAGAGACTATTCACCTAGTTGGAAGTTTTCTCAGTCAAATCGGTAGCACCAGGGGAAGTAGACACATGTGTAGCAACAGCGGCGGGCACATGAACCTAACATAGAACGACAATAATTGATAAGTAAAAAGAAACATAACGCAAAATTACAAGTGGATGCAAGTAACCACCTCTTCAGCCTAAAGCTGAGACATCTCTTTAGGTTGAACCTGAAGAACCAAGGCTGTATTAGTTCCTGACTCATGCTCAGGTGAACCGTCCATGAACAAAGCTTTCTGGATGTCTGAAACAGGCTTGTCCTTCTCACCCCTGCACAATATGGAATATGATGGTATGGATAAGGTCGTAATAAATCAGAACATAGAAAAGAAAATGCACAAAACTTCAGAAGTCAGGAACGCAACGCACAGAGGGATAGCGGGTTTTGCAACCGAAGGTGGTGTTGGCGGAAGCAGCGATTCATAACCAACCTGTTTACAGAACATAAAGAACTCAGGTAAGTACTCAGGTAAAAATAACTGTACTATTTGTACTGCAATAGAAGGAAAAAAACAGCCAATTAAATTCACATTTTAGTATGTATGGTGTGCAGGCTGAAAGATTATTTCTGACATCTCAATATAAAATCTATTACCATAGCAAAGAAATCGGAGATGGAATAACAATTATATAATGGTATCTATGCGAGTAAACAGAGAGAGGGAATACTAAATATTTAAAGTTCTACATTGTGTCAGCTAGTCTGGCTTTGGAGTCTCGGCAAGTTGCAACACATGTAAAACAGCTATATATATAGTAACACAACAGAAAGAAAGAGAACTACCTGGCAAGAGAACAAGCGGAGTAGTAGTTAACAGCAGACAACCTGAAACAAAGCAAGGTTAAAACTATAGCAGAAAGAACCCAATAAAAGCAGTAGTAAACAATAGTGATAAATTACACACAGGAACATTCGACACATACAAACAGAAACAACCAACTGACCATTATCCGAAGAAAGGAAAACAAAATCAAATTCTTAAAGAAACAACAGCACATGGTTTCTGATAAGAATGAATCATTAACTACACAAGATGAAACCTACAGCACACAAGTTTGCTAGCTTCTCCCAGAAACACACAACTGTAAGCACCAAGGTTGAACACAGCTTGTGAATCTACACGAACCCGAGAGAAAGACCTCCTAGATAACACATCAGTTAACACTGTAACTTCATGTAAACTACAATAACCATTCTTTTAGTTGCGGTTCAGGCCAACTAAAATAAGATTCAAACTGTTATGGGGAGTTCAATACAGGAAGCTACATAATGTATGTAACACGGTTTGGCTGTCACCGTCTCTGGACTAATACTTCTATTCATGAAATAACTAATCCAACTCCCTGAATAGGCAAGACATGACTAAACCAAGCACTCCCTAAATTGAACATTCCGATGATACCTTGCGGCAAGGAAGGAAAGAGAAAATACTTGCATCCAAAACAAAACAACCTCGTAACCTAAAGCAAGCTCCATGCTTCCTTACACTATCTAAGATGAACACTCCGGTGACACTTTGCTGCGTGCAAGGAAAGAGGAAATACCTGTACCAAAACAAAATAATTCCATGATCTAGAGCAAGCTCCATGCCAGCCTATCTACTTTTTTCTCATTGGTTCATGACTGCGTGTTGTCTGTATCTTAAATTCACTTGTCCGTGTCTCTTGCTACTGTACATTGAACGAAGCACGGAATCAACCATCTATTTGATCTACCTTACTTAATAAATTCATTTTCTTATACCACTTTATAAATAAATAGCTGTGCTGGATCTAGATCACCTAATAAATTCATTTTCTAGTATGACGTAGCTGTATTTTCGCTAGGCTATTAGAACAACGGAATCTTAACCTGACAGACTTAACATATTAAGAGCAGGTGATCTGTTAAAAAGATACAAACTCCTGGAATTTACAGTACATGCCGACATATTGAAGTCCTACTCATAGACCAGACCAATTCCCATGGAGGAGCACCGATCTACCTATCAGCTCTATACCATCTCTCTACAATTTGACTGATGTAGCCTCAATCTACCTAGACTAAAGAGCAGCGGTAGGCAAGTACCAGTACCAGACCCAGCGAAGCCCACCCGACCACCTAAAGACGCAGTCTCCAACCAACATATGACCTGCGAGAAGGAACGTAAGGGGAAAAATGTCAGGAGCAAGAAGAAACATAGACCGACGATGGAAAATCTGGACAACCAAAATAGAGGAAATAAAATCAAGGAAAGAAACAGAGAATCAGAAAGCCTAAAGAAAAACAAATCAGAAGAAAGGGAATTGACCAATCTCCCTAGCAGCGGAGGAAGAACAGACCGAAGAAGAAGAAGAAGAAAAATCAAGGAAAGAAACAAAGGACGGGAAATCCCAAAATAAAAAAAATCAAGGACTAAGGGAGCCAAACCCCACCGGCCAAACTTGGCTCACCTCAACCGAATCCAGCGCAGAAGACATCCATGGTGACAAACCAGACGCCGTCGATGGAGCAAACGCCGGGGAACACGACCGCCGATGGATGTAGAGCGGTCGCGAAGACTCGGATCGAGGACGGGAATTCAGGACGGAGGAACCGAGAATGGAGAGGGAAACGTGGCTAGGTGAATCTGGCGTGCGGAATCGAGCGAGCCGAGGGAACGCAGAAGTAGACACCGCTCGCAACAACCCAAATCGAAAAGATCAGTCCAGAGACTGCCGCCGCCGAACCAAATCAGCACCGCCGCATTCACAGTGAGAGAGACGGGGGGATTGAACGTACCAGGCGGGGAGGCGGTTGAAGTGGCTCCAGAGCTCGTCCTCGAACCCAGGGCACTGCCCCTCGGGACCCCGCGTCGTGGAGACGCCTGAGCACCTGCATGTAGACCTCCAGCTTGTGGCGTTGCTGCTGCTTCCTCGACTATGCCCACGACGTGGCCGGCGGCGATGACGACCCGCCGCCCCGCCTCCTCCTCCGGCAGCCGCCGTGTGGCTCCCGCAGCGCCGTCTCCTCCATCGCCATTGTCAGCCCACGCCCGCAAATCTACACAGCCATCCCCACCGCCTCCATTGCGAGGCGAGCGAGGGAGGGGAAGCGCGAGGGGCGGAGCCAGGCGACAGGCGAAAAGCATGAATAGGCGCCGCGCAGAAGAAGGAAGACCCGGCCCTGCCCCAGTGCGAGAATATCGGGCGACTTCGCCTACTCCTGTGCCAGGCCCGCTGACAAGGCAACGTCCAAAAAAAAAGGGGGCCACGTCCAGCGAAGGGAGTAGAGATCAAGCGGCCTACTCCTGTGCCAGGCCCGCTGACAAGGCAACGGCCAAAAAAAAGGAGGCCACGTTCAGCGAAGGGAGTAGAGATCAAGCGGGTAAAAACGAGCCAGTCCATCTGTGGGCGTCAACGTAACTAACGACGAGGTGATGGGCGGGGTATGGACGTGGGATGGGCACGGGATGAGCGCAGTATGCGGGCATGGTCCGTCGGGATAGGTGGGCGTTTGCCCCCGCAAGACTTAGGACACCCGCCAAACGCACACAAAAAAATATGCGCACGAGACCGACACGCAGGTCCGTCATCTCTCTACAGGAAATAAAAGAAGGTGACCAGAGAGGAGCACAAGCCTTGTGCGTGAAAGTTGTGCAGCCAACGTTTTGTTATTTTACCGCACACGGGGCTAAAACTGTCTTAGCACCATTGAACGGCCCAGATCTTGTTTTAGAGCCTGATCCAACGGTTCACATCATCTGACCAGCCTAGGAGCTCCATGGGGTAGCACCAATAACACCTTTGGATTAAATCCGATACCAAGCTGGCGCCCTAGCGACTAGCCACCGATCGAGTGTACGTTCAATTTGAATCCGAATCGTGGTCTGGTCTGCACTTCTCTTCTGTGTCGATCCAGGCCATATTGTGCGTTCGTTTGCTCCTCCTAGACCTAGATCAACCCCGATCGAAAAGCTTCCTCCCGATTCACGGCCATCTCCTCCACCTCTCCATCGCGCATCCCCGCCGGCAACCAAGAAAGCGACCATGGCCGTCGGCAGCAAGCGACCCGCTACCGTTCTCGACGCCTCCCTCCCTACGTCACAAGGATCAACGAGCCGCAGCAGCAAGAGGAGGCGTGTCCGGATAGCCAGCACGGAGGAGTACGAGGAGACGGACATCCTCGGCGAGGGCGCCTCCGGCGTCGTCCTACAGGCGCGCCACCGCGTCACCGGTGACACCGTCGCCATCAAGTTCCCCCGCTCCACCGACGACAGGCCCGCCGACGCCAGCGAGCTCCTGAAAGAGGCCCGCTTCCTCCACGCCTGCCGCGGGAACCCTCACGTCGTCGCCTCTCACGGCCTCCTCCGAGACCCGGCCACCGCCAACCTCTGCCTCGCCATGGAGTACGTCGGGCCGAGCCTCCGCTCTTTCCTCTCGCAGAGGCCGCCGCTCCCGGAGGCCGTCGTGCGCGGCTACATGCGGCAGCTCCTCGCCGGCGCCGAGGGGATGCACGGGCGCGGGATCGTCCACCGCGACATCAAGCCCTCCAACATCCTCGTCGGCGGCGAAGGGAAGGTCGTTAAGCTCTGCGATCTCGGCCTGGCCATGTCCCTCGCGACGGAGAAGACGCCGTACAGCGACGTCGGCACGGTGCCCTACATGGCGCCCGAGATGCTCCTGGGGAAGCCGGACTACGGCGCGCGGGTGGACACGTGGTCGCTCGGCTGCGTCATGGCCGAGATGCTCGCCGCCGGCGGCAGGCTGTTCGCGGGAGCCAGGAAGGACGACGACGAGATCGGCCAGCTCTGGGCGATCTTCCGCGTGCTCGGCTTGCCGGACGAGACGACGTGGCCGGAGTTCGCGTCGCTGCCGCTCGCCCACATGGTGCCGCGACTGTTCCTGCGGCAGCGCGACACGCTGAGGGAGCTGTTCCACGAAGAGGTGCTGTCTTACGAGGGGTTCCAGGTTTTGAAAGGGCTTCTCGAGTGTAACCCCGACAAGCGGCTGACGGCGGCCGCCGCGCTCCAGTTGCCGTGGTTCTTGCCTGAGCTCCACGCCTCCACACGCCCAGGAAGAACGTGCTGCGGACCAAGGTCACTCCGCTGCCGATGCAGGACAAGAAGAACGTGTTGCGGATCATATAGATCCTCCCTCCGGCGACAACAAGAATGAAGAAGTGAGGTCGACCAGGATTATCCAACCGGCTACGCCGGATCGAGAAGAAGAACGTGCGGCGGCGGATCAAGTCCATCCTACCGGCGACACCCAAGAAGAAGAGCGTACTGACAGTTCCACCATGTAGATGCTACAACTACAAGACGTCCTTCCAGATGTAAATGATATAACTCGCCGCAGCAGAACTACAGAAGGACAATGCAATCCCCGTAGGAGGGGACTCGGTACCATCTCTACTCTCCGTTTATTAAAGATTTGTACTATGCGTTTTATAAAATAATCCCCCCACCTCATTTTTTAGGTTTGTTGCAGTTTTTCTATCCAACTCCTAACGTTTTTCGGATATTTTAAATTTTTTGTCACTTGTTTGTCTCTTCAAAATCGACAGTCTTCTACACGTTTCTGTTTCTTTTTTACCTCATTTTTTCTCATAAAATTTTAGGAATATTCAATAATTTTTTATGTACATTTTTAATTTTAAAAATGAAACATGCATAATTTAAGAAGTGAGCCTAGCTCACTTGGTTAGAGAAGTGAATATACAACCCAGTCACCCAGGTTCAAATCCTCACGGATGCATATTTGGATTCTTATTATTTAAAAAAAACTCGCTGTAGGGACTTCCCCTACCGCATTCCTTTTAAAAAAAACATGCATAATTTATTTTTTCAACAATCTTTTTTGATAATTTTTATTTTTCTATTTTTTATTTAACAATATTTAGACCCTCCTACTTTGTTTCATCCTAGATTCAGAAGTTTCATACAAGATTCACACGTTTTACAAACTTGTTTCTGCCAAGAGATATTCATATAATTTTTTTACAGAATACATGCATAATGTCTGTTTCTTTTTCACCTCATTTTTCCTGGCAAAATTTCAGGAATAATCAACAATTTTATATGTACATTTTTTATTCTGAAAATGAAACATGCCAATATGCATGTTGAATATTCCTGGATTATTTCTACGAAAGTATGAATATTTGCTGAATATTTGAAACCTTCCAACACAGATTCATTCAAGATTCATAGGCAATAATATTCATATAGGATACATACTAGGATATTTCAGGAATAATATTCTTGGATATATTCAGGAATAATATTCATTCAAGATTCATAGGAATAATATTCTAGGATATTTTAGGAATAATATCCATTCAAGATTCATAGGAATAATATTCATATTCATATAGGATATTTCAGGAATAATATTCTTGGATTATTTCTACGAAAGTATGGACGTTTCATTCGGGATTGAAGCAATTTTCATACAAATTTTTAAAAAAATTATCATACTATTTATTTAACAATATAGATTTTAACAGTATATTTTTTAATAAATGCAATCTGTATCACATGTTCCATGCATGCTTCATACACGATTCACAAGTTTTCATACAAGATTCACAATTGAATATATTCACAAGTAGAAACCGATGCACCGGTCTTTATACAGAGAGAATGCATGCTTCATACACTATTCATACACGGTCCGGCTCAACGTAAAATCCATAGAATGAAAATTAACCCGTAAGATTTTCTTCATACACGGTCTTTATACAGAGAGAATAAATGCTTCATACACGATCATGAGCTTGCTTTTCTACAGCTCAAAACATATCTGTTTTATACATGGTTCACAAAAAACATGTAGTTTTTTTACTGGAACTTGAAAGAACCATAGAAGATATAAACCTTGACACATACAAGATTCGTATTAGATTCAACAATATTTTATTACAGATTCTTAGCATTTTTTAAGTGAATCAAGATTCACACAAGAACCATACATGTAAAAAATCGTCCTCCCATCGTTCAGATTCGTGCCACACAAAAACTTGATAATACATACAAGATTCGGAGTGATGTCATACAAGATTCATAGTGGTAAAAAATAATAGAGAAACTTAGATCCGTGTCCAAAAGAATGAAGAAAAAAAGAAAGATCTATCATAGATCCATCAAAGATTCATACAAAATCGCATGAACTAGAACTGGATCCAAACAAAAAATACAAAAGCATGAAGAAAAAAGAAAAAAATGGAGCAAAAATAAAAGAACAAATAAAGGAAAAGGAGAGGCCTCCAGATCTGGCTGGAGCCGGCAATCCTCCAATCCTCCATGCTTGTAGGCAGCGTTGCTGCTCCATGGCGCCTCCCCCATCTGGGCATGTAGGAGGAGGAGGTGGTGGGCGGTGGACGGCTATCAGGAAGGAGGAGGCATGGCGACACGATGGAGGGGAGCGTGTTCGGGGGTAGGTGGAGGATAAGAGCGACGGGTGGTGCCTGGAGCCTAGGAGTTTATCCTCTCCGCATGGATTATATTTTAAATCCAAGATTTTTCGAGGATTAAAATGCAAAAATACACGAGGCTTTGACCGCACAGACTTTATACGGATCTCCAGCAAATCTTCGGCCGCGATGGTGCCGGGGCCCAACCTAGGAGAGGTAAATCCTCACTCAACTAGAGAAGTCTAGTTGTCTTTCTTGAGATTATGTGAAACGTACTGTACTATTGTAAATTTGAAATTGCCTCGTCCCAAGTAAATAGTAGTACAAGCCTAGAATATGCCCACCGATGTGTACATGTTGTAAATTGCCCTAAATTACCACACCCGGTCTTGCTCTTACATCCATTCCGTGCACTCAAGAAGTATGGATAAAGAGGGGAACTGGTGAAATTGAAGTCGTTTACCGTCACATTATGTAAATACAACTTCCTTTGTATGTTCCATATGCAAGAAGCATGCATGAAAAGAGAATTTGAAGTTCTATGTCATAGACGGGTTTTTTTTTTACAGGACGAGATTTTCAAAGTCAACTGTAACAACAACGAGTTTCAACTCTGCTTCATCTTCGAACCAGCTTTTGAGTCCACACTTCCTATAGTGGTTCCATTTCCTTCGTATGGTCTGTCCTGATTACACCATCGTGGTGTTGGGCAGTTTTGTATGTTTAGGCTGAATCTATGTTCGCCGGTGGGCGGTGGCAGGCACGATGCCTCCGCGATTACCTGCCCATTTGAAAAGGTTCGATCGGCATCCCTACATATAAAACATGCCTTCTTTGCTTTGTTCACCGCATCCAACTTTGAGGTTGTAGTTCAAATTTGTAGTAATTATGATAAATAGGCAGAATTATCTTTAATTGAATTGCAAAAGCACCAAATCTGTTTGAAAAAATCACAACTTTATTCTACACGGTCAATAATATAGCCCTAACAGTAAGACTCCATAAATTCTCCGGCCCTGTTATAGATAGTAAGTGGTAATTTTCTACACGGTATGTGTTAATTAGTTAGTTTTAGAAAATCCAAATTGCATATCATTGCACCAAAACTAGAACACTTCAGAAATAAATAAATATACTAAAGGTTACATTGAATTTTGAAAATAAAAGATAACAAAAACTATTAGTCACTTCAAATTTTGGTGGAAAGTATATAGATAATGATCATGAATATCACCCCTTAGATGAACACTAACTGAATCAAATAAATTAACATTTCCAATTTTCTCGAAGAATGTTTTCTATACAATTTGCTTTCTTTATGATTTTCATATTTTTATCTTACTTATGTATTACTATAAACTGAATTACTATTACATAAGTAAGAAAAATGTGTTTTTTTTTAACTTTGAATCATTTCATCATACTTTGATGATCAACTTACAATATACATATGTATACATATATGATCTTTTGTAAGTTTGAGATATATAAACATATGTACATATAATTTGAAATAATTTTGATAAACAGTCATGAATCCATTTAAATTGTAAAGTATACCTAATTTATTTGAGAAAACTCAAAAAAATTGAGGATCAATAATGTTGACCCATTGGGATCATTGTGATAATTTGAGTGATACCTTATTCACTACATATAGTTAGTTTAGTAAATCTAAAATGCACATAATTGGATAAAAATGTACAATCATATGAACTAAAGGTTAAATTGATTTTAGAACTAAAATAAGAGGGAAACTAAGTCACTTTGAATTTGGGTAGAGAATATAGAAGGGAAAAGTAACCTCTTTAGAATATGCAATGTTGATCTTCAATTTCTTCAAGGATGTTTTTCTTGATCGACGAAAATCAAGGGTTAAAGTTAGGGATTTTGATGAGTTTATTTTACAATCATCCTTTCTGAAGTTGAACATGACATTCTTAAATTACTATATTTGATTATTCCTAAAAATGTTATATAAATGAGTGGTTACAATATTTGCACATCTCTCTTATTAGAATTTTTTCTGTATATTGGGTGCAAATTTAGAGAACTGGATCACACTATTCAACATGAAACATTTACCTATGTGGCATGTCCCCACCAACGCAACTAAAAAGAAGATGGACATTTTACGATCGTTTTTTCTCGTACGAAGGCGTCAAAATTGTCTTATTGAACGAAAGAACATTTGTCAAGGCAACACGGAAAAATAATAGAGAAACACCATTTTGCAATGAAAGGACACAAACGAAAGGACCTCGATGAATATGTGATTTAAAAATTGTATGGTTTGGCTTGCACAAATGCGGAACTAAAACTAGCATTTAATTTATCAAGCAAGAAACCTTAATATACTAGGCTCAACTATGTGCACCAACAACTTATGCTAAACAAGGTAAGAGCAAATTGATAGCAAGATATACAAGCATGAAGGTTGTCACAATGTAAATGCATAAGTAAAGGATCTTGGTTATAGAGAGAATTGAGTCATGTCGAGACGACAATGTATCCAAAAGTTCACTTTCCAATGGAAACTTGTCTCCCACTGGAGCGGTGTGGATGCCAAAGCACCCCCAATCACCACGATGTCTCAATGTATTCTCCCGGTGCTCTTTCACAATGCAAGATGACACGGTCCACTAGGTGACCCTTGAGGGCGCTGACCGAACTCGTACAAGCTTGGGGAATCTCCACAACTTAAACTGAGGCTCCCAAAAAATCCGCTAAGCTTTACACCATAGTGATTAAGCTCCACGGAATCACCAAGTCGAGCCACCTAGGTTCCAAGAACGCAAGAGGAACAAGCTCCATGTACAAGCAACCGAGAGTGATAAGCTTCTCAACTTTAACTTCTTGAATCTTTGTGGAGAACTCAAACCAATGCACCAAATGTAATGGAGAGAACACAAGTGCTGAAGTTCTTCACTCCCAAATTCCATGAAATCTACAAAATCTATGGGGGAATAAAATAGGAAGAACACAAGTGAAGAACAACATATTCTCCAAGATCTAGATCAAATGGATTAACCTCGCTAAGAGGAGATATGGATTGGTGGAAATATAGATCTATATCTCATCTCTCTTTTCCCTCAATAGATTCAAGATACATGGAAGGGAGAGGGAGAAATCAAGCTCAATAAGGTCAAAAATGGGGCGTATTGTGGAAAATGACCCTTATTAAGCCCCACAAAATATAACCATTGCATACTTGTGTAGGAACGCCGTACCTTTTGAGTTGTGCATCGGCCCACTCCCACTATTTAGCCTGTGATAACCGGACCACTCTGTGGCACAGCTTGAATAAATAACAATGGTATAGAGAGCTCCGGGAGGTCGTCGGACCACTCCGGGCTAAGGGAAAGTAAAAATTGGAAACGCTGGAACTTTCTCATCTAAACTCTAAATTTGATGAACTCAAGATCGTTGGAAAGATAAAATGAGAAGATCAAGAACATCATGTAGACATAAACCAAATAAAACCAAAGGAGGATAAATCCATACGATCAAAGTTTGACCTCTTAAGAAAAGACAGACCAATAAAACCTCTAACCTAAAAAAGCACAACAAGTTTTTCATACAAAATCTGTTTTTGATGAATTTGAGCTTGCAATAATGAACACTAGAAGCTCTAAAACCTCACAAGGGTAAGAGACAAGTAACAACCAAGAAATATGAGCCAAGGTATCTATGAATGATGTGGTAAAGTTAATCACTTAACACTCCCATTGGTAATACAGCTATCGATCTTATAATCCGGTCTCCCAACTAACACCATGAGATGGGTAAAAGAGAAAATGTATCAACTTCATACATTTGGCTTGCGCAAATTCTACTTGAGATAGATGATGAAGATAGTGCCTGCGTCAAGTTGGAACACCTTTATACTATCTTGGTGAAGTCTCGTAAAATGCTCCCTCATACTAACTGTGTGAAAGCCTCACCTTTTCTCATCTTCACATGTCCATGATCACCAAATGGATGAAAAGCTTCAAGCATATGATATCTTCTAGATGGCTCATCTTGAACTTGACTTCTCAACCTTGTATCATTTCTTATTTGTTCAATATGATGATTCCTTGAAGATAACCGTGATGCACACTCAATCTTCTTGTTTACGCGCTTGCAATAGGCTCAACTCTCACATGTACATTCTTTGGATCACACTTTGAATATAGTTTTGGGCATCATTTGATCTTCTTTGCTTTCTTCTTATTTTTACCTTGAAACCCACATGTGGTCTACAAGAATTGCATATGGACAAAACCTTCAAGTATAACTCAATGCAAACATTATTCTGTAGAGATTGTGATTAATTACCAAAACCACACATGTAACACCCTCGCCTGATAGGGCTGAGTTCATATGTACAGTGCCAATCCCTAGATCGGTCCACTGACACACACAGTACAAAATGATACCAAATATAACTGTGCATCATAAATACAGCAAATATGATCCAGAAATTACATTACATTATACAAGTACACAGCAGAAAATGAATACAAGGTAGATCTCCATCCTTCAAATGTGCCACAGGCGAACAATTGTTGAGTGGAGTCTCGCGACCTATGAACGATCACTCAGATACGATATAACCTGCAACATAAAACGTAGCAACCCCGAAGGGTCAATACATGGAATGTATGGCAAATAGGCTAAAGTGGTTAACAACAGATCTATCAACTACATGCTTATTTGGCTAGGTGGAGCTCAGGCTCATTTGCATAAAGAAATAATTTTATCCTAACTTTTGTAACAAAGTAGTTTTTCAATATGATAAATAGAACACTCTGGTTCACTCCCAGGTGCTCCTATCTAATTATGTTCACCCAACAAGTTTTAAGTAATTGAGAAATTGGGATGAGTGAGAAATATGTCATAGCATCAATATCAGGTCTCAAATTGTCCATAACCGGAGACACAACTAAGCACTTAGATTTACACCATGCAGGGGTTTGTACACTTTACCATATGACTTGGTCAGCCCAGCTCGTACCACCACTCTCATATTGTGTGATGATAGGGAGAAGTCCAAGAAGAGACAATTCGGGAAGCATTTCCCCAAGCTCATCCACACACCGTACCAACCTAACACAATTCACTAAATCTCTGGATACGAAGAGCTCGGTTCGCCATGACCTACTAAGTCTATCAAGCCACTCATTACTCACTGGTATATGGTTGCACATGGAAGCTACCAAATAAAGACACTAATCATTTCTCTGAAACCTGGATGGCCGTCCACAAGTGAGATACACGGGTAAACCATAGACATGGGCCTGGCATTCACGACCCAAGAAATTACCAATTCCACCCAGAGAGTTAATTAATTAAGTTGTTTTCAATTTCCAATAAAACACATCCTTTCAAAATAGTACTTTGTCATGGTGTATCCCATCCACGTCTAAATAAGCTCAACTAGGCATATATATCATATGATGGCTCGCCTATCAGGGAGTACTACGGCAATAATGGGACATAGCATAGCAGTAGTAGTCCTACACATGTAACTACAAAAACAAAGCTACAATGCATAAAGAAAATAAACAATAGGACGTTTATGAAGCACCACTTGCTTTGTTGTAGATGTAGTCGATTAGATAGTCCTCACAATTATTATGGTTGCACTTGTCACGATAACAATATTTGCAATCATATTAGTTGCACTCCTCGCAATCTAACGATTAAAACAAGTGCACAACAAACACACCATTCAGAACATTGCAAACATGCAACAATGCAACAATACAAGAAAACAATGATGAAAAAATGCATGCATAATGATTTGATAAGTCACAATGGTTGTATTTAATTCTCTGAACATTATTAGATCACCCGATGCGTGTGGAAAATCATTTAATGCACTAAAGCATTTATTATTAAATTTATATCTATTTACGATTATTTATCTCACTTTAATTAAACTACTGATGTTTCTGTCGTATTAAATTTTGAAGTAAACGCTACTGGATAGGTATTATCAATTTAAAGGACTTATAGATCTTTTCTTATGATTAAAATACTATTGCAATGAATTTAAAGCTTTCTGCGAGAATTTCTGTTTTAACCGTACCAAATAATTTGGCACACAATTTCTTTGGATTGATATTATCAATACAAAATAGTAGCAATTGGTTTCACTAATTTTGGAGTTTTGGTTAATTTTCCGTGGTTTAAATACTAGGTAGAAGTGTTTAAATCCTTTAAATTATTTTCTTCGACCAAAATTATATCTAAGGCCATATAAGTATTCTACATGAACTAGGGATTCCCTAGACATCTTATTTGTATTTTTATGATCTGTAGATAATTTACTACAAATTATTTACTCTAAAAGGCCATTAAATCATTTAAATTACTACAGTAAATATATACTGTAAAATTTCTATATAATCCTGTATTAATATTCTACATACGTTTCTGAATCCAACGATATATTATTTATAAATTTTGGACTTACAAATATTTTTATATGCATTTTACAAGTTTGCATGATTTTCTGCTATTTTTTATTCCTTTTAAAAAGATTTGCTGACTGGGTATGTTGACTGGGCTTCGGTTGCAGACCTAGCGCTGACACGGCGTGTGACTGGGCGCTGACCTGTTGCACTGATGAGGCTAGCCACGCAACACTACATGACAAGTCGCTATCGGTTTAGAGGGTCGGTCAAATCCGGAGCGTCAGATAGAGATCACACGATTGGAGAGAGAAGCATCCAGTGCTCAGCCGCTTGGTCAACGCCGGCGTCGGCAGACGGTGGCGGCGGCTCCAGATGGCGATGGTGGTGGCGGTGCCAGTTCTCTATGGTGACAGGGAAAGGCTACACGAGATGCTTCGCGACACGGGGAACTCTATGGTGGCCACGGCGCCGGGCTTTTCTTCCCGGAGAGGCGACAGGGCACGAATGGAGGCCACAGACGGTGGTGCTACTCCGGCAGCTCGGTGCAGTCGTCGCGGTGTGCGTGTGAGAGGGGAATGGGGTCAGAAGGGGCAGACAAGAAATACAGAGAAGTTGGTAGAGGATTGGAGGCACTAGGTGGCGCGGAACCTCAAGGTCGAGCTTGTTCTGAAGCAGCGGCGGCGACGAGATTGGAAGCTCGTCGGTGGGGCTAGGGTTTGGCAAAAAACAAAAAAAGAACAAATCGGAAGGGGAGGGGTTTATATGGGGTGGAGGCATGCGAGAGGGGATAAAAATCGGACTAGATTCGGCCCGATTTCTCCAGGGAGGTTGCAGCGTGCTTGGGATGGACTCCCGACGCGAGGTGGAAGAAGATCGAGGTGGGACCCGCTGCTCAGTGAGAGGGGAGGGCGGACGGGCTGTGCACGCTGCTGCTGGCCTGCAGGTGGGTCGCGGTGCTGCACTCTGCACGACGCGCACGCGGGTGTGAGCAGTAGCGGGGTAGTGGGCTAGGCTGGGTTGGCAGGGTAGATTAGGTTTAGCCGCTTTTTTATATTTCTTTTCTGTTTTCCTTTATAGCTTTTGTGTTAGGATTCCAAATAGAACTATTTAAATTCCTAAAAATTTGTAAAATCACCATGATCCTTGTAGGATATTGACTATATTATTTCTTGTCCATTTCTAATTTACTAACCAATATATATTTAGTTTGGCTAATAAAGCATCATTGTTATTTCTTATATTAATCATAACTTTTGCATTTTAGCTCCAAATGGACTCAAATAATTTCTATGGCTTTCAAAAAGTGTCCACTATCAAAGTATGTCGTTTAGGATTGCTCTTTCTCAAATTTTACTTCTACAAAATCCATAGATCATGTTTGTACTTAGAATGGGAAAATTCCATTTTAGGGTTTCTAAATTTCTTTTGGGAAATGCTATTTTTCTCTTAGGGTTTATATGCAATGATCTTATGCATGCAACATTATTTTGAATTTTGAAATCTTGCACACCAATTCTATAATCCATATTCAATCCACGCCCTTTTGCCTATATGGATACTTAGGTCATAACAATAGAATATAAGGTTTTGAATTCGAGGTTGAGATGATTTTCAATTCAAAAAGTTTCTTTTCTTTAAGAAATTTCATCAAAGTCAAACAATCAATCAAACTTACTTTATTTATTTCACATTCCAAAATTAGGAGAGTTTTGGGATGTGACAACACATGGGGAACCATGTACTTTCAAAGGACAAGACGATCACACTTTAGATCCATTCCACTGTAGCCACATCTTTGTACACCTCCATTGGTACTTGTTGTTGGTGCTATAGTAAGAAGTTTAATAATTCCTGTTGAAATAAAAAAATATTTCCATGTGTTTTATGGAACACGAATAGTCTCCATGGGTTAGGACAAAGGCGTAGCCATGTAGCTCGTGCACTAAACAATAATATGAAATCCATGGTTCGATTGAATATTACCATGTTATTTGAATGTGGTTTGTCCTTGCCCCTACATGCTACGACAATAGAAGGCCTTTGGCAGTAACGACGAACCAACCAAAAAATGCCGTGAAAGTAAATTTCCCTCGACAAAGCAATGTATGATGTCAGAACGACAAAGCTATGTTTGCCAAGTTCTTTCTGTTAGAAACTCAGAATTATGTGAGAAATGGGGTACTTGGCAAATAAAAGTGAAGCGATGGAGATGGAGACGGGGACGATGGTGCCAACTAACATTGGGTTTCCCGAGTATTCCCTATAGGACAATCGGACAAAGCTTGGAGCACCTATCCGCGTTATGTCTTCATTACATTTTCCAAGTGTTACGCCCCTATGATCGGCAAAACTTATGGGGGACGTGTCATGATTGTGGGCTCCAGGGTGTACCCTATAGGATAATCGGCAAATACTACTCGACAAAACAGCTAATAGTAGGTTCTCCAAGATTTTCCAAGTGTTTGCTATGAGGGCTTGCCGCATGTATTGCCCTGGCACTAGGTTAACCCCAGTCTATAAAGGGTATAACCATTTTGTTTGCATGTTCAAATATTCCTGGAATTCAAATATATGTATATAGCAAAATACCACAAGGGTTGTTTGGTCTTGCTTGTGAAGATCCAACTCCATGATCATTCGATCCAGTAAATGGATGTTGCAGAGGATGAGATAATTAGCACGACCATCTATGGCTAGGTGTCGGGGGGATGGTCCCCAGGTACCTCGAAGACCGCAGAAGCCTGGCAGCCTGCAGTCTACAGTCTAGCTGGAGCTTGGTTGGCAAAATCCGACTAAAGCCCTGCTAAATGGTTCAATATGGCTGGAGCCTGCCTGGAAAATCCGAAAGGAGCTCACCAAGCTCAATCCGGATAGAGCCTGCCAGGTGGTTCAATCCGGATGAGCTCGTGATGATGGCTCAGATCATTGTAGAGCTTCGTCGGGAAACCCCAAGAGGAAGGTATGATGAGCACAGCAGCAAGTTTTCCCTCAGAAAGAAACCAAGGTTATCGAACCAGTAGGAGGAAGGAAACGACTCAAAGGTGTTTCTAGCAACTTGGAAACCTGCACAACACAAACTCAAGACTTTGCCCCAACGAACAGTGAGGTTGTCAATCTCACCAGTTTGCTGAAAACAAAGGATTAACTTGTTGGAGATATGCCCTAGAGGCAATAATAAATGTAGTTATTATTATATCTTTCTGTTTATGATAAATGTTTACATTCATGCTATAATAGTATTAACAAGGAAACATTAATACTTGTGTGATTTGTAAACTAAAATAGAGTCCCTAGTAAAGCCTCTTTATAATACTAGCTTGTTGGTTAATAAATGATTGTGGTTTCCCTATCATGAACATTGAGATGTTATTAACAACAAGATCATATCGTTAGGAGAATGATATGGTGGACATACTCCTATAGATAAGCGTAGCATAAAGATCAAGTCATTTTAATAGTTCAATTGCTATATGCTTTCTGATACATAGTAACCTAATTCCTTCGACCATGAGATCATGCATATCACCTTCACCGGAAGGATGCTTTGATGACATCAAACACCACACCGTAACTGGGTGGCTATAAAGGTGGCATTGAGTGTTCGGAAAGTATTGGTTGAGACACATGGATCAAGAGTGGGATTTGTCCATCCATATGACGGATAGATATACTCTGGGCCCTCTCGGTGAAATGTCATCCAATTAGCTTGCAAGCATGTGACTGGCTCACAAGGAATCACATATCACGGGAACGATAAAAGAGTACTTATCAGTAACGAGGTTGAACTAGGTATGCAGAGATACCGACGATCATAACCTCGGATAAGTAAACTATCGTGAGACAAAGGGAAATCAGTATCGTATGTAAGTGGTTCATACGATCGCAAAGTAATCGTAGAAATATGTGGGAGCCATATGAATTTACAGATTCCTCTATTGGTTATTGTTTGGAGAAGTGTCTCGATCATGTCCGCATAATTCATGAACTGTAGGGAGACACACTTAAGGATTCGACGTTGTTTGAGTAGTTATGGAATGATGAGTAAGAGACCGAATGTTGTTCGGAGTCTCGGATGGGATCCGGGATATCACGAGGAGATCCGGAATGGTCCGGAGAATAAGATTCATATAAGTAAAGTCCTGTTTCGGGTTTGGAGAATGGTTCCGGTGTTTTCATCGGGAATGTTCTAGAAGGTTCCGGAATGTCCGGCACTCCGGAGGGGAAGGGTACATGAATGTGTCATATCAAGTTGGAATGATTGCATCATGTACTAGGTGTCATCGCTGAACAAAATAAAGGGTTTAATCAAATCCTAGTTTGAAAAGTCAAATGGCTATTTTGGAAGGTGGAGGGGAAGTAGGAAACCTACTTGGGGAGGAGTTCCTCCCCTCCACCGCCGGCCCACTTGGGATCCGAGTTGGGGAGGGACTCCCCTCCCCTTGGCCGGCGCCTCCCACCTATAAAAGGAGGGGCAGGGCTGCCTCTCCTAGCACACAAGTTGCCCCCCTCTAAACCCTAACCCTAGCCGCCGCCGCCCTCCATAGCCGCCGCCTAGGGCACTCGCCGCCGCCGCCTAGGGCTAACCCTAGCCGCCGGCCAAGCCTCCTCTTTGGTGCGTCTAAACCCTAGATCGCCGAGGATCTCTCTCATAGTCCACCATACTCGCTCCGGCTTAAGGCGAAGCCCTGCGAGATCTCCCCTCTACTTCCGGTACCACGTCGGTGTGCTGCCGAAATCGCGAGGAGAGTGCTACAACCTCCACTGACTGCTGGAACAAGGGAGAGGAAGGTCTTCGTCGAGTACCGAACGTGTGACCGACTGCGGAAGCGCTGCCGGAACGCAGCGCCGGAAGGATCGTCTACGCGATCTAGAGATCGGCAAGAGTACGACTACATCACCCACGAGAATCCGCTCTCGTTAAACACTTTGGAATCTTCGAGGGTGAGTTATTCCATCGACTCGTTGCTACAATCTAGTAGATAGATCTTGGCTTGTTTGTTTGTATGCGGTAGAAATTTTTTGTTTTCCATGCTACGAAACCCTACAGTGGTATCAGAGCCGTGTCTATATGTAGATCTGTTGCACGAGTAGAACACAATGGTCATTGTGGGCGTTGATGTTTTTGTTGTCAATTGCTTCTTGTGTACTTTGCACCTTGCGGGATGGTGGGATGAAGCGGCCCGGGCTAACCTTACATGACATATTTCATGAGACTTGCTCCACGCTTGACATGCAACTTGTATTGCATAAGTGGCTTTGCGGGTGCCTGTTTCTCCCAACATAGTTAAGATCCAATTTACAATGGGTGATTGACAATACTAGTATCAATGTTGTGGTTCTTGTTCGTAAGTTAGAACGACACTTATTGAAAGCCCCAAACCACGTAAAACATGCAAAGAAAGTAGAGGCGTCTAACTTTGTTTTGCAGGGGTGTGTTGTGATGTGATATGGCCATGATTGTGATTATATTTGATGTATGCAATGTTCCTTATTGTAAGTTGGCAACCGGCAGGAGCCATATGGTTGTCTTTGATTTTGTTAAGACCGACGTGTCTATTCAAAGTAGTTGTAATAGTTGAAGCTGGTGGACGACAACCATGGAGTAGCGTCATTGACCTTGATGCAATGCCGGTGATGATGGAGATCATGTTCGTGCTTGAAGATGGAGATCGGAAGCACAAAGAAGAAAGGCCATATCATATCACATATTATGAATTGCATGTGATGTTAATCCTTTATGCATCTTGTATTGCTTAGTTAACGACGGTAGCATTATAAGATGATCCCTCATGCACATGAATTTCATGTCATAAAGTGTTCACCCTTAGTTAGCACCGTTGCTAAAGCTTGTTGTTTCAAAGCACCACGTGATGATCGGGTGTGTTAGATTCCGCAAGTGTATACAACGTGAGCAAGCCAGATTTGCTCATGCGGAAGCTAAGGTTTGATCTTGACGAGCCTAGCATGTACAGACATGGTCTCGGAACACGGATCACCGAAAGGTAAAGCATGAATCATATAGTAGATATGATGAACATGTCGATTGTTCGCCATTGAAACTATATCAACTCTCGTGATGATCGGTGTTGATGTGGTGGATTTGGTTCGTGTGATCACTAAAACAATGTGAGGGATACTGTTTTGAGTGGGAGTTCACCTAGATTAATTTAACTATTAATTAGAACTCAATTTGTCATAAACTTAGTCCAAGCTATTGCAAATATGTTGTAGATCAATGGCGGCCCCTACCATCAATTTTAATGCGTTCCTAGAGAAAGAAAAGTTGAAAAACAATGGAAGCAACTTCGTGGATTGGTTCCGCAATTTGAGGATTGTCCTCACAGCTGGTAATTTGACCTATGTGTTGGATGCACCGCTGGGTGACCCACCTGCAGCTACTGCTACCGATGAAGTAAAGAATGTTTACCTCGCTCGGAAGACTCAGTACTCCACAGTTCAGTGTGCTATCTTGTATGGTTTAGAATCGGAGCTTCAGAAAAGGTTGAGAATTCAGACCCACATGATATTGTCCGTGATCTCAAATTGATCTTTGAGACTCACGCGGCGATTGAGAGCTATGAGGCTTATGAAAAGTTCTTTAACTGCAATATGGAAGAGGGCAACTCCGTCAGTGATCATGTGCTTAAGATGTCTGGGCACGAAAACAAACTTCAAAGCTTGGTATAGTGATTCCTAATGCTTTGGGGATTTACCGTGTCCTCCAATCACTACCACCAAGTTACAAGAACTTTGTGATGAACTACAATATGCAAAACATGAACAAGCAGTTGGCAGAACTCTTTGCCATGTTGAAATCTGCAGAAGTGGAGATCAAGAAAGAGCACCAAGTGTTGATGGTCAATAAGACCACCAAATTCAAGAAAAGCAAGTCTAAGCAAAAGGGACACTTCAAGAAGGGTGGTAAGAAAGTTACCGCGCCGACGAAGAAGACCAAGGCTGGACCTAAGCCTGATATTGAGTGCTTTTACTGCAAGGGAGAAGGTCACTGGAAGCGGAATTTCCCAAAGTACTTGGCGGATTTGAAGAACGGCAACATCAAGAAGAAAGGTATATCCGATATACATATTATTGATGTGTATCTCACTAGTACTCGTAGTAGTGCCTGGGTATTTGATACTGGTTCGGTTGCTCATATTTGTAACTCGAAACAGGTGCTGCAGAATAAACGGAATCTAGCGAAGAACGAGGTGACGATGCGCGTGGGAAACGGATCAAAGGTTGATGTGATCATGGTCGGCACGCTACCCCTTCATCTACCATCGGGATTAGTTTTATACTTAAATAATTGTTATTTGGTGCCTGCGTTAAGCATGAACATTATATCGGGATCTTGTTTATTGCGAGACGGTTACTTGTTTAAGTCCGAGAATAATGGTTGTTCGATTTATATGAGTAATATGTTTTATGCACATGCACCTTTGATAGATGGTCTATTCTTATTGAATCTCGATAGTGGAAATACACATATTAATAACATTGAGGCTAAACGTTCGAAATCGAGCGATAACTCGACCTATATGTGGCACTGTCGTCTTGGTCACATTGGAGTGAAGCGTATGAAGAAACTCCATTCCGAATCACTTGATTTCGAATCACTTGATAGATGCGAAGCATGTCTGATGGGTAAAATGACTAAGACTCCATTTTCTGGTAGGATGGAGCGAGCTACGGACTTATTGGAAATCATACATACCGATGTGTGTGGTCCAATGAGTGTAGCATCGCGCGGTGGTTATCGTTATGTTCTTACCTTTACGGATGACTTGAGTAGATATGGGTATATATATTTCATGAAACATAAGTCCGAAACTTTCGAAAAGTTTAAGGAATTTCAAAGTGAGGTAGAGAATCAATGTAACAAGAAGATTAAATTTTTACGTTCTGATCGTGGAGGTGAATATCTAAGTTACGAGTTTGGCGATCATTTGAAGAAATGCGGAATACTTTCACAATTGACACCGCCAGGAACACCACAGCGTAATGGTGTGTCCGAACGTCGTAATCGAACTCTCTTAGATATGGTTCGTTCTATGATGTCACTTACAGATTTACCGCTATCATTTTGGGGTTATGCATTAGAAACAGCCGCATTTACTTTAAATAGGGCACCATCTAAATCCGTTGAAACAACACCATATGAATTATGGGTTGGGAAGAAACCTAAATTGTCGTTCCTTAAAGTTTGGGGTTGCGAAGCCTATGTAAAGAAGTTACAGCCGGACAAGCTTGAACCCAAAGCGGAGAAATACGTCTTCATAGGATACCCGAAGGAAACTATTGGCTATACCTTCTATCATAGATCCGAAGGCAAAATCTTCGTTGCCAAGAATGGATCCTTTCTAGAGAAGGAATTTCTCTCGAAAGAAGTGACTGGAAGGAAAGTAGAACTCAACGAGGTTGTCGAACCTTCCATCGAACTTGCGAGTAGCGCATCACCGGAAGAAGTTCCTGTGGTGCCTGCACCAATAAGAGAGGAAGCTAATGATGATGATCATGAAACTTCGGTTGCAGTTGCTACAGAGCCTCGCAGGTCAACGAGAACTCGTACCACTCCTGATTGGTATGATCCCGTTATGAATGTCATGTTGGTGGACAACACCGATGACCCTGCGACATATGAGGAAGCGATGATGAGCCTAGATTCCAATAAATGGCAAGAAGCCATGAAATCCGAGATTGGATCCATGTACGAAAACCAAGTATGGACTTTGGTGGACTTATCGGATGGCCAGAAGGCTGTCGAGAACAAATGGATTTTCAAGAAGAAAACAGATGTTGATGGTAATGTTACTGTCTATAAAGCTCGACTTGTCGCAAAAGGGTTTCGACAAATTCAAGGAGTTGACTACGATGAGACTTTCTCACCAGTAGCGAAGCTAAAGTCTGTGAGGATTATGTTAGCAATCGCTGCATATTATGATTATGAGATATGGCAGATGGATGTCAAAACAGCATTCCTCAATGGAGACATTGATGAAGAGTTGTATATGATGCAACCCAAAGGTTTTGTCGATCCTAAAGATGCTAACAAGGTATGCAAACTTCAACGGTCCATCTATGGATTGAAGCAAGCATCCCGAAGTTGGAATCAACGTTTTGATAAGGTGATCAAAAGTTTTGGTTTTATACAAACTTATGGAGAAGCTTGTATTTACAAGAAAGTGAGTGGGAGCTCTGTAGCATTCTTAATACTGTATGTAGATGACATATTGTTGATTGGGAATGATGTAGACCTTCTTAATAGTGTCAAGGAATATTTGAATAATAGTTTTTCAATGAAAGATCTTGGCGAAGCAGCTTACATATTAGGCATAAAGATTTATAGAGATAGATCGAGACGCCTAATATCATTGTCACAAAGTACATATTTGGACAAAGTTCTAAAGAGGTTTGGAATGGAAGATAGCAAGAAAGGGTTCTTGCCCATGTTGCCCAATACGACCTTGAGTAAAACTCAAAGTCCGATGACGGCAGAAGATAGAGAAAGGATGAGTAAGACTCCCTATGCCTCAGCCATAGGATCTCTAATGTATGTCATGCTATGTACTAGACCCAACATTGCATATGTTGTTAGTTTAACTAGCAGATATCAAAGTGATCCAGGAGTGGATCTGTAGAGGCCTCAACCTAATAAGGTAGATTCCTCCTGTGTTTTACAATGCTAGTCCCTGGATCAATAGCTAGCATCCACAGTTAAGATGTAATATCAAGATACAAAGGTCATATTATAACTTTATAACCAGGAATAACATAATTTTATTACATCATACATAGCTCATTTGGCTATTACATTACATTGCAGCGGAATAACTATAAGTATGGGTCCTTCATCTTCAAAGTGCCACAGGAAAATGCTGGTGGTAGACTTTGTAATCCTAATCATTCAATCTTCACTAAAATCAATCAAACCTGCAACATTACAAGTTACAGCCACAAGGGTCAATACATTTGAATTGTATTGGCAAGTTTCACTACTATGTATAATATGAGTGGATCCTATCATTACATGCATATTTGGCTAAGTAGAGTTTAAGGCTTATTTGCATAAAGCAACATTTATCCTATCTTTCAAAAATGGTTTTGGTCCTTTGTCAAATCTCTTGTCCAAGTTCCTTGAACTCCTTGGTAGGAACTCAAGTGTTCAAGTCCTTGTCAAAAATCTCTTGAGCTACTTGGTAACCCCAAGTGCAACAAGTTTTATCAAAATCTCATGAGTTCCTTGGTAACCCCAAGTACATCATGCTCTTGAGCACCTTGGTAACCCCAAGTGCATCATGCTCTTGAGCACCTTGGTAACCCCAAGTGCATCAAGCTTAACCAAATCTCTTTGAATTCCTTGGTACCCCCAAGTGCATCAAGTTTTTATATTAGAAGTTGGAATGTCGAGATCTCCCATAGTTCAAACTTTAGTTGCTCAGTATTGTCCATAACCGGGGACACGGCTAAGTACTTAGATTTTATTAACTTCTGCAGAAGGAGTACACTTTACCCACATGTCACAATCCCATCTTGTTGCCACCAGTGTCCTACTGGATTAGTGCTCACCAAGATGGAGTACTGGCAGATTGAGAATGTGACGAAGTCTTTCCAAAGGGTCCTCCCATACACCATTGCTAGCTTGCCTTCAGCACCCATGAAGCATTCCAGATCCCCATGTCCAGTTAACTGAAGACAGTGCATGGGTCTTCCCAATGTAGTTGACTAAGCCAGAGCCATAATAGCATGTGGTTGCACACGAAAGCCACAATTGGAGAAACATGTTCAATCTCTAAGTTTCCTAGGTGGTTTTCATTTGGAGCACAACACAAAGTGATTGCCATAGACATGGTTCCTTCTGTTGCCACCTTCTCCAAAACTTAAAGTATCCTCCACCTAGGTGGTTCATTGAGTCCTTGTTTTATTATGTAAAACACAAGTCTTTTTCTCAACCTTTGTAAAATCTCAACATGTATCTCTTTTCAAAACATAGCATGGCTAAGCATGTACAACTTCAATATTTTCACTAAGGAGTGTATAGGGAATCCTATTAGGAGTTAGCATAGCATAAGTACAGAAATATCTTTTCATGCATGTTTTCAAAATCCACTAAGTATAATGAAAATAGTAGGACTTTTGTATGATAGTGTAACTTGCCTTTTTGGTAGGCAATGGTGGTTCACTCCTTGATATTGCTAGTCTCACACTTTGCTAAATTCACTACAAGTAAATCAAGCAAACACAAAATCAACTAACATTCCAAACCAAAGTCAAACAAACAATCTCACACACATAAAGCAATGGAGTCTAAGTCATGCATAAGTATGCAAAGGATGGTTCTATTGCAAGGATGGTCTCGACTAGGTTTATAAACTTTGTAAAGTCCAAATTGGTCATTTATCAAAATGGCAAAGTCATTAGTTAGAGGGTTTTGCCCAAAAATTATTTTAAAAATCCAATCAACATTTTATGTGGTGGAAAATGGTTTTATCAAATCAAAATCTTTAAGTTTCTCACCAAAAGTTTCTAACTCTCAAGACTTGGTGTTTTAGGTCAGTAGCTTTGAATTATAACATTTTCCCAATAGTTTTTATTCCAAAATTCTTTTTTTCAAAATAAAACCATTATCATTACTTAGCTAGAAATAGACTAATTCAATTAATCCATTCTAAATTTTTTCCAATTTCATTTCCAAAACCATGGGTTGGTTCCTAGGGTCAGTAAGGTCACTACAAACCATTTTGCAAAAGATTTAATCCTAAAATCAATTTTAAACAATTTTTCTACTCTAAACAAGCCCACAAAAGAATCTGCAAAATCAAGCAAGCTAACAGATACTATTTTCTAAACTAAGGCCATGGTTGGCTAGGGCTTGCTTTCCTGAATCCATTGATATAAAATTTATAATTTTTGGACGTGTGGTTTGAAAGTTACAAAGGTTTGAAGTTTGCAAATAAATCTGTTTTCAAATTTCTTTTAAACAGATCTAGTGCCACGCGTCAAGTTCTTACTGGACAATACCGGTTCGGTTGGATTGATCTCTCTGGATCGTTGGATCTAAGTGGGATTGCATGGCACTGGTTGCTCGATACCCCTTCGCTCACTTTCTTTCCTAAACGGCAGATCCAAATCTAACGGTCCTAACTACTCTGACTATTAATCGGCAGCGCTGGCGGCGGCGCTCTGGCGAGGTGGTCGCCGGTGATACTGGCCGTAAGGAAGAGAAGGAGAAGGCTTACCGTGATCGCAGGATCGTGGGAAAGCTCGACGTGGTTGCGAGGTGGCGAGGGGCGCACTGGGGTGGAACTAATTGCTCGCCGGAGTTCCTGCTGGCGTCGGTTGCGCGTGGTCGTGGTCGAAGTCGACTCTGTGGTTCACCCCGAAGCAAAACGAGGGCACGGTTAGATGCGTAAGATCAAGGCAGAGCTGTGTGCGTGAACGAGAGGGCGCGGGGCGGTCGGAATCTACCTGTGGGGCTCGCCGGAGTTGAAGACAAACGGCGGTTGTTCACTGTCGACGACGGAGGTGACGCTACGGTGTGATCTAGGACACGAGAATGATGGCATTAGCTGCGGAAAAAGTCATTGGTCTTAGGCGCATCATCGAAAAGAAGAGGGGCGGTCAGAACTTTACCAAGGGAGTCGCCGGAGAAATTGCAGACGGCGGCGTGAGTCGAGCTTGTCAAAGCCGATGCTCGGTGGCACCCGCGGTTGAATGAAGGGCACGGGGAGAAGCGTCTGGGAGTGGGGTAGCTGCCAGCGTGCTCAGGGAGGCTCGGGGTGGTGTGGCTTGGCCGGAATCGGTCGGAGACGGTGGTCGGAGCTGGGAGTGTGTCGAGTCAAATTGGGGCAGCCTCGGGGCAGAGAGTGATTGGCGACAGAGGGAAAGGGAGGGGAGATGCAGGCGCTTAATATCGTGCAGTCACGGCGAGATTAACGCGCGGCATTACTGTGAATTGAACGCGGCATTCAAAGGCAGCAACGACAGTGAGGTTTGGGGGAGGGAGGTCGCGCGGTGAGGACGATGAACAGAGGAAAGTGGGGCCGTTGCGTCAGTGGGAAAAGGAGAGAGGGGGAGGTCCACTGGTCAGTCTCTGTGTGGGTCGGATGCGAGGTGTGAAACGTTTTCCTGCGGAATGAGGAGCTGGGCTGGTTGGTGGGCTTCCTGGGCTTGGCCGGCTGGGCTGGGTCCAAATCCATTTTTTTTATTCTGTAACTTTTTATTTTTCTATTTCTGATTTTCTGTTTTGAATTTCAATCAACCAAACAACATTCAAATCAATTCAATAATCAACAAACTTTGCAATTATGAATTTGGTTCTGTTCAGAAACATAAACCAAAATCCAAAATAAAATAATAATTTTTTTTATTCTTTTTAAGATCCATTCTTTAATTAAATAAAATGGTTCTTTAGTTATTTAATAAAATAGGGTTTGATTTAATAAAATCTCCATTTGGAATCCAAATACTTTCAAAACCAAATCAGTAGGTTTTATTTGAAAATATAAAATACTTGAAATACTTGTTTAAAATGAAATAACATTTTATTTTAGGGTCCAATACCAATTAAATGAATAAACCTTATTCATTTAATTCAAATAAGAGTTGTTTTATTAGAATATTTATTTTTAAAAATTAAAATAGTACCAAAGCCATTCAGTAGGTTTTATTAGAGAATATAAAATACTTGGAAAACTTATTTAAAATAATTTAATAAGTTTTGTGGTTTCAATTAAAATGGTAAACCTTTTATTTAAATTTGGATATTAATTCCTTATTATTTTATTTAATTAAACCTTTGCTATTTTTAATCAAAACAAAACATTTTTAAATCCAAAGTTTGGCCAAGGTTTAATTTGGCTTTATAAAATAATCTTTATTTATAAACTCATCTTTTCTTTTGAAAACCAAAGCTTTTATTAAGGGATCAAATTAGTAATTTCTAAAGCATGTTAATTTCCTTTAATAAATGTTTTAACTTTTTTTTAAATCCTTTTAGGATTTTATTTACTTCAAATGGGTTTGAAGTTCCAATTGAATTCAAAAAGTTTCTTCTGGCTTTGAAAATCAAACAAAGTTTTATTTTATTCTTTTATTTTCACATTACAAGATTTGGAAAATCTTGGGATGTGACAGGATACCACCCTTAAAATAAATCTCGTCCCGAGATTTGGGAAGGCTGGGGTTACAAGCAAGTTCAAAACAACTAGGGTACTACCACCCTTAAAAAATTTCAAACAAAAATTACATCTTGTCCTTCTTGGGATCCTGGGGAAAAATTTCTCTAAGCAAATATTTGCATGGTGTCTTTGGTTTCCATACTTGACTCATGGGCCAAGGTTGAGTTTCTCCATAGGCTTGTTCAACTTGTTCTTCATCTTTTCTGGACAGTTGCTTGCATAATGTCCTGGATTCTTGCAGTTGAAACAATGAATGTCTTTGAGTTCTTTACGTGGCTCTTGTGGACAAGTTGCTACATAGTGGCCTAACTCTTTGCAGTTGTTGCACCACACTTGGTCAATCTCTTTATTCTTTTTGTTCTCTGGGCATCCACTGGAGTAGTGTCCCATTTCCTTACATTTACGACATTGTGCAAGGCTCATGTCTTGCTTTTGTTTCTTAAGTTTCTTTAGTCCTTTGAATTGGGTTGTCTTGTTTGGAGGTATAAGTGGTCCTTTTCCTTTGGTAGACTTGGATCCTTCTTGTTTCCTTTGTTCCACCATGGAGTAGATAAGACATTGGTTAGGAGTATGATCACTTCCTTCACATAGGTAGCAAGTAGCTTGAGAGGTAGGGCATTGTCCAATAGGATGTTCTTCTTCACAATTGGGGCATTGTCCTTCATGCTCCTTGGAAGTATGATCCTTGTCTCCACAAATAATGCAAGCCGGGGCTCCATCTAGAATAACATTCCTGTCATCCTTGTTATCATACACTCCTTTGGGATAGTTTTCTTCCATGCTGATCATTTGATTAGTCACCTTGAGCATCAGTTGGGATTGTTCTTCCAAAAACTTCTGCAGTGTTGGATCTTTATCACTATTGTTGGCTATGAACTGAGCTGTTAGTTGGTTTAACTGGTGTTGAGTTGCTATGAGCTCTTTCATGCTGTCAGCTTGGTTGGTGTTGATGTCATCAACCTTGGAGTCTTTTGGAGTATTCATCTGTTTGGGTTGAAGGGAGATTAGAATAGGCAAGATATTTCTAAGGAATTATTTCTATTCACACACATCACAATTCACACAAACAATGTTCATGCAATCACAAACCAAACATTTCACTCAAACAAGGTTCAAGCACATTCTTAGTCAACAAAAATATTTTTGTTACACCACACAGGTTGGTGTGTTTTGACTTAACCATAATATGGTGGTCCATCTATATGGTTCACTTGTGATCTTTCCATCCTTCTTGGTTGCTTCTTCTTACCTGAGATCATGGCTTCCTTAGGAGAATTTCTTGGTCTCAAAACTTCAAGTGATGTAGGCCTTTTCTAACTTTTGCATTCCCTCAGTCTCTAACTCTTGTGCAAGATTTCCTTGTTTCACTTGTGGTCCTTAGTAGTTTCCAAGTTGGAAGTCCTTGGTGAACATGCTGAAGATGTTGAAGTCATTAGAGTTGAAGATGTTGAAGTCATTAGAGTTGAAGAAGTTGAAGAAGTCCTTTGCACATGGTGTAGTCTTTGGTCATGGGTAGGTTTTCCATCAAGTTTGAAATAGATGAGATGTAGAGTTGAAATCAAAGTGGTTGAGGAAAGAGTTTACAAGTTTTTGTAAATAAGTTTTGGATTAAAACATAACTCCTATATTTCTAAGGGTTTTTGTCCAATCCTAGGGTTACAAATCCTACAGGCAACACAATGCTCTGATACCATCTGTAGAGGCCTCAACCTAATAAGGTAGATTCCTCCTGTGTTTTACAATGCTAGTCCCTGGATCAATAGCTAGCATCCACAGTTAAGATGTAATATCAAGATACAAAGGTCATATTATAACTTTATAACCAGGAATAACATAATTTTATTACATCATACATAGCTCATTTGGCTATTACATTACATTGCAGCGGAATAACTATAAGTATGGGTCCTTCATCTTCAAAGTGCCACAGGCAAATGCTGGTGGTAGACTTTGTAATCCTAATCATTCAATCTTCACTAAAATCAATCAAACCTGCAACATTACAAGTTACAGCCACAAGGGTCAATACATTTGAATTGTATTGGCAAGTTTCACTACTATGTATAATATGAGTGGATCCTATCATTACATGCATATTTGGCTAAGTAGAGTTTAAGGCTTATTTGCATAAAGCAACATTTATCCTATCTTTTCAAAAATGGTTTTGGTCCTTTGTCAAATCTCTTGTCCAAGTTCCTTGAACTCCTTGGTAGGAACTCAAGTGTTCAAGTCCTTGTCAAAAATCTCTTGAGCTACTTGGTAACCCCAAGTGCAACAAGTTTTATCAAAATCTCATGAGTTCCTTGGTAACCCCAAGTACATCATGCTCTTGAGCACCTTGGTAACCCCAAGTGCATCATGCTCTTGAGCACCTTGGTAACCCCAAGTGCATCAAGCTTAACCAAATCTCTTTGAATTCCTTGGTACCCCCAAGTGCATCAAGTTTTTATATTAGAAGTTGGAATGTCGAGATCTCCCATAGTTCAAACTTTAGTTGCTCAGTATTGTCCATAACCGGGGACACGGCTAAGTACTTAGATTTTATTAATGTCTGCAGAAGGAGTACACTTTACCCACATGTCACAATCCCATCTTGTTGCCACCAGTGGCCTACTGGATTAGTGCTCACCAATATGGAGTACTGGCAGATTGAGAATGTGACGAAGTCTTTCCAAAGGGTCCTCCCATACACCATTGCTAGCTTGCCTTCAGCACCCATGAAGCATTCCAGATCCCCATGTCCAGTTAACTGAAGACAGTGCATGGGTCTTCCCAATGTAGTTGACTAAGCCAGAGCCATAATAGCATGTGGTTGCACACGAAAGCCACAATTGGAGAAACATGTTCAATCTCTAAGTTTCCTAGGTGGTTTTCATTTGGAGCACAACATAAAGTGATTGCCATAGACATGGTTCCTTCTGTTGCCACCTTCTCCAAAACTTAAAGTATCCTCCACCTAGGTGGTTCATTGAGTCCTTGTTTTATTATGTAAAACACAAGTCTTTTTCTCAACCTCTGTAAAATCTCAACATGTATCTCTTTTCAAAACATAGCATGGCTAAGCATGTACAACTTCAATATTTTCACTAAGGAGTGTATAGGGAATCCTATTAGGAGTTAGCATAGCATAAGTACGGAAATATCTTTTCATGCATGTTTTCAAAATCCACTAAGTATAATGAAAATAGTAGGACTTTTGTATGATAGTGTAACTTGCCTTTTTGGTAGGGAATGGTGGTTCACTCCTTGATATTGCTAGTCTCACACTTTGCTAAATTCACTACAAGTCAATCAAGCAAACACAAAATCAACTAACATTCCAAACCAAAGTCAAACAAACAATCTCACACACATAAAGCAATGGAGTCTAAGTCATGCATAAGTATGCAAAGGATGGTTCTATTGCAAGGATGGTCTCCACTAGGTTTATAAACTTTGTAAAGTCCAAATTGGTCATTTATCAAAATGGCAAAGTCATTAGTTAGAGGGTTTTGCCCAAAAATTATTTTAAAAATCCAATCAACATTTTATGTGGTGGAAAATGGTTTTATCAAATCAAAATCTTTAAGTTTCTCACCAAAAGTTTCTAACTCTCAAGGCTTGGTGTTTTAGGTCAGTAGCTTTGAATTATAACATTTTCCCAATAGTTTTTATTCCAAAATTCTTTTTTTCAAAATAAAACCATTATCATTACTTAGCTAGAAATAGACTAATTCAATTAATCCATTCTAATTTTTTTCCAATTTCATTTCCAAAACCATGGGTTGGTTCCTAGGGTCAGTAAGGTCACTACAAACCATTTTGCAAAAGATTTAATCCTAAAATCAATTTTAAACAATTTTTCTACTCTAAACAAGCCCACAAAAGAATCTGCAAAATCAAGCAAGCTAACAGATACTATTTTCTAAACTAAGGCCATGGTTGGCTAGGGCTTTCTTTCCTGAATCCATTGATATAAAATTTATAATTTTTGGACGTGTGGTTTGAAAGTTACAAAGGTTTGAAGTTTGCAAATAAATCTGTTTTCAAATTTCTTTTAAACAGATCTAGTGCCACGTGTCAAGTTCTTACTGGACAATACCGGTTCGGTCGGATTGATCTCTCTGGATCGTTGGATCTAAGTGGGATTGCATGGCACTGGTTGCTCGATACCCCTTCGCTCACTTTCTTTCCTAAACGGCAGATCCAAATCTAACGGTCCTAACTACTCTAACTATTAATCGGCAGCGCTGGCGGCGGCGCTCTGGCGAGGTGGTCACCGGTGATACTGGCCGCAAGGAAGAGAAGGAGAAGGCTTACCGTGATCGCAGGATCGTGGGAAAGCTCGACGTGGTTGCAAGGTGGCGAGGGGCGCACTGGGGTGGAACTAATTGCTCGCCGGAGTTCCTGCTGGCGTCGGTTGCGCGTGGTCGTGGTCGAAGTCGACTCTGTGGTTCACCCCGAAGCAAAACGAGGGCACGGTTAGATGCATAATATCAAGGCAGAGCTGTGTGCGTGAACGAGAGGGCGCGGGGCGGTCGGAATCTACCTGTGGGGCTCGCCGGAGTTGAAGACAGACGATGGTTGTTCACTGTCGACGACGGAGGTGACGCTACGGTGTGATCTAGGACACGAGAATGATGGCATTAGCTGCGGAAAAAGTCATTGGTCTTAGGCGCATCATCGAAAAGAAGAGGGGCGGTCAGAACTTTACCAAGGGAGTCGCCGGAGAAATTGCAGACGGCGGCGTGAGTCGAGCTTGTCAAAGCCGATGCTCGGTGGCACCCGCGGTTGAATGAAGGGCACGGGGAGAAGCGTCTAGGAGTGGGGTAGCTGCCAGCGTGCTCAGGGAGGCTCGGGGTGGTGTGGCTTGGCCGGAATCGGTCGGAGACGGTGGTCGGAGCTGGGAGTGTGTCGAGTCAAATTGGGGCAGCCTCGGGGCAGAGAGTGATTGGCGACAGAGGGAAAGGGAGGGGAGATGCAGGCGCTTAATATCGTGCAGTCACGGCGAGATTAACGCGCGGCATTACTGTGAATTGAACGCGGCATTCAAAGGCAGCAACGACAGTGAGGTTTGGGGGAGGGAGGTCGCGCGGTGAGGACGATGAACAGAGGAAAGTGGGGCCGTTGCGTCAGTGGGAAAAGGAGAGAGGGGGAGGTCCACTGGTCAGTCTCTGTGTGGGTCGGATGCGAGGTGTGAAACGTTTTCCTGCGGAATGAGGAGCTGGGCTGGTTGGTGGGCTTCCTGGGCTTGGCCGGCTGGGCTGGGTCCAAATCCATTTTTTTTTATTCTGTAACTTTTTATTTTTCTATTTCTGATTTTCTGTTTTGAATTTCAATCAACCAAACAACATTCAAATCAATTCAATAATCAACAAACTTTGCAATTATGAATTTGGTTCTGTTCAGAAACATAAACCAAAATCCAAAATAAAATAATAATTTTTTTATTCTTTTTAAGATCCATTCTTTAATTAAATAAAATGGTTCTTTAGTTATTTAATAAAATAGGGTTTGATTTAATAAAATCTCCATTTGGAATCCAAATACTTTCAAAACCAAATCAGTAGGTTTTATTTGAAAATATAAAATACTTGAAATACTTGTTTAAAATGAAATAACATTTTATTTTAGGGTCCAATACCAATTAAATGAATAAACCTTATTCATTTAATTCAAATAAGAGTTGTTTTATTAGAATATTTATTTTTAAAAATTAAAATAGTACCAAAGCCATTCAGTAGGTTTTATTAGAGAATATAAAATACTTGGAAAACTTATTTAAAATAATTTAATAAGTTTTGTGGTTTCAATTAAAATGGTAAACCTTTTATTTAAATTTGGATATTAATTCCTTATTATTTTATTTTATTAAACCTTTGCTATTTTTAATCAAAACAAAACATTTTTAAATCCAAAGTTTGGCCAAGGTTTAATTTGGCTTTATAAAATAATCTTTATTTATAAACTCATCTTTTCTTTTGAAAACCAAAGCTTTTATTAAGGGATCAAATTAGTAATTTCTAAAGCATGTTAATTTCCTTTAATAAATGTTTTAACTTTTTTTTAAATCCTTTTAGGATTTTATTTACTTCAAATGGGTTTGAAGTTCCAATTGAATTCAAAAAGTTTCTTCTGGCTTTGAAAATCAAACAAAGTTTTATTTTATTCTTTTATTTTCACATTACAAGATTTGGAAAATCTTGGGATGTGACAGGATCATTGGACAGCGGTCAAAAACATCCTTAAGTACTTGAGAAGAACTAAGGATATGGTTCTTTCTTATGGAGGTGATGAACAGCTCGTTGTTAATGGTTACACCGATGCTAGTTGGAACACCGATCCGGATGATTCTAAATCACAATCTGGATACGTATTTACTTTGAATGGTGCAACAGTTAGCTGGAGGAGTGCAAAGCAAAGCGTTGTGGCGAGATCTTCAACTGAATCGGAATACATGGCTGCTTCGGAGGCTTCACAAGAAGCGATATGGATGAAAGAGTTCATTACAGAGCTGGGTGTGGTTCCTAGTGCGCTAGACCCAATGTCTATCTACTGTGATAACATGGGCGCCATAGCCAATGCGCAAGAACCAAGGTCACACAAGAAGCTGAAGCACATCAAGCTACGTTTTCATGCTATTCGAGAACATGTCCAAGATGGGGACATAAAGATTTGCAAAGTACACACAGATCTGAATGTGGCGGATCCGTTGACTAAACCTCTCCCGAGGGCAAAACATGACCAGCACCAAACTGCCATGGGTGTTCGGTATATTACCATGTAATCTAGATTAGATGACTAGTGCAAGTGGGAGACTGTTGGAGATATGCCCTAGAGGCAAATATCTTTGTGTTTATGATAAATTTTTACATTCATGCTATAATAGTATTAACAAGGAAACATTAATACTTGTGTGATTTGTAAACTAAAATAGAGTCCCTAGTAAAGCCTCTTTATAATACTAGCTTGTAGGTTAATAAATGATTGTGGTTTCCCTATCATGAACATTGAGATGTTATTAACAACAAGATCATATCGTTAGGAGAATGATATGGTGGACATACTCCTATAGATAAGCGTAGCATAAAGATCAAGTCATTTTAATAGTTCAATTGCTATATGCTTTCTGATACATAGTAACCTAATTCCTTCGACCATGAGATCATGCATATCACCTTCACCGGAAGGATGATTTGATGACATCAAACACCACACCGTAACTGGGTGGCTATAAAGGTGGCATTGAGTGTTCGGAAAGTATTGGTTGAGACACATGGATCAAGAGTGGGATTTGTCCATCCATATGACGGATAGATATACTCTGGGCCCTCTCGGTGAAATGTCATCCAATTAGCTTGCAAGCATGTGACTGGCTCACAAGGGATCACATATCACGGGAACGAGAAAAGAGTACTTATCAGTAACGAGGTTGAACTAGGTATGCAGAGATACCGACGATCATAACCTCGGATAAGTAAATTATCGTGAGACAAAGGGAAATTGGTATCGTATGTAAGTGGTCCATTCGATCGCAAAGTAATCGTAGAAATATGTGGGAGCCATATGAATTTCCAGATTCCTCTATTGGTTATTGTTCGGAGAAGTGTCTCGATCATGTCCGCATAATTCACGAACCGTAGGGAGACACACTTAAGGATTCGACGTTGTTTGAGTAGTTATGGAATGATGAGTAAGAGACCGAATGTTGTTCGGAGTCTCGGATGGGATCCGGGATATCACGAGGAGATCCGGAATGGTCCGGAGAATAAGATTCATATAAGGAAAGTCATGTTTCGGGTTTGGAGAATGGTTCCGGTTTTTTCATCGGGAATGTTCTAGAAGGTTCCGGAATGTCCGGCACTCCGGAGGGGAAGGGTACATGAATGTGTCATATCAAGTTGGAATGATTGCATCATGTACTAGGTGTCATCGCTGAACAAAATAAAGGGTTTAATCAAATCCTAGTTTGAAAAGTCAAACGCCAATTTGAAAAGTCAAACGGCTATTTTGGAAGGTGGAGGGGAAGTAGGAAACCTACTTGGGGAGGAGTTCCTCCCCTCCACCGCCGGCCCACTTGGGATCCGATTTGGGGAGGGACTCCCCTCCCCTTGGCCGACGCCTCCCACCTATAAAAGGAGGGGCAGTGCTGCCCCTCCTAGCACACAAGTTGCCCCCCTTTAAACCCTAAACCTAGCCGCCGCCGCCCTCCATAGTCGCCGCCTAGGGCAAACCCTATCCGCCGGCCAATCCTCCTCCTCGGTGCGTCTAAACCCTAGATCGCCGAGGATCTCTCTCATAGTCCACCATACTCGCTCCGGCTTAAGGCGAAGCCCTGCGAGATCTCCCCTCTACTTCCGGTACCACGCCGTTGTGCTTCCGGAATCGCGAGGAGAGTGCTACAACCTCCGCTGCCTGCTGGAACAAGGGAGAGGAAGGTATTCGTCGAGTACCGAACGTGTGACCGACTGCGGAAGCGCTGCCGGAACGCAGCGCCGGAAGGACCGTCTACGCGATCTTGAGATCGGCAAGAGTACAACTACATCACCCACGAGAATCCGCTCTCGTTAAACACTTTGGAATCTTCGAGGGTGAGTTATTCCATCGACTCGTTGCTACAATCTAGTAGATATATCTTGTCTTGTTTGTTTGTATGCGGTAGAAATTTTTTGTTTTCCATGCTACAAAACCCTACATAACTATGTGGTGTGGAAGGCAATAGTGGTTTGCAGAAAGTAAACAGTAACAGTGGAAGATGTATCAATGGTAAAGATTGGACCGGGGTCCATAGTTCACTAGAGGTGTTCTCCTTAAGATAAACAAACAAGGCATGCTGGGTAAACAAATTACAGCAGGGCAATTGACAGGACTGAGCAAGGCATAACAATGCAATACTAGACATTCATGATCCTATGAGATTTGATTGGGAAATACAAAAATATACATACACCGCTATCCAACTACATCTATGACAAGTAATCCACCTTCAGGTTATCATCCGAAGCCCCTCCAGTATTAAGTTGCAAGCAACGGATAACTGCTTTAAGCAAAGTGTGTACGGTAAACAATCCACTTGTTCCATGAATAAGAGACTGTTGTTTCCCCCTAGTAGCAACAGCACATCTACAACCTTAGAGATTTATGTCACTTCCCTTAGATTAAATAGAGGCATGAACCCACTATCGAGCATAAATACTCCCTCTTGGAGTCACTAGCATCTACTTGGCCAATATAGCTACTAGAAACAAAGAGCATGCAATATCACAAACAACACGGACATGATAGAATCAATAAGACAAAACCATTAACCAATCTGACATAGTAATATCAATATCCATCGGGTCCCCGCAAACACAACATGCATGATTACAAATAGATGATCTTGATCATGAACGGATCACACAAGATCTAAGCATCATAGCACAAAGGAGGAGAGACAACCATATAGCTACTACATGGACCCGTAGTCCAAGGTGGAACTACTCACGGTTCATACCAGAGGCTGGCATGGTGATGAAGAAGGCCTCCAGGATGATCTCCCCTCCGGCAGGGTGCCAGGAAGAGCTTCAGATCCCCCGATCTAGGGATGATGGTTGCGGCGGCTACAGACTGTTTCGTGGAAGTTGATCGGGTACTTAGGGTTTTGGTATCGGGGGCTTCTTATAGGCGAAGAGGCGAGGAAGGGGGCACCCAGGGTGGCCGCTCCCCCAGGCGCGGGACCAGTCTGGCCGTGCGGCTAGGGGGTGTGGCCCCCTGGTGGCTCTCCTCCGTCTTGTACTCTGGCTCCGTGTTCCCCACGGTAAAATATTGACTTTGGCTTTTGTCCCATCCAATTCCGAGAATATTGTTTTTCTGCCTTTTCTGGAACCAAAAACAGAAGAAAATAAGCAACTGGAACTGTGGCATCTTGTTAATGGGTTAGTACTAAATAACATATAAAAACACCTCAAAGTGAAGACAAAACAAAGCAAAGTAGATACTAAACAAGCATGGAACATAAAAAATTATAGGTACGTTTACGACGTATCAAGCATTCCCAAGCTTAACTCCTGCTCATGCTTGAGTAGGTAAGTGATAAAAATAATAATTTTTTAGGTGACATGCACCATCAAAATCAAGATCAAACCATTTGCAAGCATTGAAAGCTGGGATCAAAGAACTCTAAACATGAGCATGCAAGAAGAAGTTCTAACAATAATAAAAAGTAACTATGCATGCAACATTAAAGGTTACAAACAAAAATCATGAATAACAATGCATTGAAAGACGTTTGTTTGTTTCACATATAGAAAACATAGCATAATGGCATTCAGCTTGTCCCTCATAGAGTAGCAAATAAATGCATAGGACACCTTCAAAGTTCATAAGAGTGACTAGATACAAATAGTTCATGAGCAAGCAATATCAACAATATGAATCAATCAATAAGTTTTGGGACAATGCACATAGAACTAAGAATGGCAACTATGCTCTCTTAATTGGTGCCTAAGGATAGAAGGTGGAGACTCAATATAATAATGAAGAAAGGCCCTTCATAAAAGGGAAGCAGGGATTTCAAGTCTCATAAAGAGCTTCCAAAAATTATGATACTTGTTAGCTTTTTGTAACACCCTCAGAATCGGCCCTATGCAAGTTTTAGCGAACCCCGCCAAACCCGCATAGAAACGATTCAAAGGTGCCCACCAGGCACTTTCGTGCGGGTGGAAAACGAAGTAATATCATTACACAATAGTCCACGATGGAACCCACAGAACAGATATATACAACAACGACTCCAAGAGTCAAGAATACAGATATACAATACAAAATCCAAATCACCTTGAAAACGATACATCATCCGACTACGGATAAGAAGCAAATTGAGCTAAGAGCCCTGAAGAATAACCAATGGCGTCCATAACCCTGCCCAGGCCAATCCGGAAGGGTAACCCTGCTAACGACGTCGATCTCAAACCTTCTTAAACAAAAGGGGTGCCGACAAAGGGCAAAGGAAAAAGAGAGCGTTCAGTACTGAGGCCAGTACACGGTGAGACTAGAATTCGGCGGTCCTCGCCTACAGAGGTATGGTGGACTGAAGCGGCAGCAAAGCATGCACTAAACAACCTATAGAGGCTCGATACAACTGGCGGCTATTAGAGAGGGGTAAGAAAGACCTATTCGGAACCAACCTAATACTACTACCAAACATACCCATCCTGGTATTTCCCCCTCGAGACCAAACGAGGAAGTCAACCGAGGAACTCACACCGTTGGCAGTTTTATTTATTCAATTATCGTTGCAGCAATTACTAGTCAGGTATAGATAGCATGAGTCATCCTGATATAATGAGCATTGGGCAGTTTTAATTAACCATTCCGTTATAGTTGTAGTACTTACTAGTCAGATACATATAGCATGAGGCATCCCAAAACCCAGCAGTTGTTGGTACTTTTATTTAGTCATTCCGTTGTAGTTGCAATACTTACTAGTCAGATACAATGGTAACAGGTGACAATCCAAAACAGCAATTGTTGGCACTTTTATTTAGCCATTCCATTATAGTGAAGCTGATTACTAGTCATTATAAAGTCAAATTTATAACACTACTTTAGTTATAGTTGTCTATGATCGAGATACTGTGCTCCAAGTCGTCCATAACCGCGGACACGGCTTTCAGAAAGTTTTACCCTGCAGGGGGCACAAATAGCAACACACGCACGATCAACCTCGGGAAAAACCAAATAAAACCCAACGAGGCATCACGACAGAGCAATTGCAAGATTCATATAAATTTCAGGGGGCCACCCCACCAAGCTACCCGCGACGAAGTTGGCCGGCTCCGAAACGGACCCAGAGGTTTGCGTCAATGGCTGTAAACGACTGGGAACCCGAAAGTGTGACTGGGCTTGTCGATACCGCGAAAACACTCCGCTTACCTAAACAGTACAGGCGCTCCACGCGCAATCATAAATAAAGCAGTAAGGCATGGCATAAGTACAGGATAGTAATAAAGCCCCAAACTACTTTGTGGCCCCAAGAAATAAATATGACTCAAGCTCTGTCTAGGGGGATTCATGGTCCCACATGCGGATAGTGCAAATATTCAAAGAACAGGTATCATGTACTCGGGGTCCTACGGGACACAAGTGGACGGTTAAAAACCAAATAACATCTATTGTCCACCTGTGCCTCTGCATTATTTACCTACTTTCAATTTTAGTTGTTAAACTGTAATTAAAGCCATGATCATCTACAACATATAACATAAGGCATTTCTCCAACAACTGTGGTACTTGACGACACGCAACAGCACTTGAGCAAGCGACTACGACACGCAAGTCCAACTATCTATCAAACAACAGGTAATAGGATGTGTCTAAGGCAATATAAGGCTGCAAGGGATACCACGGGTACGAAAACTAGAGCATCACAACACAGATAGCAATAGATCAACAGGAGGAAATAAAGATTAGAAATATAAAATAGGTAGAAAGGGGGAGAATGCTCGCCTGAAAACATTGCCGAGGGTTCATCCGAAGATCGGGTCGACACTCGCATCAACTCATCGGCCTAACCTGTGAAGAAGCAAAGCACTAGCACAAACACCGGATGCACTATTTATTACTACGGCAAAAGAGCGGGCATGATGCATGCATGATGTATGACATGGCAAAGGTGCAATGCAATTAGGTCATATTAAGCGGAACCGAGGCCCCGACAATTAATTAATAGGTTCATGTTGTTTAGATACCCCGTATTTTAAATGTTGTCTTAACAAGGCAAAATATATCACCGGTTCGCTACACAATTTTAAATGAGACCAATATTAGACTAGATTCGCCCGCATATGGTCTCCATATTTAATTTAGGTGAATCATCTAGATACCCTCAAACACCCAAAATATGTATGCAAACATGTTCATTTAATATGCATCAAGATCAATATCACATATTATAAAATATGAGGGGTCTCGGATAGGGGTCACACATCGGATGGCGATCTTGGGGTTCCGAGGGTTCGGGGGGGTCGGTCTTCGGTTCCATGATGGAGATCTTGAGGGTCCATTCCGGCACACTCGGCACCTTAGGATTCGAAGATCGGGGTCTCGGCCATCAGATCCATGTCGAAGAACTTAGGAATCCAAGTCGGAGAACTTATGGCACCAACTTCGGCTTCATATCCATGTATTCGGGGTTGTAGCTCGATGATCGGTGTCGGTCTTGAACTTCGGCGACAACACAAACACAAACGCCACATCACCAGGAAGGGGCCAATGAGGACGACTTGGAAGAATGGGGCTTTGCTCATGAGGAGGCAGGGACACGGGCAGCAGCAAGTACAGGGATAGTCACGACGCAAAACACGCCCTGCCAGTGCGAGATGGCAGGCTCGAATGGCGGAGGTCGCGCGAGGCAGAGGGCGGAGCGGCGCGCTCGGCAGCTGCAACTGACATGCGGCGGCAAGGCGCTGCGGGGCTCACAGGAGGCGCTGCTCGTCGGCGACAACGGCGGCAGGTGCCTGCGGCCTAGTGCAGGCAGACGAGGGGCGAGCAGAGGGAGGAGCACCAGAGGCGGTGCTGCCGACGCGCGGGGAGGCGGCGCCCTTAGGCGGTGACGCGGTGGCGGCTCCGGCGAGCCAGACACAGGCCAGGGAGGTGGCCGCAGAGGAGGCTGCGGCGGCGCGCCTCTAGGTCGAGCTGGGTGCGGGGCGGCCGGAGAGGGGCGAGGGAGGAGCAGGTCGGGCCAGAGAGGGGCTCACGGGACGACGGGCAAAGGAGGAGGGCGAGCGGCAGGGATCGATGCGGGCTAGGGCGATGGAGGTTTCACGCGAGGGAGGAGACAGCTCGGGAAAGAGAGCGAGGATGGGGGGTCGCGGACGGGCGGAGGAGGGTGGTGGAGCACGAGCAGAGAGGGTCGGGGAAGGTAGAGGGCGGCGGCGGCGGACGCACGGGAGGAGGGAGGAAGAAGTCGAGAGGAGGAGCGGGGGTGCGAGGGTGGGCCTGCCGAGTGAGGGAGTGGGGCCGGTTGACGGGTAGGAAAACGTGACGGGGTGGGCGATCGCTGGGGTGTGCGCGTGTGTTGTGTGTCGTGTTGGGCAGGGACCTAGGGCGCGCGCTGCGTGCGGGTTGTGTGGGTGGGTCCGGCGGCGGGGACTGGTGTAGTGTGTGTCTAGGGTTTGGACAAGTAGGGATCTAGGGTTTCAGTGGGGTGGTAGTTGGCTGGCTGCTGGGATTTTGGGCCTGGCGGCTAGCTGACTCCCCCACAGGTTTTATAAAACTTTATTTTATTTTATTTATATAGTTGTTTGATATATTATATAAAATAC
Organism: Avena sativa; assembly: GCA_916181665.1. NCBI lineage: Eukaryota > Viridiplantae > Streptophyta > Magnoliopsida > Poales > Poaceae > Avena > Avena sativa. The sequence continues at coordinate 41,370,628 of OV702285.1, read as the reverse complement.
TTTTATAAATAGTTTTTAGACAAAACAAAATATCCGGAATACCGGCTTTTATAATTTGAAATAAAGACGGAGTGTTTGTAGAAAACATAATAGGCATTAATGAAAATGTTTTTCAAAGGCAAAAATATACATGATGATGTCACGATGATGCATGAATAAAAATAACACGCGATTTTCTAGTAGCGGTTTTACCCGGGGTGCTACACTTTTAGCTCTCATTGCCCCTATCATAAGCATCTTGAAGTGATTAAGGTTAAAGTGAACAAACTATGGAGTATATGCTTGACAAAGTATAAGTTGGCAATCTCATGTCCCCTGAATACGAGGGCCGCTCCTCATGCTACTCAAGTTTATTTACCGGTAAGTTCTTGTCATAGTAAGTACATGTGTATCATAGAGAACCGCCAATGGGGTACCCCTTGCACATTGATGAGTGTTGCATCTATGCAGAGCACTTCGTGGGAAACCCCAAGAGTAAGGTGTGAAGCAGCACAGCAGCAAGTCTTCCCTCAGTAAGAAACCAAGGTTATCGAACCAGTATGAGGAAGGAAACATCTCAAAGGTGTTGCAAGCAATGTGGAAACCTGCACAACACAAACTCAAGACTTTGCCCCAACGAACAGTGGGGTTGTTGTAACACCCTCAGAATCGGACCTATGCAAGTTTTAGCAAAACTCGCCAAACCCGCATAGAAACGATTCAAAGGTGCCCACCAGGCACTTTCGTGCGGGTGGAGAACGAAGTAATAACATTACACAACAGTCCTCGATGGGACCCACAGAACAGATATATACAACAGCGACTCAAAGAGCCAAGAATACAGATACAATATACAAAGATCCAAATCACCTTGAAAATGATACGGCGTCCGACTACGGACAAGATGCAAATGGGGCTAAGAGCCCTGAAGAATAACCAATGGCGTCCATAACCCTGCCCAGGCCAAGCCGGAAGGGTAACGCTGCTAACGACGTCGATCTCAAAACCTGCTTAAACAAAAGGGGTGCCGACAAAGGCAAAGGAAAAAGAGGAGCGTCAGTACTGAGGCCAGTACACGGCGAGACTAGAATTCGGCGGTCCTCGCCTACATAGGTATGGTGGACTGAGCGGCAGCGGCAGCATGCACTAAACAACCTATAGAGACTCGATACAACTGGCGGTTATCAGAGTGGGATAAGAAATGACCTATCCGGATCCAACCTGAAACTAACACCAAACAAACCCATCCTGGTGTTTCCCCCCCCCCCCCCTCGATACCAAACGAGGAAGTCAACCGAGGAACTCACACAGTTGGCAGTTTTATTTATTCAGTTATCGTTGCAGCAATTACTAGTCAGGTTTAGTTAATCATCCTGATAAAGTAAGCAGTGGGCACTTTTAGTTAACCATTCCGTTTTAGTTACAACACTTACTAATCAGATAAAGATAGCATGAGATAACCCCAAAAACCCAGCAGTTGTTGGTACTTTTATTCAGCCATTCCGTTGTAGTTGCAATACTTACTAGTCAGGTACAATGGTCGCAAGCGACACTCCAAACAAGCAATTGTGGGCAGTATTAATTAGCCATTCCATTATAGTGAAGCTGATTACTAGTCATTATAAAGTCAAATTTATAGCAATAAACTTTAGTTATGCTTGTCTATGGTCGAGATACTGTGCTCCAAGTCGTCCATAACCGCGGACACGGCTTTCAGAAAGTTTTACCCGGCCGGGGTGCACCAATAGCAACACACACTCGATCAACCTCGGAAAAACCAAATCAAAACCCAACGAGGCCTTCACGACAAAGCAATCACAGGATTCAGAAATATTTCAGGGGGCCACCCCATTGAGTAGACCCGCAACGAAGTAAGCAAGCTCCGAGACGGACTCAAGGTTTGGGTAGACGGCTGTGAACGACTGGGAACCCAAAACTGGGCTTGTCGACACCGCGGAATCGTGTCCCGATCCAAAACAGTACAGTGTGCAGTACCTCGCACAATCGTAAATAAAGCAGTAAAGCATGGCATAAGTACAGGATCGTAAATAAAACCTCAAACTAGTTTGTGGCCCCAAGAAATAAGACTGAATCAAGCTCTGGCTAAGGGGGGTCCCATATACCTCCCGGATGTGGATAGCGCGATAAATCAAGGAACAGGTATCAAGTACTCGGGGTCCTACGGGACACAAGTGGGCGTTCGGAAACCAAATATTTTCTATCACCCACCGATGCCTCTGCTTATTTCAATTTTAGTTGTTAAACAGAAATTAAAGTGGACGGTAAGTAAAGCTATGATCATCTCCAACAGCAACATGCGGCAATACATCAACAACTGTGGCACTGAACGACACGCAACAGCACTTGAGCAAGCGACTACGACGCGCAAGTCCAGCTATCTACCAAACAACAGGTAATAGGATGTGTCCAAGGCAATATAGGGCTGCACGGTATATCACAGGTACGGAAAACTAAAGCATCGCAACACAGATAGCAATAGATCAACAGGAGGGAATAAAATACTATAAAAGTAAGATAGGTAGAAAGGGGGAGGATGCTCGCCTGAAAACATGTCGAAGGTTCAACCGAAGCTCGGGGCGAAGCTCACATCAACTCAACGGCCCAATCCGCGAAGAAGCAAAACACTAGAATAAACACCGGATGCACTATTTAATATAACGGCAGAAGATCAGCATGATGCATGCATGATGTATGGCGTGGCAAGATGCGATGCAATTAGGCCAGATTAAGCGGAACCGGGGGTCCCGACAATTAATTAAATGGTTCAAGTTATTTAGAACCCCCGCAATTTAAATGTTGTTTTAACATGGCAAAATAAGTTACCGGTTCGCTACACAAATTTAAATGAGGCCAATATGAGACTAGATTTGCCCGCATATGGGCCCCATATTTATTTAGATGGTGAATCGGCATAAGGCCCCCAAACCACATACAAGGATGCATGCATGAACATTTAATATGCGACAGTTGTATTATATTGTAAAAATAGGGTTTCGGGAAGGGGTTCACACATTAGGGTTCGGCAGATCTTGGTTCCGGGTTCGGGGTTCGGTCTCAGGGTCCAGGGTTCGACGGAACGGTCTCGACGGGATCGTTCTCGGATATCGGGGGTAGTTCTTGGCGTTCCGGGAGGCAGGGCTTGGTTCGGCGTCGGGGCGCATCGGACTCGCCCGGGTCGGTGTCGTGCTTGTCGTTGTGAAGCTCTTGTCGGCTCCGCGCCATCGAGTCGGTCTTGGCGTTTCGGATCGGTCTTCGGTTCGGGACCTCGGGGTCTTGGGGTTGGCGTCCGTGTGGCGATCTTGTCGTTCCGTGTAGGCGTTCTCGAGGTCGATGGCGAACTTGTCCGGTACCGGGGTTTTTCGGAGATCTTGTGTCCTGGTAGAAGATCTTGTCGATGATTCTTCTAGAGGTCGTCGGGTTCGTCTTCTCTCATCAGTCATCAGGGCACCCTAGGTCGGTTCTTCAGAGGTCACCACGACTCTTCAGGCCGGGACATGGAGTTCCTTTCCGCGATAGGGCACTGATTGCAACTTTACAGAGGTGCTTGAGACATAGAGGCAAGGAACAAAGCATGAGGCTCACGAATAACAGCAGCAGGCGGTGAGCAGGATGTACGGTGGCATGCGACCAAGAGGAGAAGGACAGCGGCCACGGCTGCTGAAAACGGCGGCACCACGCGGGGCCAGAGAGGAGGACGGCGGCAAGGGCCCGGCGAGGAGGGGCCCTGAGCGGTGAGGGGAGCGAGAGGGGACGCGGCAGCAGCCGGCGAGCTCGCTGCAGCGGGTGGTGGCGGAGCAGATAGGGAAGAGGAGGAGGGGCGGTGACCGGAGGCGGGCCCGCGCCGGCGCCGGAGAAGCGGCAGGGAGGCTCGAGCGGTGGAGGCTGTGGGGTGGCGGAGCTGTCGGCGGAGGAGTCGGAGGCGGCTGCTGCGGGCCTGGTGGCGAGGGGAGCTGGCGGGGCGGACGCGGCCGGGGCAGGGCGGTGAGGACGGAGCCGGGCGGAGGCGCTCGGGCCCAGGGCGGCGGCGGACGCCGCGGAGGGGAGGAGGGCGGCGAGCTTGCAGAGGGTTGGGGGGCGAGAACGGCGGCGAACAGGGGTGCGCGGGAGTGGCGGCGCACGGGGCGAGGCGACGCGGCCAGGGGAGGCGGGGTCAAGGCGGTGGCGGGCGGTGGAGCCTGGGGAGCGGCGGAGGCGCGCGGAGGCGGCGGGGCGGAGCTCGCCGGCGGGGCCGGGGGAGCCTGAGGGGCGACGGGAGGCGGGACAGAGAGGGTGGCCGGGAGAGGAGTGGCCCAGACGAGGGTGGAGAGGCGGACGCGAGGCCGGAGCGGCGCACGCGGGAGCGAGCGGCCGAGAGAGGGAGGATGGGCGAGCGACGCGGGGGAGGTGGGGGAAGCGCGGTGCAGGCGATGAGGGAGGAGGGAGAGGACGCGTGCGGGGGAGGCGGTTCCAGGGGAGGCGGGGTCGCGTGGGCGTGGTGGGACCAGGTGGGGCCAGGGGCGCGTCAGGGGAGAGGGGGGTCTGGGTGCGTGCGTGGGTTTCGTGTGTGTGGCGTGTGTTGCCGGCCAGGGAGGGGGAGGGGAAGAGAGAAAAAGAGGGGGTAGGCCAGGTGGCGGTTTGGGGTTGGTGAGGGGAAGGGAGAGGGTGACGTGTCGAGACGCCATTGGCCGGGGTGAGGTGGAGGCAAGGGTGGGTAGGTTACCTGGTAGGTTTAGGAATTAGGGTGGACCGTTTGTAAATTCCTGGGGGTGGTCGTTCGGGTCGAAACGGCCCGTTCGACTGCCCCCGCTAAAACAATTAAACTTTTTATTTAATTTGTAAAGAACTTTTGCAAATAGTTTTATACAAACAAAGTATCCGGCAGCACCCGAGGTTTTGCGTTTGAATAAAGATGGGGCGTTTTAGAAAACAAAACGGGCTTGCGAAAATAGTTTTATGCGAACAATGCATGATGACGACGATGCAATGCACAAATTCAACGCGATTTTCTAGTAGTGGTTTTGCGGGATGCCACAGTTGTCAAGCTCACCGGTTTGCTGTAACAAAGGAATTAACTGTATGGTGTGGAAGGTGATGATGGTTTGCAACAAGTAAACAGTAACAGTGGAATATGTATTAATGGTAAAGACTGGACCGGGGTCCATAGTTCACTAGAGGTGTTCTCCTTAGATAAACAAACATGGCATGCTGGGTAAACAAATTACAGTAGGGCAATTGATAGGACTGAGCAAGGCATAACAATGCAATACTAGACACAAAAATCCTATGAGATTCGATTGGGCAATACAACAATATACATAGACCGTCATCCAACTGCATCTATGACTAGAAGTCCACCTTCATGTTATCATCTGAACCCCCTCCAGTATTAAGTTGCAAGCAACAGACAACTGCTTTAGGCAAAGTGTGTAAGGTAAATAGTCCACTTGATCCATGAACAAGAGACCATTGTTTTCTCCCTAGTGGCAACAACACATCTACAACCGGAGAGATTTCTGTCACTTCCCTTGGAAACTAGAGGCATGAACCCACTGTCGAGCATAAATATCCCCTCTTGAAGTCACTAGCAACTACTTGGACAAGATATCTACTAACAACGGAGAGCATGCAAGATCACAAACAACATAGACATGATAGAATCAATAAGACAAAACCATTAATCAGTCTGACATAGTAATCTCAATATCCATCGGATCCCCGCAAACACAACATGCATGATTACAAATATATTAGATCTTGATCATGAACGGATCTTACAAGATCTATACATGAAAGCACAAGGAGGAGATACAACCATCTAGCTACTACATGGACCCGTAGTCCAAGGTGGAACTACTCACGCTTCATACCTGAGGCTAGCATGATAAAGAAGAAGGCCTCCGGGATGATCTCCCCTCCGGCAGGGTGCCGGGAAGAGCTTCAGATCCCCCCGATCTAGGGACGATGGTGGCGGCTACAGACGGTTTCATGGAATATTGATCGGGGTATTTAGGGTTTACACATCAGGGGGACTTTATAGGCGAAGAGGCGAGGCGGGGGGGCGCCAGGGCGGCTGCACCCCCCCAGGCGCGGGTGGGCCCACCCGCACGGCCAGGGTGTGTGGCCCCCTGGTGAGCCTCCTCCGTATCGTATTCTGGCTTCGTGTTGCTCACATAAAATATTGACTTTGGCTTTTGTCCCGTCCAATTCCGAGAATATTGATTTTCTGCCTTTCTAAAACCAAAAACAGAAGAAAACAGGCAACTATCACTATGGCAACTTGTTAATAAGTTAGTACCAGAAAAGTAGATAGTAAACAAGCTTGGAGCATCAAAATTATAGATACGTTTTCGACGTATCAAGCATCCCCAAGCTTAACTCATGCTTGTCCTCGAGTAGGTAAGTGATAAAAGAATAATTTTTGAGGTGACACGCACCATCAAAACCATGATCAAACCATTTGCAAGCATTGAAAGCTGGGATCAAAGAACTCTAAACATGTGCATGAAAGATGGAGTTCTAACAATAGGACAAAGTAACTATGCATGCAACATGAAAGGCTACAAACAAAGATCATGAATAATATGCATTGAAAAACGTTTGTTTATTTCACATACAAAAGACATGGCATAGTGGTATTTAGCTTGTCCCTCATAGAGTAGCAAATAGATGCATAGGACACCTTCAAAGTTCAAAAGAGTGACTAGATATAAGTAGCACAAGAATAAGCAATAACATCAATATGCATCAATCAGTAAGTTTTGGGACACTTCACATAGAACTAAGAATGACAACTATGCTCTCTTAATGGTGCCTAAAGGTAGAAGGTGGAGACTCAATATAATAGTGGACGAAAGGCCCTTCATAAAGGGAAGCAGGGATTTCAAGTTTCAAAAAGAGTTTCCAAAAATTATGGTACCTGTTAGCTTTCAGCCCTCATTGCCCCATCATAAGCATCTTGAAGTGATTAAGTTTAGAGTGAACAAAGATGGAGTATATGCTTGACAAAGTATAAGTTGGAAATCTCATGTTCCTTGAATACGAGGGCCGCACCGCATGCTACTCAACTTTGGTCACCTGTGAGTTCTTGTCATAGTAAGTACATGTGTATCATAGAAAACCGCCAACGGGGTACCCCTTGCACATGGTACTGGAGCTATCCCATAACCAAAATGACAAGGCAAGCAGACAATGAGCATCTCAGCGATCTTTTTATTTACTATGTGCATAGCTTTTTTATTGAGGATGCTTCACAGAATGCTCACTATGGTGATGCTGCAAGTTTCCACCATGATTAGGCATGGCTTAGACTAGCGGCCCAGGCATTTCTCTAACACAAAATACATAACTCCATGGACTTCTCTTTATTTCACACCAGCGACATCCATAGACAAAAGAGCATGATATCAACTGTGTACAAAGTACAAGTGCAATGCTGAAAACATTCCCCGTGACAGCACGGTTCTGCTAATTCCAACGTATAAGTGCAAGCATATACAACATAGATGACACAATGGTTCAAGTTCATTAGGGGCAAGGAATATAAAGTGTGTCATCAAGTTTGTGAGGGATTTAATCACTAAGTTTTCACATAACAAAATAATTTTTAATTGGAAGATAGCTGAAAACAAGAATATACTTGGAATGGTGTAACACACCATGCATAGGAATTTATAGTGGATACTTTGGAATAACTTGGTTTCTTGGGATTTGGAAGCATGAGTAGAGATTACCCATACAAGTGGAGGCCAGCAAAAGACTAGGAGCAGCCAACTAAGAGAGCAATAATGGCCATAATCAATCGACAAAACATTACTAATCAAAGCATAGAGTGGTACTACAAGTCAAGGACTAAATGATCATAGAGGATATGGTGACTTGTTCATAGTCATAACATGGGGTGAGCATGTTCCAAGTCAACCCAAACAAAGCATCAAAGTAGAAAACCACAATACTATGCTTTTGTATGCTAAAACAATGCATGATTCTTTCAAGGCACAGTAAGCAATCCCAATTGTTTGTAACAAGGAATGCTACAGCAATAATTACTAAGCATAAGGTCAAAACAACACCTAGCATGTCATGCTAAAGTCTAAGTCACAGTCAATGCAAGCTCCTCTTGCACTTTCAAGCAAGAACTTTCTACTCCTTTCCAACACCAATCGACTTATTTGAAACAACACGGCGAGAACGGGGGTCCAAACAACTTTATTCAAGCAAACTAAACAAACTAAGCAAACCAAACGAAAACTAAGACGCTCCAAGAACAACACAATAGTGCATGAAACAATAAAAACGAAGTGTCTATAAAGACCTGAGCTTTTTATTGATGAAGAAGGGGATGCCTTGGGCATCCCCAAGCTTTGACGCTTGTACCTCTTGGATATTTCTTGGGGTGACACCGGGGTGGAATCCCCAAGCTTGAGCTTTTGTCCATTCTTCATCTCATTACATCCTTCTTTCTTTACACCTGAAATTTTTCCTTCATACAAAACTTCACACAATCTTCATTAGCAACATTAGTGTATTCAAAAGATAATAGACCTTTAGGTTTAGCTTTAGAACAGAAAAAAATCACTAAAAACACAAGCTACTGTAGCAACTCCTTCAAAAAGAACTCAAAAAGGAATCAATAAAAGCAAATGCAAATAATGGCAAAAATCTGTCAAAACAGACTAGCAGGTAGAAACCGATTTTTTTGAAAATCTTCTGTTCCTGAAATCAAAAAGTGTTGAACTAACGAAAGTTAGCTAACATACTGGGGGATTTATTCATAATTTTTTAGCTCAATCCTACTTACAGAGACTCCTCATGAATTTTTATGTTGGAGGACAGAAATCTGTTTTGGGACAGCAACTCTCCAAATATTTCTTCCCTCTCATTAGAGGTCATTCTTGGCACAAAAAGCAAAGAAAAAGGATAAGGAGAGGTCATTACTGAAGTAATAACTTTCAAGACTCAAGGAAACTCTTGGGTTATCTCCCAACAAGTACTTTTCTTTAACGCCTTTAAGTTAGGCACAAAAAGCAAGAAATCAAGTATTTTCAAATGAAGAAGCATTAACATCAAACTTTGCTTTTAAAGGAGGAGAAAAAATCAACTTCTATCTCCTCATAGGGAAGTGTTCAATACCTTTCTTGAATGGAAATTGATATTTAATGGTGCGTTCTTTCATATCAATGATGGCACCAACAGTTCTAAGAAAAGGTCTTCCCAAAATAATAGGACAAGAAGCATTGTATTCAACATCCAAAACATAGAAATCAACAGGGACATAAGCATTATTAACCATAATGAAAACATCATTAATACTCCCCATGAGTTTCTTCTTAGCATTATCATCAAGTGGGACATCCAAATGACAATCTTCCAAAGGTGGCAAATCAAGAATTTCATAAATCTTCCTAGGCATAATAGAGACACTAGAACCAAGATCACATGAAGCTTTGAGATCAAAGTCATTCACTTGCATATTAATAATGGGTTCCCAACTATCTTCTACTTTCCTAGGAATATAAGCTTTGTGTTTTAACTTCTCTTCCTTAATCTTAACAAGAGCATTTGTAATGTGTTTTGTGAAAGCAACATGCATATCACTAGCATCAGGACTTCTAGCAAGTTTTTGCAGGAACAAAATCACTTCAGAAATATTGCAACCATCTATATCAAAATCAAACTTAGCATCACTAGTAGTAGAATCATTAGTCTTAGGCATTGTAGGAGGAGGAATAGGGACTTCTTGTGGTTTAGTGGTATCCATTCTAGTGATGGTGCACACACTATTGTTTCTATCAATTTCAGCTTCCCTTTCCCACTTAGCATGAAGTTGAGCTAACAACCTAACATTTTCATCAATAGTAACTTGTATAGCATGAGTAGTAGCAAAAGCACTTTCCATGGTTTCAGGTTTAGCAGCCATTTTATTAATCAAAGAGGACTATGCTTTAGACAAAGAGGAAATATTTTTCTCAACAGTTAAAAGTTTTTCCTCCACAGTCTTGTTGAAAGCGGTTTGTTTACTAATAAAGTCTTTGATCATGACTTCAAGTTCATAGGGGGCACTTCTAGCATTGTTGTAGGAGTTTCCATAGGAATTGCCATTATTAGGAGGATAAGGCCTATAATTGTTGTTACTACCAAAATTATTCCTATAGGCATTGTTGTTGAAATTGTTGTTTCTAATGAAGTTCACATCAACTTGCTCTTCTTGAGCAACCAAAGAGGCTAAGGGAACATTATTTGGATCTAAAGGATCTTTCCCATTAACAAGTATAGCCATAATAACATCAATCTTATCACTCAAAGAGGAGGTTTCTTCAATAGAATTTACCTTCTTACCATGTGGAGATCTCTCAGTGTGCCATTCAGAGTAATTAACCATCATATTATCAAGGAGTTTTGTTGCAGCACCCAAAGTGATGCTCATAAAGGTACCTCCAGCAGCTGGATCCAACAGGTTTCTTGAAGAGAAGTTCAAACCTGCATAAAAAGTCCGGATAATCATCCAAGTAGTAAGTCCATGAGTGGGACAATTCTTAACCAAAGATTTCATTCTTTCCCAAGCTTGGGCAACATGTTCATTATCAAGTTGTTTAAATTTCATAATATCACTTCTCATAGATATAATCTTAGCAGGAGGGTAGTACTTTCCAATAAAAGCATCCTTGCACTTAATCTAAGAATCAATACTATTTCTAGGCAAAGATAGCAACCATTCTTTAGCTTTTCCTCTCAAGGAGAAAGGAAACAGCTTGAGCTTAATAATATATACATCTACATTATTATACTTTTGCATCTCACAAAGTTCAACAAAGCTACTGAGATGGGCAGCCGCATCATCAGAACTAGCACCAGAAAATTGCTCTGTCATCACAAGATTCAACAAAGCAGGCTTAATTTCATAAAAGGTAGCATCAGGAGCAGGTGGAGCAATAGGAGTGCTAAGGAAATCATTGTTGTTTGTGCTAGTGAAGTCACACAACTTGGTGTTCTCAGCAGAGTTTATTTTGCCAAAAGTGGGCAAGCCAAAAACAGTAGCAACAGCAACATGAACTAATTTTTTTGTGTTTTTGATAAGAGAAAGTTGTTGGGCACGCAGAGATAAAACAAAACCTTTTTCCTCTAACATGGTGATCCCAAGATCTAGCCGAGGTAGAAGGCCACGAGGTTTACCACTAGACGCACAGTTGCGGATTACTGATGAAACACGTCAGTTGATGCAGTGCAGTCCTCACGATTCGATCGTCTTGGTGCTGATCGTACATCACCTCTACTAGTATCCACACGTACAAGGAGGAGCACCGGCGATGAACTGCTAGGTTCGGTACGATGGTAGGACTGTTGTGGAGCTAGGGTTTCCAACACACTGAATGACCTAACTGAACAACGATTAACCTTTCTGGGTTACGGTGCTCCACTATATATAGGGAGTGAACGTGGGCTCTGGTCGCGCGGCCCATTCACTAAAGCCCATATAATATTAGTCCCTGTGAGTCCGACTCACTGACTCAGTCCAAATCAGGCTCGGGTCCAACCCAACCAGATTTCCAGTTCAGATCCAATCCGAACTTGCTCCCGCTCTTAAGTGTGTGACCCCGTAGGCTCATGGCTACTTGGACATGATTAGAGTCCGACTCTCAATCGATCAGTCGGTAGCGTCTCCTAGCAGAACATGCCGACTCCCAAGTACCCAAGAGTCATGACGACTTGCCTTTCCAATGCGACTTACGTCCCTTTTGCCTCACGATATGCCTTGTCAGACTATAGGCGAATATATGTCATCCCTTAAATAGTCCGACTCTCTTCTCGGTCCGAGATAAGTGATTCACCCGACTAACTCTTAGTCGATCGCCTCGGTTAACACTTAACCGAGTCGTGCATGGCCATGCTTTCCGAATCATATCATCCGAGAGGGCCCAGAGAATATCTCTCCGAGTGGAGGGGCAAAATCCCATCTTGGTTATTCACATCACGCAGCTTGATTCTGAGTCAACTCGAACTCTGCCTTTATGACTGCCCAGTTACGGATCAACGTTTGACAGAACCTAAGTCGGTGATCCTCAACTCGGACTATGCATCAACCTCAGGTCTAAGGATTACATTGATTGAGATATACAAATGACAACTTGTCGTTGTACCTCAATATGGGTCAATCCGAATCGCTAAACTCTTTAGACGAATCCGTGTAAGTTGGAATAGCATCTCCATGCCCATGACAAGTGGAACCGAGTCATCAAGCCTACTTTCACATTGGTCTAAGTTGTGTGTCCAACACATCCTCAATGACCAAGGATATTTAGTGCAAACAACATGAATGTATAGTTCCACAACCGAATCACATATTCAATGATATACATCAGATGCTCATACAAGGGAAACTTAATAAATTTATGAATACAATGGGAAATATCATCATCCATGATTGCCTCTAGGGCATATGCCCAACAGTCTCCCACTTGCACTAGAGTCAATCTTCCAACATCACATGTCTAAGCATCTAATTCCCATGGCTCTCAGGTGCGCCTCATGCTTTGGATGTGGTAACGGCAACGGATCTGCAATATTTGCATCTGTGTGTACCTTGCATAACTTGATATCACCCTGATCCACGAACTGGCGAATCAGGTGGTACCGCATGAGTATGTGCTTGTTCTTCTGGTGTTGTCTAGGTTCCTTGGCTTGTGCAATATCACCATTGTTGTCACAATACACGTCTAATGGATTGGACGAACCCTGAACCACACCAAGATCCATGAAGAAATTCCTCATCCAAACAGCTTCCTTTGCTGCCTCCAAGGCGGCAATATACTCAGCCTCTGTTGTAGATGCAGACACAGTCTCTTGCTTGGAACTCTTCCAGCTCACAACACCTCCATTTATAATAAACACGTATCCAGATTGCGAACGAGAATCATCAGAGTCGGTAAGATAACTCGCATCCGTGTAACCCGTTACACTGAGTTCATCTTCACCACCATAAACCAAGAACATATCCTTAGTCCTTCTCAAGTACTTTAGGATATTTTTAGCCGTTGTCCAGTGGATTTCTCCAGGATTATCCTGGTATCTGCTCACAACACTAAGAGCATAGGAAACATCCGGGCTAGTACAAATCATGGCGTACATGATGGATCCGACTGCAGAAGCATACGAAATCGCACTCATCCAACTTCGCTCATCAGTTGTCGAAGGACACTGAGTCTTGCTAAGTTTTACACCATGGGACATCGGTAAGAACCCCTTCTTAGACGATTACATGTTGAACTTCTTCAACACTTTGTCCAAATAAGTACTCTGACTCAATCCAATGAACCGTCTTGATCTATCTCTATAGATCCAGATTCCGAGGATATATGTTGCCTCACCCAAGTCTTTCATTGAGAAACTCCTTTCCAATGATTCCTTGGTTTCTTGCAACATCTGGACATCATTTCCAATCAATAATATGTCATCCACATATAAGGTTAGAAAGTTTACTTTGCTCCCACTAAACTTCTTGTATAAACAAGAATCATGATCACTCTTGATGAAGCCAAACGATTTGACTACCTCATCAAAGCGAATATTCCAACTCCAAGATGCTTGCTTCAACCCATAAATGGATTTCTGAAGTTTGCACACATTGTCAGCATTAGACGGATCGACAAAACCCTCAGGCTGTATCATATACACGTCCTCGGTTAAATTTCCGTTAAGGAAAGCCGTTTTGACATCCATCTGCCATATCTCATAGTCGAAATAGGCTGCTATCGCTAACATGATCCGAACTGATTTAAGCATCGTTACGGGCGAGAAAGTCTCGTCGTAATCAACTCCTTGAACTTGTCGGAACCCCTTCGCGACAAGGCGTGCTTTATAGACAGAAACATTTCTGATGTATCACACATGATACAGGAGCTATCCCATAATCAAAATGACAAGGCAAGCAGACAATGAGCATCTCAGCAATATTCATATTTACCATGGGAAAATGGTGTTTTTTCTATCTTTCCTCTTTTCAACATGTCTCCTTTTTTCTCAGTCTTTATCTCTTTTTTTTATAAAATGAATGCTTCATAGATTGCTCACTATGGTGATGCTACAAGTTTTCACCATGATTAGGCATGGCTTAGGCTAGCGGCCCAAGTGTTTCTCTAACACACGTACATAACTCCATGGACTTACAAGATCCCCTTTCATTTCACACCGACGACATCCATAAACAAAAGAGCATGATATCAACTGGGTATAATGTACAAGTGCAATGTTGAAAGCGTTCCCTGTGACAACACGATTCTGCTAATTCCAGCGTATAAGTGCAGGCATATACAACATAGATGACACAATGGTTCAAGTTTATTAGGGGCAACAAAAATAAAGTGTGCCATCAAGTTTGTGAGAGCTTTAACCACTAAGTTTTCACATAACAAAGAGACTTTTTAATTGGAAGGTAGATCAAAACAAGAATATACTTGGAATGGTGTAACAAACCATGCATAGGAATTTATAGTGGACACTTTGGAATAACTTGGTTTCTTGGGAGTTGGATGCATGAGTAGAGCTTACTCATACAAGTGGAGGCTAGCAAAAGACTTGGAGCGACCAACTAAGAGAGCAATAATGGTCATCATCATGCAGAGCGACAAAACATTACTAATCAAAGCATAAAGTGGTACTACAAGTCAAGGACTAAATGATCATAGAGGCTATGGTGACTTGTTCATAGTCTAACATGGTGTGAGCATGTGCCAAGTCAACCCAAACAAAGCATCAAAGGAGAATACCACAATACTATGCTTTTGTATGCTAAAACAACGCATGATTCCTTCAAGGCACATTAAGCAATCCTAATTGTTTGGAACAAGTCATGCTACAACAATAATCACTAAGCATAAGGTCAAAACAACATCTAGCATGACATGATAAGTCTAAATCACAGTCAAAGAAGCTCCTCTTGTACTATTTAAGCAAGAACTTTCTACTCCTTTCCAACACCAATCAACTTATTTGAAACAACATAGGGAGAACGGGGGTCGAAACTACTTTATTCAAGAAAAATAAGCAAACAAAAACCAAAAACAAAAACTAAGACGCTCCAAGAACAACTATGCATGAAACAATAAAAAGCGAAGTGTCTAGAAACACCTAGGATTTTTATTGATGAAGAAGGAGATGCCTTGGGAATCCCCAAGCTTTGACACTTATACGTCTTGAATATTTATTGGGGTGACACGGGGTGGCATCCCCAAGCTCGAGCTTTTGTCCATTCTTTATCTCATTACATCATTTTTTCTCTACACCTGAAAATTTTCCTTCATACAAAACTTTACACAATCTTCATTAGCAACATTAGTGTATTCAAAAGATAATAGACCCTTGGGTTTTAGATTTAGAACAGCAAACTTTCATTAAAAACACGAGCTACTGTAGCAATTCCCTCAAAAATCTCAATTTCCCAAAAAGAACTCAAAAAGGAATCAGTAAGAAGCAAATGCAAATAATGCCAGAAATCTATCAAAATAGACCAGCAGGTAGAAACCGATTTTTTTAAAGACCTACTGTTGCTCAAATCAAAAAGTGTTGAACTAACGAAAGTTAGCTAACAACCTGGGAGATTTATTCAGAAAATATAAAATCAATCCGACTTACAGAGATTTTACACGAATTTTTACAGTGGAGCACAAAAATTTGTTTCGGGACAACAACTCCCCAAATCTTATTTCCCTCTCATTAGAGGTTATTCTTGGCACAAAAAGCAAATAAAAAGGATAAAGAGAGGTAATTACAGAGGTAATAACTTCAAAGACTCAAGAAAACTTTTGGGTTATCTCCCAATAAGTACTTTTCTTTAACGCCTTTAAGTTAGGCACAAGAAGCAAGAATCAAGTATTTTCAAATGAAGAAGCATTAACATCAAACCTTGATTTCAAAGGAGGAGCAAAAAGAAACTTCTCTCTCCTCATAGGGAAGTATTCAATACCTTTCTTGAATGGAAATTGATATTTAATGGTGCCTTCTTTCATATCAATGATGGCACCAACAGTTCTAAGAAAAGGTCTTACCAAAGTATTAGGACAAGAATCATTGTATTCAACATCCAAAACATAGAAATCAATAGGGACATAAGCATTGTTAACCATAATAAGAACATCATTAACACTCCCCATGAGTTTCTTTTTAGCATTATCATTAAGTGGGACATCCAAATAGCAATCTTCCAAAGGTGGCAAATCAAGCATTTCATAAATCTTTCTAGGCATAATGGAGACACTGGAACCAAGGTCACATGAAGCTTTGAGATCAAAGTCATTCACTTGCATATTAATGATGGGTTCCCAACTATCTTCTACTTTCCTAGGAATAGAGGCTTTGTGTTTCAACTTTTCTTCCTTAATTTTAATAAGAGCATCTGTAATGTGTTTTGTGAAAGCTACATTCATATCACTAGCATCAGGACTTCTAGGAAGCTTTTGTAGGAACATAATCACTTCAGAAATATTGCAACCATCAAGATCAAAATCAAACTTAGCATCACTAGTAGTAGACTCATTGGGTTTAGGCATTGTGGTAGGAGGAATAGGGACTTCTTGTGGTTTTGTGGCATCCATATTGGTGGTGGTGATAGTGCACACACTACTGTTTCTAGCAATTTCAGGTTCTCTTTCCCACTTAGCATGTAGTTGGGCTAACAGTTTAACATTTTCATCAATAGTAACTTGTATGACATGAGTAGCAGCAAAGGTACTTTCCAAAGTTTCAGGTTTAGCAGCCATTTTATTAATCAAAGAGGGTTGTGCTTTAGACAAAGAGGAAATATTTTTCTCAACATTCAAAAGCTTTTCCTCCACAGTCTTGTTGAAAGTGGTTTGTTTACTAATAAAGTCTTTGAGCATGACTTCAAGTTCAGAGGGAGCACTTCTAGTATTGTTGTAGGAGTTTCCATAGGTATTGCCATTATTAGGAGGATAAGGCATATAATTGTTGTTACTACCAAAATTATTCCTATAGGCATTGTTGTTTAAATTATTGTTTCTAATGAAGTTCACATCAACTTGCTCTTCTTGAGCAACCAAAGAGGCTAAGGGAACATTATTAGGATCTATAGGAGCTTTTTCATTAACAAGCATAGCCATGATAACATCAATCTTATCACTCAAAGAAGAGGTTTCTTTAATAGAATTTACCTTCTTACCATGTGGAGCTCTCTGAGTGTGTCATTTAGAATAGTTAACCATCATATTATCAAGGAGCTTTGTTGCAGCACCCAAGGTAATGGTCGTAAAGGTAACTCCAGCAGCTGGATCCAATAGGTTTCTTGAGGAGAAGTTTAAACCTGCATAAAAAGTCTGGATAATCATCCAAGCAGTCAGTCCATGAGTGGGACAATTCTTAACCAAAGATTTCATTCTTTCCCAAGTTTGAGCAACATGTTCATTATCAAGTTGTTTAAATTTAATTATTTCACTTCTCATAGATATAATCTTAGCAGGAGGATCGTATTTTTCCAATAAAAGCATCTTTGCACTTAATCCAAGAATTAATACTATTTCTAGGCAAGGATAGCAATCATTCTTTAGCTTTTCCTCTCAAGGAGAAGGGAAACAACTTGAGCTTAATAATATCTCTATCTACATACTTATATTTTTGCATCTCACAAATTTCAACAAAGTTATTGAGGTGGGCAGCAGCATCATCAGAACTAGCACCAGAAAATTGCTCTTTCATAACAAGATTCAACAAAGCAGGCTTAGTTTCATAAATGGTAGCATCAGGAGTAGGTGGACCAATAGGTGTACTTAGGAAATCATTGTTGTTTGTGCTAGTGAAGTCACACAACTTGGTGTTCTCAGCAGAGTTCATTTTGGCAAAAGTGGAGCAAGCCAACAGCAATAGCAACTAGAGCATGAACTATTTTTTTTGTGTTTCTATAAGAGAAAGGAAACCAAACTAAACTAATTTTTTTGTGATTTTTGATAAAAATAGGCAAACAAAACCAAGCAAAAGAAACTAAGCAAAACAAAAACAAAAACAAAGTAAAAAGAAAGGTTGTGAAGGACTCTCCTTGTGAAGCCGTCCTTAGCCTCCCCGGCAACGGCGCCAGAAAAGCTTGATGATGGCTCAGATCACTGTAGAGCTTCGTCGGGAAACCCCAAGAGGAAGGTATGATGAGCACAACAATAAGTTTTCCCTCAGAAAGAAACCAAGGTTATAGAACCAGTAGGAGAAAGTAAACGACTAAAAGGTGTTGCTAGCAACTTGGAAACCTGCACAACACAAACTCAAGACTTTGCCCCAACGAATAGTTCGGTTGTCAATCTCACCGGTTTGCTGAAAACAAAGGATGAACTGTATGGTGTGGAAGGTAATAGTGGTTTGCAGAAAGTAAACAGTAACAGTGGAAGATGTATCAATGGTAAAGATTGGAGCGAGGTCCATAGTTCGCTAGAGGTGTTCTCCTTAAGATAAACAAACATGGCATGCTGGGTAAACAAATTACAGCAGGGCAATTGACAGGACTGAGCAAGGCATAACAATGCAATACTAGACATTCATGATCCTATGAGATTTGATTGGGAAATACAACAAGACACATAGACCGCCATCCAACTGCATCTATGACTACTAATCCACCTTCAGGTTATCATCTGAACCCCCTCCAGTATTAAGTTGCAAGCAACGAATAAATGCTTTAAGCAAAGTGTGTAAGGTAAACAATCCACTTGTTCCATGAACAAGAGACCGTTGTTCCCCCTAGTAGCAACAACACATCTACAACCTTAGAGATTTTTGTCACTTCCCTTAGATTAAATAGAGACATGAACCCACTATCGAGCATAAATAATCCCTCTTGGAGTCACTAGCATCTACTTGGCCAAGATAGCTACTAGAAACGGAGAGCATGCAAGATCACAAACAACATAGACATGATAGAATCAATAAGACAAAACCATTAATCAATCTGACATGGTAATCTCAATATCCATCGGATCCCCACAAACACAACATGCATGATTACAAATAGATGATCTTGATCATGAATGGAGCTCACAAGATCTAAGCATGGTAGCACAAAGGAGGAGAGACAACCATCTAGCTACTACGTGGACCCGTAGTCCAAGGGGGAACTACTCACGCTTTATACCAGAGGCTGGCATGGTAATGAAGAAGGTCTCCAGGATGATCTCCCCTCCGGCAGGGTGCCGGGAAGAGCTTTAGATCCCCCATATAGGGACGATGGTGGCGGCGGCTACGGACTGTTTCGTGGAAGATTGATCGGGTACTTTGGGTTTTCGGGGGCTTCTTATAGGCGAAGAGGCAAGGCAGGGGGACACCCAGGGTGGCCGCACCCCCCAGGCGCGGGCCCATCCTGGCCGCGCGGCCAGGGGGTGTGGCTCTCCTCCGTCTCGTACTATGGCTCCGTGTTCCCCACGGTAAAATATTAACTTTGGCTTTTGTCCCATCCAATTCCGAGAATATTGATTTTCTGCCTTTTCTGGAACCAAAAACAGAAGAAAATATGCAACTGGCATTGTGGCATCTTGTTAATAGGTTAGTACCAGAGAACATATAAAAATACCTCAAAGTGAAGACAAAGCAAAGCAAAGTAGATACTAAACAATCATGAAACATCAAAAATTATAGATACATTTACAACGTATCAGCCCGCCAGCCTGCCCAAAGTCAACATTGCGTCACATCGGGCATGACGAGAGACACTGTAGCCATGCTGCTGCAGAGGTACTGTTCACCAATAGTGTGACACTGTTTAATCCGGCTGCAGAGACACTGTTCACTAACGGTGTGACACTGTTCACCGCATCACCCCATGACATCTTCTACAATGTAGTTAGGCCGGTTGGGACCACCTTGTCCCCTGGGCACCCCTTTATAAGGTGCACCAGGGAGCCTCTCCCGGCTTCAGCTCATACGCTCGTTCTCACTTGGGCTCTCTCCTCTCCCTCTAGCTTAGCTCCATTGCTACACATCCCAAGGAGCACCACTATAGTTCTCATATAGTCCAGACATGCAGAAGTAGGGGTTTTACCTCACCACGAGGACCCCGAACCTAGGTATACCGTTGTGTTTGTGTGTGCCCAATCCCATTCCGACATTGTTGTCATGCCATATGCTCCCAAACTAGTTTTTCCATCGAACAAGGCGACGACACTAGGAAGGGAAATAATGGTGATTGCAAGATTTTGAGCAAACTAACAGGAGTATGTGGAGCACATAGTGTTGGGACACTGGTAGTGCAGTGATTGCATAAATTATATTTCTATACGACACATCACCATGATCTATGATTAAAATATTAGCCATGAGTTTGCTTGTGGTGTTTCTTGGGTATGATTTTTATGTTGGATGACATGTATTTATGACATTTCATATCATTTAGTGCTAATATTTTCCATTTCCATCAACATTTTTTTGAATTTTATTTAAATTGTGTCATTTGGAATTGTGAATTTGCATATGGTCAATCCTAGGCATGGAATTATTAGTGTTTGAATGTTGTGTGTTGAAGTTGTGATATACATAGAGTACATGTTGAGGAAAAATAAGGGAAGAGTTTTAGAAGGGATACTATTGGAACTGGATGATGTTTTTAGGTGCTAGGCGATTGAGCATCCCCTAAAAGAATTTTAAGGCCCTCTTTAAGGCTACCACAAGAGATATTCTTGCTTTCATTCATAATTTCCTCTCCCTTGACATTTACAATATCAAACAAAAAAACTAGAGGTTGAGAGTGTGAGATCTTACAAAAATCATGGTGTGAGAACTCCTTGATATCCTTTATATGCTAGGGGAACCATGGTACAAAAATTAACACAAAGAAATATATGTAAAAAGTAACAAGGACATATAAAGTACGATGTTGTTGGGAAAATGACATTTTTTATAGTTGCGAAAAAAATTGAATTGCAAAATGAAAGGCATAGATCTACACAATCCTATTTCAAGGATCACAGAGATATCAAGTTAGTTTTACAGTTGTCGATTCCACGTGCAATGTTGCTAGGGAAATGGCATTTTCCATACTCACAACAACTTTTTGAGTTGCAAAACGAATGCATAGATCTGCCCAATATACACATCCCTATTTCAGGGAGAATGAGAGATCATGTTAGTTTCGCGGTTATCGCATTATGTTGAACTTATTTTATAAATCACGGTGGAAAAGTAGCAATAGGAAGATGTGTGTCGGCATGGAAAATCTCGTTATATCTTGGAAATACAAACTTCCACACATCATATGGTATATCTATTTATATTTCCATGATTATGAACTCTTTCCATATGAACTATACCCAAAAAGGCATAGTAAAACAATAAAATATGTATAAGATTGGCTCAACCACAATGCAATCTTAGTCTATTGTAATGGAAAAACACAACTTCACTAGGATTTATGGAAACATGATAAATTTGCTCGAATGAGAATGTGCCGCCTTTTAGTCTAGAGAAGCCTACTGTGATAAAGAAAATCATATAGTGTGGTATGGAAGTGGCATGCATCCGCTCGTAAAACTCCATAGGGTATATGAAATGACTTTTTAAAAGAACTTTCATATATATGAAATTTTGTCTCGATAGTTACTGAAAAATATTTTCACTTAAAGCAACATAGATGCCTTACTGAAGCTACAAAACACCTCAGACTAACTAAATTTTATAGACTGCACAATATGACTCCTTTGTTCTAAGATAATTAAACTTCTAGGACTATCCTAAGTCAATCTACTTTTATTTAGACCGTGTCTATAGAAAATATACTACTCCTACTTCAAAAAACCAATTTAGTTTTACTAGATTTCGTTATAAAATATACTATTTGCATATTTTCTCCGGTCCATATTAATTGATTTGAATTTATCAAAATTTGAATGAATCTATATACTAAATAGTGTCTAGATTCAATCAAATCTAGACAAATTTGAGTCAATTAATATGGGTCGGAGGGAGTACTAGATATAGATTTGAGAGGTAGATATTAGCATCCCAACCCCAAAAGAAAGAAAAGACTGACATAGTATCAACAAACCCTTAAAAATGTATCTAAAAAAACCCTTAAAATGTAAAAATCACACGGGACAACCAACACAAACAATACTGTTTGTGGTTTCCACGGTTGTTGAGTTTCCATACTCGTATCAATCTTCAAACACACAAAAGTAGCATCGGGAAGCAGGATGAGCAGGTGCAGCGCATCACACGCCAGGATGGCCTACCCAAGCACTCCCTCCCTCTCCTCTTTCTCCTGGTCAAGTCTGGCTCCAAACCTCTGCCTCACATGTCCATGCATCCAGCCAGCAGCAGGTGCACTGCATCCGGCCTCCCCTGTCGCTTTCACCAAGGATTTCTTTTTCCTAAAGAAAAGATCCTCCGTATTTAAATTCTGTTATGGATCTAATCATGATGTGCAAGGAAGTGGTACTAGTAGCAGTCTTCGTCTTTCGAATGCATGGTTGGATTTCAGTATTACTGAAATGAGAAAGCGATTATGGGAGCAAACATATGGTATTGTTGATGTAGGTGACTACGGAAACATTGATCCGAGTTCAGAAAAGAAAAAAACATCGATCTTTAGCTGATATTAGCTGAACCTAATCATCCAACAGAAGCGTGCAACTTGACTAAAAATATATCGAAATAGCAAGAAAATCTTGAGCTGTTTTTTATATGTTCATTAAAAAAAGATGCTTGCCTAATGAACTTTGCTCGGATAAACCTAAACATGTGCAACTTGAAACACCAATCTTTTTGTTTTTTGCAAGTTGAAACACCGGATTTGTATCAAACAGTGTGAAAATCTTGAAGGATCATACACATGTTTTTTATATGTGAACAAAATCTTGCACAGAATCCTACTAAACAAGGGGATTAGGACAAAAGGCATCAGTACACCACCACGTACATAGACTACTAGTAGTACTACCGTATTTTTTTAGCGAAGTTCCAAGTTGCAGCGATTAACGGCGGGGTGTCGCGTCTCCCCTTTCACATCCAACAGAAACCAAAAGGACGCTTTTTTCTGGTCACTTGCAGCTCCCGAGACATCCCCTCCGGTCCGGTCCGGTCCATCCTCTCTCTCCGCATTCCCCAACAATCGCGGCAGGCGGCAGCTGCGGCACAGGAGCGCCGAGCAGCAGATCGAATCGCCGCTCGTCTCAGGTCAACACGTGAGCAGCTCTTGCTTCGGTTGGTGGTTTCTTGCTGCCCCCGCCGTGGTGCTGTTCTTAGTTCCGGCGATCGGCGCGGTTTCTTGCGCTGCTGGGCGAGTAGCTAGAAGAGAGCTGCCTCCCTTTTCCCTGCTGTCGTTGCGGTGGATTCTTCTTCTTGCCGCGTGGTCTCGGTCTGGTCAAGCCGGGCTCGCCGCCGCTCCGGCCGGCTCCCGAAGTCGCGGCACCGCGGGCAGGCAAGGCGTGCAGCGGCAGACCATACCGGAGCAGAGTAGAGCGGGCAAATCAAAGAGATAAGCTCAAGTCTTTTCCTCGGGTAATTTCTCAGCCTCAAGCTATTCCTTGAATCCCAAATTATTTGACAAGTAGGTGGCCAGCCCGCTGTGATATGTATCCATTTCAATTTGGGTTGGCAGGTAAGGGTTTGTGACAAGTAGGTGGCAATGATTTCTCAGCTTCTCAAATCTCAGTTTAGGTTCCATGAAAAAAAAAAATCCTCAATCTAGGTTCCATGAAAAAAAAAATCCTCAATCTAGGTTCAAGTAATCTGACATTGATTTGGGTGTTCCATGGATGGTTCAGTGTTAGATTCACTAGTGTCTTTACCGAGAGGTGAAAGTTAGTGCTGTTCTTTTGATGACATTACTTGATGATTCCTGTTAGCAATGGACATGGACGCCCAGGAGGTTAGGGGTTTCCTCTTCTGAATCTTTATCATCAAAGCTTGGAAATTTAATGTAGGTTATTCTGCGCTGTGGGAGGCAAGGAGAATGGTGATCGTGCACTAGAACTTGCTAGAATTTTTGGCATAGTATTGCATTTATATGTCGATGCGATTGCTAATCTTACAAATGACTGATGTTCTCTTTCCATGCTGTGTTGATCTTGAAGGTTTCTTTAATGTGTAGCCAACTAGAGACTGTCGTATGCAAATTTTATTGATGCATGTATGGTTTGGGCGGTCTTACATATTATAGCTGCAGTTTAGAAACTGCTTTCTTTTCATGGTTTTGTGGAGCATTTCTTAATCAATTCAAGTAAACTTCCCGCAAAAAAAAACAAGTTAAGTAAACAGTTTGATGTTATGTCGTCACAGGTGGGACTGTGGTACTGCTTTTGCTAGATGGACGGATGCGATTGCATCGAGCCACTATGGCAGGCAGATGATCTTCTTGTAAAGTATCAGTACATATCTGACTTCTTTATTGCGATTGCGTACTTCTCGATCCCTTTGGAGCTCATATACTTTGTCAAGAAGTCGTCGTTCTTCCCTTACCGGTGGGTTCTCATACAGTTTGGCGCCTTCATTGTTCTTTGTGGGGCAACTCACCTGATAAACTTGTGGACTTTCGGCACGTATACCAAGACCATAGCGGTGGTAATGACAGTGTCAAAAGTCGCGACAGCAGTTGTTTCATGCATAACGGCATTGATGCTTGTGCACATAATTCCTGATTTGTTGAGCGTGAAATTGAGAGAGAGGTATCTGAAGGATAAGACTGAGGAGCTTGACAAAGAGATGGGGATTATAAAAACACAGGAGGAGACAGGGAGACATGTCCACATGCTAACACATGAGATAAGGAGTACACTTGACAGGCACACAATTTTGAGAACTACGCTTGTTGAGTTGGGAAGGACTCTTGGTTTAGCGGAATGCGCCCTTTGGATGCCATCCCGCTCTGGAACAGCCCTTCACCTGTCCCATACAATCCATAACAGCACTCCTCTTGGCTTAGTTGTTCCTACCAATCTTCCGGTTGTTTCGAAGGTTTTTAATAGTAACCGTGCAGAAAGCATCCCACATACTTCCCCATTGGCTTCAATAAAAGCTGGCACAAGTAGGTATGCGCCGCCAGAAGTCGTAGCTGTCCGTGTTCCACTGCTGCACCTTACAAATTTTGAAATAAATGATTGGCCTGAGCTATCTGCAAAAAGCTTCGCAGTAATGGTTTTGATGCTGCCTCCTGGCAGTGCAAGAAAATGGCGAACCCATGAACTGGAGCTTGTTGAAGTTGTTACTGATCAGGTGATTATCATTTTCATATCTGTTCACTCTTCTATACATGTAATCAGAAATCACCTGCGTGATTGTCTTGTAACCTATGGCTGGCGTCTAGTGTTATCAGGTTTAGAATCCTATATATAATGCTGCTTCTGTATCTTTCTTTGGTCTACTTTGTGCAAGTTTTCCTTAATGATTCATGGATAAATGTGTATTTTTTCTTTTATTTTGTAGATAGTTCGTTAAATGAAACTGCAATTTACTAAGCTAGCAAATCATTTTATTATGGTTTGAATCGCGAAACAATTTTTTTTCTGGAAGTCATGTTGTGTTAGTTTGGCTTATTGTTGACAAGCTCTGTAAAAGCCATTCAGCACTTGTATGCATCCTTGACTTTAACATTGGAAGTAGTTCTGTTGTCATTATTGACACTTTCGCTTGTTTATTAAAGAAATGTGCCATGTAGAACCAGCTAATTTTGCCACTGGATGTGCATTATGCTACATTCCCTGTAAGCTTCTCTACAAGTTCAGTTCGTAGTATCTACCTGCCTGGGCATGAATGATCATATCACCTGATTTGATTGTGTTTGTGTGGTATGCCCTTTAGTTGCTTTTAAGCATCTTTTCAGTTCACTTGTGCTACGACTATAAAAATG
Organism: Avena sativa; assembly: GCA_916181665.1. Taxonomy (NCBI): domain Eukaryota; kingdom Viridiplantae; phylum Streptophyta; class Magnoliopsida; order Poales; family Poaceae; genus Avena; species Avena sativa. Next base: position 41,344,830 of record OV702285.1, on the reverse strand, counting down.
TTCTTGTTATTAATTTTACTGTTTAACATTTTCTGTTAGCACTTGGCTTTTAATGCTGCTGTCTTTCTTCTGATGTACTACGTAGATTGCACTACTTTTCATGCCTTATTTTATTATAAAGATCATGACCGTGTTTGCTCATTTTTCTCATTTAGGTGGCAGTTGCACTGTCTCATGCTGCCATTTTGGAAGAGTCCATGAGGGCCCGTGATCTGCTAATGGAGCAAAATATTGCCCTTGATGCGGCACGTCGAGAGGCAGAAATGGCTATATGTGCTCGTAACGATTTTCTTGCTGTGATGAACCATGAAATGCGGACTCCTATGAAAGCAATTGTTTCTTTATCCTCCCTCCTTTTGGAAACAACTCTTACGTCTGAACAACGCCTAATGATCGAGACTGTACTTAAGAGTAGTGATTTTCTAGCAACTCTTACAAACGATGTTTTGGATATTACCAAGCTCGGAAATGGGAGCCTTGAGCTAGATATTGCTCCTTTTAACCTGCATGCCACCTTTACGGATGTAAGTTCCCTGACAGATGTTTTATGACTTGAACTTTGCTATTCTGTTGCCTGAAAAGAGGGGGAGGGGTAATTTGGTGTAGCATTTTGGGTCAACTCATTAGTTCATCTTGTAGGTGGTTAATTTGATTAAGCCAGTGGCTGCATGCAAAAAGCTCTCAGTAATGGTCTCCTTGGCTCCAGAGTTGCCTGCATGTGCAATCGGTGATCGCAAGCGATTGATGCAAGTAATGCTAAATATTGCTGGCAACTCCATTAAGTTCACAAAAGAGGGTCACATTTCTATTTCAGCTTCCATAGCCAGGCCAGATTCTTTGAGGGACCCATATGCTCCTAACTTACATCAAGTTCCCTCTGATGGGTCTTTCTACTTGGTTGTTCAGGTTTGCTTTTGGACATTCACTCGCTCATTTTCTCTTAATTCCTCAATCTGCCAAGTGTTGGTACAAATACGCTATGCATGACACCATTAATTCTTAATGTTGCTTGGCAAAGCCTGGTCAGTTAATGTAGCAGTGTTCATTAGTTAGCAGTATTCCTAAATGTAGACATTAGCGTTCCAGAGAGACGATTGAGGTGAACAATGTGATATCCTGAAGATAAAAAGAATGATCTGGACACTGATTGATAGTTTATTCACATTCTTTTGGCAAAACAAAGGATTTATGTGTGCATACCGCAAAGCGTAAATATCATCTTTGAGTAAAACTAGAAAATTCCAAGGGGGAGATGATTCTAGCTTATTTGCGTCTGCCCATAGGAATTGAGATTCTTATTTGATGCTATGCGGTTGATGTGAGCGTGTCCGCATTGCCCATGACTACTGGACAAATTAAGTAAGGAGCAAAAATACCAAACTAGCACAGGGTCATAATTAACAGAAGGCCTGACTGTCATATTCTCCTGTAGGTGAAAGACACTGGATGTGGGATCATACCAGAGGATATGGCTCACACCTTCAGTAAATTTGCGCACAGCAAGAACGCAACAACGAAATCTCACAACGGCAGCGGGTTGGGCCTGGCCCTCTCTAGAAGGTACTATAAAATTTCTGCACATTACCGTTTCACCCTAAAACCGTCTTATCACCGCGCTCATCACTCTACTCTCTCTCCGGTTCCACCAGATTCGTCGGCCTAATGCAGGGTGACATCTGGCTCGAAAGCGAAGGCAAAGGCAAGGGCTGTGCCGCCACGTTCTTCGTGAGACTCGGCACGCCCAGGAAACCGAACGCGAATCACCGAAGAATGATGCAACCAAGCCAAGGAGGTAGAGGCTCCCCCGGTGGCGCCGATGCTCACAGCATATCGATAATGGACGGCGACGCAGGGGTCCCTAGGGCCCGGTACCAGTCGATCGCGTGAGTGAGAAGCAGAAGCGTTGCAGGCAGGCAACCTCGGCTGACGGGATGCAGGTGGCAGGCCCGGTTTTGTGACCGGAATTGATAGCTCCTGATGGGTTGAGCTGTAGGGGGTGGTTGGGTGAGTCCGGAGTAGTGGCTTGCCCTTATTGGCGGCATGAGAGCAGTGTTATGCTGTACATGAAGGTCTTGTTAGGGAGGCAAAAGCTGATATTACATTTAGGAAAACACCAGTAGCGAAATCCCGTGAAATGCCAGTGAGCAGCGAGTGTATAATTCTTTAACATGAACCTGGAAGCATTGATCTTATACTGATGGCTCAGAAGACACCTGGCGTTTTGACAGATAGTTGCTTTCTCTTCTTTTGGTTTAAGTTGTTGCAGTATCTCCCTGTTGTTGCATTTTTAGTTCGCGCAGAAACATTAGGTTAATTCAGTTCCAGCGTCTTGAGAGCTCGCCTGTCCATAGCCAACCTGAGCCCATCCTCTACAAACCAAAGGCGCCATTGGAGCTCATCCCAATGACCTAACTGGTGTGAGAGCACATCAAAGGGGACAAGGGTGCGTTTTGGTTCCAAGATGTAAGATGGTTTCTCCGAAGTGAATTTCCGTATGGGTTTCTCCAAGCAAGAAATTGTGTAGACAGAACAAATGGTGAACACGGAATGACCATTCGCCATTTGCCAAGAGAAAATTTCAAGCTCAAACAGGGTGCAGCAAAACATTGTCTTCATGCTCGCAAACCCAAAACTGTTGACAGTGGTTCCCTTGCCAATAGGCTGTTATAGACAATGGTGAACCTTGTCTATCACAATGGTGAACCTTGCGAAATGTATCATTCCAAAACAAGAGGCCATAGGCTGTTATAGACAAAAAAGGAAAGCAAATTTTAACAAACTTCAAACTGGAGTATTTAACATGCTTAGACCGGGCTAATTGGAGAAGCATTGAAAGGTATCCTGCTGAAGAAATTTCAGAAGTGTTTTGGGGATTGATACATAAGGTGCAACAATTTCTCAGGGATATAACTTTACCCGTTCTTCCAACTTCGATTGGTTTACCAACTTTAGTGCATTACTTTCAAGCAACTTCAAGAAACCGGTTTTACGTTTGGCAAACACCATTGGAGCTCAACCTAGTGACCAAACTGCAGTTCACCAACTTTAGTGCATTACTTTCGAGCAACTTAAGAAACCGGTTTTACATTTGGCATTCGCCATTGGAGCTCAACCTACTGACCAAAATGCAATGATACTGAATAGAGGGTACAAGATGGGAGTTCTACGTTGGGCATGACCCTGACATTTTATTTTTAGCTGGGTATGGCCTGGAGCACTGGAGATTGGCAATACATGAGTGTGCAGGATGTATAACAAATGTTAACTTTTGGTCCCAGGACATCTATTTGTTAAGATACACATGATTATATCTGTTCTAGATACCAATGTAAATGTTAATTTTTTCAAGTTGTGGTGTACCAGTTCTAGATACCTATGTATCACATTTTAGTTAATACAAGCAAATTTAAAAAAATCTAGACATCTAATTCCTAAAAGAGGAAGTAAAGAGAATTTTCGCCACTGCATTTATCAAATTGTAAAATTTTAAGGCTCTAGTTCAACTGAAAAATCATATGAACATAGTAATGATGACACAGATCCACCACTTGACATCACAAGAGAAATTTTTGAGCCCAAATATGACGCAACAAAAAAGTGTCTTCATGCTCACAAACTCAAAACAGACGACAGCGATAAGAATCTTGCAAAATATCATTCCAACACGGTGGCAATAGGATGTGCTACTCTCAGTACAAAGTACTTTACTAATTACTGTCAATTGCTCAAACAGAACAACAGTCCCACGACAGCCACTAAGGGACACCAACTTAAACCTTGAAGCCACGGCTGTTCCTCCTACCACGAGCCTTCTCAAACTTCCTGCCCTTGGCACGCACATAGGGCTTGGTGTGGCTGTGTGGCACACCAGGAGCCTTGCCGAAGTGCCTCACTGCCTCACGGGCATTCTTGGGTCCCCTCAAGAGGATCTGCAGATGCATAGATTTGCCAATGAGAATCAATCCATACCAAGAGTTCAAAGTGAATACACACTACAAAGGAACAACACTGCACAAATAGTTGATTCGCTAACCAAATCTAAATACACATCCACTCAGACAGCCAAAATTAATTAACACCGTAAATCATGCTTTGAAACAGTATGCTCAGACATAACTATAACGCTTAGTCCATATCACAAACGACCCACAAAGGGAAGTTTTCATAGAGCTGGGATTATAGTGTATCATCACTGCATGATTAGACACCACATAAGCTGCAGTTTATTTACAAAATAATTAAGATCCTACTGGAATCAAAGATAATGAAGGTAAAATGTAGTGAGCTCAGATACAATAAGAGAAGTTCATATCACGACTACCCACAAAGGGAAGTCTCATAATGAGCTGGGTAATAGTATCATCATTGCAAAAATAGTCAGCACAAAATGCTACCACTAAAGCCAAACCAGAAACAGATAAAAATGCAAGTCAAAAAGGAAAAAAAATGGCACTATATACTCAGATATAACTATAACGTTTATCTGAGATCAAACAACCCACAGAGGGAAGTATTCATAGAGCTGGGATTATAGTGTATCATCATTGCATATTCAAAAAGGAATCTCAGTTTCCAAGTCAACTAATAACACTCTGGGACTCGGAAGTATGTCAACATGTTAAAACAGCAAAACAAACAGAACAAAAAATCTCAAGAGGGAGCTCAGATACAATGGATAAACTACATATCACGACAACCCACAGAGGGAAGTCTCATAATCAGCTGGGTATAAAAGAGTATCATCACTGCAAAATTCTGGACACTATGCTACTCCAGAACAATTCAACAATAAAAAGATTCAAGGTTTTGAAACTAAGAACAAAGAACTTTGCAAATTGTTCCCTCAGTAAAAATATATTACTCGTCAGATGGTATCAGTATTAGCATGGTTAGTGCATCATTGGGAACCTTTCAAGTGTCAAAACCATGAGATGTTCAACAATAAATGGTAGCTTTTCAAGTTGTAGGCGACCATGACATAAACCAAACTAATTGATTCATGGACTATCTGGGATACCGCTTAGCCAATGGGTTTGAAAATTTAAGATGAAAATAAATAACTGATGTGTCAGTAAAAATCTTCCACACTTTATCCTAAACTACAATGGTTGTGCTGAACCCAGCAATTGCACAGCGCAAGAGAAATCAGTAGTTCAGAAAGACAAAAAAAAAGCATACCGTGTTCTCCCCCATTGGAGCACGGAGAGCAAGCTGGTCAAATGTGAGGCACTCCCCACCAGCATTGACAATCCTTGCCCTCGCTGTCTCTGTGAACCTCAGGGCAGTAACCTTCATGGCAGGGATCTCTTGGATCCTCTTGTCATCTGTGATGGTACCAACAACCACGGCAATGTTCTTCTCCTCCTGTCACATATTAACAGTAACATGAGCATCCTTAGCTGGGACAGAATATAAAAGGCACCAAAGTAAGAACAATATATGAACTTAGACTTGCAAACAGTAAGCTAGTTTTGTAAACTAGACATGATAAGATTTGCATCACACCGCACATGACAGAGCAAGCAGGAAGTGCATGTTCTACTAGATTAGTAGGAGCGGACAGTTATTTTTTTATTGGACAGGGGCACAGCACAAGCATACCTTTCCCTTCATGAAGTTGGAGAGGCGGCGCATGGAGAGCGGCGGGCGGTTGGTCTTGCTCATGAAGAGCCTCTTGAGGATGACAGCATTGAACTTGCTCTTGGTCCTCCTCACCAGGAAACGGTAGAGCTGCACTCCACAAGTGACACAATATTCAAAACCCAGAACCAGACAGCACATATGATAGACAAAAGGTTGATCTACTCTATCCAATCTAACCTACAGCGCTGCATCCAAGAAATGGATGCGAAACAGGCCATCGCTGGCGACCAGGTGGGAATATAGGTAAGCTAATCACCATAGATGAAGCTAAGGCTAAGCAAATCACAGGGCATTCGACGAGCCAACGCAAGCACGAGAGAGATTTCACAGAGAGAAGGATCACCGCAAGAAGATATAGTGGTTCTCGAAGGGTTATACCTTGACGAGGAGCTTGAGGTACACATCGTCGGACTTGGGACAGGTGCGCTTGGTCCTCTTGTTCCTACCGCCGGCTTCGAGGTCGATACCCTGGGAAGCAAATCGGCGTTAGGGGCCGTACGTCGGATAGAGGAAACACGGCGGGATCTGGACGGAACGGAGGCCGGGATACTCACCATGGCTGCGGCGGCGGTAGGGTTCCTTCGCTGCTGCTTCTTCTTACCTCTTCCGCCTCCGGCTCGGGAAGGAGAGTGGCGGCGCGCGGAGGGCAAACTATATAGGGGGCGGAGGGAGAGGCGTTGTTGGGGATGCTAGGGTTTTGACACGTTTGGGCTTTTGGGCTGAGCGGTAGGCCTGTTGCTGGGCCCGAGAAATGGGGGCTCTGTTCTGTGGGCTTTTCTATGTTGGAGCCGGCTAAGAGCAAACGGTGGCTGCATAATAAGATTTTCATGTCTAATAAACTGTTTTTTAAGGGTTTAGGGCTAAAAATGGGTTTCGCCGTCTGTCCCAAAATACCAAAAGCCCTAAAAATTTCTAAGACAAGCCCAAAAAAAGGTCTCTCTTATGGCTGCCGCAAACGCCACGCAGCAGCCCAACTGTGCGCGCGCGATTTTCACCTTTCTGCCACGCAGCCGCCACTTCGCCGCTCGCCGCCACCAGATCAAGCCGATTCGGTCGTCGTCACACCCCCATCCCCCACACGAATTGACCTCTACGTCTCCCTACGCATGATGCCCTCCAATCGATTTCGGCCACGCCGCCGCCCATCGCCACCAGATCGAGCCGATTTGGCCGCCACTGTCCCCCTGCAGGAATCGGCTTCACCGCGCCTCGCCTCGTTGCTGCCACCCGCCATGCCGTCGCACCCGCAGTGTCACCGGCTATCGCGACGTGCGGGAGCGTTCGTCTGGCCACTACACTGTGTAGGTGACCATCGGCGGTGTGCGGCTCTGGCTCGGCACGTACGAGACCAAGGAGCGGGCCGCCCACGCCTTTGATGCCTCCGTGTGGGAGCACGACCTCCCCAAGGCCTTCCTCAACTTCACCGACATCGAGAACGTCGAGCAGGCCATTTTCGTCACCAATGTCACGGAGTCCCGCATCCGCAGTGGCCGTGACGAGCAGGAGCATCACCGTGTGCATTGCAGTCGTCGCCAAAGGCCGATGACGAGCTCATGTCGCAATTCGCGGAGGCTCACGGCAAGCACGTGGCAGTGAAGGAGGAGTTTTACACCAAGCTAGAGGTGGATAAGAAGAAGAAGAAGAAGAAGAAGAAGAAGAAGAGGGCAAAGGTGCGTCACCATCGGTGACGGGAAAACCATCCTCCAAGACATCCACGAGGGCATCTGCGGCCACCACGCAGGCAGCCACTCCCTGGTAGCCAAAGCTCTACGAGCAGGATTCTACTGGCCAACGGCCATGAGCGACGCAAAGGACATCGTCCGAAGATGCAAGGGGTGCCAAAGGTTCGCCGACAAACCACATGCACCCGGGTCAGAGCTCAAGCCCATACCTCTAGCCTGGCGCTTTGCTCAATAGGGCCTCGACATGATCGGCAAACTGCCAAAATCCTCGAAAGGGGGGCACGTCTACCTCCTGGTCGCAGTCGACAAATTCACCAAGTGGATCAAAGCCATGCCGGTCACTAACCAAAAGGGCAAGACTGCCATCAAGTTCTTTGAATCCATTGTCTACAGGTTCAGCGTACCGCATAGCATCATCATCGACAATGGATCAAACTTCATCTCCAAAGAATTCCAAGACTTCTGCGAAGGCCTCGGAATCAACATCACATACGCCTCTGTGGCGCATCCACAAACGAACGCGCAAGTGGAAAAGGCCAACGGCCTAATCGGCGCTGGCATCAAGAAGCGCCTCATGAGCCCACTCGAGCGACTCGCCGGAGCTTGGACGAAAGAGCTACCCTCCGTCCTATGGAGCTTGCGTACCACGCCAAACAGATCCACTGGCTACACGCCGTTCTTCATGGTGCACGGAGCCGAAGCCGTGTTACCAGCCGAAGTACGCCACCAGGCCCCCCGGGTCGTTGCTTATAGCGAAGCCGAATCCACGGCTGTGCTCGAAGACGCCGTCGACACACTCGACGAAGCACGAGACATAGCAGCAGCTCGATCAGCGGTGTACCAGCAGAGTCTCCGCAACTACCACAGCCGACGTCTGCGCCCAAGGTCCTTCGTCGAAGGAGACCTCGTCTTGCGACTCAAGCAAGAACGACCGAAGAAATTCGAGTCACCATGGGAAGGACCCTACATCATCATCGAAGTCATTCCAGGTGGCGCCTATCGCCTCAAGCATGTGGAGTCTGGAGTCGCACACTCCAACCCATGGAACATCGCACACTTGCGACGATTCTGCCCCTAGCTACCTACCCCTTTACTTTTAATAAGGCTTATCAGCCAAGGCTACTCAGCCGAACAATGTACTTCCTCCATTGCGATATAAATAAAGCTAAGTGTCTCACCCCAAAATTTCGTTTCACCTTTACTTCATACTACAAACGCACTCGGGGGCTCCCCCCACCTCACGATTTCATCGACTAAGGACAACACGTGTACACCTGAGTAGCTGACCACGTCAGGCTAACGAAAAGGACACGTATGCAAACAAAGCACTGCGTGCTCAAACAAAAAACAAATCTTTATAACAAACGGCATAACATGCCCAGTCAAAAATATACAAATTTTACATCTATCTCTTTTACAGGTACTACCTATTCTGAAGAAAAACCTGAGCGCGCTGCTCAAATAGATCTACGATCTCTTCGGCATACTGCCTTACAGCCACGTAATGCGGACGCATATTCCACACACCACCATCTGGTCGAGGGGGTGGCCCATACGCTATAGCGGACAGATCTACATCAGGGCGATGCAGCCTCATAAGGGACAAAGCAGCCTTCACTCCTGCGACGAGCTGGTGCCGCACCAATTCCTTAACACGATTCACGTTCCGAAACTTTGACAGAAGACCGGCAAGGGTTGTTGGCGCAGCATCCAGCGGAAACATTATATGTAGAACCGATGCGAGCGAAGTCTGCACCCGACGAAGCACCCACGATACTTGGTGAACGCGATCTTGCACCGTCGCAAGGACCATAGCACGGTCACGATCCATCCAGAAGAACCCACCGGCTTCCATGTCCTGCTGAGTCAAACAATTGACCCGAACAGCAACACGTTCCTTCTCCTCCCTTGGAGCAAGGTTAGCACCTGCAATATTCGCACAAAAGTAAGATGCAATGCCAGCAGGCGCATCCAAAGAATTGGGCAACAACTCGAAAAACTTACATTGAAGCTGCTCGGATAGTCGAAGCAATTCCGCCATCAAGTACTCCTCTCTGGCAGCACCGCGATCAGCCTTGGACTTCCAAACGTCGGCATGGCCATGCACCCCAAGCAACTCTTTCTCGAGACTACGAACGCGGTCTCGAAGAAAAGCAAGCTGCGATGAATCATCCAAAGATGGTCGCAGCCGCGGTGTAGGCGAGGTGTCAACGGGATCAGCACCCGAAGGACCCTAAATCAGCAGAAAGGCAAAGACATGAACATGCAGACAAAGAAGCACACAACTCAACAAATTCATTAAGTGCATCAAAAAGCCACTACGTGGCACAAGGATTTGTTCATCAACATAATTACAACAAAATAGACTACAACTATCCTACAGCTACAGCGCCTAAGATGCGGCACCCTGAGTAGCCTCGGAGCCGGATTGCCTCGCCTTGGCCTCCCCTGCTGCCGTAGCACGTACTCGGCCAGCAGATCAATCAGCTTCGACCCATAACGCTTACAGCGGGCAGAATAGGTAGCGAAGGCTACCTTGGATCCATCCGCAGTCGTCGGCATCCGGGAAGTGATCTGGGGCAGGTCCAGCTCTGCTCCAGCCGCCAAAGCCATCGCCAGCCCGACGGATGCGCCGATGCCCTTCTGCTTGCGCTTGTACGCCGCAGGTGCTTCGGCTGACAGCGCCTCCTCCAGAGCGTCAACATCATCAAGGGTCGTGCCCTTAGGGACAAGCTCCTTGTAGAAGCGCCCAAGGACCTCTTTGGCCTTGGCAAGCGAGTTGACGACGGTGCTGCAGCGATCTTCGACCGCTACAGTAGCATCATCCAGAGCACTTCCGTGCTCCAGAGCACCGCGGTCAAACTCGATGTCCGCGGCATCTGAGACAATAAAGACGAAGAATGAACGAAAGCATCGCAGAAGAAAGACAAGAAAACCAAAAAAGACGAAGGTAAAGAGACTCACCGAAACAGCCTTGGCAGCCGCCATAAGCTTGCCAGCCACCTCTCTTTCACGCGCAGTCGCAGCAGTGGTAAGCTGCTCCTCGCGGTCAGTGGCCTCCCGCTACAGGCGCTCCCTAGCCTCGGCCGCAGTGGCCAGCTCCAGCTCGAGGCGCTCCTTCGCACCAACGGTGGCCTCGGTTTTCTTGTCCGCTTGACCAAGGCTCTTTTTGAGAGCATCAATCGCACGAAGGGAGGCGTTGTGCTCCTCTGCAGTCAAAAATACAAGGGTCAGATAACATGACAAGAATAAAAGAAGAAGCAAACATCAAGGCATAACAGTACCTTGAAGCTGTTTGAGGCTGGCCTCCAGCACCAGGTGCTCCGTCACCAGTCGTTTGGCATCCTGCACAAAAGGCTGCAGGACGAAGACCTACTAGTCAGGTAAAAGACTCGGGGGCTACGCCCAACAGAAAAGAACATAACCAAATTCACACACGAAAACGCTCGGGGGCTCCCCCCGAGACTCAAAAGAAGAACACGCAACAAAAACTCCTTTTCAGTCGCTCGGGGTCTCCCCCGTGGCAGGAGATAGAGCTACTCACATGATCCGATGGCGACTCCGAAGGCCCGCTGGCAAAATTCTGAGGCGCAACCACCTGAACCTCCTGCGGAGAAGGGTTCGGCGCAGCGTCCTCAGAGGTAGCCACCGTCTGAGGAGGAGGAGACGCGACTTTCGACTCCCCCATCATCTCCCGAGCACCATCGCTGGAGGTGTCGTTGGAAGAGTGCCTGCACAAGGACAAATTAGCGCAAGTACAAAGTAAACAGGCAAGAAAAAGCAATTTCGAACAAAGGAAACTTACGAGTCAAGCTCGCTCAGGTTGAAGACAGGAGGGGTCCGCCGGACTTTCTTCTCCTCTTTCTTCTCTTCCTTCTTCTCTTCCTTCTTTTCTTCCTTCTTCCGCTTCGCTGGCGGGTGTGGCGCTACATCCCGCATGGGAAGAGCAGGAATAGGAGAGGAAGAGCCTCCATGCCCATCACTGTGACGCTCAAGACCCAGAGGATTCCTAGGAGTCGGAGGGGTCGAGGCATCCGAAGACTCGCTGGAGCTCCGTGATCGTTTGCGAGTATGATCCTCGCTCGACTCGTTGGCCTCTTCAGCTGGAGACCGCGCCGACGGCAGCTCGGACATGGAATCCACCACATTATTATCTGGAGGATCCGGATATACTTCGGGTAATGGAGGTGACATCCCTGGCACTTTGAAGCTCTGCACAAGAGAATGATAATTTGTTAGCAAACAAACGCAAACAGAATGCAGTCGAAAATAGCGCTACGCGCACGGATCTACACCTGTGGAACAGGAAGCGAAGAAGAAAACGGAGGAGTCAGCGACTTCCCCGGGATATCCTCCCCAGCCTTGAACTTCAGCAACGAACGGAGGGCCCTGTCGAGATCTCCCTGGGAGAATTTCTCAGCCGAAACCCTCGTCGGATCGCGGCGGCCAGCATAAAGAAACATCGGGTGCGCCCTAGCCTGGAGTGGCTGCACCCGACGCTCAAGGAAAGTGCGGATGATATCCACACCGTTCACCTCTTTCTCCGGAATCAACTGGAGATCCTTCACTCGACGATAGAGAGCCTCTATCTCCGCCGCCTCGCCATCCAAGATCCGGTTTTTCCAGGACCTTTTCGGCTCGATCTTTTGGGAGGGGTCGAAAGGAACAAGACCAAAATCCTACCCAGGCACTACGGAGTCGCGGATATAAAACCATTGCCTCCGCCAGTACTGGACAGATTCGGACATGGAAAAAGAAAAGAAAAGCAGATTGGGTTTGAGGGAGATGATGCAACCCCCAATGGGATACACACCATCCGAACCAGACTGCCTCTTCACGGAATAGAGTTTCCGGAAGAGGCCAAAGTGTGGCTCGATACCGAGCCAACACTCGCAAAAAGTGATAAAACAAGCAATGTGAAGAAGAGAATTGGGGGAAAGATGATGCAATTGGATGCCGTAAAGAAAGAGCAGTCCACGAAGGAAATCATGGACTTGGAAGGAAAATCCGCGAATAACGAAGGCAAGGAACATAACCCGATACCCAACAGGAGGACGGGGGATTACCTCATTGCTTGGGAGTTTGACGGCCTCCCTATCCTGCGGGATCAGGCCCCGCTCGCGAAGCTTGCGGAGATCACTCTCCCGCGTCTCCGATCGCCGCCAGCCACCGTCGGTGACACGGGTAGCGGCGGCACTCTTTTTCCCTCCAGCAGCGCTGGTACCAACCGCAGATGAAGACTTCTTCGGCTTCCCCATCGTAGTATGGCGGCGCCGGCGGCGAGAGCGTAGGATGGAAGAAGGAGATGTGAAGGGATACTCCAGCACGCAGGAAGAGCTCTCAGAGAACAAGGAAGCAATGAAAACGAGAATAGTTGCGGTGAAAACAAACTAAAGTTTTCCCCAATGATTATAAAGACGAAGACGATGCATGACAACCGTCCATCGGGAAGACCTAACGCCAGCGACAGGATCTGGCCATACACGTGTCAGCATCGCAACAAACCGTCGCTAACACGCCGTCCACTACGCGCGGAAATCGAGGTGACGCCGTAATTATCTCCACGCCGCGCGTGACCGGTCAATTCAAGGTCAGGAAGTGGGACCCATGTTCGTCCAGTCAAGTCATCTCTGACGCAGCAGACGCTTGAGGTCATCGATCGTCAGCACTGACATCATCAAAAGCTACACCAGCAACAACTACAATTTTTCAGCTTCAGAGCTAAGAGTACTCACTCGAATTTACGATTCGTAATTACTCGGGGGCTACTCCTATCAGGAGCGCTGGCCGCGCACCCGAAAGATGAACAACATGTTACAACATTGAACTATTTCTTCGAGTCCTACGTTGAGTCTACGACTCCACTACAGACTCGGGGGCTACTCCCATAGGGAAGATGGATTTAAGCATCCGAAATTTTTTGTGTCCTACGGAACTGACATTGAACAACGGCTGAATTAAAGTCTCTGCTCGAGTCTACGACTCGAACAGACACTCGGGGGCTACTCCCATAGGGAGCGCTGGTCGCGCACCCTATGAATGATTCGACTGCGATCCTTCGGATCAGTATGCAAAAACTTTTCGGCAACTCTGCCCCAATTAATGCTAAGTGAGCAACAATCTCCTTGGCCACCCGAAAACCTCTGCGGTGATAAAACTTCGGATGATGTGTCTACGACGCAAAGATAAGACCTATAGATACCATCTGATGGCCTGGCAACACACATGACTGCGCTCTGCTAGTATGAATCCGTGCCAACAGGCGCGATGAAAAATCCCGACGGACGCGTTGGGTACATCATTTAAATTCACTGGAATTCCACTCCTGTAAGTCCTCCGCGGCCTGAGTCGAATTACGCCAACATATGTTCTGGGTTCAAGTCAAGGGACTCGAACCTGGAGAAGATCGTGTTGTTTTGTCCTAAGACAGTTAACTGACCCTGATCCGTCGGGAGAGTCAGGCACACACATCAACAATCCCTACACATTCTCTTGAAAGACAGAGCTGCACCCGAAGGATTGAAGAGTCCTCAGCCGAATCTACGATTCGACTGAACACTCGGGGGCTACTGACATGGTTATACCCCGCGAGTATACGATCTCAGCATACCTGGTCCAGCCCAAGGGAGGCCCACGACAAATATACGCCGGCCCATGAAGATTTTCGGGTGGCCAAGGCCCATGACGCCTTTGGATCCTTGGAGAGCAAGACTAGAGTAGATAGGAAATTCAAAGGGGTAAACCCTAGAACCTGTAACCCACTAGGTCTATGCCCGGGACCTGCCTGATTCTATATAAAGGCTAGGAGGGCACGACCTAGATCTCTCGACTCGTACTTTCGCATACACACCTCCACGCCAGATCGCATCTGCGCACCCCTGTAATCACCGGTTTCGCCGTAATCAAGAGCAGACAAGCAGGAGTAGGGTTTTCCCTCCGGGAGCCTGAACCTGGGTAAACCTCGTGTCCCCGTGTTGCTTGTTTGTTAACCGTTTCGCGATCTCCAGCATCCCCATCTTCTCCAAAACCCAAGTCCATAACATGGGCATTGACGAGATCAAACCTCGTCAACAATCTAACACCCATGGCATTAAGGTGCTGATCATGTTTTGCTCGTGGAAGAGGTTTAGTCAATGGATCTGCGACATTCAGATCCGTATGTACTTTGCTAATCTTCAGATCTCCATCTGTTATATAATCTCGAATTATATGAAACCGGCGGTTGATGTGCTTGGTCTTTGGATGATATCTTGGTTCCTTAGCCAGTGCTATGGCGCCAGTGTTGTCACACAATATCTCCAGTGGGTCCAATGCACTTGGAACCACACCAAGCTCAGTGATGAAGTTCCTGACCCAAACTCCTTCACTTGACGCTTCTGCAGCAGCCATGTATTCTGATTCTACTGTAGATCCCGCGATCACGCTTTGCTTGCAGCTTCTCCAGCTCACAGATCCTCCATTCAAAATATAAACGTACCCTGTCTGAGATTTAGAATCATCCGGGTCGGTGTCAAAACTAGCGTCGACGTAACCTTTTACGACGAGCTGCTCATCACCTCCATAGACCAAGAACATTTCTTTAGTCCTATTTAAATACTTTAGGATGTTCTTTATAGCTGTCCAGTGTTCCACTCCTGGATCACTTTGGTATCTGCTCGTCAAACTAAGAGCATTAGACACATTCGGTCTAGTACACAGCATGGCATACATGATAGAACCTATGGCCGAGGCATATGGCACTTTTATCATAGTTTCTCTATCGTTTACCATAGCCGGACACTGAGCCTTGCTCAATATCTTACCTGACAACATGGGCAATGAACCTTTCTTTGCTTTATCCATTCTGAACCTTTTCAGAACTTTGTCTAGGTATGTACTTTGGCTTAAAGCTATTAGGCGTCTTTGTCTATCTCTATAGATTTTGATGCCTAATATATAAGCAGCTTCTCCTAGGTCTTTCATTGAAAAACATTTGTTCAAATAACTCTTCACATCATTAAGCATATCAATGTCATTTCCAATAATCAATATGTCATCCACATATAGTACTAAAAATGTCACTGAGCTCCCACTCACTTTCTTGTAGATACAAGCTTCGTAGCAATTTGGAACAAATCCAAAGCTCTTGATCACTTGATCAAAACGAAGGTTCCAACTCCGAGATGCTTGCTTCAGTCCATAAATGGAACGCTGAAGTTTGCACACCTTATCAGCATCCTTAGGATCGACAAAACCTTCGGGCTGCATCATATACAACTCTTCATCAATGTTGCCATTGAGGAATGCAGTCTTGACATCCATCTGCCATATTTCATAATCATGAAATGCAACAATTGCTAATAAAATCCGAATGGACTTAAACATCGCTATGGGAGAGAAAGTCTCATCGTAGTCAACACCTTGAACTTGTCGAAAACCTTTTGCGACAAGCCAAGCTTTATAGACAGTAACATTACCATCCGCGTCCGTTTTCTTCTTGAAAATCCATTTGCACTCAACGGCCTTACGGTCGCTAGGAGGGTCCACCAAAGTCCATACTTGGTTTTCGCTCATGGATCCCAATTCGGATTTCATGGCCTCTAGCCATTTCTCAGAGTCTGGGCTCATCATTGCTTCCTCATAGTTCGTAGGTTCACTGTTGTCTAACAACAAGACGGGTAAGACAGGGTTGCCGTACCATTCAGGAGTGGCATGTGACCTTGTCGACCTGCGAAGTTTAGTAGTAGCATGGTTCTAAGTTTCATTATCCTCATCATTAGCTTCCTATCTTGTTGGTGCAGACGGCACTGGAACAATTTCAGGTGCTGCGCTACTCTCCAACTTGAGAGAAAGTTCAATAACCTCGTCTAGCTCTACCTTCCTCCCACTCACTTCTTTCGAGAGAAACTCCTTCTCAAGAAAGGATCCGTTCTTTGCAATAAACACTTTGCCTTCGGATTTGTGGTAGAAGGTATACCCAATCGTCCTTAGGGTATCCTACGAAGACGCATTTCTCCGTTTTGGGTTCAAGCTTGTCCGACATCAACTTCTTGACGTAAGCTTCGCATCCCCAAACTTTAAGAAACGACAACTTAGGTTTAGCACCAAACGATAGTTCATACGGTGTCGTCTCAACGGATTTAGATGGTGCCCTATTTAAAGTGAATGCGGCGGTTTCTAATGCATAATCCCAAAATATAACGGCAAATCTGTAAGAGACATCATCGATCACACCATATCTAATAGAGTTCGATTCCGGCATTCAGACACACCATTGCGCTGTGGTGTTCCGGGTGGCGTGAGTTGCGAAACGATTCCGCTTGCTTTAAGATGCGTGAGAAAATCATAACTCAAATATTCACCTCCACGATCAGATCGTAGAAATTTAATTTTCCTGTTACGATGGTTTTCCACTTCGTTTTGAAATTCTTTGAACTTTTCAAATGTTTCAGATTTATGTTTCATTAAATAGATATACCCATATCTACTTAAGTCATCAGTAAAAGTGAGAAAATAGCGATATCCACCGCGCGTCGAAACACTCATTGGTCCGCATACATCGTTATGTATGATTTCCAACAAGTCCATTGCTCGCTCCATTATTTCGGAGAACGGGGTTTTGATCATCTTGCCCATGAGGCACGGCTCACACGTGTCAAATGATTGAAAATCAAGAGACTCCAAAAGTCCATCAGAATGGAGTTTTTTCATGTGTTTTACACCAATATGACCTAGACAGCAGTGCCACAAATAAGTTGGATTATCACTATCTACTTTGCATCTCTTAGCCTCAATGTTATGGATGTGCGTTTCATTGCTTTGGAGATTCAGAAGAAATAAACCATTCACAACAGGTGCATGACCATAAAAGATGTTATTCATATAAATAGAACAACCATTATTCTCCGATTTAAATGAATAACCGTCTTGCATTAAACACGATCCAGATATGATGTTCAAGCTCAACGCAGACACATAATAACAATTATTAAGGTTTAAAACTAATCCCAAAGGTAAAACTAAGGAGAGCGTGCCGACGGCCATCACATCAACTTTTGATCCATTGCCAATGCGCATCGTCACCTCATCCCTTGCTAGCCGCCGTCTATTCCGTAGTTCCTGTTTCGAGTTACAAATATTAGCAACTGAACCAGTATCAAATACCCAGGCACTACAATGAGCGCTAGTAAGGTAAACATCAATAACATGTATATCAAATATACCTTTAATGGTGCCAGCCTTCTTGTCCGCTAAGTACTTTAAACAGTTGCGCTTCCAGTGACCCTTGTCCTTGCAATAGAAGCACTCAGTGTCCGACTTAGGTCCAGACTTGAGCTTCTTCTCAGCAGGGGCAACGCGCTTGCCGCTGCCTTTCTTGAAGGATTTCTTTGCACCCTTACCTTTCTTGAAGCTAGGGGTCTTGTTGACCATCAACACATGATTATCTTTCTTGATATCCACCTCCGCAGCTTTCAGCTTAGCGAAGATCTCAGTGATCGTATCAGTGGAACCAATCTGATTGTGAGTAACTACAAAACCTTTGCATCTAGGATAGACTGATTGCATAACTCTGTCAATCTTGAGCTCTTCTGGAATCTTGCAGTCCAGTTGCTCAAGACGTTGAGTGTAGCCCGACATCTTAATGGCGTGCTCACTAACAGAACTCCCTTCCTCCATCTTGCAGTTAAAGAACTTCTCAGAGATCTCATATCTCTCAGAATGGGCCTGAGTCTGAAACATGGTTTTCAGTTCCTCAAGAATCTCAAAGGGCCCGGTGAACTCCTCAAAACGATTTTGAAGGTCTGATTCCATAGCAAACAACATGGTGCTCTTAATCACACCATAATCATCTTTGCGCGACTGATAAACAACTTTTTCATCAGCCGGCGCATCTATAGCAGGGGCGTCACCTAGCGCTTTAGGAAATAGTCCTTTTGTCCGCCAGCGAGAATGATTCTCAGATTACGGAACCAGTTGGTGAAGTTAGACCCATTGTTCTTAAGCTTTTCTTTCTCAGTAAAAATGTTGAAGTTGAAGTTGGACTTAGCCATTTGATCTAAAAAAATTGCAAGTACAGTTTAGACTATGTTCATGATAACTAGTTCAACTTAATCAAATTACTAGATGAACTCCCACTAAATTCAACATCCGTCAAGTTGTTTAGTGAACATGATCCAAATTCACCACACCTAATCTGATCTTCATGAGAAGAGATGTGGTTTCAATGGTGGACAACAAAGTGTCGATCATATCATTCATATGACTCATGCTTAAACTTTCGGTTCGTGTGTTCCGAGGCCATGTCTGTACATGCTAGGCTCGTCAAGTCAAACCCAAGTATTTCCGCGTATGCAAAACTGGCTTGCACCCGTTGTATGTGAACGTAGATTTTATAGCACCCGATCATCACGAGGTGCTTGAACACGACGAACTTTTGCAACGGTGCATACATGGGGAGAACACAATTTTATCTTGATCTTTAAGTGAGGAATCATCTTATAATGCTACCATCGCGATCTAAGCATAATAAGATACATAAAAGGATAAACATCACATGCATATAATTTCATGTGACATGGTATAGCCAGTCTTCGCGCAATGATCTCCATCTTGTGCGCGCCCGCATGATCTCCATCACTCCACCATGATTGCCTCCACCACGAATAGCAACTACAACTATTGCTAACTACTTAGCGATAAGGTGAAGCTATTACATGGCGTATAAGAAGTTGACACACAGGTCATACACAATTATAAAGACAACCATATGGCTCCTGCCGGTTGTGTACTCATCGACATACAAGTCGTGAAATATTACAAAACATGATCATTGCATACAACATACACATCACATCTTGGGCCATACCATATCACAAAACACTCCCTGCAAGAACAAGTTAGACGCCTCTACTTTGTTGTTGCATGTTTTACGTGGTTTATGGGAGTAACAAGCTAAGAACAATTCTTACCTACGGAAAGCCACAACGGTGATATTATGGTTGCCAACATCCGGTGTAAATCCCAAGACAACTATAGTGAGAGAAACTGGCATCCACCAGCCGCATGTATGGAACAAGCCACACGTCAAGTGCGGAGCCGGTCTCGCAACGAGGTCGTGTAAAGTTGGCCTGGACCGGTTCGATCTCACTATCCCGCGTCATAAGAAGCACACAACAAGAGGCTTGCAACAGAAAACATCAACGCCCGCAACAAGCATGTTGCGTTCTACTCATGAAACACATCTACGCATAGATCTAGCTCTGATACCATTGAAGGGTTTCGCAGCATAGTAAATCAAAAAAATTCTACGGATGCGAACGGGAAAGCCAAGATCTAATCTAGGAGATGCAATCAACGAGAGGGATAGATGAGATCTTCATACCCTTGAAGAAATCGCACAGCGGAAACGTTCAGTAGAACGTGGTTGGTGTAGTCGTACTCGCCTTCTCCTCCTCGCGATCCGATCCGATCCAACGCCGCAAGTGGAGGCGCCTCCGAGAGATGCACACGTACGGTACCACGACGTCTCCTCCTTCCTCGGTCCAGCAAGTGGGGTGGAGAGATAGATTGGATCTACAACACGACGGTGTGGTTCTATGGGGGAGAGTTTCTGCAGCAGGGCTTCGCCTACACGCAGTCGGGAGAGAGAGGGAGAGAGAGAGAGAGAGAGAGAGAGAGAGAGAGAGAGAGGTAGGGCAGCAGCTGGCGGCTAGGGTTTTGGGGTGAGGGGAGGGTGTGTTGGGGGGTGACCCCGGATAGGGTAAGGACGGGGAAAGATGAAAGGAAGTTCCCCGTCAGGTTTCCGAGTTACAATGCAAAACGACCGAATACTATAAAGGTTGGTCGAGGTAAGCAAGAGCAAGACCCTTATCAGAAGAGCAAGGTGTTACCCGGCCGACATACTGTGTAAGTCGGCTGGGTCAGCCCGAATAATCTGAATGCAGGTGAAGGCCAAGCCGAGTTAAGCGAGACAGGGCCGAATGATATGAAGCTTGCAGGAGAAGGAGATGCCTATAGTCAAACTCTAGTCACGAGCTAGGAAGAATCTAAGCAGAGCCAAACACAAAGGACAAGACGCAGAGCGACAGAAGGGCAGAAGGAGGTCATGGAGGTGACAGTCCTGAAGCCCGAGGCGTGCAGGTGGGGTCCTCTGGAACCTTGTCGTCATTAGAAGGGCAACAGGGAAAGGAGGCCACCGAGTTACTATATTGGGACAAGCATATTCCCCGAATATGCTTGCCACGTCAGCCCTAGAGGATCCAAGGTTCCCCTTTATAAAGAGAGGCTTGGACTCAGATAATGGGATGGACTGATTCTGGTACCGTTAGGCTGGTAGAGTTCTTCTTCTCCATTTGTATACAGCTCAAGGAGCACTTGTAGCCCAAGAAAGGAGAAATAAAGATATTTACGTTAGTTTTCTGTGTGTAGAACCAACTACATCTTCCCTCCCCAGGTCCATCTAGCATCCATTGGCCCCTTACTTTAGCCTACCCATGGCATCTGCCGTGCCACCACCACGACAGTTGGCGCCCACCGTGGGGCCATCAGCGGTGCTAGCTGGAGTCATGATCCGGATGGGAAACTTCATTCACACCCGCGAGCGCGTTGTCTCTGGCTTAGTCCGGAGATTTGATCTTTCTGACTACGTCAGCGATAACGCAGGCAGCTTCAGGGGAAAAACTCCTCCGCGCAACGGCGTCTTCATCGACTTGGGCATGCACCAGGTCTACGTCGGCGTCTACACCACCGGCGTTTATCCTCACCAGGTTATTGTTGCAGGAGAGCCTCCTCTTAGCACGGCAGGCGGTCAGCGCGGAGTGCGCCCAGTCAGCAGCGTCGAGGTGATGGTCGCAGCCGGGGTGCAGACGGGAGCAGCGGGCGCCGGATCAAGCAAGGATCCGACGACGGGTGTGCAGGTGACCACAAAGCAGGCAACTCCACAGCCCACCGAGGTAATTCCTTCAGCGGCCAACCCAGCCGAGGTGCAGGAGACGACCCCAAAGGCACCAAGGGTAAGAGGGCCACCTCTGGAAAGACCAGAAAACATTCTCCAGGCCACTATAGATAATCTAACTACACCTGTAGCGCCGATACTTGATCCGGCTAACGCTCAGGCAGAGTTAGAGGAGACCAGGCAAAAAGTGCTGGTAGAGGCAAAAAAGGTGTCAGCATTGCGGGAGTCCTTAAACAGGACCCTGCGAGAGTATGCTAGGGAAAACAAGCTTGACGTCGCCCCCGAGCGGGTTGACGAGTTAAGATTAAGAGGGAAGAACCTCATAGATGATATCAACAAGGAGGATGATGCTCATAAGGCAGATTCAATTGATCTAGGCTTGCCGAGATACAGTACCCCGACAAAGAACCTGAGGGCGGCAAATGCCACTGCGCTAGAGTTAGAAGGATTGACCGGCGAAGCCCGGCAAATACAGCAAGAAAGAGTGAATGAGCTGGTGCGCATTGCGAACCAGCAGAATGAAGAAATGCTCAGGGCGGACCCGGCAAGGCCTGGTGCCTCACGAATGGTTCATTCGGCTGGTGCAGCACCTGCCTTATCTGCGGCAGCAGCATCCTCGCCCGGAAACAATGCGCGGAAAGACAGAGCGGTAACTTCGGGAAAAAGAAATAAGCAAATTGTTCCATATGATCCGGCGATGGCCGGAAAAGCAAATGAAAATAGAGGCAATGGAAGCTGAGGTAACAACGGCGAGAGAAACCCCGGCCGTGCCGAGAAAGGCAACGGAAGCCGAGGTAATGGAGATCTCGGGAGAAGAGATCTCGGAAGAAAGAATCATGAGAATAATATCCCAGCAGAAGGAAGGAGAGATCCGCCGCCTAATCCTCAACCGAGGTATGAACCTCAGCAGGAAAGAGAAGTGAGACCAACTCGCCATAATCAGGCAAATGAAAGATACAATGATGGTTACTCAAATATGGAGTATGCAGGTCAAGGTGGGAATAACCACTATGGAGTGCAGGAAAGAATTTTATACAGAGATTTGCCCTCGAGCGACGTAAGACTAAAACTGGACCGGCTATACCGGTCCGAGTTATTAGAAGAACAAGGTCCACCAGGCCCGGCATGCTTCGGACCGCGTATCATGGGCGAGCCGCCAGTGCCGAACTTTCAGCTGGCAAGAGGCACAAAAACATATAACAGGAGCACTAAACCACAGGATTGGTTGATTGATTATGCTACTGCTGTAAAAATAGCTGGCGGAAACCTTCGATGGGCAGTGCGATATGTCCCGCAAATGTTGGAAGGACCAGCTAGAGTATGGCTGAATAACCTGCCAGCAGGCAGTATCAACTGTTGGTTGGATTTTGAAGAAATATTCTTTAGCAACTTCACCAGTACTTACAAAAGGCCAAACAGGCCGCAGCAGCTAGCCATGTGCAAGCAAAGGCCGAATGAGACAGACAGAGAATTCTTAACTCGGTGGTGTAATCTCAGGAATTCATGCGAGGGAGTTATAGAATCACAGGCGATAGCTTGGTTCGCTCAAGGATGCCGCTATGGCAGTGTATTATGGCAGCGATTGCAAAGAGATATGCCAACCACTCTAGCAGAAACCATCAGGATAGCGGATTCCTATGCATTGGGAGATCCGACACAACCAGAACTAATGTCAGCAGATCATCGGGAACATCAAGATCAATATGCAAGACCGGGTCATCAAGGCGCAATGAGTTCAGAGGGAGAAGAAGAGAAGAAAGACTGGATTATAGATATGGCTCAAATCAGGTGGCAGCGGTAGTGCAAGATCAGCCGAGTCACGGAAACAATCAGCGGCAAAAGAATGGTCCTCGGCAATGGACACCAAGGAATGAAGGGAAAAGACAGTGGACACCAGAACAGAAGAAGCAATGGCAGGAAAGGCCGAAGTACACGTTTGAGTCTATGTTAGATCAACCGTGTAAATTTCACACTCCGAACCCGGCCAAGCTGGCCAATCATACGACTCGGCAGTGTGCCTGGATGAAAAATGCAATGGGTAACCCGGCAGGCATGCAAGCAACATACCACCAGGCACATCAGCAGCATCAGCCACAGTTGACTGGAGAAAATGCACAACAACTAATGCTACCACCTCCTCCCCTGAGGTATGATAACTCGGACCGGAGAGATGCAGTGCATCAAGTGATAAATCGGGTTCCGGATGGAAGGACGGACCCAGGAAATAGTGGACGCAATGATTACAGGGAACATCATCAATCATATTGCGTGTTCACAACAGAACAGCAAGACCGGCAAAGTGTGCAGCGCCGACATATGGAAGTAAATGCAGTTATGCCGGCAGTACCAAGATATGTGCCTTGGTCAGACCAAGAAATAACTTGGAGCATAAAGGATCACCCCAAAATAATGCCGAATCCGGGGTCGTACGCACTCGTACTAGATCCAACATTTGTCGGACCGAGCATTAATGTGAAATTTTCAAAAGTACTCATTGACAATGGGAGCAGTATCAATATCATGTACAAGGATACGATGCATAAACTCAGAATATCGCATAATATGCTGCAATCCACGAGAACCACGTTCCATGGAATAGTGCCAGGGCTTTCATGCGAACCCATTGGAAAGGTTCGAGTGGATGTGTTATTCGGCACAAGAGATAACTGCAGAGCAGAAAATTTGGAGTTTGAAGTGGTGGATCTAGAGAGTTGTTATCATGCTCTACTCGGACGGCCGGCATTGGCCAAATTCATGAGCAGCTGCCACATAACTTACTTGAAAATGAAGTTACCCGGACCACAAGGGGTGATAACAATTGTAGGAGATTACAGGAAGTCAATGGAATGTGCTTCAGCCGGATCAAATCTGGCCGAGTCATTGGTAATATCAAGAGAAAAAAGAAGAATTCAGGAGGTAGCGGCCCTCGCTCAGTCAACACAACTGAATATGCCGACATTGGCCTATCCGCATGGAAGTGTCTCTTTCTAGCTAACTAAAGAAACAAAAAAGTTCCAGATAGATGAGCAGTTCCCAGAGCGCACCGTCACCATTGGTGCCGGCCTAGATGCTAAATAGGAAAGCGAGCTCACCAACTTCCTCCGTGAGAATCGGGATATCTTTGCATGGTCAACTCAGGATTTGCAAGGTGTGCCGAGGGAGTTGGCTGAGCACTCTCTGAATGTGAGGCCAGGAGCAAGGCCGGTGAAGCAACCTCTCCGCCGCTTCGTCGAAGACAGGATAAAAATAATAGGGGATGAGATAGCTCGGCTCCTTGCGGCCGGGTTCATCATGGAGGTGCTTTATCCGGATTGGCTATCAAACCCGGTGCTTGTAGAAAAGAAGAAGGATGATCCAAATGTAGCCATTTTATGGCGAATGTGTATTGATTACACGAACTTGAACAAAGCGTGTCCAAAAGATCCTTTTCCTTTACCTAGAATAGACCAAGTCATTGATTCGACCGCTGGTTGTGAACTATTATCATTTGTAGACGCGTATTCTGGTTTTCACCAGATACCGTTAAATCCGGCCGATCAAATAAAGACTGCGTTTATTACCCCATACGGGGCTTATTGCTATCGCACCATGCCATTCGGCCTGCGTAATGCAGGGGCAACGTACCAGAGATGTATGCAAAAATGTCTGCATGACCAGATAGGAAAAAATGTACAAGTATATGTAGATGATGTGGTTATCAAAACCAAAGAAAGAAAAATGCTACTAGATGATATTCGACAGACTTTCGCGAACTTGAGAAGGTTCCGAATGAAGCTTAACCCGAAAAAATGCACCTTCGGTGTACCAGCGGGAAAACTACTCGGTTTTCTCGTATCTAGCCGAGGTATAGAGGCCAACCCAACAAAGATAAGAGCAGTAGAAAGGATGGAACTGCCGAGATGCCTGAATGACGTACATAAGTTCACAGGTTGCCTGGCCTCGCTTAGACGATTTGTATGCCGGCTGGGAGAGAAAGCATTACCACTTTATCAACTCATGAAAAAATCTGATAAATTCATTTGGACACCACAAGCAGACAATGCGTTCCATGAATTGAAGAAGATGTTGCTCATAGCGCCAATCCTGGCTTCTCCATTGTCAAAAGAGCCTATGTTACTTTACATAGCCGCCACGAACAGAGTAGTAAGTGTTGTGATCGTGGTGGAACGAATTGAAAATTATAAATCAATACAAAGGCCGCTATATTACCTAAGCGAGGTATTATCAGCCTCAAAGCAAAATTATCCACATTATCAGAAGATGGCATATGGGGTATACATGTCAGCAAAGAAACTCAAACATTATTTCGAAGACCACCCCATCAAAGTGATCTGTGAAGCACCCATAGCCGACATATTAAGCAACAAAGATGCAAGTGGCCGAATAGCTAAATGGGCAATTGAATTGTCACCTTATGCTCCGCAGTTCGATAGGCGAGATGCAATCAAATCTCAGGCGGTGGCCGACTTTTTCGTGGATTGGGCCGAGGTGCAATATGAGCCACCATTACCAGATCCGAGCTATTGGACCATGCACTTCGACGGTTCCAAACTAAGAAACGGTTTGGGGGCAGGAATAGTGTTAACCTCGCCAAAAAGAGATCAGCTGAAATATGTGCTGCAAACACATTTTGCCGGATCAAACAATGTAGCCGAATATGAAGCACTCGTCCATGGATTAAAGGTGGCAAAAGAGATTGGGATACGCCGAATCTTATGTTACGGAGATTCGGATTTGGTAGTACAACAAGTCTCAGGCAATTGGGATGCGCTAGATGCCAATATGGCCTTATATAGATTTCATGTGCAGAAGCTGAGCGGATACTTCGATGGATGTGAATTTCATCATATACCTCGGGCAGAAAATGACGCCGTAGACACTTTGTCAAAACTCGGATCAACCAGGCAATCATTCCCCCAGGTATCGCCCTAGAGCACCTGAGAAAACCGTCAATAACACCATCACCAGAGTCCGAATCCATCTTTATTCCCGCGAAATCAAGAGAGAATAGTATGCCGATGGAAATTGATAGAGAATGTAACTCGGAATTTCCAAAAATGAACACGGCCGATACGCGGATGGATCTGGAAAAATCCGAGGTAGTTATGTCGGCGAAAAATATGGAAATAGATAGTGAGATTGCCCCAGAAAAAATCATACCAACATGGGCGCAACCCATATTTTCTTTCCTTAAAGATGAAATTTTGCCGAATGACGAGGTATTGGCAAGACAGACAGTGAGAAGAGCTAAAGCTTATACAATCATAAACAATGAGCTGTATAAAAGGAGTGTCACAAGCGTATTGCAAAGATGTGTGAACTCGGCAGAAGGCCAGGAGATCCTCTTAGATACACATCAAGGAGAATGCGGGCATCACGCCTCGTCCAGAGCTTTAGTGGCCAAAGCATTCAGGCATGGGTTTTATTGGCCAACAGCGTTGAAAGAGGCCAAAGAACTGGTCGAAAAATGTAATGGTTGCCAGAGATATGCCAGTAAGATACATATGCCATCGTCCGAGTTAAAAACGATACCAATTACTTGGCCATTTTCTGTATGGTGCTTAGATATGGTGGGACCATTCAAGCCGGCCCGAGGCGGGATGACCCACATCTTAGTCATGGTCGACAAATTCACAAAATGGATTGAAGTAAAACCAATAAAGAAGTGTGATGGGCCCACAATAGTAAAATTCCTCAAAGATATTATCTTGAGATATGGTTATCCACACAGTGTTATTACAGACAATGGTACAAACTTTGCTGAAGGAGCCTTCACTAGATTCTGTCAAGAAAAGCACATAAGACTAGATGTCGCTTCTGTGGCACACCCAGCATCTAATGGGCAAGTAGAAAGATCTAATGGACTAGTACTATTCGGAATAAAACCACGACTCGTCGAACCACTGCAAAGGTCGGCAGGGTGTTGGATTGAGGAACTACCAGCAGTACTATGGAGCCTCAGAACTACCCCAAACAGATCAACAGGGTATACACCATTTTTTCTAGTATATGGGGCAGAAGCTGTGCTTCCAGCCGACATAATACATGACTCGCCAAGGGTTACCCAGTATACAACCGCTGAGGTAAATGAAATAGCTCGGCAAGATGATGTCGATCTGCTAGAAGAAGCCAGGGAATTGGCACTATCAAGATCAGCTATTTATCAGCAGGACTTGCGGCGATATCACAGCAAGAAAGTAAATCCAAGAGTGTTTAAAGAAGGAGATTTGGTTCTTCGGTTAGTGCAACGTACGGCCGACATGCACAAACTATCACCCCCATGGGAAGGACCGTTCATCGTGAGCAAAGCATTGCACAATGATGCGTATTACCTAATTGATGCTCAGTCACCAGAAAAGAACAAGGCAGACAAAGCCGACGAAGAATCGAAAAGACCATGGAATGTAGCTTTACTTCGTCCATTTTACTCGTAGGAGTCATTTATGACACGTTGTAAAATAACGCTGCAGGACAAAGTATCGACTATGTATTAAACCTCGGCACCTTGAGCAGTGGCTCGGGGACTGCCCTATATGGTTTTTGAGTTTGGGTTATGTATTAAACCTCGGCACCTTGAGCAGTGGCTCGGGGACTGCCCTATATTGTTTTTGAGTTTAGGTTATGTATTAAACCTCGGCACCTTGAGCAGTGGCTCGGGGACTGTCCTATATTGCTTCTGAGTTTGGGTTATGTATTAAAACTTGGCACCTTGAGCAGTGGCTCGGGGACTGTCCTATATTGCTTCTGAGTTTGGGTTATGTATTAAACCTCAGCACCTTGTGCAGTGGCTCGGGGACTGTCCTATATTGTTTCTGAGTTTGGGTTATGTATCAAACCTCGGCACCTTGAGCAGTGGCTCAGGGACTGTCCTATATTGTTTCTGAGTTTGGGTTATGTATTAAACCTCGGCACCTTGAGCAGTGTCTCGGGGACTGTCCTATATTGTTTCTAAGTTTGGGTTATGTATTAAACCTCATCACCTTGAGCAGTGGCTCGGGGACGGTCCTATATTGTTTTTGAGTTTGAGTTATGTATTAGACCTCGGCACCTCCAGCAATGACCCGAAAACTGGCCAATATTATTTCGCATTTTTAGTGATGTGTTAAGTCTCGATTTTTAGAGCAATGATTAGAGAAGTGCCCCACAATTGTCTCTGGTTACAGAAATGGGTATCAAAATTCGGCACCCAGAGCGATATTATTTCGCTTTCCCCAAATGTGGGCTTCAAGATTTATAACTCAGATAGAGGTCAAAAATATGATGGTTGAGCCGCCAAACTTATAAAGGTCAGGCAATATTAAAATGCCGAACTACGGTAGGATAAATGCAAACACACAATCCCAACTTACGAAATTGAAGGCCACCAAAGCAAAGATTTTAACCAACAAAATCAGCTTAGACAGAACAATGACGATCACCATCATATGTGCCTCAATGTCAAAAGGCAAAAGAAGTTCATACCACACATAAAATCGAACAATTGTTGCACACACATCATACGCCCGGCATACCGGGGATAAGAAATGACTTAAAGTTTCTTGAACCTAAGGGGCAGCGACTTGGTCAGGCACTGGGCGCTCCAAGGTAGACGGCACCTCGGCCGAAGTTGCTTCGCCCTCCGTGGAACTAGGGGCGATTTTGGGGGAGGCTCGGGGCTGTTGAGGAACATTAGCCTGAGCTTGAGAATGCCCAGTCCCCTTGGAAGATGATCGCGCGTCGCCGTCCCCATCTGAGCTTGCGCTGGAACCACCAGAAGTGTCCGAGTCGCCCTCACCCTCGTCCTGGTCGGCCGAATCATTGTCAGAGGCGTCTCCGACTTCAACGCCATCCGCCGGTTCAGGAAGGAAGCTCGGCCCTTCAATCCAGTTGTGTACATCAGCATACTCAACAAGATGGAAGGCACGAGCTTGTCGACGAGCGACGAATTCTGGATCCTCAACCCAACGGGAGCCAGTGCGCAAGTTTATCAAGGTATCGAGCGAAATATCCTCGTACCATGACATAATAACTATGAGCGCCATATCAGCACCAGCTCGTCCAGCGGATTCCCTCCAGAGATTTAACTGGTTCTGGGATGCCATTAGTCTTTCCACCAGTATCTTGACCTCATCAATGTCAGGAGTTCCAGAAGTATTCGGCCAGAGAACATGATAGGCCCGAATGGCTGCTTGCACCAAATCCCGGCCCATAATCTTCATCGGACCAACGGCAGCACCAACAGCAATCAAAAAATCTTCCATCGAGTATTTCGGGCTAGCATCGGGAATACCTCGGCGCACGCGAGCATTGATCACCGCTCTAGAGCTCACGGGTTTAGCTTCCGGAAAATGATCTGCGTAGAATAAAAAGTATATCACTAAAGAGTAAGAAAGAGAAGGACATAACTCGGCCACGGTCAGAAACTTACGATGAATGTAGCTTAGCATCTTCTGAAGGTCTTGAGCCCAATCAAACTTGGTTTTCTCAAAGCGAGTGATCTCCTCGCTCATCGCCCGTGTCTTGAGTTTGGCAGAATCGAGGAGTTATTTATTTTTCTGCAATTGCAGAGCTAGCCGATTCTTCTCTTCGGAGAACTCCTGGTCAACTCTCTCTAACTCAGACTTCTGAGAGAGCTTGAGGGATTCCACCTCGGCGTGCAAGCGAGTTATATCATCATCTTTCTCTTTCAGCTGCGCCGAGTGAGTAGCGGCTTGCTCTAAAAAATGCAACATCACGTCAGGCATAGGAAGGCATTCTTGATGTGACGCTGCAAGAGTTTGTAACTCGGCTATACCAAAGCCAGAAGGTTAAAAGGAATCTGGGATAAATTTCGAACAAAAACCTGTAAAGAGAAAGGATAACTAACCTTCCAGGGCCTTGGCTTTTTCTCAAGACGGACGTTGAGATTGTTAATGTTACCTATTTACCAGCAAGATGAGCTAACGCCTCAGGTCGAAAATAATAAGAGCCTTTGGGACAATACAAGAGTTTGTTAACTTACCAGCTTTCTTCACCACAGGAATAACTTTTTCATACTTATCTTGCAATTTCTTATGCGCAAAAAGCAACCTCTGAAATTCGGCAGTCCGCCGATCATGAGCCACCTAAAAACGACAAAATAAACCGCAGTGAAATATTCGAAGCTAAGATATATCCGAATCAAGCAAAACTTAACTCGGATCTAGGTGGCTGGATATTCGAAGCTAAGACAGATCCGAATCAAGCGAAGCTTAACTCAGATCTAGGTGGCTAGATATTCGAAGCTAAGACAGATCCGAATCAAGCGAAACTTAACTCGGATCTAGGTGGCTGGATATTCGAAGCTAAGACAGATCCTAATCAAGCGAAGCTTAACTCGGATCTAAGCGGCTGGATATTTAAAAGCTAAGGACATTTGCTGGCAAAATAACGCACTAAAAGCTTAAACTAAGCTTCCAAACAAGCAACAAGTTACTCGGTTGCAAGCTTCCGGGACTAGAGTATATATATTATCATTGGAATGATCAACCAAACGTCAACAAAGCAGTTACCTCATTCATTTTGTCGATATCAAGCACGATCTTGGCAGCCATATGCAGACGACTGCTGATATTCGAGAGATGAAAGGGCTGGTTGCTAGGATTGCCTTCAAGCTGATCAGCAGCATTCCAGTTGTTGGCGTATTCCACTAACGAGCCGAGGTTGTTACCACTCTTAGTACGAGTAAGAACTTTACCTCGGACATGTGTGATCACCGCCGCCGCGGGACTCTTGTGAAGAGCGAGCTGAGTATCAGCGGACGGGGTGACAACCGTCTTGGCAGAAGAAACCCCCTTGCGCAGCGCATCAGCAATTGTAGGCTGAGAAGAGCTGGCAAGCCCTTTCTGAGATGAGGGAGGTTTGGTGACGACGACCTTTCTTGCCTTAGAAGAGGCGTTGGTAGGAGCCGTTACCTCGGCACTTGGAATGGCATATTTGGGGGCAGGAGGAATTACGGTTTCTGAGGGCGCCGAGATATTGGTATCCTCGGCTGGAGTCGGAGTTGCAGTAAAGGTTGTGGCGGTCGAAGGGATCTCAGGGGAAACTTCGGGATTCACGGAGGAGGCGGCAGGCTCAGTAGAAATATCTACGGGCCGAGTTGTAACGGCATCAACAGGAGAGACCTCAGGCGCATCCTGGCGAGATGACGTCTGATTCGGAGCGGGAGGAGAGTCAACACAAGCAGGACTAGGAACTCTAGTATCTTCAGGAGGCGGAGGAGAAGGCGGCCGAGTCGTGTGACTCGTCATGCTAGGACCACTGGGCTTAACAGAAAGAGGAGCTCTGCAAAGGCAAAAAGGGTCAGGTCAAAAGGCAGAAAGAGAGAAACAAGAAATACAAATAAAAAGCAACTCACCCAGTAACCCCGGGCATAGTTTTACGCTTAGGAGGGTGTTGGGCTGACTTCTTCATCCGTTTCTTGGGAACGGCTTCCGAGGCACCAGCTGGAGCACTACGTTTCCCCGAGGTAACAGGAGGACGGGAGGCGAGAGGCTCGGCTTCGTGCACCTGACCGGCCTGATTAGCTGGGGAAGTAGAAGCCGGAAATGCATAAGAGATAGGCATTGCGGCAACTACCTCAAGAATTTGAATGTCATCCGAATCACCTTCCTCCTCGTGAGCCGAGGTCTTGCCACGGGCACGAGCCGGAGCGAGGTCCGACTTGGGAACGAACTCCTCCGAGTCAGGTTCCCCGCTATCCGGGCTGTTCCGATCTGCAGTCCACGGTAGGGCCAAAACCTCGGCGTCCTCAGTTCTCTGCTCCGCAAATCTCTACGAGAAAATAGACAAAGGAGTTAGAAAAAGGAATAACAAACGCAATTGGGGGTCAAAACATAAATGCATGAATTTACCTTGGGAGGGGGTTCCCACGGGTGAACGGCTTCAGTCCCCAGGTCTAATCCTCCGACATCTTCGTCTTAAAGATAGCTCGGACGCGCTTGAAGATAAGATAGTTATCAAGCTCCACCGATGAGACTCGGTTGGGATCGAGGGGACCGCTCATATAGCAGAGCTTATGCGTGCGTTTTTGGAATGGGAAGATCCGGCTGCTGACGAAGCTGGTCATTAGATCCTCGCCGCGTAGCCCAGAGCAGATCAGTTCCTTCAGCCGAATCTCAAAGGCCTCGGCCAGAGCATGGCTCTTCCTCGGATTATAGGTCCAGTTCTTCTTGGAAGGGGGACCAATGTAAAAAGCAGGAAGCCGAATCCTGTCTTCCTTCCCAGAATTCTTGACATAAAAGAACGATTTATGCCATTTCTTGCATGACTCTAGACCAACAACGCAAGGAAACTCGGAGTTCCTCCGAGGTGTGATGGACGGCGCCCCACACTGGGTAAGCAGTTTCTCGGAAGGGTGAAGGGATTTGTCTGGAACGACATTGGAACGGATCTAGAAAAACTTCGACCAAACGTGCACAGACGGCCATTGGCCGAAGTATCCTTCCGAAGCAGAAATGAAGGCGGAAAGAGAAGCAATGGCATTAGCCGGAAGATGATGCGGCTGCAGGCCGAAGTAATCAAGGAACTTCCTAGCAAAATTGCTAAGGGGGAGTCCAAACCCGCGAGCGAAGTGTGACATAAAGACAACGTACTCGCCCTCCTTGAGAACTGGAGAAGATTCACTGCCGGGTAAGCGACAGGCTACCTCGGCAGGAATCCTGCAAGTTCGGATTAACCACTCAATCTCTCGACGGGTGACGGAAGAGCCCTGCCAGGAGCCCCGCTCGGGCCCAGACACAGCATCGTCATCTTCAATAAGCGCACCACTAACGAAGCTCGACATAGGGTCGCCGGAGGAATCTACGGAAGATGAACTAGCGGCGGAGCGAAGCCTAGAACTGCGAGGCCCCGTCGTGATCCTACGCAAAAACGGCGGTGGAACGGAGAAGGAACTGCCACGGGAAATCTAAGAAGAGGCAGATGCGTCTAGAGAATAAACTAGGCAATGAGACCGGATAAACTCACCGGCAACGGCGCCAGAGCAAGTATACGGGGACGGGGTCGACGGAGCAAAGCGATGGGAGCCTCGCCGTCGAGGATTCTGATGGGCGCACGGCGGCGGAAGCACGAACAGGCGCGGAAGCGAGAGGAGGAAGAAGGGCAACGGGAAGCAGGGGAGGAAAGTAAATCTCCTAGCCCCACGCCCCTCTTTATAACCACGCGGCCTGAGTGGTAGTGGGATCGTGCGTGCGGGCATTGACCGTGTAGATTGTGTGTGCGGCATAACCGCGCGCCGCTGAGTGGAACCGCACCCACGACCACACAATGCAAGAGAGGATTACGATCCCTGACGGAAACAATGCGCGAGGCGTTGCAGCGCCGATGCGACAGGCACAATAATTACTGTAGCCTGTCAGTGGGCACTGCGGAGGAACAAAAAACTAGAAAAACAATGATGAGTGTGACACGTAGGACGAGGCGTACGCGAGAAGATGCACAAATACCTCAAACGAGGGAAAAATAACTCGGAAACGAGGAAAAACGAATATTGTGAAACTGATACGGTCCGGCCGAGGTTGTAGGCAGGACCATACCAGCTTCGGGGACTAATGTTGGGGGGGTGACCCCGGATAGGGTAAGGACGGGGAAAGACAAAAGGAAGTTCCCCGTCAAGTTTCCGAGTTACAGTCCAAAACGACCGAATACTATAAAGGTCAGCCAAGGTAAGCAAGAGCAAGACCCTTATCAGAAGAGCAAGGCGTTACCCGGCAGACATACTGTGTAAGTCGGCTGGGTCAGCCCGAATAATCTGAATGCAGGTGAAGGCCAAGCCGAGTTAAGCGAGACAAGGCCGAATGATATGAAGCTTGCAGGAGAAGGAGATGCCTATAGTCAAACTCTAGTCACGGGCTAGGAAGAATCTAAGCAGAGCCAAACACAAAGGACAAGGCGCAGAGCGATAGAAGGGCAGAAGGAGGTCACGGAGGTGACAGTCCTGAAGCCCGAGGCGTGCAGGTGGGGTCCTCTGGAACCTTGCCGTCATTAGAAGGGCAACAGGGAAAGGAGGCCGCCGAGTTACTATATTGGGACAAGCATATTCCCCGAATATGCTTGCCACGTCAGCCCTAGAGGAGCCAAGGTTCCCATTTATAAAGAGAGGCTTGGACTCAGAGAAAGGGATGGACTGATTCTGGTACCGTTAGGCTGGTAGAGTTCTTCTTCTCCATTTGTATACAACTCAAGGAGCACTTGTAGCCCAAGAAAGGAGAAATAAAGATCTTTACGTTAGTTTTCGGTGTGTAGAACCAACTACATCTTCCCTCCCCAGGTCCCTCTAGCATCCATTGGCCCCTTACTTTAGCCTACCCATGACATCTTCCGTGCCACCACCACGACAGGGTGCGCCCCCTGCCCACCTTATATAGGGGCTGGCCGCCCCCCTTGCCCCCTCCTCCAAGCCCTAGGGCGGAGGCCCCAAGGGTGGAGTGGGGGGCAAGTCTCCCCCCTTCTAGAAGGTTTCCTAGGGTTTCCCCTAGGGTTTTGGCCGGCTGGGCCTATGGGGCCTTGTTCCCCTGGCCCAATGCATCCAGGGCACTCTCTCATAGGCCCACGCACCCCTCCGACAAGTGGGGCCACGTTGGTCCCACTCCAGAAGCTTCTAGAACCTTCCGGTACAATACCGAACATTCCGAAACGATTCCAAAATCCAAAAACTGCTTTCCTTTATATGAATCTTATTCTCTGGACCATTCCGGAACCTCTCGTGATGTCCTGGATCTCATCCGAGACTCCAAACAAAAAACTCATAAACCATTTATCCATTCTATCCTAGCGTCAGGACACGTTAAGTGTGTGACCCTACGGGTTCGAGAATATGCAGACATGATCTTCTATCAATAATCAACAGCGGGATCTGGAAACCCATATTGACTCCCACATATTCATCGATGATCATATCGGATGAACCACGATGCCATGATTCAATTAATCCCATATATGTATTCCCTTCGTCACGCGATATTTTACTTGCCCGAGATTCGATCGTTGGTATCGGTATACCTAGTTCAATCTCGTTCACAACAAGTACTTTACTCGTTCCGTAATCCGATATCACTTCGTGATTAACTCCTTAACCACGTGCTTGCAAGCGGTGTTGATATCGATTACCGAGTGGGCCCGAAGTATATCTGTCCGATTCGGGAGGGACAAATTCCATCTCGATACATACAACCCAACAAGTACTTTCCGATCACCTGAGAGACACCTTTATGATCACCCTCACATAGGATGATGTTTGATGACCTCAAAGATTTCTTCCGATACCAGGGGTTGCATTATCTCATGGTCTAAGGAATACAATATTTGACATAGGAAAAAGCTTCGCAAAGATGAACACGATGACACGATCTAATTGCTCTGCTTGATTTGGGTCTGTCCATCATATCATTCTCCTAATGACATGATCTCATTATTAATCGACAACTCATGTCTATGGTTAGGAAACCTTAACCATCATTAATCAATGAGCTAGTCCATAGAGGCGTACTAGGTACACGGTGTTGTTCATAAACCACACAAGTATCACAGTTTCCTCTTAATACAATTCTAGCATGGAATATAAACTTTATCATGAACAAGAATTATAACAATAACAACTTTATTATTGCCTCTAGGGCATAATTCCAACAAGTATGTATTAGTCCAAGTAAGGTCGGTATGTTAGCACAAGTTCACCCACACAACACTTACAACACCAGAGAAGATTACTCAATTATTTGAAGTGAAATCACTTGACAGAATTCCCATGTGTCCTCGAGAACGTTTGGTCATTATAAGTATTTCCACCGGCTTGTCCTTTGCTAAGAAAGGTCTAGACCATTTGCTGTAGTTGTTCGTTGTCTTTATTACTTGCACTTTGTTTTGTTGCTTTATCAGAAAACCACTAAAAATCTGTTTGCTAAGTATTCACAGGGATTTCCTGCTCCATACCACTAGTAAGCACCTTCTGCTCCTCGTTAGGATCGACACTCCTATTTATCGAAAGTACTGCGATACACCCCCTATACTTGTGGGTCATCAAGACTATTTTCTGGCTCCGTTGCCGGGGAGTGAAGCGCTATTGAAGAGTGGAACTGGTAAAGGAAGCTTCTACTGTGAGTATTGCTTTTTTGCTTCCGTTTGTTGCTTTGTTTCCAATATGGATAACCCACTTGGTTTTCTGTTTGGGAAAACTACTACCATTGTAAGGGTAGTAGATGAACCACCACCAGTTGATATAGATCCTTTTAAGATACCTACAAGTATTGTTGATCGTGTTATGGATAATTATTATTTAGGGGATGGAACTGTCCACCCTGATGATCATTTGCTTTTTATCCATGAATTATGCGGGTTGTTTAAGTGAATAAGAAGTTACTCTCCATATCCTTGAAAGGGAGAGCTGAAGAATGGTATAAGTTGTTGAAGAATGGGCAATCCATGGAATGGGAGGAAATTGCATCTCTCTTTTATTCTAAATTTTATCCTCCCAGTGAAATTCATAAGGATAGAAATCTGATATATAACTTTTTGCCTCGTGATGGAGAGAGTACTGCTCAAGCTTGGGGAAGATTAAATTTACTAATGCTTAAATGTCCTATTCATGAACTCCCTAACAATATTATTATCAATAACTTTTATGCTAGGCTTTCTCTTCATGATAAAGATTTACTAGATGCTTCTTGTGCTAGATCATTCACATGAGGAAGAAGCTAAATGGGATCTCCTAGACCGTATTCAAGAGAACACTGAAGCTTGGGAGAATGAAAAAAGGAAGAAAGTCAGGTATAAACTATGATTATGAATGCATTAAATCCTTTATGGGAACCGATGACTTCCGTGATATTAGTAATGAGTTTGGTCTTGATCCCCAAGTACTTGCAAAATGTTTTAAGGCCTTTGCCTCTTATATTGAAATTCCCAAAAAAGAGTGGGACAAGTACCATGATCCTTATAAAGACATTGGTACCCATGTTCCTACTAGCATAGAAGTTTGTACTGCTGATCCCATTTTACCTGAACCTTATGTTGAGAAAATCCCTTTTCCTGCTAAGGTGAAGGAACATTCTATCATAGCTAATGTGGTTAGCAAAAGTACGAAGGAAGTTGTGGAACCTGATGAGCAAATAAATATTGAACCTGTGGTAGCTATTGTGAAAGATCTGGTCACTAGAAATATAGAGGATAAGCACATTGTCTTCTGTGAAGATGCTTCTAATATTGTCTCTCATCCTAGAAAGTCTAGAAAAGCTAGTGTCCATGTGCTTTCTGTTAGAATTGGTGATCATAGCTATTATGGTTTGTGTGATATTGGTGCTAGTTCTAGTGCTATTCCTTATGAGCTTTACAGGGAATTTATGCATGAAATTGGTCCTTATGAGCTCGAGGACATTGATGTGGTTATTCACCTTGCTAATAGAGAGACAGTGTGTCCCATTGGCATTGTAAGAGATGTGGAGGTTCTTTGTGGTAAGATTAAATATCATGCTGATTTTCTAGTACTTGGTAAAGAAGCTAGTAAAACCTATCCTATTATCTTTGGTAGACCCTTCTTGAATACTTGTGGGGATATCATAGATTGTAGGAAGGAAAAAGTTTTGACTAAGTTTGATGGAGAGTCTTATGAGTTTAATTTTTCCAAATTTGCTAAAACTCCTTATGAAAATGAGCTGCCTAATGAGGATTTCATGGTTGAACAACTTTCTGCTATTTCTCTTGCTCCTAACAATGCCTTGTAGCAGTTTATGGAAGATCATGAAAGCGATGTCTTCATGAAGGAAAGAAATGAGATCGACGAGGTTTTCCTTCATCAGCCTGAGTTACTTAAGCATATTCTACTTATGGAAGACTTGGGTACCACACTACCACCTAAAGAGGACCCTGTTTTCGAATTAAAACCTCTACCCGATGATCTTAAATATGCTTATCTTGATGACAAGAAGGTATATCCTGTTATTATTAGCTCTAAACTTTCAGGAAAGGAAGAAGAGAGGTTATTGGAGATACCGAAGAAACACTGAGGATCTATGGGCTATACTCTTGATGATTTAAAAAGAATTTCTCCTCCTATATGTCAGCATGCTATTAATATAGAACCTGATGCAAAGCCAGTTGTTGAGCACCAACGCCGTCTAAATCCTAGGATGAAGGATGTGGTAAGAAATGAGGTATTAAAACTCCTTGATGCTGGTATTATTTACCCTATTGCTGATAGCCAGTGGGTTAGCCCGTTCATTGTGTTCCAGAGAAAGGGGGAATTACTATTGTGCCTAATGAAAATAATGAGCTTATACCCCAAAGAGTAGTGGTGGGGTATAAGATGTGTATCGATTTTAGAAAGGTTAATAAAGTTACTAAGAAAGATCATTATCCTTTACCCTTTATTGATCAAATGCTAGAAAGGTTGTCTAAAAAGACCCACTTTTGCTTCCTTGATGGTTATTCTGGGTTCACTCAAATTGCTGTGAAAGCGCAATACCAAGAGAAAACCACTTTCACTTGTCCTTATGGTACTTATGCTTATAGGCGTATGCCTTTTGGTTTATGTAATGCTCCTGCTACCTTTCAGAGATGTATGTCTACTATTTTTCATGGTTTTTATGAAGAAATTGTGGAGGTTTTCATGGACGATTTCCCCGTCTATGGAACTTCTTTTGACTACTATTTGCACAACCTTGATAAAGTTTGCAGA
This sequence comes from Avena sativa, assembly GCA_916181665.1. NCBI lineage: Eukaryota > Viridiplantae > Streptophyta > Magnoliopsida > Poales > Poaceae > Avena > Avena sativa. Next base: position 41,305,904 of record OV702285.1, on the reverse strand, counting down.
GATGTGAAGAAACCAACCTTATTCTTAATTGGGAGAAATGCCATTTCATGGTTAATGAAGGGATTGTTCTTGGACACAAAATTTCCGAAAGAGGCATTGAAGTTGACAGAGCCAAAATTGAAGCAATTGAGAAGATGCCTTGCCCTAGGGATATAAAATGTATTCACAGTATCCTTGGTCATGTTGGTTTCTATAGGAGGTTTATTAAAGATTTCTCCAAAATTTCAAAGCCCCTTACTAATCTTCTTCAAAAATATGCACCTTTTGTTTTTGATGATGATTGTAAGGAAGCTTTTGAAACTTTGAAGAAAGCTTTGACTACTGCTCCTATTGTTCAACCACCTGATTGGAGTTTACCTTTTGAAATTATGTGTGATGCTAGTGATTTTGCTGTGGGTGCTGTCCTTGGGCAACGTGTTGATAAGAATTTGAATTTCATTCATTATGCTAGCAAGACTCTAGACGCTGCTCAAAGGAATTATGCTACTACTAAAAAATTGTTTTTAGCTGTAATCTTTGCTTGTGATAAGTTTAGACCTTATATTGTTGATTCTAAGGTTACTATTCATACTGATCATGCTGCTATCAAGTACCTTATGACAAATAAGGACGCTAAGCCTAGGCTTATTAGATGGGTGTTGCTTTTACAAGAGTTTGATCTGCATATTGTAGATAGGAAAGGTGCTGAAAATCCCGTTGTTAACAATTTGTCTCGTTTGGAAAACATTTCTTTTGACCCTTTTGCCTGTTAATGATAGTTTTCCAAATGAGCAGTTGGCTACAATAAGGGTAAGTCCGCATGAGAGTCCTTGGTATGCTGATTATGCTAACTTTATTGTTTCCATTTCCTCCAACCTTTACAACCCAGCAAAGAAGAAAATTCTTTTATGACCTAAGGCATTACTTTTGGGATGACCCACACTTATATAAAGAAGGAGTAGATGGTATTATGCGAAGATGTATTCTAGAATTTGAACAACAAGAGATATTGAGGAAATGTCATGGCAGTGCTTATGGAGGACATCATGCTGGGGATAGGACTGCACAAAAGGTTTTACAATCTGGATTTTATTGGCCTACCCTTTTCAAGGATGCAAGGAAGTTTGTCTTATCATGTGATGAATGTCAAAGAGTTGGTAACATTTCTAGACGCAATGAGATGCCTATGAATTATTCTCTTGTTATTGAACCTTTTGATTGTTGGGGATTTGACTTTATGGGTCCTTTTCCTCCTTCAAAAGGGTATACTCATATTCTTGTTGTTGTTGACTATGTTACAAAGTGGGTAGAATCCATTGTTGGAGATATGCCCTAGAGGCAATAATAAATATAGTTATTATTATATCTTTGTGTTTATGATAAATGTTTACATTCATGCTATAATAGTATTAACCAGGAAACATTAATACTTGTGTGATTTTGTAAACTAAATTAGAGTCCCTGGTAAAGCCTCTTCATAATACTAGCTTGTTGGTTAATAAATGATTGTGGTTTCCCTATCATGAACATTGAGATGTTATTAACAACAAGATCATATCATTAGGAGAATGGTATGATGGACATACTCCTATAGATAAGCGTAGCATAAAGATCAAGTCATTTTAATAGTTCAATTGCTATAAGCTTTCTGATACATAGTAACCTAATTCCTTCGACCATGAGATCATGCTTATCACCATCACCAGAAGGATGCTTTGGTGACATCAAACACCACACCGTAACTGGGTGGCTATAAAGGTGGCATTGAGTGTTCAGAAAGTATGGGTTGAGACACATGGATCAAGAGTGGCATTTGTCCATCCATATGACGGATAGATATACTCTGGGCCCTCTCGGTGGAATGTCATCCAATTGGCTTGCAAGCATGTGACTGGCTCACAAGGGATCACATATCACGGGAATGAGAAAAGAGTACTTATCGGTAACGACGTTGAACTAGGTATGCAGAGATACCGACGATCAAAACCTCGGATAAGTAAACTATCGTGAGACAAAGGGAAATTGGTATCGTATGTAAGTGGTTCATTCGATCGCAAAATAATCGTAGAAATATGTGGGAGCCATATGAATTTCCAGATTCCTCTATTGGTTATTGTTCGGAGAAGTGTCTCGATCATGTCCGCATAATTCACGAACCGTAGGGAGACACACTTAAGGATTTGATGTTATTGAGTAGTTATGGAATGATGAGTAAGAGACTGAATGTTGTTCGGAGTCTCTGATGGGATCCGGGATATCACGAGGAGATTCGGAATGGTCCGGAGAATAAGATTCATATAAGGAAAGTTCTGTTTCGGAGTTGGAGAATGATTCCGGTGTTTTCATCGGGAATGTTCAAGAAGGGTCCGGAAGGTCCGGCACTCCGGAGGGGAAGGGTACATGAATGTGTCATAACAAGTCGGAATGTTTGCATCATGTACTAGGTATCATGGCTGGGCAAAATAAAGGGATAAATCAAATCCTGGTTTGAAAAGTCAAACGCCAATTTGAAAAGTCAACCGACAGTTTTGCTTGGTGGAGGGAGAGTAGGAAACCTACTTAGGGAGGAGTTCCTCTCCCTCCACCCGCCGACCAAGGAGGCCAACTTGGGGAAGGACTCCCTACCCTTGGCCGGAGCCCTCCCACCTATAAAAGGAGGGGCAGGGGTGCCCCTCTAGACCTACACCTCTCTCCACCAAACCCTAGCCGCCGGCCACCAAGTCGCCGCCGCCGCCCTAGGGTTTCCTCCTAGCCGCCGAGTTGGGGCCCTCCCCTTGCCCTAGCCGCCGGCCTAACCCTCTATCCTTGGTGCCTCTAAACCCTAGATCGCCAAGGCCTTTCTCATAGTCCACCATACTCGCTCCGGCTTAAGGCGAAGCCCTGCGAGATCTCCCCTCTACTTCCGGTACCACGCCGTCGTGCTGCCGGAATCGCGAGGAGAGTGCTACAACCTCCGCTGCCTGCTGGAACAAGGGAGAGGAAGGTCTTCATCGAGTATCGAACGTGTGACCGACTGCGGGAGCGCTGCCGGAACACGGCTCCGAAAGGATCGTCTACACTATCTTGAGATCGGCAAGAGTACGACTACATCACCCACGAGAATCTGCTCTCGTTAAACACTTTGGAATCTTCGAGGGTGAGTTATTCTATCGACTCATTGCTACAATCTAGTAGATAGATCTTGGCTTGTTTGTTTGTATGCGGTAGAAATTTTTTGTTTTCCATGCTACGAACCCCTACAGTGGTATCAGAGCCGTGTCTATATGTAGATCTGTTGCACGAGTAGAACACAATGGTCATTGTGGGCGGTGGTGCTTTTATTATCAATTGCTTCTTGTGTACTTTGCATCTTGCGGTATGATGGGATGAAGCGGCCCGGGCTAACCTTACATGACATCGTTCATGAGACTTGCTCCACGCTCAACATGCAACTTGTATTGCATAAGTGGCTTTGCGGGTGTCTGTCTCTCCCATTATAGTATAGATCCAATTTACAACGGGCACTTGATAGTTCAAACATCAACGTTGTGGTTCTTGTTCGTAAGTTAGATCGACACTTATTGAAAGCCCCAAACCATGTAAAACATGCAAAGAAATTAGAGGCATCTAACTTTATTTTGCAGGGGTGTGCTGTGATGTGATATGGCCATGATTGTGATTATATTTGATGTATGCAATGATCCTTATTGTAAGTTGGCAACCGGCAGGAGCCATATGGTTGTCTTTAATTTCTGTTAAGACCCGTGTGTCTATTCAAAGTAATTGTAATAGTTGAAGCCGGTGGACGACAACCATGGAGCGGCATCATTGACCTTTGTAGCATCTGTAACACCCTCAGAATCGGACCTATGCAAGTTTTAGCGAAACCCGCCAAACCCGCATAGAAACGATTCAAAGGTGCCCACCAGGCACTTTTGTGCGGGTGGAAAACGAAGTAATAACATTACACAACAGTCCTCGATGGGACCCACAGAACAGATATATACAACAGCGACTCAAAGAGTCAAGAATACAGATATAATATACAAAGATCCAAATCACCTTTAAAAATGATAGAGCGTCCAGCTACGGACAAGATGCAAATGGGGCTAAGAGCCCTGAAGAATAACCAATGGCGTCCATAACCCTGCCCAGGCCAAGCCGGAAGGGTAACCCTGCTAACGACGTCGATCTCAAAACCTGCTTAAACAAAAGGGGTGCCGACAAAGGCAAAGGAAAAAGAGGAGCGTCAGTACTGAGGCCAGTACACGGCGAGACTAGAATTCGGCGGTCCTCGCCTACATAGGTATGGTGGACTGAAGCGGCAGCGGCAGCATGCACTGAACAACCTATAGAGACTCGATACAACTAGCGGCAATCAGAGAGGGGTAAGAAAGACCTATTCAGATCCAACCTGATTCTAACATCAAACAAACCCATCCTGGTGTTTCCCCCTCGAGACCAAACGAGGAAGTCAACCGAGGAACTCACACCGTTGGCAGTTTTATTTATTCAGTTATCGTTGCAGCAATTACTAGTCAGGTGTAGATAATCGTCCTGATAAAATAAGCAGTGAGCCATTTTAGTTACCCATTCCGTTGTAGTTGCAACACTTACTAGTCAGATACAAGTAGCATGAGATAACCCAAAACCCAGCAGTTGTTGGTACTTTTATTTAGCCATTCCGTTTTAGTTGCAATACTTACTAGTCAGTTACAATGGTCGCAAGCGACGACCCAAGCAAGCAATTGTTGGCAGTTTTAATTAGCCATTCCATTATAGTGAAGCTGATTACTAGTCATTCTAAAGTCAAATTTATAGCACTACTTTAGTTATAGTTGTCTATGATCGAGATACTGTGCTCCAAGTCGTCCATAACCGCGGACACGGCTTTCAGAAAGTTTTAACCCGGCCGGGGTGCACAAATAGCAACACACACTCGATCAACCTCGGAAAAACCAAATCAAAACCCAACGAGGCTTTCACGACAAAGCAATCACAGGATTCAGAAATATTTCAGGGGGCCACCCCTTGGAGTACACCCGCAACGAAACTGGCCGGCTCCGAGACGGACTCAAGGTTTGTGGGGCCGGTTGTAAACGACTGGGAACCCGAAAACTCGGGGTGTCGATACCGCGAAAACGGGTCACAATTCCTAAACAGTACAGTGTGCTCCTCGCACAATCGTAAATAAAGCAGTAAAGCATGGCATAAGTACAGGATCGTAAATAAAACCTCAAACTAGTTTATGGCCCCAAGAAATAAGACTGAATCAAGCTCTGGCTAAGGGGGGTACCATAAGCCTCCCGGATGTGGATAGCGCGATAAATCAAGGAACATGTATCAAGTACTCGGGGTCCTACGGGACACAAGTGGGCGGTCGGAAACCAAATATTATCTATCACCCACCGATGCCTCTGCTTACTTACTTCAATTTTAGTTGTTAAACAGGAAAATAAAATGAACGATAAATAAAGCCAGGATCATCTCCAACATAAGCATATGGCAGCCTTCCAACAACTGAGGTACTTGACGACACGCAACAGCACTTGAGCAAGCGACTACGACGCGCAAGTCCAACTATCTACCAAACATCAGGTATTAGGATGTGTCCAAGGCAATATAGGGCTGCAAGGGATTTCACGGGTACGGAAACTAGAGCATCGCAACACAGATAGCAATAGATCAACAGGAGGGAATAAATACTATAAAGTAAGATAGGTAGAAAGGGGGAGATGCTCGCCTGAAAACATTGTCGAAGGTTCAACCGAAGATCGGGTCGACACTCGCATCAACTCAACGGCCTTATCCGCGAAGAAGCATAACACTAGAAGAAACACCGGATGCACTATTTAACACAACAGCAGAAGATCGGCATGATGCATGCATGATGTATGACATGGCAAAGGTACGATGCAATTAGACAAGATTAAGCGGAACCGGGGTCCCGACAATTAATTAGATGGTTCAAGTTATTTAGAACCCCCGCAATTTAAATGTTGCGTTATCAAGGCAAAAGATAGCACCGGTTCGCTACACAAATTTAAATGAGGCCAATATGAGACTAGATTTGTCCGCATATGGGCCCCATATTTAATTAGAGGTGAATCGGCATAAGGCCCCCAAACCAATGATATGCATGCGAGAAGAATGATTAATATGCGATAAGTTGTATTATATTATAAAATAGGGTTTCGGGAAGGGGTTCACACATTTAGGGTTCGGCAGATCTTGGGGTTCCGGGGTTCGGGGTTCGGTCTTAGGGTTCGACGGAATCGTTCTCGGACTCCGGGATTAGGGTCTTCGGATCGGGGTAGTAGATCTTGTCGCACGCGCGTCAATGCTTCCGGGAAGGAGAACTTGTCGTCCAGGGTCTCGGTGTCCGGGGTGAAGTACTCGGCATCCTCGAGGGGGTACTTGGCGTTCCGGGTAGCCGACCTTGGCGTCCGAGAGATGATCTTGTTGCATCCGCGGCCTTCGGGTACGGTTTCTCCGGGCTCCCATGTAGGAGATCTTGTCGTTGCGTCGAAGAACTCGGGTTCGGGTTCGGTGGACTACTTGATGTTCCCCCTTGGAAGATCTACGGGTACGGGTGGCAGAACTCGGCGTTCCGTGACGAAGATCTTGTTCGGTTCCCGGTCGTTGGCATTGTGGTGCTTGTTCCGTTCCTTGGCGGTGGCTTGGATTGGCACCGAACTGGTAGTTGGGTCCCCGGAAAGACTTGGAACGGCCTCGTGATGCTAGCACACCGAGACTGGACAAGACAGACACGTACACGGGCACCTGCAACTTCTTACACACACGCACAGGAGGCTACCGGGAGTAACCGGCGGTCGGCTCGTGCGGCGCTTGGTGGATGCGACGGGGTGTGCTGGCCTTGTGGACTCGAGGACCCACGGCGGACGGAGGAGGAAGCCACGGAGGGGGGTCGAGACGGAGGACGGCGCAGAACGCGGCGGTCTGGGCGTCGGCGACGGCGAGGTGGAGGAGAACGCGCGGGCGGCGGCGCTGGCCCGGGCTGGAGCTTCGCGGTCGCGGCCATGGCGCGCGGCCAGCGGCCACGGAGGCCGACCAGGGGGCGAGGGCGACTGGACGAGGTCGACGGCGGCGCGGCAGGCCGTGGCAGAGGAGGCGCAGCCGGGGGCGCTCGGGCCGGCGGCGGGAGGGAGCGGCGACGAAGGAGGAAGGCTCGGGGAGAGGCGGCCGGCATCGGGTGGAGTAGGGGTGGGGCGGAGCGGCAGTGCCTGCCGGAGCAGAGGAAGGGGAGGGCCGATGGCGGGGGCGAAGCACGACGAGGGGGGGCGGCCAGAGGTTGTGCGGGGCTCCGGGGAAGCGCGGAGGACGCGGCGGCCGGCGGCGGGGGGGGGGGGGGGGCGTCCGACGGGGAGGAAACGGGGCGAGCGAGGCGGTTTGGGAGGGCGCGGCGCCGGCGAGGGAGGAGGCGGCGCTGGCTCGGGCCCGGGCGACGCAGACGCGGGCGATGCGAGGCAGGCGGGGCGGAGCAGAGGCGGAGGATGCAGCCGGGGTGGAGGTGGTCGCGAGTGTAGGGTTCGCAGCATAGAAAACAAAAAATTTCCTACGATGGGAACAACTATGTACCAAGATCTATCTACTAGATACAAACAACGGGCGGATGTATATCCGTAGAGAACATACCCTTGAAGACCGACAAAGCTTAACGAGTCCAAACTCGTGGTTGATGTAGACGATCTCTTGCCGATCTCAAGATCGAGAGGAAGTCCTAGCGCCGCAAAACAGCAGCGCATCCGTGCTCGCACACACGTTCGAGGCACCGAGCAACCTCCGCCTCCTCGCTCCAGCGATGCAGCGGAAGCACAACTCTTTCTTGCCGAATAGCCACCGGGAACATGTATCTCGCTAGTCCGAGACCATGGGGGATAAATTCTAGAGGGGGAGAGAGATCCTTCACGAGGAGGTGTGAGTGAGAAGTGAGAGGAGGGGCTCCTTATATAGGGGAGGGGGGCAGCCCAAGGGGGCATGGCCGCCGGCCATGGAGGGTGCCCCCACCTCTCCCTCATTCATGTGGGTGGACACTCCACTCACAAAATGGCCCTTCAATTTTCTCCACTCAAAAACCCACTCAAATTCCCATTAAATTTCCACCAAATTTAATGCAAACTCTCATTAAATAAAACTCTTTTATTTTATTCAGAATTTTGTCAATTACTTTAATGACAAACATTCACAAATAACCCCTTGCTAGAATTCTATTTCACATGCATAACCACTTTATGCAATTTCACCCGAAAACCTGTTTCGGTATCTAGTGAAATAAATTCCTGCGCTTGTTCATTCTTTCGGCATGAAACTTTTGCTCCAATTGGATGTCGGTGTCTCTTAAGTGTGTCACCCTACGGTTCGTGAATAATGCGGACATGATCGAGACCCCTCTCAGATCAATAATCAGAAGCGGGATCTGGAGACCCATACTGACTCCCACACATTCAACGATGACTTTCTTGTGATCGTCGGAACCTTTTTACGCTAGTATCTTAATCCTTTTGTTTCGCGATATATTACATGTCCGAGATTCGATCATCGGTATCTCCATACCTAGTTTGATCTCGTTACCGACATGCACTCTTTTCTCGTTCTTGTGATATAACATTCTAGTGATCAAATCACTTGCTTGCAAGCTAATCAATGTGATATCACCGAGAGGGCCCAGAGCATATCTATCCGTCATCGGGATGAACAAATTCCACTCTCGATCCATGGGCCTCAACATAACACTTTATTAGTTCTGAATCCATCTTTATAATCACCCTGTTACGGTGTGACGTTTGATGTTATCAAGAAACTCTTCCAGTGTTAGTGATTGACATGATCTCATGTTCTAAGGATTAGGATCACTTCGTAAGTTGTTATAGCAATATAAACTCAATGACTTTGATCGTAATGCTATACTTCGGATGAATGTTCATCACACCATTACACTAATGTTGTGATCCCGTTATTAACAACATCCAATGTCCATGATCAGGAAACCTTCATCATCTTGTTAATCAACGAGCTAGTTTATGAGAGAGGCATAACTAGGAACTTTCTGTTTGTTTATTAAACACACATGTATTAACGTTTCTGTATTAATACAATTATAGCATGTAAAATAAACATTTATCATAAATAAGGAATACGATAATAACCACTTTATTATTGCCTCTCGGGCATATTCCCTTCAGCGAGCGGGGTGGGGCTCGGGCTGCGGGCGCGGGAGGGCGGCTCGGCCGGTGCTGGGCGCCCCGGTGGCCGGAGGCGGGCGGCGCGGTGAGGCAGAGGGGGAGCGGCGGCGATGCGGAAGAAGGCGGGGCGAGGTGGCGGGGCAAACGGGGTGCGAGCAGGGAGAGAGAAGAGAGGAGAAGGGGAGGTTGGGGACGGGCCACGGGTGGGGTTGGTGGTGGGACCCAGGGGCTGGCGGGGTGGGGGTTTGACCGGGAGGTGGGGTCGGCTGGGGGAGGTGGAATCCGGGGGGGGAGATGGGCGCGTCGGGTGGTCTGCAGGTGGGACCCAGGCAGGGTGAGGGCCCAGGGGGGGGGAAGTGAGTTTGACCGCGCGGGAGGGCTGCTGTTTGGTGTGCTGGGTGGGGCTGGCGTGTGAGGTGGAGGAGAGAGGGTGGTTTGGGGGTGAGGTGGCATGGTTTGATAGGCTAGGGGGAGGGGAGAGGTGACGTGGCGTTCAGGGATTGGAGGGGGTGAGGTGGAGGAGGGGTGGGTAGAATAGGTTGGGTAGTTTTAGGATTTAGAGGGGCTGGTTTAGGTGAACCGATTTAATCTGGGGGTGGTCGTCCGGTCGAATCGGCCCGTTCGACTGCCCCCCTAAAATAATTAACTGTTTTATTTATTTCAAACCGGGCTTTGCAAACCGATAGCAGACAAAACAAATTAATCCGGAGACCCGGGTTTTGCGTTTGAACAAAGACGGGGCGTTTAGAAAACAAGAACAGGTTTTTCCGCAAATAATTTTATGCAAGCAAATGCAAGATGATGACGATGCTCAAATGCAAGGTGGCATGATGACATGAGCATGCGGTCATGATGATGCAATGCACAAAATCAACGCGATTTTCTAGTAGTGGTTTTGCGGGATGCCACAACATCCCATTTGTCTAACAATTGTAATGCTACTTGGTCTAGTAATATAATGGCTACTTCATATATACAATTGTTGCATCATCATTATATCATGCTCATGTCATCATGCCACCTTGCATTTGAGCATCATATAAAACCCTTTTGATTTGGTTCTTCTCTCATATGCATTGTAAATTGTATTTGCCTCTTGATAATGTATTTGGTTCTTGATATATTGTGTAAATGCCCAAGATGAGTTGGGGGCATATCTTTTATTGACTCCACCACCTTTCTTGTCATCACCCCATCATTCCACCATATATGAGCATTGCAACTTATTTGGTTTTACCTCTAGCTCATGTGGGTTGGGATGGATCCAATTCTATCTCCACATGCTCTCATCTTAGCATCATGTTGTTTTCACATTATTGATATGTGGATCCACCTTTGCATGCATTATGAGTAGTGCTCCTTTTCCTAGCTTTCATATGGATTATTATGGATTTATGCTCATGTTGGGATATTTTGGGACTATTCAACATCTAGTGGCACATACACACTAGCAAGTCTCATTTCTATTCAAATATGGTCATGTCCATTTACTTCACATGGGGCATCCTTTTAATTTCTCTTGCTTGGGCTATACTCCACATTTTGGGTAATGCATAGGAGTAATGCCATGTTTATTATTTTGTTTTCACAAGGATGATACATGGCATTTATTATCTTGCATGGACCATGCAACCATCACCATCTTTTGCCTCCTGTGTTTTTATTTGGTCATTTGAGTGGATCATCTCTCTCTCTCTCTCTCTCTCTCTCTCTCTCTCTCTCTCCTTTCCTCACCTTCATCTCCTTTCACCTCCACACATGCATGGTCATGTGGATCATGCCTAAAACCCTAAACCACCCTCTCTCTCTAATCTTTTCTCCAAAATTCTCTCACCTAAGCTAGACCCTAAACCTAACCCCTCATCTACCCTAGTTACACCCTACCACCACCATGATCTACCCCTCTCTCCTTTTTCTATCTCTAAAACCTAATCCCTCTCCCTATCCCTCTCTCCTCTCTCTATCATGCATGCCCCACCTGGCCACCCTCTCTCCCTGGCCACACCCAGCTACCTACCCCTCCCTAACCTAAGACCAAACCCTAACCCGAGTCCCTCCCTAGCTAACCCTAGCTCTAACCCGAGCCTCCTCTCCTCTCTCTCTTACTCTCTCCCTGCTGGGCTAGCCCCACCCGAGCCTCCCCTTCTCCTCTCTCTAGTCCCAGCTGTAGCCCCTTAACCCTACCCTGGCCTGCCCGAGCACGTGAAGGAGAGAAGGGAAAAGGTGGCCGAAGCCACCTTTAACCCTACCCACTCCCCCACGGCACCACCTCCCTCTGGGCTCGCCCTTATCTACTCCCACCTCTCTGCCTCGCCAGATCCATCCCCAGAACTCCCCAGGGCCTTGCCCTCTCCTCCCTTTCTTCTCCATCGCCACCAGCTACCCTCTCTCGCCGGCCACCGCCAGGACATCGTCGCCTCGTCGATCCAAGAGGCGCAGGCGCGCAGGAAGCTGTCGGCGAGGTCGGGGAGGTCCTCTGCAGCAGCCCTGTACGCACCAGCGAGGAGGAGAAGGACCAGAGCCACCAGGCCGACGCCGCTCCGACGCCAAACCCTAGCTCGCCGTCCGTCTGCATCGCCGTCGTTCCACCGCGTCCCAGCCCGATCCGACCCCACCAACCCAACCGCGGTGAGCCTCTCTCCCTCCCAGACACGCCCCTCTTCACCGTTGCTTCCTGTGCTCGCCGGACCAAGCGTCGAGCGCCCTCGGTGCACCGCCACTCGCTGCTGTCTGCTCGCTCCCGCACCGCAAAAACCCTATCTAGGCCCCGTCCGCCCTCCTAACAACTACCCCTGCCTAGCCCAGTGGTCGCCGCGTCCGCGCGCGCGCCCCAGGTCCTGGGTTCGAACCCCGCCTCGCCGCGCCGTTCTCTGCCTTTTCTGTCAGATGCAGAGAAGAACAACAGTGGGCCGTTGCCACTTTACACTTAGCCCCCTTTTATTTTCGCCTCAACCCGCAAACCCTTCCGTCTTGGTTTTTTGCAAAAAGGCACCCACCTTCTGTTAACCTTGACCCGCGGTCCTCAACCCCACCAGTTCTTTGCCCAGTCAGCATGTGGCCCACCTGTCACTGACTGTGGCTAAGTTTGCCTGAGTAGAAAAAGTTTTACTGTTTATCTGTTTTAATTTAAACTTTTCAAATTTGTTTTAAATTCAAATTCAAATCAGTATTTAAATAACTTTTAAAATATGAATTCAAATAATACAATTAATATATGTTTTCAAATCAGAAAAATATGAGGAATTCAAATATGCTATCCAAAATATATTTTGAACACTTAAAATTTCAAGTTGATTTAAATTACATTAAAATGCCCTTTTGCATTAATTAATAACTTTTGAATTATAACTCCAAATTTAACAAATGATATGTCTAAAATGATTAGCTCGACGAGACCTTTCTGTTTATGCATTCCTTGTTCTGTTTTGAAGCATGCATCACATAAATATTGCAAAACCAGAACTATTTATGAGGATAAAATGTGGCCAAAACTCAATAAAATGTTTACTTCTTGTTTTCTCATCTCACCCATGCCATGCTACTTTATTGCCATGCAAATTGTGCATCATTCATCATGGCATGATTGTTTGCTTGTCGCATTTTATTCTTATGCTTGTGCACTTTATTTATGTTGGCCCTTGTTTGTTTGGTTCTTCTTCGAATAGACGCTGAGCAGGGGATATACCAAGAAACCCAGGAGCACTACCCAGATCCTTCTCTCGCTTCAACTGAGCTGCCAGGCAAGCACTACCACATGCTTGCATACATATAGTACCTATTGCCTCTATCTTATTCTTGCATCATTGAGTCGCGATTGCATTAAACTGAATCCCAAGTATTGCATAGCCTTTACTTTTAAACCCCACCGAAGCTTGTTCCTCCATCCCATGAGCCATTACTACAGGAGTTGTTTGAGCCATGCGAGTCGTAGAACAGCATGTGTAGGGTATGTGAGTGTCTGATGGATAACGAGGTACCTAAACAACTTAACCTGAGTAGTAATGGGATAACTAATGAAAGTGGCACCGGTGAGCAATATCTGCTATTTGGTTTTTCATGCTCACTTGTGTCCCGTAGGACCCCGAGTACTTGATTTCTGTTCCTTGAATATTCGCGCTATCCACATCCGGGAGGCTTATGGGACCCCCCTGAGCCAGAGCTTGATTCATTCTTATTTCTTGGGGCCACAAAGTAGTTTGGGGCTTTATTACTATCCTGTACTTATGCCATGCTTTACTGCTTAATTTAAGATTGTGCGAGGAATGCACCTGTACTGTTTTGGAAGCGGAGTGTTTTCGCGGTATCGACAAGCCCAGTCACAATTTCGGGTTCCCAGTCGTTTACAGCCACTGACGCAAACCTTGAGTCCGTCTCGGAGTCGGCTAACTTCGTTGCGGGTAGCTTAATGGGGTGGCCCCCTGAAATATTTCTGAATCTTGTGATTGCTTTGTCGTGAATGCCTCGTTGGGTTTTGATTTGGTTTTTCCGAGGTTGATCGAGTGTGTGTTGCTATTTGTGCACCCCTGCAGGGTAAAACTTTCTGAAAGCCGTGTCCGCGGTTATGGACGACTTGGAGCACAGTTTCTCGATCATAGACAAGCATAACTAAAGTACCGCTTTAATTTGACTAAGTAACTGATTAGTAAATAGTGCAACACTCATGGAATGGATAATAAAACTGCCAACGGATGGGGGTTGTTCGTCCGCTTCCTCGTTGGTAAGCGAGGAGGAGGATGGATCTGTTAATATTACCGTTATAACTGTTGTCTTTAATTCACGGACATCCGACTATCTTTGGTTAGGCGGATGGTTAGCGAATATCTATAGAATTATTAGGGTTTATCTTTTGCTGCAATTGCGTCACCCCTGGTTGTGTCCCCTTTAGAGGCATAAAGACTTGCTGAGTACCTAGGGTCTCACACGATAAATTATTTGATTCAGATAAACAGGTACACTCACAAGATGGATACTGGGTGGAGGAGACGGACGATGTGGACAACGATCATTCGGTGTAGAGATTCCGGGAACGGGGATCCGTGAGATCTGTGGGCGGGATGTGTTTATTTTATGGGGCATCTTATGCCAATTTGCTTCTTATCCGTACTCGGATCTTGTTGCCGCTTCCGCCTGATACTCTGATGTTTGATGTATGAGGAGATATCCTAAACTATTATATCTATCTAGGATATTTGGATCTTGCCGTATGGCGTTGCAATATTTCTATTTCTTTTAGATGGAATGGCTCTGATGTACTGTTGTATGGTGGCTTGCATACATACCCATTTGTGTATGTAGTTGATCCCTTTGCCTGCCGATTACGCCGCCCGTTCTTGTTCCGATGTTTGGAAATGGTTGGGACGGCCGAAAGGTCTACCTGTGAGTGGCATTTGGGCCCCACCGTACTATTTCAACCATTTCCGCTCATCCAGGCTTGTAACTAGGAGCGTAATTCACCGAGGTAGTTACAACCTTGATGCAATGCCGGTGATGATGGAGATCATGTTCGTGCTTGAAGATGGAGATCGGAAGCACAAAGAAGAAATGCCATATCATATCACATATTATGAATTGCATGTGATGTTAATCCTTTATGCATCTTGTATTGCTTAGTTAACGACGGTAGCATTATAAGATGATCCCTCATGCACATAAATTTCAAGTTCTAAAGTGTTCATCCTTAGTAAGCACCGTTGCTAAAGCTTGTTGTTTCAAAGCACCACGTGATGATCGGGTGTGTTAGATTTTGCAAGTGTATACAGCGTGAGCAAGCCAGATTTGCTCATGCGGAAGATAAGATTTGATCTTGACGAGACTAACATGTACAAACATGGTCTCGGAACACGGATCACCGAAAGGTAAAGCATGAATCATATAGTAGATATGATGAACATGTCGAGTGTTCGCCATAGAAGCTACATCAACTCTCGTGATGATCGGTTTTGATGTAGTGGATTTGGTTCGTGTGATTACTAAAACAATGTGAGGGACATTGTTTTGAGTGGGAGTTCACCTAGATTAATTTAACTATTAATTAGAACTCAATTTGTCATAAACTTAGTCTAAACTATTGCAAATATGTTGTAGATCAATGGCGGCCCCTACCATCAATTTTAATGCATTCCTAGAGAAAGAAAAGTTGAAAAACAATGGAAGCAAGTTCGCGGATTGGTTCCGCAATTTGAGGATTGTCCTCAATGCTGGTAATTTGACCTATGTGCTGGATGCACCGCTCGGTGACCCGCGTGCAGCTGATTCTACCGATGAAGTAAAGAATGTTTACCTCGCTCGAAAGAATCAGTACTCCACAGTTCAGTGTGCTATCTTGTATGGTTTGGAATCGTAGCTTCAGAAAAGGTTTGAGAACTCAGACCCACATGATATTGTTCGTGAACTCAAATTGATATTTGAGACTCATGCGGCAGTTGAGAGTTATGAGGCTTCTGAAAAGTTCTTTAACTGCAAGATGGAAGAGGGCAGCTCTATCAGTGAGCATGTGCTTAAGATGTCTGGGCACGCAAACAAACTCCAAAGCTTGGGTATAGTGATTCCTAATGCCTTGGGGATTTATCGTGTCCTCCAATCACTGCCACCAAGTTACAAGAACTTTGTGATGAACTACAATATGCAAAGCATGAACAAGCAGTTGCCAGAACTCTTCTCCATGTTGAAATCTGCAGAAGTGGAGATCAAGAAAGAGCACCAAGTGTTGATGGTCAATAAGACCACCAAATTCAAGAAAGGCAAGTCTAAGCAAAAGGGAAACTTCAAGAAGGGTGGTAAGAAAGTTGCCGCACCGACGAAGAAGACCAAGGCTGGACCTAAGCCTGATACTGAGTGCTTTTACTGCAAGGGAGAGGGTCACTGGAAGCGGAATTGCCCAAAGTACTTGGCGGATTTGAAGAACGGCAACATAAAGAAGAAATGTATATCTGATATACAGGTTATTGATGTGTATCTCACTAGTACTCGTAGTAATGCCTGGGTATTTGATACTGGTTCGGTTGCTCATATTTGTAACTCGAAACAGGTACTGCAGAATAAACGGAAGCTAGCGAAGAACGAGGTGACGATACGCGTTGGAAATGGATCAAAGGTTGATGTGATCGCGGTCGGCACACTACCTCTTCATCTACCATCGGGATTAGTTTTATACTTAAATAATTGTTATTTGGTGCCTGCGTTGAGCATGAACATTATATCGGGATCTTGTTTATTGCGAGACGGTTACTTGTTTAAGTCCGAGAATAATGGTTGTTTGATTTATATGAGTAATATGTTTTATGCACATGCACCTTTGATATATGGTCTATTCTTATTGAATCTCGGTAGTGGAAATACACATATTAATAACATTGAAACTAAACGTTTGAAATTGAGCGATAATTCGACCTATATGTGGCACTGTCGTCTTGGTCACATTGGAGTGAAGCGTATGAAGAAACTCCATTCCGACGGACTTATTGAATCACTTGATTTCGAATCACTTGAAAGATGCGAAGCATGTCTCATGGGTAAAATGACTAAGACTCCATTTTCTGGTATGATGGAGCGAGCTACGGACTTACTGGAAATCATACATACCGATGTGTGTGGTCCAATGAGTGTAGCATCGCGCGGTGGTTATCGTTATGTTCTTACCTTCACGGATGACTTGAGTAGATATGGGTATATCTATTTCATGAAACATAAGTCCGAAACTTTCGAGAAGTTTAAGGAATTTCAAAGTGAGGTAGAGAATCAACGTAACAAGAAGATTAAATTTCTACGTTCTGATCGTGGAGGTGAATATCTAAGTTACGAGTTTGGCGAGCATTTGAAGAAATGCGGAATACTTTCACAATTGACACCGCCGGGAACACCACAGCGTAATGGTGTGTCCGAACATCGTAATCGAACTCTCTTAGATATGGTTCATTCTATGATGTCACTTACAGATTTACCGCTATCATTTTGGGGTTATGCATTAGAAACAGCCGCATTCACTTTAAATAGGGCACCATCTAAATCCGTTGAAACGACACCGTATGAATTATGGTTTGGGAAGAAACCTAAATTGTCGTTCCTTAAAGTTTGGGGTTGCGAAGCCTATGTAAAGAAGTTACAACCGGACAAGCTTGAACCCAAAGCGGAAAAATGCGTCTTCATAGGATACCCAAAGGAAACTATTGGGTATACCTTCTATCATAGATCCTAAGGCAAAATATTTGTTGCCAAGAATGGATCCTTTCTAGAGAAGGAATTTCTCTCAAAAGAATTGACTGGAAGGAAAGTAGAACTCGACGAGTTTGTTGAACCTTCTCTCGAACTCGCGAGTAGCGTAGCACCAAAAGAAATTCCTGTGGTGCCTGCACCAATAAGAGAGGAAGCTAATGATGATGATCATGAAACTTCGGTTGAAGTTGATACAGAGCCTCGCAGGTCAAAGAGAACTCGTACCACTCTTGATTGGTATGATCCCGTTATGAGTGTCATGTTGGTGGACAACACCGATGACCCCGCGACGTATGAGGAAGCTATGATGAGCCCAGATTCCAATAAATGGCAAGACGCCATGAAATCCGAAATTGGATCCATGTACAAAAACCAAGTATGGACTTTGGTGGACTTACCGGATGGCCGGAAGGCTGTCGAGAACAAATGGATTTTCAAGAAGAAAACAGATGCTGATGGTAATGTTACTGTCTATAAAGCTCGACTTGTCGCAAAAGGGTTTCGACAAATTCAAGGAGTTGACTATGATCAGACTTTCTCACCAGTAGCGAAGCTAAAATCTGTGAGGATTATGTTAGCAATCGCTGCATATTACGATTATGAAATATGGCAGATGGATGTCAAAACAACGTTCCTCAATGGAGACATTGATGAAGAGTTGTATATGATGCAACCCAAAGGTTTTGTCGATCCTAAAGATGCTAACAAGGTATGCAAACTTCAACGGTCCATATATGGATTGAAGCAAGCATCCCGAAGTTGGAATCAACGTTTTGATAAGGTAATCAAAAGTTTTGGTTTTATACAAACTTATGGAGAATCTTGTATTTACAAGAAAGTGAGTGGGAGCTCTGTGGCATTCTTAATACTATATGTAGATGACATATTGTTGATTGGGAGTGATGTAGACCTTCTTAATAGTGTCAAGGAATATTTGAATAATAGTTTTTCAATGAAAGATCTTGGCGAAGCAGCTTACATATTAAGCATAAAGATTTATAGAGATAGATCGAGACGCCTAATATCATTGTCACAAAGTACATATTTGGACAAAGTTCTAAAGAGGTTTGGAATGGAAGATAGCAAGAAAGGGTTCTTGCTCATGTTGCCCAATACGACCTTGAGTAAAACTCAAAGTCCAGCAACGGCAGAAGATAGAGAAAGGATGAGTAAGACTCCCTATGCCTTAGCCATAGGATCTCTAATGTATGCCATGCTATGTACTAGACCCGACAATGCATATGCTGTTAGTTTAACTAGCAGATATCAAAGTGATCCAGGAGTGGGTCATTAGACAGCGGTCAAAAACATCCTTAAGTACTTGAGAAGAACTAAGGATATGGTTCTTTCTTATGGAGGTGATGAACAACTCGTTGTTAATGGTTACACCGATGCTAGTTGGAACACCGATCCGGATGATTCTAAATCTCAATCTGGATATGTATTTACTTTGAATGGTGCAGCAGTTAGCTGGAGGAGTGCAAAGCAAAGCGTTGTGGCGAGATCTTCAAGTGAATCGGAATACATAGCTTCTTCGGAGGCTTCACAAGAAGCGATATGGATGAAGGAGTTCATTACAGAGCTCGGTGTGGTTCCAAGTGCGCTGGACCCAATGTCTATCTACTGTGATAACATGGGCGCCATAGCCAATGCGCAAGAACCAAGGTCACACAAGAAGCTGAAGCACATCAAGCTACGTTTTCACGCTATTCGAGAACATGTCCAAGATGGTGACATAAAGATTTGCAAAGTACACACAGATCTGAATGTGGCGGATCCGTTGACTAAACCTCTCCCGAGGGCAAAACATGACCAACACCAAACTGCCATGGGTGTTCGGTATATTACCATGTAATCTAGATTAGTTGACTCTAGTGCAAGTGGGAGACTGTTGGAGATATGCCCTAGAGGCAACAGTAAATATAGTTATTATTATATCTTTGTGTTTATGATAAATGTTTACATTCATGCTATAATAGTATTAACCAGGAAACATTAATACTTGTGTGATTTTGTAAACTAAATTAGAGTCCCTGATAAAGCCTCTTCATAAAACTAGCTTGTTGGTTAATACATGATTGTGGTTTCCCTATCATGAACATTGAGATGTTATTAACAACAAGATCATATCATTAGGAGAATGGTATGATGAACATACTCCTATAGATAAGCGTAGCATAAAGATCAAGTCATTTTAATAGTTCAATTGCTATAAGCTTTCTGATACATAGTAACATAATTCCTTCGACCATGAGATCATGCTTATCACCATCACCGGAAGGATGCTTTGGTGACATCAAACACCACACCGTAACTAGGTGGCTATAAAGGTGGCATTGAGTGTTCGAAAAGTATGGGTTGAGACACATGGATCAAGAGTGGGGTTTGTCCATCCATATGACGGATAGATATACTCTGGGCCCTCTCGGTGGAATGTCATCCAATTATCTTGCAAGCATGTGACTGGATCACAAGGGATCACATATCACGGGCACGAGAAAAGAGTACTTATCGGTAACGAGGTTGAACTAGGTATGCAGAGGTACCGACGATCAAAACCTCGGATAAGTAAACTATCGTGAGACAAAGGGAAATTGGTATCGTATGTAAGTGGTTCATTCGATCGCTAAGTAATCGTAGAAATATGTGGGAGCCATATGAATTTCCAGATTCCTCTATTGGTTATTGTTCGGAGAAGTGTCTCGATCATGTCCGCATAATTCTTGAACCGTAGGGAGACACACGTAAGGATTCGATGTTGTTGAGTAGTTATGGAATGATGAGTAAGAGACCGAATGTTGTTCGGAGTCTCGGATAGGATCCGGGATATCACGAGGAGATCCGGAATGGTCCGGAGAATAAGATTCATATAAGGAAAGTCCTGTTTCGGAGTTGGAGAATGATTCCGGTGTTTTCATCGGGAATGTTCTAGAAGGGTCCGAAAGGTCAGGCACTCCGGAGGGGAAGGGTACATGAATGTGTCATAACAAGTTGGAATGTTTGCATCATGTACTAGGTATCATGGCTGGGCAAAATAAAGGGATAAATCAAATCCCGGTTTGAAAAGTCAAACGCCAATTTGAAAAGTCAAACGGCAGTTTTGCTTGGTGGAGGGAGAGTAGGAAACCTACTTAGGGAGGAGTTCCTCTCCCTCCACCCGCCAGCCAAGGAGGCAGACTTGGGGGAGGACTCCCTCCCCTTGGTCGGAGCCCTCCCACCTATAAAAGGAGGGGCACGGGTGCCCCTCTAGACCTACACCTCTCTCCACCAAACCCTAGCCGCCGACCACCAAGTCGCCGCCGCCGCCCTAGGGTTTCCTCTTAGAAGCCGAGTTGGGGCCCTCCCCCTGCCCTAGCCGCCGGCCTAGCCCTCTCTCCTTGGTGCCTCTAAACCCTAGATCGCCAAGGCCTCTCTCATAATCCACCATACTCGCTCTGGCTTAAGGCGAAGCCCTGCGAGATCTCCCCTCTACTTCCGGTACCACGCCGTCGTGCTGCCGGAATCGTGAGGAGAGTGCTACAACCTCCACTGCCTGCTGGAACAAGGGAGAGGAAGGTCTTCATCAAGTACCGAACGTGTGACCGACAGCGGGAGCGCTGCCGAAACGCGGCGCCGGAAGGATCGTCTACACGATCTTGAGATCGGCAAGAGTACGACTACATCACCCACGAGAATCTGCTCTCATTAAACACTTTGGAATCTTCGAGGGTGAGTTATTCTATCTACTCGTTGCTACAATCTAGTAGATAGATCTAGGCTTGTTTGTTTGTATGCGGTAGATTTTTTTTGTTTTCCATGCTACGAACCCCTACATCCATACCTACAAATAGTGCCGATGGTAAGACCTCTTTAAAAATGCTTAAAGATGTTATTTTTCCTAGGTTTGGTGTACCCAGATATCTCATGACCGATGGAGGCTCTCATTTTATTCATGGTGGTTTTAGGAAAACTCTCGCTAAATACGATGTTAACCATAGAATTGCTTCAGCTTATCACCCCCAAACCAGTGGGCAAGTGGAACTTTCCAATAGGGAAATTAAATCCATCTTGCAGAAGACTGTCAATAGATCTAGGAAAAATTGGGCTAAAAAGTTGAATGACGCTTTATGGGCTTTTAGAACCGCTTATAAAAATCCTATGGGGATGTCTCCTTACAAAATGGTCTATGGGAAGGCTTGTCACTTGCCTTTAGAATTAGAACACAAAGCTTATTGGGCAGTGAAAGAATTTAATAGAGATTTTAGACTTGCTGGTGAGAAAAGATTGCTTGACTTGAGTACTTTAGATGAGTGGAGAAGTGAAGCTTACGAAAATGCTAGATTCTTTAAGGAAAAGGTAAAAAATGGCATGCTAGGAGAATTCTCAAAAGGGAGTTCCATGTTGGTGAGAAAGTTCTTTTGTATAGGTCTCGTCTCAGATTTTTTGCAGGGAAACTACTCTCAAAATGGGAGGGACCTTTTGTTACTAAGGAAGTATATCGTTCAGGTGTTATCAAAATATCTTCTTTGAAGGACGACACCACGAGGTGGTGAATGGTCAAAGACTAAAACATTATATCTCTGGAGATTCCTATAATGAAGATGCTGATGTTATTCAAATGGTGACCCTGGAAGAATTTATCAGAAACCAAACACCTGAATCTGCAGAGTTCGTCTTTGAATAAGTAAAAGTGGTGAAAACAGAAGGTTCGTGTAAACCAATATTTTTATATTTTTGATGTTTTTAATACATACGAAAGGTTACGAGACGGAACAGAAGAGGAAACGTAGGCGGGGGTGGCCAAACCCACCCCAGGCGCGGGCCCCAGCTGGCCATGCCTGGAGGGGGTTTGACCCCCCAGCTCCGTCTCTTCCTCGTTTTCATACCAGTACCTTCCTTATGCATCGAAACATCGTAATATATAACCCACGGATCCCCCGAGGTTCGTGTATCTTGTTCTCGTCGTGTTTTTGTTTTGATCTGTTTCTGTCAGGCAAATTCTCAGCTTTGGAGCTACAATGTCTTCCTCTGGATCACCTATAAAGGATTCCTCCTCGGATGCTATCAACCTATACATGTATGAGTTGAATATTCATCCCAAGGAGTTGATTCTTAAGGATGGGAAGGTACAGATGAAAGAAGTTCAAGGCCCTAAAGGAGAGGGCAGTCTAGAAGATAGGGTGGAAGCATTGGAACAGGAAGTTTCCAGGTACAAGAAGATGGCGGAACACGAGGTGGATATCATCCATAAGATAAGTTCAGAACTCATCGCCAAGCACAAGGAGGAGGTTGTTGAGCTCCAAGACGAAATCCTCTCACTACATCAGGCCACCAACCAATTACAAGCACAACTTTACGATATACAAAACCAAAACTATGAGTATGAGGCTAGATTTGCTCACATAAGCTCTGCTGCTAGTTTCAGGATTGTGGAAACCACGACATCCTTTTTGGATGGGGAACCTTTACCTTGGAAGGTCTCATGATTACAAGGGAACACCACCACCAGAGGAGTAATTCATCATCAGGTTTGGCATCCCCTTGGCTTGTTCCAAGCTTGGGGGAGTGCCGCGGTATCACCATCATTATCTTTTACCTTTTTAGTGCATTCATATCTTTGGTAGAGAAGTTATCTTATAGGTTGGTTTGCATGTGGAAGTATCTCTCCTTTAGTTGGTTATCTATGTATCCCTTGGTGTGAGTGCCTTTATGGAATATTAATGAGAAGTCTCATCTTTTACTTTTTGCACTTCTTATTTTAGTTTGCAATCTCTATTATATTATTGATCTTGTTGATCAGTATTTGCATCACTTTGGGAGCATCAAGTAAATCTAAATTGGTTTTGGCAAACCGAGCTCTAGTCAGTAGCAACACTTTTTGAGGTTTGAAAGGAAAAGAGAAAAATCTTACAAGTATTTTGTATCATTTATTTTCTTTCTTGATTGGCTCATAAGCTTAGTATTCTTCATTTAAGATCTTTTGTGTCTTCAAGGAAGATTGCATGTTTGGCTTTATCACTTGTGTGTTTGCTTGTTTCTTTCAACTCTTGTGCTTGCTACCCAGCCTTGCTAGCCAAAAAACCTGTTTTGAGAAGGCATACTTCTCATGCTTCCAATCCCTTTGAACCAAACCTGTGTCTTTTGTGTCCACCATATCTACCTATTAGCATTATTGCTATTCCAAGCAAATTCTCAAGCTTCATCTATATTTCGAATTAAAAAGTATTTTGTTATGTGAAAACTAGTTAGTAAAGCTCTCACAAACTTGATGGCACACCTTATTTTCTTGCCCCTAATAGACTTGAACCATCGTGTCATCTAAGTTGTATATGCTTGCATCTATACGTTGGAATTAGCAGAACCATGCTGCCATGGGGAACGTTTTCAACATTGCACTTGTACTCTGTACATAGTTGATATCGTGCTCTTTTGTCTATGGATGTCACCGGTGTGAAATAAAAAGGGAGCTTGTAAGTCCATGGAGTTATGTATTTTGTGTTAGAGAAACGCCTGGGCCGCTAGCCTAAGCCATGCCTAATCATGGTGGAAACTTGCAACATCGCCATAATGAGCAATCTGTGAAGCATCCTCAATAAAAAATTATGCATATAGTAAATAAAAAGATCGCTGAGATTCTCATTGTCTACTTGCCTTGTCATTTTGGTTACGGGATAGCTCCTGTACCATGTGAAAGGGGTACCCCATTGGCGATTCTCTATAATACGCATGCACTTACAATGCCAAGAACTTACCAGTAACTGAAGTTGAGTAGAATGAGGTGTGGCCCTCATATTCAAGGGACATGAGATTGCCAGCTTATATTTTGTCAAGCATATATTCCATCTTTGTTCACTTTAACCTTAATCATCTCAAGATGCGTATGATAGGGGCAATGAGGGCTCAAAGATAGTAAGTACCATAATATTTTGGAAGCTCTTTATGACTTGAAATCCCTGCTTCCCTCTATGAAGGGACCTTTCTTCTATTTCCAAGTTGAGTCAGTAAACCTACTTCCTCTGTATCTCCAACAAGCATTTGAGTTGTTGTGTTTCGAGCATTCATATGGTGATTTATTCAATCATGTTCTTTATCTTACTTGTTTGCACAAGATTCTTATCTATTGAGTATTACTTTGAAAGCCTTCATTGTGAAAAACCTTTTTGAGCAAAGAGTGCTCCTGTTTTGAAGACTTCTACAAAAAGCTTTTTGTGAAACTGTTTTCCAGGTGTTCTCTGACCAAGAACAAAGTTTGCCAATTCAAATTATGATTTATCTTTACGCATCTCTATTATGACTCCTATACTTGTTGCAAGCTAAAGTCATATAATGGTGAGTTGCTTTCTTCTTTGAGTTGTGTAATGGTAAGTGTGATGCTTCTTGTCCGTATTCTTTTATCGACACTTCACTCCATAAACCTGTGGACATGTTTACTGAGCTCATTTTTTGCTTGGGCACAAGCGAAGGTCTAAGCTTGGGGTAGTTGATACGTCCAATTTGCATCACCATTCTATATCATAATTTGCCTCTATTCATTGATATATGTCTTATTATGAGGTATTACTTATGTATTTTCGTCTGTTTATGCATGTTGGATGATTCTTGGAGGATGAACTGCCGGAGTCTGGATTCTAATGGAAAAGGAGGTGTTTTGATGCAATTTCCCGAAGATCAGAAAAATACTAGAAAATATTGGAAAATTATATTTTCCCAGAAGACGAAGGAAGCCAGAAGGGTAGGCGTAGCCGGGCCATAAGGGGCCCACCCCCTAGGCGCGGGTCCACCCTGGGCCGCGCCTAGGGCAGGTGTGGCCCACCTGGCCGGCCTTCGACTCCGCCCTCTTGCCTATAAATTCCTCTCGGAACCCTAATACCAGGGGAGGGACCACAGAAAGATTTCCGCCGCCTCTGCGAGGCGGAAAACATCGAGAGAGAAAGAGCTCTCCGACAGACAGATTTTTGCCATGGAAATTCCTTCTTGGAGAGGGGAGATCGTCGCCATTAACATCATCGTCAAGCTAGGCTTCATCGGGATCATCATCATCCACACCATCATCTCCACCAGCACCATCATCACCACTGCATCCCGCTATAACAATCGTGTTGAATACTTGCATAGTTCTTAGGGGAAACTTTCCCGGTGTTGATTACTATTGTAGTTGATGCTTGTGAGTGGAACCATTGGATTATTGTTTATGTTCATATTGTTATCCATCACCATATCATCTTTGATCTTGATCCATATGATGTCTTATGAGTAGTTCATTTAGTTCCCGAGGACATGGGAGAAGTCATGTTGTTAGTAGTGGATTTGTGTTGAGTTATTATTCAACGGTTTAGTATTTAAGTTGTGATGCTATTATTCTAGTGGTGTCATGTGAACGTTGACTACATGATATTTCACCATTTATGGGCCAAGGGGAATACATTGTGTATTTGGATACTAATTGTGGGGTTGCCAGAGTGACAGAAACCTGAACCCCCGTTAGGACACCTTTGCATGAGGGAGCGTAGGATCTCAGAGTTTAAGGCTGTGGTTAGGTTTATACCTTAATTGCTTTCCTGTAGTTGCGGATGATTGCAGGGGGTTTAATCACAAGTATGTATTAGTCCAAGTAAGGTCGGTATGTTAGCACATGTTCACCCACACAACACTTACAACACCAGAGAAGAGTACTCAGCTATTTGAAGCGAAAGCACTTGACAGAATTCCCATGTGTCCTCAAGAACATTTGGTCCTTATAAGTATTTCCACCGGCTTGTCCTTTGCTAAGAAAGGACTGTGCCACTTGCTACAGTTGTTCGTTGTCTTTATTACTTGCACTTTGCTTTGTTGCTTTATCAGAAAATCACTAAAAATCCGTTTGCTAAGTATTCACAGGGATTTCCTGCTCCATACCACTAGTCAGCACCTTCTGCTCCTCGTTGGGATCGACACTCCTATTTATCGAAAGTATTGCGATAGGGTCATCAAGACTATTTTCTGGCGCCGTTGTCGGGGAGTGAAGCGTTATTGAAGAGTGGAACTGGTAAAGGAAGCTTCTACTGTGAGTATTGCTTTTTGTTTCTGTTTGTTGCTTTGTTTCTAATATGGATAACCCACTTGGTTTTCTATTTGGGAAAACTACTACCACTGTAAGGGTAGTAGATGAACCACCACCAGTTGAGATAGATCCTTTTAAGATACCTACAAGTATTGTTGATCGTGTTATGGATAATTATTATTTAGGGGATGGAACTGCCCACTCTGGTGATCATTTGCTTTTTATCCATGAATTATGCGGGTTGTTTAAGTGTGCAGGTATCACAACTGAACAAGTGAAGAAGAAGTTACTCTCCATATCCTTGAAAGGGAGAGCTGAAGAATGGTATAAGTTTCTAAAGAATGGGCAATCCATGGAAGGGGAGTAAATTGCATCTCTCTTTTATTCTAAATTTTATCCTCCCAGTGAAATTCATAAGGATAGAAATCTGATATATAACTTTTGGCCTCGCGATGGACAGAGTACCACTCAAGCTTGGGGGAGATTAAAATTACTAATGCTTAAATGTCCTATTCATGAACTCCCTAACAATATTATTATCAATAACTTTTATGCTAGGCTTTCTCTTCATGATAAAGATTTACTAGATGCTTCTTGTGCTGGATCATTCACACGTATGAAGGAAGAAGCTAAATAGGATCTCCTAGACCGTATTCAAGAGAACACTGAAGCTTGGGAGAATGACAAAGGAAGAAAGTCAGGTAAAAACTATGATTCTGAATGCATTAAATCCTTTATGGGAACCGATGACTTCCGTGATATTAGTAATGAGTTTGGTCTTGATCCCCAAGTTCTTGCAAAATGTTTTACGGCCTTTGCCTCTTATATTGAAATTCCCAAAAAAGAGTGGGACAAGTACCATGCTCCTTATAAAGACACTGTTACCCATGTTCCTGCTAGCATAGAAACAACTTGAAGTAGGAACTATTTTTCTGTGTTTTTGATAAAGAGAAACAAACCAGTACAACTATTTTTGTGTGTTTTTGATAAAAAGAAATAAGCAAAATAAACTAAGCAAAACAAAAACAAAGTAAAGAGATTGGTTGTAAGAGACCCCCCTTGCAGGAATCTTGTTTCTCCTAGAAAAGTGATTTGATGGGGAGGAAGAGATTGAAGATGTCCTTATCTCCTCGGCAACGGCGCCAGAAAAGTGCTTGATGGCTCAAATGATGTAGAGCTCGTTGGGAACCCCAAGAGGAAGGAAAGATGAGCACAACAACAAGTTTCCCTCAGTTTTGAAACCAAGGTTATCAAACCGTTAGGAGAAAGGAAACAACTCCCAAGGTGTTGCTAGCAACTTGTAACCTGCACAAGACAACCACAATACTTTGCCCCAACTTACAGTGAGGTTGTCAATCTCACCGGTTTGCTAAAAATAAAGGATTAAACAAATAGTGTGGAAGATAGTAATTGCTTGTGGTAATTGCAGAAAGTAAACAATAAATGGTAAACAGTTGATGGTATATCAATAGGAAGAAATGTACCAGGGTCCACAATTCACTAGAGGTGTTCTTCATAAGATAAATAACATGTTGGGTGAACAAATTACAGCGGAGCAATTGACAGACTGAGAATGCATGACAATGCCTATACTAGACATCTTGATCTCTACGATATTTGTTTGGGCATTACAACATGACACATAGACCGTAATCCAACTACATCTATGACTAAGAATCCACCTTGAGGTTATCATCCGAATCCATTCTAGTATTAAGTTGCAAGCAACAAATAATTGCATTAAGCAAAGTGTGTAAAGTAAATAATACAATTGCCCTTGGACAAAGGATTGTTGTTTTCTCCCTAGTAGGAACAACACATCTACAACCTTAGAGATTTCCGTCACTTCCCCAGATTACTAGAGGCATGAACCTACTATCGAGCATAAATACTCCCTCTTGGAGTTACAAGCATCTACTTGGCCAAAGCATATACTAGCAACGAAGAGCATGCAAGATCACAAATAACATAGACATGATAGAATCAATAATCAATCTGACATAGTACTCAATATCCATCAGATCCCCGCAAACACAACATGTAGCATTACAAATAGATGATCTTGATCATGAACGGAGCTCACAAGATCTAAACATGATAGCACAAAAGAGGAGAAACAACCATCTAGCTACTGTATGGACCCGTAGTCCAAGGGTGAACTACTCACGCATCACTCTGGAGGCTGGCATGGTGATGAAGAAGGCCTCCGGGATGATCTCCCCTCTCATGCAGGGTGCTAGGAAGAGCTTTGGATCCCCTAATCTAGGGATGGAGATGGCGGAAGCTACAAAAAATTTCGTGGATTTCTGATCGGGTACTTAGGGTTTCTGCCTCGGGGTGTTTATATAGGCGAAGGGTCAAGGTTGATGGACACCCGAGGGGCCCCCACCATAGGGCGGCACAACCTAGGGTGGACTCGCGCCAGCCCTAGGTGTGACCGCCTCGTGGCTCCTCTTTGTCTCCCCTTCGGTCTCCGTGTCGTGTCGGGAAATATAGTGACTTTGGATTTTGTTCCTTCCAATTATGATAATATTTCTTTACTAGCTTTTCTGAAACCAAAAACAGCAGAAAACAGGCAACTGACACTACGACATCTTCTCAATAGGTTAGTTTCAGAAAATGTATAAAAATGCCTCAAAGTGTAGACAAAACATAAGATAGTTGATACAAAACAAGCATGGATCATCAAAAATTATAGATACGTTTACGGCGTATCAACACCACATATTGGATCTTGGCTTGTCTCCATACAAGCACCACAAAGACATACGTCCTCATCATCTGTGTATGCCCCGGTTCTCTTACTCCCTCCCGGAGCTTGGCGGGTGGGATCCTCCTCAAACAATGGCTCGTGCTCAATCGAGACTCCATCTTGTTGTTGTTTAGTCCCGTCCCATAGATTATGTTATCCATTTCATTATCAACATAGTCATAAGCACAATTACATATAACATCCAAGGTATGCGACAACTACAAGGGAAAAAGATCGAAGAGAGTTGGTGAAGTGCATACCTCGCGGATAGATGTCGGGTCAGGCATTCCGCCGGACAAGTTGAGGGGTACTGGTGCGTCGGTAGTACTACAGTCCCACGGTGCCTTGGTATGGACCATTAGTGACTCGTCGGGCACCAATGTTCTGTTGAGGTCGAGGGCAACAAGAAAAGGGGCCGTTGGCAACGGTTCGCCAACCTCCAGCGGTTTCTTACGAGACTTGGGCATGGGGGACACTTGTGCGACGCGGGCGGCCGGCCCGCTCGGCCGCGAAAATGGAGGTGAGATGGTTCTCGACATGTGAACATGTGGCATGTGGGTGACGGGCGTAGACGAACTTGCGATGCTGAATGGATGTGGGCGGCATTGTTGGCAGGAATGGTCGTGTTTAACGCTCCCTAGTTGATGAGATTTTCGGTGATGGCATGGGCCTGGGCAGCGAGGGCCTCGTTGTTGGCGCGTGCATGAATCTCGGCCATCTTTTGCACCTCCAGCGTCTCCGCAGCATCGGCCGGCACCTTGATCATGCGTTATTCGCACCAGCTTGCCGGTAGGACCTCTTCTTGCTTTTCTCGACCGACTCTTTCTTTGGCTTGCGCAGGTCCAGGGTGCTCTCTGGTGTGGTTGCAGGGCCGGAAGAAGGAGAGGGACAATGGGGTGGTTGGGGCAGCGACAATTGTTGCTCGTCCACGACCAGGAGGAGTGGGGATGTGGGGGTTGAGGAATTGGTTGCCAACGAGCGGTCCAAGGACAAAGCGAGGACACTGAATAGATCAATCTCCCGTCCGCGTGACTGCAAACACGATCCTGATTTGGACGGCGAATGCGCTGGTCCAGGGCCTATGGACCGTTTGTAGTGCACCTCTGGGACCTGGTTTTTGGCCCTTGTTGTCCGCCGATAGCAAAGCGTACATCATTTGTACCTTTGCTCCCCACCGTTAGGGTGGCCTTAGTCCAACCCAGACCCCACCCAAAAAGGTAAATGCCCCCATCACACACACTACATTTTTAGGAAAGGGCAGGAAGAAACATCCGCCCATATAATCCGCTTGAGCATCAGCCTCCTCTTGTGCCAGTAGTTCCATCATCATTTCATTGTCACTATCCATATTCCACACATCAAACAACTAAAGAGTCAAAGTGGTGAACATTGTATTATTTTCCCTGGCGAATTTTGTAGAAATATTTACCCAGGCAATCGATCGAATACCTTCTGTGCGAGGCAGCCTCCATGCGGTCTCGGCCGGACCTACACCATTACCCACTAAAACAATCAAGGTCGATGTGGGAGACAGTAGAAGACAACAACATCGCTCCTAGGCCCGGGGGTAACCATCAGTGGTCAACAAGGGAGACACTGAGGTTCGGTGCTAGGCCATAGTTGTGGCGATGAATCGACGATGATAGAGTGGCGGTTCTCGACGCTACTATGGGCCAGCATCGGAGTCATTGATGGGGAAACTATGCAGAGTATCGCATCGCTTTTTGGGGTTGAGACGAACCGCTGTGGCGATTCGCGAGGTGTTGGGGAGATAAGAGAAGAGAGGGGAACATGTGGAAATGTTTGGGTGGTTGACAAGAGGGCCATGCGATTATCTAACATGGCAAGTGTTTTTGGCGCTCCTAGACGACTACCTGCTTGTCGGGGCCGGAACGACACTGCTGGATAGATTACGAGCCTCTGTTTGTTGGCAGCGTTTGGGTCTACCGGTGGGACTCCCGGTGCACAAATCCCCCATGCGTCAGTGGAAATGCTCTCATTTTGGTCATTCAACGAGGTCTCACCACGAACACATGTGGTGGAGCATGAATCTGAGATCGTAGAGTGGAAGAATGTGAGGATCATACAAGGTGAGCCTTTTCGATACGTGCCTAGGGTGTCGACTAGGTTGCAGGACGACGACACACACGAAAAAAGGACTCCTAGGCCACTCCACACGAGGCAGCTCCGGAGGACCCCGATCTCGATCTAGAAGGCTGGCGTACGATCTACCCCACCGGTCGCTGCTGTTGCTGGCACCGGGCGGCGATGGCCACACCATGGCTGTCGAAGATGGCAGGTGGGGATGGTGTAACTTGTCAGACTCCCATCGTTCGGGGGTACAGCTCCATGGCAGCGCAGTTGGAGGTCTGGCGATAGTGCTCGCCCATGCGCAGTGTTTGTCAGCGCGCTGCAGGAAGGCGTGGATGGGGCAAAGAAGCGAGCATGCGGTGGTGATGACTAGAGGTGGTGGCGCGAAACCTATGACGATGGTGCTCTTGTACATGCCTAGTGATGCAGCCCAACACATGGAATTCACCATTGGTCCATATCATGCTACACCAACCAAACCCACAAACGTGAATTCGTTCCATATCTCGCCCTCCTTTGGTTATCATGTGAATAGGAT
This sequence comes from Avena sativa, assembly GCA_916181665.1. Lineage (NCBI taxonomy): Eukaryota > Viridiplantae > Streptophyta > Magnoliopsida > Poales > Poaceae > Avena > Avena sativa. Next base: position 41,274,132 of record OV702285.1, on the reverse strand, counting down.
CATACTTGAGACAAGTGACAATGCTATGACCAGGCCCATGACCATGACACCAAGAGGAGACGACAGGAAGACCCCAGGAACAAAGACTACCAAGCAAGAAGCATGGAAGATAAGACGAAAGAAGGGTTCCGACGCTAGGTCCGGAGCCGCCGGAATCCACACCGGAACTTCCGCCAATCCCGGCGAACCGACCTCCCCGCCAAAATCGCCTTCTGTAAGCTCTTCTGGCTGTTGACCAGAATAACCGGCGCCCGCCAGAAATCTTGGTGCTAATTTCGGAGATGCTCGACTTACTATCAGAACTACCAGTCTACGCGTTGTGAAGGGTTTGATGCCCTACCTACCCCTTCGCCCCTAGTACTATAAATAGCCCCCTTGTGGCTCAGATTTACTTGGAGTTGATGAATGAAGGCTTGTGCCTAACCCTAGATGGGAACCCCTCTCTATAGTTAACCTGTGAGTTGTACAAGACCTTGGAGTTCGGTGTTTGTCTCCAAGTTTCCAAGACCCTCCTCAAGTGTTTGGTCTCTCCCCATCAAGGATTCTAGTAGTGCTAGGTATCTCCTTTTGGGATTCTACTTGGTTGCTACTCTCTCATTGGTTGGGATTCTACCATCCGCTTGACGATCTCTCCTACGGTGATTCTACCTCATGGTCTCTCGCCGAGGATTCTATTAGATTGGTTGTTCGAACCAACGGGAGCAAACCGAATTGGGTTGTGTTTGTGTGCATTTGTATCTTTACCTTGCATTTGTGTTGCATTCATTCTGTTCATCGGGTTTCCCCTCACTCCCCGCCTCAAAAATCCGTGAAGATCAGGACACCCTAGGGCCAATCCCTCAAGGGATATCATAACACCTAGGGTGCTTTATAGCCCCCCTCCAATCGCTGTCACGTGAGCCTGATCCGCTCGATCTGATCATCGGAAGCCGACCGGTGGTGTGGGCCCTGCTGGCACGATTGAATAAGGATGGTTTGGTCATGCTATTATTCTAGCTCCATGTCATTGATCTACTTCGGTCTTCCTCTTGGAGATTTCCGCAGTCTGGCACATGATGCTACTGGAAATCTAGAGAGGAATCGATGCGGTTGTGGGCACCCTTCTGGGGCGGCGTGAAGCTTCGTCTACCGTTCGGTACCATGGAACATGTCTTCATGTAGGTTTGCATATATCTGACAGAGATTGAGAAAGTTATGATGGAAATGATCAGAGGATGGTTTTGGCAGAAAGGTTTTGGTTGTGATGAAGATAATCTGGCACAAGTTCTCCATGTGTGTTGGGTGTTCGGTAACTTGCAGCACCAACCTTGTCAAGCATGGGTGGCAACACAGGTGGACTACATCTTTGGTGGTGCACCTTGAGTACCGAGCCATGATTTTGATGGTAAAAATCCAAGGTTTGGCCTTAATTGGTTATACATGATAATAACCTTGTTGAAGACATTGTTTTGCAAACTCGGTCTTTCTCTATGGGTGAAAATCCAAGATCTCTTCTTGGAGGCGTGTAACACCCCGACCTCTCCGTACCAGCGGTTGTCACTCCTGGCAGCTCAATAGGATCTCTAGACTAACCCCACATACCAACACTAGTCTTTTCTACGCACTTTGTTCTCACTCGTGCGCACCCGGTACCCACTTCCCAGTCGGTCACCCATCCTCAAATTGCTCTAGGTCAAGCATGCTTAACCTCAGAGTTCTTTTTAGATGAGCTTCCGAAAAGAAGTTGCAACTTGTTGGTATGGGTATACTATCAATCCTATTAAGCCATGTGTTAGGGTCTCACAAGGCGTTACTTTTGGAAATCCTAGTTTGCAGTACGAGTGTTGTATTCGGTGGTAGTTAGAGTATTTCTGCCGTGGGTGGTTATACACTGACGGGTCTTTGATTTTATTTTCTCTCTTATTTTTTTGGGTTGGGTGTATTTTTTATATCTTTGAACGTTCTGTTAAGAGACTAGGTGTAATTGGTATATTCATGATATTAATATATTTTCTTTGTATAAATGGTTATAGAAGAAAAAAAGTTGTAGGGTTTCTTTCATTCGTTGTTCATGCGAGAACACACAGATGATGATTTTGTAATCCCTGACGGCTTCTTGCACATCTATACCTATAATAAAGTGCGAAGTGTTTCTTACGGGTTCTGCTTTTTTAGACGGTTTTGCCCCTTAAAACTGTAAACAAATACCCAATATGCCACACATTAGTTGTAGGTTATATTTTTTCCTCATCAACGTCGTCTCATAATAAATAAACAGAGTGCCATCCTTGATCGATCACCGAAAGCTCTCGCCGTGCTACAGGGCTTTCTTCTATTGGGGATGTTGGCGAGAAGGGAAAGAGAGAGAGGTGAGGCCGACGTAGCGCTCGACCAACGAGGTCGGCAGACTTCTTTGTGTCTCGGTAAGCTAGAGTACAGGAAACAGCCTCAGGGATCCACACGAGATGGTTCTAGCGTGCGTACAACATTAGGTAGGTGAAAGAGCATGTGGGCCCCCATGTGTGGTTTTGGTAATTAATGACAATATCTATGGACCAATGCTTGCATTGAGTTACACTTGTGGGAATTGTCCATTGGCATCGCTTGGACCATATGTTAGATTCAAGGTAGAAGAAATGAATAAGAAGCATTATCCAAGGGCTTTGGGCCTATTGGAATCATGTAGAAGAAGAAGAATAAATAAAAGAAGATCAAGAGTGCCTTGAAGAAGAAGATGGAATTTCTCATGTGCATCTTCAAGACATCATCCTAATGGAGTTAGAAGAAATGAAGTGCAAGCTCAAGATGCTCCATAACTAGGAGATCTCATGCTTTATGCTTGCCATCCTCAGTGAACATGGATAGATGAAGACGAGTTCAAATAAGTGGTTTCCCCATGGTTTATGGGGGAGAAATTCGCAAGTCTTCATCAAGCAAGTGCAAGCAAGAAAGAAGTCCCATATTGAGAAGGACAAGACCATCTACATCAAGCTCAAGTGGAATGCTCAAGGCAAAGGTATGGTCTTGATAGGTTTTCCCTTTTGTCGGTCTCATGTTGTTGTTGGGAGATCGGGTTTAGGGTAGATAACCATACTATCAAGAGGGGTTCTCGAGTGAGTATCTTGACCATATCCTTCAAAGAGAGCTCAAACATTTGCATACTTGGCATCATATTTCTTGGTTCTTTTCCATGAGATAATTTAGATATTTTGTTAATCTCCATTACAATCTCAAGTTCATCGAAAACGGATTTCATACGCATTATCTATTACGTTTTCAATGTTGGAGGTTTTACCAATTTGTATTTTATAGATAGGTTAAACCTTTCATCATTATGTTCTATCCTACCTTTCTGTACTATTATGTTTCCCTACATAATCTTGTAGATCTTGTTTTCCTCTTCGAAACGAGCCCAAGATCATCAAAATCGGAGTCCAGATGCAAAAGTTATGGTCGTTTTGGTGTTGGTATTTCTACCAGTTTTGTGAGGGCCGGAGACTCTGGGGTTCGCACCCAGGAGACTCTGGCCCAATTTCCGGCCCAGACTCCAGGGGGTATACAGAGAGCATCTGGAGGCTGTCCGGAGTCTGGACCCCAGAGACTCCGGTCCTGGGGGACGGATACTCCAGTCCTGAAGGCCAAAAAATCTGGGGTAAGTGATCTATAACGACTAGTTGATGTGGGGGGCCCTACAAAAGCCCCACTTCTTCCCCAAGAGGCTGGCTGCTTGCTCTCTCTCCTCCATTGTTTCTACCTTCAAGAGCTTGCAAATACTCTCAATCCCTTCCATATTTCTTGAATCTTTTGGGGGATTTGAAAGAGGAGATGTAGATCTACAACTCCACCACTCCATCTCTCCTCTATGTGAGGTGAACATCTTGGGATCTAGATATTGGGATTTCTTTTGTGGATTTCCTCTTGTGTTCTTCATCTCTTGTTCTCCCAATAGCTTTAGTAGCTTTGTTGGAACTTGAGAATGAAGGATTGGAGCATCTTTTTGGTGTTCTTGCCATTTGCATTAGGTGCGTCGGTTTGAGTTCTCCTCGGAGGATTTGGTTCGTGAAAATCAAGAAGCTTGTCCCTCTTGGGTTCTTGGAACCCTAGACGGTGTGTGGCCTTTGTGGTGTGTTCTTGGGGCCTCCAATTAAGTTTTGGAGCTATCCTCAAGCTAGTGGCCTTGGTGGTGATTATTGGGAGCCTCCAATTAAGTTGTGGAGATTGCCCCAATCTTGTACGTGTTTGGTGACCGCCCTCAACTGTCCTATAGTGGGTCGGGTGCTTGCCGTGCGGCGGGTGGTCGGGAGAATAGGGTGAGGCCCCTTGTGGTGTTGGTGGTCTTAGTACCGCCCACCCCCAACGAGACGTGCTTCCTTGTAGGAAGGAACTCGGTAAAATATCGTCGTCCCCGCCGATACGTCGCAAAAGTATCTATAATTTTGATGCTCCATGCTTGTTTTGTACCAACTGGCTTGTGTTTTGTCTACACTTTGAGTTATTTTTATACATTTTCTGGAACTAACCTATTGACAAGATGCCGCAGTGCCAGTTGCCTGTTTTCTGCTATTTTTGGTTTCAGGAAAGCTAGTAAAGAAATATTCTCGGAATTGGACGAAACAAAAGCCAAAATTCCAATTTTTCCAGACGCAACACGGAGCCTGAAGGAGAGATGAAGTGGAGCCACGAGGCGGCCACACCTAGGGCTGGCGCGGGTCCACCCTAGGCCGCGTTGCCCTATGGTGTGGGCCCCTCGAGCATCCACCGACCTTGCCCCTTCGCCTATATAAACACCCCGAGGCAGAAACCCTAAGCACCCGATCAGAAATCCACGAAAAAGTCCGTAGCCGTCACCATCTCCATCCCTAGATCGGGGGGGATCCAAAGCTCTTCCCAGCACCCTGCCGAAGAGGGGAGATCGTCCCGGAGGCCTTCTTCATCACCATGCCAGCCTCCAGACTGATGTGTGAGTAGTTCACCCTTGGACTACGGGTCCATACAGTAGCTAGATGGTTGTTTATCCTCTTTTCTGCTATCATGTTTAGATCTTGTGAGCTTCGTTCATGATCAAGATCATCTATTTGTAATGCTACATGTTGTGTTTGCGGGGATCTGATGGATATTGAGTACTATGTCAGATTGATTATTGATTTTATCATATCTATGTTATTTGTGATCTTGCATGATCTCCGTTGCTAGTAGATGCTTTGTCCAATTAGATGCTTGTAACTCCAAGAGGTAGTATTTATGATCGATAGTAGGTTCATGCCTCTAGTAATCTAGGTAAGTGACAGAAATCTCTAAGGTTGTAGATGTGTTGTTGCTACTAGGGAGAAAACAACAATCCTTTATCCAAGGGCAATTGTATTGATTACTTTACACACTTTGCTTAATGCAATTATTTGTTGCTTGCAACTTAATACTGGAATGGGTTCGGATGATAACCTGAAGGTGGATTATTAGTCATAGATGTAGTTGGATTACGGTCTATGTGTCATGTTGTAATGCCCAAACAAATCTCGTAGAAATCAAGATGTCTAATATAGGCATTGTCATGCATTCTCAGTATGTCAATTGCCCCACTGTAATTTGTTCACCCAGGATGTTATTTATCTTATAGAGAACACCTCTAGTGAACTATGGACCCCGGTCCATTCCTTCCCATTGATATACCATCTACTTTTTACCGTTTATTGTTTACTTTCTACAATTACCACAAGCAATTACTATCTTCCACACTATACGTTTAATCCTTTGTTTTCATCAAACCGGTGAGATTTACAACCTCACTTTAAGTTGGGGCAAAGTATTGTGGTTGTGTTATGCAGGTTCCAAGTTGCTGGCAAAACCTTGGGAGTAGTTTCGTTTCTCCTACTCGTTCGATAACCTTGGTTTCATAACTGAGGGAAACTTGCTGTTGTGCTCATCATACCTTCCTCTTAGGGTTCCCAACGAGCTCTACATCATCTGAACCATCACCCGCGTGTCTCGGTTATCTCTATACCCGAGCTCTTTACTTATACACTCTACATTGTGATATCCTTCGTGCTTGAAGTAATCTATCTTTCTAACACATTGTTGGTTGTCTTGCTTAGCATAAGTTGTTGGTGCACATAGGTGAACCATAGTATATATAGGCTTTGTGCTTGACAAAAGAAAACACTAGTTTTATTACGCCTTTGTTAAGCCTATCTTGTAAAAGTTTTTAACCGCCTATTCACCCCCTCTAGGTGGCATCTGTGATCTTTCAATTGGTATCAAAGCAAGGTCTCTCACTTTTAGGCTTCACCGCCTTGAGAGTAACGATGTCAACTAGGGGAGGAGTGCACGATTCCTTTGATATATTCGATGGCACAAATTATGATGATTAGAAATGTCACATGCTTGATTATTTTCGGGACATTCACCCATCTATTGAGGGAATTCTATATATGGGTTTTTCATCTCCTATGGATCCCCAAGACGAGTCTTTATAGGAGAAGATGAACTCATATATAGATGCTTAAGCTACTAAAGTGCTTTTACTTGCTATGAGCAATGTAGTTGTTTCTTCAATCACGCCTTATCGGAGTGCTCATGAGATATGGACTAAGCTTCAAGATAAATATAGTGAGTCGAACATTATTGCGGATGATTGTTTTCCCTCCACCTCCGGCCGTGATGAGTTCTCATCTTCTACCACTTCACCAACATGTGATTTTTAACAAGGTAATGATATGGTGAGTGGTGATAGAAATTGCAATGTGGATAGTGAGATTACTATGGGTAATCCATCATCTCTGTCTAGTTGCAATGTTCTATCGTTGGACCTTAACACTTCTAGCACTCACAACTTCTTACATGCTAGTGTTGATAGTCCTTGCATATCATGTAGAAATGGCTTGAATAAATCTTATGATGATATGCTTGTGTTGTCTTGTTGCCATGATAAAAATGCTTCTATTTCCTCTAGTGCTTGTGTTGCTAACCATGTAGAGGAAAATGAAGATTATATGGGCCAAGACAAGGTCTTGAATAGAGCTACAAGTTCAATCTCATCATCACCTTCTTACGGTTCTCACATATGCCTTATGGCTAAGGGAATAAGGGTAACCTCTTTGGATCCCATTATTTTCCATGATGATGTTGATGATGATGATGAGGTTGAGAATGATAATTATGATGATCATATAGTTTATTATGATATTGCCTCTATTCAAGAGATGGGAGAGATTGTCTTTCCCACTCTTCATAGAAATAAAATTGCTTCCTCCAAATTTATTAAAATTTTGACTTGTGCTATTGAAGGCAAGAAACTTATTGAGGATCAAGAAAATATTATTTCTGAAAAGTATGAACATGAGCCTGAGTATTCTAACGAGATTGCTTATCTAAAAGGCTCTCTCTTGAAGAACAAACCACCAAAGAATCTCTTGAGGAGACTTTTGCTCTAGAATTATCTAGAGTAAAGGAAAACCATGATAGAGAACCTGAGGTGGCAAATGCTTTCAAAACTAAAAATGATGAACTTGTATTTGCCTATGCTAAACTTGTTGAGGATTTTAAGCACCTCGAAAATGGCTCTCGGGTCGTTAAGAGTGAGCTCATAAAACTCACCTAGTCGCATGAGCAACTTAAAGCTTCATATTCAAATGAGCATGCCAAGTTGCACTCACCTCTTGCAATTCATAATGATGCTTGTGCTACTAACTTTATTTCTTGTGAAGCATCTATTTTAAAGGAGAATGTTGGGCTAAAGGCTCAACTTGATTTGCTAATTAGTAACTATGGGAAGTTGGAAGAAAATCATGTTAAGTTTTTAAGCTCGCATGACGATCTTCTAGTGTCCCATGGTAGGCTAAAGTTGGATCATGAGGCTATTGTGTCAAAGGTAACATCTAACGAGCCTCATGTGGACATTATCACTACTTCTACTCCTCATGTCATATTGCCATGTGCTAGTCCTTGTAATTCATCCACTCATGACATTGCTACATCTTGTGATGAATTACTTTTCGTGCCTTGTTTTTCTAACAATGTAGCATCTACTTACTCTAGTATTGTTGTTCACACTAACCATGTAGAGGAAATTAAAGAGCTCAAAGCTCAAGTCACTTCTTTGAAGAATGACTTGAAAATGGGTCATAAGGGGAAGGTCACACTCAACAACATCTTGAGTGTGCAAAAAAAAACCAATGACAAGAGTGGGCTTGGATTCAACTCAAATATCAAGAACAAGTCCACTATCAAGTTGAAGCACCAGGGCAACAAGAATAATGGCCAATATCAAGTCAAGAATCCGGCCAACATTGTTTGCTTTAGGTGCAAGGAAGAAGGGCATCACGTCAAGTATTGCCCATTGAATAAGAAGCCCCTTAGCAAGAAGCAACAAGGAAATACATCAATATCTACCTCTTGTTAGAGATGGGACTCCTCCCAAGAAGACTCAAGCTCTTCCTCAAGTTGTTGCTTCACTGAATAAGAACGATGGCAAGAGAAGAACTTGCTACATTTTCCGCAAGAAAGGGCACATTTCTTCCTCATGCACCATTGGTAAGTCCTCATCCAACCCTATCATGATTGATGATGCTTATTCTCTTCATAAGGATGAGGTTGGCAATGTGTTTGCAAAATTTGTTGGTCCCCAATATGGTGTCAAGAAAAGAACCATTTGGGTTGCCAAGCCTATTGTGACTAACTTCTTAGGACCCAACTTTGTTGGGGACCAACAAGCCAAAACTTGATCAATAGGTGTGTTTGGAGAGCATTGGAGACTCGGCTACATCATGAAGAATTGAGGGATCTTCATCTATTATATTTGTCAAGCCAAGTCATGTGGATTATATTGTCTCTATCATATTTCCAATGTTCCTCCTAGCGATAACATATGCTTAACTCATTACATTGAAAGTTACTCGCCCCCTTGTGCATCTGTTGGTTTTGTATCTTCCATGTTCTTGTATATGTTGTGCTTTCCACTTAATTATCTTGAGTTATCAAGCATATTTGTGTATGATTAGGTGGCACACCATGTACATGTATGTTTCTTGTGTTTGAGCCTTTCTTGTATATTTGGTATCTTATTTGGCTCTTGTGAGAGATTAATGGACTATCCCATTTTGGGGGAGTGTTATGCTTGGGTATTCCACAATCCTAAGAATGTGTTTACATGAGGAATACCACCTAGTATTTATACTGCAATATTATATAGTCTCTATGCGGTATGATTCTCATGAGAAATTTAAGTTCTATAATGTCCATTAATTATCTCTATTTGGATCCTTTTGCCCCTTGTTGAGATTTATGGTTTTATCACATTATGGGGGATTCATATGCTTAGTGCATATTACAATCCTAGAGAATGTGAAAATTCGAGGTTGTGTCACTTAGAATTGATATTAAGAATTATCTATCTCCTACATGGCACATTTTCTCAAACAAGTTCAAATTTGCTTGAATACCTTTATTGCTCATATTTTGGATCTTTTTTGTGAGAATGTTTCTTGGTATGTGTTTCCTCATATTTGGATCTATATATCCTCATGGAAACCATTAGATTCAAATTACTATAATCACTAGTGATTGTGTGACTATTGGAAGCTACCAAGAATCTCTTTCGGAGCATCAAGCTTAATTCTTATACTTTGTTATATGCTTCTTAGTGTGAATATGATCTTGGATATCCTTGTGAACTACCTCGGGAAGATTATTTCCAATACTTCTTATCCTTGGACAATTAGTACTCGATTTATGGTAGAATTTATTGATCATATTTACTTTGGCCGTTGCTTAGTTGTGTACTATATCTTGCCAAGAAAATGTTTTGTGTTGCCTCCCAAGATTTCCTTGCCACTTATGGATCTTCTTATTTTATTGGTATCCACTTGTGTTTTATTTAATATAGGTAGTAGTGATGATCTCATTTGTGTGCATTTTGCATTCAAAGGAAAAACCATACATAATGCACTATTCATGGGGGAGCTCTTGTAGGGGTTCGTAGCATGGAAAACAAAAAATTTCTACCGCATACAAACAAACAAGCCAAGATCTATCTACTAGATTGTAGCAATGAGTCGATAGAGGAACTCACCCTCGAAGATTCCAAAGCGGTTAACAAGAGCAGATTCTCGTGGGTGATGTAGTCGTACACTTGCCGATCTCAAGATCGCGTAGACGATCCTTCCGGCGCTGCGTTCCGGCAGCGCTTCCGCAGTCGGTCACACGTTCGGTACTCGATGAAGACCTTCCTCTCCCTTGTTCCAGCAGGCAGCGGAGGTTGTAGCACTCTCCTCGCGATTCCGGCAGCACGACGGCGTGGTACCGGAAGTAGAGGGGAGATCTCGCAGGGCTTCGCCTTAAGCCGGAGCGAGTATGGTAGACTATGAGAGAGCCCTCGGCGATCTAGGGTTTAGACACACCGAGGAAGAGGTGCTAGGGCCGGCGGCTAGGGCTTGGAGGTGCCCAAGTCGGCGGCTAGGGGAGAAACCCTAGGCGGCGGCTATGGTGGGCGGCGATGGCTAGGGTTAGGTTTAGAGGGGGCAATCTTGTGTGTTAGGAGGGGAGCCCTGCCCCTCCTCTTATAGGAGGGAGGCGCCGGCCAAGGGGAGGGGAATCCCTCCCCAACTCGGATCCCAAGTGGGCCGGCGGTGGAGGAGGGACTCCTCCCCAACTCGGTTTCCACTTCCCCTCCACTTTCCAAAATAGCCGTTTGACTTTTCAAATTGGCGTTTGACTTTTCAAACTAGGATTTGATTAAACCCTTTATTTTGTTCAGCGATGACACTTAGTACATGATGCAATCATTCCAACTTGGTATGACACATTCATGTACCCTTCCCCTCCGGAGTGCCGGACATTCCGGAACCTTCTAGAACATTCCCGATGAAAACACCGGAACCATTCCCCAACTCCGAAACAGGACTTTACTTATATGAATCTTATTCTCCGGACCATTCCGGATCTCCTCGTGATATCCCGGATCTCATCAGAGACTCTGAACAACATTCGGTCTCTTACTCATCATTCCATAACTACTCAACAACATCGAATCCTTAAGTGTGTCTCCCTACAGTTCGTGAATTATGCGGACATGATCGAGACACTTCTCCGAACAATAACCAATAGAGAAATCTGGAAATTCATATGGCTCCCACATATTTCTACGATTACTTTGTGATCGAATGAACCAATTACATACGATACCAATTTCCCTTTGTCTCACGATAGTTTACTTATCCGAGATTTTGATCGTCGGTATCTCTGCATACCTAGTTCAACCTCGTTACCGATAAGTACTCTTTTCTCGTTCCCGTGGTATGTGATCCCTTGTGAGCCAGTCACATGCTTGCAAGCTAATTGGATGACATTCCACCGAGAGGGCCCAGAGTATATCTATCCGTCATATGGATGGACAAATCCCACTCTTGATCCATGTGTCTCAACCCATACTTTCCGAACACTCAATGCCATCTTTATAGCCACCCAGTTACGGTGTGGTGTTTGATGTCATCAAAGAATCCTTCCGGTGATGGTGATAAGCATGATCTCATGGTCGAAGGAATTAGGTTACTATGTATCAGAAAGCTTATAGCAAATGAACTATATTAAATGACTTGATCTTTTATGCTACGCTTAACTATAGGAGTATGTCCATCATATCATTCTCCCAATGATATGACCATGTTGTTAATAACATCCCTATGTTCATGATCAGGAAACCATGATCATATATTAACCAACAAGCTAGTTTAACAAGAGGCTTTACTAGGGACTCTTTTATGTTTACAAATCACACAAGTATTAATGTTTCCTGTTAATACAATTATAGCATGGTATGTAAACATTTATCATAAGTATGAAGATATGATAATAACCACTTTATTATTGCCTCTTGGGCATATCTCCAACAGTCTCCCACTTGCACTAGAGTCAATAATATAGTTTCAAACCTTTGTATATTCAACACCTATGGCTTTCCGGTGTTGTATGTACACGATTGCTAGTGGTCAACTGATCTTCGGATCTGACACTTCCAGGTCCGTGTGTAATTGCATGTCTTTGCGTCTCTACGCATCACTCATTCTCTAATGAGATGGCTTTGTATAATTTTGGTCCTTTGGTGAGACCTTTAGTTCTTTGGGGTTAAAACATGTTGATAATATTGTCGTACAATATATCTTCATAGTATTATCCCGCTGTGAACTACACCTAGTTTGATAACAAACTACTTGACACAAATGCCCTCTTTAGCTGCTATTATAGCAGTCATATACTTAGCCTTTTTTTGTAGTATCTGTCACAATGTCTTAACTTTGGAATTCATCCAAATTCATTATGGAACTTACTTTCCATCATATTGTGCCACCGTTAGTTTAGATTGAGATAAACTTAATTTGTACTTTGTGACAAAACTAGTATCAATGTAGTACTTTTACAATGAACTTACCATCTATTTGTCACTTCTACAAATAATATACTTTTAGTTCTTCCAAAAGATCATAAGAATATCCTTACTATTGTCCAATGATCATCTATGTACTTGGGTTTTGCCTAAGTCTATTTATGCCAAATATTTGGGTTTTGCCAAATATTAGCGTCTATTGCATCGACACAACCATATTAGCGTCTATTGATGCCAAATATTTGGGTTTTGCCTAAGTCTTTCATCAGGATGAAATTCTTAATATGTGTTAATAAAAGATACATCATTTTTAATCAACAATATGTCTTCCACATAATGTATTAGAAACATGTCTTAGCGCTCCCACTTAATTTCTTGCAAATGCAAGCATCTTCATTGTCTCTGATGAATTTAAACTCTTTTAACAGTTTCATCATAGTGAAGATTCCAACTCCGCGATGCACACTTCAACCATTGAAGTTTGCATATGCTTTTAGCATCCTTTGAATTAACAAAACCCTTTGGACCGTGTCATGCACACGTCCTTGGTAATCATTCTATTAGAAGAACTTGTTTTGTTTATTCAACACATAACAAAATTATATGTCGTGGTTGCTACATTAATCCGTCTAGACTAAATATCGCTATGAAAGATCAAATCTTGTCATAGTCAACCTTTGAACATTGTTGTGAACTCTTTCCCAACATGTCGACCATTTCATAGATGTGAAACATCCATGTCTATTTCTTTATAGATCCAAATATGACTGTAAGGTCTTGTACCTTTCCAGAGGGTCTTTCAAGTTCAAAACTTGATCTCTCGTATATGGAACTATCATGGATTTTATGGCTTCAAGCCATTAGACGGAGTCAGGGCCCATCATCGCTTCTTTGTATGTAGTACGTTCATTATTCTCAAATAATGATTCAACCCTCAAATCTTGGTATTTGATTGTTTACTCGACCTACTTGGTTCAATAGAAACTTTGACCTTCGTAACCACAACCTTTGAGGCACGTGCCATGAGCATTGTTTCTGCCTCCGGAACACTTTTCGGCGCTGCGCAACTTTGCACATATAGCTAAGGTTCTTTTAACCTTATCAAAGTTCTATTGTCCTCCCACTTATCTTTTCACGAAAATCCCTTCTCAAAGAAACTTGACGTTCTAAGTGACAAACACTTTTGTCTCCGGTGTTATGGAGGAATACTTAACAGTAATACAAAGACAGGTTCATCCGACTTTGGTTGCAAACATCTTTCTTATGCTGTAGAGGTCCCAACCCAATAAGGTAGAGTCCTCCTGTGTTTTACAATGCTAGTCCCTGGATCAATAGCTAGCATCCACAGTTAAGATGTAATATCAAGATACAAAGGTCATAATATAAATTTATAACCAGGAATAACATAAGTTTATTACATCAAACATAGCTCATATGGCTATTACATTACATTTGCAGCGGAATATCTATAAGTATGGGTCCATCATCTTCAAAGTGCCACAGGCAGATGTTGGTTGTAGATTTTGTAGTCCTAGTCAATCAAACAATCTTCATTTTTAAAACAATCAACCTGCAACATTACAAGTTACAGCCACAAGGGTCAATACATTTTGAATTGTATTGGCAAGCTTCACTTTTATGTATAATGAGAGTGGATCCTATCATTATATGCATATTTGGCTAAGTAGAGTTTAAGGCTTATTTGCAGAAAGCAATATTTTATCCTATCTTTTCAAAAGGGTTTTAAAGTCTTTTGTCAAATTTCTTTTCCAAGTTCCTTGAACTCCTTGGTAGAAACTCAAGTGTTCAAATCCTTGTCAAAATCTCTTGAGCACCTTGGTAACCCCAAGTGCAACAAGTTTTATCAAAACTCATGAGTTCCTTGGTAAAGCCCCAAGTACTTCATGCTCTTGAGCACCTTGGTAACCCCAAGTGCAACAAGCTTTACAAAATCTCTTTGAATTCCTTGGTAGACACACAAGGGCATCAAGTTTTTATATTAGAAGTTGGAATGTTGAGATCTCCCATAGTTCAAACTTTAGTTGCTCAGTATTGTCCATAACCGGGGACACGGCTAAGTACTTAGATTTTATTATCTTCTGCAGAAGGAGTACACTTTACCCACATGACACAATCCCATCTTGTTGCCACCAGTGGCCTACTGGATTAGTGCTCACCAAGATGGAGTACTGGCAGATTGAGAATGTGACGAAGTCTTTCCAAAAGGTCCTCCCATACATCATTGCTAGCTTTGTCTTCAGCCCCCATGAAGCATTCCAGATCCCCATGTCCAGTAACTAAAGACAATGTATGGGTCTTCCTAATGTAATTGACTAAGCCAGAGCCATAATAGCATGTGGTTGCACACGAAAGCCATAATTGGAGAAACATGTTTGATCTCTAAGTTTCCTAGGTGGTTTTCTTTTGGAGCACAACTCAAAGTGATTGCCATAGACATGGTTCCCTTTTGTTGTCACCTTCTCCAAAACTTAAAGTAGCCTCCACCTAGGTGGTTCATTGAGTCCTTGTTTTATTATGTAAAATACAAGTCCTTTTCTCAACCTTTGTAAATCTCAACATGTATCTCTTTTCCAAAATATAGCATATAGCATGGCTAAGCATGTACAACTTCAATATTTTCACTAAGGAATGTATAAGGAATCCTATTTAGGATTAGCATTGCTTAATCATAAAACATTTCCATGCACATTTACAAAATCCACTAAGTAATATGAAATTAGTAGGTCTTTTGTATGATAGTGTAACTTGCCTTTTTGTTTAGGGAATGATAGTCACTTCTTGATCTTGCTAGTCTCACACTTTGCTAATTTTACTACAATCAAACAAGCATAGTATCAAGTAGCATTCCACCATTCAAACAATAATTCACATACACAAAGCAATGGTTCCTAAGTCTTGTAAAAAGAGGGTTATATTGCAAAGTTGGTCTCTACTAGGTTTATAAAATTTGTAAGGTCCACATTGGTCATTTACCAAAATGGCAAAGTCATTTGCAATTGGGTTTTATCCTAAGACTATTTTAAAATTCATTCATCATTTTATGTGGTGAAAATTATTCTTATCCAAGCAAAACTTTAGGTTTTGCACCAAGTAAGTTGCTCTTGGCAAGGCTTGGTGTTTTTGGGTCAGTAAGTTTTGTCCATAACACTTTCCCAAAGTTTTCCTTGCACAAACTTTTCCATAATAAAATCAATGAGTTTTATTTGGCTAGAAAATGACTAAGTTAACTAATTCAACTTAAATTACACAAAATCATTTTTAACACTATGGGTTGGTTCCTAGGGTTAGTAGGGTCACATAAATCCATTTTGCAAAAGATTTAATCTTAAAATCAATTTTAAACAATTTTTATACTCTAAACAAGTACACAAATGTTTCTGTAATTTCAAACAAGCTAACAGATACTATTTTCAAAACTAAGGCCATGATTAGCTAGGGCTTGTTCTCCTGATTTCATTGATATAAAATTTGTAATTTTTGGACGTGTGGATCAAAAGTTATGAGGGTTTGAAAATGGCATTTAAATCTGTTTTCAAAATCTGTTCTAAACAGACAGGTGACACGCGGCACACTCTGATTGGGCGATACCGGTTCGCTGCGGATCACGCTCTGGTGCGTTGGATTAAGTCTAATCGTGCGGCTCTGAACGCATACCCTTTCAGCGTTAAGTGATTCTATCGTAACGCTGCGATCTAGATCGGACGGTTGTCTTTGCACGGACCAGACTTGGGCGGCGCAGCGACGGTTGCTGGCGGCGGCGAGGTCAGTCGGCGGCGGCGCTGATGAAATAGGACGCGAGGAAGAAGGGGAGGATGCTCACCAGGCTCAGGAGAATACGGCGATGCTCAACGTGCGGTTGACGAGGCAAGGGGCGCTCGGGGTCGGGCAGAATTCCTCGCCGGAGTTGGTTCTGGCGACGGACGCGCTCGGTCGAGGTCGAAGACGGCTCTATGGTTCACGAGAAGACAAACGGAGGGTTGGGTTAGCTGCGTAGGACCATGGCAAAGATGTGTGCGTGATCCAGAGGGTACGGGGTGGTCGGAATTAACCTGTGGGCGTCGTCGGAGTTGAGGCAGACGATGGTGGCGGTAGGAGTCGTCGCTGCAGATCGCCCTAAGGTAAAACAGGAGCACATTTAGGTGCGCAAGAGCAAGGCGATGCTGGGTGCGTGAACGAGAGGGGTCGGGGCGGTCTGGTTCACCTGAGAGTCATCGCCGGAGTAGAAACGGACGGCGACGCTGTCGGAGCTTGTCGAAGCCGATGCTCCGGGGCGCCCGCGGTTGAAGGAAGGGCACGGGGAGAAGCGTCTGGGAGTGGGGAAGCTGCTAGCGTGCTCAGGGAGGCTCGGGAAGGTGTGGCTTGGCCGGAATCGACAGAGGAAGCTCGTCGGAGCGGCGGCGGTATAGAGAGACTTGGAGGCAGCCTAGGGGCAGAGACGAGGAGTGGTCTGGGGGAAAAGAAGGAGGAGGCGCTGGGGTTTTAACACACATGATCAAGGCGATTAATGGTGGCCGCATTAAGGCGTATTGAATCCGCGGAATCAAGGCCTGCAACGGCAGCGAGGGGGAAGAGGCGTGGTTCGCGCGAGGAAGAAGAAGGAGCTGGCTGCGTGGGGTCTGCTGGCAGTGAAAGAAAAGAAGCGGAGAGGGGTCCACCTGTCAGCCTCAGGGCGGGTTTCTATTGCGGTGCAGAAAACGGTTCGGGAGAGGAGATGGGTTAGATGGGCTGGAGTTGGGCCTGTCGACTGGGCTGCTTTGTTTCACCTTTTTTTATACTGAATGCCTTTTCTTTTTCTATTTTGAATTTCTGTTTTGAATTTCCAATCAAACAAACATCAACCAAATCAATTCAAACAACACTCAAACTTGTAATATTGAAATTAGTTCTGTTTAGTAATATGGTCAAAAGCCCAAAATAAAATAATAATAACTTTATTAATCCATTCTTTAACTAAATAAAATGGAACTTTATTTATTTAACATGGTTTGATTTATTTAATAAAAAATTTCATTTGAAAACACTTTTTAAATCTAAATCAGTAGGTTTATTTGGGAATAAAGAATATATGGAAGATTTGTTTTAAAACAAAATAACCTCTTATTTTAGGGTCCATTAGTAATTAAATAGAATGGCTTTAGTTATTAAATCAAATAGAGTTTGATTCTATTAATAAAATCTTTATTTAAAAATCCATCTTTTCTTTTGAATACCAAATCTTTTATTTTAAAAGATCCAAAATACTATTTCCAAAATATTTTATTTTCCTTTATTAAATGTTTATCTTTTAAGAATCCCTTTAGGATTTTATTTTATTCAATGGGTTTGAAGTTCCAATTGAGTTCAAAAAGTTTCTTCTGGCTCTGAAATTTAAACAAAGTTTTATTTTATTAATTTATTTTCACATTACAAGATTTGGAAAATCTTGGGATGTGACATATGCATAGCATACCAATGTTTAATAAAGGACTACTTGGGTTTTATCCCAAACCATAACTTTATATGGTGTCATTTCAACGGATTATCATGAAGCTCTTTTCAGTGAAAAACGGTAATCTGTAAAGCTTTTAATCTTTAAAATATAATGGCAGTTTTTTATGAATTACACCTTCGATCTTACCATGTCAAACAAGGTTTAATTACATATCTCGAACGCTCCATACTCTTATGGTGTTTCGGGACATGCAAGTCCACAGAACCGATTCCTTAAATCTTAGGTATTATGCTAAACTTGTAACTCAAATATCTTCCTTTATGATCTTATCATAAACTATTTATATACTTGTTACAATGATTTTGCCTTCATCTTGAAAGTCTCTGAACTTTTCAAATGTTTCATACTTCATCCTTATTAAGTAAATATTCATATATTCACTCAAATTTTCGGAGAAAGCATATGAAGTTGAAATCCATCGCTCTTGACTACACATAATGGACTTCATACAACAATATGTACAAGTTCCAATAATCTAGTCATTCGTTCCCTTTTTGGCCTATGAACAAAGTTTTAATTATCTCTAGGAAAGTTTCACAAGCATCATTTGATCAAAATCAAAAGACTCCAAAATTCCATCCACATGGAGTTTCTTCATGTTTTCTTTCCAATATAATTTAAACGGCGATGTCACTTCCTAAGTGATCTTTCAATCAATTTGTCTTTCGACATTCTTAGCACTAGTTTTATGGATGTGATTTCTCCAACTAGATTTGTGAATCATCCATCTTTTATGGATTACGACAATTATTTGAACAACCCTTTTGTTCTCATAATACCTGATAAAACAAATCTTGAAGGCAAGCTTTGACGTTTAACGAGCAACACAATAACCCTTTATTTGTTCTCGATGAACATCATCACATATTCTTTTGCTAGTTACTTAGGCCATTGTAGTTCATGAATTGTGTTGTTTCGTATGACGATTCATACCAACAAATTCAGTATCAAATACTTAAGGACCACATTGTTTAACAAGCAAAGAATATATCCATAACATGTATATCATCTATATACTTAAGCTGAACAATTCTAGTCTTTTCTTTTCTGCCATATATTTATGAGATTCTCTTTCAGTATTTCCTTTCTGTTTGGAAAAATCTATCAATATCAATAGTGGAGCCATACATATGACACATAGTCCAAAGCATGTATAATTAAATACCAATGTCTTTGGACTTGCACTTTGAAGTAGATCACCATCATCAAATGTTTGGTGTGCTTTCAAATTCCATTCTTTAGTAATCTCTTGGTGTAGTAAACATTTTACCTACATCAAATATTCACCCTCATCATGGAATTATCCATGATCAAGCTATTTTTAGCTTATAACGGTGAATCGCGAGTATAATGTTGCTCTCCAAAACCTTTTGGTGGATTAGGACAACTAGTGTCTCCAACCTTTTGCAAATTCTCATCAAATATGAGAACATGACTTTTGCCATATTATACTCTATCATGTTGTAACCAAAACTTCATTTCAGATATCACAATATCTTCCACACATCATGGTTTCTGAAACAACTCTTTCAGATCCTAGATAACCTTGATATTAAGACAATCCTTTGAATATCAAGAATCATGGAGACAAACATGATACTCATACACTAACTCTTGGAATTGTCACTCTTGTTTTAATACCAATTATTAAACTTCATGGAGTAACCGGAACTTACTGAAAGTTTGCAATAGGACTTTTAAACTTTAGATTAACACTTCAAAACAATACGATACCGGTTCGTAAAGTAACTAACCAGAATTCTATAGTTCTATCATCTTAATTTTAACTAAGCGCAAGGTGGTAAACGGATGCCAATGACTACAACGATTATGCAAATTCACTTTGATTTAATTTATGATAAATAGTGTTCAACTTTTAATCATATTGCCGTTGAACTCCCACTCAAAACAATATCCCTCACATTGTTTTAGTGATCACACGAACCAAATCCACCACATCAAAACCGATCATCACGAGAGTTGATGTAGCTTCAACGGCGAACAATCATCATGTTCATCATATCTACTATATGACTCATGCTTTACCTTTCGGTGATCCGTGTTCCGAGACCATGTCTGTACATGCTAGGCTCGTCAAGATCAAACCTTAGCTTCCGCATGAGCAAATCTGGCTTGCTCACGTTGTATACACTCGCAGAATCTAACACACCCGATCATCACGTGGTGCTTCGAAACAACGAGCTTTAGCAACGGTGCTTACTAAGGATGAACACTTTAAAACTTGAAATTGTGTGCTTGAGGGATCATCTTATAATGCTACCGTCGTGAACTAAGCAATACAAGATGCATAAAAGGATTAACATCACATGCAATTCATAATATGTGATATGATATGGCCTTTCTTCTTGTGCTTCCGATCTCCATCTTCAAGCACGAACATGATTTCCATCATCACCGACATTGCATCAAGGTCAATGACGCTTCTCCATGGTTGTCGTCCACCAGCTTCAACTATTACAACTACTTTGAATAGACACGCGGGTCTTAACAGAATTTAAAGACAACCATATGGCTCCTGCCGGTTGCCAACTTACAATAAGGAACATTGCATACATCAAATATAATCACAATCATGGCCATATCACATCACAGCACACCCCTGCAAAACAAAGTTAGACGCCTCTAATTTTCTTTGCATATTTTACGTGGTTTGGGGCTTTCAATAAGTGTCGCTCTAACTTACAAACAAGAACCACAACATTGATACTAGTATTGTCAATCACCCGTTGTAAATTGAATCTTAAGTATGTTGGGAGAAACAGGCACCCGCAAAGCCACTTATGCAATACAAGTTGCATGTCAAGCGTGGAGCAAGTCTCATGAACGATGTCATGTAAGGTTAGCCCGGGCCGCTTCATCCCACCATCCTGCAAGATGCAAAGTACACAAGAAGCAATCGACAACAAAACATCAACGCCCACAATGACCATTGTGTTCTACTCGTGCAACAGATCTACATATAGACACGGCTCTGATACCACTTTAGAGGTTCGTAGCATGGAAAACAAAAAATTTCTACCGCATACAAACAAACAAGCCAAGATCTATCTACTAGATTGTAGCAACGAGTCGATAGAGGAACTCACCCTCGAAGATTCCAAAGCGGTTAACAAGAGCAGATTCTCGTGGGTGATGTAGTCATACACTTGTCGATCTCAAGATCGCGTAGACGATCCTTCCGGCGCTGCGTTCCGGCAGCGCTTCCGCAGTCGGTCACATGTTCGGTACTTGATGAAGACCTTCCTCTCCCTTGTTCCAGCAGGCAGCGGAGGTTGTAGCACTCTCCTCGCGATTCCGGCAGCACGACGGCGTGGTACCGGAAGTAGAGGGGAGATCTCGCAGGGCTTCGCCTTAAGTCGAAGCGAGTATGGTGGACTGTGAGAGAGCCCTCGGCGATCTAGGGTTTAGACACACCGAGGAAGAGGTGCTAGGGCCGGCGGCTAGGGCTTGGAGGTGCCCAAGTCGGCGGCTAGGGGAGAAACCCTAGGCGGCAGCTATGGTGGGCGGCGGCGGCTAGGGTTAGGTTTAGAGGGGGCAATCTTGTGTGTTAGGAGGGGAGCCCTGCCCCTCCTCTTATAGGAGGGAGGCGCCGGCCAAGGGGAGGGGAATCCCTCCCCAACTCGGATCCCAAGTGGGCCGGCGGTGGAGGAGGGACTCCTCCCCAACTCGGTTTCCACTTCCCCTCCACTTTCCAAAATAGCCGTTTGACTTTTCAAATTGGCGTTTGACTTTTCAAACTAGGATTTGATTAAACCCTTTATTTTGTTCAGCGATGACACTTAGTACATGATGCAATCATTCCAACTTGGTATGACACATTCATGTACCCTTCCCCTCCGGAGTGTCGGACATTCCGGAACCTTCTAGAACATTCCCGATGAAAACACCGGAGCCATTCCCCAACTCCGAAACAGGACTTTCCTTATATGAATCTTATTCTCCGGACCATTCCGGATCTCCTCGTGATATTCCGGATCTCATCCGAGACTCCGAACAACATTCGGTCTCTTACTCATCATTCCATAACTACTCAACAACATCGAATCCTTAATTGTGTCTCCCTACGGTTCATGAATTATGCGGACATGATCGAGACACTTCTCCGAACGATAACCAATAGAGGAATCTGGAAATTCATATGGCTCCCACATATTTCTACGATTACTTTGTGATCGAATGAACCACTTACATACGATACCAATTTCCCTTTGTCTCACGATAGTTTACTTATCCGAGGTTTTGATCGCCGGTATCTCTGCATACCTAGTTCAACCTCGTTACCGATAAGTACTCTTTTCTTGTTCCCGTGGTATGTGATCCCTTGTGAGCCAGTCACATGCTTGCAAGCTAATTGGATGACATTCCACCAAGAGGGCCCAGAGTATATCTATCCGTCATATGGATGGACAAATCCCACTCTTGATCCATGTGTCTCAACCCATACTTTCCGAACACTCAATGCCATCTTTATAGCCACCCAGTTACGGTGTGGTGTTTGATGTCATCAAAGCATCCTTCTGGTGATGGTGATAAGCATGATCTCATGGTCGAAGGAATTAGGTTACTATGTATCAGAAAGCTTATAGCAAATGAACTATATTAAATGACTTGATCTTTTATGCTACGCTTAACTATAGGAGTATGTCCATCATATCATTCTCCCAATGATATGACCATGTTGTTAATAACATCCCTATGTTCATGATCAGGAAACCATGATCATATATTAACCAACAAGCTAGTTTAACAAGAGGCTTTACTAGGGACTCTTTTATGTTTACAAATCACACAAGTATTAATGTTTCCTGTTAATACAATTATAGCATGGTATGTAAACATTTATCATAAGTATGAAGATATGATAATAACCACTTTATTATTGCCTCTTGGGCATATCTCCAACAGCTCTCCTATATTATTTAGAACACTCATTCTGATGCTTCTTGTTTTGATCCATATCATGTTTTATGTGCTTGGAAGTTTGATCTTTTCGTTTTGGTATTTTGTGCCATCATTATTAGTTTGGAGAGTTTGGTTTATTTGTTCGAACCTTGATATTTTGGGGAGTTGGTCTTGTCTCATTCCTTGTTTCGTGTTTTTGACCTTTTAGAATTAGATAAACCCTTGAGCATTTGTGTCCGTGTCTATCTTTTGCTCTTTGGACTTTGTCTAGTTCATTTGTTGAAGTCGTGATCTTTCATGTGTTGAATTGGTTCTTTGATATAATTTGGACACCTTTTGTCGTGTCACACTCTTGTGTGTGCAATCTCGTACTACTTAGTGTTTTTGTTCAAATTGTATCTCATTTTTGGTCTTGAAAGCCTTATGCATGCATATTTACTACATGTTTATATTATGGCATGCTCGCTTTCTTTGATCCAATATATAGGGGAAACTCCACCAAATCCCATCGGCTAAGTTGTGCATGAAATTAAATTTCATATCAATATGCACATAGTTATGTGAGTCTCTCCTATGTACTGTAGTTTCTCTAACTACTTTGGACCCAATATGTTTGGGGACCATTTTGTCCTTTATGTGTTTTAGATACATTGGAGATATATTGGATGCTTGTCTCTCAATTGTGAAGAAGTGGTGCGTCCATAAAAATTGGAGGCAAACTATAGGATGTTCGACGAACTCAAATCTATTATATCCTATCAATGATATCTCGGTAAGAAGTATCTCTTTCTCATACTCATATATCTTGCTTCCAACCGTTTGTGGGTTGCCTTCTAGCATGATTTTTTTGTATTTGTATTTGTTGTGGTTCTAGCTTTGGTTTTAAGTCAACTCCCTATTGCAAATGTGTTTAAGTTGAGATAAGTGCATATAATTGGGTCTATACAAAATCATGCATATGATTCACCAATCCCAAATATGTCAATCTATCAATTTTATTGCCTATCTTTTCCTCAACTTCTCTCATGTGCAATAGTGATATTTTTCTAGTTGAGTTTTCCTTTGTGATACTTGTTGCCTTTCTCCACATATTCCAATTATCTCCTTTTTCCCTTGTGATAGTTGTAATGTATGTGGTGTTTGGTGTTTTAAGATCTTTAATGAACAATAAGATCAAATTGTGCCTTTGGCCATGCTTTTAAGCAAAAAATCTTATTGGTATATGTTATGACTTTATTTTGTTTTTCATATGTTTTATTGTATATCTTCTTTGTGTGTTCTTGTTTCCTTGTGGGTATATGTGTTTGTGATGTGTTCCACTTAGAAACTTATACACATAGGATAAGATAATTTTTGTTGAGGTTTTATTCCTTGGAGACCACCTTTTTATTTATTTTTGGTGCTTCGATGGCTTCCAAATTTATTTGCCAATGAGTGCTTGTCTCTTGTGTTTGCATATCCAGGCACTCATCTTTGTTCTCTCGTGCCTTGTATTGTTAAATGAATTTGGATGAGTGAGGATTCCATGATTATGCACTTTGTTCCCAAATACAATTATCATAATTGGTGCATAATCTTTTGGTAGCTCCTCTAATTCATTTAAGAATGCTCATTTGTCTTCTTTATCTTTTGTTGTGTCTTAAATGTTTATGGGGGAGTGAGGATTCCATATTTGTGCATGTTGTGTTCAAATGCGACTATTCTAATGTGTGCACAAATCTTGGGGAGCTTATCTATTTTCATTTAAAACACTCTTGTGCTCGTATCATAATATCATGTTGTTTCCATTTGGTATCATTTGTTGTTTTCAATTGGTTTGTCGGATCTTGTGATTGCTTGCATCATTTATTAATGCTTATTTCAATTTATTTCGTTGGCAATCTTAGAGTCCTAAGTATAGTTCTACTTCCTCCCAAGATTCATCATTGGATACGTGTGAATGCACACCTTTGGAGGAATTATCACTATATTGGCCTTCTAGAACCTGTCACCCATTTCGGTAATCGATGCCAATGGGGGAGAGGTTTTAGAGGGTTTAAGGGAAGTTGGTTTGTGCTTTGAGTTTCTTCTTAAGAATTTGCATTTCATGCTCGCTTGGATTTTGTTCTTAAGCATTTGCCTTTCATGCTCTTGCATCTTTGTTATTTCTTAGCATGTGGTATATATAGAGGAAACTACACCAATGATAATTATTGGAAATATATGCAATGAAATTCAAGTTCATCACACATGCATAGAATTGTTGGGGGGGGGTTGCTATATATATTGTGGTTGTACCAATATCACATACTTGTGTAGTATTTTATATTGGTGCTTGATACGTCGTAAACGTATCTATAATTTTTTATGTTCCATGCTTGTTTAGTACCCACTTTGCTATGCTTTGTCTACACTTTGAGGTAATTTTATACATTTTTTGGGACTAACCTTAACAAGATGGCGCAGTTCCAGTTGCCTGTTTTCTGCTGTTTTTGGTTTCAGAAAAGCTAGTAAGGAAATATTCTCGGAATTGGACGGGACAAAAGCCAAAGTCAATATTTCACCGGAACGAACACAGAGACCGAAGGGCGACCAAAGGAGGGCCACGAGGCCGCCACACCCTAGGGTGGCGTGCCCCCCCTAGGGCGCGCCGCCACCTGGTGTGGAAGCCTCGGGTTCCCCTGCCTCGCCTCTTCGCCTATTAAAGCCCCCTGATGCCAAAACCCTAAGTACCCGATCAGATCTCCACGAAACAGTCCGTAGCCGCCGCTACCATCGTCCCTATATCGGGAGGGGGGTCTGAAGCTCTTCCCGGCACCCTGCCGGAGGGGAGAGATCATCCCGGATGCCTTCTTCATCACCATGCCAGGCTCCGGTATGATGCGTGAGTGATACGTCGGAAACGTATCTATAATTTTTGATGCTCCATGCTTGTTTTATATCATTTGTCTTATGTGTTGTCTACACTTTGAGGTGTTTTTATATCTTTTCTGGAACTAACCTATTAACAAGTTGCCACAGTGCCAGTTGCCTGTTTTCTTCTGTTTTTGGTTCTAGAAAGGCAGAAAATCAATATTCTCGGAATTGTACGGGACAAAAACCAAAGTTATTATTTTTCCTGCAGCAACACAGAACCACGAAGCAGAGCCGGAGGGGGGGGGGGCACAGGGTGGCCAAACCCCCTAGGCGCGGGCAAGCCCTGGAGGCGCCTGGAGGGGGTGTGGGCCCCCTGGACCCCCACCGACCTTGATTCCTGCGCCTAAAAGAGCCCCCGATGAGAAAACCCTAAAACAATCAGCAAAAGTCCAAGAAAAGTTCCGCAGCGCCGCCGCCACCGTAGGGGAGATTCGGGGGACAGAAAGTCTCTGTTCCGACACCCTGCCGGGACGGGGAAGTGCCCCCGGAGCCATCTCCATCGATCTCCACCACCATCTCCATCACCATTGCTGATTCCCATGATGAGGGGGAGTAGTTCTTCCTCGAGGCTAAGGGCTCTACCGGTAGCTATGTGTTCATCTCTCTCTCTATGCATGATCTTGTTGTGGTCATGAGCTTTGTAATCAAGTAGATCTACCTTGCTACTCAAGTGCTTCATTAGATCTCTGCTCTCCCCATGTGTGTGAAAGTGACAGCGTGCACACTATGGTGGCACTTAGGCTTGAGTTTACATAAATACTCTTTGTGCTTTAATAGATCTATGCTTTCTCCCACGTGTGTGAAAGTGACAGCGGGCATACCGTGTGTGGCACTTTGGCTAGATTGAATATTTGTTATGAGTTATATTTGGAGTTGGATGTCTCTATGAAATTGTGGTGTTTGTTGGAACCATCTAGTGCTCAAGGTGACAGTGTGGGGTTATCTAGATTGGGGAAGGCGGACTTTGAGGTGTGCTGTTATAGCCCTACAATGGATTAAAGTGTCCAACCGGAGAGTAGTATCATGAAGAGAGGATATTTATATGAGAGAGTGTTCACTAGTGAAAGTATGATCCCTAGGCCTTGTTTCTAAGCATTGAAACACCGTTTGCTACTAGATCCGTTGCATGTTTGCTTGTTTCCTTCTTGTTGCCTTTAGTCTTTACCTCACCATCAAGCTCTTTTCTGGCACCGTTACCACTTGTATTTCACTATCTCTTCGTCGAACTAGTGCACCTATATTGGGTGTGTTGGGGACACAAGAGAATTCTTGTATCTTGATTGCAGGGTTGCTTGAGAGGGAATACCTTTGACCACTTCCTCCCTGAGTTCGATAACCTTAGGTGATCCACTTGAGGGAAACTTGCTGATGTTCTACAAACCTCTGCACTTGGAGGCCCAACAACTGTCTACAAGAATAGAAGTGCGTAGACATCAAGCTCTTTTCTGGCGTCGTTGCCGGGGAGGTAAGGTAAAAGGTACTCACATCCTCCGGTGTGAGTGCTCGAAGTTATTTCCTTTAGATTCTGCAATTTTGTCTTTTTGTTTCTTATTTTCACTAGTTAGTCTTAATGGAAAACAACAACAAAATTATAGAGCTTTATAGTGTTTATCTTGAGTTAGGACATGAAGTGTTTAAAGAGAAAATTTAAAAACCTATGGAACTTTATTTGCATGCTAATAGCAATGTTATTAGTATGAATTCTTTGGACACCATTGTTGCTAATGCCTTGGAAAAGACTAAGCTTGGGGAATCTAGTTTTGATGAAAATGATCTTTTTAGTCCCCCAGCTTTGGAAGATAGCTATTCTATTGCTTATGATGATACCAAACCTCCAATATATGATGATTACAATGATGAGCATGATATTTTCAGTCCACCTACTATTGAGGAGAAAATTGATTGTGATTACAACATGCCTCCTATATTTGATGATTATGGTGATGAGAATAATAATGATAGCTATTTTGTTGAATTTGCTCCCACTACAATTAATAAGAATGACTATGCTTATGTGGAGAGTAGAAATCATTTTATGCATGTGGCTCATGATAATAATGTTTTATGTGATAGTTATATTTTTAATTTTATTCATGATGCTACTGAAAGTTATTATGAGAGAGGGAAACATGGTCTTATGTATCTCAATAATATTAAGTTTCCCCTCTTTATGTTGAAAATCTTGAAGTTGCACTTGTTTTGATTTTCTATGCTTGTTGCTTTGTGCTTTCATGACTTGTTTCTTTACAATATTCCTATGCATAGGAAGTGGGTTAGACTTAAATGTGTTTTGAATTTGCTTCTTGATGCTCTCTTTTACTTCAATTCACATTTCTTACGTGAGCATCTTCTCAAACCATCATGCCTAACTTAAAGGCGTTAAAGAAAAGTACTTGTTGGGAGATAACCCAAGAGTTTTATTGAGTCTTGAAAGTTATTACTTCTGTAATGACCTCTCCTTATCCTTTTTGTTTGCTTTTTGTGCCAAGAATGACCTCTAATGAGAGGGAAGTAAGATTTGGAGAGTTGTTGTCCCGAAACAGATTTATGTCCTCCACCATAAAAATTCGTGAGGAGTCTATGTAAGTCGGATTGATCTAAAAATTTATGAATAAATCCCACAGTATGTTAGATAACTTTCGTTAGTTCAACACTTTTTAATTTGATCCACAGAAAGTTTTCGAAAAATTCAGTTTCTACCTGCTGGTCTGTTTTGACAGATTTCTGTCATTATTTGCATTTGCTTCTTATTGATTCCTTTTTGAGTTCTCTTTTGGGAAATTGAGCTTTTTGAAGGAGTTACTACAGTAGATTGTGTTTTTAGTGAAAAGCCTTGCTGTTCCAAAGCTTTTCTAGAGGTCTAATATCTTTTGAATACACTAATGTTGCTAATGAAGATTGTGTGAAGTTTTGTATGAAGGAAAATTTGCAGGTGTAGAGAAAGAATGATCCAATGAGATGAAGAATGGACAAAAGCTCAAGATTGGGTATGCCACCCCATGTCACCCCAAGAAATATACAAGAGGTACAAGCGTCAAAGCTTGGGGATGCCCAAGGCATCCCCTTCTTCATCAATAAAAATCTCAGGTCTTTCTAGACACTTCGTTTTTATTGTTTCATGCATTGTTGTGTTGTTCTTGGAGCGTCTTAGTTTTCGTTTTTAGTTTTAGTTTGCTTAGTTTGCTTGAGTAAGTTGGTTGGTTACACCACACCTTTTTGGAGAGAGACACACTCTGTTTCCATTGCCTAGAACACTCTAGTTTTCACTCTTATTGTCTTGTGAGTGTTCTCTTTTGCTAGCACTGTGTTTAGCCTTAGTTTTCTTGTGCTTTCAGCTTAGAACTTTTTAGTTCTTCTTTGTGGAGCTGTGAGACAATCTCACTAATCTTTGTTGAATATTATCTTTGTGAGTTGTTTCAAATAAGTTGTTTGGTGTTGGAAAAGAGTAGTAAGTTCTTGCTTGTAAGTGCAAGAGGAGCTTGCATTGACTGTGACTTAGACTTTAGCATGACATGCTAGGTGTTGTTTTAGCATTATGCTTAGTGATTATTGCTGTAGCATATCTTGTTCCAAACAATTGGGATTTCTTAGTGTGCCTTGAAGAAATTATGCGTTGTTTTAGCATGCAAAAGCATAGTATTGTGGTATTCTCCTTTGATGCTTTGCTTGGGTTGACTTGGCACATGCTCACACCATGTTATGACTATGACGAGTCACCATTAGCCTCTATGATCATTTAGTCCTTGACTTGCAGTACCACTCTATGCTTTGATTAGTAATGCTTTGTTGCTCTGCATGATTATGTCCATTATGCTCTCTTAAGTTGGTTGCTCCCAGTCTTTTGCTATCCTCCACTTGTATGAGTAATTTCTACTCATGCCTCCAACTTCCAAGAAACCAAGTTATTCCAAAGTGTCCACTATAAACTCCTATGCATGGTGTGTTACACCATTCCAAAGTATATTCTTGTTTTCAACTATCTTCTAATTAAAAACTATTTTGTTATGTGAAAACTTAGTGATTAAATCCCTCACGAACTTGATGGCACATTTTATTCTTTGCCCCTAATAAACTTGAACCATTGTGTCATCTATGTTGTATATGCTTGCACTTATACGTTGGAATTAGCAGAATCGTGCTGTCACGGGGAACATTTTCAACATTGCACCTGTACTTTGTACTCAGTTGATATCATGCTCTTTTGTCTATGGATGTCACTGGTGTGAAATAAAGAGGGAACTTGTAAGTCTATGGAGTTTGTATCCTGTGTTAGAGAAACGTCTGGGCCGCTAGCCTAAGCCATGCCTAATCATGGTGGAAACTTGCAGCATCACCATAGTGATATCTATGAAGCATTCTTCTTATAAAAAAAGAGACACATTGAGAAAAGAGGAAAGAGAGAAAAAGCACCATATTCCCATGGTAAATAAGAAGAATTGCTGAGATGCTCATTGTCTGCTTGCCTTGTCATTTTGGTTATGTGATAACTCCTGTACCATGTGCAAGGGGTACCCCGTTGGCGGTTCTCAATGATATGCAAATACTTACAGTGACAAGAACTTACCTGGACCCAAAGTTGAGTATGCATGAGGTGTGGCCCTCGTATTCAAGGGACATGAGATTTCCAACTTATACTTCATCAAGCATATACTCCAGCTTTGCCACTTAAAACTGAACCACTTCAAGATGCTTATGATAGGGGCAATGAGGGCTGAAAGCTAACAAGTACCATAATTTTTGGAAGCTCTTTTTGAAACTTGTAATCCCTACTTCCTTTACAAAAAGTCCTTTCTTCCACCATTATTTGAGTCTCCACCTTCTACCTTTAGGCACCATTAAGAGAGCATAGTTGTCATTCTGTGTGCAGTTTTCTAGAGCTTATTGATTAATGCATATTGTGATGTTACTTGTTCTTGTGCTACTTGTTTCTAGTCACCCTTGTGAACTTTGAAGGTGTACTATGCATCTATATTGCTACTCTATGAGGGACAAGTTGATTGCCACTATGCTATGTTTTCTGTATGTGAAATAAAAAAATGTTTTTCAATACATGTTATTCATGATCTTTGTTTGTAGCCTTTCATGTGCATGCATAGTTACTTTGTCCTATTTTTAGAACTCCATCTTTCATGCACATGTTTAGAGTTCTTTGATCCCAGCTTTCAATGCTTGCAAATGGTTTGATCTTGGTTTTGATGGTGCATGTCACCTCAAATATTATTCTTTTATCACTTACCTACTCGAGGACGAGCAGGAGTTAAGCTTGGGGATGCTTGATACGTCGGAAACGTATCTATACTTTTTGATGCTCCATGCTTGTTTTATATCATTTGTCTTATGTTTTGTCTACACCTTGAGGTGTTTTTATATCTTTTCTGGAACTAACCTATTAACAAGTTGCCACAGTGCCAGTTGCCTGTTTTCTTCTGTTTTTGGTTACAGAAAGGCAGAAAATCAATATTCTCGGAATTGGACGGGACAAAATCCAAAGTTATTATTTTTCCCGGAGCAACACGGAACCACAAAGCAGAGCCGGAGGGGGGCCACAGGGTGGCCAAACCCCCCTAGGTGCGGGCAAGCCCTGGAGGCGCCTGGAGGGGCTGTGGGCCCCCTGGACCCCCACCGACCTTGATTCCTGCACCTATAAGAGCCCCCGATGAGAAAACCCTAAAACAATTAGCAAAAGTCCAAGAAAAGTTCCGCAGCACTGCCGCCACCAAAGGGGAGAGTCGGGGGATAGAAATTCTCTGTTCCGGCACCCTGCCGGGACAGGGAAGTGCCCCGGGAGCCATCTCCATCGATCTCCACCACCATATCCATCACCGTTGCTGATTCCCATGATGAGGAGGGAGTAGTTCTTCCTCGAGGCTAAGGGCTCTACCGATAGCTATGTGTTCATCTCTCTCTCTCTATGCATGATCTTATTGTGGTCATGAGCTTTGTAATCAAGTAGATCTACCTTGCTACTCAAGTGCTTCATTAGATCTCTGCTCTCCCCATGTGTGTGAAAGTGACAGCGTGCACACCATGGTGGCACTTAGGCTTGAGTCTACATAAATATTCTTTGTGCTTTAATAGATCTATGCTTTTCCCCACGTGTGTGAAAGTGGTAGCGAGCATACAGTGTGTGGCACTTTGGCTAGATTGAATATTTGTTATGAGTTATATTTGGAGTTGGATGTATCTATGAATTGTGGTGTTTGTTGGAACCATCTAGTGCTCAAGGTGATAGTGTGGGGTTATCTAGATTGGGGAAGGCAGACTTTGAGGTGTGCTGTTATAGCCCTACCATGGATTAGAGTGTCCAACCAGAGAGTAGTTAAGAGTAGTATCATGAAGAGAGGATATTTATATGAGAGAGTGTTCACTAGTGAAAGTATGATCCCTAGGCCTTGTTTCTAAGCATTGAAACACCATTTGCTACTAGATCTGTTGCATGTTTGCTTGTTTCCTTCTTGTTGCCTTTAGTCTTTACCTCACCATCAAGCTCTTTTCTGGCACCGTTACCACTTGTATTTCACTATCTCTTCGCTGAACTAGTGCACCTATATTGGGTGTGTTGGGGACACAAGAGAATTCTTGTATCCTGATTGCAGGGTTGCTTGAGAGGGAATACCTTTAACCACTTCCTCCCTGAGTTCGATAAACCTTGGGTGATCCACTTAAGGGAAACTTGCTGTTGTTCTACAAACCTCTGCACTTGGAGGCGCAACAACTGTCTACAAGAATAGAAGTGCGTATACATCAGTGAGTGGTTCACTCTTGGACTATGGGTCCATACAGTAGCTAAATGGTTGTTTCTCCTCCTTTGTGCTATCATGTTTAGATCTTGTGAGCTCCCTTCATGATCAAGATCATCTATTTGTAATCATACATGTTGTGTTTGCGGGGATCCGATGGATATTGAGATTGCTATGTCAAATTGATTATTGATTCTATCATGTCTGTGTTGTTTGTGATCTTGCATGCTCTCCGTTGCTAGTAGCTATCTTGGCCACGTAGATGCTAGTGACTCCAAGAGGGAGTATTTATGATCGATAGTGGGTTCATGCCTCTGGTAATCTTGGGAAGTGACAGGAATCTCTAAGGTTGTAGATGTGCTGTTGCCACTAGAGAGAAAACAACAATCTTTTGTTTATGGAACAATTGTATTGTTTACTTTACACACATTGCATAATGCAGTTATCTGTTGCTTGCAACTTAATACTGGAGGGGGTTCGGATGATAACCTAAAAGGTGGATTACTAGTCATAGATGCAGTTGGATGGCGGTCTATGTATATTGTTGTAATGCCCAATCAAATCTTATAAGAATCATGATGTCTAATATTTGCATTGTTATGCCTTGCTCAGTCCTGTCAATTGCCTCGTTGTAATTTGTTTACCTAGCATGTTATGTTATTTATCTTAAGAAGAACACCTCTAGTGAACTATGGACACTGGTCCAACCTTTACCATTGTTACATCATCTACTGTTACCGTTTACTTTCTACAAGCAACCATTACCTTCCACACTGTATATTTAGTCCTTTGTTTTCAGCAAACTAGTGAGATTGATAACCTCACTGTAAGTTGGGGCAAAGTATTGAGTTTGTGTTGTGCAGGATTCTGAGTTGTTAGCAACACCTTGGAGTTGTTTCGTTGCTCCTACTGGTTCGATAACCTTGGTTTCATAACTGAGGGAAAACTTGTTGCCGTGTTCATCATACCTTCCTCTTGGGGTCTCC
Source organism: Avena sativa (assembly GCA_916181665.1). Taxonomy (NCBI): domain Eukaryota; kingdom Viridiplantae; phylum Streptophyta; class Magnoliopsida; order Poales; family Poaceae; genus Avena; species Avena sativa. Next base: position 41,240,724 of record OV702285.1, on the reverse strand, counting down.
CAACGAAGCTCTACTATTGAGCCACGTCAGTACTACCATTTTAGTTGTTAAAATTCCTTATATAAACCCTCCTAAAGGGATTGTCATCAATTACCAAAATGGGGGAGATTGAAAGAGCATGTGGGCCCCCATGTGTGGTTTTGGTAATTAATGACAATCTCTATGGACTAATGTTTGGATTGAGTTGTACTTGTAGGAATTGTCCACTGGCATCGCTTGGATCATGTGTTGGCTTCAAGGTAAAATGAATGAATAAGAAGCATTATCCAAGGGATTTGGGCCTATTGGAATCATGTAGTAGAAGAAGAATAAATAAAAGAAGATCAAGAGTGTCTTGAAGAAGAAGATGGAATTTCTCATGTGTATCTTCAAGACATCATCCTAATAGAGTTAGAACAAATGAAGTGCAAGCTCAAGATGCTCCGTATCTAAGAGATCTCATGCTTGATGCTTGCCATCCTCAGTGATCATGGATTGATGAAGAAAAGTTCAAAGAAGTGGTTTCCTCATGGTGTATGGGGGAGAAATTCACAAGTCTTCATCAAGCAAGCGCAAGCAAGAGCAATCAAGAAATAAGTCCCATCTTGAGAAGGACAAGATCATCTACATCAAGCTCAAGTGGAATGCTCAAGGAAAATGTACGGTCTTGATAGGTTTTCACTTTTTTTGGTCTCATGTTGTTGTTGGGAGACCGGGTTTAGGATAGATAACCGTACTATCAAGAGGGGCTCTCGAGTGAGTAACTTGACCATATTCTTCAAAGAGAGCTCAAACATTTGCATACTTGGCATCATATTTCTTGGTTCTTTTTCCATTAGAGGTTTTATAGCTTGTGTTAATCTCCATGAAAAGCTCAAGTTCATCGAAAATGGATTTCATATGCATTCTCTATTGCATTTTTTATGTTGGAGGTTTTACCAGTTTGTATCTTATAGATAGGTAAAACCTTTCATCATTATGTTCTATCCTACCTTGCTGGACTATGATGGTTCCCTGCATAATCTTGTAGAGCTTGTTTTCCTCTTCGAAACAAGACCAAGATCATCAAAATCGGAGTCCAGATGCAAACGTTACGGTCGCTTTGGTGTTGGTATTTATGCTAGTTTTGTGAGGGCCAGAGACTCCGGGGTTCGCACCCCGGAGACTACGACCCAAATTCCGGCCTAGACTCCGGGGAGGGGGTATACAGAGAGCATCTGGAGGCTGTCCGGAGTCCTGGCCGGAGTCTGGATCCCGGAGACTCTGATCCTGAAGGCCGGAAACTCTGGGGTAAGTGATCTGTAACAGCTAGTTGACGTGGGGGGACCTATAAAAGGCCCCCTTCTTCCCCAAGGGGCTGGCTGCTCTCTCTCTCTCTCTCTCTCTCTCTCTCTCTCCTCCATTTTTTCTACCTTCAAGAGGTTGCAAATACTCTCAATCCCTCTCATATTTCTTGAATCTTTTTGGGGGATTTGAAAGAGGAGATCTAGATCTACAACTCGACCGATTCATCTCTTCTCTATGTGAGGAGAACATCTTGGGATCTAGATCTTGGGATTTCTTTTGAGGATTTCCTCGTGTTCTTTCTCTCTTGTTCCCCCAATAGCTTTAGTAGTTTTGTTGGAACTTGAGAGTGAAGGATTGGAGCATATTTGTGGTGTTCTTGCCATTTGCATTAGGTGCATCGATTTGAGTTCTCCTCGGAGGATTTGGTTGGTGAAATCAAGAAGCTTGTCCCTCTTGGGTTCCTAGAACCCTAGACGGTGTGTGTCCTTTGTTGTGTGTTCTTGGGGCCTCCAATTAAGTTGTGGAGCTATCCTCAAACCAGTGGCCTTGGTGGTGATTATTGGGAGCCTCCAATTAAGTTGTGGAGATTGCCCCAATCTTGTACGGGTTTGGTGACCGCCCACAAGTGTCCCATAGTGGATCGGGTGCTTGCTGTGCGGCGGGTGCTCGGAAGAATAGGGTGATGCCTCTTGTGGCGTTGGTGGTCTTAGTACTGCTCACCCCTCCAACGATAAGTACTTCCTTGTAGGGAGGAACTCGGTAAGATACCATCGTCCCCGCATGTCTCAGTTATCTCTATACCCGAGCTCTTTTATTTATGCACTTTACATTGTGATAGCCTTTGTGCTTAAAGTAACTTTTCTTGCTATCATATTGTTGGTTGTCTTGCTTAGCATAAGTTATTGGTGCACATAGATGAACCATAGTATATATAGGCTTTATGCTTGACAAAAGAAAACGCTAGTTTTATTCCATCTTTGTTAAGCCCATCTTGTAAAAGTTTTTAACCGCCTATTCACCACCCACCTCTAGGCGGCATCCGTGATCTTTTAATAGGGTTGCTGACTTGCTGGCTGGGCTTCTTTTGGGCTGGCTGGTACATGGAAATTTTCTCCTCTTTTTTTCCTTTAATCTTTTTTCTTTTCTTTCTTGTATAAAAAAAGTCAAACCACTTGAAGTTTTGGGGTTTACAAAGGGATCAAACAAAATTTAAATTTGAAAATGCTTGTACTATAATGAAAACGAATATCCCTAATCCATACATGTTATTTATGTATATATCAAAGGTAGTTAGTTGTTTTGTTTTCGACAACTTAAAATTGCATTTGCTTATGTCCTAACTAAATAAGCGCCGGATTATTTCATTCAAAAGTTTTGCAACGCACAGGTTTGTTTCCTAGTTTTTTTAATGAAATGATACGCTTTACATGAGGTATTCTTAAAAAAAAAACAGATTTCTAATCTAACATTTTAAACGTGGCTTCTGGCTGATGACATTCGGCCTCTAGATAAACACATATTGTCACAATCTAGTCCGAACTGAACTGATGGCAGTGTACGTCGTCCTGTCTATTTCTCGTAATCTTTCATTCGTTGACACACAGATGATGGCGTGTTTTGTAATCGCTCACGGCGTCTTGCACATTTTTTTGATGAAAATGATACGCTTTACATGAGGTACTCTTACAGAAAAACAGATTTCTAATAATTTTAAACGTGGCTTCTGGCTGATGACATTCGGCCTCTAGTTAAACGCTGTCACAATCAAGTCCTGACGAACAAGAACTGAACTGATGGCAGTACGTCGCCCTGTCTATTTCTCATCTCGTAATCATCCTCCTCCTCCACCGGCTGCCGGAGACCGAACAACCGCCCCGCTGATGGCGATCGACCCCATTAAAACGGCGCTCAGTGAGGCCTCCGACCAAACGGACGCAGCCAACGGCGCGGTGAGCGGAAGATCTGTAGAAGCGGCGCGAGGCGGAAGGGAGGGTCGATGGAGAAGGGGAGAACGGAGATGGAGGTCGGACCCGACGGCGTCGCCGTCATCGCCGTCGCCAACCCTCCTGTCAACGCCCTCTCCATCGACGGTGAATCAATCCCTTCTTCTCCTCCGACTTTCCTGTGGGGCGTTTAAGTGGGTGAATTTGGTTATTCTAGCTTGCCCGGTATCCAGTATCCTTTGCCCTTTTATTATAGTTGGACCAAAATGCCCGGCTATCTCCCACTTCACTTTACTAGTATACCAAGGTTCTACTGTTCTAGGATAAAAATTGAAGTGTATATTATCCATAGAAGACGGATAATTATGCCTGGCTATCTCTATCTGCTACCTGCCCTTGTGCAGTGTCCTGGGGGTTATTCATTCTTAGATACATTTGGGTAACTGGGTATACCAAGTAGGGTACAAAGGATTGTTCATTTAGATACAGATTACCATATCAAGTCAGTTAATATGTTATTCTAATAGCTGTTAGCTTCTTTTGAAAATTATGGCGGAGGGGGAAAGAAATCCCTCGTTCTTTGGCTATGCCTCGGTTCACTTGTTTGCTTCTTTAAGACATTGTAGAATATTAGCAGTTAACTATTAAGTTCTTTTGTCAAAGATGTTTCATGTGTGGTATATTTTCAGTCTTGTATAGCTTGAAAGACCGCTATGAAGAAGCGCTTCGAAGGAATGATGTGAAAGCTATTGTTCTTACAGGTAATAGCCACTTTAAGATATAATTATCCGTCTTTTATGGATAATATACACTTCAATTTTTTCCTGAAAAAAAATGCACACACCACAATATTGCAGCCATTTTTCTCCTCTTTATGCTTTAGCAGTTGATTTCGTGTGAACATCTTGTTAAAGATAACTGCGGGAATCTTGAAAGAATCATTTTGCTTGTCACATGGAAAAATTAACAGGAAGGGGAGGGATATTTTCTGCTGGACTCGATATAAGTGCCTTCGGTGATATTCAGAGAAAATTAGGTGCAATTAACCCCTATTAATCAGTTTTTCTGTCAAGATTGTTTTATTCTCTCTCTGTAAGTGTTTATACTGACATTGAGGTACAATATTTGTATTTCTAATAGCTGAGCAGATAAAGGGTGACTACATGTGGGTTGATGTCATGACTGATATGCTCGAAGGTATTTGAGCATTCACCACCTCTTCTACATACATTGGTCAGCTGCATACCATTGGGTTAGTAGATTTAACATTTTCATACTCCATTTTTCATCGGTCGTATTCTATCATCAGATGCTAGGAAGCCATCAGTTGCTGCTATTGATGGTCTCGCTCTTGGAGGAGGGTTAGAATTCTCCATGGTACAAAGTTAAACTGCTTGTTTTTTTGAATCAAACTGCTTGCTCTGTTCTTCTCGGTATCAGACAAGTTTCAGAGTGGCAGGTCTTACCAAGCTGGGTTTCTTCTATTAGGTATGCCAAGCACGCATTTCAACTCCAAGTACTAAATTAGGCCTCCCGGAGCTTCAACTTGGATTAATACCTGCATTTGGAGGTAGTGTGACTTTTATTTTTTCTTTCAAATAGAAGGCTATACATAATGCGTACTTCACCAATATAGCAGAGAAAATGTTATGTTTTTGTGTACAATTCTAATAAACTGCAGACTGCAATTCGCCACGTGCGTCATAAGCCCAAATTAAGTTAATTGTGCCATGCCATGCAGTGGATTATGAATTACTAATAAATATGGAGAACTACTATCATAGTATTATGCTTTATACCATGCGTTTGACATTGGTCTTACATTTCAGGAACACAGCGACTTCCACGCCTTGTTGGACTGACAAAAGCACTCAAAATGATGATGGTATGTTCATTTTCTTTCTTTCTATTGAAAATTAACTTTTTATTTTAAAAACTATGGAGCAAACCCATTTTCACCAGTTCTCAAAGACAATTAAAGCTGAAGAAGCTCATGAGCTGGGTCTAGTTGACGCCATTGTTTCACCTAACGATTTGTTGAATGTTGCCCACCATTGGGCTTTGGATATCTGTGAGTCGAGAAGGCCATGGGTTCGAGCCCTCTACAAATCTGATAAACTTGAATCCCCTGAGGAGGCCAGAGAGATCTTCAATTTTGCCAGTGCTCAGGCTAAAATGCAGGCTGCCAATCTTCAACATCCACTAGTCTGTATCGATGTCATCGAAGAAGGTATTGTTTCAGGGCCCCGAACCGGGCTTCGGAAGGTATGTGACATATGACATTTGCCTTGCTGTCTGGCCTTTGGCTTGACAAGGAAACTCGTAAAAATTTAAGATTTCACCTTAGCCGTGTCTGACATAAATGCAGGAAGCCATGGCTTTCCAGGAACTCTTTTTCTCAGACACATGTAAAAGTTTGGTTCATGCGTTCTTTTCACAACGTGCAACATCAAAGGTAAAGAACAAGGAAAATTCACCATACTTATTACAGGAAAAAAATAGCATGCTTTTTGGGTGCATTATTTGAAGCCATGGCAGTATGAGATATATACATGTTGAGTGCAGAATTATACCAACTTACCTGTAGCTATATTTTATTATAAAGTAGAATATTAGTATTATATCAATTGCAAGGTTCTACTAAGCTCTAAGCGCTGAGCAAGCATTTGCACAATTAAGCGCACACTTAAGTGCAGTTAAGTGCTAGCTACTTTGCCTCCGCTCAGCGCTTAGGCGCGCTTAAGCGTGCGCTTAGGAGCACTTAATTTAACACTGATTAACTGCTGCAGGTTCCTGGGATCACAGACTTAGGGTTGATGCCTAGGAGGGTATCTAAGGTTGGCATTGTTGGTGGTGGGCATATGGGTTCTGGAATTGCAACTGCGCTGATACTGAGCCAATATCCTGTCATTCTCAAAGAAGTCAATGAGGAATTCTTAAACACGGGAATTGACAGGATCAAAGGTAGAGGATGACTCATCTTGATGTCAGATCAGCTTCAAAATAGAAGAGCGTGTTTAACTGTATTCCTTTGACCAGAAAACTTGCAGAGTCGTGTAAGTAAAGGGAAAATGACCGAGGAGAAATTTGAAAATACGCTCTCACTTCTTACGGGTGTCCTCGATTATGAGAAATTCAAGAGCGTGGATTTAGTTATTGAGGCAAGTCTTATATCTATTTACCACACATCTGCTACGTCAAGCTAAGAACAGTAGGAGTGAGCCCTACGGAAATATATATTGGTTTTGCCATTTTAGTTAACCCAGTTATCCGTTTGCCGATTCTTCTATATATGACAGGCAGTTGCAGAGAATGTGAAGTTGAAGCAACAGATTTTTGCTGAATTGGAGCGGCACTGTCCTTCCCATTGTGTTCTTGCCACTAACATTTCCACCATTGATCTTAACCTAATTGGAGAGAAGACAAATTCCCAAGACCGCATTGTAGGCGCACACTTCATCCCGTAGGAAATGCTAATCATGTTCAGGCAAAATTCTTCACTTGTTATTCCTGAACTACTTATTTAACTCTCCTTTTTTTCCACAGTCCAGTTCATACCATGCCTCTTCTTGAGATAGTCCGCACCCCTCGTACCTCTCTGCAAGCGGTTGTCACCTTGCTGGATGTGGGAAAGAATATCAGGAAGACACCAATAGTGGTCGGAAACTGTACTGGTTTCGTGGTCAATCGGATGTTCTTTCCGTACACTCAGGCAGCACTCTTGCTTGTCGATCATGGAATGGATGTTTACAAAATCGATCAAGCTTGTACCAAATTTGGGATGCCAAAAGGTCCATTCAGGTAACCGGGCAACACCAAATCTCTTTGGCAGTCTTTATCTTGCTCAGATATTGCAGATTGCGATGATTCAAAAGGGAATGCTCATTAGTGAGATTTTCAATATCGCTTTACTTAGTTTATGGCACTTATGCTAGTCAAACCACATTGAATCACACTCCAGTTTTCATTTAATTAAATATCTTCTCTGCAGACTGGCAGATCTGGTTGGTTTTGGAGTTGCTCTAGCCACTAGCATGCAGTACCTTGAAAACTTCCCTGAGAGGGTTTACAAGTCAATGCTGATTCCTCTCATGATTGAAGACAAAAGGACAGGTAAAATTAGTCATGTACAGCTTACAGTGCTTCCTTGGTTCCCATTGGTGAGTATGCGCACCTTGTGTTTCTTGCCGTTCGATAGGTGAAGCCTCTGAAAAGGGATTTTACAAGTATGAGGGTAAGAGGAAAGTGAACCCTGATCCCGAAATCACGAACTATGTAGAGGAATCCAGGAGAATTGCAGGAACCACGCCTGATCCTGAGGTTTGTTTTCGCTTTACAGTGTTTTTACCTACATTCCTTCTAGTTCTACACTTTAGCGATATGATCTCTTTTTCTTGCAGAGCTTGTATATTTGCTGTACAGAACTCTCTTTTCCTATCAATGAATCGAAACGCAAAGTTCCGTTGCGGATTTGCAAAATAAAAACAATATTAATATGCTATTCCTAGTACTCCTCAAAATAAGATTTCTTCATGACGTTGATGTTGGCAAGATGGTAGATGCTATGCATCAATGGTCGAAGAAGCATCTATGGTTTTCAATTTTACCTGCTGTACTCGGTGAAATCTTACTATTTTGGTGGACTACATAGGCTAAACTAGTTTTAGTGTTGATGTCAGTCTCAGGGGTGCAAACATTTATTTGGACTGAACGGGTCTATGTGGACACCATGTTTCAGTTGAAGGAAAAATGTTGCTAGTTCTTAGAAACACCAGTGACCATTTCTATTCAGCATGTTGTTTTATAAATGGTGGCAGTTGCTGAAGCTTGATGACAGTGCGATAGCAGAGATGGTGTTCTTCCCGGTTATCAATGAAGCCTGCCGTGTCCTTGGCGAGGGCATCGCCGTCAAGGCTTCCGACCTCGACATCGCCTCCATCTACGGCATGGGTTTCCCACCATACAGGTGCTCTTTCTGAATCATCTGTAATTCAGAACGCTAAGATGATTCTCCGAGCTCCGATGAAACCGATCTGTGAAATGCAACCAGGGGTGGCATCATGTACTGGGCGGATTCCATTGGAGCAAGGCGCATCCACGCGAAGCTTTCGGAATGGGAGGTGAAGTATGGCCAGTTCTTCAAGCCTTGCACATACCTGGCGGAGAGGGCAGCTGGAGGTGTTCCTCTGGTGAGAAGAATGACTGGGCTTGTTTCTTCAGAAATCCCAATCCAATTTTTTTGTGACATTTGCCCGTGTAGATCTATCATAATATATCAAATGAATTTCCATTTCCATTTGCAGAGTGCACCGGCTACGACATCGATGAATCAGGCCAAGGGCAAGCTGTAGGTTTTTTCTTCACACTACTATCTTTTTGATTTTTTTGCCGGAGCAGGCAGGAGTGTGCAGAATAAGAATGATGTGGCTTCAAATCGCTTCAGAGGCTGCTGAATGATGGAAGGGGAGAACCAGGACAATGAACATACAGATTTGTTTCTTTCGGCGAGGTTATTTCACAAAAGATGATCACACGAAGTATGTATGAAGAATAGAGATTAAAGATGTGTGCACAAAGTTCATTGAAATGGCAACGAATTCAGATCATCGCATATATCATCTACGACTGAAGTACGATTCCATTAAACATGGTTCAAATTTTGGTCGGAGAGCGGATGCTCGTGCGATGCCATTTGTGCAAGAGAAAGGATGACCTAACAAGAGTTTGAAATCTGTTTGACCTAATAAGAGTTTGAACTCCTGCTTACAAGTATGTAATGCACTACTAAATTGAGTTCAAACACAGTTAATTATAAGCTAGGAAATTTCCAAGGCAATCTTTACATAATTGTTAGTGTAACAAAATTAAAGAAATTATAGGCAAAAAAAAGAAGAAAAAAATCTAGTAATCACTCGACCTATTGCATGTCCCTATCGGCCGGGTCGTCAGCCGTTTCCCCCCATGATCCTTTTCTCTCTCCTCTTCGTTTCTCTTCTCCACTTGAGTTCTCGGTCAGGGAGAATCACCACTGGGGCGGGGAGGTGCCAATGCTGCCTTAGATGCTCTAGCCATGCATCTCCATGTCGACACGTTCTCTGTAACATCCTAAAAATACTAAACTTAGATCATCAAATTCCAATCCTCAAAATTAAGGTTAACAAAAAAATTTCTAAATAAAATTATGAAAACATGCATGTGTGTATGCACTCCATTTGAAATTCTTTTGAACCAACTTGTTTGTGTGTTCCTTTGCTTGTAAATGGATGCTTAGGTGAAATAAACATCATCTAAACAATTTCCAAACTTTTCTCAAAGACAAATAAATCAAAACAAAGCTAAATGAGTGAATGGTCATTTTGACCAATTTAACTCCCATGCCTACTTTGGTTGTCCCAAACTTTCAGAACTTAACAGAAACTTTTCTGGATCTTTGCACCCCCTTGATTGCACTCATAACAAAGTATCAAGGCCCACTTTGTGATCATCCAGAAACTTTTAAATGCATAGTTTAAATGGCAATTCAAAATTGAATCTTTATTATATGGGAAGATCCCACTTTTTCAAAAACCACTCAAACAAGCTCAACTTTCAAAACTCAAGCATCTGCAGACTCACCAGCACCAACCTAGCACACCCACCAAAAATCTTTTCAAAATTCAAAACTTGAGTTCTTGCGGCCATTTCATCAAACACTTGGCAGACACAAATCAAATAAAATCTAAACACTATTGTGAGCAGTGATTGAAGCCTAACTTGTTCCCTCTCTAGCTCACAACCATCTCAGTAGATCATCTAGCAAGTTAAACCAAGCACTAGCCTCACTGTAAGCTGGGCAATGTCATCAATGGTGAACAGCCGAAGCTCACCATGCCACCCTAGTGGAGACAGCGAGCTAGGAGAAGATTTAGCCATGCCAACCTTGTCTAGCAGGCAGCCCACCGTCCACCGCCACTCCCTGTCCAACGCTCGAACATTGCCAACCCCTGTACCACACGCACGGACCGCGCCTAGCTCACCAGCAACCGTGCCGAGCATGCGCCAGAGCGCCACGCTCGACCGAAGCCCACAGACCGCGCGCCGCCCTCGCCGCATGCATACATGATCGCCACCGACCCAGGAGACCGCCAGACATCCCCATTCGCCGCCCCATGCCGCACAGCCACCGCTCGTCGTCCAAGACGCCGCCTCTGCCGCGCAGAGCATCGCGCGTTCCAGACCAAACCGCACCGCCCCTACAAGCGCATTAAAACCATAGAGCATCGCCAGGAGACCACCAATCGATCGCCACCGCCGGCCATGCCTCTAGCATCTCGTAGCCGTGTCGCCACCGTCGCCTGCCCATGCCGTTCGGTCTCACCGTCGCGACTATAAATAGAGGCCTCCCCCGCTCGAATTCTTCACACCATTCCACTCCCCTCTCACCCAGAACCACCCCGCCGCAGTCCCGGAGCAAGGAGAGCAGCGCATCGCCGGAATTTCACCGGAGTCTGCCGCCTCTGGAGCAGAAGGAAGCCAGCGATTGGAGCCGCCCCAGGAGAAGCTGCCGGTACCAGGAGGTTCGCTGTCGTCGACTTTGTCGTTCACCCGCCTCGCCGACCCTCGCCTGAACCCCGGTGAGCCCCCAGCAACCCCCACTGGCCGCGCTAGGTTTCTGTCTCACCGGCGTTGCCCAACGTCGACGATGACCCTCAGCCGTTGGATTAGAACCAGATCGAACGCACCACATCGCCCCATACCGCTTCGCACCCCCTGTCTCACTGACGCGTGGGGACAGCCACTTAAACAGCCCGCGGAAGCGCTGCCTTAGCAGGCCGGCCCAGTATTGTTTCCCGCGCAGCCCAGTTATTTGAATTAAACCTTTTCCCTTTTATTTCAAACACACTTCTGTACCCAGTTTCAAAAATCAATCCAGGTCGATTCAGTGAACCAAATTGAATGAAACCAATTTTGTTAGAAAGGTCTGGAAATGCTGAATCCAAGCCCGTTGGATTCAAGTCATTTGGATCTGTAGATCATCCATGGTAAAAATAACAAGGCAGAAGCTTTTCTGCATTCAAACATTTTTCAAATTTAAACTATAATAGCTTTTGAGTTGATTCCAACTCTCAAAAATCACATTTAACCATACCTTTCAGAATATATAAAAATATATAGGTTTACTTATAGAAATAATGTTCAAGTAATAAAAGAATGCTACATAGGCATTTCTAGCCACTTTAATTAATTAAAATAAAAGGGTAAAACCTTATTAAATTGTGACACCACTTTAAATCACATTCCCATGGACTAAAATATGTGGTGATGACATGTGTCAACATGATCCCATATTTGGTTTGGAGAATATTAAACCTTAAGTAGTTTTTCAATGAGTAGAAATTACTTTTCTAAAAATAAAAGGAATTAAACCAAGCTTTAATCTTGTAATGTTAGTGATGATGTTAGATCATCTATAGGACCCTTTTGTGTGATGATTGCAAGTAGTTAAGTATTGTTTGGTGATTGTGTACATCGTATTTATTTATAAACGCTAGTACCGACCAAGGATACGAGGAGGAAGGAGGATACTACGAAGAAGAAGCCGAGGAGAACTTCAACCACTGCTCTGCTCAAGGCAAGCTATTAACCTTGCAAGCTAACACTTGCAATTTAGCAAGCTTATACTGATAATGTGCAAGCCTAATACTACTAGTTGAATGTGCAAGCTAACACTTGCAAGATACTCTACTGATGCAAACAAACCACTACTTGTTACTATGCCCACTATATGCCTTAAAGCATATATGATCATAACCCCTTGATGAACCAATCCTAGTTTTATTACTTTATTCCTTTATCAAAGCTCTTACTTAGAGTTTACTGGAATAAATGGTATATACTAGAAGGATAATTGAAGGTTGCATAAAATTTGGCCTAAGCTAGATAGTCTTGATGTCATCCTAAGGCATGAGATTGAACTTATTTGAAACCCCACTAGTTTACCACCCTCATTAGTACTCACCCCCACTTGTAGATGCTAGTGCTAAGCATAAAACTTGATCAACTTTAGATGGGAATACTTGGTGGAAAAATGGTTATGAAAAACCTTAGAATGATGGATCATTCTACTGAGATGTTTTGGACATGTGTTTCCAAACACCAGATGAGTTTTGGTGATGAAAATGTTGATGCATGATCCTTAGCCCTTTTATAAAACTGATGGTTGTCTGGATGCGATACCATTCTAATTTTATCGTACAACAACAATACTCGAAGATTGGGTAGGGCTTGACTGGAAACTTATATACCTTAGTATTAGTTCCCTCACGGCCAAGGTCTGAGCTGAGGCTACCTTGTGAAGATTGTCCACCTGTGCAGTACCCAAGATGACAGTTAGTCATGGTTGGGAGGCCAAACTCACAGGAGAGGTGCTTATACTAGGGCGTGTAATTGAAAGGTTAGGATTGATTATCCGCATACTGAGTATGGTGAATTCAGGATTTGTTCCTGACGGATGTATCGAATGTTGTGGTGAAAGTGTACAATCTCTGCAGAGTGTCAAACTATTCGAATAGCCGCGTCCGCGGTTATGGACAGTTGGAGTGGCCATACTGTTCCCCGCCAGACTTTTTAAAATGACTTGTGAAATAAACTGAGACTTTGACTTGACCACAACAGGGTTGTGGCATGAGATACAAGTTCCCACTTAGGTGTTATAAAACCTTAACTAGCATTTGTTGCTTCCAAACTTAGTAGAGATAAATCTGGCTTTTGCAAAACAACCCTAGAGCCTAGTGCCCTATTATCAAAAACCCCTTTTACTTGTTAGTATTAGTTTGCGAGTACTTAAAGAGTACTCATGGCTTTGTCCCTGGCTATTCCCATGGCCAGACTATGAAGAGGAGTACCTGGAGGATGGACCCCAAGAAGGTTACGACAACTAGGATCATCTCCCATCGTCAGCATTGCCTGTGACCCCGAAGATGGAGCTTCGCCTATGCTACCGTTATTATTACGTATTCCGCTGCTTGATGTTGTATTAAGAACTGGATCATGAGATCCCTATTTGTGTAAGAACTTATGTATGGTTTGTAATGGATAATGTACTGTGGTATCCAATTCTGTTATGTCTCGCAAAAATGGTAATCCTGGAATTACGATGTATGGTATAACAGGCATCTGGGATTAAAAATCCGGGTGTTGACATTCTCGTTCCCCGACGACTCCTCCGCTTCCATGAGTTCCTCCTCCACCTCCTCTTAAGCTCCATGGACATACCACGTAGTGAAGATCAACATAGCTGAGATCAAAGATAACCGGGAACGGCTCCGGGGTTGCTCGTTGTCATGAAACTAGGTGGCGAGGTCGATGGCAAAATCGAGGTTCGTAGTATACAATTTTTCGGTGTTGCTTACATGTGTTTGATATGCTGCAAACTCCCATGTTTTGCTGCGAACACACAGGAGAAATGATGCGATGATTCTATGTGCCTGCAGATGTTGTTTCAATGTTGCAACTGTTTTGTGAGGTGCCGCAAACGTTCCCCTCCCATGCCGCGTAGGTGTTTTTGACCTTTTTCTCGAGGATTTTGCTACGAACCGACGTTTTTGCCACGACCGGTGGAGATTTACTGCATACTCATATTGTGTTTGTTCTTGTTGATGCTTTTGAAATGCTTCGACCTTTTTGGCACGGTTTGACACCTTTCTGGAAAAATGTTGTGATAATGTTGCAGTAGTATAAAACTTTTGCTACGCGTGTGTGGTATGCTGCAATGATCGGATAACCTGAGAAAATCCAACGGTGCCGGAGGGGGACGATTTTCCCCCGGATCTGCCGGACGACGCTCAGCAGTAGTGCTAAACAAACCGAGTCGGAGCACGAGTACGGCTCCAGGCACGCGTACGTGCAGTCCACGTTTTCGATCCGTACGTGTGGGTTACGTACACGGCGAGGCTGTTCGGTTTTGAGTCCGCGTCGGAGTATCAGTTGGAGTCGAGGCCAGGTACGCCTGCCGGCCGGTCGCCGTGCTTCCTACTACATAAGGGTGACCAGCTACGTATTCCGCCCCTCGACTCGCTACGTACTTCCCGGCCTGGCGATCGATTCCGCCCGCGCGAATCGAAACAATCGATCTCGTACTGGCCGGGATGGCGGCGGCGGCTTCCACGAGTAGGAGCGGCGCCGACGGGAAGCCCTGGCCTGCCTACATGGCCCGGTACAAGCGTCTGGAGTGGCTGGGCGCGGGCAAGAACGGCGAGGTGTTCAAGGCGTGGGACACCGTGGAGAACCGTATCGTGGCCGTGAAGCGTCTCAGCGCGGCCGGCACCGACGGCGGCGACAGCCTGATGTTCTCCGGCATCGCGGAGGTCGCGCGGGAGACCCGGTACCTGCGGGCGTGCGACGACGTCCCCGCGGCCGTCAAGCTCCTGGGCAAGGTCGTGCCCGCGGTCCAGACCGGCGACTCCTTCATCATCATGGACTACGCCGGCCGCCTCAACCTGCGCAGCTACATGCGGCGCCGTCGCCGGGCGTTCTCCGAGGCCGAGACGCGCGGGGTCATGAGGCAGCTCCTGGAGGGTGTCCGGGCCGTGCACGGCAAGGGCATCGCGCACCTGGACGTCAGGCCGGAGAACGTGATCCTCGACGACGGCACCGAGGACAGGACGCAGATGCCCATGCCCGGCGGCGGCGAGCTCAAGGAGGACAGCATCGTCTACAGGATCGGCGGGTTCGGGATGTCGAGGATGAAGGAGAGACCGGAGGTGGGATCCCTGACGCCCTACAGCGCGCCGGAGCTCCTCCTGCGCTCGCGCGAGTACGACGAGCGCGTCGACACGTGGGGGCTCGGGTGCATCATGGCGGACCTCCTCTCGAGCACCGGCGAGCCCACCTTCGGCCGCGACGGCGACCGGGACGAGGAGTTCATGAGACGAGTGTTTGGCACCGTCGGCGTGAAGGGGATCAAGCGCTGGCCTGGGTACAAGGGGATAGCGGCAGAGGCCAAGTCGAAGCTACCGAAGAAGGGGATAGCGGCGAAGCTCAAGTCGAAGCTGCTCGGGGGTCCTCTCCGGCTCCGGTTCCCCGTGTGGAGGCTGTCCTCCGCCGGCTTCAAGGTGCTCCGCGGGCTCCTGGAGAGCAACCCGGCGAAGCGGCTCACCGCAGCGGAGGCGCTCCAGATGCCCTGGTTTCAGGAACGATAGTAGTTTAGAGCATCTGCTAGAGGCGCTCGAGATGTCATGGTTTCAGGAACGCGAATAGTCTAGAGCATGCATCTTGATTCCTAATTGTGAACTTTCCGTGTAGGATAGGATGGCAGGCCTCTGTACAGTAGTAGTAGACGACAGTAAAAAACACTCGATATGTACGTAGGTCACCTTGTGATGGAGGTGGTGTTTTGGCTTCCACGTGCAAATGAAACTATTATAAAAAATATAATTTAAATTGTCAAAAAAAATATGAACAATTTTTTTGCATATGCATCCGGATATTCTATATTCATACACAAGTTTTTATGAAGAATGAACACTTTATGTGGCTTGTGTGGTTGTCAGCCTGATATCTTTCCTATAAAAGATAAACATAACTCATCAAATCTAAAGATAACTAGTTTATCTAATCAGGAATTTGCTATAATTTCTGAACCTTCCAATCCGATTAAATACTCTGAAAGTTCTAAGTAGAATGATAATAAAATTCCTAAAAGGAGCAAGAGATAGAGGACTATAAGGTCCTTTGGTGATGATTTTATTGTGTACCTTGTGGATGACACTCCCACTTCCATTTCAGAAGCCTGTATCTCCTGATGCTGACTAGTGGAAGGAAACCATCCATAGTGAGATGGATTCTATCTTAGCTAATGAAACATGAGAGATCACTGATCGCTCTTATGGGTACAAACCTGTAGGATGCAAGTGGGTGTTTAAGAAAAAGCTTAGGCCTGATGATACTATTGAGAAGTACAAGACACGCTTGTGGCCAAAGGTTATACTAAAAAATAAGGTGAAGACTTCTTTGACACTTACTCACCTGTTGCCAGATTGATCACCATTCGAGTACTACTTTTATTGGCTGCCTCTCGTGGTCTTCTCGTTCATCAAATGGACGTTAAGACAGCTTTTCTAAATAAAGAGTTGGATGAGGAAATTTACATGGATCAGCCAGATGTTTTGTGGTAAGTGGTCAAGAAGGAAAGTTTTGCAAGTTTTTGAAATCTTTATATGGCCTAAAACAAGTCACTAAGCAGTGGCATGAGAAGTTTGAAAAAATTTTAACTGCTGCAGGCTTTGTTGTAAATGAAGCTTACAAATATGTGTACCATCGCCATGGTGGGGGTGATGGAGTCATCATTTGTTTGTATGTTGATGACATACTGATTTTCGGAACCAACCTTAACACAATTAAGGAGGTCAAGGATTTCTTATCTCGTTCTTTTGAGATGAAGGATCTAGGAGTAGATGATGTTATCCTGAACATCAAACTATTGAGAGATGATGATGATGGGATTACGTTGCTTCAGTCTCACTATGTGGAAAAGGTCTTGAGTCGTTTCGGGTATAACGACTGCAAATCTTCTCCTACATCGTATGATCCTAGTGTGTTGCTTTAAAATAATCGAGAAAATGCTAGATACCAACTGAGATACTCTCAAATTATTGGCTCGCTTATGTACTTAACTAGTGCCATGCGGCCTGACATCGCTTTTGCTATAAGCAAACTCATTCGATTTGTTTCAAATCCAGGAGATGATCATTGGCATGCTCTTGAGAGAGTTATGCGCTATCTAACACTGCGAGCTATGATATTCACTATACCGGGTATCCGAGGGTACTAGAGAGTTATAGTGATTCAAATTGGATATCTAATGCTGACGAGATAAAGGCCATGAGTGGATATGTATTCACACTTGGTGGTGGCGCTGTTCCTTGGATGTCTTACAAGCAGACCATCTTAACGAGGTCAACTATGGAAGTAAAATTCACAACATTAGACATAACCACTGTTGAAGCAGAGTGACTTAATAAACTCTTGATGAACTTACGTATGGTTGAAAAACCAATACCTGCAATCCTTCTGAACTGTGATAATCAAACTATGATTTTCAAAGTAAATAGTTCTAAGGATAGTATGAAGTTATCAAGACATGTAAAGAGGAGACTGAAATCTATCACGAAAATGAGAAACTCCAAAGTTATTGCATTGGATTATATCCAAACATCTAAAAACTTGGCAGATTCCTTCACAAAGTGTCTATCACGCAATGTGATAGAAAATGCATTGAAGGAGATGGGTATGAGACCCATAACATGAGTTTTCCACGGTGGTAAACCACTCTGTGATCGGAGATCCTGTGAATTAGAATAGGGAGACAAGCTGTTGGTTAGCTGAGAGGAAAATATTTCTACTTTAATAAACACCACTCCATGAAGATGCAATACTTTTCTATTCTGCACGGCAGGTTGATTTACTATCTTAATGTGTTCTAAGTGGCTTATCTTAAGCAGAGATGTTGTCCTGCAGAATATTTTTTGAAGAACACACCTATATGAGTCTGACTGTTAACGTTGCAATCTATGAGAGCAGGATGCTCTTTAGTAAACTCATGAAAGGCCATGGAGTATAACGCATAAGCTTCACCCACGGGAAAGTCCCACGGTAACCTAGTATCGGTCAAGACTTTGTGTGAAGCAATGTTTGCAGCAAACTTGCAGTTTAAGACATAGTCCACTGTACAAGTTGCAGTCTAGTATATCATAAAGCTCTAGGTGAAAGTTCAACTTAACAGTCTCTTGCAGTAGCGGTATATAAACAATGTTTTAGAACCAAAGACAAACTTTATGTGGCTTTGGGATCTGGTGGGGGATTGTTGATTTTTTTTTCTAAATAGGTCTAACTCATTTATTATATGCCAATAAATTTCTGAAATCCTAGAGGCCCATTTGGCCCATTCATGCAAGGAAAGAGGCGGGACAAAAGTTTAGTCCCACATTGCTAGTTGAGTGGAAGTTGGACCAGCTTATAAGTAGAGCTCTTCCACCACTTGTAGGAGCTTGAAAAGAGAATACATATACACGCGCGCTCCTCCTCCTCGCTCGCCTCGCCAGACCACGCCACGGGTTGCAGGAATCTCGTCGAGCCGAGCTTTATTTTGCCACGCATGAATGGTATATGAACAGTTGTACAGAAGCTGGTACATTTTGCTCGAGTGGACTTTTAATACGAGCTAAGTGAAAATCAATGCGAACTGAGTGGAGGTTGTCCGGTTTTGGCTGCTGCCTGTTTGCTTCAGCTTTCGCCTTTTTGTTTCATCTCCTGCGCAATATGTCTGTCTCCCCTTTGTGCCTATAAGGGAGAGGCCGCGCCTCCTCTCAGATACACCATCGCACACCCCTTTGCTCCTCCAGTTCTAGATCACTATGCTACCTAGATCTTCCTCATCCCGTCTTTCGGCGTGCACCATGAGCCAGGACAATAGGCCTCCGAGACTCTGCTGCTTCGAGTCCTGTACGAGAGAAGGGCGATAATGTTTTTGAGGAGCGCTATTGGCGCGACTAATGACTTCATCACAGACTCCTCCAGGGATAGCGACAGCGCCGACATCTTTTCCAACAATAACTTCTTTCCCGACAACAATCTCTTCCTCAACAACATGGCTGATGATGGTGTCAACACCAACATTGGCGGTTCCTTTGCTGTGATGTACATCCTCTTGGTTATTTGTCTTAATCAATATTCACTATTTTACATGTTTAGTTTAATTTCTATTATTCTATTCATGTTTTATCTAGCGTTTATCATGGTTAATTCTTTTGGTAAATTGTTATTTTACTCAACACAGTGTACGTACCAAACTTGGAGAAAGAGATCATCGCCACCATGTCGGCTAATCGACACTTGTAGGACTTGGGCAGATACCTACTCAAAGCAAATATGAGCAAACAAGATCCGAATCTCAACCACCTTGATCGACAATGATGCCCAAAACCACGTTGAAATATCACTAAAAAAACTCCATATAGCACTATTCAGAATGGGAATAAAAGTTCTGAAGGGTTTCACGGCATAGTAAATCAAAATTTTCTACGGATGCGAACAGAGGGAAAGCCAAGATCTAATCTAGGAGATGCAAACAACGAAAGAGATTGGATTAGATCTTCATACCCTTGAAGATTCGCACAGCGGAACGTTCGTCGGAACGTGGGTGATGTAGTCGTACTCGCTTCTCCTCCTCGCGATCCGATCCGATCTAGCACCACAAGTGGCGGTGCCTCCGTGAGATGCACACGTGCAGCACCTCGACGTCTCCTCCTTCCTCGGACCAGCAAGTATGGTGGAGAGACGGATTGAATCTACAACACGACGGCGTGGTGTATATGGTGGAGAATTTCTGCAGCAGGGCTTCGCCTACAAACAGTCGGGAGGGAGAGAGGAAGGGCAGCAGGGCGGCTAGGGTTGGAGGGGAAGGTGTGGGGGGTTGGTGCACCCCCACCCCTCTTTATATAGAGGGGAGGGCGCAGCCCTAGCCCCTCCCCCAAGCCCAAACCGGCGGCCCCAAAGGATAAGGAGTGGGGGGCAAGGAAACCCCCCCTTCTAGAAGGTCTATCTCGAGTTTAAACCTCTCTTGGCCGGCTAGGCCCTATGGGGCCTTGTGCCCCTGGCCCAATGCGGCCAGGGCACTCCCTCATAGGCCCATGCCCCCTCCCGGAAGGTGGGGCCACGTTGGTCCCCTTCCGGAAGGTTCTAGAAGCTTCCGGTACAATACCGATTAATCCGGAACAATTCCGAACTCCAAAAACTGCACTGCCTTATATGAATCTTATTCTCCGGACCACTCCGGAACCTCTCGTGATGTCTCGGATCCCATCGGAGACTCCGAACAAAAACTCATAAACCAATTATCCAATCTATCCTAGCGTCGAGACACGTTAAGTGTGTGACCCTGCGGGTTCGAGAATATGCAGACATGATCTTCTATCAATAATCAACAGCGGGGTCTGGAAACCCATATTGACTCCCACACATTCATCGATGATCATATCGGATGAACCACGATGCCAGGATTCAATCAATCCCATATATATATTCCCTTTATCTCGCGATATTTTACTTGCCCGAGATTTGATCGTCGGTACCGTCATACCTAGTTCAATCTCGTTCACAGCAAGTACTTTACTCGTTCCGTAATCCGATATCACTTTGTGATTAACTCCTTAACCACATGCTTGCAAGCGGTGTTGATATCGATTACCGAGTGGGCCCGAAGTATATCTCTCCGACTTGGGAGGGACAAATCCCATCTCGATACATACAACCCAACAGGTACTTTCCGATCACCTGAGAGACACCTTTATGATCACCCTCTCATAGGATGACGTTTGATGACCTCAAAGCTTTCTTCCGATACCAGGGAGTTGTATTATCTCATGGTCTAAGGAATACAATATTTGACATAAGAAAAGCTTCGCAAAGACGAACACGATGACACGATCTAATTGCTTCGCTTAGTTTGGGTCTGTCCATCATATCATTCTCCCAATGATATGATCTCATTATTAATCGACAACTCATGTCCATGGCTAGGAAACCTTAACCATCATTAATCAATGAGCTAGTCCATAGAGGCATACTAGGGACACGGTGTTGTTCACAAACCACACAAGTATTAAAGTTTCCGCTTAATACAATTCTAGCATGGAATATAAACATTATCATGAACAAGAATTATAATAATAACATCTTTATTATTGCCTCTAGGGCATAATTCCAACAGTCTCCCACTTGCACTAGAGTCAATAATCTAGTTTACATTTGGCAACAATCTCACACCCATGGCACTGAGGTGCTGATCATGTTTTGCACGTGGAAGAGGTTTAGTCAATGGATCTGCGACATTCAGATCTGTATGTTCTTTGCTAATCTTCAGATCTCCATCTGCTATATAATCTTGGATTATATGAAACTTGCGGTTGATATGCTTGGTCTTTGGATAATATCTTGGTTCCTTAGCGAGTGCTATGGCGCCAGTGTTGTCACACAATATCTCCAGTGGGTCCAATGCACTTGGAACCACGCCAAGCTCAGTGATGAAGTTTCTGATCCAAACTCCTTCACTTGACGCTTCTGCAGCAGCCATGTATTCCGCTTCTACTGTAGATCCCGCGATCACGCTTTGCTTGCAGCTTCTCCAGCTCACAGCTCCTCCATTCAAAATATACACGTATCCTGTCTGAGGTTTAGAATCATCCTTGTCGGTGTCAAAACTAGCATCGACGTAACCTTTTACGACAAGCTGTTCATCACCCCCATAGACTAAGAACATTTCTTTAGTCCTATTTAGGTACTTTAGGATGTTCTTTACGGCTGTCCAGTGTTCCACTCCTGGATCACTTTGGTATCTGCTCGTCAAACTAAGAGCATTGGACACATCCGGTCTAGTACACAGCATGGCATACATGATGGAACCTATGGCCGAGGCATAAGGCACTTTGCTCATAGCTTCCCTATCATTTACCGTAGCTGGACACCGAGCCTTGCTCAACATCTTACCTGACAACATAGGCACCGAACCTTTCTTTGCCTTATCCATTCTGAACCTTTTCAGAACTTCGTCTAGGTATGTACTCTGGCTTAAAGCTATCAGGCGTCTTTGTCTATCTCTATAGATCTTGATGCCCAATATATAAGCAGCTTCACCTAGGTCTTTCATTGAAAAACACTTGTTCAAATAACTCTTCACATCGTTAAGCATATTGATGTCATTTCCGATAATCAATATGTCATCCACATATAGTACCAGAAACGTCACCGAGCTCCCACTCACTTTCTTGTAGATGCAAGCTTTGTAGCAATTTGGAACAAATCCAAAGCTCTTGATCACTTGATCAAAACGAAGGTTCCAACTCCGAGATGCTTGCTTCAGTCCATAAATGGAACGCTGAAGTTTGCATACTTTATCAGCATCCTTAGGATCGACAAAACCTTCGGGTTGCATCATATACAACTCTTCATCAATGTTGCCATTGAGGAACGCAGTTTTGACATCCATCTGCCATATTTCATAATCATGAAACGCAGCAATTGCTAATAAAATCTGAATGGACTTAAACATCGCTACGGGAGAGAAAGTCTCATCGTAGTCAACACCTTGAACTTGTCGAAAACCTTTCGCGACAAGACGTGCTTTATAGACAGTAACATTACCATCCGCGTCCGTTTTCTTCTTGAAGATCCATTTGCACTCAACGGCCTTTCGATCGCTAGGAGGGTCCACCAAAGTCCATACTTGGTTTTCGCTCATGGATCCCAATTCGGATTTCATGGCTTCTAGCCATTTCTCAGAGTCTGGGCTCATCATCGCTTCCTCATAGTTCGTAGGTTCACTGTCTTCTACCAACAAGACAGTCAAGACAGGGTTCCCGTACCACTCAGGAGGGACACGCGACCTTGTCGACCTGCGACGTTCAGTAGCAGCATCGTCCGAAGCTTCATGATCCTTGTCATTAGCTTCCTCTATCGTTGGTGCAGGCGGCACTGGAACAATTTCAGGTGCTGCGCTACTCTCCAATTCAAGAGAAGGTTCAATAACCTCGTCTAGCTCTACTTTCCTCCCACTCACTTCTTTCGAGAGAAACTCCTTCTCAAGAAAGGAACCGTTCTTTGTGACAAACACTTTGCCTTCGGTTCTGTGATAGAAGGTATACCCAATAGTTTCCTTAGGGTATCCTATGAAGACGCATTTCTCCGCTTTGGGTTCGAGCTTGTCCGGCATCAACTTCTTGACGTAAGCTTCGCATCCCCAAACTTTAAGAAACGACAACTTAGGTTTAGCACCAAACCATAGTTCATACGGTGTCGTCTCAACGGATTTAGATGGAGCCCTATTTAAAGTGAATGCAGCGGTTTCTAATGCATAACCCCAAAATGATAACGGCAAATCAGTAAGAGACATCATCGATCGGACCATATCTAATAAAGTTCGATTCCGGCGTTCAGACACACCATTGCGCTGTGGTGTTCCGGGTGGCGTGAGTTGCGAAACAATTCCGCTTGCTTTAAGATGCGTGAGAAAATCATAACTTAAATACTCGCCCCCACGATCGGATCGTAGAAACTTGATCTTTCTGTTACGATGGTTCTCCACTTCATTCTGAAATTCCTTGAACTTTTCAAATGTTTCAGATTTATGTTTCATTAAATAGATATACCCATATCTACTTAAGTCATCGGTAAAAGTGAGAAAATAGCGATATCCACCGCGCGTCAAAACACTCATCGGTCCGCATACATCGGTATGTATGATTTCCAACAAGTCCGTTGCTCGCTCCATCATACCGGAGAACGGTGTTTTGATCATCTTGCCCATGAGGCATGGTTTGCATGTGTCAAATGATTCAAAATCAAGAGACTCCAAAAGTCCATCAGAATGGAGTTTCTTCATGCGCTTTACACCAATATGACCTAGACGACAGTGCCACAAATAAGTAGTATTATCACTATCTACTTTGCATCTCTTAGCCTCAATGTTATGGATGTGTGTTTCATCCCTTTCGAGATTTAGAAGAAATAAACCATTCACAATAGGTGCATGAACATAAAAGATGTTACTCATATAAATAGAACAACCATTATTCTCCGATTTAAATGAATAACCGTCTTGCAATAAACACGATCCAGAAATAATGTTTATGCTCAATGCAGGCACATAATAACATTTATTAAGGTTTAAAACTAAGGAGAGCGTGCCGATGGCCATCACATCAACTCTTGATCCGTTGCCAACGCGCATCGTCACCTCATCCCTCGCAAGCCGCCGTCTATTCCGTAGCTCCTGTTTCGAGTTACAAATATTAGCAACTGAACCGGTATCAAATACCCAGGCACTACAACGAGGGCTAGTAAGGAAAACATCAATAACATGTATATCAAATATACCTTTGATGGTGCCAGCCTTCTTGTCCGCTAAGTACTTCCGACATTTGCGCTTCCAGTGACCCTTGTCCTTGTAATAGAAGCACTCAGTGTCCGGCTTAGGACCAGACTTGAGCTTCTTATCAGCAGGGGCAACGCGCTTGCCGCCGCCTTTCTTGAAGGTCTTCTTTGCTCCCTTACCTTTCTTAAAGGTGGGATTGTTGACCATCAACACATGATTATCCTTTTTGATGTCCACTTCCACGGCCTTCAGCTTTGCGAAGAGCTCGGTGATCGTATCAGTGGAACCAATCTGATTATGAGTCACTACAAAACTTTTGTAGCTGGGAGGGAGTGATTGCAGAACCCTGTCAATCTTGAGCTCCTCTGGAATCGTGCATTCCAGTTGCTCAAGGCGTTGAGTGTAGCCCGTCATCTTAATGGCGTGCTCACTAACGGAACTCCCTTCCTCCATCTTGCAGTTAAAGAACTTCTCAGAGATCTCATATCTCTCAGAACGGGCCTGAGTCTGAAACATGGTTTTCAGCTCTTCGAGAATCTCAAAGGGCCCGGGATAGTCTTCAAAACGATTTTGAAGTTCCGGTTCCATAGCAAACAACATGGTTCTCTTAATCACACCATAATCATCTTTGCGCGACTGATGGACAGTTTTCTCATCAGCCGGCGCAGTTGCAGCAGGGGGGTCACCTAACGCTTTCCCAAGGACATAGTCCTTTTGACCGCCAGAGAGAATGATTCTTAGATTGCGGAACCAATTGGTGAAGTTAGACCCATTGTTCTTAAGCTTTTCTTTGTCAGCAAAAACATTGAAGTTGAAGTTGGACTTAGCCATGTGATCTACAATATTTGCAAGTACAAATTAGACTATGTTCATGATAACTAGTTCAACTTTTAATCAAATTACTAGATGAACTCCCACTAAATTCAACATCCCTCAAGTTGTTTAGTGAACACGATCCAAATTCACCACACCTAATCCGATCTTTACGAGAAGAGATGTGGTTTCAATGGTGGACAACAAAGTGTCGATCATATCATTCATATGACTCATGCTTAACCTTTCGGTTCTTGTGTTCCGAGGCCATGTCTGTACATGCTAGGCTCGTCAAGTAAAACCCAAGTATTTCCACGTGTGCAAAATTGGCTTGCACCCGTTGTATGTGAGTGTAGAGTCTATAGCACCCGATCATCACGTGATGCTTGGACACGACGAACTTTCGCAACGGTGCATACTTCGGAGAACACGGTTTTATCTTGATCTTTAAGTGAGGAATCATCTTATAATGCTACCGTCGCGATCTAAGCATAATAAGATACATAAAAGGATAAACATCACATGCATATAACTTTATGTGACATGGTATAGCCAATCTTCGCGCAATGATCTCCATCTTGTGCGTGCCGGCATGATCTCCATCACTCCACCATGATTGCCTCCACCACGAATAGCAACTACAACTATTGCTAACTACTTAGCGATAAAGTGAAACTATTACATGGCGTATAAGAAGTTGACACACAGGTCATACACAATTATAAAGACAACCATATGGCTCCTGCCGGTTGTGTACTCATCGACATGCAAGTCGTGAAACATTACAAAACATGATCATCGCATACATTATACACATCACATCTTGGGCCATACCATATCACAGAAAACACTCCCTTCAAAAACAAGTTAGACGCCTCTACTTTGTTGTTGCATGTTTTACGTGGCTTATGGGAGTAGATGCTAAGAACGATTCTTACCTACGGAAAGCCACAACGGTGATATTATGGTTGCCAAACTCCGGTGTTAATCCCATGACAACTATAGTGAGAGAAACTGACATCCACCAGCCGCATGTGTGGAACAAGCCACACGTCAAGTGCGGAGCCGGTCTCGCGAACGACGTTGCGTAAGGTTGGCCTGGACTGCTTCAATCTCACTATCCTGTGTCATAAGAAGAACACAAACAAGAGGCTTGCAACAGAAAACATCAACGCCCGCAACAACCATGTTGCGTTCTACTCGTGAAACACATCTACGCATAGATCTAGCTCTAATACCACTGAAGGGTTTCGCGGCATAGTAAATCAAAATTTTCTACGGATGCGAACAGAGGGAAAGCCAAGATCTAATCTAGGAGATGCAAACAACGAGAGGGATTGGATTAGATCTTCATACCCTTGAAGATTCGCACAGCGGAACGTTCGTCGGAATGTGGGTGATGTAGTCGTACTCGCTTCTCCTCCTCGCGATCTGATCCGATCTAGCACCACAAGTGGCGGTGCCTCCATGAGATGCACACGTGCAGCACCTCGACATCTCCTCCTTCCTCGGACCAGCAAGTATGGTGGAGATACGGATTGGATCTACAACACGATAGCGTGGTGTATATGGTGGAGAATTTTTGCAGCAGGGCTTCGCCTACAAACAGTCGGGAGGGAGAGAGGAAGGGCAGCAGGGCGGCTAGGGTTGGAGGGGAAGGTGTGGGGGGTTGGTGCTGTTGGAGATATGCCCAAGAGGCAATAATAAAGTGGTTATTATCATATCTTCACACTTATGATAAATGTTTACATACCATGCTAAAATTGTATTAACCGGAAACATTAATACTTGTGTGATTTGTAAACTAAAATAAGAGTCCCTAGTAAAGCCTCTTGTTAAACTAGCTTGTTGGTTAATATATGATCATGGTTTCCTGATCATGAACATAGAGATGTTATTAACAACAGGATCATATCATTAGGAGAATGATGTGATGGACATACTCCTATAGATAAGCGTAGCATAAAGATCAAGTCATTTCAATAGTTCAATTGCTATATGCTTTCTGATACATAGTAACCTAATTCCTTCGACCATGAGATCATGCATATCACCTTTTCCGGATGGATGCTTTGATGTCATCAAACACCACACCGTAACAGGGTGGCTATAAAGGTGGCATTGAGTGTTCAGAAAGTATTGGTTGAAACACATGGATCAAGAGTGGGATTTGTCCATCCATATGACAGATAGATATACTCTGGGCCCTCTCGGTGGAATGTCATCCAATTAGCTTGAAAGCATGTGACTGGCTCACAAGGGATCACATATCACGGGAACGAGAAAAGAGTACTTATCAGTAACGAGGTTGAACTAGGTATGCAGAGATACCGACGATCATAACCTCGGATAAGTAACATATCGTGAGACAAAGGGAAATTGGTATCGTATGTAAGTGGTTCATTCGATCGCAAAGTAATCGTAGAAATATGTGGGAGCCATATGAATTTCCAGATTCCTCTATTGGTTATTGTTCGGAGAAGTGTCTCGATCATGTCCGCATAATTCACGAACCGTAGGGAGACACACTTAAGGATTCGACGTTGTTTGAGTAGTTATGGTATTATGAGAAAGAGACCGAATGTTGTTCGGAGTCTCGGATGGGATCCGGGATATCACGAGGTGATCCGGAATGGTCCGGAGAATAAGATTCATATAAGGAAAGACCCGTTTCGGAGTTCGGGAATGATTCCGGTGTTTTCATCGGGAATGTTCTAGAAGGTTCCGGATTGTCCGGCACTCCGGGGGGGGGGGGAGGGGTACATGAATGTGTCATTACATATTGGAATGATTGCATCATGTACTAAGTGTTCTTGCTGTCCCAAATAAAGGATTAAATTGAATCCTAAAACAGAAAAGTCAAATGTCCAGTTTGAAAGTCAAACGGCTAAAACAAGAAACTGTGGGAAACAAGCAAGAGGAGTTGGGAACCGACTTGAGGGAGGAGTCTCCTCCCCAAGCCGGCGCGCCACCCAAGGCCGACTTGGGGAGGGACTCCCCTCCCCTGGCTGCGCCTCCCCACCTATAAAAGGAGGGGCAGGGCTCCCTCCTCTAGACACACAAGTTTCCACCTCTAATCTCCGGTTTAGAGCCGTTTTGGTTTAGAGCTTCTAATTGCTTTAGCCTGCGGTTTAGAGCCTTCTAATTGGTGAGTCTAATCTCTAGACCACTAATAGCCCTCTCTCACAATCCACCATACTCGCTCCGGCTTAAGGCGAAGCCCTGCGGGATCTCCCCTCTACTTCCGGTACCACGCCGTTGTGCTGCCGGAATCGCGAGGAGAGTGCTACAACCTCCGCTGCCTGCTGGAACAAGGGAGAGGAAGGTCTTCGTCGAGTACCAAACGTGTGACCGACTGCGGGAGCGCTGCCGGAACGCAGCGCCGGAAGGATCGTCTACACGATCTTGAGATCGGGAAGAGTACGACTACATCACCCACGAGAATCCGCTCTCGTTAAACACTTTGGAATCTTCGAGGGTAAGTTATTCCATCGACTCGTTGCTACAATCTAGTAGATAGATCTTGGCTTGTTTGTTTGTATGCGATAGAAATTTTTTGTTTTCCATGCTGCGAACCCCTACAGTGGTATCAGAGTCGTGTCTATATGTAGATCTGTTGCACGAGTAGAACACAATGGTCATTGTGGGCGTTGATGCTTTTATTGTCGATTGCTTCTTGTGTACTTTGCATCTTGCGGTATGTTGGGATGAAGCGGCCCGGGCTAACCTTACATGACATCGTTCATGAGACTTGCTCCACGCTTGACATGCAACTTGTATTGCATAAGTGGCTTTGCGGGTGCCTGTTTCTCCTAGCATAGTTAAGATCCAATTTACAACGGGTGATCAACAATGATAGTATCAATGTTGTGGTTCTTGTTCGTAAGTTAGAACGACACTTATTGAAAGCCCCAAACCACATAAAATATGCAAAGAAAGTAGAGGCGTCTAACTTTGTTTTGCAGGGGTGTGCAGTGATGTGATATGGCCATGATTGTGATTATATTTGATGTATGCAATGTTCCTTATTGTAAGTTGGCAACCGGCAGGAGCCATATGGTTGTCTTTAATTTATGTTAAGACCCGCGTGTCTATTCAAAGTAGTTGTAATAGTTGAAGCTGGTGGACGACTGTGGCATCCCGCAAAACCACTACTAGAAAATCGCGTTGAATTTGTGCATTGCATTGTCATCATCATGCATAGTTTGCATAAGACTATTTTCGCAAAGCCCGTTTTGTTTTCCAAACGCCCCATCTTAATTCAAATGCAAAGCCCGGTTCTCCGGATTAATTATTTTGGCCGCTATCGGTTTGCACACGGCCCGTTTAAATCAAATAAATGTTTTAATTATTTTAGCGGGGGCAGTCGAACGGGCCGTTTCGACCCGAACGACCACCCCCAGGATTTTCAAATCGGTCCACCTAACCAGCCCTGCAAAATCCTACAGCTACCCACCTATTCTACCCACCCTTGCCTCCACATCACCCCACCCAATGGCAACCTGCCACCTCACCTCTCCCCTCACCCCCAACCAACCATAACCCGCCACTTGGCCTCCCTCTCTCTCCCTCAACCCTCCCACACCCTCCACCCACGCACACAACACCCTCCCCACCGCCCCTGTCCCGCGGGACCCCCCCCGACCCCACGTCTCAGCCAGCCCCTGGCCGCTCTGGCCCCACCTGGCCACCACTACCAGCCCCCCCACGGTCCTCTCCTTCCCCGACATCCTCCCCTCCCTCACGCGCCCCTGCCACGCCGCCCTCATCTCCCAACCTCTCTCCTCCTCCCCGCAAGTCCCTCTCCCCTCCTCCGCTCCGGCGAGCCGGCGCGCCGCGCCGCCCCGCTGCCTCGCCCTCTCCCACCTCTCCGTCCGCCGCCGCGCGCGCCCGTGCTCGTCGCCCCGCCGCCGTACCCGCAGCACCTCCGCCGCCGGCCCCGTCATCGCCTCCCCTCGATCCCCCGCGAGCGCGCAAGCCGCCGCCCCTCACCAACCTCGCTCGCAACCTCCAGACCCCCCGCCCCTTCTCCGACCTCGCGCGGGAGCACGCCCGCCCCGAGCAGCCGCCTCCGACGCCGCCGGACCCGGCCCCGACCTGACGTCTGCCGCGCCGCCGCGCCCGCCGTGCTCTGCCTCATCTCCGGCGCGGTCCCGCTCCCCACCGCCAGGACCCGCAACCTCCGCCACCGCGAAGCTCCACCCCTGGCCAGCGCCCGCCGCCCGCACGTGCTCCTGCACCTCGACGCCCTCGCCTTCTCTGCAGCTGCGCAAGCTCGTCGATGTCAGGGTCGTCACTGTGTGGTTCTGGCCATCACGGCACCTGTGTAGCACTTTGTTTTGTTGGTCCGCGCGATGAGGTGCTTTGTCTGTACTGGTTGACGAAGAGGATGCCTGCAACCTGCTCGACCTAGTCTGCCTGCTGGGATCTTTAGTAGATCAAGATGTTGCCAAGACGCTTGTGGTTGTGTTTGACTGGAGGATTTAACGTGTCAAGGCGACGACAAGTTTGCACCTCGAGGATCCTGACAAGATCTCCTTCCGGGTACCATGACCCCGAGCCGTCGACGAGGAACCGCGAACCGCGCCCGGAGATCTCCGTCACGGAACCACAAGGCCTTTGGGGGCAGAACCGACAAGATCCACCTCACGGAGCACCAAGATCTCTTTTCCGAACCCGACAACCGCCAAGATCGCCGACGCAGCATGCCAAGTACTTCACCCCCCAGATGAGACGAGTACTATTTCCCGGTACGCGGACCGACAAGACCTTCGCGACGACAAGAACGGCATCGACCCGGAAGAATCCGACGCGCCCCGACACCAAACCAAGTCCGACCACCGCGAATGCGCCAAGCTCTACCCCGTCAACCGAGAACGACCCCGGAGTCCGAGAATGTTCCCGCCGAGACCGTTCCGTCGAACCCTGGACCCCGAGACCGACCCCGACCCCCAGAACCCAAGATCTGCCGAACCCTAAATGTGTGACCCTTTTCCTCGATACCCTATTTTTATAAATGATATCAACTTGTTGCATATTTAATTGTCATCTCGCATGCATATCATTGGTTTGGGGGCCTTATATCGATTCACCTAATAAGTAAATATGGGGCCCATATGCGGGCAAATCTAGTCTCATATTGGCCTCATTTAAATTTGAGTAGCGAACCGGTGCTATCTTTTGCCATGCTAAGACAACATTTAATTGCGGGGGTTCTAAATAACTTGAACCATATAATTAATTGTCGGGACCCTGGTTTCGCTTAATATGATCTAATTGCATCGCACCTTGCCATGCCATGCATCATACATGCATCATGCCGATCTTCTGCCGTTGTATTAAATATTGCACCCGGTGTTTCTCCTAGTGTTTTGGTTCTTCGCGGATAAGGCCGTTGAGTTGATGTGAGCTTCGCCCCGATCTTCGGATGAACCCTTCGGCAATGTTTTCAGGCGAGCATCTCCCCCTTTCTACCTATCTTACTTTATAGTATTTATTCCCTCCTGTTGATCTATTGCTATCTGTGTTGCGATGCTTTAGCTTCCGTACCTGTGATATACCGTGCAGCCGTATATTGCAATGGACACATCCTATTACCTGTTGTTTGGTAGATAGTTGGACTTGCGCGTCGCAGTCGCTTGCTCTAGTGCTGTTGCGTGTCGTCAAGTGCCACAGATGTTGATGTATTGCCGCATGTTGATGTTGGAGTTGATCCTAGTTTTACTTATCGATCACTTTAATTTCTGTTTAATAACTAAAATTGAAGTAAGCAGAGGCATCGGTGGGTGATAGATAATATTTGGTTTCCGAACGCCCACTTGTGTCCCGTAGGACCCCGAGTACTTGATACCTGTTCCTTGATTTATCGCGCTATCCACATCCGGGAGGTATATGGGACCCCCCTGAGCCAGAGCTTGATTCAGTCTTATTTCTTGGGGCCACAAACTAGTTTGAGGTTTTATTTACGATCCTGTACTTATGCCATGTTTTACTGCTTTATTTACGATTGTGCGATGGATAGCACACTGTACTGTTTAGGTAAGCGGAATGTTTTCGCGGTATCGACAATCCCCGTTTGGGGTTCCCAGTCGTTTACAGCCATTGACGCAAACCTTGAGTCCGTCTCGGAGCTAGCTTACTTCGTTGCGGTTCTACTCAATGGGGTGGCCCCCTGAAATATTTCTGAATCCTGTGATTGCTTTGTCGTGAAAGCCTCGTTGGGTTTTGATTTGGTTTTTCCGAGGTTGATCGAGTGTGTGTTGCTATTGGTGCACCCCGGCCGGGTAAAACTTTCTGAAAGCCGTGTCCGCGGTTATGGACGACTTGGAGCACAGTATCTCGACCATAGACAAGCATAACTAAAGTTTATTGCTATAAATTTGACTTATAATGACTAGTAATCAGCTTAACTATAATGGAATGGCTAATTAATACTGCCCACAATTGCTTGTTTGTGTGTCGCTTGCGACCATTGTACCTGACTAGTAAGTATTGCAACTACAACGGAATGGCTGAATAAAAGTACCAACAACTGCTGGGTTTTGGGATTATCTCACGCTACTTGTATCTGACTAGTAATTGCCGTAACTATAACGGAATGGTTGACTAAAAGTGCCCACTGCTTATTTTATCAGGATGATTAGCTATACCTGACTAGTAATTGCTGCAACGAGAACTGAATAAATAAAACTGCCAACCGTGTGAGTTCCTCGGTTGACTTCCTCGTTTGGTCTCGAGGGGGAAACACCAGGATGGGTTTGATTGGTGTTAGTTTCAGGTTGGATCCGGATAGGTCATTCTTATCCCTCTCTGATAACCGCCAGTTGGATCGAGTCTCTATAGGTTGTTTAGTGTATGCTGCCGCTGCCGCTTCAGTCCACCATACCTATGTAGGCGAGGACCGCCGAATTCTAGTCTCGCCGTGTACTGGCCTCAGTACTGACGCTCCTCTTTTTCCTTTGCCCTTTGTCGGCACCCCTTTTGTTTAAGCAGGTTTTGAGATCGACGTCGTTAGCAGGGTTACCCTTCCGGCTTGGCCTGGGCAGGGTTATGGACGCCATTGGTTATTCTTCAGGGCTCTTAGCCCCATTTGCATCTTGTCCGTAGTCGGACGCTCCATCGTTTCGAGGTGATTTGGATCTTTGTACCGTATATATTTGTATTCTTGACTCATGGAGTCGTGTTGTATATATATCTGTTCGGTGGGTCCCATCGAGGACTGTTGTGTAATGTTATTACTTCGTTTTCCACCCGCACGAAAGTGCCTGGTGGGCACCTTTGAATCGTTTCTATGCGGGTTTGGCGGGTTTTCGCTAAAACTTGCATAGGTCCGATTCTGAGGGTGTTACAGAGTGGTATCAGAGCTCAGCAGTTGCGATACCCCACAAGTCCAGCCTGTAGGATAACCTAGCTAACGGCCGAAGTAGAGTGTCAAAACTATTTTTGCAAAATCGGTTGGATAGTTCTGATTAGGTCTGATTTTACTCCTTACCCCTCTGCTATTCTCTTCTTATCTCGACGTATTTTGAATCCACTCTCTTCTCTCTCTTCGAGTCCAGGATTTCTCGTGGTTGGGTTTTCTGTCGTACCTTCAGGGTTTCGCTTCCTCTTTGATAACGGGGATCTACCATCCGGTGTTCATGCTGCCTAAGTGATCCTTTATCTGTGGTACCATCCTTTGTTCTTTGTTTGTGCCTTCCGGTGTTTTCCGACGCGACGACATCATCCTCTATGCCAGATCCGATGCAGAGTCTGCATCACTCCTTTGTTTCCGAACCTCGCTTGTCGAGATCTTCAGTCTGATTCCGAGAGTTGGTTGCATAATCCGCCTATTCGTGTGCAGGGTAATGGTTTGGGTGCGCGATGGACTGATCACCATCCGACTACTCTTATCATTCGCTTTTGTACATCGGACCAGTGGATCCAGCAGTTTTACTCCATCCATCGGAAGCTAGAGGTGGCTTTATTTGTTGATACCTCTACCTTCGACCCTTTTGTTTTCCGGAGTGTCCGCTCGACGATCACGGACAACGACCTCTTGTTAGTGGTGTCGCGAGGATCTACACGAAGCGAGAAGACGCAGATCGCCGACCTTCCTTCCGGTACCATGAGGCGGATCTCGAGGGCGAGATCCATTGTTAGTGGTGTCGAATTGTGGCATCCCGCAAAACCACTACTAGAAAATCGCGTTGAATTTGTGCATTGCATTGTCATCATCATGCATAGTTTGCATAAGACTATTTTCGCAAAGCCCGTTTTGTTTTCCAAACGCCCCATCTTAATTCAAATGCAAAGCCCGGTTCTCCGGATTAATTATTTTGGCCGCTATCGGTTTGCACACGGCCCGTTTAAATCAAATAAATGTTTTAATTATTTTAGCGGGGGCAGTCGAACGGGTCGTTTCGACCCGAACGACCACCCCCAGGATTTTCAAATCGGTCCACCTAACCAGCCCTGCAAAATCCTACAGCTACCCACCTATTCTACCCACCCTTGCCTCCACATCACCCCACCCAATGGCAACCTGCCACCTCACCTCTCCCCTCACCCCCAACCAACCATAACCCGCCACTTGGCCTCCCTCTCTCTCCCTCAACCCTCCCACACCCTCCACCCACGCACACAGCACCCTCCCCACCGCCCCTGTACCGCGGGACCCCCCCGACCCCACGTCTCAGCCAGCCCCTGGCCGCTCTGGCCCCACCTGGCCACCACTACCAGCCCCCCCACGGTCCTCTCCTTCCCCGACATCCTCCCCTCCCTCACGCGCCCCGGCCACGCCGCCCTCATCTCCCAACCTCTCTCCTCCTCCCCGCAAGTCCCTCTCCCCTCCTCCGCTCCGGCGAGCCGGCGCGCCGCGCCGCCCCGCTGCCTCGCCCTCTCCCACCTCTCCGTCCGCCGCCGCGCGCGCCCGTGCTCGTCGCCCCGCCGCCGTACCCGCAGCACCTCCGCCGCCGGCCCCGTCATCGCCTCCCCTCGATCCCCCGCGAGCGCGCAAGCCGCCGCCCCTCACCAACCTCGCTCGCAACCTCCAGACCCCCCGCCCCTTCTCCGACCTCGCGCGGGAGCACGCCCGCCCCGAGCAGCCGCCTCCGACGCCGCCGGACCCGGCCCCGACCCGACGTCTGCCGCGCCGCCGCGCCCGCCGTGCTCTGCCTCATCTCCGGCGTGGTCCCGCTCCCCACCGCCAGGCCCCGCAACCTCCGCCACCGCGAAGCTCCACCCCTGGCCGGCGCCCGCCGCCCGCACGTGCTCCTGCACCTCGACGCCCTCGCCTTCTCTGCAGCTGCGCAAGCTCGTCGATGTCAGGGTCGTCACTGCGTGGTTCTGGCCATCACGGCACCTGTGTAGCACTTTGTTTTGTTGGTCCGCGCGATGAGGTGCTTTGTCTGTACTGGTTGACGAAGAGGATGCCTGCAACCTGCTCGACCTAGTCTGCCTGCTGGGATCTTTAGTAGATCAAGATGTTGCCAAGACGCTTGTGGTTGTGTTTGACTGGAGGATTTAACGTGTCAAGGCGACGACAAGTTTGCACCTCGAGGATCCTGACAAGATCTCCTTCCGGGTACCATGACCCCGAGCCGTCGACGAGGAACCGCGAACCGCGCCCGGAGATCTCCGTCACGGAACCACAAGGCCTTTGGGGGCAGAACCGACAAGATCCACCTCACGGAGCACCAAGATCTCTTTTCCGAACCCGACAACCGCCAAGATCGCCGACGCAGCATGCCAAGTACTTCACCCCCCAGATGAGACGAGTACTATTTCCCGGTACGCGGACCGACAAGACCTTCGCGACGACAAGAACGGCATCGACCCAGAAGAATCCGACGCGCCCCGACACCAAACCAAGTCCGACCACCGCGAATGCGCCAAGCTCTACCCCGTCAACCGAGAACGACCCCGGAGTCCGAGAATGTTCCCGCCGAGACCGTTCCGTCGAACCCTGGACCCCGAGACCGACCCCGACCCCCAGAACCCAAGATCTGCCGAACCCTAAATGTGTGACCCTTTTCCTCGATACCCTATTTTTATAAATGATATCAACTTGTTGCATATTTAATTGTCATCTCGCATGCATATCATTGGTTTGGGGGCCTTATATCGATTCACCTAATAAGTAAATATGGGGCCCATATGCGGGCAAATCTAGTCTCATATTGGCCTCATTTAAATTTGAGTAGCGAACCGGTGCTATCTTTTGCCATGCTAAGACAACATTTAATTGCGGGGGTTCTAAATAACTTGAACCATATAATTAATTGTCGGGACCCTGGTTTCGCTTAATATGATCTAATTGCATCGCACCTTGCCATGCCATGCATCATACATGCATCATGCCGATCTTCTGCCGTTGTATTAAATATTGCACCCGGTGTTTCTCCTAGTGTTTTGGTTCTTCGCGGATAAGGCCGTTGAGTTGATGTGAGCTTCGCCCCGATCCTCGGATGAACCCTTCGGCAATGTTTTCAGGCGAGCATCTCCCCCTTTCTACCTATCTTACTTTATAGTATTTATTCCCTCCTGTTGATCTATTGCTATCTGTGTTGCGATGCTTTAGCTTCCGTACCTGTGATATACCGTGCAGCCGTATATTGCAATGGACACATCCTATTACCTGTTGTTTGGTAGATAGTTGGACTTGCGCGTCGCAGTCGCTTGCTCTAGTGCTGTTGCGTGTCGTCAAGTGCCACAGATGTTGATGTATTGCCGCATGTTGATGTTGGAGTTGATCCTAGTTTTACTTATCGATCACTTTAATTTCTGTTTAATAACTAAAATTGAAGTAAGCAGAGGCATCGGTGGGTGATAGATAATATTTGGTTTCCGAACGCCCACTTGTGTCCCGTAGGACCCCGAGTACTTGATACCTGTTCCTTGATTTATCGCGCTATCCACATCCGGGAGGTATATGGGACCCCCCTGAGCCAGAGCTTGATTCAGTCTTATTTCTTGGGGCCACAAACTAGTTTGAGGTTTTATTTACGATCCTGTACTTATGCCATGTTTTACTGCTTTATTTACGATTGTGCGATGGATAGCACACTGTACTGTTTAGGTAAGCGGAATGTTTTCGCGGTATCGACAATCCCCGTTTGGGGTTCCCAGTCGTTTACAGCCATTGACGCAAACCTTGAGTCCGTCTCGGAGCTAGCTTACTTCGTTGCGGTTCTACTCAATGGGGTGGCCCCCTGAAATATTTCTGAATCCTGTGATTGCTTTGTCGTGAAAGCCTCGTTGGGTTTTGATTTGGTTTTTCCGAGGTTGATCGAGTGTGTGTTGCTATTGGTGCACCCCGGCCGGGTAAAACTTTCTGAAAGCCGTGTCCGCGGTTATGGACGACTTGGAGCACAGTATCTCGACCATAGACAAGCATAACTAAAGTTTATTGCTATAAATTTGACTTATAATGACTAGTAATCAGCTTAACTATAATGGAATGGCTAATTAATACTGCCCACAATTGCTTGTTTGTGTGTCGCTTGCGACCATTGTACCTGACTAGTAAGTATTGCAACTACAACGGAATGGCTGAATAAAAGTACCAACAACTGCTGGGTTTTGGGATTATCTCACGCTACTTGTATCTGACTAGTAATTGCCGTAACTATAACGGAATGGTTGACTAAAAGTGCCCACTGCTTATTTTATCAGGATGATTAGCTATACCTGACTAGTAATTGCTGCAACGAGAACTGAATAAATAAAACTGCCAACCGTGTGAGTTCCTCGGTTGACTTCCTCGTTTGGTCTCGAGGGGGAAACACCAGGATGGGTTTGATTGGTGTTAGTTTCAGGTTGGATCCGGATAGGTCATTCTTATCCCTCTCTGATAACCGCCAGTTGGATCGAGTCTCTATAGGTTGTTTAGTGTATGCTGCCGCTGCCGCTTCAGTCCACCATACCTATGTAGGCGAGGACCGCCGAATTCTAGTCTCGCCGTGTACTGGCCTCAGTACTGACGCTCCTCTTTTTCCTTTGCCCTTTGTCGGCACCCCTTTTGTTTAAGCAGGTTTTGAGATCGACGTCGTTAGCAGGGTTACCCTTCCGGCTTGGCCTGGGCAGGGTTATGGACGCCATTGGTTATTCTTCAGGGCTCTTAGCCCCATTTGCATCTTGTCCGTAGTCGGACGCTCCATCGTTTCGAGGTGATTTGGATCTTTGTACCGTATATATTTGTATTCTTGACTCATGGAGTCGTGTTGTATATATATTTGTTCTGTGGGTCCCATCGAGGACTGTTGTGTAATGTTATTACTTCGTTTTCCACCCGCACGAAAGTGCCTGGTGGGCACCTTTGAATCGTTTCTATGCGGGTTTGGCGGGTTTTCGCTAAAACTTGCATAGGTCCGATTCTGAGGGTGTTACAACGACAACCATGGAGAAGCGTCATTGACCTTGATGCAATGCCGGTGATGATGGAGATCATGTTCGTGCTTGAAGATGGAGATCAGAAGCACAAAGAAGAAAGGCCATATCATATCACATATTATGAATTGCATGTGATGTTAATCCTTTATGCATCTTGTATTGCTTAGTAGACGACGGTAGCATTATAAGATGATCCCTCATGCACATGAATTTCAAGTTCGAAAGTGTTCACCCTTAGTATGCACCGTTGCTAATGCTTGTTGTTTCGAAGCACCACGTGATGATCGGGTGTGTTAGATTCCGCAAGTGTATACAACGTAAGCAAGCCATATTTGCTTATGCGGTAGCTAATGTTTGATCTTGACGAGCCTAGCATGTACAGACATGGTCTCAGGAACACGAATCACCGAAAGGTAAAGCATGAATCATATAGTAGATATGATGAACATGTTGATTGTTCGCCATTGAAGCTATGTCAACTCTCGTGATGATCGGTTTTGATGTGGTGGATTTGGTTCGTGTGATCACTAAAACAATGTGAGGGATATTGTTTTGAGTGGGAGTTCACCTAGATTAATTTAATTATTAATTAGAACTCAATTTATCATAAACTAAATCAAAGTGAATTTGCATAGTTGTTGTAGTCATTGGCATCCGTTTACCACCTTGCGCTTAGTTATAATTGAGATGATAGAACTATAGAATTCTGGTTAGTTACTTTACGAAGTGGTATCGTATTGTTTTGAAGTGTTAATCTAAAGTTTAAAAGTCCTATTGCAAACTTTCAGTAAGTTCCGGTTACTCCATGAAAGTTTAATAATTGGTATTAAAACAAGAGTGACAATTCCAAGAGTTAGTGTATGAGTATCATGTTTGTATCCATGATTCTTGATATTCAAAGGATTGTCTTAATATCAAGGTTATCTAGGATCTGAAAGAGTTGTTTCAGAAACCATGATGTGTGGAAGATATTGTGATATCTGAAACGAAGTTTTGGTTACAACATGATAGAGTATAATATGGCAAAAGTCATGTTCTCATATTTGATGAGAAATTGCAAAAGGTTGGAGACACTAGTTGTCCTAATCGTCCAAAAGGATTTGGAGAGCAACATTATACTCATGTTTCACCGTTATAAGCTAAAAGTAGCTTGATCATGGATAATTCCATGATAAGGGTGAATATTTGATGTAGGTAAAATGTTTACTACACCAAGAGATTACTAAAGAAAGGAATTTGAAAGAACACCAAACATTTGATGATGGTGATCTACTTCAAAGTGCAAGTCCAAAGACATTGGTATTTAATTATACACGCTTTGGATTATGTGTCATATGTATGACTCCACTATTGATGTTGATAGATTCTTTCAAACAGAAAAGGAAATACTGAAAGAGAATCTCATAAGTATATGGCAGAAAAGAAAAGACTAGAATTGTTCAGTTTAAAGTATATAGGTGATATACATGTTATGGCTATATTCTTTGCTTATTAAACAATGTGGTTCTTAAGTATTTGATACTGAATTTGTTGGTGTGAATCGTCATACGAAACAACACAATTCATGAACTACAATGGCCTAAGTAACTAGCAAAAGAATATGTGATGATGTTCATCGAGAACAAATAAAGGGTTATTGTCTTGCTCGTTAAACATCAAAGCTTGCCTTCAAGATTTGTTTTATCAGGTATTATGAGAACAAAAGGGTTGTTCAAATAATTGCCGTAATCTATAAAAGATGGATGATTTGCAAATCTCATTGGAGAAATCACATCCATAAAACTAGTGCTAAAATGTCGAAAGACAAATTGATTAAAAGATCACTTAGGAAGTGACATCGCCGTTTAAATTATATTGGAAAGAAAACATGAAGAAAATCCATATGGATGGAATTTTGGAGTCTATTTGATTTTGATCAAATGACGCTTGTGAAACTTTTCTAGAGATAATTAAAACTTTGTTCATAGGCCAAAAGGGAACGAATGACTAGCTTATTGGAACTTGTACATATTGCTGTACGAAATCCATTATGTGTAGTCAAGAGCGATGGATTTCAACTTCATATGCTTTCTCCGAAAATTTGAGTGAATATATGAATATTTACTTAATAAGGATGAAGTGTGAAATATTTGAAGAGTTCAAAGACTTTCAAGATGAAGTGCAAAATCATTGTAACAAGAATATAAATAGTTTATGATAAGATCATAAAGGAAGATATTTGAGTTACAAGTTTAGCATAATACCTAAGATTTAAGGAATCGTTCCGTGGATTTGCATTTTCCCGAAACACCATAAGAGTATGGAACGTTCGAGATATGTAATTAAACCTTGTTTGACATGGTAAGATCAAAGGTATAATTCATAAAAATGCCATTATATTTTAAAGATTAGAAGCTTTAGAGATTACCGTTTTTCCACTGAAAAGAGCTCCATCATAATCCGTTGAAATTACACCATATGTTATGGTTTGGGATAAAACCCAAGTTGTCCTTTCTTAAACATTGGTATGCTATGCATAAGAAAGATGTTTGCAACCAAAGTCGGATGAACCTGTCTTTGTTAAGTATTCCTCCATAAACACCGGAGACAAAAGTGTTTGTTGCTTAGAACGTCAAGTTTCTTTGAGAAGGAATTTTTCGTGAAAAGTTAAGTGGGAGGACAATAGAACTTTGATAAGGTTAAAAGAACCTTAGCTATATGTGCAGAGTTGCGCAGCGCCGAAAAGTGTTCCGGAGGCAGCAACAATGCTCATGGCTCACGTACCTCAAAGGTTGTGGTCACGGAGATCTAAGTTCCTATTGAAACAAGTAGGTCGAGTAAACAATCAAATACCAAGATTTGAGGGTTGAATCATTATTTGAGAATAATGAACGGACTACATGCAAAGAAGTGATGATGGGCCCTGACTCCGT
Source organism: Avena sativa (assembly GCA_916181665.1). NCBI lineage: Eukaryota > Viridiplantae > Streptophyta > Magnoliopsida > Poales > Poaceae > Avena > Avena sativa. The sequence goes on along the minus strand of OV702285.1, from coordinate 41,199,514 downwards.
AAAATGGCTTGAAGCCATAAAATCCGTGATAGTTCCATACACGAGAAATCAAGTTTTGAACTTGAAGGACCCTCGAGAAAGGTGTAAGACCTTACAGTTGTGTTTGAATCTATAAATAAATAGACATGGATGTTGCACATCTATGAAATAGTCGACATGTTGGGAAAGAGTTCACAACAATGTCCAAAGGTTGACTATGACAAGATCTGATCTTTCATAGTGATATTTAGTCTAGACGGATTAATGTAGCAACCACTACATATAATTTGTTATATGGTAGTTGAATAAACAAAACAAGTTCTTCTAATAGAATCGTTACCTAGGACATGTGCATAACACGGTCCATAGGGTTTTGTTAATTCAAAAGGATGCTAAAAGTATATGCAAACTTCAATGGTTAAAGTGAGCATCGCAGAGTTGGAATCTTCACTGTGATGAAACTGTTAAAGGAGTTTAAAAGTTCATCAGAGACGATGGAGATGCTTGCATTTGCAAGAAATTAAGTGGGAGCGCTAAGACATGTTTCTAATACATTATGTGGAAGACATATTGTTGATTGGAAATAATGTATCTTTTATTAACACATATTAAGAATTTCATCCCGATGAAAGACTTAGGCAAAACCCAAATATTTGGCATCAATAGACGCTAATATGGTTGTGCCAGAAGTACATAGACGAGATATTGAATGAGTTCAATATAGAAACTACAAGAGAGGTTCTTGTCACACAGAAAGGATTGAATGAGTTCAATGTTGATGATATATTCAAGTGTATTGACATTTGGTAAAGTGAAACAAATAATCAAGTATAGATTGATACTTGATGTATAAAATCACAAAGAGTATTTATATCAATCATACCGTGATATGTACAAATCCAGATATGTCCTATGCTCTAAATATTGTGAGCATATACCAGAATGATTCGTAAGATGATCATTGGACAATAGTAAGGATATTCTTATGATCTTTTGGAAGAACTAAGAGTATATTATTTGTAGAAGTGACAAATAGATGGTTAGTTCATTGTAAAAGTACTACATTGATACTAGCTTTGTCACAAAGTACAAATTAAGTTTATCTCAATCTAAACTAAGGGTGGCACAATATAATGGAAAGTGAGTTCCATAATGGATTTGGATGAGTTCCAAAGTTAAGACATTGTGACAGATACTACAACAAAAGGCTAAGTATATGACTGCTATTTTAGCATCAAAAGAGGGCATTTGTGTCAAGTAGTTTGTTATCAAACTAGGTGTAGTTCACAGTGGGATAATACTATGAAGATATATTGTGCGACAATATTATCAACATGTTTTAACTCCAAAGAGCTAAAGGTCACACCGAAAGACCAAATTTATACAAAGCCATCTCATTAGAGAATGAGTGATGCGTAGAGACGCAAAGACATGCAATTACACACGGACCTAGAAGTGTCAGATCCGGAGATCAGTTGACCACTAGCAATCGTGTACATACAACACCGGAAAGCCATAGGTGTTGAATACACAAAGGTTTGAAACTAGATTATTGACTCTAGTGCAAGTGGGAGACTGTTGGAGATATGCCCAAGAGGCAATAATAAAGTGGTTATTATCATATCTTCACACTTATGATAAATTTTTACATACCATGCTAAAATTGTATTAACCGGAAACATTAATACTTGTGTGATTTGTAAACTAAAATAAGAGTCCCTAGTAAAGCCTCTTGTTAAACTAGCTTGTTGGTTAATATATGATCATGGTTTCCTGATCATGAACATAGAGATGTTATTAACAACAGGATCATATCATTAGGAGAATGATGTGATGGACATACTCCTATAGATAAGCGTAGCATAAAGATCAATTCATTTCAATAGTTCAATTGCTATATGCTTTTTGATACATAGTAACCTAATTCCTTCGACCATGAGATCATGCATATCACCTTTTTCGGATGGATGCTTTGATGTCATCAAACACCACACCGTAACAGGGTGGCTATAAAGGTGGCATTGAGTGTTCAGAAAGTATTGGTTGAAACACATGGATCAAGAGTGGGATTTGTCCATCCATATGACGGATAGATATACTCTGGGCCCTCTCGGTGGAATGTCATCCAATTAGCTTGCAAGCATGTGACTGGCTCACAAGGGATCACATATCACGGGAACGAGAAAAGAGTACTTATCGTATGTAAGTGGTTCATTCGATCGCAAAGTAATCGTAGAAATATGTGGGAGCCATATGAATTTCCAGATTCCTCTATTGGTTATTGTTCGGAGAAGTGTCTCGATCATGTCCGCATAATTCACGAACCGTAGGGAGACACACTTAAGGATTCGACGTTGTTTGAGTAGTTATGGTATTATGAGAAAGAGACCGAATGTTGTTCGGAGTCTCGGATGGGATCCGGGATATCACGAGGTGATCCGGAATGGTCCGGAGAATAAGATTCATATAAGGAAAGACCCGTTTCGGAGTTCGGGAATGATTCTGGTGTTTTCATCGGGAATGTTCTAGAAGGTTCCGGATTGTCCGGCACTCCGGGGGGGGGGGGGGGTACATGAATGTGTCATTACATATTGTAATGATTGCATCATGTACTAAGTGTTCTTGCTGTCCCAAATAAAGGATTAAATTGAATCCTAAAACAGAAAAGTCAAATGTCCAGTTTGAAAGTCAAACGGCTAAAACAAGAAACTGTGGGAAACAAGCAAGAGGAGTTGGGAACCGACTTGAGGGAGGAGTATCCTCCCCAAGCCGGCGCGCCACCCAAGGCCGACTTGGGGAGGGACTCCCCTCCCCTGGCCGCGCCTCCCCACCTATAAAAGGAGGGGCAGGGCTCCCTCCTCTAGACACACAAGTTTCCACCTCTAATCTCCGGTTTAGAGCCGTTTTGGTTTAGAGCTTCTAATTGCTTTAGCCTGCGGTTTAGAGCCTTCTAATTGGTGAGTCTAATCTCTAGACCACTAATAGCCCTCTCTCATAATCCACCATACTCGCTCCGGCTTAAGGCGAAGCCCTGCGGGATCTCCCCTCTACTTCCGGTACCACGCCGTTGTGCTGCCGGAATCGCGAGGAGAGTGCTACGACCTCCGCTGCCTGCTGGAACAAGGGAGAGGAAGGTCTTCGTCGAGTACCGAACGTGTGACCGACTGCGGGAGCGCTGTCGGAACGCAGCGCCGGAAGGATCGTCTACACGATCTTGAGATTGGGAAGAGTACGACTACATCACCCACGAGAATCCGCTCTCGTTAAACACTTTGGAATCTTCGAGGGTAAGTTATTCCATCGACTCGTTGCTACAATCTAGTAGATAGATCTTGGCTTGTTTGTTTGTATGCGATAGAAAATTTTTGTTTTCCATGCTGCGAACCCCTACAGGTGCGCCCCCACCCCTCTTTATATAGAGGGGGGGGGCGCAGCCCTAGCCCCTCCCCCAAGCCCAAACCGGCGGCCCCAAAGGATAAGGAGTGGGGGGCAAGGAAACCCCCCCTTCTAGAAGGTCTATCTCGAGTTTAAACCTCTCTTGGCCGGCTGGGCCCTATGGGGCCTTGTGCCCCTGGCCCAATGCGGCCAGGGCACTCCCTCATAGGCCCATGCCCCCTCCCAGAAGGTGGGGCCACGTTGGTCCCCTTCCGGAAGGTTCTAGAAGCTTCCGGTACAATATCGATTAATCCGGAACAATTCCGAACTCCAAAAACTGCACTGCCTTATATGAATCTTATTCTCCGGACCACTCCGGAACCTCTCGTGATGTCTCGGATCCCATCCGAGACTCCGGAAAAAAACTCATAAACCAATTATCCAATCTATCCTAGCGTCGAGACACGTTAAGTGTGTGACCCTGCGGGTTCGAGAATATGCAGACATGATCTTCTATCAATAATCAACAGCGGGGTCTGGAAACCCATATTGACTCCCAGACATTCATCGATGATCATATCGGATGAACCACGATGCCAGGATTCAATCAATCCCATATATATATTCCCTTTATCTCGCGATATTTTACTTGCCCGAGATTTGATCGTCGGTACCGTCATACCTAGTTCAATCTCGTTCACAGCAAGTACTTTACTCGTTCCGTAATCCGATATCACTTTGTGATTAACTCCTTAACCACATGCTTGCAAGCGGTGTTGATATCGATTACCGAGTGGGCCCGAAGTATATCTCTCCGACTTGGGAGGGACAAATCCCATCTCGATACATACAACCCAACAGGTACTTTCCGATCACCTGAGAGACACCTTTATGATCACCCTCTCATAGGATGACGTTTGATGACCTCAAAGCTTTCTTCCGATACCAGGGAGTTGTATTATCTCATGGTCTAAGAAATACAATATTTGACATAAGAAAAGCTTCGCAAAGACGAACACGATGACATGATCTAATTGCTTCGCTTAGTTTGGGTCTGTCCATCATATCATTCTCCCAATGGTATGATCTCATTATTAATCGACAACTCATGTCCATGGCTAGGAAACCTTAACCATCATTAATCAATGAGCTAGTCCATAGAGGCATACTAGGGACACGGTGTTGTTCACAAACCACACAAGTATTAAAGTTTCCGCTTAATACAATTCTAGCATGGAATATAAACATTATCATGAACAAGAATTATAATAATAACATCTTTATTATTGCCTCTAGGGCATAATTCTAACAAGTTCTAAACCGGTAATATTCCGCTAGCACTCCATAGAGGTGGCTAGGGTTTAGCCCAATTCCAGGAATGATGCCGAAAAACTAGGGTATCCAAGCCTAAATAGGAGGTAGAAGACGAAGACAGACAGCGAAGTGGTTGAGCTAAAATTTACAAGCTCTGTTGCCAGAATTCAAACAACCACAATTTTGTTCATATGAGTCATTGGTCTTCAAATCGACAATGCCCATGACACGTTAGAGGCAAGAAGTGGTAAGTAGTTGTAGGTGCATAACTCCCGGTCACCGCGCAACTGTTTGTAGCGACCCTTTCAGGTGCTCTCGGTGCCTTGTGAACGGTCATCGGGCTCAGGATTGCCGCAATGTTTTGCGTCCTTTCATCTCATTGGTATCCCCTGTCGTGTCGTCGTCTCCTCGCCTCGTTGCCGAGCATTGTCAAGCACATGCTCTTCGCAGAGCCTAGGTTGAGGTATTGCTCCCATCCAAAGTGCCTCGTCGTGGGACTTGGGCGCCGGTTGTTTCCGTTCCTTTTGGCTCTTCGGCCTCAGCGGGTTTTGCAATCCGCTTTGGAGGAGCAAGCTCAGTTGTTACATTCTGAGCTTCTTAATGCGGATTCCCTCCAGCTTGAGGAGATCGTCCGTCCTCTACACGAGGTTGTTGACACCTTGCATAGTTGCCTGCTTGTGATAGGGGGATTTCTGGAGCGGGCTGAAGCTGTGTTGGGTAGGCTCTCCCGGACGCCTGCCGATCCCTTGGTTGTGCCAGATGTTGACAAAGTGGGAGCGAGTGAAGCAAGCCTTTTTGGATGTTTCTCTCCTCGTGCTAGGGCGAGCTCGGCAGTTTCGGCTCCGGTCATGCAGATCATGCCTGAGCTTCTGGAGGTGTGTGGTGGTTTGGTGTTGCCTCCTTCCATCGAGGAAGCGGAGTGTGACTCGCACGAGATCTCGACTGGGGCTTCTCTGCCGAGTCAAGCGCTTATCTCTAAGGAGAGTGGTTCGCTTGAGTTCGAGAGTCATGTGGTTCCTATCGGTGATGAAGTTGCTAAGTCAGGTGTGTTGTCTCAAGTGCCCGGAGCTGTCGTCGCTAGAGAGGTTTGCGATTTTCTCGCTACCTTGGTTGTCTCCTTCCCTGGAAGTGAGAAGATGGGTGATATATGTTAGAATTTTGCAGTTGCTTGTTGGTGCCAGGGCCTGTGTAGGGTGTCGTATTTGGTGTGCCCGTTCTTCTCGCTTTGTGGTCTCTTGTATGGGCCAGTATGTGCGACCCTCTTGTTCAGGTCTCTGTTTAGCTTGGCTATAGGCGAGTGTGTTGTTGAGGTGGGCTTGGTCTCGGTGTTGTAGGTTTTCGTCTGGTTTTCTTTTAAAAATTGGGCACTTTTTTCTTAATTGATGGCTTCGTTTCAAAAGAAAAAGAAGTGGTAAGTAGTCATGTGGGCCATTGGCTCGAAGATTAGCTGCTGTTGGATATTACTTGGGCAGCTGATTTCATCAATTTTGAAACATTACAAGTCTTGATTTCAAGATGTGTGTTCATGTTATTCTAAAAAAAAAAGATGTGTTCATGTTGTTTCAAGAATTCCTTTTCTACTCCTGCTGTTTTTTTACATGTACTCCTGCTGTTTTAGCACAAAGATACCTGCGGAAGTATGGATTTAGCCTTCGGGGAGATAATCGCGTCAAAATTTGTTAGCGTTACAATCCTGGCAGCCGTCCATTGTCCAACGGACGGGCGATACCTCTTCTCTTAAGGCAATTAAGTTGTACCAAATCGGAGTCCCGACGGATTTCGCGATCCCCAAATCCCTCTCCCATGGCAGAACCGCCGCCGCCGCCGCCGCCGTCGCAGTCGCCGCCGCCGCCTACGCAGCAGCCGACGCCCCCGGCGTCCGTGCGCGATGACATGATGGCGTGCGTGGCTGCGCTGGAGGCGGCGCTGCTGCCTTGCCTTCCCGCGCGCGAGCTGCAGGCCGTCGACCGCTCCCTCCAGTCCTCCCACCAGAGTACGAACTTTCTCTCGCCGTCGTCCCTTCTGCTCCTCTTGCTGACCGATGCGGCCGTGTTTCGAGCCAAGATTCGTGTGTCTTGGTTGGTCGCGCACCCCTCGCGCGCTAGGTGTTTGTTGTTTCTCGTACAAGATAGCTAGCTGTTGTTCTGCGTGTCCATGAGAGATAGTTTTGTATTGTCCTTTCTGATTCCCGGTAGATTAGTTTTCTGTTTCTTCGACTATTGCGACCTATATACTTGTAGTTCGATTTGCTGTGTTACTAGTGCCAAATTGAAGACGATGACTGTGTTTTTTGCTGTCGGACAGTTGATGTCGAGAGGCACGCTAGGGATTTCATGGAGGCTGCCAAGAAGCTTCAGACTTACTTCATCAGCTTGCAGCGGGAGGACCAGCCAACAAACGAAGAAACGCTTCGGAAGGTGTGTTTCTAACTTCAGCAAGATCCTTCACTCGGGGATCACTCCATTGCTTTACGGCTGCAAGTTGAGCGAACATGTACATGTTCTGTGTGTGATGGGATTGCTGTTGTCCTGGTTGTCTGGGAATAAACCAATGGCATACTCTTGCATTGCTGCTACTAGGCCGAGGGTCGATGAGGTTGGGTACACCATAGATAGGTAAGGTGCCGACACTTGAAGAGCAATGGGTAAGGTCGTGGTAAAAGGAATGCAAACAGTTTTTGTTTGGTTTGATTGGCTGTATTGTTGACATGAGTTGATCAGCGCAGAATCCACCCCTTACGGTTGTTGGTAGTCCTTTGGAATAACTAATTTTAGTGATAAAATTTTACTATGATCAGCTAATATTTATGGCCTATTTGGGTAACACAGTAGCCTCCTGCACCACATGGAAGTTCTGGAAATATGCCGTAAGGGGCATCCAGCAAGAGAGTGTTTAAAAGCAAGTAAGCAATTGATTTTTTGAGGGAGTTCAATGTTTTGCTGGTAGTTTCTCGATGAGTTTATCAGCTACAAATTGACCCGGGAGTGACTATAGTTAACATTGATACTGTCCAATCAAGATCTTCTCATCCCAATTGCAATTGCATGATTCTTGATCTTCAGATCAGATGGTTCTTAGAGTTGAGCTAGAGATAATTATTTCTGAGTTGCCTGAGAAATTGCAAAACTATTTTGTATTATCTTCTAACAGCACGTTGTTTTTTGTAGAAAAATACATTTGGTAACGGGTTTCTGTAAACTTAGATAGACAAACTTAGTGTGCGTGCAAGAACTGTAATTGTGTATATTATAAATTTCCTTGTGGTAAAAGTATATATAGAGTACACAAGGATTGAGAGTGAGAGCTACACTCATGCACACGCTAACTATCAGATCCTAGCTAGTAGGAGGCACGACGATCATGCGCTGCATGTGTGCATGGATAGCTACTGAAGACGATGTCGTCCTGGAGACATGGTCAGCGCACATGACACTCTAACACCCCCCGTAGTGTCATCGGGAGGCTCCTGGACCGTGAGACTGGATCGAAATTCCACGAAGGTAGTTGAGGGCAACCCTTTAGTAAAAATATCTGCATATTGAGATGCCGTACGTATGTGCAAAACCCGGACCTCCCTAATCTATACTTGTCATGTACAAAGTGGATATCAATCTCGATATGCTTCGTGCGCCGATGTTGCACAGGGTTAACAAACAAGTAGAGAACATAGACGTTATCACAATACACTACCGTGGACTTGCCAATGTGACGATGCAACTCCTGCATAAGATTGCGTATCCAACAACTTTCAGCAACCACATGGTATTCTGCTTCATCACTTGACCTGGACACTGTTAGTTGACGTTTGGAAGACCACGAAATAAGGTTATCACCAAGAAAGACACAGAACCCAGAGGTGGAGTTCGACATCAGAATAGGCAACTAAAGTAGTGGAGGAAGGAGTGATATGCGTACCAAGCTCTAACGTTCTTTTGACGTAGCAAATAATGCGTTTGACCAAGTTCAGATGAGATGACCATGGGACGTGCATGAATAAGCAGTCCTGCAGGACTGCATAAGAGAATTTTGGGGCACGTTAGAGTGAGATATTGCAAGGCTCCTGTGAAACTACGATAGTGGGTAGGATTGTTAAGAAGATCACCATCACTAACTGATAGTTTGGAGCCTGTGTCGATGTTTTTTTTAACTGGATTGCAATCGTGCAAGCTGGACTGATCTATGAGATCAAGGGCATATTGTTTTTGTGAGAGATAGAGGCCAGAGGTCGTGAGATTCCTAAAAAGTGACTAAGAGAGCCCAAGTCAGTCATAGAGAATTCATGACTGAGAATGGAGATGACCTTGCGAAAAAAATCATTGGAGGAGGCAGTGAGAACAATGTCATTTACGTAGAGTAAAATGTAGTCTACATTGGTAGAGTAGTGAAAAATAAAAAAAAGTAAGTGTCGGTTTTAGAGGGAACAAATCGAAACGAAGAGATAAACGTGGCAAAACGTGTGAACCAAGCGTGTGGGGCTTGTTTTAGGCTGTAGAGAGATTTACAAAGAGGTGCCGTGTGCGACGCTGGACATGCGTGGACGTGGCCAGTCCATGGGCGCTGATCAGGGCCTGAGGGGAGCCCACGCCGTTGGCGGTAGCCACCATGGTTGGTGACCTGTTTCCTCTTGGTCTTGGGTGAAACCATTGCCGCGGCAGGGAGAGGCTGCAGGAGAAAGTAGAGATCCTGGAGGGGCTCAGGGCAGGTAGAAGTCGTGTTGTGAGAGAACTGGTTGTCAATAGGATTAGGCGTGAGGTATTCGGCAAAGGGAAAGCTAACAGAGACAACCATATACACGAAGATGAGAGTCGTGCCTGATACCCCTTGTGTTCAGGCGCATAACAAGCGATAGAGCGGGGTGAGAGTTTGTGAGAATTGGTTGCCGAGACATTGGGATAACAGAGACAACCATATACACGAAGATGATCATAGGTGGGAGATCTAGAAAAGAGGGCCTCGTGAGTAGTCCTGAGGTCTAGGGGCTTGTTAGGTCGAATATTGATCAAGTGCCTAGCTGTGTGAAGGGCCTCGAACCAATAATCTGGAGGCATGCTGGCTTGCAGAAGAATGTTGTGAAGAACATCGTTAGTCGTGTGGATCATGCGCTTAGCTTTGCCATTTTGAGCAAAAGTATAGGGACAAGAGAACTTCATGTTTTGCCGAAGGGAGTAAAGAATGATTGATTGCAGAGTTGCCAAACTCTTTCCCGATTGTCACATTGGACAGTGTCAATATTAGTGTGAAAATGGGTACGAACAAACGTGTGAAATTGTGTGAATATAGAATGCACATAAGATTTAAGGAGAATCGGATAAGTCCACATAAAATGAGTGTAATCAACTAGAATAAGATAATATTTGAATCCAGACATGCTAGGAAAGGGGGCGGTCCACAAATCGCAATGAATCAAAGAAAATACAACGGAAGAAAAGCTTTGAGAGGAAACAAACCGGAGTCTAACGTGTTTGCCCAACTAGCAAGCATGAGCCTAGCATTTTATTACAATGAAAATTTTATTAAATTTTGTCGAAGCGTCGGGGTTGACCGAGACGGCGATGCTACAAAGCTGGAGAGGAAGCAGCGATAGCGACGTGCTCTGTAGACGAAGAAGCCGACGAGTACAGCGGGTACAAGTCTCCTTCAGTGTTGCATCTGAGAAAAAGAGCCAGCATGCGAAGATCCTTCACGGAGACACCAAACAGATCAAATTCCATAAAGTTGGTTGTCAGTTGTAAAATGATGGACAGAGGAGATTATGAACAATATTTGGTTCGACTAGAACATGTCGGAGATAAAGTGATCGTGAAGTGGGGATTGAAGTGTCTAGATGAGAAACGGGAATGGTACTTCCATTGCCAAGAAAAACAGGTGCAATATGAGAGATAGCTTGAGAGGCAGCGAGCATACAGTGGTTTTCACAGAGGTGCGCTGAAGCTCCGGAGTCCCTGATCTAAGGCCCAGAGTTGTGCACGGACAAGTCTAAGAGTGCACTGATCAACGCCGACTGCTCGAACTTGTTGGGGTTGTTGTGATATTGCACCGCGAGCTCCTAGAATTGCTGCATCGGCTACATTAGCGACTGAGGCTGGTACTGGGGCGGTGGCTATTGCCTAAACTCCTGGCTTGCAGCGGGTACAGAAGCTGCTGCGGTGGGTGCTGAGTCGGTGTGTGTTGTACACCAAGGGCGGCGCAGCAAACTAGAAGCCTTGTTGTACCGCACAGGGGCGAAACAGTGAACGCCTGGTTGGGGCGTGGCCCAAGGAGCTTGAGGAGACGAGGTGCCGTGTGCGACGCTGGACATGCGTGGAGGTAGCCAATCCATGGGCGCTGATCAGGGGCCTGAGGGAAGCCTGCGCCGTTGGCGGTAGCCACCATGGTTGGTGACCTGTTTCCTCTTTGTCTTGCCCTGATTTGGCAATGGAGACGAGGTACCATAGTTTGCACCATAGGTGTGTGTTGATGTCGCCTGGTGGAGGTGTGTGAGGGTAGCCAGGATGAGTGCCACCTGACATGTTGCAGGCCTCATCGAAGGAGACTCTACAGCGCGACAGCTCTACATAGCCTTCGCTGCCATGTTCCTCAACAATAAGAACGCGTGGGCAGTGAATCTCAGATCTGATCTGTATGAGCAGCGCCAGGGCATGCTTGACATTGCCCAATACTGCACGTGGATCAAAACGATCTTCGACGCGCTCCACAATGTCGACCAGCCTGCCAATGACGACACACTGGTCACCGTGCTCACGCACGGGCGCCACGAGTGTCATCACGTCACCGCCAAGATCCTCAACTCTTCGGTGGGCAAAGTCTCTTTTGACGAGGCCTGCAACATGCTTCTCCTCGACGAGATGCAATCCCGCGCCTCTAAATGCCTCGCGTCTTGATATGCTCTCACAACACTCATACGGAATGGGGCAGAAGTGGTAGAGGCCCTGGTGGCACTCATGGGTACCCTCGCCCACCTCCTCCACCTGGCGGCATCGGCACACACCTACGGTGCCAGCTACAACACCCTTTCTCCATCGCCAAATCAGGGCAAGACCAAGAGGAAACTGGTCACCAACCATGGTGGCTACCGCCAACGACACAGGCTCAGGCTCCCCTCAAGCCCTTGATCAGCGCTCGTGGTCTGTCTATGTCCACGCGTGGCCAGCGTCGCATGCGGCTCCTTGTCTCCCCGGGCTCCTTGGACCGCACCCCAACAAGGCATTCACTTCCTTCGCCCCTGCGTAGTGCCCCGCCCTCGGTGTACAACTCACCCCTCTATGGTACACCGCCTCCACACCCACCGCAACAGCTTTTGTACCTTGTTGCCGCTGTTATAGCCAACACAACAGTACCAGGAGCCTCAGCGCAACAGCACAACATCCCCAACAACTCATTCGAGCAGTCGGCGCTGATCAGTGCACTCTCGAATTGTCCTTGCATGACAACTCCGGGCCTTGGATCACGGACCCCGGAGCTTTGATGTCACCTCTCTGCAAACCACGGTATGCTTGTCGACTCTAGACATGTCTCTCGTATTGCACTTGTTATTGTTGACAATGGAAGTACCCTTCCAGTTAGAAAAATCGTAGCTGTGTGTTAATATAGTAATCTTTGGGATTGAGGACCTTGATGTAGTTTTCCGTGCGCAGAGGGGATAGATTAAGTATTCATCTGCTGGTAGAAGGCTTGAAGGTTTAGCGTAACCCAGAATAACCTGTTTTTGTGCTATTTAGCATAGATTTTGAATTATAAAAGATATACAAGACACCACAGTGTAGTCACCCGGACCTGATAGGATCCGAAGACCACATGCTTAACGGTGCTAGTCCCTGGATCATTACCTAGAACACATAGTACAAAAAATATCATGAGTGGCCCTAGTTCGCATCTTCCGTAAGCTTCATTTTCTGCACATGATACGTAGAAGGTGAGTAATTTACTCGCAAGTTACATCAAGAATGGAAATTTAGTCAATCTCTACATGCATGGTTTAATCAAGACTAGGGTTTTGTTTACACAAAGCCAATTTTGTTTCAAGTGAAATAAGTTGTTTAATGAAAAATGACGCAGTAGGGAGTTTTCCCTACTGTTTTTGGTAAAAAAAAGTGAAATAAGTTGAAAACTTTTATCTTCTTTTCAAAATATTTGATCAATCAAGTATAATATGGTTGAGTGGAACACAAGAATTTGGTCGTCAAACTAACACAAGGATACACCAAGTGTCCACAAAATCCCATATATATGAATAATATTACACATGAACATATGGTTTTTTGGCATTTTTAAAATAAGGCGGGAGGACATCATTTAGTGACTCTAGTCTTCAGTTGCTCAAATTGGCCTTTATGGGCACGACTAGTCGATTGGGTTAAGACTCTCTGAGAGGTTGTACATTTTTCCCATAATTCACAATTAGGTTACCTTGTCAAAATTCTTCAAATGTGTAACGACTAACGACCATTACAAGATCATGACAAGTCTTTCCTCAGCCGCCGCTCTGCCTGTACCGTATCTGTCCACGCCCAAAATGCATTTTCCTATATGAATATGTGGTACCGAGACTAGGTTTCCTGCTAAGTAATTAACTAGGCCAGACATTTGGAAGTGAAAAAATCTAGTTGCCTGAGATATTGCAAAACCATTTTATATTGTCTAAAGTAACCAATATAGTGTTATTTAGCTTCTATTATGTACTATAAAAGATATACAAAATACAGTCAGATAGATTCATAAGTGAAGAATCTGAAGTAACCAGTAACATTGTATAGTACTCCCTCCGTTTCAAAATATAAGATGTTTTAGGTTTGTAAGCAAATGTATCTAGACTACTTTTAGTGTGTAGATTCACTCATGGAGATATTTTGAAATGGAGGGAGTATTTTTTTGCTTGAAGATAAAATCACAGATAGTTTCCTATATGAATATGCAATTATGTTGGCAATTGGATCAATTTTTAAACTTCTCAGTCCTCATTTATTTTTATATTTTCATGCAAGTAGTTGGAACTTGAGAAAAATCATCAGTTGTATACCCCTGAAGCTTATAATAAGTAGGATGCTATCTCTGAACAGTCTGCATTTTAATGTTTGAGTTGCAGGACATTACTAAAATGGAGGAAGAACTGAAGACCAAGTCTGAGCTCATTGCCAAGCATAAGAGTCTCATCGAGGGGTGGCAGAAAGAGCTAAAGGACCAGCTGGGCAAGCACAATACCGAGCTCGAAAGAGTGTGATTCTGCCATGTATATTACCTGTTTAGTCCAGAAAGAGTGTGACCGAATGTTGAAGTACCTGTGGAAATTGTGGCCTCAGCAAGTCAACTAATGTTTAGGATCTAACCAGTCAATTGTTCTTTCGGTGTCTTGTTTTAAATTAGAGCGAACAAATTTATCATGCACTAACGCACATGCTCGTGTGTGTGTGTGCGCGCACCTGCGTGGAATGTTCAAAAAGACATGATGTTGTAGCTGCCCATCGTTTATGCAGTAGCATCTTACATGCTCTTCACTTGGTTGTGGAACATGTTTGTAGGGTTTTTTCTGTGAATACCAAATGCGCCTTTATTTGGACATTTGTCATGCTAAAACATGTGCTTGACACTATAACAAAATTTACATACTGAATGACTGTAAAAGAAACTTTACATATTGACTGACTGCTATTTTATGTCATCGCAGATATCTAACATGCACTTCTTGAAGATGTTAATGCAGTAAGTCTTGGGTTTACTGAACTGAGGAAAAAAGATGAAACCCATCATGGTGCCCAATGCAAACCTAACTTTCTTTTTCCGGGTAAAAGGGATATATTAAACAACAGGGGTTGCATAGAGGGCAGTGACTAACCGTGTTTTATGACAGTAACCGCAAAACCTAATTCATCAAGCCAGTTACTTCATCGTTTATTTGGTTCTGTTAATTTTGTAGCCCTGAAGAGTCGTCATGCTTATGATCGCCTGCCCCTCGTCCCCATACTCCTAGTTACTGGCAGCCGCATACTCCTAGGAACATGGCGGCCGTGTATGTAGGAGATTATATTTCGGACTGAAATTTCAAGCACAGAAAGAATGCTACTCCAGGAAAGATTACATTTAGGAACGGAGGTAGCGATTCACACAATTTCTCTCCCTCGTGCTCCACTAGCTTGGTTTATATATAACTTCATGTACACATATAGCCAACCTTGTGGCTAGTACAACAGGCTACATCAATGTAGCTACCAACCGGTACATCAAATTGATCGAGATAATTTGCGAAATGCTAACGAACAGTATACCGACAGAGGTCAGGAAATATTATATAGGAAACATAACAATGTTGGGCCTAATGAGTGAAAGCGGAAAAACATTGCCAAAGTCATATGTATTAACATCAATCCGTGTATTTTATGGTATAGAGTTAGTATGCAGGATTGAGAAGCATCGGTAATCTGATGGACCTATATTTCTCGTAGCATTGTGCGCAGCTAGATCACTCACGTATCAACTGTGAGCTTTTGTGTAGAAGAAGCCAACGTTGTTGGCACCATGTGATCAAGGCTACTTGTTGCCAAAACTACTTCCACACAAATTCGTTCCCTTCCACCTAGGTATCCCAGATCCTAAGAGCAAGCGCATCGTTGTGAAAATGCCAGGTCTAAGAAAGCTTAGACATGTGTCTAACCGGTAAAGAGAGGGTGCCTAAGAAAAACATTCTCTAGAGTATGTCTAGTACTAGACACAAGGTCCAGCTGAATAGAGGAGTTTGGCTGAGAAAATATGATGTTATTGGGTCCCACAAGCTGTGCTAGACTCTGTCTAAACGGTGAAGAAGTTTTGTTTGGTTAGACTTCCGTCAGATTTTTTTGCTAGACCCATGGACACGGTGTACGAGTCTAGCAAAGGCAACTTTGCTCCACATTTAGCCATTCCAAGGTCCCACTCAATAGAGTTGCAGCTTTTGTAGATTTTTTTTTGTAGCTCAGTCATACAAAGGTGAAAATAGTTTGTAACCCGCAACACATGTTAGTAACTTTTTTCAAACGTTCACCTACCTTTTTTGAGCCCGAACCTTGTAACAATCGGTTGTGTGTACCTTGAGACATAGAAAATGTGTCTAACCCATCGGCTGTTACTATATTGGGTGATTATTCATGGATCTTATTTTTAACAAGAAAATTTGTCCAATCCAACACAATGTATTGGTCATGGAACTGCAACCAAACGTAGCTCGGTATATATATCCCCGTTGAGGCAGATTATCTTTGGTTTCTTTGACCGAGCTCTACATTAGGCTTCTTTTGTTGCCAAACACTAGAAGTCTTATTTGCTGAAAACATGTTTGTTTAGAAATTCTTTCTTTTGAAGACATACTTGCTTGAGACTAATGGGTGCTTCCATTTATATATTCATTCTCTTTGACCACCGGTAGTCAGTCTCTTTTGATAAAGCCAAGCCGAAAGATAAATGAATCACACTAGCATACACATGTTGAAAACAACCCAAAAATGTACATACCCTCGATTTTCTAATCATTGTGACCATTCATATTTTGGAGGCTTCATATATGAAAATCTTGTAGAAGTGATTCCCCTACCAATTCATCCACATCAACAACAGTTTTCTGGGCCAATTATTAATTCACAAAATTTCTCTACCTCGTGTTCAGCTAGTTTGGTTTATATAGAACTTCGGGTATGTATATCGCGAACCTTGTGGCTAGTACAATAGGCTATATCATACACCTACCAACTGGTACATCTAAATCTTGAAAATTGATCGAGATAATTTGCAAAATGCTTGCGGAAAGTACATCGACAGAGACCGGGAAATATGTAGGAAATATAACAATGTTAAGCCTAATGAGTGAAAGAGGCATACATATGTCGGCTTCTCAATATTGTCAAAGTCATATGTATCAAGATCAATCTGTGCATTTTGTGGTTTAGAGTTCGTATGTAGGATTGAGAAGCATCGGTAATCTGATGGACCAATATTTCTCGTAGCATAGTACGCAGCTAGATCACTCAAGTAGAAGCTGTGATCGTTTTCGTAGAAGAAGCCAATGCTATTGGCACGATGTGATCAAGACTACTAGTTGCGAAAACTACTTCCACACGAATTCCTTCCATTCCACTGATCCTCCTGTATCTCAGATCCTAAGAGCATGTGCACTGTGGCTATGTGTAAGAAAAAGGCAGGCTCGGAGTTTAAGAAAAGCAGGTTTGTCCACAGTTTAGCCATTGCAAGGGTCCCACTCAATACGAAAATTGCAGACTATTTATAGCTCACTCATACGCTATCAAGTGGAACCATTAATTGCTTTTCTTAGACACTTGTGTCTTATACTTATACATAGGACTAAGAATTGTATTTGTTACTCGTTACACACACAGTTACACACAGTATACACGTGCACATTTTAGTAGTTCTATCAGGACCCAAGAAAACTTGACCAGACGAAAGGTGTTTTGACTCGGAAGATCCAAACACAGAAATACTAGCCATTTTTACTTTTGGGGTGATTCTTCTAAAAAATAACTTGTCCGGGTGCCAAATAACTGTACATAGAATTGAATGATTGCATCTCTTTTGTGTCATGACAAATATCTAACATACATTGTTCGAAGATTAATAGTTTGCTGCCTGGGGGATAGCTGCCCCCTTGGTGAATGCCGTCCGGTCCGCGGCATTGAGATACGGGTCAAGTCTGCTTAAGATTGCACCATCGATGATGGGTGCTTAACTATCTGTAATAAAGCCGCAACATGTGAGTTACCAACAACAGCAGTGATACACACCAGACCACGGACAACTGGTGATGTTTACCATGGGGTCTAAAAAATAGAGCCAACGTATCATGTGCTGCATGCATGTCTCACGTTCAGTGTTGGACCATCTATCGAACCACAAGCGTTTCAGGTGCTGCATGCATTGTACGAACCTCTAGCAGTGTTATTTTATTTCTGAGGTATTAGCACTGGGTACATATAGTTGTACACTAAGAGCAAACACATACAACTAGTTGCAAAATGGGGCCAGAGGGTACAAAATCTATACTTTCGGATTGGATTTGGTACACAGCCCTTCTGCAGCCGACATATGTATGCCATGTCATCTCCACCCTGGCGCGTAACATTTGTAGAAAACCCCCTAGCTTCGCCACTTATTTTGGCACACATTAGCTCAGCGGTGGCCAGATAAGACAGACCGCCGCACCACGCGGTGCCCTTTCCTCCACACGCTGTGCCCGCACCTGTCGCCACACGCTGCCTAGCTTCGCCGCCTCTGCTCTTCCTAGCTCCGCCGCCTCCTCGCCGCTTCTTCTGCCCCAGCTCCGCCGCCTCCTCGCCGCGATGCCTAGCTGGAACGACGGGGAAAGTTCCAGCCAATCGGGGCTCGGGCTAAGTTCCGCCTCTCTCTCTCTCTCTCTCTCTCTCTCTCTCTCTCTCTCTCTCTCTCTCTCTCTCTCTCTCTCTCTCTCTCTCTCTCTCTCTCTCTCTCTCTCTCTCTCGGTTAGGGTTCATAGCAATTTGGGGAACATCCATGATTTGTCAACGATTGGTTCGATTGAGCTCATGTATATGTTTGATTAGGAGTTCATGGCGATAGACTACGCTCCAGATCGCTGCGATGATCCCAATTTCAATGGGATTGCCAGGGGGTGCTCAGAAAGGTGTTCTGGGCATAATCTGGAGCCAAAGAGATGTGTTGCATTTGAAGGCACAAACACTGGTAGAAGATTTTACATGTGCCCTATTGAGAATGTGAGTTTTTTGCCTACCAATGCCTGTATTGTGTGTGCCTTTTACATTTGTACATGGAGCCAAAGAGACAAGTTTTATGTTAGCACTGCACACTGCACTTTCAGTTAGTCCAGGAGTAGTGCAGGGTTTTAGTTAGTGCCAATAAGATGTCAGTTAGTGCCAATAAGTGCTAATAAAATGTACATACACTTTCAGTTAGTGCCAATAAAATGTCAGTAGTGCAGGGTTTGCAGTAGTGCAGGGTTTCAGTAGTGCAAGGTTTCAGTAGTGCCAATAAGTGCAGGGTTTCAGTAGTGCAGGGTTTGCTATGATGTCCTTCAGAATGCTTTGGCAAAGATGTACATACACTGCACTAACTGACATCTTATTAGCATTGTGTTAGTGCTAATAAGATGTACATACACTGCACATACACTGCACTAACTGACATCTTAGTGACTAACTGACATCTTATTAGCATTGTGTTAGTGCTAATAAGATGTACATACACTTCACATACACTGCACTAACTGACATCTTAGTGACTAACTGACATCTTAGCAAACAAAAATGTACATACACTGCACTAACTGACATCTTATTAGCATTGTGTTAGTGCTAATAAGATGTACATACATTGCACATACACTGCTTGTAATTTCTCATATGCTAATATGATCAACAATGTGTGCTAATATGTCCATATGGTAATATGCATTCTTATATTCTCTGCCACTTTCATGTGCTTTGGATTGTGTTTTGGAAAAATATTGAATTGTTTGCACTGAATTTATGTGCATTTTCATTTGTAGGATGCCTTGAACTGTGGTTTTATATCTTGGGTAGATGACCAAGATTGGCCATATGCCCTTCAGAATGCTTTGGCAAAGCTCTGGTCCATGTATGATGATGCCAACACTTGTAGAATTGAGGAGAGGGTGGAGAATGGCAAGCTGCTGTCTCAACTAGCTGAGGAGAAGACCAAGGCTGAGAAGAAATATGCAAGCCTGATGGCTGATGTTGGTAGGTTTGTGGATGATTCTCAGAAGAAGGTGATGGAGCAAGACTTGGAACTGCTGAATGGTAAGACTGAACTTGAAGTTGTGGAGATGGAGAAGGAGAGGGATGCTCTGAAACTGCAGTGGATATGCTGAAGCATGTGCAGAAAACACAGGCAGATGTGATGAAGACAAAGGAGAAGAAATGGGAGGAAGAAAGGGATGCTCTTAAGGCTGAAAAGAAAAAACTGGAATACATGTTGTATGATCTGCTCAAAGCTGGTGATGACAACAAGGAGAAGGTGAAAAGGATCAAGGCCATAGTTGATGAGTGATTTAGAATGCAATGTACTGTCATTTTAGTCTTGTTGGTGATGACAACAAGTTGTGCAATTCATGTTGTAGTAGTACGTGTTGACCTGCTGTTAAATTTGAACAAGAATGTTGTAGTATTTGTTAAGTTGTTAAATTTGAGTTGTTAAATTTGAATGTGCATTGCCATCATGTTTGAGTTGTTAAATTTGAATGTTGCAGTAATGCTAGCAGTGCATTGCCAAACAGTTCATTGCCATCATGTTTAGCAGAGTGCAGGATTTTTAGCAGAGTGCAAGATGCCAACAGTGCATAGCCATCATGTTTGATGTTGAAATGTGCCACTGTGTTGTAACATCACCATATTTTAATATGCATTCAATATGCACTAAGAGGGCACAGAAACCCTCTCCTCCCCTGTTCTCCCCTCCCCTGTTCTCCTATCTTCTTTTCCCCTTCGACACAGAAACCCTCTCCTCTGTTCTCCCCTCCCCTGTTCTCCCCTGTTATCTCCTGTTCGAGCTCAACCGTCGATGATGGAAGTGCAGCCGAAGGAGGAGGTGGTCTGGTACCTACGCACTATACCGTTGGAAGTGCAGCGGAAGGAGGAAGCAGCTGCGACGTTTCTTGATTTGGCTCGGGTGGCGAAGGAAGAGCTAAAGCCGCCGCGGTCCCTGGTCGAGCTCGTACTGCTGGGGCCAGAGCTGAGGCGCAGGGGCAGCGAGCTCGTCATCAGGCTATCATCAGACTTCAAGAGGAGAATGATGCTCGAGGTACATTCATGTACAATGTCATTCATCAAAGCTCAAGAGACAGCGTCCAGCTCATCCACCGAGCAGCTCTCTGAGGTGATTAAGATCACGAAGCTCGTAGGACAGGAGCAACCTTTGTTTCATTTTGTTTCTAAGCAAGATTTTGAAGTTTTGCTCGAGCAATGTCGTCAGCTCCCAACTCCTGAACTGACAGTGCCACCTTCATGGGTTCCTGGAGTTACAGGGCTGCACATCCCTGGGTGCTCCTGCAAGAAAAGTACAGGAATAGTCCAGGAGTTACAGTGAGGAGAAGAAGTACAGGAGTTGGTTGCCTTTTGGGTAGTTAGTTGCCTTTTGCCTTCAGATAAGTGCAGGTGTAGTGCAGGAGTAGTGCAGGTTTCAGTTAGTGCAGGAGTAGTGCAGGGTTTTAGTTAGTTCAGGAAAGCAGTGTTCTGGTTGGTGTAGTTTGCTTCAGGTTCAGAGTAGAAGAAGCAATGTAGTGGGCTTCAGGTTCAGAGAAGAAGAAGAAAGCAACAGTGTAGTTTGGCACTATGTACTTTGCAACCTTTTGGTAAAATATGAAGAAGATGTTCTATTTTCATATTAGATATTGAAACATCCAAAATTACAGTACCAAGTTCAATGCCAGTTCACTCATGAACTATGGTTTACAAACAAAGTTGTAGAATATATAAGCAAGTTCAATCATGAACTATGGTTTCCATTACACAAGTTCATATCTGAACTAAGCCAAAAAAATGTAGAAAACACCACTTCTTGGGTTTCTTCTCAGATTGGTGCATTTTGGTAAGCACCAGTTCTTCTTGGGTTTCTTCAGGCACTGTCTCATTAAGGTCTGGGACAGCAAACCTTCCTTCAGTGTCATCACCAAATAGCATGTAATAAACTGATCCAGGTCCTGTTTTGTATCCTCTTTTCCTTCTTTTTGGTGCTGAAGTGCCAGCCTGAAGATCAACAATATATCCTCCTACAACTTCTGATGAAGACACTTTGAATATCCCTCCACCCGCACTGGACACTGGACAGTTCCTGCTCCAATCAGTGTACTTGTCCAATTTCTTTTTGATTTTTGGACAAATTGTTCCAAGCCAATCTTCAGATTCCTTGTTCTTGACAACAATCCTATGCATCATCTTCTGGAACACATTCTCCAACATGGAAAGCATAGGCATTTCCCTTGCCTCTAAAATGTATCTATTGAACACCTTAGAATGATTGTTCAAAAGCATCTCACATTTTGGGAAATCACTAAAGAAAACTTTTATCCATGTATTTGGTTGCAATTCCTCAACCCAAGCCCATGCCTCTTGGTTGTCAGCCTGCAATTTTTCCATCCTTAGTTTCCATTGAGGTATGTTTGTTGCCCTTGCTATGCTCCATAGATCATTTTTTAGTGTCTCCCCCTTATGCTTCTTGTGGGAGTTTTGGTACAAATGCCTAACACAAAATCCGTGTTCAGAATCTGGGAACACTTTCTTCACTGCCTTAATTAGGCCTTTTTGCTTGTCAGTCATTATTTTGAATGTGGATGTCTTGGTGATGCCCAAGTCATCTCTCAATGTGGTTAAGAACCACTCCCAAGAACTTGTACATTCCACTTCAACAACTCTAAAAGCTAGAGGGTATATGCAATCATTGGGATCAATGCCCACTGCCGTTAGAAGAATCCCCTTGTACCTTGTTTTTATGTGACAACCATCTATGCAAATGAAAGGCCCGCGCCCTTCAAGAAAACCCCTTTTGCATGGAGCATAGGACCAATATAGTGTAGCCAAATGTTCCTTGACCTCACCATCTTTAGTGGACTGATTTGTGGTAAGTAAAAACTTTGAACCATGGTTTTTTGTCCTCAATTCCTAGCCATAGTCACAAAGCAAACTGAACTGTTCTGCCTCATCACCATGTATTCGGATCAGAGCCTTCCTCCTAGCTCTTCTTAACTTCCATCTATTGGGAGTCAGGTTGAATTTTTTCTGGATTTTATTTGAAAATGTTTGTAGATTCATCTTTTGATTATCTCTGAACTCCTCTATGAAGTATTCTGCTAGAAATGAAGATGTCAGTGCCTTAAGCTCCCACACTTTTTCACATATGTGTGCACCACAATATTTCCTCACTGTCATAGCTTCTGTCCTGGTATCCTTTGATGCCTTTATGAACCAGGTGCACTCACCCTTTGCACACTTTCCTTTGCACACAGCATGAATTCTGTTTTGCTCATTTCTAATTTTTTGGAGCCTAACTCTTTCATTTATGTTGTATGCTTTGATTGCTTTTCTTATCTCTGGCATGCAAGAGAAGACCATGCCAACCTTGAATTGTGGCACCTCCATGTCAGCCTCTGCATTGAACATTTTGAACTTGTACTTCAACTCCTGCTCTTGCTCTTTACTCAAATTCAGCTCTTCATAATCATACCCTGCATCATCCTCTTCCTCCACCATTTCCACATCTTCATTATTGTCATCTACATCCTTATCTATTGTTGCTTCCCAAATGTCATCATCATCATCTTCAGCATCATAGTCACTATCATAGAAATCTGAATCTGTCTCTTCTCCTTCTGATTCTTCACTTTCACACATGTCATCAAGTGCAATCTCAGTTGCTGCCTGCTCCAAACCACTCCCACTGCCACTGTTCACATTACCATTTGCTGCCTGATCCAAACCACTCCCACTGCCATTGTTCACATTATTATTTGTTGGCTCCTCCAAACTCCCACTGCCACTCTGAAAATTAGCATCTGTTAGCTGCTCCAATCCACCACCACTACCACTGTTGACATTACCAACTGGAGGATGCACTGGCCTGAAATTGAGAATCACATCAGGCCTTAGACCCTTGAGGTAGTTGCCATGGTCAACCAGAACATTCAGAACCTTGTGCTTCTTGGCAGCTACAATCATGGACACAATATCAGAATCTTTCTCAATGCATACAAGGCAACCCTCTTTCAGTTCTTTCCCAGGTAAACACCAGTACACATTCAAAGCCTCTATTATTTCACACCCTAGTTCAATTAGGAAATCATGTATCCAAAGAAGTGACCATGTGTCACAGTTGCAGTGATCAAAGAAATCAAGTGATCCCCCATAGTAATCAATTTCACCACCTTTATGCAATCCAATAAATATTCCACCATGCTCTATAGCCAAAGTGAACTTGTCAGGGTCATCACCTGCATTGCATTGAGCCAAAATTCAGTAAACAACATCTGCATTTACAGGAAACACAGTGTTGTATAGCATTTGCACTTTGCCAAAATTCAGTAAACACCACTTGCAAGTAGCCAAATTTCAGTAATACTGCATGATACATCCACTATGCTTGTACTACAAATATAGATAACCATGTCCAATATAGATGTAACATTTGGGCACAGCTAAAATTCAGAAAAAAAGAACACCTTTTACTGACTTTGCCAAAACAGAGTTGAAACAGGGCACTATCAGTTATGCTTCTAACTACATCAGTGACATCCTAAACATGCTAGGCATAAAAAATATCTGATTACATTGTCCTACATCACCGAAAATCACATGGAAATCCATGGAAAAAATAGTACCCGAGGGTTTCTAACACTCTTCGTCAAAACGAGTTCATGATTGCACACAGAAATCATGGAAGGGCTTCTAAAACTTCGTCAAAGCTCGCTAATCTACACCAGATCTTGGCCTGAACTTTTCTGCGACGAACCCTAACCAGCGGCGGCGGCGCACGAACAGAGCAGCAAGAAAAAGCAGGCAAAAGCAAGCAAAAAAGGCTGATTCGTACCGTAGTCTGGAGCCTCCATACCCAGCGACGGTACACAGGATCACCGGCCATGGCAGCCGTCGAGCCGCGCCGTCCCGGCGATCGTGAGAGGGTGGCGGCGGGTGGTGGTGGCGCCGTGTACTAGTACGAGAGAGAGAGAAGAAAGCGCTGGAGGCATGAGAAAATAAGATCGCACAGACCATGTGGTGGTGGTGGGTCCCAGCTGCAGACTATGTCCTTCCTAGTTAATTGGTCAAGACATGGGGTTCAAATTATTAAATGCTCGTTCATGTCCAAATATGATGCTGGATGGTTCTTTTTACAAAATGGCACATCCTACGTGGCTGACACGTGTGCAATTCGGACTATTTGTACTAAATTAGCAAGATTGGTATAGATTTTGTACCCTCTGGCCCCATTTTGCAACTAGTTGTATGTGTTTGCTCTTAGTGTGCAACTATATATACCCCCAATGCTAATATCTCTTTATTTTTCTATATGCAACTCATTTTGCATAACTACCAATTGGTGAATATTCTGTGAGCAAGTGAATGTACCAACAATATATGGCAAGTGGTATGTAAAGCATGTATATGCCTGCATTGAAGGCAGACACGGTTTGTTTTTTCCTAGGCAAAGTAGTGCTTTAGTTCCTCCATTATTAGAAAAATACTGTTTGAAGAATTGACGTCACAATCTGATGGAACAATAATAGAGGTGTTCGGGTGTTTCTCGTATCAAAAATCAGTCACGGGTTTGCTATAGTGCTGCAAGTTGTCCTGGTGCGCCTACATGCACTGCACACAAAGCTAGCCAGCAGACATGCATGCCGAGTTGCCGACAGAGTACGTCCAAAACAAGCGGTCATCGTGCTAAAGCCCCTACCCTGTATGAAGTTTTTCAAAATCATGGTACGTCAAAAAAACTACACATAATAAATAGCCGTAACACATAATAGCCTCTTTTACGGAGCAAGCTAAGCTTCGGTTCAGCGACGATAAGCTACATAAGGGTTATTCAATTGGGTGGGAGCTGTCCGTGAGTAGCCAAAGCCATTTTGTTAAAATATATATATGTAGGCATAAGAGTGCGCAGGAGAAACACTTGCTATGTGCTGCATGGAGAAACACACACTATTTCGGATTGAAATTTCAAGCACAGAAAGAATGCTACTCCATGAAAGATTATACTCCCTCCGCCCCGTAAAAGATGTCGCACAACCATTTCTTGCAAAAAAGTCCTCCGGATTTCTCCGACAAGCCCGCGGTCTATCCTCTTCTTCCCCGTCTCTGTCGCCTCGCCAGTGCCGCTCGCCGACCGCGCCGCGCAGCTCAAGCTCCCTCGGCGGTCACCACGCGCCCGCTCGCGCCTCCTGCTCCGCTTCCCTCGCCTGCTTCCCATCGTTCTTCCTCGCCGGCACGACCAGAACCAACGAGGAGGGGAGATCAAGAGGAAAGGGATCCCCTTTTCCTGCAAAGCGCTCGCCTTGTACTCTCCGGACGCAGAAGCTCCAAATCGACCGACCATCGAGCTCGTACCTGTTTGAATCAATAGATCCTCCGTCAGCACCAACTCGGGAGCACCGCCAAGCTCGGGTCCTTTTGGACGCCGGCCGACCGGAAGCGCCCTTGGTACCACCTAGGGAGATCCTTGAGCCTGCCGCATTGCCCTCGCATTGTATATGCCCGGCGCCCTTGGTACCACCTCGGGAACTCCTTGAGCCTGCAGGGTCGCCCTGACGCATCCCCAGTCACTCCGGTGTCACCGTCCGCCCTCGACATCATTCCAGGTGAACTTCTCTCTAGCTACTCCAGTGTCGCAGTACTAAAAGTGTTCTTCAAATTGAGCAAGAGCAACTCTATGATTAATTAGCCCTTAGTACTACTCCATCAGTATCTGAATCCATCAGTCTTTCAGAATATGTGTCCAGCAGCTACACTGACAACTGAAACAGGAACATGAATGTTGTTTAGTTGTAGTAGCACTACATTACTCAAAGTAGCTTTTCAGTTTGCATTACGAGCTTATCTTTTAATTTGCATTAGGAGCTAGCCAATGTCAAAGCTTGAGCTCTGTTATTACTAGTAGCCTCTGTCACAAAATGAATTCCTCAATATAATGTTCTCGCTGGCATTAGGACACAAAGGAATTCCTCAATATAATGTTCTCTCAGAAAATGAATTCCTCAATATAAAGTTCCAGGTCTAGCTGATCTTTTTAAACTAAAGCACGAGCCTGTCAGTTTACATTTTCCCTGTCAATTTACTTCATTTACTGTCATTTTACATTTAACTGACACGAAAAATGAAGTAAATTGACACGAAAGCAATTGGATGGCAAGGTGGAAGTATACTTGAAGATTCATCTTTGTCGTCGCTGGCTGCCTCAGGTATCTTTCTTTGAATATTTTTTTCTCTGAATATCTTTGTTTCAAGGGCAGAAATTGTGATCACTCGTGCATAACTGAAGGTTTGAGAAGATTAATCTGAAGGTTTGCTAAATTTAGTTTGTATTCATATTCACGAACAGTTCCGTTCCTGAGAGCAGATTGCTGTGATTATAATATCCATGTGAACATAAGCGTGTCAGTATTTTACCCAAGAAAAGAAAGCAGCCAGACAGAGTGGGAATACATACTGACATTTTGAACAATGACAGTAGGATCCTCTTCTATCGCTCTCCTTCAAACCATAATAAATTTTGAAGAGTTGAAACATTAGAAGTGCTTAGTGTTCTAGATTTATTACTTGATGTTCTAAGACTAGTAGAAAATGTTAGCGACTTGACATCAAATGAGTAATCAGCTTTCCATGTTTTTCTATAGTCAAATCTTTATGTTCCTAACATTTCAGTTTGTTTTAATGTTGTGGCAGGGACAGAAGCAATGGTATACAGTTCCTTGGGGTTCTTGAGCACCCAAATCTTGTAAAGCTTCTTGGATATTGTGCTGTTGATGGTGAAAGGGGGGCCCAAAGATTACTGGTCTACGAGTGTATGCCCAATAAGTGCTTGGAAGATCACTTTTTCAGCCGAATCTATACTCCTCTCTCGTGGAATAGAAGGCTTCAGATAATCCTGGGTGCTGCAGAAGGATTGGCTTACCTGCATGAAGGGTTAGAACTTTAGGTACACTGACCTAAATATTCAGTCTGCACTAACCTGAATATTCAGTCTGCCATTTGCTAGATTGATGAAGAGATTTACTGAGAACCTAGAGCTGTAGGATACCAATAACATTTCTAGATGAAGAACATTCTTACTGATTTATTTCACAAATAATGCATGTTTTTCACTGCAAACCTTAGTTTAGAATGCTAGTCTGGTACTATGTGTAAATGGAGCTATGTTGCCATCTTGCCACATCGACTCAATTTTAGTTGCCGCAGGTGTTATCTGCAGATAGGAGGAGGCCAGAAGATGTTGGCCTAAAGCTCAGACATGGCATTCTTCAGGACAAGAGATGTGGCACAACGAAACCCAACAATTACACACACAACGATATAAAAATCTGAGAATTTACTCTGCAGATGGTTATCTTGCTAAAGTCATATGAAGAAATGTTACAGGTATATTTTCAGTAAGATGAGAAACTGATTTCTACTCAACCACTTATACATGCTACAGGAGTAGTCTCTTGTGTGCGTGTGTAGTACACATCATACTTGTATCAATATTGACCGTGTTCTTCTTCAGAAACTTTGAACCTTGATCACCAGGGAAGCAGCAGCGAGCTCCACCGGCGGCGGCGTGGGCAACACTTGGGTGGTGGCACCTTTGGTCACCGGAGGAGGTAGGCTGGCGAGTTCCAGCGGCGGCAAGCGGCGGACCACGATGGCGAGTTCGGCCTCGCTGTCGGAGAAGTGGCGAGATTCCGCCGCTGCCAGCACGGGCGGGGCTGTGAGGGTGGAGTTTCTCCTCTGCTGGCGATCGAGGAGGAGTCCGGGGAGCAGAGCACCGGCAGGAAGTGCCACTGTAGCTTGATGCGATCAGCACAAAAGGTGGGAAGTGCAACAGGAGCTGGATGCGCACGGAGCAGCTCTGGATGCGTTTTCAGCGAGCCGGCCGACCGGCAGCGAGCGATGCGAGCGCGCGGAATAGAAAAAGGGAGGCTTCGCCATGCCCGACCTCGACGAAATAGGTGCTTTAGGGCGACGAGGGAGGCGCCGCCGTCACGCCCGAGCTCGACCCCACGTGATTAAGGGCGGCGTCCGCGGAGCAGGGCGACCCCAGCGGGAGCCCTCCGATGGTGAGCAGGGTCAGGTGGGGCGACCAACGCGGGATCCCTCCGACGTGACCGGAGCGGCGGCGGAGTGCATGGGGAGCGATGGCGCCGGATACTGCGGACAACGAATCGGCCAAATTTAAAACGATTTGACTATATTAGGGACGTTTTTTGTAAAACATAATTTAAACTGAGAGGGAGAGGAGTTGCGACATATTTTCTTGAACGGAGGGAATATTACATTTAGGAACGGAGGTAGCAATTCACACAATTTCTCTCCCTCGTCCTCAACTAGCTTGGTTTATATGTAACTTCATATACACATATCGCCAACCTTGTGGCTGGTACAACCGGCTACATCAATGTACCTATCAACCGGTACATCCAAATCTTGAAAATTGATCGAGATAATTTGCAAAGCTCTAGTGAACAGTACACCGACAGAGATCAGGAAATATATAGAAAACATAACAATGTTAAGCCAATTGAGTGAGTCATATACTCATATGTATCAACATCAATCTGTGCATTTTGTGGTATAGAGTTCGTATGCAGGATTGAGAAGCATCGGTAATCTGTTAGACCAATATTTCTCGTAGCATAGTGCGTAGCTAGATCACTCATGTATTATCTGTGAGCTTGTTTGTAGAAGAAGTCAATGCTATTGGCATGATGTGATCAAGGCTACTACTCGTTGCCAAAACTACTTCCACACGAATTCCTTCCCTTCCACCTAGGTATCCCAGATCCTAAGAGTATGTGCACACTGTAGCTATGTCTAAGAAAAAGGAAGGCTCTGAGTCTAGCAAAGACATATTTGCTCCACCGTTTAGCCATTCTAAGGATCTCACTCAACAGGAAAGTTGCAGTTTTACAGATTACTTGTGTAGCTCAATCATACATCGCCAAGCGGGGCTATTAGTTGTTTTTTCCTTACATATTTATATCTTATACTAGACATAAGACTAAGATTTTCTTAGCTACTTCACCTTCTCCATCATGTTAGATTCAACTTGGAGGGAAAAAATTACTCTTAGACACCCCATTTTTCTCACGCTGCAAACGCCTAATAGTTCTAGAAGTCAGACCACGAGGCATTAAGGCCGCACTGTTACTCGTTGCACACAATCTGCACGTGCATGTTCTAATAGTTCTAGGATCTGAGAAAACTTGACTAGTAGAGTTTTGAGTCGAAAGATCCTAACACAGAAACACTATCCATTTGAGTTGGATGCTATCTCTTGTTAGATGTATATTTGTATATTGTATGTCTTCACTTGTTAGGGGATTTTTCTGTATATTTCCACCTATACATGTACTATATATTGTGACATTTGGCTTCAGAGGAATACAAGTTGTCTATTCCTAACATGGTATCGGACCTAGGTTAGCTTTTTTTCGCAACTTCGTTGCTGCAGCCGCCATCGTCTTTGTCGCCGACGGCTTGCCGTTGTCGTCGTCGCCGGTCGCCGCCACTGCTCCTCCGTCGTGGGCTGCTGCCGCTCGCCTGGTCCGTCCACCGCCCAATCGGCCGCCTCCGCTTGGCCTGGATCGAACTGCCCCTGCAACGTCCCGGTTCGATCTCTGCCTAGATCGATCTTCTCTGCCCGTGGATCGATCTCTGCCTAGATTGATCTCCTGCGCCGCCACAGCTCGCCCCTGCAACGTCCTGCGCCCGCCGCCGCCGGTCTTCCCCACCGCTCCGCCGGCCGCCGGTCTTCCCCCGCCGCCGGCCTTCCCCGTCTCCCCCGCCGGTCCTCCCCCACGGGCCTCCCGTCCTTCCGATGTGCCTCGATCGGGATCGCGTGATCCTCGGTCTGTTGCTCCGATCGGTTCTGAGATCGTGAGTTGAAAGAGAGAGAGAGAGAGAGAGAGAGAGAGAGAGAGAGAGAGAGAGAGAGAGAGAGAGAGAGAGAGAGAGAGAGAGAGAGAGAGAGAGAGAGAGAGAGAGAGAGAGAGAGATGTCTTCTGCATCGAGCTATGTTGCGATTCGTCGCTGCCCGATGATCTTCGATGGCGCGAATTATCCTGATTTCGCTGCCTTTATGCGTGTTCACATGCGCGGTCTCCGTCTTTGGGGTGTGCTCTCCGGCGAGGTCTCCTGTCCGCCGTGCCCCCTGCTCCTGTGGCTCCTCTTCCGCCGACGCCGATTGTTCTTGGTGCTAATGCTTCTCAGGAGGCCAAGGATGCTGCTCAGAGTGCCGATGATAGTGTTGTTGCTGCTTATGAGCTGAAGTTCAAACAGTACTCTGCTGATCTCGAGACCTATCGCCACGATCTGACCGCCTTCACTCAGTGGGTCGATGAGGATGCTCGTGCTGCTGCTGTTCTCACCTCTAGTGTTCTGCCCCAGTTTGCTGCTGAGTTCATGAGTCTCCCTACTGTTGCCGCTCAGTGGGCACATCTTCGTCAGCGCTATCAGCCGTCTAGGGATGCTCTTTACCTGTCCGTGGTTCGCCAGGAGCATGCTCTTCAGCAGGATGATTCCACTATTGATGAGTTCTATACTCAGAGTGCTGCTATCTGGCGTCAGCTTGATTCTCTCCGTACTGCTGTTTGTGGAACACGTCCGTGCTGCCAGATTGTGCGCTTGGATTTGGAGTTCCACCGCATCTATGAGTTTCTGTGTAGGCTCCGCCAGGATTTCGAGCCCCGTCGTGCTCAGTTGAATGCTCGTGGTCGTGTTCCACTCTCTGAGGTGTTGTCTGAGCTTCGGGTTGAGGAGACTCGTCTCCGTGGTGCTGGTCTTCTTGCGGTTCCGTCTGTGCTTGCTACTTGTGGTCCTCCTCTGCTGTCTGCTTCCTCGACTCAGCCGCGGTCCTCTGTGCCGCCGCCGATACTACCCACTCCTCCAGGTCAGGGTCGGAGTCAGCACCAGCAGTCTCAGGATCAGAGTCAGCACCAGCAGTCTCAGGGTCAGAGTCAGCACCAGCAGGCTCGTGGTCAGGGTCGTCGTGGTTCTCTTCGTCATTGCACTTACTGTAGCAGGGATGGACACACTTGGGCCACCTGTTATACACGGGATTCCAGTTTACGTCAGCAGCACCAGGCTCGTGGGCAGTCGGCTCCTTCCGGATTTTCAGTAGTTGCTCTCTCTGATCAGGACATTATTAGGATTCTTCGCGATCTGCTTGCTGCTATAGGCTCTTCTTCGACGGGCACTGCTAGTTCTGTGACTGATTCTTTAGGAACTGCGTGACCACCACCCTCTACACATTCAGGTACATCCCCGTGGTATCTGGATTCTGGAGCTTCTTTTCATATGACCTCTGAGTCTTCTCTTCTGTCCGCTATTCGTTCTCTTCCTTCTCTTGTCCGTGTTCTCACGACCGACGGTACCTCTCTTCTTGTTTCTAGTCGGGGCACCCTTTCTACTTCTTCTTTTTCTGTTCCTGATATTTCTCATGCTCCTCGTCTTAAGATGAATCTGTTCTCTGCTAGCCAGCTTACTGACTCTGTTGTCACGTCATTCTTGATGCTGATTCTCGTGTTGTCCAGGATCGTCGCACACAGGCTCTGGTTGGAGCTGGCCCTCGCAGCCGTTACTCTTCAGGACTTTGAAAGTTAGACTGGCTCTGCGTTCCTTCCGCTGCCACTTCATCTGCCAATTCTTCTCCGGTCGTCGCCTCTGCTACCAGCTCTTTTCAGCAGTGGTATCATCGTCTTGGTCACCTTTGTGACTCTCGCTTGTCGTCATTAGTTCATCGTGGTCTTTTGGGGTCTGTCTCAGGAGATGGGTCTTTACATTGTCAGGGCTGTAGGTTGGGCAAACAGATTCAGCTTCCCTATCCTACTAGCGCGCCTGTATCTCAGCGACCTTTTGATTTAGTTCATTCCGATGTTTGGGGTCCGGCTCCTTTCGCTTCAAAATGGGGCCATCGCTACTATATTTTATTCATAGATGATTTTCTCGGTACACTTGGTTGTATTTTATGCGCTCTCGCAGTGAAGTGCTGTCCATATATCAGTGTTTTGCAGCCATGGTCCATACTCAATATTCTACACCCATTCGTGTGTTTTGTGCCGATTCTGCTGGTGAGTATATCTCTCATATATTGCGAGGTGTTCTTGCTGAGCAGGGTACCCTTGCTCAGTTCTCCTGTCCCGACGCACATGCCCAGAATGGCGTTGCTGAGCGTAAGCACCACCATCTTCTTAAGACCACCCGTTCCATGATGATTGCTTCTTTCCTTCCGCCGCATTTCTGGGCTGAGTCTATCGCTACGTCGGCTTACCTCATCAATATCCAGCCCTCTGCCGCTCTGCAGGGTGGTATCCCTCTTGAGCGCCTATCTGGTCATTCTCCAGACTACTCAATGCTTCGCTTGTTTGGTTGTGTTTGCTATGTTCTACTTGCCCCTCGTGAACGCATCAAACTGACCGCTCAGTCTGTTGAGTGTGTCTTTCTTAGATACAGTGATGAACATAAGGGCTATCCCTGTTAGGACCCCGTTGGTCGTCGAATGCGTATCTCTCGCGACGTTACCTTTGATGAGACGCGCCCTTTCTATCCTCGTTCCACCACTGGTACCTACCCGGTGGAAGATATCTCTTTTCTTCTTTTTCCTGACACACCTCCTTCTACTCCTATTGTGTCTTCTTTAGGACCCACTCTCCTGGATGTCTCTTCTTTGACACCATCCTCCTCTGCTCCGTCTAGTTCCCCTAGTTCTCCTCGTTCTCCGGAGCCTTCCTCTGCTATTCCGTCTTCTTAATCGTCGTCTCATGAGTCGTCTTCCTCTGATGAGCTTTGTAACACCCTCAGAATCGACCCTATGCAAGTTTCAGCGATTCCCGCCAAACCCGCATAGAAACGATTCAAAGGTGCCCACCAGGCACTTGCGTGCGGGTGGAAAACGAAGTAATAACATTACACAACAGCCCTCGATGGGACCCACAGAACAGATATATACAACGGCGACTCAAAGAGTCAAGAATACAGATATACAATACAAAGATCCAAATCACCTTTAAAACGATATAGCGTCCGAGTACGGACAAGATGCAAATTGAGCTAAGAGCCCTGAAGAATAACCAATGGCGTCCATAACCCTGCCCAGGCCAAGCCGGAAGGGTAACCCTGCTAACGACGTCGATCTCAAAACCTGCTTAAACAAAAGGGGTGCCGACAAAGGGCAAAGTAAAAAGAGAGAGCGGTCAGTACTGAGGCCAGTACACGGCGAGGCTAGAATTCGGCGGTCCTCGCCTACATAGGTATGGTGGACTGAAGCGGCAGCGCGGCATGCACTAAACAACCTATAGAGACTCGATACAACTAGCGGCTATCAGAGAGGGGTAAGAAAGACCTATTCGGAACCAACCTGATGCTACCATCAAACAAACCCATCCTGATGTTTCCCCCTCGAGACCAGACGAGGAAGTCAACCGAGGAACTCACACAGTTGGCAGTTTTATTTATTCAGTTATCGTTGCAGCAATTACTAGTCAAGTATAGATAGTCATCCTGATAAAATAAGCAGTGGACACTTTTAGTTAACCATTCCGTTGTAGTTGCAGCACTTACTAGTCAGATACAAATAGCATGAGACATCCCAAAACCCAGCATTTGTTGGTACTTTTATTTAGCCATTCCGTTATAGTTGCAATACTTACTAGTCAGGTACAATGGTCGCAAGCGACAACCCAAACAAGCAATTGTTGGCAGTTTTATTTAGCCATTCCATTATAGTGAAGCTGATTACTAGTCATTATAAAGTCAAATTTATAGCACTACTTTAGTTATAGTTGTCTATGATCGAGATACTGTGCTCCAAGTCGTCCATAACCGCGGACACGGCTTTCAGAAAGTTTTACCCTGCAGGGGTGCACAAATAGCAACACACACTCGATCAACCTCGGAAAAACCAAATCAAAACCCAACGAGGCTTTCACGACAAAGCAATCACAGGATTCAGAAATATTTCAGGGGGCCACCCCTTGGAGTACACCCGCAACGAAGTTAGCTGACTCCGAGACGGACTCAAGGTTTGCGCCAGTGGCTGTAAACGACTGGGAACCCAAAACTGGGCTTGTCGATACCGCGAAAACACTCCGCTTACCTAAACAGTACAGTGTGCAGTACCTCGCACAATCGTAAATAAAGTAGTAAAGCATGACATAAGTACAGGATAGTAAATAAAACCTCAAACTAGTTTGTGGCCCCAAGAAATAAGAATGAATCAAGCTCTGGCTCAGGGGGGTCCCATAATTCCCCCGTATGCGGATAGCGCGAATAGTCAAGGAACAGGTATCAAGTACTCGGGGTCCTACGGGACACAAGTGGACGGTTAACAACCAAATAACATCTATTGCCCACATGTGCCTCTGCTTACCTACTTCAATTTTAGTTATTAAACAATAATTAAAGTGAACGATAATTAAAGCCATGATCATCTCCAACCTTAAACATGCGGCAACACTCCAACAACTGTGGTACTGGACGACACGCAACAGCACTTGAGCAAGCGACTACGACGTGCAAGTCCAACTATCTACCAAGCAACAGGTAATAGGATGTGTCCAAGGCAATATAAGGCTGCAAGGGATATCACGGGTACGAAAACTAGAGCAACGCAACACAGATAGCAATAGATCAACAGGAGGGAATAAATACTATAAAAGCAAGATAGGTAGAAAGGGGGAGATGCTCGCCTGAAAACATTGTCGAAGGTTCATCCGAAGGTCGGGTCGACACTCGCATCAACTCAACGGCCTTATCCGCGAAGAACCAAAACACTAGAATAAACACCGGATGCAATATTTAATAATACGGCAAAAGATCGGGCATGATGCATGTATGATGTATGACATGGAAAAAGTGCGATGCAACTAGGCCACATTAAGCGGAACCAGGGTCCCGACAATTACTTAGGTGGTTCATGTTGTTTAGGTACCCTGCATTTTAAATGTTTTTTGAACATGGCAAGATATAGGACCGGTTCGCTACACCAATTTAAATGAGGCCAATATACGACTAGATTTGCCCGCATATGGGCCCCATATTTAATTATGAGGTGAATCGACATAATGCCCCCAAACCCACAATATGTATGCAAACATGACAATTGATTTAATATGCAACAATTTGATATTACATTTATAAAATAGGGCTCGAGAAAAAGGTTCACACATTAGGGGTCGAAGATCTTGGTTCCGGGGTTCGGGGTTCGACAGGGGCTCAGGGTTCGATGGAATCGGCGAGGTTCGGATACAAGAGGAGAACTTGGTTTCCAACGGTCGATCTTGCCGCTGACGACGAACTTGAGTGGATCGGGTCCCGGGTCTTGGGAACCGTGGAGTAGATCTTGGCGTTCCGTGAAGAAGGACTTGGTTCCAGGGGTTCGGTCCCGTGAGGCAGATCTTGGGGTGTGGCGCCACATGTCCGTGATGGCGGACTCGGGGTTCCGCGGTTTATGCTCCGGTTGAAGTACATGTCGCACCATGTTGAAGGCCTAGGGGTACCGTTCGTCAACGTCGTTGGCACCCGGAAGATCTTGTCGATGCCGCGGAAGGACACACCATTAACTTGTATCTTTTTAAGTAACAGATCAGAGATCGTTGATGTAGCATGTTCATCATCCGTCATATCCACGTCCACTTCACCAACACCATCTGCACATCACCAACATCTCACCAAGACAGAGCATGGACCCGGCATGGGCACACGCGCGACCAAGAGGCAGACGTCAGCGAGCAGGAGGGTGGTCATGGCGCTGGCGACCTTGCAGGGGCGACGAGCTCGACGGGTCCGGGGCTCGCGTAGGCTCTGCTCGAGGAGGGAAACGGCCCCGCCGGTGAGGACCGACTCGCGGGGAGAGGGAGGGCCGCGTCACGGCTGCACGCAGAGGCGGCAGGCGTGCTTGACCGCGGCGACGGGGAGCTCGAGGGAGGACGCGGGAGGAGGGGGTCGCGGTGGAGGGTACCCGGGCCCCAGCGGCGGCCCGCGGAGGGGATGGGACGGCGGCAGGGCGAGGGTGGAGCTCGGGGTCGGGGACGGCGCGGCTCTGGCGGCCGCGAGCTGGAGGCGGGGCGACGGGGTAGGCGAGGACGGGCCCGACGGCCGGCCGCGAAGAGGAGAGGGGGCGCCGGAGCTCGAGGCGGAGGGGGTGCTGGCGGCGGCGAGGATGGCTGCTCGCGGGGCCGGGGTCGGAGAAGGCCGCTGAAAGAGCATTTGCTATCCCTAGTGATTTTGGTGTTTGATAACAACACACATATCGGACTAATAGTTTGCTAAGTATATCGTAGGTTCTTTAAAAAGGTTTGCATACTTTCAGAAACTGTCTGCCTGGCGCGGTACCAAAAAGCGGTAGTACCGCTTTTTGCTACCGGACCAGATAGAAGCAAATGACTAACTGTCAAAAAGTCTCTGCCGGGCCAGGTACTAAAAAGCGGTAGTACCGCATTTTAGTACCTAGCACGACAGAAGCTTTTTTACAGCTTGTCAAAAGCTTCTGCCTGCTCCGGTACTAAAATGCGGTAGTACCGCATTTTAGTACTGCTCGGGACAGAGGCTTTTTGAACGTTGCAAAAAGCTTCTGTCTACGCCGGTAGCAAAATGCGGTAGTACCGGGTTTTGCTACCGGGCGTGACAGAGTTTTTGCTTGTTGCAAAAAGCTTCTGTCTGCGCCGGTAGCAAAATGCGGTAGTACCGGGTTTTGCTACCGGGCGTGACAGAGAGTTTTTGCTTGTTGCAAAAAGCTTCTGTCTGCGCCGGTAGTAAAATGCGGTAGTACCGGGTTTTGCTACCGGGCGTGACAGAGAGTTTTTGCTCGTTGGAAAAAGCTTCTGTCTACGCCGGTAGCAAAATGCGGTAGTACCGGGTTTTGCTACCGGGCGTGACAGAGAGTTTCTTATGGATCTGTGTTGTTCAAAAAGGGTGTTCCGGTACCTATGTCCGGTAGTACCGGATTTCTCCGGTAGTACCGCTTGTATCTCCGGTACTACCGCTTCAGTAAATGCTGCAACGGTCAGATTTTGTGGAGGGGTATAAATACCCCTCCACCTACCTTTGGACAAGGTGCTCAGCTCATTAAAGTCTTGTCCACCATTGGAGTCAAGTGGAGCCACTAAATTTCTCAAGATCGCATCATCCAACCACCCAAAGGCCTTGATCTCTGGGGAATCGAAGGAGGAGTCCCCGATCTACTACTTCACCAAAAGAGATCTTCACTTCCCCCTCATTTCATTGAGGGCCCCTTTGCTCTAGTGTTTTGTTGGAAACCCTAGCTCTCGTTTTTGTTCTTACAAGCTTGTCTTTGATTGCTTTGACAGCTTGCTTGTTTTTGGGAGCCTCCGATTAAGTTGTGGATGTGTGCCCCAAACTTGTAACGGTGCCGGCTACCACCTTGAAGGTTGCCGATATAGTGGAAGGTGAATCGATCCCATTGGGGTGAGATTCATCGGAGAACAAGGGAGGCCTCTCGTGGCGTTGGTGGTTTGAAACCACCCCCTCTCCAAACGTAGACGTACTTCCCCTCAAAAGGAAGGAACTACGGGAAACAAATCCTTGTGTCTCCGCGTCCACTTTTCGGTTACCTCTATCCTTTACCGCACCTTACTTTCTTGTTACTACTTTGTGTTGTGGTAGCTCTTGCATTTTGCCATATAGGTAAATTCACCGTAGTTGCATTATCTAGAGAATTTACCTTATTGTCAAACCTTAATTTGAAAAAGAAGAAAATTTGAAGTAGCACCTATTCCCCCCCCCTCTAGGTGCCCATACTATCCTTTCAATTGGTATCAGAGCCTCGGCTCTTTATTCGGGCTTTACCGCCTAAGAGAATATGGGTAGCCAAGAAGGGGAAGGTGGTAGTGAGTCAACTCCGGTGACCATGGAAGATCTCAGAAACTTGGAAACAAGATTGAGCTCTTCCTTGGTCAACGAAGTCAAGAAGATGCTTGAGCAACTTCTTAAAGACAAAGATGGCTCATCACCCCCATCCCCTCAAGAGGAACTACCATCCGCACCTATAGGGAATACTCCGGTATCCCCCGAAGGTATGGTGGTAGGGGATAAACTAGACACTATTAATTCCTCCACACGACTTGATGGGGGGAAGGGCGAGCACCGTGATTCTTGGTACTCTCCCGATCCTCCCATCCCTCACCCTCATGTGTACAATAGAGGTGACCCACCTAAGCTAGAAGAGTCTGCTACTTTTGCTCAATGGCAATCACTAATGAGAACTCATATGCGCAGCTCTTGCATTGAACTGTGGAACATCATCGAGCATGGACTCTTTATTGGGGATCCAAACAACTTGACAAGAAGAGAGGTTGTCAATAGTCAACTCAATGCCACTGCTTTGCATATGATTCAACAAGGATTAGGAACAAAAGATTATCCACACATTGAGCACTTTAGCATTGCCAAGGAAGCTTGGGATGCTCTCACTGTGTTGTTTGTTGGAAATGAGAGTATGAGGAGAAACAGATATGATGCTCTAAGCAATGAAGCCGAAGGTTTCTACATGAAAGAAGGTGAAAATCACGAAGACATGTATCGAAGGCTCAAGACCACTGCCACCGCCTTTAGAAATGTGGGTGCTTCACATGTGGATGATGCATGGATAAAAAGGAAATATGTGAGTGCACTCATGCCTTTTGAGCCCACCGACTTGAAGAGCTTACAAGGAAGACACAACTACCATCTCATGACCTCAAACGAAGTTATGCAAGAGATGGCCGCTTTCAAGGTCGCAGCAAAGAACGCCAAAGATGCCCGTGCTCGTGCCCTCGGTATGAGCAATGTGGTCAATGTTGCTTTAAAGGCCAAAGCTGTGGACCTTGAAGATGAAGATGATAGTGATGAAAGCCTCTCCTTGGACCATCCCGATGATGTCAAGATGGCTCATAGTCAATATATGGCTTTCTATGCAAAGAACTTTTGGAAGAATCCTGCCAAGGCCAAGATGGAAATGCAACGAAGAAGCAATCCAAAAGGGAAAAGAGAGAATACCACTAGGTTGAGAACTTGCTTCAACTGTGGTGACCGCTACCACTTTGTGGCAAGTTGCCCCTATGAGAAGAGAGAAGATAATGGTGGGAAGCTTGTGTTGAAGAAGACTCTTAAGGCACCCTACAAGAAACCTTTCATCAAAAGGAACCCCATCAACAAGAAACCGGGAGAAATTGTCTTGATCACTCATGAAGAATACTCTTCCGATAATGAAGATGATGAAGAGGAGGAAGAAGAAGAAACCTCACATGGTATGGCGGCTCTAGCCACCACCTCTACTCCGACACTCTCACTCTTCGACTCTCCAAATGAGAACTCTTCCTCCAAGAACGTCACTTGCCTTATGGCAAGAGGAACGGAGGTATCCTCATCATCCCACTCTACTCAATTAGATAATGATGACATTGATGATGAAATGTCTCTTGATGTTAAAAAGGAACTAATTGCTTTTGATGAGTTTATGACTAACCTAGAAGGTAATGCTAAACTACATTTTGGGAACATCTTAGATCAACTCTCCCACACTCAAGAACTTCTAGATGTTAGATGTAAACTTGGGCATGAACATATGATTGAACTAGAGGCTTTAAGCAATGCTTTAGAAGAAGAACAAGAGACTAGATTGTCCCTTGAGTCGAAACTTGAAGGGCTTGATGTGTCCAATGACATCATTGTTAACAAACTCATTAAAGAGCGTGATCATGCTATTGCTAAATACAAAAGAGCTAAAAAGGACAAGATTGAGTTTGGTGTGGTTCATGAAAAACTTGCCGAGGACTTTAGCTTGCTTAACAAGGCCCACAAAGCCTTGGAAAGTGAACTCTTGTCTCTCACAAAGTCCCATGAAACGCTTCAAACTCAATTGGCCAATATTCCTTCACCTAGTAACTTCATTCCATCGAGTAGCACGACTATCCTTGAAGAGAATGCTAGGTTGAAGGGGGTGCTTGCAAAGACTAAATTTCCACAAGGTAACAAGTCTATTGATGATCTTTTGAGCAAGCAAAGGCGTAGTGGTGATAAAGGGGGCATTGGTTTTGTCTCCAAAGCAAAGAAGAAGAACAACAAGAAGAAGAAGGACAAGCCGGCACAAGAGACCAACAAGACCATTGTGGGAAGTAAGACCACAATTGGCAAAACTATGTCTCATGACGATTTCGCGGGAAGTGCTAACCCTCACTATGTTTT
The DNA here is from genome assembly GCA_916181665.1 of Avena sativa. NCBI lineage: Eukaryota > Viridiplantae > Streptophyta > Magnoliopsida > Poales > Poaceae > Avena > Avena sativa. The sequence goes on along the minus strand of OV702285.1, from coordinate 41,158,934 downwards.
AATGCGTGACTACTATGGTGATGTGTATGCGCAATATGTTGGTCCTTATGATGGTTATATTGCTTGGTCTATTTGGGTTCCCAAGACCCTTGTTGCTAACAAAAGAGGACCCATTGAAAAATGGGTACCTAAAAACTAGCTTGATCTTTTGTAGACCTATGCTTCCGGAGGTTCAAAATGGGTACTTGATAGTGGTTGCACTTGTCATATGACCGGAAGCTCGTCTATTGTCAAGGACTTGGTGTCAAATGAAGATCAAATCACCGTCACATATGCCGACAAGTCAAAATCTACGGTAATGGGTTTCGGCAAGGTTGTGGTGGCTCACGACATTACACTCGTGAACGTCATGCTTGTTGAAACCCTTGGATACAATTTACTTTCTGTCCGTGCTCTTGGAAAGATGGGCTTTGCCGTCTTTATTGATAATGATATTGTGGTCCTCATGTGGAGCAAGTCTCTCAAGGTCGCTTTCGTTGGGTACGTCGAAAATGACTTGTATGTGGTGGACTTTTCGGGGCAAGCCACTGCAGGTCCGATGTGCTTATACGGAAAGGCTGATGTGGGTTGGTTATGGCACCGCCGACTAGCCCATGTCAATATGAGAACTTTGCAAAGTCTCCATAAAGAGGGCCATATTGTTGGACTAAAAGAAAATGTTTCCTTTGCCAAAGATCGTGTTTGCAGGGCATGTGTTCTAGGGAAGATGCATGACGCTCCTCATAAGCCCACGAACCAAATCAAGTCTAACAAGATCTTGGAACTCCTACATGTGGACCTATTTGGTCCTCCATCTCATGCAAGTCTTGGTGGGAAGAAATATTGTTTGGTGATTGTTGACGACTTTTCAAGATACTCTTGGGTTTATTTCTTTAAGTTGAAGAGTGAAACTCAGAGGACCTTTATCGACTTCATCAACTTGGTTCAACGGCAACACAATGTTCCCGTGTTGATTATAAGAAGTGACAACGGCACCGAGTTCAAGAACTACACCTTGAATGACTTTCTTAGTGATGAGGGGATTAAGCATCAATATTCCGCCGCATACACCCCTCAACAAAATGGTGTGGCCGAAAGGAAGAACCGGACTCTCATTGAAATGGCAAGGACCATGTTGGCGGAGTTTAAATCTCCATACAACTTCTGGGCCGAAGCCGTCTCCACCGCTTGCCATGCTTCAAACCGGCTCTACCTCCGCAAGAAAATCAACAAGACTCCATATGAGATACTTACCGGTAACAAGCCCAACATATCTTATTTCCGGGTGTTCGGGTGTAAGTGTTTCTATCTCATTAAAGGTGTTCGTTTGTCTAAATTCGAATCTAAAGCTTTAGAGGGTATTTTTGTTGGCTATGGTCTCGAATCTCACACTTATAGAATCTATGACAAGCTCTCCGGAGCCGTCATAGAATCTTGTAGTGTGACCTTTGAAGAATATGATGGTCCCCAAGGGGGGCGTGTTGATGCTTGTGATGCAGATGTTGAAATACCTCAGGATGCCATAGGAAGAATGGGTGTGGGTTATATCCGCCCCATTGAGGAACCCCTTATGGCGGATCGAGAAGAACTATGCTCCACTCGAGTGGAGCCCTCATCTTCACATCCTCAACATGCTCCATCTACCGAGGAGGAATTTGACTCAAGCCAAAGACAAGATGTGGACCCTCAACATAGTGATCAATGTGTGAACTCTAGTCAAAGGGAACTTGGTCCATTTGATGGGGTGTCAAGTGGAGTCAAGTCATTTTGCCAAGGAAGATCCATCCAAGCTGTTTTGAGGGGTGCTCAAGTTGAGGCTAGAAGATCACTTGATCAAGACCAAGGCCAATCCGTGCCTCCCAATATAGAGAATGAATCCAATAATGATCAAGGTCAAGTTGATGGTCAAGACGAGGATCAAAATGATGAAGAGGGTCCTCCAAGAAACAATGAGGAGATGCACGCTCGTCGCGAAGCTAGAAAGGAAAGAATGTTGGAAATAAGAGACCACTCCCTCCAAAATGTTGTTGGAGATTTAAGGAAAGGTATTTCCACGCGAGCACAATTGAAGAGGTTCAGTGAACATCAAGCTCACATTTCCATGATTGAACCAAAGAAAGTGTGGGAAGCTCTTGAAGATTCGGATTGGTTAGAAGCTATGCACAAAGAGCTCAACAATTTTGAGAGAAACAAAGTATGGAAGTTAGTTGATAAGCCAAAGGATTGCCGCAATGTTATTGGAACAAAGTGGATATTCAAGAACAAGCAAGATGAGCATGGGATTATTGTAAGGAACAAGGCTAGATTGGTTGCACAAGATTATTCCCAAATTGAAGGCATTGATTATGGAGAGACTTATGCACCCGTGGCTCGCCTTGAGTCCATCTGTATCCTTCTTGCTTTTGCGGCACATCATAACTTTAAGTTGCAACAAATGGATGTAGAAAGTGCTTTACTTTATGGTCCTTTGAATGAATTGGTATATGTTAAGCAACCCCCGGGATTTGAGGACCCCAACCTTCCAAACCATGTCTACAAACTTGATAAGGCGCTCTATGGGCTCAAGCAAGCCCCACGCACGTGGTATGAGCACCTTAGAGAGTTATTGTTTGACCGTGGCTTTGAGGTTGGGAAAATCGATCCCACTCTTTTTACTAAGAGGGTTAATGGGGAGCTTTTTGTATGCCAAATCTATGTTGATGATATTATCTTTGGCTCATCTAACAAAGCTTTTAATGATGAATTCTCAAAGCTTATGACTAGTAGGTTCCGGATGTCCTTGATGGGGGAGTTGAAAGTATTCCTTGGCTTTGAGATCAAGCAAGTTAGAGGAGGAACATTCTTCAATCAAGCCAAGTATACTCAAGATATGCTCAAGAGATTCAAAATGCAAGATTTGAATGGAGCCCCTACCCCCATGGCAACAAAGACTCATCTAGAACAAAATCCAAATGGTAAAGATGTGGATCAAAAGGTATACCGGTCTATGATTGGTTCGTTGCTTTACCTTTGTGCATCTAGACCCGATATTGTGTTGAGTTTAGGTGTGTGTGCAAGATATCAAGCGGCTCCTAAGGAAAGCCATTTAATGGCAGTCAAGAGAATCTTTCGATATTTAGTGCATACCCCATTTTATGGTCTTTGGTACCCTCGAGGCTCAACATTCGCTCTTTGTGGATACACGGACTCAGATTGGGCGGGAGACAAGGATGATAGAAAATCAACATCCGGGGCTTGCCAATTCCTTGGTAGGTCCTTGGTATGTTGGTCTTCTAAGAAGCAAAATTGTATATCACTCTCCACCGCCGAAGCCGAGTATGTCGCTGCTGCTAGTGCTTGCACCCAATTACTATGGATGAGGCAAACTTTAAAGGAATACGGTGTCCAATGTGACAAAGTGCCTCTTTTATGTGACAATGAAAGTGCCATCAAGATTGCATACAACCCCGTGGATCACACAAGGACAAAGCATATTGAGATTCGACATCACTTTATTAGAGATCATGTTGCTAGAGGTGATATTGATCTATCCTATGTATCAACCAAAGATCAACTTGCCGATATCTTCACGAAGCCACTTGATGAAGCAAGGTTTTGCTACTTGAGGAATGAACTAAATATCGTAGATTCAAGGAGCTTGACTTGATTATCTTGCATTCTCACCTAATACTCGACCCATGTCTGGTTTAGATGTAGGCATGGACATAGGGGGAGTGCGTTCCTAATTGATTGGACTATCCCTCCCCCCATTATGCGCAAATTAAAACAAATATCATTCCTCTTAATATCATTTTGTGATATGTGAGCTCAATGATGAGTTTCGGTAATGGGCCCAAGATACATCTTCGTGGTGCCAAGCCGAGTATACTCAAACATGGTGGCCTAGGCCACCGCCCCCTCTCAATCGAGGGGATGATGTGCTTACTCGTGGTTGTCACCTAGTTGATTTGGTTCTTACTCATGTTTGTCATCCACTAGTTTTGTTGTTTCTTTTGGTCATGCACTCAAGTTTGGTTCTTCATTTGTTTTTTTGTTTTCTTCCTTGAGTGCATTGTCCCGTTTCCGCGTGTCTCTCTAAACCCAGGCCCCTCCTCACCAACAAAACCCATCTTCTCTGCACAAGAACCTTCCTGTTTCTGTTTTCATGGCCTCTGTCCTGTTGGTAACGGTACTACCGGATAACACGCGGTACTACCGCCCAACGGTACTACCGGAAGTCACTGACGGTACTACCGCCCCTGGGTATGTTTCCAGGTTCCTGCCTGAAAACTTCCCAGGAGCGGTACTACCGGCCGTTACTTGCGGTACTACCGCTCGGCGGTACTACCGTTTGAAAAGATACGGTACTACCGCTCGCGCGTGTCGGTTAAGACTGGAGACGAGGGAGCGGCACCCCTCAGTGCCTCATTCTTTCCTCGTCTCCACTCCTCACCAGCGCCACCACCAGAGCACGACGTCGCCGGAGGAAGCCCATCCGCCACTCCCTCTCCCGGATCCCCCCCGGATTCGGTCTCCCCGCGGGCTCCTCCCTCTTCCCCACCGTCATGGACACTGGTACCACCGCCCTCCTCATCTTCCTTCTTGTTTTCTCCATTGAATCTAGGTTCCTTCGATTCGTGGTTAAAACTTGCATCCTTGAGGTTGTATCGTGTGCTATTTACCCGATCTATCCCTTGGCCCGATGGGAATCGTGTTTTGACAACTAATTTGTTGCCCATACTCGGATCTTAGTCCAGATCTGCACTGTAGTCGCGGGCCGGTAGTACCGGGAATCTTTTTCCGGTACTACCGCTTGGCGGTACTACCGCTTGTGCAGGTCCGGTACTACCGCCCCTGTACTGGCAGTAATTTTTTTTTAAAAACACTCATTTCCATCATCTGTTTGCCCCAGGTTCTTGTGCCCTTACCCCTATGCTTTCTCCCTCGTTCTTTCACAGGTGCAGGGGGTTCCCAGGGATCGCGCAAGCGCTCCAAAGCTCACTGTGAGATCGAGGACTATGAGTCTGAATCTGAGACTGAGTCTGAAGAGGAGGTCATGCCCCAACCTAGTGCCCGTCTGAAACTGCCAACAACTCGTGGTCGTGGGGGAAAGGGGGTCAAGCAAAGTGCTGGTCGTGGTAAAACTCCTCCACCTCCTCCTCCCTCTGGTCCTCGCAAGAGTCAAAGTTCCGGGCCATCAGGGCCCAGGCTGTTGTGTGATATCTCTGAGTCTGAATTTCATGCTCTGCGAGTGGTCAGTCCGTATGGGGCGGCCCGCTCCTATGCTCGACAGAACAGCCTCTTCTACACGGAATTCCAGGAGCGGGTGTTCCATGAGATTCTCATGAAGGATGACAAAATCGTGATTCCTCAAAAATGGATCGAGATGAATCATTTGAGGAAGAATCTGAACTACTTTGGTGAGGCTCTTGACATGTGTACCAACTTTGGCTTGCTTCCTATTATGGAGTTCAAATGCAACTATGATCCTATGCTCATTGCTCAGTTCTATGCAACCGTTCACTTTGCCAAGAATGATGCTAGGACTCTCACTTGGATGACCGAGGGTGTTGTTAAGGAAGCATCATTGGCTGAGTTTGCGGCCATCCTCGGGTACGAAGACCGTGGCAAGGATGTTCCCGTTGGGTTTCGGTGCCATGCAAATGACAACCCCATGAAGAAAGATAGGCTTGCCCCACTGTACATCCGGGGGCGCGGCATCCCTGGTAAGATCAAAGGGCTCCTTCCTACTTATGACATCATGCTCCGCATCTATCGCGAGACTGTCGCCCCTCGTGCAGGGAATGTTGATGAGATTCATGCCTATATGGTGGACATTATGATGGCCACCTATTACCATCGTGACTCTGGCCTCCCTATGGATGTGATAGATGTTATCTGGAATGAGATGGTCTGCGCCACTTTTCAGCGGAGGGTGCCTCCTTTTGCTCCATACATCATGGCTCTCATCCTTAGCAAGTGCCCAAAAATTGCCCGTGACTTGCCTCAGCTTCGGCTTGCCACTCACCGTCACAAGAATCTGCTGATCAAGACCCATCCCAAACCCCGCAATGCGGATGGCCAGATTGTTGATGAGGATGGGAACCCAGTTGAGGACTCAGGTGATGCTGCTGATGCACCAGCTTTTGTGGTCTCTCGTCGCCAGCCAGCACAGCCATCTTGGGCTAAGAGGTTTGAGGCCAAACTAAAGAAGATATTCTGCCTCCAAGTGGACAATCAGAAACGCCTGTACGAGGCTCATGTCTATGCCAAGAAGGCATGTGCTCGTCAGAAGGAAATGATGGAAGCTCAAGGATTGACTGCTTCCAAGGGCTCTGAGAACAACATTACCCCAGAAGATCAATGGATCTCCAAGCACAGCAACTGGGAAGATGATGCCACCTCCTCCTTCCGTGCCCCTCCAACTCATGGTGCATGGGACGACGTTGATGATGATGATGAGTGATCCTCGGGGCGCTAGTATTGCTCTTGTCCCTTTTTGGCGTCTTGATGCCAAAGGGGGAGAAGTTGCACATTAGGCTTGCGAGAGATTTGCGAGGGAAAGTCACAAGCTCGTTCTTGCCTTGGATTTTATTCGCTTGTGAACTTTATTTGGTTGCCTCTTACTATGTGTGAACCTAACTATTGGTGCTATGTTTGGTGTTATGTATGTTAAGACTATGTGGTTATCTTATGGATCCATCTTGTGTGTATTATGGCTTTTCTTGTTGGATACATTCTATGTGATGATATTCCTCATTCATAATCTATTGGTCATCACATGTTTCTTAGCAAAGGTATGTCCTCTATGTGCGACTTCTATTCTAACTGTTGGGGCTTGTTTCTACATATCTAGGGGGAGCCCCATCTACATCTTGTCGTCACTAGATTTCCTTGCAAAATGTGTGTTGTCATCAAACACCAAAAAGGGGGAGATTGAAAGAGCATTTGCTATCCCTAGTGATTTTGGTGTTTGATAACAACACACATATCGGACTAATAGTTTGCTAAGTATATCGCAGGTTCTTTAAAAAGGTTTGCATACTTTCAGAAACTGTCTGCCTGTCGCGGTACCAAAAAGCGGTAGTACCGCTTTTTGCTACCGGACCAGATAGAAGCAAATGACTAACTGTCAAAAAGTCTCTGCCGGGCCAGGTACTAAAAAGCGGTAATACCGCATTTTAGTACCTAGCGCGACAGAAGCTTTTTTACAGCTTGTCAAAAGCTTCTGCCTGCTCCGGTACTAAAATGCGGTAGTACCGCATTTTAGTACTGCTCGGGACAGAGGCTTTTTGAACGTTGCAAAAAGCTTCTGTCTACGCCGGTAGCAAAATGCGGTAGTACCGGGTTTTGCTACCGGGCGTGACAGAGAGTTTTTGCTTGTTGCAAAAAGCTTCTGTCTGCGCCGGTAGCAAAATGCGGTAGTACCGGGTTTTGCTACCGGGCGTGACAGAGAGTTTTTGCTTGTTGCAAAAAGCTTCTGTCTGCGCCGGTAGTAAAATGCGGCAGTACCGGGTTTTGCTACCGGGCGTGACAGAGAGTTTTTGCTCGTTGGAAAAAGCTTCTGTCTACGCCGGTAGCAAAATGCGGTAGTACCGGGTTTTGCTACCGGGCGTGACAGAGAGTTTCTTATGGATCTGTGTTGTTCAAAAAGGGTGTTCCGGTACCTATGTCCGGTAGTACCGGATTTCTCCGGTAGTACCGCTTGTATCTCCGGTACTACCGCTTCAGTAAATGCTGCAACGGTCAGATTTTGTGGAGGGGTATAAATACCCCTCCACCTACCTTTGGACAAGGTGCTCAGCTCATTAAAGTCTTGTCCACCATTGGAGTCAAGTGGAGCCACTCAATTTCTCAAGATCGCATCATCCAACCACCCAAAGGCCTTGATCTCTGGGGAATCGAAGGAGGAGTCCCCGATCTACTACTTCACCAAAAGAGATCTTCACTTCCCCCTCATTTCATTGAGGGCCCCTTTGCTCTAGTGTTTTGTTGGAAACCCTAGCTCTCGTTTTTGTTCTTACAAGCTTGTCTTTGATTGCTTTGACAGCTTGCTTGTTTTTGGGAGCCTCCGATTAAGTTGTGGATGTGTGCCCCAAACTTGTAACGGTGCCGGCTACCACCTTGAAGGTTGCCGATATAGTGGAAGGTGAATCGATCCCATTGGGGTGAGATTCATCGGAGAACAAGGGAGGCCTCTCGTGGCGTTGGTGGTTTGAAACCACCCCCTCTCCAAACGTAGACGTACTTCCCCTCAAAAGGAAGGAACTACGGGAAACAAATCCTTATGTCTCCGCGTCCACTTTTCGGTTACCTCTATCCTTTACCGCACCTTACTTTCTTGTTACTACTTTGTGTTGTGGTAGCTCTTGCATTTTGCCATATAGGTAAATTCACCGTAGTTGCATTATCTAGAGAATTTACCTTATTGTCAAACCTTAATTTGAAAAAGAAGAAAATTTGAAGTAGCACCTATTCCCCCCCCTCTAGGTGCCCATACGATCCTTTCAGCCGCGGTGGCGGCGGGACGCGAGAGGGGAGCGGGAGGAGGGTCACGGCGGCGACCGGCGGGCGGTGAACGGGGCGGGAAGGGAGGCCGGCTCGGGGAGGAGCCACGCGGGCGAGGTGGGAGGCAGGCGCCGGAGGGAGGAAGAAGGGCGGGGTCAGGGGAGCGGTCGCGCGGGGCACCGAGGGAGAGGGGCGGCGGCCGGAAAGGAGCAGAGGAGAGGAGGTTGCGGGGGGAGACGAGGTGGGGAGAGGAGCGTCGGGGAGGCGTGCGTGGCGTGAGAGCGGGGTGGGGCCCAGAGAGAGGTGGGGCCCGCGCGGTTGGTGGAGACAGCCAGCAGGGTGGGGGAGGGAGTGAGGGTTTGGGCTGGGATTGATGAGGTGGCAAGGTGGGTGGGGATTGGGGTCCAGGGGGGTGAGGTGGCCTAGGGAGGTGAGGTGGAGGGCTGGGAGTGGCTGGGTAGGTTAGGATAGGGTAGAAAATGATTGGGGTAGGGTTTGGGTTAGGTAACGGGGTGGTAGGCTGCTGCTAGCTGGGCTTTTGGGCCTGGCCGGCGGCGGCCTTCCCCGATTTTATAAAACATTTAATTTTATTTAGTTTTAAATATCGTTTTGTAAAACATTTTAGACAAATAGAAGATCCGGGCGGACCGAGGGTTTTATGTTTTAGAATAGGGAGGGGTATTTATAGAAAACAAAAATATGGCTTTTAGCAAAATTGGTTTCGGCAAATTGATGCATGGTGATGTTATGATGATGCACAGAGACAAGACATGCGATTATGATGATGCAATGCACAAAACAACGCGATTTTCTAGTAGTGGTTTTGCGGGATGCCACAATTTGACACCACTAACAATGGATCTCGCCCTCGAGATCCGCCTCATGGTACCGGAAAGAAGGGCGGCGATCTGCGCCTTCTTGCTTCGTGTAGATCCTCGCGACACCACTAACAAGAGGTCGTTGTCCGTGATCGTCGAGAGAACACTCCGGGAACAACATGTCGAAGGTAGAGGTATCAACAAATAAAGCCACCTCTAGCTTCGATGGAAAGAGGGAACCGATGCATTCTCATCCACTTCAATGTACACAAGCGAATAGAGTGAGTAGTCGGCATGGGGGCCAATCCATCACGCACCCAAACTATTACTCTGCACAATCAGTAGAGAAGCGCGCAACCATTCTCGGAATCAGACTGAAGATCTCGACAATCGAGGTTCAGGAACAACGGAGTGATGCAGACTCTGCATCGGATCTGGCGTAGATGATGTCGTCGCATCGGAAAACACCGGAAGGCACGAGAGGAACAAAGAGAAGTCCACCAGACGAAGGATTCCTCGGATATCATGAAGACCAGATGTAGCAACATCTTACCAAAGGAGGAAGCGAAACCCTGAAGGTACGATGGAACCCAACCACGAGAAATCCTGGACTCGAAGAGAAAGAAGAGAGCGGATTCAAAACACGCAGAGGTAAGAGGAGAATAGCAGAGGGGTAAGGAGTAAAATCAGACCTAATCAGAACTATCCAACCGATTTTGCAAAAATAGTTTTGACACTCTACTTCGGCCGTTAGCTAGGTTATCCTACAGGCTGGACTTGTGGGGTATCGCAACTGCTGAGCTCTGATACCACTCTGTAACACCCTCAGAATCGACCCTATGCAAGTTTCAGCGATTCCCGCCAAACCCGCATAGAAACGATTCAAAGGTGCCCACCAGGCACTTGCGTGCGGGTGGAAAACGAAGTAATAACATTACACAACAGCCCTCGATGGGACCCACAGAACAGATATATACAACGACGACTCAAAGAGTCAAGAATACAGATATACAATACAAAGATCCAAATCACCTTTAAAACGATATAGCGTCCGAGTACGGACAAGATGCAAATTGAGCTAAGAGCCCTGAAGAATAACCAATGGCGTCCATAACCCTGCCCAGGCCAAGCCGGAAGGGTAACCCTGCTAACGACGTCGATCTCAAAACCTGCTTAAACAAAAGGGGTGCCGACAAAGGGCAAAGGAAAAAGAGAGAGCGGTCAGTACTGAGGCCAGTACACGGCGAGGCTAGAATTCGGCGATCCTCGCCTACATAGGTATGGTGGACTGAAGCGGCAGCGCGGCATGCACTAAACAACCTATAGAGACTCGATACAACTAGCGGCTATCAGAGAGGGGTAAGAAAGACCTATTCGGAACCAACCTGATGCTACCATCAAACAAACCCATCCTGATGTTTCCCCCTCGAGACCAGACGAGGAAGTCAACCGAGGAACTCACACAGTTGGCAGTTTTATTTATTCAGTTATCGTTGCAGCAATTACTAGTCAAGTATAGATAGTCATCCTGATAAAATAAGCAGTGGGCACTTTTAGTTAACCATTCCGTTGTAGTTGCAGCACTTACTAGTCAGATACAAATAGCATGAGACATCCCAAAACCCAGCATTTGTTGGTACTTTTATTTAGCCATTCCGTTATAGTTGCAATACTTACTAGTCAGGTACAATGGTCGCAAACGACAACCCAAACAAGCAATTGTTGGCAGTTTATTTAGCCATTCCATTATAGTGAAGCTGATTACTAGTCATTATAAAGTCAAATTTATAGCACTACTTTAGTTATAGTTGTCTATGATCGAGATACTGTGCTCCAAGTCGTCCATAACCGCGGACACGGCTTTCAGAAAGTTTTACCCTGCAGGGGTGCACAAATAGCAACACACACTCGATCAACCTCGGAAAAACCAAATCAAAACCCAACGAGGCTTTCACGACAAAGCAATCACAGGATTCAGAAATATTTCAGGGGGCCACCCCTTAGAGTACACCCGCAACGAAGTTAGCTGACTCCGAGACGGACTCAAGGTTTGCGCCAGTGGCTGTAAACGACTAGGAACCCAAAACTGGGCTTGTCGATACCGCGAAAACACTCCGCTTACCTAAACAGTACAGTGTGCAGTACCTCGCACAATCGTAAATAAAGCAGTAAAGCATGGCATAAGTACAGGATAGTAAATAAAACCTCAAACTAGTTTGTGGCCCCAAGAAATAAGAATGAATCAAGCTCTGGCTCAGGGGGGTCCCATAATTCCCCCGTATGTGGATAGCGCGAATAGTCAAGGAACAGGTATCAAGTACTCGGGGTCCTACGGGACACAAGTGGACGGTTAACAACCAAATAACATCTATTGCCCACCTGTGCCTCTGCTTACCTACTTCAATTTTAGTTATTAAACAATAATTAAAGTGAACGATAATTAAAGCCATGATCATATCTCCAACCTTAAACATGCGGCAACACTCCAACAACTGTGGTACTGGACGACGCGCAACAGCACTTGAGCAAGCGACTACGACGTGCAAGTCCAACTATCTACCAAGCAACAGGTAATAGGATATGTCCAAGGCAATATAAGGCTGCAAGGGATATCACGGGTACGAAAACTAGAGCAACGCAACACAGATAGCAATAGATCAACAGGAGGGAATAAATACTATAAAAGCAAGATAGGTAGAAAGGGGGAGATGCTCGCCTGAAAACATTGTTGAAGGTTCATCCGAAGGTCGGGTCGACACTCACATCAACTCAACGGCCTTATCCGCGAAGAACCAAAACACTAGAATAAACACCGGATGCAATATTTAATACTACGGCAAAAGATCGGGCATGATGCATGTATGATGTATGACATGGCAAAAGTGCGATGCAACTAGGCCACATTAAGCGGAACCAGGGTCCCGATAATTACTTAGGTGGTTCATGTTGTTTAGGTACCCTGCATTTTAAATGTTGTTTGAACATGGCAAGATATAGGACCGGTTCGCTACACCAATTTAAATGAGGCCAATATACGACTAGATTTGCCCGCATATGGGCCCCATATTTAATTATGAGGTGAATCGGCATAATGCCCCCAAACCCACAATATGTATGCAAACATGACAATTGATTTAATATGCAACAATTTGATATTACATTTATAAAATAGGGCTCGAGAAAAAGGTTCACACATTAGGGGTCGAAGATCTTGGTTCCGGGGTTCGGGGTTCGACAGGGGCTCAGGGTTCGATGGAATCGGCGAGGTTCGAATACAAGAGGAGAACTTGGTTTCCAACGGTCGATCTTGCCGCTGACGACGAACTTGAGTGGATCGGGTCCCGGGTCTTGGGAACCGTGGAGTAGATCTTGGCGTTCCGTGAAGAAGGACTTGGTTCCGGGGGTTCGGTCCCGTGAGGCAGATCTTGGGGTGTGGCGCCACATGTCCGTGATGGCGGACTCGGGGTTCCGCGGTTTATGCTCCGGTTGAAGTACATGTCGCACCATGTTGAAGGCCTAGGGGTACCGTTCGTCGGCGCCGTTGGCACCCGGAAGATCTTGTCGATGCCGCGGAAGGACACACCATTAACTTGTATCTTTTTAAGTAACAGATCAGAGATCGTTGATGTAGCATGTTCATCATCCGTCATATCCACGTCCACTTCACCAACACCATCTGCACATCACCAACATCTCACCAAGACAGAGCATGGACCCGGCATGGGCACACGCGCGACCAAGAGGCAGACGTCAGCGAGCAGGAGGGTGGTCATGGCGCTGACGACCTTGCAGGGGCGACGAGCTCGACGGGTCCGGGGCTCGCGTAGGCTCTGCTCGAGGAGGGAAACGGCCCCGCCGGTGAGGACCGACTCGCGGGGAGAGGGAGGGCCGCGTCACGGCTGCACGCAGAGGCGGCAGGCGCGCTTGACCGCGGCGGCGGGGAGCTCGAGGGAGGACGCGGGAGGAGGGGGTCGCGGTGGAGGGTACCCAGGCCCCAGCGGCGGCCCGCGGAGGGGATGGGACGGCGGCAGGGCGCGGGTGGAGCTCGGGGTCGGGGACGGCGCGGCTCTGGCGGCCGCGAGCTGGAGGCGGGGCGACGGGGTAGGCGAGGACGGGCCCGACGGCCGGCCGCGAAGAGGAGAGGGGGCGCCGGAGCTCGAGGCGGAGGGGGCGCTGGCGGCGGCGAGGATGGCTGCTCGCGGGGCCGGGGTCGGAGAAGGCCGCGGTGGCGGCGGGACGCGAGAGGGGAGTGGGAGGAGGGTCGCGGCGGCGACCGGCGGGCGGTGACCGGGACGGGAAGGGAGGCCGGCTCAGGGAGGAGCCACGCGGGCGAGGTGGGAGGCAGGCGCCGGAGGGAGGAAGAAGGGCGGGGTCGGGGGAGCGGTCGCGCGTGGCACCGAGGGAGAGGGGCGGCGGCCGGGAAGGAGCATGGGAGACGAGGTGGGGAGAGGAGCGTCGGGGAGGCGTGCGTGGCGTGAGAGCGGGGTGGGGCCCAGAAAGAGGTGGGGCCCGCGAGGTTGGTGGAGACAGCCAGCAGGGTGGGGGAGGGAGTGAGGGTTTGGGCTGGGATTGATGAGGTGGCAAGGTGGGTGGGGATTGGGGTCCAGGGGGGTGAGGTGGCCTAGGGAGGTGAGGTGGAGGGCTGGGAGTGGCTGGGTAGGTTAGGATAGGGTAGAAAATGATTGGGGTAGGGTTTGGGTTAGGTAACGGGGTGGTAGGCTGCTGCTAGCTGGGCTTTTGGGCCTGGCCGGCGGCGGCCTTCCCCGATTTTATAAAACATTTAATTTTATTTAGTTTTAAATATCGTTTTGTAAAACACTTTAGACAAATAGAAGATCCGGGCGGACCGAGGGTTTTATGTTTTAGAATAGGGAGGGGTATTTATAGAAAACAAAAATATGGCTTTTAGCAAAATTGGTTTCGGCAAATTGATGCATGGTGATGTTATGATGATGCACAGAGACAAGACATGCGATTATGATGATGCAATGCACAAAACAACGCGATTTTCTAGTAGTGGTTTTGCGGGATGCCACAAGCTTCCCTCTACTCGTCCTGTTCGTCAGTGTCGTGCCCCCAACCGTTACTCTCCTAGTCAGTATGGTATTTCCGTTGCCTCCGAGCCGACTTCTTATCGGGATGCTGAGCATCATCCTGAATGGCAGATGGCCATGGCTGAGGAGATTGTTGCGCTTGAGTGCACTGGCACCTGGGATCTTGTTTCTCCCCCTCCGTGTCTATATTTTCATGTTTGAGTTGCAGGACATTACTAAAATGGAGGAAGAAACCTGGGTGGTCTTTTGGATACAATTCGGTCTTAGGCTAGGGCTTGGGCTGCTGCTGGAGCGATTGGCCTACGTGCCTTGATCCCCGCGGCCCGTAGATCTAGTGGGTTGAGTTGTATGGGGTGTTGGCTCTCAGTGAGCCTTTGTATATGTTGTACAATATTCTCTTTTCTATCAATGAATTGAAACTCAAGGCTTTTGTGTTTTCGCGAAAAAAGACCAAGTCTGAGCTCATTGCCAAGCATAAGAGTCTCATCGAGGGGTGGTAGAAAGAGCTAAAGGACCAGCTGCGCAAGCACAATACCGAGCTCGAAAGAGTGTGATTCTGCCATGTACATTACCTACTTAGTCCACAATGACCATGAACCCTAGGTGGCCGAATGTTCCAAGTTCCTGTGAAAATTGTGTATGTCAAGAGACAAGCCTCAGCAAGTCAACTGATGTTTAGGATCTAATCTTTCAATTGTTCTTTCGGTGTCTTGTTTTAAATTAGAGCGAAAAAATTTATCATGTACCGACAAACATGCCGTGTGTGCGCGCGTCTGAGTGGAGTGTTAAAAAAGACAAGATGCAGTAGCTGCCCATCGTTGATGCAGTAGCATCTTACATGATCTTCACTTGGTTGTGGAACATGTTAGATTTTTGTGTGAATACCAAATGTGTCTATTTGGAGATCTGGGCACATTTGTCGTGCTAGAACATGTGTTTGACAGTATAACAAAGTTTACATACTGAATGACCGTAGAAGAAATTTTACATATTGAATGACTGCAATTTTTATGTCATCACAGATATCTAACATGTACTTGTCGAAGATGTGAATGTAGTAAGATTATCGCAATCCATGGTGCCCAACCCAAACCTAACCTTTTTCCCGGGTAAAAGGGATATATTAAGAGCGGGGGGGGGGGGGGGGGGGGGGGGTATGTACAGAGAGGGCAGTGACTAACCTTGTTATGTGACCGTAGCAAACCACAGGTGAGTCATGGGTGGATCTGCAGCGAGGGCAGCCCGTGCTGCAGGCCCTAGGCTTAGGGTCAAAACTGCACTAGAATTTTTTTTTAAACTGATAAAATTTGTGTAGAAAAAGTAGTTCAATGCTTAAACACAAATGCCAGCCTGGGGCTTGGCTCATTTTGGGTCCGCCCCTGAGGTGAGCAGTACATTAATTAACTGGATAAATCTACCAATATTGCAAAACCCGGACTACAACATTAATTGATCAAGCCAATACACCTCAGCCAGTTACGTCTTCTCTTATTTGGTTCTGATAATTTGTATCCCGAAGAGTCGTCACGGCTACACTCTCCCTCCCCTCATCCCCACACTCCTATATACTGGCAACCGCAGATGAGAAGAGCATCTGCAGAAACATGGCGGCCGTGTATGTAGGAGATTCCGGACAGACGGTTACAAGACTATTTCGGACTAAAATTTCAATCATAAAAATGGGACAATGCTATCGGACGACCGTTTTAGAATTGTTGAATCCTGGCGGATCGGACAGTAATGCCGCGTCACGCGAGATATCACATGGGAACTACCGGTTAAACTAGATAATTTTACATGCATGCGAATAAAACCAAGAAAAGTATCCGGCGACCGTTTTAAGAATTATATAACTTGGTGGACATTCTGATAGCCTGCACGAGTGTCCCGCCTGCATGTTCTGGCCAAATAACATGATATTTTTTGCCACAAAAGTTACTCATCCGTGACATTAGAGTTATCCAGGCTCTAGCATGTAAGTTACCTACCCTATAATATGTAAGATATCAACCACTACAAAAATTTATCTATAGATAGAATATAAAATTTATATGCTGGGTAACATATGTTTTAGGATTGATAACTTATATACTATGACATGAATAAGTCACGTGTTAGGGGTGAGTAACACGACTTTTTTAATCCTAAAAGTTATCCATCAGTAACACGAGAGTTATCTAGGTTTTAGCATGTAAGTTATCCATCCAAATAATATCCATCCAAATAACATGTAAGCTATCCATCACTATAAAAATTTAAAGTTAGCGTCTTGGCTTCGTCGTCCGTCTTTGCTACCATGATGTACGAGCAAATCAATCTCGAAAGGCCGCCGCATGAAAATCAAGCATAATTTTGTAAAACAAACTAAATATAAGTTTATTTTGTATAAGATATAATAAATGTGTCTTATATCGCATTCACCCATGACCCTAAGTCGTAGTGAATAAACGTAACGTGCAACCAGTAGTCTAACGACTTGGATTCATCATCGCTAGTCGTTGCTATCGCGGTGTATGAGTGACGAAGCTTTAAAGTGTGTTAGGGTACTGAGACTTACACATCCATAATCGACGAAGTCTCGATATCCTTACACCTAGGCTATCGTGTTCCAATTAAACTTGCTCAACGTGTATGCGAGAACCCCTATATCCAACACGTTTATATGGTGAATAACTTATGTGTTATTATGTCATGGATAACTCACGTGTTAGGGATAGATAACTTTTTGGTCCGATTTTTTTCATCAAAACATATCAACATGAGATCTAGTTTCGAAGATCTCGTCGCGGTAAGGCCAACGGTGAAAACGGATCCTAAATCGGGTAAACGGTTTGATCTACAAGATATTTTGAATCTTCGCTTTGTTTGTAATTTAGCGTGTTCACACTTCACGTACGGAGCTACGCAAACGATAGATGAGTCCGCCAGAATTTAACATCCACCGACCGGTCTCAACCTAGATTTACCGCAAAAATAATGCATATATAATCACCTACTCAATGTGGAAAGTATACGCACAAATGGGAGTACAACACTTTGCATGGCGGAAGCAGAGCTTTTCCCCCTCGCACGAAACGAGAGGCAAATTTCCCCTTAAGAGTCCCCTTCTCCTCCCCGGGCCCCTCTCATGCCTCCCTCGCCGGATTAGCCGGTGAGTGGCGGCGAGAGGATGGCGCCGGCGTAGATGTAGGTCCTTGTAGAGGTCGTAGGTGTAGGGTTTGGAGTTATGCCGTGTTTGGGCGATGTGCCCGAGGGAGGAAGTCTCCAGATTTCTTCGGCTGGATCTAGATATTTCTCCTCCCCCTGTTCCTCGCGGTGGTGCTCCGGCGGTCGGATGTGGATGCTGTGATGGACGTGGGAGAGGTCCTCTATGTCAATAAAGCCGCTTTGTTCCATCGGTGTGGAGGCAGTAATGGTACGGTGGCGCTCCTGGCCGGCCGAGGTGGCGAGGAGGAGCGGAGCGGTGCCAGGAAGGCGGTGGATGTGCTCCCTATGGCCGGCCGTGGCGGCGAGGGTAGGTCTGGCGTCCAAGGCCCTTTTGTTCTTCCTCCTCACCGATGGATTGTGATCTCTCCTGCTGGGAAGATCGTCGTCCTGGAGAAGTGGTGCTGGTGGATGGCGGGCGATCTATCTGCTTGGAGTCATCGAGGTGGTGGCCTCCAGTGGACGGCGAGCCTTCATCAACTTTCTTCTGCTTCTCCTCAAGCTGCTCCCTCTGAGGCAAAATCGCAGTGGCTCAACTATGGAGCTGTTGCCTGCTATGGTCGAAGGGCAACCATTTTGCGCCGTGTCTGCGCAATCTCCAACCTCCAAGACGGAGGCCCTGTGTGGAGCTTCTCGTTGGGTTTCCCTCCTAGGTGTTGCCAAGTGGTTCGTCCCCGGCGGCGCCATGGAGTCCGACGGAAGGAGCTCATCGTCGGTTGCGGTGGAGAAGAAACCCGGGGACCCGATTGCTTTTTACTTCTAGTTTCAGGGGTTTCTTTGCAATGTTGCAAGTACTGCTTTTACCTTGCGCCTTCTCTAGGTGCTTTACTGTAAAATGTACCACCGCTTGGATAAATGAGCAGCTTCTGGGGTCTTCGACCCCTTTACCGTTAAAAAAAAACACTTTGCATGGCGACTTGCAACAAATTCCCTACCTACTTGGTGTAACAAAACAGAGAAGGAACTTGGAATTTTCTGATCCGTACCCTATTTGTAGAGTTGAATTTGAGGATAATTTCCATCCCTTCATTCGGTGTACTCTTGCTAAGGAGCTCTGGGCTACTATGGCTGAGGTTTGGGAACTTTCTGATATTGCAACTATTGAGAATACATGCATTGAGTGGCTTCTCAATTTGCTCATAAAAATTCCAAGGAGCTCTTCTAATATGGTTTTGATGACATTATGTAGCATGGGCGGATCCAACATGTAAGCTATGGGGGCAACTGCCCCTACTCAATTTTCATTATATTTGTATTATGCTAAGCTAATGACTGATTTTCTCCCACTTACTAAAGACATTTGCTCCACTTAGAGCATTCTTGCCCCCTCTAAAATTTTATCCTGGTCCGTCCCTGCCATGGAGGGCTTGGCACGTTCGGAATGAGGTGGTCCATGATAAGAATCCACCCCCAGTTGATGTTTCTAAGAGGTTCCTAGTAAGCTATCTTGATTCCCTGATTCAAATCAAATTTCATCCTAGACAATATATATTTAAAGGTAAATTCGTTTTACATACTAATGAGAAGGCAATTCCTACTCACATTAGTCGCCAACATGCCCCAAACCTGAAGTGGATTCTGCCCCTGATTGGCTGGTGTAAGATCAATGTTGATGGATCCTTTGGGAATAAAGGAGATGCTGGTTGTGGTGCTGTTGATAGAGATCATGAGGAGCAGTTCTACTCTCCTGTCGTCAGTTATTCTCTTGCCACGATGCTTTGGAAGCTGAGTTGTGTGCAGGTTTGGAAGGTCTATCCCTTGCCTTACACTCGTGTACTCAACCACTAATAATTGAATCGAATTGTTTGGCATTAGTCAATCTACTAAGGAGGGAGGAGCTGGATAAGTCAGTTAACTCGAGTACTATATGTTAGGATAGATACATATACGTGTAGAGATAAATTAGAACTTTACATCAACTTGTACTCCAAGTCTCCACCTATCCTGTGTCTATATATATTCCCCGTAAGGGTCAAATCAATAGAACAACAAATATTAGGGTTTTATTATTTTCTACATGGTATCAGATCGGTTAGCCTCACAGTGTCGATTCTAGATTCCTCTCCACTTCCGCAACATCGCGCCGCTCCCGGAGAAATCAATCTCCTCTCCCCAGGGGCGTGGCACCCGATCAAGATCAAAGATCTGATCAGTTCAATAGATTAGATTAGATCAAATTTCGAGTTTTTCAATTCCATAGATTAGATCAAGTAGACAAATAAATCTCTAAACCTACACCCTTATATTATGGTGCAAATCGTTGGAGAAAATCTGGTACGGTAGGTTGCGCACCTCCGGCCGGAAGCAGCACGCAAGCACATGGACAACGCACGCAGATCAAGTCCCAAAGCAAGGAGCTCCACGTCAAAATCAATCCACATGCAACGCATACGTGATTTTCCAAGAGGCCACGGTGGGTTTTACTGCTACTTACTTGGCTCACGCCATCGACGACTACACCACGCACTGGCACAACCGTCTACATCGATATTCAGATCTACACTGCTTCAAGGCGTGACTATACCGACATCAAAATTTGCACTGCTTTGAGATGCGACTACAACGACACCAAGATCTGCATTTCTCCGAGAGGCGTCTACACTGACACCAAGGTCTGCATTGCTCCGAGACGCGACTACACCGACACCAAGATCCGCACTGCATCGAGCTAGATTACAACGACCCAAACAACTACATCAACAACAACTGTACGACATCATAAAACTAGGAGCAAGGCTTCGACACGACCGCCGACACAAGGGAGACCTTCGAGTGACGATCATCGCCGACATGCCTACTGCTTTATCGCCTACACATCATTGCCAAGGTCTACATCAACATGATCTTCATCCACATCTTCGTTAACACCTCGTCGCTGCCGCCGCTACATCCGTCCAGATGTTGAACATACAACTACGACCGCCCTCTGACAGTACAACTGCAAGACACGACGACGGCATCGCCGCGTCCACAACCCCGACACCTGCATCAACAAACCGACATCACAATTGTGACACCCCTACGACCGCACATATGGTTCTGGCAAAACCTTGTGTGTTTGGTGGGTTCCTTCGGTCCTAGCAAAACCGGTGGTCTCACTTATGACCGCGTCCAAGAGACGCCCTCGACGGCACCTCTATAAGGTGCAAAACGTCCACAACTGCAGCTCCGTCAACAACAACAAAAAACGTGCAATTTTATGCGCCTCCGGCACTGGCGGCCACACCACTACGAAGACTACGACATCGAACCTACCCACCTTGACCACGACTACATCACGATCGGCTACCTTGACATCGACATCAACAACAATATCTACAACTACACATCGGCAACTACTCCGGTCAATAGTGTCCGCGTCATCACCTGCGTCCACGACTCCCGATGTGACTGTGCGAGGGAAGAGATGCACCAGAAGGGGATACAGTCATCGCCCCTAGGTGTTGGCCATGATCATCAGAGACATAGCTGATGATGACAAAGATGAGAAGACGACGGACTTCAAATCCAGTCGCAGTCGTCCGCTTCACTCCCGCTACGACTAAGGAGGATGTTAGGATACATACATATACATGTAGAGATAAACTAGGACTTTACATCAACTTGTACTCCAAGTCTCCACCTACCCCGTATACGTTTATATATATTCTCCGTAAGGGTCAAATCAATACAACAATAAACATTAGGATTTTATTATTTTCTACACTATAGAGGAGATTAAAGCCTTGCTTAAGGTTAGACAAACTTGTGTTGCTCATATTAGTAGGGCTCAGAATTCTGGTGGTCATTTTATGGCTAACTATGCTAGGACTAGCAAGCGAACCGCTGTGTGGCTCTCCTCTGGGCCGGAGGGTCTAGAAGACCTGTGCAATACCCCCTCTAATATGATATCTTGAGTAATGCAAGTAATTCCGCAAAAAGGGAAAACATACTCATAAACCGAATGTAAACGCATGGAATCTCGAGAAGTGTATGTACACCAACATGGCCGGAAGTATGTGTATACTGGTGCGGCAAGTCCACCTCAAGCAAAAAAAGCATTCATCAAAAGTTATCAACATGGGATATAGTTAGTAAGATCTCGACGCGAGGAACACAAGGGTGAAAATGGTTCGTAACCGCAACACATGTCAGTAATTTTTTTAAACGTTTACCGACTTTTTTTAGCCCGAACCTTGTAATAATCGGTTGTGTGCACCATGAGGCACAGAAAATGTGTATAAGGCATCTATCATGGGACTACAACCAAACATAGCTCAGTACTAGGCGGATAGGCGAGCTTCGCCTTGCCGTCTATATTGCATTATCACATGACTTGACTGTTGCGGTACACCCAATGGTGCTTTAAATTTTAACATAGCATGTGCTAACGCATCGGTTGCTTTTAGTGTTATTGTCCATGATGGCATTCTATACATTCCCTAGCACAACGGCAGATCCACAATGTACACCCAAAATGTTGTGCAAGAAAATTCATGTATAATGTATGGTGGATAATGTATTACTCGTAGTATCTCCTAGGCTGTATACATCATATTTTCTTAACCAAATCGAGCTCAAATCTTGAAATGGCAAATAGTAGGGCCTGATAAAGACCCCAATTTCAGTTTTACACCTTTATGTTTTGTTTTGGTTGAAATTTGTACACTCAAAATTAAATTACTGGACCATCCTTGTCTAGCAGCCGAGTTCTCACCTTAGGGCGTTTCGGACAGCCGACCTAAGGATGAAATACAATTGCCGAGCTAGCTACAATTAATAGTTTTTT
The DNA here is from genome assembly GCA_916181665.1 of Avena sativa. Lineage (NCBI taxonomy): Eukaryota > Viridiplantae > Streptophyta > Magnoliopsida > Poales > Poaceae > Avena > Avena sativa. Next base: position 41,136,624 of record OV702285.1, on the reverse strand, counting down.
TTGGGTAAAGCTATAGTTAATAGTTGACACGGTAATCAACAAAGTTAAAACATTCTTACATGCTCCAGTTCAGAGCTCTTATAAATATACTCCCTCTGATTCCTTAATATAAGGTGTATAGTTTTCTTGCACGAATATTAGCGCAAGGTTGGGATGGAAAATTCCATTGCTTTTGGACATGAATACCCCACGTGATTGACGTGATATAGAGAGAAAAATAGGAAATCTAGGTATCATCTCTCTCCTGATCGGATTAATTGCCTCCTAAATAAGACGAACAAATTTCAGAATTCTCTATACACCTTATATTCTGGATTTTTTCATAAAAAACTATACACCTTATATTAAGGAACGGAGGGAGTAGCATTTTTCGAATTTGTTTCTCTAAACTATTCCTTCTTTCCTGAGCCAGGCTTAAAAAGTAAAGATAAATTGAATGGGTTTCCTTTGCTCCAAACTAAATAATACTCAAACATTCTGTGATATAGTTTGGAAGTTTTGTAGACGGAGTTTGCCTTTGGTGTATTGTTATGTATTATACTTTTAGGTAATATGTGGTCGGCAAGCATCCCTTTAGAGCAAATTTAGAAGATCCAGTAAATCCGTAGGACCCTTAAAATAACAGCTCTTACAGTTTTTGGCCAAAAAACAATGTCTAGCAGATCCCGATCCTCAACTTTTTTCCCGGGTGGTGGAAAAACTCACGAGCGGACCCCTACATATGCAGGCTGGGCGGGAGAACCGAGTGTGTCCTGTACTTTTTTCTCGGGATCACACAAAGACTCATTTGCACGGTTCATCAGGACCGGTGGACCACGTTGTTCTTTCTTCTGATCTTCCTAATGTTGGTTGTGCCTAACATGTCTCTAGCTAAACTCTTCTAGGCCTATATAATTGCAGAACTACAGATGGTAATTAATGTTAGCCTTTGGAATATTAGAAAATACATGATATATATGTAGCAGTGTCTATTTCTCACCCACTCCTTGTCTTTCATGTGTGGTCACATGAACTTTCATAGGACACATCTATTATAGTGATTACATAAGCATATCATGTATCCCTTTTGAATAAACAGTGAGACCTAGGTAAGCAATTATACTGGGTGACATCATTTTCTGAGATAACGTAGAGCCTGTAAGTTCCACCGAAACAAATAGTGATTAGCTTGGTGTATAAAAGACCAGCTCTAAAAGATGGCCCCACTGAGCACACTTATAGAAAAATGTCAAGGCATAAATCATGGAAAATCCTGATATTGTAAAAGGTTGTAACATAGCCAAACGTTCAATATTCATATTTAGGCCTATATATTACCATGTGAAGGGTGAGTGGCAGAACAGAGGTATAAATGTTTTGGAGCCACCAATTTTTTCTCAAGTAGCGTAAATCAATGGTGCTAATTAAGAAACTGGTAGATGGATGAGGCAACAAGCTTTATTTCCATTCCAAAATATCCCATGACAACTATTTAGTACTTATTTTCATGTATTTTTTATCTAGGATATTTAGTTTTCTTGTTATGTTTTCTATGGTTGAAATGTGAAACCGGATATGAAGAAAGTAGGGAGAATAGAATCAAACATGTAACTCAAATTAAGAACTAAGACATCAATAGTTTCTCCTTAATGTTTAAACCTTTCCTAAAAATTAGATTTGTAAGGTTTAAAATGATGAGAAAAACTTCCACTCTGCCTATATTGGTCCTAGGCACAAAGCTTCGGTTTCACACATGATCATCCATATTGTAGGTATCATGCCTCCTAATAATTTCGAAAGGAACATGTTGTGTTCACAATTATGTAGTGGATTAGCATAATTGTAGTTCTGTATGCGCAACACAGAGGCACCGAGCAAAGTAAGGAGAAACTGACATGGTATCCTTTTATCAATTTTTTGTATCCACGTGTTCTAATAGCTAGTCTATGGTAAGTCTTTGGTCCCTGGGCTGTCTTTTTGGTAAGTAGGAAAAAGGATCAGAATAAAAGAATACAATGCAAGCTTCCTTGTGATTCAGGTCTCAAGCATTCTACCAAACTAAAATCTTCATTAAGTGGAGCAAAACGAAACCATAAGCATGACTATAGCTAAAAAAATCCTTACCGGTCTTCTCATCGTATCTAGATCTCCGTATTGTCGGGAGATAGGTTGAATACAACGCCTCTTACATAGCCTGCTCTAGTGAAGACAGTAGGACACCTGTAATCATATAGAGGCTGCTAGCAAAAATTTACCATTGATAACTGATAAGCATCACCTTAATTCCTTGTACATGTACGATGAAAATGCGACATCCACCTGTGTGTTGCAGCGATTCCTCCAGAAACGGCAAGACCAGCAGCTCGCTGATTGCCAAAAAGTACATTTGAACAACAGGAAAAATATCTCATCATCATGCAACTCACAATTCGCAAGTATAAAAACTGCATTACAGCATGTTAAGCATGTTAATTACAGTGATATATATGTGAGACTTGTGTAGCATGTACGCAGAAAGGGCTCCTTGAGAACTTAAAACAACAAAATAGAGTAAGCTTTCTATATCAGACGGATAATCAAGCAATAATCTTTGTATTTCTGAAAAGCATATTTATATTTATATAAGGGATAAAACTATTAGCTTAATTGAATGATAGTACACATTTGGTTAATTAAGCACAAGAATTTTCCGGCTAAAGCTAGATGTCAATATGAAGTGTTGTACCGAAGGCAAATAGGTCTAGAGTTGACCACAAATTATCATATTTTCTCCATATCTATGAATCCTTTTAGAACCATTTTTTATTCTACATGGAAGTTACTCTCTTTACTCTGATTGATATGGAGTGTTGGCCCGACGTAGGATCATTGTTGTGATGGACCAACATAAGTTTCTCCATCAATCAATTATCACAAAATCGACTAATTGCGGGATCTAGATAGTGCATGTAAAAAGAAATTAGTATACTGCGGTAGTAACATCTAAGATCACATGGAATTCATCAGCAGGAACGAACTAAATTTATTCAAAAAACACAATAGTGAAAGAAGAATCTAAAGCCATATACGTGGCTGCAGCTCGCGAAGTGTCAATTCATCAGACTAAAAAACAGATACATCGGACTAAAAAACAGATACCTAAATGATACTACATAGCCTAGGTAAGCAAAACTATGCCAGAATGAGTTGTTTGCCCTTCATGATTATTTTAGTGGTGTAGCTATGTGCACTCTCAGAAACCAGTTGGCCAATAGCAACACAGGCCCATTCATGGATCAGGATGATCAAGAACTCCTCAACCATTTGCGCTATGATTCGTATGTTCCCTTGCGGCAATTCAAAGTCTTCAACCATTTTCTCAGAGCCATATCTCGGTCTACATGGAACATGAACTCGACATTCTTAACACAACCCGAAATAATTGATTCACAAAGTTTTGAATGCTATAGTTACCACTGGGATCAGGAAATCTTTGCAATAATTCAGTGTGGTCCGTAACATGCATATCATCTTTCAGCAGGAATTCACCCTTCAATAGCAATACAACGGCAGACTGTCGCCCATCTTTGATCACACTCGAGACGCAGGCCTAATCCCACTATGGGATAGACCCATCCTTCTTGAGAAAAGATTTTTCAAGAGCTCGTCCAGCAAAAACGCCCAAAAAACCTGATAGCAGCTCCAAGCGATAGACTGTAGACAAAAGAAGGAAACACAGCCAAACAATACACAATGAGGAGGGGAAACCAGAAAGAACTAACCTCTAGCCCCTAAGCCGCACTACCGCTCCGAAACACGCCAAAGGCACCAAATAGTGAACTGGGCATGCCCGGCCACCACGGTTAGCAGCAGGAAGTAGCAGACCCCTGCCAAAACAGGAGGAGCAGGCGCACCCAAGAAGGAAATCCCTACCCCCAAAGAACAACTTACCAACCACCCAAGGAAGAGGAAAGCCACTGAGGAGGAGGGAAGCAGACATGAGAGAGAAGGCAAATTGCTCGTTCCCCTTGCGAGCTTCCTAATATTACGCCTGGGCTCTCACTTCTTCCCAATGTGAGTTTATCCTCCGTCGGTCGTTGTCTACACCAACCGGACAGGGAGCCGCCTCCTCCTATCGTCCCCACGCTTGGGTCATCGCCAGTATGGTGGCCTCTCGCCCGCTGCCATTCGCTTCCTCCTCCTTCACCTGCTCGCTGACTGCACATCGTCCCCTCCGCCGAGATGCTCCATCGATGGTCCCCGGGCTCTGGCCGTTTGGCGGCGCAAACAACTGCTCCTGGCCGGGGGTCACCTACAATGTCAAGTCCTGAGTTGTCGTCCTCACCATGACCTCTAGCTTCTTGCGCTCCCGACTTGTAAAAGGGGATCGCCGGTGAGCTGCCCCTTGGTGTTTACCCGCAAAAGCAAGATCCAAATCACGCCCCAACATGATCCAAGCGCGATGACAAATGGGTCCCATGAACCTAGGGCCACCAAACAGACGGTAGAGAAAATAAATACAGCATCGGCCGCCGCACGCCATCTATTCAGCGGACGCGGCTTGCCTTCGGCCTCCCTATATATGCGACCATCCGTGCGACCTCACCATTGGTTCGGGATCGTACGGTTGTTCCTATGTTTTCCTTTCCGCGAGAAAAGGATAACGGAAAACGGTTCCATATTGCACGCTCCTTCCCGAACTCGTTCCGTATGACATATCGATTATACACCGAAAGAAAAAGAATATAGAGAGCAAAGAGACAGTACACACGCCGCCGCCCGGTACCCACGGCTCCACCTCCTGCCGCCCCATCTACTTCCTCGTCGGCAGCACATGACAGGGAGGGGCTGTGCTTGTGGGCGGCAGCACAGTAGGGGGAGCTCGGCGGAGACCAAACCGGACCTCAACCGACGGCCATAGCGGTGGGTGGTTCTGGAATTAGATGGCGGACACGCGACCCAGGCCAGTTGCTCTGCTGCAGCGGTATGTTCTGGAGAGATTCCGTGTCCGCGATTTGGTTGGCCTATAGCTGCGGTGCACTACGGGAAAATTCGGCGTTGCCGTGCACTGGGGCTTTACCGTGTGCCAATGCACGGCAAAGATCTCTTTGCCGTGCAATCAAACAACATGACACACGGCAAAGAAGCATCGCACAGCGGCATGATACATGATACACGGCAAAGAAAAGCCTCACGGCAAAGTCCAGAAATGACACACGGCAAAGAAACTGTCCACGGCAAAGGACAAAAAAGACCCACGGCAAAGAAATCGCACGGCACACCATCTTGTGGGACCCACCGTTTCCGCGCAGTTGACGTGTTGTGGTAACGGCGGGGCTTTGCCGTGTGCCTCATCGTCAGGCACGGCAAAGTTTTGAATTCTAAATTGTTTATTTTTCGCGCGAAATATTCTCGCCATTTATTTTATTTAACACGCGAAATATTCCCGCTTGTTTTATTCAACGAGGGACGATATTTGCCATGTGCAGTGCACGGCAAAGGAGCCTTTGCCGTGCGTGGTGGACGGCAAAGGAGCCTTTGCCGTGTGTAGTGCACGGCAAAGTCCTGTTTTTTCTCATTTCTCCCTTTTTTTGCCTTCATTTTCTTTTAGCATATATTTTATCTCAAATATCATCCATATTGCATCTATAGAAACTTTAATTATGTGGTTTGGCCAACCCACTTTAATTATGTGGTTTTTTGGGATTCCGGAGCTCCAGCGGCTATCTCCCATCGAAACCCTAGTCTGCGAGGCACCCGGGGATCTACCCCTAGATTTCTTGGCACGAGGTTCCACCAATATACTTTTTTGTTTGTTAAGGTATGTTTAGGCCATAGGTATAAGAAAAACCAAGATTGGGACCTTGTGGCACATGCTAGCCACCGGTATACCCGTAGCAGGACATTTCCACCTAGAGTTTCAAGAATCCGCTAAGTGTTATCGTCTGAATGTGAAGAAGGTCACACCGGGGAGCCATGTATTCTATTTATGGGACTTCCACAATAATTTTACATGTATCCTAGGTACACATACAAGATTCCTAGGTTCATGTGCAAGTTTGGGTGGGTTCCCGGAGCTTCGAGGGTCGAAAGCACCGAAAACACTCGTCTGCGGGCCTCGAGAAGGTATACCCCCTAGCTTTCTCTGTATGAGGTTCCAACAATGTAATTTTTTGTTTGTTAAGATATGTTTAGGCCATAGATATAAGGAAAGCCAAGTTTGGGACCTTGTGGCACATTCTAGACCCTGGTATACCCACGGCGCGACATTTACACCTAGAGTTCTAGGAATCTGCTAAGTGCTATCGCATGCATGTGAACACGGTGACACCCGGGAGCTAGACATTGCATATATGGACCATAAACCACATTTTCGTACACATGGCATGGCCACAAGCAAGTTTTGGTGGGATTCCAACGCTTCGGAGGCCGTTTCCCAGCGAAACCCTAGTCTTTGAACTTCTTACCTAAGAGCTGAGCCTCGCTAAACTTGTATTGGATCTCTCAAGAAACATCATATTGTGAGTATAAAAATGATTTTTTCATAAAAATCATGAGCATTAGATCACGTAGCTGTAGTTTTTAAATTTTTTATGCCCGTTTCAAACTATCGCCAGACTTTCTCGAACGACAGGCATGAAGATTCTTAGCTAGGAGCTAAGCCTCGCTAAACTTGCATGCTATCTCTGAATTAACATCATATTGTGAGTCTAAAAATTATTTTTGCAAAAAATCATGAGCATTAGATCATGTACCTGTAGTTCAAACCGGACCCACTTCCTACCGATTCTGCGATCATTTGTATTTTTTACCAGGGGTGGACGGAAATGTTTGAGATCTTGCGTTTGGGACATTTTTCATGTAAGGTGGTCTAGTATTTTTTTTAAAAATGGGGTGGTAGCATTTGGAATTAGCCATTAGGTGGTTGCTTCACAAAATCCCTCCTTTTTTGCGCTCGGAAAATGGAAAATGGCTTTTCCGTGCAGCAAAAAGGAAAACTTTCTTCTGGAACACCATTCGCCATCTCATTATGCATATGCATGCACTATATGGAAACATTATCATAAACTATGCATTGATTCTAGCCATAGCATTTGTCATTTGACCCGAAAGTGAGGAAACCTCGAATGAGATAGGTCATTTTGGGAAGGTTTTTTGAGACATAATCAATATACCAAGTTTGGATCATTTTTGAATTTTTTAATGCCCTTTCAAACTATCGCCAAACTTTCTCGAATGACGGGCACGAAGATTCTTAGAGCATCTCCACTCGTTGGGCAAACCCAGGTCAAAACTGGACCTTTTTTTGGCTAGACGAAGCGCGTTTTTGGCCTGGGTCCGCCGAGCTTCCCACTCATGTACACAGGCCGAGTCTCAGGTTCGACGAAATTCAGTTAAACTCGGCAAAATATGGGCGAATATAGGCGGATTTTATTATGTAGGACAAGGGCACACATATTACATCGGATTAAAAACTAGGAAAAGGCCGCCGCCATGGTCGATGCCGGACGCCGCAACTACAGGCCAAGGCGGGGGTGGTTGTCGGCCTGGATGTGCTCCATGACGCCGACGAGAGTTTGCCCTGGAATGCTCCACCAGCGGCGGCGGAAAGCAACATTGTGACGCGGCGGCGGCCAGCCCGACGGTCTCGGGCGAGTTCCTCGAGGTGCCTATCGACGAAGAACTGCCTCCAGAAGACCAGGTTTCCAGGATCCTCCGCGAGATCCGGGTCTTCCATGGCGGCGATAGCCGCCTGGATCTCTCCGGCGAGGTTCTCTTCGGCCAGCACTGGCGGAACAGGAATCCCGTCGGCGCTGAGTTGCCCGCCTAAGGGGAGACGAGTGCCCACGGCCATGGCTTCTCGGCGGAGTTGAGGAGGAAGAAAGGTGCGAACGTCCGAAGTTCGCCGGAATTGGGGTGGTGTGAGAGACTGTGAAGAGAGACGGCGAGATTCTGTCTCGGATTTTGTCGCTGCGTCCGGCGTCCCCAGGACGTACCCGGGATCCTGGGTTCGACCTGGGTAGTCCATACCTAATTTGGCCTAAATCCATCCGAAAAGAGGTCCCTCGGTACGCGACTAGGCCGATTTTCGGCGTACAGACGTAATTTCGGCGTCCGAATCGACCTCCTGGGTAGACGAGTGGAGATGCTCTTAGCTTGCGGCTGAGCCTCGCTAAAATTGCATTGGATCTCTAAAGAAACATCATATTGTGAGTCTAAAAATAATTCTTTTAAAAAATTATCAGCATTAGATCGTGTATCTGTAGTTTAAACCGAACATCCCGCTTTTAGCACTCACAAAATAGAAAATAAATTTTCTATACGACCCACTTCCTACTCATATCTAAACAAATTTAATATGGGTAGGAAAGAGTAATACAAACGTTGAAAAACTAGAAATAAAAGAAAAAATAATCTTTACCGAGTGGAGCACACGGCAAAGCCATGTAAGAAACACACGATCCGTGTGCTTTGCTTTGATTGGTCCAGAGAGAGCAGCCATGGATCAGTGACGTGGCATATTCCCCTTCTCTCTTTATCTTCACGCGAGCGATGAGCGAACTAGCGCCATAGCTCTGCGAGCGTGGCCCTGCACGCGCGTGCGTCGGGCGCTGCCGCCAGCGAGCCCGGCCGCGACCTCCGGCTAGCACGACCATGGCGACGAGCGCGAGCCCCAGAGCAGCCGCTGGATTTACGCGAGAGACGGCCTCCCCAGGAGTCCTGCACGCGCATGCACCCGCGCGTTGGGCGCTGCCGCCGCCGCCGGCGAGCGCGGCCGTGACCTCCAGTGAGTGCGGCCATGGCGACCACCACCCCGCCGTCGGCTTTATCCCTGCGATACGGCCTCCCCGTGTTGGGCGCTGCCACCGGCGAGCGCGGCAACAAACTCTAGCTAGCATGACCATGGCGACCTACACCCCGCCGCTGGCCCAGACAACTGATTCAGGCGCCGCCGTCGCCTCACCTCCATGGCGCTGCCACCAGGCTTCGAAGACGCTTGCCCGAGACTACCGGCGACCGCAAAGGCTTGTCGACCATGTCGTGGAGGAGCAGAGGTGAGGACGGTGGTCGCCGGTTTTTTTCGACAGTTCGATGACTTTGCCGTGCGCCGGGGAAAAATACACGGCAAAGCTTACTTGAAAGACACACGGCAAAGGCATATCCAAAACACACGGCAAATTTGAGAGTTGGGACCCACATACAAACACACGGCAAACGCGAGACACACGGCAAAGGCCTAATGGGACCCACTGGCATGGCGCCGTCTCGCTCGCGACGGTGTTAAGTTACTTTTGTCTACCGTGCAGGACTGCTAGGCACACGGCAAAGCCTTTGTCGTGTAAGGCGCACGGCAAAGAGTCCTTTGCCGGCCTGATCTTTGCCGTGCGGTCTTTGCCGTGCACAGTGCACGGCAAAGGCTTTGCCGTGTTTTTTTTGGGCTTTGCCGTGTATCGTCTGTTACACGGCAAAGAACAAAAATCCCGTAGTGGTGGCCACCATTGATTTCTGCACGCCACCGATTACGCGTCCGCGACTCCGAGCTGCCATGCATGGTGAACTGGTGATTCCTGCAGCAGTTCATTCCTTAGACTAGTCCCAATGGGGGTATCATAGGTAGTATCATGCATGCCATGTTGGCAAAATTCTGACGTGGCATCCTAATTAATGATGAAAGAGGTTGTGTTGGTATCATAGGTAGATACCGTATCATAGCACGTAGTACTAGAAAAACTAATCTCAAATGAATCTTGTACACAATTTTGCATTGAGATTCTACAAAACAATAAATACACTAAGACTATGGTACTACTACATGATACTATGCATTGTGGAGGTGGTATCATATACTAGTATCATATGCATGATACTTCCCATTGTGACTAGTCTTAGTGCCACTACGCAATGCGTCCTGCTCGGCTCCATCATCGATGTAGACTATGTACGACGGCCTGCTCCTTGTGGCCTCGAGTTTGCCGACCTATCTCGTGCCCCTGTGTCCGTCACTTCATTCTCCGGTGAGAATTTTTTGGTCTGGCTCTGAAAAGAGTTTAATGCCAGAGATGGGAAGGGTTACTGAGACACGAGTATATTGCTGTATTTCTATTTTTTTCCCTGAGAAAGACCAGCACGTGGGACCGCAGAAGGAATAACCTTTGGATGATTTGGCCGCACTGATCGTCGCACACGGAGCAATGCACGCGCCAGAACCAGGTCCACAAAGCAGCAGCAGCGTGCGGCAGATGGCCTCAGCTGCGCTGCATGTCTCCACGCTTAAAGCATTAGATAATACTAGACAGACCCGCGAGCTTCGCCTCGCCGCCTGCAGATAAATGTCTCAACGTGTCTCAGCGATGAGAAAGGCATAAACATGATGCCAACCAGCCAGACACGTTGAGACACATGTAATTTGGGCAGAACACGCATCTATTTGGTATTTAGCTAAACAATATATTATTAGCATGATAATACATCACAAAATGAACTGATCACAAAGACAATCAACATGTACAAAGAACATCATTAGACGCAATATTCATGTGACCCTTATGTCTTGTCTCGCTTCAACAGAGCTTCGACAGATCACGCTGGAATGTCCACATGCTCAAAATTTCCAGAGCTCTCTTTCAATGGAATTTACTCTATTTCGTGCGAACAGCTCGTTAAGTACTCCCTCCATTCTAAAAAGGATGTCTCAAGTTTGTTTAAATTTGGATGTATCTATATACTAAATAGTGTCTAGATACATTCAAGTTTAGACAAACTTGAGACATCCTTTTTAGGACGGAGGGAGTACATTGGATGCAATAGCACCAGTCTCAGATCTAAGTGAGACCACACGTGACTATGTCAGCTATGAGGCGATGAAAATGGTCACAAATGACTTGCATGTAGCTAGAGAAATTATTCTATCTTGTAGGTTTCTCCATATCCCCAGCATCAGCGATGCACATGCACATACCTTGTTGTACCACTTATAGCCATGAACAGATTTTTGACACTTGCTCAAGGGTTTACTGAAATAGGTATATGACATGAGTTCATGTGACCGGAGAAAGCAGATACAATATAAAATGCTCACAAGAAATACACTGAGTGGTGGTGGCATACCTGATCCTGGAACCAACAAAATATTTAGTGTATATGTGTCCCTGTTTTAAGTCCAATACAAGCAGACTTCTTTGGAAGGCTAGAGAAAAAGGTAAATCGAGTGAAGTATACCATACCGAGGTTGCACCTATGCTACGCTCCAATTTTTTCTATCTAGGTAATGAAACATTATTCTATACCTAATAATAAAGGACGAAGTGTTTCTTCCGGTCCAACACTTTTTTGGACGGGTTTGCCCTCCCACCAAACAACGTATTACCCCGTGCCACCGCTAAGTCAAAAAAAAAAAACAGAAATCTGATTTTTTTACTGTTTTTTTGTTCGTCCGTCCGGTTCGATTTTTGATCCGTCCAATCGCTACCACGATCGCTAGACTCCGTAAGGAATTTAAAGACTGTTGCGGCGCTGTCGCGATTCTCCATATGGACGCCCACACGAGCTGCTGTCCCACCATCCATGTAAAGTGGCTGATCGTCCTTCTAAATAAAGATCGAGCTGCAACCTTCCGATCAGGTAAAACCAATCAGGCAGCGGTATTGTGAGTTATTTGTAAAATAAAAACTCCTCTCGATCCTTCCACCACTCGGTAGATGCATAGGATGTGCGAGAACTAACTAGAATACTACTTTATACGAGTAGTATGTTTAATGGAAACCCATTTTACAAAGCACGATTTCCACACTTCTGATAAAAGGAACACATAACACAGCCGATCGAATTATATTGTTTTGACCGGTAAACTATTCAACTGAGATGCACTTTGAGGCCACAAATTTCTACAGATGGTCCTTCCCGCCTCTTTCCTCCTCCCTTTTCTGCTAACTCGTAGGGGTCTAGACCCCCACAAAGGGAGCGAGGGAGTGGACTGAACATCTCGTCCATTAACGGGAATTTCGCCCCACAACGAAACAATGAATCAATATGGCCAATCCCTAAAAGACAGATGTGTGATCAGAAGCTTTTCCTCGCTCGCCCTAGAGTTCGGTGACAGGCGACTCTTTTCTCACCAAGTAGCAGATCAACAAAAGGTGATCCCAAGATGTGACGCCTGACGAACCAGGCAGCATGTAGGGGGGAGGCTCCCTAGAACCGAGTAGGGTGGCGATGTTGGTGATTGCCTCCTATTCCCCGAGATTGTGCGTCACACTGTGTAGGCCGGCGGGTCCTCGAGTTGGACGACGCGCAGGGAATTCGAGAAAGAGGATGAGAGGGCCGGAGCGGTGGTGGAGGGAAAGAAGGAGGCACACGGGTAGAGAGAGTGGTGCGATGTGGAGGTCAGATGAAGTGGGCAGGTCAAACCGTAGCAACGCACGGGTCCATTTGCTAGTCTTAAATAAAATTAGAACATCACACTAATTAGTATTAGACAGTACAGGAACTGACTTTTTTCTCAGACCAGACAAAGTGAATCTGTCGGAGCTAAACAATAGCACTATTTGTGATTTCCATGATAGAAATGGTGAATCATATGTAAAGGCCTGTTCACTGGGAGGAATAGTAACCTTTGTCTTGAACCATAAAGGGCACACCATCCTAGCACACTTTATCTAAACAGAACCTAACGTACACTAAAGTTTTGCTAGTTACATGATTCACATGGGAGTGTTCGAACTCAAGTATCATTACTCTATTACTTAAGTTTGGTCACATGCAAGCACTCTGAGGGCACTTGCCGATTTATCTGTCGCTGCATGTGGGTCTGGGTCTTAGCTGGTGGTGCATGCGTTGTCAGGTGGCGTGTTGGCGTGGTCATTCATCTGGCCTACTATTTTTTATACGGAGTATTACTGTTGTTGTTCAGTGCCCCAGTTTTTCGGACGCGTGGTTGTGTCTTCTTCTCAGGTCTCCTCCTCGGCGGCTCCGACAATTGGTTTTGCGGTTGCCTGTTTGGAGTCCAGCCTTGGTTCCGGCAATTTCCTTCCTCGTGCCGCCTGCCTCTCCTGTTTTAGCCGGGCCCTGCTATTTCCTCTTAGACATGGCGGCGGGGCATGGCCGGTTTGCCGTTCGGTACCTCCGTCGTGACCCGTCTCCTCCTACCCCTCTCGCCGCTGCCACCTACTCCATGAGTGTGAGCACGTTGCGTCGGCCTCAGGGCCCTGATCTTGTTGCTTCACATGCATCGTGGGTCTTATTGGCAAGCTGGCCTGCGATGGCTTGTTGGCCATCCTAAATGTGGCTGCACTCCATAGGGATTGTCGTGACTGATGGAGATGGAGGCTACGCTGATCGTCTGAGATCTGGTCATCGACTTAAACATCAGAGACGACTACCACCGCTGAAGAACTGACGGCTGGCTAAACTCTTCACAGGTCTAAAACGAGAAGAGGGGCCACTAGGGTGTCAGCAACTATGGAGAAAAGCCTCATTGATCTACCGGATCTGATCAGGCTGAGCACTAAAAACATATGTTTATGCCCGACTATATCACAGATCAATATACCCATGACTTCACCGCCGGTACCACCCGCTCCACGGGGAGCCACCAGTACGGGACATTTCCCTTCCTAGTATGGTTTCATCTTAGTTGCATGATTCACATGGGAGTATCCGACCCATTGCAAACGCAGTGTAGTTTATTTATTTTTTAATTGGCTAAACTTGATTATCCATACTAAGTGCAAAATTGATACTGCATATGTCAGGAAGTAACAAAGTTAGGGTCAATCTATTGTCTATAAAAATAGACTGTAAAACAGTAAATAGAAATTAATTAAGAAAAAATAGTGATTTTCAAAGAGCAAAAATAATTGGCATATATATAATCAAATAGCATTTTTGAGCATAATAAACTATAAATGCGATAACATACCTTTTTGTTGGTGCAAGAGAAAAATATAATTGGGTAGGTATCATTTTAGCATGTGACCACATGGTCATGAAATCTCATGAGATCGTCGAGCAGATCGGAAGATCTAGCCTGTTAGGAATTAATAGAGAATTAGCCCTTAAGTAATGTATCATAAAATTATAACAGATGGGAAATAAGTATATGGATGGCATGTTTATGTAGTATCACATATGGGAAATAAGTATATGGATGTCATGTTTATGCAGTCTAAAGCAATAGGTTTATGTATGCCTAGCTGAGGGAGAACAACAATTGCACTTGATGGGGGACGAAAGGAAGTCATTATTGTTGCAGCCATGGATTTGGTAGAGGCAGCAGCAGCGTGGTATCGGAAAGGAAGAGGAAGAGGACAGGCAAAGCTTGTTCACAAAAGAAGGGAGTGAGAGGTCTAGGGCAAGTGGGACATGGCCAATTTTTCTATTTGAGAGTACCCATTCGTTGCGACATGGCTTATAATAACGCAGGACCTGTTGGCAGTCGAAAGAGGAATGCAGCCAACGGTGACTGCTCACACGACGCGTGCCCATATCACTGCAGCAACCCACTCCGGCTGCGGCACGCATGCAAGACTACCAGTGAGGCCACAAGGTAGTGGAAGATGGGCCGGGGAGCAGCAGCTAGCTTGGCTTACATTGTAGGCTAGTTCTGAACATGTATTAAAAAATGCTCTCGTAAGCTATTCTTGTCCAGGAAAAATAAAATGGTAAAAATACATAAACCGCTCTTGAACCTTATGTTAAGATACTCGGTTCCTCAATCTATAGGCTTTCCACAGATAAGATCATATGCGTTCACATTTTTAACGCGGAATCTTACATATACTGAAATTTCTAATTGTCATTGGAGTATGTTGTATACTGCAATGCCCCATAAAAGAACTTCCTTGAGAAGAAATCAGAGGGGACGAAAATATAGTGTTGTCATGCAACCCTGTAAATATAATTGAGGTGTTACCTATCATCTTATTTTATGGTCAGTTCGGATTAAAGCCACTCCTTGCCACGCCACATGTTAGGCATGTCACACTCTTTTAGTATAGTGTTTACTTCCCTCACTTGTGATGTGCCACAATTTATTATCACCTTATACCACATGTCAGCTATTTTCTATCACAAAAGTTGTGGCGTGACACAAGTTTGCCAAAAGAAGTGTGGCATGGGTAGGCATCAACCAAACATGCCCTTAGTCTGAGTACTCTGAAACCGCTTGACATTTCCATTTGTATGCATCGTGACTCTCAAAAGCAGTGTGGTCCCTTCTGGTCACTATACAAAGAAGACAACTAATCTAGTTATCATAAATAAAACTGTAAAAAATCACTTCGGAGAAGAAGTATTTTACCACATAATTATGCTAAGAAATCTTGGGTTGAACTTATGATATGCACATATGAGACTAAAATATCAAGAAAAGCACCCAAAATAAAAGAAAGAGATAATGGTCATAACCATCGCCTTATTTTAACCTACTATTTCTATATTAAGGACAGACTAAAAAAGTTGGTCTAATTCGCCATTGGTATAGAATAAGAAACTGACATGGTGGCCAAACACACATTTTTGTGTACTGCCTGCAAACCAGGAAGAGCTAGGGCAATCCGAAAAATGTTGTGTAGGAGAGCAAGACTTATTATCTAGAATAGTGATAGCGCATGATACTAAAAAGGGCCATTTTTTAATTATCTGAGAGAGCATAAATAAATGCAGTGCAGTAATGATAATCAGGTGCAATAAGATTTATCAAAGACTCTAAACTAAACCATGTTATGAGAAATCCACAATCATATGACTGAATCAAGTATACACTTATGTACTGAAAAACAGAAGAGAAAAACATGCCTCATCCATACAGACTAAATTTAATGAATCAACTGATAACTTCCTTACAAATGATAACAACACAATATTTTTCAGATTACGTAGCCAAAAATACAACAAAACCAATACTAAATTGGTTAACCTCTTGGTATTTCTGAAACTATAGCTTGGTATATTCAGGTGACCATATTCAAAAAAAAATTTGTTAGCTATATGCCTCAAGAATATCTAGTTATAACATATCAAATTCGTGTAAGAACTGAAGCACTTTTCTTGAGTAGATGGTCATTTTTTACGAATGATAAGAAGGGGTGCGACAACCAATGTCAGAATTTTGGAATGAAAAAAAGAACACGTGGAAAATAGTTATAGCCGCATCCATAAAGCAATCAAACACTAAATCTGCATTACTTATGTTGCCACAAAAATATGGTACACCAACTTGATAAGTTTCTACTTTCTACATGGTTTATAGAATCAAACGTGTCATTCCAACCAATGAGAATTAAGAGATCGTCTTTACAAATGCATTATGTTTTCTACACGGACTTAATGTTAACAGTATATGTTTCAAGCACACCATATTAGGACCTGACATCCACACTACCTTTGCATAGCTAAATAAGATATCATAGTGGGATTTTGCTAGACTCAACATATATAAATTGTAGGTAAACAGTTATATGTTCAATCTTCACTATGATCTGATGATAGATCATGCATGATCAAAGGAACAAAAAATACCTGTCACTGTTTGGAGAGCCAATGTTTGTCAATAATGTGCAATCTTTTCACGCTTTAAAGATCCAATAGTTCTGTCATGCATAATCAAATCGAGCAATGTGTTAGAACTCAAATAAATATACCTACTTAAGGAACAAAACTATGAAATTAGAATGTCTGCCATGCAATATAACCGAAAAGTGAAGGCTGGAGACCATGAATCGACAAATCAGTTTAGCAAACAAATCAAATGACCGAGCGACTGATTATCAATTTGTGTGATGAAATTTCTGTCTGCACACTTATGTGTACTCGGAGATAGCATGAAGAATTCGCGTTGATACTCAAAGATAAGATAATTAGGTTGAAGAAGAGATTTGGGTTTGGGCCTACATATATCAGAGGACATGGGAGGGAGTAGAATACTAACCATTATCGTGGTGTCAGAGCTACTGCTAGATAAAAGAGCACATGAACCTTGACTCACAGATCGAGTCGCAACACACAACCAGCACAGAAGAAAAAAAGCGACGGAGATAGAACAATTATCTGACAACTCTATAGATATTGAAACCAGTGAATATCACATATTTATGCATCGAGAAAAATGCCCATACCTAAGTGGTGGAGAATCACAATCTTTGGGCTGCCGCAAGGTAACTTCTCTGCCCCAAGTGCCACCTCTTCTGTCGAGCCATGTCTAGAGGATGCCACTGTATTCAGAATTCCAATTCCAGATCCCTCCCCCCCTCTAAATTCTTTCCAAATTCAATTCAAGTGCAAATGTTGCATTGTGAATTTAGTCGAACCTTTTAGACCAGTAGACAATGTACTCATCCATCTCTTCAAACTTACTCATATTCTTGTAGGAGCGGGGAAATGGTCTTGAAAAATGTAAATGGTGAAACAGATGTTCTGATCCATTTGATGGTACTGAAATGCAAAATTGTTGAGTGCTCAAATACGTGCATATGCATGAGACCAGTAGAAGGTAGGCTACGTTTGATGCTGATCTAGTATACCTCATATAAATCTCTTAAGTTAAATAGGTAATAATTTTATAAGCTCTGCAAGGCGTAAGTCTCACCCTTTTCAGCAAGTATGCCGTGCAGTTTATCCAATCAAGATTTAAAATCCCAATTCGGAGGATCATATTCCTTCTATAAAGCTTGTTTAGTTGCAGGACTGGAAACCGTAGAATTTTTTCTATGGTCTGCCCTACTTGCAATTTTAAAGGAAATTTTCAGTTAGTTTATTTGATTTGCCTTACATGCAATATTAAAGAAAATTAAGGAAATCGAGGTTGAGCCAGGATAAGAACCTGAGGACAGCCTCTTCGCCTCTTCAGACTTCTTGATTGAGCGTTCCACATCAGTGTCCTTGACACGGAGGAGGAACTTACAGCCCCTGGAGCGCAAGACGCATTGCAGGTGCCCCCGAGGTGGAGGTCCCCGTGTCGTGACTCCGCATCCGGCTCCTCCCGCTCGGGCCCCTGCCCCTCCATCGACGGCGACGTCGGAACACTAGCAGCAAGATAAGCGGTGGACACCCCGCCTTTATACTCGCCTATCCCCATGGATCCGCCAGGAATTCACCGGAGGTCCACACCCAGGTGGTGAAGGGAGCGGAGAAAGAGGGAGGAGAGGGTTGTGATGGCTTCTAATAAGGATGGGGGCCTCAATGGAGGGAGGGAGAGGAGGGGGCGGCGCCGGCCACGATGGGGATGGGAGAGGACGAATGTGTCGAAGAGCACGAGACGCCCTCCAGGGAGAACGCGCAAAGGTCCACCCCTCAGGCCCACAAGCAGCAGCGAAGGCCCACATGCAGTGACACCAATCGGTAGGGAGCAGGGCAAATGGCCTCAGCGCCTCTGCATGCGAGCGGCAAGTGGCTCAGCGTGCGCGGTGCCGGTCACGCTTAAGCTATAGTAGTACGTCTTCCTCCAACTCCCATAATTGGAGGTCCACACCCAGGTGAAGGGAGCGGAGAAAGAGGGAGGAGAGGGTTGTGATGGCTTCTAATAAGGATGGGGGCCTCAATGGAGGGAGGGAGAGGAGGGGGCGGCGCCGGCCACAATGGGGATGGGAGAGGACGAATGTGTCGAAGAGCACGAGACGCCCTCTAGGGAGAACGCGCAAAGGTCCACCCCTCAGGCCCACAAGCAGCAGCGAAGGCCCACATGCAGTGACACCAATCGGTAGGGAGCAGGGCAAATGGCCTCAGTGCCTCTGCATGCGAGCGGCAAGTGGCTCAGCGTGCGCGGTGCCGGTCACGCTTAAGCTATAGTAGTACGTCTTCCTCCAACTCCCATAATTGGAGGTCCACACCCAGGTGAAGGGAGCGGAGAAAGAGGGAGGAGAGGGTTGTGATGGCTTCTAATAAGGATGGGGGCCTCAATGGAGTGAGGGAGAGGAGGGGGCGGCGCCGGCCACGATGGGGATGGGAGAGGATGAATGTGTCGAAGAGAACGAGACGCCCTCTAGGGAGAACGCGCAAAGGTCCACCCCTCAGGCCCACAAGCAGCAGCGAAGGCCCACATGCAGTGACACCAATCGGTAGGGAGCAGGGCAAATGGCCTCAGCGCCTCTGCATGCGAGCGGCAAGTGGCTCAGCGTGCGCGGTGCCGGTCACGCTTAAGCTATAGTAGTATGTGTCCACGTTGAGGCAGAGTACCTTTGGTTTCTTTGACCTTCACTAGTAGAAAAAGAGCCATACGTCCACCTTTGCTTGGAGCATTAATCCCGGTTATGGTTGGACCCGGGACTAATGTGAACATTAGTCCCGGTTCCAACGGCTAGAACGCCATACGTCTTTAGTCCCGGATCAAATGGGACCTTTAGTCCCGGTTCGTATCACCAACCGGAACTAAAAGGGGTGCCCCGGTGCCAATCCCTTTAGTCCGGGTTGGTAATACGAACCGGGACTACCTTTAGTCCCGGTTGGTGATACGAACCGGGACTAAAGGGATTGGCACCGGGGCACCCCTTTTAGTTCCGGTTGGTGATACGAACCGGGACTAAAGGTTATAAAAAATTCTAAAAGTAAAATCCCTGTGCTGATTGTGGGTGCCCTTTTCTCTAAAAGTAAAAAATTCTAAAAGTAAAATCTCTTAGAAAATCATCGCAACAGCATGATCAATCTTGGAGGAATTAAAGAAACTAGGATTTTGATACAAATATCCACGTGTTTGTGATTTTAGGAACTCTGTAGTTAGGCAATATACACTGCCAGACGTTTAGATAGACGTTTAACTGATTAAAAACAATACGTACAAAAAAGAAAATTAGGCAAGCGCCCTTGTTCCTCATCGCGTGGCGTTAAACCCGGGCGCTAAATAGAGTTTGTTTTTCGAGTCCGTACAGTCCGTCGCATGAAAAATTAGACGAAGCGCTCAACCTATCAAAACGTGCAGAAAAAATTAGCTCTTTGATTTCAACATACTTAGGCCGTTTTGGATTCTTAAAATTCGAAAAGAAAAAAAATTATTTCAGAAAAAAATTATTTTAGTATTTTTTATGTCATATTTGAATTCCTCGCATTTTTCTGATAATAATGGATATATTATTTGTTAAATTTCGATTTACAGATTTGAAGATATTGTTTATGTCATATTAAATGAATAAATGGAAACAATGAATAAAATATTAATTTAATTAGTTTTTACTTTCATTAGAATAAAATGTTATTATTAATTATTTATTGTTGTTTACTAAAAATAGTTGTTCTTAATTTCAAAAAATAAAAACGTGTCACATATCGATATGAGTTAATAAGATTGATATACTAGTCTTGACAATAAGATATATTGGTCCTTCGCGCAGGTGGGAGAGATGGAATGAAGAAGTTAAGCGTGCTGGGGGTGGAGTAGTGCTAGGATGGGTGACCGGATGGAAAGTTTGACTATAAGTACAATTTGAACTAAGATTAAGTATAATTAGTGTTAAAAGTGAGAGATGTGGAAGATTAACGAGCCAAATAATTCAAAAAATAAAAAAAAACTTTTTTCAAAAAATCAAAAAATTGAAAAAATAATAATTTTTTTTTAAAAAAAATTAGAAAAAACTTTTAGTCCCGGTTCGTATTACAAACCGGGACTAAAGGTCCTTCCCCCCTGGCAGGCCACGTGTGCACCCTTTTGTCCCGGTTGGTGGGGCAACCGGGACTAAAGGTTAGGGCTTTAGTCCCGATTGCCCCGTCCCGGTTGGGCAACCGGGACTAAAGGCCCATACGAACCGGGATGCATGGAGCTCTTTGTACTAGTGCTTGCTCTACTTTTGGCTTCTTTTATTGCCAAAGAATAGAAGTCTTATTTGCCTAAAACATGTTTGATAAATCCAAAACGGAAGATAAATGAATCACACTAGCATACACATGTTGAAAAAAACTCAACAACGTACACACTCTCAGTTTTCTAATCAATGCGACCATTCATATTTTTGAGGCTTTATATATGTAAATCTTGTAGAGATCACCCACGTATTTATTTCATTTAGAAGAAATGAAATGAATATATGGATTTATTTCATTTATATTATAAATATCTACATGTTTGGCTGCCACCGAAATTTGGAAATGACGGGTCTGAGATAGGAATCATGTTTACATATGGGAATATTTTGATGGATTTGCCAAATAAATTGATGGCCCAATTCCATGCCAACCAAATAGCATAGGAATAGAATTGCAAAATAAATTTCAGGATTCTAGGCCCAAATAATGCATACCAAACGACCTTGTAGAAGTGATTCCCCTGCCAATAATCACTCCTATTTTGCTTCCCTCTGATTAATCCACACAGTTTTCTTGGCTAATTATTAATTCACACAATTTCTCTCCTTCGTGAACTAGTTTGGTTTATATATAACTTCAAGTATGCGCATCGAAACTTGTGGCTAGTACACACCAGGCTACATCAATGTACCTACCAACTGGTACATCCAAATCTTGGACATTGATCGAGATATTTTGCAAAACACTAGTGAATAGTACACCAACAAAGATATGGAAATATATAAGAAACATAACAATGTCAAGCATATTGAGTGAAAGCAGAAAAACATGGCCAAAGTCATATGTGTCAACATCAATCTGTCCATTTTGTGGTATAGAGTTCGTATGCAGGATTGAGAAGCATCGGTAATCTGGTGGACCAATATTTCTCATAGCATAGTACGCAGTTAGATCACTCAAGTAGCAGATATGAGCTTTTTCGTAGAAGAAGCCAATGCTATTGGCACGATGTGATCAAGGCTACTACTCCGTAGTTGCGAAAACTACTTCCGCACGAATTCCTTCCATTCCACTCATGTACTCCATGTGGCTATGTCTAAGAAAAAGGCAGGATCGGAGTCTAAGAAAGGCAGGTTTGTCTACCGTTTAGCCATTGTAAGGGTCTCACTCAATAGAAAAGTTGCAGCTTTTGCAGACTACTTTTGTAGCACTGTCGTACACTACTAAGTGGTGCCATTACTAGCACTGTCAAGCTTCATGCACTAGCGCACCAAAAGTCCGAACTGATGAAAATGACTAGTGAATCCACTTATACACTTCAACACCCCTCTCACGTGTGACGGAGAGAAGTCAGCACGTGCAACCGGAAGAGAGCGACGGCGCGCGAAACTCACGTATGACTCAAGAGGCCTATACGTGTACATAGAGGGGTCTACAGCAAATTTTAGGATAAATTGAGAAAGCCAGGACTCGAACTCAAGACCTTAGGCTCTAATACCATGTCAAGCTTCATGCACTAGCCAACGTAACCAAAAGTCCGAACCGATGAAAAAGGCTAGTGTAATTCACTTATACACTTCAACATTTCTCTTAGATACTTGTGTCTTCTACTAGACATAGAACTAAGGATTTAGCTAGTACCACCCTAGTGGTAGACTCAACTTGGAGGAAGAAGTTGCTCATAGACACCCCATTTTTCTCACGCTGCTCCTAATGGTTCTCGAACTCAGACCACGAGGCGTTAAGGCCGCACCGTTACTCGTTACACACAATCTACACGTGCACGAACTAAGATCCGAGAAAACTTGACCAGTGGAAAGGTGTTTTGAGTAGGAAGATCCAAACACAGGAACAGTAGCCATTTTGACGCATGGGGGTGATTCTTCTAGAAACACAAATTGTCTAAGTGCCAAATAACTATACATAGTATTGAATGATTGCATTTTTTGTGTCATGACAAATATACGCTGCTCGAAACTATGGATGCATTAAGCCTTAATTTACGGTTGTGCTGAACTTGCGTGGGAAACTAGCAAAAGAAACAGAAAATTGGACTAGACAAACAAGATTATGAAGTAGCTATGAGAATACATGATCGCGAAACGAGCTTCCAATCATGGACACATAAAAACTGCCGAGTAGTACAATAATTTACTAGATTATCCATGAAGTAGTCTACCTTACATATGAATATCTACCAATTGTGCAAAAAAACAGAACTACATCATAATAGCTTGGCTTATGTGATGAGCATTTGGTTATATTTAGTTTTGTAGCCCTAAAGGTTTGACATGGTTGTGGTCGTCTGCCCTTCATCTCCATACTCTAGGAAAGAGATATCAGGCTTTGCTTTGATCACCTGATGAAGGATAGTTTCCCCGTTCCCACGACGGTTTCACTTTTGGCGATCAAAAAAGGTTTTAGTTGTTCGCCAAAGGATCGGGTCAACGGGTTTGGATAGAGAAGACGACGATGATGAAGTTCCCTTAGAATTTATTCATGGTGTGATCGTACGAGATTACAAGATGGATCTTGTCGAGTTCATAGATGCACCCGACAAGAGTATATGAAGCTATAGGGTTTAGACTACAAGGACTAAGGCTTCGCCATGAGCTTAAATTATGTGTCCTTCGGTGAATGTCCTTCAATATATATATGTGTGTCAGTGGTATAGGAGTTTCCATAGGCCACGTCAGGTCTTTATATTGTCTTGAATGTCAATTTGGTATCACGATCTACTTTCAATGTACTTCTGGTCTTGGGATCTTTCATGAAGTCTTTTTTCAGCCTGACACATGATATGTCAGGTCGGTTGGGAACTTCTAAATGTAGACCTCTAGATCACGGACGTCATTGGAATTTTTAGTTTGTTCAACTAAATTGTTAGTGCATTTTCCTTAGTAATTTTAGTTCTAGTTCATTATTAGTGCATTTTTCTTACAATTGCATTGTTAATTACAAGGTGGTTAAGTTGGAGTGCGACACGGTTGGGAGGGGCTCCACATGAACTGGTGGACGAAGGCTGAAAGGGCATGTATGCCCCCATGTGTGGTTTTGGTAATTAATGACAATCTCTAGGGACTAATGTGTAAATTGAGTTTTACTTGTAGGTTTGTCCATTGGCATCGCTTGGGCCATGTGTTGGTCTCAAGGTTGGAAGATGAAGAAATGTCCAAGGGCTTTGTGCCCATTGGAATCATGAAGAAAGAAGGAGCTTGAAGGTCGATCAAGGCATGTGCAAAGAGTTGCATCAAGATGGATCAACCTCAAGTAAGGATGAAGAAGGACGAGCTCAAGATGCGCCATCTCTAGAAGATCTCATGCTTGAAGCTTGCCATCCTCGTGCTCATGGAATGATGAAGACAAGTTCAAAGAAGAGGTTTCCCCATGGAATATGGGGGCGCATTTTGCAAGTCTTCATCAAGCAAGAGCGAGCAAGAGCAAACAAGAAAGGTGTTCCCACTATAGAAGAACAAGACGGTCTACATCAAGTTCAAGTGGGACGCTCAAGGCAAAGGTATGTTGATAGGGCTTCTCTTTTGCCGGTCTCGTGTTGTTAGTTGGGAGACCGGGTTTAGGATAGATAGTCGTACTATCAAGAGGGGCTCTCAAGCGGGTGTCTCGTTTGCATCGTTCGGAGAGAGCTCAAACCTTTGCATTCATAGCATCATGTTTCTTGGTTATTATTTGGTTCTTGTCCATGAGAGGATCTAGAGCTTGTGGTCACCATCATAACAAGCTCTAGCTCATCATCTAAGGATTTCACTTGCATATCTTATTGCGGTTTTTGATCTTGCGAGTTTTCCGGCTCCACACCTTGGGGGATAGATCACATATATATTCATGATATTTTCTCCCAAGGTGATACCCAATATTTCTATTCGTCGTTATATTTCCAACAAAATTGGTTTCATCCCGTTTGGAGTTCGGATGCAAAAGTTATTGCGTTTCTGGTTTTCTGGTTTCTGGAATTTCCCTGACCGGAAGTTCCGGCTTCCCACCGGAAGTTCCGCTAGGGCATCTTTGCCGCCGAAAGTTCCGGGTCTTCTTCCGCTCACGCTCAGTAACCTTTTGTTTTGAAGCGTTCTATTTGCCGGAACTTTGTCGGAACTTGCATCGGAAGTTCACCGGAACTTCCGGTCTGTCTTGACCGGAACTTCCGGTCTGTCTTGACCGGAACTTCCGGTTGCGCTTCTGGAGCGGGCGTCAACGGTCTGATGACCGTCGAATCCAGGCTGGGCGGAACTTCCGCCCAAGAGCCGGAAGTTCCGGCCATGATTCGTTTTTTCAGTTTCTCGCTCCGCAGTTTTCGACCGTTGGCTGGGTGCCACCGGAACTTCCGGCCTCCCACCGGAAGTTCCGGCCAGGTGTCGCGAATGCCCATAACGGGCAGATCTGGGAGCCCTTTAAAAGGGGATCCTCTTCCCCTTCGTGGGCACTAGCTTTTCTTCTTGGTTCTTGGCTTTCTCTCTCTCCTCCATTGTCAACCTTGAAGAAGCTTTCCCTCTCCCTTTCCCCTCCTATGATTCTTGCATCTTTTTGAGGGATTTGAGAGAGGAGATCTAGATCTACAATCCCCCCAAGTCAAATCCCTTCTTTGTGAAGGAATCATTGGGATCTAGATCTTGGAGAGTTTTGTGTTCTCCTCTTGTGTTCTTCCTCCCTTATTCCCCCAATAGCTTTGTAGCTTTGTTGGAATTTGGGAGAGAAGGACTTGCCCTTGCATTTGGTGCATAGGTTTGAGTTATACTCTTGTGTTCTTCCTCCCTTATTCCCCCAATAGCTTTTGTAGCTTTGTTGGAATTTGGAGGAGAAGGACTTGCCCTTGCATTTGGTGCATAGGTTTGAGTTCTCCTCGGAGATTCGGTGAGTTCAAGCTTGTGAGCTTGTTTCTCTTGGGTTCCTTGGAACCCTAGACGGTTGTGTGGTTGGATTGTTGACCTTTTGTGGTCTTGTAGCCTTTTGTGGCATTGTTGGCCTTTTGTGGCATTGTTGGCCTTTTGTGGCTTTGTTTTTGGGAGCCTCCAATTGAGTTGTGGAGTTAGCCCCAATCTTGTACGGGTTCGGTGACCGCCCTCAAGCGTCCCATAGTGGAGCAAGTGCCCGCCTTTTGTGGTGCGCACTTGGGAGAATAGGGTGAGACTTTTGTGGCGTCGGTGAGTTGCGTGCTTCCGCATCCGGGGTGAGGCCTTGTGTGGCGTTGGGTGAGCATCGAGCCACCACACCTCGAGGTGAGCCATTTGTGGCGTTCGGAGAGCATTGCGCCATCGCACCTCTCCAACAGAGACGTAGCTTCTTTGGAAGTGAACTTCGGGAAACAAATCTTCGTCTCCGCGTCCATCGGTTATCTCTCAACCGAACCCTTTACTTATGCACTTTACATTGTGATAGCCATCGTGCTTGAAGTTTTTATACCTTGCTATCACCTTGTTGCTTGTATTGCTTAGCATAGGTTGTTGGTGCACCTAGGTGAACTTAGTGGCTAGGTTTTGTGCTCAATAAATTAAACGTTAGTTTTATTCCGCATTTACTTGAGCCTAAACCGTAATAATTTTAAAAGCCTATTCACCCCCCTCTAGGCGACTTCCTTTGTACTTTCAAAGGCGCTGAAGACGGCGGTGCTGGGTAGGGAAGAGGCAGCGGCGGTGCCACTACACAACCATGGTTGTCAGCCAAAGTTGGGGCACATCCCTAGGACCCTAGTTCCTTGTTGTTGCTACGTCTAACTGGACGTTGCAATTCGTTCCATCGGTGTTCTAGAAGGTCCCGAGGAATGGATCAAGGTCCATCTGCTCCGCGTCGTGGTGATGTCTACCTCCAGTTGGTGCGACAAATGGGTGCATGTCACATACTTTGGAGGCCATATGGTGCCGACGAAGAATTGGCCTGAGATCGTCCTAAAGTACAATCTGGAGTACATGGACACTGGTGTTCAAGATTCAGGCCTTTGTCCTGAAGATGACGATAGAAGACCAAAAGCTCCACTACCAGGTAATACACCTACCCTGACCACAGCTAGGCGGTGAGCTACAGGTCATCTGCAAGTGTTAATGATTTATATAGTGTGACTAGTATGTATGTAGTATGGTGAACTTGAACTTCTATCT
The DNA here is from genome assembly GCA_916181665.1 of Avena sativa. Lineage (NCBI taxonomy): Eukaryota > Viridiplantae > Streptophyta > Magnoliopsida > Poales > Poaceae > Avena > Avena sativa. The sequence goes on along the minus strand of OV702285.1, from coordinate 41,109,832 downwards.
CTTATGATCATCAACCCTGATGTTGCAAGGACATGGGGTGCCCTTGTTGGTGAAACTGTATATTTTGATCAGGGGTGTACCCACTAATGTTAGTGTGCATGGGGAAACTGGCAAGGGATGCCCTGTTAATGCAGGTATAAAGAACATGTTTAAGTAGTGCTAATCAATTTCTCTATGCTATTAAGTTCTTACCTATGTTGCTTATATGTGTTGTTAATCTCCTTATGTATGGTGGGTTGTTCAGTTTATTTCGGTGCAGTGTAGCGGTGTGATGGTAAGATCACCATATTTGAACTTAAGTAACCACAATAAATATTAGCACATAATCAAACACCTCAAACCGAGTTTGCACTCAGCTAAACCACATATGCAAGCAAACAAACAACATGCAAAAATTGCACCAAAACTCAACCCGGTCAACCAAACGAACTGCAAAAACAGGCCCAAGCCAAGTTTGCACTCATGCAGTCTCCACCGGGACAGAATTGAAGAACTTGATAAATCCATGTGACCAACCAAGCACGACCTAAATTAATCTATCACACTAGCATGCACAGTTGCAAAAACTAATCATTAGTATAAACACCCCAGTCCATGTGACCATTCATAGTTTGGAGGCTTGAGATATGTACTATGTTCTCAAATAAGTGTATTTTTTAGCTCTGCTCTAAATCAAGTATTTTAATATTTGACCAATTTTATGAGAAAAGTAAGTATAGTTATTTGAGGACGGAGTAAATCTCCTCCTAGAAATTAATCCTACTTCGCTTTCCTCTCACTGATCCACGTCATCAGTGGTTTTCTTGCCTAATTATTAATTCACAATTCCTCTCTATCGTAAGATTGGTCTATATAAATTTAGGTATACACATCGCGTTTCTTGTAGATTTAGGACGACTGACTACATCATTTGTGGCACGTACAAACAAACCACCCACCGGTAAATCCAAATATGGAAATTGATTGACATAAAGTTGCATAACCCTAGCTAGTACACCGGCAAGGATCAGACACTATATGTAGTAAACAACATAATGTTATGTGTAACTTATGAAAGTGGAAAAACATTATCGAAGTCATATGTATCAACATCACTTTGTGCACATTGTGCTATAGGGGTAGCATGTATTTATACAAATACCATACCGGTACATGTATAGTTGAAGTCCTAGTATAAGTACAGTTTATCATGCAGGATTGAGAGGAGTCGGTAATCTGGTGAAGGTATAGGTCTCATAAAAATGCAGTCACTAGTAGAAAAAGAGCCTTTCGTTCGAAGCGCCCCAGAGCTTTTGTCCCGATCACGCCACGAACCTGGACTAATGCTAGCATTCGTCCCGATTCGAGTGGCCAGAGCGTCGCACGGGAGTCGGGGGCATTCTTCCTAGTTTGGAAGGGACTATTCGTCCTGGTGACACAAACCGGGATTAAAGGTGTTGCGTCGGACACGTGACCTTCCGCATACCTTTAGTCCCGGTTTGTGTTACAAACCGGGATGAATAGTCTGTCTATAAATACGCTGCCAGCCCTTTCTCCTCTTTTTTTTCTTGGTGGAAGGTGTGAGATGTGTGTTCTAGATTGTTTTTTCCTATGCACGTGAGGTGTTCGATGAAACGCATTATAAAATGATGCCGCTTGATTTCACACAAAACAAAAAATGATATGAGGTGCCCGAACCACACTTAAGATTTCTCCTCTTTCTTTCCTCTTCGATCGAGGTTAGCAACATTATCCTTTCATCTGTCATAATCATACTCACTATATTATGCAGAATGGAGATTCTCGAATGCAAAAGAGGACAAATCTATGACATTGGGTTCATCAACATAATCTCCAACAATATCCCAAGGATACAGAGAATAAAATTGTAAAGGCATTAAGGTTTCAAGAAACCCAAAGGGAATACTATTTCCTTATAACTACAAGTGAGTGCTATTGTCTTGTACATATTCTATTTCTCTTACTCGATGTTAAGTTTTTAATTGATGAGTTATGCGTGTCCAGATTTCATTTTATTCTGCTAATCATTCAACCTGACAAAGGAGTAGTACAAGTCATGGACTCGAAACGTAAACCCCTTGCGAATTGGGCGAACATGCAGAAAATGCTCCAGAGATAATTTCAATCATTATGGCACTATATCGGCAACTTTCGTTCATTTCTTGATATCAAGTAATTAATAACTCTTTTTATTCATTTTTTTGTCGGGCAACCTTTGGAAACGGTTCACCAATAAGGCTAAGGGTTCCTAGAAAGAGTAGCTTATATTTGAACCACTAGATGTAAGTACTACTAGCTAGATCCGCGCATCTCTTTTATTCTAGTTTCGATACCATTATCGTGCTTGATTATACTTTTGATTGAACTCTATTCTCGTAAAGTGCCTGACGCAGAAACACGGGAATAATTTATGTGGATACTATGTTTGCGAGTTCATTCGTTAGACGACCTGTTAGACGGGCAGAAATTTAGACCAACTTCGAGTACGTAAACAATATTCACAATTTTATTTTATTGCCATTCATTGTGTTTAGTTTCATTCATATATGTTGACTCCTTTAAACTAGATCGAACGGTTGCGGGACAGTATTCTACCAAAGGATCACATACGAGCAATTTAAGAGGAATTTGTGGGATTCTTAGATGCAGAGGTCCTAGATCCAAAAGGAGAATACTATCAGGAGATATTGATAGTGGAATAGGGATCGTAAAAGTGATTGTGTTATATATATGCATGAAACTCGTGTACCGTATGTAATATGTTTGACACTTCGATCTTTATATTCATGACGATGTTGTGTAATACAATGGTTCCTTCATTGCTGAGTGCAAAACACAAAATAAAAAGGAAAATAATAAATGAGAAATAAATAAATGGAAAAATATAAAATAAATTATCTGCTGATCGAAGTGTCCAAAATATTGCCGCGACAGAGTAATATCGATCCCGGTTCGTAATATGAACTAGGACCAATGGTGCTCCCCCTCGCTTCAGACAGTGGTCACGTGGATCCCCTTTCGTCCTGGTTGGCAGCACAACCGAGACTAAATGGGGGAGGGGATTTAGTCCTGATTGCCCTGTCCCGGTTGCGCAACCAGGACTAAATCCCCTTACGAGCCGGGACAACAGGCATTTTTTCCATTGTTTTTTCGAAATGGAGACATAGCCCCGGCCGAGTGATGCATGCAGCCTTTTTTCCACTAGTGAGTAGATTACTCATGTAGCAGCTAGAGTCCTACTTGTTGCAGAAGCCATTGCTATTGCAGCAGGGATTGTCATTTTGTTTCGTTTACTACAATCTGAGGAAGCTCATCTGCTGAATAGTCAACAAATTGTCAACTGACCAAGAGGATGACAAATGGAGTTTCAAAGGCAGAAATATCAAATTGCATGTGGCATCTGCCTACAAAATACTAGTATTAGGAACTCATGTCGTCCCCAAAGAAATCTCCTAGATGTTGAAGTCTTGCTGTCAAAGTAAGCACAAGGTCTTTTTCCTGTATCTGATGCATGAGACTGAATACAAGAGTCCTTCTTCGGAGGGAAAATTTCTTTATTCTTGATTACAGGAGCCTTCTTATATGGACATCGTTATCGTAGTGACATGGCCAATATGGATACAGCGCAATGACTTCATATGTATTAGAATCAGCCACAGTTTGTACTCAATATGGATACAACGCAATGGCTTCATATTTATCGGAGTAGTACTTTGCACAGGTGCAGAAGCAGGTTCGAGAAAATTAAGTTGCTAACTCATATGACCACTAGGAAGAGACATGGTGTTTTTGCTCATATGTCTAAATGCACCTATTATGAAAATTGCATTTTAAAATGTTAAAAATTATGGAAAAAAATCCGGTGCATGTCTGGACATTCTATGTTCTACCACAAAGTTGTGCGTCAAAATATTATTTCGATCTATGTAATTAAGATAATTGTCTCATCAAAAGATATTTCGGACCACCGAACATTGTATTTTTTTACACAAGAAAAAATGTCTTTCTTTCATGAAACTTTATGGATGAACATAGAATGTCTAGATGCACAACCGGATTTTTTTAAAAATAAACATTTAGAAATATGTTTTTTAGCCCATAAATGCACCTACACCTATGAGCCAAAGTGGATTTCCGCACTAGGATGTCCTATTCAGACATTGCAATCTGGTGTGATTGTTTCTTTTAACAATAGCTGTCTTGAAGATCTATCAAGCTGGGCTGCAGCTCGTTTTCTTAAGAGACTCTTAGCCTTGTATGCTCGGTTTTCTTACATGTGACCATTCGTGGTCTGAGGCTTCAGATATGTAGATCTTATAGAAGTGATTCTCCTACCAACAATTACTCCCATTTTTCTTCCCTCTAACTCTCATCCATGTCATCAACTACTATTTTCTTGCCTAACTATTAATTCACAATCCCCCTCCATCATGTTCAAATTAGATTAATATAGGTATGCGTGAGCCTTGTCGATTTAAGACAACCGACTACGTCATGTATGCCATGTACCTACCAACTGGTACATCAAAATCTTGTAGATTGATGGAGATAATTTGCACACAGCCCTAGTTGTCACAGAAGTACACCGAGAGAGATCGGGCACTATATAGTAAACAGCAGAATGTTAACGAATGCTGAAAACCATTACCAAAGTCCTACGTATATGAATATCAATCTGTGCATGTTGTGGTATAGGGTAGTGTATGTAGGGTTGAGAGGCATCGGTAATCTGGTGCAGGTATATATCTTGCAGCACAATGCAAAGGTAGATTTCTCATGTAGCTGTTCGGTGCCTAATTGTTGCAGAAGCTATTGTGGTTGACACCATTTGATGAAGGCTACTAGGTGCCCAAACACTACTTGCTAAAGGAACTTCCAGAAGAATTCCTTCCACTAGTCTTGTATCACAAGTTGTATAAACCAAACGTTTAATACTAAGAGTGTTACTACAAGTGATGGTTGCAATAGATTTGAAGAAATAGACTATATTCGAAGAAAATTCCATAGGAGAACGAGGAGGAGAGACTTCTTGTCAATTGAGGTTGCATGATACAAGTTTCAGACCCTGAGCTTTCCATTGCAAGTACGAGTAGCTACTTCATCATCATGATGGTTCTCAAACTCAGCTTCCCATTGCATGTACGACTAGCTACTTCAGCATCATCATGGTTCTCAAACTCAGAGCACGTACGCTTGATGAAGCCGCACTGTTATTTGTTACACAATATGCACATGTTCGTTCAAGTAGTTCTGTCAACAGATCTTGTCATTCTCATTTCTCAAAGGTTCCGAGAAAGACCAAATAGGCAACAAAAAAAAGATTGGGATGGTCCAAACACTATCATATGGATGCTTGGGATGACTCTTTTAACAAATAGTGGTATTAAATTAGGTGAGTTTGGGATCACTTTGTATGAGAGATATATACTAAATTAGGTACTCCTTCTGGCCTGAAATACTTGTCGCAGACGCCATTTTGCAAAAAACACCATTGGAATTTTCCGAGCATCCTCCCGTAGTCCTCAATCGGGAGTCATTGTCGCCCATCGATCCCGCATCGGCCGCCTCCTCCTCAACCGAACCCTTTCCGAGAATCTCAACACGGGGAACACAAAAGTTAAAAAAGTTACTCCCCCGATCCATAATAAGTGTTGCTGGCAACACATATTATAGATCGGAGGGAGTATGTAATTCGGGCAAATAGTTCTAAAGATATTTTGTTTTGAATATTAAATATCAAAATTCACGTACAACTTTGCAGTCATGGAGAAAAATCACCAAAAATACAATCCTATTTATGAAACTTGTCAAATTAGCCACGCAAAGCATGCAGCAATGGGAGAGAAGCAAAACTAACCTTTGTAAAGAGCAATTATTCTTTAAGTTTTTTACCCTGAACCTAGAAGCAATTGGTTGTGTGCACCATGACGCGCACAAAATATGTATGGCACCTCAGTTGTTAGTACTATCATGGATAAGTATTCATGAATATTCTTATTCTCAACTTGCAATAAGATCCCATATGCATCAGTTGATGGAGAGGCTAGGACTGACCCTTCTCAAAAAAAAAAAATTACGACACTTATTATGGATCGGAGGGAGTAGCAAGCTTATCCAATCTCAGAAAATACTGGTCATGTAAATACAACCAAATTAGCGCTCTGTGTCCACGTCCCTTGAGGCAGCCTCTATTTGATTTCTTTCACTGAACTCTAGGTTTTTGCTTCTTTTGTTACCAAAGACCAGAAGTCTTATTTGGCGATTATGAATTCTTTCCTTTGAAGGCATACTTGCTTAGCTTGGAACTGATGGGCGCTTCCATATTCTCCAATTCCTTCTCTTTGACCACTAATAGTCATTAAATGCGAAACAATGAACTGTTTCTTGATAAATCCAAGACAGAGGATAAATGAATTTATCGTACTGGCATACACATGTTGAAAAACAACTAACAGTGTACACACCTCAATTTTCAAATCTATGTGACCATTGATATTTTGGAGGCTTCGGATATAAAAACCTTATAGAAGTGATTCCCCTACCAGCAATTACTCCTATTTTGGTGCATCTGGTTAATCCACATCAACAGTTTTCTTGCCTAATTATTAATTCACAATTTCTCTCCCTCGTGTTCGACTAGTTCAGTTTATACATACTACAGGTATGCATACCGCGAACCTTGTGGTTCTAATACAACATACTACATCATGTACCTACCAACTGGTACATTTAAATCTTGGAAATTGATTGAGATAATTTGCACTACCCTAACCAGCAGTACATCAACAGAGATCGGGGACTATATATATAGTAAAGAACACAATGTTAAGCCTAACGAATGAGAGCGGAAAAACATCACCAAAGTCATATTTATCAACATCAATTTGTGCATGTTGGATATAGGGTAGCACATGCAATGCAGGATTGAGAGGCATCAGTAATATGATTGGGGTAAATACCTTGTAGCACAATGGGTAGTTAGATTACCCGTGTAGCAGGAAAAGGGCTGATTGCGCAGAAAATCACCCTAGTTGCAGCAGCAACAGGAGTTATTGGCATGATGTGACGGAGGCTACTAGTTGCCTACTTAAGCTAGCTTCTTCCTTTGATTTCGTATCTCAAATCGTATGAACCAAAGGCTCCATGCATCTTCATCAAAGCCTCTATATTTTAGGGCTGTAAAACTATTTTGCAACACGCTGAAAACACTTTTAGCACGCGCGGACGTGTGTTGTTTTATCGGAAACGCTAAAATACAGCGCGCGCAAAGAAGCGCCTAAAATAACAGCGTTGAAAACAGATTTTTTTACACATATATGCATCAAAAGAAGAACAAACGAGACCGAAAATAAAACACAAAATTACAATTCAGCACCGAACACAATAAGACTAGAGCTAGCTAGCAACGAACACGCACGGTGAGGATGAGATTCTTCGTGTTTTGTTTGGAGATGCTCTCAAACAAACGCACGGCGAGCTAGCAATGACACACGCACGGCGTGCCCTCTTTCTCCGGTATTGAAGTACTCCCTCTGTTCGGGATTATAGGTCCTACGCAGATACCTAGGTTGTTAATTTAACCAATAAAATATAACTTATATATCATAAAAGTTATATCATTAGAAAATATAACCTCTAAAGTTTATAATGGTATAATTTTTATGCTATAATATTTATTTGTTCAAATTAGCAACCTAGTTATCCGCGCGGGACTTATAATCCCAAACAGACGGAGTAACTCGTTGGAGGCAACGGGGTGTCACTGCCCAGCCCAGGCCTGGTACCAGGAGGCGTACGAGACAGCTTCGGGAGAAGGCGGCCCATCCAGGAGATGGAACCAAGCCCATGGCCAAAGAAGGAGGCGAAATGGCTACTGATAAATAGGCGAGAGCAGAGGAGGAAGGATTTGAACTCTGAAGAACAAACTATCGTTTCTCTTGTAATTTCCAAACTATAAATCCCGTTGTGACGTTACGCTTGGATAATCTCTAGATAATACAAGCGGTACCGTAACAATTGGTATCTTGAGCCTCTTTTCGATCCCTATTTTACCTTGATCTGTAAATCCGATTGTGGTCGGCTAGGATTGCAAAATCATGGATGTAATTCCTATCATTTGGTTCGATCGGTGATCTAGCGGCTTCAATCTGGCGCCCAGGAGAAATCCTACCGTCGTGGAGACTCAGATCTCGACCGCCATGGTGACGGTAGTAGAGCACCACGTGGCAACCAACTCGAAGCTCGATGATCTCGTGGAGAAGATGGTGGCCCTCACTGCATGTCCAGACGATGCTGCAACATGGCACGACACGATCGCAACTCGAGTCCTTTTGCCTCACCGGTGCTCTTGGTGCGCAAAAAGGACGGAACATGGCGTTTCTGTGTGGATTATCGACAGTTGAACGCACCCACTATAAAGAACAAGCATCCATTACCAGTGGTGGACGAATTACTCGATGCATTGGTAGGGGAAAAAATTCAGCAAGCTGGACTTGAGTTCGGGATACCATCAAATCAGAACGGCGGACGGTGACGAGCACAAGATGGCTTTTCGCACTCATCAAGGTCTGTATGAGTTTTTAGTGATGCCATTTGGACTCATGGGTGCACCAGCTACATTCTAGGGTGTAATGAATCTGCTGTTTGACAAACTCCTGCGTAGTGGCGTGTTGGTTTTCATGGACGACATCCTAGTATACATGCCCACATTGGAAGCACATGTCCATCTCCTCCATTAGGTGTTTTCAATTATACAGGACAATCAATTGTTTGTGAAGAGATCCAAATGTCTGTTTGCTGAGTCCAAATTAAAGTACCTGGGGCATGTGATCAGCGGCGATGGCGTTGCGAGTTTGGGACTAATCCAGAGAAGGTGCTCGCAGTGCAGCGGTGGCCCATACCACGTAATTTGAAGGACCTGCGCGGCTTTCTAGGGCTTCGGGTATTATCGCAAATTCATCCGACGCTATGGCATCATCAGCCGTCCCCTGACGGAGTTGCTGAAGAAAGGAGTTCAGTTTCAGTGGACGCCAGATGCGCAAGTTGCTTTTGCTACACTGCAGGCGACTCTTATGCAAGCACCAATGCTGGTTGTTTCAGATTTCGCTTAATGTTTCGTCGTGGAGACCGATGCTTGTCAAACTGGTGTGGGAGCCGTGCTCATGCAGAATGACCACCCAGTCGCCTACCTCAGCAAGGATCACTGTTCCAAAAATCAAGCACTCTCCACTTATGAAAAGGAGTGCCTTGCCATTCTTCTCGTCGTCGATCATTGGCGTTCTTATTTGCAACATCAAGAGTTCCTGATACGCACATATCAGAAGATCCTCTTACACCTGACTGAGCAACGTTTAACGACTGGTATCCAGCACAAGGCATTTGTGAAATAGATGGGTCTTAATTACAACATCCAGTACAAGAAAGGGATCACTAATGCAGTCATGAGGCCCCTCTCCTGGACATCTCCTCAGCTGAGCCATCCTGGTTACAAGTGCTGATCGAAGGGTATGATGATGATCCTGTTACTAAACAATTGTGAGCAGAGCCGAGTGTCGCTGGTAACAATGATATTTGTTCGAGCATGGAGTCATTCGTTTTCGTAGTAGAATTTGGGTGGGCAATAATACAACAGCACATTCTTCAGGCACTGCATGCTAGTGGAATTGGTGGTCACTCAGGTGCGTTGGCCACTTATCAGCGTGTCAAATGAATGTTTGCCTGACCACGTTTGAAACAAACCATGACTAAGTTTGTTGGCACTTGTACCATCTGTCAACAAGCCAAAACGGAGCACACCAAAATGCCAGGATTGCTGCAACCTCTTCCTATTCCACCATTTCCTTGGCACACCATCATCTTGGATTTCATGGAGGGTTTACTTAGATGTGATATTTGTGGTTATCGACAAACTCAAACTATGGGCATTTTCTCCCTCTCAAACATCCCTTTTCTGCAGCTCAAGTGGCTCAAGTTTTCCTGGAAGGCATTTATAAGCTTCATGGCCTGCCCAAGTGTATCATCTCGGACAAAGACAAGATCTTTACGAGTGCACTCTGGCGGGAACTGTTTTAAGCCGACTGACACGCAGCTAATGATGAGTTCTGCCTACCATCCATAGACTAATGGCCAGACTGAACGTCTGAATCAGTGTCTGGAGGCCTTCCTTAGTTGTCCTGTTCATGCTACACCTACTCAGTGGAGCAAGTGGTTGCCAATGGCGGAGTACTGGTATAACACCTCCTACCACTCTACTCTCTAGCGCTCTCCTTTTAAGACATTGTATGGACATGTGCCCCGTCACTTTGGCACTCCTGATCCAAGCACAACCACTGGACACCTTGCTTCGTGAACGAGAAATTATACATCGGAAACGTATCTATAATTTTTTATGTTCCATGCTTATTTAGTATCTACTTTCTTTGCTTTGTCTACACTTTGAGGTGTTTTTATATGTTTTCTGGTACTAACCAATTAACAAGATGCCATAGTGCCAGTTGCTTGTTTTCTTCTGTTTTTTGGTTCCAAAAACGCAGAAAAATCAATATTCTCGGAATTGGACGGGACAAAAGCCAAAGTCAATATTTTACCGTGGGAAACACGAATCCGGAATACGAGACGGAGGAGAGTCACCAGGGGCCACACCCCCTGGCCGCGTGGGTGGGCCCACCCCGTGCCTAGGGGGTGTGCAGCCACCCTGGCAACCCCCTTCCTCGTCTATTCACCTATAAAGACCCCCGATGCCTAAACCCTAAGTACCCGATCAATATTCCACAAAACCGTCTGTAGCCGCCGCCACCATCGTCCCTAGATCGGGGGATCTGAAGCTCTTCCCGGCACCCTGCCGGAGGGGAGATCATCCCGGAGGCCTTCTTCTTCATCATGCCAGCCACCGGTATGAAGTGTGAGTAGTTCCACCTTGGACTACGAGTCCATGTAGTAGCTAGATGGTTGTATCTCCTCCTTTGTGCTATCATGTTTAGATCCTGTGAGTTACATTCATGGTCAAGATCTCATCTATTTGTAATCATGCATATTGTGTTTGCGGGGATCTGATGGATATGGAGATTACTATGTTAGATTGATTAATGGTTTTGTCTAATTGATTCTATCATGTCTGTGTTGTTTGAGATCTTGCATGCTCTCTATTTCTAGTAGCTATCTTGACCAAGTAGATGCTAGTGACTCCAAGAGGGGGTATTTATACTCGATAGTGGGTTCATGCCTCTATTTAATCTAACGGAAGTGACAAAAATCTCTAAGGTTGTACATGTGCTATTGCCACTAGGGTGAAAAAACGGTCTCTTGTTCATGGAACAAGTGGATTGTTTACCTTACACACTTTTCTTAAAGCAGTTATCTGTTGCTTGCAACTTAATACTGGAGGGGGTTCAGATGATAACCCAAAGGTGGATTTCTAGTCATAGATGCAGTTGGATGGCGGTCTATGTATCTTGTTGTATTGCCAAATCGAATCTCATAGGATCATGAATGTCTAGTATTGCATTGTTATGCCTTGCTCAGTCCTGTCAATTGCCCTGCTGTAATTTGTTTACCCAGCATGCCATGTTTGTTTATCTAAGGAGAACACCTCTAGTATACTATGGACCCCGGTCCAATCTTTACCATCGATACATCTTCCACTGTTACTTGTTGCAAACCACTATTACCTTCCACACCATACAATTAATCCTTTGTTACAGTAAACCGGTGAGATTGACAACCTCACTGTTCGTTGGGGCAAAGTCTTGAGTTTGTGTTGTGCAGGTCTCCAAGTTGCTAGCAACACCTTTGAGTCGTTTCCTTCCTCCTACTGGTTCGATAACCTTGGTTTCTTACTGAGGGAAAACTTGCTGCTATGCTCATCACACCTTACTCTTGGGGTTTCCCAACGAGGCGTTGACAACACGCCCATCATCAAGCTTTTCATGCGGGGGAGGCTAAGGACGTCTTCACAATGGGAGTCCTTCACAACCTTTCTTTTTTACTTTGTTTTTGGTTTGCTTAGTTTCTTTTGCTTGGTTTTTTTTGCCTCTTTTTATCAAAAACTCAAAAAAAAAAGTTTAGTTTGGTTTGCTTTGCTTTCCCTTATCAAAAACACAAAAAAAATTAGTTCCTACTCTAGTTGTTGGTCTGTTATTCGCTTGCTTGGTCATGCTTTCTATCAATGGATGATTTCTTTGAAACTATTTCTTATTGGCAAGGTGGGTTCACGGAAGAACAAAAAAATTATTATAAGGAACACCATTTTCACAAAAAGGGAAACACTTATGGGAACAAATTGATAAATTGAATACTATTGCTAGAGAGGTGTGCTCTACTTATAATATTACTTATTGCTTTGATAAATCTTATTGATGTAGGAGGTATAAACACCTACCTTTTCAATATGAGTATAATGATAATGTTACCATATCTTCTTATGTTAAAGAAAATCATGACTTTTATGATGTGGAACAAATTGAATAATTTATTGCCTTCAAGGGTGCATTTGAACTTGCCAGTTTGCTTGAAAATACTGATGATGCACCTTATGAATATGAGGTTTATGAGATACTTAAATTTTGCTTTTATAATTACAAGGAAGAAAATGGCTATATTCTTTAATATTTTAATAGGTGCTTTCCACAAACGGAAGAGATTAATGCCTTGCAGGAGCCTATGGAAGATGAAATTGCTGAACCTGAAAGTTCATTAGATGAAAAAGAGGAGGAGAGTGATGGTCAAGAGGAGGAAGAATGGATCTACCCATGCCTACCTTCTAATGAGAGTAACTCTTTATCCCTTACATTATTTGATTGTACCCCATGCTTAAAGGAAGATGAATGTTATGTTCTTGTGGATTCTTTTGAAATATCTGCTATGGGTAAAACTTGTGATAATAGTTATGCTCCTGTTATCTATTATAATCCTATATTTGTGCCGAACTTCGAAATGCATGATACTAAAGAGTTTTTCTTAAAAAATATTTATGATAAAGCTCTAGATGATGGTCCTATATTGAATGATCAGTCACCTTGTTATAACATTGTTAAAAGTGGGTTTGAAGGTTTTAATCCCACTATTTTTTAGCTTGATAAAAATTATGTGTTTGTAGATCATGAAAAGCATGCTTTATGTGATAGTTATATTGTTGAGTTTATTCACGAGGCTACTAAAAATTATTATGAGAGAGGAAAATATGGTTGTAGAAGTTTTCATGGTACTGAAACACCTATCTATGTGCTGAAAGTTTTGAAGTTACTCTTGTTTTATCTTCCTATGCTTGGCACTTTGTTATTAGTGAATTTATTTGCATACAAGATTCCCATGCATAGGAATTGGGTTAGACTTAAATGTGTTTTGAATTTTCTTCTTGATGCTCTCTTCTACTTCAATTCATATTTCTTATGTGAGCATCCTCTCAAATTATCATGTCTAACTTAAAGGCGTTAAATAAAAGTACTTATTGGGAGATAACCCAAAAGTTTTCTTAAGTCTTGGAAGTTATTACCTCTGTAATGACCTCTCCTTATCCTTTTTGTTTGCTTTTTGTGCCAAGAATGACCTCTAATGAGAGGGAAGTAAGATTTGGGGAGTTGCTGTCCTGAAATAGATTTTTGTGCTCCACTGTAAAAATTCGTGAGGAATCTATGTAAATCGGATTGAGCTGATATTTTGGAAATAAATCCCCCAGTATGTTAGATAACTTTCTTTAGTTCAACACTTTTCGATTTGAGCAACAGAAGGTCTTCGAAAAAATTGGTTTCTACCTGCTGGTCTATTTTGATAGATTTCTGCCATTATTTGCATTTGCTTTTTATTGATTCCTTTTTGGGTTCTTTTTGGGAAATCGAACTTTTTGAGGGAATTGATACAGTAGATTGTGTTTTTAGTGAATGTTTTTTTCTGTTCTAAAGCTAAACCCAAAGGTCTATTATATTTTGAATACACTAATGTTGCTAATGAAGATTGTGTGAAGTTTTGTATGAAGAAAAATTTTCAGGTGTAGAGAGAGAATGATATAATGAGATAAAGAATGGAAATAATCTCAATCTTGGGTATGCCACCCCGTGTCACCCCAAGAAATATCCAAGAGGTACAAGCGTCAAAACTTGGGGATGCCCAAGGCATCCTCTTCTTCATTAATAAAAAGCTCAGGTCTTTCTAGGCACTTCGTTTTATTGTTTCATGCACTGTTGTGTTGTTCTTGGAGCGTCTTAGTTTTCGTTTGCTTTGCTTAGTTTGCTTGAATAAAGTAGTTTGGACCCCCGTTCTCGATGTATTATTTCAAATAAGTTGATTGGTGTTGGAGAGGAGTAGAAAGTTCTTGCTTAAATAGTACAAGAGGAACTTGCTTTGACCGTGACTTAGAATTTAGCATGTTATGCTATATGTTGTTTTGACCTTATGCTTAGTGATTATTGCTGTAGCATGACTTGTTCCAAACAATTCGGATTTCTTAGTGTGCCTTGAAGGAATCATACGTTATTTTAGCATACAAAAGCATAGTATTGTGGTATTCTCCTTTGATGCTTTGTTTGGGTTGACTTGGCACATGCTCACACCATGTTATGACTATGAACAAGACACCATAGCCTCTACGAACATTTATTCCTTGACCTGTAGTACCACTTTATGCTTTGATTAGTAATGTTTTGTCGCTCTGCATGATTATGGCCATTATTGCTCTCTTAGTTGTTCGCTCCCAGTCTTTTGCTAGCCTCCACTTATATGAGTAAGATCTACTCATGCATCCAACTCCTAAGAAACCAAGTTATTTCAAATGTCCACTATAAACTCCTATGCATGGTGTGTTACACCATTCCAAGTATATTCTTGTTTTCATCTATTTTCTAATTAAAAAGTATTTTGTTATATGAAAACTTAGTCATTAAAGCTCTCACAAACTTGATGACACACTTTATTTTTCTTGCCCCTAATAAACTTGAACCATTGTGTCATCTATGTTGTATATGCTTGCACTTATATGTTGAAATTAGTAGAACCGTGCTGTCACGGGGAACGCTTTTAACATTGCACTTGTACTTTGTACACAGTTGATAGCATGCTCTTTTGTCTATGGATGTCGTCGGTGTGAAATAAAAGGGGAGCTTGTAAGTCCATGGAGTTATGTATGTGTGTTATAGAAACGCCTGGGTCGCTAGTCTAAGCCATGCCTAATCATGGTAGAAACTTGCAGCATCACCATAATGATATCTATGAAGCTTTCTTCTTATAAAAAAATAGAGACATATTGAAAAGAGGAAAGAGAGAAAAAAGCACCATATTCCCATGGTAAATAAGAAGATTGTTGAGATGCTCATTGTCTGCTTGCCTTGTCATTTTGATTATGGAATAGCTCATGTATCATGTGCAATGGGTACCCCATTGGCGGTTCTCTATGATATACATGTACTTACTATGACAAGAACTTACAGGTGACTAGAGTTGAGTAGCATGAGGAGCGGCCCTCATATTTAAGGGACATGAGATTGCCAACTTATACTTTGTCAAGCATATACTCCATAGTTTGTTCACTTTAACCTTAATCACTTCAAGATGCTTATGATAGGGTAATGTGAGCTGAAAGCTAACAAGTAGCATAATTTTTGGAAGCTATTTTTGAAACTTGAAATCCCTACTTCCCTTTATGAAGGGTCTTTCTTCCACCATTATATTCTACCTTTAGGCACCAGTCAAGAGATCATAGTTACCATTCTTAGTTTTATGTGCATTGTCCCAAAACTTATTGATTGATGCATATTGTTGATATTACTTGTTCTTGTTCTATTTGTATCTAGTCACTCTTATGAACTTTGAAGGTGTCATATGCATCTATTTGCTACTCCATGAAGGACAAGTTGAATGCCACTATACCATATTTTCTGTATGTGAAACAAATAAACATTTTTCAATGCATGTTATTCATGATCTTTGTTTGTAGCCTTTCATGTTGCATGCATAGTTACTTTGTCTTACTGTTAGAACTCCATCTTTCATGTTCATGTTTAGAGTTCTTTGATTCTAGCTTTCAATGCTTGCAAATGGTTTGATCTTGATTTTGATGGTGCATGTCACCTCAAAATTTATTATTTTTATCACTTACCTACTCGAGGACGAGAATGAGTTAAGCTTGGTGATGCTTGATACGTTGGAAACATATCTATAATTTTTGATGTTACATACTTGTTTAATATCTACTTTGCTTTGCTTTGTCTACACTTTGAGGTGTTTCTATATGTTTTCTGGTACTAACCTATTAACAAGATGCCACAGTGCTAGTTGCCTGTTTTCTTCTGTTTTTGGTTCCAGAAAGGTAAAAAATCAATATTCTCGGAATTGGACGGAACAAAAGCCAAAGTCAATATTTTACCGTGGGGAACACGAAGCCGGAATACGAGACGTAGGAGAGTCACTAGGGGGCCACACCCCCTGGCCACGCGGGTGGGCCCATCCCATGCCTGGGGGGTGCAACCGCCCTGGCGACCCCCTGCCTCGCCTCTTTGTCTGTAAAGACCCCCCGATGCCTAAACCCTAAGTACCCGATCAATATTCCATGAAACCGTCTGTAGCCGTCGCCACCATCGTCCCTAGATCGGTGGGGATCTGAAGCTCTTCCCGGCACCCTGCCAGAGGGGAGATCATCCCGGAGGCCTTCTTCTTCATCATGCCAGCCTCCGGTATGAAGCGTGAGTAGTTTCACCTTGGACTACGGGTCCATGTAGTAGCTAGATGGTTGTATCTCCTCCTTTGTGCTATCATGTTTAGATCTTGTGAGCTCCGTTCATGATCAAGATCTCATCTATTTGTAATCATGCATGTTGTGTTTGCAGGGATCTGATGAATATTGAGATTACTATGTCAGATTGATTAATGGTTTTGTCTTATTGATTCTATCATGTTTGTGTTATTTGAGATCTTGCATGCTCCCACATTTCTAGTAGCTATCTTGGCCAAGTAGATGCTAGTGACTCCAAGAGAGGGTATTTATAATCGATAGTGGGTTCATGCCTCTATTTAATCTAAGGGAAGTGATAAAAATCTCTAAGGTTGTAGATGTGCTGTTGTCACTAGGGAGAAAATAAGGGTCTCATGTTCATGGAACAAGTGGACTGTTTACCTTACACACTTTGCTTAAAGGAGTTATCTGTTGCTTGCAACTTAATACTGGAGGGGGTTCGGATGATAACCCGAAGGTGGATTTCTAGTCATAGATACAGTTAGATGGCGGTCTATGTATCTTGTTGTATTGCTCAATCGAATCTCATAGGATCATGATGTAGGGGTTCGTAGCATGGAAAACAAAAATTTTCTATCGCATACAAACAAACAAGCCAAGATCTATCTACTAGATTGTAGCAACGAGTCGATGGAATAACTCACCCTCGAAGATTCCAAAGTGTTTAACGAGAGCAGATTCTCGTGGGTGATGTAGTCGTACTCTTTCCGATCTCAAGATCGCGTAGACGATCCTTCCGGCGCCGCGTTCCCGCAGCGCTCCCGCAGTCGGTCACACGTTCGGTACTCGACGAAGACCTTCCTCTCCCTTGTTCCAGCAGGCAGCGGAGGTTGTAGCACTCTCCTCGCGATTCCGGCAGCACAACGGCGTGGTACCGGAGGTAGAGGGGAAATCCCGCAGGGCTTCGCCTTAAGCCGGTGCGAGTATGGTGGAGCTTATGAGAGAGGCTATTAGTGGTCTAGTAATTAGACACACCAATTAGAGGGCTCTAAACCAATTAGAAGGCTCTAAACCGAATAGCTCTAAACCGGGGTCTAGATCTAGGGTTTAGTTTAGAGGATAGGAAACTTGTGTGTCTTGGGAGGGAGCCCTGCCCCTCCTTATATAGGTGGGAGGGGCTGGCCGGCCAAGGGGAGGGAGTGGAGTCCCTCCCCAACTCGGCCTAGGTGGGGCGCCGGCTTGGGGAGGAGGACTCCTCCCTCAAGTCGGTTTCCTCCTCTCCTCCCACTTCCCAAAAACTGCCGTTTGACTTTCAAACTAGCCGTTTGACTTTTTCAATTTAGGATTCAATCTAATCCTTTATTTGGGACAGCAAGAACACTTAGTACATGATGCAATCATTCCAACATGTAATGACACATTCATGTACCCCTTCCCCCCCGGAGTGCCGGACAATCCGGGACCTTCTAGAATGTTCCCGATGGAAACACCGGAATCATTCCCGAACTCCGAAACGGGACTTTCCTTATATGAATCTTATTCTCCGGACCATTCCGGATCACCTCGTGATATCCCGGATCCCATCCGAGACTCCGAACAACATTCGGTCTCTTTCTCATAATACCATAACTACTCAAACAACGTCGAATCCTTAAGTGTGTCTCCCTACGGTTCGTGAATTATGCGGACATGATCGAGACACTTCTCCGAACAATAACCAATAGAGGAATCTGGAAATTCATATGGCTCCCACATATTTCTACGATTACTTTGCGATCGAATGAACCACTTACATACGATACCAATTTCCCTTTGTCTCACGATATGTTACTTATCCGAGGTTATGATCGTCGGTATCTCTGCATACCTAGTTCAACCTCGTTACTGATAAGTACTCTTTTCTCGTTCCCGTGATATGTGATCCCTTGTGACCAAGTCACATGCTTGCAAGCTAATTGGATGACATTTCACCGAGAGGGCCCAGAGTATATCTATCCGTCATGTGGATGGACAAATCCCACTCTTGATCCATGTGTTTCAACCAATACTTTCCGAACACTCAATGCCACTTTTATAGCCACCCTGTTACGGTGTGGTGTTTGATGACATCAAAGCATCCATCCAGTAAAGGTGATATGCATGATCTCATGGTCGAAGGAATTAGGTTACTATGTATCAGAAAGCATATAGCAATTGAACTATTGAAATGACTTGATCTTTATGCTACGCTTATCTATAGGAGTATGTCCATCACATCATTCTCCTAATGATATGATCCTGTTGTTAATAACATCTCTATGTTCATGATCAGGAAACAATGATCATATATTAACCAACAAGCTAGTTTAACAAGAGGCTTTACTAGGGACTCTTATTTTAGTTTACAAATCACACAAGTATTAATGTTTCCGGTTAATACAATTATAGCATGGTATGTAAACATTTATCATAAGTGTGAAGACATGATAATAACCACTTTATTATTGCCTCTTGGGCATATCTCCAACAGTCTCCCACTTGCACTAGAGTCAATAATCTAGTTTCGAACCTTTGTGTATATAACACCTATGGCTTTCCGGTGTTGTATGTACACGATTGCTAGTGGTCAACTGATCTCCGGATCTGACACTTCCAGGTCCGTGTGTAATTGCATGTCTTTGCGTCTCTACGCATCACTCATTCTCTAATGAGATGGCTTTGTATAAATTTGGTCTTTCGGTGTGACCTTTAGCTCTTTGGGGTTAAAAACATGTTGATAATATTGTCGCACAATATATCTTCATAGTATTATCCCACTGTGAACTACACATAGTTTGATAACAAACTACTTGACTCAAATGCCCTCTTATGCTGCTAAAATAGCAGTCATATACTTAGCCTTTTGTTGTAGTATCTGTCACAATGTCTTAACTTTGGAAATCATCCAAATCCATTATGGAACTCACTTTCCATTATATTGTGCCACCCTTAGTTTAGATTGAGATAAACTTAATTTGTACTTTGTGACAAAGCTAGTATCAATGTAGTACTTTTACAATGAACTAACCATCTATTTGTCACTTCTACAAATATTATACTCTTAGTTCTTCCAAAAGATCATAAGAATATCCTTACTATTGTCCAATGATCATCTTACAAATCATTCTGGTATATGCTCACAACATTTAGAGCATAGGACATATCTGGATTTGTACATATCACAGTATGATTGATATAAATACTCTTTGTGATTTCATACATCAAGTATCAATCTATACTTTGAATCTTTGTTTCACTTACCAAGTGCCAATACACTTGAATATATCATCAACATTGAACTCTTTCAATCCTTTCTGTGCAACAAGAACCTCTCTTGTAGTTTCTATATTGAACTCATTCAATATCTTGTCTATGTACTTCTGGCACAACCATATTAGCGTCTATTGATGCCAAATATTTGGGTTTTGCCTAAGTCTTTCATCAGGATGAAATTTTTAATATGTGTTAATAAAAGATACATCTTTTCTAATCAACAATATGTCCTCCACATAATGTATTAGAAATATGTCTTAGCGCTCCCACTTAATTTCTTGCAAATGCAAGCATCTTCATTGTCTCCGATGAAATTAAACTCTTTTAACAGTTTCATCATAGTGAAGATTCCAACTCCGCTATGCTTACTTTAACCATTGAAGTTTGCATATGTTTTTAGCATCCTTTGAATTAACAAAACCCTTTGGACCGTGTCATGCACACGTCCTAGGTAACCATTCTATTAGAAGAACTTGTTTTGTTTATTCTACTACCACATAACAAATTATATGTATTGGTTGCTACATTAATCCGTCTAGACTAAAAATCGCTATGAAAGATCAAATCTTGTCATATACAACTTGTTGTGAACTCTTTCCCAACATGTCGACTATTTCATAGATGTAAAACATCCATGTCTATTTCTTTATAGATCCAGACACAACTGTAAGGTCTTACACCTTTCTCGGGGGTCCTTCAAGTTCAAAACTTGATTTCTCGTGTATGGAACTATCACGGATTTTATGGCTTCAAGCCATTTTACGGAGTCAGGGCCCATCATCGCTTCTCTGCATGTAGTCGGTTTATTATTCTCAAATAATGATTCAACCCTCAAATCTTGGTATTTGATTGTTCATCCGACCTACTTGTTTCAATAGGAACTTGGATCTCCGTGACCACAACCTTTTGAGGTACGTGAACCATGAGCATTGTTGCTGCCTCCGAAACACTTTTCGGCGCTGCGCAATTCTGCACATATAGCTAAGGTTCTTTTAACCTTATCAAAGTTTCTATTGTCCTCCCACTTAACTTTTCACGAAAAATTTCTTCTCAAAGAAACTTGACGTTCTAAGCAACAAACTCTTTTGTCTCCGGTGTTTTATGGAGGAACAGTTTATACAAAGACAGGTTCATCCGACTTTGGTTGCACACATCTTTCTTATGCATAGCATACCAATGTTTAAGAAAGGACAACTTGGGTTTTATCCCAAACCATAACCTTATATGGTGTCATTTCAACGGATTATGATGGAGCTCTTTTTAGTGGAAAAACGGTAATCTCTAAAGCTTTTAATCTTTAAAATACTATGGCAGTTTTATGAACTATACCTTTGATCTTACCATGTCAAACAAGGTTTAATTACATATCTCGAACGCTCCATACTCTTATGGTGTTTCGGGAAATGCAAATCCACGGAACGATTCCTTAAATCTCAGGTATTATGCTAAACTTGTAATTCAAATATCTTCCTTTATGATCTTTATCATAAACTATTCATATTCTTGTTACAATGATTTTGCACTTCATCTTGAAAGTCTTTTGAACTTTTCAAATATTTCATACTTCATCCTTATTAAGTAAATATTCATATATTCACTCAAATTTTCGGAGAAAGCATATGAAGTTGAAATCCATCGCTCTTGACTACACATAATGGACTTCGTACAACAATATGTACAAGTTCCAATTAGCTAGTCATTCGTTCCCTTTTTGGCCTATGAACGAAGTTTTAATTATCTCTAGGAAAGTTTCACAAGCGTTATTTGATCAAAATCAAATAGACTCCAAAATTCCATCCATATGGATTTTCTTCATGTTTTCTTTCCAATATAATTTAAACGGCGATGTCACTTCCTAAGTGATCTTTCAATCAATTTGTCTTTCGACATTTTAGCACTAGTTTTATGGATGTGATTTCTCCAACGAGATTTGTGAATCATCCATCTTTTATGGATTACGGCAATTATTTGAACAACCCTTTTGTTCTCATAATACCTGATAAAACAAATCTTTGAAGGCAAGCTTTGATGTTTAACAAGCAACGCAATAACCCTTTATTTGTTCTCGATGAACATCATCACATATTCTTTTGCTTGTTACTTAGGCCATTGTAGTTCATGAATTGTGTTGTTTCGTATGACGATTCACACCAACAAATTCAGTATCAAATACTTGAGAACCACATTGTTTAATAAGCAAAGAATATAGCCATAACATGTATATCATCTATATACTTAAACTGAACAATTCTAGTCTTTTCTTTTCTGCCATATATTTATGAGATTCTCTTTCAATATTTCCTTTTCTATTTGAAAGAATCTATCAATATCAATAGTGGAGTCATACATATGACATATAGTCCAAAGCGTGTATAATTAAATACCAATGTCTTTGGACTTGCACTTTGAAGTAGATCACCATCATTAAATATTTGGTGTTCTTTCAAATTCCTTACTTTAGTAATCTCTTGGTGTAGTAAACATTTTACCTACATCAAATATTCACCCTTATCATGGTATCGTCCATGATCAAGCTACTTTTAGCTTATAACGATGAATTATGAGTATAATGTTGCTATCCAAAACCTTTTGGAGGATTAGGACAACAAGTGTCTCCAACCTTTTTGCAAATTCTCATCAAAATATGAGAACATGAACTTTGCCATATTATACTCTATCATGTTGTAACCAAAACTTCGTTTCAGATATCACAATATCTTCCACACATCATGGTTTCTGAAACAACTCTTTCAGATCCTAGATAACCTTGATATTAAGGGAATCCTTTGAATATCAAGAATCATGGATACAAACATGATACTTATATACTAACACTTGGAATTGTTACTCTTGATTTAATACTAATTATTAAACTTCATGGAGTAACCGGAACTTACTGAAAGTTTGCAATAGGACTTTTAAACTTTAGATTAACACTTAAAACAATACGATACCAGTTCGTAAAGTATCTAACCAGAATTCTATAGTTCTATCATCTCAATTATAACTAAGCGCAAGGTGGTAAACGGATGCCAATGACTACAACAACTATGCAAATTCACTTTGATTTAGTTTATGATAAATTGAGTTCTAATTAATAATTAAATTAATCTAAGTGAACTCCCACTCAAAACAATATCCCTCACATTGTTTTAGTGATCACACGAACCAAATCCACCACATCAAAACCGATCATCACGAGAGTTGATATAGCTTCAATGGCGAACAATCAACATGTTCATCATATCTACTATATGACTCATGCTCTACCTTTCGGTAATCCGTGTTCCTGAGGCCATGTCTGTACATGCTAGGCTCGTCAAGATCAAACCTTAGCTACCGCATAAGCAAATCTGGCTTGCTTACGTTGTATTTACCCGTGGAATCAAAGACACCCGATCATCACGTGGTGCTTCGAAGCAACAAGTTTTAGCAACGGTGCTAACTAAGGGCGAACACTTTAGAACTTGAAATTTATGTGCATGAGGGATCATCTTATAATGCTACCGTCGTCTACTAAGCAATACAAGATGCATAAAGGATTAACATCACATGCAATTCATAATATGTGATATGATATGGCCTTTCTTCTTTGTGCTTCCGATCTCCATCTTCAAGCACGAACCTGATCTCCATCATCACCGGCGTAGCATCAAGGTCAATGACGCTTCTTCATGGTTGTCGTCCACCAGCTTCAACTATTACAACTATTTTGAATAGACACGCAGGTCTTAACAGAAATTAAAGACAACCATATGGCTCCTGCCGGTTGCCAACTTACAATAAGGAACATTGCATACATCAAATATAATCACAATCATGGCCATATCACATCACTGCACACCCCTGCAAAACAAAGTTAGACGCTTCTACTTTCTTTGCATATTTTACGTGGTTTGGGGCTTTCCATAAGTGTCGTTCTAACCTACGAACAAGAACCACAACATTGATACTAGCATTGTTGATTACCCGTTGTAAATTGGATCTTTACTATGCTAGGAGAAACTGGCACCCGCAAAGCCACTTATGCAATACAAGTTGCATGTTAAGCGTGGAGCAAGTCTCATGAACGATGTCATGTAAGGTTAGCCCGGGCCGCTTCATCCCAACATACCGCAAGATGCAAAGTACACTCAAAGCAATCTACAATAAAAGCATCAACGCCCACAATGACCATTGTGTTCTACTCGTGCAACAGATCTACATATAGACACGGCTCTGATACCACTGTAGGGGTTCGTAGCATGGAAAACAAAAATTTTCTATCGCATACAAACAAACAAGCCAAGATCTATCTACTAGATTGTAGCAACGAGTCGATGGAATAACTCACCCTCGAAGATTCCAAAGTGTTTAACGAGAGCAGATTCTCGTGGGTGATGTAGTCGTACTCTTTCCGATCTCAAGATCGCGTAGACGATCCTTCCGGCGCCGCGTTCCCGCAGCGCTCCCGCAGTCGGTCACACGTTCGGTACTCGACGAAGACCTTCCTCTCCCTTGTTCCAGCAGGCAGCGGAGGTTGTAGCACTCTCCTCGCGATTCCGGCAGCACAACGGCGTGGTACCGGAGGTAGAGGGGAAATCCCGCAGGGCTTCGCCTTAAGCCGGTGCGAGTATGGTGGAGCTTATGAGAGAGGCTATTAGTGGTCTAGTAATTAGACACACCAATTAGAGGGCTCTAAACCAATTAGAAGGCTCTAAACCGAATAGCTCTAAACCGGGGTCTAGATCTAGGGTTTAGTTTAGAGGATAGGAAACTTGTGTGTCTTGGGAGGGAGCCCTGCCCCTCCTTATATAGGTGGGAGGGGCTGGCCGGCCAAGGGGAGGGAGTGGAGTCCCTCCCCAACTCGGCCTAGGTGGGGCGCCGGCTTGGGGAGGAGGACTCCTCCCTCAAGTCGGTTTCCTCCTCTCCTCCCACTTCCCAAAAACTGCCGTTTGACTTTCAAACTAGCCGTTTGACTTTTTCAATTTAGGATTCAATCTAATCCTTTATTTGGGACAGCAAGAACACTTAGTACATGATGCAATCATTCCAACATGTAATGACACATTCATGTACCCCTTCCCCCCCGGAGTGCCGGACAATCCGGGACCTTCTAGAATGTTCCCGATGGAAACACCGGAATCATTCCCGAACTCCGAAACGGGACTTTCCTTATATGAATCTTATTCTCCGGACCATTCCGGATCACCTCGTGATATCCCGGATCCCATCCGAGACTCCGAACAACATTCGGTCTCTTTCTCATAATACCATAACTACTCAAACAACGTCGAATCCTTAAGTGTGTCTCCCTACGGTTCGTGAATTATGCGGACATGATCGAGACACTTCTCCGAACAATAACCAATAGAGGAATCTGGAAATTCATATGGCTCCCACATATTTCTACGATTACTTTGCGATCGAATGAACCACTTACATACGATACCAATTTCCCTTTGTCTCACGATATGTTACTTATCCGAGGTTATGATCGTCGGTATCTCTGCATACCTAGTTCAACCTCGTTACTGATAAGTACTCTTTTCTCGTTCCCGTGATATGTGATCCCTTGTGACCAAGTCACATGCTTGCAAGCTAATTGGATGACATTTCACCGAGAGGGCCCAGAGTATATCTATCCGTCATGTGGATGGACAAATCCCACTCTTGATCCATGTGTTTCAACCAATACTTTCCGAACACTCAATGCCACTTTTATAGCCACCCTGTTACGGTGTGGTGTTTGATGACATCAAAGCATCCATCCAGTAAAGGTGATATGCATGATCTCATGGTCGAAGGAATTAGGTTACTATGTATCAGAAAGCATATAGCAATTGAACTATTGAAATGACTTGATCTTTATGCTACGCTTATCTATAGGAGTATGTCCATCACATCATTCTCCTAATGATATGATCCTGTTGTTAATAACATCTCTATGTTCATGATCAGGAAACAATGATCATATATTAACCAACAAGCTAGTTTAACAAGAGGCTTTACTAGGGACTCTTATTTTAGTTTACAAATCACACAAGTATTAATGTTTCCGGTTAATACAATTATAGCATGGTATGTAAACATTTATCATAAGTGTGAAGACATGATAATAACCACTTTATTATTGCCTCTTGGGCATATCTCCAACACATGAATGTCTAATATTGCATTGTTATGCCTTGCTCAGTCCTGTCAATTGCCCTGCTGTAATTTGTTTACCCAGCATGACATGTTTGTTTATCTAAGGAGAACACCTCTAGTGAACTATGGACCCCGGTCCAATATTTACCATTGATATATCTTCCACTGTTACTTATTGCAAACCACTATTATCTTCCACACCATACAGTTAATCCTTTATTACAGCAAACCAGTGAGATTGACAACCTCACTGTTCGTTGGGGCAAAGTCTTGAGTTTGTGGTGTGCAGGTCTGCAAGTTGCTAGCAACACCTTTGAGTCGTTTCGTTTCTCCTACTGGTTCGATAACCTCGGTTTCTTACTGAGGGAAAACTTGCTGTTGTGCTCATTACACCTTGCTCTTGGGGTTTTCCAACGAGGCGTTGGCAACACGCCCATCATCAAGAAACAACGATGGCTTTACTCCAGCAGCAGTTGCTTCGTGCCCAAGCACAAATGTGTCGGCAGGATGATAAGCACCTCATGGAACGATCCTTCGGTATTGGGGATTCAGTGTACTTCAAACTCCACCCGTATATTCAGACTTCGGTGGCTCTCCGCAGTACACCGAAGCTTGCTTTCAAGTTCTATGGGCCTTACAAGATTATTCGTCGGGTGGGCGAAGTGACATATCAATTGGCGCTACCACGGGGCACTCGCATCCATGATGTGGTTCACGCCTCGCAGCTGAAGCGCTGTCTTTCTCCTTCTCACCAGGTCAGCGATATCAGTTCCTTGTTCCGTCTGGACTCACCATTCTTGTTGCAACCAATTCAGCTCTTGGCGTCGAGGTACATCCAACGAGGAGGGGTGGCTGTGCAACAATTTCATGTCGCCTAGGATGCTGGCTCTCCGCCACACAGTACTTGGGAGGATGCAATTCCGCTTCGCCAGCGTTTCCCGTTTCCCTAATGCACTGGCTTGGGAGCAAGTCAGTTCCCAAGGGGTGAGGCATGTCACGGCCCAACCCAGGCCTAGTACCAGGGGGCATACGAGACAGCTTCGGGAGAAGGCGGTCCAGCCAGGAGATGGAACCAAGCCCATGACCGAAAGAGGCGAGATGGCTACTGATAAATAGGCGAGAGCAGAGGGGGAAGGATTTGAACTCTGATGAACAAACTATTGTTTCTCTTGTAATTTCCAAACTATAAAGTTGTGGCGTTACACTTGGATAATCTCTGGATAATACAAGCGGTACCGTAACACGCGGCTCCGAAGCTCCGACGAACACGGACCAGCGACAGGCAGCATCTGCGGCATCGAGCCAGCGCCCAACAGCTTCTCCATCGCGGTAGGCCGCATCGAGCTGGCGGACCGATTCTGGCCAGGTTGGTCGCCGGCGTTGGGGAGAAGGGGGATTTCTCTGACGGCCGTCGACGGGAGGATGGCGAGCACGCGCTGAAAGTTCTGGGTGGCGGTTGGAACTCGCGTGAGTAGACTCGATTTTATAGCGCGCGGTAGCCGGCGAACTGCGTAGGATACTTTTTTCCCACACGCCGGATACTTTTTTTCACAGGAGAACAAGGAGAAACTTCTTGTTGCTTGAGTTTTTTTTTAAACCTAGTACAAAGGTAAACGTAAACGCTCACAAATATGCACATACATTCGTCCCAACAGACGCACACATGTATAATCTACCCTATGAGCATCTTTGAAAGTACGAGTCTTAAGACTGATTTTTGACGGGTTTTAAGCTTGTTAAAGGTTTTCATGACACACGTGATCTTGAACTTCCCATTGCAAGTGTACTTCTCTCTCTTTACTAAAGAGGATATCGCAAATTTATCTAAATTTAAATAAATCTAAACATGTTTTAGTGTATAGATACATTTAAATTTTAACAAATCTAGATATCATTTTTAGGAAGGACGGAGTACTACTTCATCGTCTTAATGGTTCTGAAACTCAGAATGTGCACACGTTTCGTTCAAGTAGTTCTGTGGTTCCAAGAGCTTAATTTGACCAAAGAGGCGATGTTTTTTTTTTTAATTCGGATGGTCGAAACACTAGTCATCTGGATACTTGGGGGGATTCTTTTAACAAAAAACTGTATTAAATTAGGTGAATTTAGGATCACTTTGTATGAGAGATTTAAACTAAATTAGGTAGTAGGGAAGTTCACAGATCGTGCAATAGTAGTCTGACAAGTTGATCGGAACCCTAACCTGTAACAGACCACTACTCAGCAATTTCCTACCAATTTGAGATTGATTATGAGCAACATGACTATTATCTCTTTTAATATTTTTGCACTTTTGCCAGACTTGGAGAAATATCAACACTTAACTAGAGGGTACAAGCGATATAGACACCACGGAGTTTTCTCGAATGTTCAGACAATTGGCCCAGATAGACATTCAGGCCTTGTTTACTTCTAGGGTATTTGAGGGGAAGGGAAGGAATTATTTCGTATCCCGAAAATTCCTCGATAGGTTGTT
Organism: Avena sativa; assembly: GCA_916181665.1. NCBI lineage: Eukaryota > Viridiplantae > Streptophyta > Magnoliopsida > Poales > Poaceae > Avena > Avena sativa. The sequence goes on along the minus strand of OV702285.1, from coordinate 41,081,279 downwards.
TACTAGGCCGAATTTGGAGGGGATAATTCCAAAATATTCCCACAAATCCCCTCCACACTAATGTATTTTTGGCTAGATTAAAAACTTACCATCATGGTAGAGTATTTTTGGAGAAGAGGATTTGAGAGTATTAGGTGAACACCAAATCCCCCCGTATATCCCCACATCTTTTGGGAATAAAAATACTGGAGAAGTAAACAAAGCCTCAGAGGGCTCTATATGCACAAAATTCTTAGGTTTGAGAAGTACTTGACAGTTGAACCAGTCTGTTATTGACAGCCGGCTGAACCAAACTTACATATTGAATGACAAAAAATTCAAAGATAAAATGATTGCATTTTTGCCTGATAGAAATATCTAACATACACTGTTCCAAACAGTCTTGGATTACTGGCTAAGATTAAGTTGTGGGAAAGTAGCAACAGAAATCAAAAAGGGTGGTTTATTAAAATTGGCAAAAGATGATTAGACAAACAAAATTATCACAATCCATCATGATGCCAACCATGGATGCATAAACACAGATTAACTATGAGAATACATGACTGAAATAGCTTCCAACTATGCATGCATAAACACAGCTGAACAGTACAATAATTTACTGGATTATCCATTGAGTAGTCTACCTTGCACATGAAGATCTACCAATTGTGCAAAAAAACAGACTACAACATTAAAAAGCTCAGTCTATCACTTCTTTGCATATGTGATGAGCATCGGAGTTTCTTTGATTTTGAAGCCCTGAAGAGCGTTCATGGCTGCGGTCGCCTGCCCCTCGTCTCCATACTCCACGAAAGCGATACCAGGCTTTGTTTCGATCGTCCTCACTTCCTTGAACCCTTGGTACTGGCAGAAGAACATCTGCAGAACCATGGCGGTCGTGTCGTGTGGGAGATTTTGGACGAACAGAATGCTGTTTGGCACAATAATCTCTGGCATCATGACCCTCGGTCCCGCACCAAAAGGTAGCTGAGAAAGCTGTACAAGAGAAAGTTAAGTCAGTAATACTGATGTGAGCAACTAAGAAAAGAATAAATATGAAAAGATGCCTGTCCTAATTACTGGGTGTATATACTACATACAAGTTTTGCATGAATTATGAGCCATGTCTAATCCCAGCTAAATCTCAAGGTATTTCTCTGAGCCAAGTGAATATCCTTAACATGTTGAATGCCTATTTCACTTAACCAAATTCCGCAAGCAGGGAACCACTGGCTTGAGCACAAACATAGAAACTCCATACTCCATAAACATTGACAAAACAGCAGGCAGCATGTCGTGGTAAAGATGTTGAAGGAAATTTGTGTATGTATGTCAACACAACTAATACGAGTGGAGCTTGGCAAACATGGTCAGCCACGTGAAGTAGCAAGCTAGGGAATAAGAAAATTTCAAAGATTCCCTGTAGAAGTCTTCTAAAAATAAATCATATACTCCCTGTCCCGAATTAGATGTCGCAGATTTGTCTAGATTCGCATGTATCTATACACATCTAGACAAATCTGTGACATTTAATTCAGGACGGAGGGAGTACAACAATCTTTACTAAGAAATACAAAAAGAATAAATAAGAAACAACATCCTTATCAGTTCCATAACACTTACCGGAGGAGCCCCATAAGTACCAGGATAGGCATTCATGCCACCAGCCTGGCTAACATCGTGGTGCTGCTCACGCTTCTGCTTCTTTTCAGCTGCATTATTCCAGAATAGTAAACTAGTGAGCTTTGTTCGTGAATATAAAAGGAAGTAAAAGTTTCCATAAGTCCATAACTAAAACTAGCTAAGGAAGTTCCTCCTTAGCAAGTAGCAACTCTATCAACAAAGAGTCAAAGTAGGTAAAGCTAAATCCAGTGAATTGAGCAGATAGCTGATATCATATTGGGTGACAACTGCTAATTGACCTTTGCTTTTATTCAAATTAATATTTGTATTGTAGTGAAGTTAACAATACGAAACATGAATTTTAGACAATCTGAATCTCTAGGAAAATAAGTGCATCTAATGAGCTGATTGGAATTTGCATTCACAAATTGTAACCTAAGAAAATTGTTAAAACGGGGTAGTGAGGACTACCATCAGTCGGTAAATGGAATCAGGAACCACAAAAAGTAGCTGTCTGATTCTGGCAATTATTTTACATTTTAGTAGTAGTGTATGTCCACAAACATGTACAAAGTGGAAAACTATGACAGTGACATCAATACCTCCTCAAGCCAATCTATTAGTCTGGTTAAACACCCATCCATGGCTACATGCAAGAGAGTCCATCTTCAGCACATCTTTCAGTTAAGTTTTATGAAATAATTGAGCATAGCGTTAACAATTGACAGGCTATGTATCCAAATAAAAGAAAGTAGAGCAAATCAAGATAGTACTGAGGGGCTAAAGTAACGCTACGTAAGAACTAAGCTTAATGTATCAGCAAAACCGTGAATAGGAAAGTATATGCGCATTAACCAGAATCTTACGTTTTTCATCATTCCTCTTCCTTCTTTCTCGAGGTACGAAGGTGCCATCAGCTTTGGCTACAACGTCTGACTTGGTCTTGGCATATTGAATTTTCTGAAATTAAACAGATAAGATCTCATGAGCAACAAAAAAAAAGTACAGCTTCAGAAGCCAAAATGCAATGCAAAGGAGCAAATTAAATAACAGAAGTGTATCGTGATGAGTTAAGCAATTAGAACACCTCATGTGTACTAGTTTGGTATTGAGTAGATGTATCCACTAAGAGACTTCGTATGTATAAATGATATATAATCTAAGTGCAACATGCTAGCTTATTAGACCGCCCAGACATAAAGTTGTTCAGAGCAAAGGTTGCTATCCTAGAAACAACTGAATAAGCTTAAATGCTACTAGTTTTCTAGAAAAATAAAAATCCTATAAATGCTAGTTAATTAAACATGTTTTTTTCTCTTGACGTGGCATTCATAAACCCAATAAGCTTGGGTAACTAGCTAAGAACAACAATATGTTGCAACAATCAGATCAGATTACAGGATAACCAAAGCTGCTAAAACAATTCAGCTCTAAACTCACTGTCTCACCATAGGTTTGTCATAGAAGGGAAAATCTTGCATCCCCTTCAAAGCCTTGGTTGCTGATGCAACATCTTCAAACACAACCCATGCCTGCCCTTTATGCTTCAATGTCTTAAAAGCAAGCACTTCAAGAATTTTGCCAAACTGAGAGAAAACAGCGTTGAGGGACTTCTTAAGTTCTGCAAGGAATTCAACAAATTATACTTAGTTTTCGCCGCATTGGTTTAAGGAAGTGGAACTGAATAAGACTGAACAGAAAATAGCAGCATGAGAGCAACCCGTGACAACTTCAAAATCTAGAGATGTAGTACAGTGTTTGCAATTGCTGTTTTTCCTTTGGTAAGCTGACAAAAGATCCAATTCTATTAGCTCCGTACATCGAACAAAGAGGACTATCCTCGGATTAAGCAGACCTCCAGATCTCACCGTCACACCCTAAACCACTAATTCACAACATAGTGTATCTGCAGCAATCCTCCATGTGAAGACGACGGTGGCCGCCACTAACCAGCAGGGCATGAAACACAGAATTACATCAGCTGCACCAACGTGTCTGACAAAACGCCTCTAGGGTTTTAGGTCACCGAGGAGCACCACGGTTTCCACCGGGCCAGAGCGGGGAATACCACAGAAAGATGCAATTTCCTCTTACCCGGAACAAAGGCGAACCGGAGGTAGCAAATATATTAGAAGGGAAAGAAGAAATTTGCTAGATTCTCGCTAGGGTTTAGACATGGATGTGCGGAGGAGGAAGGCGAGAAGGCTCCGGCAGGGGCACGATACCTTCGAGTTTGATCTTCTCGTTGAGGTTGTTGATGTAGATGGTCACGTTCGGCTGGACGCCGTTCGCCTCCCCACCGCCGCCGCCGGCCGCCTCCTCGCCGCTCATATCCTCGTTGCGCACGCGCCGCCGCTGCTCGAGAGCCTTCTCTTCTTCTTTCTCTAGCTTCCGGGCTTCTTCGTGTCCGCTCCCTGCTCGGGTTGGGCTTTCCCAATGCCTTAATCTCGCTTCAAAAGGCCTCTTCATTGGGCCCGTTTCTTATTCGACTTGTCTTCATTGGGCCGGTTGGTTGGGTCGCAATTGCGCAAACACCTCCTTCGCTAAAAAAGATTCCCCAACCCTTACTCCGGTCCAAATTAATTGACTTCGATTTATCTAGATTTAAATATATCTAGACATTTAAATCTAGATAAATTTGAATTAATTTGGATAGGGAGAAATAGCAGAATATGTTGTTTTTTACATCTAGCAGAAAACAAATTCACTGAACCATGTGAAAAAAAACTTATTTTTGTGCATGCATAGTTTGATAGGGTATTTTTCAATTGATAGAGAAATAAAACCTTTTTATGACCTTTGCTTCACTAACATGTTTGATAATGAATAGCTGTATAACTAATCTAAAAAATAGTTGTATAACTATGATAGTATCCGATATACATTGCCTCAAAATAGCTATTCTAAATAGCAACCAAGATAGTCACATTACTCTTCTCAAACCAGGTTTTCGTCCAACTTTATAAATAAAGCACACAGGTGAGATCGTTGCTGAGCCAGACAGCATAACGTCCAAAGGCAAAGACACAACACAATACACGATGCTGGGGCAGCAGCACACACACGCTTGAACTAAAACAAGGAAGACACAAAAATGAAGGAAACAGAGACAAATCGACTATACGAGGAAGGCCGCAACCGCTGCGCCCTCCGAAGAATGCCTCACACTCCTAGCCCCGACTCACCAAGCACCAAGCAGCACCCTAAAGAGGAAAAGCGACCGCTGCTGCCCGGACCAGAGACTGGCCCTATGGTTTCCCCCGACACACGGAGGGGAATGATGATGGGAAGCCACGACGCCCTTCAGGAAGGAAGATGCCACCCGCGGACGGCACCGCGTCGGTGTCGGTCGAGCCGACAAGGATTTCTCCCGAGGGCCCTATCTATAACCCCAGGATGAGCCCAAGCACAGGAGACCTGCGAGGGCGAGGCCTCACCACCACCAAAACTTGCCGCCCACGAGCATGTGCCACTCCGGTTCCGACTTCGTCATCATCGTCTCACCGATCAAGCCGTCGCGAGGTCTGCGACATCGTGGCACAGGTAGAAATGAAATGGGGCCCACAGTACCGCGATCACGCAGGAGGGAACTTCCTCCACCGCCGGAGGCGATAGTCGACCAGACGCGGCCACAGACAAACCAGTCCTCTATAGGCCTGATCGGGCCTAGTAGGCCCGTAAAGCCTCGGCGGAGGCAAACCAGTCCCATGGCGATTCAGCCGGGCCCCGAGCCCGTAAAATCCGCCACCGCGCTGCAACAGGACGGCCGAGGACACCGAGGATCCCATCCACCCTAACCCGCCAAGATATGTAGCACAACCAAAGCAAGGCCGGCTGGCCCGTCTAACCCATATTCGGGCCCAACTGAGCCCGATCTCGGCTGTTGATACGTCGGAAACATATCTATAATTTTTGATGCTCCATGCTTGTTTTGTATCTACTTTTCTTTGCTTTGTCTATACTTTGAGGTGTTTTTATATCTTTGCTGGAACTAACCTATTAACAAGTTGCCATAGTGCCAGTCGCCTGTTTTCTTCTGTTTTTTGTTCCAGAAAGGCAGAAAATGAATATTCTCGGAATTGAACGGGACAAAAGCCAAAGTCAATAACTTTCCGTGAGGGACACAAATGCAGAAGGAGGGACGGAGAGGCACCAGATGAATGGATACGGGTAGGCTACACTAGCGCAAATCAAAATTTTCTACCGCGTAAACCAGGATTACTGTTGTCATAGATCACGGGATTACCACTAGACGCGCAGTTGCGGAATTGATGAAGCGTGTCGAGGTAGTGCAGACGTTCCACGTCTCCTCCTTATTCTCGTCCCACGAGAAGCTCCCCTTTCGCGGCTCGTCCAAGCGCTACAGATGCAGCGCCTCCGAGGAATCCACACGTACAGGGTGGAAGCGTCAGACACCGGACTGCTAGGTCCGCGCGTACAACACAGGCGAGAGGTGTGAGAGCTGGGTGGAATGGTCTAACCTTGGTCAGCTCGTCCCACCCTCTCTTATATATGCGTCCCTAGTGTGTTTCTACATTAGTAGCCCATTAGTAGCCTAAGCCTGGTCTAATTCGGATCCAATCCTCATGAGGCTTCCAACCTCTTAAGTGTATAACCCTATAGGTTCATATACATATAGACATGACACGAATACACTTATTCTGTCAATAGTTGGTAGCGGCCTCTAGCAAGACGTGCCAACTCCTAAACGCATATAAAGATCACATCTAACGAACCATCACAAGATTTAGTACATGTCTTTCCCTTTGCCTCACGATATTTGGTCTAGCTCTAAGCTGACCTCCCTTTCTCGATACTGTGATTCGGAATCCCTTTACTAGGTTAACTCTTAACCTTATGTAGCACGGCCATGCATTTCTGGATCCGATCACTCGAGGGGCCTAGAGATATCTCTCTCAAGTAGAGAGGGGCAAATCCTATCTTGATTGACCATGCCTTGCAGCATACTTCAGGACAAACCCGGAAACTACCTTTATGACTACCCAGTTACGGAGTAGTGGTTGATAGCCCCAAAGTAGGTCGATCCACATCTCAAGTACATGCGGCAATCTCAGGTCTAAGGACAAAACGTACACGATGTGTAGAGAGAGCTGCAAGTCAAATTGCCAGTCTCATGTTGGGTTAGTCCAACCCCATGTTCATAACATGTGTCCACATCATTGGTTTGACATCTCCATGTCTATGACTTGCGAAACATAGTCATTAACCAATCGATGTGTTAGTCTAATATTAACGTGTGTCCTCACATGAACTCCAACTAGGGACAACTATTAAATAACCATATAAGTAAAGAGTTTCACAAACAATTCACATAATTGCCAATCAATACAATTTGCCTGATATGGATATTCAAGGAACATTACAATAACTCATGGATACATATATGAAATATAATCATCTCTATGATTGCCTCTAGGGCATATTTACTTCACCAGAGGGTGGCCAGACCCCCTGGGCGCGGCCAAGCCTGGCCCGCGCCTGGGGAGGGTGTGGGCCCTCTGGCCGCCTCGTCGGACTCCCCCTTTGCATATAAGATGCCTCCAACCCAAAAACCCTAAATCATTCAGAAGAAATCCACGAAAACCTCTGCTGCGCCGCCGCCACCAAAGGGGAGATTCGGGGGATAGAAAGTCTTTGTTCCGGCACCCTGCCGGGACAGGGAAGTGCCCCCGGAGCCATCTCCATCGATCTCCATCGCCATCTTCATCACCATTGCTGATTCCCATGATGAGGCGAGAGTAGTTCTTCCTCGGGGCTAAGGGCTCTATCGGTAGCTATGTGTTCATCTCTCTCTATGCATGATCTTATGGTCATGAGCTTTGTAATCAAGTAGATCTACCTTGCTACTCAAGTGCTTCATTAGATCTCTGCTCTCCCCATGTGTGTGAAAGTGACAGCGTGCACGTCATGGTGGCACTTAGGCTTGAGTCTACATAAATACTCTTTATGCTTTAATAGATCTATTCTTTTCCCCACGTGTGTGAAAGTGACAGCGGGCATACCGTGTGTGGCACTTTGGCTAGATTGAATATTTGTTATGCATTATATTTGGTTTGTATGTCTCTATGAAATTGTGGTGTTTGTTGGAACCATCTAACGCTCAAGGTGACAGTATGGGGTTATCTAGATTGGGGAAGGCGGACTTTAAGGTGTGCTGTTATAGCCCTACCTTGGATTAGAGTGTCCAACCGGGGAGTAGTAAGAGTAGTATCATGAAGAGAGGATATTTATATGAGAGAGTGTTCACTAGTGAAAGTATGATCCCTGGGCCTTGTTTCTAAGCATTGAAACACCGTTTGCTACTAGATCTGTTGCATGTTTGCTTTCTTCCTTCTTGTTGCCTTTAGACTTTGCCTCACCGTCAAGCTCTTTTTTGGCACCGTTACCCCACGTCAATAACAAGTCAGAAGCTATTTTCTGGCATATTTACCACTTGTATTTCACTATCTCTTCGCCGAACTAGTGCACCTATACACCTGACAAGTGTATTGGGTGTGTTGGGGACACAGGAGACTTCTTGTATCTTAATTGCAGGGTTGCTTGAGAGGGAATACCTTTGACCACTTCCTCCCTGAGTTCGATAAACCTTGGGTGATCCATTTAAGGGAAACTTGTTGCTGTTCTACAAACCTCTGCACTTGGAGGCCCAACAACTGTCTACAAGAATAGAAGTGTGTAGACATCAAGCTCTTTTCTGGCGCCATTGTCGGGGAGATTTTGGGATTTTACCTTCCCTCCACGCCATAAGCTCTTTTTTGGCGCCGTTGCCGGGGAGGCTAAGGACGTCTTCACTAGGGGAGTCCTTCACTTCCTTTCTCTTTATTTTGTTTTTAGTTTGCTTTGTTTATTTTGTTTGGTTTTGTTTGCCTCTTTTCAAAAAACACAAAAAAAAATTAGTTCCTACTCTAGTTGGTGGCCTTGCTTGGTCATGCTTTCTATCAATGGATGGTTTCTTTGTAACTAGTTCTTATTGGCAAGGTGGGTTCACAGAAGAACAAAAGTATTATTATAAGGAAAACCGTTTGTCACAAAAAGGGAAACACTTATGGGAACAAACTGATAAGTTGAATACTATTGCTAGAGAGGTGTGCTCTACTTATAATGTTATTTATTGCTTTGATAAAGCTTGTTGCTGTAGGAGGTATAAACACCTGCCTTTTCAATGTGAGTATAATGATAATGTTACCATATCTTCTTATGTTAAAGGAATTTATGATTTTGATGATGTGGAACACATTGAAGAATTTATTGCCTTCAAGGGTGCATTCGAACTTGCTAGTTTGTTTGAAAATACTGATGATGCACCTTATGAAAATGAGGTTTATGAGATATTTAAATTTTGCTTTGATAATTACAAGGTAGAAAATAGCTATATTCTTGAATATTTTAATAGATGCTTTCCACAAATGGAAGAGACTAATGCCTTGTAGGAGCCTATAAAAGAAGAAATTGTTGAAACTGGAAGCTCATTAGATGAAAAAGAGGAGGAGAATGATGAACAAAAGGAGGAAGAATGGATTATCTACCCATGCCTACCTTCTAATGAGAGTAACTCTTTATCCCTTACATTATTTGATTGTCCGCCATGCTTACCAAATGATGATGAATGTTATGTTCCTGTGGATCCTTTTGAAATATCTACCTTGCGTAAAGCCTGTGAAGGTTTTAATCCCACCATTTTTAGCCAGATAGATATTATGTGTTTGTAAATCATGAAAAACCTGCTTTATGTGATAGTTATATGTTGGATTATTAGTGAAAGGGCATGTACGCCCCCATGTGTGGTTTTGGTAATTAATGACAATCTCTATGGACTAATGTGTAAATTGAGTTTTACTTGTAGGTTTGTCCATTGGCATCGCTTGGGCCATGCGTTGGTCTCAAGGTTGGAAAATTAAGAAATGTCCAAGGGCTTTGTGCCCATTGGAATCATGAAGAAAGAAGGATCTTTAAGGTTGATCAAGACATGTGCAAAGAGTTGCATCAAGATGGATCAACCTCAAGAAGAGATGATGAATGGCGAGTTCAAGATGCGCCATCTCTAGAAGATCTCATGCTTGAAGCTTGCCATCCTCATGATCATGGGGCGATGAAGACAAGTTCAAAGAAGAGGTTTCCCCATGGAGTATGGGGGAGCAATTCGCAAGTCTTCATCTTCATCAAGCAAGAGATATTAAGAAAGGTGTTCCCACTATAGAAGAACAAGATGGTCTACATCAAGTTCAAGTGGGTTGCTCAAGGAAAAGGTATGTTCTTGATAGGGCTTCTCTTTTGTCGGTCTCGTGTTATTAGTTGGGAGACCGGGTTTAGGATAGATAGCCGTACTATCAAGAGGGGCTCTCAAGCGGGTGTCTCGATTGCATCGTTCGGAGAGAGCTCAAACCTTTGAATTCATAGCATCATATTTCTTGGCTGTTATTTGGTTCTTGTCATGAGAGGATCTAGAGCTTGTGGTCATCATCATAACAAGATCTAGTCCATCGTCCAAGGATTTCCCTTGCATATCTTATTGCGGTTTTTGATCTTGCGAGTTTTCCGGCTCCACACCTTGGAGGATACTTCACATATATATACTTGATATTTTCTCCCTTGGTGGTATCCAATATTTAACATTTTTTGGGTTCTCTTGGTTTTATCTTCCCAACAAAATTGGTTTCATCCCAATCGGAGTTTCCAAGCTCATCTTCTTGTGTTTTGGGTTTTGGAGATTTTACCGGTTCATCGCTTCTAGAGAGGTCATAACTTTCTCAATTTTGTTTTATACTTACATGATGGACTATGATGTTTCTTTGCATAATCTTATAGAGCTTTTCGTTCTCTTCAAAACGAGCCCAAGATCATCAAAAACAGAGTCCGAAATCAAAAGTTATTGAAGTTTTTGTGCAATGCTATCCTGCGTTTTTGCTTGAGCGGAAGTTCCGGCCCAAGTTCCGACCCAAGTTACGGTCAGGATCAGTAACTTGTGTTTCTATTTGCCGGAAGTTCTGGTGGGGGGCCGGCAGTTCCGGTGGCGCGCGAATCTGGCCCAAACGGTCAGTTTTTCCTTGTCCTATTTAAGGGGGGCTTCTTCCCCAATGGTTCCCCGTCTTTTGAGCTCGTTTTTGCCCACCATTGTTGACCTATTTGAGCTCTCTTACTCCCTATACCTCCCATGATTCTTACATCTTTTTGAGGGAAAAGTGAGAGGAGATCTAGATCTACAATCCCCCCAAGTCAAATCTCTTCTTTGTGAAGGAATCATTGGGATCTTGATCTTGGAGAGTTTTGTGTTCTCCTCTTGTGTTCTTCCTCCCTTATTACCCCAATAGATTTTGTAGCTTTGTTGGAATTTGGGAGAGAAGGACTTGCCCTTGCATTTGGTGCATAGGTTTGAGTTCTCCTCAGAGATTCGGTGAGTTCAAGCTTGTGGGCCTGTTTCTCTTGGGTTCCTTGGAACCCTAGACGGTTGTGTGGTTGGTTTGTTGACCTTTTGTGGTCTTGTAGCCTTTTGTGGCTTTGTTGTTGGGAGCCTCCAATTGATTTGTGGAGTTAGCCCCTATCTTGTATGGGTTCGGTGACCGCCCTCAAGCGTCCCATAGTGGAGCAAGTGCCCGACTTTTGTGGTGCGCACTTGGGAGAATAGGGTGAGCCTTTTGTGGCGTCGGTGAGTTGCGTGCTTCCGCATCCGGGGTGAGGCCTTTTGTGGCGTTGGGTGAGCATCGAGCCACCACACCTCGAGGTGAGCCATTTGTGGCATTCGGAGAGCATTGCGCCATCGCACCTCTCCAACGGAGACGTATCTTCTTTGGAAGTGAACTTCGGGAAACAAATCTTCGTCTCCGCGTCCATCGGTTATCTCTCAACCGAGCCCTTTACTTATGCACTTTACCTTGTGATAGCCATCGTGCTTGAAGTATTTATATCTTGCTATCACCTTGTTGCTTGTATTGCTTAGCATAGGTTGTTGGTGCACTTAGGTGAACTTAGTGGCTAGGTTTTGTGCCCAATAAATTAAACGTTAGTTTTATTCCGCATTTACTTGAGCCTAAACCGTAATAATTTTAAAAGCCTATTCACCCCCCTCTAGGCAACTTCCTTTGTACTTTCAATTGGTATTAGAGCAAGGTCTCTCTCTTTTAGGCTTCACCGCCTCGAGAGTAAAGATGTCTCCTAGTGGTTTAGTGCACTCTCACATATTTAATTTTGATGGCACACAATATGATGTTTGGCGTACTCACATGCTTAGTCATTTCCGGGCCATTGACCCAAATATTGAGCAAATTCTAGATATTGGCTTGTCTCCTCCTAAGGATCCCCAAAATCTATCTTTGGAGGAGGAGACAAACTCTTATATCGAAGCTCAAGCATCTAATGTGCTTATTAATGTTGTGAGCTTTGTAGTTCTTTCCTCAATCATGCCTTTCCGGAATGCTCATGATATATGGATTAAGCTTCAAGCAAAATATGATGTGTCCAAGCTTAATGAGGATGATTGTGTTCCATCCACCTCCGGCCGCGATGAGTTCTCATCTTCTTCCACTACACCAACATGTGAGTTGTGACAAGATAATGATATGGTGAGTGGTGATAGAACTTGCATTGTAGAGAGTGAGATTTCCATTCATGATTCTTTGTCTCTATCTCATTGCAATGATGTATCTTTGGGCATGAACACTTGTAGGACCATATGACATCCTAGTGTTGATTGCCCTTGCATATCATGTAGAAATGGATTGAATATATCTCATGATGATATGCTTGCTTTGCCTTGTTGCCATGATAAATGTGCTTCCATTTCCTCTAGTACTTGTATTGCTAACCATGTAGAGGAAATCAGAGAATGTGTGGGCCAAGGCAAGGTTGCGATTGGAGCTTCATGTGTTCCCCCATCATTATCTTCTCCCAATGTTCACTTGTGCCTCATGGCTAAGGGTTCAAAGGTAACCTCTCCTTTGGATCCCAATATAACTCATGATGATGTGAATGTTGATCACGATGAAGTAGATGATGATGTTGCTTCTTTAAAAGAGAAGGGGGGCTAGTCCTTCGTGCTCTTCATCCAATTAAAAATGCTTGCTCTACTTTCATTGAAATATTAACCTTTGCTATAGAAAGTAGGCAACTTATTGATGAGCACGAGGATACTATTGACAAAATGGGTAGTCTTGAGCGTGAGTATGCTAATGACATTGCCAACCTAAATGAAGCTCTTGAAGAGGAACAAACCACTAAGGAATCTCTTGTGTAGACATTTTCTCTAGAGCTATCTAGAGTGAAGAAATCTCATGATAGAGATCTTGAAGTGGCACGTTCCCTTCAAATTAAAAATGATGAACTTGAAGTTGCTTATGCCAAACTCCTTGAGGATTTTGAGCACCTCAACAATGGCTCTAGGGTCATCAAGGGTGAGCTCATCAAACTCACCGAGTTACATGAGCAACTTAAAGCTTCTTATTCTAAAGAGCTTTCCAAGTTGACCTCACCTCTTGCATTAAATGATGATGCTTGTTGAAAGGATATAGATGTCGCCTAGAGGGGGGGGGGGGTGAATAGGCAATTAAAACTTTTCCTAGAGTGGCTCAACAAAGGCGGAATAAAACTAGTGTTTACTTTGTTAAGCACAACCTAGAACAACTAAGGTTCACCTATGTGCACCAACAACTTATGCTAAGCAATACAAGCAACAAAGTGATAGCAAGATATATATTACTTCAAGAACGAAGGCTATCACAATGTAAAGTGCATAAGTAAAGAGCTCGGGTATAGAGATAACCGAGGCACGCGGGGACACCGATATTTTACCGAGTTCCTCCCAACATGGAGTACGTCTCGTTTGGAGAGGGGGTGGTATCAAACCACCAACGCCACAAAAGGCCTCCCTTATTCTCCGGTGAATCTCACCCCAACGGGATCGATCCACGCTTCCACTATCGGTGCACTTGTCGGTGGCAACCGGAACCTCTAACAAGGTTGGGGCACAACTCCACAACTTAATTGGAGGCTCCCAACAAACGCCACCAAGGCCTCAACAAATGCCACCAAGGCCACAACACCACCAAGGCCACAAAACCGTCTAGGGTTCCAAGAACCCAAGAGGGACAAGCTCCAATGAGTAACTCAAAACAAATCCTCCGAGGAGAACTCAAACCGATGCACCGAATGCAAATGGCAAGAACACCACAAAGGTGTTCAAATCCTTCTCTCCCAAATTCCACCAAAGCTACAAAAGCTTATGGGGGAATAAGAGAGGAAGAACAATGGAGGAAATCCACAAAAGACTCCAAGATCTAGATCCCAATATGTTCCCCTCACTTAGAGGAGAGATTGATTGGTGGGATTGTAGATCTAGATCTCCTCTTTCAAATCCCTCAAGAATATGCAATGTCGTGGGAATAGTCACGGCAGATGCTGCAATCGACAGCGAGTAGTAGAACGAGGGGCAAGGGCGGCCAGCCATCTGCGGTGCGAGATGAGGGCAAAGACACAGGGTTTTACCCAGGTTCGGCCCCCCGGAGGGTAAAGACCTACTTCTGCTAGATTGTATTATGGAGGTGTTACAATGGGCGAGCTCGGCGGCTAGGCAGCGAGTCGCTTGGTGTATGAGGGAACGTGTCTCTACTCGCCCTATAGGGAGGTTTATATAGGCTCACCTCCCCTAGGGTTTACATATCTCAACCGATTCAGTTAAAGCTTCGGTAGTCGTTTAACCTAATCCGACTGGGCCTATCTACTCGCTTGGGCCTTCAGCTTCCAGTCGCTCGGTTCCTCGCTGGGCTTCAATCCACTCGCCGTTCTGCAGGCCCACTCGCCGGTTCTTGGGCCAGTCGGAAACGTCCTGTTGGGTATACCCCGGTAGGCATATCCCCATCAGTAGTCCCCGAGGCCGTCGTCGATTAGGCGTAGGTGGCTGCTGGCAGTCGGAGTATACGGCTTCAGAGTAGGCATCCAGTCGAATCGTCGGCGGGCTCCGGTATAAAGGAGGAAACCAGTGATCCAGGTCGCAGCTTTGGCGAGTCGAGTCGGCGAAACACTGTCATAGTGATTGGGTCGGCGAGCCGAGTGGCCGTAGTTGGACCGTCAGGCGTGGTCAAACTAGCCGTTGGGGTAATCCAACGGTAACTTTTGGCGTAATCATCGCGCGGTAACGGCTCCCTGATTTGGCGGGTAACACCCACTATATAAGGGGAATGGCAGGCGATCGTAAAGCCAACTTCTCACCACTTCTTCCGACTGCACGCATTTTCCTTCCCTCGCATCGCGATCCAGCCGACCCGAAATCCTCCGACCCCCAACCAACCCCTCGGCCATGGCCCTTTCCACCGAACCGTGGGGTAGATCCAAATGCACGAGGGCGCAGCTGGCCTCTTTCGAGGAGGCCAGGATCCTGCGAGCCGGCTGTTGGCGTATTCCCGCAGCCGGAGAAACGACCCCGAACCCGCGAGAGAGGGAATTCATCTGTTTCACCAGTCATCTCGAGCGGGGGCTAGGGTTTCCTACGTCCCTGTTCTTCCGGCGCTTCTGCGCCTACTACGGGATCCAGCCTTCAGATCTGGGTCCCCACAGCATCGAGCAGCTCGCCATCTTCGTGGCGCTCTACGAATGCTACTTGGGCTGCCGACCCTACTTCCCCTTGTGGCAAGATCTGTTCCATGGACGGATCAGCCGCGAGGAAGCATGCGGCCCAATGCTAGCCGCGGGCGGCTTGACGTTCCAGCTCAAGTCCAAAGCTTGATTCTTCGATCTGATGCTGCCTGCCAAGGCAACGAGCGACTAGAAGAAGTCGTGGTTCTATGTGGCCGAGGCGACCCCGGAGGACGAGGTGGCGATCCCGCGGTATTCCGCCAATCGGTCCGAGCCGCGCCATCTCCAAGTCGGCAAGCTCCCCAACGACCAGCGGATGGTCGTCGACGAGATGCTCCAGACCATCCGCGGTCTGAAAAAGAAGGGCCTCCAGACGATAAACCTGTACAACTGCTGGCTCGGGCGGCGGCTCGTCCCGCTCGCCCAGCGCGACCACTACATGTACCAGTACACGGGCCGGGGAGACTCGACGAAGGCCTGCCTCGACGAGTGGAAGCTGGAGGACTATCTCCCAGCGCTAAAGAAGATTACCCAGGCGGTGTACCTGGATGCGCAGGCTGGGGTCGCCCCCTATACCGCGAAGCATCCGGCTCCAATGGTAATCACTTTACCTTGCTCGCAGTCGCAGTTTATGCAGTCGCGGTAATTCTGATTCCATTTTGTATTCGTCGCAGCTATTCCATGTGGTGGAAGGGTGGCTCCCACCTTCGGACGACGAGAAATCGGGCTCGTCCGCCTACATCTAAACCCCCTCCGGTATTAAGTTGCAAGCAACAGACAATTGCTTTAAGCAAAGTGTGTAAGGTAAATAGTCCACATGTTCCATGAACAAGAGACCGTTGTTTTCTCCCTAGTAGCAACATCACATCTACAACCGAAGAGATTTCTGTTACTTCCCTTGGAAACTAGAGGTAGGACGTAGGGGAGTCGCCGCCTGCTAAGGGCGACGAGGACGACGATGACGAGTCCGAGGAGGAGGTCGCCCCACTGGTCCGAAAGACCCACGGACAACGACAGCGCGAGATCGAGGCAAGCAGAATCCTCGAGCGTCATGATGACGACGACGAGCTCCCAGAGACTACCTCGCGCCGTCAAGCCACTCCGTCGAAGAAGAAGAAGGAAAGGGAGGCAAGGCCCCTGTGGCATCCCGCAAAACCACTACTAGAAAATCGCGTTGTTTTTGTGCATTGCATCATCATGACCGCATGCTCATGTCATCATGCCACATTGCATTTGAGCATCGCCATCATCTTGCATTTGTTCGCATAAAACTAATTTCGGAAAAACCTAATTTGTTTTCTAAACGCCCCGTCTTAATTCAAACGCAAAACCCGGGTCTCCGGATTATTTTGTTTTGTTTGCTATCGGTTTGCAAAAGCCATGTTTGAAACAAATAAAATTTATAATTATTTTTTAGTGGGGCAGTCGAACGGTCCGATTCGACCCGAACGACCACCCCCGTACAAAACCCTAAATCCCTTTTGCACCCAACCTAGTCTACCCACCCAACTAGCCACATCACCCCCTCCTATCGCGAGACGCCACGTCACCCTGCCCTTTCCCCCTAACCTATCCCAGGCCGCCACCTAATCCTACCCTTTCCCACCTCTCTCTCTCCCTCCCTTTCTCTCTCCCAACCAGCCACCCACACAGCAAACACACACACGCACCCACACCCACCGCCCCAGGTCCACCTCCCCCTGGGCCCGTCCCCACCTGGCCCCACGCCCGACCCCACTCCCCCTGGCTCCTCCTTCTCCTCTTTCCTTCCCCCCCGCTCGCCCCGACAGCCTCCCTCTACCACCACCCATCGCCGCCGGCGCGCGACCCCACACCTTCCCTTCCTCACCCCGTTCTACGCCGGCCTACCCGACGCCGTCCGCCACCCTCCTCTCCACCGCCGGCCGCCTCGCCCCTCTCCGGCAGCCGCCTCCACGCACGCCGCGCCTCCTCCCTTCCTTCCCCACATCCACCGCGCTCGCCCCGCCCTCCGCCTTCCCCTCCGGCCAGGCGTGCGCCGCCCCCGGCCACCCCCGCCTCGCCGGCGCCCCACCGTCGGCCTCCACCACCGCCCAGCCCGCCGCGCTCTCGATCCGGCCGCCGCGCTCCCCTCTGCACCACCGCGCCCGCAGCCCGAGCCCCACCCCGCTCGCGACCACCCCCACCCCGGCCGCATCCTCCGCCTCTGCTCCGCGCCGCCTGCCTCGCCTCGCCCGCGTCAGCGTCGCCCAAGCCCCGCCTCGCCGCCAGCAGCTCGCCCCGCCCCGCCGAGGCCCAAGCTCGCCGACCCGCCTCGTCTGCGCCCTCTTCGCCTCGTCCTCCGGCCGTTCCCCCTCGTCGAGCTCGTCGCCACCGGCTCCCCCTCTGCAGGCCGCCACCCGCCTCTTCCTGAGCCGCCGTCGCCGTGCTCCTCCGCCTCAGCCATGGCCGTCCCCTACCTCGTCCGCCTTCTGGCCGGCCGGACCTTGCTGTAGAGCCGCCAACATCGTCTGCCGTCGCCCGGCCACTCTAGAGCACCGACTACAACCCCCGCCGCCGAGGATGCCCCTGTGAATCCTGTGCTTGCAGCAGCGTGCGGAGTCGTCGCTTTGCCGTCCCACGCCTGTCACGTGAAGTCCCTGCTTGGTTGTTGTGTGGTGTTTATCCTTGTGTGTTTTTGAACAACAGATCAGATCGAGTCTTGGTTTATCTCAGGTTCGGATCCCCTATTCCAGCACTCCGCTATTCCTTGTCAATTGTTTGCGTGCTCGTGGACCGACATGATCCCCTTCGCGGAACGACAAGGTCGACACACGGACGACAAGATCTTCTACACGGAACGCTAAGACCCGTTCCCGGTTCCGGAGACCGATCCCGGCGACCCGACCAAGACCCGGACCCCGATGACCCCGTGATCTCCGCTGCAGAACAACAAGTCCTGCGGAGTGAAACCAACAAGATCTACCGCCGGACGCCAAGTACTCCTTCCCGGATCCGAAGACCGAACCCGGGCGCGCCAAGTTCTTCAACCCGAGACCCCGATGCGACAAGTACTTCATCCCGAACGCCATGACCGTCGATATGACCCGAAGACCACGGATGCGCCAAGATCTACCCCGTTACCCGAGAACGATCCGTCGAACCCTGAACCCCGAGACCGACCCCGAACCCCGGAACCCCAAGTTCGTCGAGACCCTAATGTGTGAACGCCTTCCCGAAAACCCTATTTTATAATATAATACAACTTGTCGCATATTAGTTGTTCATCTTGCATGCATATTTGTGTGGTTTGGGGGCCTTAGGCCGATTCACCTCATAATTAAATATGGGGCCCATATGCGGGCAAATCTAGTCTTATATTGGCCTCATTTAAATTTGTGCATCGAACCGTTGTCATATCTGGCCCTGTTCAAACAACATTTAAATTGCGGGGTAAACACATAACTTGAACCGTTTAATTAATTGTCGGGACCCCGGTTCCGCTTGATATGACCTAATTGCATCGCACCTTTGCCATGTCATACATCATGCATGCATCATGCCCGATCTTCTGCTGTTGTGTTAAATAGTGCATCCGGTTTTCTGCTAGTGTTTTGGTTCTTCGCGGATAAGGCCGTTGAGTTGATGTGAGCTTCGCCCCGATCTTCGGTTGAACCTTCGACAATGTTTTCAGGCGAGCATCTCCCCCTTTCTACCTATCTTACTTTTATAGTATTTATTCCCTCCTGTTGATCTATTGCTATCTGTGTTGCGATGCTCTAGTTTCCGTACCCGTGAAATCCCTTGCAGCCGTATATTGCCTTGGACACATCCTATTACCTGTTGTTTGGTAGATAGCTGGACTTGCGCGTCGTAGTCGCTTGCTCAAGTGCTGTTGCGTGTCGTCAAGTACCACAGTTGTTGGAGAACTGCCGCCTGTTCAATGTTGGAGATGATCTTGGCTTTATTTATTGCTCACTTTAATTATTGTTTAACAACTAAAATTGAAGTAGGTAAGCAGAGGCACAGGTGGGCAATAGATGTTATTTGGTTGTTAACCGTCCACTTGTGTCCCGTAGGACCCCGAGTGCTTGATACCTGTTCCTTGATTTATCGCGCTATCCACATACGGGGAATTATGGGCCCCCCATAGCCAGAGCTTGATTCAGTCTTATTTCTTGGGGCCACAAACTAGTTTGGGGTTTTATTACTATTGAAGGGAATATGCCCTGAGAGGCAATAATAAAGTGTTTATTATGTGTATTCCAAGTATATGATAGATGTTTATTTTGCATGCTATAATTGTATTAATACGGAAACGTTAATACATGTGTGTTTAATAAACAAACAGAAAGTTCCTAGTTATGCCTCTCTCATAAACTAGCTCGTTGATTAACAAGATGATCAAGGTTTCCTGATCATGGACATTGGATGTTGTTAATGACGGGATCACAACATTAGTGTAATGATGTGATGAACACTCATCCGAAGTATAGCATTACGATCAAAGTCATTGAGTTTATATTGCTATAACAACTTACGAAGTGATCCTAATCCTTAGACCATGAGATCATGTCAATCACTAACACCGGAAGAGTTTCTTGATAACATCAAACGTCACACCGTAACAGGGTGATTATAAAGATGGATTCAGAACTAATAAAGTGTTATGTTGAGGCTCATGGATCAAGAGTGGAATTTGTTCATCCCGATGACGGATAGATATACTCTGGGCCCTCTCGGTGATATCACATTGATTAGCTTGCAAGCAAGTGATTTGATCACTAGAATGTTATATCACAGGAACGAGAAAAGAGTGCATGTCGGTAACGAGATCAAACTAGGTATGGAGATACCAATGATCGAATCTCGGACATGTAATATATCGTGAAACAAAGGGATTAAGATACTAGCGTAAAAGGTTCCGACGATCACAAGAAAGTCATCGTTGAATGTGTGGGAGTCAGTATGGGTCTCCAGATCCCGCTTCTGATTATTGATCTGAGAGGGGTCTCGATCATGTCCGCATTATTCACGAACCGTAGGGTGACACACTTAAGAGACACCGACATCCAATTGGAGCAAATGTTTCATGCCGAAAGAATGAACAAGCGCAGGAATTTATTTCACTAGATACCGAAACAGGTTTTCGGGTGAAATTGCATAAAGTGGTTATGCATGTGAAATAGAATTCTAGCAAGGGGTTATTTGTGAATGTTTGTCATTAAAGTAATTGACAAAATTCTGAATAAAATAAAAGAGTTTTATTTAATGAGAGTTTACATTAAATTTGGTGGAAATTTAATGGGATTTTTGAGTGGACTTTTGAGTGGAGGGAATTTAAAGGAGATTTGTGAGTGGAGTGTCCACCCACATGAAGAGGGGAGGGCAAGGGGGCAGCCCCATGCGCCGGCCACCCCCTTGGGGTTCCCCCCCTCCTCCTATAAAAGGAGCCCCTCCTCCTCACTTGTCTCTCACACCTCCTCGTGAAGGATCTCTCTCCCCCTCTAGAATTTATCCCTCATGGTCTCGGACTAGCGAGATACATGTTCCCGGTGGCTATTCGGCAAGAAAGAGTTGTGCTTCCGCTGCATCGCTGGAGCGAGGAGGCGGAGGTTGCTCGGTGCCTCGAACGTGTGTGCGAGCACGGATGCGCTGCTGATTTGCGGCGCTAGGACTTCCTCTCGATCTTGAGATCGGCAAGAGATCGTCTACATCAACCACGAGTTGAACTCGTTAAGCTTTGTCGGTCTTCAAGGGTATGTTCTCTACGGATATACATCCGCCCGTTGTTTGTATCTAGTATATATAGATCTTGGTATATAGTTCACATCGTAGGAAAATTTTTGTTTTCTATGCTGCGAACCCTACAGTGGTATCAGAGCCGGATCTATGCGTAGATACTTTACACGGGTAGTACACATATAAGTATGTGGGCGATGATGATCATGTTGTTGCTCCTTTGTTGTGATTTTGGATATTGGTGGCATAGTGGGATGAAGCGGCCCGGACAAACTTTACATGTCCTCGCACATGAGACCTGTTCCACGCTTGACATGCAACTAGTTTGCATAAGTGGCTAGCGGGTGTCTGTCTCTCCTACTATAGTCAATATCTATTTTGCAAGCGAGTTGTCAACAATTTGATTATCCTCATTGTGGTTCATGTTCGTAGGTAAGAACGGTTCTATCTCGAAAGCCCTAAGCCACGTAAAACTTGCAATGGATAAATTAGAGGCGTCTAGTTTAGATTGTTGCTGGGCTAGTGTTATGATATGGTAGTGTTGTAAGTAGAAGTATGAGATGATACGCTTACAACACACATAGCGTGTAAAATCCATAGACCTTGGATTTACACATATAGGTATGATAGTGATCATACCACGATGCACATGATAGAGATCTTCTGCGGGAACCATATAATTTCACTAATAAACATATGATGTTTGATTACATCTTATATTGCTTGTTTAGCGCTTTGTTAAGCATAATAAGATGATCCCTCATTTAAATATCAAGATAAGAATGTGTTCTTCCTTTAGTATGCACCGATTATGTTTTCGTCGCTCCAAGACATCACGTGATGATCGGGTGTTCTTGGATCCACGACCATATTTCGGGTGTAAAACAGTTACACACGCAAATACTAAGGTTCTAACTTGGCGAGCCTAGCATGTACAGACATGGCCTCGGAACACAGACCGAAAGGTTAAGCATGAGTCATATAGTTGATATGATGCCCATTTGATGCTCGCCTTTGAAGCTATACCGACTCACGTGATGATCGGACTTGGTGTAGTGGATTTGGTTCATGTAATCACCAAAAGGACACGAGGGATGTCGCTTTTGAGTGGGAGTTCATTCGTAATATAGATTAGTTGAACTCGATCTATCATACACTTAGTCTAAACTTTACAAATTCTGTTGTAGATGGCACCACCTGCTTTTAATTTCAATGCGTTCATGGAGAAAGAGAAACTAGCAACGAACGGTAGCAACTTTACTGAATGGGCCATGAATTTGAGGATTCTCCTCTCTGCTGCACAAAAGCAATATGTGCTAGAAGCGCCATTAGGCCCCCCACCTTTTGATGATGCCCCTAACGAGGAGAAGAATGTCTATCAGACTCGTCAGGAGGACCACAACTTAGTTCATTGCGGCATATTGTATGGGCTAGAGCCGGAACTTCGAAAGCGTTTCGAAAACGGCAATGCATTTGATACAATGGGTGAGTTGAAAATGATTTTCGACACACATGCTGCTGTAGAGAGCTACAATGCTTCAGAAAAGTTCTTTAGCTGCATGATGGAAGAGCACAGCTCCGTTAGTGAGCATGTACTCAAGATGTCGGGTTACGCCGATAAGCTTGTGTCCTTGGGAATATCGATTCCCATTGACTTAGGCATCCATCGTGTTCTGCAGTCTCTGCCACCTAGCTATAAGAGCTTCGTGATGAACTATAATATGCAAGGCATGAAGAAGTCTCTCCCCGAGCTTCTGTCAATGCTTAAAACTGCAGAAGTGGAGATCAAAAAGGAACATCAAGTGTTGATGATCAATAGGAACACTGGTTTCAAGAAAGACAAGAAGGGAAAACGGAAGGGAAGTAAGGGCGGCAAGCCTGTTGCCGCGCCTGAAAAGAAACCCCGAGTTGGACCTAAGTCTGATACCGAGTGCTACTATTGTA
The DNA here is from genome assembly GCA_916181665.1 of Avena sativa. Taxonomy (NCBI): domain Eukaryota; kingdom Viridiplantae; phylum Streptophyta; class Magnoliopsida; order Poales; family Poaceae; genus Avena; species Avena sativa. Next base: position 41,058,449 of record OV702285.1, on the reverse strand, counting down.
AGGGGACTGGCCACTGGAAGCGCAACTGCCCCAAGTATCTGGCAGACAAGAAGGCCGGCAAGGCAAACAAAGGTATATATGATATACATGTTATTGATGTGTACTTGACTAGTGCTCGCAGTAGCACCTGGGTATTTGATACCAGTTCAGTTGCTAATATTTGTAACTCGAATCAGGGGCTGCGGAACAAGCGACCGCTAGCAAGGGGTGAGGTCAAGATGCGTGTCGGCAATGGATCAAACGTTGATGTAATCGCCGTCGGAACGCTGCCTCTCCACTTACCGTCGGGATTAGTCATAAACTTGAATAAATGTTATCTGGTGCCTGCACTGAGCATGAACATTGTATCTGGATCATGTTTGATGCAAAGTGGTTATTCATTTAAATCTGAGAACAATGGTTGTTCCATTTATATGAATGAAATCTTTTATGGTCATGCACCAATGATGAATGGTTTATTTCTGTTAGATCTCAATGATAATGTTACACATATTCATAATGTTGATGCTAAAAGGATTAAACTTAATGATGATATATCCGCATATATGTGGCACTACCGTCTAGGTCATATTGGCATTAAACGCATGAAGAAGCTCCATTCGGATGGACTTTTGGAACTACTTGATTATGAATCATTTGATACATGTGAGCCATGCCTTATGGGCAAGATGACTAGAACGCCGTTTTCCGGTTCAATGGAACGGACGACAGATTTATTGGAAATCATACATTCTGATGTATGTGGTCCAATGAGTGTGTCGGCGCGAGGTGGATATCGTTATTTTGTTACTTTCACGGATGATTTGAGTAGATACGGTTATATCTACTTGATGAAACACAAGTCTGAAACCTTTGAAAAGTTCAAGGAATTTCAGAATGAAGTGGAAAATCATCGTAATAGAAAGATCAAATTTCTACGGTCCGACCGTGGAGGTGAGTATCTAAGTTACGAGTTTAGCACTCACATGAAAGAGTGTGGAATTGTTTCACAACTCACACCTGCCGGAACACCACAGCGAAATGGTGTGTCGGAACGTCGTAATCGTACTTTATTAGATATGGTTCGATCTATGATGTCTCTGACAGACTTGCCGTTGTCATTTTGGGGTTATGCACTAGAAACTGCTGCATTCACTTTAAATCGGGCACCATCTAAATCCGTTGAAAAGACACCGTATGAATTGTGGTTTGGAAACAAACCTAAGCTGTCATTTCTTAAAGTTTGGGGTTGCGATGTTTATGTGAAGAAACTTCAACCGGATAAACTCGAACCCAAAGCGGAAAAATGCGTCTTCATAGGATACCCTAAAGAAACTATTGGGTATTCCTTCTATCACAGATCCGAGGGCAAGGTTTTTGTTGCCAAGAATGGATCCTTTCTAGAGAAAGAGTTTCTCGCGAAAGGTGTGAATAGTCGGAAGGTAGAACTCGAAGAGGTTGTGGAACCTTCTCTTCAAAGTATGGCGAGTAGCGCAGCGCCGGAAGTTGTTCCGGAGTTGGCTCCACCTGTTGAAGAGGGAACTAATGATAATGATCATGAAACTCCGAAAGAGAGTACTACCGAACCTCGCAGGTCAAACAAGACGCGTGCAGCTCCCGAGCTGTACGGAAATCCTGTCATAAATTTCATGGTTGATGAAAATAATGACCCTGCGACGTATGAAGAAGCGATGATGAGCCCGGATTCCAACAAATGGTTAGAAGCCATGAAATCCGAGATGGAATCCATGTATGAAAATCAAGTTTGGAACTTGGTGGAATTACCTCACGACCGAAAGGCCGTGGAGAACAAATGGATTTTCAAAAGGAAAACTGATGTTGATGGTAATGTGACCATCTATAAAGCTCGACTTGTCGCAAAGGGGTTTCGACAAATTCAAGGAGTTGACTACGATGAGACTTTCTCTCCCGTAGCGATGCTAAAGTCAGTTAGGATTATGTTAGCAATTGCTGCATATTTCGATTATGAAATATGGCAGATGGATGTCAAAACCGCGTTTCTCAATGGTAATATTGAAGAAGAGTTGTATATGATACAACCAAAGGGTTTTGTCGATCCTAAGGATGCTAACAAGGTGTGCAAGCTTCAGCGATCCATCTATGGATTGAAGCAAGCATCGCGAAGTTGGAATCTCCGCTTTGATGAGGTGATAAAAGAGTTTGGATTTGTCCAAACTTATGGAGAGGCTTGTATTTACAAGAAAGTGAGTGGGAGCAATGTGGCATTTCTGATATTATATGTGGATGACATATTATTGATCGGAAATGATATAGAACTTTTAAACAGTGTTAAAAGTTATCTAAACAGCAAATTTTCAATGAAGGACCTAGGTGAAGCGTCATACATATTAGGCATAAAGATCTATAGAGATAGATCTAGGCGCCTAATAGGGCTATCGCAAAGTACATACCTTGATAAGATTTTAAAGAAGTTTAAAATGGACGGAAGTAAGAAGGGGTTCTTACCTATGTTGCAAGGCAAGACATTGAGTAAGACTCAAAGTCCGGCTTCGGCGGAAGAAAGAGAGATAATGGACAAAGTCCCCTATGCTTCAGCCATAGGCTCTATAATGTACGCCATGCTATGTACAAGACCGGATGTGGCACACGCTATTAGTTTGACTAGTAGGTACCAATCGGATCCAGGTTCGGAACACTGGATAGCGGTCAAGAATATCCTTAAGTACTTACGAAGAACTAAGGATATGTTTCTTGTATACGGAGGTGAAGAAGAGCTCGTCGCTAAGTGTTATGTCGATACTAGCTTTGACACCGATCCGGATGACTCTAAGTCTCAATCCGGATACGTATTTCTCATGAATGGCGGAGCGGTTAGTTGGAGGAGTTCCAAACAACCTGTGGTAGCGGGATCAACAACGGAGGCCGAATATGTTGCTGCTTCAGAAGCAGCTCAGGAAGCAGTTTGGATGAAGGAGTTCATATCCGAACTAGGAGTTGTGGCAAACGCGTTGGACCCAATGGTGATCTATTGTGACAACAATGGTGCCATTGCCAATGCCAAAGAGCCAAGGTCTCACAAGCATTCCAAGCATATTAAGCGCCGGTTTCACTCCATCCGCGAGCATGTCAAGGATGGAGATATAAAGATTTGTAAAGTACATACGGATCTCAATGTAGCAGATCCGTTGACTAAAACTCTCCCTACAGCAAAACATGATCAACACCAGAACTCAATGGGTGTTAGATTTATCACTATGTAACTAGATTATTGTCTCTAGTGCAAGTGGGAGACTGAAGGGAATATGCCCTGAGAGGCAATAATAAAGTGTTTATTATGTGTATTCCAAGTATATGATAGATGTTTATTTTGCATGCTATAATTGTATTAATACGGAAACGTTAATACATGTGTGTTTAATAAACAAACAGAAAGTTCCTAGTTATGCCTCTCTCATAAACTAGCTCGTTGATTAACAAGATGATCAAGGTTTCCTGATCATGGACATTGGATGTTGTTAATGACGGGATCACAACATTAGTGTAATGATGTGATGAACACTCATCCGAAGTATAGCATTACGATCAAAGTCATTGAGTTTATATTGCTATAACAACTTACGAAGTGATCCTAATCCTTAGACCATGAGATCATGTCAATCACTAACACCGGAAGAGTTTCTTGATAACATCAAACGTCACACCGTAACAGGGTGATTATAAAGATGGATTCAGAACTAATAAAGTGTTATGTTGAGGCTCATGGATCAAGAGTGGAATTTGTTCATCCCGATGACGGATAGATATACTCTGGGCCCTCTCGGTGATATCACATTGATTAGCTTGCAAGCAAGTGATTTGATCACTAGAATGTTATATCACAGGAACGAGAAAAGAGTGCATGTCGGTAACGAGATCAAACTAGGTATGGAGATACCAATGATCGAATCTCGGACATGTAATATATCGTGAAACAAAGGGATTAAGATACTAGCGTAAAAGGTTCCGACGATCACAAGAAAGTCATCGTTGAATGTGTGGGAGTCAGTATGGGTCTCCAGATCCCGCTTCTGATTATTGATCTGAGAGGGGTCTCGATCATGTCCGCATTATTCACGAACCGTAGGGTGACACACTTAAGAGACACCGACATCCAATTGGAGCAAATGTTTCATGCCGAAAGAATGAACAAGCGCAGGAATTTATTTCACTAGATACCGAAACAGGTTTTCGGGTGAAATTGCATAAAGTGGTTATGCATGTGAAATAGAATTCTAGCAAGGGGTTATTTGTGAATGTTTGTCATTAAAGTAATTGACAAAATTCTGAATAAAATAAAAGAGTTTTATTTAATGAGAGTTTACATTAAATTTGGTGGAAATTTAATGGGATTTTTGAGTGGACTTTTGAGTGGAGGGAATTTAAAGGAGATTTGTGAGTGGAGTGTCCACCCACATGAAGAGGGGAGGGCAAGGGGGCAGCCCCATGTGCCGGCCACCCCCTTGGGGTTCCCCCCTCCTCCTATAAAAGGAGCCCCTCCTCCTCACTTGTCTCTCACACCTCCTCGTGAAGGATCTCTCTCCCCCTCTAGAATTTATCCCTCATGGTCTCGGACTAGCGAGATACATGTTCCCGGTGGCTATTCGGCAAGAAAGAGTTGTGCTTCCGCTGCATCGCTGGAGCGAGGAGGCGGAGGTTGCTCGGTGCCTCGAACGTGTGTGCGAGCACGGATGCGCTGCTGATTTGCGGCGCTAGGACTTCCTCTCGATCTTGAGATCGGCAAGAGATCGTCTACATCAACCACGAGTTGAACTCGTTAAGCTTTGTCGGTCTTCAAGGGTATGTTCTCTACGGATATACATCTGCCCGTTGTTTGTATCTAGTATATATAGATCTTGGTATATAGTTCACATCGTAGGAAAATTTTTGTTTTCTATGCTGCGAACCCTACAACTATCCTGTACTTATGCCATGCTTTACTGCTTTATTTACGATTGTGCGAGGAGCACACTGTACTGTTTAGGATCGGGACACGATTCCGCGGTGTCGACAAGCTCAGTTTTGGGTTCCCAGTCGTTCACAGCCGTCCACCCAAACCTTGAGGCCGTCTCGGAGCCGGCCGACTTCATTGCGGGTCTACTTTAAGGGGTGGCCCCCTGAAATATTTCTGAATCCTGTGATTGCTTTGTCGTGAAAGCCTTGTTGGGTTTTGATTTGGTTTTTCCGAGGTTGATCGTGTGTGTGTTGCTATTGGTGCACCCCGGCCGGGTAAAACTTTCTGAAAGCCGTGTCCGCGGTTATGGACGACTTGGAGCACAGTATCTCGATCATAGACAACTATAACTAAAGTAGTGCTATAAATTTGACTTTATAATGACTAGTAATCAGCTTCAACTACAACGGAATGGATAAGTAAAACTTCCAACAATTGCTTGTTTGGATGTCGCTTGCGACCATTGTACCTGACTAGTAAGTATTGCAACTACAACGGAATGGCTAAATAAAAGTACCAACAACTGCTGGGTTTTGGGTTATCTCATGCTAATTGTATCTGACTAGTAAGCGACGCAACCACAACGGAATGATTAACTAAAACAGCCCACTGTTTAATTTATCAGGACTATTATCTACACCTGACTAGTAATTGCGCAACAATAACTGAATAAATAAAACTACCAACTGTGTGAGTTCCTCGGTTGACTTCCTCGTTTGGTCTCGAGAGGGAAACACCAGGATGGGTTTTTTTGGTGTTAGCTTCAGGTTGGATCCGGATAGGTCATTCTTATCCCTTTCTGATAACCGCCAGTTGTATCGAGTCTCTATAGGTTGTTTAGTGCATGCTGCGCTGCCGCTGCAGTCCACCATACCCATGTAGGCGAGGACCGCCGAATTCTAGTCTCGCCGTGTACTGGTCTCAGTACTGACCGCTCTCTCTTTTTCCTTTGCCCTTTGCCGGCACCCCTTTTGTTTAAGCAGGTTTTACGATCAACGTCGTTAGCAGGGTTACCCTTCCGGCTTGGCCTGGGCAGGGTTATGGACGCCACTAGTTATTCTTCAGGGCTCTTAGCCCCATTTGCATCTTGTCCGTAGTCGGATGCTCTCTCATTTTCAAGGTGATTTGGATCTTTGTATATTATATCTGTATTCTTGACTCATTGAGTCACTGTTATATATATCTGTTCTGTGGGTCCCATCGAGGACTGTTGTGTAATGTTATTACTTCGTTTTCCACCCGCACGAAAGTGCCTGGTGGGCACCTTTGAATCGTTTCTATGCGGGTTTGGCGGGTTTCGCTAAAACTTGCATAGGCCCGATTCTGAGGGTGTTACAGAGTGGTATCAGAGCTCAGCAGTTGCGATACCCCACAAGTCCAGCCTGTAGGATAACCTAGCTAACGGCCGAAGTAGAGTGTCAAAACTATTTTTGCAAAATCGGTTGGATAGTTCTGATTAGGTCTGATTTTACTCCTTACCCTCTGCTGCTCTCCTCTCACCTCTGCGTATTTTGAATCCGCTCTCTTCTCTCTCTTCGAGTCCAGGATTTGTAGTGGTTGGGTTCCGTCGTACCTTCAGGGTTTCGCTTCCTCTTTTGGTAACGGTGTTGCTACTTCTGGTCTTCATGCTATCCGAGGAATCCTTCATCTGGTGAATTTCTATTTGTTCCTTCTCGTGCCTTCCGGTGTTATCCGACGCGACGACATCATCCACGCCAGATCCGATGCAGAGTCTGCATCACTCCTTTGTTTCCGGACCTCGAATGTCGAGATCTTCAGTCTGATTCCGAGAGTTGGTTGCATAATCCGCCTATTCGTGTGCAGAGTAATGGTTTGGGTGCGCGATGGACTGATCACCATCCGACTACTCTTATCATTCGCTCTTGTACATCGAATCAGTGGATCCAGCAGTTTTACTCTGTCCACGGAAGTTAGGGGTGGCTTTATTTGTTGATACCTCTACCTTCGACCTTTTGTTCCCGGAGTGTTCTCTCGACGATCACGGACAACGACCTCTTGTTAGTGGTGTCGCGAGGATCTACACGAAGTGAGAAGACGCAGATCACCGACCCTTCTTCCCGGTACCATGAGGCGGATCTCGAGGGCGAGATCCATTGTTAGTGGTGTCGAATTGTGGCATCCCGCAAAACCACTACTAGAAAATCGCGTTGTTTTTGTGCATTGCATCATCATGACCGCATGCTCATGTCATCATGCCACATTGCATTTGAGCATCGCCATCATCTTGCATTTGTTCGCATAAAACTAATTTCGGAAAAACCTAATTTGTTTTCTAAACGCCTCGTCTTAATTCAAACGCAAAACCCGGGTCTCCGGATTATTTTGTTTTGTTTGCTATCGGTTTGCAAAAGCCATGTTTGAAACAAATAAAATTTATAATTATTTTTTAGTGGGGCAGTCGAACGGGCCGATTCGACCCGAACGACCACCCCCGTACAAAACAGATCGGTCCACCCTAAATCCCTTTTGCACCCAACCTAGTCTACCCACCCAACCAGCCACATCACCCCCTCCTATCGCGAGACGCCACGTCACCCTGCCCTTTCCCCCTAACCTATCCCAGGCCGCCACCTAATCCTACCCTTTCCCCACCTCTCTCTCTCCCTCCCTTTCTCTCTCCCAACCAGCCACCCACACAGCAAAAACACACACGCACCCACACCCACCGCCCCAGGTCCACCTCCCCCTGGGCCCGTCCCCACCTGGCCCCACGCCCGACCCCACTCCCCCTGGCTCCTCCTTCTCCTCTTTCCTTCCCCCCCGCTTGCCCCGACAGCCTCCCTCTACCACCGCCCATCGCCGCCGGCGCGCGACCCCACACCTCCCATTCCTCACCCCGTTCTATGCCGGCCTACCCGACGCCGTCCGCCACCCTCCTCTCCACCGCCGGCCGCCTCGCCCCTCTCTGGAAGCCGCCTCCGCGTGCGCCGTGCCTCCTCCCTTCCTTCCCCGCATCCACCGCGCTCGCCCCGCCCTCCGCCTTCCCCTCCGGCCAGGCGCGCGCCGCCCCCGACCACCCCCGCCTCGCCGGCGCCCCACCGTCGGCCTCCACCACCGCCCAGCCCGCCGCGCTCTCGATCCGGCCGCCCCGCTCCCCTCTGCACCACCGCGCCCGCAGCCCGAGCCCCACCCCGCTCGCGACCACCCCCACCCCCGCCGCATCCTCCGCCTCTGCTCCGCCCCGCCTGCCTCGCATCGCCCGCGTCTGCGTTGCCCAAGCCCCGCCTCACCGCCAGCAGCTCGCCCCGCCCCGCCGAGGCCCGAGCTCGCCGACCCGCCTCGTCTGCGCCCTCTTCGCCTCGTCCTCCGGCCGTTCCCCCTCGTCGAGCTCGTTGCCACCGGCTCCCCCTCTGCAAGCCGCCACCCGCCTCCTCCTGAGCCGCCGTCGCCGTGCTCCTCCGCCTCAGCCACGGCCGTCCCCTACCTCGTCCACCTTCTGGCCGGCCGGACCTTGCTGTAGAGCCGCCAACATCGTCTGCCGTCGCCCGGCCACTCTAGAGCACCGACTACAACCCCCGCCGCCGAGGATGCCCCTGTGAATCCTGTGCTTGCAGCAACATGCGGAGTCGTCGCTTTGCCGTCCCACGCCTGTCATGTGAAGTCCCTGCTTGGTTGTTGTGTGGTGTTTATCCTTGTGTGTTTTTGAACAACAGATCAGATCGAGTCTTGGTTTATCTCAGGTTCGGATCCCCTGTTCCAGCACTCCGCTATTCCTTGTCAATTGTTTGCGTGCTCGTGGACCGACATGATCCCCTTCGCGGAACGACAAGGTCGACACACGGACGACAAGATCTTCTACACGGAACGCTAAGACCCGTTCCCAGTTCCGGAGACCGATCCCGGCGACCCGACCAAGACCCGGACCCCGATGACCCCGTGATCTCCGCTGCAGAACAACAAGTCCTGCGGAGTGAAACCAACAAGATCTACCGCCGGACGCCAAGTACTCCTTCCCGGATCCGAAGACCGAACCCGGGCGCGCCAAGTTCTTCAACCCGAGACCCCGATGCGACAAGTACTTCATCCCGAACACCATGACCGTCGATATGACCCGAAGACCACGGATGCGCCAAGATCTACCCCGTTACCCGAGAACGATCCGTCGAACCCTGAACCCCGAGACCGACCCTGAACCCCGGAACCCCAAGTTCGTCGAGACCCTAATGTGTGAACCCCTTCCCGAAAACCCTATTTTATAATATAATACAACTTGTCGCATATTAGTTGTTCATCTTGCATGCATATTTGTGTGGTTTGGGGGCCTTAGGCCGATTCACCTCATAATTAAATATGGGGCCCATATGCGGGCAAATCTAGTCTTATATTGGCCTCATTTAAATTTGTGCATCGAACCGTTGTCATATCTGGCCTTGTTCAAACAACATTTAAATTGCGGGGTAAACACATAACTTGAACCGTTTAATTAATTGTCGGGACCCCGGTTCCGCTTGATATGACCTAATTGCATCGCACCTTTGCCATGTCATACATCATGCATGCATCATGCCCGATCTTCTGCTGTTGTGTTAAATAGTGCATCCGGTTTTCTGCTAGTGTTTTGGTTCTTCGCGGATAAGGCCGTTGAGTTGATGTGAGCTTCGCCCCGATCTTCGGTTGAACCTTCGACAATGTTTTCAGGCGAGCATCTCCCCCTTTCTACCTATCTTACTTTTATAGTATTTATTCCCTCCTGTTGATCTATTGCTATCTGTGTTGCGATGCTCTAGTTTCCGTACCCGTGAAATCCCTTGTAGCCGTATATTGCCTTGGACACATCCTATTACCTGTTGTTTGGTAGATAGCTGGACTTGCGCGTCGTAGTCGCTTGCTCAAGTGCTGTTGCGTGTCGTCAAGTACCACAGTTGTTGGAGAACTGCCGCCCGTTCAATGTTGGAGATGATCTTGGCTTTATTTATTGCTCACTTTAATTATTGTTAACAACTAAAATTGAAGTAGGTAAGCAGAGGCACAGGTGGGCAATAGATGTTATTTGGTTGTTAACCATCCACTTGTGTCCCGTAGGACCCCGAGTGCTTGATACCTGTTCCTTGATTTATCGCGCTATCCACATACGGGGAATTATGGGCCCCCCTTAGCCAGAGCTTGATTCAGTCTTATTTCTTGGGGCCACAAACTAGTTTGGGGTTTTATTACTATCCTGTACTTATGCCATGCTTTACTGCTTTATTTACGATTGTGCGAGGAGCACACTGTACTGTTTAGGATCGGGACACGATTCCGCGGTGTCGACAAGCTCAGTTTTGGGTTCCCAGTCGTTCACAGCCGTCCACCCAAACCTTGAGGCCGTCTCGGAGCCGGCCGACTTCGTTGCGGGTCTACTTTAAGGGGTGGCCCCCTGAAATATTTCTGAATCCTGTGATTGCTTTGTCGTGAAAGCCTCGTTGGGTTTTGATTTGGTTTTTCCGAGGTTGATCGTGTGTGTGTTGCTATTGGTGCACCCCGGCCGGGTAAAACTTTCTGAAAGCCGTGTCCGCGGTTATGGACGACTTGGAGCACAGTATCTCGATCATAGACAACTATAACTAAAGTAGTGCTATAAATTTGACTTTATAATGACTAGTAATCAGCTTCAACTACAACGGAATGGCTAAGTAAAACTTCCAACAATTGCTTGTTTGGATGTCGCTTGCGACCATTGTACCTGACTAGTAAGTATTGCAACTACAACGGAATGGCTAAATAAAAGTACCAACAACTGCTGGGTTTTGGGTTATCTCATGCTAATTGTATCTGACTAGTAAGCGACGCAACCACAACGGAATGATTAACTAAAACGGCCCACTGTTTAATTTATCAGGACGATTATCTACACCTGACTAGTAATTGCGCAACAATAACTGAATAAATAAAACTGCCAACTGTGTGAGTTCCTTGGTTGACTTCCTCGTTTGGTCTCGAGGGGGAAACACCAGGATGGGTTTGTTTGGTGTTAGCTTCAGGTTGGATCCGGATAGGTCATTCTTATCCCTTTCTGATAACCGCCAGTTGTATCGAGTCTCTATAGGTTGTTTAGTGCATGCTGCGCTGCCGCTGTAGTCCACCATACCCATGTAGGCGAGGACCGCCGAATTCTAGTCTCGCCGTGTACTGGCCTCAGTACTGACCGCTCTCTCTTTTTCCTTTGCCCTTTGCCGGCACCCCTTTTGTTTAAGCAGGTTTTACGATCGACGTCGTTAGCAGGGTTACCCTTCCAGCTTGGCCTGGGCAGGGTTATGGACGCCACTGGTTATTCTTCAGGGCTCTTAGCCCCATTTGCATCTTGTCCGTAGTCGGACGCTCTCTCATTTTCAAGGTGATTTGGATCTTTGTATATTATATCTGTATTCTTGACTCATTGAGTCGCTGTTATATATATCTGTTCTGTGGGTCCCATCGAGGACTGTTGTGTAATGTTATTACTTCGTTTTCCACCCGCACGAAAGTGCCTGGTGGGCACCTTTGAATCGTTTCTATGCGGGTTTGGCGGGTTTCGCTAAAACTTGCATAGGCCTGATTCTGAGGGTGTTACAGCCCCCCGAAGAAGAAGACGAAGCCGTCAAAGCCGGTCTCGCCGCCGCACTCGGCGAGCAGCTCTGATGCTCCGAGCCCAGCCGGTGATGACGCGCCACCAACGACAACCGTGCTGGACGCGGCGACCATGGAAGTGCCGCTGGCTTCAATACTTCCGCCATTCGCCCCAGTCTCTGGGCTGGGGGAGGCTCCGGCTGCAGCGGCTTCGCCTCGCAAGGAGGCTCCGGCTACAGCGGCTTTGCCTCGCAAGGAGGCTCCTGCCGAAGATATCCCAGAGGCTCCAGCTGCGGCCTCAACGACGAAGAAGCCGTCCGTGTCTTGGGCACGCGACATCCTAGAGATGGGGCTCAGTCACCGACTGGGCCCTGAACTGGAAAAACCAGCCGGCCTCCGTACGGGGCTACGTTTTATCCCAGTCGCCAAGTGAGTGCACTCACCCTTCCTTGTTTTTCATAGTTACTTCAATTATTCTTGCTTATTCGATTGATGCACATGACCGGAGTGAAGAGGATGGGCCATCTGACCGTGGCTAAGGTGCCGCCCGCCGTTAGCGAGGAGGATCCTTCCTGCAAGAGGAAGGCGGACGAGGTCGTCGTCTCGGCGGATGGCAGCAAGAAGGCCAAGGGTGGCGACACCGTCACTATCTCTGATGACACGGCGGTTGCACCAGCCGGGCCCGTGATGGAGGCGGACGCGTCTACGAAGGAGGGCGCTCCTTTGCCTGGAACGGCGGAGCCGACCTCTCTTGGAGCGGGTGCCTCTATCGCTACCTTCCCACGCTTCGTGACCAAGGCGGCCGCGGCGAGTGGGACTTCGCCCTCAAGTCACGCTCCTGGGACCGCCGACGCTGAAGTTGACCAACGTCGTGGGCATACACCAGCGCTCCTCGCGTCCGTGGACGCGATACAACTCCACGGCATGCTTGGCGCAGCCATCCAGGTACACCCAGTCCCCGAGGATCAGGTCGGTGCTTTGCAGCGGCCTGATTCTTATAATTTCTCATCTTTTTATTTTTCGCATCCAGTCCCCGAGTGTGCACTCGCTGAATTTCAGCGGGTGGGCACTTAGGAATTTCTTGATCGCCAGTCCCCGAGTGCGCGCTCGCTGAATTTCAGTGGGTGGGCACTTAGGAATTTCTTGATCGCTAGTCCCCGAGTGCGCACTCGCTGAATTTCAGCGGGTGGGCACTTAGGAATTTCACTTTGATTAACCTTTTTGGTGATGTGCAGGGTCTGCAGCTTGAGTCGGCTGACCGATTGGCCGCGAAGCAGCGCGCGGAGAGGGAGCTGGCCATCATCCAGGAAGCGAACAAAGGGCTTCAGGCTGTTGCCGTGAAGGCAGAGGAAGCTCGCCAGGGGCTTGTCCCTGCTGGTGAATTGGCGGCGGCGCAATCGGCTTTGAGTGCCACTGAACAGCGGATCGCCAACCTCGAGCGCGAGCTGCGGGAGGCGAAGGAAGAAGCGAGCTCGACTGACGGGCGAGCTAAGGCCGCCGTTGCAGCCGCTGAGGAGGATCGCAAAGTGTCGGAAGTCCTTATTGCTGGGCTTCAGGACGACCATACATCGCTTCAGTGCTTCATCACGGAACTCGCCCGCCCGCTGCTTGGTGAGTACATCTGCCCCTTCAGGTGGTTGTTTCTTTTGTGGTGTCCGTCGTACTCATTGTTGTCTTCTACTCGCAGGTCGCATCATCGATAGCGAGGAAGAGGCGAGCTCGTTCGACGCGAGGCAATGTGTAAGCATGCTTGTCGATTCGGCAACGTTGTCGGCGACGTGCATCCGCGCCTATCTCCAAGAGATATCTCCCACGGAGGTGATTCCCAGCGACCTCGTTGAGGTGTGGAAGTATTTGGAGAAGGCGCCCGCAGTCGTTGAGTTCATGACGCGATCTGCGTTTCGGCGCGGAGCGTCGACGACACTTAGTCTTGGACTTGCCCACTTCCCCGAAGACTTCGACATCGACGATGTGACGAGTGGATATCCATTGTCGACTGGCACGGTGGAGCTGTCCGAGGTTCTCAAGTTGCAGGACCGTGCCGCCACGTACTCAGAACGTGTCTGGGCGATGGGCGACCTCCTTCCGTACCAGGAGACGGTCGTCGCGCCGAACGACCCCGAGCCGCCGCATCGTGACTTCAAGGTCGAGCAACCTTTTCGCGCGGCAATGGCGGGTGAGCTGACGACGTATCCGTCGAACCCGTACACGCCGTTTATCCGCAATCGCCGGGATGTTGGCGAATCGTCATCAAAACCTGCAGAGTAGGATAGTTTGCCTTGTAGCGTTAGCAGCAGGTCTGCCAAGTGGGCACATTTTGTAGCATGAAACAATGCGATATGCAATTGAATGAGACATCGTGTCTATTTTGGTATTTGTTGTGTGTTTGTGATTGATTTTTGAACGAGTCCCCGAGCGCGTCCGCCCTTTTTGTGGGGTTTACCTCGTATATGATATATGTGTTGTTGTCATGTGTTTGTTGTTTTGGTCGACTCGCCCGAGCTCGAAGAGCCAGTCGCTAGGCGACTCCCTTGAGTGCTCTGTACTTTACCGTTTTCCCTTGCGCGAACGAGGTCGGGTGGCCGAGTCCCCGAGCGTGGTACTTGGTTGTTCTAGGCGCGACTCGAGGGTAGTTGAGGACTTAGCGCGTTGGTGTGAGCGCGTCACTCCTGCCTGGCCCGTGGGGTCAGTCGCGTGGCGAGTCCTGGGCATGCTCTCTTACTTGGCGTTTTCCCTGACCTCTCGCAACGAACTGGTCTTCAGTCCCCGAGCGTGGTACTTAGCCGTTCGAGTCGCTATGCCGAGGACGCGGAGGACCAAGGTCGCTGTGAGAAGCGAGGGCAGTTGTCTTGGCTCGTAGAACCAGTCGAGCTAGGCGACTCCAATGGGGCTTCGGGTGGGCGTTTTTCGTGGACGATGCAAGACCTGAGGTGATTCAGTGCTCTTACACCGCACTACTTAGCCGTGCCGATCGCTGTACCAAAGGTTGACTTCTGCATTTAGCGTAACGCTGTTATTACGAGTGCGAGTGGCACAAGTCATGGAGAGTAGGCGCAATTTGCGGTAACCGTTTCTTTTTATTTCATAGCGACTAGAGAGTACATGTGTGGGGTTCTAGGAGTAGAACTTCCGTAGGAGGTTTACATTCCATGGTCGCTTGACGTCGAGTTCGCCGTCCCCGCGGACGTCGATGAGGTAGTAGGCGTCGTTGCCGAGTACACGCCCGATAGCGAATGGGCCTTCCCACGGAGGGGAGAGCTTGTGCATGCCCTTCTTGTCCTGGATGAGGCGTAACACCAGGTCGCCTTCCTGGAAGGTGCGAGCTTTCACCCGCCGGCTGTGGTAGCGGCGGAGTCCTTGCTGGTAGATGGCAGTGCGTGACCGAGCGAGGTCACGTGCTTCATCGAGTTGGTCGATCCCGTCTTGGCGGGCAAGCTCGTTTGCAGCCTCCGTATAGTGGACGACCCGCGGCGAGTCGTGTTCGAGGTCGGTGGGCATGACTGCCTCGGTGCCATAGACCATGAAGAAGGGAGTGAACCCTGTCGATCTGTTGACTGAGGTGCGGATCCCCCAGATGACAGAGGGCAACTCCTCGACCCAGCACCCGGCGGTGCGCTCGAGTGGTACCTGGAGTCGCGGCTTCAGGCCGTGGAGGATGCTTTGGTTGGCTCGTTCCGCCTGGCCGTTGGATTCCGGGTGGGCGACTGACGCGAGGTCGAGCCGGATGTGGTGCTCTTCGCAGAATTCGGCCATGGCTCCCTTGGCGAAGTTGGTGCTGTTGTCCGTGATGATGCTGTTTGGGAACCCGTAGCGATATATGAGCTCGCGTAGGAATTTCGTGGCGGTCTTCCCGTCGCATTTCCGGACTGGCTTGGCCTCCACCCATTTCGTGAATTTGTCGACGGCGACTAACAGGTGGGTGTAGCCGAAGGGGGCCTTCTTGAAGGGGCCTACCATATCCATGCCCCACACAGCGAATGGCCAGGTGATGGGGATTGTTTTGAGCGCCGAGCTCGGCACGTGCGTCTGGTTGGCGTACTTCTGGCACCCGGCGCACCGCTGAACAATATCGACAGCATCGGCGTGTGCGGTGGGCCAGTAAAAGCCATGTCGCATAGCCTTGGCGACCAGGGAACGAGCGGCGGCGTGGTGGCCGCAGTCACCAGAGTGGATGTCGTGGAGGATCTTGCGTCCTTCAGCTAGTTGGACGCAGCGTTGGAACACGCCGGTGACGCTGCGCTTGTGGAGCTCGCCGTCGATGATGGTGTAGGACTTGCATCGACGAGCGATCATTCGAGCGTCCGTCTCGTCTGCCGGCAGGGTGCCGGCTTCCAGATAGGCGATGTAGGGCTTGGTCCAGTCGTCTGGCTCGTTGACGAGTGCGACCAAGGCTGCCTCTGGTTGGAGTGGGACTCCGATGTCGATCTCCCTCGAGGGAGAGACTGATGGCTTGGTGATCGTGTCGAGGAAAACGCCGGCGGGTGGTGCGAGTCGAGCCGACCCGATGCGAGAGAGTGCGTCGGCCTCCTCGTTTTTTCGTCTGTCGATCCACTCGACGGAGTAGCCGGTGAAGTGTCCGCCCAGCTTGTCCACTGCTTGGCGGTACGCCGCCATGGTAGGGGAGACGGCGTCGCAGGTGCCAGCGACTTGCCCCGCGACATGGTCAGAATCTCCGTAGCAGCGGAGACGATTGACGTTCATCTCCTTGGCGGCGCGCATGCCGTGGAGTAGGGCCTCGTTCTCAGCCATGTTGTTGGTACAGGGCGTGAAGTCGAGGCAGAGGATGTAGAGGAGCTTGTCGCCCTTTGGTGAAGTCAGCACTATCCCTGCGCCTGCACCGTCCGTGTTCTACGGTAGCTTCTCTGGCTGCTGGGCCTCTTCCCAGTCGGCGATGAAGTCTGCTAGTGCCTGCGACTTGATCGCTTTTCGTGGCTCGTATTTGATGTTGTGGACGCCGATCTCGACGGCCCACTTGGCGACCTGCCCGGTCGCCTCGCGGTTGCGGATGATGTCTTGCAGTGGTGCTGAGGAGACGACCGTGATCGGGTGCTCCTGGAAGTAGTGCGGCAGGCGCCGCTGAGCTCTGAAGATCGCGTATACTAGCTTTTGGTACTGTGGGTACCGCTGGCGCGACTCGGTGAGGACCTCGCTGATGTAGTACATCGGCCTCTGGACTGGGCGCTCCTTTCCTTCTTCTGGTCGCTCGACGACCATCACGGCGCTGACGACACGCTCGGAAGCCGCGACGTAAACCAGCATGGGTTCTTTGTCGGCGGGGGCGGCGAGTAATGGTGCGGCGAGTAGCACCTTTTTGAGGTCACGGAGCGCGTCGTCTGCCTCCTTGTCCCACTGGAAGGTGGGGTTCTTGCGCATCAGGCGGTATAGGGGCATCGCCTTTTCGCCCAGGCGGGGGATGAAGCGACTGAGAGCCGCTACTCGCCCGGCCAGCTTCTGGACGTCGCGCAGGCACTCGGGTTTGCCGAGCCGGGCGATCGTGTCAATCTTCGTGGGGTTCGCCTCGATCCCTCGTTTGGAGACGACGTACCCCAGTAGTTGTCCGGCGGGTACACCGAAGGTGCATTTGCCTGGGTTGAGCTTTATCTTATATCTTCGCAGGTTGGCGAATGTTTCCGCCAGGTCGGCGAGTAGGTCGCCTTGGCGAGCGGATTTTACGACCACGTCGTCGATGTAGACGTGGATGTTGCGGCCGATTTGGCTCGCGAGGCATTCTTGCATGCACCGCTGGTAGGTCGCCCCGGCGTTCTTGAGGCCGAAGGTCATGGCGGTGTAGCAGAAGGCTCCGAATGGCGTGATGAACGCCGTCTTCTCCTCGTCTTCGACAGCCATTTTGATCTGGTTGTACCCAGAGTAGGCGTCAAGGAAACATAGCGACTCCGAGCCCACGGTTGAATCGATTATCTGGTCGATCAGCGGGAGGACGAACTGCTCCTTTGGGCAGGCGCCGTTCAGGTTTGTGTAGTCGATACACATTCTCCAGGTCCCGTTCTTCTTCTCGACCAGGACTGGGTTTGCCAGCCACTTGGAGTACTTGATTGGCCGGATGAAGCCGGCAGCGAGTAGACGCTGCACCTCCTCGGCGATTGCTCGACGGCGTTCTTCATTGAAGGGCCGCAGCGACTGCTTGACAGGTCGCACTTTGGGGTCGGCGTTTAGCTTGTGCTCAGCGAGCTCCCTAGGGACACCGGGCATGTTAGAGGATTTCCATGCGAAGATGTCCCTGTTCTCACGGAGGAACTCGATGAGCGCGCCTTCCTATGCTGGGCTCATGCCCGTCCCGATCGTCACCGTCTGGCTGGAGTCGCCTGGGACCAGCTCGACGGTGCGGGTGTGCGTCGTGGCCTCAAAGGTTGAGGTGTTTGTGCCCTCTGAGTTGGGCTTCTTGAGGATGGTGGGGTCGTCGTTGTTGACCCCACTCGCGTACTTGGCGAGCTCATCGGCGTGGTTGGTCTCCGCCGCGATGACAGCGTCAGCGAGCTTGGCTCCTTTGGCCTCGCACTCGGCGGCCATGTCGGGGTCGCCGTGGATGGTGATGACGCCGCACGGCCCGGGGAGCTTCATCGCGTTGTACGCGTAATGGGGCGCTGCCATGAATTTAGCGAATGCCTGGCGCCCCAGGACGCAGTGGTAGGGGCTGTCGAAGGGCACCAGCTCGAAGACGATCCGCTCGGTGCGGAAATTTGCCGGTGTGCCGAAGGTGACTGGCAGTGTGACCTTGCCGATCGGGTACGCCTTCCGACCGGGGACGATGCCGTGGAATGTGGTGTGGGTCGTCTCGATCATCGACTGCGGGAGCCGCAGCCGCCTGAAGGTGTCGAGGTATAGGATGTTGATGGAGCTGCCACCGTCCATCAATGTCTTGGGGAGCCAGTAGTCGCCGACCTTGGGTTTGACCACCAGGGCGACTCGCCCTGGGTACTCGATGCGTGGCGAGTGGTCTTGGCGGCTCCAGGTGATAGGCTGCTCTGACCAGTTTAGGAACTGGGGAACGTCCACCTGGGCCACCGCGTTGACGGCGACAACGCGGGCGATGACCTTCTTCTCGCGCTTCGTGTTGAAGCCTGTGAAGGTGTGGAGCGAGCCGGCCACTTTGCCGAATTTTCCGCCGTTTGGCGGGTCGTTGTCGGGGTCCTCCCGCGCTCGCCGTGCCTTCTCGATTTCCCTGAGGGTGTGGCAGTCGGCAGTGGTGTGCGTTGCGGGCTTTCCTTCCCTGCTATGAAACGCACATGGTTGGTTAAGGAGAGCCGCGGGGTCGAACCTTGGCTTGTTCTTGTAGTTGCCGCCGTCGCGGCGTTGTCCTCCGTCGCGGCGGAAGCTCTTGGGCTTGCGCTGCGCGTGCCCGGCGTTGGCGACGAAGTCGACTCGCCCGTCACTGCGGCGCTTGCCGGTGAGGCGAGTGCTGCTGTAGCGTAGGTCGGATCGGCGTCCGCCGTCGTTGCCGCTCGTGCGGCGTTGACCTCCTGACTCGTCGTCAGTTTCCTGGTTTGGATCTTCCTCGGCGTACCGTTTGGCGATCTCGAGGAGGTCGGGGATGTTGTCGAGTGTGCGGGAGTGTCGCTTGAGCTTGGCGACCAGGGGCTCGTAGAGGCACGAGGTCTTGAAGCAATGGATCGCGGTGTCCGGGTGGATGCCGACCGCGTTGTACCAAAGTTCTTGCCACCGTTGGACCCAGTTGCGGGTCGACTCGCGGGGTCCCTGGATGCACCGCTCCAGGTCCTCGATAGTGGTGGCGCGGGTGTAGGAGCACTCGAAGTGCCTGACAAAGGCGTCGCGCATCTCCTCCCAGGAGTCGATACTGTCCTAGGGGAGGGTGTTGATCCACTGCCTGCACGTCCCCTCCATCATCAGGGGGAGGTAACGGGCGGCTAACAGGTCAGTGTGGCCTGCGATCCCCATCGCCATGAGGCATGTGTCGAGCCAGACGGCGGGGTCGTACGAGGAATCGTACTTTTCTATCTCCTTTGGCGCCTTGAAGTTTGGCGGGTACTTCTCGCCTCGGATCATTGGTCCGAAGCACTTGGGTCCGAGTCGACTGAGCGACCCCATGGGCTCGCCGTCGCGGCGATTGGTTAGGGTATGTCGCAGGTCGTCGGGCTGGCGTGCGCGCCAACTTTGATTGTTGATGATGTGTGTGCGGGCGTCGATGGGTTGCCCGTTGGCGGCGACAAGGTTGGTTGCCGGCCTGGGGTCGTTGGTGGAGAGTGCCGCGTTCGCGGGTCGGTATTGGAGCTGCAGTGGCTCTGGTGGCGGGCAGTTGAGGGTGTTTGCCGCCGCTGGGCGGCCGCTGGAGGCCGCTCTGCTTCCCGAGGAATGCGAGTATACTCGACCTTGCGAGTCGGCGCCCGCTCTTTGCTGCTCGACGGCCTTCGCGAGCAGGGCCTTGACGTATTGGATCTGTAGGGCGCCGTTGCCGGTGGCCGTGATGCTGTCGGCTGCTGCTCGGCCTGCCACGAGGTTGTCCATCGGGGTGGAGAACAGTGGGAGGCCGTTTGCGTCTCGCTCCCGTGAGGAGACTACTATCCGCGGCTGGTCCCTAGGAGGGGTGCGGTTGGGTGGTGGTGGGGCGCCCATTGCCGTTGATCCTGGCGGGGGCCAGGCGCTTCCTCCTGGTGGCGCGTTCTCGCAGATCGCGCGCTCAGCCACGCGGGCCGGGTCGTTTTCGTCGTCGAAGTTCAGGGCACGCCCCTGAACAGTGGGGTTCAGGCGTGACCTGATCCGCTGCTGGTGGTAGCGTGATAGCTCCTGCGCCGTCACCTGCTCGAGGCGAAATTTTTCGCGCTCGGCTTGCTCTTTGCGTATCGCCTCCACCAGTTTCAGGCGGAGTTCCTCGACCTCCGTTGCCGTGGCGTTAGGAGGGATTGGGGTGGAGAACGGATCCTCCGGCGGATCGGTGCCGGTCGCCATGTAGGTCGCGGTGTGGCGACCGGTTCCGTCGCGGAGGTCGGCGGAGTTCTCCGACCCGGAGTCGAACTCGAAGATCCCGAGGATGGAGGGGTCCTCGAAGTCTCCCGCGTTGGAGACCTGGGCGATGGAGCCCGCGGACGAAGCCGCGGTGATGGATTCGGCGAGTGACGCCGGGGTCGCCGAGTCGGCGTCGTCGGTGAGGGCCGCATCCTCTGCGGCCGCTGAATTCCCGGCCACGTTGCTGTGGGCCGAGTTGTACTCGGAGGCGAGGCGATGGATCGTGCGGATCTGGCTCTCGGAGAGCCGATCACGTGGCGGCGACTCGCGGATGCGAGCCGAATCCTCCGAGATGATGACGTCGGTGAGACCGACGAAGAGGCTGATCATGCCGATCGGCAGGATCACGCTGTGCGTGATGGGTCGCGCCGCCGGGGCGTAGCTCTCGGCAAGATTTGGAGCATCTCGCCGATCGCTATCATACGGCCGGTGGCGACCGTCTCGTTGATGGGCAGATTGGGTCTCGCTGCAGAACACCGGCCGGACCGGTCAGTCCCCACGGTGGGCGCCACTGTCGTGGGAATAGTCACGGCAGATGCTGCAATCGGCAGCGAGTAGTAGAACGAGGGGCAAGGGCGGCCAGCCATCTGCGGTGCGAGATGAGGGCAAAGACACAGGGTTTTACCCAGGTTCGGCCCCACGGAGGGTAAAGACCTACTCCTGTTAGATTGTATTATGGAGGTGTTACAATGGGCGAGCTCGGCGG
Source organism: Avena sativa (assembly GCA_916181665.1). Lineage (NCBI taxonomy): Eukaryota > Viridiplantae > Streptophyta > Magnoliopsida > Poales > Poaceae > Avena > Avena sativa. Next base: position 41,037,267 of record OV702285.1, on the reverse strand, counting down.
CTAGGCAGCGAGTCGCTTGGGTGTATGAGGGAACGTGTCTCTACTCGCCCTATAGGGAGGTTTATATAGGCTCACCTCCCCTAGGGTTTACATATCTCAACCGATTCAGTTAAAGCTTCGGTAGTCGTTTAACCTAATCCGACTGGGCCTATCTATTCGCTTGGGCCTTCAGCTTCCAGTCGCTCGGTTCCTCGCTGGGCTTCAATCCACTCGCCGTTCTGCAGGCCCACTCACCGGTTCTTGGGCCAGTCGGAAACGTCCTGCTGGGTATACCCCGGTAGGCATATCCCCATCATGCAAGAATCATCGGAGGGATTGAGAGAAAGCAAGCTCAAGAAGGTCAACAATGGAGGGGAAAACTTGCATGAAGGGTTGAGGAACCATTGGGGAAGAAGGCCCCTTATATAGGTCCCTCCAAAATCCAACCGTTGTAGCCCAAAAACGCGATTCCCGGTACTACCGGACTTTTTGCCGGTACTACCGGACTTTCCCGGCACTACCGGACATTTCCTGGGGTTCCTGGGGCTCCAAACGCATTTTTTCTCTGCGCTCCCCGGTACCAAAATGCGGTACTACCGTATCCTGGTCCGGTACTACCGGTCATCACAGAACGAAAACAGCCATAACTTTTGCATCCGGACTCCGATTTCGATGATCTTGGGCTCGTTTCGAAGAGGACAACAACCTCTACAAGATAATGCAAAGAAACATCATAGTCCAGCAAGGGAGGATATATCCAAATGATAAAGTAAAAAACCTTCTGCCGCGCTAGGTACTAAAATGCGGTACTACCGTTTTTTGGTACCTAGCTCGGCAGTGGCTTTTGAAAACTTGTCAAAAACCTAGGAGGGCAGTGACATTTGGCAACTTGCCAAAACCTACTGCCGCGCCAGGTACTAAAATGCGGTACTACCGCATTTTGGTACCTAGGAAAATTCAAACCTCTATAACTTTTGATTGGTAACTCCGATCGACCCGATTCCAATTGTGTTGGAAAAAGGACGACATGGGCTACCCTATGAAAGGTGAAAATATTGGTTATCACTAAGTGAGAATGTATCATGTATAATAATGTGATATACCTCACTTGGTGAGAAACCGAAAAGCTGCCAAGATCAAAATCGCAACAAGATACAAACGAAAGATCCGATTTTGATGAACAATAACTTGTTTTGGAGATTACCACAAGCTCTATATCCTCACATGGATAAGACCAAATAACAACCAAATATGATGATGCAAATATGCAAAGGTTTGAGCTCTCTCCAAACGATGTGACCGAATTACTCATACGAGAGCCCCTCTTAATAGTACGGTTATCTATCCTAAACCCGGTCTCACACACACAACGTGAGACCGGCAAAAGGGAAAACCTATCAAGATTATACCTTTGCCTTGAGCATTCCACTTGAGCTCGATGTAGACGATCTTGCCCTTCTCAAGATGGAACGCCTTTCTTGATTCTTCATCATCGATCCATGATCACCGAGGATGGCAAGCCTCAAACATGAGATCTTCTATAGATGGCGCATTTTGAGCTTGCACATCACACTTCTTCTCATTTCATCGACCTTGAAGCCAAAACATGCTCCAAGCAATGCCAATGGACAAATCCTACAAGTATAACTTAATACACACATTAGTCCATGTAGCACCCCAGGTAAAACCACTACTAGAAATCGCTGTTGTTTGTATATTGCACATCATCATGACATCATCATGCATGTTTTAATCTAAAACTATTTTCAAAAAGTCCCTATTTGTTTTCTACATATTTCCCCTGTCTTCTTTTTAAAATATGAAACCCCGTTTCTTCCGGATATTTTGTTTGTCTAAAAATTATTTGCAGAAGTATGTTTAAAAATTAAAGTAACAGTCTTAATATTTTCGGACCGGAGGAGGCAGCCTAGCCGTAGGCCAGGCCACCTACTACAACTCCGGCCCAACAAAACCCTAACCCTAACCTATCCTGAAACCTTAGATCCCCATCTGCCCACACCCAAACCCACTCCTTCCTACCCCCGCCGCCGGATGCACCCAAAGCACCGCAACCACACCCCACCATCCCCGACCGACCGACCCTAGCTACCATACACGCACACACGCGCGCGCAGCGGCCGATCGACCCACAACCCTGGATCAAACCTACACTGCCCACACCCTGCGTACGTTGCAACCCAACCAGCGTGGCCGGTCCCACCCTCGCTCCCCACGACGCATCTTCCTCCCTCACGGGGCGCTCGACCCCTCGCTCGCCTCCTCCTCCCGCAGAGAACCTCCGCCGTTGCTTGGGGCTCAAGCAAGCTCGCCCTCTTCCTTGCCGAGCCCTAGGATCCGCCGCCCTGCGCCGCGGGCGCCCCTCCTCCCGCTGCCAGGGCTCTCCCTCTGCTCGACCCCACCCTCCCGCTTGATTCCGCCGCCAGGGAGCCGCCCGCCGCCCTCTGCCTCGCCCGCCACCGTGAGCACCTCCTCGTCCGCCGTCCTCCAGCACCCGGCTCGCGTCCGGCCCGTCCTACAGCGCGCCCTCGCCTCTGCACCACCGACCCTCTCCTCGAGCTGCTGTGACCTCCACCGTGCGCTCGTCTCCGGCCTCGCAGGCCCCCTCCGGCCATCGCTGCAACCTGCGCGCCGCCGACCCCGCCATCCTCTGCACCCTGCTATGGACGTCGCTGCCGTGCAACCCCTTCTCGCTGCGAGAAGCCATCATCTGCGACCCCGAACCACTCCTGGAATCATGCAAGATTCCGTGAGGGCTCCCTGTAGCGACTCTATCGAGTCCTGTTATGTGCAGTTGGAGACCAAGAACAAGGAGTACCGACAAGATCTCCAATCCTGAACCATCAACAAGATCGCCTTTAGGTGCCGTATGAACCCGAAGGTTGCGACAAGATCTCCCCTGCTAACAAGGCCGGTTTGATGCCGATGGTTCTGAGGGATGCACATGGTGCCACTCAAGCCCTCGTTCATGGATACGGTGACGAGACCCTTGCCCCGAAGATCCCCGGAACGCCAAGGACTACCTCGCGGATCCGAAGTCTGCAGACCAATCCCGTCGAACCCCTTGGCGAACCCCATGATCACCAATACCGATGTGTGACCCCTTCTTCAAGACCATTATTTTTTATAATATATATAATATCTATCAGTTGCATATAAATGTTCAGGTTGCATACATATTGCGTGGTTTGGGTGCATTATGCCGATTCACCTCATAAATAAATATGGAGACCATATGCGGACATTTCTAGTCTAATATTGGTCCTATTTAAATTTGTGTAGTGAACCGATGATATAATTTTGCCTTGTTAAGACAACATTTAAATTGCGGGGTAACTAAACAACATGAACCTTCTAAATAAATGTCGGGACCCTGTTTCTGCTTAATATTGCCCAATTGCATCGCACCTTTGCCATGCCATACATCATACATGCATCATGTTCGATCTTCTGCCGTAGTATTAAATAGTGCATCCGTTGTTTCTCCTAGCATTTTGCTTCTTTGCGGATTAGCCCGAGGAGTTGATGTGAGTGTCGACCCGATCTTCGGATGAACCTTCGACAATGTTTTCAGGCGAGCATTCTCCCCCTTTCTACCTATCTTACTTTTATAGTATTTATTCCCTCCTGTTGAGCTATTGCTATCTGTGTTGCGATGCTTTAGTTTCGTACCCGTGATATCCCTTGCAGCCTTATATTGCCTTGGACACATCCTATTACCTGTTGTTTGGTAGATAATTGGACTTGCGCGTCGTAGTCGCTTGCTCAAGTGCTGTTGCGTGTCGTCCAGTACCACAGTTGTTGGAAGTCTGCCATATGCTTTATGTTGGAGATGATCATGACTTTAATTATTGTTTAATAACTAAAATTGAAGTAGGTAAATAATGCAGAGGCACAGGTGGGCAATAGATGTTATTTGGTTTTTAACCGTCCACTTGTGTCCCGTAGGACCCCGAGTACTTGATACCTGTTCTTTGAATATTCGCACTATCCGCATGTGGGACCATGAATCCCCGCCAGAGCTTGAGTCATATTTATTTCTTAGGGCCACAAACTAGTTTGGGGCTTTATTACTATCCTGTACTTATGCCATGTTTTACTGCTTTATTTACAATTGCGCGTGGAGCGCATGTACTATTTTGGATCGCGGCACGATTACGCGGTATCGACAAGCCTAGTCACACTTTTGGGTTCCCAATCGTTTATAGCCTTTCTCGCAAACCTCTGGGTCCGTCTCGGAGCCGGCCAACTTCGTAGCGGGTAGCTTGGTGGGGTGGCCCCCTGAAATTTATATGAATCTTGCAATTGCTCTGTCGTGATGCCTCATTGGGTTTTATTTGGGTTTTCTCGAGGTTGACCGTGCGTGTGTTGCTATTTGTGCCCCCTGCAGGGTAAAACTTTCTGAAAGCCGTGTCCGCGGTTATGGACGACTTGGAGCACGGTATCTCGATCATAGACAACTATAACTAAAGTAGTGCTATAAATTTGACTTTATAATGACTAGTAATCAGCTTCACTATAATGGAATGGCTAAATAAAAGTGCCAACAACTGCTGGTTTTGGGTTGTCACCCGTTACCATTGTATCTGACTAGTAAGTATTGCAACTACAACGGAATGGCTAAATAAAAGTGCCAACAACTGCTGGGTTTTGGGATGCCTCATGCTATATGTATCTGACTAGTAAGTGCTACAACTACAACGGAATGGTTATTTAAAACTGCCCACTGCTTATTATATCAGGATGACTCATGCTATCTATATCTGACTAGTAATTGCCGCAACTATAACGAAATGAATAAAACTGCCAACTGTGTGAGTTCCTCGGTTGACTTCCTCGGTTGGTATCGAGGGGGAATACCAGGATGGGTATGTTTGGTGTTAGAATCTGGTTGGATCCGAATAGGTCTTTCTTATCCCTATCTGATAGCCGCCAGTTGTATTGAGTCTCTATAGGTTGTTTAGTGCATGTTGTGCTGCCGCTTCAGTCCACCATACCTATGTAGGCGAGGACCGCCGAGTTCTAGTCTCGCCGTGTACTGGCCTCAGTACTGACCGCTCTCTTTTCCTTTGCCCTTTGTCAGCACCCCTTTTGTTTAAGCAGGTTTTGAGATCGACGTCGTTAGCAGGGTTAACCTTCGGCTTGGCCTGGGCAGGGTTATGGACGCCATTGGTTATTCTTCAGGGCTCTTAGCCCCATTTACATCTTGTCCGTAGTCGGACGTTGTATTGTTTTCAAGGTGATTTGGATCTTTGTATTGTAAATCTGTATTCTTGACTCATGGAGTCGTGGTTGTATATATATGTTCTGTGGGTTCCATCGTGGACTATTGTGTAATGATATTACTTTGTTTTCCACCCGCACGCAAGTGCCTGGTGGGCACCTTTGAATCCTTTCTATGCGGGTTTGGCAGGAATCGCTAAAACTTGCATAGGGTCGATTCTGAGGGTGTTACAGTCCATACAGATTGTCATTAATTACCAAAACCACACATGGGGCCCAACATGTTCTTTCAATCCCCCCCATTTTGGTAATTGATGACAATCCCTTTAAGAGGGTTTATATAAGGAATCTTAATGAACAACATGGTAACACCAATATCAAATACTACATAAGTATGTTATATTGGTACCACCACCATACATAGAGCAAACTCCCCCACAATCTATGCATGTGTGATGAACTTGAATTTCATTGCATATATTTCCAATCATTATCATTGGTGGAGTTTCCTCTATATATACCACATGCTAAGCAACAACAAAGATGCAAGAGCATGAAAGGCAAATGCTTAGAAACAAACTCAAAGCATAAACCATTTCCCTTAAACCCTCTAAAACTTCTCCCCCATTGGTATCGATTGCCAAAATGGGTGACAAGTTCTAGAAGGCAAATATAGTAATAATTCCTCCAAAGATATGCCTTCGCACATATCCAATGATGAATACTTGGGAGGGAGTAGGACTATATCGAGGACCCAAAGATTGCCAAAGGAATAAAATAAAATGATGCATCACAAATGACGCAAGCAATCACAAGATCCGACAAATCAATTGAAAACAACAAATGAGTTCAAATGGAAACTACGAGATATTATGAAATGAGCAAAATAGTGCTTTAAATAACAAATAGAGAAGCTCCCCAAGATTTGTGCATAATTCAAAATAAATGCATTAGAATACATATTGCACAAATATGGAATCCTCGCTCCCCATAAGTATTTAAAACGCAACAAATGAGAAAGAAGACAAATGTGCATTATTAGATGAATTAGATGAGCTCCCCAAAGATAATGCACCAATTATGATAATTGTATTTGGGATCAAGGTGCATAATCATGGAATCCTCACTCATCCAAGTTCATTTAACAATACAAGGCATGAGAGAATAAATATGAGTGCCCAAAGATGCAAACAAGAGGAACAAGCACTCATAGGCAATTAAATTTGGAAGCCACAGAAGAATCAAAAGGAATAGAAAGGTGGTCTCCAAGGATTTAAAAATCAACTAAAATTATCTTCTCATATGTGTATATGTCTCTAAGTGGATGACATCACAAAGACATATGCCCATAAAGAAACAAGCACATACAAGGAAGATATACAATAAAGCACATGGAAGCAAAAATGAAGTCACAACATATACTAATAAGATTTTTGCTTCAAAGCATGGCCAAAGGCTCACATATATCTTATTGTACATTAATGAGCTTGAAAAACCAACGCACTACATATATTACAACTATCACCAAGGGAAAAGGAGAAAGTTGGAATATATGGAGAAAGGCAACAAGTATCACTAAAACTAGCAAAATCTCACTATTGCACATGAGAGAAGTTGAGGAAAGGATGGGCAATAAAATTGATAGATTGACATATTTGGGATTGGTGGATCATATGCATGATTTTGTATAGTCCCAAATAAATGCACTCATCTCAACTTATACAAATTTACAATAGAGAGTTCTCTTAAAATCAAGGCTAGAACCACACAAATACAACTACAACAATTCATGCCAAGATGCAACCTACAAAAGGTTGGAAGCAAGATAAATATGCATGAGAAAGAGATACTTGTTACCGAGATATAATTGGTAGGATGTAGAGGATATGAATTCATTCATCATCCTATAGCTTGCCTCCAATTTTCATTAATGCACCACTTCTTCTCATTTTGAGAGACAAGCATCCAATATATCTCCAATGTACCTAAACACATTTAAGTACAAAATGGTCCCCAACCTTATTGGGTCCAAAGTAGTTAGTGCAACTACAATACATAGGAGAGACTCCACATAAATATGTGCATATTAATATGAAATTGAATTTCATGCACAACTTAGCCGATGGGATTTGGTGGAGTTTCCCCTATATATTGGATCAAAGAAATCAAGCATGCCATAATATAAACATATAGTAAATATGCATGCATAAAGCTTTCAAGAACCAAAAAGGAGATACAATTTGAACAAAAACACCAAGTAAATCTTGATTGCACACACAAGAGTGTGACATGACAAACGATGTCCAAATTGTATCAAAGAACCAATTCAACACATGAAAGATCACAAGTTCAACAAATGAACTAGGCAAAAGCCAAGGAGCAAAAGATATATAAAAATACAAATGCTCAAGGATTTATCTCATTCTAAAATGGTCAAAATGTGAAACAATGAATGAGACAAAACCAACTCCCACAAAGAGTAAGGTTCCAACAAGTAAACCAACCTCTCCAAACTTTTCATGATGGCACAAAATACCAAAACGAAAAGATTAAACTTCCAAACACATAAAACCCGATATGGACCAAACAAAGAAGCATAAATATTAGTGTTCTAAATAATATAGGAGAGCTCCCTCATAGATAGTGCATTATGTAGGATTTTCCTTTTTAATGAAAAATGCACACAAATGAGATCATCACTACTACCTACATTAAATAAAGCACAAGAGGATACCAATAAAAATAAAAAGATCCACAAGAAGCAAGGAAGGCTTGGGAGACAACACAAAACATTTTCTTGGCCACAGATAGGACAAAATTAAGTAAGGGCCAAAGTGAATAAGATCAATAAATTCTACCATAAGTTGGGTACTCATTGTCCAAGGACAAGAAATATTAGGAATAATTTTCCCAAGGTAGCTAGCATGGATATCCAAGATCATAGTCACAGCAAGACCCATATAACAAAATATAAGAATTAAGCATGATACTTCGAACAAGATTCTTGGTAGCTTCCAATAGTCACACAATCACTAGTGATTAGAGTAACTTGAAGCAAATGGTTTCCATGATGATATAGAGATCTAAATATGAGGAAACACATACCAAGAAACACTCTCATATACAAGATCCAAAATATGATCAACAACACCATTCAAGCAAATTGGAACTTGTATGAGCAAATGTGTCACATAGGTACTAGATAATTATCAATATCATTTCTAAGTGACACAACCTCGAATATTCACATTTTCTAGGATTGTAATATGCACTAAGCATATGACTCCCCCATAATGTGATACTACCATAAACCAAAACAAGGCAAAATGATACAAATGGAGATAATTAATGGACATTATAAAACTTTAAGTTTCTCATGAGAATTATACCACATAGAGAATAGACAATAAACCAATATAAATACTAGGTGGTATTCATCATGTACACACAATTTTAGGATTGTGGAATGCCTAAGCATAACACTCCCCCAAAATGGGATAATCCATTAATCTCTCAAAAGAGCCAAATAGGATCCGAAATATAACCAAGTAAGGCTCAGACACAACAAACACACATACATGGTGTGCCACCTAATCATACACAAATATGCTTGATATCTCAAGATAATTAAGTGGATAGCACAACATGTACAAAAGCATGGAAGATACAAAACCAACACATGCACAAGGGGGCGAGTAACTTTCAATGTAAAGAGTTTAGCATATGTTACCGCAAGGATGAACATTGGAAATATAATATAATCAAGATAATCAAAATGGATTGGCTTGAGAATAATAATTGATGAAGATCCCTCAATTCTTCATAATGTAGCCAAGACCCCAATGCCCTCCAACAAACACACCTATTGATCAAGTTTTGGCTTGTTGGTCCCCAACCAAGTTGGGTCCTAAGAGGTTAGTCACAATAGGCTTGGAAACCCAAATGGTTCTTTTATTGACACCACATTGAGCACCAACAAATTTGGCAAATACATTGCCAACCTCATCCTTACAAAGAGAATAAGAATCATCAATCAAGATAGGATGGGATGAGGAGTTACCAATAGTGCATGCGGAAGAAATATGCCCCTTCTCACGGCATATGTAGAAAGTTCTACTCTTGCCAACTTTCTTCTTAGGTGAAGCCACAACTCGAGGAAGAGCTCGAGTAGTCCTCTTAGGAAGAGGCCCATAAATGACTTGAGGTGGAGCTTGAGGCCGCTTCCCTTGTTGCTTCACACTATGAGGCTTTTTCTTCAATGGGCAAGATATAACATGGTGCCCTTCTTCCTTGCACTTGAAGCAAACAATGTTGGCCGGATTCTTGACTTGATCTTGGCCATTCTTCTTGTTGTCCTTGTGCTTCAACTTGATAGTGGACTTGTTCTTGATATTGGAGTTGAATCCAAGCCCACTCTTGTCATTGGGGGATTTTTGCACACTCAAGATTTTGTTGAGTGCGGCCTTCCCTTGATGACCCCTTTTCAAGTCATTCTTCAAAGAAGTGACTTGAGCCTTGAGCTCTTTGATTTCCTCTACATGGTTAGTTTCAACAAAAGTATTAGAGGAAGTAGATGCTACATTGTTAGAGCAACAAGGTATGGAATGTAATTCATCATGAGATATAGCATGGTTGTGAGAGGATGAATTACAAGGACTAGCACATGACAATATAACATTTAGAGTAGATGTAGTGCTAATGTCCACATGAGGCCCACTAGATGTTACCTTTTACACGATGGCCTCATGAGCTAACTTTAGCCTACCATGGGAGACTAGAAGATCCTCATGCGAGCTTGAGAGCTTAACATGACTTTCTTCTAATTTCCCATAGTTGCTAGTTAGCAACGCAAGTTGAGCCTTTAGCTCAACATTCTCCTCCAAAATAGATGCTTGACAAGAAATAGAGTTAGTAGCACAAGCATCATCATTATTAGCGAGAGGTGAGGGCAACCTGGCAAGCTCTTTTGAATATGAAGCTTTAAGTTGCTCATGTGACTCAGTGAGTTTGATGAGCTCCCTCTTAACAACCCGAGATCCATTATCAAGAAGCTTAAAATCCTCAACAAGTTTAGCATAAGCAACTTCAAGTTCATCATTTTTAAACTTGAAGGAGTTTGCCACCACAAGTTCTCTATCATGGTATTCTTTTACTCTAGATAATTCTAGAGTGAAAGTCTCCTCAAGAGATTCTTTGGTGGTTTATTCTTCTTCAAGGGAGTCATTTAGTTGAGCAATTTCATTAGCATAATTACGCTCACGCGCAAATTGTTCATCAATAAAGTTTTCTTGCTCCTCAATAAGATCATTGCCTTCTATAGCATAATTCAAGATTTCAAGAAAGTTGGAGGAAGCAATTTTATTTTTGAAGAGAGCGCCAAATACAACCTCTCCCATTTTCTTAATAGAGGTAATATCATACTTACCTCTATAATCATCATTATCATTTTCAACCTCATCATCATCATGAGATACAATGGGATCCAAAGAGGTTACCTTTGTTCCCTTAGCCATAAGGCATATGTGAGAACCGGAGTGTCACATCCCAAGAGTTTCCAAATCTTGTAATGTGAAAATAAATTAATAAAATAAAACTTTGTTTGATTTTCAGAGCCAGAAGAAACTTTTTGAATTCAAATTGGAACTTCAAACCCATTTGAATTAAATAAAAACCTAAAGGGATTTAAAAAGATAAACATTTTAAATAAAGGAAAACAAAATATTTTGGATCTTTTAAAATAAAAGATTTGGTATTCAAAAGAAGAGATGGATTTATAAATAAAGATTATTTTATAAAGTTCAATTAAACCTTGGCCAAACATTTGAATTAAACCATTTTGTTTTGAATAAAAATAACAAAGGTTTATCTAAATAAATTAATAAGGATTTAATATCCAAATTTTGTTAAAGTAAAGGCTTTTCCCATTTTGAATAAAACACTAAAAACTTATTTATTTAGTTTAAATAAGTTTTCTAAGTATTTTATTTTCTTAATTAAAACCTACTGAAGTGTTTTGGTTTTATTTTTAAAAATAATATTCTAATAAAACAAATCCTAATTGATTTTATAATAAAGGTCTATTTTATTTAATTATTAATGGACCACAAAAATAAAAATGATATTTGTTTTAAACAAGATTTCCAAAATATCTTTTATTTCCCAAGTAAAACCTACTGATTTGGTTTTGAAAATATTTAGGTATCAAATAAAGATTTTACTAATAAAATCAAACTCTATTTAATAACTAAGGCCATTTTATTTAATTATTAATGGACCCTAAAATAAAAGGTTATTTTGTTTTAAACAAGTTTTCCAAATATTCTTTATTTCCAAATAAAATCTACTGATTGGTTTTGAAAGTATTTGGATTTCAAATGAAGATTTTATTAAATAAACCAAACCCTATTTTATTAATAAACCATGGACCATTTTATTTAATTAATAAATGAATCCTAAAATAAATATAAAATATTATTTTATTTTGGATTTGGATTATGTTGTCAAACAGAACCAAATTCAAATGAAAAGTTTGTTGTTTGTTTGAATTGATTTGAACCTTGTTGATTGTTTGAATTGTTGATTGGAATTCAAAATAGAAAATAAAAATAGAAAAGGAAAATAAAGCAGACAGAAAAAAAAAAGAAAACAGACCCAACCCACTACCCCGGCCCAAACAGCCCATTTAGCCCAGCTCCCATTCTTCCCCCCCCGAACCGTTTTCTTTTTCACTCAGAACCGCACCCACCCAGCAACCGACAGGTGGACCTCCCCCTTTCTCTCCTTTTCTCACTGACAGAGGACCCCACTCCCCTGTTCTTCTTCTCCACCCGCAGCGACCCGTTCCTCGCCGTTTACTGCCGATTGATTGCCTCGTCAATTCGCTTCAATGCCGTGCGATTAACGCCCCCTGACCACACACACTTAAACGCCAGTGACTCCTCTCTCGTCCCCCTCTGTTTCCTTCCCCGAGCACGCCTCCAGTCCATCGCAATTTGTCCTCGAACAGCTTCGTCTCCGACGAGCTTCCACCGACGAATACGGCCGAGCCACACCACCTCCTGCCTCCCCGAACACACGAGAACACTCACCGCACCCTTGCGCATCTTACCGTACCACCCATTTGACCGCGAGCGCCCCAGAGCCTCGGCTACGACAAACTTCTGAGCGTCGCCGTCTGTCTCGCCTCCGACGAACTCCTCCGGTAACTCCGACCACCCCGCGCCTCCTAGATCACGCACACAGCATAGCCTTGGTCTTGCGCATCTGATACTGTCCTCCGTTTGTCTTCTCGTGGACCACAGCCTCGTCTTCGACCGTGGACAGAACCGTCCGTCGCCGTTCCCAACTCCGACGAAGAATTGCGATTGCCTCTGAGCGCCCCCTGTCAAACCGCAAGCAAGTTGAGCATCAGTGTGGCATTTCGAACCTGGTGAGCATCCTTCCCCTCTTTTTCGCGTCCTGTTTCGCTAGCACCGCCGCCTACTAGCCGCTCCGCCGCTCGCCGTCGTTATCGCGCCGCCAGTTCCTGGTTGACACGATGTGAGCCGTTAGATCACGATCCTATGCACACGATAGATCACTTAACCCGAACCGTTACGTTTGATCTGCACCGCACAATCCCACTTAAATCCCGCGGTCCACATCACGCGATCCTACCGAACCGTTATGAACCAATAAGACACAGACACGTGGCCAGAGATGTTTTAAAATAGATTTTGGAAACAGATTTAAATGCCATTTTGAAATCCTTGTAACTTTCAAACCACACGTCCAAATTTGACAAATTTTATATCAATGAAATCAGGAGAACAAGCCCTAGCCAACCATGCCCATAGTTTTGAAAATAGTATCTGTTAGCTTGTTTGAATTTGCAGAAACTTTTGTGATCTTGTTTAGAGTATAAAAATTGTTTAAAAATGGTTTTTGGATTAAAACCTTTGCAAAATGGTTTGTTGTGACCTTACTGACCCTAGGAACCAATCCTTGGTATTAAAAATGATTTTTGTAAGATTTAGGTTGGATTAATTGACTTAGCCAATTTCTAGCCAAATAAAAAGAATAGTTTTTATTATGAAAATGTTTATGGAAAGAAAACTTTGAGTAGATGGTTTGGACCAAACCTACTAACAAAAAAACACCAAGTTTTGAAATAGCAACTCATTTGGTGAACCCTATAGGCTAATGCCTTAATAAAAATATTTCTACACCACATAAAATAACACTTTGTTTTGAAAATAGTTTTAAAGTGAAACCTTTTGCAAATGACTTGGCCACTTTAGGAAATGACCATTAGATGTACCCAAATGTCTATGACCCACTAGGAACCACTTTTTCAAACAAAACAAAGCTTGGCATGCTTGCATGCATTTCTTTGACTTTGTTATTTATGTGTGTTGTTTTGCTTGATTGGTAGATTAAGTTTGTACCTTGCTTGATTGATTTGTAGTGACTTGAAGAGTGTGATTGTTGCAAAGATCAAGAAGTAAACCTATACTCTACCAAAAAGGAAAGTGATGCTTCATTTCTTTTGTCCCATTACTTTCTCTATGCATTAGTGATTTTGCTAAGTAAAACTTGCATGGATTTTGCTAAGTATAGATCTTGCTATAGGGAAACCTAGTAGATGAATCCTTAGCAGGATTTTCCTAAGTTAGAGATTCCTACTACTACCAAGCTTAGCCTAGCTAATAGAAAACATGGGTGGAATATATATTCACACTATGGAAAAATATTCTAAGTCTAAGGACTTGTGATTTTGTCTAATAAAACAACTAAGTTAATGAATCACCTGGGTGGAATGGAATAGCTTGGTGGAGAAAGGTTGAGTAGTTCACAATGCCATGGACTTGGATTGTGTATCTCACTTGTGGAATGCCGCCCAGGAAACAAAGAGATTTGAGATGTCAAATGTTGAGAAGCTTCAAGTGCAACCACTTGGAAATATGGGCTCTGCCATGATCATATAGGTTGCAAGAACTTAGCCAAATGGACAGTGGGTGGTAGTGTTTGATAGGTTGGAACGCGTCCATTTTGGTCTAAGGGAAGGCTTCTAAAAGATTTTGTCTTGGGAAACCAAGTCTTGTGGGTAAAGTGCACCACCTCTGCAGAGTGTAAAGTCTAAGTACTTAGCCATGTCCCTGGTAAAGGACAATTTGAGCATCAAGACATGGAAGCAATCAAGAATCTCATCATTCCAATTTCTAAATTAAAATCTTGTGGTTTAAACAAGGGATTGTTTGAATTCTTCAATCATTGATGGAGAGATGGCTTGGTACAAGGATCTTGAAATCTTTGATTGTGGAAAAATGATTTTGTCAAGCAAAAACTTAGTATTTTCAAATGTTAAGGAAAAATCTATTTTGAGCAATGCAAGCCTCAACTCCACTTAGCCAAATGCATATAGATGATAGACTCCACTATATTATCATAGTATCACTTGCCAATACAATTCAAATGTATTGACCCTTTGTGGCTGTAACTTGTATGTTGCAGGTTTGATTGTTTTAGTGAAGATTGATTGTTTAGGATTACAAAGTCTACAACCAACATCTGCCTGTGGCACTTTGAAGATGAAGGACCCATGACTAGATTTATTCCGCTGCAATGTAATGTAATAGCCTAATGAGCTATGTTTGATGTAATAAAATTATGTTATTCCTGGTTATAAAGTTATATTATGACCATTGTTTCTTGATATTACATCTTACTATGGATGCTAGCTATTGATCCAGGGACTAGCATTGTAAAACACAGGAGGGATCAATCTTATTTAAGGTTGGGACCCCTACAGATGGTATCAGAGCATTGTGTTGCCTGTAGGATTTGTAAACCTAGGATTGGACAAAAACCCTTAGAAAAATAGGAGTTGTATTTGTTCAAAAACTTATTTACAAAAACACTTGTAAACTCTTTCCTCAACCATTTTTGGTTTCAACTCTACTTCTCTTCTATTTCAACTTGATGGAAAAACCTACCCCAAGACCAAAGACTTCATCATATGCAAAGGATTTCTTCAACATCTTCAACTCTAATGACTTCAACATCTTCAACTCTAATGACTTCAACATCTTCAACTCTAATGACTTCAACATCTTCAGCATATTCACCAAGGACTTCCAACTTGGAAACCACTAAGGACTACAAGTGAGACAAGGAAATCTTACTCAAGAATTAGAGACTGAGGGAATGCAAAATAAGAAGGAGCCATCAACAACTTTGAAGTATTGCAACCAAGAGTTTTCCTCAAGGAAACCAAGATCTCATACAAGAAGAATCATGAAGGAAGGAAGGATCACAAGTAAATCATATAGATGGACCACCATATTTTAGTTAAGTCAAACACACCAACTTATGTAGTGTGAACAAAAATATTTTGTTGCCTAAATATGTACTTGAACTTTGATTTTGAGTGCAAAGTTGTTTGAGTGAAATGTTTGTTTATGATTGCATGCACATTGTTTGTGTGAATTGTGATGTGTGTGATTAGAAATATCTCCTTAGAAATATATTGCCTATTCTAATCCCAATTCAACCCCAAACAGATGACTACTCCAAGAAACTCCAACATCAAGGTTGATGACAAAAACAACCAAGAGGACAACATGAGAGAACTTATAGTAACCCAAAACCAGTTGAGCCAAGAGACAACTCAGCTATTAGCCAACAACAATGGACTAGACCCAGCCATACAAAGGATTTTGAAACTTCAATCCCAATTATTGCAAGGATTGATTACTCAAATGATCAACATGAGAGAAAACTTTTTCCAAAGAGCTAATGACAACAAGGATGACAAAGATGCTAATCTAGAAGGAATCCAAGCCAGCAATAGTTTTAGAGACAAAGATCATACATCCAAGGAGCATGAAGATCAATGCCCCAAGAAGAGAGAAAGATCTCCCACCCATGAAGAACATGAACTAGAAGAACTCCTAGCTTTGGAGAGACCCAAAAAGAAGAAAAAGGACATAAGCCATGTGCAATGTTTCAATTGCAAAGAGATGGGACACTATGCCAATGGATGCCCAGAAAAGAAGAAGAGCCAAAGAAACAAACAAGAAGCAATGATACCAAAGGAAAAGAAAGATATCAGCCAAGTGATTTGTTTCAAATGCAAGGAACTAGGCCACTATGCAAACAATTGTCCAGAAAGGATGGAGAACAAGTTAAACAAGTCTATGAAGGATCTCAACCTTGGCCCATGAGTCAAGTATGGAAACAAAGGACACATGCAAAAGTTTGCTTAAAGAAGTTTTCCCAAGATCCCAAGAAGGACAATGTGTAATTTTTGTTTGAAAATTTTTAAGGGTGGTAGTACCCTAGTTGTTTTGAACATGCTTGTAACCCTAGCCTCCCCAAATCTCGGGACGAGATTTATTTTAAGGGTGGTAGCCTGTCACATCCCAAGATTTTCCAAATCTTGTAATGTGAAAATAAATTAATAAAATAAAACTTCGTTTGATTTTCAGAGCCAGAAGAAACTTTTTGAATTCAAATTGGAACTTCAAACCCATTTGAATTAAATAAAAACCTAAAGGGATTTAAAAAGATAAACATTTTAAATAAAGGAAAACAAAATATTTTGGAAATAATATTTTGGATCTTTTAAAATAAAAGATTTGGTATTCAAAAGAAGAGATGGATTTATAAATAAAGATTATTTTATAAAGTTCAATTAAACCTTGGCCAAACATTTGAATTAAACCATTTTGTTTTGAATAAAAATAACAAAGGTTTATCTAAATAAATTAATAAGGATTTAATATCCAAATTTTGTTAAAGTAAAGGCTTTTCCCATTTTGAATAAAACACTAAAAACTTATTTATTTAGTTTAAATAAGTTTTCTAAGTATTTTATTTTCTTAATTAAAACCTACTGAAGTGTTTTGGTTTTATTTTTAAAAATAATATTCTAATAAAACAAATCCTAATTGATTTTATAATAAAGGTCTATTTTATTTAATTATTAATGGACCACAAAAATAAAAATGATATTTGTTTTAAACAAGATTTCCAAAATATCTTTTATTTCCCAAGTAAAACCTACTGATTTGGTTTTGAAAATATTTAGGTATCAAATAAAGATTTTACTAATAAAATCAAACTCTATTTAATAACTAAGGCCATTTTATTTAATTATTAATGGACCCTAAAATAAAAGGTTATTTTGTTTTAAACAAGTTTTCCAAATATTCTTTATTTCCAAATAAAATCTACTGATTGGTTTTGAAAGTATTTGGATTTCAAATGAAGATTTTATTAAATAAACCAAACCCTATTTTATTAATAAACCATGGACCATTTTATTTAATTAATAAATGAATCCTAAAATAAATATAAAATATTATTTTATTTTGGATTTGGATTATGTTGTCAAACAGAACCAAATTCAAATGAAAAGTTTGTTGTTTGTTTGAATTGATTTGAACCTTGTTGATTGTTTGAATTGTTGATTGGAATTCAAAACAGAAAATAAAAATAGAAAAGGAAAATAAAGCAGACAGAAAAAATAATAATAAGAAAACAGACCCAACCCACTACCCCGGCCCAAACAGCCCATTTAGCCCAGCTCCCATTCTTTCCCCCCCGAACCGTTTTCTTTTTCACTCAGAACCTCACCCACCCAGCAACCGACAGGTGGACCTCCCCCTTTCTCTCCTTTTCTCACTGACAGAGGACCCCACTCCCCTGTTCTTCTTCTCCACCCGCAGCGACCCGTTCCTCGCCGTTTACTGCCGATTGATTGCCTCGTCAATTCGCTTCAATGCCGTGCGATTAACGCCCCCTGACCACACACACTTAAACGCCAGTGACTCCTCTCTCGTCCCCCTCTGTTTCCTTCCCCGAGCACGCCTCCAGTCCATCGCAATTTGTCCTCGAACAGCTTCGTCTCCGACGAGCTTCCACCGACGAATACGGCCGAGCCACACCACCTCCTGCCTCCCCGAACACACGAGAACACTCACCGCACCCTTGCGCATCTTACCGTACCACCCATTTGACCGCGAGCGCCCCAGAGCCTCGGCTACGACAAACTTCTGAGCGTCGCCGTCTGTCTCGCCTCCGACGAACTCCTCCGGTAACTCCGACCACCCCACGCCTCCTAGATCACGCACACAGCATAGCCTTGGTCTTGCGCATCTGATACTGTCCTCCGTTTGTCATCTCGTGGACCACAGCCTCGTCTTCGACCGTGGGCAGAACCGTCCGTCGCCGTTCCCAACTCCGACGAAGAATTGCGACTGCCTCTGAGCGCCCCCTGTCAAACCGCAAGCAAGTTGAGCATCAGTGTGGCATTTCGAACCTGGTGAGCATCCTTCCCCTCTTTTTCGCGTCCTGTTTCGATAGCACCGCCGCCTACTAGCCGCTCCGCCGCTCGCCGTCGTTATCGCGCCGCCAGTTCCTGGTTGACACGATGTGAGCCGTTAGATCACGATCCTATGCACACGATAGATCACTTAACCCGAACCGTTACGTTTGATCTGCACCACACAATCCCACTTAAATCCTGCGGTCCACATCACGCGATCCTACCGAACCGTTATGAACCAATAAGACACAGACACGTGGCCAGAGATGTTTTAAAACAGATTTTGGAAACAGATTTAAATGCCATTTTGAAATCCTTGTAAGTTTCAAACCACACGTCCAAATTTGACAAATTTTATATCAATGAAATCAGGAGAACAAGCCCTAGCCAACCATGCCCATAGTTTTGAAAATAGTATCTGTTAGCTTGTTTGAATTTGCAGAAACTTTTGTGAGCTTGTTTAGAGTATAAAAATTGTTTAAAAATGGTTTTTGGATTAAAACCTTTGCAAAATGGTTTGTTGTGACCTTACTGACCCTAGGAACCAATCCTTGGTATTAAAAATGATTTTTGTAAGATTTAGGTTGGATTAATTGACTTAGCCAATTTCTAGCCAAATAAAAAGAATAGTTTTTATTATGAAAATGTTTATGGAAACAAAACTTTGAGTAGATGGTTTGGACCAAACCTACTGACCAAAAAACACCAAGTTTTGCAATAGCAACTCATTTGGTGAACCCTATAGGCTAATGCCTTAATAAAAATATTTCTACACCACATAAAATAACACTTTGTTTTGAAAATAGTTTTAAAGTGAAACCTTTTGCAAATGACTTGGCCACTTTAGGAAATGACCATTAGATGTACCCAAATGTCTATGACCCACTAGGAACCACTTTTTCAAACAAAACAAAGCTTGGCATGCTTGCATGCATTTCTTTGACTTTGTTATTTATGTGTGTTGTTTTGCTTGATTGGTAGATTAAGTTTGTACCTTGCTTGATTGATTTGTAGTGACTTGAAGAGTGTGATTGTTGCAAAGATCAAGAAGTAAACCTATACTCTACCAAAAAGGCAAGTGATGCTTCATTTCTTTTGTCCCATTACTTTCTCTATGCATTAGTGATTTTGCTAAGTAAAACTTGCATGGATTTTGCTAAGTATAGATCTTGCTATAGGGAAACCTAGTAGATGAATCCTTAGCAGGATTTTCCTAAGTTAGAGATTCCTACTACTACCAAGCTTAGCCTAGCTAATAGAAAACATGGGTGGAATATATATTCACACTATGGAAAAATATTCTAAGTCTAAGGACTTGTGATTTTATCTAATAAAACAACTAAGTTAATGAATCACCTGGGTGGAATGGAATAGCTTGGTGGAGAATGGTTGAGTAGTTCACAATGCCATGGACTTGGATTGTGTATCTCACTTGTGGAATGCCACCCAGGAAACAAAGAGATTTGAGATGTCAAATGTTGAGAAGCTTCAAGTGCAACCACTTGGCAATATGGGCTCTGCCATGATCATATAGGTTGCAAGAACTTAGCCAAATGGACAGTGGGTGGTAGTGTTTGATAGGTTGGAACGCGTCCATTTTGGTCTAAGGGAAGGCTTCTGAAAGATTTTGTCTTGGGAAACCAAGTCTTGTGGGTAAAGTGCACCACCTCTGCAGAGTGTAAAATCTAAGTACTTAGCCATGTCCCTGGTAAAGGACAATTTGAGCATCAAGACATGGAAGCAATCAAGAATCTCATCATTCCAATTTCTAAATTAAAATCTTGTGGTTTAAACAAGGGATTGTTTGAATTCTTCAATCATTGATGGAGAGATGGCTTGGTACAAGGATCTTGAAATCTTTGATTGTGGAAAAATGATTTTGTCAAGCAAAAACTTAGTATTTTCAAATGTTAAGGAAAAATCTATTTTGAGCAATGCAAGCCTCAACTCCACTTAGCCAAATGCATATAGATGATAGACTCCACTATATTATCATAGTATCACTTGCCAATACAATTCAAATGTATTGACCCTTTGTGGCTGTAACTTGTATGTTGCAGGTTTGATTGTTTTAGTGAAGATTGATTGTTTAGGATTACAAAGTCTACAACCAACATCTGCCTGTGGCACTTTGAAGATGAAGGACCCATGACTAGATTTATTCCGCTGCAATGTAATGTAATAGCCTAATGAGCTATGTTTGATGTAATAAAATTATGTTATTCCTGGTTATAAAGTTATATTATGACCATTGTTTCTTGATATTACATCTTACTGTGGATGCTAGCTATTGATCCAGGGACTAGCATTGTAAAACACAGGAGGGATCAATCTTATTTAAGGTTGGGACCCCTACACGGAGGAAGGTGATGATGAGATTGCACTTGTAGCTCTCTTCAAGACCTTGTCTTGTCCCATAGAATCTTCATTTTCCTCTACATGGTTAGCAACACAAGCACTAGAGGAAATAGAAGCATTTTTATCATGGCAACAAGACAACAAGAGCATATCATCATGAGATTTATTCAAGTCATTTCTACATGATATGCAAGGACTATTAACACAAGCATGTGAGGAGTTTTGAGTGCTAGAAGTGTTAAGGTCCAAAGATAGATCATTGCAACTAGATAGGGATGAAGGATTACAAATAGTAATATCACTATCCATATTGCAATTTCTATCACCACTCACCATATCATTACCTTGTGAAAAATCACATGTTGGTGAAGTGGTAGACGATGAGAGCTCATCTCGACCGGAAGTGGAAGCAACACAATCATCCTCAATAATGTTGGACTTGCTATATTTATCTTGAAGCTTGGTCCATATATCACGAGCGCTTGAATAAGGCATGATAGAAGAAAGAACTACATTGCTCACAACATGCAAAATAATTTTAGTAGCTAGAGCATCTATATGGGAGTTCAACTTCTCCTCTAAAGATTCGTTTTGGGTATCCATAGGAGAAGAGAGACTCACATATAGATATCCCTCAATAATTGGGTGAATTTCCCGAAATAAATTAAGCATGCGAATTTTCCAAACATCATAATTTGTGCCATCGAATGTGAGCATGTCCTTGTGCACAAATCCCCTAGCCGACATCTTTACTATCAAGGCGGTGAAGCCTAAAATGAGAGACCGTGCTCTGATACCAATTGAAAGGATACAGATGTCGCCTAGAGGGGGGGGTGAATAGGCGATTAAATTTTTTTCCTAGAGTGGCTCAACAAAGGCGGAATAAAACTAGTGTTTACTTTGTTAAGCACAACCTAGAACAACTAAGGTTCACCTATGTGCACCAACAACTTATGCTAAGCAATACAAGCAACACAGTGATAGCAAGATATATATTACTTCAAGCACGAAGGCTATCACAATGTAAAGTGCATAAGTAAAGAGCTCGGGTATAGAGATAACCGAGGCACGCGGGGACACCGATATTTTACCGAGTTCCTCCCAACATGGAGTACGTCTCGTTTGGAGAGGGGGTGGTATCAAACCACCAACGCCACAAAAGGCCTCCCTTATTCTCCGGTGAATCTCACCCCAACGGGATCGATCCACGCTTCCACTATCGGTGCACTTGTCGGTGGCAACCGGAACCTCGCACAAGGTTGGGGCACAACTCCACAACTTAATTGGAGGCTCCCAACAAACGCCACCAAGGCCTCAACAAATGCCACCAAGGCCACAACGCCACCAAGGCCACAAAACCGTCTAGGGTTCCAAGAACCCAAGAGGGACAAGCTCCAATGAGTAACTCAAAACAAATCCTCCGAGGAGAACTCAAACCGATGCACCGAATGCAAATGGCAAGAACACCACAAAGGTGTTCAAATCCTTCTCTCCCAAATTCCACCAAAGCTACAAAAGCTTATGGGGGAATAAGAGAGGAAGAACAATGGAGGAAATCCACAAAAGACTCCAAGATCTAGATCCCAATATGTTCCCCTCACTTAGAGGAGATATTGATTGGTGGGATTGTAGATCTAGATCTCCTCTTTCAAATCCCTCAAGAATATGCAAGAATCATCGGAGGAATTGAGAGAAAGCAAGCTCAAGGAGGTCAACAATGGAGGGGAAAACTTGCAAGAAGGGTTGAGGAACCATTGGGGAAGAAGGCCCCTTATATAGGTCCCTCCAAAATCCAACCGTTGTAGCCCAAAAACGCGATTCCCAGTACTACCGGACTTTTTCCCGGTACTACCGGACTTTCCCGACACTACCGGACATTTCCTGGGGTTCCTGGGGCTCCAAACGCATTTTTTCTCTGCGCTCCCCGGTAACAAAATTCGGTACTACCGGACCCCGGTACTACCGTATCCTGGTCCGGTACTACCGGTCATCACAGAACGAAAACAACCATAACTTTTGCATCCGGACTCCGATTTCGATGATCTTGGGCTCGTTTCGAAGAGGAAAACAAACTCTACAAGATAATGAAAAGAAACATCATAGTCCAGCAAGGGAGGATATATCCAAATGATAAAGTAAAAAACCTTCTGCCGCGCTAGGTACTAAAATGCGGTACTACCGCTTTTTGGTACCTAGCTCGGCAGTGGCTTTTGGAAACTTGTCAAAAACCTAGGAGGGCAGTGGCATTTGGCAACTTGCCAAAACCTACTGCCGCGCCAGGTACTAAAATGCGGTACTACCGCATTTTGGTACCTAGGAAAATTCAAACCTCTATAACTTTTGATTGGTAAC
The DNA here is from genome assembly GCA_916181665.1 of Avena sativa. Classification (NCBI taxonomy): domain Eukaryota; kingdom Viridiplantae; phylum Streptophyta; class Magnoliopsida; order Poales; family Poaceae; genus Avena; species Avena sativa. The sequence goes on along the minus strand of OV702285.1, from coordinate 41,014,028 downwards.
TCCGATCGACCCGATTCCAATTGTGTTGTAAAAAGGACGACATGGGCTACCCTATCAAAGGTGAAAATATTGGTTATCACTAAGTGAGAATGTATCATGTATAATAATGTGATATGCCTCACTTGGTGAGAAACCGAAAAGCTGCCAAGATCAAAATCGCAACAAGATTCAAACGGAAGATCCGATTTTGATGAACAATAGCTTGTTTTGGAGATTACCACAAGCTCTATATCCTCACATGGATAAGACCAAATAACAACCAAATATGATGATGCAAATATGCAAAGGTTTGAGCTCTCTCCGAACGATGTGAACGAATTACTCATACGAGAGCCCCTCTTAATAGTACAGTTATCTATCCTAAACCCGGTCTCACACACACAACGTGAGACCGGCAAAAGGGAAAATCTATCAAGATTATACCTTTGCCTTGAGCATTCCACTTGAGCTCGATGTAGACGATCTTGCCCTTCTCAAGATGGAACGCCTTTCTTGATTCTTCATCATCGATCCATGATCACCGAGGATGGCAAGCCTCAAACATGAGATCTTCTATAGATGGCACATTTTGAGCTTGCACATCACATCTTCTTCTCATTTCATCGACCTTGAAGCCAAAACATGCTCCAAGCGATGCTAATGGACAAATCCTACAAATATAACTTAATAAACACATTAGTTCATAAAGATTGTCATTAATTACCAAAACCACACATGGGGCCCAACATGTTCTTTCACATGTGCTACTAACTATATTTCTTGTGAAGCATCTATCTTGAAGGAGAATGTTGAGCTAAAGGCTCAACTTGCTTTGCTAACTAGCAACTATGGGAAATTAGAAGAAAGTCATGCCAAGCTCTCAAGCTCGCATGAGGATCTTCTAGTCTCCCATGGTAGGCTAAGGTTAGCTCATGAGGCCATTGTGGCAAAGGTAACATCTAGTGGGCCTCATGTGGACATTAGCACTACATCTACTCCTAATGTTATATTGCCATGTGCTAGTCCTTGTAATTCATCCACTCATAACCATGTTATATCTAGTGATGAATTGCATTCTGACGAGGTTTAATCTCGTCAATGCCCATTGTTATGGACTTGGGTTTTGGAGAAGATGGGGATGCTGGAGATCGTGGCACGGTTAACAGACAAGCAACCAGGGGACACGAGATTTACCCAGGTTCAGGCCCCCGGAGGGAAAACCCTACTCCTGCTTGTCTGCTCTTTGATTACGGCGGAACCGAAGGTTATAGGGTGCGCAGATTCGATCTGGCGTGGATGCGTGTGCGAAAGTATGAGTCGAGTTGCCCTAGGACGTGCCCTCCTGGCCTTTATATAGACTTAGGCAGGTCCTGGGCGTAGTCCTAGTCGGTTACAAGTTCTAGGGTTTTACCCCTTTGAATTTCCTATCTCCTCTAGTCTTGCTCTCCAAGGATCCGAAGATGTCACGGGCCTTGGCCACCCGAAAATCTTCATGGGCCAGCGTATGTCTGCCGTGGGCCTTCCTTGGGCTGGACTAGGTATGCTGAAGTTACGTACCCGTAGGGTATAACCATGTCAGTAGCCCCCGAGTGATCAGTCGAATCGTAGATTCGGCTGAGGACTCTTCCATCCTTCGGGAGCAGCTATATGTTAATAGTATATGTGTGTAGGGATTGTTGATGCGTGTGCCTGACTCACCCGACGGATCAGGGTCAGTTAACTGTCTTAGGACGAAACGACACGATCTTCTTCAGGTTCGGGTCCCTTAACCCGGGCCTGGAACATATGCTGGCGTAATTCAACTCAGGCCGTGGAGGACTTATAGGAGTGGAATTCCAGTGATTTTAATTGGTGTACCCAACGCGTCCGTCGGGATTTTTCATCGTACCTGCTGGTACGGATTCATACTAGCAGAGCGCAGTCAGGTGCGTTGCCAGGCCATCAGATGATATCTGTAGGTCTTATCTTTGCGTCGCAGACGCAGCATCCGAACATTTATCACCTCGGAGGTGCTTCGGGTGGCCAAGGAGATTGTCGCTCACTCAGCATTTTGTTGGGGTAGAGTTGCCAAAAAGTTTTTGCGTGCTGACCCGAAAGATCGCAGTCGAAGATTTCATAGGGTGCGCGACCAGCGCTCCCTATGGGAGTAGCCCCCAAGTGTCTGTTCGAGTCGTAGACTCGAACGGAGACTTTTAGTTCAAGCATTGCTTCAATCATTAGGTCCGCAGGACTCGAAAATTTTCGGATGCTTAAATCCATCCTCCCTATGGGAGTAGCCCCCGAGTCTGTAGTGGAGTTGTAAACTCGACGTAGGACTCAGAGAAATAATTTTGTCCTCATTTATCTGTCGGGTGCGCGGCCAGCGCTCCTGATAGGAGTAGCCCCCAAGTATTTAGTCGAATCGTAGATTCGAGTGAGTACTTTTAGCTGTGTAGCCGAAGTGGTGCTAGTATAGCTTTTGATGACGTCAGTGCTTACGATCGATGACCTCAAGCGTCTGCTACGCCAGAGATGACTTGACTGGACGAAGCGTGGGTCCCACTTGCTGACTTTGAATTGACCGGTCACGCGCGGCGTGGAGATGATTACGGCGTCTCCTCGATTTCCGCACGTAGTGGACGACGTGGTATCGACGGTTCATTTTGGTGCTGACACATGTACGGCCAGATCTACCGTTGGCGTTAGGTCTTCTCGATGGACGGCCAGCGTGCGTCGTCTTCGCTGTTATAATCCCTGGTGAAATCGTGGTTTGTTTTTCACCACAACAGTTCATCTATTCACTGCCCCCTCGTTCTTGAGCTATTCTTGCTGCGCGCTAAGAGTTTCCTCCACATTTCCTTTGTCTTTCTTCGTTGGCAACGCCACCACCGCCGTAGCGCCATGGGGAAAACAAAGAAGTCCTCATCTGCAGTTGGGACCAGCGCCGCCGGAGGCAAGAAAGGCACCGCCACTGCTCGCGTCACCGACGGTGGCTGGCGGCGATCAGAAACGCGGGAGAGCGATCTCCGCAAACTGCGCAAGCGGAGCCTGATCCCGCAAGACACGACGGCTTTGAGACTCCCCGGCAATGAGGTAATCCCCCGTCCCCCATCTGGGTATCGGGTTATGTTTGTTGCCTTCATGATTCGCGGGTTTTCTTTTCCGGTCCATGACTTCCTTCGTGGACTGCTCTTTTTCTATGGGGTTCAACTCCATCATCTGTCTCCCAACTCCCTTCTCCACATTGCGTGTTTTATCACGCTTTACGAGTGTTGGCTTGGCATTGAGCCGCACTTTGGCCTCTTCCGGAAGCTTTATTCCGTGAAGAGGCAGTCTGGTTCGGATGGTGTGTATCCCATTGGGGGTTTCATCATCTCCCTCATGTGCAATTCTTTTACTTTTCCATGTCCGAATCTGTCCAGTACTGGCGGAGGAAATGGTTTTACATCCGTGACTCTGTACTGCCTGGGCAAGATTTTGGTCTCGTTCCTTTTGACCCCTCCCAATTGATTGAGAAGAAAAGATCCTGGAAAAACCAAATCTTAGACGGTGAGGTGGCGGAGATAGAGGCCCTGTACCGTCGGGTGGAGGATCTCCAATTGATTCCTGAGAAGGAGGTGAACGGTGTCGACATCATCCGGACGTTTCTTGAGCGTCGGGTGCAGCCCCTCCAAGCGAGGGCGCATCCGATGTTTCTTTCCTCTGGGCGCCGTGATCCGACGAGGGTTTCGAGTGAGAAAATCTCCGAGGTGGAACTTGACAAGGCTCTTCGCGCGCTGTTGAAGTTCAAGGCCGACGAAGAAATCCCGGGGAAGTCGCTGACTCCTCCCTTTTCTTCGACGTTGGTCGTACCGAAGGTGTAGATTTGCGCACGTAGTTCTTCCCTTTTGTTTTTGTCAGCTGTGTACTTTTTCCTTTGTTTGCTAACAAAGTTCCTTTTCCTTTTGCAGAGCTTCAAAGTGCCGGGCATGGCACCACCGTTGCCCGAGAGGTATCCGAATGCCCCGAATAATGAAGTTGTGGATTCCGTGTCCGAGCTACCGTCAGCGCGATCCCCAGCGGAGGATGCCGACGAATCGAGTGAGGACCATTCGCGCAAGCGATCACGAAGCTCTAGCGAGTCGTCAGATGCCTCGACTCCTCCGACTCCCAGAAATCCTCTAGGCCTTGAGCGTCATGATGATGTTCATGGGGGTTCTTCCTCTCCCCTTCCTGCCATTCCTCTGCGGGCTGTTGCTCCGCACCCGCCAGCAAAGTGGAAGAAGGAAGAAAAGAAGGAGGAGAAGAAGGAAGAAAAGAAGGAGGAGAAGAGGGCCCGAAGGGCTTCTCCTATCTTCGATGTAGGGGTCTCAACCTAATAAGGTAGATTCCTCCCGTGTTTTACAATGCTAGTCCCTGGATCAATAGCTAGCATCCACAGTTAAGATGTAATATCAAGAAACAAAGGTCATAATATAACTTTATAACCAGGAATAACATAAGTTTATTACATCAAGCATAGCTCATTTGGCTATTACATTACATTGCAGCGGAATAACTATAAGCATGGGTCCTTCATCTTCAAAGTGCCACAGGCAGATGTTGGTTGTAGACTTTGTAATCCTAATCAATCAATCTTCACTAAAAAAATCAAACCTGCAACATACAAGTTACAGCCACAAAGGGTCAATACATTTGAATTGTATTGGCAAGTGATACTATATTTGTATAGTGGAGTCTATCATCTATATGCCTTTGGCTAAGTGGAGTTTGAGGCTTGCATTGCTCAAAATAGATTTTTCCTTAACATTTGAAAATACTAAGTTTTTGCTTTGACAAAATCACTTTTCTCAATCAAAGATTGAAGATCCTTTACAAGGCATCTCTCAATCAAAGATTAAAGATTTCAAACAACCCTTGTTCAATCCACAAGTTTTAACTTAGAAATTTGAATGATGAGATTCTTGATTGCTTCCATGTCTTGATGCTCAAATTGTCCTTTACCAGGGACATGGCTAAGTACTTAGATTTTATACTCTGCAGAGGTGGTGCACTTTCCCCACAAGACTTGGTTTCCCAAGACAAGATCTTTCAGAAGCCTTCCCTTAGACCAAAATGGACGCGTTCCAACCTATCAAACACTACCACCCACTGTCCATATGGCTAAGTTCTTGCAACCTATATTATCATGGCAGAGCCCATATTGCCAAGTGGTTGCACTTGAAGCTTCTCAACATTTGACATCTCAAATCTCTTTGTTCCTGGGTGGCCATCCACAAGTGTGATACACAAGGTTCACCAGTCCCCTGGCCTTGTGTAACCACTCAACCAAAAACCACCAAGCAAGCCCATTCCACCCAGGTGATTCCTTAACTTAGTTGTTTTATTAGACAAAATCACAAGTCTTCAGACTTAGAATATTTTTCCATAGTGTGAATATATATTCCACCCATGTTTTCTATTAGCTAGGCTAAGCTTGATAGTAGTAGGAATCTTCAACTTAGGAAAATCCTACTAAGGATTCATCTACTAGGTTTTCTTATAGCATGGTCTATACTTAGCAAAATCCATGCAAGTTTTACTTAGAGAAAAATCACTAATGCATAGTGAAAGTAATGGGACAAAAAGTATGAAGCATCACTTGCCTTTTTGGTAGAGGGTATAGATTCACTCCTTGTCCTCACACTCTTCAAGTCACTACAAATCAATCAACCAAGGCACAAACTCAATCTACCAATCAAGCAAAACAACAAATAAAATGACAAAGTCAAAGTAATGCATGCAAGCATGCAAAAGATGGTTCTAATTGCAAAGGTGGTCTCCACTAGGCTTCTAATCTTTGTAAAGTCAAAAGTGGTCATTTTTCCAAAGTGGCAAAGTCATTTGCAAAAGGGTTTTGGTCCATAAACCATTTTTAAATCTAATCATTATTTTATGTGGTGAAAATTATTTTTATCAAAGCATAACTTTATGTTTTTCACCAAATGAGTTGCTATTGCAAAACTTGGTGTTTTGGGTCAGTAGGTTTGGTCTTAAACCATTTTCCAAAAGTTTTTACTCAAAATCATTTTCATAACAAAAACCATTATTTTCATTTGGCTAGAAATGACTAAATCAAGTTTTCCATCCTAAACTTTACCAAATCCATTTTCCAAACCAAGGGTTGGTTCCTAGGGTCAGTAAGGTCACAATATTCCATTTTGCAAAGGTTTTAACCTTAAAATCATTTTTAAACAATTTTTATACTCTAAACAAGCTCACAAAACAAGCTCACAAATGATTCTGCAAAAACAAGCAGTTTAATAGATACTATTTACTAAAATAAGGGCATGGTTGGATAGGGCTTGCTCTCCTGAATCCATTGATATAAAATTTGTAATTTTTGGACGTGTGGTTTGAAAGTTACAAGGGTTTGAAGTTTGCAAATAAATCTGATTCAAAAATTCTTTTAAACAGATCTAGTGCCACGCGGCACGTTCTAATTCGCTGAAAACGGTTCGCGCGGATCGACTGACAGCAGCCGTTAGATTTAAGTCATATCGCACGGTTCAGAGCTAGCATACCCTTTCAGTTAAATGGATCTATCGCACTCGTTGGATTTAAATCGAACGGCTACGGTGCGACTGACCAGAGGAGGGCGGCGCTAGCAGCGGCAGACGGCGGCGCGGGCTCTGGCGGCGAGGTTGCTGGCGACACAGGGGGCTAGAGGGAGAGAGGGGTAGCTCACCAGGTTCTCCGTGCCTTGCTGATTCTCAACGTGTTCTTGTCTGACGAAGGGGCGCTCTAGGTCAACCTGAATTCCTCGCCGTAGTTGTCGTCGACGTCGGATGCTTTCTGTCATCGTCGATGGCGAACCTATAGGTTATGCGCGGATAAATGGCGAGCATCAGAGAACGCGTTAGACAATGGAGATCAAAATGGTTTGGGCTAGAGTGCAAGGCATGCACGGGTTCAGACGTTAGGGCTCACCGGAGTTATGCTCTCCGTCGGGTTCTAGCAGAGGTTGTCAGAAGCGGGTCTACAAGGCACACGAGGGTAAACGGAAGACGTCAGTGAACGCAGATGATAACCAGGTTTGCGATAAGGGAAACCAGAATGAAAGAGAGGGTCGGGGTTCACCGGGATTTGTCGACGAACTCGTCGGAGCTGCTGCGGCGCTCAGTGGTTTGCTGGAGACGGCGTTCTGGGGCGCCCGCGGGTAAATGGGAAGTGCCGGGAGATGCTCCTGGGAGTGGGGAAGGTGTGAGCTTGGTCGGGGAGGAGAGGGGCGGAGAGGGGCTGCCGGAATCGGCGTCGGAGCATCGTCGGACAGAGGTGGTGTTCGAGTAAAATTCGACGGCCTGGGGCGTGCCTGGGGGAGGAAACAGAGGGGAAGTAGAGAGGAGGGGCATACGTTTTAAGGGAGCATGGTCTCTGGAGGAATCAAAGCTTCCTTCAACGCGCATTCACCACCGGTGTAACTCACTGCAAACGGCCGGGCGACGGGGTCTCGTTGAAGACGATGAACAGAGAAGGGTGGGTCCCGGCTGTCTGCGAGAGAGGAAGTGAGGGGGAGGGTCCACTGGTCATTGTCTGTGTGGGTTAGTGTTTAGGTAGGAAAACGTTTCGCTGTGGATAGAGAAACTGGGCTGGCGCTGGGCCTATTGGGCTTCGTCGACTGGGCTGGTCCCAAACTCTATTTTTTTCTGTCTGCTGGCTTTTTCTTTTTCTAATTCTATTTCCTGTTTTGAATTCCCAAACATTCAAACATCAACCAAAACAATTCAAACAACACCAAACTTTGTAATATTGAAATTAGTTCTGTTTAGTAACATGAATCAAAATCCAAATTCAAATTAATAATTTTAATAATAGGGTCTATTATTATTTAATTAAATAGATGTACCAATTATTAAATCCATAGGTTTTAATTTAATTCAAAGTTCCTCTTGAGAACTAAATAATTTTAAACCATTTAGTAGGTTGTATTTGAAAATAAGGAATATTTGGAAAGCTTGTTTAAAATAAAATAACATTTTTATTTTATGTTCTATTAATATTTAAATACAATGGACCTTAGTTAATAATCCATATAGAATTTGTTTTATTAATTTATTTATTTTGAAATCTAAAATAAAACCAAAACACTTCAGTAGGTTTCATTTGAGAATATAAAATACTTGGAAAACTTATTTAAAATGAATAAATAGGTTTTAGTGTTTATTTAAAATGGGAAAGGCCTTTATTTAAATAAAATTTGGATATTAAATCCTTATTACTTTATTTAAATAATCCTTTACTATTTTTAATCAAAACAAAACATTTTATTTTAAACACTTGGCCAAGGTTTAATTTGTCTTTATAAAATAATATTTATTTATGAATCCACCTTTTCTTTTGAAAACCAAATCTTTTTATTTAAAGATTCAAAATAGTAATTTTAAATATGTTTATTTTCCTTTAATAAAAGTTTATCTTTTTAAATCCCTTTAGGATTTATTTGATTCCAATTGGTTTGAAGTTCCAATTAAATTCAAAAAGTTTCTTCTGGCCCTGAAAATAAAACAAAGTTTTATTTTATTCATTTATTTTTCACATTACAAGATTTGGAAAATCTTGGGATGTGACATTCGACCTGAGCGCGTTGGGCTCGTAAGTTTTCTTGTTGCCACTGTTGTCCTTTGTTCCCTTGTTATTTTTGCACCTGTGTTGATTGGTTCGTATGCAGGCAATCCTCCGACGGCTCTAGTGATGGTGCGCGCGAGATGATGGGGGAGTCGAACATTGCGTCGCCTCCTCCTCAGACGGTGGCGACTTCTGGTGACGCTGCACCAGTTCCTCCTGTGCAGGAGAGGCTGGTGGTTGCGCCTCAAAATTTCGCAGGCGGGCCTGCGGGTTCGTCTTCGGAGCACGTAAGTTTTTCTGCTTGATGTTACGGGGGGAGCCCCCGAGTGTCTTCGTATGCTGATGTTGTTTATGCTTCTTTGTGTTGGGCGTAGCCCCCAAGTCCTGTTCTTACTACTATTGCCTGTTGCTGCAGCCTTTTGTCCAAGAGGCCAAGCGGCTGGTGGAGGAACGCCTGACGCTGGAGGCGAAACTGCGGCAGCTTCAAGGTATTCGTCTGCCTTGTAGTACTACTCTTCCTTATCTTGGTCCTGTTTTTTGACACTTGCTTGTTGTAAATGCAGAGGAGCATAACGACTCTCTCCGTGAGGTCGATGCTCTGAAGAAGAGCCTTGGCCAATCGGAGCAGAAGGCCGAAGCTGCCGCTGGTGCGAGAGAGCGCCTTGAGCTGGAACTGGCGAAGGCAGCCGAAGCGAAAGAGCGTCTGCGGCAGGAGGCCACAGATCGTGAAGAGCAGCTGGCCACCGTTGCGGCTGCTCGTGAAAAAGGGGTGGCAGATAAGCTCATGGCTGCTGCCAAGGCTATTTCGTGTGAGTACAAGCTTTTGGACTTGTTTCTTTTTCTACGGATCTTCTTCTATGCTGACTTTCTTCATATTTTTCTTCGTTTTTGTCTCAGATGCCGCAGGCATTGAGTTCGACCGCGGTGCTCTGGAGCACGGGAGTGCTCTAGATGATGCCACTATGGCGGTCGAAGACCGCTGCAGCACCGTCGTCAACTCTTTTGCCAAGGCGAAAGAGGTCCTTGGTCGCTTCTACCAGGAGCTTTTCCCGAAGGGCGCATCCCTTGAAGATGTGGATGCCCTGGCAGAGGCTCTGTCAGCCGAAGCGCCTGCAGCGTACAAGCGCAAGCAGAAGGGCATCGCGCGTCCGTCGGGCTGGCGATGGCCATGGCGGCTGGGGCGGAGCTGGACCTGCCCCAGATTACTTCTCGGATGCCGACGGCTGCATATGGATCCGAGGTAGCCTTCGCCGCCTACTCCGCTTGCTGCAGACGATATGGGCCCAAGCTCATTGACTTGCTGTCTGAGTATGCATTGCGGCAGCAGGGCGAGGCCAAAGCTAGGCAGTCTGGTTCTGAGGCGACTCAGTGTCCTCCTCCTTAGGCATAGTAGACGTAGGGTAGTTTGTAGTCTATTTTTGTTGTAAATATCTTTTGTAGTACCATCCTTTTTCCACGTAGTGGCCTTATATATTTTAATGAATTCCTCCGAGTTGTGCTCTATCCTTGGCTGAATGTCTGTGTGCCTTCTTTTTTCTGCTGCTATAGGTTCCTTCGGGTGCTGACCCAGTTGACACTTCATCCGAAAGGCCCTTGCGAGCATCATTGGATGATTCCTCGCAGCTCGCTTTTCTTCGAGATCGCGTGCGCAGCTTGGAGAGAGATTTGCTTGGGTTACGCGGTCGCGCTGACGTTTGGAAATCCAAAGCAGACCATGGTGCAGCCAGAGAGGAGTATTTGATGGCGGAGCTGGGTCGGCTGTCCGAGCAGCTGCAATGTAAGTTGATCCTTCTTTCGGGCTGTAGCTCAGTTATTCGGGTGAGCCTGCTGGCTTTACTCTCTTTTTGTGCGGTTGTCGCAGGTGCCAATCTTGCTCCGAGGGAAGAAAAGGAGCGTATTGCTGTTCGAGTCAATTGCTTGACTCAACAGGACATGGAGGCCGGCGGCTTCTTCTGGATGGATCGTGATCGCGCCATAGTTCTGGCGACGGTGCAGGAACGTGTCTACCAGGTTTCGCGGGTGCTCCGCCAGGTGCAGACATCACTTTCCTCGGTGCTGCACGTCATGTTTCCGTTGGATGCCGTGCCAACGACCCTTGCAGGTCTTCTGACAAAGTTTCGGAGTGCCAGCAATGTCAAGGAGCTGGTGCGGCAGCAGCTCGTCGCAGGGGTGAAGGCTACCTTGTCTCTTGTGAGGGTGCACCGCCCTGATGTAGATTTGGCTGCTGTGGCGACTAGGCCACCTCCTCGACCAGATGGTGGCGAGTGGAATATGCGTCCGTATTACGCTGCTGTAAGGCAGTATGCCGAACAGATTGTAGATTTGTTTGAGCAGCGTGCTTAGGTTATTCTTCAGAATAGGTAGGACCTAAAAATAAACAGATAGATGTAAAATTTGTATATTGCGGCTGGGCGTGTATGTGCCCTTTGTTGTAAAGGTTTGCTTGTTTGCGAGCACGCAGTGCTTTGATTTAGTACGTGCCCTTTTCGTTTGCCTGACGTGGTCAGCTACTCAGGTGTACACGTTTTGTCCTCAGTCAATGAAATCGTGAGGTGGGGGGAGCCCCCAAGTGCGTATGTAGCATGTAGTAAAGTTGCAGAAAATAGTCAACCGAGGGTTGGAGGCAAGGTACTTAGCTTTATTTATATCGTAATGGAGGAGGTACATGGTTCGGCTGAGTAGCCTTGGCTGAAAGCCTTATTGAAAGTAAAAAGGGGGGTAGTTTGCTACGGGTAGAATCGTCGCAGGTGCGAGACGTTCCACGGGTTGGAGTATGCGACTCCAGACTCCACGTGCTTGAGGCGATAGGCGCCACCTGGGATGACCTCGGTGATGGCATAGGGTCCTTCCCATGGTGAATCGAGTTTGTTCGGTCGCTTTTGCTTGAGTCGCAAGACGAGGTCTCCTTCGACGAAGGACCTTGGGCGCAGCCGGCAGCTGTGATAGTTGCGGAGACTCTGCTGGTACACCGATGATCGAGCTGCTGCTATATCCTGTGCTTCGTCGAGTGTGTCGACGGCGTCTTCGAGTGCAGCCGTGGACTCGGCTTCGCTGTAAGCGACGACTCGTGGAGCCTGGTGGCGTACTTCGGCTGGTAGCACGACCTCAGCTCCGTGCACCATGAAGAACGGTGTGTAGCCGGTGGAGCTGTTTGGCGTAGTACGTAAGCTCCACAGGACAGACGGTAGCTCTTTCGTCCAGTTTCCAGCTTTGTGCTCGAGTGAGCTCATGAGGCGCTTCTTGATGCCAGCGCCGATTAGGCCGTTGGCCTTTTCCACTTGCCCGTTTGTTTGCGGGTGTGCCACTGAGGCAAACGTGATATTGATCCCGAGGCCTTCGCAGAAGTCCTGGAATTCTTCGGAGATGAAGTTCGATCCGTTGTCGGTGACGATGCTGTGCGGTACGCCAAACTCGTAGACAATGGATTCAAAGAACTTGACGGCGGTTTTGCCCTTCTGGTTGGCGACTGGCATGGCTTCGATCCACTTGGTGAATTTGTCGACTGCGACCAGGAGGAAGACGTGTCCTCCCTTCGAGGATTTTGGCAGTTTGCCGATCATGTCAAGGCCCCATTGGGCAAAAGGCTAGGCTATGGGTATGGGTCGAAGTTCGGACCCAGGTGCGTGCGGTTTGTCGGCGAACCGTTGGCACCCGTTGCATCTTCGGACGATGTCCTTCGCGTCGCTCATGGCCGTTGGCCAGTAGAATCCTGCTCGCAGAGCTTTGGCGATGAGGGAGCGACTGCCTGCATGGTGGCCGCAGATGCCTTCATGGATATCTTGGAGTATGGCCTTGCCGTCGTTGATGGTGACGCACCGTTGTAGTACGCCCGTAATGCTGCGTTTGTACAGCTCGCCGTTGATGATGGTGAAGGCTTTTGACCGACGAGATACGCGCCGGGCATCTGTCGGGCTTTCTGGCAATTCTCCGTTTATCAGGAACTAGAGGTATGGACATGTCCAAGTTTCTTCGACTGCCATGACCTGCATCAGGTTGACCATGGCAACTTCGGTATCCAACTTTTCGGGTCCTTCATGACCTTCAGGTACCGTAGCCCCCGAGTGTTCTGCTTCTTCGGGTGATTCCTTGGGGAATTTCCGCTTGATGGATGGCACGCAGATCTGTTCGAGGAACACACCTGGTGGTACCTTTGCACAAGTGGAGCCGATGTTGGCGAGTCTATCGGCCTCCTCGTTGCTCTCTCTTCCAACGTGCCGAAGTTCGCAGCCGTCGAATTCTCCTTCGAGTGCGTTGTAAAGCGCGCGGTACGCGATCATGTTTTCGGCGTGTGCGTCGCACTCATTCATCGTCTGCTGTACGACAAGGTTGGAGTCACCGTAGATGACCAGGCGCGTTGCGCCACATATTTTTGCCATCTTCATGCCATGGATGAGGGCTTCGTATTCGGCCTCGTTGTTGGAGGCTCTGAATTTCATCCGAAGGACGTACTTCATCTTGTCACCTTGCGGGGAGGTCAGTATGACTCCTGCCCCTGCTCCGGCTTCGCGTTTGGAGCCGTCAAAATGCATTGTCCAGGACTGCGACATGTCTGGGGTGTCAGGCAGCTGCAGCTCCATCCAGTGCACCAGGAAGTCCGGAAGGACTTGAGATTTGATTGCGTGTCGCTTCTCGTAGATGATGTCCAGGGGTGATAGTTCAATGCCCCACAGGGCCACGCGTCCTGTGGCCTCTGGGTTATTCAGGATGCTGTTTAGGGGTGCCTCGTTGACGACCATCACCTGATGCTCCTGGAAGTAGTGGCTCAGTCCTCGAGCCGTCATGAACACGCCGTAGGCCAGCTTCTGGTAGTGCGGGTACCGCTGTTTTGTTGGAGTGAGAACCTCGCTGAGGTAGTAAATTGGGCGTTGTACCCCGTGGGTCTTGCCTTCTTCGGGTCGTTCGACCACGAGTACTGTGCTGACCACCTGGTGTGTGGCTGCTATGTACAGCAACAGGGGCTCGCGCTCTTTTGGCGTGACCAAAACGGGCGAGGTGGAGAGGAGCCGCTTGAGGCTTTCGAATGCGTCGTTGGCTTCTGGTGTCCACTCGAACTTGTCTGCCTTGCGCATCAGCTGGTAAAATGGTAGGGCCTTCTCGCCCATGCGGCTCCTGCTTAGTGCCGCTACTCGCCCTGCGAGCTGCTGCACGCCCTTGAGGTTTTTCGGCTTCTCCATTGTCATGATAGCTTTGATTTTCTTCGGGTTCGCTTCGATCCCTCGTTGAGAGATGAAGTACCCGAGCAGCTGACCCGAGGGGACGCCGAAGGCGCACTTTTCTGGATTGAGCTTGATCCTGTAGCGATCAAGGTTGTCGAACGTCTCGCGGAGATCGTCGATAAGTGTTCTTGCCTCCTTGGTTTTTATGACTATGTCGTCGACATAGACTTGGACGTTGCGACCAATCTGGTCCTTGAGGCAGGCCTTCATGCATCGCTGGTATGTGGCACCCGCGTTCTTTAGCCCGAAGGGCATTGTGTTGTAGCAGAATACTCCGAACGGTGTGATGAACGCCGTTTTCTCTTGATCTTCGACCTTGAGTCGAATCTGGTTATAGCCTGAGTAGGCGTCAAGGAAGGAGAGTTTCTCACAACCTGCAGTCGAATCGATGATCTGGTCGATCCGAGGTAGAGGGAAGTGGTCCTTTGGGCAGTGTTTATTTAGGGATGTGAAGTCCACGCACATCCGCAGGATGTCCGTGTCCTTCTTCGGGACCATCACCGTATTTGCCAGCCACTCGCTTTCCTTGATTTCCCGGATGAAGTCTGCTACGAGTAATCTGTTGATCTCCTTGCCGATAGCTTCGGCTCGTGGCTCCGACAGTCTTCGGATAGACTGCTTGACTAGCTTGGTGTCTGGGAAGACATTGAGTGCGTGCTCGGAGAATTCCCTGGGAACTCCTAGCATGTCCGCAGGACACCAGGCAAATATTTCCCAGCGCTCACGGAGGAATTCGACGAGCGCGCCTTCCTATGCGGTGCTGAGGTCGTTGGCGATCAGCGCCGTCTTGGAGGCGTCTGTCGGATGGACCTGCACTTTCTTGGTGTTGACGGTGGAGTCGAAGGACATGTCGGGTGCGTTCTGCCTTGTGACTGGGGGTAGCCCATTGTCCGTCACCTCGCGGAGCCTTACGAGCTCGTCTTGCATGCCGAAGGACTGGGAGATTTTGTTGAAATCCCTGTCGCATTGGTCCGATCGGGTGAAGCTCCCGTGGACTGTGATGACGCCCCTTGGTCCTGGCATCTTGAGTAGTAGGTATGCGTAGTGTGGGACGGCCAGGAACCTTGCGAATGCTACACGTCCCAGGATGGCGTGGTATTGCGACGGCCAGTCCACCACTTCGAATTCTAGGCGCTCCTGCCGAAAGTTGTCCGGCTTCCCGAAGATGACGTCGAGCCCTATTTTGCCCAGGGGGAAGATGCCCTTCCCTGGGACAATGCCGTGGAACGTTGTGTCTGATTGTTCCAGGCTGCATTGCGGGATCCGCATAGCTGCTAGAGTGCTTGCGAACATTAGGTTGATGCCGCTGCCGCCGTCCATGAAGACGCGACTCATCTCGAAGCCTCCGATCTGCGCCTCCAGCACCAGGGCAGCATGACCTGGGCGAGGGATCTGGCAAGGGTGATCCGCGCGAGTGAATGTGATGCAGGACTCCGATCCGCTGAGGTACTCAGGGATTGCAGGCGGAGTTGCCACGGCCAAGTTGATTTGTCGGGTGATTTTCTTCTGCACCCTATTTGTGGGGCGTCCCTTCTGTATCATATTGAGTGCTCCTTTTGGTGGGGGTATGCGACCCCGGCGTTGTTTTGCGCTGGTGCGACTGGTTGATTTGGGCCTCCAATAGGCGGCGGTGGAGGAGCTCCGTGTGCTATTTCACCTGGCGCAGGTGTGTTTCCGAATGCAGGGATTGGAGCTTGTTGCCTCATCTGCACCATGCCTTCACTGAGTTTCTGGAACTCGCGGCAGTCCTTGAGCATGTGGCTAGCTTTCTTTTTGCCATCTTGTTTGTCGTTGTAGAAGTGGATGGTGCATGGACCCGAAAGTTTGTCGAATGCTGAGGGTCCGTTCTCGCGGTCGCGGCGTTGCCACGACTGCGTTGGTCGTCCGTTGTCGCGGAAGTTTCCGTTGCAGTATCCTCTGCTGTTGCGGCTGTTGTCATTACGGCGGTCGGCGTAGCCGGCTGTGACCATGTCGGGTCCGTCGCGGTCCTCGTAGACGCGCGATCTCCTCTTGCTGCGGCGTTCGCGTCTTCGGCCGTAGTCGTCCTCTTCATCTGATTGCGCCCGCTGGATGCAATCTTCGCCGTCTGCCCAACTGTTGGCGATTTCCATGAGCTGGTCGAGTGTCTTGGGCTTTACACGTCCAAGTTTCTCCTTGAAGTCTGGGCGTTTGACGCCGTCCCTGAAGGCATCGATGGCCCGCTCTTCGGAGATGTGTGCTGTGGAGTTCTTGGTTGTAGACCAGCGTAGTATGTATGAGCGAATAGATTCACCCGTTCTCTGAGTGCAGGCTCGCAATTCTTCAATTGAGGCGGGCCTCTTGCTGGTGCCTTTGAAGTTTCGGATGAAGCTGTAAGCGAGCTCCTCCCAGCTTCGGATGGATCCTGATGATAGGCTACTAAGCCAGACCCGCGCTGCGCCTGTTAGCTGCAGATGAAGGCATTGCATGGCGGTTTCTTTGTTGCCTCCGTGAAGCTTGACGGATGACAGATGGTCACTGAGCCAGGACTTTGGATCTTGCGTGCCGTTGAACTTTGGAGTATCTGAAGGAAGCTTGAAGTTGCGTGGCATCTGTGTTCGCCGGACGGATCTGCTGAAGCATCGAGCCCCGCAGAGTTCTCCTTCGTATTCATCCATCTCAGATTCAGACGAGCATGCGCGTTTAGCGCGTGCTTTATCGATCTTGCGCTGTGTAA
Organism: Avena sativa; assembly: GCA_916181665.1. Taxonomy (NCBI): domain Eukaryota; kingdom Viridiplantae; phylum Streptophyta; class Magnoliopsida; order Poales; family Poaceae; genus Avena; species Avena sativa. The sequence continues at coordinate 40,997,576 of OV702285.1, read as the reverse complement.
GCTTGTCTCTGGTGTCGTAGTCGCTTTTATGGCGGTGCGATCTCTTCATCCTTCGAGGAAGATCGTGCTCCTCTTCCTCTTCGGATGAGGGGGTGGGACTCCGGTCGCGCCTGGCCGGAGCTTTCTTCTTCGGTTCCGCAGGAGCGTCTTCGTGGAGCGCAGCTCCAATTAGTCCTAGTCCGGTGAGTGCGGACCTATGCATGGCCCTTTTCGGGTCCCCCTCCGGAGGTGGGTGAGCCGCGAGATACGCAGTGGCTGCTATGATCGCAGCTTGTGGCGTCTTCGGGATGATATTGCCGTCAGCGTCCATATCCATGAACGATGTATGGAGAGTTCGGATCACGTCACACCGCTCCTTGGGGTCCATGTTTTCCACCCGAGAGCGGTGCTTGTTTCCCTGATTTCCGTTTGTGCTAGAGCCAGGTCCTATGGCGGAGAGCGCAGCTCGTCGCGCACTGGACTCAGAGGCTGCTTGCTTGCGTTTGTCGAGCGTCTCCTGCATCTTGACTTGCTTCTTGTGCTCCTCGATGAGGAGGTAGTGGTATGCCCTCAGCAGATCACGTGGGGAGTCCAGAGGTAGGACTATTTCGCCTGCGACGGCGCGGCGTGCTTCGACCCATCCTTCTTTGCTAAGTTGGATGAGGTGGCCACTGTTTTCCCCGTTTTCGCCGTTTCCACCGTTTTCGCCGTTTCTGTCCTGTGGTTTGGGGTTGGGCGGCGGGTTAGGCGTTTCCTCGTCGGTTTGGATGACTGCGGCGCACAGATAGCGCCTGCAGATTGGTTGGCTGCTGCCGCAGCTTTCGGATCCGGAACTGTAGGACCCTTCATCCGAAGGTGGATCACACAGATCTGAGTTGCAGCTGCTGCTGCTGTAGAACTCATCTGTTGATGGTGACGTGCGTAGCACGGGGTGTGGAGCCCACGAAGCGGGCCTGATTGACGGCACGGGCACCCGCTCAGGGAGGCGGAGGGTGCCAGTTTGTCCCACCTGGAAGCAGAAGCTCCCGAACAAGATTTCGAGTCCGTCGCCTACGGGCTCGAAATCCTTCATGGTATCCGGCGAGTGGGCGGTGAAGTCGAAAGCGCCGAAGAGGAGGTGATTCTCCGTCACCGCGGAGTTGTAGATCGATCGGGTCGGAACCGTCACGACCGCACAATCAGCAGCCCCAATTCCCACAGACGGCGCCAATTGACGAGGTTTAATCTCGTCAATGCCCATTGTTAGACTTGGGTTTTGGAGAAGATGGGGATGCTAGAGATCGTGGCACGGTTAACAGACAAGCAACCAGGGGACACGAGATTTACCCAGGTTCAGGCCCCCGGAGGGAAAACCCTACTCCTACTTGTCTGCTCTTTGATTACGGCGGAACCGAAGGTTACAGGGTGCGCAGATTCGATCTGGCGTGGATGCGTGTGCGAAAGTATGAGTCGAGTTGCCCTAGGACGTGCCCTCCTGTCCTTTATATAGACTTAGGCAGGTCCCGGGCGTAGTCCTAGTCGGTTACAAGTTCTAGGGTTTTACCCCTTTGAATTTCCTATCTCCTCTAGTCTTGCTCTCCAAGGATCCGAAGATGTCATGGGCCTTGGCCACCCGAAAATCTTCATGGGCCAGCGTATGTCTGCCGTGGGCCTTCCTTGGGCTGGACTAGGTATGCTGAAGTTACGTACCCGTAGGGCATAACCATGTCACATTCCTTGCCTTGTTGCTCTAACAATGAAGCTTCTACTTCCTCTAGTATTGTTGTTGGTACTAACCATGTAGAGGAATTCAAAGAGCTTAAGGCTCAAGTCACTTCTTTGAAGAATGACTTGAAAAGGTGTCATGAAGGGAAGACCACACTCAAGAAGATGTTGAGTGTGCGACGACCCCCAAGTGACAAGAGTGGGCTTGGATTCAACTCCAACACCAAGAGCAAGCCCACTAACTCGTTGAAGCACAAGGGCAACAAGAAAAAGGGCCAAGGACAAGTGAAGAATCCGGGCAACATTGTGTGCCTCAAGTGCAAGGAAGAAGGGCATCATGTGAGAGATTGCCCATTGAATAAGAAGCTTCTTAGTGAGAAGCAACGAGGGAAGCAGCCTCAAGCTCCTCCACAAGCTCGTTATGGGCCACTTCCCAAGAAGTCACATGCTCTTATTCATGGCGTAGCTCCTCCCAAGAAGAAATATGGAAATAGAAGAACTTGCTACATTTGCCGTGAGAAGAGGCACCTTTCTTCCTCGTGCACCATGGGTAACTCCTCATCTCATCCTATCTTGATTGATGATGCTTATTCTCTTCATAAGGATGAGGGTGGCAATGTGTTTGCCAAATTTGTTGGTGCCCAAAGTGGTGTCAAGAGAAGAACCATTTGGGTGGCCAAACCTATTGTGACTAACTTCTTAGGACCCAACTTGGTTGGGGACCAACAAGCTAAAACTTGATCAATAGGTGTTTTGGAGGGCTTTGGAGACTTGACAACCTTATGAATAATTGAGGGATCTTCATCAATGCCTTTTATCAAAGTCAAGTCATTTGGGTTTTCATGCTTCTATCATATATCCAATGTTCCTCCTTGCGGTATCTTGTGCTTAACTCATTTACATTGCTAGTTACTTGCTCCCTTGTGCATGTATGTGTTGGTTTTGTTCCTTGCATATATGTGTACATGTTGTGCTTCCCACTTACTTATATTGACATATGATGTATATTTGTGTATGTTGGTTGGCACACCATGTATTTGTGTTTCTTGGTTTGGAGCCTTTATTGTTTCTAGTAGGTATCTTATTTGGCTCTTGTGAGGGATTAATGGACTATTCCGCTTTGGGGGAGTGTCATGCTTGGGCATTCCACAATCCTAAAATGTGTGTACATGAGGAAAACCACTTAGTAGTTATATTGTTTGGTTATCTAGTCTCTATGTGGTATGTCTTTCTCATGATAAAATCATTTCCATAATGTCCGTTAATACCTCTATTTTGATCTTTTTGCCTCTTGTTGAGATTTCTTGGTTTATCACATTATGGGGGAGTCATATGCTTTGTGCGTATTACAAACCTATAAAATGTGAACATTTGAGGTAGTGCCACTTAGAATTTATATTAAAAATTATCTAGCTCCTATGTGGCACATTTTCTCATACAAGTTCCATTTTTCATGGATGTTTTATTGCTCATATCTTGGATCTTGAGTGTGAGAGTGATTCTTGGTATGTGTTTCCTCATATTTGGATATATATATCCTCATAGGAACCACTTGCTTCTATTTAATCTAATCACTAGTGATTGTGTGATTATTTGAAGCAATCAAGTATTTCTCTCGAAGCATCAAGCTTATTTCTCATGCTTTGTTATATGCTTCTTGTTGTGAATATGATCGTGATATCCTTGCAAACTACCTAGGGAAAATTTACCTTATATTTATTGTATTTGGACAATTGGTACTCAATATATGGTAGATTTTATTGATCATATTCACTTTGGCCTTTTCTTATTTGCCTTATCTTTGGCCAAGAAAATGTTTTTCTATTTGCTCCCTAGCTTTCCTTACCTCTTGTGGATCATCTTATTTTATTTGTATCCCCTTGTGTTTTATTTTGTGTAGGTAGTAGTGATAATCTCATTTGTGGGAATTTTGCATTCAAAGGCAAAATTATATATAATGATCTACTTATGGGGGAGCTCTCCTATATTGTCTAGAACATTGTTTTATGCTTCTTGATTTGATCCTTTTTTTTTGCTTGGGAGCTCGATCCTTTTTGTGTTGGTACTTTGTGTGCCATCATGAAAATTGTGAAGAGTTTGTTTTGGTTGTTGTTTCCTTGCTCTCGTTGGGAGTTGGCTTTATCTCATTCCTTTTCACTTGTTTTGTTCTTTTAGGATGAGATAAATCCTTGAGCCTTGGTATTTTTCTTATCCTTTTTCTTTGGCTCTTTCTAGTTCATTTGTTGAACTTGTGTTCTTTCATGTGTTGATTTGACTCTTTGATACAATTTGGACACCTTTTGTCGAGTCACACTTTTGTGTGTGTCTTATTGGTTTACTTGGTGTTTTTGTTCAAATTGTATCTCCTTTTGGTTCTTGAAAGCCTATGCATGCATATTTACTTCTTGTATATATTATGGCATGCTTGCTTTCTTTGATCCAATATATAGGGGAAACTCCACCAAATCCTAATGGGCTAAGATGTGCATGAAATTCAATTTCATATCAATATGCACATATTAGTGTGGGGGCTCTCCTATGTATCGTAGTTTCACTAACTACTTTGGACCCAATTTGTTTGGGGACCGTAGTGTACTTATTTGTGTTTTAGGTACATTGGGATATATATTGGGTGCTTGTATCTTGAACAAGGAAGAAGTGGCGTATACATGTCAATTGGATGCAAGCTAGTATGATCAATGAATTCATATCTTCTTCATCCTACCAATTATATCTCGGTAACAAGTATCTCTCTCTCATGAATTCATATCTTGTTCCCAACCTTGTGTAGGTTGCTTGTTGGCATGAATTTGTGTTCTTCCATATGTTGGATTTCTTGCTTTGGCTTTGAAAAAGTTCTCTCTATTGCAAATGTGTGTATGTTGAGATGAGTGCATATAATGGGGACTATACTAAATCATGCTCATGATTCACCTATCCCAAATATGTCAACCTAGCAATTTTGTTGCATATCGTTTCCTCAATATCTCTCATGTGCAATAGTGAGTATTTTCGCAAAGTTGATTTCTATCTTGTGATACTTGTTGCCTTTCTCCTTATATTCCTTCTATCCCCTTCTTCCCTTGGTAATAGTTGTTATATTTGGAGTATGTTGGTGTTTGAAGCTCATTGATGTACAATAAGATATATTTGAGCCCTTGGGCATGCTTTCAAGCAAAACATCTTATTGGTATATTCCATGACTTCTTTTTGGTTTTCATGTGCTTTCTTGAGTATATATTTTGTGTGTGCATGTTTCTTTGTGGGCATTTGTCTTTGTGATATTTTCCACGTAGAAATTTATACAAACAAGAGAAGATCATTCTTTGGTTGTTTTTACATTTCTTGGAAACCACCTCTTATTTATTTTTGATTCTTCGGTGGCTTCCAAATTTTGGACCTTTGACTGCATTGTTAAATGAGTTTGTAGGAGTGAAGAGTCCATGGTTGTGCACGTTGTTTCCAAATACAGTTACTATAATTGGTGCACAATCTTTGAGGAGCTTCTCTAATTCATTTAATAGTGCACATTTTCCTTCTTTCTAATTTCTTGTGGTTTAAATGCTTATGGGGGAGCAAGGATTCCATATTTGTGCATATTGTATTCAATACAAATATTACAAACTTTGCACAATTTTTGGGGAGCTTCTCTATTCTCATTTAAACACTCCATCTGACATCATTTGTTGGTGTTTCAATTGTTTCATTTGGATATTTTGATTGCTCGCTTCATTTGTTGAAGCTTATTTCTCTTTCTTTTATTTTTTGCTTTCTTTGGGTCCTCAATATAGTTTTACTTCCTCCCAATTTCTCATCATTTGACTTGTGCATATGCACACCTTTGGAGGAATTCGCACTATATTGGCCGTCTAGAACTTTTCACCCATTTTGGCAATCGATGCCAATGGGGGAGAAGTTTTGGAGGGTTTAAAGGAAGTCGGCCTTTGCTTTGGGTGTGTTCTTAAGCATTTGCCTCTCATGCTCTTGCATCTTTGTGGTTGCTTTGCATGTTAAATATATATAGGAAACTCAACCAACGGTAACTGTAGGATTCCCAACCTTTAATAAGGTAGAGATCCCTGTGTTTACAATGCTAGTCCCTGGATCAATAGCTAGCATCCACAGTTAAGATGTAATATCAAGAAACAAAGGTCATAATAAAACTTTATAACCAGGAATAAAATAATTCATTACATCTTACATAGCTCATTTGGCTATCTCATTACAATGCAGCAGAATATAACAATAGCATGGGGTCCTTCATCTTCAAAGTGCCACAAGCAATCATGTTGGTTGTAGACTTGTAATCCTAATCATTAAACTCCACTAACATCAAACAAACCTGCAACATAATAAGTTGCAGCCACAAGGGTCAATACATTTGAATTGTATTGGCAAGATTCACTACTATGTAGAAATAAGTGGATCCTATCATTACATGCATATTTGGCTAAGTAGGGTTTAGGCTCTTTTGCAGAAAGCAATATAGTTTTATGCTATCTTTTCAAAATAGTTTTGATCTTTTGTCAAATCTTTCTGAACTTCTTGGAAAACTCCAAGTGCTTCTAATCCCTTGTTGTCACCATCAAGTTTTACTTTGAGAAATTGGAATGTCGAGATCTTCCATAGCTTCAGGCCTTAGTTTCTCAGAGTTGTCCATAACCGGGGATACGACTAAGTACTTAGAATTTGATCTTCTGCAGAAGTTGTACACTTTACCCACATGACACAATCTCGTCTTGACGCCACCAGTGGCCGCTGGATAAGTACTCACCAAAATGGAGTACCGGCAGATCGAGAATGTGACAAAGTCTTTCCATAGAAGTCCTCCCAATACACAATGCTAGCTTGTCAACTAGGCACCAATGTAGGAATAAATTTCCCTTACACAATTCTAGTTAACCTGAAGATGCCAATGCATGGGTCTTCCACTATGTAGTTGACTAAGCCAGAGCCCATTTAGCATGTGGCTGTACACGGAAGCCACTGTACGAGAAACATGTTCAATCTCTAAGTCCCTGGGTGGTTTTCTTCTAGTGCACATACAAAAAGAGATAGCCATATAAACATGGTTCCTTTTGATGCCACCTTGTCCAATCTTGAGTATCCTTGTCCACCCAGGTGGTTCATTGAGTACTTGTTTTATTATATAAAACTTATATCTTTTCAACTCTTCATATAATCATAACATGTATCCCATCCCAAAATATATAGTAGGGTTAAGCATACTACAACTACAATGTTCTCACTAAGGAATATATAAGGGTATCCTATTAGGATTTAGTATAGCATAAAATATAGTATTCCTTATCATGCATGTTTCAAAAATCCACTAAGTGTAATAAAAATAGTAGGACTTGGATGATAGTGTCACTTGCCTTTTTAGTAGAGATTGATGGTTCACTTCTTGATCTTGCAAATATCACACTCTTCTAATTTCACTACAATTTAATCAAGCAAACATATATTCAACTAGCATTCAAACAATTTACCACGCATAAAATAATAAAAACAAGTTCATGCATGCAAGCATGCAAAATATAGTTTTATTTGCAAAAGTGGTTTCTACTAGGCTCTAAACATTATAAAGTTCAAAGTGGACATTTACTAAAGTGGTAAAACCATTCGTAAAAGGTTTCATCTATAAACTGTTTTTAAATCAAATCAATATTTTATGTCGTTGAAAATGCTTTTAGCAAAGCAATATTGTTTAAAGAGTTCACCTAATATATTTTAATTCTCAAAACTTTGTGTTTAGGGTCAGAAGGTTTGAATCAAATCATTTCCCAAAGGTTTCACTCCAAAAATTATTTCTAAACCATAAACAATATTTTTATTTGACTAGAAATGAGCTAATTCAAGTATTTATTCCTTATCTTTACAAAATACATTTTTCAATCCATAAGTTGGTTCCTATGGTTAGTAGGTTCAAAACAAACCATTTTGCAAAGATTTCATCTCAAAAATATATCTAGAACAATTTTTATATTCAAAATAAGACTACACAAGTTTCTGCAAATTCAACCAATTTTACAGAAGCAAAACATTAAGAAAAATGCATGGTTGCAAAGTACTTGTTCTGCTGAATCCATTGATATAAAATTTGCAAAATTTGGACGTGTAGAATTAAAGTTATGAATTTTACAAGTTTGCAAATCAAATAGAACATTTTCTGATTTTATTCAAACAGACTGGCCACGTGGCGCAATCTAACTGGTCGGTACCGCTTCGTGCGGATCACGCACTGAGGATCGTTGGATCTAATTTGAAACGCAAGGCTCTGATGTAAACATACCCTTTCGATTAAATCTAATCCTAGCCGTAAGATCAAGATCTAACGGGCACTGTGCCTCTGACCATTGCCTGGCGGCGCTAGCGGCGGCTGGCGGCGGCGCACGCTCGGGCGGTGGCGTCGCGGCGATTACAGGAAGCAAGGGAAATAGAGAATTGGCTCACAGTGCTCAGGGGATCGTGGCGATGCTCAACGTGGTTGCGAGGAGGCAAGGGGCGCACAGGGACGAAAGTAATCGCTCGTCGGAGTTGCTCCGGCGTCGAACGGCTCTGGAGGTAGTCGGGGACGAAGCTGCAGGTCGCCCTAAGGCAAACGGGAAGTGGCGTTAGATGCGTACGAGCGTGGTGATCACAGGAGTGTCATTGAGAGGGCTCGGGGCGGTCTGGCTTACCAGGGGGACTCGCCGGAGAAACGACCGAAGACGGTGGCGCTCTGATTTTGACGAAGCCGAGCTTCTAGAGCGCGCGGGAGCAAGCTGGAGTTAAGGGCAGGTGCGCTGACGATGGGGAATATGCTCGCGTGCAGAGGGAGGCGAGGGGCGGCTGGATGGCGCCGGAATTGGTTGCGAAGTTCGTCGGAGACGGCGGCGGTGCAAAAGGAAATTGGGGCAGCCTGGTGGCTCTCTGGAAGCGGGGTCTGAGGGGAAATGGCGAGGAGGGAGAGGTGCTTAAGAGGGCGTGGTCGCGAGAGGAAATTACTGCGCCATCAATGCGTATTAACGCCGTCAATCAATCGGCAACAACGACAGGGGGGCGTGGTCGCGGGGTTGAAGACGACGGTGAGGTGGCGTGGGGTTCGTTGTCAACGAGAGAGAGAGAGAGAGAGAGAGAGAGAGAGAGAGAGAGAGAGAGAGAGAGAGAGAGGGGCACGGGGTCCACTGCTCAGTGTCTGGGTGGGTGCGAGGTTGAGTGAAATAAAACGATTCGGTAGAGGGGTGTAGGTGGGCTGCGAGTTGGGCTTGTTGGGCCTGTTAGCTGGGCTGTTTGTTTCATTTTTTTTATTCTGAAAGCTTTTCCTTTTTCCAATATGAATTTCTGTTTTGATTTTCAAACAAATAATTCAAACTCCAATTCAAATCAAACCACCACCAAACCTTGTATTGATTTTAATTCTGTTTAACAACATAATCCAAAGTCCAAAACAAAATAATAATTTTATTCTTTTAGGATCCATTAATAATTAAATAAGTAGAACTTAGTCATTAATTCAAATAGGATTTAATTTATTTAAAAACTCTATTTGAAATAAATAATATCAAAACCATTTTAGTAGGTTTTATTTGAAAACAAAAACACTTGGAAATATTATTTAAAAAAAATTAACAAGTTTTAGTGTTTATTTAAAATGGAAAAGCCTTTACTTTAGTAAAATTGGATATTAATAAATCCTCATTATTTAATTTAAATAAACCTTTACTCTTTTTATCAAATAGAAATATTTTATTTCAAAAGCTTGGCTAAGATTTAATTTGGCTCTATAAAATAATCTTTATTTATAATTCTACCTTTTCTTTTGAAAAACAAATCTTTTTATTAAAAGATCTAAAAATAGTGATTCCAACTATTTTAACTTTATTTATTAATTGTTTATCTTTTGAAATCCTTTTAGGATTTTATTTGATCAAAATAGGTTTTGATGTTTCCAAATGGAATCAAAAAGTTTCTTCTCACCCTAAATTTCAACAAAATTTTATTTTGTTTATTTATTTTTCACATTTCAAAATTTGGAAAATTTTGGGATCTGACAGTAACGGTTAGCAATCGATGCAATGAAATTCAAGTTCATCACACATGCATAGATTGTGGGGGAGTTTGCTCTATATATTGTGGTGTGGGAATTATGCCCTAGAGGCAATAATAAAGATGTTATTGTTATAATTCTTGTTCATGATAAAGTTTATATTCCATGCTAGAATTGTATTAAGTGGAAACTTTGATACTTGTGTAGTTTATGAACAACACCGTGTCCCTAGTATGCCTCTATGGACTAGCTCATTGATTAATGATGGTTAAGGTTTCCTAACCTTTGACATGAGTTGTCGGTTGATAATGAGATCATGTCATTGGGAGAATGATATGATGGACAGACCCAAATCAAGCAGAACAATTAGATCGTGTCTTCGTGTTCATCTTTGCGAAGCTTTTTCTTATGTCAAATATTGTATTCCTTAGACCATGAGATAATGAAACTCCCTGGTATCGGAAGAAAGCTTTGAGGTCATCAAACGTCATCCTATGTGAGGGTGATTATAAAGGTGTCTCTCAGGTGATCGGAAAGTACTTGTTGGGTTGTATGTATCGAGATGGGATTTGTCCCTCCCAAGTCGGAGAGATATACTTCGGGACCACTCGGTAATCGATATCAACACCGCTTGCAAGCACGTGGTGTAGGAGTTGATCACGAAGTGATATCGGATTACGGAACGAGTAAAGTACTTGCTATGAACGAGATTGAACTAGGTATGCCGATACCAACGATCGAATCTCGGGCAAGTAAAATATCGTGTGACGAAGGGAATATATATATGGGATTAATTGTATCCTGGTATCGTGTTTCATCCGATATGATCATCGATGAATATGTGGGAGTCAATATGGGTTTCCAGATCTCGCTGTTGATTATTGATAGAAGATCATGTCTGCATATTCTCGAACCCATAGGGTCACACACTTAACGTGTCTCGACGCTAGGATAGAATGGATAAATGGTTTATGAGTTTTTGTTCGGAGTCTCGGATGAGATCTAGGACATCACGAGAGGTTTCGGAATGGTCCGGAGAATAAGATTCATATAAAGGAAAGCAGTTTTTGGATTTCGGAATCGTTTCAGAATGTTCGGTATTATACCAGAAGGTTCTAGAAGCTTCCGGAGTGGGACCAACGTGGCCCCACTTTTCGGAGGGGTGCATGGGCCTACGAGGGAGTGCCATGTTCGCATTGGGCCAGGGTCACAAGGCCCCATAGGCCGAGCCGGCCAAAACCCTAGGGGAAACCCTAGGAAACCTTCTAGTAGGGGGGGAAGACTTGCCCCCCACTCCACCCTTGGGGCCGCCGCCCTAGGGCTTGGTGGAGGGGGCAAGGGGGCCGGCCAGCCCCCTATATAAGGTGGGAAGGGGCGCACCCTGCCCTCACCCCAAACCCTAGCCGCCAGCTGCTGCCCTACCTCTCTCTCTCTCTCCCGACTGCGTGTAGGCGAAGTCCTGCTGCAGAAACTCTCCACCATAGCACCACGCCGTCGTGTTGTAGATCCAATCTATCTCTCCACCCCACTTGCTGGACTGAGGAAGGAGGAGATGTCGCGGCACCTTACGTGTGCATCTCTTGGAGACGCCGCCACTTGCGGCGTTGGATCGGATCGGATCGCGAGGAGAAGAAGGCGAGTACTACTACACCAACCACGTTCTGTTGAACATTTCCGCTGTGCGATTTCTTCAAGGGTATGAAGATCTCATATATCCCTCTCATTGATTGCATCTCCTAGATTAGATCTTGGCTTTCCCGCTCGCATCCGTAGAAAATTTTGATTTACTATGCTACAAAACCCTTCAGTGGTATCAGAGCTAGATCTATGCGTAGATGTGTTTCACGAGTAGAACGCAACATGCTCTTTGCGCGCGTTGATGTTTTCTGTTGCAAGCCTCTTGTCGTGTACTTCTTATGACGCGGGCTAGTGAGATCGAAGAGGTCCAGGCCAACTTTACGTGACCTCGTTCGCGAGACCGGCTCCGCACTTGACGTGTGGCTTGTTCCATACATGCGGCTGGTGGATGCCAGTTTCTCTCACTATAGTTGTCATGGGATTTACACCGGATGTTGGCAACCATAATATCACCGTTGTGGCTTTCCGTAGGTAAGAATCGTTCTTAGCTTGTTACTCCCATAAGCCACGTAAAACATGCAACAACAAAGTAGAGGCGTCTAACTTGTTCTTGTAGGGAGTGTTTTGTGATATGGTATGGCCCAAGATGTGATGTGTATGTTGTATGCAATGATCATGTTTTGTAATATTTCATGACTTGCATGTCGATGAGTACACAACCGGCAGGAGCCATATGGTTGTCTTTATAATTGTGTATGACCTGTGTGTCAACTTCTTATACGCCATGTAATAGCTTCACCTTATCGCTAAGTAGTTAGCAATTGTTGTAGTTGCTATTCGTGGTGGAGGCAATCATGGTGGAGTGTTGGAGATCATGCGGGCACGCACAAGATGGAGATCATTGCGCGAAGATTGGCTATACCATGTCACATAAAATTATATGCATGTGATGTTTATCCTTTTATGTATCTTATTATGCTTAGATCGCGACGGTAGCATTATAAGATGATTCCTCACTTAAAGATCAACATAAAATTGTGTTCTCCCCATGTATGCATTGTTGCGAAAGTTCTTCGTGTTCAAGCATCTCGTGATGATCGGGTGCTATAAACTCTACGTTCACATACAACGGGTTCAAGCCAGTTTTGCACACGCGGAAATACTTGGGTTTGACTTGACGAGCCTAGCATGTACAGACATGGCCTCGGAACACACGAACCGAAAGGTTAAGCATGAGTCATATGAATGATATGATCGTAACTTTGTTGTCTACCATTGAAACCACATCTCTTCTCGTGAAGAACAGATTAGGTGTGGTGAATTTGGATTGTGTTCACTAAACAACTTGAGGGATGTTGAATTTAGTGGGAGTTCATCTAGTAATTAGATTAAGTTGAACTAGTTATCATGAACATAGTCTAAATTGTACTTGCAAATTTTGTAGATCAAATGGCTAAGTCCAACTTCAACTTCAACGTTTTTGCTGAGAAAGAAAAGCTTAAGAACAATGGGTCTAACTTCACCAACTGGTTCCGCAATCTGAGAATCATTCTCGCTGGCGGACAAAAGGACTATGTCCTTGAGAAAGTGTTAGGTGACGCCCCTGCTATAGATGCGCCGGCTGATGAAAAAGTTGTTTATCAGTCGCGCAAAGATGATTATGGAGTGATTAAGAGGACCATGTTGTTTGCTATGGAATCAGACCTTCAAAATCATTTTGAGGAGTTCGCCGGGCCCTTTGAGATACTTGAGGAACTGAAAACCATGTTTCAGACTCAGGCCCGCTCTGAGAGATATGAGATCTTTGAGAAGTTCTTTAACTGCAAGATGGAGGAAGGGAGTTCCGTTAGTGAGCACGCCATTAAGTTCTTTAACTGGACTGCAAGATTCCAGAAGAGCTCAAGATTGACAGAGTTCTGCAATCACTCCCTCCTAGCTACAAAGGTTTTGTAGTTACTCACAATCAGATTGGTTCCACTGATACGATCACTGAGCTCTTCGCTAAGCTGAAAGCTGCGGAGGTGGATATCAAGAAAGATAATCATGTGTTGATGGTCAACAAGCCCCCTAGCTTCAAGAAAGGTAAGGGTGCAAAGAAGTCCTTCAAGAAAGGCAGCGGCAAGCGCGTTGCCCCTGCTGAGAAGAAGCTCAAGTCTGGCCCTAAGCCGGACACTGAGTGCTTCTATTGCAAGGACAAGGGTCACTGGAAGCGCAACTGTCCGAAGTACCTAGCGGACAAGAAGGCTGGCACCATTAAAGGTATATTTGATATACATGTTATTGATGTTTACCTTACTAGCACTCGTTGTAGTGCCTGGGTATTTGATACTGGTTCAGTTGCTAATATTTGTAACTCGAAATAGGAGCTACGAAATAGATGGCGGCTAGCAAGGGATGAGGTGACGATGCGCGTTGGCAACGGATCAAGAGTTGATGTGATGGCCGTCGGCACGCTCTCCTTAGTTTTACCTTCAGGATTAGTTTTAAACCTTAATAAGTGTTATTATGTGCCTGCGTTGAGCATGAACATTATATCTGGATCGTGTTTATTGCAAGACGATTATTCATTTAAATCGAAGAATAACGGTTGTTCTATTTATATGAGTAACATCTTTTATGGTCATGCACCTGCTATGAATGGTTTATTTCTTCTGAATCTCAAAAGCAATGAAACACACATCCATAACATTGAGGCTAAGAGATGCAAAGTAGATAGTGATAATTTGACTTATTTGTGGCACTGCTGTCTAGGTCATATTGGTGTAAAACGCATGAAGAAACTCCATTCTGATGGACTTTTGGAGTCTCTTGATTTTGAATCATTTGACACGTGCGAGCCATGCCTCATGGGCAAGATGATCAAAACCCCGTTCTCCGGAATGATGGAGCGAGCAACGAACTTGTTGGAAATCATACATACCGATGTATGCGGACCAATGAGTGTTTCGACGCGCGGTGGATATCGCTATTTTCTCACTTTTACTAATGACTTAAGTAGATGTGGGTATATCTATTTAATGAAACATAAATCTGAAACGTTTGAAAAGTTCAAAGAATTTCAGAATGAAGTGGAAAACCATCGTAATAGGGAAATTAAATTTCTGCGATCCGATCGTGGAGGTGAATATTTGAGTTATGATTTTCTCACACATCTTAAAGCAAGCGGAATCGTTTCGCAACTCACGCCACCCGGAACACCACAGCGCAATGGTGTGTCTGAACGCCGGAATCGAACTCTATTAGATATAGTGCGATCGATGATGTCTCTTACAAATTTGCCGTTATCATTTTGGGGTTATGCATTAGAAACCGCTGCATTCACTTTAAATAGGGCACCATCTAAATCAGTTGAGATGACACCGTATGAACTATGGTTTGGTGCTAAACCTAAGTTGTCGTTTCTTAAAGTTTGGGGATGTGAAGCTTACGTCAAGAAGTTAATGCCGGACAAGCTCGAACCCAAAGCGGAGAAATGCGTCTTCATAGGATACCCTAAGGAAACGATTGGGTATACCTTCTACTGCAGATCCAAAGGCAAAGTGTTTGTTGCAAAGAACGGATCCTTTCTTGAGAAGGAGTTTCTCTCGAAAGAAGTGAGTCGGAGGAAGGTAGAGCTAGATGAGGTTATTGAACCTTCTCTCGAGTTGGATAGTAGCGCAGCACCTGAAATTGTTCTAGTGTCGTCTGCACCAACAAGAGAGGAAGCTAATGACGAGGATCATGAAACTTCGAACGATGCTACTGCTGAACGTCGCAGGTCGACAAGGTCGCGTGCCCCTCCTGAGTGGTACGACAACCCTGTCTTAACTGTCTTGTTAGTAGACAACAGTGAACCTGCGAACTATGAGGAAACAATGATGAGCCTAGACTCTAAGAAATGGCTAGAGGCCATGAAATCCGAATTGGGATCCATGAGCAAAAACCAAGTATGGACTTTGGTGGACCCTCCTAGCGACCGTAAGGCCGTTGAGTGCAAATGGATTTTCAAGAAGAAAACGGACGCGGATGGTAATGTTACTGTCTATAAAGCTTGTCGTGGGAATGGTCACGGCAGATGCTGCAATCGGCAGCGAGTAGTAGAACGAGGGGCAAGGGTGGCCAGCCATCTGCGGTGCGAGATGCGGGCGGAGACACAAGGGTTTACCCAGGTTCGCCCCCCGGAGGGTAAAGACCTACTCCTGCTAGATTGTATTATGATGGTGGTACAATGGGAGAGCTCGGCGGTTAGGCGGCGAGTCGCTTGGGTGTATGATGGAACGTATCTCTACATGCCCTGTAGGGAGGTTTATATAGACTCACCTCCCCTAGGGTTTACATATCTCAACTGAATCAGTTAAGGCTTCGGTAATCGTTTAACCTAACTCGACTGGGCCTATCTACTCGCCTGGGCCTTCATCTTCCAGTCGCTTGGATCCACACCGGGCCTTGATCCAGTCGCCGTCTTGTAGGCCCACTCGCCAGTTCCTGGGCCAGTCGGAAACGTCCTGCTAGGTATACCCCGGTAGGCATATCTCCATCAGTAGTCCCCGAGGCCGTCGTTGATTGGGCGCAGGTAGTTGCTGGCAGTCGGAGTATGCGGCTTGAAGGCAGATATCCAGTCGAATCGTCGGCGGGCTCCTGAATAAAGGAAAAGACTAATCATTCTGATCACAGCTTTGGCGAGTCGAGTCGGCGAAATACTCAGTCACTGTCGTAGTGATCGGGTCGGCGAGCCGAGTGGCTGAAGTTGGACCGTTAAACGCGGTCAAACTAGCCGTTGGGGTAATCCAACGGTAACTTTTGGCGTAATCACCGCGTAGTAACGGCTCCCTGATTTGGCGGGTAACAACCGCTATATAAGGGGAATGGCAGGCAATCGGAAAACCATCTCCTCGTCATTTCCTCCGATTGCGCACACTTTCGCCATCCTCCACATCGCGATCCAGCCGACCCGTAATCCTCCGACCCCCATGAATCCTTCCGCCAATGGCCCCCTCCACCGAGCCTTGGGGCAGATCTAAGTGTACGAGAGTGCAAGTGGCGTCCTTCGAGGAGGCCGGGATCCTGCGCGTCGGCAGGTGGCGCATCCCTGCGGCCGGAGAGGTGACCCGAACCCGCGCGTGGGAGAATTCATCTGCTTCACCAGCCACCTAGAACGGGGGCTGGGATTCCCTACGTCCCTGTTCTTCCGGCGCTTCTACGCCTACTACGGGATCCAACCGTCGGACCTGGGTCCGCACAGCATCAAGCAGCTCGCCATCTTCGTGGCGTTCTGCGAGTGCTACCTGGGCTACCGGCCCTACTTCCCTCTATGTCAAGATCTATTCCATAGACGGATCAGTCGCGAGGAAGCAGGCGGCCCAATGCTTGCCGCGGGGACTGAAAAATCCTAAGTACCCACCCGCTAAAATTCAGCGAGTGCGCACTCGGGGACTGGCAATCAAAAATCCTAAGTGCCCACCCGCTGAAATTCAGCGAGTGCGCACTCGGGGACTGGACGCGAAAAATAAACAACAAGACGATAAAAGAATCAGACCGCTGCAATGCACCGACCTAATCCTCGGGGACTGGACATACCTGGATGGCTGCGCCAAGCATGCCATGAAGTTGTATCGCATCCACGGACGCGAGGAGAGCTGGCGTGTGCCCGCGACGCTGCTCGACCTCCGTATCGGCGACCCTAGGTGCATGGCTCGAGGGCAAGGTACCACTCGCTGTAGCAGCTTTGGCCACGAAGCGCGGGAACGTTGCGATGGAGGCACCGGCACCAAAGGAGGCCGGTTCGCCCGCCCTAGGCGAAGGAGCACCCTCCTTGGTCGGTGAGGCTGCCTCCACGACGGGTTCCCTTGGCGCGATCGCCGTGTCATCAGACACCGTGACGACTTCGTCGCTTCTGGCCTTCTTGGCGCTATCCGCGGGGACGATGACCTCGTCCGCCTTCCTCTTCCGGGAGGGATCCTCCTCGCTGACGACGGGTGACACCTTGGCCACGGTCGGATGGCCTATCTTTTTAGCTCCGGTCCTACAAGTTGATCGCGTAAGCAAAATAATCGAAATACATCGAAAGACGAAAGTAGGTGAGCAAAACTCACTTGGCGACTGGAATGAAGCGTAGCCCCGTGCGGATGCCGGCCGGCTTCTCCAGCTCGGGGCCCAGTCGGCGACTGAGGCCCATTTCCAAGACATCGTGTGCCCAAGACACGGATGGTTTCTTCGTCGTCGAGGCTACGACGGGAGCCTCTGAGACATCTTCAGCGGGAGCTTCCCTGCGAGGTGAAGCCGCCGCGACCGGAGCGGCCCCTAGCCCAGAGACTGGGGCGAATGGCGGAGGCATCGAAGCCAGTGGTACCTCGCTCAAGACAGTGGCCGTGTCCAGCGCGGTTACCGTCGGCGGCGCCTCGCCCTTGTTCAGGCTGGTAGCGTCGGAGCTGCTCGCCGAGTGCGGCGGGGAGGCCGGTCTCACCGGCTTCGTCTTCTTCTTCCGAGGGGCCTTCGCTTCCTTCTCCTTCTCCTTCTTCTTCTTCTTCTTCTTCTTCTTCTTCTTCGACGGAGTGGCCTGGCGACGCGAGGTGGTCTCCGGAAGTTTGTCATCATCATCATCATCATGCTCGAGGCTTTTACTCGCCTCAAGTTCACGCTGACGCTGCCCGCGGGTCTTGCGGACCAGCGGGGCGACCTCCTACTCGGATTTGTCGTCGCCGTTGCTCTCGTCGCTCTCGGTGTAGCCCTTGGCGGGAGGCGACTCGCCCATGTCCTGGACGGACGAGCTCGAGTTCTCGTCGTCTGAAGGCGGGAGCCATCCTTCCACCACTTGGAATAACTGCAATGAGCACAAAATGAAATTAGAATGACCGCGACTGCATAAACTGCGACTGCGAATGATGCGAGGTGACTCACCGTTGGGGCTGGATGCTTCGCGGTGTAGGGGGCGACCCTGGCCTTTGCGTCCAGGTACACCGCCTGGGTGATCTTCTTCAGTGCTGAGGTGTAGTCCTCGAGCTTCCACTCGGCGGGGCAGGACTTCGTCGGGTCCTCTCGGCCCGTGGATTGGTACATGTAGTGGTCGCGCTGAGCCAGAGGGACGAGCCACCGCCGGAGCCAGCAGTTGTATAAGTTAATTGTCTGGAGGCCCTTCTTCTTCAGACCGCGGATGGTCTGAAGCATTTCGTCCACGACCATCCACTGGTCGGTGGGGAGCTTGGCGACTTGGAGTCGGCGCGGTTCGGGCCGGTCGGCGGAGTATCGTGGGATCGCCGCCTCACCCTCCGGAGTCGCCTCGGTAACGTAGAACCAAGACTTCTTCCACTCGCTCGCCGCCTTGGCGGGCAGCATCAAGTCAAAAAACGAGGCCTTCGACTTCAGCTGGAATGTCAGGCCGCCCGCGGCAAGCATTGGGCCGCCCGCTTCCTCGCGACTGATCCGTCCATGGAACATATCTTGCCATAGAGGGAAGTAGGGCCGGCAGCCCAGGTAGCACTTGCAGAACGCCACGAAGACGGCGAGCTTCTCGATGCTGTGCGGACCCAGGTCCGACGGTTGGATCCCGTAGTAGGCGCAGAAGCGCCGGAAGAACAGGGACGTAGGGAATCCCAGCCCCCGTTCTAGGTGGCTGGTGAAGCAGATGAATTCTCCCACACGCGGGTTCGGGGTCACCTCTCCGGCCGTAGGGATGCGCCACCTGCCGGCGCGCAGGATCCCGGCCTCCTCGAAGGACGCCATTTGCGCTCTCGTACACTTAGATCTGCCCCAAGGCTCGGTGGAGGGGGCCATTGGCGGAAGGATTCATGGGGGTCGGAGGATTACGGGTCGGCTGGATCGCGATGCGGAGGATGGCGAAAGTGTGCGCAGTCGGAGGAAATGAGGAGGAGATGGTTTTCCGATTGCCTGCCATTCCCCTTATATAGCGGTTGTTACCCGCCAAATCAGGGAGCCGTTACTACGCGGTGATTACGCCAAAAGTTACCGTTGGATTACCCCAACGGCTAGTTTGACCGCGTTTAACGGTCCAACTTCAGCCACTCGGCTCGCCGACCCGATCACTACGACAGTGACTGAGTATTTTGCCGACTCGACTCGCCAAAGCTGCGATCAGAATGATTAGTCTTTTCCTTTATTCAGGAGCCCGCCGACGATTCGACTGGATATCTGCTTTCAAGCCGCATACTCTGACTGCCAGCAACCACCTGCGCCCAATCAACGACGGCCTCGGGGACTACTGATGGAGATATGCCTACCGGGGTATACCCAGCAGGACGTTTCTGACTGGCCCAGGAACTGGCGAGTGGGCCTGCAAGACGGCGACTGGATCAAGGCCCGGTGTGGATCCAAGCGACTGGAAGCTGAAGGCCCAGGCGAGTAGATAGGCCCAGTCGAGTTAGGTTAAACGATTACCGAAGCCTTAACTGATTCGGTTGAGATAGGTAAACCCTAGGGGAGGTGAGTCTATATAAACCTCCCTACAGGGCGTGTAGAGATACGTTCCATCATACACCCAAGTGACTCGCCGCCTAACCGCCGAGCTCGCCCATTGTACCACCATCTAGCAGGAGTAGGTCTTTACCCTCTGGGGGGCCGAACCTAGGTAAACCCTTGTGTCTCCGCCCTCATCTCGCACCGCAGATGGCTGGCCGCCCTTTCCCCTCATTCTACTACTAGCTGCCGATTGCAGCATCTGCCGTGACCATTCCCACGACAAAGCTCGACTTGTCGCGAAAGGTTTTCGACAAGTTCAAGGTGTTGACTACGATGAGCTTTCTCTCCCGTAGCAATGTTTAAGTCCATTCGGATTTTATTAGCAATTGCTACGTTTCATGATTATGAAATATGGCAGATGGATGTCAAGACTGCGTTCCTCAATGGCAACATTGATGAAGAGTTGTATATGATGGAGCCCGAAGGTTTTGTCGATCCTAAGGATGCTGATAAGGTGTGCAAACTTTAGCATTCCATTTATGTACTGAAGCAAGCATCTCGGAGTTAGAAACTTCGTTTTGATCAAGTGATCAAGAGCTTTGGATTTGTTCCAAATTGCTATGAAGCTTGTATCTACAAGAAAGTGAGTGGGAGCTCAGTGACATTTTTAGTACTATATGTTGATGACATATTGATTATTGGAATGACATTGATATGCTTAACGATGTGTAGAGTTATTTGAACAAATGTTTTTCAATGAAAGACCTAGGAGAAGTTGCTTATATATTAGGCATCAAAATCTATAGAGATAGACAAAGACGCCTAATAGCTTTAAGCCAAAGTACATATCTTGACAAAGTTCTGAAAAGGTTCAGAATGGATAAGGCAAAGAAAGGTTCAGTGCCCATGTTGTCAGGTAAGATATTGAGCAAAGCTCGGTGTCCAGCTACGGTAAACGATAGAGAAACCATGAGCAAAGTGCCTTATGCCTCGGCCATAGGTTCTATCATGTATGCCATGATGTGTACTAGACTGGATGTGTCCAATGCTCTTAGTTTGACGAGCAGATACCAAAGTGATCCAGGAGTGGAACACTGGACAGCCGTAAAGAACATCCTAAAGTATTTAAATAGGACTAAAGAAATGTTCTTGGTCTATGGAGGTGATGAGCAGCTCGTCGTAAAAGGTTACGTCGACGCTAGTTTCGACACCGACCCGGATGATTCTAAATCTCAGACAGGATACGTTTATATTTTGAATGTTGGAGCTGTGAGCTGGAGAAGCTGCAAGCAAAGCGTGATCGCGGGATCTACAGTAGAACCAGAATACATGGCTGCTGCAGAAGCGTCAAGTGAAGGAGTTTGGATCAGGAACTTCATCACTGAGCTTGGTGTGGTTCCAAGTGCCTTGGACCCACTGGAGATATTGTGCGACAACGCTGGCACCATAGCACTGGCTAAGGAACCAAGATATCATCCAAAGACCAAGCACATCAACCGCCGATTTCATATAATTCGAGATTATATAACAGATGGAGATCTGAAGATTAGCAAAGTACATACGGATCTGAATGTCGCAGATCCTTTGACTAAACCTCTTCCACGAGCAAAACATGATCAGCACCTTAATTCCATGGGTGTTAGATTGTTGCCAGATGTAAACTAGATTATTGACTCTAGTGCAAGTGGGAGACTGTTGGAATTATGCCCTAGAGGCAATAATAAAAATGTTATTGTTATAATTCTTGTTCATGATAAAGTTTATATTGTTGGAGATATGACCTAGAGACAATAATAAATGTAGTTATTATTATATCTTTGTGTTTATGATAAATGTTTACATTCATGCTATAACAGTATTAACCAGAAACATTAATACTTGTGTGATTTGTAAACTAAATTAGAGTCCCTAGTAAAGCCTCTTCAAAATACTAGCTTGTTGATTAATAGATGATCATGGTTTCTTGATCATGAACATTTGAGATGTTGTTAATAACAAGGTCATATCATTTGGAGAATGGTATGATGGACATACTCCTATAGATAAGCGTAGCATAAAGATCAAGTCATTTTAATAGTTCAATTGCTATAAGCTTTCTGATACATAGTAACCTAATTCCTTCGACCATGAGATCATGCTAATCACCATCACCAGAAGGATGCTTTGATGACATCAAACACCACACCGTAACTGGGTGGCTATAAAGGTGGCATTGAGCGTTCGGAAAGTATGGGTTGAGGCACATGGATCAAGAGTGGGATTTGTCCATCCATATGACGAATAGATATACTCTGGGCCCTCTTAGTGGAATGTCATCCAATTGGCTTGCAAGCATGTGACTGGCTCACAAGGGATCACATACCACGGGAATGAGAAAAGAGTACTTATCAGTAACGAGGTTGAACTAGGTATGCAGAGATACCGACGATCAAAACATCGGATAAGTAAACTATCGTGAGACAAAGGGAAATTGGTATCGTATGTAAGTGGTTCATTCGATCACAAAGTAATCGTAGAAATATGTGGGAGCCATATGAATTTCCAGATTCCTCTATTGGTTATTGATCGGAGAAGTGTCTCGATCATGTCCACATAATTCACGAACCGTAGGGAGACACACTTAAGGATTCGATGTTGTTGAGTAGTTATGGAATGATGAGTAAGAGACCTAATGTTGTTCGGAGTCTCGGATGGGATCCGGGATATCACGAGGAGATCCGAAATGGTCCGGAGAATAAGATTCATATAAGGAAAGTCCTGTTTCGGAGTTGGGGAATGATTCCGGTGTTTTCACCAGAAATGTTCTAGAAGGGTCCGGAAGGTCCGGCACACCGGAGGGGAAGGGTACATGAATGTGTCATGACAATGTGGAATGTTTGCATCATGTGCTAGGTAACATGGCTGGGCAAAATAAAGGGAGAAATCAAATCCTAGTTTGAAAGTCAAACGCCAATTTGAAAAAGTCAAACAGCAAGTTTGCTTGGTGGAGGGAGAGTAGGAAAGCTACTTGGGGATGAGTTCCTCTCCCTCCACCCGTCGGCCAAGGAGGCCGACTTGGGGGAGTAATCCCTCCTCCCAAGCCGCGCCCTCCCACCTATATATGGAGGGGCAGGGCTGGCCCTCTTCCCTACACCTCTCACACCCCAACCCTAACCCTAAGCCGTCGGCGCCACCACCCCTGATGCTGCTGCCGCCGCCTAGGGCACCACCAACTCGCTGAGTTGGGGTGATCCCAAACCCAAGCCACTGGCTACACTCTCCCCTTGGTGCCTTATAAACCCTAAATCGCCAAGGCCTCTCTCATAGTCCACCATACTCGCTCCGGCTTAAGGCGAAGCCCTGCGAGATCTCCCCTCTACTTCCGGTACCACGCCATCGTGCTGCCGGAATCGCGAGGAGAGTGCTACAACCTCCGCTGCCTGCTGGAACAAGGGAGAGGAAGGTCTTCATCGAGTACCGAACGTGTGACCGACTGCGGAAGCGCTGCCAAAAATCTTGAGATCGGCAAGAGTACGACTACATCACCCACGAGAATCTGCTCTCGTTAACCGCTTTGGAATCTTCGAGGGTGAGTTACTCTATCGACTCGTTGCTACAATCTAGTAGATAGATCTTGGCTTGTTTGTTTGCATGCGGTAGAAATTTTTTGTTTTCCATGCTACGAACCCCTACAGTGGTATCAGAGTCGTGTCTATATGTAGATCTGTTGCACGAGTAGAACATAATGGTCATTGTGGGCGGTGGTGCTTTTATTATCAATTGCTTTTTGTGTACTTTGCATCTTGCGGTATGATGGGATGAAGCGGCCCGGGCTAACCTTACATGACATCGTTCATGAGACTTGCTCCACGCTCAACATGCAACTTGTATTGCATAAGTGGCTTTGCGGGTGTCTGTCTCTCCCATTATAGTATAGATCCAATTTACAACGGGCACTTGATAGTTCAAACATCAACGTTGTGGTTCTTGTTCGTAAGTTAGATCGACACTTATTGAAAGCCCCAAACCACGTAAAATATGCAAATAAAATTAGAGGCATCTAACTTTGTTTTGCAGGTGTGTGCCGTGACGTGATATGGCCATGATTGTGATTATATTTGATGTATGCAATGTTCTTTATTGTAAGTTGGCAACCGGCAGGAGCCATATGGTTGTCTTTAAATTCCATTAAGACCCGCGTATCTATTAGTTGTAATAGTTGAAGCTGGTGGACGACAACCATGAAACGGTGCCATTGACCTTGACGCTATACCGGTGATGATGGAGATCATGTTCGTGCTTGAAGATGGAGATCGGAAGCACAAGAAGAAAGGACATATCATATCACATATTATGAATTGCATGTGATGTTAATCCTTTATGCATCTTGTATTGCTTAGTTAACGATGGTAGCATTATAAGATGATCCCTCAAGCACACAAATTTCATGTTTTAAAGTGTTCATCCTTAGTAAGCACCGTTGCTAAAGCTCGTTGTTTCGAAGCACCACGTGATGATCGGGTGTGTTAGATTCTGCGGGTGTATACAACGTGAGCAAGCCAGATTTGCTCATGCAGAAGCTAAGGTTTGATCTTGACGAGCCTAGCATGTACAGACATGGTCTCGGAACACGGATCACCGAAAGGTAAAGCATGAGTCATATAGTAGATATGATGAACATGTTGATTGTTCGCCATTGAAGCTACATCAATTCTCGTGATGATCGGTTTTGATGTGGTGGATTTGGTTCGTGTGATCACTAAAACAATGTGAGGGATATTGTTTTGAGTGGGAGTTCACCTAAATTAATTTAACTATTAATTAGAACTCAATTTGTCATAAACTTAGTCTAAACTATTGCAAATATGTTGTAGATCAATGGCGGCCCCTACCATCAATTTTAATGCGTTCCTAGAGAAAGAAAAGTTAAAAAACAATGGAAGCAACTTCGCGGATTGGTTCCGCAATTTGAGGATTGTCCTCAATGCTGGTAATTTGACCTATGTGCTGGATGCACCGCTGGGTGAACCACGTGCATCTACTTCTACCGATGAAGTAAAGAATGTTTACCTCACTCGGAAGAATCAGTACTCCATAGTTCACTGTGCTATCTTGTATGGTTTGGAATCAGAGCTTCAGAAAAGGTTTGAAAACCAAGACCCATATGATATTGTCCGTGAACTCAAAATTATTTTTGAGACTCACGCGACAGTTGAGAGTTATGAGGCTTCTGAAAAGTTCTTTAACTGCAAGATGGAAGAGGGCAGCTCCGTCAGTGAGCATGTGCTTAAGATGTCTGGGCATGCAAACAAACTCCAAAGTTTGGGTATAGTGATTCCTAATGCTTTGGGGATTTACCGTGTCCTCCAATCACTGCCACCAAGTTACAAGAACTTTGTGATGAACTACAATATGCAAAACATGAACAAGACGTTGCCAGAACTCTTCTCCATGTTGAAATCTGCAGAAGTGGAGATCAAGAAAGAGCATCAAGTGTTGTTGGTCAATAAGACCACCAAATTCAAGAAAGGCAAGTCTAAGCAAAAGGGAAACTTCAAGAAGATGGTAAGAAAGTTACCGCACCAACGAAGAAGGCCAAGGCTGGGCCTAAGCCTGATACTGAGTGCTTTTACTACAAGGGAGAAGGTCACTGGAAGCGGAATTGCCCAAAGTACTTGGCGGATTTGAAGAACGACAACATCAAGAAGAAAGGTATATCCGATATACATGTTATTGATGTGTATCTCACTAGTACTCGTAGTACTGCCTGGGTATTTGATACTGGTTCGGTTGCTCATATTTGTAACTCGAAACAGGTACTGCAGAATAAATGGAAGCTAGCGAAGAACGAGGTGACGATGCGCGTTGGAAATGGATCAAAGGTTGATGTGATCGCGGTCGGCACGCTACCTCTTCATCTACCATCGGGATTAGTTTTATACTTAAATAATTGTTATTTGGTGCCTGTGTTGAGCATGAACATTATATCTGGATCATGTTTGTTGCGAGACGGTTACTTGTTTAAGTCTGAGAATAATGGTTGTTCGATTTATATGAGTAATATGTTTTATGCACATGCACCTTTGATAGATGGTCTATTCTTATTGAATCTCGATAGTGGAAATACACATATTAATAACATTGAAGCTAAACGTTTGAAATTGAGCGACAACTCGACCTATATGTGGCACTGTCGTCTTGGTCATATTGGAGTGAAGCGTATGAACAAACTCCATTCCGATGGACTTCTTGAATCACTTGAAAGATGCGAAGCATGTCTGATGGGTAAAATGACTAAGACTCCATTTTCTGGGATGATGGAGCAAGCTACAGACTTATTGGAAATCATACATACCGATGTGTGTGGACCAATGAGTGTAGCATCGCGCGGTGGTTATCGTTATGTTCTTACCTTCACGGATGACTTGAGTAGATATTGGTATATCTATTTCATGAAACATAAGTCCGAAACTTTCGAGAAGTTTAAGGAATTTCAAAGTGAGGTAGAGAATCAATGTAACAAGAAGATTAAATTTCTACGTTCTGATCGTGGAGGTGAATATCTAAGTTACGAGTTTGGCAAGCATTTAAAGAAATGCGGAATACTTTCACAATTGACACCGCCGGGAACACCACAGCGTAATGGTGTGTCCGAACATCGTAATCGAACTCTCTTAGATATGGTTCGTTCTATGATGTCACTTACAGATTTACCGCTATCGTTTTGGGTTATGCATTAGAAACAGCCGGATTCACTTTAAATAGGGCACCATCTAAATCCGTTGAAACGACACCGTATGAATTATGGTTTGGGAAGAAACCTAAATTGTCGTTCCTTAAAGTTTGGGGTTGCGAAGCTTATGTAAAGAAGTTACATCCGGACAAGCTCGAACCCAAAGCAGAAAAATGCGTCTTCGTAGGATACCCGAAGGAAACTATTGGGTATACCTTCTATCATAGATCCGAAGGCAAAATCTTCGTTGCTAAGAATGGATCCTTTCTAGAGAAGGGATTTCTCTCGAAAGAAGTGACTGGAAGGAAAGTAGAACTCGACGAGGTTGTTGAACCTTCTCTCGAACTTGCGAGTAGCGCAACGCCGGAAGTAGTTCCTGTGGCGCCTACACCAATAAGAGAGGAAGCTAATGATGATGATCATGAAACTTCGGTTGAAATTGCTACAGAACCTCGCAGGTCAATGAGAACTCGTACCACTCCTGATTGGTATGGTCCCGTTATGAGTGTCATGTTGGTGGACAACACCGATGACCCTGCGACATATGAGGAAGCGATGATGAGCCCAGATTCCAATAAATGGCAAGATGCCATGAAATTCGAGATTGGATCCATGTACAAAAACCTAGTATGGACTTTGGTGGACTTACCGGATGGCCAGAAGGCTATCGAGAACAAATGGATTTTCAAGAAGAAAATAGATGCTGATGGTAATGTTACTATCTATAAAGCTCGACTTGTCACAAAAGGGTTTCGACAAATTCAAGGAGTTGACTTCGATGAGACTTTCTCACCAGTAGCGAAGCTAAAGTCTGTGAGGATTATGTTAGCAATCGCTGCATATTACGATTATGAGATATGGCAGATGGATGTCAAAACGGCGTTCCTCAATGGAGACATTGATGAAGAGTTGTATATGATGCAACCCAAAGGTTTTGTCGATCCTAAAGATGCTAACAAGGTATGCAAACTTCAACGGTCCATATATGGATTGAAGCAAGCATCCTGAAGTTGGAATCAACGTTTTGATAAGGTAATCAAAAGTTTTGGTTTTATACAAACTTATGGAGAAGCTTGTATTTACAATAAAGTGAGTGGGAGCTCTGTAGCATTCTTAATACTATATGTAGATGACATATTGTTGATTGGAAATGATGTAGACCTTCTTAATAGTGTTAAAGAATATTTGAATAATAGTTTTTCAATGAAAGATCTTGGCGAAGCAGCTTACATATTAGGCATAAAGATTTATAGAGATAGATCGAGACGCCTAATATCATTGTCACAAAGTACATATTTGGACAAAGTTCTAAAGAGGTTTGGAATGGAAGATAGCAAGAAAGGGTTCTTGCCCATGTTGCCCAATATGACCTTGAGTAAAACTCAAAGTCCAGCAACGGCAGAAGATAGAGAAAGGATGAGTAAAACTCCCTATGCCTCAGCCATAGGATCTCTAATGTATGCCATGCTATGTACTAGACCCGACATTGCATATGCTGTTAGTTTGACTAGCAGATATCAAAGTGATCCAGGAGTGGATCATTGGACAGCGGTCATCCTTAAGTACTTGAGAAGAACTAAGGATATGGTTCTTTCTTATGGAGGTGATGAACAGCTCGTTGTTAATGGTTACACCGATGCTAGTTGGAACATCGATCCAGATGATTCTAAATCTCAATCTAGATACGTATTTACTTTGAATGGTGCAGCAGTTAGCTGGAGGAGTGCAAAGCAAAGCTTTGTGGCGAGATCTTCAACTAAATCGGAATACATAGCTGCTTCGGAGGCTTCACAAGAAGCGATATGGATGAACGAGTTCATAACAGAGCTCGGTGTGGTTCCATGTGCGCTGGACCGAATGTCTATCTACTGTGATAACATGGGTGCCATAGCCAATGCGCAAGAACCAAGGTCACACAAGAAGCTGAAGCACATCAAGCAATGTTTTCACGCTATTCGAGAACATGTCCAAGATGGTGACATAAAGATTTGCAAAGTACACACAGATCTGAATGTGGCGGATCCGTTGACTAAACCTCTCCCGAGGGCAAAACATGACCAGCACCAAACCGCCATGGGTGTTCGGTATATTACCATGTAATCTAGATTAGTTGACTCTAGTGAAAATGGGAGACCATTGGAGATATGCCCTAGAGGCAATAATAAATGTAGTTATTATTATATCTTTGTGTTTATGATAAATGTTTACATTCATGCTATAACAGTATTAACCAGAAACATTAATACTTGTGTGATTTGTAAACTAAATTAGAGTCGCTAGTAAAGCCTCTTCAAAATACTAGCTTGTTGATTAATATATGATCATGGTTTCTTGATCATGAACAGATGTTGTTAATAACAAGGTCATATCATTAGGAGAATGGTATGATGGACATACTCCTATAGATAAGCGTAGCATAAAGATCAAGTCATTTTAATAGTTCAATTTCTATAAGCTTTTTGATACATAGTAACCTAATTCCTTCGACCATGAGATCATGCTAATCACCATCACCGGAAGGATGCTTTGATGACATCAAACACCACACCGTAACTGGGTGGCTATAAAGGTCGCACTGAGTGTTCGGAAAGTATGGCTTGAGGCACATGGATCAAGAGTGGGATTTGTCCATCCATATGACGGATAGATATACTCTGGGCCCTCTCGGTGGAATGTCATCCAATTGGCTTGCAAGGATGTGACTGGCTCACAAGGGATCACATACCACAGGAACGAGAAAAGAGTACTTATCAGTAACGAGGTTGAACTAGGTATGCAGAGATACCGATGATCAAAACCTCGGATAAGTAAACTATCGTGAGACAAAAAGAAATTGGTATAGTATGTAAGTGGTTCATTCGATCGCAAAGTAATCATAGAAATATGTGGGAGCCATATGAATTTCCAGATTCCTCTATTGGTTATTGATCAGAGAATTGTCTCGATCATGTCCGCATAATTCACGAACCGTAGGGAGACACACTTAAGGATTCGATGTGGTTGAGTAGTTATGGAATGATGAATAAGAGACCGAATGTTGTTCGGAGTCTCAGATGGGATCCGGGATATCACGAGGAGATCCGGAATGGTCCGGAGAATAAGATTCATATAAGGAAATTCCTGTTTCAGAGTTGGGGAATGATTCCGGTGTTTTCACCAGGAATGTTCTAGAAGGGTCCGGAAGGTAACATGGCAATGTGGAAGAGTACATGAATGTTTCATGACAATGTGGAATGGTTGCATCATGTGCTAGGTAACGTGGCTAGGAAAAATAAAGGGAGAAATCAAATCCTAGTTTGAAAGTCAAACGCCAATTTGAAAAAGTCAAACGGCAAGTTTGCTTGGTGGAGGGAGAGTAGGAAACCTACTTGGGGAGGAGTTCCTCTCCCTCCACCCGCCGGCCAAGGAGGCCAACTTTGGGGAGGACTCCCTCCTCCCAAGCCGCGCCCTCCCACCTATATAAGGAGGGGCAGGGCTGCCCCTCTTCCCTACACCTCTCACACCCCAAACCCTAACCCTAAGCCGCTGGCGCCACCAACCCTGCTGCTACTGCCACCGCCTAGGGCACCACTAACTCACCGAGTTGGGGTGATCCCAAACCCTAGCCGCCAGCTACACTCCCCCCTTGGTGCCTTCTAAACCCTAGATCGCCAAGGCCTCTCTCATAGTCCACCATACTCGCTCCGGCTTAAGGCGAAGCCCTGCGAGATCTTCCCTCTACTTCCGGTACCACGTCGTCGTGCTGCCGGAATCGCGAGGAGAGTGCTACAACCTCCGCTACCTGCTGCAACAAGGTTGAGGAAGGTCTTCATCGAGTATCGAATGTGTGACCGACTGCAGAAGCGCTGCCGGAACGCAGCGCCGGAAGATCGTCTACACGATCTTGAGATCGGCAAAAGTACGACTACATCACCCACGAGAATCTGCTCTCGTTAACCGCTTTGGAATCTTCGAGGGTGAGTTCCTCTATCGACTCGTTGCTACAATCTAGTAGATAGATCTTGGCTTGTTTGTTTGCATGTGGTAGAATTTTTTTGTTTTCCATGCTACGAACCCCTACATATATTCCATGCTATAATTGTATTAAGAGGAAACTTTGATACTTGTGTGGTTTATGAACAACACCGTGTCCCTAGTATGCCTCTATGGACTAGCTCATTGATTAATGATGGTTAAGGTTTCCTAACCATAGACATGAGTTGTCGGTTAATAATGAGATCATGTCATTGGGAGAATGATATGATGGACAGCCCCAAATCAAGCAGAGCAATTAGATCGTGTCTTCGTGTTCATCTTTGCGAAGCTTTTTCTTATGTCAAATATTGTATTCCTAAGACCATGAGATAATGCAACTCCCTGGTATCGGAAGAAAGCTTTGAGGTCATCAAATGTCATCCTATGTGAGTGTAGAGGTCCCAACCTTTAATAAGGTAGAGATCCCTGTGTTTACAATGCTAGTCCCTGGATCAATAGCTAGCATCCATAGTTAAGATGTAATATCAAGAAACAAAGGTCATAATACAACTTTATAACCAGGAATATCATAATTTTATTACATCTTACATAGCTCATTTGGCTATTACATTACATTGCAGCAGAATATCTATAAGCATGGGGTCCTTTTCCTTCAAAGTGCCACAGGCAGACATGTTGGTTGTAGACTTTGTAATCCTAAACAACACACCTTTCACTAAATCAATCAAACCTGCAACATAACAAGTTACAGCCACAAGGGTCAATACATTTGAATTGTATTGGCAAGTTTCACTACTATGTAGAAATAAGTGGATCCTATCATTACATGCATATTTGGCTAGGTAGGGTTTAGGCTTGTTTGCAGAAAGCAATAATGTTTTTCCTATCTTTTCAAAATAGTTTTGATCTTTTGTCAAAAATCTTTCTGAGCTCCTTGGTATACCCCAAGTGCTTCAAGTCTTTGTCAAAATCTTACTGAGCTCCTTGGTACACCCCAAGTGCTTCAAGTCTTTGTCACTTTCAAAAAATTTCTTTTAGAAATTTGGAATGTCGAGATTTCACATAGCTCCAGGCCTTAGTTGCTCAGTATTGTCCATAACCGGGGACACGGCTAAGTACTTAGATTTTTATCTTCTGCAAAAGTTGTACACTTTACCCACATGACACACTCTCATCTTGTTGCCACCAGTGGCCGCTGGATAAGTACTCACCAAGATGGAGTACTGGCAGATTGAGAATGTGACGAAGTCTTTCCATAGGGTCCTCCCATACACAATGCCAGCTTGTCTTCAGGCACCAATGTAGGGTTCCTAGTTCCCTCATTCCAGTAACCTGAAGAGGCCAATGCATGGGTCTTCCACAATGTAATTGACTAAGCCAGTGCCCATTTAGCATGTGGCTGCACACGGAAGCCACTATACGAGAAACATGTTCAATCTCTAAGTCCCTGGGTGGTTTTCATCTGGTGCACAACAAAAAGAGATTGCCATATAAACATGGTTCCTCTTGTTGCCACCTTGTCCAAAACTTGAGTATCTTTGTCCACCCAGGTGGTTCATTGAGTACTTGTTTTATTATATAAAACACAAGTCTTTTCTCAACTTCATATAATCTCAACATGTATCCTTTGTCAAAATATAAAGCAGGGCTAAGCATATTACCACTACATTATTTTCACTAAGGAATGTATAAGGGTATCCTATTAGGATTTAGCATAGCAAAATGTAGTAGTCCTTATCATGCATGTTTCAAAATCCACTAAGTGTAATGAAAATATTAGGACTTGGATGATAGTGTCACTTGCCTTTTTGGTAGAGGATGTTGGTTTACTTCTTGATCTTGCTAATATCACACTCTTCTAACTCCACTACAAATCAATCAAGCAAACATAGATTCAACTAGCATTCCAAACAATATTCAAACAATTTAACACACATAAAATAATAGAAACTAAGTCATGCATGCAAGCATGCAAAAGATAGTTTTATTTGCAAAGGTGGTTTCTACTAGGCTCTATACATTGTAAGGCTCAAAGTGGTCATTTTCTAAAGTGGCAAAACCATTTGCAAAAGGGTTTTATTTATAAGCCATTTCTTAAATCAAATCATTATTTTATGTAGTGGAAAATGTTTTTAGCAAAGCAACAATTTTATATTGTTCACCAAACAAGTTGTTAATTCACAAAACTTGGTGTTTTAAGGTCAGTAGGTTTGAATCAAAACATTTTCCAAAGGTTTTACCCAAAAATCATTTCCATATCAAAATCAATATTTTTATTTGACTAGAAATGAGTTAAATCAATTATTCAATCCTAATCTTCACACAATACATTTTTAAATCCATAAGTTGGTTCCTAGGGTCAGTAGGTTCACAACAAACCATTTTGCAAAGATTTCAACTCAAAAATCATTTTGGAATAAATTTTATATCCTAAACAAGCATACATAAGTTTCTGCAAAAACAAACATTTTAACAGAAGCTTTTTACTAAACAAATGGCATGGTTGGCTAGGGCTTGCTTTTATGAATCCATTGATACAAAATTTGCAAATTTTGGACGTGTGGATCAAAAGTTATGAGGTTTACAAATTTGCATATCAATCTGATTTCAAATTCTGTTTTAAATCAAAGGCTGGCCACGTGGCTTGTTCTTATTGGCCGATACCTCTTCGGGCGGATCGAGCAATACAGGCTGTCAGATCTAACTAGTAATGCATGGCACAGATCGAGCGTACCGGTTCGTTTAAGTCATTCTATCGCGTACGTACGATTAAAATCCAACGACTCACAACTACTGGACATAAACCGGCGGCGCCAGCGGTGGTGAACGGCAGCGACGCGGTCAGACAATGACGTTGCGGCGGCTACAGGAAGCAAAGGAGGAAACAGGGGTGCTCACCGTGCTCGCAGGGTTGCGGTGAAGCTCGAGGTGGTACTGGCTGGCGAAGGGGCGCACGGAGGTGATCGGAATCGCTCGCCGGAGTGGAGCTGCGCCTCGGGTTCGTACGGTCGTCGACGGGGGCGGGGCTACAAGGCGTGCCAAATCGAAATAAGGGGTGCGTTAGACGCGCACAGTATAGGGAACATGTGAGCATCAATGAATGGATTCGGGGCGGTCTGATCTTACCAGGAAGTCTCGCCGGAGGGAATGGCAGGTGCGGCGACGCTCAGATGAAGACGAAGTCGACGTTCTGGGGCGCCCACGAGCGAATGAGTGGCACGGGGAGATGCGCCAGGAGGTGGGAAGCAAGCTCGCGTGCAGAGAAAGGAGAGGGGCGGCGAGGTGTGGCCGGAATCGGTGGAAAAACCTCGTCGGAGCAGTGGGGGTGCGGGCTCGAATTGGGGCAGCCTAGAGGCAGAGAGGGGGAGCTGTCTGGGGGAAATGAGAGAGGGGAGGGAGGCGTTTATGCACGTGTGGTCGCAGGGGGAGTTATGGTCACTGTTAACGCGAATTGATCGCCGGCGTTACTGGCTGCAACGGCAGGGAGGAATTGCCGCGGGTTGAAGACGACGACCCACTGGCGTGGGGCCTGCCTGTCAGTGAGGGAGAGAGAGGGAAAGAGGGGCCACTGGTCAGTGTCTTCGCGGGTGGGTCTTCCGGTGGAAAACGATTCGCGCGTGGGGTAAGTAGCTGGGCTGGAACTGGGCTTGCTGGGCCTGCTTAGTTGGGTCGAGTCCTTTAGCATTTTTTCTTTGTACTGAAACTTTTTCCTTTTTCCATTTGATTTTCTGTTTTGAAATTCAATCAAACAATTCAAACATTCAAAGCAAATCAAACTTCCACCAAACTTTGTATTGTGATTAGTTCTGTTTAACAACACAAATCAAAGTCCAAAACAAAATAATATATTTTTTTATTCTTTTTAGGATCCATTAATGATTAAATAAAATGGACCTTAGTTATTAAATCAAATGGGTTTTGATTTATTTAAAATCTCCATTTGAAATCTAAATAAAACCAAAAACACTTCAGTAGGTTTTATTTGAGAATATAACATACTTGGAAAACTTATTTAAAATAAATTAATAAGTTTTGATGTTTAATTAAAATATTTAAACCTTTATTTTTAATAAACTTGGATATTAAATCCTTATTATTTTATTTAAATAAACCTTTACTATTTTTATCAAATAGAAATATTTTATTTCAAAGGCTTGGCCAAGTTTTAATTCGGCTTATAAAATAATCCTTATTTATAATTCTACCCTTGCTTTGAAAAATCCAAATCTTTTTATTAAAAGATTCAAGAATAGTAATTTCACTTATTTAAAATTTTCTTTATTAAATGTTTATCTTTTCAAATCCCTTTAGGATTTGTTTGATCAAATAGGTTTGAAGGTTTCCAATTGGAATCAAAAGTTTCTTCTCACCCTGAAAATCAACAAAGTTTTATTTTATTCATTTATTTTTCACATTACAAGATTTGGAAAATCTTGGGATGTGACAGTGAGGGTGATTATAAAGGTGTCTCTCAGGTGATCGGAAAGTACTTGTTGGGTTGTATGTATCGAGATGGGATTTGTCCCTCCCAAGTCAGAGAGATATACTTCGGGCCCACTCAGTAATCGATATCAACACCGCTTGCAAGCACGTGGTTAAGGAGTTGATCACAAAGTGATATCGGATTACGAAACGAGTAAAGTACTTGCTGTGAACAAGATTGAATTAGGTATGCCGATACCAACGATCGAATCTCGGGCAAGTAAAATATCGCGTGACGAAGGGAATATATATATGGGATTAATTGAATCCTGGCATCGTGGTTCATCTGATATGATCATCGATGAATATGTGGGAGTCAATATGGGTTTCCAGGTCCCGCTGTTCATTATTGATAGAAGATCATGTCTGCATATTCTCGAACCCGTAGGGTCACACACTTAACGTGTCTCTACACTAGGATAGAATGGATAAATGGTTTATGAGCTTTTGTTCGGAGTCTCAGATGAGATCCAGGACATCACGAGAGGTTCCGGAATGGTCCGGAGAATAAGATTCATATAAAGGAAAGCAGGTTTTGGATTTCGGAATCGTTTCGGAATGTTTGATATTGTACCGGAAGGTTCTAGAAGCTTCCGGAGTGGGACCAACGTGGCCCCACTTGTCGGAGGGGTGTGTGGGCCTACAAGGGAGTGCGCTGGCCACATTGGGCCAAGGGCACAAGGCCACATAGGCCGAGCCGGCCAAACCCCTAGGGGAAACCCTAGGAAACCTTCTAGAAGGGGGGGAAGACTTGCCCCCCACTCCACCCTTGGGGCCGCCGCCCTAGGGCTTGGAGGAGGGGTCAAGGGGGCCGGCCAGCCCCCTATATAAGGTAGGAAGGGGGCGCACCATCCCCTCACCCCAAACCCTAGCCGCCAGCTGCTGCCCTACCCCTCTCTCTCTCTCTCTCTCTCTCTCTCTCTCTCTCTCTCTCTCTCTCTCTCTCTCTCTCTCTCTCTCTCTCGACTACGTGTAGGCGAAGCCCTGCTGCAGAAACTCTCCACCATACCACCACGCCATCGTGTTGTAGATCCAATCTATCTCTCCACCCCACTTGCGGGACCGAGGAAGGAGGAGACGTCGCGGCACCGTACGTGTGCATCTCTCGGAGGCGCCGCCACTTGCGGCGTTGGATCGGATCGGATCGCGAGGAGGAGAAGGCGAGTACGACTACACCAACCAAGTTCTGTTGAACGTTTCCGCTGTGCGATTTCTTCAAGGGTATGAAGATCTCATCTATCCCTCTCGTTGATTGCATCTCCTAGATTTTGATTTACTATGCTACGAAACCCTTCATGTGCTTGTACGAACATCACATACTTGTGTAGTATTTTATGTTGGGGCAACCGCTTTGGTCGTCAATTGTCATATTTAAACCCTCGTTAAGGGATTGTCATCAATTACCAAAATGGGGGAGATTGAAAGGGCATGTACGCCCCCATGTGTGGTTTTGGTAATTAATGACAATCTCTATGGACTAATGTGTAAATTGAGTTTCACTTGTAGGTTTGTCCATTGGCATCGCTTGGGCCATGTGTTGGTCTCAAGGTTGGAAGATTAAGAAATGTCCAAGGGCTTTGTGCCCATTGTAATCATGAAGAAAGAAGGAGCTTGAAGGTTGATCAAGACATGTGAAAAGAGTTGCATCAAGATGGATCAAACTCAAGAAGAGATGATGAAGGGCGAGCTCAAGATGCGCCATCTCTAGAAGATCTCATGCTTGAAGCTTGCCATCCTCATGATCATGGGGCGATGAAGACAAGTTCAAAGAAGAGGTTTCCCCATGGAGTATGGGGGAGCAATTCGCAAGTCTTCATCTTCATCAAGCAAGAGCTATCAAGAAAGGTGTTCCCACTATAGAAGAACAAGACGGTCTACATCAAGTTCAAGTGGGTTGCTCAAGGCAAAGGTATGTTTTTGATAGGGCTTCTCTTTTGCCGGTCTCGTGTTGTTAGTTGGGAGACCGGGTTTACGATAGATAGCCGTACTATCAAGAGGGGCTCTCAAGCGGGTGTCTCGATTGCATCGTTCGGAGAGAGCTCAAACCTTTGAATTCATAGCATCATCTTTCTTGGTTGTTATTTGTTTCTTGTCCATGAGAGTATCTAGAGCTTGTGGTCATCATCATAACAAGATCTAGTTCATCGTCCAAGGATTTCCCTTGCATATCTTATTGCGGTTTTTGATCTTGCGAGTTTTCCGGCTCCACACCTTGGAGGATACTTCACATATATATACTTTATATTTTCTCCCTTGGTGGTATCCAATATTTAACATTTTTTTGGGTTTTCTTGGTTTTATATTCCCAACAAAATTGGTTTCATCCCAATCGGAGTTTCCAAGCTCATCTTCTTGTGTTTTGGGTTTTGGAGGTTTTACCGGTCCATCGCTTCTAGAGAGGTCATAACTTTCTCAATTTTGTTTTATCCTTCCATGCTGGACTATGATGTTTCTTTGCATAATCTTATAGAGATTTTCATTCTCTTCAGAACGAGCCCAAGAT
The DNA here is from genome assembly GCA_916181665.1 of Avena sativa. Lineage (NCBI taxonomy): Eukaryota > Viridiplantae > Streptophyta > Magnoliopsida > Poales > Poaceae > Avena > Avena sativa. Next base: position 40,960,220 of record OV702285.1, on the reverse strand, counting down.
CATCAAAAACGGAGTCCCGAATTAAAAGTTATTGAAGTTTTCGTGCAATGCTATCCTGCGTTTTTGCTTGAGCAGAAGTTCCGGCCCAAGTTCCGACCCAAGTTCCGGTCAAGATCAGTAACTTGTGTTTCTATTTGCCGGAATTTACGGTGGGGGGGCGGAAGTATCGGTGGCGCGCGAATCTGGCCCAAACGGTCAGTTTTGCCTTGTCCTATTTAAGGGGGGCTTCTTCCCCAATGGTTCCCCATCTTTTGAGCTCGTTTTTGCCCACCATTCTGGACCTATTTGAGCTCTCTTACTCCCTATACCTCCCATGATTCTTACATTTTTTTACGGAAAAGTGAGAGGAGATCTAGATCTACAATCCCCCCAAGTCAAATCTCTTCTTTGTGAAGGAATCATTGGGATCTAGATCTTGGAGAGTTTTGTGTTCTCCTCTTGTGTTCTTCCTCTCTTATTCCCCCAATAGATTTTGTAGCTTTGTTGGAATTCGGGAGAGAAGGACTTGCCCTTGCATTTAGTGCATAGGTTTGAGTTCTCCTCGGAGATTTGGTGAGTTCAAGCTTGTGGGCTTGTTTCTCTTGGGTTCCTTGGAACCCTAGACGGTTGTGTGGTTGGTTTGTTGACCTTTTGTGGTCTTGTTGACCTTTTGTGGTCTTGTAGCATTTTGTGGCATTGTAGCCTTTTGTGGCTTTTTTGTTGGGAGCCTCCAATTGAGTTGTGGAGTTAGCCCTGATCTTGTATGGGTTCGGTGACCGCCCTCAAGCGTCCCATAGTGGAGCAAGTGCCCGACTTTTGTGGTGCGCACTTGGGAGAATAGGGTGAGCCTTTTGTGGCGTCGATGAGTTGCGTGCTTGCGCATCCGGGGTGAGGCCTTTTGTGGCGTTGGGTGAGCATCGAGCCACCACACCTCGAGGTGAGCCATTTGTGGCGTTCGGAGAGCATTGCGCCATCGCACCTCTCCAACAGAGACGTAGCTTCTTTGGAAGTGAACTTCGGGAAACAAATCTTCGTCTCCGTGTCCATTGGTTATCTCTCAACCGAGCCTTTTACTTATGCACTTTACCTTGTGATAGCCATCATGCTTGAAGTATTTATATCTTGCTATCACCTTGTTACTTGTATTGCTTAGCATAGGTTGTTGGTGCACTTAGGTGAACTTAGTGGCTAGGTTTTATGCTCAATAAATTAAACGTTAGTTTTATTCCGCATTTACTTGAGCCTAAACCGTAATAATTTTAAAATCCTATTCACCCCCCTCTAGGCGACTTCCTTTGTACTTTCAATTAGGCATAATTTACACGATTAATTCCAGAATATAAATCATGACAACAACAACAGCTACAATCACGTGAACCTCTAACATAGTAGATGTATTGATAAACATGAACAGTAGCAGATTATACACACTATCAGCCATAGTAAAACAACAGAACTGTTGACGGTGTATGTATTGATCGGTTGTCGATATAGTCGCCGTTGGTGCAGTCGCCTGTCGAATAAGTCGGCGTTGAAGACGACGTGCACGAGGTCCGGATTGACGACCGGGAAGACGCGCCGTGATGACGAACTTGAGCAGTCGCGCGGAGCGCTTCCCAAAAACCTTATTCGCCCTCTCCCGTACAGGATCACAAAGGCGAGTGGTTCCGGAGACCTGCTCTCCCAACCGCCGGCAAGCGGGATGCAGTAGACTACGCTGGCGGCGCAAGCAGATAGGATGGCAAAACCCTAGATTGGTTTGGTGTCGTATGTTGTGGAAGCCGCACGGGCGTTTATATAGAGCGGCTCAGAAATCCCGTACAGGACACAAAGTGGACCAAGCCCACGTCGCGCACGTTCGGGTCAGTTACAGATAGCCCACAATCCGGGAGCGACCCGAATCCGCTAACTGTTGACACGTCTGTCTAACCGCACACATTTTCCTGAGCAGCAAAATAAAGCTCGGCTCGGCGAGATTCACGCAACCCGCGGCGCGCGCGCGTCGTTATGAGACGAGGCGAGCGTGCGTGCGAGCGGCGGCGTCGTCGGAGGAGGAGCACGCGTGTAGCTCTCTTATAGTCACTCACTTACAAAGTGGTGCAACACTCCACCTTATAAGGTGGTGCAACTCTCCTTCAACTTTCCATGTGGGACTAAACTTTAGCTCCCACAACTCTTGCCACACACAGGTGAGCTGCCACCAACTTGGGCCAAATCACATATGGGCTTCCACATACATGGGCTTTGAGATTTAGGGAAAATCTGAAATCACACATGTGTCTAATGATTTAGCCCATTATTTCTAACAATCCCCCACTAGATCTCAAATGGCCATTTGAAGATTTGCCAATCCTTACTACTTGTTTATATACCAGTGTTTCAGCAGAGACTGTTAAGTTGAACTTCCGCCTAGAGTCTTGAACTACGTCTATCAACAACTTGAACAATGGACGAACCTTGAATTGCAAGTTTGGTGCCAATAGATTTCACCCAAAATCATAACTAGTACCTGGCTACCAGTAGCCTACCCCGCGGGTTGTAGCATATGCGTCATACTCCCTGGTCTCTTCATGAGTTTACTAGAGATCACCCAAGTCTCATAGACCGCGACGTTTACAGTCGAGCTCATATAGGTGTGTTCTTTCAAGAATGCCCTGTAGGACGACATCTTTGCTAGTTAAAGCCAACATAAACACATTAAGGCGTGTTGCCAACCTGCCTTACAGATTATAAGAGTTATGCATCTTCACATAGAGAGGGTTACAAAATACTCTCCTCAGTCCACCCACTAGCTTGTTCTTCCCAGGTCCTAATTCACGGGATCTCCGATCACATAGGTTGGGTTACCACTAGGTGTGACATCCATGGGTCTCAACCCCATCTCCCTCGATGCACTTTCTATCACATTTCGTGATAATCCCTTTGTAAAGGGATCTGCCAGTCTGTTTGAATATACGTAACGGTTATTACTCCGGAGTTTCTCAATTTCCTGACAGACTTCAAACGTCTCTTCACGTGTCTTGATGACTTCGCGTTATCCTTAGAATTGTTCACTTTGACAATCACGGTTTGGTTGTCACAATTCAAAAGGATTGCCGACACAGGTTTCTCAACCACATGCAAGTCCATCAAGAGCTCACGCAGCCATTCTGACTCAACAGTGGCTGTGTCTAAAGCAGTAAGCTCTGCTTCCATAGTTGACCTCGTCAATATGGTCTGTCTACGGGATCTCCATGACACCGCACCACCTCCAAGGGTAAACACATACCCGCTCGTGGCATAGAGTTCATCAACGTCAGAGATCCAGTTCGAATCACTATATCCTTCAAGCACAGTAGGGTGTCCTGAATAGTGCTTGTACCACATAGATAGCGCATGACCCTTTCAAGTGCATGCCAATGATCAATACCCGGGTTAGACATCAACCTACTCAACTTGATCATAGCAAAAGAGATATTAGGTCTTGTAGCGCTTATTAAGTATATGAGAGAACCAACAACTTGTGAATATTTGAGCTGATATGTTGGTTTCTTCTTATTCTTTCGTAATGTCAAACTGGGATCATAAGGTGTTGGAGAAGTCTTGCCATTAGTAAAGCCAAATCGGCTCAAGACCTTCTCAACATAATGATATTGCGTTAAAGTAATCCCATTCTCGTTCTTAATAAGCTTGATGTTCAGAATCACATCAGCCTATCCCAGATCTTTCATATCAAAACTCTTTGACAGGAAAGACTTGACTTCATTTATCATTTTCATGTTTGTACCAAAGATCAGAATATCATCCACGTACAAACATAATATAACGCTATCACCCCCACCATGGTGATAGTAAACACACCTATCAGCCTCATTAATGACAAAGCCAGCAGAAAGTAGAGTTCTATCAAACTTCTCATGCCATTGCTTAGGTGCTTGTTTTAGGCCATATATAGATTTTAATAAATTGCACACCTTTGTATCTTCACCTTTTACCACAAACCCATCCGGCTGATCCATGTAGATCTCATCTTCCAACTCTCCATTAAGGAAAGTTGTCTTCACGTCCATTTGATGAACAAGAAGACCATAAGAGGCATCCAGGGACAGTAGTACTCGAATGGTGGTCAGTCTAGCGACAGGTGAATATGTGTCAAAGTAATCTTCGCCTTCTTTCTATGTGTAGCCCTTAGCTACAAGTCGTGCCTTGTACTTCTCAATAGTACCATCAGGCCTTAGCTTCTTCTTAAACACCCACTTACAGCCCACAGGTTTGCAACCATAGGGTCGTTCTGATAATTCCCAAGTTCCATTAGAAAGAATCGACTCCATCTCATTTTGGAAAGCTTCTTTCCAATCATGTGCATCAGGAGATGCATATGCCTCTTCAATGGATCTAGGAGTATCGTCCACAAGGTACACGATAAAATCATTACCAAAGGATTTTGCAATCCTCTGTCTCTTACTCCTCGTGAGAGGTTCATCGTCATCCTTCTCAAAGACTTCCTCATGTGGTTGTTCAGAATTATCAATAGATGCACTAGATTCAGGAAGTATTTCAGAAGAAATCCTACCAATGTTATGCATATCTTTCATAGGAAAAATATTCTCAAAGAATGTTGCATCACGAGATTCCATTATAGTATCAACACGCATATCAGGTACCTCAGATTTAACCACTAGAAATCTATAGCCTACACTCCGTGGAGCATATCCTAGAAAGGTACAATCCACTGTCTTGGGTCCGAGCTTGCGTTTCTTGGGAATCGGTATGTTGACCTTCGCCAAACACCCCCAAGTGCGCAGATACGAAAGTGATGGTTTTCTCCCAGCCCACTCCTCATAAGGGGTCTTTTCTTTATTCTTGTTAGGAACTCTATTCAGGACATGACATGAAGTCAACAAAGCCTCCCCCACCATGCCTTTGATAAACCAGCAGTGGCTAACATGGAATTCACCAAGTCAGTCAGCGTGCGGTTTTTCCTCTCGGCAACCCCGTTCGATTGGGGCGAGTAGGGAGGCGTCCTCTCATGAATAATTATGTGTTCCTGATAGAATTCATCAAATATTTTGGGAAAATACTCACCACCATTATTTGACCTAAGACGCTTGATATTTCTCTCTAGTTGATTTTCAACTTCGGACTTATAGATTTTAAAGTAGTCTAAAGCCTCATCTTTAGTTTGCAACAAGTAAACATAGCAGAATTTAGTAGCATCATCTATCAACATCATGAAATATCTCTTTTCACCTTTTGTCAACACATCATTCATCTCGCATAGATCAGAATGTATGAGTTCTAGAGGTGCCAAGTTTCTCTCCTCGGCAGCCTTGTGAGGCTTTCGAGGTTGCTTTGATTGCACACAACTATGGCACTTAGAACCTTTGGCAATAGTAAAATTCGGAATTAAACTCATACTGGACATCCGAGACATCAAACTAAAAATAATGTGACATAAACGAGAATGCCAAACACTGGTATCATCATTAACATCACCACAAATATGATTCACAGATTTATTACAAAAATCTGAAAGCGAAAACCGGAACAAGCCTCCGAACTCATAACCTTTACCAATAAATTGTCCATGTTTCGAAACAACCACTTTATTGGACTCTAACACAACCTTAAACCCATCTCTACACAGAAGGGAGCCACTGATGAGATTCTTGTTCATAGTAGGGACATGCTGCATGTTCCTCAGCTGCACGATCTTTCCGGAAGTAAACTTCAGATCGACCGTGCCAACACCACGAACAGAAGCATGTGATCCATTACCCATTAGGACGGCTGAATCCCGAGCAACCTGATAAGAAGTGAGCATAGAGATGTCAGCACACACATGAACATTAGCACCCGTATCAATCCACCAACATGGTGATTGAAATACTGAAAGAACAGTAAATAAATTACCGTACCCATCAGTGTTGCTAGCGGTCGCGACGTTGACAGTCCTCCCACCTTTCCCTCTGCGATCTGCATGATCTGGGCAGTCCTTGGAAAAGTGGCCGAGCTCTCCACATGAATAACAATGTAGCTCGACCTTGTTCAGCTCCTTCTTCTTCTTGAAGGTTGTAGTCTTTTCAGGCTTGTTGAACGAGGGCTTATAGTTCCCTTTGTTCTTGCCGAAGGTCTTCTTCTGCGCCATATAGGCGCTGGGCTGACCCTCGCCTCCTCTCTCAATAGTGTCCTTAGCCCGAGCCTTCTCCTCAACATCAAGAGACACTATCAGGTTTTCAACCGATATCTCCTGTCTCTTGTGTTTGAGAGTTGTGGCGAAGTTCCTCCATGAAGAAGCAACTTTGCAGTAATGCACCCAGCCATAAACTTGTCGGGTAAGATACACTTGAGGATTTCAAGCTCCTTGGCAAAGCACTGTATCTCATGAGCCTGCTCAACTACAGAATGGTTGTTAACAATCATGTAATCATGAAAGTTATCCATGATGTACAGCTCACTGCCAGCATCTGCTACACCGAACTTAGCGTTCAGTGCCTCCCAGAGCTCTTTTCCATCTTTGATATGCATATACATATCAAATAGCTTGTTGTCAAGAACACTCAAAATGCATCCCACAAAGGCAAGATTGATTTCCTTGAACTTGTTCTAAAGCTCGTTAGATGTAGTTCCTTCAGGTAAACCCTCAATAGCCTCAAATACTTTTAGAGCTTGCATCCACATAGTAGTCTTATACTGCCACCTCTTAAAATGAACACCAGTAAACTTTTCCGGCTTCATAGCATCGGCCAAGTGTCCCATGTTTAATTCAGAAAATTGCCTATAATAAGGTTTTTGGATTGTTGGATTATTAAGCATAATTTCCATGATTAATTCCAGAATATAAATCATTACAACAACAGATACAATCACGTGAACCTCTAACATACTAGATGTATTGATAAACATGAACAGTAGCAGATTATACGCACTATCAGCCATAGTAAAACAACAGATCTGTTGACGGTGTATGTACTGATCGGTTGTCGATATAGTCGCCGTTGGTGCAGTCGCCTGTCGAATAAGTCGGCGTTGAAGACGACGTGCACGAGGTCCGGCTTGACGACCGGGAAGACGCGCCGTGATGACGAACTTGAGCAGTCGCGCGGAGCGCTTCCCAAAAACCTTATTCGCCCTCTCCCGTACAGGATCACAAAGGCGAGTGGTTCCGGAGACCTGCTCTCCCAACCGCCGGCAAGCGGGATGGAGTAGACTACGCTGGCGGCGCAAGAAGAGAGGATGGAAAAACCCTAGATTGGTTTGGTGCCATACGTTGTGGAAGCACCACAGGCGTTTATATAGAGCGGCTCGGAAATCTCGTACAGGACACGAAGTGGACTAAGCCCACGTCGCGCACGTTTGGGTCGGTTACAGATAGCCCATAATCCGGAAGCGACCCGAATCCGCTAACTATTGACACGTCTGTCTAACCGCACACATTTTCCTAAGCAGCAAAATAAAGCTCGGCTCGGCGAGATTCCCGCAACTCGCAACCCGCGGCGCGCGCGCGTCGTGACGAGGCGAGCGTGCGTGCGAGCGGCGTCGTCGTCGGAGGACCGCGCGTGTAGCTCTCTTATTGTCACTCACTTACAAAGTGAAGGGATTCGCATCATAGTAAATCAATATATTTCTACGGATACGAACGGGAAAGCCAAGATCTAATCTAGGAGATGCAATCAACGAGAGGGATAGATGAGATCTTCATACCCTTGAAGAAATCGCAGAGCGGAACGTTCAACAGAACGTGGTTGATGTAGTCGTACTAGCCTTATCCTCCTCGCGATCCGATCCAATCCAACGCCGCAAGTGGCGATGCCTCCGAGAGATGCACACGTACGGCACCGCGACGTCTCCTCCTTCCTCGGTCCAGCAAGTGGGGTGGAGAGATAGATTTGATCTACAGCACGACGGCGTGGTGCAAAGGTGGAGAGTTTCTACGGCAGGGCTTCGCCTACGCACAGTCGGGAGAGAGAGAGAGAGAGGTAGGGCAGCAGTTGGCGGCTAGGGTTTGGGGTGGAGCGAGGGTGCGCCCCTGCCCGCCTTATATAGGGGGCTGGCTGGCCCCCTTGCCCTTCCTCCAAGCCCTAGCGCCGGCAACCGCAAGGGTGGAGTGGGGGGCAAGTCTTCCCCCCCTTCTAGAAGATCCCCTAGGGTTTTGGCTGGCTGGTCCTATGGGGCCTTGTGCCCCTGGCCCAATGCTGCCAGGGCACTCCCTCGTAGGCCCACGCCCCCCTCCGACAAGTGGGGCCATGTTGGTCCCACTCCGGAAGCTTCTAGAACCTTCCGGTACAATACCGAACATTCCGAAACAATTACGAAATCCAAAAACTGCTTTCCTTTATATGAATATTATTCTCCGGACCATTCCGGAACCTCTCGTGATGTCCTGGATCTCATCCAAGACTCCGAAGAAAAACTCACAAACCAATTATCCATTCTATCCTAGCGTCGAGGCACGTTAAGTGTGTGACCCTACGGGTTCGAGAATATGCAGACATGATCTTCTATCAATAATCAACAGCGGGATCTGGAAACCCATATTGACTCCCACATATTCATCGATGATCATATCGGATGAACCACGATGCCAGGATTCAATTAATCCCATATATATATTCCCTTCATCACGCGATATTTTACTTGACCGAGATTCAATCGTTGGTATCGGCATACCTAGTTCAATCTCGTTCACAGCAAGTACTTTACTCGTTCCGTAATCCGATATCACTTTCTGATTAACTCCTTAACTACGTGCTTGCAAGCGGTGTTGATATCGATTACCGAGTGGGCCCGAAGTATATCTCTCCGACTTGGGAGGGACAAATCCCATCTCGATACATACAACCCAACAAGTACTTTTCGATCACCTGACAAACACCTTTATGATCACCCTCTCATAGGATGCCGTTTGATGACCTCAAAGCTTTCTTCCGATACCAGGGAGTTGCATTACCTCATGGTCTAAGGAATACAATATTTGACATAAGAAAAAGCTTCGCAAAGATGAACACGATGACACGATCTAATTTCTCTCCTTGATTTGGGTCTGTCTATCATATCATTCTCCCAATGATATGATCTCATTATTAATCGACAACTCATGTCTATGGTTAGGAAACCTTAACCATAATTAATCAATGAGCTAGTCCATAGAGGCGTACTAGGGACACGGTGTTGTTCATAAACCACACAAGTATCAAAGTTTCCGCTTAATACAATTCTAGCATGGAGTATAAACTTTATCATGAACAAGAATTATAATAATAACATCTTTATTATTGCCTCTAGGGCATAATTCCAACAGTCTCCCACTTGCACTAGAGTCAAAAATCTAGTTTACATCTGGTAACAATCTAACACCCATGGCATTAAGGTGCTGATCATGTTTTGCTCGTGGAAGAGGTTTAGGCAACAGATCTGCGACATTCAGATCCGTATGTACTTTGCTAATCTTCAGATCTCCATCTATTATATAATCTCGAATTATATGAAATCGGCGGTTGATGTGCTTAGTCTTTGGATGATATCTTGGTTCCTTAGCTAGTGCTATGGCGCCAGTGTTGTCGCACAATATCTCAAGTGGGTCCAATGCACTTGGAACCACACCAAGCTCAGTGATGAAGTTCCTGATCCAAACTCCTTCACTTGATGCTTCTGCAGCAGCCATGTATTCTGATTCTACCGTAGATCCCGCGATCACGCTTTGCTTGCAGCTTCTCCAGCTCACAGCTCATCCATTCAAAATATAAACGTATCATGTCTGAGATTTAGAATCATTCGGGTCGGTGTCAAAACTAGCATCGACGTAACCTTTTACGACGAGCTGCTCATCACCTCCATAGACCAAGAACATATCTTTAGTCCTATTTAAATACTTTAGGATGTTCTTTATGGCTGTCCAGTGTTCCACTCCTGGATCACTTTGGTATCTGCTCGTCAAACAAAGAGCATTGGACACATCCGGTCTAGTACACATCATGGCATACATGATAGAACCTATGGCCGAGGCATAAGGCACTTTGCTCATGGTTTCTCTATCGTTTACCGTAGCTGGACACCGAGCCTTGCTCAATATCTTACCTGACAACATGGGCACTGAACCTTTCTTTGCCTTATCCATTCTGAACCTTTTCAGAACTTTGTCAAGATATGTACTTTGGCTTAAAGCTATTAGGCGTATTTGTATATCTCTATAGATTTTGATGCCTAATATATAAGCAACTTCTCCTAGGTCTTTCATTGCAAATTTTTGTTCAAATAACTCTTCACATTGTTAAGCATATCAATGTCATTCCAGTAATCAATATGTCATCCACATATAGTACTAAAAATGTCACTGAGCTCCCGCTCACTTTCTTGTAGATAGAAGCTTCATAGCAATTTGGAACAAATCCAAAGCTCTTGATCACTTGATCAAAACGAAGGTTCCAACTCCGAGATGCTTGCTTCAGTCCATAAATGGAACGCTGAAGTTTGCACACCTTATCAGCATCCTTAGGATCGACAAAACCTTCGGGTTGCATCATATACAACTCTTCATCAATGTTGCCATTAAGGAACGCAGTCTTGACATCCATCTGCCATATTTCATAATCATGAAACGCAGCAATTGCTAATAAAATCCGAATGGACTTAAACATCGCTACGGGAGAGAAAGTCTCATCGTAGTCAACACCTTGAACTCGTCGAAAATCTTTCGTGACAAGTCGTGCTTTATAGACAGTAACATTACCATCTGTGTCTGTTTTCCTTTTGAAAATCCATTTGCACTCAACGGCCTTTCGGTCGCTAGGAGGGTCCACCAAAGTCCATACTTGGTTTTCGCTCATGGATCCCAATTCGGATTTCATGGCCTCTAGCCATTTCTCAGAGTCTGGGCTCATCATTGCTTCCTCATAGTTCGCAGGTTCACTGTTGTCTACCAACAAGACAGTTAAGACAGGGTTACCGTACCACTCAGGAGGGGCACGTGACCTTGTCAACCTGCGATGTTCAGTAGTAGCATCGTCCGAAGCTTCATGATCCTCGTCATTAGCTTCTTCTATTGTTGGTGCAGACGGCACTGGAACAATTTCAGGTGCTGCGCTACTCTCCAACCCAAGAGAAGGTTCAATAACCTCGTCTAGCTCTACTTTCCTCCCACTCACTTCTTTCGAGAGAAACTCATTCTCAAGAACGGATTTGTTCTTTGCGAGAAACACTATGCCTTCGGATCTGTGGTAGAAGGTATACCCAATCGTTTCCTTAGGTTATCCTATGAAGATGCATTTCTCCGCTTTGGGTTCGAGCTTGTCCGGCATCAACTTCTTGACGTAAGCTTCGCATCCCCAAACTTTAAGAAACGACAACTTAGGTTTAGCACCAAACCACAGTTCATACGGTGTCGTCTCAACAGATTTAGATGGTGCCCTATTTAAAGTGAATGCAGCGGTTTCTAATGCATAACCCCAAAATGATAACGGCAAATCTGTAAGAGACATCATCGATCGCACCATATCTAATAGAGTTCGATTCCGGCGTTCAGACACACCATTGCGCTGTGGTGTTCCGGGTGGCGTGAGTTGCGAAACGATTCCGCTTGCTTTAAGATGCATGAGAAAATCATAACTCAAATATTCACCTCCACGATCGGATTGTAGAAATTTAATTTTCCTGTTACGATGGTTTTCCACTTTGTTCTGAAATTCTTTGAACTTTTCAAACGTTTCAGATTTATGTTTCATTAAATAGATATACCCATATCTACTTAAGTCATCAGTAAAAGTGAGAAAATAGCGATATCCACCACGCGTCGAAACACTCATTGGTCCGCATACATCGGTATGTATGATTTCCAACAAGTCCGTTGCTCTCTCCATTATTCCGGAGAACGGGGTTTTGATCATCTTTCCCGTGAGGCACGGCTCGCACGTGTCAAATGATTCAAAATCAAGAGACTCCAAAAGTCCATCAGAATGGAGTTTCTTCATGCGTTTTGCACCAATATGACCTAGACGGCAGTGCCACAAATAAGTTGAATTATCACTATCTACTTTGCATCTCTTAGCCTCAATGTTATGGATGTGTGTTTCATTGCTTTCGAGATTCAGAAGAAATAAACCATTCATAGCAGGTCCATGACCATAAAAGATGTTACTCATATAAATAGAACAACCATTATTCTCTGATTTAAATGAATAACCGTCTTGCAATAAACACGATCCAGATATGATGTTCATGCTCAACGCAGGCACAAAATAACATTTATTAAGGTTTAAAACTAATCTCGAAGGTAAAACTAAGGAGAGCGTGCCGACGACCATCACATCAACTCTTGATCCATTGCCAACGCGCATTGTCACCTCATCCCTCGCTAGCCGCCGTCTATTCCGTAGCTCCTGTTTCGAGTTACAAATATTAGCAACTGAACCAGTATCAAATACCCAGGCACTACAACGAGCGCTAGTAAGGTAAACATCAATAACATGTATATCAAATATACCTTTAATGGTGACAGCCTTCTTGTCCGCTAAGTACTTCGGACAGTTGCGCTTCCAGTGACCCTTGTCCTTGCAATAGAAGCACTCAGTGTCCGGCTTAGGTCCAGACTTGAGCTTCTTCTCAGCAGGGGCAACGCGCTTGCCCCTGCCTTTCTTGAAGGACTTCTTTGCACCCTTACCTTTCTTAAAGCTGGGGGGCTTGTTGACCATCAACACATGATTATCTTTCTTGATGTCCACCTCCGCAGCTTTCAGCTTAGCGAAGAGCTCAGTGATCGTATCAGTGGAACCAATCTGATTATGAGTAACTACAAAACCTTTGTAGCTAGGAGGGAGTGATTGCAGAACTCTGTCAATCTTGAGCTCTTCTGGAATCTTGCAGTACATTTGCTCAAGACATTGAGTGTAGCCCGACATCTTAATGGCGTGCTCACTAACGGAACTCCCTTCCTCCATCTTGCAGTTAAAGAATTTCTCAGAGATCTCATATCTCTCAGAACGGGCCCGAGTCTGAAACATGGTTTTCAGTTCCTCAAGAATCTCAAAGGGCCCGGCGAACTCCTCAAAATGATTTTGAAGGTCCGATTCCATAGCAAACAACATGGTGCTCTTATTACACCATAATCATCTTTGCGCGACTGATAAACAACTTTTTCATCAGCCGGCGCATCTACAGCAGGGGCGTCACCTAGCGCTTTCTCAAGGACATAGTCCTTTTGTCCGCCAGCGAGAATGATTCTCAGATTGCGGAACCAGTTGGTGAAGTTAGACCCATTGTTCTTAAGCTTTTCTTTCTCAACAAAAATGTTGAGGTTGAAGTTGGACTTAGCCATTTGATCTACAAAATTTGCAAGTACAATTTAGACTATGTTCATGATAACTAGTTCAACTTAATCAAATTACTAGATGAACTCCCACTAAATTCAACATCCCTCAAGTTGTTTAGTGAACATGATCCAAATTCACCACACCTAATCCGATCTTCACGAGAAGAGATGTGGTTTCAATGGTGGACAACAAAGTGTCGATCATATCATTCATATGACTCATGCTTAACCTTTCGGTTCGTGTGTTCCGAGGCCATGTCTGTACATGCTAGGCTCGTCAAGTCAAACCCAAGTATTTACGCGTGTGCAAAACTGGCTTGCACCCGTTGTATGTGAACGCAGAGTTTATAGCACCCGATCATCACGAGATGCTTGAACACGACGAACTTTCGCAACGGTGCATACATGGGGAGAACACAATTTTATCTTGATCTTTAAGTGAGGAATCATCTTATAATGCTACCGTCGCGATCTAAGCATAATAAGATACATAAAAGGATAAACATCACATGCATATAATTTTATGTGACATGGTATAGCCAATCTCCGCGCAATGATCTCCATCTTGTGCGTGCCAGCATGATCTCCATCACTCCACCATGATTGCCTCCACCACGAATAGCAACTACAACTATTGCTAACTACTTAGCGATAAAGTAAAGCTATTACATGACGTATAAGAAGTTGACACACAGGTCATACACAATTATAAAGACAACCATATGGCTCCTGCCGGTTGTGTACTCATCGACATGCAAGTCGTGAAATATTATAAAACATGATCATTGCATACAACATACACATCATATCTTGGGCCATACCATATCACAGAAACACTCCCTGCAAAAACAAGTTAGACGCCTCTACTTTGTTGTTGCATGTTTTACGTGGCTTATGGGAGTAACAAGCTAAGAACGATTCTTACCTACGGAAAGCCACAACGGTGATATTATGGTTGCCAACATCCGGTGTAAATCCCATGACAACTATAGTGAGAGAAACTGGCATCCACCAGCCGCATGTCTGGAATAAGCCACGCGTCAAGTGCGGAGCCGGTCTCGCGAACGAGGTCGCGTAAAGTTGGCCTGGACCGCTTCGATCTCACTATCCCGCGTCATAAGAAGTACACAACAAGATGCTTGCAATAAAAAACATCAACGCCCGCAAATGGCATGTTGTGTTCTACTCGTGAAACACATCTACGCATAGATCTAGCTTTGATACCACTGAAGGGATTCGCAGCATAATAAATCAAAAAGTTTCTACGGATGCGAATGGGAAAGCCAAGATCTAATCTAGGAGATGCAATCAACGAGAGGGATAGATGAGATCTTCATACCCTTGAAGAAATCGCACAGCGGAACGTTCAACAGAACGTGGTTGATGTAGTCGTACTAGCCTTCTCCTCCTCGCAATCCGATCCAATCCAACGCCGCAAGTGGTGACGCCTCCGAGAGATGCACACGTACGGAACCGCGAGTGCAAAGGTGGAGAGTTTCTGCGGCAGGGCTTCGTCTACGCGCAGTCGGGAGAGAGAGAGAGGTAGGGCAGTAGCTGTCGGCTAGGGTTTGGGGTGGAGGGAGGGTGCGCCCCCTGCCCACCTTATATAGGGGGCTGGCTGGCCCCCTTGCCCCTCCTCCAAGCCCTAGGTCCGGCGGCCACAAGGGTGGAGTGGGGGGCAAGTCTTCCCCCCTTCTAGAAGATCCCCTAGGGTTTCCCCTAGGGTTGTGGCTGGCTGGGCCTATGGGGCCTTGTGCCCCTAGCCCAATGTGGCCAGGGCACTCCCTCGTAGGCCCATGCCCCCTCCGACAAGTGGGGCCATGTTGGTCCCACTCCGAAAGGTTCTAGAACCTTCCGGTACAATACCGAACATTCTGAAATCCAAAAACTGCTTTCTTTTATATGAATCTTATTCTTCAGACCATTCCGGAACCTCTCGTGATGTCCTGGATCTCATCCGAGACTCCGAAGAAAAACTCACAAACCAATTATCCATTCTATCCTAGCGTCGAGGCACGTTAAGTGTGTGACCCTACGGGTTCGAGAATATGCAGACATGATCTTCTATCAATAATCAACAACAGGATCTGGAAACCCATATTGACTCCCACATATTCATCGATGATCATATCGGATGAACCACGATGCCAGGATTCAATTAATCCCATATATATTCCCTTCGTCACGCGATATTTTACTTGCCTGAGATTCGATCGTTGGTATCGGCATACCTAGTTCAATCTCGTTCACAGCAAGTACTTTACTTGTTCCGTAATCCGATATCACTTTGTGATTAACTCCTTAACCATGTGCTTGCAAGCGGTGTTGATATCGATTACCGAGTGGGCCCGAAGTATATCTCTCCGACTTGGGAGGGACAAATCCCATCTCGATACATACAACCCAACAAGTACTTTACGATCACCTGAGAGACACCTTTATGATCACTCTCTCATAGGATGACGTTTGATGACCTCAAAGCTTTCTTCCGATACCAGGGAGTTGCATTATCTCATGGTTTAAGGAATACAATATTTGACATAAGAAAAAGCTTCGCAAATATGAACACGATGACACGATCTAATTGCTCTGCTTGATTTGGGTCTGTCCATCATATCATTCTCCCAATGATATGATCTCATTATTAATCGACAACTCATGTCTATGGTTAGGAAACCTTAACCATCATTAATCAATGAGCTAGTCCATAGAGGCGTACTAGGGACACGATGTTGTTCATAAACCACACAAGTATCAAAGTTTGCGCTTAATACAATTCTAGCATGGAATATAAACTTTATCATGAACAAGAATTATAATAATAACATCTTTATTATTGCCTCTAGGGCATAATTCCAACACAAAGTGGTGCAAAACTCCACCTTATAAGGTGGTGCAACTCTCCTTCAACTTTCCATGTGGGACTAAACTTTAGCTCTCACAACTCTTGCCACACACATGTGAGCTGCCACCAACTTGGGCTAAATCACATATGGGCTTCCACGTACATGGGCTTTGAGATTTAGGGAAAATCTGAAATCACACATGGGTCTAATGATTTAGCCCATTATTTCTAACATTATATTGTTGAGTTTATTCATGAGTCTACTGAAAATTGTTATGAGAGAGGAAAATATGGTTTTAGAAGTTTTCATGGTACCGAAACACCTCTCTATGTGCTGAAAGTTTTGAAGCTACTCTTGTTTTATCTTCCTATGCATGTCACTTTGTTCTTTGTGAATTTATTTTCTTACAAGATTCATATGCATAGGAAGTGGGTTAGACTTAAATGTGTTTTGAATTTGCTTCTTGATGCTCTCTTTCACTTCAATTCATAATTCTTATGAGAGCATCTTCTCAAACTTTCTATGCCTAACTTAAAGGCGTTAAAGAAAAGTACTTGTTGGGAGATAACCCAAGAGTTTCCTTGAGTCTTGGAAGTTATTACTTCAGTAATGACCTCTCATTATCCTTTTTTGTTTGCTTTTTTGTGCCAAGAATGACCTCTAATGAGAGGGAAGTAAGATTTGGGGAGTTGCTGTTCCGAAACAAATTTCTGTCCTCCACCAAAAATATTCGTGAGGCGGCTCTATAACTCGGATTGAGCTCAAAATTTATGAATAAAACCCCCAGTATGTTAGCTAACTTTCGTTAGTTCAATACTTTTTAATTTGAGAAAAATAAGATGTTCGAAAAAATCGGTTTCTACCTGCTAGTCTGTTTTGACAGATTTCTGCCATTATTTGCATTTGCTTCTTATTGATTCCTTTTTGAGTTCTCTTTAGGTGAATTGAGATTTTTGAATGAGTTACTATATTAGCTTGTGTTTTTAGTGAAAAGTCTTGCTGTTCCAAAGCTTTGCCAAAGGTCTAATATCTTTTGAATACACTAATGTTGCTAATGAAGATTGTGTGAAGTTTTGTATGAAGGAAAAATTTCAGGTGTAAAGAGAGAATGATGCAATGAGATGAAGAATGGACAAAAGCTCAAGCTTGGGGATGCCACCATGGTGTCACCCCAAAAAATATCCAAGAGGTACAAGCGTCAAAGCTTGGGGATGCCCAAGGCATCCCCTTCTTCATCAATAAAAAGCTCAGGTCTGTCTAGACACTTCATTTTTATTGTTTCATGCACAGTTGTGTTGTTCTTGGAGCGTCTTAGTTTTCATTTGCTTTGCTTAGGTTGTTTAGTTTGCTTGAATAAAGTAGTTTGGACCCCTATTCTCGCTGTGTTGTTTTGCAAATAAGTTTGCTTGGTGTTGGAAAGGAGTAGTAAGTTCTTGCTTGAAGTGCAAGAGGAGCTTGCATTGACTGTGACTTAGACTTTAGCATGACATCCTAGGTGTTGTTTTGACCTTATTCTTAATGATTATTGATGTAGCATGTCTTGTTCCAAACAATTGGGATTGCTTAGTGTGCCTTAAAGAAATTATGCATTGTTTTAGCATGCAAAAGCATAGTATTGTGGTATTTTCCTTTGATGCTTTGCTTGGGTTAACTTGGCACATGCTTACACCATGTTATGACTATTACAAGTCACCATTAGCCTCTATGATCATTTAGTCCTTGACTTGTAGTACCACTCTTTGCTTTCATTAGTATGCTTTGTTGCACTGCATGATTATGACCATTATTGCTCTCTTAGTTGGTTTCTCCCAGTCTTTTGCTAGCCTCCACTTGTATGAGTAAGTTCTACTCATGCCTACAACTCCCAAGAAACAAAGTTATTCCAAAATGTTCACTATAAACTCATATGCATGGTGTGTTACACCATTCCAAGTATATTCTTGTTTTCAACCATCTTCCAATTAAATACTATTTTGTTATGTGAAAACTTAGTGATTAAAGCCCTCACGAACTTGATGACACACTTTATTCTTTGCCCCTAATAAACTTGAACCATTGTGAAAACTTTGTTGTATATGCTTGCACTTATAAGTTGGAATTAGCAGAACCATGCTGTCACGGGGAATGTTTTCAACATTGCACTTGTACTTTGTACTCAGTTGATATCACGTTCTTTTGTTTATGGATGTCACCGGTGTGAAATAAAGAGGGAACTTGTAAGTCCATGGAGTTTGTATCTTGTGTTAGAGAAACGCCTGGGCCGCTAGCCTAAGCCATGCCTAATCATGGTGGAAACTTGCAGCATAACCATAATGAGCTATCTATGAAGCATCCTCAATAAAAATCTATGCATATGGTAAATAAAAAGATTGCTGAGATGCTCATTGTCTACTTGCCTTGTCATTTTGGTTATAGGAAAGCTCATGTACCATATGCAAAGGGTACCTCGTTGGCAGTTCTCAATGATATGCAAATACTTACAGTGACAAGAACTTACCTGGACCCAAAGTTGAGTATGCATGAGGTGTGGCCCTCGTATTCAAGGGACCTGAGATTGCCAACTTATACTTCGTCAAGCATATACTCCAGCTTTGCCACTTTAACCTTAACCACTTCAAGATGCTTATGATAAGGGCAATGAGGGCTGAAAGCTAACAAGTACCATAATTTTTGGAAGCTTTTTTTGAAACTTGTAATCCCTGCTTCCTTTACAAAGAAAGCAGTTTCTTCCACCATTATTGAGTCTCCACCTTCTAACTTTAGGCACCATTAAGAGAGCATAGTTGTCATTCTGTGTGCATTGTTCCAAAGCTTATTAATTGATCATATTGTGATATTACTTGTTCTTGTGCTATTTGTTTCTAGTCACCCTTGTGAACTTTGAAGGTGTCCTATGCATATATTTGCTACTCTATGAGGGACAAGCTGATTTCCACTATGCTATGTTTTCTATATGTGAAATAAACAAACGTTTTTCAATGCATGTTATTTATGATCTTTGTTTGTAGCCTTTCATGTTTCATGCATAGTTACTTAGTCTTATTGTTAGAACTTCATCTTTCATGCACATGTTTAGAGTTCTTTGATCCCAGCTTTCAATGCTTGCAATTGGTTTGATCTTGGTTTTGATGGTGCATGTCACCTCAAAAATTATTCTTTTTATCACTTACCTACTCGAGGATGAGCAGGAGTTAAGCTTAGGGATGCTTGATACGTCGGAAACGTATTTATAATTTTTGATGCTCCATGCTTGTTTTGTATCTATTTTGCTTTGCTTTGTCTATACTTTGAGGTGTTTTATATCTTTTCTGGAACTAACCTATTAACAAGTTGCCATAGTGTCAGTCGCCTGTTTTCTTCTGTTTTTAGTCCAAGAAAGGCAGAAAATCAATATTCTCGGAATTGGACGGGACAAAATCCAAAGTCAATAACTTTCCATGAGGGACACGAATCTAGAAGGAGGGACAGAGAGGCACGAGAGGGTGGCCAGAGCCCCCTGGGGGCAGCCAAGCCTGGCCCGCGCCTGGGGAGGGTGTGTGCCCTCTAGCCGCCTCCTCGGCCTCCCCCTTTGCCTATAAGATGCCTCCGACCCAAAAACCCTAAATCATCCAGAAGAAATCCACGAAAACCTCTGATGCGCTGCCGCCACCGAAGGGGAGATTCGGGGGATAGAAAGTCTCTGTTCTGGCACCCTGTCGGGACGGGAAAGTGCCCCCGGAGCCATCTCCATCGCCATCTTCATCACCATTGCTGATTCCCATGATGAGGAGGGAGTAGTTCTTCCTCAGGGCTAAGGGCTCTACCGGTAGCTATGTGTTCATCTCTCTCTATGCATGATCTTGTGGTCATGAGCTTTGTAATCAAGTAGATCTACCTTGCTACTCAAGTGCTTCATTAGATCTCTGCTCTCCCCATGTGTGTGAAAGTGACAGCGTGCACGCCATGGTGGCACTTAGGCTTGATTCTACATAAATACTCTTTGTGCTTTAATAGATCTATGCTTTTCCCCACATGTGTGAAAGTGACAGCAGGCATACCGTGTGTGGCACTTTGGCTAGATTGAATATTTGTTATGAGTTATATTTGGTTTGGATGTCTCTATAAAATTGTGGTGTTTGTTGGAACCATCTAGCGCTCAAGGTGACAGTGTGGGGTTATCTAGATTGGGAAAGGCGGACTTTGAGGTGTGCTGTTATAGCCCTACCTTGGATTAGAGTGTCCAACCGGGGAGTAGTTAAGAGTAGTATCATGAAGAGAGGATATTTATATGAGAGAGTGTTCACTAGTGAAAGTATGATCCCTAGTCCTTGTTTCTAAGCATTGAAACACCGTTTGCTACTAGATCTGTTGCATATTTGCTTGCTTCCTTCTTGTTGCCTTTAGTCTTTGCCTCACCGTCAAGCTCTTTTCTGGCACCGTTACCCCACGTCAACAACAAGTCAGAAGCTATTTTCTGGCACTGTTACCACTTGTATTTCACTATCTCTTCGCCGAACTAGTGCACCTATACACCTGACAAGTGTATTGGGTGTGTTGGGGACACAAGAGACTTCTTCTATCTTGATTGCAGGGTTGCTTGAGAGGGAATACCTTTGACCACTTCCTCCCCGAGTTCGATAAACCTTGGGTGATCCACTTAAGGGAAACTTGCTACTGTTCTACAAACCTCTGCACTTGGAGGCCCAACAACTGTCTACAAGAATAGAAGTGCGTAGACATCAGCTGTCATGGCTGTGCCCGCCCCGAGCCCTGCCTGTCGCGGAAGCACCGCGTTGCCCCGTCGCCTAAGTCCGCGCCACCGTGCTGGCTCGCCCGCGCCGATGCAGGCCCTCCCAGGAGGCGGGCCAAGGTAGCATAGGACCAAATCGGGCCCGAATGGGCCAGATCTGGGCCATGCCACCCTGGCCACCAGTCCTGCCCGAGCCCCGCCACACTGCGGCACCACCGTCGCCTGCCGCCACCAGGAACCCGGCAGCCGGCTGGGATGTGCCCGCCGCCACCGGAGTGCCACGCCGACGCACCCCAAGTCCAGTGCACCGCCCAGGCCGCGGCTGCAGGCCCGCCGCCGCCAGCGCCCGGCCTTCGGCCGGCGACGCCCTCCGACGGCGGCGAGGGGAGGGAGGGGAAGGAGGAGGGGGCCTAGAGGCGGCGGCAGGGGAGCCCTCCCCCCGCCCACGGGGGCGGCGAGGAAGGGAACGAGGGGAGTTTTTCTGTCAAACGCAAAGTGCCCCAGTCGCCTGGAAGAGATAGTACACGTCAGGGAAGAAGAAAGCATCAGACCAGTCACATCAGTCTTATAAGTCCAACCGTAAGATTTGTCTGAGCGATCAAATTTCTACATTTACACATCGATCGGGCAGTTGGCACCGATCAGTGGTCGCTCCTTTGCCTATACTATACCCCGTGCATCCAGCGCTTTTTTTTTGAACAGGTGCATCCAGCACTCGTACGATCGTTCTTGTGCTGCTGTATTTTTGTCAGATGAGTACGGATTAGCATACTATTAGAAATATAAAACGTTTTAGTTTTATAAAATAAATACATCTAGACATATTTTAGTGTATAAAGTTTGTAGTGTTCCAAGTAAACCTATACACTGAAAAGCGTTTAGATATGTGTTAGGGTACATCACTCTCGAGATCAGTGCGCATCCAAACAACTCGTGGCCACCCTGACGCTTCTCTGTCGATTGTAGCTACACCTGTGAATCCAGCTTGATCCTTTTCTCCTCTAATTTCACCTCATCGTAGCAACCTTGTTTAATGGCACAGGTCACTGCTGACGCGGTAGGAGGCGAGGGCGGCGGCAGCTGCTCCCTGCTCTTCCCCCAGAGCACGCTGTACAGCCCTGCCACCAGCAGCGCGCCGCCGAGGACGCTGCCTAGGTGGACGACCTCGCCGAGAAAGAAGGAGGAGCAGAACACTGTGAGCAGGAGGACCAGCGGGTTGGACATGGCCAGGAACACCGGCCCGCGCCTCTCGATGCACCACGCCTGCAGGTAGAAGGACACCCCCGTGACCACGAACCCGGAGTAGGCCACGGCGACGAGCCCCACGTCCAGCCGCAGCCTCCACGCGCCCTCCTCCCCTCCGGTCGCCGCCGCCGCCAGCGCCAGCGACTGAGCGGCGCTCAGCAGGCACTGGAGCGCCGTGAGCAGCAGCTTGTTGGGGTACTCCTTGAGGAGGCGCGCCTGGAGCACCATCCAGAGCGACCACGTGATGTTCGCCAGCAGCATCAGGAACGTGCCCTTCATCCACTGCCCCTCCTGCTTGTTGGCGTGCGCGTGGCCGGCGAAGGCGCGGTGGTGGTTGAGCGGGCTGAGCGGCGGACCGGCGTAGAGGGCGATGACGAGCACGCCGGCCACGCAGAGCGCGACGCCGGCGAGCTTGGCCATGCCCGAGGAGGCGCTCAGCTTGATGGCCTCGAGGTGGAGGAGGACGGCGAAGAGGAAGGTGATCACCGGGATGGAGTTGCTCGTGGCCGACGCCACCGTCGCCGAGGTGTACTTGAGGCTCAGGTTGTGCAGGTTCATGCTCACCGTGATCCTATAGATGCATGTTAGTTAGTACATGTATGATCGATCTCTTTCACCATATATATGAAATTATGAACCAACATCAAGAATGATCTTTTACGTACCCGAGTAAAGCATACATGAATATCTTGGTGAACAACCACAGTGACATGGGTGGCGCATTTTTCCTGCAAAAATCATTACCATCAGATTCAAAGTGTTAATTAACTGTTAATCGAGCCTTGATCAAGCAATTATGCAAATTAAAGTGATTAGGTAGTTCATCACCTCTCGAGGAGGATGGCGAGGGGCAGCAAGAGGAGAGTGGCGGCGGCCTGGCGGTAGAAGATGAAGACGAAGCTGTTCATGCCGCTGTCCAAGGCCGCCTTCGACATGACGTACATGCCGGTGTAGATCACCTGGATCACCATCGCCACAACATACGCCTTCTTTCCTGCATCAGACGACATGGCCTCTGCACGTTCCTCTCACTGATCGACTCCCGAGTCCCGACCTGAGAGGTTTTCTGTGGTTGAGAGACAAACCAATGAGTGCGCCTTATATAAAGATCGATGGAGAAATGCTGACATTAGTAGGCATTAGTAGCTTTTTTTCCTCTTTTCTTTTTGAGATAATGCTGACATTTTCTCTTTTATTTTAATTTTTGCGGTAATACTAGCAACGATCTTTCTCGTTGGCTTGCTCTGATTCACACATTTCAATTGTTTGCCCAAAGAATGATATCTCATTTTTTTTACCTTTGGGAAAGATTCGATGTCGTTGCATATATAACACTTGGGTTGGGTTAGTGCTTTTTTTTTTTTTTGAGGGTAGGTTAGTGCTTATTGCTCATTTGGGAAACTAGCTAGCTAGCTAGCTAGTGGTTCGGTCTCCTGTCTTATGCCAAAATATCTGTGATTAGAACCATGAGAATATTTTATGCCGGCTAGTTGTGTGTCTTGCAGAAATGATTTTCTCCCCATTGGGGGATAGATTTCCTCCAATACCATCCACCCCGGCAAAGTGCAGTGGGATCTCCAACTATATATGTCCATAGTATCTTCATGTTGCAACCACACTTTATGTTTCTTTCTTCAAAAACGTTTTCTAAAATAACTCATTTAACTTACATGAAACCAACTGAAGTTTGCATTAGAATAAAGAAAGTGACAACAGAGACACACTCGGAAGATTGCTCCCAATATCATAAAAGGGATAAAAGCTGGCAAAACTTTCACTAGCTGTGGGGTAATTCGGATGGAAATATGGTAAATGTGGTAATTCATGTAAAAATGTGAAAGGAGGAATCATAAACTACAATTCACTCTAGAAATGATATTATATTGCTGGTTGTATTTGGCACAACAACGATATAATAATCTTGTTTTCCATATAATTTTTTTCTTACTCTATAGCTCGGCTAGCTCTTTTTATATATTTTTGTGGCTATATTTCCAGAGTAGAATATGAAAATAAGTTTATATAAACTAAACTGATAGAAGAAAATCAAAAATTCCCAAATAGTGTCAAGAAATATAAAACCTCAAGTACTTTAAGAATGGAATATAATAACTTGCTTTGCCTAATTCAAGACCGTTAACTTCATCGTCGTTTTTTTGGGAAGACAATTGGGTTAGTTGAAGTTTTGTGGTGTTTAACTCTTTTGATTGTATTACCTTGATGTGAACTTGAGTTAATAAAAACTTGCTTTATAGAAAACTAGAGTAGACATATGTTAAGATACATACAAAAAAGAAATAAGGATTATTAATGGATTCGGTACTCCCTCCTTGTAAAAATGTAGTGCATATTAGTTTTCCGAGTCAAACAATGTAAAGTTTGATTACGTATATAGAAAATATAACAATAACTATAATATAAAATTCATATAATAAAAGTATATTTCATGATGGTTCTAGTAAATATTGACTTGATGCTGATATGTTTTTACATGTTTGACTTTCCAAAAAAAGGCCTACATTTTAATGAGGGAGTATAATTTTTTGGCCCTTAATTATTACCCAAAATGGCGCATATAGTCTCATAATTAAGTCATCACTCAAGATGCAGACTGGTCATAATGGGCGGTATAATATACTAAAATCATGCATATGATACTCTTGTATGATATAATCTCTATAATACATGGTATCATGTACTAATACAATAGTCTCATGATATTTATTAATTTATAGAACCTCAATGTAAAATTGTGTACAAATTTTTTTGTGTGCATATGTGTGTTGATGGTTCAAAGGAAAGTACAATAGATATTAGTATGTTTTTTCTCTTCTTTTGCGATAATGCTAACATTTTCTCTATTTTAATTTCCATGGTAATACTATGTCTCGCTGGTTTGCTATGATTCACACATTTCAATTGCTTGCCCAAAGAAGGATATCTCTCATCTTTTTTTCCTTTTGGAAAAGATTTGATGTGGTGCATAACACTTGGGTTAGTGCTTATTTCTCATTTTGGAAACTAGCTAGCTAGCTATACCTAGTGGTTCGGTCTCTCCCGTCTTATGCCAAAATATATGTGATCACTCGTTATTGATTAGAACCATGCGAATATGCCGACTATTTGTATCTTGTACAAATGGTTTCCCCCCATTGGGGGATAGATTTCCTCTAATACCATCCACCCCAGCAAAGTGCAATGGGATCTCCAAATCTATATGTGCATAGTATCATCATGTGGTGTGCCACATCACGATATTTGTCTTAGATTTTCTTTATTCTCGGGCGAACTTCAGTTGTTTTCATGAAAGTTAAATGAGTTATTTTAGAAAAATATGTTTGAAGAAACATAAAGTGTGGCTGCAACATGAAGATACTATGCTCCCAACATCTTCGAAGGGATTAAAGTTGTTAAAACTTTCACTAGTTGCGGTAATTTGGATGGAAGTATGGTAAACGCGGTAATTCATGTAAAAATGTGAAAGGAGGGATCATAAACTACAGCTCACTTTAGAAATGATATAATATAAAAGTATAATTTATTATGGTTCTAATAATATTGTTTTGATGTTATACATGTGTGAACATAGTTTATATCTCTAGACTTTTGAAAAACCAAGAGTCCTACATTCTAACGAGGGAGTATAATTTTTTGGCCCTTAATTAGGCTCCAAGATGGCGCATAGGTTCTCATAATTAAGAGTCATTTCTGAAGATGCTCATAGTTCGGCGGAGACATGGTCTTGTACCCTATTTGCTTAACTAACAAGCAAACCTAACATTAACAAGAGGGAGTGCTACACGTCCAGGGGGATCAAACACCCGGTCCCCCGGTTGCCATCCATCGGATCAAACAATCGGCAGTCTGATCTCCCTCTTCTCGTCCCTTCATCCTGCTTTTTCGATATTGTAGCAAAAAATAGTTCGGCCACAGACAAAAGAAAAAGACATGTTGGACAAAAAAGGTCCAGCGAGACCTCATCGGAGACCTCATAGCAGGAAATATTGTGCTCACTGTTGGACAAAATCGATTTCATCTGAAAATGACTTTGCCTGATATTCTCATCGAAGATCTCGTAGCAAAACTATGCTATTGTATCAAAACTACAAAATAATTCTAGCAAAACAGTTCTGGTACTTGGCCAAATCGACTTGGCCAGAGACCTCGTAGTAAATATTTGCTCTATTTTAGCAAATCTACTAACGGATATAGCAAAAATATTGTACTACTATTGTAGCGTTGTTGTAAATGTTGTTGGTCGAAGGTAGCGCTGCTGTCCACATCTGGTAGCATCGCTTCCCACCTACGGTGCCATCATCGCACCTGTATTTGCACCATCGCCACCACTGGACAACATCACCACTATGGGTGGGAAGCACGACCCCGTCGACGGTCCATGGCAGCACCATAACACCTTCATACATGGCAGAAGAGGGATGAGGCCCACCTCGAATCTTCCTCCAGTCTAGCAACAACATGTGGTCCTTGTAGGCCGCCCATTGTTGGAGTTCAGCTGCCCTGTCAGCCGGAGGAGCTCGAAATGGCAGAGGGAGAATTCGGAGGTTCTCTGCAAGGAAACCCCATAGTGGCAGTGCTCCAAGAGGGAACGACGGGTGACAGGCTAGCCTGGCTAGGGCGACGCGACATCTAGGTGCCTAAGGGGTCCGCAGTGTGTTGCAACCCATCGGGCACGACGGTGGCACGAGGCAATGAGGAATCAGATGAGGAAGAGATAGAGTTGGAAAGGAGAACGCTTGTACTGGCCACCCAGACGCGGGACGTCTAGTCTCGAAGGGGCTCGTGACGTGGAGAGAGCTGCCCGGGGGATCGAACATTATCATTTCCCTTAACAAGGACTTATTATTACCGATCAAATAGGCAAGCCACCAATTCACATGTCGTCCTTTCTTAAGGGCGCGCCTAGATCCAAGTACATATGAATAATTTTTAACCTCATGAATAAAAAAATTATACATGAAAAAATTAATTTGTGCGGTGTTAAAAAAATTGTACCGCATGAACAAATTTTTTGTGCTACATGAACATTTTACTTAGTTGCAACTCATGCACCGCTCTCCAGATCACGCAAATCACGAGATAAGTCCAATGCTGAGAAATATGACTGAGATTTAGCGAGATCTCATACATCTCAGAACTAGCAAATCCACTTTTTTAATTAGTCATGAAAAGCATATTCTAATTAGTGTGCTGAATCAAAAGTAGGCAAAAGAAATCTTGACTTTAATAAATGGTATATTGCCGTTAACTAATTAAGTTGAGAACTAATTCGATCAAAGTGGAGTACCTTGCACATAACCGTACCGGCAGACCAGAGAGATCGAGCGCACCAAAGCACCGTGAATTCATGTTATCTTTGCAATAATAGCTAGCTAGGTAGCATGCACGAAGCATATTGCCACCAGGCATTCATTTGTTAGGTTCTCTGATATTAATTACGTAGTTAATTAGTTTGTTCATCTCCATCCATATCTTTGGTCCATATCTTCCGAATTGACATTCATGACTGTCAATTCGATTCTCTCTTTCTGGTAGTGTTTCTGTTGTGCTGGTTTTAATTTAGTTACAGGTGGTCACTACCTCCTTTCTGTAAGAACCCAGTGTAGTTATGCATTAGAATGAATTGACATATGTAAATTTTTCTATTGCTCCAATAAAAAGATGGCCATGGCTTTCGCTTATTCTTTCCTTTGTCGATGTAAACAGAGGATTCGTGTTTTGTGTCAAATAAAATATTACAGAGGAATTTAACGGAGGATTCTTACTTTGCTAGGAATAAAAAGTTATTTTGCGATGAATTAGCAAGGATTTTTTTTTCAAAACATGAGTTTTTTCTGAAGGCAAACAACTTGCAATTTCCTTTTAGATAAACAAACAACTTACTATTGACGGTGTCAATACAGATACAGCAAACTAAACTAACTTAATTACATTCGTCATACTTTTGTCCTATGTTTACCCGATTGATCATACACTAATTAGTGCTCCCTCCGTTAAACGTTAAACGTCTTATATTTAGGAACAGTGGAGTATATATCTAATTATTTATGAACGTAATCATGGTATTGTAGTCCAGGTTAATGGAACGGGAGCCATCACCTAAAATCTATCAACATCGTCTTTTAAACGATCTGACACTACCACTAGTAGAAAAAAGACTATCCGTTCGCTCCTAACAACATTAGTCCCGGTTCCGCCACGAACCAGGACTAATGCTGGCACGCGTCCCGGTTCGAGCGGGCACGGGGCCCGGAGGCATGCGTCCCGGTTGGTAGGGGAGCATACGTCACAAACCGGGACTAAAGGTTGGCGTCAGCCACGTGGCGTGGCACACACCTTTAGTTCCGGTTTGTGTTACAAACCGGGACGTATGCTCCCGCCCTCTATAAATGCAACGTCCCAGCCCTCTGCCTCCACTCTGTTTTTTCTTGGTGTGAGGGGTGTGCTAGTTTTTTCACCTATGCATGCATTCAAGGTGTTTGATGAAATGTTTGAGTGAATGATCCCGTTCAATTTCTCATAGAACAAAAATATAGAAGGTGTCCGAGACGCACTTGAGCTTTCTCCTCTTTATTTCCCTCGATCGAGGTTAGCAATTTTATCTTTTCTCTGTCATTGATACAATGCATGTGTCAATGTGAATTGGTCATTTTACTATTTATGATGTCCTGTTTTTGATAAACTTACTTATATGATGCAGATGAACGGTCGGGAATGGATGTACGGTGACCGGCGTGTACCCGGGTATATGAAAGGCGTGGATAAATTTATCGATGTGGCTACGACAAACAAAGAGAATGGTTTTATACGTTGTCCATGTGTTCAATGTCGGAACAACAAGGAGTACTCTTCCTCGAAAATCATTCGCGGCCACCTGATTATGAAAGGTTTCATGCCCAACTATAATTGCTGGACCAAGCACGGGGAAACAGGGGTTATGATGGAAGATGGTGAAGAAGAAGATGATGATAACAACTATCATCATATGTTTCCTGAATACAGTGATACTGCAATGGAAGACAATGGAAAGGAAGGAGGTGAAGAACGGGCATCAGATGAGCCGGCTGATGAACTTGGTAGGGTCATTTCTGATGCAAAGCGAGACTGTGAAACAGAAAATAATAAGTTGAAGTTAGAGGGCATGTTAGAAGATCACAAGAAATTGTTGTACCCAAATTGTGAAGATGGCAGCACAAAGCTCGGTACCACACTGGAATTGTTGCGATGGAAGGAAGAGTGTGGTCTAACTGACTCCTCATTTGAAAAGATGCTGAAAATAATGAAGCCGAAGTTTCCAAAACATAACAAACTTCCCGAGAGTACCTACGAAGCAAAGAAGACTCTATGTCCTCTAGGATTAGATGTGGAAAAGATACATGCATGCATTAATGACTGCATCGTCTACCGCGGTAAGGAGTATGAGAATTTAGATAAATGTCCGGTATGCAATGCATTGCGGTATAAGATCAGACGAGATGACCCTGGTGATGTTGAGGGAGAGCCCCTCCGGAAGAGGGTTCCTGCTAAGGTTATGTGGTATGCTCCTATAATACCAAGGTTGAAACGCATGTTCAGAAACAAAGAGCATGTCAGGTTGTTGCGATGGCACAAAGAAGACCGTAAGGAAGACGGGAAGTTGAGACACCCTGCTTCCACTATATTCTGTTAATCATTCAACTTGACAAAGGGCGTCTACTAGTCATGGACTCGAAACATAAACCCCTTGAGCAGTGGAAGGACATGCAGATGCTTCTCCAGCGGTAATTCTAATCATTACGACACTATATCGGCAACGTTCGTGAATTTTATGATATCAAGTAATTAATAACTTCTTTTATTTGTTTTCTTCGCCGGGCAGCGCTTGGAAACGGTTCACCAACAAGGCTAGGGGTATTTGGAAAGAGGAGCTTACATTTGAAGCACTAGATGTAAGCACCACTAGCTATATCCACGCATCTCTTTGATTCTAGTTTTGATACCGTTATTATCATGTTTGATTAATATTTTGATTAAACTATGTTCTCGTAAAGTGCCTGACGCAGGGACCAGGGAACAATTTATGTGGATACTATGTTTGCGAGTTCATCCGGCAGACGTGCTGTGAGAAGGGCAGAAATTTAGAGCAACTCCACGTACGCAAACAATACTCTATAGTTTTTAATTACCATCAAATTGTGTTTAGTTTCATTCATATAGGCTGACTCCCTTTTTAAATCAGATCGAACGTCTACGGGACGGTCTTCTGCCAAAGGATCGCGTACGAGCAATTCAGGAGGAATTGGCAGGATTCTTAGATGCAGAAGTCCTAAACCCAAAAGGGGAATACTATTCGGGTGTGTATAAACAATAGGGACTGTACAAAGAGCTTATTTTGTATGTAGTGCATGAACTCGATCCGTGTATCGAATGTAATATGTTCGACACTTGGATCTATATTGTCATGATGATCTTGTGTAATATAATGGTTCCTTCATTGATGAGTGCAAAACACTAAATAAATAATAAAATAACATAAATAAATTCTCTGCCGCGGCACAAAAAGTGGCCAAAATGCTTCCGCGGCAACAAAAGTTGCCATTATGAATTCTCTGCCGTGGCAGAGAAATGTGTCAAATCTCTGCCGCGGCAGAGGGTTATTTGTCCCGGTCCGGGACTAAAGGTTGGGGCTTTAGTCCTGATTGCCCCGTCCAGGTTAGGTAACCGGGACTAAAGTCCCTTACCAACCGGGACCAATGGGGCTGTTCCCACTACTTCTTGGTGATGCATAAGTTTGGAACACATCAAGCACCTTCCTTCTTCGACCATTATACACGCGCATATAACACACACTCTCGGTACAGTGAAAGCTCACCAATAAAGAGTTGGCTTTGGATCCTATAGATTGTCTGTTTTCTGTGCAAATAATGAAGCTAAAATGAAAGTTGGGCTAAAAGCGTACTTTAAAAGACAGGACCGGTGATCGAAACCAGTAAGACTCTTGGTTTAGTTTTTTTTTTCTGTTGAACCACTGGTTCATGGTTGCTGTACCGTATTTTAACATGTGAGATAATGTATTATTTTTTACTCATAAATGCTACATAAACAGATGAATATGTATGGGGAAAAGTCAGACTTGCAACTTGGCACACTAAATTCACAAAATAAAGTGGTACTAACAACTTGCAAGCATCAAACCAGGCAACAACGCATGCACAATTGTACATACACCATACACGTACGCATGCGGCAAACTAGGTTAGCTAGCAACAGGCAACGCACAAGCACAATTGCACTTGCACATACACAATTGCATGCAGTTGCCAGCAACAGGCCAATAGGGGCAAGAGGCCAACCATGCAACAGCATGACAGCGACAGGCCAGGGAGATGCTTCTCGTGAGGCCTTGTTTACTTCTAGGGTAATTGAAGGGATGAGAAGGAATTATTTTATATCCCGAAATTTCTCCGATAGGTTGTTTACTAGTCCGGATTCGGAGGGGATAATCCTGAAATATCCCCACAAATCTCCTCCACAGTAGTGTATTTTTGGCTAGATTAAAAACTCTACATCATGGTAGAGTATTTTTTGGGAAGTGTATTTGAGGGGATTTGAGAATATTGGATGGACACCAAATCTCCGCATATCCCCATATCTTTTGGGGATAAAAATACCCGATAAGTAAACAAGGCCTGAAGGGGTGAAGGTGGCTGGACTAGCGGCGGCCAGTTTACCCGGCCTTTTCGGTTCCATGGCGCGGACGGTACGATATGCTTAACACTGGTTATAGTGGTAGTATCATACTACTAGTATCATGCATATGATACTAATATATGATATTATCTCTATAGTGGATGTTATCGTATGGTAGTATCATACTAGTACTATATTTAATGATTTATATAATTTTAATATAAAATTGTGTAAAAAAACCGATAAGGGACGCGGGACTAGCGGCGGCCAGTTTATCCGGCCTATTCCGGTTCGAGGGCGCGGACAGTACAATATGCTTAACAAACCGATGAGGTGTCTAAAAAAACCGATAAGGCCTTCGGTTCTGGGATTTTTCCGGTTCAATCAGCGAACAAGTCGGTTTTTACGACAATTACCACTGATCACTTCATAGAGGTAAGCTATATCTTTACAGCATGAAAATCAACTATCACCTTACAACCCCTTGAAAAACTGCTATGTGCTCAGTAGTATTTCCAGATATACTGTGGGCACGGTGCACCAGGCATGAAAAATTCATCAAACTTACCTAGAATTGCTTACCTATAGCTTCGGCGACAGGTATGCTCATATTCCGGTGCGAACAATCATTCAATGGTAATGTCTGTGTGTCATGTTCTTGTTGATGGTGGTTGCTCAAAGTTCTTTTCAACGAATAAAAAACACGAGTGAGAGCTTGTTGGACTCGTCGATATCGGTCCACATGCCACACTCTCTTTCTAAAGGTTTTGCCTATGAGTTGTACTTTCGTTGTTCCGTTATATGACATGGAGGTCATGGTAGATTTGAGGAGATATTGTTGTCGATTCTATTTCTTTTTTCTACGGGTAATTATTTTTAGATGGACCTAAGATTTGTTTTTTTGGTTGATTTGATTGGCATCGATGTTTAGCTCTTTCTTGGCTTTGTTGAATAATCGTTGATCTCCAGTGAGGGGCTAGGAGTCATCTTCCTTTTCCCAAAAGGATACATGCATGAGAGATGCTCCGTGCATGCATGACGAGCTAGCTAGGTTTTGAACCTCCTTTCCACGGCCGCTTAATTAGATGAATCGGTGGTGCATGAGGCGCCACACGACATTTCGTTTTAGGTGCTACATGGTCCTTCCCCGTTTCAAAATAGACGTCCTTTTGAATTACGCACATAATTCCTCTTGAGGCCATAGAAGCAATGCATTCAAACCGAATTAATTAGGTGTTTTGACATAGCATAAAATAAGATCAAATACAGTGACTAGAATTACATTATGTAAGTGTAAAAACAAAGAATAAAGAACCTAAAATGATTTCTTATTAGGAAACATGGATATATAGCATAAAGCATGAAACCGTAAAGTTAATACTAGTGATCATGTTAGTTACGCGCGTGGTTCAAGGGTACATATATTCCGTTTGGGGATCATGTTCACTCGCAAACTAAGCACGTGCTTATATACATGCATACATATATGATGTTCATATATGCATCTGTCACATAAAATGTTTATCTAGACAACAAAGAGAAGGGGAAGATTGTTAGTTTTAGTTAAGGCACGTGAAGTATATGCATATCTGTGTTGTGCAGTGTGAACGACATCCTCGCGGTCCTTAAAGTTTTGTTTTAGCCTCCGTCTAAAGCTCTTTATTATACTACTTTAGTTTTAGTTAAGATAATTTTGGTTGCTTTACGGAAGGAAATTAAATGGAAAAAGGTTGAAGCAGGTTGTTTTTTTTTGGGAAAGTTGAAGCAGGTTGTTGGAGCATGCATGCTGCATTATTGTGGGCAGCCGTACTTAGGTCGTGTCGTGGAACCGTCCTCCTGTCGAGTTCGATCTAGTATGTACTAGTAGTACATGTGTTGGATACTGTGTAGCCATATAACGAACGAACGATATCGCCCGGAGCCTTCAAGTTGTTGTTCCAGCTAGGCCATGCATCCAAAAGATGGAAGAGGAAAGATAGGGGGTGACCGGTGAACAAGAAAGGAGATCGGAAAGACAGGAGCTAGCGAGGAAAACGTACAATAAAGCAGCGGTGGTGGACGTTACAGTACACGTACAGTGCTGTAAGTACATATGCTGAGATACATATGCTGAGATGCATATCGATCAACCGAGATCGAGCTCGAGCTCGGTCTAGGCTGCTTTCCCAAGCAAAAAAGAATGGATCAATCAAGCCTGCAGCCAAACTAGTAGTAGTCGAAGAGAAAATGCGCGTGTGTTATGTTTAGTCGTCAAAGTACTGTTTAGCATAGTTTTATGTTCTATATGTATATATATTTTTCCACATAGCTCTTTATGTAAAGCGCGCCATGCACATATATGCGTCTAGGACAGTTCGACTACGATGTTGATCGCGAGAGACGAAGCACGCCAAGGACGACCCAAGGATCACATCCGTGCTCTTGCCTCTTGGTCAAGTAATGAGACCAATAATTGCATGTCCGAGGTGCTAACAAGGCTGCACGTTTAATTTATGATAGCATGAATGGATGCACGCGTATATGCACCGGCCGTACGTCCGCTGGGATTAGGGTAGAAGGCTAGAAGCTAGATCCCGCGCGCATATCCAGCGTCGTATATTAGTTGATTCAAATTTGTCTAGATTCGTCCAAATCTAGGAATCAACTAATATGGGTTGGAGGGAGTATATAGGTTCATCGGTCGGAGGAAGTATATAAATTCATCTAAATTTTGACAAACTTGAAACATCTATTTTAAGACGAAGAGAATACTAAAGTCATCCATACTCATTTAACAATACATATAGGGTAAATTCTACTAGAGAGTAGTCCCGTATATCACCCTGCTTGCCACTCCAATGGCCCCCATGGGTCGATTCCGTCCTTCCGATCCGAGGTCATGACCCAACACGCATCTGCAAATCGGTATCCAGCCCCAGACTGTCCGTTTCAGGGCCAATCGGGCTGAAAGTTGAGCTCGGTTTGCAGGGGCTCGGATTGCCCGCCCGTCCGGGCCGGTCCTCATTTGGGCCCGCGCGTCATATATGTTGAAGATATGCCCAAGAGGCAATAATAAAGTGATTATTATAATATATTTATGTTTATAATAAATGTTTACATCTCATGCTATAATTGTATTAACCTGAAACATTAATGCTTGTGTGTTTTGTAAACATAAAAGAGTCCCTAGTAACCCTCTTGTTGAAACTAGCTTGTTGATTAATAGATGATCATGGTTTCCTGATCATGGACATTGGATGTTATTAATAACAAGATCATATCATTAGGAGAATAATGTGATGGACACACACCCATAGTAGGCATAGCATAACATCAAGTCATTAAGTTCGTTTTGCTACAACCTTTCAGATACATAGTAACCTAATCCTTCGACCATGAGATCATATTAATCACCGTCACCAGATGAGTACTTTGATGACATCAAACGCCACTTCTGTAACTGGATGGTTATAAAGGTGCATTGGGTATTCTGAAAGTATGTGTTGAAGCGCATGGATCAAGAGTG
Organism: Avena sativa; assembly: GCA_916181665.1. Taxonomy (NCBI): domain Eukaryota; kingdom Viridiplantae; phylum Streptophyta; class Magnoliopsida; order Poales; family Poaceae; genus Avena; species Avena sativa. The sequence continues at coordinate 40,924,947 of OV702285.1, read as the reverse complement.
GGATTTGTCCATACTTATGACGAATATATATACTTTGGGCCCTCTCGGTAGAAGTCATCAAATTGGCTTGCAAGCATGTGACTAGGTCACAAGTGATGTTATATCATGGAACGAGTAAAGAGTAATTATCGGTAACAAGGTTGAACTAGGTATGGAGATATCGACGATCGAACCTCGGATAAGTAAAGTATCGCGCGACAAAGGGAATCGGTATCGTATGTGAATGGTGAAGGGATTTCGCAGCATAGTAAATCAAAAAAATTCCTACGGATGCGAATAAGAAATCCAAGATCTAATCTAGGAGATGTAATCAACGAGAGAGATTGATGAGATCTTCATACCCTTAAAGAAATCGCACAGCGGAAATGTTCAACAGAACGTGGTTGACGTAGTCATACTCGCCGTCTCCTCCTCGCGATCCGATCGGATACTACGCCGCAAGTGGCGGCGCCTCTGAGAGATGCACACGTACGGTGCAGCGACGTCTTCTCCTTTCCTTGGTCCAGCAAGTATAGTGGAGAGATAGATTGGATCTGCAGCACGACGGCGTGGTGCTTATGGTGGAGAGTTTCTGCGGCAGGGCTTCGCCTACGCGCAGTCGGGAGAGAGAGAGAGAGGTGGAGGGACAGCAGTTGGACGGCGTCTAGGGTTGGAGTGGGGGAAGGCTGTGTCACATCCCAAATTTTAGATTTGGTTCTGCATATCATTCATGTCATTGCATTATGATCATCCATGCAAAATTTCAATTTGAAATGATTCTGGCAAAACACTACTTTCAAAGCCCTTTTTCGATTTGCTAAAATGCTCCTACAAGGGATCATACTAGGTTTGTATTTCCACCCTTTTTGGAAACTAGTGGTGTTGATACAAAAGATCCCATGTTGACCCTCTGGTTTTTACAAAAATTTAGGAACAAGAATCACTCGATTCGAAGTTCGTATAGAGGAGATACGATGGAAATACTAAACAGAAATTAGAAAAAAATAAAAGGAACAAAAAAAAGAGAGAGGCGCAACCGGCGCAGCCTGCTGGGCCGCCAGCCCAGCCGCGCCAGCAGCAGCGAGCAGCAGCGCGCGCCCGCGCGGCAGATAGCTGCGCGCCGCCTGCCAGCCCGCCCGCAGCCCGCCAGCCACCGACAGGTGGGGCCCACCTGTCGGCGCTGCTGCCGCCGCCGCCCGCCGTGACCGGCGCGGACACCGCAACCGCCGCGCGCCGAATCCGCCCCCGACCCCGCGTGGGCCCCCTTTTAACCCTGCGGCCACCCTGCCCCTCTCCCTATCGCGCCGCCTCCCCTCGCGACGCCGCCGCCTCGCCGATTTCTGCCGCCGCGCGCCTCCCAGGTAAGCGCCCCGCCGCCGCGCCGTCGCCTTCCACCGTGTCCGCGAGCTCGCGGTCGCCCCCCCCCCCCCCCCCCCCCCGCTGACTTGCCGCCCTCCTCTCTTCCCCACAGGAACCCGTCGCCGACACCTCGCCGTGCCACCCGACGCCGCGCGTCTCCAGCCGGCCGCCGCGTTCGGCCTCGCGCGCGCCGGACACCGCCGCCACCTCGACAAGCTCCTCCACCCCGCCGCCGACGCCGTCTCGCCGCCCCAGCCGCCGGAGATCCCCGCCGTCATTCAGGTGAGCCCCGCCGCCAGCCACCCCTCTCTGTCACTCGATCTTCGATGAACGGCCCAGATCGGGCGTGGACTAGTCAGCCTAGGCAGTTGACTGGTCAACAGCCAGTCCACCGCCACATCAGCGCCACATCAGCCAGTCAATAGTCAAAGTTTGACTGGGTAATTCCTAAATAGATTTAATTGACAGAAAATTGTATAAACTTGCAAAATTCATATCTTTAAATATACTGGGACAAAAATTGCAAATAAAATATGTGTAGATTCAGTAAGTCGTGTAGAATCTTGCTGTACCATTGTTTTGCACTTTTACAGCAAGATTTTGTCCAGAATAATTAAATGAGTTAATGGCCTTTTTGGAGTAATTAATTCGTAGGAAAAGATCTGTAACTCCAAAAATTGCAAGTAATATGTCGCTCGTTTCAGTAGAACAAGGGGAATCTCAAAGTGAATTAAAAATATAGACTTACAGTAACAAATTTTGCAGAATCTATTTAATGGCTTTCTGCAGTATTTTAATTACTCAGGGAGTTATATAAATCCTTTTTGAGGATTTCCAATTGGTACTGTTCCTATTTAGTAATGCCTACACAGTAGAATTTTCCCAAGATTTTACAAATAGTATGTTAACAGTAGTGAATTATTTGGGTTCTAGCTCTATTATTGAGCATTATAAATTGCATACTAGTTTTCCTTGCGCTAAAAATATTTTCCATGCATGCATTCAGTAGCTTTACTAAATAAGATTATGTGATGTTGCTGTAGCATCAATCCAATTGTCATGCATGCATCTTGCATCATCCTTGTTTGCATATGCTTGTGGATGGTTTGTTTATGATTACAATTGTATCGTGTAGATTGTGACGAGTGCAACGCTTGCTAGTGTGTGGATTATTCTTCCGACCGCTACAACCAAGGCAAGTAGATGGTACTTTGTTCATGATGTTTTCCTACTATTTTCAAGGCATTGTCGTGTATTTTGTAGATGCATGTGTAGGATAATACTATCGCTATGCTATGTCCTTTTATGTGGTAGGGCCTTCCTTGTAGATGAACCACCGTTGGTAGATGTGCTTAGCCATGCTATGATGAACGAGGGCTGGGTTACATCACTGAAAGTTTTTTCTAAATGTGTTGGTTTGCGAAAACTAAAACAACTTAATCAATGAATCTCCTGGGTGTGATGGGATTGATAATTTTTGGTGGTATCATTGCGGAAAGGCACCCGGGTATCAAGAGGAAATGATTAGCTTCTTTATTTTGTAGCTTACGTGTACAACCATGTGCCAATAATGAAATGGGCGGTTGGTTGGACTCAGTAGGTTGTGGTAACTCGAACCCGCGTATCCAGAGATGTAGAATTTTGGTAGGTTGGACCGGTGCGCGTCGGGATTGGGGAGCTACTTCCCGAACGGTCTCTTCTTGGACTTCTCCCTATCATCACCCAAAATGAGAGTGATGGTACGAGCTGGGCTGGCCAAGTCACATGGGTAAAGTGTACTAACCCCTGCAGGGTGTATAATCTAATCGATTAGCCGTGTCCCCGGTTATGGACATCTGAGTTGCTTGATATTGATTCCATGACATGTTTCTCGCTCATTCTAATTTCATAATTGCTTTATTGTTGCTGGGTTAACTTAATTGGGATCTTTTCAAAGAAAATCAAAAACTGTGTATGAAAGTAGGACAAAGGTATTTGCAAATGCAAGCTAGCCACAGCTCCACTTGCCAAATATGCATGTAGATGTTAGCACTATTGTCTCCTTTACTAGCTCTACTTGCCATACATTCCATGTGTTGACCCTTTGGGGCTGCTATGTTTCATGTTGCAGGATATTCCGATTCTGAGTAATCGATTTAGGCCACGGTACTCCACTCGGCACTTGTTCACTTGTGGGCAATTTGAAGAATGGAGGATTTGCTTTATTTATGTTGCTACCTGAATAATTTGAGCTAGCCTTGAGCTAAGCTTTTATTGTAATAATGGTACTCTGGATTTTCGTTATTTATGATACACGGATATTTTGCTATGTTATTCATCTTATTCTATTGTGGGCCAATGAACCGATCCAGGTATTGGCATGTCACATAGAAGCCACAGTCTTTTCAGAACCATGGTGTCACAAGATGGTATCAGAGCCCGTGTGCCGACTGTAGGATCGTGACCTAGGTTTGGATTAGGAAGCCATAGAATTATTAAAGCTTATATTAACTCTGTCTTTCATCTTATGCCTTTCACTCTCGTAAATTCTTATCATATGCTATTCTCACACTTTCCTCTTTTAATTGATAGATGGGAGAAGTCAGGACTGAGTATGCAACCATGGAGTCACCAAGGCCCTTTGCAAGACAGTTAGCACAACTCTCGCAGTCATTGGGATTGCCACTGCCCATGTTCAAGGGAAGAAGGCTGTACACTTATGGTTATGGTGAGGATGCATGGGAGATCACCACCTTCATATTCAGAGATGCCGCCTTGCCAAACCCTGTGCATCTGATCTACACCAAGACATACTGCAACTGGGGAAATGGAATAAACTTGGCCATGCATGAAGCCCTGTCTCGCCAATGCCATCTTGTCCGACACCTACAGCCAGCAGACTCACCCTACCGTGACTATGGGAGGCGTGATGAAGGTGGGAACATTGTGGTTACCCCGGGCGACAGGAACAACATGCCGCCCCGTCGGAGGCACATAGAGGACATGGAAAGGGAGAATGGAGCTCTAGCTGAGAAAGTGATGATGGTAAAGGAGATTGCAGATTTTGCCAGCAATGGTATGGTGGTCCAAGGACAGGAGATTGACACCTTGCATGAAGCTGTGGGAGTTCTGGAAAATGCCCTGATAGGCAGGGATGCAACCATAGCTCAGCTTAATGGGACTGTGCAGGGTAACGCCCAGACCATACAACAGTTGCAAGGGACCGTCCAGGAAAGGGATCAAACTATTGAAGTTATGGCAGCCCAGATTGCCGCACTCCAAGCACAGCTGAATCCACCCTCTGATGATGACAATGGAGATGGTGGCAACAATGATGATGATGATGACAGTGGAAACGATGATGATGATGAGGACGAGGATGATGATGATGGAGACAATGATGGTGGAGGAGATGAAGCTGTTGCAGTTGCAGCAGAGAGTGAAGAAGAAGAGGAGGATCCAGAAGAGGTGGAGTTTGATATTTCAAGTGATGACTCAGGAGAGTTGTACACTCCGCCGTCATGGTTGGTTCGTGGACAGAAACGACAACGCATGAGTGCAAGGACCTACCGCAACCTCTTCAAGAAGTAGATAGAAGTCCACCAAATAGTCCTCGTTAGGAAAAATCGTTAGGATTAGTCTCGATCGATGTAAAACTTAATTACTGTTAGTTTAAGAGTGTTTAGTTACTTATTTGTGTACTCCAATATCCCAGGATTATTTGTGCGAATTTTATGAAAGAGTTATGGCAAGTTTGGTTAATATTTGTGTTATTCCTGCTGCAGTTCTCTGCTGATACAGAAGTACTGTACGATTTTTCATATTTTACTGGTATCTGGTAAAAATCTTTAAAAAATAGGGCTGATGGGAAAATCTCTGTACTGTATGCACAAAAATCAGCTAAAATTCCTGACGAGTTTAAGTCAGGTAGAAAAATTCGTGAACACTGCTGGACTGTTCTGGCAGATTGCTGTTTTTGATGCTTTGTTGATCAACTGTTTAGATAACCTTTGCCAGCTCTTCTAAAAACTATTTCAGTAGGTATATACTTCTAGGATAACCCCTGGGATGTTGCTGGATCACTTGTTTGTTTATGTGTTGCTTGCTTGAGATTGTATGCTATCGTTTGTTGTTGTTTGATCATAATGCATGGGTAGAATCCTGTTTTCGTAGTTGATTCTTTCTAAGCTTACCTGTGCTGAACCGCAGATGCCTCCCCGCCGTCAACCCACTGAGTTGGAGCAGATCATGGCAGCTCAGTCACAGCTGACCCAAGTTATGACTCAGTTCATGGAAGCTCAGAACAACAACAATGGGAACAACCAGCCTCAGGGAGATGCTCTCACCAGGTTTCTGAGGCTAAGGCCAGCTAAGTTCTCTACTGCAACGGAACTAATGGTTGCTCTCGACTGGTTGCGTTCAGTCAACAAGGATCTGGTAACTGTTGGATGCACTGATGCTGAGAAGGTGAGGTTTGCCGCTCACCTATTGGAGGGACCAGCTGCTTCTTGGTGGGACACTTTTTCAGATCACCCACCCGCTGGACACTGTGACTTGGGCAATGTTTGAGGAAGGTTTCAGGACCAACCACGTGTCTTCAGGATTTTTGAGCCTGAAGAGGAAGGAGTTTCGCAACTTGTGCCAAACCAACCGCACCGTGGCTGAGTACATTGAGGAGTTCAACAACCTGTCCCGTTATGCACCTGAGGATGTTGACACTGATGCAAAAAGAAGGGAGAGATTCCTGGATGGCCTCAGTGATGAGCTTTCAGTGTAGCTACTGGTGGTTTATTTCCCCACTTTCCAGGAGCTTATGGACAAGGCCAGGATCTTGGAAGGGAAGAACAAGCAGGTGGAAAGCCGCAAGAGGAAGAGCAACAATCACCACTCTGGTTCTCACCACAAGTCTCGCACTTCTTATGATGGATACTCCAAGCATGGAGGGAGTGACCATGGGCACCATGGGAGCCATGACCGCCACCACCATGGAGGCGATGGACATCGCCATGATAAACACAAGATCAACCACCACAGCCACAAGGGAGCACACACTCACCATTCTGGAGGACACAGTGGACATGACTGCAACCGTGATCGCAGCTTTGTGAAGAAGGATCTGAGTGAGGTGGCATGCTTCAAGTGTGGTTAGAAGGGACATTATGCAGACAACTGTCCGGAGAAGAAGGTGCTGAAGCCAACCAACAACCAGAAGGCCACAGTGAACCACATGAATGTGGAGGAGATCCCATATGAGCCTGACCTTGTGATTGGTAAGTTTCCAATCAACACTCACCCTGCACTTATACTTTTCGATACTGGTGCATCGCGTTCATTCATATCAAGGGCATTTGTGGATAAGTATAAGCTACCTACTGAGTCTATGAAAGAGTCTATTAGAGTAAGCTCACCTGGAGGAGATATGATAGCTAGCGCGGGATGCCGCGACTTAACTATGAGGATTGGAGCACGCAATTTCATTGCACATCTGGTAGTGTTGGAATCACAAGGGTTAGATGTTATTCTGGGTATGGATTGGATGTCTATGCACGGGGGGACACACAGATTATGCACAGCGAGCTGTTTCACTCAAAACCCCGGATGGTAAAAGAATTAGGTTCAAGTCGGCTGTGCGACCAGGAAGGTGTAAGCTGAATTCTCTTAAGGGGGTTAGCATGGATACTGTGCCAGTGATTAAGGATTACCCCGACGTGTTTTCGGAAGAGCTGCCAGGGATGCCACCTGACAGGGAAGTGGAGTTTCTCATCGATCTGATGACGGGAACAGGACCTATAGCAAAGAGACCATATAAGATGGATGTGGATGAGCTGAAAGAATTGAAGAAACAGCTAAAGGAGCAGTTGGACAAGGGATTCATTCAGCCTAGTTCGTCGTCATGGGGTGCACCTGTTCTATTTGTGGAGAAGAAAGACAGCAGCAAGAGATTAGTGGTGGACTATCGCTCGCTGAATGAAGTAACCATCAAGAACAAATACCCTCTACCGAACATAAATGATTTGTTTGATCAACTGGAAGGAGCGAAGGTGTTTCGCAAAATTGATCTGCGATCGGGATACTTCCAATTGAAGATCCGGGAGGAGGACATACCAAAAACCGCTTTCACTACTAGGTATGGTTTATATGAGTATACAGTTATGTCTTTTGGACTAACGAATGCCCCAGCATATTTCATGACCATGATGAACAAGGTATTCATGGAGTACTTGGACAAGTTCGTGGTAGTGTTTATTGATGACATACTGATATATTCCAAGGATGATGCTGAGCATGAGAAACATCTGCGACTGATTATGGAGAAGCTAAGGGAACACAAGCTGTATGCCAAATTCAGCAAGTGTGAATTCTGGCTTAACACTGTTGGATTTCTTGGACACGTGGTGTCAGGAGAAGGAGTCGCTGTTGATCCAAGCAAAGTGACTGCAGTAACTGAGTGGGAAGCGCCCAAGAATGTCAGTGATATTCGTAGCTTTTTGGGACTTGCTGGATACTACAGGAGGTTCATTGAAAACTTCTCCAAGATTGCTAAACCAATGACAGAACTTCTGAAGAAGGAGAGGAAGTTTGAATGGACGGATGCGTGTGAAGCCAGCTTTTAGGAACTAAAGCGTCGACTAGTGACCGCACCTGTTCTGTGTTTACCTGATCTTCAGAAGGATTTCCAAGTGTACTGTGATGCTTCTCGACAGGGACTTGGCAGTGTGCTGATGCAAGATGGGAGAGTGGTGTCATATGCCTCGCGGCAACTTAAACACCATGAGAGGAATTATCCCACGCATGATTTGGAACTAGCATCAGTGGTTCATGCGCTCAAGGTATGGAGGCACTACTTGATAGGGAAACACTGTGATGTGCACACCGACCACAAGAGCCTGAAGTACATATTTACACAGAAGAACTGAACATGAGACAAAGGAGATGGTTGGAACTTATCAAGGATTATGATATGAATCTGCAATACCACCCAAGAAAGGCAAATGTAGTAGCAGATGCTCTGAGCCGGAAGGTCTATGCCAATGGATTGACTGTTGGGGAATTACCCGAGGATTTGTGCAGGCAGTTCAAGGATCTTAGACTAGAGGTAGTGTCCGAAGGATATTTGGCAGCAATGGAAGTCCAACCAACGCTACAGGACAGAATCAGGAAGGCTTAAGTGGGAGACAAAGAGATTGATGAAGTAAAGGAAAAGATGAAGGAGGATCGAGCAAAAGAATTCCACGAGGATGAGCAAGGAACCCTGTGGTATGGAGATCGTTTGTGCGTCCCCAACGAACCGGAGATAAGGAAGTTGATTCTGCAGGAAACTCATGACTCGTCGTATTCCATACATCCGGGCAATACGAAGATGTATATGGACCTAAAGGACAGATTCTGGTGGAACAATATGAAGGGGGACATCGCTGAGCATATTGCCCTATGCGATGTATGTAGCCGAGTGAAGGCGGAACACCAGAAGCCAGCAGGACTACTACAGCCATTGCCCGTGCCGGATTGGAAGTGGGATAGAGTAGGGATGGATTTTATCACAGGATTGCCCAGGACCAGGTCAGGTTATGACTCCATTTGGGTAGTGGTCGACCATTTGACCAAGGTAGCCCACTTTATACCGGTAAAGACGACCTATACGAGTGCAAAGTTGGCCAAGATTTATATGGGCAGGATTGTGTGCCTACATGGAGTTCCTAAGAGTATTGTATCTGATAGAGGAACGCAATTTACCTCACACTTTTGGCGCCAGCTGCACGAGTCATTGGGGACTAGATTGGAGTTTAGCACAGCCTTCCACCCACAGACTGATGGACAGACCGAGAGGGTAAATCAGATTTTGGAAGATATGTTGAGAGCTTGCGCCTTGGCTCATGGTTCTAGTTGGGATGAGAATTTGCCGTATGCTGAGTTTTCCTACAACAACAGCTATCAAACCAGCATCAAGACGTCACCGTTCGATGTGCTATATGGGAAACGGTGCCAGACACCATTGCTATGGGATGGAGTAGGAGAGCGTCAGTTGTTTGGGCCTGATTTGATCAAGGACGCTGAGGAGAAGGTCGCCTTCATTAGGGACAGGCTGAAGGTAGCACAATCAAGGCAGAAGAGCTACACTGACGCCAAGCACAAGGAAGTGGTGTATGAGATAGGTGATAGAGCATACCTCAGAGTGTCGCCACTTCGTGGGATCAAGAGATTTGGAATCAAGGGTAAGCTGGCACCTCGGTTTTTTGGACCGTATCGGGTCTTAGCACGCAAAGGAGAAGTTGCTTATCAGTTGGAGTTACCAGAGGCTCTGTCCGCTGTCCACAATGTGTTCCACGTGTCCCAGCTGAAGAAGTGCCATCCGGAGATGGTGGATACGCCATTGAGAGACACTGTGCCATTAGAGGAGGTTCAGCTTGAGAATGACTTGACCTATGAGGAGAAGCCAGTCAAGATTCTCGAGACAGCAGAGAGGATTACCCGTACCAAGACGATCAAGTTTTGCAAGGTGCAATGGAGCCACCACACCGAAGAGGAAGCCACTTGGGAACGTGAGGATGACATCCGAGAGGAATACCCGCACCTATTCGCTAGCCGCGCCAAATCTCGGGGACGAGATTCATCTTAAGGGGGTTAGTCTTGTCACATCCCAAATTTTAGATTTCGTTCTGCATATCATTCATGTCATTGCATCATGATCATCCATGCAAAATTTCAATTTGAAATGATTCTGGCAAAACACTACTTTCAAAGCCCTTTTTCGATTTGCTAAAATGCTCCTACAAGGGATCATACTAGGTTTGTATTTCCACCCTTTTTGGAAACTAGTGGTGTTGATACAAAAGATTCCATGTTGACCCTCTGGTTTTTACAAAAATTTAGGAACAAGAATCAGTCGATTCGGAGTTTGTATGGAGGAGATACGATAGAAATACTAAACAGAAATTAGAAAAAAATAAAAAGAACAAAAAAAAGAGAGAGGCGCAGCCTGCTGGGCCGCCAGCCCAGCCGCGCCAGCAGCAGCGAGCAGCAGCGCGCGCCCGCGCGGCAGATAGCTGCGCGCCGCCTGCCAGCCCGCCCGCAGCCCGCCAGCCACCGACAGGTGGGGCCCACCTGTCGGCGCCGCTGCCGCCGCCACCCGCCGTGACAGGCACGGACACCGCAACCGCCGCGCGCCGAATCCTCCCCCGACCCCGCGTGGGCCCCCTCTTAACCCCGCGGCCACCCCTGCCCCTCTCCCTATCGCGCCGCCTCCCCTCGCGACGCCGCAGCCTCGCCGATTTCCGCCACCGCGCGCCGCCCAGGTAAGCGCCCCGCCGCCGCACCGTCGCCTTCCCCCGCGTCCGCGAGCTCGCCCTCGCCCCCCCGTTGACTCGCCGCCCTCCTCTCTTCCCCGCAGGAACCCGTCGCCGACACCTCGCCGCGCCACCCGACGCCGCGCGTCTCCAGCCGGCCGCCGCGTTCGGCCTCGCGCGCGCCGGACACCGCCTCCACCTCGACGAGCTCCTCCGCCCCGCCGCCGACGCCGTCTCGTCGCCCCAGCCGCCGGAGATCCCCCTGCCGCCTCCGCACGAACCCGCCGTCGTCGCCGCGGCCGTTCAGGTGAGCCCCGCCGGCAGCCACCCCTCTTTGCCGCTCGATCTTCGATGAACGGCTCGGGCGTGGACTAGTCAGCCTAGGCAGTTGACTGGTCAACAGCCAGTCCACCGCCACGTCAGCGCCACATCATCCAGTCAATTGTCAAAGTTTGACTGGGTAATTCCTAAATAGATTTAATTGACAGAAAATTGTATAAACTTGCAAAATTCATATCTTTAAATCTACTGGGCCAAAAATTGCAAATAAAATATGTGTAGATTCAGTAAGTCGTGTAGAATCTTGCTGTACCATTGTTTTGCACTTTTACAGCAAGATTTTGTCCAGAATAATTAAATGAGTTAATGGCCTTTTTGGAGTAATTAATTCGTAGGGAAAGATCTGTAACTCCAAAAATTGCAAGTAATAGGTCAGTGGTTTCAGTAGAACAAGGGGAATCTCAAAGTAAATTAAAAAGATTGACTTACAGTAATAAATTTTGCAGAATCTATTTAATGGCTTTCTACAGTATTTTAATTACTCAGGGATTTATATAAATCCTTTTTGAGGATTTCCAATTGGTACTGTTCCTATTTAGTAATGCCTACACAGTAGAATTTTCCCAAGATTTTTCAAACAGTATGTTAATAGTAGTGAATTATTTGGGTTCTAGCTCTATTATTGAGCATTATAAATTGCATACTAGTTTTCCTTGCGCTAAAAATATTTTCCATGCATGCATTCAGTAGCTTTACTGAATAAGATTATGTGATGCTGCTGTAGCATCAATCCACTTGTCATGCATGCATCTTGCATCATCCTTGTTTGCATATGCTTGTGGATGGTTTGTTTATGATTGCAATTGTATCGTGTAGATTGTGACGAGTGCAACGCTTGCACGTGTGTGGATTGTTCTTCCGACCGCTACAACCAAGGAAAGTAGATGCTACTTTGTTCATGATGTTGTCCTACTATTTTCAATGCATTGTCGTGTATTTTGTAGATGCATGTGTAGGATGATACTATCGCTATGCTATGTCCTATTATGTGGTAGGGCCTTCCTTGTAGATGAACCACCGTTGGTAGATGTGCTTAGCCATGCTATGATGAACGAGGGCTGGGTTACATCACTGAAAGTGGGTTACATCACTGAATGTCATACAATTGGCTTACAAGCATGTGACTGGCTCACAAGGGATCACATATCACGGGAACAAGAAAAAAGTACTTATCAGTAACAAGGTTGAACAAGGTATGCAGAGATACTGACGATCAAAACCTCGGATAAGTAAACTATCGTGAGACAAAGGGAAATTGGTATCGTATGTAAGTGGTTCATTCGATCGCAAAGTAATCGTAGAAATATGTGGGAGCCATATGAATTTCCAGATTCCTCTATTGGTTATTGATCGGAGAAGTGTCTCGGTCATGTCCGCATAATTCACGAACCGTAGGGAGACACACTTAAGGATTCGATGTTGTTGAGTAGTTATGGAATGATGAGTAAGATACCGAATGTTTTTTGGAGTCTTGGATGGGATCCAGGATATCACGAGGAGATCCGGAATGGTCCGGAGAGTAAGATTCATATAAGGAAAGTCCTATTTCGGAGTTGGGGAATGATTCCGGTGTTTTCACCGGGAATGTTCTAGAAGGGTCCGAAAGGTCCGGCACTCCGGAGGGGAAGGGTACATGAATGTGTCATAACAAGTTGGAATGGTTTCATCATGTACTAGGTGTCATCGCTGAGCAAAATAAAGGTATAAATCAAATCCTAGTTTGAAAAGTCAAACGCCAATTTGAAAAGTCAAACGACAAGTTTGCTTGGTGGAGGGAGAGTAGGAAATCTACTTAGGGAGGAAGTCCTACTCCCTCCACCTGCCGGCCAAGGAGGAGGAGTTGGAGGAGGACTCTCTCCTCCCAAACGCACCTCCCTCCCACCTATAAAAGGAGGGGCAAGGGTGCCCCTCTTCCCTACACCTCTCTCCTCTAAACCCTAGCCCTAGCCGTCGGCCTCCACCAAGTCGCCGCCGCCCCTAGGGTTTGCCTAGCCGTCGAGTTGGGGCCCTCCCCTTGCCCTAGCCGCCGGCCTAGCCCTCTCTCCTTGGTGCCTCTAAACCCTAGATCGCCAAGGCCTCTCTCATAGTCCACCATACTCGCTCCGGCTTAAGGCGAAGCCCTGCGAGATCTCCCCTCTACTTCCGGTACCACGCCGTCGTGCTGCCGGAATCACAAGGAGAGTGCTACAACCTCCGCTGCCTGCTGGAAGAAGGGAGAGGAAGGTCTTAATCGAGTACCGAACGTGTGACCGACTGCGGAAGCGCTGCAGGAACGCAGCGCCGGAAGGATCGTCTACACGATCTTGAGATCGGAAGTGTTCGACTACATCACCCACGAGAATCTGCTCTCGTTAACCGCTTTGGATCTTTGAGGGTTAGTATTCTATCGACTCGTTGCTACAGTCTAGTAGATAGATCTTGGCTTGATCATAGATTAGATCTTGCTTGTGTGTTCATACGGTAGAAATTTTTTGTTTTCCATGCTACGAACCCTTACAGTGGTATCAGAGCCGTGTCTATATGTAGATCTGTGGCACGAGTAGAACACTATGGTCATTGTGGGCGTTGATGCTTTTGTTGTCGATTGCTTCTTTTGTACTTTGCATCTTGTGGGATGGTGGGATGAAGCGGCCCGGGCTAACCTTACATGACATCGTTCATGAGACTTGCTCCACGCTTGACATGCAACTTGTATTTCTTAAGTGGCTTTGCAGGTGCCTATTTCTCCCAACATAGTTAAGATTCAATTTACAACGTGTGATTGACAATACTAGTATCAATGTTGTGGTTCTTGTTCGTAAGTTAGAGCGACACTTATTGAAAACCCCAAACCACGTAAAATATGCAAACAAAATTAGAGGCGTCTAACTTTGTTTTGCAGGGGTGTGCGGTGATGTGATATGGCCATGATTGTGATTATATTTGATGTATGCAATGTTCCTTATTGTAAGTTGGCAACCGGCAGGAGCCATATGGTTGTCTTTAAATTCTGTTAAGACCCGCGTGTCTATTCAAAGTAGTTGTAATAGTTGAAGCTGGTGGACGACAACCATGGAGCGGCGTCATTGACCTTGATGGAATGTCGGTGATGATGGCGATCATGTTCGTGCTTGAAGATGGAGATCGGAAGCACAAGAAGAAAGGCCATATCATATCACATATTATGAATTGCATGTGATGTTAATCTTTTATGCATCTTGTATTTATTAGTTCACGGCGGTAGCATTATAAGATGATCCCTCAAGCACACAATTTCAAGTTTTAAAGTGTTCATCCTTAGTAAGCACCGTTGCTAAAGCTCGTTGTTTCGAAGCACCACGTGATGATCATGTGTGTTAGATTCTGCGAGTGTATACAACATGAGCAAGCCAGATTTGCTCATGCGGAAGCTAAGGTTTGATCTTGACGAGCCTAGCATGTACAGACATGGTCTCGGAACACGGATCACTGAAAGGTAAAGCATGAGTCATATAGTAGATATGATGAACATGTTGATTGTTCGCCATTGAAGCTACATCAACTCTCGTGATGATCGGTTTTGATGTGGTGGATTTGGTTCGTGTGATCACTAAAACAATGTGAGGGATATTGTTTTGAGTGGGAGTTCAACGGCAATATGATTAAAAGTTGAACACTATTTATCATAAATTAAATCAAAGTGAATTTGCATAATTGTTGTAGTCATTGGCATTCATTTACCACCTTGCGCTTAGTTATAATTGAGATGATAGAACTATAGAATTCTGGTTAGTTACTTTATGAACTGGTATCGTATTGTTTTGAAGTGTTTATCTAAAGTTTAAAAGCCCAATTGCAAACTTTCAGTAAGTTCCAGTTACTCCATGAAGTTTAATAACTGGTATTAAATCGAGAGTGAAAATTCCAAGAGTTAGTGTATGAGTATCATGTTTGTCTCCATGATTCTTGATATTCAAAGAATTGTCTTAATATCAAGGTTATCTAGGATCTGAAAGAGTTGTTTCAGAAACCATGATGTGTGGAAGATATTGTGATATCTGAAACAAAGTTTTGGTTGCAACATGATAGAGTATAATATGGCAAAAGTCATGTTTTCATATTTGATGAGAATTTGCAAAGGGTTGGAGACACTAGTTGTCCTAATCCACCAAAAGGTTTTGGAGAGCAACATTATGCTCGCGATTCATCTTTATAAGCTAAAAGTAGCTTGATCATGAATAATTCCATGATAAGGGTGAATATTTGATGTAGGTAAAATATTTACCACACCAAGATATTACTAAAGAATGGAATTTGAAAGCACACCAAACATTTGATGATGGTGATCTACTTCAAAGTGCAAGTCCAAAGACTTTGGTATTTAATTATACACGCTTTGGACTATGTGTGATATGTACGACTCCATTATTGATGTTGATAGATTCTTTAAAATAGAAAAGGAAATACTGAAAGAGAATCTCATAAATATATGGCAGAAAAGAAAAGACTAGAATTGTTCAGTTCAAGTATATAGATGATATACATGTTATGGCTATATTCTTTGCTTATTAAACAATGTTGTTCTTAAGTATTTGATACTGAATTTGTTGGTGTGAATCGTCATACGAAACAACACAATTCATGAACTACAATGGCTTAAGTAACTAGCAAAAGAATATGTGATGATGTTCATCGAGAACAAATAAAGGGTTATTGTGCTGCTTGTTAAACATCAAAGCTTGCCTTCAAGATTTGTTTTATCAGGTATTATGAGAACAAAAGGGTTGTTCAAATAATTGCCGTAATCCATAAAAGATGGATGATTCACAAATCTCGTTGGAGAAATCACATCCATAAAACTAGTGCTAAAAATGTCGAAAGACTAAATGATTGAAAGATCACTTAGGAAGTGACATCGCTGTTTAAATTATATTGGAAATAAAACATGAAGAAACTCCATGTGGATGGAATTTTGGAGTCTTTTGATTTTTGATCAAATGACGCTTGTGAAACTTTCCTACAGATAATTAAAACTTCGTTCATAGGCCAAAAGGGAACGAATGACTAGCTTATTGGAACTTGTACATATTGTTGTACGAAGTCCATTATGTGTAGTCAAGAGCGATGGATTTCAACTTCATATACTTTCTCCGAAAATTTGAGTGAATATATGAATATTTACTTAATAAGGATGAAGTATGAAACATTTGAAAAGTTCAAAGACTTTCAAGATGAAGTGCAAAATCATTGTAACAAGAATATAAATAGTTTATGATAAGATCATAAAGGAAGATATTTGAGTTACAAGTTTAGCATAATACCTAAGATTTAAGGAATCGTTCCGTGGATTTGCATGTCCCGAAACACCATAAGAGTATGGAGCGTTCGAGATATGTAATTAAACCTTGTTTGACATGGTAAGATCGAAGGTGTAATTCATAAAACTGCCATTATATTTTAAAGATTAAAAGCTTTAGAGACGACTGTTTTTCCACTGAAAAGAGATCCATCATAATCCGTTGAAATGGCACCATATAAAGTTATGGTTTGGGATAAAACCCAAGTTGTCCTTTCTTAAACATTGGTATGCTATGCATAAGAAAGATGTTTGCAACCAAAGTCGGATGAACCTGTCTTTGTATGTTATTTCGAATAATTGTTAAGTAATCCTCCATAACATCGGAGACAAAAGTGTTTGTCACTTAGAACGTCAAGTTTCTTTGAGAAGGAATTTTTCGTGAAAAGATAAGTGGGAGGACAATAGAACTTTGATAAGGTTAAAAGAACCTTAGCTATATGTGCAAAGTTGCGCAGCGCCGAAAAGTGTTCCGGAGGCAGCAACAATGCTCATGGCTCACGTGCCTCAAAGGTTGTGGTTACGAAGGTCAAAGTTTCTATTGAACCAAGTAGGTCGAGTAAACAATCATATACCAAGATTTGAGGGTTGAATCATTATTTGAGAATAATGAACGTACTACATGCAAAGACGCGATGATGGGCCCTGAATCCGTAAAATGGCTTGAAGCCATAAAATCCGTGATAGTTCCATACACGAGAAATCAAGTTTTAAACTTGAAGGACCCTTGAGAAAGGTGTAAAACCTTACAGTTGTGTTTGGATCTATAGAGAAATAGACATGGATGTTGCACATCTATGAAATAGTCGACATGTTGGGAAAGAGTTCACAACAATGTTCAAAGGTTGACTATGACAAGATTTGATCTTTCATAGCGATATTTAGTCTAGACGGATTAATGTAGCAACCACTACATATAATTTTGTTATGTGGTAATTGAATAAACAAAACAAGTTCTTCTAATAGAATTGTTACCTAGGACATGTGCATAACGCGGTCCATAGGGTTTTGTTAATTCAAAGGATGCTAAAAGCATATGCAAACTTCAATGGTTGAAGTAAGCATCGCGGAGTTGGAATCTTCACCATGATGAAACTGTTAAAGGAGTTTAAATTCGTCGGAGACGATGAAGATGCTTGCATTTGCAAGAAATTAAGTGGGAGCGCTAAGACATGTTTCTAATACATTATGTGGAAGACATATTGTTGATTGGAAATGATGTATCTTTTATTAACACATATTAAGAATTTCATCCCGATGAAAGACTTAGGCAAAACCCAAATATTTGGCATCAATAGACGCTAATATGGTTGTGCCGAAAGTACATAGATGATGTATTGAATGAGTTCAATATAGAAACTACAAGAAAGGTTCTTGTCACACAGAAAGGATTAAATGAGTTCAATATTGATGTTATATTCAAGTGTATTGGCACTTGGTTAATGAAACAAAGATTCAAGTATAGATTGATACTTGATGTATGAAATCACAAAGAGTATTTATATCAATCATACTGTGATATGTACAAATCCAGATATGTCCTATGCTCTAAATGTTATGAGCATATACCAGAATGATTTATAAGATGATCATTGGACGATAGTAAGGATATTCTTATGATCTTTTGGAAGAACTAAGAGTATATTAATTTTGTAGAAGTGGCAAATAGATGGTTAGTTCATTGTAAAAGTACTACATTGATACTAGTTTTGTCACAAAATACAAATTAAGTTTATCTCAATCTGAACTAAGGGTGGCACAATGTAATGGAAAGTAAGTTCCATAATGGATTTGGATGAGTTCAAAAGTTAAGACATTGTGACAGATACTACAATAAAAGGCTGAATATATCACTGCTATTATAGCAGCTAAAGAGGGCATTTGTGTCAAGTAGTTTGTTATCAAACTAGGTGTAGTTCACAGCGGGATAATGCTATGAAGATATATTGTACGACAATATTATCGACTTGTTTTAACCCCCAAAGAACTAAAGGTCTCACCAAAGGACCAAATTTATACAAAGCCATCTCATTAGAGAATGAGTGATGCGTAGAGACACAAAGACATGCAATTACACACGGACCTGGAAGTGTCAGATCTGGAGATCAGTTGATCACTAGCAAACGTGTACTTACAACACCGGAAAGCCATAGGTTTTGAATACACAAAGGTTTGAAACTAGATTATTGACTCTAGTGCAAGTGGGAGACTGTTGGAGATATGCCCAAGAGGAAATAATAAAGTAGGTTATTATCATATCTTCATACTTATGAAAAATGTTTACATACCATGCTATAATTGTATTAAAAGTAAACATTAATACTTGTGTGATTTGTAAACAAAAAAGAGTCCCTAGTAAAGCCTCTTGTTAAACTAGCTTGTTGGTTAATATATGATCATGGTTTCCTGATCATGAACATAGAGATGTTATTAACAATAGGGTCATATCATTAGGAGAATGATGTGATGGACATACTCCTATAGTTAAGCGTAGCATAAAGATCAAGTAATTTAATATAGTTCATTTGCTATAAGCTTTCTGATACATAGTAACCTAATTCCTTCGACCATGAGATCATGTTAATCACCATCTCCGGAAGGATGCTTTGATGACATAAAACACCACACCGTAACTGGGTGGCTATAAAGGTGGCATTGAGTGTTCGGAAAGTATGGTTTGAGGCTCATGGATCAAGAGTGGGATTTGTCCATCCATATGACGGATAGATATACTCTGGGCCCTCTCGGTGGAATGTCATCCAATTAGCTTGCAAGCATGTGACTGGCTCACAAGGGATCACATACCACGGGAACGAGAAAAGAGTACTTATCGGTAACGAGGTTGAACTAGGTATGCAGAGATACCGACGATCAAAACCTCGGATAAGTAAACTATCGTGAGACAAAGGGAAATTGGTATCGTATGTAAGTGGTTCATTCGATCGCAAAGTAATCGTAGAAATATGTGGGAGCCATATGAATTTCCAGATTCCTCTATTGGTTATTGATCGGAGAAGTGTCTCGGTCATGTCCGCATAATTCACGAACCGTAGGGAGACACACTTAAGGATTCGATGTTGTTGAGTAGTTATGGAATGATGAGTAAGAGACCGAATGCTGTTTGTAGTCTCGGATGGGATCCGGGAAATCACGAGGAGATCCAGAATGGTCCGGAGAGTAAGATTCATATAAGGAAAGTCCTATTTCGGAGTTGGGGAATGATTCCGGTGTTTTCACCGGGAATGTTCTAGAAGGGTCCGGAAGGTCCGGCACTCCGGAGGGGAAGGGTACATGAATGTGTCATAACAAGTTGGAATGGTTGCATCATGTACTAGGTGTCATCACTGAGCAAAATTTGAAAAGTCAAACGCCAATTTGAAAAGTCAAACGCCAATTTGAAAAGTCAAACGGCAAGTTTGCTTGGTGGAGGGAGAGTAGGAAACCTACTTAGGGAGGAAGTCCTACTCCCTCCACCCGCCGGCCAAGGAGGAGGAGTTGGAGGAGGACTCTCTCCTCCTAACCGCACCTCCCTCCCACCTATAAAAGGAGGGGCAGGGGTGCCCCTCTTCCCTACACCTCTCTCCTCTAAACCCTAGCCCTAGCCGCCGGCCTCCACGAAGTCGCCGTCGCCCCTAGGGTTTGCCTAGCCGCCGATTTGGGGCCCTCCCCTTGCCCTAGCCGCCAGCCTAGACCTCTCTCCTTGGTGCCTCTAAACCCTAGATTGCCAAGGCCTCTCTCATAGTCCACCATACTCGCTCTGGCTTAAGGCGAAGCCCTGCGAGATCTCCCCTCTACTTCCGGTACCACGCCGTTGTGCTGCCGAAATCACGAGAAGAGTGCTACAACCTCCGCTGCCTGCTGGAACAAGGGAGAGGAAGGTCTTCATCGAGTATCGAACGTGTGACCGACTGCGGAAGCGCTGCCGGAACGCAGCGCCGGAAGGATCGTCTACACGATCTTGAGATCGGAAGTGTTCGACTACATCACCCACGAGAATCTTCTCTCGTTAACCGCTTTGGATCTTCGAGGGTTAGTATTCTATCGACTCGTTGCTACAATCTAGTAGATAGATCTTGGCTTGATCATAGATTAGATCTTGCTTGTGTGTTCATGCGGTAGAAATTTTTTGTTTTCCATGCTACGAACCCTTACAGCTGGGCCTTAGGGGCCTTGTGATCCTGGCCCAAAGTGGCCAGGGCACTTCCCCTTAGGCCCACACAGGCCTCCGACAATTGGGCCCATGTTGGTGCCACTCTGGAACCTTCTAGAACCTTCTGGTACAATACCGATAAACTCTGAAACAATTCCGAAATCCAAAAACCGCTTTCCTTTATATGAATCCTATTCTCCGGACCATTCCGGAACCTCTTGTGATGTCCTGGGTCTCATCCGAGACTCCGAACAAAAACTCATAAACCAATTATCCATTCTATCCTAGTGTCGATGCACGTTAAGTGTGTGACCCTACGGGTTCGAGAATATGCAGACATGATCTTCTATCAATAATCAACAGCGGGATCTAGAAACCCATATTGACTCCCACATATTCATCGATGATCATATCGGATGAACCACGATGCCAGGATTCAGTTAATCCCATATATGTATTCCCTTCGTCACGCGATATTTTACTTGCCCGAGATTCGATCGTTGGTATCGGCATACCTAGTTCAATCTCGTTCACAAGTACTTTACTCGTTCCGTAATCCGATATCACTTTGTGATTAACTCCTTAACCACGTGCTTGCAAGCAGTGTTGATATCGATTACCGAGTGGGCGCGAAGTATCGCGAAGTATATCTCTCTGACTCGGGAGGGACAAATTTCATCTCGATACATACAACCCAACAAGTACTTTCCGATCACCAGAGAGGCACCTTTATGATCACCCTCACATAGGATGACGTTTGATGACCTCAAAGCTTTCTTCCGATACCAGGGAGTTGTATTATCTCATGGTCTAAGGAATACAATACTTGACATAGGAAAAAGCTTCGCAAAGATGAATACGATGACACGATCTAATTGCTCTGCTTAATTTGGGTTTGTCCATCATATCATTCTCCAAATGACATGATCTCATTATTAATCGACAACTCATGTCTATGGTTAAGAAACCTTAACCATCATTAATCAATGAGCTAGTCCATAGAGGCGTACTAGGGACACAGTGTTGTTCATAAACCACACAAGTATCAAAGTTTCCGCTTAATACAATTCTAGCATAGAATATAAACTTTATCATGAACAAGAATTATAATAATAACATCTTTATTATTGCCTCTAGGGCATAATTCCAACAATCTCCCACTTGCACTAGAGTCAATAATATAGTTTACATCTGGCAACAATCTAACACCCATGGCATTAAGGTGTTGATCATATTTTGCTCGTGGAAGAGGTTTAGTCAATGGATCTGCGACATTCAGATCCGTATGTACTTTGCTAATCTTCAGATCTCCATCTGCTATATAATCTCAAATTATATGAAAACGGCGGTTGATGTGCTTGGTCTTTGGATGTTATCTCGGTTCCTTAGCCAGTGCTATGGCGCCAGTGTTGTCCCACAATATCTCCAGTGGGTCCAAGGCACTTGGAACCACACCAAGCTCAGTGATGAAGTTCCTGATCCAAACTCCTTCACTTGACGCTTCTGAAGCAGCCATGTATTCCGCTTCTATTGTAGATCCCTCGATCACGCTTTGTTTGCAGCTTCTCTATCTCACAGCTTCACCATTCAAAATATAAACGTATCCTGTCTGAGATTTCGAATCATCCGGGTCGGTGTCGAAACTAGCGTCGACGTAACCTTTTACGATGAGCTGCTCATCACCTCCATAGACCAAGAACATTTCTTTAGTCCTATTTAAATACTTTAGGATGTTCTTTACGGTTGTCCCGTGTTCCACTCCTGGATCACTTTGGTATCTGCTCGTCAAACTAAGAGCATTGGACACATCCGGTCTAGTACATAGCATGGCATACATGATAGAACCTATGGCCGAGGCATATGGCACTTTGTTCATAGTATCTCTATCTTTTACCGTAGCTGGACACTGAGCCTTGCTCAATATCTTACCTGACAACATGGGCAATGAACCTTTCTTTGCTTTATCCATTCTGAACCTTTTCAGAACTTTGCCTAGATATGTACTTTGGCTTAAAGCTATTAGGCGTCTTTGCCTATCTCTATAGATTTTAATGCCTAACATACAAGCAGCTTCTCCAAGGTCTTTCATTGAAAAACATTTATTCAAATAACTCTTCACATCGTTAAGCATACCAATGTCATTTCCAATAATCAATATGTCATCCACATATAGTACTAAAAATGTCACCGAGTTCCCACTCACTTTCTTGTAGATACAAGCTTCGTAGCAATTTGGAACAAATCCAAAACTCTTGATCACTTGATCAAAACGAAGGTTCCAACTCTGAGATGCTTGCTTCAGTCCATAAATGGAACGTTGAAGTTTGCACACCTTATTAGCATCCTTAGGATCTACAAAACCTTCGTGCTGCATCATACACAACTCTTCATCAATGTTGCCATTGAGGAACGCAGTCTTGACATCCATCTGCCATATTTCATAATCATGAAATGCAGCAATTGCTAATAAAATCCGAATGGACTTAAGCATCGCTACGGGAGAGAAAGTCTCATCGTAGTCAACACCTTGAACTTGTCGAAACCCTTTTGCGACAAGCCGAGCTTTATAGACAGTAACATTACCATTCGCGTCCATTTTCTTCTTAAAAATCCATTTGCACTCAACGGCTTTACGATCGCTAGGAGGGTCCACCAAAGTCCATATTTGGTTTTCGCTCATGGATCCCAATTCGGATTTCATGGCCTCTAGCCATTTCTAGAGTCTGGGCTCATCATTGCTTCCTCATAGTTCGCAGGTTCACTGTTGTCTAACAACAAGACGGTTAAGACAGGGTTGCCGTACCATTCAGGAGTGGCATGTGACCTTGTCGACCTGCGAAGTTCAGTAGTAGCATCGTTCGAAGTTTCATGATCCTCGTCATTAGCTTCCTCTCTTGTTGGTGCAGACGACACTGGAACAATTTCAGGTGATGCGCTACTCTCCAACTCGAGAGAAGGTTCAATAACCTCGTATAGCTCTACCTTCCTCCCACTCACTTATTTTGAGAGAAACTCCTTCTCAAGAAAGGATCCGTTCTTTGCAACAAACACTTTGCCTTTGGATATGTGGTAGAAGGTATACCCAATCGTTTCCTTAGGGTATCCTATGAAGACGCATTTCTTCGCTTTGGGTTCGAGCTTGTCCGGCATCAACTTCTTGATGTAAGCTTCGCATCCCCAAACTTTAAGAAACGGCAACTTAGGTTTAGCACCAAACCATAGTTCATACGGTGTCATCTCAACGGATTTAGATGGTGCCCTATTTAAAGTGAATGCAGCGGTTTCTAATGCATAACCCCAAAATGATATCGGCAAATCTGTAAGAGACATCATTGATCGCACCATATCTAATAGAGTTCGATTCCGGCGTTCAGACACACCATTGCGCTGTGGTGTTCCGGGTATCGTGAGTTGTGAAACGATTCCGCTTGCTTTAAGATGCGTGAGAAAATCATAACTCAAATATTCACCTCCATGATCGGATCGTAGAAATTTAGTTTTCCTGTTACGATGGTTTTCCACTTTGTTCTAAAATTCTATGAACTTTTCAAACGTTTCAGATTTATGTTTCATTAAATAGATACACCCATATCTACTTAAGTCATCAGTAAAAGTGAGAAAATAGCGATATCCACCGCGCGT
This sequence comes from Avena sativa, assembly GCA_916181665.1. Classification (NCBI taxonomy): domain Eukaryota; kingdom Viridiplantae; phylum Streptophyta; class Magnoliopsida; order Poales; family Poaceae; genus Avena; species Avena sativa. The sequence goes on along the minus strand of OV702285.1, from coordinate 40,900,901 downwards.
CGAAACACTCATTGGTCCGCATACATCGGTATGTATGATTTCCAATAAGTCCGTTGCTCGCTCCATTATTCCGGAGAACGGGGTTTTGATCATCTTGCCCATGAGGCACGGCTCGCACGTGTCAAATGATTCAAAATCAAGAGACTCCAAAAGTCCATTAGAATGGAGTTTCTTCATGCGTTTTACACCAATATGACCTAGACGGCAGTGCCACAAATAAGTTGGATTATCACTATCTACTTTGCATCTCTTAGCCTCAATGTTATGGATGTGTGTTTCATTGCTTTCGAGATTCAGAAGAAATAAACCATTCACAACAGGTGCATGACCATAAAAGATGTTATTCATATAAATAGAACAACCATTATTGTCTGATTTAAATGAATAATCGTCTTGCAATAAACACGATCCAGATATAATGTCCATGCTCAACGCAGGCATATAATAACACTTATTAAGGTTTAAAACTAATCCCGAAGGTAAAACTAAGGAGAGTGTGCCGACGGCCATCACATCATCTTTTGATCCATTGCCAACGCGCATCGTCACCTCATCCCTTGCTAGCCGCCGTCTATTCCGTAGCTCCTGTTTCGAGTTACAAATATTATCAACTGAACCAGTATCATATACCCAGGCACTACAACGAGCGCTAGTAAGGTAAACATCAATAACATGTATATCAAATATACCTTTAATGGTGCCAGCCTTCTTGTACGCTAAGTACTTCGGACAGTTGCGCTTCTAGTGACCCTTGTCCTTGCAATATAAGCACTCAGTGTCCGGCTTAGGTCCAGACTTGAGCTTCTTCTCAGCAGAGGCAACGCGCTTGCCGCTGCCTTTCTTGAAGGATTTCTTTGCACCATTAGCTTTCTTAAAGCTAGTGGTCTTGTTGACCATCAACACATGATTAACTTTCTTGATATCCACCTCCGCAGCTTTCAGCTTAGCGAAGAGCTCAATGATCGTATCAGTGGAACCAATTTGATTGTGAGTAACTACAAAACATGTGTAGCTAGGAGGTAGTGATTGCAGAACTCTGTCAATCTTGAGCTCTTCTGGAATCTTGCAGTCCAGTTGCTCAAGACGTTGAGTGTAGCTCGACATCTTAATGGCGTGCTCACTAACGGAACTCCCTTCCTCCATCTTGCAGTTAAAGAACTTCTCAGAGATCTCATATCTCTCAGAACGGGCCAGGGTCTGAAACATGGTTTTCAGTTCCTCAAGTATCTCAAAGGGCCCGTCGAACTCCTCAAAACGATTTTGAAGTTCCGGTTCCATAGCAAACAACATGGTACTCTTAATCACTCCATAATCATCTTTGTGTGACTGATAAACAGCTTTTTCATCAGCCGGCGCATCAGTAGCAGGGGCATCACCTAGCGCTTTCTCAAGTACATAGGCTTTTTGTCCGCCAGCGAGAATGATTCTCAGATTGCGGAACCAGTTGGTGAAGTTAGAACCATTGTTCTTAAGCTTTTCTTTCTCAGCAAAAACATTGAAGTTGAAGTTGGATTTAGCCATTTGATCTAAAAAATTTGCAAATACAATTTAGATTATGTTCATGATAACTAGTTCAACTTAATCAAATTACTAGATGAACTCCCACTAAATTTAACATCCCTCAAGTTGTTTAGTGAACACGATCCAAATTCATCACACCTAATCCGATCTTCACGAGAAGGGATGTGGTTTCAATGGTGGACAACAAAGTGTCGATCATATCATTCATATGACTCATGTTTAAACTTTCGGTTCGTGTATTCCGAGGCCATGTCTGTACATGCTAGGCTCGTCAAGTCAAACCCAAGTATTTCCGCGTGTGCAAAACTGGCTTGCACCCGTTGTATGTGAACGTAGATTTTATAGCACCCGATCATCACGAGGTGCTTGAAAACGACAAACTTTTGCAACGGTGCATACTGTTGGAGATATGCCCAAGAGGCAATAATAAAGTGGTTATTATCATATCTTCACACTTATGATAAATGTTTACATACCATGCTATAATTGTATTAACCGGAAACATTAATACTTGTGTGATTTGTAAACTAAAATAAGAGTCCCTAGTAAAGCCTCTTGTTAAACTAGCTTGTTGGTTAATATATGATCATGGTTTCCTGATCATGAACATAGAGATGTTATTAACAACAGGATCATATCATTAGGAGAATGATGTGATGGACATACTCCTATAGATAAGCGTAGCATAAAGATCAAGTCATTTCAATAGTTCAATTGCTATATGCTTTCTGATACATAGTAACCTAATTCCTTCGACCATGAGATCATGCATATCACCTTTACCGGATGGATGCTTTGATGACATCGAACACCACACCGTAACTGGGTGGCTATAAAGGTGGCATTGAGTGTTCGGAAAGTATTGGTTGAAACACATGGATCAAGAGTGGGATTTGTCCATCCATATGACGGATAGATATACTCTGGGCCCTCTCGGTGAAATGTCATCCAATTAGCTTGCAAGCATGTGACTGGCTCACAAGGGATCACATATCACGGGAACGAGAAAAGAGTACTTATCAGTAACGAGGTTGAACTAGGTATGCAGAGATACCGACGATCATAACCTCGGATAAGTAAACTATCGTGAGACAAAGGGAAATTGGTATCGTATGTAAGTGGTTCATTCGATCGCAAAGTAATCGTAGAAGTATGTGGGAGCCATATGAATTTCCAGATTCCTCTATTGGTTATTGTTCGGAGAAGTGTCTCGATCATGTCCGCATAATTCATGAACCGTAGGGAGACACACTTAAGGATTCGACGTTGTTTGAGTAGTTATGGTATTATGAGAAAGAGACCAAATGTTGTTCGGAGTCTCGGATGGGATCCGGGATATCACGAGGTGATCCGGAATGGTCCGGAGAATAAGATTCATATAAGGAAAGTCCCGTTTCGGAGTTCGGGAATGATTCCGGTGTTTTCATCGGGAATGTTCTAGAAGGGTCTGGATTGTCCGGCACTCCGGGGGGGGAGGGTACATGAGTGTGTCATTTAATGATTGCATCATGTACTAAGTGTTGTTGCTGTTCCAAAAACATGAAAGTCAAATTGCCAGTTTGAAAGTCAAACAGCTAAAACAGGATATTGTGGAAAACAGGAAACTGTGGGAAACAGGAAACTGTGGGAAACAAGCAAGAGGAGGTTGAAACCAACTTGGAGGAGGAGTTCCTCTCCTCCTTGGCCGGTGCCCAGCCCTAGGCCGAGTTGGGGAGGGACTCCCTCCCTCCCTGGCACGCCTAGCCCCTCCACCTATAAAAGGAGGGGCAGGGCTCCTCCTTGAGACACACAAGTTTCTACCTCTAATCTCCGGTTTAGAGCCGTTTGGTTTAGAGCTTCTAATTGCTTTAGCCTGCGGTTTAGAGCCTTCTAATTGGTGTGTCTAATCTCTAGACCACTAATAGACCTCTCTCATACTCCACCATACTCGCTCCGGCTTAAGGCGAAGCCCTGCGGGATCTCCCCTCTACTTCCGGTACCACGCCGTTGTGCTGCCGGAATCGCGAGGAGAGTGCTACAACCTCCGCTGCCTGCTGGAACAAGGGAGAGGAAGGTCTTCGTCGAGTACCGAACGTGTGACCGACTGCGGAAGCGCTGCCGGAACGCAGCGCCGGAAGGATCGTCTACGCGATCTTGAGATCGGAAAGAGTACGACTACATCACCCACGAGAATCTGCTCTCGTTAACCGCTTTGGAATCTTCGAGGGTAAGTTATTCCATCAACTCGTTGCTACAATCTAGTAGATAGATCTTGGCTTGTTTGTTTGTATGCGATAGAAATTTTTTGTTTTCCATGCTACGAACCCCTACAGTGGTATCAGAGCCGTGTCTATATGTAGATCTGTTGCACGAGTAGAACACAATGGTCATTGTGGGTGTTGATGCTTTTATTGTCGATTGCTTTTTGTGTACTTTGCATCTTGCGGTATGTTGGGATGAAGCGGCCCGGGCTAACCTTACATGACATCGTTCATGAGACTTGCTCCACGCTTGACATGCAACTTGTATTGCATAAGTGGCTTTGCGGGTGCCTGTTTCTCCTAGCATAGTTAAGATCCAATTTACAACGGGTAATCAACAATGCTAGTATCAATGTTGTGGTTCTTGTTCGTAAGTTAGAACGACACTTATTGAAAGCCCCAAACCACGTAAAACATGCAAAGAAAGTAGAGGCGTCTAACTTTGTTTTGCAGGGGTGTGCAGTGATGTGATATGGCCATGATTGTGATTATATATGATGTATGCAATGTTCCTTATTGTAAGTCGGCAACCGGCAGGAGCCATATGGTTGTCTTTAATTTCTGTTAAGACCCGCGTGTCTATTCAAAGTAGTTGTAATAGTTGAAGCTGGTGGACGACAACCATGGAGAAGCGTCATTGACCTTGATGCAATGCCGGTGATGATGGAGATCATGTTCGTGCTTGAAGATGGAGATCAGAAGCACAAAGGAGAAAGGCCATATCATATCACATATTAAGAATTGCATGTGATGTTAATCCTTTATGCATCTTGTATTGCTTAGTAGACGACGGTAGCATTATAAGATGATCCCTCATGCACATGAATTTCAAGTTCGAAAGTGTTCACCCTTAGTATGCACCGTTGCTAATGCTTGTTGTTTCGAAGCACCACGTGATGATCGGGTGTGTTAGATTCCGCAAGTGTATACAACGTAAGCAAGTCAGATTTGCTTATGCGGTAGCTAAGGTTTGCTCTTGACGAGCCTAGCATGTACAGACATGGCCTCAGGAACACGGATTACCGAAAGGTAGAGCATGAGTCATATAGTAGATATGATGAACATGTTGATTGTTCGCCATTGAAGCTATATCAACTCTCGTGATGATCGGTTTTGATGTGGTGGATTTGGTTTGTGTGATCACTAAAACAATGTGAGGGATATTGTTTTGAGTGGGAGTTCACCTAGATTAATTATTAATTAGAACTCAATTTATCATAAACTAAATCAAAGTGAATTTGCATAGTTGTTGTAGTCATTGGCATCCATTTACCACCTTGCGCTTAGTTATAATTGAGATGATAGAACTATAGAATTCTGGTTAGTTACTTTACGAACTGGTATCGTATTGTTTTGAAGTGTTAATCTAAAGTTTAAAAGTCCTATTGCAAACTTTCAGTAAGTTCCGGTTACTCCATGAAGTTTAATAATTAGTATTAAATCAAGAGTAACAATTCCAAGTGTTAGTATCATGTTTGTTTCCATGATTCTTGATATTCAAAGGATTGTCTTAATATCAAGGTTATCTAGGATCTGAAAGAGTTGTTTCAGAAACCATGATGTGTGGAAGATATTGTGATATCTGAAACGAAGTTTTGGTAGCAACATGATAGAGTATAATATGGCTAAAGTCATGTTCTCATATTTGATGAGAATTTGCAAAAGGTTGGAGACACTTGTTGTCCTAATCCTCCAAAAGGTTTTGGATAGCAACATTATACTCATAAATTCATCGTTACAAGCTAACAGTAGCTTGATCATGGACAATTCCATGATAAGGGTGAATATTTGATGTAGGTAAAATGTTTACTACACCAAGAGATTACTAAAGAAAGGAATTTGAAAGAACACCAAATATTTGATGATGGTGATCTACTTCAAAGTGCAAGTCCAAAGACATTGGTATTTAATTATACACGCTTTGGACTATATGTCATATGTATGACTCCACTATTGATATTGATAGATTCTTTCAAACAGAAAAGGAAATATTGAAAGAGAATCTCATAAATATATGGCAGAAAAGAAAAGACTAGAATTGTTCAGTTTATGTATATAGATGATATACATGTTATGGCTATATTCTTTGCTTATTTAACAATGTGGTTCTCAAGTATTTGATACTGAATTTGTTGGTGTGAATCGTCATACGAAACAACACAATTCATGAACTACAATGGCCTAAGTAACTAGCAAAAGAATATGTGATGATGTTCATCGAGAACAAATAAAGGGTTATTGTGTTGCTCGTTAAACATCAAAGCTTGCCTTCAAGATTTGTTTTATCGGGTATTATGAGAACAAAAGAGTTGTTCAAATAAATTACCGTGATCCATAAAAGATGGATGATTCACAAATCTCGTTGGAGAAATCACATCCATAAAACTAGTGCTAAAAATGTCGAAAGACAAATTGATTGAAAGATCACTTAGGAAGTGACATCGCCGTTTGAATTATAATGGAAAGAAAACATGAAGAAACTCCATGTTGATGGAATTTTTGGAGTCTTCTGATTTTTGATCAAATGACGCTTGTGAAACTTTCCTAGACATAATTAAAACTTCGTTCATAGGCCAAAAGGGAACGAATGACTAGCTTATTGGATCTTGTACATATTGTTGTATGAAATCCATTATGTGTAGTCAAAAGCGATGGATTTCAACTTCATATGCTTTCTCCAAAAATTTGAGTGAATATATGAATATTTACTTAATAAGGATAAAGTATGAAACACTTGAAAAGTTCAAAGACTTTCAAGATGAAGTGCAAAATCATTGTAACAAGAATATAAATAGTTTATGATAAAGATCATAAAGGAAGATATTTGAGTTACAAGTTTAGCATAATACCTAAGAATTAAGGAATCGTTCCGTGGATTTGCATTTCCCGAAACACCATAAGAGTATGGAACGTTCGAGGTATGTAATTAAACCTTGTTTGACATGGTTAGATCAAAGGTATAATTCATAAAACCGCTATTATATTTTAAAGATTAAAAGCTTTAGAGATTACCGTTTTTCCACTGAAAAGAGCTCCATCATAATCCGTTGAAATGACACCATATAAGGTTATGGTTTGGGATAAAACCCAAGTTGTCCTTTCTTAAACATTGGTATGCTACGCATAAGAAAGATGTTTGCAACCAAAGTCGGATGAACCTGTCTTTGTATGTTATTTCGAATAACTGTTAAGTACTCCTCCATAACATCGGAGACAAAAGTGTTTGTCACTTAAAACGTCAAGTTTCTTTGAGAAGGAATTTTTCGTGAAAAGTTAAGTGGGAGGACAATAGAAACTTTGATAAGGTTAAAAGAACCTTAGCTGTATGTGCAGAGTTGCGCAGCACCGAAAAGTGTTCCGGAGGCAGCAACAAAGCTCATGGCTCACGTACCTCAAAGGTTGTGGTCACGGAGATCCAAGTTCCTATTGAAACAAGTAGGCCGGATGAACAATCAAATACCAAGATTTGAGGGTTGAATCATTATTTGAGAATAATGAACCGACTACATGCAAAGAAGCGATGATGGGCCCTGACTCCGTAAAATGGCTTGAAGCCATAAAATCCGTGATAGTTCCATATACGAGAGATCAAGATTTGAACTTGAAAGACCCTCTGGGAAGGTACAAGACCTTACAGTCGTATTTGGATCTATAAAGAAGTAGACATGGATGTTTCACATCTATGAAATAGTCGACATGTTGGGAAAGAGTTCACAACAATGTTCAAAGGTTGACTATGACAAGATTTGATCTGTCATAGTGATATTTAGTCTAGACGGATTAATGTAGCAACCACTACATATAATTTGTTATATGGTAGTTGAATAAACAAAACAAGTTCTTCTAATAGAATCGTTACCTAGGACATGTGCATAACACGGTCCATAGGGTTTTGTTAATTCAAAGGATGCTAAAAGCATATGCAAACTTCAATGGTTAAAGTGAGCATCGCGGAGTTGGAATCTTCACTATGATGAAACTGTTAAAAGAGTTTAATTTCATCAGAGACAATGAAGATGTTGCGTTTGCAAGAAATTAAGTGGGAGCGCTAAGACATTTTTCTAATACATTATGTGGAGGACATATTGTTGATTAGAAAAGATGTATCTTTTATTAACACATATTAAGAATTTCATCCCGATGAAAGACTTAGGAAAAACCCAAATATTTGGCATCAATAGACGCTAATATGGTTGTGCCAGAAGTACATAGACAAGATATTGAATGAGTTCAATATAGAAACTACAAGAGAGGTTCTTGTCGCACAGAAAGGATTGAATGAGTTCAATGTTGATGATATATTCAAGTGTATTGACATTTGGTAAAGTGAAACAAATAATCAAGTATAGATTGATACTTGATGTATGAAATCACAAAGAGTATTTATGTCAATCATACTGTGATATGTACAAATCCAGATATGTCCTATGCTCTAAATATTGTGAGCATATACCAGAATGATTCGTAAGATGATCATTGGACAATAGTAAGGATATTCTTATGATCTTTTGAAAGAACTAAGAGTATAATATTTGTAGAAGTGACAAATAGATGGTTAGTTCTTTGTAAAAGTACTACATTGATACTAGCTTGGTCACAAAGTACAAATTAAGTTTATCTCAATCTAAACTAAGGGTGGCACAATATAATGGAAAGTGAGTTCCATAATGGATTTGGATGATTTCCAAAGTTAAGACATTGTGACAGATACTACAACAAAAGGCTAAGTATATGACTGCTATTATAGCAGCAAAAAGAGGGCATTTGTGTCAAGTAGTTTGTTATCAAACTAGGTGTAGTTCACAGAGGGATAATACTATGAAGATATATTGTGCGACAATATTATCAACATGTTTTAACCCCAAAGAACTAAAGGTCACACCGAAAGACCAAATTTATACAAAGCCATCTCATTAGAGAATGAGTGATGCGTAGAGACGCAAAGACATGCAATTACACACGGACCTGGAAGTGTCAGATCCGGAGATCAGTTGACCACTAGCAATCGTGTACATACAACACCGGAAAGCCATAGGTGTTGAATACACAAAGGTTTGAAACTAGATTATTGACTCTAGTGCAAGTGGGAGACTGTTGGAGATATGCCCAAGAGGCAATAATAAAGTGGTTATTATCATATCTTCACACTTATGATAAATGTTTACATACCATGCTATAATTGTATTAACCGGAAACATTAATACTTGTGTGATTTGTAAACTAAAATAAGAGTCCCTAGTAAAGCCTCTTGTTAAACTAGCTTGTTGGTTAATATATGATCATGGTTTCCTGATCATGAACATAGAGATGTTATTAACAACAGGATCATATCATTAGGAGAATGATGTGATGGACATACTCCTATAGATAAGCGTAGCATAAAGATCAAGTCATTTCAATAGTTCAATTGCTATATGCTTTCTGATACATAGTAACCTAATTCCTTCGACCATGAGATCATGCATATCACCTTTACCGGATGGATGCTTTGATGACATCGAACACCACACCGTAACTGGGTGGCTATAAAGGTGGCATTGAGTGTTCGGAAAGTATTGGTTGAAACACATGGATCAAGAGTGGGATTTGTCCATCCATATGACGGATAGATATACTCTGGGCCCTCTCGGTGAAATGTCATCCAATTAGCTTGCAAGCATGTGACTGGCTCACAAGGGATCACATATCACGGGAACGAGAAAAGAGTACTTATCAGTAACGAGGTTGAACTAGGTATGCAGAGATACCGACGATCATAACCTCGGATAAGTAAACTATCATGAGACAAAGGGAAATTGGTATCGTATGTAAGTGGTTCATTCGATCGCAAAGTAATCGTAGAAGTATGTGGGAGCCATATGAATTTCTAGATTCCTCTATTGGTTATTGTTCGGAGAAGTGTCTCGATCATGTCCGCATAATTCACGAACCGTAGGGAGACACACTTAAGGATTCGACGTTGTTTGAGTAGTTATGGTATTATGAGAAAGAGACCAAATGTTGTTCGGAGTCTCGGATGGGATCCGGGATATCACGAGGTGATCCGGAATGGTCCGGAGAATAAGATTCATATAAGGAAAGTCCCGTTTCGGAGTTCGGGAATGATTCCGGTGTTTTCATCGGGAATGTTCTAGAAGGGTCTGGATTGTCCGGCACTCCGGGGGGGAGGGTACATGAGTGTGTCATTTAATGATTGCATCATGTACTAAGTGTTGTTGCTGTTCCAAAAACATGAAAGTCAAATTGCCAGTTTGAAAGTCAAACAGCTAAAACAGGATACTGTGGAAAACAGGAAACTGTGGGAAACAGGAAACTGTGGGAAACAAGCAAGAGGAGGTTGAAACCAACTTGGAGGAGGAGTTCCTCTCCTCCTTGGCCGGCGCCCAGCCCTAGGACGAGTTGGGGAGGGACTCCCTCCCTCCCTGGCGCGCCTAGCCCCTCCACCTATAAAAGGAGGGGCAGGGCTCCTCCTTGAGACACACAAGTTTCTACCTCTAATCTCCGGTTTAGAGCCGTTTGGTTTAGAGCTTATAATTGCTTTAGCCTGCGGTTTAGAGCCTTCTAATTGGTGTGTCTAATCTCTAGACCACTAATAGCCCTCTCTCATACTCCACCATACTCGCTCCGGCTTAAGGCGAAGCCCTGCGGGATCTCCCCTCTACTTCTGGTACCACGCCGTTGTGCTGCCGGAATCGCGAGGAGAGTGCTACAACCTCCACTGCCTGCTGGAACAAGGGAGAGGAAGGTCTTCGTCGAGTACCGAACGTGTGACCGACTGCGGAAGCGCTGCCGGAACGCAGCGCCGGAAGGATCGTCTACGCGATCTTGAGATCGGAAAGAGTACGACTACATCACCCACGAGAATCTGCTCTCGTTAACCGCTTTGGAATCTTCGAGGGTAAGTTATTCCATCAACTCGTTGCTACAATCTAGTAGATAGATCTTGGCTTGTTTGTTTGTATGCGATAGAAAATTTTTGTTTTCCATGCTACGAACCCCTACACATACATGGGGAGAACACAATTTTATCTTGATCTTTAAGTGAGGAATCATCTTATAATGCTACTGTCGCGATATAAGCATAATAAGATACATAAAAGGATAAACATGACATGCATATAATTTTATGTGGCATGGTATAGCAAATCTCCGCGCAATGATCTCCATCTTGTTCGCGCCAGCATGATCTCCATCACTCCACCATGATTGCCTCCACCACGAATAGCAATTACAACTATTGCTAACTACTTAGCGATAAAGTAAAGCTATTACATGGCGTATAAGAAGTTGACACGCAGGTCATATACAATTATAAATACAACCATACGGCTCATGCCGGTTGTGAACTCATCGACATGCAAGTCGTGAAATATTACAAAACATGATCATTGCATACATCTCAATTCATAGACATCATGTCTTGGGCCATACCATATCACAAAACACTCCCTGCAAAAACAAGTTAGACGCCTCTACTTTGTTGTTGCATGTTTTACGTGGCTTATGGAGTAACAAGCTAAGAACGATTCTTACCTACGGAAGCCACAACGGTGATATTATGGTTGCTAACATCCGTTGTAAATCCCATGACTACTATAGTAAGAGAAACTGGCATCCACCAGCCGCATGTGTGGAACAAGCCACACGTCAAGTGCGGAGCCGGTCTCGCGAACAAGGTCGCGTAAAGTTGGCCTAGACCGCTTCGATCTCACTATGCCGTGTTGGAGATATGCCCTAGAGGCAATAATAAATGTAGTTATTATTATATCTTTGTGTTTATGATAAATGTTTACATTCATGCTATAATAGTATTAACAAGGAAACATTAATACTTGTGTGATTTGTAAACTAAATTAGAGTCCCTAGTAAAGCCTCTTTATAATACTAGCTTGTTGGTTAATAAATGATTGTGGTTTCCCTATCATGAACATTGAGATGTTATTAACAACAAGATCATATTGTTAGGAGAATGATATGATGGACATACTCCTATAGATAAGCGTAGCATAAAGATCAAGTCATTTTAATAGTTCAATTGCTATATGCTTTCTGATACATAGTAACCTAATTCCTTCGACCATGAGATCATGCATATCACCATCACCGGAAGGATGCTTTGATGACATCAAACACCACACCGTAACTGGGTGGTTATAAAGGTGGCATTGAGTGTTTGGAAAGTATTGGTTGAGACACATGGATCAAGAGTGGGATTTGTCCATCCATATGAAGGATAGATATACTCTGGGCCCTCTCGGTGGAATGTCATACAATTGGCTTACAAGAATGTGACTGGCTCACAAGGGATCACATATCACGGGAACAAGAAAAAGTACTTATCAGTAACAAGGTTGAACAAGGTATGCAGAGATACCGACGATCAAAACCTCGGATAAGTAAACTATCGTGAGACAAAGGGAAATTGGTATCATATGTAAGTGGTTCATTCGATCGCAAAGTAATCGTAGAAATATGTGGGATCCATAAGAATTTCCAGATTCCTCTATTGGTTATTGTTCGGAGAAGTGTCTCGATCATGTCCGCATAATTCATGAACCGTAGGGAGACACACTTAAGGATTCGACTTTGTTGAGTAGTTATGGAATGATGAGTAAGAGACCGAATGTTGTTCGGAGTCTCGGATGGGATCCGGGATATCACGAGGAGATCCGGAATAGTCCGGAGAATAAGATTCATATAAGGAAAGTCCGGTTTCAGGGTTGGAGAATGGTTCCGGTGTTTTCATCGGGAATGTTCTAGAAGGTTCCGGAAGGTCCGGCACTCCGGAGGGGAAGGGTACATGAATGTGTCATAACAAGTTGGAATGGTTGCATCATGTACTAGGTGTCATCCCTGAGCAAAATAAAGGGATAAATCAAATCCTAGTTTGAAAAGCCAAACGCCAATTTGAAAAGTCAAACGACAAGTTTGCTTGGTGGAGGGAGAGTAGGAAACCTACTTGGGGAGGAAATCCCTCTCCCTCCACCACCGGCCTTGGAAGCCGAGTTGGGGAGGGACTCCCCTCCCCTTGGCCGCGCCCTCCCACCTATATAAGGAGGGGCAGGGCTGCCCCTCCAAGACTACACCTTGCCCTCTCCAAACCCTAGCCCTAAGCCGCGGGCGCCACCACCTCCTGCTGCTGCCGCCGCCTAGGGCAAACCCTAGCCGCCGACTTGGGCTTCCCCAAGCCCTAGCCGCCGGCCTAGCTCCCTCTCCTTGGTGTGTCTAAACCCTAGATCACCGAGGCCTCTCTCATAGTCTACCATACTCGCTCCGGCTTAAGGCGAAGCCCTGCGAGATCTCCCCTCTACTTCCGGTACCACGCCGTCGTGCTGCCGGAATCACGAGGAGAGTGCTACAACCTCCGCTGCCTGCTGGAACAAGGGAGAGGAAGGTCTTCATCGAGTACCGAACGTGTGACCGACTGCGAGAGCGCTGTCGAAACGCAGTGCCGAAAGGATCGTCTACGCGATCTTGAGATCAGCAAGAGTACGACTACATCACCCACGAGAATCCGCTCTCGTTAAACACTTTGGAATCTTCGAGGGTGAGTTATTCCATCGACTCATTGCTACAATCTAGTAGATAGATCTTGGCTTGTTTGTTTGTATGCGATAGAAAATTTTGTTTTCCATGCTACGAACCCCTAAAGTGGTATCAGAGACGTGTCTATATGTAGATCTGTTGCACGAGTAGAACACAATGGTCATTGTGGGCAGTGGTGCTTTTATTATCAATTGCTTCTTGTGTAATTTGCATCTTGCGGTATGATGGGATGAAGCGGCCCGGGCTAACCTTACATGACATTGTTCATGAGACTTGCTCCACGCTCAACATGCAACTTGTATTGCATAAGTGGCATTGCGGGTGTCTGTCTCTCCCATTATAGTATAGATCCAATTTACAACGGGCACTTGATAGTTCAAACATCAATGTTGTGGTTCTTGTTCGTAAGTTAGATCGACACTTATTGAAAGCCCCAAACCACGTAAAATATGCAAAGAAATTAGAGGCGTCTAACTTTGTTTTACAGGGGTGTGCTGTGATGTGATATGGCCATGATTGTGATTATATTTGATGTATGCAATGTTCCTTATTGTAAGTTGGCAACCGGCAGGAGCCATATGGTTGTCTTTAATTTATGTTAAGACCCGTGTGTCTATTCCAAGTAGTTGTAATAGTTGAAGACGGTGGACGACAACCATGGAGCAGCGTCATTGACCTTGATGCAATGCCGATGATGATGGAGATCATGTTCGTGCTTGAAGATGGAGATCGGAAGCACAAAGAAGAAAGTCCATATCATATCACATATTATGAATTGCATGTGATGTTAATCCTTTATGCATCTTGTATCGCTTAGTTAACGACGGTAGCATTATAAGATGATCCCTCATGCACATGAATTTCAAGTTCTATAGTGTTCATCCTTAGTAAGCACCGTTGCTAAAGCTTGTTGTTTCGAAGCACCACGTGATGATCGGGTGTGTTAGATTTTGCAAGTGTATACAACGTGAGCAAGCCAGATTTGCTCATGCGGAAGCTAAGGTTTGATCTTGATGAGCCTAGCATGTACAGACATGGTCTCGGAACAAGGATCACCGAAAGGTAAAGCATGAATCATATAGTAGATATGATGAACATGTCGATTGTTCGCCATTAAAGCTACATCAACTCTCATGATGATCGGTTTTGATGTGGTGGATTTGGTTCGTGTGATCACTAAAACAATGTGAGGGATGTTGTTTTGAGTGGGAGTTCACCTAGATTAATTTAACTATTAATTAGAACTCAATTTGTCATAAACTTAGTCTAAACTATTGCAAATATGTTGTAGATCAATGGAGGCCCCTACCATCAATTTTAATGTGTTCCTAGAGAAAGAAAAGTTGAAAAACAATGGAAGCAACTTCGCGGATTGGTTCCGCAATTTGAGGATTGTCCTCAATGCTGGTAATTTGACCTATGTGCTGGATGCACCGCTGGGTGACCCGCCTGCAGCTGATGCTACCGATGAAGTAAAGAATGTTTATCTCGCTCGGAAGAATCAGTACTCCACAGTTCAGTGTGCTATCTTGTATGGTTTAGAATCGGAGCATCAGAAAAGGTTTGAGAATTCAGACCCACATGATATTGTCTATGAAGTCAAATTGATTTTTGAGAATCACGCGGCAGTTGAGAGCTATGAGGCTTCTGAAAAGTTCTTTAACTGCAAGATGGAAGAGGGTAGCTCCGTCAGTGAGCATGTTCTTAAGATGTCTGGGCACGCAAACAAACTCCAAAGCTTGGGTATAGTGATTCCTAATGCTTTGTGGATTTACCGTGTCCTCCAATCAATACCACCAAGTTACAAGAACTTTGTGATGAACTACAATAAGCAAAGCATGAACAAGCAGTTGCCAGAACTCTTCTCCATGTTAAAATCTGCAGAAGTGGAGATCAAGAAAGAGCACCAAGTATTGATGGTCTATAAGACCACCAAATTCAAGAAAGGCAAGTCTAAGCAAAAGGGACACTTCAAGAAGGGTGGTAAGAAAGTTACCGCACCGACGAAGAAGACCAAGGCTGGACCTAAGCCTGATACTGAGTGCTTTTACTGCAAGGGAGAAGGTCACTGGAAGCGGAATTGCCCAAAGTACTTGGCAGATTTGAAGAACGGCAACATCAAGAAGAAAGGTATATCCGATATACATGTTATTGATGTGTATCTCAGTAGTACTCGTAGTAGTGCCTGGGTATTTGATACTGGTTTGGTTGCTCATATTTGTAACTCGAAACAGGTGCTGCAGAATAAATGGAAGCTAGCGAAGAACGAGGTGACGATGCGCGTAGGAAATGGATCAAAGGTTGATGTGATCGCGGTCAGCACGCTACCTCTTCATCTACCATCGGGATTAGTTTTATACTTAAATAATTGTTATTGCCTGCGTTAAGCATGAACATTATATCAGGATCTTGTTTATTGCGAAACGGTTACTTGTTTAAGTCCGAGAATAATGGTTATTCGATTTATATGAGTAATATGTTTTATGCACATGCACCTTTGATAGATGGTCTATTCTTATTGAATCTCGATAGTGGAAATACACATATTAATAACATTGAAGCTAAACGTTTGAAATCGAGCGATAACTCGACCTATATGTGGCACTGTCGTCTTGGTCACATTGGAGTGAAGCGTATGAAGAAACTCCATTCCGATGGACTTCTTGAATCACTTGATTTCGAATCACTTGAAAGATGCGAAGCATGTCTGATGGGTAAAATGACTAAGACTCCATTTTCTGGTATGATGGAGCGAGCTACGGACTTATTGGAAATCATACATACCGATGTGTGTGGTCCAATGAGTGTAGCATCGCGTGGTGGTTATCGTTATGTTCTTACCTTCACGGATGACTTGAGTAGATATGGGTATATCTATTTCATGAAACATAAGTCCGAAACTTTAGAGAAGTTTAAGGAATTTCAAAGTGAGGTGGAGAATCAACGTAACAAGAAGATTAAATTTCTACGTTCTAATCGTGGAGGTGAATATCTAAGTTACGAGTTTGGCGAGCATTTGAAGAAATGCGGAATACTTTCACAATTGACACCGCCGGGAACACCACAGCGTAATGGTGTGTCTGAACGTCATAATCGAACTCTCTTAGATATGATTCGTTCTATGATGTCACTTACAGATTTACCGCTATCATTTTGGGGTTATGCATTAGAAACAACCGCATTCACTTTAAATAGGGCACCATCTAAATCCGTTGAAACGACACCGTATGAATTATGGTTTGGGAAGAAACCTAAATTGTCGTTCCTTAATGTTTGGGGTTGTGAAGCCTATGTAAAGAAGTTACAGCCGGACAAGCTTGAACCCAAAGCAGAAAAATGCGTCTTCACAGGATACCCAAAGGAAACTATTGGGTATACCTTCTATCATAGATCTGAAGGCAAAATATTCGTTGCCAAGAATGGATCCTTTCTAGAGAAGGAATTTCTCTCGAAAGAAGTGACTGGAAGGAAAGTTGAACTCGACGAGGTTGTCGAACCTTCTCTCGAACTTGCGAGTAGCGCAGCACCAGAAGAAGTTCCTGTGGTGCCTGCACCAATAAGAGAGGAAGCTAATGATGATGATCATGAAACTTCGGTTGAAGTTGCTACAGAACCTCGCAGGTCAACAAGAACTCGTACCACTCCTGATTGGTATGATCCCGTTATGAGTGTCATGTTGGTGGACAACACCGATGACCCTGCGACGTATGAGGAAGCGATGATGAGCCCAGATTCCAATAAATGGCAAGAAGCCATGAAATCCGAGATTGGATCCATGTACGAAAACCAAGTATGGACTTTGGTGGACTTACCGGATGGCCGGAAGGCTGTCGAGAACAAATGGATTTTCAAGAAGAAAACAGATGGTGATGGTAATGTTGCTGTCTATAAAGCTTGACTTGTCGCAAAAGGGTTTCAACAAATTCAAGGAGTTGACTACGATGAGACTTTCTCACCTGTAGCGAAGCTAAAGTCTGTGAGGATTATGTTAGCAATCGCTGCATATTATGATTATGAGATATGGCAGATGGATGTCAAAACAGTGTTCCTCAATGGAGACATTGATGAAGAGTTGTATATGATGCAACCCAAAGGTTTTGTCGATCCTAAAGATGCTAACAAGGTATGCAAACTTCAACTGTCCATATATGGATTGAAGCAAGCATCCCGAAGTTGGAATCAACATTTTGATAAGGTAATCAAAAGTTTTGGTTTTATACAAACTTATGGAGAAGCTTGTATTTACAAGAAAGTGAGTGGGAGCTCTGTATGTAACACCCCGGTTCTGAAAAGACCGTGGCCTCTATGTGACATGCCAATCCCTGGATCGGTTCATTGGCCCACAATAGAGTAAGATAGATAACATAGCAAAATATCCGTGTATCATGAATACCGAAGATCCAGAGTACCATTATTACAATAAAAGCTTAGCACAAAGCTAGCTCAAATTATTCAGGTAGCAACATAAATAAAGTAAATCCTCCATTCTTCAAATTGCCCACAAGTGAACAAGTGCCGAGTGGAGTACCGTGGCCTATAATGATCAATCAGAATCGGAATAACCTGCAACATGAAACGTAGCAGCCCCGAAGGGGCAATACATGGAATGTATGGCAAGTAGAGCTAGTAATGGAGACAATAGTTCTAACTTCTACATGCATATTTGGCAAGTGGAGCTGTGTCTGGCTTGCATTTGCAAATACATTTGTTCTACTTTCATAAACAGTTTTTTTTTATTTTCTTTGAAAAGATCCCAAATAAGTTATCCCAACAATATTAAAACAATTATGAAATTTGAATGAGCGAGAAACATGTCATGGAATTCAATATCAAGCAACTCAATTGTCCATAACCGGGGACACGGCTAATCGATTAGATTATACACTCTGCAGAGGTTAGTACACTTTACCCATGTGACTTGGCCAGCCCAGCTCGTACCATCACTCTCATTTTGGGTGATGATAGGGAGAAGACCAAGAAGAGACTGTTCGGGAAGTAGCTCCTCAATCCCGACGCGCACCGGTCCAACCTACCAAAATTCTACATCTCTGGATACACGGGTTCGAGTTACCACAACCTACTAAGTCCAACCAACCGCCTATTTCATTATTGGCACATGGTTGTACACGTAAGCTACACAATAAAGAAGCCAATCATTCTCTCTTGATACCTGGGTGCCTTTCCGCAATGAAACCACCAAAAATTATCAATACCATCACACCCAGGGGGTTCATTGATTAAGTTGTTTTCAGTTTTCACAAACCAATACTTTGAGAAAACAAGTATCAATGATGTAACCTAGCCCTCGTTTAACATAGCATGGCTAAGCACATCTACCAACGGTGTTTCATCTACAAGGAAGGCCCTACCACATAATAGGACATAGCATAGCGATAGTATCATCCTACACATGCATCTACAAAATACACGACAATGCAATGAAAATAGTAGGACGATATCATGAACAAAGTAGCATCTACTTGCCTTGGTTGTAGCGGTCGGAAGAACAATCCACACACGAGCAAGCATTGCACTCGTCACAATCTACACGATACAATTGCATTCATAAACAAACAATCCACAACATATGCAACAATTATGATGCATGAATGCAAGAGCGACAAGTGAATTGGTGCTACAGATGCACCACAACATCCTATACCATAATACTACCGATTGCATGCATGGAAAATAGTTTTAGCGCAAGGAAATCTACTAGACAAAAGTAATGCTCCAAACTAGAGCTGGAACTTAAATAATTCACTACCGGTAATATACTGTTTGTAAAATCTTGGGAAAATTCTACCGCATAGGCATCGCTGATTAGAAACAGTACCAACTGGAATTACTCAAAAAGGAGTTATAAAACTTCCCGAGTAATTAAAACACTGTAGAAAGCCCCTAGACAGTTTCTGCAGAAGTTTTTACCGTAAGCCTATCTTTTTAATTCACGATGAGATTCCCCTCGTTCCACTGAATCCAGGGACATATCATACGCGATTTTTGGAGCTACGGATCTTTTTCTACGAATTTATTACTCCAAAAAGGCCACTAACTAGTTTGATTAAACTGTACTAAACCTTGCAGCAAAAGCCTGAACCAAAGGTACAGCGAGATTCTACACGACTCACTGAATCTACACATATTTTATTTGCAATTTTTGGCCAAGCGGTTTAAGTACTACGCAATTTACAAGTTTCTACCGAAATCTGTCAACTAAAAGGATTAACGAAATTGACCAGTCAATTGTGTCTGTTGACTGGTCAACTCGTCTGCTGACTGGGCGCTGACTGGGCGTCTAACTAGTCAACGCCTGAGTCTGACCGGTAAACTAACGATCTAGGCCGCAGATCTGAGATCTGACGGTGGCTGCTGTCTTACCGGAAACAGACGGCGAAACGGACTCCGGCGAGCTCCGGACGGCGGCGACGATCACTTCCGGCGACGAGGTTCTTCCTGCGCGGGTACACACGGTCAACGAACGGGTCGAGTAAAATACATCGCGCGGGCAAAACGGCGCGTACGTGCACGTATGCGTGCGTGCTTGCATGCATGCGATAACGCACGCGTGCACGTGTGTGTGTGTGCGCATAGCGCATGTGGGCGGCGGCACGCGGCAGCGGCGAGTGGCGGTGGTTGGCCGAGGCGGGCGACGGCGACGCAGGCGCGCGGCGGCGGGGATGGCGCACGGCGGCGGCGGCGGGTGACGCGCGGACGCGCGGAGAAGGGCGGCGAGGCGGCGATGGCCGGCGGCGGTGGCGGCCAAGGGCGACGGCGGCGGGGCGGTCGCGGCGCTTGGGCGCGGTGGCGGCGACGCGGAGGGGCGACGGCGGCGTGGCCGCGGTGGCGGGGTGCGGCTAGGCGGCGGCTGCCGCGGAGGCGGTGATGGCGGTGATGCGCACGGCGGCGGCGCAGAGGGAGAGAAGAGGGAGAGGGCGGCGGCGCAGACCTGGGCGGCGACGGCGACGGGGGCGGCCGGCGGCGGCGGCGCAGGTGGGGGTCGGGGGCACGGGGGCCGAGGTCCTGGTGGGCCCCTCTTTAAATAGTCCCTCGCGCGGAAACCTGAAATGAAACGGCCCAGAGTTGTACTAGAACTCGGAAATCGGTCCGAATTTTCGGACCGTTTTCCGGCGGTTACTAAAACGTCCGAAGCTTTTCCATACGAACTCCGATTCGAGCGATTCTCGCGCCTACGGGTTCGTATCGTCGAGGGGAACAATCTAGCGCCAAGGTTTGAGCGAAGCCTCGAATCTACAGGGGTGGTTGTCGCAAGTGCTACTAAAGCTTCTCGCAGGAATCCCGTAGTGAAACAAAATAGGGTTTTGAAGGTGGCGTTTCGCCGAACCTTTCTTCTCGACGGTTTTGCATGGAAAGATATGATGCAATGCTATGAATGATATGCAAGACCAAATCTAAAATTTGGGATGTGACAAGACTAACCCCCTTAAGATGAATCTCGTCCTCGAGATTCGGCGCGGCTAGCAAATAGGTATGGGTAGTCTTCTCGGATGTCATCCTCACGCTCCCAAGTGGCTTCCTCTTCAGTATGGTGGCTCCACTGCACCTTGCAAAACCTGATCGTCTTGGTACGGGTAATCCTCTCTGCTGTCTCTAAAATCTTGACCAGTTTCTCCTCATAGGTCAAGTCGCTCTCAAGCTGAACTTCCTCTAGCGATACAGTGTCTCTCAATGGTGTATCCACCATCTCCGGATGACACTTCTTCAGCTGGGACACGTGGAACACGTTGTGAACAGCAGACAGAGCCTCTAGCAACTCCAACTGATAGGCAACTTCTCCTTTGCGTGCTAAGACCCGATACGGTCCAATAAATCGAGGTGTCAGTTTACCCTCAATACCAAATCTCTTGATTCCACGAAGCGGCGATACTCTGAGGTATGCTCTATCACCTATCTCATACACCACTTCCTTGTGCTTGGCGTCAGCGTAGCTCTTCTGTCTTGATTGTGCTACCTTCAGTCTGTCCCTAATCAAGGCGACCTTCTCCCCAGCGTCCTTGATCAAATCAGGTCCAAACAATTGGCGTTCTCCTACTCCATCCCATAGCAATGGTGTTCGGCACCGTTTCCCATATAGTACGTCAAACAGTGACGTCTTGATGCTGGTTTGATAGCTGTTGTTGTAGGAAAACTCAGCATAAGGCAAATTCTCATCCCAACTAGAACCATGAGCCAAAGCGCAAGCTCTCAGCATGTCCTCCAAAATCTGATTCACCCTCTCGGTCTGTCCATCAGTCTGTGGGTGAAACGCTGTGCTAAACTCCAACCTAGTACCAAGTGACTCGTGCAGCTGGCGCCAGAAGTGTGAGGTAAATTGGGTGCCTCTGTCAGATACGGTACTTTTGGGAACTCCGTGTAGGCACACAATCTTGTCCATGTAAATCTTGGCCAACTTTGCACTCGTATAGGTCGTCTTTACCGGTATGAAGTGGGCTACCTTGGTCAAATGGTCGACCACTACCCAAATAGAGTCATATCCTGACCTGGTCCTGGGCAGTCCTGTGATAAAATCCATCCCCACTCTATCCCACTTCCATTCCGGCACGGGCAACGGCTGTAGCAGTCCTGCTGGCTTCTGGTGTTCTGCCTTTACTCGGCTACACACATCACATAGGGCAATATGCTCCGCGATGTCTCCCTTCATGTTGTTCCACCAGAATCTGTCCTTTAGGTCCATATACATCTTCGTATTGCCCGGATGTATGGAATACGGCGAGTCATGAGCTTCCTGCAGAATCAACTTCCTTATCTCGGGATCGTTGGGAACGCACAAACGATCTCCGTACCACAGGGTTCCTTGCTCATCCTCACGGAATTCCCTTGCTCGACCTTCCTTCATCTTTTCCTTAACTTCATCTATCTCTTTGTCTCCTATCTGAGCCTTTATGATCCTATCCTGTAGCGTCGGTTGGACTTCCATTGTAGCCAAATATCCTTCAGATACTATCTCCAGTCTGAGGTCCTTGAATTTCTTACACAAATCCTCAGGCAATTCACCAATTGTCAGTCCATTGGCATAAACCTTCCGGCTTAGAGCATCTGCTACTACATTGGCCTTACCTGGGTGGTATTGTAGATTCATATCATAGTCCTTGATAAGTTCCAACCATCTCCTTTGTCTCATGTTCAGTTCCTTCTGTGTAAATATGTACTTCAGGCTCTTGTGGTCGGTGTACACATCACAGTGTTTTCCCATTAAGTAATGCCTCCATACCTTGAGCGCATGAACCACTGACGCTAACTCCAAGTCGTGTGTGGGGTAATTCCGCTCATGGTGCTTGAGTTGTCGCGAGGCATATGACACTACTCTCCCATCTTGCATCAGCACACTACCAAGTCCCTGTCGTGAAGCGTCACAGTACACTTGGAAATCCTTCTGAAGATCTGGTAAACACAGAACAGGCACGGTCACTAGTCGACGCTTCAGTTCCTGAAAGCTGGCTTCACATACGTCTGACCATTCAAACTTTCTCTCCTTCTTCAGAAGTTCAGTCATCGGTTTAGCAATCTTGGAAAAGTTTTCAATGAACCTCCTGTAATATCCAGCAAGTCCCAAAAAGCTTCGAATCTCTCCAGCATTCTTGGGTGCTTCCCACTCAGTTATTGCGGTCACTTTGCTTGGATCAACAGCAATTCCTTCTCCTGACACTACGTGTCCAAGAAACTCAATGGTGTTAAGCCAGAATTCACACTTGCTGAATTTGGCATACAGCTTGTGTTCCCTCAGCTTCTCCATAATCAGTCTCAGATGCTTCTCATGCTCAGCATCATCCTTGGAATATATCAGTATGTCATCAATAAACACCACCACGAACTTGTCCAAATACTCCATAAATACCTTGTTCATCATGGTCATGAAGTATGCCGGGGCATTTGTTAGTCCAAAAGACATAACTGTATACTCATATAAACCATACCTAGTGGTGAAGGCGGTTTTTGGTACGTCCTCCTCCCGGATCTTCAATTGGAAGTAGCCTGATCGCAGATCAATCTTGCTGAACACCTTTGATCCTTCCAGTTGATCAAACAAATCATTTATGTTCGGCAGTGGGTACTTGTTCTTGATAGTCACTTCATTCAGCGAGCGATAGTCCACCACTAATCTCTTGGTGCTGTCTTTCTTCTCCACAAACAGAACAGGTGCTCCCCATGACGACGCACTAGGCTGAATGAATCCCTTTTCCAGCTGCTCTTTCAATTGCTTCTTCAATTCCTTCAGCTCATCCACATCCATCTTATATGGTTTCTTTGCTATAGGTCCTGTTCCCGGCATCAGGTCGATAAGAAACTCTACTTCCCTGTCAGGTGGCATCCCTGGCAGTTCTTCCGGAAACACGTCGGGGTAATCCCTAATCACTGGCACAGTATCCATGCTAACCCCCTTAAGAGAATTCAACTTACACCTTCCTGGTCGTACAGCTGACTTGAATCTAATCCTCTTACCATCCGGGGTTTTGAGTGAAACAGCTCGCTGTGAACAATCTATGTGTCCCCCATGCATAGACATCCAATCCATACCCAGAATGACATCTAATCCCTGTGAATCCAACACTACCAAATGTGCAATGAAGTTGTGTGTTCCAATCCTCATAGTTAAATCGCGGCATCCCGCACTAGCTATCATATCTCCTCCAGGTGAACTCACTCGAAATGACCTTTTCATAGACTCAGTAGGTAACTTATACTTATCCACAAATGCTCTTGATATGAATGAATGCGATGCACCAGTGTCGAAAAGTATAAGTGCAGGGTAAGTGTTGATTGGGAACTTACCAATCACAAGGTCAGGCTCATCTGGAATCTCCTCCACATTCATGTGGTTCACTGTGGCCTTCTCGTTGTTGGTTGGCTTGAGTCCTTTCCTCTCCGGACAGTTGTCAGCATAGTGACCCTTCTGCTTACACTTGAAGCACGTCACCTCACTCAGATCCTTCTTCACGAAGCTGCAATCACGGTTGCGGTCATGTCCACCGTGTCCTCCAGAGTGGTGAGAGTGTCCTCCCTTGTGGATGTGGTGGGTGATCCTATGGTTGTCATGACGATGTCCATCGCCTCCATGGTGGTGGCGGTCATGGCTCCCATGGTCACTCCCTCCATGCTTGGAGTATCCATCATATGAAGTGTGAGACTTGTGGTGTGAACCAGAGTGGTGATTGTTGTTCTTTATCTTGCGGTTCTCCACCTGCTTGTGCTTCCCTTCCAAGATTCTGGCCTTGTCCATAAGCTCCTAGAAAGTGGGGCAATAAACCACAAGTAGCTGTACTGAAAGCTCATCACTGAGGCCATCCAGGAATCTCTCTCTCCTTTTTGCATCAGTGTCAACATCCTCAGGGGCATAACGGGACAAGTTGTTGAACTCCTCAATGTACTCGGCCACGGTGCGATTGGTTTGGCGCAAGTTGCGGAACTCCTTCCTCTTCAGGCTCAGAACTCCTGAAGACACGTGGTTGGTCCTAAAACCTTCCTCGAACATAGCCCAAGTCACGGTATCCAGCGGGTGGGTGATCTGAAATGTGTCCCACCAAGAAGCGGCTGGTCCTTCCAGTAGGTGAGCGGCAAACCTCACCTTCTCAGCATCAGTGCATCCAACAGTTACTAAATCCTTGTTGACTGAAGGCAACCAGTCAAGAGCAACCATTGGTTCGGTTGCAGTAGAAAACTTAGCTGGCCTTAACCTCAGAAATCTGGTGAGAGCATCACCCATGCATCCTCTCCATACCCATAGGTGTACAGCCTTCTTCCCTTGAACATGGGCAGTGGCAATCCCAATGACTGCGAGAGCTGAGCTAACTGCCTTGCAAAGGGCCTTGGTGACTCCATGGTGGCATACTCAGTCCTGACTTCTCCCATCTATCAAGTAAAAGAGGAAAGTGTGAGAATAGCATATGGTAAGAATTTACGAGGGTGAAAGGCATAAGATGTAAGACAGAGTTAATATAGGCTTTAATAATTCTATGGCTTCCTAATCCAATCCTAGGTCATGATCCTACAGTCGACACACGGGCTCTGATACCATCCTGTAACACCCCGGTTCTGAAAAGACCGTGGCCTCTATGTGACATGCCAATCCCTGGATCGGTTCATTGGCCCACAATAGAGTAAGATAGATAACATAGCAAAATATCTGTGTATCATGAATACCGAAGATCCAGAGTACCATTATTACAATAAAAGCTTAGCACAAAGCTAGCTCAAATTATTCAGGTAGCAACATAAATAAAGTAAATCCTCCATTCTTCAAATAGCCCACAAGTGAACAAGTGCCGAGTGGAGTACCGTGGCCTATAATGATCAATCAGAATCGGAATAACCTGCAACATGGAACGTAGCAGCCCCGAAGGGTCAATACATGGAATGTATGGCAAGTAGAGCTAGTAATGGAGACAATAGTTCTAACTTCTACATGCATATTTGGCAAGTGGAGCTGTGTCTGGCTTGCATTTGCAAATACATTTGTCCTACTTTCATAAACAGTTTTTTTTATTTTCTTTGAAAAGATCCCAAATAAGTTATCCCAACAATATTAAAACAATTATGAAATTTGAATGAGCGAGAAACATGTCATGGAATTCAATATCAAGCAACTCAATTGTCCATAACCGGGGACACGGCTAATCGATTAGATTATACACTCTGCAGAGGTTAGTACACTTTACCCATGTGACTTGGCCAGCCCAGCTCGTACCATCACTCTCATTTTGGGTGATGATAGGGAGAATACCAAGAAGAGACTGTTCGGGAAGTAGCTCCTCAATCCCGACGCGCACCGGTCCAACCTACCAAAATTCTACATCTCTGGATACGCGGGTTCGAGTTACCACAACCTACTAAGTCCAACCAACCGCCCATTTCATTATTGGCACATGGTTGTACACGTAAGCTACACAATAAAGAAGCCAATCATTCTCTCTTGATACCTGGGTGCCTTTCCGCAATGAAACCACCAAAAATTATCAATACCATCACACCCAGGGGGTTCATTGATTAAGTTGTTTTCAGTTTTCACAAACCAATACTTTGAGAAAACAAGTATCAATGATGTAACCTAGCCCTCGTTTAACATAGCATGGCTAAGCACATTACCAACGGTGTTTCATCTACAAGGAAGGCCCTACCACATAATAGGACATAGCATAGCGATAGTATCATCCTACACATGCATCTACAAAATACACGACAATGCAATGAAAATAGTAGGACGATATCATGAACAAAGTAGCATCTACTTGCCTTGGTTGTAGCGGTCGGAAGAACAATCCACACACGAGCAAGCGTTGCACTCGTCACAATCTACACGATACAATTGCATTCATAAACAAACAATCCACAACATATGCAACAATTATGATGCATGAATGCAAGAGCGACAAGTGAATTGGTGCTACAGCTGCACCACAACATCCTATACCATAATACTACCGATTGCATGCATGGAAAATAGTTTTAGCGCAAGGAAATCTACTAGACAAAAGTAATGCTCCAAACTAGAGCTGGAACTTAAATAATTCACTACCGGTAGTATACAGTTTGTAAAATCTTGGGAAAATTCTACCGCATAGGCATCGCTGATTAGAAACAGTACCAACTGGAATTACTCAAAAAGGAGTTATAAAACTTCCCGAGTAATTAAAACACTGTAGAAAGCCCCTAGACAGTTTCTGCAGAAGTTTTTACTGTAAGCCTATCTTTTTAATTCACGATGAGATTCCCCTCGTTCCACTGAATCCAGGGACATATCATATGCGATTTTTGGAGCTACGGATCTTTTTCTACGAATTTATTACTCCAAAAAGGCCACTAACTAGTTTGATTAAACTGTACTAAACTTTGCAGCAAAAGCCTGAACCAAAGGTACAGCGAGATTCTACACGACTCACTGAATCTACACATATTTTATTTGCAATTTTTGGCCAAGCGGTTTAATTACTATGCAATTTACAAGTTTCTACCGAAATCTGTCAACTAAAAGATCGCGCACGGCGGCGGCGGCGGGTGGCGCGCGGACGCGCGGAGAAGGGCGGCGAGGCGGCGATGGCCGGCGGCGGTGACGGCCAAGGGCGACGGCGGCGGGGCGGTCGCGGCGCTGGGGCGCGGTGGCGGCGACGCGGAGAGGCGACGGCGGCGGGGCCGCAGTGGTGGGGTGCGGCGAGGCGGCGCGGATGGCGGCGGTGGCGGTGATGCGCACGGCGGCGGCGCAGAGGGAGAGAAGAGGGAGAGGGCGGCGGCGTAGACCTGGGCGGCGACGGCGGCGGGCCGAAGGGCGGCGGCGGCGCAGCGACCTCGGGCGGTGTGCGCGCGTGTAGGAGGCGGCGGCGGCGCAGGTGGAGGTCGGGGGCACGGGGGCCGAGGTCCTGGTGGGCCCCTCTTTAAATAGTCCCTCGCGCGGATATCTGAACTGAAACGGCCCAGAGTTGTACTAGAACTCGGAAATCGGTCCGGATTTTCGGACCGTTTTCCGGCGGTTTACTAAAACGTCCGAAGCTTTTCCATACGAACTCCGATTCGAGCGATTCTCGTGCCTACGGGTTCGTATCGTCGAGGGGAACAATCTAGCGCCAAGGTTTGAGCGAAGCCTCGAATCTACAGGGGTGGTTGTCGCAAGTCCTACTAAAGCTTCCCGCAGGAATCCCGTAGTGAAACAAAATAGGGTTTTGAAGGTGGCGTTTCGCCGAACCTTTCTTCTCGACGGTTTTGCATGGAAAGATATGATGCAATGCTATGAATGATATGCAAGACCAAATCTAAAATTTGGGATGTGACACTGTAGCATTCTTAATACTATATGTAGATGACATATTGTTGATTGGGAATGATGTTGACCTTCTTAATAGTGTCAAGGAATATTTGAATAATAGTTTTTCAATGAAGGATCTTGGCGAAGCAGCTTACATATTAGGCATAAAGATTTATAGAGATAGATCGAGACGCCTAATATCATTGTCACAAAGTACATATTTAGACAAAGTTCTAAAGAGATTTGGAATGGAAGATAGAAAGAAAGGGTTCTTGCCCATGTTGTCGGTCTCGCGAACAAGGTCGCGTAAAGTTGGCCTAGACCGCTTCAATCTCACCATGCCGTGTTGAAGATATGCCCTAGAGGCAATAATAAATGTAGTTATTATTATATCTTTGTGTTTATGATAAATGTTTACATTCATGCTATAATAGTATTAACAAGGAAACATTAATACTTGTGTGATTTGTAAACTAAATTAGAGTCCGTAGTAAAGCCTCTTTATAATACTAGCTTGTTGGTTAATAAATGATTGTGGTTTCCCTATCATGAACATTGAGATGTTATTAACAACAAGATCATATCGTTAGGAGAATGATATGATGGACATACTCCTATAGATAAGCGTAGCATAAAGATCAAGTCATTTTAATAGTTCAATTGCTATATGCTTTCTGATACATAGTAACCTAATTCCTTCGACCATGAGATCATGCATATCACTATCACCGGAAGGATGCTTTGATGACATCAAACACCACACCGTAACTGGGTGGTTATAAAGGTGGCATTGAGTGTTTGGAAAGTATTGGTTGAGACACATGGATCAAGAGTGGGATTTGTCCATCCATATGACGGATAGATATACTCTGGGCCCTCTCGGTGGAATGTCATCCAATTGGCTTGCAAGCATGTGACTAGCTCACAAGGGATCACATATCACGGGAACGAGAAAAGAGTACTTATCAGTAACGAGGTTGAACTAGGTATGCAGAGATACCGACGATCAAAACCTCGGATAAGTAAACTATCGTGAGACAAAGGGAAATTGGTATCGTATGTAAGTGGTTCATTCGATCGCAAAGTAATCATAGAAATATGTGGGAGCCATATGAATTTCCAGATTCCTCTATTGGTTATTGTTCGGAGAAGTGTCTCGATCATGTCCGCATAATTCACGAACCGTAGGGAGACACACTTAAGGATTCGATGTTATTGAGTAGTTATGGAATGATGAGTAAGAGACCGAATGTTGTTCGGAGTCTCGGATGGGATCCGGGATATCACGAGGAGATCCGGAATAGTCCGGAGAATAAGATTCATATAAGGAAAGTCCTGTTTCGGTGTTGGAGAATGGTTCTAGTGTTTTCATCGGGAATGTTCTAGAAGGTTCCGGAATGTCCGGCACTCCGGAGGGGAAGGGTACATGAATGTGTCATAACAAGTTGGAATGGTTGCATCATGTACTAGGTGTCATCGCTGAGCAAAATAAAGGGATAAATCAAATCCTAGTTTGAAAAGTCAAACGCCAATTTGAAAAGTCAAACGGCAAGTTTGCTTGGTGGAGGGAGAGTAGGAAACCTACTTGGGGAGGAAATCCCTCTCCCTCCACCGCCGGCCTTGGAAGCCGAGTTGGGGAGGGACTCCCCTCACCTTGGCCGCGCCCTCCCACCTATATAAGGAGGGGCAGGGCTGCCCCTCCAAGACTACACCTTGCCCTCTCCAAACCCTAGCCCTAAGTCGTCGGCGCCACCACCTCGTGCTGTTGCCGCCGACTTGGGCTTCCCCAAGCCCTAGCCGCCGGCCTAGCTTCCTCTCCTTGGTGTGTCTAAACCCTAGATCACCGAGGCCTCTCTCATAGTCTACCATACTCGCTCCAGCTTAAGGCGAAGCCCTGCGAGATCTCCCCTCTACTTCCGGTACCACGCCGTCATGCTGCCGGAATCACGAGGAGAGTGCTACAACCGCCGCTGCATGCTGGAACAAGGGAGAGGAAGGTCTTCATCGAGTACCGAACGTGTGAACGACTGCGGGAGCGCTGCCGGAATGCACCGCCGGAAGGATCGTCTACGCGATCTTGAGATCGGCAAGAGTATGACTACATCACCCACGAGAATCCGCTCTCGTTAAACACTTTGGAATCTTCGAGGGTGAGTTATTCCATCGACTCGTTGCTAAAATCTAGTAGATACATCTTGGCTTGTTTGTTTGTATGCGATAGAAAATTTTGTTTTCCATGTACCCCTACATGTCGCGCCAAAAGAAATACACAACAAGAGGTTTGCAACAGAAAACATCAACGCCCGCAACAAGCATGTTGCGTTCTACTCGTGAAACACATCTACGCATAGATCTAGCTCTGATACCACTGAAGGGATTTAGCAGCATAGTAAATCAAAAAATTCATACGGATGCGAACAAGAAAGCCAAGATCTAATCTAGGAGATGTAATCAACGAGAGAGATTGATGAGATCTTCATACCCTTGAAGAAATCGCACAACGGAAATGTTCAACAGAACGTGGTTGATGTAGTCGTACTCGCCGTCTCCTCCTCGCGATCCGATCCGATCCTACGCCGCAAGTGGCGGCGCCTCCGAGAGATGCACACGTATGGTGCAGCGACGTCTCCTCCTTTCCTTGGTCCAGCAAGTATGGTGGAGAGATAGATTGGATCCGCAGCACGACGGCGTGGTGCTTATGGTGGAGAGTTTCTGCGGCAGGGCTTCGCCTACGCGCAGTCGGGAGAGAGAGAGAGGTGGAGGGGCAGCAGTTGGACGGCGGCTAGGGTTGGAGTGGGGGGAGGCTGCGCCCCTACCCTACTTATATAGGGGACTAGCCGGCCCCTTGACCCCTCCTCCAAGCCCTAGGGCGGCGGCCCAAGGGGTGGAGTGGGGGGCAAGTCATCCCCCCCTCTTCTGGAAGGTTCCCTTAGGGTTTCCCCTAAGGGCTGGCCGGCTGGGCCTTTGGGGCCTTGTGCCCCTGGCCCAAAGTGGCCAGGGCACTTCCCCTTAGGCCCACGCAGGCCTCCGACAAGTGGGCCCACGTTGGTCCCACTCCGGAACCTTCTAGAACCTTTTGGTACAATACCGATAAACTCCGAAACGATTCCGAAATCCAAAAACCGCTTTCCTTTATATGAATCCTATTCTCCGGACCATTACGGAACCTCTTGTGATGTCCTGGGTCTCATTCGAGACTCCGAACAAAAACTCATAAACCAATTATCCATTCTACCCTAGCGTCGATGCACGTTAAGTGTGTGACCCTACGGGTTCGAGAATATGCAGACATGATCTTCTATCAATAATCAACAGCGGGATCTGGAAACCCATATTGACTCCCACATATTCATCGATGATCATATGGGATGAACCATGATGCCAGGATTCAATTAATCCCATATATGTATTCCCTTCGTCACGCGATATTTTACTTGCCCGAGATTCGATCATTGGTATCGGCATACCTAGTTCAATCTCGTTCACAGCAAGTACTTTACTCGTTCTTTAATCCGATATCACTTTGTGATTAACTACTTAACCACGCACTTGCAAGCGGTGTTGATATCGATTACCGAGTGGGCCCGAAGTATATCTCTCCGACTCGGGAGGGACAAATTCCATCTCGATACATACAACCCAACAAGTACTTTCTGATCACCTGAGAGACACCTTTATGATCACCCTCACATAGGATGACGTTTGATGACCTCAAAGCTTTCTTCCGATACCAGGGAGTTGTATTATCTCATGGTCTAAGGAATACAATACTTGACATAGGAAAAAGCTTCGCAAAGATGAATATGATGACACGATCTAATTGCTCTGCTTAATTTGGGTTTGTCCATCATATCATTATCCAAATGACATGATCTCATTATTAATCGACAACTCATGTCTATGGTTAAGAAACCTTAACCATCATTAATCAATGAGCTATTCCATAGAGGCGTACTAGGGACACGATGTTGTTCATAAACCACACAAGTATCAAAGTTTTCGCTTAATACAATTCTAGCATGGAATATAAACTTTATCATGAACAAGAATTATAATAATAACATCTTTATTATTGCCTCTAGGGCATAATTCCAACAAATGGTTTATTCGATCACAAATTCATTGTTGAATATGTGGGATCCATTATAGATCTCCAGATCCCGCTATTATTTATTGACCGTAGAGGTGTCTCGATCATGTCTGCATAGTTCACGAACCGTAGGGTGACATACTTAAGGTTCGATGTTGTTTAAGTATATATGAAATATGAGTTGGAGACCTAATGTTGTTCGGAGTCTCGAATTGGATGCAATACATCACGAGGAGATCCCGAATGGTCCGGAGAATACGATTCATATAAGGAAAGTCAATTTCCGAGGTTCGGAAATGTTTTCAGTGTTTTGACCAGAAACTTCTAGAATGTTCTAGAGGGACCACTAGTGGGACCATGAGATCATGTTAATCACCATCACCAGATGGATGCTTTGATGACATCAAACACCACTTCGTAACTAGGTGGTTATAAAGGTGGCATTGAGTGTTCAGAAAGTATGTGTTGAGGCACATGGATCAAGAGTGGGATTTGTCCATCCATATAACAGATATATATACTCTGGGCCCTCCCAGTGGAATGTCATCCAGTTAGCTTGCAAGCATGTGACTGGCTCACAAGGGTTCACATATCACAGGAATGAGTAAATAGTACTTATCGGTAACGAGGTTAAACTAGGTATGCAGAGATACCGACGATCAAACCTCGGATAAGTAAAATATCGCGAGGCAAAGAGAAATTAGTATCGTATGTAAATGGTTCATTCGACCATGAAGTAATCGTAGAAATATGTGGGAGCCATATGAATTTCTAGATTCCTCTATTGGTTATTGATCGGAGAAGAGCCTCGATCATGTCTCCATAATTCATGAACCGTAGGGAGACAGACTTAAGGATTCGATGTTGTTTACTAGATATGGAATATGAGTAAAGAGACTGAATGTTGTTCGGAGTCTCGGATGAGATCCGGATATCACGAGGAGATCTGGAATGGTCCAAAAAATAAGATTCATATAAGGAAAGTCAATTTCCGGGGGATAGAAAATGTTTTGATGTTTTGACTGGAAGCTTATAGAATGTTCTCAAAGGTCCACCACCCCGGGAGGGGGTAACTTGAAGAGTGACATGCCCTAGGGGCTAGCCACACCAAACCCTAAAGGGTCAATTCAACCAAGACTAGTAAAAGGGTCAAACTCTAGTTTGAATAGTCAAATCCTAGTTTGAAAAATCAAACTCTAGTTTTTGGTAAGAGGGAAGTCTTGGTGGAAAAGGTTTAGGCCTATTCCTTTGGAGGCCGAGTTAGGGAGGGTTTCCACCTGGGCTGGGAACACCCTTGGACGCCCCCCCCACCTATATAAGGAGGGGTGGGGGCGCACCCCAAGGTATCCCCCTTTCCCTCGGCGCCCTAGATCCCGTCTAAACCGTCGTTGCCGTCTAGCCTAAACCCTAGCCGCCGGCTGCCCTCTTCCCTCGGCGTCTAAACCCTAGCGCAAAGGCTCTCTCTACTCCACCATACCCGCTCCAGCTTAGGCGAAGCCCTACGGGATTTCCCCTCTACTTCCTTCACCACGCCGTTGTGCAGCCGGAATCACGAGGCGAGAGCTACAACCTTCGATGCCTGCTGGAACAAGGAAGAGGAAGGTCTTCATCGAGTATCGTACGTGTGACCGACTGTGGCAGAGCTGCCGGAATGCGGCGCTGGAAGGATCGTCTATGTGATCTTGAGATCGGCAAGTGAACGACTACATCACCCACAAGAATCTGCTCTCGTTAACAGCTTTGGATCTTTGAGGGTTAGTACTCTATCGACTCGTTGCTACAATCTAGTAGATAAATCTTGGCTTGTGTGTGTTCATGCGATAGAATTTTTTTGTTTTCCATGCTACGAACCCCTTCAGCGGCCCGGGCTAACGTTACATACAATCGCACATGAGACTTGCTCCACACTCAACGTGCAAATTGCATT
The DNA here is from genome assembly GCA_916181665.1 of Avena sativa. Classification (NCBI taxonomy): domain Eukaryota; kingdom Viridiplantae; phylum Streptophyta; class Magnoliopsida; order Poales; family Poaceae; genus Avena; species Avena sativa. Next base: position 40,866,825 of record OV702285.1, on the reverse strand, counting down.
GCACAAGTGGCTATGCAGGTGTTTGTCTCTCCCACCATATTTAAGATTCAATTTAAAATCTGCTTTTGAAAACACTTGTACCAGCGTTTTGGTTCATGTTCGTAGGTAAAAACGGTTCTTGTTCGAAAGCCCCGAGCCGCATAAAACATGAGAAAATTAGAGGCGTCTAACATGTTTTTGCAGGGGCATGTGATTCAGCGTTGTGCTTCAGTCGAAGGACGCAGCCGCGGATGCCATCAAGCGCTTCAAGGCAGCAGCTGAGATGGAATACCACTGCTCACTCCGCACTTTCCGCACAAATCGGGAGGAAGAGTTCACATCTACGGCCCTCGGCAAGTTATTCTCCGAGCACGGCATGCAGCGCCATCTAACGGCCCCTTACTCTCCGCAGCAGAACGGAGTCGTGGAGCGCCAGAACCAGAACGTCGCCAGCATGGCACGGAGCATGTTGAAGGCAAAGGGGATGCCAAATCTCTTCTGGGGTGAGGCGGTTCTCACTGCTGTGTACATCCTCAACCGGTCCCTCACGCGTGCGCTGGACGGCAAGACGTCGTTTGAGGCGGGGCATGGGAGAAAACTGGCCATGGTGTTGGAGATATGCCCTAGAGGCAATAATAAATGTAGTTATTATTATATCTTTGTGTTTATGATAAATGTTTACATTCATGCTATAATAGTATTAACAAGGAAACATTAATACTTGTGTGATTTGTAAACTAAAATAGAGTCCCTAGTAAAGCCTCTTTATAATACTAGCTTATTGGTTAATAAATGATTGTGGTTTCCCTATCATGAACATTGAGATGTTATTAACAACAAGATCATATCGTTAGGAGAATGATATGGTGGACATACTCCTATAGATAAGCGTAGCATAAAGATCAAGTCATTTTAATAGTTCAATTGCTATATGATTTCTGATACATAGTAACCTAATTCCTTCGACCATGAGATCATGCATATCACCTTCACCGGAAGGATGCTTTGATGACATCAAACACCACACCGTAACTGGGTGGCTATAAAGGTGGCATTGAGTGTTCGGAAAGTATTGGTTGAGACACATGGATCAAGAGTGGGATTTGTCCATCCATATGACGGATAGATATACTCTGGGCCCTCTCGGTGGAATGTCATCCAATTGGCTTGCAAGCATGTGACTGGCTCACAAGGGATCACATATCACGGGAACGAGAAAAGAGTACTTATCAGTAACGAGGTTGAACTAGGTATGCAGAGATACCGACGATCATAACCTCGGATAAGTAAACTATCGTGAGACAAAGGGAAATTGGTATCGTATGTAAGTGGTTCATTCGATCGCAAAGTAATCGTAGAAATATGTGGGAGCCATATGAATTTCTAGATTCCTCTATTGGTTATTGTTCGGAGAAGTGTCTCGATCATGTCCGCATAATTCACGAACCGTAGGGAGACACACTTAAGGATTCGACGTTGTTTGAGTAGTTATGGAATGATGAGTAAGAGACTGAATGTTGTTCGGAGTCTCAGATGGGATCCGGGATATCACGAGGAGATCCGGAATGGTCCGGGGAATAAGATTCATATAAGGAAAGTCCTGTTTCGGGGTTGGAGAATGGTTCCGGTGTTTTCATCGGGAATGTTCTAGAAGGTTCTGGAATGTCCGGCACTCCGGAGGGGAAGGGTACATGAATGTGTCATAACAATTTGGAATGATTGCATCATGTACTAGGTGTCATCACTGAACAAAATAAAGGGTTTAATCAAATCCTAGTTTGAAAAGTCAAACGGCTATTTTGTGAGGTGGAGGGGAAGTAGGAAACCTACTTGGGGAGGAGTTCCCTCAATCCACCGCCGGCCCACTTGCAGACCGAGTTGGGGAGGGACTCCCCTCCCCTTGGTGCGCCCCCTCCACCTATATAAGGAGGGGCAGGGCTGCCCCTCCAAGGACACAACACACACCCCTCTAAACCCTAACCCTAGCCGCCGCCGCCCACCATAGCCGTCGCCGCCTAGGGAAACTCGCCGCCGCCGCCGCCTAGGTCAAACCCTAGCCACCGGCGTTGCCCCTCCTTGGTGCGTCTAAACCCTAGATCGCCGAGGCTCTCTCTCATAGTCCACCATACTCACTCCGTCTTAAGGCGAAGCCCTGTGAGATCTCCCCTCTACTTCCGGTACCACGCCGTTGTGCTGCCGGAATCGCGAGGAGAGTGCTACAACCTCCGCTGCCTGCTGGAACAAGGGAGAGGAAGGTCTTCGTCGAGTACCGAACGTGTGACCGACTGCGGAAGCGCTTCCGGAACGCAGCGTCGGAAGGATCGTCTACGCGATCTTGAGATCGGGAAGAGTACGACTACATCACCCACGAGAATCCGCTCTCGTTAAACACTTTGGAATCTTCGAGGGTGAGTTATTCCATCGAATCGTTGCTACAATCTAGTAGATAGATCTTGGCTTGTTTGTTTGTATGCGGTAGAAAATTTTTGTTTTCCATGCTACGAAACCCTACAGTGGTATCAGAGCCGTGTCTATATGTAGATCTGTTGCACGAGTAGAAAACAATGGTCATTATGGGCGTTGATGCTTTTGTTGTTGATTGCTTCTTGTGTACTTTGCATCTTGCGGGATGGTGGGATGAAGCGGCCCAGGCTAACCTTACATGACATCGTTCATGAGACTTGCTCCACGCTTGACATGCAACTTGTATTGCATAAGTGGCTTTGCGGGTGCCTATTTCTCCCAACATAGTTAAGATTCAATTTACAACAGGTCATTAACAATACTAGTATCAATGTTGTGGTTCTTGTTCGTAAGTTAGAACGACACTTATTGAAAGCCCCAAACCACGTAAAACATGCAAAGAAAGTAGAGGCGTCTAACTTTGTTTTGCAGGGGTGTGCTGTGATGTGATATGACCATGATTGTGATTATATTTGATGTATGCAATGTTCCTTATTGTAAGTTGGCAACCGGCAGGAGCCATATGGTTGTCTTTAAATTCTGTTAAGACCCGCGTGTCTATTCAAAGTAGTTGTAATAGTTGAAGCCGGTGGACGACAACCATGGAGCAGCGTCATGGACCTTGATTCAATGCCGGTGATGATGGAGATCATGTTCGTGCTTGAAGACGGAGATCGGAAGCACAAAGAAGAAAGGCCATATCATATCACATATTATGAATTGCATGTGATATTAATCCTTTATGCATCTTGTATTGCTTAGTTAACGACGGTAGCATTATAAGATGATCCCTCGTGCACATGAATTTCAAGTTCTAAAGTGTTCACCCTTAGTAAGCACCGTTGCTAAAGCTTGTTGTTTCGAAGAACCACGTGATGATCGGGTGTGTTAGATTCCGCAAGTGTATACAACGTGAGCAAGCCAGATTTGCTCATGCGGAAGCTAAGGTTTGATCTTGACGAGCCTAGCATGTACAGACATGGTCTCGGAACACGGATCACCGAAAGGTAAAGCATGAATCATATAGTAGATATGATGAACATGTCGATTGTTCGCCATTGAAACTACATCAACTCTCGTGATGATCGGTGTTGATGTGGTGGATTTGGTTCGTGTGATCACTAAAACAATGTGATGGATGTTGTTTTGAGTGGGAGTTCACCTAGATTAATTTAAATATTAATTAGAACTCAATTTGTCATAAACTTAGTCTAAACTATTGCAAATATGTTGTAGATCAATGGCGGCCCCTACCATCAATTTTAATGCGTTCCTAGAGAAAGAAAAGTTGAAAAACAATGGAAGCAACTTCGCGGATTGGTTCCGCAATTTGAGGATTGTCCTCACAGCTGGTAATTTGACCTATGTGCTGGATGCACCGGTGGGTGACCCACCTGCAGCTACTGCTACCGATGAAGTAAAGAATGTTTACCTCGCTCGGAAGACTCAGTACTCCACGGTTCAGTGTGCTATCTTGTATGGTTTAGAATCGGAGCTTCAGAAAAGGTTTGAGAATTCAGACCCACATGATATTATCCGTGATCTCAAATTGATCTTTGAGACTCATGCGGCAATTGAGAGCTATGAGGCTTCTGAAAAGTTCTTTAAACTGCAAGATGGAAGAGGGCAGCTCCGTCAGTGAGCATGTGCTTAAGATGTCTGGGCACGCAAACAAACTTCAAAGCTTGGGTATAGTGATTCCTAATGCTTTGGGGATTTATCGTGTCCTCCAATCACTACCACCAAGTTACAAGAACTTTGTGATGAACTACAATATGCAAAACATGAACAAGCAGTTGCCAGAAATCTTTGCCATGTTGAACTCTGCAGAAGTGGAGATCAAGAAAGAGCACCAAGTGTTGATGGTCAATAAGACCACCAAATTCAAGAAAGGCAAGTCTAACCAAAAGGGACACTTCAAGAAGGGTGGTAAGAAAGTTATCGCGCCGAAGAAGAAGACCAAGGCTGGACCTAAGCCTGATACTGAGTGCTTTTACTGCAAGGGAGAAGGTCACTGGAAGCGGAATTGCCCAAAGTACTTGGCGGATTTGAAGAACAGCAACATCAAGAATAAAGGTATATCCGATATACATGTTATTTATGTGTATCTCACTAGTACTCGTAGTAGTGCCTGGGTATTTGATACCGGTTCGGTTGCTCATATTTGTAACTCGAAACAGGTGCTGCAGAATAAACAGAAGCTAGCGAAGAACGAGGTGACGATGCGCGTGGGAAACGGATCAAAGGTTGATGTGATCGCGGTCGGCACGCTACCTCTTCATCTACCATCGGGATGAGTTTTATACTTAAATAATTGTTATTTGGTGCATGCGTTAAGCATGAACATTATATCGAGATCTTGTTTATTGCGAGACGGTTACTTGTTTAAATCCGAGAATAATGGTTGTTCGATTTATATGAGTAATATGTTTTATGCACATGCACCTTTGATAGATGGTCTATTCTTATTGAATCTCGATAGTGGAAATACACATATTAATAACATTGAGGCTAAATGTTTGAAATCGAGCGATAACTCGACCTATATGTGGCACTGTCGTCTTGGTCACATTGGAGTGAAGCGTATGAAGAAACTCCATTCCGATGGACTTCTTGAATCGCTTGATTTCGAATCACTTGAAAGATGCGAAGCATGTCTGATGGGTAAAATGACTAAGACTCCATTTTCTGGTATGATGGACCGAGCTACGGACTTATTGGAAATCATACATACCGATGTGTGTGGTCCAATGAGTGTAGCATCGCGCGGTGGTTATCGGTATGTTCTTACCTTCACGGATGACTTGAGTAGATATGGGTATATCTATTTCATGAAACATAAGTCCGAAACTTTCGAGAACTTTAAGGAATTTCAAAGTGAGGTTGAGAATCAACGTAACAAGAAGATTAAATTTCTATGTTCTGATCGTGGAGGTGAATATCTAAGTTACGAGTTTGGCGAGCATTTGAATAAATGTGGAATACTTTCACAATTGACACCTCCGGGAACACCACGGCGTAATGGTGTGTCCGAACGTCGTAATCAGACTCTCTTAGATATGGTTCGTTCTATGATGTCACTTACAGATTTACCGCTATAATTTTGGGGTTGTGCATTAGAAACAGCCGCATTCACTTTAAATAGGGCACCATCTAAATCCGTTGAAATGACACCGTATGAATTATGGTGTGGGAAGAAACCTAAATTGTCGTTCCTTAAAGTTTGGGGTTGCGAAGCCTATGTAAAGAAGTTACAGCCGGACAAGCTTGAACCCAAAGCGGAAAAATGCGTCTTCATAGGATACCCGAAGGAAACTATTGGGTATACCTTCTATCATAGATCCGAAGGCAAAATCTTCGTTGCCAAGAATGGATCCTTTCTAGAGAAGGAATTTCTCTTGAAAGAAGTGACTGGAAGGAAAGTAGAACTCGACGAGGTTATTGAACCTTCTCTCAAACTTGCGAGTAGCGCAGCACCGGAAGAAGTTCCTGTGGTGCCTGCACCAATAAGAGAGGAAGCTAATGATGATGATCATGAAACTTTGGTTGTAGTTGCTACAGAGCCTCGCAGGTCAACAAGAACTCGTACCACTCCTGATTGGTATGATCCCGTTATGAATGTCATGTTGGTGGACAACACCGATGACCCTGCGACATATGAGGAAGCGATGATGAGCCCAGATTCCAATAAATGGCATGAAGCCATGAAATCCGAGATTGTATCCATGTACGAAAACCAAGTATGGACTTTGGTGGACTTACCAGATGGCCGGAAGGCTGTCGAGAACAAATGGATTTTCAAGAAGAAAACAGATGCTGATGGTAATGTTACTGTCTATAAATCTCGACTTGTCGCAAAAGGGTTTCGACAAATTCAAGGAGTTGACTACGATGAGACTTTCTCACCAGTAGCGAAGCTAAAGTCTGTGAGGATTATGTTAGCAATCGCTGCATATTATGATTATGAGATATGGCAGATGGATGTCAAAACAGCGTTCCTCAATGGAGACATTGATGAAGAGTTGTATATGATGCAACCCAAAGGTTTTGTCGATCCTAAAGATGCTAACAAGGTATGCAAACTTCAACGATCCATCTATGGATTGAAGCAAGCATCCCGAAGTTGGAATCAACGTTTTGATAAGGTAATCAAAAGTTTTGGTTTTATACAAACTTATGGAGAAGCTTGTATTTACAAGAAAGTGAGTGGGATCTCTGTAGCATTCTTAATACTATATGTAGATGACATATTGTTGATTGGGAATGATGTAGACCTTCTTAATAGTGTCAAGGAATATTAGAATAATAGTTTTTCAATGAAGGATCTTGGCGAAGCAGCTTACATATTAGGCATAAAGATTTATAGAGATAGATCGAGACGCCTAATATCATTGTCACAAAGTACATATTTGGACAAAGTTCTAAAGAGGTTTGGAATGGAAGATAGCAAGAAAGGGTTCTTGCCCATGTTGCCCAATACGACCTTGAGTAAAACTCAAAGTCCGACAACGACAGAAGATAGAGAAAGGATGAGTAAGACTCCCTATGCCTCAGCCATAGGATCTCTAATGTATGCCATGCTATGTACTAGACCCGACATTGCATATGTTGTTAGTTTAACTAGCAGATATCAAAGTGATCTAGGAGTGGATCATTGGACAGCGGTCAAAAACATCCTTAAGTACTTGAGAAAAACTAAGGATATGGTTCTTTCTTATGGAGGTGATGAACAACTCGTTGTTAATGGTTACACCGATGCTAGTTGCAACACCGATCCGGATGATTCTAAATCACAATCTGGATACGTATTTACTTTGAATGGCGCAGCAGTTAGCTAGAGGAGTGCAAAGCAAAGCGTTGTGGCGAGATCTTCAACTGAATCGGAATACATGGCTGCTTCGGAGGCTTCACAAGAAGCGATATGGATGAAAGAGTTCATTACAGAGCTGAGTGTGGTTCCTAGTGCGCTGGACCCAATGTCTATCTACTGTGATAACATGGGCGCCATAGCCAATACGCAAGAACCAAGGTCACACAAGAAGCTGAAGCACATCAAGCTACGTTTTCACGCTATTCGAGAACATGTCCAAGATGGGGACATAAAGATTTGCAAAGTAAACACAGATCTGAATGTGGCGGATCCGTTGACTAAACCTCACCCGAGGGCAAAACATGACCAACACCAAACTGCCATGGGTGTTCGGTGTATTACCATGTAATCTAGATTAGATGACTCTAGTGCAAGTGGGAGACTGTTGGAGATATGCCCTAGAGGCAATAATAAATGTAGTTATTATTATATCTTTGTGTTTATGATAAATGTTTACATTCATGCTATAATAGTATTAACAAGGAAACATTAATACTTGTGTGATTTGTAAACTAAAATAGAGTCCCTAGTAAAGCCTCTTTATAATACTAGCTTATTGGTTAATAAATGATTGTGGTTTCCCTATCATGAACATTGAGATGTTATTAACAACAAGATCATATCGTTAGGAGAATGATATGGTGGACATACTCTTATAGATAAGCGTAGCATAAAGATCAAGTCATTTTAATAGTTCAATTGCTATATGCTTTCTGATACATAGTAACCTAATTCCTTCGACCATGAGATCATGCATATCACCTTCACCGGAAGGATGCTTTGATGACATCAAACACCACACCGTAACTGGGTGGCTATAAAGGTGGCATTGAGTGTTCGGAAAGTATTGGTTGAGACACATGGATCAAGAGTGGGATTTGTCCATCCATATGACGGATAGATATACTCTGGGCCCTCTCGGTGGAATGTCATCCAATTAGCTTGCAAGCATGTGATTGGCTCACAAGGGATCACATATCACAGGAACGAGAAAAGAGTACTTATCAGTAACGAGGTTGAACTAGGTATGCAGAGATACCGACGATCATAACCTCGGATAAGTAAACTATCGTGAGACAAAGGGAAATTGGTATCGTATGTAAGTGGTTCATTCGATCACAAAGTAATTGTAGAAATATGTGGGAGCCATATGAATTTCCAGATTCCTCTATTGGTTATTGTTCGGAGAAGTGTCTCGATCATGTCCGCATAATTCACGAACCGTAGGGAGACACACTTAAGGATTCGACGTTCTTTGAGTAGTTATGGAATGATGAGTAAGAGACCGAATGTTGTTCGGAGTCTCGGATGGGATCCGGGATATCACGAGGAGATTCGGAATGGTCTGGGGAATAAGATTCATATAAGGAAAGTCCTGTTTCGGGGTTGGAGAATGGTTCCGGTGTTTTCATCGGGAATGTTCTAGAAGGTTCCGGAATGTCCGGCACTCCAGAGGGGAAGGGTACATGAATGTGTCATAACAAGTTGGAATGATTGCATCATGTACTAGGTGTCATCACTGAACAAAATAAAGAGTTTAATCAAATCCTAGTTTGAAAAGTCAAACGGCTATTTTGTGAGGTGGAGGGGAAGTAGGAAACCTACTTGGGGAGGAGTTCCCTCCCTCCACCGCCGGCCCACTTGGAGACCGAGTTGGGGAGGGACTCCCCTCCCCTTGGCGCGCCCCCTCCACCTATATAAGGAGGGGCAGGGCTGCCCCTCCAAGGACACAACACACACCCCTCTAAACCCTAACCCTAGCCGTCGCCGCCCACCATAGCCGCCGCCTAGGTCAAACCCTAGCCGCCGGCCTTGCCCCTCCTTGGTGCGTCTAAACCCTAGATCGTCGAGGCTCTCTCTCATAGTCCATCATACTCGCTCCGGCTTAAGGCGAAGCCCTGCGAGATCTCCCCTCTACTTCCGGTACCACGCCGTTGTGCTGCCGGAATCGCGAGGAGAGTGCTACAACCTCCGCTGCCTGCTGGAACAAGGGAGAGGAAGGTCTTCGTCGAGTACCAAACGTGTGACCGACTGCGGAAGCGCTGCCGGAACGCAGCGCCGGAAGGATCGTCTACGCGATCTTGAGATCGGGAAGAGTACGACTACATCACCCATGAGAATCCGCTCTCGTTAAACACTTTGGAATCTTCGAGGGTGAGTTATTCCATCGACTCGTTGCTACAATCTAGTAGATAGATCTTGGCTTGTTTGTTTGTATGCGGTAGAAAATTTTTGTTTTCCATGCTACGAAACCCTACACATGGAGCATCTCCGAGCCTTTGGCTGTGTTACTCATGCCAAGATCACCAAGCCAGGGATGAAGAAGCTGGACGACCGCAGCGTCAAGACCGTCTTCCTAGGGTACGAACCTGGCTCCAAAGCCTATAGGTTGTACGACCCAGTGAACGACCGTGTGATCATCTCTAGGGATGTGGTCTTCGACGAGGCCAGTGCGTGGGACTGGAGCCACGAGCAACGGGGCGGCGAGGACGATCCGCTCGTCATCGAGTACATGGTGCACGGGGGAGTGCCTCTGGGCCGCGAGACGCCAGGCCACGAGATGCCATCATCACCTGTACCTGGAGCCACGGCAGGAGGCTCTGCCTTGGCAGAGGTTTCAGCATCAAGTTCTGCCGCGGCAGCCACTATTGGACACGTTCTTGTCTCTGACGGAATAGTTTCAGAACATCCCACCAGGTTCATCTCGCCACCGAGCAACGCCAGGGAGCTTCTGTACCATGATGACGATGCTACAAGGCCATACCGCTTCCACCTAGTTGCTGACATGCTAGACGCAGCTGCAAGCGATCATGACCACGGGGAGTAGCTGCTTCTCATCGACGATCCGAACAACTTCATCGAGGCTGAGCCACATGAGTACTGGCGCAAGGCGATGCTGGATGAGATCGCGTCCATCAAGGAGAATGGGACATGGTCACTCACCGATCTACCTGCAGGTCATCGTCCCATCAGTCTGAAATGGGTGTTCAAGACAAAGCGCGACGCCACCGGTGCCATTGTCAAGCACAAGGCATGGCTGGTCGCCAAGGTCTATGTGCATCAGGAAGGCGTGGACTTCGACGAGGTCTTTGCACCGGTCGCACGCCTGGACTCAGTGCGCGTCCTCTCGGCGGTAGCTGCGCACCAGGACTGGAAGGTGCACCACCTCGACGTGAAATCCGCGTTTCTCAATGGAGACGTGCAGGAGGAAGTGTACGTTGCGCAGCCACCTGGCTTCACGCGTGACGGTGCACAGGGCAAGGTGTATTGGCTCCACAAAGCCTTGTATGGGCTGAGGCGGGTGCCTCGTGCCTGGAACACAAAGCTGGACGCCACGCTCTGACAGCTTGGCTTCAGCTATTCGCCGTCAGAACACGCGATGTATGCGCGCAAACAAGGGCGTACAAGGCTGCTCCTCGGCGTACACGTTGACGATCTCATCATCACCGGTGCAGATGCTGAGGAAATCGCAAAATTCAAGAAGGAGATGGTGGAGAAATTCCGTATGAGCGATCTTGGTCTCCCGCATTACTACCTCGGCATAGAGGTGTGCCAGAGCGGGAGTGGCATCATTCTGTCACAGGCCTCCTATGTTGGGAAGCTACTGGAGCGCGCGGGCATGGCAAAGTGCAACCCAGCGCTCGTGCCGATGGAGTTGTGGCTCAAGCTCAGCAGGGAGAGCAAGGCGCCAACCACCGACGCCACGTTCTACCGCCACGTGGTCGGGTGTTTGTGCTACCTTGTGCACACCCGCCCGGACATCTCTTTCGTCGTCGAATATGTGAGCCGTTTTATGGAAGAGCCCACAACAGAGCATCTGGCAGCTGTCAAGCACCTCCTGAGGTACATCGCTGGAACACGAAACTATGGCTACAGGTACACGCGTGGTGGTGACAGTGAACTGAAGGGATCCAGCGACTCTGACATGGCCGGCGATGTTAACGACCGGAAGAGCACCACTGGCCTCTTCTTCTCGTTCGGTGACAACCCGATCACGTGGCAGTCACAGAAGCAGAAGATTGTCACGTTGTCTTCGTGTGAGGCGAAATACGTCGCTGCCACCACCGCTGCCTGTCAAGGTGTGTGGCTCCGCCATCTGATGGATGACATGACCGGAAGAGACGGCGGCGCACCAACTATCTTTATCGACAACAAGTCCGCCATCCAACTGTGCAAGAATCCGGTGTTTCATGATCGGTCCAAGCACATTGAGGTGCGGTTCCACTACATTCGCGAGTGGATCGAATCTGGGAAGATTTGCGTCGAGCACATCAGCATTGGGGAGTAGCTCGCGGACATCCTCACCAAGCCCCTTGCACGCGTTCGGTTCCAGGAGCTCCGCACTCGCATCGGCATGGTGAGCGTCGAGTAGAAGGGCAGCTAGCTTAGGGGGAGTTTGTTAGGAAATAATCTAGCTGCTGTTGTGTTTCTGTTTTAGTGTCACCTGTCGAAAGTTCAGTTTCGTCATGGTTTTAGAGATAGCTGTTTGTTTGCTTGGTCAAGTAGGTGGACAGAGTCGAGCCTGTTCGATCTGCTCTGTAGTTTTAGGATCACCGTGTGTACATCTGAATCGTGGGATGTCGCGATTTTGTAGGGGCGTGGCGATCACCACGGCATGCTTGTATTCCGCAAATAAAAGGAAGAAAGAAAGAGAAAAGCGGTACGCAGTACACCGCACAAAAAAAACTCTCGTGTGTTCATCTCTGAATTCTTCTTCCTCCTCTGTCCAATTCGCGTGCTGTGTCAGAGAGCGATCCAGGAGTTGTGTGTTGGAATTCGCTCACAGATCGACTATATCAAACTAGACAAACAAGCACGCTCGAAAAATCTTATGGCCAAGGGCACGTGTCGTGCCCGTTCTTTTTCTTTATTTTCTTCTCAACTCACTCCGTTCTTTTTCTTTATTTTCTTCTCAACTCACTCAATGTGTTACAAGACTCACGGTCTACCCTTGCTTATATATGCAAGCTAGACCTGACTAATACTAAACCTAAACCATCACGTACACACGTACGGATACTACTAGTACTAGGACTCACACATACACTTGCCTAACTAGGAAACCTTCCTAGACTAAGACACGTACACACCACACATACCACGAACACACATAGTCCTAGTGCTACTCGGACATAGACTAGTACTACTCGGACTCTCTTACCAAGATTAAACTAACAATCTCTCCCTAATCTTGATTGACTACTCTTCGTCTTCCATGCTTCTCTGATCTTGAATCTTTGTAGATCTACGTCTTGTCTAGGTCTCGCACCACGACAAGTCTAATTGGCTCTCCCCAATTTTGACTTGGCGAATTTACGGAACAAGTCAAGTATGATCCGGACTACCCAGCCACGCTAGCAAACCTTGTGGAATCGCACCACCCGTGGAACACACCGTCCACCCTAGCGCAATACATGCCGACCTCCTAGCGTGGACTAGACCATCCACTTCGGCCTCATGTAGAGACATGGCCTCATTGAAGAGACTCACCTTCACTGGTTTACCGCCCCCTTCACACTTAAACTTGATCCTCTCGTCGAGACACATAGACGACCTGATTGAGGCACGCAAATTGCGTCTTCATCCATACGATAAACAGTCCCTCAACCTTCATTCGCTTCAGCTGCAACGGACTCACAGAGACAAGCACTTGGACACAACGACGACTCACAGACACAACATCGACCAAACGTGCTACCTTGCACACACTTGAATCCTTGACTCATACTCTCCCGGACGACGATCTTGACAAGATTCTCCAGTACCGCACCCGGCACCACCACACTTATAAACGATCATCCCCATCCACCACCTTGCCGATGACGCCTCGCCCGCCGTCTTTCTCCTTGTCGCTCCTCCGAACGATGATCGCTCGCCGCCTCACCGATGACGGCATGTTCATCGCCACCACCCGGTTGCCCGCCCCGAGGCGCTAGTCGGATCGCCTCCCGGGGCAAGCGTGGCTTCAAATCTTTGACCTTGCTCTGATACCAATTGTTGAAATTCGCCCACAGATCGACTACATCAAACTAGACAAACAAGCACGCTCGAAAAATTTTATGGCCAAGGGCACGTGTGTGCCCGTTCTTTTTCTTTATTTTCTTCTCAACTCGCTCAATGTGTTACAAGACTCACTGTCTACCCTTGCTTATATATGCAAGCTAGACCTGACTAATACTAAACCTAAACCATCACGTACACACGTACGGATACTACTAGTATTAGGACTCACACATACACTTGTCTAACTAGAAACCTTTCTAGACTAAGACACGTACACACCATATATACCACGGACACACATAGTCCTAGTGCTACTCGGACATAGACTAGTACTACTTGGACTCTCTTACCAGGATTAAACTAACATTGAGGGCCAACAAAAGTGACCCCGAGACGGGTGGGGGCGAGCAAGCTCCCTGCCATATCATCCGCGTCACTTCCGTTGGGCCCCCTCATCAGCTTCCGCGGGGTGTCCTGAACGGAGGGTCTTCATCCTTTAGGCGCGGCCATTCCTAATCCTACCTCCGCCAGGTGGTGATGGCTAATGTCGATGGAGAAGATGAAGGGGTTTGGGACGCTGCAGCCCCTACTCTGCATGCGCAGTCAGATGTTGCCTCTGTAGGTAACCGTGTATATATTTCGTATAAGCTACACCTGTGAATCCAGCTTGACCCTTTTCTCCTCTAATGTCACCTCGTCGTCGCAGCCTTTTTTCAGGGTGCAGGTCACTGCTGACGCGGTAGGAGGCGAGGGCGGAGGCGGCTGCTCCTTGCTCTTCCCCCAGAGCACGCTGTACAGCCCTGCCACCAGCAGCGCGCCGCCGAGGACGCTGCCGAGGTGGACGACCTCGCCGAGGAAGAACGACGAGCAGAACACGGTGAGCAGGAGGCCCAGCGGGTTGGACATGGCCAGGAACACCGGCCCGCGCCTCTCGATGCACCACGCCTGCAGGTAGAAGGACACCCCGGTGACCACAAACCCGGAGTAGGCCACGGCGACGAGCCCCACGTCCAGCCGCAGCCTCCACGCGCCCTTCCCTCCACCGCCGGCTGCGCCGGTCACCGCCGCAGCCAGCGTGAACGACTGAGCCGTGCTCAGCAGGCACTGCAGCGCCGTGAGCAGCAGCTTGTTGGGGTACTCCTTAAGGAGGCGCGCCTGGAGCACCATCCAGAGCGACCACGTGATGTTCGCCAGGAGCATCAGGAACGTGCCCTTCATCCACTGCCCCTGCTTGTTGGTGGTGCCGGCGCCGGCGGCGTGCGCGTTGTTGGATAGATCTCAACGTGACTGGGCCCAACGGCCCAGCACGTCCCCCTAACTGCGCCCTGATCGGAGGCGCCCGTTCTTATCTAGGACGGTGGGCCCCTGTCGCCAGCGCTATATAAAGTGGTGGGGAGCCGGCAGCACGACCTACGAGGTTAGCCGTGCCCTAGCCGCCCCACCTACAAGCCAATCCGATCTAGGCTAGCGCTGTGCCGACGGGAAGCTCCACCGCCGCCACCCTAGCCACACGCTCACCACACTCATTCCCTTTCACCCATGGCCAACGACGGAGGTGCTAGCTCCGGCACCAGCTCGGGGATTCCCTCTGGCTCGTGCTTGTCGAGCCAGGGAGCAGGTAGAGTTCATCTCAGTTCTCTCTCTCTCTCTGTGTGTTCTTGATCTAAAGGTAATGTATAGTGCTACTGTCAGATCTAGACTAGATCCGTGGTAAAGTCATTTTAACATTGGTATCAGAGCGTTGGTTTTAGTTGCTAGATTTTATAGTGCTTGTTGTAGAAAGCAAAAAGTTTTAAAAGAAAGATCTAAAGTGCGCCTGCCCTATGGCCGCGCCGTTCCTCTCGATCTAGATGGGCATCCATTGTGGAGACATCTAGAAGAAGAACACACCCTTCGGGGCAAAGGAAAACCCTAGATCTAAAGCCCCAAAAGAATCCCGAATGCAAGTCCTAACCCCATAGATCCCCAAAGAAAGGACAATCAAAAAGTGAGAAGAGGTCCACTTCGGCCATCACCGGAAAAGTCTCCGCCCCACACCTCGGCCACTTGACGATGGTGCACCCACCCTCGGGTGGATGCACACATCGGCAAGGAGCAAGGTGGGGGGCGCCGCCGCAGTTCCACCATGGACCAAGTATGTAACAAAAAAAAAGGGGGAGCAAAGGCTCCACCACCGCCCCTCTTGACGGTGGTGCGCCCACCCTCGGGTGGACGCACCGCCGGCAAGAAGGATGGGGGGGCCATGGCTCACAGAGAGGGAAGAGGGAGGGGCGCGCGGAAACGCGGCCTCCTCGCCTCAACCGTTCTCGCCGGAGGAGCAAGGCAGAGGGAGGGGCGCGCCACTGTGGCCACCTCGCCTCGCCTCGTACCCGCGCGGGGCTCGCGCCACCGGAACAAGCAGAGGAGGGAGGGGCGCGCGGCAGACGCGGCCACCTCGCCTCGTGCTCGAGCGGGCCACGCCGGAGCCAGAGGGAGGGGCGCGCCGTGGCGGCCACCTCGCCTCGCGGGCTCGCCGCCGGAGCCAGAGGGAGGGGCTCGCCTTAGGCGGCCGCCTCACCTCGGCCCAGAACGGGCTACCACACCGGCGAGAGAGGAGCGTGAGGAGGGAGGGGCCAGCGGCCGCCTCGGCCTCTTCCCCACAGCGCCACCGCGGGCTGCACGCGGCGCTGCCGCTGAGCCCACGCGGATCCGACGCGGGGCCGCCGCGGTCTGGACGCGGAGCCGCCACGGGGGGGAGCGCGGGGCAGACGAGGGGATGAGGGGGAAATGAGATTAGGGTTAGGAGCGGGCGGCGGCCTGGGGCTTTTATACCTCCTAGATGCGCGGCCCGCCGTCCGATCTAGGGCGACCGTGACGGACGGACCAGATCAAGCGGCGCGGGGCGGGCGCGGGCAGCTGGCAGGCTCAGCTGGGCCGCCTGCAGGCCGCTGTGGGCCGCAGCGAGCGTGTGCTGCAGAGCGGCAGCTAGTTAGGCGGCGCGCGCGCGGGGCAGGCCAGGTGGGCCTCGGGCTGCTGGGCTGCTGCGCGGCAGCCAGTCGCGGCAGCCGCCAGGCCGTTTTGGGCCGCTGGGCGCTGCCCACAGGTTTTGGCCCAGTAAACAGTTTTTCTGTTTTTTATTTTACAGAGTAGTTTATTATTGTTTTGCTTAGTTTTAAGCAAATTTTTGCATAGTTTTCTCTAGTCCTTTTACTTTTGAGTATATTGTGACTTGAGAATGTTATAAAGACAGTTTTTTCTGCAAAGTATGAGTCTTTTAATGAAAGTTTCCGCTGCAAATAGTTCTTTTACATTGCAAATGTATGGTTCAAAATTGCACCAAGTGCAATAAAAGTTGATTAAATCTTGATATAAAGATGTGATTAAAGTGATTATGACTCATGCTATTAATTGACCAACGTTATTAATAATCATGACCATAATTTTTCTTATTAAGTATAAAAGGTGCATTTAAATTTATTTCTGCCCAACGGTGATGTAATTTTAAATAGCACGAAACGATTGCATGCTTAATTTATACCAACGTTGAATTAACGCATACAATTGTTTTACTTGGTGATCTCACATCTTTTGTGATTCGCAGGAGGTCTCAACCTCATGGCATGTCTGAAGGACGTCCCGCTCCTCAGGGGGGACAATTACTCCGAATGGAGGAAGAAAGTTGACTTGGCGTTCGTATGCGCCGAAGTGGATTGGGTGGTTGACACCAAGCAACCAGTCAAGCTCGCTGACCCTGTCAGGGGGGCCGCTGAGGAAAGTGCTGACTTTGAGAAAAGGAAGAGGGACCATGCTCCATTGGAGCTGGCATACTCTATCGATAACCAGAAATGGGTGAACGCCAACAAAAAGTGTCTGGCATTCGTAAAGAACACAATTGAGAACGCAATCGTGGGCTCAATTGGAGAGTGTGCTACCGTGGGCGAGTATCTCGCCAAGATAAAGAGCCAGTTCACTGGCTCTTCAAAGATGTATGCGACCCAGCTGTTAAAGCAGCTGGTTACTGAAAAGTATACGGGAGGACCCCACGGGATCAGAGAGCACATCTTGAGGATGTCGAACATGGCTGCAAAGCTCAAGCCAATGGACGAGGACCTCGAGTTAAAGCCAGCACTCTTGGTGCACCTTGTGATGGCCTCACTTCCACAGCCCTTTGAAAACTTCGTGATAAACTATAATATGTCCCCTGAAAAGTGGGACATAGAAAAGACCATTGGGATGTGCTCCCAGGAAGAAGAAAGGCTAAAAGCCCTTCACGGCGGTTCTCTGAACTTCGTGAAGGACAACAGGAAGAGAGGCTTCACAGGAGGCAACCATGGTGGCTCACCCTCCAAGCCCCATGGCAAGGGTCCAATGCAGCACCAGTACCAGCATCACCAGTCCACCCCGGGGGAGAAGGATCAGTGCCATCACTGTAAAAAGCCGGGCCACTACAAGAAAGACTGCCCGATTTGGCTAAAGTACATCATGGCCAAAAATGGTAAAGATATTGTTTCTTTTGTTAATGAATCTTTGTATGAAAAGTTTACTAGATCCACTTGGTGGATTGATTCTGGAGCAACTGTTCACGTTGCCAACTCTTTACAGGGGTTCCATTCGACAAGGACCACGCCAAGAAGAGAAAGACACATTGAAGTGGCGAATGGAATAGAAGCAGAAGTGGAGGCCATTGGTGACGTCCCCCTGGAGCTGGCTGATGGCTCTTTGCTTTTGCTGAAAGATGTGCTTTTCGTTCCTTCATTACATAGGAATTTAATAAGTGTTTCCTGTTTGGATAAAGACTCTTACGAATGTTATTTTGGTAATGGCAAGTGTGCCATCTGGTTGAAAGACAAATGTGTGGGTGTCCCTACATTATTTGATAAGTTATATTTGTTATCCCTGCATGAGAAAGTTCTTTCTGTGTGTGATGTGAATGGAAAAGTTCCCTTGTCGAACAAAGAACAAAAGAAAAGAAAGCGAACTCTTGACTCCTCGAGACTATGGCACTGCAGACTAGGCCATATTTCGAGGGGAAGAATTGAAAACCTCGTTAAAAATGACATTCTTCCTCCGTTAGAGTTCTCCGACATAGAACAATGCATAGATTGCATTAAAGGAAAGTATGTCAAACAGATTAAAAAGGGTGCAAACCGAAGCATAGCTACACTAGAAATAATCCACACGGATATTTGTGGACCGTTTCCGGTGAAAAGTGTGGATGGCTATGATTCATTCATAACATTCACGGATGATCACTCCCGGTATGGTTATATTTATCCAATCAAAGAAAGATCTGAAGCGTTGGATAAATTTAAAATTTTCAAAGCTGAAGTAGAAAATCAGCACGATAAAAGAATCAAAATAGTTCGGTCCGACCGTGGGGGGGAGTACTACGGTCGGCATACTCCATATGGTCAAGTACCAGGACCCTTTGCACGGTTCCTGCAAGAAAATGGAATAGTCGCCCAGTATTCAATGCCGGGCGAACCTCAGCAAAACGGAGTAGCTGAAAGGCGCAACCGTACCCTCATGGATATGGTGCGCAGCATGATGAGCTATTCCACCCTTCCATTGGGATTGTGGATGGAGGCGCTTAAAACCGCCATTCACATTCTCAACAGAGTACCAAGTAAGTCGGTGCCCAAAACACCGTATGAATTGTGGACAGGCAGAGTCCCCTCTCTGCACCACTTGAGGGTCTGGGGGAGCCCAGCTGAGGCAAAAGTTTTCAATCCAAACATTGCAAAGTTAGACCCCAAAACAGTATCGTGCCATTTTATTGGCTATCCAGATAAGTCCAAAGGCTATCGTTTCTACTGTCCCGACAGATACACAAAGTTTGTAGAAACGAGACATGCAGTCTTCTTGGAGGAAGAATTGATGAGGGGGAGCACGGTAGCTAGGAAAATTGATCTTGAGGAGAAGAGGGTGCATGCACCTAATCCGATGATTCAGGAGCCATTTTTCTCGCTACCTGTTGTGCCACCATCTACAACCCCTGAGGTTGTGGTGCCGGCACCTGTTGTGACTCCACACGTGACAACAATGGGCGAAAGTTCGGAACCTGTTCATCAGGAGCCACCTGAACCCACTGTTGAGCACGAAAGGGAGCCAGAACAGCCACCTAGTGTGAATGTGCCTGAACCCGAGGCAAGAAATGAGCAAGAGTCTGATGAACTCAGACGGTCTAAAAGAGAACGAAGACCAGCCATTTCCAAAGACATCTACAAAGTTTACAATGTCGTTCATATGGAGGGCGATCCTACCTCATATGAAGAAGCCATGAGTAGCCCTCACTCAGCCAAGTGGGTAGAGGCAATGGAAGATGAAATGAAATCGATGAGTTCCAACAATGTTTGGGACTTAGAGGAAATTCCCAAAGGAGCCAAAACAGTAGGATGCAAGTGGGTCTACAAAACAAAGTATGACTCCAATGGGAATGTAGAAAAGTACAAAGCAAGACTCGTGGCAAAAGGCTTCACGCAAAGAGAAGGCGTAGATTACAATGAGACTTTTTCTCCGGTCTCATGTAAGGACTCCTTCAGAATCATCATGGCACTAGTTGCACATTTTGATTTAGAGTTACATCAAATGGATGTCAAGACGGCATTTCTAAATGGAGATTTAGAAGAAAATGTTTACATGAAACAACCTAAGGGTTTTTTCATGGAGGGGAAGGAACATATGGGATGCCGCCTAAAGAAATCCATTTATGGGTTAAAGCAAGCCTCTAGGCAGTGGTATTTAAAGTTTAATGATACCATTAAAAGATTTGGATTCAAAGAAAATGTTGAGGACAATTGCATTTATGCAAAGTTCAAAAGTGGGAAATATATTTTCCTAATTCTATATGTGGATGACATTCTGCTTGCCAGCAGTGATGTTAGTCTACTACTAGAGACAAAGAAGTTCTTGTCATCTAACTTTGACATGAAAGACCTTGGTGAAGCCTCTTATGTTTTGGGCATAGAAATTCACCGAGACAGAAAGAATGGAGTGTTAGGACTGTCGCAGAAAGCGTATTGTGAAAAGATTTTAAAGAAATACAATATGCATGCGAGTAATTCAACACCTGCTCCCATAGTCAAGGACGATAGTTTTGGGAAATCCCAATGTCCAAAGAATCAATATGAGATCGATCAAATGAAGTCAGTACCATATGCTTCGGCTGTTGGAAGCTTACAGTATGCACAAGTGTGCACTCGCCCTGACTTAGCATTTATCACCGGGGTACTCGGTAGATATCAAGAGAATCCAGGCATAGAGCACTGGAAGATGGTAAAGAAAGCTTTGCGTTATGTGCAAGGCACAAAAGGCCTCATGCTAACATACAGAAGATCTGATTCCCTAGAGATAAAAGGGTATTCAGATGCAGATTTTGCGGGAGATAAAGACGACCGAAAGTCCACGACAGGGTATGTCTTTACTCTCGCAGGAGGTGCTATTTCGTGGAGAAGCGCCAAACAGTCAATAGTTGCATCATCTACGATGTATGCAGAATTTATAGCATGTTATGAGGCCATGGGACAGGCGTTATGGTTAAAGAAATTCTTACCCGACTTGAAAGTGGTTGACTGCATCAGCAGGCCACTAAAGATGTACTGTGACAACGAGCCCGCAGTATTCTATGCTCACAACAACAAGTCGAGTAATGCTTCAAAGTCTATAGATATAAAGTACTATGTTGTGAAGGATAAGGTCCAGGATCAAACTATAAGTCTCGAGCATATAAGGACAAAGGATATGCTTGCGGATCCGCTAACGAAAGGCTTACCACCCAATGTGTTCAAGGAACACATAGCCGGCATGGGTTTAATGGAAAGCCTATGATTCTTGGACCATAGAGGCCCAAAAGTAACAGAATTTGTTTCAGAACATGAAGGTATATAGTAGCTGTCTGATTCTACCGGCAATTGAGCTGGGACGATGAAACATGCTCTATGTGTCATTCTGTGATGAAATAAGTAAAGAACAAGGTTAAAAGTAAAGTCGAGATCTAGGGGGAGAATGTTGGATAGATCTCAACGTGACTGGGCCCAACGGCCCAGCACGCCCCCCTAACTGCGCCCTGATCGGGGGCGCCCGTTCTTATCTAGGACGGTGGGCCCCTGTCGCCAGCGCTATATAAAGTGGTGGGGAGCCGGCAGCACGACCTACGAGGTTAGCCGTGCCCTAGCCGCCCCACCTACAAGCCAATCCGATCTAGGCTAGCGCTGTGCCGACGGGAAGCTCCACCGCCGCCACCCTAGCCACACGCTCACCACACTCATTCCCTTTCACCCATGGCCAACGACGGAGGTGCTAGCTCCGGCACCAGCTCGGGGATTCCCTCTGGCTCGTGCTTGTCGAGCCAGGGAGCAGGTAGAGTTCATCTCAGTTCTCTCTCTCTCTCTGTGTGTTCTTGATCTAAAGGTAATGTATAGTGCTACTGTCAGATCTAGACTAGATCCGTGGTAAAGTCATTTTAACACGCGTGGCCGGCGAAGGCGCGGTGGTGGTTGAGCGGGCTGAGTGGCGGACCGGAGTAGAGGGCGATGACGAGGACGCCGGCCACGCAGAGCGCGACGCCGGCGAGCTTGGACATGCCCGAGGAGGCGCGCAGCTTGATGGCCTCGAGGTGGAGGAGGACGGCGAAGAGGAAGGTGATCACCGGGATGGAGTTGCTCGTGGCCGACGCCACGGTCGCCGAGGTGTACTTGAGGCTCAGGTTGTGCAGGTTCATGCTCACCGTGATCCTATAGATGCATGTTAGTTAGTACATGTATGATCGATCTCTTTCACCATATATATGAAATTAGGTTCCATGAAATTATGAACCAACATCAAGAATGATCTTTTACGTACCCGAGTAAAGCATACAAGAATATCTTGGTGAACAACCACAGTGACATGGGTGGCGCATTTTTCCTGCAAAAATCATTACCATCAGATTCAAACAGGGATTACATGAATGAATGCAAAGTGTTAATTAACTGTTAATCGAGCCTTGATCAAGCAATTATGCAAAGTGATTAGGTAGTTCATCACCTCTCGAGGAGGATGGCGAGGGGCAGCAAGAGGAGAGTGGCGGCAGCCTGGCGGTAGAAGATGAAGACGAAGCTGTTCATGCCGCCGTCCAAGGCCGCCTTCGACATGACGTACATGCCGGTGTAGATCACCTGGATCACCATGGCCACAACATACGCCTTCTTCCCCGCATCAGACGACATGGCCGCTGCACGTTCCTCTCACTGATCGACTCCTGACTTCCAATGAGTGCGCCTTATATAAAGACCGATGGAGAAATGCGTATGTGTTGATGGTTCAAAGGAAAGTACATTAGGTATAAGTAGCTTTTTCCTCTTTTCTTTCTTGAGATAATGCTGACATTTTCTCTTTTATTTTATTTTTTGCGGTAATACTAGCAACGATCTTTCTCGGTGGCTTGCTCTGATTCACACATTTCAATTGTTTGCCCAAAGAATGATATTTATTTTTTTGTTCCTTTGGGAAAGATTCGATGTGGTTGCATATATAACACTTGGGTTGGGTTAGTGCTTATTGCTCATTTGGGAAACTAGCTAGCTAGCTATAGCTAGTGGTTCGGTCTTGCCAAAATATCAGTGATCAAGTTCAAGAAAAATATCAGTGATCACTCTTTGTTGATTAGAACCGTGAGAATATTATGCCGGCTAGTTGTGTCTTGTAGAAATGATCTTCTCCCCGTTGGGGGATAGATTTCCTCCAATACCATCCACCCCAGCAAAGTGCAGTGGGATCTCCAACTATATATGTCCATAGTATCTTCATGTTGCAACCACACTTCATGTTTCTTTCTTCAAAAACGTTTTCTAAAATAACTCATTTAACTTACATGAAACCAACTGAAGTTCGCATAAGAATAAAAGAAAATCCAAGACAAAGATCGCGACGTAGCACACGACATGTACGTGACAACGGAGACACACCCGGAAGATTGCTCCCAATATCATAAAAGAGATAAAAGCTGGCAAAACTTTCACTAGCTGTGGTAATTCGGATGAAAGTATGGTAAATGTGGTAATTCATGTAAAAATGTGAAAGGAGGAATCATAAACTACAATTCACTCTAGAAATGATATTATATAGCTGGTTGTATTTGGCACAACAACGATATAATAATCTCGTTTTCCATAGAATTTTTTTTCTTACTCTATAGCTCGGCTAGCTCTTTTTATATATTCCGGTGGCTATATTTCCAGAGTAGAATATGAAAATGGGTTTATATAAACTAAACTGATAGAAGAAAATCAAAAATTCACAAATATTTTCAAGAAATATAAAACCTCAAGTACTTTAAGAATGGAAGATAATAACTTGCTTTTCGTAATTCAAGACCGTTAACTTCATCATCGTTTTTTGGAAGACAATTGGGTTAGTTGAAGTTTTGTGGTGTTTAACTCTTTTGATTGTATTACCTTGATGCGAACTTGAGTTAATAAAAACTTGCTTTATAGAAAACTAGAGTACACATATGTTAAGATACATACAAAAAAGAAATATGGATTTAGAAATAAGGATTATTAATGGATTTGGTACTCCCTCCTTGTAATAATGTAGTGCATATTAGTTTTCCAAGAGTCAAACAATGTAAAGTTTGATTACGTATATAGAAAATATAACAATAACTATAATATAAAATTCATATAATAAAAGTATATTTCATGATTGTTCTAATGACTTGATGTTGATATGTTTTTACATGTTTGACTTTCCAAAAAAAGCCCTACATTTTAAAGAGGGATTTTAATTTTTTTGGCCCTTAATTATTACCCCAAATGGCGCATAGTATTTTCTCATAATTAAGTCATCACTCAAGATGCGGACTGGTCATAATGGGTGGTATAATATACTAAAATCATGCATATCGTACTCTTGTACGATATAATCTCTATAATACATGGTATCATGTACTAATACAATAGACTCATGATATTTATTAATTTATATAACCTCAATGTAAAATTGTGTACATAATTTTTTTTGTGCATATGTGTGTTGATGATTCAAAGGAAAGTACAATAGATATTAGTATCTTTTTCCTCTTATTTTTTGATAATGCTAACATTTTCTCTATTTAAATTTTCACGGTAATACTATGTCTCGCTGGTTTGCTATGATTCACACATTTCAATTGCTTGCCCAAAGAATGATATCTCTCATCTTTTTTTCCTTTTGGGAAATATTTGATGTGGTGCATAACACTTGAGTTAGTGCTTATTTCTCATTTTGGAAACTAGCTAGCTAGCTATAGCTAGTGGTTCGGTCTCCCGTCTTATGCCAAAATATATGTGATCACTCGTTACTGATTAGAACCGTGCAAATATGCCGACTAGTTGTATCTTGTAGATGGTTTTCCCCCATTGGGGGATAGATTTCCTCTAATACCATCCACCCCAGCAAAGTGCAATGGGATCTCCAACTATATATGTGCATAGTATCTTCATGTTGCAGCCACACTTTATGTTTCTTCAAACCTATTTTTCTAAAATAACTCATTTAACTTGCATGGAAAAAACTGAAGTTCGCCCGAGAATAAAGAAAATCCAAGACAAATATCGTGATGTGGCACACCACATGTACATCACAATGGTGACACACCGGCAAATTGCTCCCAATATCTTTGAAGGGATTAAAGTTGTTAAAACTTTCACTAGTTGCGGTAATTCGGATGGAAGTATGGTAAACGCGGTAATTCATGTAAAAAATGTGAAAGGAGGGATCGTAAACTACAACTCACTCTAGAAATGATATAATATAAAAGTATAATTTATTATGGTTCTAATAATATTGGTTTGATGTTATACATGTGTCAACATAGTTTATATCGTTAGACTTTTGAAAAACCAAGAGTCCTACATTTTAACAAGGGAGTATAATTTTTTGGCCCTTAATTAGGCCCCAAGATGGCGCATAGATTCTCTTAATTAAGAGTCATTGTTGAAGATGCTCATAGTTCGGTAGAGACATGGTCTTGTACTCTGTTTGCTTAACTAACAAGCAAACCGAACATTAACAAGAGGGAGTGCTACGCGTCGAGGGGATCAAACACCTGGTCCCCCAGTTGCCATCCATCGGATCAAACAATCGGCAGTATGATCTCCCTCTTCTCGTCCCTTCATCATGCTTTTTCGATATTGTAGCAAAAAATAGTTCGGCCACAGACAAAAGAAAAAGACCTGTTGCACAAAAAAGGTCCAACAAGACCTCATCGAAGACCTTGTATCAGGAAAAATTGTGCTCACTATAGCAAAATCGATTTCATCTGAAAACGACTTCGTCTGATACTCTCATTAAAGATCTCGTGGCAAAACTATGCACTATTGTGGCAAAACTACAAAACAATTCTAGCAAAACAGTTCTGGTACCTGGCCAAATCGACTTGGCCAGAGACCTCGTAGTAAATCTTTGCACTATTTTAGCAAATCTACTAACGGTTATAGCAAACATATTGTACTATTGTAGAGTTATTGTAAATGTTGTTGGCTGGTAGCACTGTTGTCCACATATGGAAGCATCGTTGCCCACCTACGGTAGCATCGCCGCACCTGTATTTGCACCATCGCCACCACTGG
This sequence comes from Avena sativa, assembly GCA_916181665.1. Classification (NCBI taxonomy): domain Eukaryota; kingdom Viridiplantae; phylum Streptophyta; class Magnoliopsida; order Poales; family Poaceae; genus Avena; species Avena sativa. The sequence continues at coordinate 40,840,941 of OV702285.1, read as the reverse complement.
ACAACACCACCACTATGGGTGGGAAGCACGACCCCGTCGACGGTCGATGGCATCACCATAACACCTTCATACATGGCAGAAGAGGGATGAGTCCCACCTCTGAATCTTCCTCCAATCTAGCAACAACATGTGGTCCTTGTAGGCCGCCCATTGCTGGAGTTCAGCTGCCCTGTCAGCCGGAGGAGCTTGAAATGGCCGAGGGAGAATTCGGAGGTGCTCTAGCAGGAAACCCCATAGTGGCAGTGCTCCAAGAGGGAACAACGGGTGACAGGCTAGGGCGACGCGACATAAAGGTGCCTAAGGGGTCCGCGGTGCGTTGCAACCCGTCGGGCACGGCGGTGGCGCGAGGCAATGAGGAATCGGATGAGGAAGAGATAGAGTTGGGAAGGAGAACGCTTGTACCAGCCTCCCAGACGCAGGACCGTCTAGTCTCGAAGGGGCTCGTGACGTGGAGAGAGCTGCCCGGGGGATCGAACATTATCATTTCCCTTAACAAGGACTTATTATTACCGATCAAATAGGCAAGCCAACAATTCACATGTCGTCCTTTCTTAAGGGCACGCCTAGATCCCAGTACATATGAATAATTTTTAACCTCATGAATAAAAAATTATACATGAACAAATTAATTTGTGTAGTGTTAAAAAAATTGTACTGCATGAACAAATTTTTTGTGCTGCGTGAACATTTTACTAGTTGCAACTCATGTACCGCTCTTCAGATCGCACAAATCACGAGATAAGTCCAATGCTGAAAAATATGACTGAGATTTAGCGAGTTCTCATACATCTCAGAACTAGCAAATCCACTTTTTTAATTAGTCATGAAAAGCATATTCTAATTAGTGTGCTGAATCAAAAGTAGGCAAAAGAAATCTTGACTTTAATAAATGGTATATTGCCGTTAACTAATTAAGTTGAGAGCTAATTCTATCAAAGTGGAGTACCTTGCACATAACCGTACCGGCAGACCAGAGAGATCGAGCGCACCAGCAAGCACCGTGAATTGATGTCATCTTTGCAATAATAGCTAGCTAGATATCATGCACGAATCATATTGCCACCATTCATTGTTAGGTTCTCTGATATTAATTACGTAGTTAATTATTTTCTTCATCTCCATCCATATCTTCCGAATTGACATTCATGACTGTCAATTCGATTCTCTCTTTCTGGTAGTGTTTCTGTTGTGCTGGTTTTAATTTAGTTACAGGTGGTCACTACCTCCTTTCCGTAAGAACCCAGTGTAGTTATGCATTAGAATGAATTGACATATGTAAATTTTTCTATTGCTCCAATTAGTTATTGCATTAGAAAAATTTACATATGTCAATTCATTCTACCAGAAAGAGAGAATCGAATATGTCAATTTTTCTTAACAACCCGATTAGGCCTCGGTTCCAGGGTTTTCCGGTTCAACCGACGAATAAGTCCAGGTTTTACGACAATTGACATTGATGAGTTAGTTCATATAGGTAAGCTATATCTTTACAGCATGAAAATCAGCTGGCTCCGAACAATCCCGCGAAAAACTGCTATGTGCTCGGTACGTGCACCAGGCATGAAAAATTCGTCAAACTTACCTAGAATTGCTTACATATAGCTTCGGGGATAAGTATGCTCAAATTTTCGGTCCGAACAATCATTTGATGGTAATGTGCGTGTGTCATGTTCGTGTTGACGATGGTTGCTCAAAGTTCTTTTTTCGTGAATAAAAATCACGAGACTCGTCAATATCGGTCCACATGCCATACTCCCTTTTCTAAAGGTTTTGCCTAGGAGTTGTACTTCCGGTGTTCCGTTATATGACATTGGGGTCATGGTAGATTTGTGGAGATATTGTTGCCCAGGCTATTCCTTTTTCCTATTTATTTTTTTGCGGGTAAGGATATTTCTTTTTAGATGGACCTGAGTTTTTTTAGCTGATTTGATTGGTGTCCATGTTTGCTCTTTCTTGTCTTTGTTGAATAATCGTTGATCGACCAAGAGGCTAGGAGTCACCTTCCTTTTCCAAAAAGGATACATGCACGAGAGATGGTCGAGGCATGCATGACGAGCTAGCTAGCTAGGTTTTGAACCTCCTTTCCACGACAGCTTAATTAGATGAATCGGTGGCGCATGAGGCGCCACACAACATTTCGTTTTAGTGCTACATGGTCCTTCCCCGTTTCAGAAATAGATGTCCTTTTGAATTACGCACATACTCACATAGGGTAAGATGTTTATGATTGTATATTGCCTCAAATTATATTCATGTATCCATATCTTTTTTTGGACTGGAACCTTAGCTTACCTCTTTTGGTCATAGAAGCAATGCATTCAAACACAAATTGAGTTAATTATGTGTTTTTGACGCGGCATAGATAAGATCGAATAATACAATGGCTATAACTACATTAATTACGTAAGTGTAGAAAAACAAAAATAAATAAAGAGACAGGAATTATTTCTATTTGGAAACAAGGATATAGTAGTATAAAGCATGAAACTGTAAAGTTAATAGTGAGCATGCTAATCTCGGTACGTATCATTCCTTTGGAGATCATGATCTTCACTCACAAACTAAGCACGTGCTCATATACATGCATATATACTGTCACGCAAAATGTTTATCGAGACAAAGAGAAAGAGAAGATAATTAGTTTTAGTTAAGGCACGTGGAGTATGTGCATCTGTGGTGTTCGGCGGTGTGAACGACATCCTCGGTCCTGAAGTTTTGTTTTAGCCTCCGGCTAAAAGCTCTTTATACTAGTAGTACTTTAGTTTTAGTTAAGATAATTTTGGTTGCTTTACGAGGAAGAAAAGGTTGAAGCATGCATGCATTATTGTGGGCAGCCGTACGTAGGTCGTGTCGTGGAGCCATCCTCCTGTCGAGTTCGATCTATGTAGTACATGTGTTGGATACTGTAGCCATAACGAACGAACGATCCTAGCTAGTTAGAGCTATCTTTTCTTCAAGTTGTTGTCCCAGCTAGGCCATGCGTCGAAAAGATGGAAGAGGAAAGATATGGGGCGACCGGTGAACAAGAAAGGAGATCGTAATAAAGGAAGGAGCTAGCGAAGAAAATGTACGCGGAAAAGGTATATAATAAAGCAGCGGTGGTGGACGTTACAATATACATACAGTGATACAGTGATGTATGTACTCCCTTAATGTAAAATATTTTAGATTTATAAAGCTAACGTATCTAGACATCTTTTAGTGTGTATATGTAGTGAATCTCTGCGAACATATACACTAAAAAATATTTAGATATATTATCTTCACAAAGCTAAAACATCTTATATAAAACGGAGAGAGTACATATCCTGATATGCGAGATGGATCTCGAGCTAGCTAGGCTGCTTCTCAAAAAAAAAAAGTTCAATCGAGCCTGCAATGCTAGTGCTCAATACAGGACGCGCGCGATACGTCGAGGGCAAAAAGCTGTCGGCGTAGGCCAAAAAGCCCTCGGCGTATGCTACGACTACGGCTGTCCTTGGCATAGTCTCCCTCCGCGGAGCACATACAGGCCTTCGGCGTATCGAAAAGTCCTCGGTGTATACTACGCCGACGGCTGCCTCGGCATAGCCTCTTTCAGCCGGTTGCAAAAATATTTATTAAAAATATATATTTTTTCAATTTTTTCTTAATTATTTTTATAATCTTTAAATTGTTTGACTCATTAATCTCTCACTTTGAACATTTTTAACACTAATTATACTTAATATTTGATTAAATTGAAGTATTGGTCAAACTTCCCGATCGATCAACTATCCTCACTATTCTAGCTCCAGCGCGCTTAACTTCCTTGTTCCTTCGTAATCTGTTTCCGCAAAGCAATTCACACATTGTTGTCACTACTATGATATCAATCCTATTAATTCTTATATCATCATGTCATATGTTTGTATTTTTTGAAATTATAAATAATTATTTAAGTAAACAATAATGAATAAGTAAAAATATTATTGAATTCAAATAAAAATATAATGATTTTTTTGTATTTTTCTATTTAATATGGAATAATTAATATCTTTAAATCCGTAAATCGGAATTCGACAAATAATATGTCTAAATTGATTAGAAAAATGAGAGGAATCCAAATATGATATCAATATCAACTTATCACAAACTATGCAATGATTCTAGCCATAATTTTATTTGCCCGTTTAAAATGGAAAATGGCTTTTTGGCAACCTCGAATGAGATATGTTATTTTGTGAAGGTTTTTCTAGACATGATCAATATACCAAGTTTGATATTTTTGCTTATAACTATGTCACATAATATGACATCATGAGAAGGTTTCGCATTGTTTGGATCGTTTTTGAATTTCTTATGCCCGTTTTAAACTATCGTCAAACTTTGTCGAACGGTGGGTATGGAGATTCTTAGCTCGGGGCTGAGCCTCAATAAACTTGAAGTGGATCTCTGATGAAATAGAATATTGTGAACCTAAAATTGATTTTGTAAAAAATCATGAGCATCAGATCATGTACCTATAGTTTATATATGACCCACTTCCTACCGATTTGGCAGGAATTTTTCTTTTTCACCAGTGATAGACAGAAATGTTTCAGATACCCATGTTAGGACATTGTCTATGTAAGGTGGTATAGTATTTTGGAAAAATGTGGTGGTAACATTTTGAAATAGCCATTTGGTGGTTGCTTCACAAAACCGTCCATTTTTTGCACTCGGAAAATGGAAAATGGCTTTTTGGTACGACGAAAAGGAAAACTTCCTGCTGCAACATTTTTCACCATCCCATGATGCACATGTATGCACTGTGGTAAGTTTTGTCGAGGTACTGTTTAGCATTGCTCTATCTCTAATTATTTTCTTCATAGCATTAGCTCTTTATTATGTGAAGCGCGCCACACCACATATATGCGTGTGTGCGTGCATATGTACGTTCACGACAGTACGACTAGCTATGATTTTGATTGTGAGAGACAAAGCACGCCAAGCAGGGGCGAAGCCAAGGGGGGCGAGCAAGGGCTAGACCCCCTCTAATCGATCGCCCCCCTCAACGTTTGATAGTAGCTACTGGTACATCTATATTAGTATATCTACGTTAATGGTTGAAGATTAGTATATAATTAATTAGCCTGTGATTGACTGATTCAGTTGTGGACTAACGAACTAAGACTCATTAGCCCATCTCTCGTGGAATTGTTGTCTCGATAAAAATAATGATCTGCTCCTAGCCACAGACATACAATAGATAGGAATTACAGTACCGATTTACCGTGTATGTATCCTAATTGGTAGTAGTAGGAATTTGGGGTTGCTGCCGCTAGGGCGCCGCCTTCTACCACTCACCATCTATATATGACTCTGTTGTCTTCCGCTCATCACCTACATATGCCTCTAACATATGAGATCAGACAAATTTATGGCCTGGCCGCGCGCTTTGGCGCTTCGTTTAATGTCTATGTGGCTTTGTCGACCATGACCTGTATGAAATATGTGATTGCTGCCTCAGGTGTAGTCACACATGATGTTTATACCTAAGGTATGTTGTGCATTAGATTTGTCAATTTAATTCGTATTTACCATTGGTTAATCTTTTATTACATTAATAGAAGTTACATATTGATTGTGTACGTTGCCATAGAGTTGGAAGACAAAATCAACGGAAGACTGGTAGTACAATAGTTTTTTTGAACAAATAGTTGATCAAAAAATGAAAAGAAATCTACAAAAGTAGTTGTGCCAATTTCCATATTTGATATTGATGCTATTTGTTAAATATCCAAAATTTCTTATATTATATTTTATGTGGTTTAGTCATGTAAAGATTTTTTTCTATTTCATTCACTCTGAAAAAATCTTCTATACCGTTAAATGGTCGTTGTCTTCTTCGCCCCTCCTATGGTCAAATCCTGGCTCTACCCCTGACGCCAAGTACCCAAGGATCATACTCCCTCCGTCACGGTTCCAAAACTCCTCTCCTTCTAGGCGTGTTAGACTTAATTACAGAATTAATGCCTCTTTTTCCTCCCCACTTCCTACTCCATGCAGTCAATGAATTAATTCTTGCATGCAACTTCACCAATGCATGCGTCTAAATTCATCGTTTTCATTGAGTAATTACGTTTAATAGGGAGCCGAGTAATTAATGAGCGTATGTTTTGGCACAAATCTAGCCCCAATCAGCGTCCACCTAGGTTCCAGCAATCTCTCTAAAACGCCTTCCAAACCGTGAAGGAGAGAGTATCCCTACTCTTGGGAAAGTAATGAGACCAATAATTGCATGTCCGAGGTGCTAACAATGCTGCACGTTTATAATTTATATGAAAGCATGCATGCCTCCACGCCTTTTGTAAGCACTGGGTCATAGACTTGACGAAGAAGAAAATTAAAGGCCGGTTCGCTTGGATCCGGATTAATTCAACCAATATACTGTACTCCCTTCGATTCATATTACTTAATTTGAATTTGTCAAATTTAGATGAACCTATATACTAAATAGTGTTTAGATTCATCCAAATCTAAATAATTTGAGTCAACTAATATGGGTCAGAGGGAGTAACTCTTTTCGTTTTATAATTTTTGTCATAATTTTGGCTCAAATTTCAATACAATCACAAAACAGATGAAACGGTTGACATACAACACATGTACTCCTACATGCTGCTCGGAGCTGCGCCAATCGCTCGGGCCGCGCACCCCGGATGGCTTCTGGGCCTGGCCCGTTTGAGTTCCTTGCGTGTTCTTACGATTTTTTGTCGACTGCTCCGTTATGTTGCGCTGTCGAGTTTTCTGTTTCCGCCGATTTTCTGTTTTCTGCTTCCGGTTTTTTTTGACACTTTTTCGTATTTTTCTTTTGTTTTTCGTTTTCTTCTTTTAGTCGCATCTTTCCTTTGTTTTTCTTTTATGTTATTTTATCTTTCTTCTGTTTTTTCTCATTTTATTTTTCCTTTTATGTTTCTTTTCATATCAAAATTTTTTACATAGTTTTAAAACTATTTGAGGTTTTAGAATGTTTATGTATTCAAAAGGTAGGTCATGGTTTCGAAGAAATGTTCACGAGGTTCAAAATTTTGTTCATGGGTTCAAAATAAATTTATGGCGGCGCCATTAGCGTTGTCCTGCAGCAGCCACCTCCCGACCTAGATGCCGCCAACGCCGTCCTGCGCCGCCACACACGCTAGACTGCCTCCAAGGTCCGCCTCACTGAGATCTTCAGCGCAACACCGCCGAGTAAGCTTTCCCACGTAGTCCCCTCCAGTAGGCGGGTAAAGGAGCAGCCTCTGCCAGCGGCACCACGCGGGATTTGACCAGGAAAGCTCATCAGCGGCAGCAGGGAGGGGGGAGCGGGGGACTGGGGAAGAGTGTTCCATAGGCTATGGTGCTCCACGTGATTAAATTATTCTCTTGTTATTATTATTTTTCACACAATCATATTACGCTAACCAAATTGTTTTCATAATCGTAGAGTATGGAGAAGGTTATGTGGTCTTAAATGTCAGGCCCCAGCCTGGGACTACCACGTCTACGTCAGCTGTCACGTCAACGGGAAGTGCGCCTATCACCATGGGACATGTCAGACGATCGACACGACCCCGCCAGCCAAGCAAGAGACTGGACCCCGAGGATTGGATCTTCAAATAGTGGCAATCCCGAGAAGGAAAGTGTCGAACGGATAACTGAACTCTTGTATCTCTCTCTCTCTCGATACTTCCTCTGAAAACTCCACTTTGAATCCCCTTGTATCCGAACTCCGAACCTCCAGAATATAGAGAGAGATCCTGAGCCTTACATTTGGTATCTCAGAGCAAGTTTCGATCGGGGCAATCGAAGCAGGATGGAGGACCTGACGGCGGCGATTCGCGAGATGTCGGCCTCTCTGTCGGTGGTCAAGACCACCGTCACCGAGACGCAGGGCATCATCCAAGACCTGGTGGCGTGGAAGCCGCAGGTGGAGGGCGCCATGGTGGAGATGTGCAACGATATCAATGTGTTGCGCCAGCAGCTGGGGCGCGTGGCGCTCAATCCGATCCTCAGCGTCGATCCGGCGGCGCTGCATCCACGGACGACCCACGAGCTCGCGGGGGGTAGGGGAGTGGAGGAGCACCACGGCGATCTCCGCCACGGGCCAGATGGCCACCGCGACGTACATCAGCATCGGGGGTTGTCGGGTGGAGGGGATCCATCCCTCTCGACACCTCCGGCAAAGGGTACGTCCTTGGCTCCTGATCCTTTTGTTTTCGGCCACGATTACGGCAGGCAGTATTATCGGGGAGGAGGGAGTTCTTCGGGTGGTCATGTGCCTCGGCCACGAATGGATTTCCCTGCGTTTGCAGGCGAGAGGCAAAAATCGTGGCAGCGTCAGTGCGAATATTATTTTTGGGTGTTTCATGTGCCACCAGAGGATTGGGTTGATTCGGCAACTATGCACTTCGAGCGGGGTGCATAGCCGTGGATAGAGAATAGTGGGATTCGGCTTGACCAATTAACTTGGAGTAGGTTGTGTGCGTTGGTGTGTGAGTAGTTTGGCAAGGATGATTTTCAGCGGTTGCCGTGGCAATTGTTTCACCTCAAGCAGACGGGGACGGTAGACGCTTATGTGCAGGAGTTTATGGAGCTGATGGCTTTGCATGCGCACTCCACTACCTAGGATCTTGAGTTATTTTCGTCTCAATTTGTCGATGGGTTGCGGGATGAAATTCGTGTTGTTTTGCTTGTTCATCAACCAAAAGGATTGGAAGCTGTTGTTTCTATGGCTCTCTTGCAGGAGGAAGCGTTGGAGATTCTGAAGCGGAAGGACTCGCGGCGCGTTGAGTGGTCCTCTCATGGAAAATTGCCACCGCAACCATTCCTGACGGCAAGCAGTTGGGATCGGAGCGGGCTCTCCACCACACCGATGGCGAGAGCGATTGCTGCTCCACGGGCGCCGGTGACTGTGGAGGATAAGCGCGGTCTAGAGGCGGCACGGGAGGCGACACCGGCCAAGCCTGACGAACGTGCTTCTGCGCTCAAGATCTACCGATGATCTCGCAGCCTCTATTTCATCTACGGCAAGAAGTGGACACCAAGGCATAAATGCGCTACTACGGTGCAACTCCACGTCTTGCAAGAGATGCTTGACGCCATGGGTTTCAATTCCTTGGAAGAACCAGCTACGGAGACTGAGCATCAAGGGGAGTCGCTAGCAATTTCGGCAGCTGGAGTGGGAGGAACTGAAGTTCCTAGCACATTCAGACTCCTTGGACAAATTTAGAAACATCCAGTGCTTATGTTGGTCGATTCGGGAAGTTCGCATTGCTTTGTCAACGAGCGTATTGCCGATCAACTCAGTGGCACTATTGGTGCTATTCCACCCATGCAGGTCAAGATTGCGGATGGGGGTGTACTTACCTGTGACAAGGAACTTCTAGGTTGTGAGTGGTGGTGTCAGGGAACTACTTTCCGTTCTAATCTGAAGGTGCTGCCATTGGGAAGTTATGATGTCATCATTGGCATGGACTGGCTGGAATCTCATAATCCTATGGGCATTGACTGGGTTGGTAAGCGCCTAGACTTTTGGAATGAGGGCAAGATGGTGGTTCTCTTAGGCATCCGTGAACAAATTGGTAGCTGTCAGGAGGTGGACCCAAAGGTGTTGATCAGCATGCTCCAGCAGGCATCAGTGACTGGAATTGTGGAGGTTCAGTTAGTGGAGGAGAGCGATCAGTCAGAACAGAGTTTGCCAACATGTATTGACAAGGTATTGGCTGAATTTGACACTATCTTTGCTGATCCTACAACATTACCACGATCACGCCCATTTGATCATGCTATACCCTTGATTCCTGGTGCTAAACCTATCAATCTCAGACTGTATCATTATAGTCCTGCTCAAAAGGATGAGATTGAGAAGAAAATTGCAGCAATGATGAAACAAGGGATTATTCAGCCAAGTTCTAGTCCCTTTGCTTCACCTGTGCTGCTAGTACTCAAGAAGGATTTGACATGGCGTTTCTGCATCGATTATGGCACCTCAATGCGATTACCATCAAGAACCGTTATACATTGTCTATCATTGAGGAACTGATTGATGAAATTGCTGGGGCACAATGGTTCACTAGTTTGGATTTGAGGGCCGGTTACCATCAGATACGGATGCAACATGGGGATGAGGAGAAAACAGCTTTCAAAACACATAATGGGCACTGTGAGTTTCAGGTTATGTCCTTCGGCTTGAAGGGCGCACTAGCCATGTTTCGGAAAACCATGAACACGGTTCTGGCACCATTGTTATGCAAAGGGGTGTTGCTGTTTATTGACGACATTCTGGTATATAGCAAGACCTTAGAGGAGCATGCTCACATCCTGCATCAAGTGCTAGAGCTGTTGGACCAACACCATCTCAAGGTGAAGAAGAGCAAGTGCACGTTTGCACAATGGCAATTAGTATACATGGGACATGTGATCAGTGCATCAAGCGTCGCAACTGGTCCTAAGAAAATTGCAGCAGTACAGAAATGGTCTTCTCCTTGTTCAGTTAAGGAAGTGCACGAGTTTCTTGGATGGGCGGGGTACTACCGCAAATTTGTTCGCCATTTCAGCCAGATCAGCAGGCTACTAACAGATTTGTTGAAGAAAGGGGTGGAATTTCGCTGGACAGAGGTAACAGAAACAGCTTTCCAACAGTTACAGCAGGCACTTGTGACAGCCCTAGTTCTAGCAATTCCGGATTTCGCCAAACCCTTTGTGGTGGAGACTGATACATAAGATGGTGGTTTGGGTGCGATCCTATCTCAGGAGGGGCACCCTATTGCCTACTTGAGTCTAGCATTGGGACCAAAGAACCGTGGATTATCCGCCTACGAAAAAGAATTCTTGACGATTCTGCTTGTTGTTGATCACTGGCGGTCGTACCTGCAGGTTCAGGAGTTCACAATTCAATCTGACCATCACAGTCTAGCCTGTTTGGATGAACAACGCTTGCACACACCGTGGCAAAAGAAAAAGCGTTGACTAAGTTGTTGGGTCTCCGTTACAAGATTGTGTACCGACCTGGACGAGAGAATGGTGTCGCAGACGACTTGTCCCGGGTCACGGGTGGTGAACTGCTAGCCCTTACTGTCAGTGTGTCCAGTTGGCTTGAGCAAGTCATTCAGAGTTACAGATCAGACTCGGAGATTCAAGAGTTGTTGGCCAAGATTGCTGCTGGTGATGCATTGGTGGTTGATTTTGAGTTGCAAAATGGGTTGATTCGCAAGAATGGTCGCGTCTGGATTGGCAAGGATCCGGTACTCCGGAATATGATCCTTCGATTAGTTCATGACAGTCGTGTGGGTGGCCACTCTGGCCAGCGAGCTACTTACCATCGGTTGCACCGTCATTTTGCTTGGCAAGGGATGAAGCGACCAGTTGAGAAAAATATGGATCACTGTACAGTCTGCAAACAGGCTAAATCTGAACGAGTCAAGTATCCAGTCATATTGCAACCTCTTCTAGTGCCTCGCCACGCTTGGCATACAGTGACTATGAATTTTATTGAAGGTCTCCCTCGCTCACGGAACTGCAACTGGATTTTGGTGGTCGTTGACAGGCTCACTAAGTATGCACATTTCATTGACTTCTCTCATCCATTCAATGCACAACAAGTGGCCATGGCTTTTGTCGACAACGTGTGTTCAATCTGCACAGTTTGCCGGAGTTTCTGGTGTCAGATGGTGATCACATCTTTACCAGCACACTCTAGAAGGAATTGTTCCGCCTGACTGGGACAGAATTGGCCAATTCTTTGCGCCACTCGCAAACGGACGACCAAACTGAACGCGCCAATCAGTGCCTGGAGACGTACTTGCGTTGCTTTGTGCATGCTTGGCCGCGACAATGGCGTCATTAGATTCCTCTTGCGGAGTACTGGTACAATACCTCTTACCACACTGCCATTCATACATCGCCTTTTGAAGCTCTCTATGCGCACCCACCGCGGCACTTTGGCATCATTGATACATATGTCTATCGATCCTCTGATTTGGCCACTTGGTTGGAGGATCGGGCTTTGATGCAAGACATGTTGAAGCACCACCTCACTCGTGCTCGACAGATCATGAAGGATCAGGCCGACAAACATCGTTCTGAACGACAGTTTGTTGTGTGAGATTGGGTGTTTCTCAAGATTCAACCGTATGTGCAAACCTCGGTGGCTGACAGGGCTAGTCACAAGATGGCTTTCCGTTATTTTGGACCATTTTAGGTGGAAGCACGGGTGGGCGAGGTCTCTTACAAGTTCAGGTTGCCGGAGAAGGCTTTGATTCACCCGGGGATGCATGTCTCTCTACTGTGTCGAGCTCATCCTCCTCTCAGCGGTGATCAAGTGCGTCTACCACCTACACCAAGTGAAGAAGCGCTGGATACAGCAGCGAGCCCGGACGAACCACTCCAAGTTCTCCAACGTCGTCAGTACTTGTGCGGGTCGACGGTGCGTTCTCAAGTGCTGATCCATTGGTCGTTGCTGCCTGTTTCCTTGGCCACTTGGGAGGATGAAGCGCAGCTCCGTGCTCGTTTCCCGCAAGCTCCAGCTTGGGGTCAAGCTGGCAGTGAAGGAGAGGGGAATGTCAGGCCCCAGCCTGGGACTACCATGTCTACGTCACTTGCCACGTCAACGGGAAGTGCGCCTATCACCATGGGACACGTCAGACGATCAATGTGACCCCGCCAGCCAAGCAAGAGACTGGACCCCAAGGACTGGGTCTTCAAATAGTGGCGATCACGAGAAGGAAAGTGTCGAACACATAATTGAACTCATGTATCTCTCTCTCTCTCTCTCTCTCTCTCTCTCTCTCTCTCTCTCTCTCGATATTTCCTCTATAAACTCCACTTTGAATCCCCTTGTATCCGAACTCCGAACCTCCAGAATATGGAGAGAGATCCTGAGCTTTAGAGCATCTCCAGTCGCCTACCCAGGAGGCCGATCCGGACGCCGAAATTACGTCCAGACGCCGAAAATCGGCCCAGTCGCGTACCCAGGGACCTCTTTTCGGCCGGATTTGGGTCAACTTTGGTCCGGACTACCCAGGCCGAACCCAGGATCCCGGGTACACCTTGGGGACGCCGGACGGAGCGAATTGGCCGAGTGGACCAGCCTGTCAGGGACAGAAGCCGAGTCGCCGCCAGCCTTCCCGCCGTTTTCCTTTTCCCGCCCTCGCCGCTACACCCATCCCGCCCTCGCCGCCGAACTCCGCCTATAAAAGGCGTACATCCCACCGTCTCTCTTCACAGTCTCTCACACTACCCCCAACTCCGGCGACCTTTGGTCGTTCGCACCTTTCTTCCTCCTCAACTCCGCCGAGAAGCCATGGCCGAGGGCCGACGCACGATGCCGTCGTGGGAAGCCCGGCTGCTCCGCGAGGCGCGCTATACGGCGCCGCCGGACACTCGTCTCCCCCCGGCTGGCAACTCAGCGCCGGCGGGATCCCTATTCCGCCGGTGCCAGCCGACGAGGACCTCGCCGGAGAGATCCTGGTGGCTATCGCCGACATGCAAGACCCGGATCTCGCTGGAGAGTTCTAGGGGGTTTTCGCCGACATGCAAGAACCGGATCCTGGCAACCTGGTCTTGTGGAGGCAGTTCTTCGCCGACAGGCGCCTTGAGGAACTCGCCCGACACAACGTCCGCCGGGCTCACCGCCGCCGCGTCAAAATATGGATTTCCGCCGCCGCTTCTGGAGCGTTCCAGGGCGAACTCTTGTCGGCGTCATGGAGCACATCCAGGCCGGCAACCACCCCCGCCTTGGCCTGTAGTTGCGGCGTCCGGCGTCGACCACGGCGACGGCGACCTTTTCGTAGTTTTTAATTCGATGTAATATGTGCGCTCTTGCCCTACTTCATAAAATCCGTCTATATTCGCCCATATTTCGCCGAGTTTGACTGAATTTCACCGAACGTGGGACTCGGCCTGGGTACACAAGTGGGAAACTGGGTATTTCCAGGCCGAAATCAAGTTCCGTCCAGTCAAAAGGTCCGGATTTCGGCCTGGGTTCGCCCAAAGAGAGTGGAGATGCTCTTACGTTAAATCCTAGTGATATTTGTGGTCTTGGAATGACGCTGCTTGAGAAATGAGATGCGTATCGGAAGAAGCCCAACAAAACGAAATGTTTCGAAATTCGTTGGACCTGCATAAATTTGCCGAGGATGATCTTGGAGAAAATTATGGGAGATCGCTGGCCAGCCTGGCCTAACAATCCCGTCGATAGCAAAAGGAAAACACGCCTTGGTAGTTAGTTTTACGTGGCCATGAGAATGCTCCTTGCTGTGAAACTGACGGGTTCGAGCAGAGAAACTTTGGAATTCTGAACTGGCGGCACCACTTACAGCTTACAGGTTGCAGTAACTTGGCGCGTCCCGAACTGAAATCCCGACCAAGCTTTCCATGTGTAAATTTCTAGCTCTAGAAAGCTGGAGTATATCCGAAACTGCCAAATGATGACACTTGATGCTGCGACGGAAGGCAGCTCGCTGCATTTGATCATTAACGGTCTGCAGTCCACAGATACACAGAGCAATGCAAAAGAACAGATGAAGCAAAGGAAACTGCAAAACTTAAAACCTGAATTCAGAGATATCGTAACAGATCAAACCTAGTGGATCACAACCAGCTTTTGAAATTAAAACCAAAACGAGAACATCATAGACAAGATCATGGTAAGAATGGAGTACTATGTATCCACACCGAAATTGACACGAGACGAATCAGATTGATTCAGCTACGTTACCATTTCTTCAGTTTGAAATCTCAGAACTAGCACAATCCTTACAAGATAACAGTCAGGAGACAGTCTATACTTCGAACTACAGAGTACCATCGATTCATCAAACAACCACGAGGAAACCAGTCAGCAAAGATGGGGCCTCTCAAAGAAGAACGCAAGTCCAGTCGATTTTAGGAATGGAACAGAGAGAGAGGGGCCTTAAATACAAAGATCAAAAAATCGCGTCAGCAAATGGCAAAGGACGGCAACATCACTGCTACTTTAGAGGCAGAGTCTGCCAACAATTGATTTCTTGAGGGGAACACAAATTGGGACATTAATTTCTTGCATTACCACAAACTAAGAAACACACTGAGACAGACATCACATAACTACAGTGCGGCAACAACCTAGATCTCTACGACGAGGTGAACTTGGTGACAGCCTTGGTGCCCTCCGACACGGCGTGCTTGGCGAGCTCCCCGGGGAGGACAAGGCGAACGGAGGTCTGGATCTCCCTGGAGGTGATGGTGGGCTTCTTGTTGTAGCGCGCGAGCTTGGCGGACTCGCCGGCGAGCTTCTCAAAGATATCATTGATGAAGGAGTTCATGATGGACATGGCCTTGGAGGAGATGCCGATGTCGGGGTGCACCTGCTTCAGCACCTTGAAGATGTAGATCTTGTAGGTCTCGACGCTCTTCTTGGCCTTCTTCTTGCCCTTCTTGCCCTCGCCGCCCTCCTTGGCCGAGGTCTTGCTCGCCGGCAGACGCTTCTCGGCCTTGGGCTTCTTCCCGGCGGGGGTCTTCTCCGCCGGTGCGGGCTCCTCCTCCACGGGCTTCTTCGCCGCCGGCGGCTTCTTCTCCGCCTTGGGGGCCATGGATGATTGAGGAGGAGAGGGAGTGGGTTTGGCTGGGAGGAGACGTGGGGAATTGCAGACGAGATGTGAGGAAACCAGGAGGAGGCGGAATCCTTATATGGAAGGGGGGAGGTGGACGCTGATTGGTGGAGGGCTGGGTGCCTCGGATCGGCAATTTCAATCGTTCATCGCTGTTCAGGATGGACGGTCGGGATGCGTTAATGCGCGGATCGCTGACGTGGCGAAAAGGTACGCGGGGGAGCAGACGAGTATGGGCGCGCACACGTAGCAACTGGAGGAGAACTTGGCCGAAGTTTTGGAATTTTAGGGTGCTGCACACCAGGGTCCCAGCTGCCAGCGGTACAAAACTTTCCTTTTTTAAGGGAGTGCCTATGCCTCAGTCGACTATGAACTACTCTCTCCGTTTGAAAATATAAGATGTTTTAGGTTTGTGAAAGAGATGTATCTAGACATGTTTTAGTGTATAGGTTCAATTTAGGTTTGTGAAAAAGATGTATCTAGACATGTTTTAGTGTATAGGTTCGAATGAATCTAGACACATACTAAAATGTGTCTAGATACGTCTCCTTCACAAACCTAAAACATCTTATATTTCCAAACAGATGGAGTAGTTAGTTCTCAGTCGCTGATGTCATCGCCGATTTGCTGTAGATTAGGCCAAATTCAACCAAACACTGATTCGTCTCCAACAAGACACCATGCTGCTCTTGCTGCGGCCAGGCAGCGGCCGCGCGCTGCTGCTCAGCCTCAACTGCTGTTGCGTCCTGCTCCTCCTCGCGCTGAACCCCACAATATAATTATTAAATGTTCTTTTCAACTTTAATTGTTAAAAAGGGTCCCACAATAATAATTGCCTTATTAAATATTCTTTTCAACTATTAATGTGAATTAAAATACTAAAATATGATTATTAGTATGATTTTATTTGTGTAAAAATAGATTATTATGGGATAGAGGCTCTTAGAAAAAAAAATGTAAAGTGCAAAAAATGTACTCTCTCTGACCCATATTAGTTGACTCAACTTTGCCTAAATCAGATGCATCTAGACTAGATACTTAACTACATACATATGAATCTAGATAAACTTGAGTCAACTAATATGGGTCAGAGGGAGTATTTGTTTTAAAAATATTTTTCCCTATTTGAAAATGGGTATTAAATGCTTGATGGAAATTTAATTAGTACAAAATGTACTATTATGGGTATTAAACCTTAAACAACAATACAAAAAATTATGTGACAAAGGATCATACCAAGTAAAAATTATCTGTAATATTATGGAATGGAGGATTCAGCCAATAGCGAAAACAAGATAATTAGGAACCATGAGATTAGGCTGTCGGGCAGCTTGAACCCAAGGAACTACCCCGGGCAATAGGAACATTGGGACTGCCTCTGGGTCTAGTAAAAGTAAGAATTAACTATAAAATGCAAAAAAATCACATTTGTTTTTTCAAAATGGGTATTAAAGATAGTTGTGAAAAGACAATGGTTCAATAGACGGACAATTGAAAAAAGCAAAATGCAAATTGGCTAGGTCGAGCCCGGTTGCAAGTTAGTTATAATAAAGTTGCAATTGGCCCCCTCAATAGAGGCTCAGTTACGGTAAAGTTGCAACTGGCCCCTCGACGGTGGCTCAGTTACAATAAATTTGCAATTGGCCCTCGACGGGGGTTCAGTTACAATCAACTTGCAACTGCCTCCCCAAGGAAGGCCAGTTACAACCAAGTTATAACTGGCCCCTCTTGACGAAGCTTCAGTTACAATCAAGTTATAACTGCCCCTCCTTCCCCCTCGACGAAGGCTCAGTTACAATCAAGTTGTAAATTATCTCTTGAGAGAGGCCTAAATTACAAGCTAGTTGCAACTGTCCCCCCCCCCACGATGAAGACTCTGTTGCGATCAAGTTGCAACTGGACGTTGACAAGGGATGCTACTGCTACTGCTGCTGCTACGGCTACTGCTACTGCCAGTTACAAAAAGGTCATTCAAACAAATTAGGGGATGCTACTGCTACTGTTGCTGCTACGGCTACGGCTACTGCTGGAGGAGGACGGCGTGACGGCTACTCGCCGTCGTTGCCACAGCCGTCGGCCCCATCGATCGCCGCCCTATCGGTCCAGATGGCCCGCTGCTGGATGCATTCGCGGAGACGGCCGCGAACCGCCGCCTTGCCCCCTCCGCCTTCAGCCGGTCTTCCACCGCCCGGTTCGTCAGGGCCTTGTCCATCTCGGCGGCACAGTGATCCCTCGCCTCCTATTGGGCGAGCAACTCCGTCGGAGAAGGAGCCACAGCCAGGATCGGAACACCATTGGGGCCAAAGCCCAGCACGTCCGCTATATGCACAGGGACGGCGATCGATGCCTCCAGCTAATCCACCTCCTCTCCCTCCTCCTCGTCGTCCTCCGCCTCCTTCGTGTCGTCGGCGTCGATGAGACCCCACGCGAGCGCCGCCTCAGCGGCCAGAGCCACGCGCTCCTCCTCCGCCGCCGAGTCGGCGACATGCTCTTCCGCGTCTCTGCACGCTTTGGCGGTGTGGCGGAGCTCGCGGATGGCGACCTTGGCGGCCTTCTTGGCCACCTCCTCCGGCGTGGTCATGGCCGCCTCGTGGCGGATCTCGCGAAGAGCCGCTGATGCGGCATCCAGGGCCACTGCCTCCTTGGCGGCGACGTGGTGTATGACGGTCACTGCCCATTGGGCGGCCACCATTGCCGCCGCCTCCTGTTGGAGATATGCCCTAGAGGCAATAATAAATATAGTTATTATTATATCTTTGTGTTTATGATAAATGTTTATATTCATGCTATAATAGTATTAACAAGGAAACATTAATACTTGTGTGAATTGTAAACTTAAATTGAAGTCCCTAGTATAGCCTCTATACTTCACTAGCTTGTTGGTTGATTAAATGATTGTGGTTTCCATATCATGAACATTGAGATGTTATCAACAACAAGATCATATCGTTAGGAGAATGATATGGTGGACATACTCCTATTGATAAGCGTAGCATAAAGATCAAGTCATTTCAATAGTTCAATTGCTATATGCTTTCTGATACATAGTAACCTAATTCCTTCGACCATGAGATCATGCATATCACCTTTACCGGATGGATGCTTTGATGACATCAAACACCACACCGTAACTGGGTGGCTATAAAGGTGGCATTAAGTGTTCGGAAAGTATTGGTTGAAACACATGTATCAAGAGTGGGATTTGTCCATCCACATGACGGATAGATATACTCTGGGCCCTCTCGGTGGAATGTCATCCAATTGGCTTGCAAGCATGTGACTTGGTCACAAGGGATCACATATCACGGGAACGAGAAAAGAGTACTTATCGGTAACGAGGTTGAACTAGGTATGCAGAGATACCGACGATCATAACCTCGGATAAGTAAACTATCGTGAGACAAAGGGAAATTGGTATCGTATGTAAGTGGTTCATTCGATCGCAAAGTAATCGTAGAAATATGTGGGAGCCATATGAATTTCCAGATTCCTCTATTGGTTATTGTTCGGAGAAGTGTCTCGATCATGTCCGCATAATTCACGAACCGTAGGGAGACACACTTAAGGATTCGACGTTGTTTTGAGTAGTTATGGTATTATGAGAAAGAAACCGAATGTTGTTCGGAGTCTCGGATGGGATCCGGGATATCACGAGGTGATCCGGAATGGTCCGGAGAAAAAGATTCTTATCAGGAAAGTCCCGTTTCGGAGTTCGGGAATGATTCCGGTGTTTTCATCGGGAATGTTCTAGAAGGTTCCGGATTGTCCGGCACTCCGGGGGGGAGGGTACATGAGTGTGTCATTGAATGATTGCATCATGTACTAAGTGTTCTTGCTGTTTCAAAAACATAAAAGTCAAATTGCCAGTTTGAAAGTCAAACGGCTAAAACAGGAAACTGTGGGAAACAGGAAACTGTGGGAAACAAGCAAGAGGAGTTGGAACCAACTTGGAGGAGGAGTCCCACTCCTCCAAGCCGGCGCCCAGCCCAAGGCCGACTTGGGGAGGGACTCCCCTCCCCTGGCCGCGCCTCCCCACCCATAAAAGGAGGGGCAGGGCTCCCCTCCTAGAACACACAAGTTCCTATCTTCTACCTCCGGTTTAGAGCCGTTTTGGTTTAGAGCTTCTAATTGCTTTAGCCAGCGGTTTTGAGACTTCTAATTGGTTTAGAGCCTTCTAATTGGTGTGTCTAATTACTAGACCACTAATAGCCTCTCTCATAAGCTCCACCATACTCGCACCGGCTTAAGGCGAAGCCCTGCGGGATTTCCCCTCTACTTCCGGTACCACGCCGTTGTGCTGCCGGAATCGCGAGGAGAGTGCTACAACCTCCGCTGCCTGCTGGAACAAGGGAGAGGAAGGTCTTCGTCGAGTACCGAACGTGTGACCGACTACGGGAGCGCTGCCGGTACGTGGCGCCGGAAGGATCGTCTACACGATCTTGAGATCGGAAAGAGTACGACTACATCACCCACGAGAATCCGCTCTCGTTAAACGCTTTGGAATCTTCGAGGGTAAGTTATATCATCGACTCGTTGCTACAATCTAGTAGATAGATCTTGGCTTGTTTGTTTGTATGCGATAGAAAATTTTTGTTTTCCATGCTACGAACCCCTACACCTCCACCACCCGCTGCAGCGCACACTCGGCGATATCGCCTTCCTTCTCGAAGGCCAGCACCTGCGCCTTGCCCATGCGCCGGGCTAGCACTGTGGCCTCGAGGTGGACCTCGTCGACCTCCATGTCCGGGTAGCGGGTGCGGTACATCTCCTAGATCTTGGACCATGTAGCGATCTTGCGGCGAAGCATGGCTGCTGGCGGCTGGAGCTTTTTCGGCTGCTGGTTTTCTCTTGCTTTGGGGTTTATTGTCTCCGCCGCGTCGGTGACCCTCTTTTATAGACCGCGGCGGAGGCAGAAACGGCGTGGGATGCACGGAAAGTTTTCTCGCCGCGGGAAGCGAGGCCCGCACGGTAAACTATGGTGGGAAACACCGACCGCACGGGAAGCCGCCGACACTGACAGCCGACGTCGCATCGCCATTAACGTCCCATCGCGAGAGTGCATCCGGTGACAGCGGGAGGGAGACGGACATATGGGTCGGGCCGCTGGGTGTGGTTGGCCGGACAGGCCGGACCATGGCCCCAAATCGACCGCGGCCCGACCCAAACAGACAGAAACGAACTGTTTGGGGTGACCGAATGGGTCGACCCGATGGAGATGCCCTAACGTCAACAGCTTACTCATATATGGGTGAGCAAAAAGAGTTTGGGTAAGAGGAGAGAGAGTATAGGTAAGGCAAATGTTGTTTTCTCCAACAGCTTACCTATTTTTTGTCTAGATAAAACACAACTAGGTCCTCAAAAATGAATAAATTACATCAGAGTACATGTTTTTATACTAAGCACCTTGGATGGAAAAGATAAAACTCAATCGGGTCCTTGCCAAATTGGTTATTGTAAGAGGGAGCTCTGGCGAGCTCCGGTGAGCAACCTCTCGGTGAGGCGGCGACCATCCACGCACGAAGTCTAGGGGCGCAGAGGCGAGGTGCAGCCTCCACGCGTGGCCAGGTGGCGCGGCCTTCCATGCGCAGCCATGGGAGATGCCTCCACACGCGGCCAGCCGACATGGCCAGGCTTCCCTTGCAGCTTGGCTTCTTCACAGGGGTGGTCGGGGGAGCACATGATGTAGAGGCGGTTGGTCAGCTGGGGCTTGGGAGGGCTTGGCCGTGCTGACAAGGCCCTCACTACCGCGAATCAGCGCCGATGGCGCACTGACAGGGACAGCCACTGCGACTTGTTTCTGACCGAATTGACGGCCGCTCGGAGACGGTGGAGGCGGGAGGGTGGAGGGAAGGAGGAGTGGCGACGCGCAGGGAGGTCGCCGACAAGCGGACAGACGGTGGTGAATGGCGACGGAGTCGGGCGGGTCAGGGCGATTTTTCAGTCCGGGCGGTTGGAGGCCTCCCGCCCTTGTTTGTGCCGATGTGGCACAATATGGGTAAGAGTTGCCTCTTACCCAAAATTTGTATCCATATATGGATAGGAGATGACAAAAAATGGATAATCACCCAAAATTTGCTGGTAGGGAACCACTTATGGGTAAACTGTTGGAGCAGATTTTTGTCCTGCTTACCAAAAAAGCTGTTATTTCCCCCTTATACACACACATATATATAGTATATATATATATCGGAAATAGTGGGCTATCTAGGGTGCTATCTATGCATACTAATCCGGTCATTGGATATTCTATAGAGAGCATGAATTTAAGCAGTCAGAGCATAAAATATCTAACGGAAAACACCACCTCCGTTACATCAAGAGCATATTTTACATGCACTTGCTAGTACATGCAAGTACCGCACGCAAGCTAGCATATGCATGCAAACTAGCAACAGCTCACGTATCATATGCAAGCTAGCAATACTAGTAGACCATTGAACCAGCTAAAATATAAGCATGCAAGCTAGCAATACATTCAGACCATTGAACCAGAAAAATTTCAATATGTATTCTAGCACTACATGTAGACCGGAAAAAATCTATATAAAAAGGAATGATCTAGAATCTATATATAAAGGAATGAGATTTGCGTTTTGTATTGAAAAAAATCTAGCGGAAACGGACGCGGGAAGCACTCCCGTGCTAAAACAAAAGCCACACGCGAAAATTTTGGCTAAAATTCGTGCATCCCGGAAAGCGTGATAACTTGCTTGCTATCTTGGTCTACTCTCATAGTTGATTTTATTGTCAAAATTCGTGTATGTTTCCATGCTTGGATTAATGTTTATCATGGACACATCTCATCAAATAGTACAACTAGCCAGGTTCTAGCGCAACAAGTACAACTAGCATACGCATGCATCCAAGTTTATAGAAATTTTTGCAATAATAGGGGCTGTTTGATATGCTACAATAAAGTCTGGTCATGTTATTCTACAAACGGCAATAACACCGTTAACTGCATGCAGGATATTGACTCTCTCTTATCTTGGCAACTAGTTCATGTAGTCCCTATATCAAACGTCAACGCTTGCGTATATTAGTAGCATCTTAGATAGTAAATCCGCGTTGATATATATATAGAAACCCTATTCAACATCCAGGATGCAGAATAGTTATTTTTTCGCCGTTCTTTGTTAGAGTTGCTCTCAGCAGGTTCGAGTGACTGAAAACACAGCGACGCAACGCCCAAAGCCAGTTCAACGCAAGAGCAACCAAAAAAAATGGAAGTGCCTAGATCTCAGGCGCATGAGAACTTCTTATGTCTAAATCGCCGACATCATTCTACTATTTGTGCTAATTCTCAGTTGCAACCTAGTTGCAACTTATCTAATTTGTCTAAATTTTCAGTTGCAACATAGTTACAACTCGTTAAAATCCCAGTTACAAACTAGTTGTAACTCATGTGGAAGTCCCACGTTGCACGAATCGCGAGGTAATCTAATGGCAAGAGAGATGACTGAAATCTAAGAAGTTCTCATACACGTGAGAACTAGCAAATCCAAAAAAAAATCCTCCTTCGTTCACCAGCACTCCAGCTTCCGGCCGCTCTCAATCCGCACCGCCGCTGCTATGCTCGTCGATACCCTTTAGTTCAATTCAGTTAGGAGCAACTTCCGATCCATTTGCACACGCACAAAGTTTACTGGAGCAAGAAAAACATTGAGCACTGATTTAGTCCTAGCATTCGACACACTTAGGGACATTCTAGATAAGATTTGCTCACTTCTATACATGTACAAACTAGCAGCATGGACTCTTATTCTGAGCTGGCCATCGTTAACTGAATGTTACTCAGAAACTGGAGAACTTAGGGAGTACTAACATTCAGATAAGGCCAACATGGAGTACTAGCTAGTGACAACAACAGAATCTGGAGATCTTGGCCAACATGCGCAAAGGCGGCTACAGCGACGCGGAAGATGAGCGACGCCGGCCAGCTATAGAATTACTACTCCTCCTCTTGGAGTTGGCGGCCGGTGTGCGCGCGCGAGGGCAGCGGCAGCGGAGAGCAGGAGTGCGGCGACCAGGGCTTTCACCAAAGCCCAACTAGCGTTCGTTTCGTTTTAGGCGAGGGTGGATTGGCTGAGAAATACTATCTAGTACTACATCCAAAGGGATAAGCGTGTTTCATTTGATCTATTGGGTGGGTGGGTGACGATCCAGGCTTTTGTTTGATTGGAAGGTTGAGAGGCTGTTTTGGGATAGGCAATTCTCAATGTGCATCTTCATCGGGCGCCACCGACCCGGTTCCTAACGGGATTTGGATGCCGGACGGAAAACAGGCCTGCACTGGCACCCCCAACCGCTACCAGGAGATTAGGCTGTCCACGAATCTGCCTGACACTCTTGCCATTCTCGGCACACATGGGTGGGCTAGGGGTACCGAAAACACGCGCCGCGTTGGATTGGCGGGGTGAGACCCCTTGGTAACGACACAATGCGCACGCCTGTGATGACTCGCCTCCCAACACCAGCGTAATGGCGCCGCATCGCCTCCGCCACCTACCTTCCTGCTGCAGGATTCGTTTCCCGCCAGTTTCCATCCCTGTTTCCTATCAGTTATCGCCCGCTTCCTGCCATTGGCAATAAAAGGAGGGTTGTTGTGGTGGAGATGGATCACCACACCGCTCGACATGCCTCGCCGCCTTCCAACCACCTGGGCCAATCAGGCGGAGATGGGGCGATGGTGAAGAGGCGAGGGACGAGGCGAAGTCCTCGCCATCAGCAACAAAGAGGAATCGCTGTAACGCCACATTGGCCTTGGACAAAGAGCGGATGTCACTCGCAAGGCTCTAGCGGCATCAGGCAGCGGCCCCGAGGGCAAAGGATTAGACCAATTTCATCGCCTGGAAGCTAAAGTAGCTATTATTTTCATAAACAAGATCTGTCCCTAGCCAATCTATCTATAAAAATCAAGTTTTATTGTCTACAATTGTTTGGGGTGAACATTGGGGGCAGGTGTGGGCAGCCCAACCAAAAATGCGGACGGTTTGAGCAGGTGCCCCAAAGGGTTGTTGTGTGTATGTGTGTGTGTGTGTGTGTGTGTGTGTGTGTGTGTGTGTGTGGAAAATAAGGTATAGATCATCAGCATAATCCAACACCAATAATTTGGATAATTAACTAAGCATCAACATCATAGTCCAATTTCCTCAACAAAAAAAAACATCATAGTCCAATAATATATCAAACAATACTTAACCAAGTTGGAACTATTACATGTCATAGTTCGGTGTCATATCCTGCACGGTGATACAATACTCCCTCCAGTCCATATTAATGGACTCAACTTTATCTAGATTTATATGTATCTAGTTAAGTATTTAAACTAGTAGATGTATTCATATGTAGACAAAATTAAGACCATTAATATAGACCAGAGGGAGTACAAAATTTCAAATGGAACTATTAACTAACAAACAGAAGCTATCCACATCCACAGTAAAAATAGATCGCAAACGTAACTAATAAAAAAGGATGCTGTGCCGGCAGGAAGAACAATCAGAACAGATGGTGCTACTGAATCCGGCCTGATTATGTACAGAATACGGAGTGCAGAGACAATTGACATTTACAAATGCTCAGCAAATAAAGGTGGTTGGTTAAGAAATACGATTGGCTGCTGAATGCATATTGCCATGCCCTGGTGGATCTGAACAATAGATCAGATCACCCCCTTCGAGCTGACGATAATACTATTGAAGGAATACGATGATGTTGATCAGGCGCTTTCCGAAACTGCTGGCTGTAAAAGGAAAAAAGGAAAACATAATCAGTTGTTACGCTTGACACCGAAAAAAACCCACGTGTTTCAATTGTATCAAAGTACCAGATAGTTTATTCAAGATAAGTTCCGCAATGTAGAAACTATTGTTAGTTGCATCTTTGGTGGTTCACACATAGCTATTCATGGTCACGAGTTAACTGTTTAAGATATGTAATGTTGGAAGAGTAAATTTATGGATTTAACAGGTGGGTTAATATAAATGAAGTGAGCTGCAAAAATCTAGAAATTATTTCCATGTCATTCAGATCCACGTGGTATTTGTGGGAATATCACAGCATCAGCCTACTTATCCATTCTATTGCTCAACTAAACAAAATTGCTGAAGAGACTAGTGAATAACAGTGGTTCTAATACTTATGTGAAGTTCCCACATGCCCATGTTTTACTCCAGTTAGCTAAAAATAGTACAGAAGTTTAGGGAATCAATAGTCCCTTGATCTAAAATTAATTGAAGGAATTTCCTCAGTTACATCAATATCTCACTCTACTGTAGTGGCATTCCTAAGGTTTCCGAGCATATAGAAGCAAAAGGGAGATGGCATCAGGTGTACTGGCATGCTCTATAACTTCAGACTGCAGCTATTGCATGTTCATTAAAACAAAGCTCGGTGGCTCTACACCATGGAAGGATTTATAGATCGAGCAAAATATGGCAGATCTTGTGCCATTCATTTTTCCAAGGAGTTCAAGTTTAGACTATGCTAATGCGTGAGTGTTCTCAGAGCTGTGTTACCCTAAAGCTAGAATGGAATGTAAGATTTCTAGCTTCTCCTTCACACTTCACTACCATCAAATAGCTACTGGAGTACATCAGGCATTGCAGTCAAATTTTTGTTCATCATGTAAAGCATAGTTACTATTTTGCTAATATTCTAGTCAAAAAATTTGGCTTAACTTGTAGTATCATAGAAGAATATGAATCCAATCTCAGACTAGCTAACTTACCTTATTTGGAATTTGTCTTCTTACACGTGGAGTGCCTGGATCATTTGGTTTCAAGATTTGGAATGAACACATTAGGCTTTCATCTATGCTCAACAGAGCACCTACATTATCGAATTCCCCACAATAATTTGGAGCCGAGAAGATTGTAACTAATCTCCTCTGTGCAAAGAACTCGTAACCATCTTCTACCACCTAGGGGCATTCATGGTAAATGTAATTATTGTTAGGTAAAGCTGAACAATATAAAAGTGAGCAGATAACTAGTGCTCTCAATAAGTTGAAACAACAATGAAGACTAAGTTCTCACAAACCTGATGGGCTCGGCATATAAGATCAAGATCATTCTTCTCCAAAAACTCTATAAGTTTATCTGCGCCGAACGTATATGAAACACCTCTGTCACTCTCACCCCATCCTTCTCCACTGGGGCTAGGATCGGACCAAAGCAAATCACACAGGAGACCATAATCAGGAATCTCAGCCGGCCTCTCAATATCCTTTATTTGGTCTAGGTTATTCAGTTCAGGTGAAAGGCCACCATGCATGCACAATATCTTGTCGTCAATGAGTGCTGCAATAGGCAGGCAGTTGAAGCAATCAGAGAATATCTTCCACAGCCGAACATTGAACCTCCTCTTGCATTCATCATAGAAACCATAAACTCTGTTTATTTTTGCATCTTCATGGTTCCCCCTTAATAGGAAAACCTTATCAGGATACCTTATTTTGTATGCCAGCAGCAAGCATATAGTTTCCAAGCTCTGTTTGCCTCTGTCTACATAGTCTCCGAGGAATACATAAGTTGAAGTTGGAGGATAACCACCCAAATCAAACAACCTCAGAAGATCAACAAACTGACCATGGATATCACCTGCAAGGTATCATCGTAAGTCATAAGACAAGTTTTTGTCATGATGTGCAGACATAATTTATAGGAAAATGAAAGTAGTAATAAAACATTCTATGTATATTTGTGCATAAATAACTTTAGCACACAAACAAGATCACCTCACAGACATAGGTAACAAAGCTCTGTAGCAGATAATGTGTAGAATGATAGAGCTAAGCAGACTGTACATGCAGTATCCCATCTCATGTATTATTTCCCAAAGCTATACCGAGTGGTGTTGATTGTTGTTAGAATGGAATACAGCAGGTGGATTTAGGAAGGCAGGAGAAACAGAAGTTAACTCCTGGAGTTAACGAACTTGTTGTAGCAGGTGCAATTGAGAATAATATCAGCTGGGGCGTAGAGATAAAGAAGAGGAAGTTGGTCTACAGAGTAGTTGCCAGTAACAGAATGGTTGATGTGTGGTCTGCGAAAATCCCGACAGACCAAGATTTTCCTCTGGCACGTCTTCTATACGAATCTACAATCAGCTGTTTGGTTGAAAGAACAAATTGGCCAGACAGTGGCTGAGCATCTTGGTGACCAACCTGGCCATGACCCAGACTTTTTAAAGTGAATTTGTTTTTATCAGTGTATATGACCCACCAGATTTTAGAATATAGTTCTCATTGAAGAGATATGACTTCATTGGTCCACACTGCCATTGTGGGTTAACAATTCGGCATTTACTAATATTTCGGTCAAGTTCTGCCACACTAGCCAGGGGCAGAGTTATTATGCAATATCATGTCAAAGTAGGGAGTATAAATCGTATCTTGTTTGGCTGGTCAATTGCTTGTCTTGTGTGGTGCAGTCTTTAGGACAAAACTCATTGGGAGGAGCACCTCAGTCTCTGGAAGATTTCTTCAATGACTTGGTCTTGGAAGAGTGCATACAAAATATCTGACGATTTTTTGCATGTAAAGCTGTGGCTCCATGCTGGGCATTATGAAAAGTTTGAAATAAAATAGCAAGTAACAGTAAGCACCAAGCAGACATTTTATATAAAAGTTGTGTTGTGGAGAAGGCAACTGATGAATCAATGGTGAAGAAAAATCTTCTGCTTCAATCTTATGTGAGTAATGGGGGTGGAAGTAGGGATAAAATGTGTTTCTACATCTTTACCGTCAAGTTTATCTTGGTGTGTTGTAGAATCATAGCCCAGGGTTGGCAGTTTTCCTACAATTGGTTATTTTTGTTTGGTAGTTTGATAGTGTGGTGTCTGCATGATGCTACTTGGCATTTCCCCCTAAACCCTGAATATTTACATTCAGCATTAGCCAGGCCTTAAGCATTTGACCTTGAATGTTATTCACTAGCTATGCACAGAATATGCAAGGAAACTTCTACAATAAACAATGTTAAGCTAAAATAGCATCTCAACCAGACCCGGGCCTAGAGCAAAGAACATCACTATGTATCACAAAGTCGCCAGGTGATGCAGACACAAATGGACGAGGAGAAATGGCTTTGCCGTTCATTGCGCCCCTCGTTGACCAACAATCCTACATCAGTTTACTACTACTATCAAGAAAATTAGTTCATATAATTCCATCACAAATCCACATGCACTCGACCATGAAAAACAAATATGGCTGCAGCCAAAGTGCGAGCACATATGACTAAGCCTTAGGGTGTGTTTGGTTTGAGACCAAACCTACCCCACCAGAAATTTGGCTACATAAGGCTTTGCTTGCCCATGTTTTGGCCAATGCTGCAAGAAAAATAAACAAGAGTGGGCTAAGGAACATGGTCATGCCAAAATTTTGGTAACCATGCAAACAAGAAGAAAAACAATTTGTCATCACCAAAGAATTGGTAGGATTGAATTTGGTTAATGTTTATATAACGCCGAGGAAGTTCAAATCGGGAATTATTTGTCCAGAGAACATCTTCACTTTATCCCTTGTAAAGCTGGAAGGGGATGCATCCTTTCTTAACCCTAAAGAATTTGACCAAACAACACCGAGATATAACGAACCCCGTCATCGTTTTCCACATCACCCACGGGAATTACCATCGAAACTATGTCTACGCGCAATCGGAAAGGAGCGGTCAACACTACGAAAAATAGATAGATTGATAATCACCGCAGATCTTGACGGGGGCGTGGATTTGGAGGAGGTTGGGCTGGGAGAGGAGCACCCGCTTGGCGTCGACGCAGAGCTGCCGGATCTCCGCCTCCGACAGCTGCACCTGGCGGCCCCCGCGGCCGCCCTCCACCAGCCGCCGCACAATCTCGTCCACTGCCGCGCCCTCCATGGCCCCCATCGAGGCTCGGGTCATCATCATCGTATCTCCTTCTTCCGCCGACGCGTGCCCGGGTCCCTCTCTCCGGCGACGGCAAAGGGGGGCGGGGGCAGAGAGAAAGGGTGGATTGGAAATGTGGTCGGGAATAGTTGTGTTTGTGACAACGACGAGCTTAATTTAATCGTTTCGGAGCGTTCAAAGACGCGTGAACACGCATCCGCCGTTGTTTGACGATGGACGGCGCGAGATGCGTGGTTGAAACCTACATCGTCATCGCTGCCTTTTTCGTCGCCCTTGATGCCGCCGTATGTCAAAAAGTTAGGGTATGTGCATCCGACCAATCAAACCTCCGTTTTTGTCTATTTGGATCGATTCGCAGAAGATTTGCAACCGCATTTAGCGGCACGATTTATCTGTCCGCGCTTGACAAATAGACCCTTACTGGGCCATCGACGTCGGCGTCGATGTATTTCCAGTGCGTTCGTGTCGTCTCCCGTCTTTCTTCCTGTAGGGTTTCGTAGCATGGAAAACAAAAATTTTCTATCGCATACAAACAAACAAGTCAAGATCTATCTACTAGATTGTAGCAAAGAGTCGATGGAATAACTTACCCTCGAAGATTCCAAAGTGTTTAACGAGAGCGGATTCTCGTGGGTGATGTAGTCGTACTCTTCCCGATCTCAAGATCGTGTAGACGATCCTTCCGGCGTTGCGTTCCGGCAGCGCTCCCGCAGTCGGTCACACGTTCGGTACTCGACGAAGACCTTCCTCTCCCTTGTTTCAGCAGGCAGCGGAGGTTGTAGCACTCTCCTCGCGATTCCGGCAGCACAACGGCGTGGTACCGAAAGTAGAGGGGAGATCCCACAGGGCTTCGCCTTAAGCCGGAGCGAGTATGGTGGAGTATGAGAGAGGGCTATTAGTGGTCTAGGGATTATACAGACCAATTAGAAGGCTCTAAACCGAAGGCTAGGGCAATTAGAAGCTCTAAACCAAAACGGCTCTAAACCGGAGATTAGAGGATAGGAACTTGTGTGTCTAGAGGAGGAGGCCCTGCCCCTCCTCTTATAGGTGGGAGGTGCGGCCAAGGGGAGGGGAGTCCCTCCCCAAGTCGGCCTTGGGTGGCGCGCCGGCTTGGAGAGGAGACTCCTCCCCCAAGTCGGTTCCAACCACCTCTTGCTTGTTTCCCACAGTTTCCTGTTTTAGCCGTTTGACTTTCAAACTGGCCATTTGACTTTTCTGTTTTAGGATTCAATTTAATCCTTTATTTGGAACAGCAAGAACACTTAGTACATGATGCAATCATTCCAATATGTAATGACACATTCATGTACCCCTCCCCCTCCCGGAGTGCCGGATATTCCGGAACCTTCTAGAACATTCCCGATGAAAACACCGAAATCATTTCCGAACTCCGAAACGGGACTTTCCTTATATGAATCTTATTCTCCGGACCATTCCGGATCTCCTCGTGATATCCCGGATCCCATCCGAGACTCCGAACAACATTCAGTCTCTTTCTCATAATACCATAACTACTCAAAACAACGTCGAATCCTTAAGTGTGTCTCCCTACGGTTCGTGAATTATGCGGACATGATCGAGACACTTCTCCGAACAATAACCAATAGAGGAATCTGGAAATTCATATGGCTCCCACATATTTCTACGATTACTTTGCGATCGAATGAACCACTTACATACGATACCAATTTCCCTTTGTCTCACGATAGTTTACTTATCCGAGGTTATGATCGTCGGTATCTCTGCATACCTAGTTCAACCTCGTTACCGATAAGTACTCTTTTCTCGTTCCCGTGATATGTGATCCCTTGTGAGCCAGTCACATGCTTGCAAGCTAATTGGATGACATTCCACCGAGAGGGCCCAGGGTATATCTATCCGTCATATGGATGGACAAATCCCACTCTTGATCCATGTGTCTCAACCAATACTTTCCGAACACTCAATGCCACCTTTATAGCCACCCAGTTACGGTGTGGTGTTTGATGTCATCAAAGCATCCATCCGGTAAAGGTGATATGCATGATCTCATGGTCGAAGGAATTAGGTTACTATGTATCAGAAAGCATATAGCAATTGAACTATTGAAATGACTTGATCTTTATGCTACGCTTATCTATAGGAGTATGTCCATCATATCATTCTCCTAACGATATGATCTTGTTGTTGATAACATCTCAATGTTCATGATTGGGAAACCACAATTATTAATCAACCAACAAGCTAGTGAAGTATAGAGGCTATACTAGGGACTTCAAATTAAGTTTACAAATCACACAAGTATCAATGTTTCCTTGTTAATACTATTATAGCATGAATGTAAACATTTATCATAAACACAAAGATATAATAACAACTACATTTATTATTGCCTCTAGGGCATATCTCCAACAGTCTCCCACTTGCACTAGAGTCATCTAATCTAGATTACATGGTAATATACCGAACACCCATGGCAGTTTGGTGTTGGTCATGTTTTGCCCTCGGGAGAGGTTTAGTCAACGGATCCGCCACATTCAGATCTGTGTGTACTTTGCAAATCTTTATATCCCCATCCTGGATATGTTCTCGAATAGCGTGAAAACGTAGCTTGATGTGCTTCAGCTTCTTGTGTGACCTTGGTTCTTGCGCATTGGCTATGGCGCCCATGTTATCACAGTAGATAGACATTGGGTCCAGCGCACTAGGAACCACACCCAGCTCTGTAATGAACTCTTTCATCCATATCGCTTCTTGTGAAGCCTCCGAAGCAGCCATGTATTCCGATTCAGTTGAAGATCTTGCCACAACGCTTTGCTTTGCACTCCTCCAGCTAACTGCTGCACCATTCAAAATAAATACGTATCCATATTGTGATTTAGAATCATCCGGATCGGTGTTCCAACTAGCATCGGTGTAACCATTAACAACGAGCTGTTCATCACCTCCATAAGAAAGAACCATATCCTTAGTTCTTCTCAAGTACTTAAGGATGTTTTTGACCGCTGTCCAATGATCCACTCCTGGATCACTTTGATATCTGCTAGTTAAACTAACAGCATATGCAATGTCGGGTCTAGTACATAGCATGGCATACATTAGAGATCCTATGGCTGAGGCATAGGGAGTCTTACTCATCCTTTCTCTATCTTCTGCCGATGTCGGACTTTGAGTTTTACTCAAGGTCGTATTGGGCAACATGGACAAGAACCCTTTCTTGCTATCTTCCATTCCAAACCTCTTTAGAACTTTGTCCAAATATGTACTCTGTGACAATGATATTTGGCGTTTCGATCTATCTCTATAAATCTTTATGCCTAATATGTAAGCTGCTTCGCCAAGATCCTTCATTGAAAAACTATAATTCAAATATTCCTTGACACTATTAAGAAGGTCTACATCATTCCCAATCAACAATATGTCATCCACATATAGTATTAAGAATGCTACAGAGCTCCCACTCACTTTCTTGTAAATACAAGCTTCTCCATAAGTTTGTATAAAACCAAAACTTTTGATCACCTTATCAAAACGTTGATTCCAACTTCGGGATGCTTGCTTCAATCCATAGATGGACCGTTGAAGTTTGCATACCTTGTTAGCATCTTTAGGATTGACAAAACCTTTGGGTTGCATCATATACAACTCTTCATCAATATCTCCATTGAGGAATGCTGTTTTGACATCCATCTGCCATATCTCATAATCATAATATGCAGAGATTGCTAACATAATCCTCACAGACTTTAGCTTCGCTACCGGTGAGAAAGTCTCATCGTAGTCAACTCCTTGAATTTGTCGAAACCCTTTTGCGACAAGTCGAGCTTTATAGACAGTAATATTACCATCAGCATATGTTTTCTTCTTGAAAATCCATTTGTTCTCGACAGCCTTCCGGCCATCCGGTAAGTCCACCAAAGTCCATACTTGGTTTTCGTACATGGATCCAACCTCGGATTTCATGGCTTCTTGCCATTTATTGGAATCTGGGCTCATCATTGCTTCCTCATATGTCTCGGGGTCATCGGTGTTGTCAACCAACATGACACTCATAACGGGATCATACCAATCTGGAGTGGTACAAGTTCTCGTTGACCTCCGAGGCTCTGTAGCAACTTCAACCGAAGTTTCATGATCACCATCATTAGCTCCCTCTCTTATTAGTGCAGGCACCATAAGAACTTCTTCCGGTGTTGCGCTACTCGCAATTTCGAGAGAAGGTTCGACAACCTCGTCGAGTTCTACTTTCCTTCCAGTCACTTCTTTCGAGAGAAATTCCTTCTCTAGAAAGGATCCATTCTTGGCAACGAAGATTTTGCCTTCGGATCTATGATAGAAGGTATACCCAATAGTTTCCTTCGGGTATCCTATGAAGACGCATTTTTCCGATTTGGGTTCAAGCTTGTCCGGCTGTAACTTCTTTACATAGGCTTCGCACCCCCAAACTTTAAGGAACGACAATTTAGGTTTCTTCCCAAACCATAATTCATACGGTGTCGTTTCAACGGACTTAGACGGTGCCCTATTTAAAGTGAATGCGGCTGTTTCTAATGCATAACCCCAAATTGATAGCGGTAAATCTGTAAGTGACATCATAGAACGAACCATATCTAAGAGAGTTCGATTACGACGTTCGGACACACCATTACGCTGTGGTGTTCCCGGCGGTGTCAACTATGAAAGTATTCCGCATTTCTTCAAATGCTCGCCAAACTCGTAACTTAGATATTCACCTCCACGATCAGAACGTAGAAATTTAATCTTCTTGTTACGTTGATTCTCTACCTCACTTTGAAACTCCTTAAACTTCTCGAAAGTTTCGGACTTATGTTTCATGAAATAGATATACCCATATCTACTCAAGTCATCCGTGAAGGTAAGAACATAACGATAACCACCGCGCGATGCTACACTCATTGGACCACACACATCGGTATGTATGATTTCCAATAAGTCCGTAGCTCGCTCCATCATACCAGAAAATGGAGTCTTAGTCATTTTTCCCATCAGGCATGCTTCGCATCTTTCAAGTGATTCAAAATCAAGTGATTCAAGAAGTCCATCGGAATGGAGTTTCTTCATACGTTTCACTCCGATGTGACCAAGACGACAGTGCCACATATAGGTCGAATTATCGCTTGATTTCAAATGTTTAGCCTCAATGTTGTTGATATGTGTATTTCCACTATCGAGATTCAATAAGAATAGACCATCTATCAAAGGTGCATGTGCGTAAAACATATTACTCATATAAATCGAACAACCATTATTCTCGGACTTAAACAAGTAACCGTCTCGCAATAAACAAGATCCCGATATAATGTTCATGCTCAACGCAGGCACCAAATAACAATTATTTAAGTATAAAACTAATCCGGATGGTAGATGAAGAGGTAGCGTGCCGACCGCGATCACATCAACCTTTGATCCGTTTCCCACGCGCATCGTCACCTCGTTCTTCGCTAGCTTCCGTTTATTCTGCAGCACCTGTTTCGAGTTGCAAATATGAGCAACCGAACCAGTATCAAATACCCAGGCACTACTACGAGTACTAGTGAGATACACATCAATAACATGTATATCAGATATACCTTTCTTCTTGATGTTGTCGTTCTTCAAATCCGCCAAGTACTTTGGGCAATTCCGCTTCCAGTGACCTTCTCCCTTGCAGTAAAAGCACTCAGTATCAGGCTTGGGTCCAGCCTTGGTCTTCTTCGCCGGCGTGGTAACTTTCTTACCACCCTTCTTGAAGTGTCCCTTTTGCTTAGACTTGCCTTTCTTGAATTTGGTGGTCTTATTGACCAACAACACTTGGTGCTCTTTCTTGATCTCCACTTCTGCAGATTTCAACATGGCAAAGAGTTCTGGCAATGTCTTGTTCATGTTTTGCATGTTGTAGTTCATCACAAAGTTCTTGTAACTTGGTGGTAGTGATTGGAGGACACGGTAAATCCCCAAAGCATTAGGAATCACTATACCCAAGCTTTGAAGTTTGTTTGCGTGCCCAGACATCTTAAGCACATGCTCACTGACGGAGCTGCCCTCTTCCATCTTGCAGTTAAAGAACTTTTCAGAAGCCTCATAGCTTTCAATTGCCGCATGAGTCTCAAAAATCAATTTGAGATCCTCGACAATATCATATGGGTCTGAATCCTCAAACCTTTTCTGAAGCTCCGATTCCAAACCATACAAGATAGCACACTGAACTATGGAGTACTGATTCTTCCGAGCGAGGTAAACATTCTTTACTTCATCGGGAGCATCTTCTGCAGGTGGGTCACCCAGCGGTGCATCCAGTACATAGGTCAAATTACCAGCTGTGAGGACAATCCTCAAATTGCGGAACCAATCCACGAAGTTGCTTCCATTGTTTTTCAACTTTTCTTTCTCTAGGAACGCATTAAAATTGATGGTAGGGGCTGCCATTGATCTACAACATATTTGCAATAGTTTAGACTAAGTTTATGACAAATTGAGTTCAAATTAATATTAGAATTAATCTAGGTAAACTCCCACTCAAAACAATATCCCTCACATTGTTTTAGTGATCACATGAACCAAATCCACCACATCAACACCGATCATCACGAGAGTTGATATAGTTTCAATGGCGAACAATCGACATGTTCATCATATCTACTATATGATTCATGCTTTACCTTTCGGTGATCCGTGTTCCGAGACCATGTCTGTACATGCTAGGCTCGTCAAGATCAAACCTTAGTTTCCGCATGAGCAAATCTGGCTTGCTCACGTTGTATACACTTGCAGAATCTAACACACCCGATCATCACGTGGTGCTTCGAAACAACAAGCTTTAGCAATGGTGCTAGCTAAGGGTGAACACTTTATGACTTGAAATTCATGTGCATGAGGGATCATCTTATAATGCTACCGTCGTCTACTAAGCAATACAAGATGCATAAAGGATTAACATCACATGCAATTCATAATATGTGATATGATATGGCCTTTCTTCTTTGTGCTTCCGATCTCCATCTTCTAGCACGAACATGATCTCCATCATCACCGGCATTGCATCAAGGTCAATGACGCTTCTCCATGGTTGTCATCCACCGGCTTCAACTATTACAACTACTTTGAATAGACACGCGGGTCTTAACATAAATTAAAGACAACCATATGGCTCCTGCCGGTTGCCAACTTACAATAAGGAACATTGCATACATCAAATATAATCACAATCATGGCCATATCACATCACGGCACACCCCTGCAAAACAAAGTTAGACGCCTCTACTTTATTTGCATGTTTTACGTGGTTTGGGGCTTTCAATAAGTGTCGTTCTAACTTACGAACAAGAACCACAACATTGATACTAGTATTGCTAATCACCCGTTGTAAATTGTATCTTAACTATGCTAGGAGAAACAGGCACCCGTAAAGCCACTTATGCAATACAAGTTGCATGTCAAGCATGGAGCAAGTCTCATGAACGATGTCATGTAAGGTTAGCCCGGGCCGCTTCATCCCAACATACCGCAAGATGCAAAGTACACAAGAAGAAATCGACAATAAAAGCATCAACGCCCACAATGATCATTGTGTTCTACTCGTGCAACAGATCTACATATAGACACGGCTCTGATACCACTGTAGGGTTTCGTAGCATGGAAAACAAAAAATTTCTACCGCATACAAACAAACAAGCCAAGATCTATCTACTAGATTTTAGCAACGAGTCGATGGAATAACTCACCCTCGAAGATTCCAAAGTGTTTAACGAGAGCGGATTCTCGTGGGTGATGTAGTCGTACTCTTCCCGATCTCAAGATCGCGTAGACGATCCTTCCGGCGCTACGTTCCGGCAGCGCTCCCGCAGTCGGTCACACGTTCGGTACTCGACGAAGACCTTCCTCTCCCTTGTTCCAGCAGACAGCGGAGGTTGTAGCACTCTACTCGCGATTCCGGCAGCACAACGGCGTGGTACCGGAAGTAGAGGGGAGATCTCGCAGGGCTTCGCCTTAAGCCGTAGCGAGTATGGTGGAGTATGAGAGAGCTCCTCGGCGATCTAGGTTTTAGACACACCAAGGAGGAGGTGCTAGAGCCGGCGGCTAGGGTTTGGGGCACCCCAAGTCGGCGGCTAGGGCAACCCTAGGAGGCGGCGGCAGCTGCAGGAGGTGGTGGCGCCAAGCTAGGGTTTTGGAGGAGAGGTACTTGTGTGTCCTAAGAGGGAGCCCTGCCCCTCCTTATATAGGTGGAGGGGCCGGCCAGCCAAGGGGAGGGAGTGGAGTCCCTCCCCAACTCGGCTTGGGTGGTGCGCCGGCTTGGGGAGGAGGGACTCCCTCCCCAACTCGGTTTCCCCTTCCTCCTCTTTTCCTCTTTCCAAATTTAGCCGTTTGACTTTTCAATTTAGCTATTTGACTTTTCAAACTAGGATTTGAATTAATCCTTTATTTGGAACATCGATGACACTTAGTACATGATGCAATCATACCAACTTGATACAACACATCCATGTACCCTTCCCCTCCGGAGTGCCGGACATTCTGGAACATTCTAGAACATTCCCGATGAAAACACCGGAAACATTCCCCAACTCCGAAACGGGACTTTCCTTATATGAATCTTATTCTCCGGACCATTTCGGATCTCCTCGTGATATCTCGGATCCCATCCGAGACTCCGAACAACATTCCGTTTCTTTCTCATCATACCATAACTACTCAAACAACGTCGAATCCTTAAGTGTGTCTCCCTACGGTTCGTGAATTATGCGGACATGATCGAGACACTTCTCCGAACAATAACCAATAGAGGAATCTGGAAATTCATATGGCTCCCACATATTTCTACGATTACTTTGCGATCGAATGAACCACTTACATACGATACCAATTTCCCTTTGTCTCACGATAGTTTACTTATCCGAGGTTATGATCGTCGGTATCTCTGCATACCTAGTTCAACCTCGTTACCGATAAGTACTCTTTTCTCGTTCCCGTGATATGTGATCCCTTGTGAGCCAGTCACATGCTTGCAAGCTAATTGGATGACATTCCACCGAGAGGGCCCAGAGTATATCTATCCGTCATATGGATGGACAAATCCCACTCTTGATCCATGTGTCTCAACCAATACTTTCCGAACACTCAATGCCACCTTTATAGCCACCCAGTTACGGTGTGGTGTTTGATGTCATCAAAGCATCCATCCGGTAAAGGTGATATGCATGATCTCATGGTCGAAGGAATTAGGTTACTATGTATCAGAAAACATATAGCAATTGAACTATTGAAATGACTTGATCTTTATGCTACGCTTATCTATAGGAGTATGTCCATCATATCATTCTCCTAACGATATGATCTTGTTGTTAATAACATCTCAATGTTCATGATAAGGAAACCACAATCATCTATTAACCAACAAGCTAGTATTATATAGAGGCTTTACTAGGGACTTCAAATTAGGTTTACAAATCACACAAGTATTAATGTTTCCTTGTTAATACTATTATAGCATGAATGTAAACATTTATCATAAACACAAAGATATAATAATAACTACATTTATTATTGCCTCTAGGGCATATCTCCAACACAGGTGTCGGGCGGCTCCAGCAGTAGGGCGCCCAGCCTTTGGAGTAGCCTTCCTCTCTCCATTGCTGGCTAGTGAAAGAAGGTCGTTAGGTCGCTGTCATGCGGGCCCTCGGCCCTCGCGGGAGGACACGCCGATGTCCGCCCTGACGCAACCGTCGCCCAAATTTGGATGCATGGATGGGTCGAGCCGGACGCGTCGGTCTGGATAGGTTGTGTCGCTGGAGAGGTCACACACGTCCCGCATGTCCGAGCGGACGTTTGGACGAGTTGGGTCGTACCGGTGGTGATGCCCTTAGCCACCTTATCTTCTTCTTAATTACTCCTGTATTATATTAAAAACAGTTCGATAAAAAGAATTATATTGTAAAATAAATGGAAGTAGAAGTTTATAGCATAAAGCACCACTTTACTAACCAAAATTTACTGTTTGGTACAACCACTTTGTGTTTGTGGAACGAGAACGGCTGGATTTTGGTGATTTTGGTCATTTTTTCTAAATCACGCTAAACTCTATTTGCTTGAGAATTGACACGGGTTCTGACACGGGATCGGAAGTCCTAGATAGCGCCTAGATACGGTACTATAGGGCCCACTGTCAGAAGACACAATCATATGTTGGATCGTTGACCGTTTTCCCGTTGATTTGAGGATGGACGGTGCAAGATGCATAGTTGAAACCTTGACCTGCAGATCGTACACACTCACATGCATACATCTAGGCCGTCAACGATCAATATTTTGGGTCGTGAACTGTCGATCACTATGTAGGTTCACTCAACTTTGAGATGAATCTATACATTAAAAAAAGTTTAGATTCGTTTTCTTCACAGACCTAAAACATTTTATATTTTAAAATGAAGGAAGTAGATAATGAGTAATACTATGGACACTTTTGCATGCTTATATATATGATCGTGTAGCATTCATGCTATATTTCTTATATATATATATATATATATATATATATATATATATATATATATATATATATATATATATATATATATATATATATATATATATAGAAACCCTATTCAGCACCCAGGGTGCAGAAAAGTTATTTTGCACCCAACATAATTTTACGCTGTTAGACTAAAAAATTATGTTTTTATACGAATAATTATGTTCATATAATCACCACAACCAAAAAATTTGACACAAAAATAAATTTTTTGAGTCATTATAGTGTAAAAAACACCAAAAATATGTCTTTTATGTCGAATTTTTTTACGGTATGTAAACAGAAAAAATTATGTCATTTTTAAATTTTATTATGTTCTTCTCAACTTACGAAGTAATACAAAATTTACGTGACGTAAAAATAATATACGGTTCTAAAGATAGAGGGTGGGTGCCTGGGTGTCAAATAGCGCCACTATATATATATATATATATATATATATATATATATATATAACTAGATATATGAAAGTGAAGCATTCTAACGATCGCTTAGCCCCTCCACGTAATCATTTTCACTGTAGATGTGTAATGAACAGTAATTGTGAATGTTTCTTTCCACCGTGTGGCCCTCTAGAAAACTCCCGACGTATCCCGTGTCCCTCCTCCGCTAGCTGTTTCCTCCTTGCGTGCCCCCGTTTTCTCTGGGTTTGCCGGTTTCTTTACGTGATAACTTGCCACGATAGGTTACTCTGGGAGTTTCCGTGAAAGCGGTGCCACTTTTCACCGTTCAACTAGCAAGATGATTCGATTTCCGTTGCTCCATCTCCCTTCTCTGCTATTACCCCACCTCCCACGCCCCGACTCCACCCTCCATCCCTCGTGGATGGGTTCCCATGGCCGCCGCAGCAGTGATCTTCCAGGTGGAGCGGCGCCTGTCTATGGATTCCGCCGTTGGGAGGAGTTCCGATTTCTGAAACTTAGCCGCTCTGCCTGGTCGCCTCATTGTCAGTCTGCCCGCAGTCCATCGCTCCTGCTTCTCCCGCCGCAGTTTCCCACCTTGATGGTGGTCCCTTGCCGCACGTCCGGTCCTCCGCGTGGGACCTCGACGAGAAGCAGGGAATGCAGCCCCGCCCGATAGCGCCTAGAAGTAGGGCATGCAGCCCGGCTCTGCTGGTCATCGCCGCTCGATGATGACCACATGGGCGACGAAGGTGTCAAACACAGGTTTCTGAATCCTGATTAAATGGCATAGGTCTTTTCCCTAGAAGAGTACTACCACGCTAGATGTGCTCCCTGCCCTCCTTTGTTCAATTTCGTTTTCCCCTCATTTTCCTTAATTATCATCATGTTATTATTGACGCACTACAATTTTGTTCAGGTTGGCCTTTGTTCTAGAGGAGCACGAGAAGAAGAAAGTTACTAGGTTACTGCCGACGGGCAGGTGGACATGCTGCCTCTTGTTTCTTCACGTCTTCCTGCTCAGCGGAATCCGTCCTTGACATCGAGCCCGATCGACTGCTGTGCTACATAACCGTCGCCTCCCATCGTCTAATGAGCCTCCTACAGATTTAGCCTCTTTCCTGGTGAAATCCTGCTTCATGATTGCTAACTATTACTTCATTAGTATCAACTTCTTACCGACAGACCATAAAAGTCCTCCTATCCATGTGGCCCTCAACTTGATGAGTACGGGTGCTTAACTACATTAAAAATTAGCATGTTGTTTCAGATATATCAAGGCACCAAAGTTTAAGTTCATATTTTTCAAGTTGAATCGATCATGCAAGCCTAGCACCAACTCCTACAAATTTGTAGTTATCATGGTATCAATTACCAGAACAATCAATTTATACAGTACTGAACAATAGACATTACATATGACTTCTACTAGAACATATGCATTATGAACATGCATTTCTAAACAAGCAATATCTTTCTAAGTACTTACTCAACTTTGTCCTTTTGCAGTTCAGGATCATACAGCTTCGTTCTGGTATAATTGTAGTTTCATCTACTGTTTTGGTGGTAACAGGACATCAAGGAGTAGTGGTAAATAATTTTAAGATCTTACGGGAAGGATAGAGACAGACATTTGTCGATGTCTGGAAATTGTTGCAGTCCTCAAGGAGATGCACCTACCTATTGTTTTGTGTATCAGTTTGTTGTTTGCAAGCCATTATGTTTCTAAATATCAGGTTGGTGTATCAGTCCCAGTAGTCTCACTCATCGCCAGCTGCTTCCAGTCTGTGCTTGATATCGCAGAATATTCGCTTTCCTCTTCTTTATGTTCAGATGCTAACTTTTTTCATCCTCCAGTAGAATTACAAATAACTATTTGATCGGCTCTTCTTTATGTTCAGGTGCTATTACAATGTGAAGTTGAGAAGAAATATTTCTACCACCGTAAATGCCAACATATTTCCGATAAGCACGAAGTAATGTGTGTTTGTTTATGTTTATCTATTTTGCAACAATCTGATACCTCAAATTTACTCACACATGTATGTAGTTAACTGATCTTGAGAATGCATTCGTATAATCTTACACGCGTCACTTGATTCAGTTTGCAAGATAAGCAAGTTGACAAGTGGGAAAAAGAAAAAGAGAATCTAAAAAACAACCGCTGCCCAGCGAAGAAAAGGTATGATACACATATACCGAGTTATTGCAGCGTGAGCTAAATACACATTGGTTGTTCACATTGCAACTCATGTGAAGAAAAAACGACATGCCACCAAGGAACCGTCTCCGGCTATATAGAGTAAAAACACCACCAGGTAACATCCTCCAGTAGAACTACAAATTAATAGTATGTTATGCTCCATGGAAATTTGTTTAATTCCAATGTCTTCTCTTGCAACGACTAAGAGTGTTTAAGCTATGATGCTCAAATAAATTCAGCTAGGGCTGATAACTAACTGGACTGCTACACCACATTATCTTTGGAAGGGCTATATATGTATTCTCTTGCAGCGACTAAGAACCTTAGCTTATTTATAAATTTATGAGCTGATGAGTGATGGTCATATTTTTTTTGGCCATTGCTTCATCGGGTATCACTTTGCTGTTACTTCTAGGAGGCATAACGGCCCATTCATGATCTAGGTACCGGTTGATGTTGATGAGTGAACCATGTCTCAGTGCCTCAGTTGATAGAGAAGGCGATGCTGATACAGTGGGTCGATGGCCGCTTTGAGAAAGCGACGCTGATACAGTGGACCGACGACCGCTTTGAGGTCGTGGACAGAGGTATCAGAGAAATTCTTTCTACAAATGATGGTTCTCGGTGATAGAAGTATAAATGTTGCTCTAGGAGGCGATTTCGGGCAGGTTCTTTCAGTTGATGTAGGGGGGAAGCAGACCAGAGATAGTGGACTCTTCTCTTACTAGGCCGTCCTTATGTCAGTATTTAACTATGTTAAAGCTGCACACAAATATGAGACTATCTGACTCGGTTTTCTTCTGAATATCGCTGCAACCTTGCTTTATTTCCAGGATGGGTTCTTGATGTGGATAATGGTACAATACCGATGGCCATGGATTTCATACTTGCTGATGTGGCCTTGCTCTCATTGTATGATTCTTTCGCTGAAAATCACTCTGACAATGAAGCAACGGCGAGCACTGATACCCCTCAAGTCGAAAACTGGCCAGCCCAGTTATCTTAACTACTCTACTGGCTTTAGAACTTGATCACCCAAAGTATGTTATGTTTTAGGCCAACCAGTAACGCTTACGATCCTACTCTATATAGTCTGTTATGCTTTAGCCAGTCGACACTTACAATCCTACTCTATTATTTGATTTAGGTTGTAGTCACAACATACTTGGTGCCTTCAACTAAGTGTAATTTATGTGGTTTTGTATGCTTTGATTCTATCTGACAACTCGGCGAACTTTGTAAAGGCTCTAGAAGTTCATTAATATTATTGCCTACTATTAACTCCCGCATACTGTATTTCTTTCCAATATCACTTCTCATCCATACCACCAAGCATTCACTTGACGGGCGCGGCGTGACGCCGCGCTGAATTTCCTAGTATATATATGAAAGTGAACCTCTTCAGCGATCGATCAGTGCGTCCAAGTCATCCATTGCACTGTAGAAACGCATCTACAGTAACTTCCCCTTTTCCTTCTTTTTTTTTTTTTGGCTATCTACTCTGGTCAAAGCGGTGGAGAATTGAGAGGCAAGTCCAACCACGTCTTCTTTTTCCTCTATTCACCCTAGCGCCATCAAGGATTCAAGGCCATCAAGAAGGATCTTCGCTATGTGCTCCCCGTCAAGGAACGCCTCACCGCTGAAGAGGAGGACACCTCACCCTCGCGTGCGCCGGCAAGAGGGTGTCGTCCGTGGTTGCGGCGGAGGGCTTCGCGAGGAGACGAGGAAGGGGTTGGGCAACGCGGTGAGCTTCTCTGCATCCAAGGACACGAGTAAGATGCGCCTCGCTCCGGCAGTCCGTCGTCGCGATCGTCGGCGCCGCCGTCGCCGGAAGGAGGCCGTGAGCACCGCCGCCGTCTTATGCGGCCCTGCCATGGGGAGCGCAGGTCAGTGTTCTAGGGCCATATCCTCTCTATTTCTTTGGTCTCGCGCACGTCAACACTTTCTCCCTAGCAGGTGCACTCTGAACCCATTCTACCTGTAGCTCCTATGTTTAGTGCGGTTCCATCTCCCGTGAAGAGCAGCTGCTATGGATCCTAGCGACTTGCGCCCCATGCCTCTTCCCCTCGCCCCTCTCTCTTTCAACTCCCGCCCTTGGAGAAGCCACAAGAATGTTAATCCCTTTTAAATCCTAGATCCCCAAACTGATCCAACATTTTTTCTTCTTAGATTAATCTCTAGGGTGCAGTTCGTGAGGGATTGAATCCCAAGCGTTTTTCTCTTAGTTTCACATCCGCATTACAGCTGATCCGATTCTTTATTTTTCAGTTTATGCTCTTCTTCCAGATTGCTTTGCTGCTATGTCTTTCGGACAATCAAGTCTATGGTGTCCATTTGGTATACATTATGAACTCTGAATGATGGGTGTCCTTTATTTTGAACACATATTAGTATAGAGTCTGATTCAATGAGG
Organism: Avena sativa; assembly: GCA_916181665.1. Lineage (NCBI taxonomy): Eukaryota > Viridiplantae > Streptophyta > Magnoliopsida > Poales > Poaceae > Avena > Avena sativa. The sequence continues at coordinate 40,795,959 of OV702285.1, read as the reverse complement.
TTTAATATATCTATTCTGATAGTTTGTGCTTTACATTTACACATAATTATATAATTCAGTTTTCTACATGTTGAATTTTATAAATAATGTTATTGTCGCTCTTTGTCCATGCTTACCACATGTTGCATTACTCTTTTGTACGTCTCAAGCGAGAAATTAGGCTTCTGCCTATTCACCATCATTATTTGTTACATGTTCAAGCTTAGCGTTTATAGTTAATTAATATTTTATTTGCAAATATGGAAATAACGTCTATAATGTTATATGGTTCATCGGGTCACTATATCTATATATGATGTCTCTGTGATATTGTTTTAGTATTGTAAAATGAATTTTGTTTTATCCCATCGTTTTGTATTCGTATGTTGGCTCAAGCAGCGGGGTATTTGTTTAGTTTGAACTAATCATTGCAGCCCATGTTATCTATAATGTCAATTTCTCACACTGTTGTTGCCTCTATATGTTTGTCATAATTGGATGCATCCTTAATGTAGCTCGATCTTTTATGGTCCTCAATAAAATCATTTCAATTAAGTTACTCTAGCTTTCTTTATGAACAAAAAAGCTTGAGCTGCAACCAGAGCACGCCGAATTTCCAAAGAGGGTAAGCAATATCACTGATTGATTCATTGTCGAGATTTCTTTTTTCCTTTTTCCCTGCATACAATCCCCATTGGGAAATTTATTTTGTTTACTGAAGCTAGAGTGCCGATTTAAATGTTAAAGGTGACCCAAAAGTTTGCCGTTCATTAATATTGTTTCCGTTCCATCTTTTTCAGGGTAAATTTCGTGCACACGAAATATAAGTGCCTTAAAGTAAAGCATTTTGTGATAGCAATGTTAAGGAATACGATCTGCCCATCATAGATCTTGATGATTGATAGTTGGCTCAACTCGGTGTAACTGTTGGTCTGCACTCTATGGTGTAGCCTTTTGTAATGATACATTCTGTATGTATAATTGATGTGCTTTATATTAGTAGGTATGTACTATTTGATCACCACTTCCTTCTATGGAAATGATAAAATTGCAAATGATTAAGCCACACGATCGCCGCGCCTGATTGCCTAGTATGCATTATATTCCAAACCTTTTTTTCTTTTGTCTATGCTTGGCATGGAGAAGTGAGACGCGGGGTTTCCACGAACTTGATAAGGAACAAGCTTATTGTGGGAAATCAATAAGTGTTTTTAAATGTTAAACACTGGGTTTTGAACGAGAGATATGGTCTCGTTGTCGGGGTTCGGCGCTAGAAAACAATAATTTTTCCTAAGCAAACAACCCTAATACCATGATCTATCTATTAGTAATGCAATAACGGGAGAAGATTCGGTGTGCATAACTTTAAAGACCGAATGCGGTTAACGTTCCACGGGGAATGTTGATGATGATCGTACCGACGCCGACCTCAAGGTCATTTCGAAGTCCAACGGCTCCGGCGGCCCCGACAACTCCTAGTGCCACAAGTGCAGCACCGCCCGAGGGAGTCACACACGTACGGTGCTTGACGACGACTCCTACTTCTCCCTGATCTAGCCGAGATTGCGGAACTAGATCTCCTGGATCCTGAATCCCGCAGCGCGATGGCGCTCCACAGTGAAGAATTCCTCATTCGCGTAGTCCTGGCAATGGGGCCGCAGCCAAGAGAGAGAGAGAGGCAACTGGAGGAAATTCCCAAAGCTAGGAAGTTTTTATTTATTTTTCTATATTATTTAGTTGCCTCATATGCCTCATCCTATATAGGGGGAAGGGGGGCCCCAAACCCCTTGGCTTAGCCATGTTGGACTAAACAAAGGAGGGGAGGGGATAGCCGGCCGGCCAAGGGCCCCGCGTGGGGGCCATGGGCCCCAGGCGACCACTCCTCTTTTCTCCTCCCTTTTGGCTTTTCTCTCATGGGCCTTTTCCCATGGTAATTTGTCCCAATAAGAATTTTAATCCTTTTATTTTATTAAACAAATATAAATAAATAATTAAATCACTATTTAACATTTAATTGCATAATATTTAATTCTCGTGGCTATGGAACTCCTTCCATACCACTCCGGACCTTCCCGAAACCCTTCCGGTTTCTCACTCTATTTTCTTCAGTGATTCCGACGATACAAAAAAGATCTCCGAGATTCATCAAACCCTTAAGCGTGATAACCAGCGATTCGGGAACACTTCATACATGCTCGAGACCCCTCTCGGACCAATGATGACCAGCGGGACCTGGATGCCCATAGTGACCACATGTGCATTCCACAAAACTTGTCGTTGAACCATCAACGTTGTCTCCTATGTCTCTACGATACTTGCATTGTCCGAGGCTTGATCAACGACATCACCATGTCGGGTTGAACCTCGTTATCGATATTTGGTACTTTACTCGTTCCAATAAGTGATATCCCCGTGACCTAGTCACACGCTGCGCAGCTTATGGATATAACTTATTCGAGTGGGACCAGAGTATCTTCCATCACGCGGATGGACAAATTCTGCTCTTGACGCATACGCCTCAACCTGCTCCTTTGAGTATCCGATCACACCTTTATGATCACCATTTTACCGAGTGACGTTTGATGCTTTCAAGATACTCTCGAGTGACAACAATCTAATATGGTCTCATGGTCTAAGGAACAAGTCACTATGTTTCCTAATTATCACAACTTGAACTTTGTGACATGATCACGTTAACAATGCTTAGTTTGGGTATGTTCACCAACTCATTATCCCAATGAGGTAACTCCATTGTCAACTGGTGTCGTGGGAATGACCACGGCAGATGCTGCAATCGGTAGCGAGTAGTAGAACGAAGGGCAAGGGCGGCCAGCCATCTGCGGTGCGAGATGAGGGCGGAGACACAGGGTTTTACCCAGGTTCGGCCCCCGGGAGGGTAAAGACCTACTCCTTCTAGATTGTATTATGATGGGAGTACAATAGGGCGGGCTCGTCGGCTAGGCGGCGAGTCGCTTGGGTGGATGATGGAACGTACGTTTACACGCCCTGTAGGGAGGTTTATATAGACTCACCCTCCCTAGGGTTTACAAATCTCAACCGAATCTGTTAAGGTTTCGGTACTCGTTTAACCTAATCCGACTGGGCCTATCTATTCTCCTGGGCCTTCAGCTTCCAGTCGCTTGGATCCACGCCAGGTCTTGATCCAGTCGCCGTTTTGCAGGCCCACTCGCCAGGTCGTGGGCCAGTCGGAAAACGTCCTGCTAGGTATACCCCGGTAGGCATATCCCCATCAGTAGTCCCCGAGGCCGTCGTCGATTGGGCGTAGGTGGTTGCTGGCAGTCGGAGCATACGGCTTCAATGCGGACATCCAGTCGAATCGGTGGCGGGCTCCTGAACAAAGGAGAAAACTAGTCATTCTGGTCGTAGCTTTGACGAACGGGTCGGCGAAATATTCAGTCACTGTTGTAGTGATCGGGTCGGCGAGCCGAGTGGCTGAAGTTGGACCGCCAAGCACAGTCAAAAATAGCAGTTGGGGTAATCCAACGGTAACTTTTGGCGTAATCACCGCGTAGTAACGGCTCCCTGATTTGGCGGGTAACAACCGCTATATAAAGGAAATGGTAGGCGATCGGAAAACCATCTCCTCGTCATTTCCTCCGATTGCGCACACCTCCGTTCTCCTCCGCATCACGATCCAGCCGATCCAAAATCCTCCGACCCCCACGAACCGTCCCGCCAATGGCCCCCTCCACCGAACCATGGGGCAGGTCAAGTGCACGAGAGTGCTACTGGCGTCTTTCGAGGAGGCCGGGATCCCGCGCGAGGGGGAATTCGTCTGCTTCACCAGCCACCTGGAACGGGGGCTGGGATTCCCCACATCTCTCTTCTTCCGGCGCTTCTGCGCCTACTACGGGATCCAGCCATCAGACCTGGGCCCGCACAACATCAAGCAGCTCGCCATTTTCGTGGCGTTCTGCGAGTGCTACCTGGGATGCAGGCCCTATTTCCCCCTGTGGCAAGATCTGTTCCATGGGCGGATCAGTCGCGAAGAAGCTGGCGGCCCAATGCTTGCTGCGGGCGGCCTGACGTTTTAGTTGAAGTCGAAGGCCTCCTTTTTTGAACTGATGCTACCCACCAAGGCAGCGAGTGAGTGGAAGAAGTCTTGGTTTTACGTCACCGAGGCGACTCCAGACGGTGAGGTGGTGATCCCAAGATACTCCGCCGACCGGCCTGAACCGCGCCGACTCCAAGTCGGCAAGCTTCCAACAGACCAGCAGATGGTTGTGGATGAGATGCTTCAGACCATCCGCGGCCTGAAGAAGAAAGGCCTCCAGACCATCAATTTGTACAACTGCTGGCTCGGGCGGCGACTCGTCCCCCTAGCCCGCCGTGACCATTATATGTACGAATACACGGGCCGGGAGGACTCGACAAAATCCAGCCTCGCCGAGTGGCAACTCGAGGATTACCTCCCAGCGTTGAAGAAGATCACCCAGGCGGCGTACCTGGACGCGAAGGCTGGGGTCGCCCCCTACACCGTGAAGCATCCAGCCCCGACGGTAAGTCATTTTCTATCATTCACAGTCGCAGTTAGTGCTGTCGCGGTTATACTGATATTGTCTCGTGCATATTGCAGTTATTTCAAGTGGTGGAAGGGTGGCTTCCGCCCGCAGACGACGAGAATTTGAGCTCGTCCGTCCAGGACGGGTGCGAATCGCCTCCTGCGAGGGGCGGCGTTGAGAGTGACAGGAGCGGCGACGACGACGAATCCGAGGAAGAGGTCGCCCCGCTGGTCCGCAAAACTCGCGGACAGCGGCAGCGTGAGCTTGAAGCGAGCAAAAGCCTCGAGCGTCATGACGATGACGACGACGAGCTCCCCGAGCACACCTCGCATCGCGAGGCTACTCCATCAAAGAAGAAGAAGGAGGTGAAGGCCCCTCCAAAGAGGAAGACGAAGCCAGCGAGACAGGCATCTCCGCCTCATTCACCGAGCAGCTCCGACGCCACTAGCCTGGCCAGGGGTGAAGCGCCACAGTCGATGGCGGTGCTGTATATCACCGCCGTCCTGAGTGAGGTGCCTCTGGCCTCGATGCCTCCGCCGTTCGCCCCAGTCTCTAGGTCGGGGGCCGCTCCGGTCGCGGCAGCTTCGCCTCCCAGGGAAGCTCCCGCCGAAAATGTTTCGGAAGCTCCTGTCGCGGCCTCGACAACAAAGAAGACGTCCGTGTCTTGGGCACACGATGTCCTGGAGATGGGCCTCAGTCGACGACTGGGCCCCGAACTGGAGAAGCCGGCTGGCATCCGCACGGGGCTACGGTTTATTCCAGTCGCCAAGTGAGTTTTATTCACCTACTTTATTTTGTTGGAGATATGCCCTAGAGGCAATAATAAATGTAGTTATTATTATATCTTTGTGTTTATGATAAATGTTTACATTCATGCTATAATAGTATTAACAAGGAAACATTAATACTTGTGTGATTTGTAAACTTAAATTGAAGTCCCTAGTAAAGCCTCTATACATCACTAACTTGTTGGTTAATAAATGATTGTGGTTTCCCTATCATGAACATTGAGATGTTATTAACAACAAGATCATATCGTTAGGAGAATGATATGGTGGACATACTCCTATAGATAAGCGTAGCATAAAGATCAAGTCATTTTAATAGTTCAATTGCTATATGCTTTCTGATACATAGTAACCTAATTCCTTCGACCATGAGATCATGCATATCACCTTTACCGGATGGATTCTTTGATGACATCAAACACCACACCATAACTGGGTGGCTATAAAGGTGGCATTGAGTGTTCGGAAAGTATTGGTTGAGACACATGGATCAAGAGTGGGATTTGTCCATCCATATGACAGATAGATATACTCTAGGCCCTCTCGGTGGAATGTCATCCAATTAGCTTGCAAGCATGTGACTGGCTCACAAGGGATCACATATCACGGGAACGAGAAAAGTGTACTTATCAGTAACGAGGTTGAACTAGGTATGCAGAGGTACCGACGATCATAACCTCGGATAAGTAAACTATCATGAGACAAAGGGAAATTGGTATCGTATGTAAGTGGTTCATTCGATCGCAAAGTAATCGTAGAAATATGTGGGAGCCATATGAATTTCAAGATTCCTCTATTGGTTATTGTTCAGAGAAGTGTCTCGATCATGTCCGCATAATTCACGAACCGTAGGGAGACACACTTAAGGATTCGACGTTGTTTGAGTAGTTATGGAATGATGAGAAAGAGACCGAATGTTGTTCGGAGTCTCGGATGGGATCCGGGATATCACGAGGAGATCTGGAATGGTCCGGAGAATAAGATTCATATAAGGAAAGTCCTGTTTCGGAGTTGGAGAATGGTTCCGGTGTTTTCATCAGGAATGTTCTAGAAGGTTCCGGAATTTCCGGCACTCCGAAGGGGAAGGGTACATGAATGTGTCATACCAAGTTGGAATGATTGCATCATGTACTAGGTGTCATCGCTGAACAAAATAAAGGGTTTAATCAAATCCTAATTTGAAAAGTCAAACGCCAATTTGAAAAAGTCAAACGGCTATTTTGGGAAGTGGAAGGGAAGGTGGAAACCGAGTTGGGGAGGAGTTCCTCCCCTCCACCGCCGGCCCCCTTGGGAAACCGAGTAGGGGAGGGACTCCCCTCCCCTGGCACGGCCCCTCCACCTATATAAGGAGGGGCAGGGCTTCCCCTCCCAGAACACACCTCTCACACCCCGCAAACCCTAGCCGCCGGCGCCGCCACCTCCTGCTACCGCCACCGCCGCCCTAGGGCAAACCGCCGCCGCCGCAAGATAACCCTAGCCGCCGGCTTGACCCTCCTTGGTGTGTCTAAACCCTAGATCACCGAGGGCTCTCTCATAGTCCACCAAACTCGCTTCGGCTTAAGGCGAAGCCTTGCGAGATCTCCCCTCTACTTCCGGTACCACGCCGTTGTGCTGCCGGAATCGCGAGGAGAGTGCTACAACCTCCGCTGCCTGCTGGAACAAGGGAGAGGAAGGTCTTCGTCGAGTACCGAACGTGTGACCGACTGCGGGAGCGCTGCCGGAATGCAGCGCCGGAAGGATCGTCTACGCGATCTTGAGATCGGGAAGAGTACGACTACATCACCCACGAGAATCCGCTCTCGTTAAACACTTTGGAATCTTCGAGGGTGAGTTATTCCATCGACTCGTTGCTACAATCTAGTAGATAGATCTTGGCTTGTTTGTTTGTGTGCGGTAGAAAATTTTGTTTTCCATGCTACGAAACCCTACAGTGGTATCAGAGCCGTGTCTATATGTAGATCTGTTGCACGAGTAGAACACAATGGTCATTGTGGGCGTTGATGCTTTTATTGTCGATTGCTTCTTGTGTACTTTGCATCTTGCGGGATGTTGGGATGAAGCGGCCCGGGCTAACCTTACATGACATCGTTCATGAGACTTGCTCCACGCTTGACATGCAACTTGTATTGCATAAGTGGCTTTGCGGGTGCTAGTTTCTCCCAGCATAGTTAAGATTCAATTTACAACGGGTAATTGTCAATACTAGTATCAATGTTGTGGTTCTTGTTCGTAAGTTAGAACGACACTTATTGAAAGCCCCAAACCACGTAAAACATGCAAAGAAAGTAGAGGCGTCTAACTTTGTATTGCAGGGGTGTGCAGTGATGTGATATGGCCATGATTGTGATTATATTTGATGTATGCAATGATCAATATTGTAAGTTGGCAACCGGCAGGAGCCATATGGTTGTCTTTAATTTTGTTAAGACCCGCGTGTCTATTCAAAGTAGTTGTAATAGTTGAAGCCGGTGGACGACAACCATGGAGAAGCTTCATTGACCTTAATGCAATGCCGGTGATGATGGAGATCATGTTCGTGCTTGAATATGGAGATCGGAAGCACAAAGAAGAAAGGCCATATCATATCACATATTATGAATTGCATGTGATGTTAATCCTTTATGCATCTTGTATTGCTTAGTTAACGACGGTAGCATTATAAGATGATCCCTCATGCACATGAATTTCAAGTCATAAAGTGTTCACCCTTAGTTAGCACCGTTGCTAAAGCCTGTTGTTTCGAAGCACCACGTGATGATCGGGTGTGTTAGATTCCTCAAGTGTATACAACGTGAGCAAGCCAGATTTGCTCATGCGGAAGCTAAGGTTTGATCTTGACGAGCCTAGCATGTACAGACATGGTCTCGGAACACGGATCACCGAAAGGTAAAGCATGAATCATATAGTAGATATGATGAACATGTTGATTGTTCGCCATTGAAACTATATCAACTCTCGTGATGATCGGTGTTGATGTGGTGGATTTGGTTCGTGTGATCACTAAAACAATGTGAGGGATGTTGTTTTGAGTGGGAGTTCACCTAGATTAATTTAACTATTAATTAGAACTCAATTTGTCATAAACTTAGTCTAAACTATTGCAAATATGTTGTAGATCAATGGCAGCCCCTACCATCAATTTTAATGCGTTCCTAGAGAAAGAAAAGTTGAAAAACAATGGAAGCAACTTCGCGGATTGGTTCCGCAATTTGAGGATTGTCCTCACAGCTGGTAATTTGACCTATGTGCTGGATGCACCGCTGGGTGACCCACCTGCAGCTGATGCTCCCGATGAAGTAAAGAATGTTTACCTCACTCGGAAGACTCAGTACTCCACAGTTCAGTGTGCTATCTTGTATGGTTTAGAATCGGAGCTTCAGAAAAGGTTTGAGAATTCAGACCCATATGATATTGTCGAGGATCTCAAATTGATCTTTGAGACTCATGCGGCAATTGAAAGCTATGAGGCTTCTGAAAAGTTCTTTAACTGCAAGATGGAAGAGGGCATCTCCGTCAGTGAGCATGTGCTTAAGATGTCTGGGCACGCAAACAAACTTCAAAGCTTGGGCATTGTGATTCCTAATGCTTTGGGGATTTACCGTGTCCTCCAATCACTACCACCAAGTTACAAGAACTTTGTGATGAACTACAATATGCAAAACATGAACAAATAGTTGCCAGAACTCTTTGCCATGTTGAAATCTGCAGAAGTGGAGATCAAGAAAGAGCACCAAGTGTTGATGGTCAATAAGACCACCAAATTCAAGAAAGGCAAGTCTAAGAAAAAGGGACACTTCAAGAAGGGTGGTAAGAAAGTTACCGCGCCGACGAAGAAGACCAGGGCTGGACCTAAGCTTGATACTGAGTGCTTTTACTGCAAGGGAGAAGGTCACTGGAAGCGGAATTGCCCAATGTACTTGGCGGATTTGAAGAACGGCAACATCAAGAAGAATGGTATATCCGATATACATGTTATTGATGTGTATCTCACTAGTACTCGTAGTAGTGCCTGGGTATTTGATACTGGTTCGGTTGCTCATATTTGTAACTCGAAACAGGTGCTGCAGAATAAACGGAAGCTAGCGAAGAACGAGGTGACGATGCGCGTGGGAAACGGATCAAAGGTTGATGTGATCGCGGTCAGCACGCTACCCCTTCATCTACCATCGGGATTAGTTTTATACTTAAATAATTGTTATTTGGTGCCTGCATTAAGCATGAACATTATATCGGGATCTTGTTTATTGCGAGACGTTACTTGTTTAAGTCCGAGAATAATGGTTGTTCGATTTATATGAGTAATATGTTTTATGCACATGCACCTTTGATATATGGTCTATTCTTGTTGAATCTCGATAGTGGAAATACACATATTAATAACATTGAGGCTAAACGTTTGAAATCGAGCGATAACTCGACCTATATGTGGCACTGTCGTCTTGGTCACATTGGAGTGAAGCGTATGAAGAAAGTCCATTCCGATGGACTTCTTGAATCACTTGATTTCGAATCACTTAAAAGATGCGAAGCATGTCTGATGGGAAAAATGACTAAGACTCCATTTTCTGGTATGATGGAGCGAGCTACGGACTTGTTGGAAATCATACATACTGATGTGTGTGGTCCAATGAGTGTAGCATCGCGCGGTGGTTATCGTTATGTTCTTACCTTCACGGATGACTTGAGTAGATATGGGTATATCTATTTCATGAAACATAAGTCCGAAACTTTCGAGAAGTTTAAGGAATTTCAAAGTGAGGTTGAGAATCAATGTAACAAGAAGATTAAATTTCTACGTTCTGATCGTGGAGGTGAATATCTAAGTTACGAGTTTGGCGAGCATTTGAAGAAATGCGGAATACTTTCACAATTGACACCGCCGGGAACACCACAGCGTAATGGTGTGTCCGAACGTCGTAATCGAACTCTCTTAGATATGGTTCGTTCTATGATGTCACTTACAAATTTACCGCTATCATTTTGGGGTTATGCATTAGAAACAACCGCATTTACTTTAAATAGGGCACCATCTAAATCCATTGAAACGACACCGTATGAATTATGGTTTGGGAAGAAACCTAAATTGTCGTTCCTTAAAGTTTGGGGTTGCGAAGCCTATGTAAAGAAGTTACAGCTGGACAAGCTTGAACCCAAAGCGGAAAAATGCGTCTTCATAGGATACCCGAAGGAAACTATTGGGTATACCTTCTATGATAGATCCGAGGGCAAAATCTTCGTTGCCAAGAATGGATCCTTTCTAGAGAAAGAATTTCTCTCGAAAGAAGTGACTGGAAGGAAAGTAGAACTCGACGAGGTTGTCGAACCTTCTCTCGAAATTGCGAGTAGCGCAGCACCGGAAGAAGTTCCTGTGGTGCCTGCACCAATAAGAGAGGAAGCTAATGATGATGATCATGAAACTTCGGTTGTAGTTGCTACAGAGCCTCGCAGGTCAACGAGAACTCATACCACCCCAGATTGGTATGATCCCGTTATGAGTGTCATGTTGGTAGACAACACCAATGACCCTGCGACATATGAGGAAGCGATGATGAGCCCAGATTCCAATAAATGGCAAGAAGCCATGAAATCAGAGATTGGATCCATGTACGAAAACCAAGTATGGACTTTGGTGGACTTACCGGATGGCCGGAAGGCTATCGAGAACAAATGAATTTTCAAGAAGAAAACAGATGCTGATGGTAATGTTACTGTATATAAAGCTCGACTTGTGGCAAAGGGGTTTCGACAAATTCAAGGAGTTGACTACGATGAGACTTTCTCACCTGTAGAGAAGCTAAAGTCTGTGAGGATTATGTTAGCAATCGCTGCATATTATGATTATGAGATATGGCAGATGGATGTCAAAACAGCATTCCTCAATGGAGACATTGATGAAGAGTTGTATATGATGCAACCCAAAGGTTTTGTCGATCCTAAAGATGCTAACAAGGTATGCAAACTTCAACGGTCCATCTATGGATTGAAACAAGCATCCCGAAGTTGGAATCAACGTTTTGATAAGGTAATCACAAGTTTTGGTTTTATACAAACTGATGGAGAAGCTTGTATAGAGAAAGGATGAGTAAGACTCCCTATGCCTCAGCCATAAGATCTCTAATGTATGCCATGCTATGTACTAGACCCGACATTGCATATGCTGTTATTTTAACTAGCAGATATCAAAGTGATCCAGGAGTGGATCATTGGACAACGGTCAAAAACATCCTTAAGTACTTGAGAAGAACGAAGGATATGGTTCTTTCTTATGGAGGTGACGAACAACTCGTTGTTAATGGTTACACCGATGCTAGTTGGAACACCGATCCGGATGATTCTAAATCACAATCTGGATACGTATTTACTTTGAATGGTGCAGCAGTTAGCTGGAGGAGTGCAAAGCAAAGCGTTGTGGCAAGATCTTCAACTGAATCGGAATACATGGCTGCTTCGGAGGCTTCACAAGAAGCGATATGGATGAAAGAGTTCATTACAGAGCTGGGTGTGGTTCCTAATGCGTTGGACCCAATGTCTATCTACTGTGATAACATGGGCGCCATAGCCAATGCGCAAGAACCAAGGTCACACAAGAAGCTGAAGCACATCAAGCTACGTTTTCACGCTATTCGAGAACATGTCCAAGATGGGGACATAAAGATTTGCAAAGTACACACAGATCCGAATGTGGCGGATCCGTTGACTAAACCTCTCCCGAGGGAAAAACATGACCAGCACCAAACTGCCATGGGTGTTCGGTATATTACCATGTAATGTAGATTAGATGACTCTAGTGCAAGTGGGAGACTGTTGGAGATATGCCCTAGTGGCAATAATAAATGTAGTTATTATTATATCTTTGTGTTTATGATAAATGTTTACATTCATGCTATAATAGTATTAACAAGGAAACATTAATACTTGTGTGATTTGTAAACTTAAATTGAAGTCCCTAGTAAAGCCTCTATACATCACTAGCTTGTTGGTTAATAAATGATTGTGGTTTCCCTATCATGAACATTGAGATGTTATTAACAACAAGATCATATCGTTAGGAGAATGATATGGTGGACATACTCCTATAGATAAGCGTAGCATAAAGATCAAGTCATTTTAATAGTTCAATTGCTATATGCTTTCTGATACATAGTAACCTAATTCCTTCGACCATGAGATTATGCATATCACCTTTACCGGATGGATGCTTTGATGACATCAAACACCACACCGTAACTGGGTGGCTATAAAGGTGGCATTGAGTGTTCGGAAAGTATTGGTTGAGACACATGGATCAAGAGTGGGATTTGTCCATCCATATGACGGATAGATATACTCTGGGCCCTCTCGGTGGAATGTCATCCAATTAGCTTGCAAGCATGTGACTGGCTCACAAGGGATCACATATCACGGGAACGAGAAAAGTGTACTTATCAGTAACGAGGTTGAACTAGGTATGCAGAGATACCGACGATCATAACCTCGGATAAGTAAACTATCATGAGCCAAAGGGAAATTGGTATCGTATGTAAGTGGTTCATTCGATCGCAAAGTAATCGTAGAAATATGTGGGAGCCATATGAATTTCCAGATTCCTCTATTGGTTATTGTTCGGAGAAGTGTCTCGATCATGTCCGCATAATTCACGAACCGTAGGGAGACACACTTAAGGATTCGACGTTGTTTGAGTAGTTATGGAATGATGAGAAAGATACCGAATGTTGTTCGGAGTCTCAGATGGGATCCGGGATATCACGAGGAGATCCGGAATGGTCCGGAGAATAAGATTCATATAAGGAAAGTCCTGTTTCGGAGTTGGAGAATGGTTCCGGTGTTTTCATCAGGAATGTTCTAGAAGGTTCCGGAATGTCCGGCACTCCGAAGGGGATGGGTACATGAATGTGTCATACCAGGTTGGAATGATTGCATCATGTACTAGGTGTCATCGCTGAACAAAATAAAGGGTTTAATCAAATCCTAGTTTGAAAAGTCAAACGCCAATTTGAAAAAGTCAAACGGCTATTTTGGGAAGTGGAAGGGAAGGTGGAAACCGAGTTGGGGAGGAGTTCCTCCCCTCCACCGCCGGCCCCCTTGGGAAACCGAGTAGGGGAGGGACTCCCCTCCCCTGGCGCGGCCCCTCCACCTATATAAGGAGGGGCAGGGCTGCCCCTCCCAGAACACACCTCTCACACCCCGCAAACCCTAGCCGCCGGTGCCGCCACCTCCTGCTGCTGCCGCCGCCGTCCTAGGGCAAACCGCCGCCGCCTAGCTAACCCTAGCCGCCGGCTTGCCCCCTCCTTGGTGTGTATAAACCCTAGATCACCGAGGGCTCTCTCATAGTCCACCATACTCGCTTCGGCTTAAGGCGAAGCCTTGCGAGATCTCCCCTCTACTTCCGGTACCACGCCGTTGTGCTGCCGGAATCGCGAGGAGAGTGCTACAACCTCCGCTGCCTACTGGAACAAGGGAGAGGAAGGTCTTCGTCGAGTACCGAACATGTGACCGACTGTGGGAGCGCTGCCGGAACACAGCACCGGAAGGATCGTCTACGCGATCTTGAGATCGGGAAGAGTACGACTACATCACCCACGATAATCCGCTCTCGTTAAACACTTTGGAATCTTCGAGGGTGAGTTATTCCATCGACTCGTTGCTATAATCTAGTAGATAGATATTGGCTTGTTTGTTTGTATGCGACAGAAAATTTTGTTTTCCATGCTACGAAACCCTACATATTTTTCCTTGTAGTCGAACCACTTTGCTCATATACTTGATTTGCAGGACTGGGGTTAAAAAGATAGGCCATCCGTCCGTGGCCAAGGTGCCGCCAGTCGCCGCCGAGGAGGACCCCTCTCGGAAGAGGAAGGCTGATGAGGTCGTTGCCCCCACAGACGGTGCCAAGAAGGCCAAGAACGATGAGGTCGTCACGGTGTCTGACGACACGACGGTGGCTCCAAGTGATACTGCGGCGGTGGCGGCCTCGGCAATCAAGGAGGGTGCTCCCTCGCCTGGGGTGACCGAGCTGGCCTCTTTTGGTGCCGGCGCATCCATCGCGACCTTCCCGCGCTTCATGGCCAGAGCAGCCACGGCGAGTGGTACCACGCCATCGAGCCGCGCACCTGGGGTCGTCGAGACGGAGGTCGAGCAACGTCGCGGGCATACTCCGTCTCTTCTCACCTCCGTGGACGCATTACAACTTCATGGCATGCTAGGCACAGCCATCCAGGTATGTCCAGTCCCCGAGGATCGGGACACTGAATTAAAGTGGTCAGATTCTTTTAGTGTTGTGCTTTTATTTCTTGTGCCTAGTCTCCGAGTGTCTAGTCGCTGAATTTCAGCGGGTAGGAACTTAGGTTTTTGATCGCCAGTCCCCGAGTGTCTAGTCGCTGAATTTCAGCGGGTAGGCACTTAGGTTTTTGATCGCCAGTCCCCGAGTGTCTAGTCGCTGAATTTCAGCGGGTAGGCACTTAGGTTTTGATCGCCAGTCCCCGAGTGTCTAGTCGCCGAATTTCAGCGAGTGGGCACTTTAGGATTTCGTTTTTGCTAACTGTTTGACTTTTGCACGGGGTTGCAGCGTGAATCAGCCGACCGGCTGGCTGCGAAGTGTCGCGCGGAAAAGGAACTTATCGCCGTTCAAGAGGCGAACAATGGACTCCAAGCGATTGCTGCGAAGGCAGAAGAGGTTCGCCAGGGCCTTGTTCCGGCGAGTGAGCTGACGGCGGCGCAATCGGCGTTGAATTTGGCGGAGAAGCGGATCGCCGACCTTGAGCGCGAGCTTGCGGACGCGAAGGAGGAAGCAACCTCGGCGGATGGGCGAGCCAAGGCTGCTGTTACGGCCGCCGCTGAGAAGCGTAAGGTTTCCGACGCCCTTGTTGCTGGGCTTCAAGACGATTACTCCGCTCTTCAAAGCTTCATCACGGAGCTCTCCCGCCCTTTGATTGGTATGTGTGCCGCCTCTGCCTATAATGTTTCCATTGTGTGATATTTGATGTGCTCACTACCCCTCCTGTCCACAGGTCGGATCATCGACAATGCGGAAGAGGCGCAGTCATTCGACGCGCGGCAGTGTGTGGCCACGCTGGTCGACTCGGCCATGCTGTCCGCGACTTGTATTCGGGCGTATCTTCAAGAGATGTCGCCCACAGAAGTGATTCCCAGCGACCTCGTCGAGGTGTGGCGATACTTGGAGAAGGCACCGTCGGTCATCGAGTTCATGACGCGATCGGCATTCCGGCGCGGGGCGACAACGGCGCTTAGCCTTGGGCTTGCCCACGTCCCAGAGGACTTCGACCTGGACAACGTGACGAGTGGCTACCCATCGTCGACTGGCTCAGTGGAGATCACCGAGGTGCTGAAGCTGACGGACCGCGCCGCGGTATACTCCGAGCGCGTCTGGGCGATGGGCGATCTCCTTCCTTATCAGGAGACGATCGTCGCACCCAACGACCCTGAGCCGCAACATCGGGACTTCAAGATCGAGTAGCCCTTCCGTGCGGCGATGGCGGGTGAGCTGACGACGTACCCGTCAAACCCGTACACTCCCTTCATTCGCAACCGCAAGGGTGGCGGTGAGTCGTCGTCGAAGCCTGCAGAGTAAAACATTGTGCCCTGGGGCGTTTAGTAGCAGTTCTGCCGTTGGGCATATTTTGTATTTTATGACAATTGTGACATGCTATAATGAGATATCGTGTTGTTTTGTATTTTGACTTGCGTTTGAGATTGGGGGTTGAACGAGTCCCCGAGCGCGTCCGCCCTTTTTATGGGGTTTACCTCGTTTGTTATGTGTTTGCAGTTTTGAATGTGTTGTTATTGAGGTCGACTCGCCCGAACTCGGAAAGCCAGTCGCAAGGCGACTCCCATGAGTGCTCTGTACTTCACCGTTTTCCCTTGCGCGAACGAGGTCGGGTAGCCGAGTCCCCGAGCGTGGTACTTGGTTGTTCTAGGCGCGACTCTAGGGTGGGTGAGGACTTGGCGCGTTAGGGTGAGCGCATCACTCCTGCCTGGCCCGTCGGGTCAGTCGCATGGCAAGTCCTGGGCATGCTCTCATACTTGGCGTTTTCCCTAGCCGCTCGCGCTGAACTGGTCGTCAGTCCCCGAGCATGGTACTTGGCCGTTCGAGTCGCCGTGTCGAGGATGCGGAGGATCATGGTCGCTGTGAGGAGCAAAGGCAGTTGTCTTGGATCGTTAATCCAGTCGAGCTAGGCGACTCCAATGGGGCTCTGGGTAGGTGTTTTTCGTGGACGTTACAAGACCTGGGGTACCCCAGTGCCTTTGTAGCGCACTACTTGGCCGTGCCGATCGCTGTACCAGAGGTTGACTCCTGCGGTTAGCTTGGTGCTGTTACTACGAGTGCGAGTGGCACAAGACACGGAGAGTGGACGCAATTTGCGGTAACCAATATTTTTATTTCATAGCGACTGGGGGATACATATGTGGAGTTCTAGGAGTAGAACTTCCATAGGAGGTTTACATTCCATGGTCGCTTGAAGTCGAGTTCGCTGTCCCCGTGGACGTCGATGAGGTAGTAGGCATCGTTGCCGAGTACTCGCCCGATGGCGAATGGTCCCTCCCATGGGGGTGAGAGCTTGTGCATGCCCTTCTTGTCCTGGATGAGGCGCATCACCAGGTCACCTTCTTGGAAGGTGCGAGTTTTCACCCGCCGGCTGTGGTAGCGGCGGAGTCCTTGCTGGTAGATGGCGGTGCGTGAGCGAGCCAGGTCGCGTGCCTCGTCGAGTTGATCGACTCCGTCCTGACGTGTGAGTTCGTTCGCAGCCTCCGTGTAGTGGACGACCCTTGGCGAGTCGTGCTTGAGGTCGGTGGGCATGACTGCCTTGGCGCCATACACCATGAAGAAGGGAGTGAACCCTGTCGACCTGTTGACCGAGGTGCGGATGCCCCAGATGACGGAGGGTAGCTCCTTGACCCAGCACCCGGCGGTGCGCTCGAGTGGTACTTGGAGCCGCAGTTTCAGGCCGTGGAGGATGCTCTGGTTGGCCCGTTCCGCCTGGCCGTTGGACTTCGGGTGGGCGACTGATGCGAGGTTGAGTCGGATGTGATGTTTCTCGCAGAACTCGGCCATGGCTCCTTTGGCGAAGTTGGTGCCGTTGTCCGTGATGATGCTGTTTGGGAACCCGTAGCGATATATGAGCTCGCGTAAGAATTTCGTGGCGGTCTTCCCGTAGCATTTCCGGACTGGCTTGGCCTCCACCCACTTGGTGAATTTGTCGACCGCGACCAGGAGGTGGGTGAAGCCGGAGGGGACCTTTTTGAAGGGGCCTACCATGTCCATGCCCCATACGGCGAATGGCCAGGTGATGGGGATAGTCTTGAGCGCCGAGCTCAGCACGTGCGTCTGGTTGGCGTACTTCTGGCACCCGGCGCACCGCTGGACGATGTCGACGGCGTCGGCGTGTGCGGTGGGCCAGTAAAAGCCGTGCCTCATAGCCTTTGCGACTAGAGAGCGGGCTCCGGCGTGGTGGCCTCAGTCGCCGGAGTGGATGTCGTGTAGGATCTTGCGTCCTTCGGCGGGTTGGACGCAGCGTTGGAACACGCCAGTCACGCTGCGCTTGTGGAGCTCGCCGTCGATGATGGTGAAGGATTTGCATCGTCGTGCAACCATCCGGGCGTCTGTCTCGTCTGCGGGCAGGGTGCCAGCCTCCAGGTAGGCGATGTACGGCCTGGTCCAGTCGTCTGGCTCTGCGATGAGTGCGACCAGGGCTGCCTCTGGCTGCAGCAGGACTCCAATGTCGATCTCGCGTGGGGGAGATACTGACGGCTTGGTGATCATGTCGAGGAAGACTCCGGCGGGTGGTGCGAGTCGAGCCGACCCGATGCGAGAGAGTGCGTCGGCCTCCTTGTTCTTCCGCCGATCGATCCATTCGACGGAGTAGCCTGCGAAGTGTCCGCCCAACTTGTCCACTGCTTGGCGGTACGCCGCCATGGTAGGGGAGACGGCGTCGCAGGTGCCAGCGACTTGCCCGGCGACGAGGTCGGAGTCTCCGTAGCAGCGTAGGCGGTTGACGTTCATTTCCTTGGCAGCTCGCATGCCGTGGAGTAGTGCCTCGTACCCGGCCATGTTGTTGGTGTAGGGGGTGAAGTTGAGGCAGAGGACGTAGCGGAGCTTGTCGCCCTTCGGTGAAGTCAACACTATCCCTGCTCCTGCGCCGTCCGCGTTCTTGGAGCCGTCGAAGTGCAGGCTCCAGTAGTGGAGGTATGGCAGCTTTTCGGCTGCTGGGCCTCTTCCCAGTCGGCGATGAAGTCCACGAGAGCCTGCAACTTGATCGCTTTTCGTGGCTCGTACTTGATGTTGTGGACTCCGATTTCGACGGACCACTTGGCGACTCGCCCGGTCGCCTCACGGCTGCGGATGATGTCCTGCAACGGCGCTGAGGAGACGACCGTGATCGGATGCTCCTGGAAGTAGTGCGGCAGTCGCCGCTGTGCTCTGAAGACTGCGTATACCAGTTTCTGGTATTGCGGGTACCGCTGGCGCGACTCGGTGAGGACCTCGCTGATATAGTAGACCGGTCGCTGTACCGGGCGCTCCTTTCCTTCCTCTGGCCGCTCGACGACCATGACGACGCTGACGACGCGCTCGGAAGCCGCGACGTAGACCAGCATGGGTTCTTTGTCAACGGGGGCGGCGAGTAGCAGTGCTGCGAGTAGCACCTTCTTGAGGTCGCGGAGCCCGTCGTCCGCCTCCTTGTCCCACTGGAAGGTGGGGTTCTTGCGCATCAGGCGGTATAGGGGCATCGCCTTTTCGCCCAGGCGGGGGATGAAGCGACTGAGAGCCGCGACTCGCCCGACCAGCTTCTGGACGTCACGCAGGCACTCAGGTTTGCCGAGTGGAGCGATCGTGTCGATCTTGGTGGGGTTCGCCTCGATCCCGCGCTTGGATACGACGTACCCCAGTAGTTGCCCTGCTGGTACACCGAAGGTGCATTTGCCTGGGTTTAGCTTTATCTTGTATTTCCGCAGGTTGGCGAATGTTTCCGCCAGGTCGGCGAGTAGATCACCCTGGCGAGCGGACTTCACTACCACGTCGTCGATGTAGACGTGGATATTGCGGCCAATTTGGCTCGCAAGGCATTCCTGCATGCACCGCTGGTAGGTCGCCCCGGCGTTTTTGAGGCCAAAGGTCATGGCGGTGTAGTAGAAGGCTCCGAATGGCGTGATGAACGCCGTCTTCTCCTCGTCCTCAACGGCCATCTTGATCTCGTTGTACCCAGAGTAGGTGTCGAGGAAACACAGCGACTCCGAGCCCGCGGTGGAATCGATTATTTGGTCGATCCGCTGGAGGACGAATTGCTCCTTCGGGCAGGCGCTGTTTAAGTTTGTGTAGTCGATACACATCCTCCAGGTCCCATTTTTATTCTCGACCAGGACTGGGTTTGCCAGCCACTTGGAGTATTTTATTGGCCGGATGAAGCCTGCAGCGAGTAGACGCTGCACCTCCTCGGCGATGGCTCGGCGGCGCTCTTCATTGAAGGGCCGTAGCGACTGCTTGACAGGTCGCACTTTGGGGTCGGCGTTAAGTTTGTGCTCAGCGAGTTCCCTAGGGACACCAGGCATGTCAGAGGGATTCCATGCAAAAATGTCCCTGTTCTCACGGAGGAACTCGATGAGTGCGCCTTCCTATGCTGGGCTCATGCCCGTCCCGATCGTCACCATCTGGCTGGAGTCGCCTGGGACCAGCTCGACGGTGCGGGTGTGCGTCGTTGCCTCAAAGGCTGAGGTGTTGGCACCCTCCGAATTGGGCTTCTTGAGTATGGTGGGGTCGTCGTTGTTGACCCCGCTCACGTATTTGGCGATCTCGTCGGCGTGGTTGGTCTCTGCCGCGATGATGGCGTCGGCGAGTTCGGCTCCTTTGGCCTCGCACTCGGCGGCCATGTCGGGGTCGCCGTTGACGGTGATGACGCCGCGCGGCCCGAGGAGCTTCATCGCGTTGTACGCATAGTGGGGCGCTGCCATGAACTTGGCGAACGCCTGGCGCCCCAGGACGCAGTGGTAGGGGCTGTCGAAGGGTACCAGCTCGAAGACGATCCGCTCGGTGCGGAAGTTTGCTGGTGTGCCAAAGGTGACTGGCAGCGTGACCTTGTCGATCGGATACGCCTTCCGACCGGGGACGATGCCGTGGAACGTGGTGTAGGTCATTTCGACCATCGACTGCGGGAGCCGCAGTCGCCTGAAGGTGTCCAGGTACAAGATGTTGATGGAGCTGCCGCCATCCATCAATGTCTTGGGGAGCCAGTAGTCTCCCACCTTGGGCTTGACCACCAGGGCGACTCGGCCCGGATACTCGATGCGTGGCGAGTGGTCCTGGCGACTCCAGGTGATGGGCTGCTCCGACCAGTTGAGGAACTGGGGAACGTCCACCTGGGCCACCGCGTTGACAGCGACGGCGCGGGCGATGACCTTCTTCTCGCGCTTCGTGTTGAAGCCTATGAAGGTGTGGAGCGAGCCGGCCACACTTCCGAATTTTCTGCCGTTTGGCGGGTTGTTGTCGGGGTCCTCCCGCGCTCGGCGTGCCTTCTCAATCTCCTTGAGAGAGTGGCAGTCGGCGGTCGTGTGCGTGGTGGGCTTTCCTTCCCTGCTGTGAAACACACAAGGTTGGTTAAGGAGGGTCGCGGGGTCGAACCTTGGTTTCGCCTTGTAATTGCCGCCGTCGCGGCGTTGCCCTCCATCGCGGCGGAAGCTCTTGGGCCCGCGCTGCGCGTGCCCAGCGTTGGCGACGAAGTCGACTCGCACGTCACTGCGGCGCTTGCCGGTGAGGCGAGTGTTGCTGTAGCGTAGGTCGGACCGTCGTCCGTTGTCGTAGCCGCTCGTGCGGCGTTGGCCTCCCGACTCGTCATCGGTTTCCTAGTTTGGGTCTTCCTCCGCGTACCTCTTGGCGATCTCGAGGAGATCCGGTATGTTGTCGAGTGTGCGGGAGTGTCGTTTGAGCTTGGCGAATAGGGGCTCGTAGCGGCACGAGGTCTTGAAGCAGTGGATTACGGTGTCTGGGTGGATGCCGACCGCGTTGTACCATAGTTCTTTCCACCGCTGGACCCAGTTGCGGGTCAACTCGCGGGGTCCCTGGACGCATCGTTCTAGGTCCTCGATGGTGGTGGCGCGCGTGTAGGAGCACTCGAAGTGCCTGACGAAGGCATCTCGCATCTCGTCCCAGGAGTCGATGCTATCCTGGGGAAGGGTGTTGATCCACTGCCTGCATGTTCCCTCCATCATCAGGGGGAGGTAACGGGCGGCTAGCAGGTCGGTGTGGCCAGCGATCCCCATTGCCATGAGGTAGGTGTCTAGCCACACAGAGGGGTCGTACGAGGGGTCGTACTTCTCTATTTCCTTCGGCGCTTTGAAGTTCGCCGGATATTTTTTGCCTCGGATCATCGGTCCGAAGCAGCGGGGCCCGAGTCGGCTTAGCGACCCCATTGGCTCGCCGTCGCGGCGATTGGTTAGGGTGTGGCGCAGGTCGTCGGGCTGGCGTGCGCGCCAGCTTTGGTTGTTGATGATGTGGGTGCGGGCGTCGACGGGCTGACCGTTGGCGGCGACAAAGTTGGTCGCTGGCCTGGGGTCGTTGGTGGAGAGTGCCGCGTTCGCGGGTCAGTGTTGGAGCTGCAGCGGTTCGGGTGGCGGGCAATTGAGGGTGTTTGCCGCTAATGGGCGGCCGCTTGAGGCCGCTCTGCTGCCCGAAGAACGCGAGTACACCTGACCCTGCGTGTCGGCGCCTGCGTTTTGTTGCTCGACCGCCTTTGCGAGCAGGGCCCTGATGTACTGGATCTGTAGGGCGCCGTCACCGGTGGCCGTGATGTTGTCGACCGCTGCTCGACCTGCCACGAGGTTGTCCATCGGGGTGGAGAACAGTGGTAGGCCGTTTGCGTCTCGCTCCTGCGAGGAGACCACTATCCGCGACTGATCCCTAGGGGGTGTGCGGTTGGGTGGAGGTGGGGCGCCGTTCGCCGTCGACCCTGGTGGGGGCCGGGCGCTTCCTCCTGGTGGCGCGTTCTCGCAGATCGCGTGCTCGGCCACGCGGGCCGGGTCGTTCTCGTCGTCGAAGTTCAGGGCGCGCCCCTGGACGGTGGGGTTCTGTAACACCCTCGGAATCGGCCCTATGCAAGTTTCAGCGCTTCCCGCCAAAACCCGCATAGAAACGATTCAAAGGTGCCCACCAGGCACTTGCGTGCGGGTGGAAAACGAAGTAATACCATTACACAATAGTCCTCGATGGAACCCACAAAACATATATATATATATATATATATATATATATACAACAGCGACTCAATGAGTCAAGAATACGGATATAATATACAAAGATCCAAATCACCTTGAAATTGATAGAGCGTCCGACTACGGACAAGATGCAAATGGGGCTAAGAGCCCTGGAGAATAACCAATGGCGTCCATAACCCTGCCCAGGCCAAGCCGGAAGGGTAACCCTGCTAACAACGTCGAAACCTGCTAAAATAAAAGGGGTGCCGACAAAGGGCAAAGGAAAAAGAGGAGCGTTAGTACTGAGGCCAGTACACGGCGAGGCTAGAATTCGGCGGTCCTCGCCTACATAGGTATGGTGGACTGAGCGGCAGCGCAGCATGCACTAAACAACCTATAGAGACTCGATACAACTAGCGGCTATCAGAGAGGGGTAAGAAAGACCTATTCGGAACCAACCTGATACTATCACCAAGCATACCCATCCTGGTATTTCCCCCTCGAGACCAAACGAGGAAGTCGACCGAGGAACTCACACAGTTGGCAGTTTTATCTATTCAGTTATCGTTGCAGCAATTACTAGTCAGGTATAGATAGTCATCCTGATATAATAAGCAGTGGGCACTTTTAGTTAACCATTCCGTTGTAGTTGCAACACTTACTAGTCAGATACAATTAGCATGAGACATCCCAAACCCAGCAGTTGTTGGTACTTTTATTTAGCCATTCCGTGGTAGTGGAGCTGATTACTAGTCATATCGGATACAAGTCAAATTATAACAATAAACTTTAGTTATAGTTGTCTATGATCGAGACCTGTGCTCCAAGTCGTCCATAACCGCGGACACGGCTTCTCGAAAAGATTTAACCCTGCAGGGGTGCACCAAAGTTTCCACACGCACCTACACCCTTGTTGTCGGATCAGGTAGGTACAAGATCACAAAACATACACCCAACGGTATGTCGACGGGGTTTCGGACACGACGTTTCCTAGACCCAAAGCAAGCACGGGGGGCCACCCCACTAAGCTACCCGCAACGAAGTCGGCCGGTCTTCGAGACGGACTTAGGGTTTGCGTCAATGGCTGTAAACGACTGGGAACCCGAAACTCTCGGGCTTGTCGATACCGCGAAAACACTCCGCTTACCTAAACAGTACAAGTGCAGTACCTCGCACAATTTAAATTAAGCAGTAAAGCATGGCATAAGTACAGGATAGTAATAAAGCCCCAAAATAATTGTGGCCCCCAGTACAGTACTTGGAATCAGGTACTAAATCGATGGGGGTGCCCATACACCCCACCTGTGGTTAGCGCGCTCGATCTCGGAACAGGTGTCAAGAACTCGGGGTCCTACGGGACACAAGTGGACGGTTAACAACCAAATAACATCTATTGCCCACCTGTGCCTCTGCATTTACCTACTTTCAATTTTAGTTATTAAACAATAATTACAGCCATGATCATCTCCAACATTAAACATGCGGCAATACTCCAACAACTGTGGTACTTGACGACACGCAACAACACTTGAGCAAGCGACTACGACGCGCAAGTCCAAATATCTACCAAACAACAGGTAATAGGATGTGTCCAAGGCAATATAAGGCTGCAAGGGATATCACGGGTACGAAAACTAGAGCATCGCAACATAGATAGCAATAGATCAACAGGAGGAAATAAAGACTATAAAAGTAAGATAGGTAGAAAGGGGAGAATGCTCGCCTGAAAACATTGCCGAAGGTTCATCCGAAGATCAGGTCGACGCTCACATCAACTCAACGGCCTTATCAGCGAAGATGCAAAACACTAGAATAAACACCGGATGCACTATTTAATACTACGGCAAAAGATCGGGCATGATGCATGTATGATGTATGACATGGCAAAGGATGCGATGCAATTAGGCAAGATTAAGCGGAACCGGGGTCCCGACAATTATTTAGGTGGTTCATGTTGTTTAGCTTCCCTGCATTTTAAATGTTGTCTTAACATGGCAAAAGATAGCACCGGTTCGCTACACCAATTTAAATGGAGTCCGGAATAAGACAAAGATATCCCGCATATAGACTCCATATTTAATTATGAGATGAATTGGCATAATGCCCCCAAACCACAGACAAGTATGCATGCATGAACATTTTAATATGCATCAGTTGATAATGCCATATTATAAAAATAATGGGGTCTCGGATAGGGAATCACACATCTGGGCTCGGGAGATCTTGGTTCCGGGGGTTCGGGGCCGGACTCAGGGTTCAACAGGGATCGAGGTTCAGATACAAGATGGAGAGCTTGGCGTGTCGGGACGGAGAACTTGGTTCCAAGCGGTCGACCTCGTCGTCGATGGCGGACTTGAATGGATCGGGTACCGGTGGTCTTCGGGTCCGTGTAGACGGTCATGGCGTCCGGGAGACGATCTTGTCGCATCCGGGAAGAAGGACTTGGCGTTCCGCGGTGAAGTGCTTGTTGTTCCGGTGGCGATCCTGGCGGTCATCGGGTCCGGACTTCCCCTCCAGGAACGGGTCTTCAGGGTCTCGACGAACTTGGTGTTCCGGCATCTCCGAGTCGTGGATCTGGGCATCCGGGTTCTCGGTCATCGGTAGATCTTGTCGTCGCTTTGGTCTTGGACATGACACATACGATGGAGATCTTGGGGTTTAGAGCTTCGATTGTCGGCGCTGATCTTGGCAGCACAAACCCGGACCTTGTCGACAGGTAGGGTGGCTTCGGTAGGCAGATGGAGTCGCACAGGCCGTTAGCAGCTAGCCAACAACCTACACACTGTCCAAGAACAACAGGAGCAACCAAACAAAGGGCCAAGCATGCATCCTGAAGCAGCAGACACACACCACTTGGGGCCAAGCGAACGACGCCCTCTTTCACGCAACAAAAACCAGCGCTTGGGAGGCCACGGCGGCGCTGCGGAGATGTAGAGATGGGGCGGAGGGCTTCGGGGCTCTGCTCAGGGGGATGTCCTTAGCAGCGGGGCAGAGGGGAGCGCTGGCACGGCTGGAGGATGGGGTGGATGCAGCTTGGTGACGACCTCGCTGGACCTCACGTCGAAGAGGGGAGGGCGAGGACGATGCAGGGCCGGAGGACGCGCTGGTGGCGGCGGTGCTCCCAGGGCACGACCGCGGGAGAAGGAGGTCGGTGGCGGAAGGAGCTCTTGGCGACGGCGGTGGTTATTTCATCGCGAGGGAAACCGAGAGCAGGAGGAGAGCAGGCAGGGCACCCAGGTGCGACGCGTGGCCGGGGAAGAGGTGGGCGGCGATCGACGGGGATGCGGCCTAGGCGAGGCTGCGGCCGGGCAGAGCTCTGCGGGCGGCGGTGAGGTCGGGGATTGCAGGGGGGGGGGGAAGGTCGGGCGAGGTGGGACACGCCCTTGGTGGAGGCCGCTGGGTAGAGAGCAACGAGAGAAGAGGGAGGCGGGGTCAGGTCGAGGGAGAGGAACGCAGGCGAGGGGGAGCGTCGGGTCTGGCGGCGGAGATTGTGGGCTCAGGATAGGAGAGGATCGAGGGGAAGGAGAGGGTGGGGCCCAGAGCGACGGGGTGGAGTAGGACGGTCCAGGGGAAACGGGCGGCGTCTCGCGTGCATGGGAAGTGGGGTCGGGGTGGGGCCGGCAGGGCGTGGCGAGCGTGTGCATGTGTCCAAGGTGGGTCGGGTGTAGTGCGGGGTGCAAGCGGCGGCGGGGTGGAGGGATGGTGTGTCTAGGGTTTGGTCTGGGGCAGATAGATGGGATCTAGGGTTAGCTAGGGTTTTCAACCGGTTGGGCCTTTGGGCCTGGCCAGTTTAGACTAGGTTTGTTTGGGCCGGGTGGTAGGTAGTCTGGCCCGGTTGACCGGCTGGACTGCCTCCCCGGAACAAAAATAGTTTTATTATTTTTAATTAATTTTAATTATGAAATCTTTTGTAAATACCTATGTAGGCGAAATAAAAGATCTAGACAGATCTAGGGTTTGTTTTGAAAGGAAGAGGGAATGTCTAGAAAACAAAATAGGATTTTTAGAAAATAGTTTTAGGCAAATAGATGCAATGATGATGTCATGCTGATGCATAGAATAAAACAACATCGATTTTCTAGTAGTGGTTTTCTCGGGGTGCTATAGGTTCAAGCGCGACCTGATTCGCTGCTGGTGGTAGCGCGACAGCTCCTGCGCCGTCACCTGCTCGAGGCGAAATTTTTCGCGCTCGGCTTGTTCCTTGCGGACTGCCTTCCCCAGCTTTAGGCGGAGTTCCTCGACCTCCGTTGCCGTGGCGTTAGGAGGGATCGGGGTGGAGAAGGGATCCTCCAACGGATCGGTGTCAGTCGCCATGTAGGTCGCGGCGTGGCGACCGGTCCTGTCGCGGAGATCGGCGGAGTTTTCCGATCTGGAGTCGAAGTCGAAGATCCCAAGGATGGAGGGATCCTCGAAGTCTCCCATGTTGGAGACCTGGGTGATGGAGCCCGCGGGCGAAGCCGCGGTGATGGATCCGGCGACTGACGCGGGGGTCGCCGAGTCGGCGTCGTCGTTGAGGGCCGCGTCTTCCGCGGCCGTGGAGTTTTCGGCCACGTTGCTGTGGGCTGAGTTGTACTCGGAGGCGAGGCGATGGATCGTGCGGACCTGGCTCTCGGAGATCCGGTCGCGTGGCGGCGACTCGCGGATGCGAGCCTAGTCCTCTGAGACGATGACGTCGGTGAGGCCGACGAAAAGGCTGATCGTGCCGACCGGCAAGATCATGCTGTGCGTGACGGGTCGCGCCGCCAGGACGTAGCTGCTCGGCAAGATCTGGAGCATCTCTCCGATCTCTATCATGCGGCCGGTGGCGACCATCTCGTTGATGGGCAGACTGGATCTCGCCGCAGAACACCGGCCAGACCGGCCAGGCCCCACGGTGGGCGCCACTGTCGTGGGAATGACCATGACAGATGCTGCAATCGGCAGCGAGTAGTAGAATGAAGGGCAAGGGCGGCCAGCCATCTGCGGTGCGAGATGAGGGCGGAGACACAGGGTTTTACCCAGGTTCGGCCCCCGGAGGGTAAAGACCTACTCCTGCTAGATTGTATTATGATGGAAGTACAATGGGGCGGGATCGTCGGCTAGGCGGCGAGTCGCTTGGGTGGATGAGGGAACGTACGTTTACACGCCCTGTAGGGAGGTTTATATAGACTCACCCTCCCTAGGGTTTACAAATCTCAACCGAATCTGTTAAGGTTTCGGTACTCGTTTAACCTAATCCGACTGGGCCTATCTACTCTCCTAGGCCTTCAGCTTCTAGTCGCTTGGATCCACGCCAGGTCTTGATCCAATCGCTGTTTTGCAGGCCCACTCGCCAGGTCGTGGGCCAGTCGGAAAACGTCCTGCTGGGTATACCCCGGTAGGCATATCCCCATCAACTGACGTGGAATACCACATGATCAGAAAACCTTGATCATCTGTTGACAAATGAACTAGTGACTAGAGATTCACTGGGAACTCCTGGTTGCTACATATCACACATGTATTGACGTTTCCTTTCAATACAGTTATAACATGATATAAAACTTAATTGTAAACTTTGTTAAATATGATAATAATCCATATTATTATTTGTCTCTAGGGAATATTTCCAACACTTGTAAGATAAACAACTAGAAAAGGATGCTAAAAGGGGAAATGAGATAATCTTGTTATGCTTAGTAACCAAAGGATAAACCGAGATTTATGGATATTTCAATACATATGCTCTAATTAAAAGTGTTTGCAAAGGTGGGCACCCCGAGGATTCGGTTAGACATGAAAAGTGTAGGTTAAAGGTTGAAAGAGCATATGACACGATTGAAAGATCCATAAATAAGGTTTATGCTAACAAGACTGTTAATTGCTGCCATGCAAGTGATGAAAGTGTTTAGCTGTTCAAAGAATGACTGAACTTCATGTCTATCTTGTTCTTACTGTTTTCCTTTAATTGGTTATCCTATAAAAGTTCATCTCTTTTGCAAAGTCAAAAGATGTCGATGATAGGGGTAATGGAACCAATTATTTTGATGCACTGTGATCTAAAGCATGTCATGAACTAATGAAGATTTGGAGTATATAGATGCTTGTACATGTCTAGAATGAAGACAGAAATAAGTGAAGAGATGATTATTTTTGCACTTTATATGCTTAATGGCCCATAGTACTTTTATTTGTTATTATGCAAGTTAATATATTGTTGGGCATAGATGTAAGTACATAAGAGATATCACTTCATAGCTCATTTTCTTGTTCCCGTTCTTAAAGAATGAACCATTTAATCTTGTGTAGCAATGATCATAACTTATGCTTTCCAACATCACAACAAACTACAAAGTCCATGTTTAGTTTTATCACATTTATGCTCGAGGACGAGCATAGGTTAAGCTTGGGATGTTGATGCAAGTAAAATGCATACATGAACTTTGTAGTTTATTAACACATATTCCCATGTATTTACATTTTATAGGATGTTATATCCATGTTTTACATTTATTTTGGGGATTTTCTAAAAAATCCCATCTCCTCTGGTTCTAATTCTACAGGTCAGGAAAACCCTATTTTATGTATTTTTTATCTTTCACGGACCTAAACAAAGTCAAATGGCCCTCGATTTTTCGAGAAGTATTTTTTGCGAAGAGAAGTAGCTGGAGTACTAGGAGGTCACGAGGGGCCTCATGGGCTAGGAAATAGGCCCAATGCCACGATCACCATAGTGGGCCACGCCGCTACACCTTGTTCGGGCCTTGTTGCTCAGATGTCGTTGATTCCACCACCATCCTATTCGTGTTGACCTAAAACCTTGAAGATCGGAGGGGGAACCACTCCCAAAATCGCCTTAGGTTGCCTCCACTCCCTCCGACGTGGTCATCACCATAATCTACAGTGAGATCCTCTCTTTCCATCTACCGTATCTCTTGGAAAACATGATGTGCGATGCAATCTATTATTTTCCCATAATCTATTGTATCTCTATGACTATGTTTGAGTAGTGATATGTTTATGGAAATTGTGAAATAGCTCGTTGTTGGTTGCATCCAAGTACATGTTATCTTTATGATGATCTTATGTAATAATATATGAGTGCACACATACATTAGGGATGCATAAGGTTATCACCGTTGCACGTTGATAGTAGGAGGTACGACCCAAGATTGACAAAAACAGTGTCCCAAGTCTTAAATATGCATCCTTTCTTAATTTATTGTTAACTAACGGGGGATAAGCTATAGATACCTTGAAACATACAAGAGTGATTGGACTTTATGTCTTAATAACTCCCATACTTGTTGGTAACCGGTCTTGGGATCAACCACTAGTGGTGCATTTTCTTAGTAACTTGCATACACTTATTTATGGCTCTTCTCTAGAAGAAATAATAAAAAGACTATCCATGTGCTTTACTAATTATGACAACCAAATGAATGAAACAACAATTTGTCTAAACACACTTGCTCCCTTGAGTTACTTGCTTTCACTTTAATTTTTATTACTTTTACTTTCACTAGTTTTACTCTACTTGTAATAGTTTACTTCCTGTTATTACTTTCAGCACTTTACCGTTTTCTAGTTAGATGTAAAAAGTACCTTACACATTCTAGTTCACTGCTTTGCATAGAAGGCCATATAACTGGGTTATAGGCCTTTAAAGAATAGATAATTTACATTCAGTTCCTCGTGGGTTCGACACTCATATACTTATCGAATTATACTATAGTGATTCCATGTCTTTGGGGATTATCAATATCATGCAAATATACTAAAATATATGACAATAAATTACAAAGTTCATGGATGCATTTTACATACATCACATGTTCTCTCCCTGATGGCGTAAGTTGTGGAGCCGGTCTGGCGTCGTCAACCTCGACAACATGCCCTACTCTAGAGGGTGCTAATACTACACTAAAGCTTCACACCTTCTTCTGTGACATGCAGGCTGCCTTCGGGAACTGGATGGGAGAGCCATGGTGGCGTGCATCCTTGGATACCCCACCGTGGCCCGATTGGAGGATCTAAGCATTGACTACGAGGATGTTTTTTACCAAGCGATGTACAAATATCTAGCCTTCGTCGACTTCCCTCATGTGTGCCTCCATGCTTCGGGTGCTCTGGAGCTCCACCTCTGCAGCCTCAAACTGTAGTCATCAGCCTCGGGCCACTTGGCCTTCCCGAGCCTCAAGGATTTGACGCTGGACAAATGCTTTTTCTCAGAGAGGTATCTCCATGCCATGTTGGATGCCATGTCGACTAAGGAGGCTGCCGAATACCTTTATGACTATTGCCGTGTTATTGACGCCTCGTTGGGAGACCCCAAGAGCAAGGTGTGATGAGCACAGCAACAAGTTTTCCCTCAGTAAGAAACCGAGGTTATCGAACCAGTAGGAGGAAGGAAACGACTCAAAGGTGTTGCTAGAAACTTGGAAACCTGCACAACACAAAGTCAATACTTTGCCCCAACAAACAGTGAGGTTGTCAATCTAACTGGTTTGCTGAAAACAAAGGATTAACTGTATAGTGTGGAAGGTAATGGTGGTTTGCAGAAGGTAAACAGTAACAATGGAAGATGTATCAATGGTAAAGATTGGACCGGGATCCATAGTTCACTAGAGTTGTTCTCCTTAGATAAACAAACATGGCATGCTGGGTAAAAAAATTATAGCAGGGCAATTGATAGGACTGAGCAAGGCATAACAATGCAATACTAGACATTCATGATCCTATGAGTTTTGATTGGGCAATACAACAAGATACATAGACCGCCATCCAACTGCATCTATGACTATAAATCCACCTTCAAGTTATCATCCGAACTGATGCGGCTTAGATCACTATAGAGCTTCATTGGGAGACCCCAAGAGGAAGGTATAATGAGTATAGCAGCAAGTTATTCCCTCAGTAAGAAACTAAGGTTATCGAACCATTAGGAGGAAGGAAATGACTCAAAGGTGTTGCTAGCAACTTGGAGACCTACACAACACAAACTCAAGACTTTGCCCCAACGACAGTGAGGTTGTCAATCTCACCGGTTTGCTGTAACAAAGGACTAACTGTATGGTGTGGAAGGTAATAGTGGTTTGCAGAAGGTAAATAGTAACAGTGGAAGATGTATCAATGGTAAAGATTGGACCGGGTTCCATAGTTAACTAGAGGTGTTCCCCTTAAGAAACAAACATGGCATGCTGGGTAAACAAATTACAGCAGGGCAATTGACATGACTGAGCAAGGCATAACAATGCAATACTAGACATTCATGATACTATGAGATTCGATTGCGCAAGACAACAAGATACATAGACCGCCATCCAACTGCATCTATGACTAGAAATCCACCTTCGGGTTATCATCCGAACCCCCTCCAGTATTAAGTTGCAAGGAACAGACAACTGCTTTAAGCAAAGTGTGTAAGGTAAACAATCCACTTGTTCCATGAACAAGAGACCGTTGTTTTCTCCCTAGTGGCAACATCACATCTATAACCTTAGAGATTTATGTCACTTTCCTTAGATTAAATAGAGGCATGAACCCACTATCAAGCATAAATACCCCCTCTTGGAGTCACTAGCATCTACTTGGCCAAGATAGCTACTAACAACGGAGAGCATGCAAGATCACAAATAACACAGACATGATAGAATCAATAAGACAAAACCATTAATCAATCTGACATAGTAATATCAATATACATCGGATCCCCGAAAACACAACATGCATGATTACAAATAGATGAGATCTTGATCATGAACAAAGCTCACAAGATCTAAACATGATAGCACAAAGGAGGATATACAACCATCTTGCTACTACATGGACCTGTAGTCCAAGGTGGAACTACTCACGCTTCATACCGGAGGCTGGCATGATGAAGAAGAAGGCCTCTAGGATGATCTCCCATCCGACAGGGTGCCGGCAAGAGCTTCAGATCCCCTGATCTAGGGACGATGGCGGCGTCTACAGACGGTTTCGTGGAATATTGATCGAGTACTTAGGGTTTATACATCGGGGGGGGGGGGGGGTCTTTATAGGCGAAGAGGCGAGGCAGGGCGGCCAGGGTGGTCACACCCCCCAGGCGCGGCTATCCCTAGCCCTCACCGCCAGGGGGTGTGGCCCCCTGGTGCCTCCCCTCCGTCTCGTATTCTGGCTTCGTGTTCGCCACGGTAAAATATTGACTTTGGCTTTTGTCCCATTCAATTCTAAAAATATTGATTTTTTGCCTTTCTGGAACCAAAAACAGAAGAAAACAGACAACTGGCACTGTGGCATCTTGTTAATAGGTTAGTACTAGAAAACATATAAAAACACCTCAAAGTTTAGACAAAGCAAAGCTAAGTAGATACTAAACAAGCATGGAACATAAAAAATTATAGAGACGTTTCCGACATATCAATGACATGCCGGGATACTGTAGTTGGCCCCTCCATATACGCTGCCGAAGGCCACCAACTTGGTACTGGTTGAGAGTTGAGACCGATGTGAGTCGGGAGGTGCTCAAGATGTTCGACGACGGCGTCAGCGGCGGAATCGAGCTCGATATGCCGAGCCTGCGCTCCTTCTGCTGCCGTGGGTACCCCGTCAAGCTCTCACTGATATCACCAGTGTCGAGGCTCGTGCAAATTGATATCGGTGTGGCTCAGCGCCAGCACGCCTTGACGTTAAACCTGAACTCCTAAAGTGTGAACTGTCATCTCGCATGGTTCTCCAGCACGAGGGCACTGAAGTTACGCCTAGAGTGCATCGAGTGTAGGGGTTCGTAGCATGGAAAACAAAAATTTTCTACCGCATACAAACAAACAAGCCAAGATCTATCTACTAGATTGTAGCAGCGAGTCGATAGAATAACTCACCCTCGAAGATTCCAAAGTGTTTAACGAGAGCGGATTCTCGTGGGTGATGTAGTCGTACTCTTGCCGATCTCAAGATCGTGTAGACGATCCTTCCGGCGCTGCGTTCCGACAGCGCTCCCGCAGTCGGTCACACGTTCGGTACTCGATGAAGACCTTCCTCTCCCTTGTTCCAGCAGGCAACGGAGGTTGTAGCACTCTCCTCGTGATGGCAGCACGACGGCGTGGTACCGGAAGTAGAGGGGAGATCTCGTAGGGCTTCGCCTTAAGCCGGAGCGAGTATGGTGGACTATGAGAGAGGCCTTGGCGATCTAGGGTTTAGAGGTACCAAGGGAGGACCCTAGCTGGCGGCTAGGGTTAGGGTTTCACCCCAACTCGGCGAGTTGGTGGTGCCCTAGGCGGCAGCGGCAGCAGCAGGAGGTGGTGGCGCCGACGGCTTGGGGCTAGGGTTTGGGTGGTGCAAGGTGTAGGTCTAGAGGGGCAGCCCTGCCCCTCCTTTTATAGGTGGAGGGCACCGTCCAAGGGGGAGGGAGTCCTCCCCCAACTCGGCCTCCAAGGCCTGCGGTGGAGGGAGAGGAACTCCTCCCCAAGTAGGTTTCCTACTCTTCCTCCACCAAGCAAACTTGTCGTTTGACTTTTCAAACTAGGATTTGATTTATCCCTTTATTTTGCTCAGCGATGACACCTAGTACATGATGCAACCATTCCAACTTGTTATGACACATTCATGTACCCTTCCCCTCCGGAGTGCCGGACCTTCCGGAACCTTCTAGAACATTCTCGATGAAAACACCGGAATCATTCTCCAACCCCGAAACAGGTCTTTACTTATCTTATTCTTCGGACCATTCCGGATCTCCTCGTGATATCCCAGATCCCATCCGAGACTCCGAACAACATTCGGTCTCTTACTCATCATTCCATAACTACTCAACAACATCGAATCCTTAAGGCTTTGTTCGGTTGTTAGGGAATTAACCCCAAGTGGAACCAGCCCCCACGGGGGTTCGGGTGATCCACGTCCCTCCACCCAAAACCACTTGGAGGTTGAATCCCTCCAACCACTCAATCCCTCTACACTGTTGTCTCGTTCGGTTATTACACTTTGAACGGTAGTTAGTGCAACATGCAGCTTTTTATGTGACCAAAGAAATGCAAAAGGGATTAAATAAAAAAAATCCAAGTCTTAAACATAATAAATAAGTATAAAACATGTAGCCATCCATCAGCTTACACAGATAAGATCCATCATCTCTATAGATAGAAGCTTCATCGAGGAGAACAACGCCGGCAATGCGGCGGCGACGCTGATGGCGAGCCTTGTGCCGCAGACCAAGGTGCTCCAGGATGGCAAATGGTTGAAGCAGGACACCGTCATTCTCATTCTTGTCGACATCATCAGCATCAATCTCAGCGACATCATCCCCGCAGACGTGTGGCTTCTGAAGGGCGAACCGCTCAAGATCGACCAATCGGCGCTCACTGGTGAGTCATTGCCGGTGACCAAGGTCTCCGGTGACAATGTCTTCTCCAGGTAGACGTGCAAGCAGGGCGAGATCAAGGCCGTAGTCATCGACACCGGCATTCACGAGTTATGAAGTGTTTGTCGCCCTGGTGTAGATCTGCTGACTCAAATGAAATGATGCCACCTGATCTGTCCCAACTCCATTAGGTCGTTGGTAGCCCTACGAGCCCGAGAGACCCTTGATCTGCAATGAGTGAGAAGATGAGGATATGGAGCGCATAATATCATGATTGATGCACATTCATAAGGCAAATCGAAACATATCTCATCTTAAAACAGAAAGGAATGACTCGTGCAAATAAAGTAGAAGTGGAATTGTTTGAGTTGTACAACACTGACCACTTATCTAGTAGTACTAGCAGCCCAAAGTTCCAAAATAGTGCTCTACTGGGAGAGCATGGTGCTCAACCGAAGCTTGTCTCTTCCATCTTTTTGCCAAGCTTGCAATTTGATTCAAATATAGCAGCTACAAATTGTTATCACTATGATTAAAACTACGTTAAGAAAATAGACATCAAAAGAACATTGCCACTGTTCAAATAGATAAATGGTTGATTTCACTAACTACTAGCGGATTACATGAGAGGAGCACATAAGAAACTGATGGACTGAAAAATATATCGGATGATCAGATCAAAGGTTGTTTCCATGGTGACCCTAACTAAAGAATGGAAATATTCGGATGCATTGGACTGCTACTGTGTATAAAGGCTGGTCATTCATCAGGATGCTATATTTGTTTTAAAAATGCAGGTCAGAAGTTAAACTCTATCATCTAAGAAATATTTGTGTATATCGCTTTGTTGAAACATTCCATTGGAGAGGAGGGGGATGCCGGTGATGGGTAGTTGCAGCGGCCGCCAAGCTCGCGCCGCTGAACCTCTAGGCCACCGTCGAGCTGACGCCGGCGCTCCACTTCACCTGGATACGCCTCTGACACCGCTCCAAATTCAATGTTGTCCGAGTAAGTCTTGAGCGCCTCGTTCTCTCCCTCACTGCCACCGTGGCCTTAGTGACCAGTTTGCACCAACTTCATCGACGTTGCGACATCCCCGCGCAATGAACCATGCGAAGCGGCAGGTAAGGAAAATAACTTAACTACGATGCAATGACAAGCATGGAGATGAAGATAATGCAAAACAACTTCTATGTAGAGAAGCTGATTTGAAAGTTCACCATAAGTACACAACAGTTGCGACGGTAAGAAAAACTGACACTGAATCAGCCTTCCCAAGATGGTACTCTTGGAAAGCAAACAAAACTACAGGGACATAAGGAACATCTCGAACATAAGGATAGCCATTAAAGATGAACTTCACACATGGAAGGCAAATATTTGAGAAAAAGTAGTTTGTAGATGCTCCTTTTCTTGAGAATCACTTCACTGATGTGTAACTGTAAGGGCTATAGTGATTAAGTACATCCTCGTCTGAAAACTACATGTCAAATGTAAGAAAATGTAAGAAGTTATAAATGATTGGTTTGTTCTAAATTCTACCTCGCGCAAGCTAAGCTACAAAAATCTTGCTTTTATCATCAGGAATAAATTGTGGGCTACTAGATTGAAAAGCAAATTACCTTGTGGAGGTGGAAAGACATCTCCCTGATTTGTTTTCCGGCTTGCATAGTTTTAATGAACCAACTGAGCTGATAGCTAAGAAATACTAGTGTACATACCTTCCATGGTGAACTAAAGGCTAAAGAATTCTGATAAGGAACTGTTTCATACGTTTGAGTATCCGCTTAAACAAAATAGAATTGTTTCTATGGTTCTACAAGGGAAAAAATCTGAAGATTGTATGCTATATTATGGAATATTCACCCTGAAGAAAACACTTGCACTATCTGGCATTTGAGCTATTTTAAACCTTAAAACCAGTCGTATATGTTAATGTAGAAAGGGATAATGAAAATCCTAGAGCCTCCACACAACCAAAAAACCAAGCAGACTCACTCCATCCAAGATCAGACCAGGAACCAATCGCTTCACATTTGCTAGTTTCAATTCTTCACTGTTGAATAATTTTTGGTGTTATTACATTCCTACACAAAAATAGGATTATCAACCCATTGTACTCATATCTTCTAATTCAGACAGTGAGAGTAGCTCAACAACTGACATGAGCGAGACATGTGCTTGCTAATTACGATAATTTTCCACCAATTCCTTTGTGCAGGAGTTGTGTACTTGCTACAGAGGTATTATACTGTGGAGTGAGCAATGATTAAATAAAGCAAGTTGCAGATTGCACTCTTGTTTCAACCGGGTAATCTTCCCCTCAAAACGATGGAGGACTCTGTGTCGTGCACACACAGGCACACCAACTATCAACCTACCATGTACTTACTTGTAGATCGAACGAGCCAAGAACCTTAGTGCTGATCTGTAAAGAACCCTAGAATTTCAGGCAAAGGGGAGGGGAAAGGTAAAATAGGAGGAGAGAAGTATCTTACGGGAGAGAGGGCCTCCGTCGAAGGCCGTGGGCATTGGGAAGTCGGAGATAGTAGCCGGCGAGCCCGCGCGCTGCACGTCTAGGTCGCCGTCGAGTGCAAGTAGCCGCTTCACTTGACCTTGGACCTTGGGGTCGCCTCCGACTAGCACGGGTGGAAGGAGAGGCACTTCGCTGCCGTCGATCCACTTTGCGCCGCCGCACTCCATGGATCCTTCCCAGTAGACGCCGCCGCCACGGTCGCCTCCCAATCGCCAGACAGTTGGGGGAGGAAGCTCCTCTCGATTGTTTTATTTCCTATAGCGGTTCGGGGTATATTCCACGGGCAGAGACACGATTTTTCTATCCCCGTGGAAATTGCGGGTTTCGGGAGGGATCAGACGGGGATATAATCCACACCGGGTGTAACCGAATGTGCTAAGCATAGTATGTGGGGAAAAATCCCGGGCTGTTCGGATCCGGCCCAATCCACGGGGGTTGAACGCAAATCCCGGCGGGGTGGGGGCTAACCGAACAAGGCCTAAGTGTGTCTCCCTACGGTTCGTGAATTATGCGGACATGATCGAGACACTTCTCCGAACAATAACCAACAGAGGAATCTGGAAATTCATATGGCTCCCACATATTTCTACGATTACTTTGCGATCAAATGAACCACTTACATACGATACCAATTTCCCTTTGTCTCATGATAGTTTACTTATCCGAGGTTTTGATCGTCGGTATCTCTGCATACCTAGTTCAACCTCGTTACTGATAAGTACTCTTTTCTCGTTCCCGTGATATGTGATCCCTTGTGAGCCAGTCACATACTTGCAAGACAATTGGATGACATTCCACCGAGAGGGCCTAGAGTATATCTATCCGTCATATGGATGGAAAAATCCCACTCTTGATCCATGTGTCTCAACCCATACTTTCCGAACACTCAATGCCACCTTTATAACCTTCCAGTTACGGTGTGGTGTTTGATGTCATCAAAGCATCCTCCCGGTGATGGTGATATGCATGATCTTATGGTCGAAGGAATTAGGTTACTATGTATCAGAAAGCATATAGCAATTGAACTATTAAAATGACTTGATCTTTATGCTAGTTTATCTATAGGAGTATGTCTATCATATCATTCTCCTAACGATATGATCTTGTTGTTAATAACATATCAATGTTCATGATAGGGAAACCACAATCATTTATTAACCAACAAGCTAGTATTATAAAGAGGCTTTACTAGGAACTCTAATTTAGTTTACAAATCACACAAGTATTAATGTTTCCTTGTTAATACTGTTATAGCATGAATGTAAACATTTATCATAAACACAAAGATATAATAATAACTACATTTATTATTGCCTCTAGGGCATATCTCCAACAGTCTCCCACTTGCACTAGAGTCAACTAATCTAGATTACATGGTAATATACCGAATAACCATGGTAGTTTGGTGTTGGTCATGTTTTGCCCTCGGGAGAGGTTTAGTCAACGGATCCGCCACATTCAGATCTGTGTGTACTTTGTAAATCTTTATGTCACCATCTTGGACATGTTCTCAAATAGCGTGAAAACGTAGCTTGATGTGCTTCAGCTTCTTGTGTGACCTTGGTTCTTGCGCATTGGCTATGGCGCCCATGTTATCACAGTATATAGACATTGGGTCCAACACACTTGGAACTGAAGGGTTTCACAGCATAGTAAATCAAAATTTTCTACGGATATGAACGGGGAAAGCCATGATCTAATCTAGGAGATGCAAACAACGAGGGGAATTAGATGAGATCTTCATACCCTTGAAGATTCGCACAGCGGAACGTTCGATGGAACGTGGGTGATGTAGTCGTACTCGCTTCTCCTCCTCGCGATCCGATCCGATCTAACACCGCAAGTGGCGATGCCTCCGAGAGATGCACACGTGCGGCACCTCGACGTCTCCTCCTTCCTCGGTCCAGCAAGTATGGTGGAGAGACGGATTGGATCTACAACGCGACGGCGCGGTGCAAGTGGTGGAGAGTTTCGGCAGCAGGGCTTCGCCTACGTGCAGTCGGGAGGGAGAGAGAGAGGAGGGCAGCAGGGCGGCTAGGGTTGAGGAGGAGGTGTGGGGGGGGGGGGAGGGTGCGCCCCCAGACCTCTTTATATAGAGGGGTGGGCGGCTGGCCCTTGCCCCTCCCCCAAGCCCTAGGCCGGCGGCCAAAGGAGGGAGGAGTGGGGGGCAAGTTTCCACCTTCTAGAAGCTCCCCTAGGGTTTCCCCTAGGTTTGGCCGGCTGGGCCCAATGGGGCCTTGTGCCCCTGGCCCAATGCGGCCAGGGCACTCCCTCATAGGCCCATGCCCCCTCCCGGCAGGTGGGGCCACGTTGGTCCCCCTCCGGAAGGTTCTAGAAGCTTCCGGTACAATACCGATTAACCCAAAACAATTCCGAACTCCAAAAACTGCATTGCCTTATATGAATCTTATTCTCCGGACCATTCCGGAACCTCTCGTGATGTCCCGGATCCCATCCGAGACTCCGAACAAAAACTCATAAACCAATTATCCAATCTATCCTAGCGTCGAGACACGTTAAGTGTGTGACCCTTCGGGTTCGAGAATATGCAAACATGATCTTCTATCAATAATCAACAGCGGGGTCTGGAAACCCATATTGACTCCCACACATTCATCGATGATCATATTGAATGAACCACGATGCCATGATTCAATCAATCCCATATATATATTCCCTTCGTCTCGCGATATTTTACTTGCCCGAGATTTGATCGTCGGTACCATCATACCTAGTTCAATCTCATTCACAGCAAGTACTTTACTTGTTCTGTAATCCGATATCACTTTGTGATTAACTCCTTAACCACATGCTTGCAAGCGGTGTTGATATCGATTACCGAGTGGGCCCGAAGTACATCTCTCCGACTTGGGAGGGACAAATCCCATCTCGATACATACAACCAAACAGGTACTTTCCGATCACCTGAGAGGCACCTTTATGATCACCCTCTCATAGGATGACGTTTGATGACCTCAAAGCTTTCTTCTGATACCAGGGAGTTGTATTATCTCATGGTCTAAGGAATACAATATTTGACATAAGAAAAGCTTCGCAAAGATGAACACGATGACACGATCTAATTGCTTCGCTTAGTTTGGGTCTGTCCATCATATCATTCTCCCAATGATATGATCTCATTATTAATTGACAACTCATGTCTATGGTTAGGAAACCTTAACCATCATTAATCAATGAGCTAGTCCATAGAGGCATACTAGGGACACAGTGTTGTTCACAAACCACACAAGTATTAAAGTTTCCGCTTAATACAATTCTAGCATGGAATATAAACTTTATCATGAACAAGAATTATAATAATAACATATTTATTAATGCCTCTAGGGCATAATTCCAACAGGAACCACACCGAGCTCTGTAATGAACTCCTTCATCCATATCGCTTCTTGTGAAGCCTCCGAAGAATCTATGTATTCCGATTCAGTTGAAGATCTCGCCACAACGCTTTGCTTTGCACTCCTCCAGCTAACTGCTACACCATTCAAAGTAAATACGTATCCAGATTGAGATTTAGAATCATCCGGATCGGTGTTCCAACTAGCATCGTTGTAACCATGAACAACGAGCTGTTCATCACCTCCATAAAAAAGAACCATATCCTTAGTTCTTCTCAAGTACTTAAGGATGTTTTTAACCGCTGTCCAATGATCCACTCCTGGATCACTTTGATATCTGCTAGTCAAACTAACAACATATGCAATGTCGGGTCTAGTACATAGCATGGCATACATTAGAGATCCTATGGCTGAGGCATAGGGAGTCTTACTCATCCTTTATCTTCTGCCGTTGCTGGACTTTGAGTTTTACTCAAGGTCGTATTGGGCAATATGGGCAAGAACCCTTTCTTGCTATCTTCCATTCCAAACCTCTTTAGAACTTTGTCCAAATATGTACTTTGTGACAATGATATTAGGCGTCTCGATCTATCTCTATAAATCTTTATGCCTAATATGTAAGCTTCTTCGCCAAGATCTTTCATTGAAAAACTATTATTCAAATATTCGTTGACACTATTAAGAAGGTCTACATCATTCCCAATCAACAATATGTCATCTACATATAGTATTAAGAATGCTACAGAGCTCCCACTCACTTTCTTGTAAATACAAGCTGCTCCATAAGTTTGTATAAAACCAAAACTTTTGATCACCTTATCAAAATGTCGATTCCAACTTCAGGATGCTTGCTTCAATCCATATATGGACCGTTGAAGTTTGCATACCTTGTTAGCATCTTTAGGATCGACAAAACCTTTGGGTTGCATCATATACAACTCTTCATCAATGTCTCCATTGAGGAACGCTGTTTTGAGATCCATCTGCCATATCTCATAATCGTAATATGCAGCGATTGCTAACAAAATCCTCATAGACTTTAGCTTCGCTACTGGTGAGAAAGTCTCATCGTAGTCAACTCCTTGAATTTGTCGATACCCTTTTGCGACAAGCCGAGCTTTATAGACAGTAACATTACCATCAACATCTGTTTTCTTCTTGAAAATCCATTTGTTCTCGACAGCCTTCCGGCCATCCGGTAAGTCCACCAAAGTCCATACTTGGTTTTTGTACATGGATCCAATCTCGGATTTCATGTCTTCTTGCCATTTATTGGAATCTGGGCTCATCATCGCTTCCTCATATGTCGCAGGGTCATCGGTGTTGTCCACCAACATGACTCTCATAACGGGATCATACCAATCAGGAGTGATACGAGTTCTCGTTGACCTGCGAGGTTCTGTAGAAACTACAACCAAAGTTTCATGATCATCATCATTAGCTTCCTCTCTTATTGGTGCAGGCACCACAGGAACTTCTTCCGGTGCTGCGCTACTCGCAAGTTCGAGAGAAGGTTCGACAACCTCGTCGAGTTCTACTTTCCATCCAGTCACTTCTTTCGAGAGAAATTCCTTCTCTAGAAAGGATCCATTCTTGGCAACGAAGATTTTGCCTTCAGATCTATGATAGAAGGTATACCCAATAGTTTCCTTCGGGTATCCTATGAAGACGCATTTTCCGCTTTGGGTTCAAGCTTGTCCGGCTGTAACTTCTTTACATAGGCTTCGCAACCCCAAACTTTAAGGAACGACAATTTAGGTTTCTTCCCAAACCATAATTCATACGGTGTCGTTTCAACGGA
Source organism: Avena sativa (assembly GCA_916181665.1). Classification (NCBI taxonomy): domain Eukaryota; kingdom Viridiplantae; phylum Streptophyta; class Magnoliopsida; order Poales; family Poaceae; genus Avena; species Avena sativa. The sequence continues at coordinate 40,753,482 of OV702285.1, read as the reverse complement.
TTTAGATGGTGCCCTATTTAAAGTGAATGCGGCTGTTTCTAAAGCACAACCCCAAAATGATAGCGGTAAATCTATAAGTGACATCATAGAATGAACCATATCTAAGAGAGTTCGATCATGACGTTCGGACACACCATTAAGCTGTGGTGTTCTCGGTGGTGTCAATTGTGAAAGTATTCCGCATTTCTTCAAATGCTTGCCAAACTCGTAACTTAGATATTCACCTCCACGATCAGAACGTACAAATTTAATCTACTTGTTACGTTGATTCTCTACCTCACTTTGAAATTCCTTGAACTTCTCGAAAGTTTCGGACTTATGTTTCATGAAATAGATATACCCATATCTACTCAAGTCATCCGTGAAGGTAAGAACATAACGATAACCACCGCGCGATGCTACACTCATTGGACCACACACATCGGTATGTATGATTTCCAATAAGTCCGTAGCTCGCTCCATCATACCAGAAAATGGAGTCTTAGTCATTTTACCCATCAGACATGCTTCACATCTTTCAAGTGATTCGAAATCAAGTGATTCAAGAAGTCCATCGGAATTGAGTTTCTTCATACGCTTCACTCCAATGTGACCAAGACGACAGTGCCACATATAGGTCGAGTTATCAATCAATTTCAAATGTTTAGCTTCAATGTTATTAATATGTGTATTTCCACTATCGAGATTCAATAAGAATAGACCATCTATCAAAGGTGCATGTGCATAAAACATATTACTCATATAAATCGAACAACCATTATTCTCGGACTTAAACAAGTAACCTTCTCGCAATAAACAAGATCCCGATATAATGTTCATGCTTAACGCATGCACCAAATAACAATTATTTAAGTATCAAACTAATCCCGATGGTAGATGAAGAGGTAGCGTGCCGACCGCGATCACAACCTTTGATCCATTTCCTACGCGCATCGTCACCTTGTTCTTCGCTAGCTTCCGTTTATTCTGCAGCACCTGTTTCGAGTTACAGATGTGAGCAACCGAACCCGTATCAAATACCCATGCACTACTACGAGTACTAGTGAGATACACATCAATAACATGTATATCGGATATACCTTTCTTCTTGATGTTGCCGTTCTTCAAATTCGCCAAGTACTTTGGGCAATTACGCTTCCAGTGACCTTCTCCCTTGCAGTAAAAGCACTCAGCACTAGGCTTAGGTCCAGCCTTGGTCTTCTTCGTCGGTGCGGTAACTTTGTTACCACCCTTCTTGAAGTGTCCCTTTTGCTTAGACTTGCCTTTCTTGAATTTGGTGGTCTTATTGACCATCAACACTTGGTGCTCTTTCTTGATCTCCACTTATGCAGATTTTAACATGGAGAAGAGTTCTGGCAACTGCTTGTTCATGCTTTGCATATTGTAGTTCATCACAAAGTTCTTGTAACTTGGTGGTAGTGATTGGAGGACACGGTAAATCCCCAAAGCATTAGGAATCACTATACCCAAGCTTTGGAGTTTGTTTGCGTGCCCAGACATCTTAAGCACATGCTCATTGACGGAGCTGCCCTCTTCCATCTTGCAGTTAAAGAACTTTTCAGAAGCCTCATAGCTCTCAACTGCCGCGTGAGTCTCAAATATCAGTTTTAGTTCACGAACAATATCATGTGGGTCTGAATTCTCAAACCTTTTCTGAAGCTCCGATTCCAAACCATACAAGATAGCACACTGAACTGTGGAGTACTGATTCTTCCGAGCGAGGTAAACATTCTTTACTTCATCGGTAGCATCAGCTGCAGGCGGGTCACCCAGCGGTGCATCCATCACATAGGTCAAATTACCAGCATTGAGGACAATCCTCAAATTGCGGAACCAATCCGCGAAGTTGCTTCCATTGTTTTTCAACTTTTCTTTCTCTAGGAACACATTAAAATTGATGGTAGGGGCCGCCATTGATCTACAACATATTTGCAATAATTTAGACTAAGTTTATGACAAATTGAGTTCTAATTAATAGTTAAATTAATCTAGGTGAACTCCCACACAAAACAATATCCCTCACATTGTTTTAGTGATCACACGAACCAAATCCACCACATCAAAACCGATCATCACGAGAGTTGATGTAGCTTCAATGGCGAACAATCGTCATGTTCATCATATCTACTATATGACTCATGCTTTACCTTTCAGTGATCCGTGTTCCGAGACCATGTCTGTACATGCTAGGCTCGTCAAGATCAAACCTTAGCTTCCGCATGAGCAAATCTGGCTTGCTCACATTGTATACACTTGCAGAATCTAACACACCCGATCATCACGTGGTGCTTCGAAACAACGAGCTTTAGCAACGGTGCTTACTAAGGATGAACACTTTAGAACTTGAAATTTATGTGCATGAGGGATCATCTTATAATGCTACCGTCGTTAACTAAGCAATACAAGATGCATAAAGGATTAACATCACATGCAATTCATAATATGTGATATGATATGGCCTTTCTTCTTGTGCCTTCAATCTCTATCTTCAAGCACGAACATGATCTCCATCATCACCGGCGTGGCGGCAAGGTCGATGGCACCGCTCCATGGTTATCGTCCACCGGCATCAACTATTACAACTACTTTGAATAATAGACACGCAGGTCTTAACGAAATTAAAAGACAACCATAAGGCTCCTGTCGGTTGCCGACTTACAATAAGGAACATTGCATACATAATATATAATCACAATCATGGCCATATCACATCACAGCACACCCCTGCAAAACAAAGTTAGATGCCTCTAATTTCTTTGCATATTTTACGTGGTTTGGGGCTTTCAATAAGTGTCGATCTAACTTACGAACAAGAACCACAACGTTGATGTTTGAACTATCAAGTGCCTGTTGTAAATTGGATCTATACTATAATGGGAGAAACAGGCACCCGCAAAGCCACTTATGCAATACAAGTTGCATGTCAAGCGTGGAGAAAGTCTCATGAACGATGTCATGTAAGGTTAGCCCGGGCCGCTTCATCCCATCATACCGCAAGATGCAAAGTACACAAGAAGCAATTGATAATAAAAGCACCACCGCCCACAATGACCATTGTGTTCTACTCTTGCAACAGATCTACATATAGACACGGCTCTGATACCACTGTAGGGGTTCGTAGCATGGAAAACAAAAATTTTCTACCGCATACAAACAAACAAGCCAAGATCTATGTACTAGATTGTAGCAACAAGTCGATAGAATAACTCACCCTCGAAGATTCCAAAGTGTTTAACGAGAGTGGATTCTCGTGGGTGATGTAGTCGTACTCTTGCCAATCTCAAGATCATGTAGACAATCCTTCCGGCGCTGCGTTCCGGTAGCGCTCCCGCAGTAGGTCACACGTTCGGTACTCGATGAATACCTTCCTCTCTCTTGTTCCAGCAGGCAGCGTAGGTTGTAGCACTCTCCTCGCGATTCCGGCAGCACGACGGCGTGGTACAGGAAGTAGAGGGGAGATCTCGCAGGGCTTCGCCTTAATCCGGAGCGAGTATGGTGGACTATGAGAGAGGCCTTGGTGATCTAGGGTTTAGAGGCACCAAGGGAGGAGCCTAGCCGGCGGCTAGGGTTAGGGTTTCACCCCAACTCGGCGAGTTGGTGGTGCCCTAGGCAGCGGCAGCAGCAGGAGGTGGTGCGCCGGCGGCTTGGGGCTAGGGTTTGGGTGGTGCAAGGTGTAGGTCTAGAGGGGCAGCCCTGCCCCTCCTTTTATAGGTGGAGGGCGCCGGCCAAGGGGGAGGGAGTCCTCCCCCAACTCGGCCTCCAAGGCCCGCGGTGGAGGGAGCGGAACTCCTCCCCAAGTAGGTTTCCTACTCTCCCTCCACCAAGCAAACTTGCCGTTTGACTTTTCAAATTGGCATTTGACTTTTCAAACTAGGATTTTATTTATCCCTTTATTTTGCTCAGCGATGACACCTAGTACATGATGCAACCATTACAACTTGTTATGGCACATTCATGTACCCTTCCCCTCTGGAGTGCTGGACCTTCCGGAACCTTCTAGAACATTCCCGATGAAAACACCGGAATCATTCTCCAACCCCGAAACAGGACTTTCCTTATATGAATCTTATTCTCCGGACCATTCCGGATCTCCTCGTTATATCCCGGATCCCATCCGAGACTCCGAACAACATTCGGTCTCTTACTCATCATTCCATAACTACTCAACAACATCGAATCCTTAAGTGTGTCTCCCTACAGTTCGTGAATTATGCGGACATGATCGAGACACTTCTACGAACAATAACCAACAGAGGAATCTGGAAATTCATATGGCTCCCACATATTTCTACGATTACTTTGCGATCGAATGAACCACTTACATATGATACCAATTTCCCTTTGTCTCATGATAGTTTACTTATCCGAGGTTTTGATCGTCGGTATCTTTGCATACCTAGTTCAACCTCGTTACTGATAAGTACTCCTTTCTCGTTCCCGTGATATGTGATCCCTTGTGAGCCAGTCACATGCTTGCAAGCCAATTGGATGACATTCCACCGAGAGGGCCCAGAGTATATCTATCCGTCATATGGATGGACAAATCCCACTCTTGATCCATGTGTCTCAACCCATACTTTCCGAACACTCAATGCCACCTTTATAACCTTCCAGTTACGGTGTGGTGTTTGATGTCATCAAAGCATCCTTCCGGTGATGGTGATATGCATGATCTCATGGTCGAAGGAATTAGGTTACTATCTATCAGAAAGCATATAGCAATTGAACTATTAAAATGACTTGATCTTTATGCTACGCTTATCTATAGGAGTATGTCCATCATATCATTCTCCTAACGATATGATCTTGTTGTTAATAACATGTCAATGTTCATGATAGGGAAACCACAATCATTTATTAACCAACAAGCTAGTATTATAAAGAGTCTTTACTAGGGACTCTAATTTAGTTTACAAATCACACAAGTATTAATGTTTCCTTGTTAATACTGTTATAGCATGAATGTAAACATTTATCATAAACACAAAGATATAATAATAACTATATTTATTATTGCCTCTAGGGCATATCTCCAACATCAAGCACATCATCAAATCCAAGGGCCACAACAAGGGGGTCGTCGTGGGACGTTCCCCAACCTCGAGATTCGGCTAAGGCTGAGCATGCAGTGGAAGTACCACCACGAACGCAAGGACAAAGATCCGGTCGGAGGTCACTTCAGCGAGTCCATGGAACGGTTCAAGAGGCTCGGAGCTCTCCAACATCTTGACCAACAACTACTCGTCGTTTAGTTGTTTGAAGAAGAACCTAAGGAAGGTGATGGTGCAGTTCAAGGCCAAGGAGGTTAATGTCACACCCGAGGGTGTCATACCTTTGGCTGTATGTGATAGTGTCACGGAGGGCATCGAATTCACGTGACACAAGTGGTGTGTAAAGTGTGGTAGTCGGGTTGGTGTGTGAGTTCTGTGTGCCTGTGTGCTGCGCGTGAGTTGGGTATTGATATACGGGAATTCTGCGTCGCAGGCGCCTGTCAATTTGCTCAACACGGCGGCACATCGATATAAAAACAACGGATCAGATTGACACAAGCGGGCGGCGGCAGTTTGCGGACACGTCGCGCCCAGAAACTGAATGCCCACTTCTGTCGCTACCCCAGCCCCACATGTCATTGTGTTATAAGCCTGTTCCCCTTTCCATACCATTTCGAAAGGAGTGCCCAGCGGAGGAGTTCGTCCTCGTCATCTCCATGCAGCCTTACCGCCGTTGATTCCGTGTTGAATCTCGGCCGATTGGCAGGCCTCCGGCGAGTTCTCCGGCTTCGATATCACGAGCGCAGGTCTAGCCCTCCTCGTCCCTCTATCTTTCTCCATTTCGTTCTCGTTCGAGTGCCGAGCGTAGCAACAATTGACCCTCGTCGTATCCGCTATTTTCAGCGCTAAATCCCGCCTGATTGGCGAGTCTCCGACGAGTTTTCCGGCGTCGAAATCATGAGCGCAGGTCTGGCCCTCCTCCTTCCTCTCTGTCGATCCATTTCCTCCTTGTTCTATCTCGCTCGACATTAGGAATGTCGTAGCGTCATTGCGGCTCGTCGTGTTTTGTGTTGCGGCGTGGGTGGGGTGGTGGTGGGGAGGGTATGGGGAGCCACTTGGCGACAGAGGTGCAGGTCTGGCCCTCATCATTCCTCTCCGTCACTCACTTTCCTCCTTGTTCTATCTCGCCCAGCATTTAGTAAGGGCCTAGTTCCTGTTTTGTGTTGCCGTGTGTGTGTGGTGGTGGTGGGGAGGGGATGGGGCCGCCGTACTTGGTGGTGGAGCACGGCCTGATTCGGATGGGTTTAAGCGGTGGAGTTCTATGTCAACGTGTACGGGCTGGTTTTGTTTGGGAGCATCAGAGGTGGGTCCCGAGTTCAGGCGGCGGTGCATGTACTGTTTAGTAAGTTATTTATAGGACGATTATGTGGCCGTGTTTCCGGGTTAACTGCACGGCGTGATTTTCGGTGAAGGTTTATGTGTCGTGATATGTACGGCCGAGGCGATGCGGTGCATGTCATGGTCTGAGTTGTGTAGCGCCATGGCATGAATGTGTGGAGGTGGTGTGCTGTGTACTGGACGGCTTTGTCCCGCGGTATGGTCCCGCAACCTATAGATTTAGTGTCATATCAGAATTCCAGAACAACAATCATTTTTGTGGGCGGGATTTTCAGTGTGCATTCCGTATGTGGTCTTTATGTGGACCGTGGTTTGTCGACCATGTTTATGTGCAGTCTGTATTAGTTAGACATGGCATTGTTTACATTTCTACTTGTTGTTTGCTTCTTTTATTTTGTGTACTGTAAGTTTTTTAGGTACTTTTGTGTCTGTTTATTTGTCAGTCAAATCAATTTTTTGCCATGAGCATGTTATGTCATTCTTTTGTAGATGCTTTGTTGTTATTTCAATGGTTCTGATTTTTTTACTTACTGTTGTGTTTGCAGGAGGTGCAATGGCACTAAAGAATAGGAAAGCAGTCGGAACCCCTACGGATGATTGTGATGGACGTCCTTCGACGAAGAAGCGTATTCGGAACAGGTCTCCGCCCTCTGTGTTTGTTAAGATATATGACAAATTGATGGACGACCAGAAGGCAGCGGTGGCTGCGATGGAGCTCGATAGCATGTTTGATATCAAATATTTCTACCTGCATTCTGGTTTGATCAAGTGGCTAGCGAGTTTGTATGATCCGAATACTCATGAGTTTGTCATCCCTGGTCGTGGAAGGATCCCATTGGATGATCGTTCAGCCTTCCTACCCTCGGTTTACCCATTGGCAGCGAGGAGGTTTTCTATGGTGTCGATTCTGATGCTAAAGCTAGTCTAGGTCCTACATTGTTCCCTGATGATGTGTCCACCCCTTTTGTTTCTCGGGTGTGCGAGCTTTTGGTGGATATGACCGCTTCGGATGATACATTCAAACAAATGTATTTGATGTTCCTTTTTTCCAAAATCCTTAAGCCTATGCCGATTAACCATGTCAGCAACAGGGTCTACCATGTGATGGTGAGTTTCTTCTTTTTAATTGTGATTTCACTGGTATGCAATAGTGGATAACTTATTAACATATATGTGGATAACTTTTTAGTTTTCAGTATGGGTCACTTGTGTTGTCCTCTATGGGTAACTTATCTATGCATGATTTTATCCCTTTTGCTATATGTTCAATGTGTTGTTTAGTGGATAACTCTTAGTGCACTACTTGGGTCATTTCAGTAAATCTTGATGGGTCACTTGTGGTATCCTCTTTGGGTAACTTAACTCTGCATGATTTTATCCCTTTTGCTATATGTTCTATATATGTGTTGTTTAGTGTATAACTCTTAGTGCACTACTTGGGTCATTTCAGTAAAGTTTGATGGGTCACTTGTGGTATCCTCTATGGACAACTTAAATCTGCATGATTTTATCCCTTTTGCTATATGTTCCATGTGTTGTTTAGTGGATAACTCTTAGTGCACTACTTGGGTAATTTCAATAAAGCTTGATGGGTAAGTTTATATATGTGTGCTTACTTTCCTTTTTATGTGTCCTTTTTCTGTTTTTTGATGTGGATACTTTTTGCAGTATTCTTTTGGGTACATATTATGTATTTTTTGGTGGTAACTTTTTTTTGCATTTAGTTTTGGGCCACCTCAATATTTTTTTCTGTGTTTTATGTTTCGTAGGTGAATATCGCCAATGTGTCTGACCTGAACTGGTGCAAGTTTGTGGTCGACGAACTGCATAATGCACTTTCTGAGGGGAAATTTAACAAGGGTTGTCTGTTCCAACTGAAGGGATATGGGTAGGCTACACTAGCGCAAATCAAAATTTTCTACCGCGTAAACCAGGAATACTGTTGTCATAGATCACATGATTACCACTAGACGCGTAGTTGCGGAATTGATGAAGCGCGTCGAGGCAGTGCAGACGTTCCATGTCTCCTCCTTGTTATCGTCCCACGAGCAAGTCCCCCTGCGTGGCTCATCCAAGTGGCATAGATGCAGCACCTCTGAGGTATCCACACATGCGGGATGGAAGCGTCAGACGCCGGACTGCTAGGTCCGCGCGTGCGACACAGTCATGAGGAGTGGCGGCTGGGTGAAATGGTCTAACCCTGGTCAGCTCGCCCCACCCTCCCTTATATAGGCGTCCCTAGTGGGCTTCTACATTAGGAGCCCATTAGTAGCCTTAGCCAGGTCTAATTCGGATCCAATCCTCATTAGGCTTCCAGCCCCTTAATTGTGTGACCCTATACGTTCATATACATATAGACATGACACGGATACACTTATTCTACCAATAGTTGGTAGTGGCCTCTAGCAAGACGTGCCAACTCCTAAACGCATACAAAGATCATATCAGACGAACCATCACAAGTATTAGTACATGTCTTTCCCTTTGCCTCACGATATTTGGTCTAGCTCTAAGATGACCTCTCTTTCTCGATACCGTAACTCGGAATCCCTTTACTAGGTTAAGTCTTAACCTTATGTAGCACGGCCATGCATTTCTGGATCCAATCACTCGAGGGGCCCAGAGATATCTCTCTCAAGTGGAGAGGAGCAAATCCCATCTTGATTGACCATGCCTTGAAGCATGTTTCAGGACAAACCCGAAAGCTACCTTTATAACTACCCAGTTACGGAGTAGCGTCTGATAGCCCCAAAGTAGGTAGATCCACATCTCAAGTACATGCGACAATCTCAGGTCTAAGGACAAAACGTACACGATGTGTAGAGAGAGAGCTGCAACTAATTGCCAGTATCAAGTTGGGTCAGTCCAACCCCATGTTCATAACATGTGTCCACATCATTGGTTTGACATCTCCATGTCTATGACTTGCAAAACATAGTCATAAACCAATCGATGTGCTAGTCTAATATTCACATGTGTCCTTAGATGAACTCCGACTAGGGACAACTATTAAATAACCATACAAGTAAAGAGTTTCACAAACAATTCACATAATGGCCAATCAATACAAGTTGCCTGATATGGATATTCAAGGAACATTACAATAACTCATGGATACATAAGAAATATAATCATCTTTATGATTGCCTCTAGGGCATATTTCCTTCAGTCTCCCACTTGCACTAGAGTCAATCTAGATTGTATCTAATACCTATTGCTCTTGCGTGCGCCTCATGCGCAGACTGCGGGAGTGGCTTTGTAAAAGGATCAGCAACATTTGAGTCTTTATGTATTTTTCATATCATTACACTACCATCCTCAACGAACTCTCAAATCTGATGGTAACGCATGCGAATATGTTTGTTCTTATGGTGTTGTCTAGGTTCCTTGGCTTGTGAAATAGCACCATTGTTGTCACAATAAACGTCCATGGGATTGGACGCGCCCTGAACCACACCAAGAGCGATCAGGAAATTCCTAATCTAAACAGCTTCCTTTGCAGCCTCCGAGGCGGCAATATATCCAGCTTCTGTTGAAGAGGAGGCCATCGTATCTTGCTTGGAACTTTTCCAACTAACAGCACCACCATTCATGACAAACACATAACCAGATTGCGATCTGGAGTCATCTGAGTCGTTAAGGTAACTCGCATCTGTGTAACCCCTTACACTGAGTTCATCCTCACCTCCATAAACTAGGAACACATCCTTAGTCCTTCTCAAGTACTTAAGGATATTATTTACCGCTGTCCAGTGACCTTCACCTGGATTAGCCTGGTATCTGCTCGTAAAACTTAGAGCATAGGAAACATCTGGGCGAGTACATATCATTGCATACATGATGGATCCAATAGCCGAAGCATATGGAATCCTGCTCATGCGCTCACACTCATCAGTAGTCGAAGGAAAATGAGTCTTGCTGAGTTTTATGCCATAAGACATGGGCAAGAACCCCTTCTTAGCCTCTTCCATGCTGAACCGTTTCAACACTTTGTCAATGTATGTACTCTGGCTTAATCCAATTAGCCTGCTTGATCTATCTCTATAGATCTTGATGCCTAGAATATATGCTGCTTCTCCCAAGTCCTTCATCGAAAAACTATTTTTCAATGAGGTATTAACAGACTCGAGCATAGGAATGTCATTTCCAATCAGCAATATGTCATCTACATATAAGATTAGAAATACCAGCGCTCTCCCACTTTCCTTCTTGTAAACACAAGGTTCTTGTTCGTTTTTATGAAGCCAAACTCCTTTACAACTTCATCAAATCGAATGTTCCAACTCCGAGATGCTTGCTTCAGCCCATAAATGGACTTCAGAAGTTTGCATACCTTTCTAGCATTGTTTGGATCGACAAAACCTTCGGGCTGCATCATATACACGTCCTTAGTTAGGATTCCATTTAGGAAAGCCGTCTTGACATCCTTCTGCCATATTTCATAGTCGAAATGTGCAGCAATGGCTAGAATGATCCGTATAGATTTAAGCATCGCTACGGGCGAGAAAGTCTCGTCGTAGTCAACTCCTTGAACTTGTCGAAAACCTTTTGCAACAAGTCGAGCTTTATGGATGTGAACATTTCCATCCATATCAATCTTCTTCTTATAGATCCATTTGCACTCAATGGCTTTAAAACCATCAGGCAGGTCAACCAAGTTCCAAACTTGATTGTCTCCCATGGACTCTATCTCGGACCTCATGGCGATCAACCATTTCTCAGAATCTGGGTCCAACGTCGCTTCTGCATAGGTCGCAGGCTCATCATTGTCTAACAATAATAATTCCCGCGCTTCGCGGAGCCTCACCAACCTTCGTGGTTGTGGTGCTTATGTTGCCATGGGTTCCTCAACTTGTTCTGATACAATAGCATCACTCGTAGAAGCATCCCCAACTGGCTCATCTTGAACTTCTTCAAGTCGCACCGACCTTCCACTCGTTCCTTTTGTGAGAAACTCTTTCTCTAGGAAAACACTGCTACGAGCGACAAACACTTTGCCCTCTTCTCGGTTGTAGAAGTAATACCCTAAGGTTTCCCTCGGATATCCCACGAAAATGCACTTATCCGATTTGGGTGTTAGCTTTTCCGACTGAAGTCGCTTGACAAATGCATCACAACCCCAAATCTTTAGAAAAGACAAACTGGGATTCTTTCCAGTCCACATCTCATATGGTGTCTTAGCTACGGATTTAGATGGTACCCTGTTAAGTGTGAAACTTGCCGTTTCTAGAGCATAACCCCAAAATGACAATGGAAAATCCGACTGGCTCATCATCGATCGAACCATGTCCAACAAAGTTCGATTGCGCCATTCAGAGACCCCGTTTCTTTGAGGCGTTCCGGGCGGTGTGAGTTGTGGAACAATTCCGCAACTCTTAAGATGATCGCTAAATTCGTGACTCAAATATTCACCTCCACGATCAGATCGCAAGGCCTTTATTTTCTTGCCACGTTGATTCTCTACCTCATTCTGAAACTCCTTGAACTTTTCAAAAGTTTCAGACTTATGCTTCATCAAATAGACATATCCATATCTACTAAAATCATCAGTGAAAGTAATGAAGTAGTGATATCCTCCTCTGGCTGTCGTGCTCATTGGTCCACACACATCAGTATGTATGAGTTCCAACAAGTTTGTCGCTCTCTCAGGTAAACCCGAAAAAGGCGATTTGGTCATCTTTCCAAGTAAACAAGCCTGACATGTCTCGTATGATTCAAAATCAAACGAAGTTAGAAGACCATCACCATGGAGCTTCTTCATGCGCTTTTCACTTATATGCCCCAAACGACAATGCCATAAATAGGTAGGACTCAAATCATTAGGCCAAAGCCTTTTAGCACTAACATTGTAAACAGATGCATCATCAAGATTTAAAATAAATAACCCATTCACAATGGGAGCATTAGCCATAAACATATCATTCTTAGAGATTACACAACCATTGTTTGCACACGCGAATGAATAACCATCCCTCATCAAACATGAAGGTGATAAAATGTTTTGACCCATACTAGGAATGTAATAACAATTATTTAACTCCATAATAAATCTTGACGGAAGGTGAAGTTTCATGAAGCCGACGAACAATGCAGCAACCCTTACTTTATTTCCGACGCGAAAATCCACTTCGCCTTTCTGCACTTCTCTAGTCCTTATTATCCCCTGCATCGAATTGCAAATATGAGCAACCGATCCGGTATCAAATACCCAAGAGTTAACATAGGAATCAGCGAGAAGAATGTCCACAACATTTACAATAAGCGTACCTTAGTGGGAAGTACTCTTACTTCCACTCTTCTTCAAAGAAGCCTGGTACTTGCTGCAGTTTCTCTTCCAGTGGCCATGTTCATGACAAAAGAAGCACTCAATATCATCTGTAGGTCCAGCCTTTTGCTTGGGTGCAGGCTTAGGGATCGTATCCTTAGCCTTGCCCTTCTTCTTCCAAGAAGTACCCTTTTTTTGAAGCTAGGCTTGTTATGCACAACCATCACATGGCTATGCCCTGCACACTTCTTCATGTCACTTTCTGCTGTTTTTAGCATCCCACATAATTCATTAAGGCCCTTCTCCACCCCATGCATATGGTAGTTCGAAATGAACTGCCCATAGCTGGATGGAAGAGACACCAAAATGAAGTCAGTGGCCAACTCTTGGCCTAGTGGAAAACCAAGCTTTTCCAAAGTCTGACTATAACCAACCATTTTGATCACATGGGGGCCTACAGCTGCTCCCTATGCCAGCTTGCATTCGACAAAGGACTTGGCAACATTGTACCTCTCAGTCCTTGCCTGATCTTGGAACATGTCCTTAAGCGCAACGATCATATCATATGCATCCTGATCCTCAAACTTCTTTTGGAGTCTAGGTTCCATGCATGCAAGAATAAGGCAGCTAACCTCAAGAGAATCATCACATGCTCTCTTGTAGGCATTCTTTAGGGCAGAAGATGCATTATCAGCAGGTTCATCGGGGATTGGGGTATCCAGAACCGTTTCCTTTTTATCAGACCTGAGAACAATTCTCAGGTTACGGACCCAGTCCGTATAGTTTCTTCCATTAAGTTTATCTTTGTCAAGAATCGAACGCAAAGAAAAAGGTGATGCAGCGTTCGGTGCCATTGATCTACAACAGACTAAGCCATGTAACCATGAAAGAGTAAAACATATTAAACAATTTAATAGCATATACTCCCACTTAAATCAATATCCCTCTATTGATACTAAGTGATTCAAGATCCACAATTAACATGTCGACTAGTGAGCTTTAGCATCACTGCTAGAAGACAGGGTAAATCGGTAAGCAACACTTTCTAATCATATCACATATGACTCTTGTTGTTGGGTGACATATCTATGTCAAAACTAGGCACCCAACCTTTATGCCCCAAGGTCCTTAACTGTTAAGATGACCTTGTCAAGCTCACCAATCCTTATGCGTGTAGGTATCCGATACAAACCCATCCAGCCAAGGAAAACCGCGACACCCTAATTTCATAGGCCCACCAACGATTGTACAAGGCATGAGATGGTGTAAGGTTTGGTTGGGAGGGCATGGTTTAACTTAAACTTTGTGAGGGATCGTTCTACTTCTATCATCTAAGCATGCATAGTAGTAAAACACATAAGAATAGCACTCACATAGATGTGACACAGTATGGCCCATTTTCTCATGGTGATCTCCATCGCCATAGAACCTGTCCACCATGATGATCTCCATCTTCATGTTCCATGTGAGCCATCTTCCAAGTGATGAGTCCTCCAAGAACTAATACAAGCTATTACTCCTAACAGCTAGTAATCAAAATTACATAGTATTGGGATCATCACAAGTTGGCACGTAGGCCATTACAATAAATGACAACACATATGGCTCCAGCCGTGTTGCCCTACTCACGACACGCAGGTCATGCAAAATTTCATACATGCATCACATACATATATGGGCCATCCTGATCACATACATCCTACAAAAACAAGTTATGCATAGAATCGCATTCTACCAGATCATGTGACATCGCAACACCTAGTTACCTTAACGAGATACAAAAGGGGCTACGATTAAGGGGGTCTCCCCTTTCGGGGTTCGAAGGGGCAGCGCCCCTCGCGGAAAACCGTGAAAAATGAGAGATAGAATCTTCACAATTTTCTTTAAGGATTTTGATCGGCAAATCAAATTTACCATAAACCGACTCCTATCCCGATTCAATCAAACTCCTTTGATCACGGTACATCGATTTTAGATCTAGGTTCCGATTCGATCAATCATATTGATCTTCGCGTGATTCAACAGGATTTATGTGTCACTGTCTACCCCGATGGCGGAAACCGACCGGTAGGGGTAAGTCGTTCGATAACCCCAGAATCACGATCATGGAAAGCAAGATCATAGATCAATCCTGAACCACCGCCATATAAACGATCACATCATTCATATCAATCTGCATATCACCATATGCAAACATCCCGAACCTATAACTCAACAACATCGGCTCTGATACCACTGAAGGGATACGGGTAGGCTACACTAGTGCAAATAAAAATTTTCTACCGCGTAAACCAGGAATACTGTTGTCATAGATCACATGATTACCACTAGACGCGTAGTTGCGGAATTGATGAAGCGTGTCGAGGCAGTGCAGACGTTCCATGTCTCCTCCTTGTTATCGTCCCACGAGCAAGTCCCCCTGCGTGGCTCATCCAAGTGGCATAGATGCAACACCTCTGAGGTATCCACACATGCGGGATGGAAGCGTCAGACGCCGGACTGCTAGGTCCGCGCGTGCGACACAGTCATGAGGAGTGGCGGCTGGGTGAAATGGTCTAACCCTGGTCAGCTCGCCCCACCCTCCCTTATATAGGCGTCCCTAGTGGGCTTCTACATTAGGAGCCCATTAGTAGCCTTAGCCTGGTCTAATTCGGATCCAATCCTCATTAGGCTTCCAGCCCCTTAATTGTGTGACCCTATACGTTCATATACATATAGACATGACACAGATACACTTATTCTACCAATAGTTGGTAGTGGCCTCTAGCAAGACGTGCCAACTCCTAAACGCATACAAAGATCATATCAGACGAACCATCACAAGTATTAGTACATGTCTTTCCCTTTGCCTCACGATATTTGGTCTAGCTCCAAGATGACCTCTCTTTCTCGATACCGTAACTCGGAATCCCTTTACTAGGTTAAGTCTTAACCTTATGTAGCACGACCATGCATTTCTGGATCCAATCACTCGAGGGGCCCAGAGATGTCTCTCTCAAGTGGAGAGGAGAAAATCCCATCTTGATTGACCATGCCTTGCAGCATGTTTCAGGACAAACCCGAAAGCTACCTTTATAACTACCCAGTTATGGAGTAGCATCTGATAGCCCCAAATTAGGTCGATCCACATCTCAAGTACATGCGTCAATCTCAGGTCTAAGGAAAAAACATACATGATGTTTAGAGAGAGAGAGCTGCAACTAATTGCTAGTCTCAAGTTGGGTCAGTCCAACCCCATGTTCATAACATGTGTCCACATTATTGGTTTGACATCTCCATGTCTATGACTTGCGAAACATAGTCATCAACCAATCGATGTGCTAGTCTAATATTCACATGTGTCCTCAAATGAACTCCGACTAGGGACAACTATTGAATAACCATACAAGTAAAGAGTTTCACAAACAATTCACATAATTGCTATTCAATACAAGTTGCCTGATATGGATATTCAAGGAACATTACAATAACTCATGGATACATAAGAAATATAATCATCTCTATGATTGCCTCTAGGGTATGGGTAACTTTAGTTGCACTATATGGGTAACTTTTTGTAACATCCCAAAAATATTAAACATGAATCATCAAACTCTAATCATCAAAATTAGAGTTAACAAAAACTTTTATAAATAAAAATATGAAAGCATGCATGTGTGTATGCATTCCAAATTGAATTCGTTTGAATTACCTTGCTTGTGTGTTTCTTTGCTTGTAAAATTATTCTTAGGTGAAATAAACACCATCTAAACAATTCCCAAACTTTTCCCAAAGACAAATAAATCAAAACAAACAAAATAAGGGAATGGTCACTTTGGCCAAATTAACTCCCATGCCTAGTTTGGCTATCTCTAACTTTCAGAACTTAACAGAAACTTGTTTGGATCTTTGCACCCCTTGGTAGTACTCATAACAAAGTATCAAGGCCCACCTTGTGATCATCCAGAAACATTCAAATGCATAGTTTAAATGATAGTTTAAAATTGAATTTATATCATATGGGAATATCCCACTTTTTCAAAAACCACTCAAACAAGCTCAACTTTCAAAAGCCAAGCATCTACAGACTCACCAGCACATGCTAGCACACCCACCAAAAATCTTTTCAAAATTCAAAACTTGAATTCATGCGGCCATTTCATCAAACACCTTGCAGATTCAAATCAACAAAATCACAAACACTATTTTGAGCAGTGATTCTGGCCTAACTTGTTCCCTCTCTGGACACCACTAGCCTTAGTAGATCATCTAACAACCTAAACTAATCTCTAGCACCACTGTAAGCCGGCCATTGTCATCAATGGTGAGCAGGCCGAGTGCACCCTTGCCACCCACATGTCGACAGCGAGCTAGGAGAAGCACCAAGCCTAGACAACATATCTGGGAGCAAGCCAGCACCCCACCGCTACTCCCTGTCCTAGCCGCGAGCGATGCCAGCCCCTGGACCACACGCATAGACCTTGCCAACCTTCTCTGCAACCATGCCGAGAGCGCGCCCTGTGCGCCACGCTCGACAGACGCCCACAGACCGCGCGCCGCCCTCGCCGCGGGCATACGTGATCACCACCGTCCCAACAACCCCGCAGACACGCCCGTTCGCCGCCGCGCGGACCACGCGCGCTGTGCGCCATAAAAACTTCCGCCGGGCACGCGCAGAGCACTGCCGCGTTCTGACCGATCAGCACCGCCCCACGCCTCGCCACCACGTCGTTGAGCTTCACCAGGGAGCACAACACCGCCCCCTACCGTCGCCCACGCCGATAGCCCTCTGTGCCGTCGACCACGACGAGCTTAGCTTGCGCCCGTCGGTCCCCTCTCGCCACTATAAATAGAGGCCTCCCTCGCTCAATTTCTTCACACCATTCCACTCCCCTCTCACCCAAAACCACCACGCCTCAGTCCCCGAGCAAGGCGAGAAGCGCATCGCCGGAATTTGACCGGAGCCCGCCGCTGCTGGAGAAGAAGGGAGCCAGCGATTGGAGCCGCCCCAGGAGAAGCTGCCGGTACCATGAGGTTCGCTGTCATCGACTTCGTCATTCGCCCGCATCGCCGACCCTCGCCTGATCCCCGGTGAGCCCCCGACGACCCCCACCTGCCGCGTTAGGTTTCTGTCTCACCGGCGCCGCCCGACGTGGATGACGAGTAGCAGCCGTTCGATTAGACGATCGTGCGGATGAGATTGCCCCGTACCGTTTCGCACCCCCGTCTCACTGACACGTGGGGATAACAACTTAACCAGCCCGCGTAAGCGCTGTGCGTAGCAGGCCGGCCCATTAGCAGTTCCCGCGCAGCCCAGTCGTTTGAATTTAACTTTTTCCATTTTAATTCAAACACAGTCTGTACCTAGTTTCAAAAATCAACCCAACTCGATTCAGTGAACCAAATTAAATGAAACCAATTTTGTTAGAAAGATATTGAAATGCTTAATCCAAACCCGTTGGATTCAAAACATTTGAATCTATAGAACAACCTTGGTAAAAACAACAAGGCAGAACCTTTTCTTCATTCAAACATTTTTAAAATTTAAACCATAATAGCTTTTGAGTTGATTCCAACTCTCAAAAATCACAATTGATCATACCTTTCAGAATATATAAAAACATATGGGTTTACTTACAGAAATAATGTTCAAGTAATAAAAGAAGGCCACATAGGCATTTCAGTCACTTATTTTATTTAAAATAAAAAGGTTAAATCTTATTAAATTGTGACACCACTTTAAATCACATTCCCATATACTGAAATGTGTGGTGATGACATGTGTCAACATGATCCCATGTTTAGTTTGGAGAATATTAAATCTTAAGTATCTTTTTCAATGAGTAGAAATTACTTTTCTAAAAATAAAAGAAATTAAACCAAGATTTAATCTGTAATGTTAGTGATGATGCTAGATCATCTATAGAACCCCTTTGTGTGATGATTGAAAGTAGTTAAGTATTGTTTGGTGATTGTGTACCTCATATTTATTTATAGACGCTAGTACCGACCAATGATACGAGGAAGAAGGAGGATACTACGAATAAGAAGCGGAGGAGGACTTCAACCACTGCTCTGCTCAAGGCAAGCTATTAACCTTGCAAGCAAACACTTGCAATTTAGCAAGCTTATACTGATATTGATGCAAGCCAATACTTGCAAGATACTTTACCTATGCAAGCTAACACTTGCAAGAGACTCTACTTTAGCAAGCCTTACTAATCAAGTTGACCTATGCATGCAAATACTTGCTTGTTACCATGCCAACTATATGCCTTAAGCATAGATGATCATACCCATTTGATAACCCCATTCCTAGTTTTACTTACAAGCTTTATACTTTATTTCTTTATCAAAGCTATTACTTAGAGCTTACTTAAGTGAAGTGTAGATTCTAGGAAGATAACTAAAGGTTGCATAAAGAGCATAAAACTTGGCCTAAGCTAGATTATCTTTATGTCATCCTAAGGCATGAGATTGAACTTAGTAAAACTCCACTAGTTTACCACCCCTCATTAGTACTTACCCTCACTTGTAGATGCTACTGCTAAGCATAAAACTTGATCAACTTTAGATGGGAATACTTGGTGGAAAAATGGTTATGAAAACCTTGGAATGATGGATCATTCTATTGAGATGTTTTGACATGTGTTTCCAAGCACCAGATGATTTTGGTGATGAAAATGTTGAGGCATGAGCCTTAGCCCTTTATAAAACTGATGGTTGTCTAGATGCGATACCATTCCAATTTTACTGTACAACCACAATACCCAAAAATTGGGTAGGGCTTGACTGGAAACTTATATACCTTAGTATTAGTTCCCTCATGGCCAAGGTCTGAGATGAGGCTACCTTGTGAAGATTGTCCACCTGTGCAATACCCAAGATGACAGTTGTTCATGGTTGGGAGGCCAAACTCACAGGAGAGGTGCTTATACTAGGGCGTGTAATTGAAAGGTTAGAATTGATTATCCGCATACTGAGTATGGTGAATTCAGGATTTGTTCCTGACGGATGTATCGAATGTTGTGGTGAAAGTGTACAATCTCTGCAGAGTGTCAAACTATTCGAATAGCCGCGTCCGCGGTTATGGGCAGTTGGAGTGGCCATACTATTCCCCTGTCAGATGTTTTCAAAATGACTTGTGAAACGAACTAGGACTTTGACTTGACCACAACAGAGTTGTGATATGAAATTCAAGTTCCCACTTAGGTGTTATAAAATTTCAACTAGATTTTCTTGCTTCTGAACTTAGTAGAGGTAAATCTGGCTTTTTGCAAAACAACTCTAGAGCTTAGTGTCCTACTACAAAAACCCCTTCACTTGTTAGTATTAGTTTGCGAGTACTTAAAGAGTACTCATGTCCTTGTCTCTGGCTATTCCCGTGGCCAGACTATGAAGAGGAGTACCAGGATGATGTACCCCAGGAAGGTTACGACAACTAGGATCATCTCCCATCGTCAGCATTGCCTGTGACCCCGAAGATGGAGCTTCGCCTATGCTACCGTTATTATTACGTATTTCCGCTGCTTGAGTTGTATTAAGAACTGGATCATGAGATCCTGATTTGTGTAAGACCTTATGTATGGTTTGTAATGGATGATGTACTGTGGAATCTGTTATGTCTCGCAAAAATGGTAATCCTGGGATTGCGATGTATGGCATAATATGCATCTGGGATTAAAAATCCGGGTGTTGACAAGTTGGTATCAGAGCCATCCTGACCATAGGAGACCCTAGTTAGACTGGACGTTTGAATCAAAAACTTAGTTTCAAAACCAAAGGAAGCAAATATTTACAAAAACTTATTCCCCCTCTTATCACTTTGATTCTTTCATGAAAATTCATGTTCCTCAAAAACTCTTGCAAAATACATAAAATTCGACACACTTGATCACTCTACTAACTTACTCATCTTATATTCTTTTAGATGGACGTGAAGTACAGCAAGTTTTATCAGTTGGGGAATGGAGGAGACCTTATCTTTGAGCGGGATCTGGACCAACTTTCGGAACTTCTGGAGCGTCCGCACCCCGAGTTCTTCGGAGCTCAGCTCAATGATCAAGGAGGAGAAGTTCTGCAATGGCTAATTGTTGCAAGTCTCCGAGGAAAGATTGAACCTCCCACTGCGGAGGGAATTCAATTCACCTTAAGAGAGAACAACTGGCTCTATGGACTTGCCAGGGCCATGCATGAAGCTCTTGCCCGTCTGTGTGGGCAGAGTATGAACCAGATCAAGGGTACCCTCTTTGAGTTTTGCCCAAGGCGTGATGCTAATGGACAACCACTAGAAGCCCCATACCACCACGAGCTGAAGATCCAATTGGACCACCTTAGCTTCATGATGTACGATCGTCAACAGGAGTTGGATAATTGCCATGACTACTCCAACCACAAGTCCGCCATCATCAATACGAAGGATCAGACCATCGCCATGCTAGCAAAGGATCGCAAGTCTTATCGCCGTCAGCTCGATAAGAAGGAGCGCATCATTGCCCGTCTTTGCCACCGTATCTCGGACTTGGAGAAGACCATCCACGAGAGATACATGCAGTTGGAGGAAAGGGAGAATGCCGGAGAGGATCTTCGTGGAGACCCCTACTCCTATCTCAGCGATGATGATGATTTTCTGGAGGATGAGGCTATGGACTTCTTCACTGATGAGGAGGATTTTGCCTTCATCAATGACGATGAGGATGATGAGGATGAGGACTACACCGACTCCGAGGAGTAGTAGCACTTGAGCACTAGCGTAGTGAGTAGTATTCGGTCCCATTATATCGTAGTTTCCAGAATGGTTCTTAAAACCATCTGTTTTTCTTGTTTTGTGGTGTGTGTTTGTATCGTGTGCTATGAATGAATGAATGAAAAGCAAGTTGCTAGAAAATCTGAGCCAAACCTTAAAAACTATTCAAAGTCCTAGAACCTTAGAAATTTTCCTCTTTTCTCATGATCTATCTCAATCTTCAGATGCCACGCGGAGGAAGTGGTTCATCCCTGGACCCGATGTTGCAGATACTGCAAATGTTGGTTTCTGACCGCGAAGCTGAAAGAGCAGAACATCAAGCCAACCTAGCCACCCTTCAACAGATAGCTCAGCTATCCCACAACAATCAAGGCCACGGAAATCAGGACAACCATGGATCTAAGCTCAAGAATTTCCAGAACACCAACCCACCTATTTTCACTAAGTCAGAAGAGCCCTTAGATGCCGATGATTGGCTACAAACCATGGAAAACAACCTAGAAGTCGCCAGAGTGGAAGCTAACGAGAAAGTTCTGTTCGCCACCCACTATCTAGCTAGAGATGCCAGAGCATGGTGGAACAGTGTTCGTGCAATGACCAAAGGACAGATGATGACCTGGGAGGAATTCAAGGTCAAGTTCAGGAGAACCCATGTGCCACCGGGTTTGATCAAGAGAATGAGAGACGAATTTAGAGAACTGAAGCAAGGATGGATGACCGTAGTGGAATACCGTAACAAATTCTTGTCATTAGCTAGGTATGCCCCGGATGAGATCGACACTGAAGCCAAGAAGAAGGAAAGATTCCTGAATGGTTTGCACGATGAGATGTAGACAGTGTTAGTCAATATACCCTTTGCTGATATTGAAGCCCTTGTCGACTCTGCCATCTAGATGGAAGGAAAGATCAACCAAGCCAATGAGAACCGCAAGCATCGCATGATGCATCAACCAGGAACCCATCAGACCCCAAAGTACCGCCCCAACCCATCTCCAGGATTTGCCCCGAGAACCAACAGACCCCCAATGAACCGTTCGACCTATCCCAACCGTGGAAACCCGAGGCCCAGAGGAAATCACAAAAAGCCCGACAACTCTAACAATTTCAACCGTGCCCCACCCAAGTTCACCAACAACAATGCTACCGCTAACACCAACACTGCCCCGAGGACTGGAAGCAACGCTGTGCCTGTTGCAGCAAAGGACAAGTCGCAAGTGACTTGTTATGACTGTGGAAATAAGGGTCACTACTCCAACGAGTGCCCCAACAAGAAGAATGCCACAGCCCCCAATGCAAATATCCCAGCTCAGCAGCAGCGTCGTGTTCAGCCAGGAAGGATATTTGCCCCAGGGAACTCGCTCAACCGCAACGGCCGTCTTTTTCTCATGCATGCTGAAGAAGCTCAGGAAGCGACAGCCGTCATGCTGGGTATGTTTTCTGTTAATTCAGTACTTGCAAGAGTGTTGTTTGATTCGGGTGCATCGCATTCATTTGTCACCGAAGAATTTGCCCGCACTAGTAAGATTCAACCAACCAAACCGAAGCATGTTATGATTGTTCAAATTCCTGGTTCAACCACCAAGGCTAGGCAAATTTGCAAAGCGGTCCCTATCCAAATCCATGGCATAGATTTTTATGCTAATATGATAGTACTTGGAACTAAAGGTTTGGAAGTAGTACTAGGAATGGATTGGATGTCCAAACATAAAGGATTGATTGACTGTGCCAAGAAAGCCATCACCATGACCAGTACATCTGGAATATCAGTCGAGCATATATCTGAAACCTTACCTCATCAATTCAAGTGCAACAAGAGTATAGACCAACCTACCATTGACCAAGTCCGGATAGTCTGCGAATACCCTGATGTATTTCCAGATGTTTTGCCCGGTATGCCCCCAGATCGGGATATCGAGTTTATCATTGAACTAATCCCTGGAACAGGACCCATAGCCCAGAGACCCTATAGTATGAACCCGTCTGAACTAGCAGAACTGAAGAAGCAACTGGATTCCATGTTGGAAATTGGATTAATTCAACCAAGTGCGTCACCATGGAGATCACCTGTCTTATTTGTGGACAAGAAGGATGGAGGTAACCATTTGTGTACGGATTATCGGAAGTTGAATGATGTGACCATCAAGAACAAGTATCCCTTGCCAAAGATAGATGATTTGTTTGATCAGTTGACCGGTGCCAAAGTGTTTTCTAAGGTTGATCTTAGAACAGGCTATCATCAACTCAAGATTCGCGCAGAGGATATTCCGAAGACTGCCTTTACCACCAGATATGGATTATACGAGTATACCGTCATGTCTTTTGGATTAACCAATGCCCCCGCTTATTTCATGAATCTCATGAATGAGATTTTTATGGACTTCCTGGATAAATTTGTCGTTGTTTTCATCGATGACATTCTGATTTATTGCAAATCAAAAGAAGAACATGAGCTACACCTAAGGACCATTCTTGGAACCCTTAGACAGCATCAGTTGTATTCCAAGTTTAGCAAATGTGAATTCTGGTTACAGGAGGTAGGATTCCTCGGTCACATTTTCTGAGCCGGAGGAATTGCCGTTGACCCAACAAAGGTGAAAGATGTCGAAGATTGGCAAGCCCCAACCACTCAAACCCAAGTTCGTGCATTTCTCGGATTGGCGGGATACAACCGCCAGTTCGTAGAAGGATTCTCGAGTATCGCCAGACCCATGACCCAATTGCTGAAGAAGGACAAGTAGATTGAATGGACCGACAAATGTGAAGCGAGTTTTCAAGAACTCAAGAGGAGATTGATTTCAGCCCCCATCTTAATCATGCTGGATATCACAAAGCCCTTCGACGTGTATTGTGACACATCCAAGATCGGTCTCGGATGTGTGCTAATGCAAGAAGGCAAAGTTATATCTTATCTATCTCGACAACTGAAACAACATGAGCAAAATTACCCAACCCATGACCTCGAACTCGCAGCCGTAGTTCTAGCCCTGAAGACATGGAGGCATTACCTGATGGGAAATCGTTGTGAGATTTATTCGGATCACAAGAGACTGAAGTATATATTCACTCAGAAGGAGCTGAATATGAGGAAGAGAAGATGGATTGAGTTAATCAAGGATTACGATCTGGACATTCACTATCACCCCGGTAAAGCCAATGTGGTAGCATATGCCCTTAGCAGATTGCCGTGCCGCTTGAACTCCATGATTTTGAAGGAGCAACCAAGTTTGCACAAAGAGATGGAAGATTTTCGAATGGAATTAGTGAGTGAAGGATTTTTGGCTAGCATAGAACTTCAACCCACTTTGATCAGCCAGATCAAAGAGGCGCAGAAAGGAAATGCTATTATTGACGGAATCAAGCGTCGTATCGGTACAGGCAAAGTACCTGGATTCACCGAAGACGGAGAAGGAGTTCTGTGGTACAAAGGACGCCTTTGTGTACCAGCAGATTCTGAGTAGAAAGAAGTTATTCTGAAGGAAGCTCATGATACTCTTTATTCTATCCACCCCGGAGGAACTAAGATGTATCAAGATTTGAAAGAGCAATTTTGGTGGCATAATATCAAGAGAGAAATCGAAAGATATATCGCCAAGTGTGATATATGTCAGCGAGTCAAGGCCGGACATCAAAGACCCGCTAGATTGTTGCAACCCTTGCAGATTCTGGAATGGAAATGGGATTCCGTTGGAATGGACTTTATCACCAGATTGCCTACTTCTAGTAGGGGAAATGACTCTATCTGGGTCATAGTGGACGGATTGTCCAAAGTCGCCCATTTCTTACCCGCCAAAACCACATATCAGAGTTCGAAGCTAGCGGAGTTATACATCGCTAGAATCGTTAGTTTGCATGGAGTCCCCAAGAACATCGTATCTGATCAAGGAACTCAATTTACCTCGAGATTCTGGAAGAAAGTCCAAGAAGGTTTAGGAACTCGCCTCGATTTCAGCATCGCGTATCACCCTCAGACCGATGGACAAACGGAGCGAGTAAATTAAATACTCGAAGATATGCTGAGAGCATGTGTGTTAGAATATGGATCTAAGTGGGAAGACTGTCTGCCATTTGCAGAATTTTCGTACAACAATAATTATCAAGCTAGTTTGCAAATGGCCCCATTTGAATTCATGTACGGAAGGAAGTGTCGCACCCCTTTGAACTGGTCGGAAGTAGGAGAGAGTCAGATTTTCGGACCCGATATCCTACGAGAAGCAGAAGAGAAGGTTCACAAGATTCGTGAGCACCTCAAGACAGCCCAGTCAAGACAGAAGAGTTACGCCGACAAGAGACGTCGAGACCTCGCATTCAACATAGGATATTTTGTATATCTGAAAGTGTCTCCATTGAAGGGAATGCAGCGTTTCCAGCTAAAAGGAAAGTTAGCCCCCAGATATATCAGACCTTTCAAAATTCTAAACCGTCGAGGAGAAGTGTCGTATAAATTGGAACTACCCGAAGAGATGTCAGCCGTGCACAATGTGTTCCATATATCATTACTTCGCAAGTGTCTAGAAGTTCCAGAGAAGAATGAAGTGTTCAAGAATATCGATCACCGTACCATAGAGATCAACGATGACCTGACCTATCCCGAAGTACCCATCCGTATTTTGGAAGAAGCTTTCCGAACTACCAGAACCTGAAGCATCAAGTTTCTCAAGATTCAGTGGAGCAACCACACAGAAGAGGAAGCTACCTGGGAGCGCGAAGATCACATCAGGACGGAGTTTCCCGATCTCTTCAAATCCTTGGTAATATTTTTCGTCCTTTTTCAAATCTTGGGACGAGATTTTTTTAAGGTGGGAAGGTTTGTAACATCCCAAAAATATTAAACTTGAATCATCAAACTCTAATCATCAAAATTAGAGTTAACAAAAACTTTTCTAAATAAAAATATGAAAGCATGCATGTGTGTATGCATTCCAAATTGAATTCTTTTGAATTACCTTGCTTGTGTGTTTATTTGCTTGTAAAATTATTCTTAGGTGAAATAAACACCATCTAAACAATTCCCAAACTTTTCCCAAAGACAAATAAATCAAAACAAACAAAATAAGGGAATGGTCACTTTGGCCAAATTAACTCCCATGCCTACTTTGGCTATCTCTAACTTTTAGAACTTAACCGAAACTTGTTTGGATCTTTGCACCCCTTGATAGTAATCATAACAAAGTATCAAGGCCCACCTTGTGATCATCCAGAAACATTCAAATGCATAGTTTAAATGACAGTTTAAAATTGAATCTATATCATATGGGAAGATCCCACTTTTTCAAAAACCACTCAAACAAGCTCAACTTTCAAAACACAAGCATCTACAGACTCACCAGCACATGCCTAGCACACCCACCAAAAATCTTTTCAAAATTCAAAACATGAATTCATGCGGCCATTTCATCAAACACCTTGGAGATTCAAATCAACAAAATCACAAACACTATTTTGAGCAGTGATTCTGGCCTAACTTGTTACCTCTCTGGATACCACTAGCCTTAGTAGATCATCTAAAAACCTAAACTAATCTCTAGAACCACTGTAAGCCGGCCATTGCCATTAATGGTGAGGAGGCCGAGTGCACCCTTGCCACCCACGACAGCGAGCTAGGAGAAGCACCAAGCCTAGCCAACATGTCTGGGAGCAAGCCAGCACCCCACCGCCACTCCCTGTCCCAGCCGCGAGCGATGCCAACCCCTGGACCACACGCACAGACCTTGCCAACCTTCTCTGCAACCATGCCGAGAGCGCGCCTCGTGCGCCACGCTCGATAGATGCCCACAGACCACGCGCCGCCCTCGCCGCGTGCATACGTGATCACCATCGTCCCAGCAACCCCATAGACACGCCCGTTCGCCGCCGCGCGGACCACGCGCGCTGTGCGCTATAAAAACTTCCGTCGGGCACGCGCAGAGCACCGCCACGTTCCGACCGATAAGCACCGCCCCACGCCTCGCCACCACGTCATTGAGCTTCACCAGGGAGCACATAACCGCCCCGTACCGTCGCCCACACCGATAGCCCTCTATGCCATCGACCACAACGAGCTTAGCTTGCGCCCGTCGGTCCCGTCTCGCCACTATAAATAGAGGCCTCCCCCGCTCGATTTCTTCACACCATTCCACTCCCCTCTCACCCAGAACAACCCTGCCTCAGTCCCGGAGCAAGGAGAGCAGAGCATCGCCAGAATTTGGCTCGAGCCCGCCGCTGCTAGAGAAGAAGGGAGCCAGCGATTGGAGCCGCGCCAGGAGAAGCTGCCGGTACCAGGAGGTTGACCGTCGTCGACTTTGTCGCTCGCCCGCATCGCCGAACCTCGCCTGAGCCCCGGTGATCCCCTGACGACCCCCACCTGCCGCGTTAGGTTTCTGTCTCGCCGGCGCCGCCCGACGTGGACGACGAGTAGCAGCCGTTCGATTAGACTTAGATCGTGCGGATGAGATTGCCCCGTACCGCTTTGCAACCCCTGTCTCACTGACGCGTGGGGACAGCAACTTAACCAGCCCGCGTAAACGCTGTGCGTAGCAGGCCGGCCCATTAGCAGTTCTCGCGCAGCCCAGTCGTTTGAATTTAACTTTTTCCATTTTAATTCAAACACAGTTCTGTACCTAGTTTCAAAAATCAACCCAGCTCGATTCAGTGAACCAAATTAAATGAAACCAATTTTGTTAGAAAGATATTGAAATGCTTAATACAAGCCCGTTGGATTCAAATCATTTGAATCTATAGAACAACCTTGGTAAAAATAACAAGGCAGAACCTTTTCTGCATTCAAACATTTTTAAAATTTAAACCATAATAGCTTTTGAGTTGATTCCAACTCTCAAAAATCACAATTGATCATACCTTTCAGAATATATAAAAACATATGGTTTTACTTACAGAAATAATGTTCAAGTAATAAAAGAAGGCCACATAGGCATTTCTAGTCACTTATTTTATTTAAAATAAAAAGGTTAAATCTTATTAAATTGTGACACCACTTTAAATCACATTCCCATATACTGAAATGTGTGGTGATGACATGTGTCAACATGATCCCATGTTTGGTTTGGAGAATATTAAATCTTAAGTATCTTTTTCAATGGGTAGAAATTACTTTTCTAAAAATAAAAGAAATTAAACCAAGCTTTAATCTTGTAATGTTAGTGATGATGCTAGATCATCTATAGAACCCCTTTGTGTGATGATTGAAAGTAGTTAATTATTGTTTGGTGATTGTGTACCTCATATTTATTTATAGACGCTAGTACCGACCAAGGATACGAGGAAGAAGGAGGATACTACGAAGAAGAAGACGAGGAGAACTTCAACCACTGCTCTGCTCAAGGCAAGCTATTAACCTTGCAAGCTAACACTTGCAATTTAGCAAGCTTATACTAATATTGATGCAAGCCAATACTTGCAAGATACTTTACCTATGCAAGCTAACACTTGCAAGAGACTCTACTTTAGCAAGCCTACTAATCAAGTTGACCTATGCAAGCAAATACTTGCTTGTTACCATGCCAACTATATGCGTTAAGCATAGATGATCATACCCATTTGATAACCCCATTCCTAGTTTTACTTACAAGCTTTATACTTTATTTCTTTATCAAATCTATTACTTAGAGCTTATTAAGTGAATTGTATATTCTAGGAAGATAACTGAAGGTTGCATAAAGAGCATAAAACTTGGCCTAAGCTAGATAATATTTATGTCATCCTAAGGCATGAGATGGAACTTAGTAAAACTCCACTAGTCTACCACCCCTCATTAGTACTTACCCCCACTTGTAGATGCTAGTGCTAAGCATAAAACTTGATAAACTTTAGATGGGAATAATTGGTGGAAAAATGGTTATGAAAACCTTGGAATGATGGATCATTCTATTGAGATGTTTTGACATGTGTTTCCAAGCACCAGATGATTTTGGTGATGAAAATGTTGAGGCATGAGCCTTAGCCCTTTATAAAACTAATATTGTCTAGATGCGATACCATTCCAATTTTACCGTACAACCACAATACCCGAAAATTGGGTAGGGCTTGAATGGAAACTTATATACCTTAGTATTAGTTCCCTCACGGCCAAGGTCTAAGCTGAGGCTACCTTGTGAAGATTGTCCACCTGTGCAGTACCCAAGATGACAGTTGTTCATGGTTGGGAGGCCAAACTCACAGAAGAGGTGCTTATACTAGGGCGTGTAATTGAAAGGTTAGAATTGATTATCCGCATACTGAGTATGGTGAATTCAGGATTTGTTCCTGACGGATGTATCGAATGTTGTGGTGAAAGTGTACAATCTCTGCAGAATGTCAAACTATTCGAATAGCCGCGGCCGCGGTTATGGACAGTTGGATTGGCCATATTGTTCCGCCGTCAGATGTTTTCAAAATGACTTGTGAAACAAACTGAGACTTTGACTTGACCACAACAGAGTTGTGATATGAAATTCAAGTTCCCACTTAGGTGTTATAAAATTTCAACTAGCTTTTCTTGCTTCTGAACTTAGTAGAGGTAAATCTGGCTTTTTGCAAAACAACTCTAGAGCTTAGTGTCCTATTACAAAAACCCCTTCACTTGTTGGTATTAGTTTGCGAGTACTTAAAGAGTACTCATGGCTTTGTCCCTGGCTATTCCCGTGGCCAGACTATGAAGAGGAGTACCAGGATGATGGACCCCAGGAAGGTTACGACAACTAGGATCATCTCCCATCGTCAGCATTGCCTGTGACCCCGAAGATGGAGCTTCGCCTATGCTACCGTTATTATTACGTATTTCCGCTGCTTGAGTTGTATTAAGAACTGGATCATGAGATCCTTATTTGTGTAAGACCTTATGTATGGTTTGTATTGGATGATGTACTGTGGTATCCAAATCTGTTATGTCTCGCAAAAATGGTAATCCTGGGATTGCGATGTATGGCATAACAGGCATCTGGGATTAAAAATCCGGGTGTTGACACTTTTATGCTACACCATGGGTAACTTTATATGTGATAGTGTGGAGAGATAAATTTTCTTTTGTGGGTCACTTTATATTGTTTTGCATGGGTGACTATTTTTATGTCATGTTTGTCATTCTATAGATTTTATGTCGTAACTTGTGTACGTTTTTTATTCTTTTGTTTTTTTTAGCATAGAGCACAGATTTCCAATCTGATTAGAAGGTTTGCATATAATATTATTGGAGCATTGAGCTCACTTGTACAAGGATGGATAACCCTTCTAGGGGAGGCGGTGTCTGAGATGTCAGATCGGTTTGCTGGTGTTGCTGCAGATATTGTTAGCAGTATGTCGTCCCCAATCCCTATTGGTGCAGATATTACACGCGATGCAGGCGGTCGTGGGAGGGGTGCGTAGGCCAGACGTTTGGGGGCACCGCAGAAATATGATCAGAGGGTTGGCCATGGGAAAGGCGTTCAAGACAGAGCTCCAGGGTCTCTGAAAATATCTGATGTCCCCCGAATTGATGCAGACTTTCCTGATAATAATGATGATAGCGATGACGAAGATATCAACAATTATCTTATTGTTTCGAGGAATGGACATGCCAGTCTTCACGCTCTACCACGACTGTTTCTCCCCGTCTTGCGCGTGTTGCTTCTGATTTGATGCCACCGCCGCAGTCGATAGCTGACCGTGATATTACTCACGTTAAAGGAGCTGTCTACGGTGTAGATGTTGCTGATGCGCCGGTTGGTGATCCATCTGCAGCTGCTGTTGTGTTTGATGAATCTGATCCAGAAGTGACCAACCCTCTGGTCGACACCCCTACAACGGCTGTAGCAGCGCATCATGCAGTTATTGATGGCGAGAAAGGTCTCGATGTTCCTGTTAAGAAATTCTTTAGACACAAAAAGAAGAAGTCCCATGTGGTTTAGTCTACTACTAAAAATGATGAAGTGGTGGTCCTGGCTGATGTTCCTGTCGAGAATCCCAAGGATGGGAAAAATAAAAAGTTACAGTCTGCTAGGTACATCGATAAAGCGATAAAATCTATTGTTTTGGATGAGCTTGGCATCACCCTTGGTGCGCCAACATCTGTGATGGTTGGTGTTCCCAGTTCAAAGAAGTTGTCATCTAAAATGTATGAGCCAATTTTTACTATTTGCCAGTTTTGTTTATGGATTACTTTTTGTGTTTAGGTTGGATAACTTTACATTTTCTATATGTGTAACTTTATATATACTCTGTGGGTGACTTTATTTACTTTTTGAATTTTTTATCCTTTTTTGTGAATAACTTTAACATATTTTTGGTGGATTACTTATGTGTGTTTGCATGGGCAACTTTCTGTTTTATTTAGGAATGATACTCCAAAAAGGAAGGTAGATGTGTTGAATAATAAATTGGAACCTGTGAGGTCATCTCCCCGTTTAGGAAGAAAATGTTATGATCCTGTTGCTGATACCCGTCGCCTTCTGCATCTTCTCCTTCTTCTCCGCTACCACTAGTCAGAGATGCTCCAGGTTCACCCGAAATTGTATCCACGATGGACACTCTAGAAGCTGTATCCACGGAAGCTCCTCCAGAAGCTGTATCCATGGTGGCGGTGGCCCCTCCAGAAGCTGTATCCATGGTGGGGGTGGCCCTTCCACTTTCTGACGCTGGTGATGTTAGTGTTGTTGTAAGTTCGGTTCCACTAGTGGCTGTTGCAACTGAAGCTATCACTACCACAACAACCAGGGTGTTGGAATTTTGGCCTAAATAGCCCATTTTCCATTCCAATAATTTCTGAAAATCCTAGAGGCCCATGTGGCCCATTCATGCATGGCAAGAGGTGGGACAAATGTTTAGTCTCACATTGCTAGTTGAAGGAGGTTTGCACCATATTATAAGGGAGGCTCTCCTACCACTTGGTAAAAGGATGAGAAGGAGAAGGAGAGAGTCCCACATGCGCGCTCCTCCTCCTCCGCCGCCCTCCTCGCCTTTCCACGCCTCACCTCGCCTTGACACGACGCGCGCGCCTTGGGTTGCGGGAATCTCGCCGAGCCTAGTTATTTTTTGCCACGCATGACTGGTATATGAACGGATGTGCAGAATTTGAACAGTCTGCGCTAATGGGTTTTAAATACGAACTTAGTGGAGGTTTAATTCGAACTTAGTGGAGGCTGTTTGGCTTCGGTCGCTGCCTGTTCATTTCCTCTTCCGACGCCGCCTGTTCGCCTATCTACCCATGCCTATAAGAGAGGAAGGTCGCTCCTCTCCTCGGACACACTATCAGAACCACCGCCTCCAAGTTCCAGAGCGCTGAGTGTTGGAGATATGCCCTAGAGGCAATAATAAAAGTAGTTATTATTATATCTTTGTGTTTATGGTAAATGTTTACATTCATGCTATAATAGTATTAACCGGAAACATTAATACTTGTGTGATTGTAAACTAAATTAGAGTACCTAGTAAAGCCTCTTTATAATACTAGCTTGTTGGTTGATAGATGATCGTGGTTTCCTGATCATGAACATTGAGATGTTATTAACAGCAAGATCATATCATTAGGAGAATGGGTGATAGACATACTGAAAAGGATACAAATGCTGCCTAGAGGGGGGGAGGGTGAATAGGCGGTTTAAAAATTTTACGAGATGGGCTTAACAAAGGCGGAATAAAACCAGCGTTTACTTTGTCAAGCACAAAACCTATATAAACTACGGTTCACCTATGTGCGCCAACAACTTATGCTAAGCAAACCAAGCAACTATGTGATAGCTAGAAATAATAATTCAAGCACAAAGGCTATCACAAAGTAAAGTGCATAAATAAATAGCTCGAGTATAGAGATAACCGAGGCACGCGGAGACGATGATTTATTACCGAGTTCCTCCCATAAAGAGAGTACGTCTCATTGGAGAGGGGGTGGTATCAAACCACCTACGCCACAAAAGGCCTCCCTTATTCTCCGGTGAATCTCACCCCAATGGGATCGATCCATACTTCCACTATCGGTGCACTTGTCGGTGGCAACCAGAACCTCTCACAAGTTTGGGGCACTTCTCCACAACTTAATTGGAGGCTCCCAACAAACGCCACCAAGGCCACAACATGCAACACCAACAACCCGTCTAGGGTTCTAAGTACCCAAGAGTAAAAAGCTTCTCAACTTTCACTCACCAAATCCTCCGAGGAGAACTCGAACCGATGCACCAAATGCAATGGCAATAGCACAGGAAGTGCTCAAGTCCTTCTCTCCCAAATTCCACAAAAGCTACAAAATCTAGTGGGAGAATAAGAGAGGAAGAACACAAGAGGAAATCCACAAAAGAAACCCAAAGATCTAGATCCCAATATGTTCCCCTCACATAGAGGAGAGATGGATTGGTGGAGTTGTAGATCTAGATCTCCCCTTTCAAATCCTCCAAAAGATTCAAGAAACATGGGAGGGATTAAGAGTATTTGCAAGCTCTTGAAGGTCAAAACAATGGAGGAGAGAGAGAATGCAATCAATAGACCTAAGGAGGAAGAAGGGGTCTATTTATACCCCTCCCCAACGAAATATGACCGTTTGGGACCTTCCAGGCCAGATAATCCGCCCCTCCCCTGGATATTCCGAGTTCCCCGGGCCAAAAAATGGCTAAGGACTTCGCGGCGCGACCCTCAGTATAGGGGCGGATATTTGGGCCGGATAGTCCGCCCCTAGAGGGCCGGATAATCCGCCCCCATTACTGGGAGCCACGCCTCAAAGTCCTTAGCCGTTTTCCAAAAATTGGGCCGGATAATCCGCCCCCATCGCCGGATAATCCGCTCCCCTGAAAACTGGCAGGAACAGCAAAACTGAAACCATCATAAATTTTGCATTCAGACTCCGATTTTGATGATCTTTGGCTCGTTTCGAAGATAGTAACGATCTCTACAAGATCATTCAGGGAACCATCAGAGTACAACAAGGAAGGATAGAACCAAATGATGAAAGGTTTAACCTATCTATAAAAGATAAATCGGTAAAACCTCCAATATAGAAAACACAATAAAGAATGCATATGAAATCCGTTTTCGATGAACTTGAGCTTGTTATAGATATTGCCACAAGATTTAAATCCTCTCATGGATAAGAACCAAATAATAACCAATAAAGAGGATGCCAAGTATACAATGGTTTGAGCTCTCACCGAGGGATATGATCAAGTTACTCACTCGAGATCCCCTCTTGATAGTACGGTTATCTATCCTATAAACTGGTCTCCCCAACTAACACCACGAGACCGGTAAGAAAGTAACCCTATCAAGATCAAACCTTTGCCTTGTATATTCCACACCTCAAGATGGAGCACCTTTCTTTATTGCACTAGCATAGGCTCAACTTCTACTTGACCTATCTCCAGATCATTCCTTGAAACCTTGATCAACACTTGATCTTCTTCACTTTCTTCTTATTCCAACCTTGAAGCCACCAAATGGTTCAAGAATTTTCTATGGACAAATCCTACAAGTAAAACTCAATGCAAACATAAGTCCATAAAACATTGTCATTAATTACCAAAACCACACATGGGGGCACACATGTTCTTTCAATCTCCCCCATTTTGGTAATTGATGACAATCCTTTGAGAGGGTTTATGTAATCAACTTAACAAATGAAAATGGTTCCGCCAACATAAAATACTACACAAGTATGTGATGTTGGTACACCCATAATATATAGAGCAAGCTCCCCCACAGTATATGCACGTGTGATGAACCATTACTGTTGGTGGAGTTTCCTCTATATATTTAACATGCAAAGCAACAAGAAAGATGCAAGAGAATGAGAGGAAAATGATTAAGAACAAACTCAAGGCATAAAACCAACTTCCCTTAAACCCTCCAAAACTTCTCCCCCATTGGCATCGATTGCCAAAATGGGTGAATAGTTCTAAACGACCAATATAGTGAGAATTCCTCCAAAGGTGTGCATTTGAAAAAAATTTATTATGATAAAACATTTACACATATCCAATGATGAATACTTAGGAGGAGGTCAAACTATATTGAGGATCAAAAGATTAAAAATAACAAGATGAAGAAGCATCAACAAATGATGCAAGTAATCAAAAGATCCAGAAAACCACTTGACAAAAGGAACATAGCAAATGAAAGATTGATAATATTATAAGATCGAAAAGATATTGTTCTAAATAATATGAGGAGGCTCCCCAAGGTTTGTGCACAAATTATAATTTGTATTTGAATACAATATGGACAAACATGGCATCCTCACTCCCTCGATATTATTTAAAACACAACGATGTACAAAAGAGCATATACCAAGGCATAAAACTTGCAATAAACAAATGGTTGAGCAATGAGTAAGAGACAACATAATATCAGGCTCAACCACAAGGATGTGTGAGAGGTATGACAAAGCATATTATAAGACTAGTACAAGGATGACCATTGTGTATCAACATAGTCTTCAATGAGTGATATTGCTTAGTATGACCATACAACACACATGAAACAAACAAGACATCAAAAATAGAGTTGTAACAAGTCTCATGTATATAAGTTTCTAAGTAGACAATCTCACAAAAGATCATGTATACACAAGTTTAGGATTGTGGAATTCCTAAGCATAACACTCCCCCAAAATGGGATAGTCCATTAATATCTCAAAGAGCCAAATAAGATACCAAATATAATCAAGTAAGGCTCAACACAAGAAACACACATACATGGTGTGCCACCTAATCATACACAAATAAGCTTGATACCTCAAGATAATTAAGTGGAAATCACAACATTTACAAAAGCATGGAAGATACAAAACCAACACATGCACAAGGGGACGAGTAACTTTCAATGTAAAGAGTTTAGCATATGTTACCGCAAGGAGGGACATTGGATATATAATAGAATCATGATAATACAAATGGTTTGGCTTGACAATAATAATTGATGAAGATCCCTCAATTCTTCATAATGTAGCCAAGTCTCCAATGCCCTCCACAACACACCTATTGATCAAGTTTCGGCTTTTTGGTACCCAACGAAGTTGGGTCCTAAGAAGTTAGTCACAATAGGCTTGGAAACCCAAATGGTTCTTTTCTTGAACCCACATTGAGCACCAACAAATTTGGCAAACACATTGCCAACCTCATCCTTACAAAGAGAATAAGCATCATCAATATAATAATGATAGTGTTGGATGAGGAGATACCAATAGTGCATGAGGAAGAAATGTGCCCCTTCTCACGGCATATGTAGCAAGTTCTTCTCTTGCCATCTTTCTTCTTAGGTGAAGCCACAACTCGAGGAAGATCTCGAGTAATCCTCTTAGGAAGAGGCCCGTCAATGACTTGAGGTGGGGTTTGAGGCCGCTTCCCTTGTTGCTTCACACTAAGAGGCTTTTTCTTCAATGGGCAAGATCTAACATGGTGTCCTTCTTCCTTGCACTTGAAGCAAACAATGTTGGCCGGATTCTTGACTTGAACTTGGCCATTTTTCTTGTTTCCCTTATGCTTCAACTTGATAGTGGACTTGTTCTTGACATTGGAGTTGAATCCAAGCCCACTCTTGTCATTGGGGGATTTTTGCACACTCAAGATTTTGTTGAGTGCAGCCTTCCCTTGATGACCCTTTTTCAAGTCATTCTTCAAAGAAGTTACTTGATCCTTGAGCTCTTTGATTTCCTCTACACGGTTAGTTTCAACAAAAGTACTAGAGGAAGTAGATGCTACATTGTTAGAGCAACAAGGCACAGAATGTAATTCATCACGAGATATAGCATGGTTGTGAGAGGATGAATTACAAGGATTAGCACATGACAATATAACATTTGGAGTAGATATAGTGCTAATATCCACATGAGGCCCACTAGATGTTACCTTTGACATGATGGCCTCATGAGCTAATTTTAGCCTACCATGGGAGAGTAGAAGATCCTCATGCGAGATTGAGAGCTTAACATGATTTTCTTCTAATTTCCCATAGTTGCCAGTTAGCAAAGCAAGTTGAGCCTTTAGCTCAACATTCTCCTTCAAAATAGATGCTTCACACGAAATAGAGTTAGTAGCACAAGCATCATTATTAATTGCAAGAGGTGAGTGCAACTTTGAAAGCTATTTTGAGTAAGAGGCTTTAAGTTGCTCATGTGACTCGGTGAGTTTGATGAGCTCACCCTTTATGACCCTAGATCCATTTTTGAGGTGCTCAAAATCCTCAAGGAGTTTAGCATAAGAAACTTGAATCTCATCATTTTTTCTTTTGAGATCACTTGCCACCTCAAGATCTCTATCATGAGATTCCTTTACTCTAGACAGCTCTAAAGCAAAGGTCTCCTCAAGAGATTCCTTAGTGGTTTGTTCCTCTTCAAGAGCTTTATTTAGGTTTGCAATTATATTAGCATACTCACGCTCAAGACTACCCATTTTATCAAAGTTGTTATCATGCACCTAAATTTGTGTTTCTAACTTATCAATATGTTCCTTGCTCTTAATAGCAAAGTCCAAGATTTCAACAAATTTAGAGCATGCAATTTTGTTATTAACAAGGGAACGATAAACAATCTCACCCTTTTCATATAAATCATCAATATCAAGCTCTTCTTCCACATTATCCACATCCTCCTCATCACAAGAGGTAATGGGTTCCAAAGTAGGAGTTACCTTTGAATCCCTAGCCATAAGGCATAGGTGGGTACCGGAAGAAGGTGAAGACGAGATTGCATGTGGATTCATTCAAAACCTTGTCTTGGACCATAGAATCTTAGGTTTCCTCTACATGGTTAGCAACACAAGCACTAGAGGAAATAGAAGCATTTTTTATCATGGCAATAAGAAAACACAAGCATATCGTCATGAGATTTATTCAAGTCATTTCTAAATGATATGCAAGGACTATTAACACAAGCATGTAAGAAGTTTGTAGTGCTAGAAGTGTTAAAGTCAAAAGATAGATCATTGCAACTGGATAGAGATGATGGATTGTAAATAGTAAGCACACTATCCAAATTGCAATTTCTATCACCACTCACCATATCATCACCTTGTGAAAAATCACATGTTGATGAAGTGATAGAAGATGAGAACTCATCTTGACCAGAAGTGGAAGCAACACAATCATCCTCAACAATATTGGACACAACATATTTATCTTGAAGTTTTGTCCATAACTCATGAGCGCTCCAAAAAGGAATGATTGAAGAGGTAACTACATAGTTCAAAGCATTAACAAGCACATTAGAAGCTTGAGCATCGAGATATAAGTTTTTCTCATCCTCACAAGATAGATTTTTGTAATCCATAGGAGGAGAAAAACCTATATCTACAATACGCTCCAAATTTGGGTCCATGTCCCGAAAATGAATAAGCAAATGAGTTTTCCATATATCATAATTTGTGCCATCGAATAAGAACATGTCATTATGCACTAATCCCATAGCCGACATCTTTACTCTCAAGGCGGTGAAGCCTAAAATGAGAGACCGAGCTCTGATACTAATTGAAAAGGATACAGATGCCGCCTAGAGGGGGGGGGGGTGAATAGGCGGTTTAAAACTTTTACAAGATGGGCTTAACAAAGGCGGAATAAAGCGTTTACTTTGTCAAGCACAAAACCTATATAAACTACGGTTCACCTATGTGCACCAATAACTTATGCTAAGCAAAACAAGCAACTATGTGATAGCGAGAAATAATAATTCAAGCACGAAGGCTATCAAAACGTAAAGTTCATAAATAAATAGCTCGGGCGTAGAGATAACCGAGGCACGCGGAGACGATGATTTATTACCGAGTTCCTCCCATAAATAGAGTACGTCTCGTTGGAGAGGGGGTGGTATCAAACCACCTATGCCACAAAAGGCCTCCCTTATTCTCCGGTGAATCTCATCCCAACGGGATCGATCCACACTTCCACTATCGGTGCACTTGTCGGTGGCAACCGGAACCTCTCACAAGGTTGGGGCACTTCTCCACAACTTAATTGGAGGCTCCCAACAAACGCCACGAAGGCCACAACCTGCAACACCAACAAACCGTCTAGGGTTCTAAGAACCCAAGAGTAAAAAGCTTATCAACTTTCACTCACCAAATCCTCCAAGGAGAACTCAAACCGATGCACCAAATGCAATGGCACGAACACAAGAAGTGCTCAAGTCCTTCTCTCCCAAATTCCACAAAAGCTACAAAAGCTAGTGGGAGAATAAGAGAGGAAGAACACAAGAGGAAATCCACAAAAGAAACCCAAAGATCTAGATCCCAATATGTTCCCCTCACATAGAGGAGAGATGGATTGGTGGAGTTGTAGATCCATATCTCCCCTTTCAAATCCCCCCAAAAGATTCAAGAAATATGGGAGGGATTAAGAGTATTTGCAAGATCGTAAAAGGTCAAAACAATGGAGGAGAGAGAGAATGCAATCAATAGACCTAAGGAGGAAGAAGGGGTCTATTTATACCCCTCCCCAACGAAATATGACCATTTGGGACCTTTCAGGCCGGATAATCCGCCCCTCCCCCGGATATTCCGGGTTCCCCGGGCCAAAAAATGGCTAAGGACTTCGCGGCGCGACCCTCAGTATAGGGGCGGATATTTGGGCCGGATAATACGCCCCCATTACTGGGAGCCATGCATCAAAGTCCTTAGCCATTTTCCAAAAATTGGGCCGGATAATCCGCCCCCATGGCCAGATAATCCGCCCCCTGAAAACTAGCAGGAATAGCAAATTGAAACCATCATAACTTTTGCATTTGGACTCCGATTTTGATGATCTTGGGCTCGTTTTGAAGATAGTAAAGAGCTCTACAAGATCATGTAGGGAACCATCATAGTACAGAAAGTAAGGATAGAACCAAATGATGAAAGGTTTAACCTATCTATAAAAGACAAATCGGTAAAGCCTCCAATATCGACAACACAATAAAGAATGCATATGAAATCCGTTTTCGATGAACTTAAGCTTGTTATAGAGATTGACACAAGATCTAAGTCCTCTCATGGATAAGAACCAAATAAGAACCAAGAAAGAGGATGCCATGTATGCAAAGGTTTGAGCTCTCACCGAGGGATATGATCAAGTTACTCACTCGAGAGCCCCTCTTGATAGTAAGGTTATCTATCCTATAAACTGGTCTCCCCAACTAACACCACGAGACCGGTAAGAAAGTAACCCTATCAAGATCAAACCTTTGCCTTGTATATTCCACACCTCAAGATGGAGCACCTTTCTTTATTGCACTAGCATAGGCTCAACTTCTACTTGACCAATCTCCAGATCATTCCTTGAAACCTTGATCAACACTTGATCTTCTTCACTTTATTCTTATTCCAACCTTGAAGCCACCAAATGGTTCAAGCATTGTCTATGGAAAAATCCTACAAGTAAAACTCAATGCAAACATAAGTCCATAAAACATTGTCATTAATTACCAAAACCACACATGGAGGCACACATGTTCTTTCACATACTCCTATAGATAAGCTTAGCATAAAGATCAAGTCATTTTAATAGTTTGTTTGCTATAAGCTTTCTGATACATAGTAACCTAATTCCTTCGACCATGAGATCATGCTAATCACCATCACTGAAAGGATGCTTTGTGACATCAAATACCACACCGTAACTGGGTGGCCATAAAGGTGACATTGAGTGTTCAGAAAGTATGTGTTGAGGCACTTGGATGAAGAGTGGGATTTGTCCATCCATATGAAAGATAGATATACTCTGGGCCCTCTCGGTGGAATGTCATCCAATTAGCCTGCAAGCATGTGACTGGATCACAGGGGATCACACATCACGGGAACGAGAAAAGAGTACTTATCGGTAACGAGGTTGAACTAGGTATGCAGAGATACCGACGATCAGACCTCAGATAAGTAAACTATCGCGAGACAAAGGGAAATTGGTATCGTATGTAAGTGGTTCATTCGATCACAAAGTAATCGTAGAAATATGTGGGAGCCATATGAATTTCCAGATTCCTCTATTGGTTATTGCTCAGAGAAGAGTCTCGTCATGTCTGCATAATTCACGAACCGTAGGGAGACACACTTAAGGATTCGATGTTGTTTAGTAGATATGGAATGTAAGTAGGGAGACCGAATGTTGTTCGGAGTCTCAGATTGGATCCGGGATATCACGAGGAGATCCGGAATGGTCCGGATAAAAAGATTCATATAAGGAAAGTCCAATTCCGGAGTTCGGGAATGATTCCGATGATTTCATCGAAGAGGTTCTAGAAGGGTCTAGAAGGTTCACCGAACCAGAAGGGGAAGGGTACATGAATGTGTCATGGATAAGTGGAATGATTGAATCTTGTCCTAG
This sequence comes from Avena sativa, assembly GCA_916181665.1. Lineage (NCBI taxonomy): Eukaryota > Viridiplantae > Streptophyta > Magnoliopsida > Poales > Poaceae > Avena > Avena sativa. The sequence continues at coordinate 40,711,889 of OV702285.1, read as the reverse complement.
GTCACTTGGTTGGGCATTTGCAAGAAAAATTAAGCCCCAAATTGAAAGTCAAAAGGCATGTTTGAAAAGTCAAACTTGGACAATGTATCCTGGTGGAGGAAGGAAAGAATCCTTCTTTCCCTCCACCACAAGCCAACTAGGAGAGGGAGTTGGGGAAGGATTCAAACTCCCCTCTCCCAAGCTGCCCTCCATCTCATAAATAGAGGGGAGGGGTGATACACCCAATTTGCATCACCATTCTATATCATAATTTACCTCTATTCATTGATATATGTCTTATTATGAGGTATTACTTATGGATTTTCATATGTTTATGCATGTTGGATGATTTTTGGAGGATGGACTACCGGAGTCTTGATTCTGATGGAAAATAAGGTGTTTCGGTGCAATTTCGCGAAGATTAGAAAAATACCAGAAAAATATGGGAAAATATTATTTTTCCAGAAGAATGAGGAAGCCAGAAGGAGGAGCGAAGAGGGGCCGCAGGGGGCCCACACCCCCTAGGAACGGGCCCCCCTATGTCGCGCCTAGGGGAGGTGTGGCCCACCTGCCCGGCTCCCGACTCCGCCCCTTCGCGTATATCTTCCCTACGGAACCCTAATGCCAAGAGAGCGACCACAGATAGATTTCCGCCGCCTCTAGGGAGCGGAAAACACCGAGAGAGAAAGATCTCTCCGGCAGACAGATTTCTACCGGAGGAATTCCTTACTGGAGAGGGGAGACCGTCGCCATCAACACCATCGTCAAGCTAGGCTTCACCGGGATCATCATCATCATCCACACCATCATCTCCACCAGCACCATCATCACCACTCCATCCCGTTGTAACAATTGTGTTGGATATTGCTTTAGTTCTTAGGGGAAACTTTCCCGGTGTTGATTACTATTGTAGTTGATGCTTGTGAGTGGAACCATTGGATTATTGTTTATGTTCAGATTTTTATCCATTACCATATCATCTTTTATCTTGATCCATATGATGTCTTGTGAGTAGTTTGTTGTGTTCTTGAGGACATGGGAGAAGTCATGTTATTATAGTGGATTTGTGTTGAGTTATTATTCAATGGTTTAGTATTTAAGTTGTGGTGCTATTCTTCTAGTGGTGTCATGTGAACGTCGACTACATGATACTTCACCATTTATGGGCCTAGGGGAATGCATTGGGTATTTGGCTACTAATTGTGGGGTTGCCGGAGTAAGTGATCGAAAAACTTTGTTCTTTGTTTGTCCTATCTATAAGAGGAGAGCATATGAAAAATGTAACCCATTCTTTCATTTTTTTAGCTCACTGGCCATCCGCTGGCAGTTTCGGGCTTAATACCGAAATTTTAGCAACAAATCTAATAAATCTAACTGTAGTGGTTGGTGTTTTGATTTTTTTGGAAAGGGAGTGTGTGCGAGTTGTCTATTTCAAGAATAGATTGGATCTATCCGACTGCACTTTAGAATATTTTTTAGTATTTTTCGGATAAATAAGAAAAGGGTGCACAATCTCGACGAATTACTTCTGAATAAATTCAGAAATCATATGGAAGAACCATAGCATTTCGCGACTGTGACAGAAACCTGAACCCCCGTTAGGACACCTTTGCAAAAGGGAGTGTAGGATCTTAGAGTTTAAGGTTGTGGTTAGATTTATATCTTAATTACTTTCCTATAGTTACGGATGTTTGCAGGGGGTTTAATCACAAGTATGTATTAGTCCAAGTAAGGTCGGTATGTTAGCACAGGTTCACCCACACAACACTTACTAACACCAAAGAAGAGTACTCAACTATTTAAAGCGAAAGCACTTGACAGAATTCCCATGTGTCCTCGAGAACGTTTGGTCCTCATAAGTATTTCCACCGGCTTGTCCTTTGCTAAGAAAGGATTGGGCCACTTGATCTGTTTGTTTGTTGTCTTTATTACTTGCTCTTTGTTTTATTGCCTTATCAGAAAACCACTAAAAATCTGTTTGCTAAGTATTCACAGGGATCTCCTTCTCCATACCACTGTTCAGCACCTTCTGCTCCTCGTTGGGATCGACACTCCTATTTATCAAAAGTACTACGATACACCCCCTATACTTTTGGGTCATCAAGAATATTTACTGGCGCCGTTGCCGGGGAGTGAAGCGCCATTGAAGAGTGGAACTGGTAAGGGAAACTTTTGCTGTGAGTATTGCTTTTGTTACTGTTTGTTACTTTATTTCCAATATGGATAACCCACTTGGTTTTCTGTTTGGGAAAACTACTACCACTGCTAGGGTAGTAGATGAACCACCACCTGTTGAGATAGATCCTTTTAAGATACCTACAAGTATTGTTAATCGTGTCATGGATACTTATTATTTAGGGGATGGAACAGTCCATCCTGGTGATCACTTGCTTTTTATCCATGAATTATGCAGGTTGTTTAAGTGTGCAGGTATCACAACTGAACAGGTGAAGAAGAAGTTACTCTCCATATCCTTAAAAGGGAGAGATAAAGAGTGGTATAAGCTGCTGAAGAATGGACAATCCATGGAATGGGAGGAGATGGCATCTCTCTTTTACTCTAAATTTTATCCTCCCAGTGAGATTCATCAGGATAGAAATCTTATATATAACTTTTGGCCTCTTGATGGAGAAAGTACAGCTCAAGCTTGGGGGAGATTGAAGTTACTAATGCTTAAATGTCCTATTCATGAACTCCCTAACAATATTATTCTCAATAACTTTTATGCTAGGCTTTCTCTTCATGATAAAGATTTACTAGATGCTTCTTGTGCTGGATCATTCACACGTATGAAGGAAGAAGCTAAATGGGATCTCTTAGACTGTATTCAAGATAACACTGAAGCTTGGGAGAATGACAAAGGAAGAAAGTCAGATATAAACAATGATTATGAATGCATTAAATCTTTTATGGGAACTGATTAACTTCCATGATATTATCAATGAGTTTGGTCTTGATTCCCAAAGTATTGCCAACTGTTTTAAGGCCTTTTCCATGCTCCTTATAAAGATGTTGTTAATCATGTTCCTATCAGAAGTGGTGAAGTTTGTACTACTAATCATATTGTGCCTAAACCTCATGTTGAGAAATTACCTTTCCCAGCTAAGGTAAAGGAGTATTCTATGATTATTAGTACAAATAACAAAGGTACAAATGAAATCGTGGAGCCTGATAAGTAATTGAATGTTGAACCTGTGGTAGCTATTGTGAAAGACACTGCCACTAGAAATATAGAGGATGAGCACATTGTCTTCTGTGAAGACGCTTCTAATATTATCTCTCATCCTAATAAAGCTAGAAAAGCTAGTGTTCCTGTGCTTTCTGTTAAAATTGGTGATCATTGCTATTATGGTTTATGTGATATTGGTGCTAGTTCTAGTGCTATTCCTTATGAGCTTTACAGGGAAATTATGCATGAAATTGGTCCTTGTGATCTTGAGGACATTGATGTGGTTACTCACCTTGCTAATAAGGAAACCATTTGCCCCATTGGTATTGTAAGAGATGTGGAGGTTCTTTGTGGTAAGATTAAATATCCTGCTGATTTTCTAGTGCTTAATTCAGCATCTAGCAAAACTTGCCCTATCATTTTTGGTAGACCTTTCTTGAACACTTGTGGAGCTATTATAGATTGTAATAACGAGAAAGTTTTAACTAAGTTTGATGGAGATTCTTATGAGTTTAACTTTTCCAAATTTGCTAAAGATCCTTGTGAAAATAGTTTGCCTAATAAAGATTTCAGGATGGAACAACTTGCTTCTATTGATTCAGTTTATGACCTTGGACCTCTTTTTGGTGACTGTAAGTATGCTCATTCTGACGATAATTTTTTTGCCACTGATAGTTATATTATCAACTGTCACATCCCAAAATTTTCCAAATTTTGAAATGTGAAAAATAAATAAACAAAATAATTAATTGTTGAAATTAGGGTGAAAAGAAACCTTTTGTTTCTAAATGGAAACATCAAAACCTTCTTGAATAAAATTTGAATGAAAAGGGAATCCAACAAAATTTCAATCAAGTAAAATGCATTCATCAAAGAATGTATCTTGAAATTAAACACTTGGAAAATAAACCAAAACTAATGGAAGAAAATCATTTCCAAGATCTCCCTAAGACTATGGATTTTTATCCATATAAAATTGGTCAACAAACATTTATAAATGATCAAAAATGATAAACAAAAATATTATAAAACTAGAAATTGGTTTCATTTAATTTGGAGCCATGGATAAAAACTTATGAATTTAATAAGATAAAAGGAAAACAATTTCCAAAGGTAATAAAGCTCCTAACTAAATCCATACCAAATTATGAGAAAATTAATCCTAATGGGATTTAAAAAGATAAACAAATATTAAACAAAATTATACAAAGTGGAATCACCAATATTGGATCTTTAAATAAAAAGATATGGATTTTATAGGACAAAGAAATAAATAAATAAATAAGGAATATTTAAAAACTAAATTAAATCTTGTCCAAATCCATAAACAAATGGAATGAAAGTTTATTGAATAAAATAAAGGACTAAAGATTATTCAAATAAAATTATATGGGCTTTATCCAAATTCAATTCTATTTGAATGAAGACAAAATTCCCGATATAAATGATTAATCAAATCATGAGAAAATAAAAATTGAAATTGCCAAAGTGGATTATAAGTTATCCAATTAACTTAAAAATAATAAAAGATTAATTAAATAAAATTACATGGTTTGGAACCATATTCAAAATTCATTTAAATAAGGCAAAAGGCCTAATTAAAATAAATAATAAATCATAAGAAACTATTTGAAATAATTCAAGTGGACTATTAAATCATAATATTAAATAGTTTAAACCTACTAAAAAGGTTGAGAAACATTTGAATTTACACAGGTCATTTGAATAAAATATTATGGATTGGAAACATATTTAAATCTTATTTAAATAAAGACAAAATGTCTATTTTAAATAAATAATAAAACCATAAGAGAATACAAGAAAATATTCAAAAATGGACTCTAAAATACATTATTAAAACAGTACAAAACCTACTCAATTTTAGAAAAAGTTTGATAAAGAATTCTGAATTAAAATGAATGTTTGAATTGAAAAAGTGAAAATAGAAAAGGAAATAGAAAAAGAAACAGAAAGAAAAAAAATGGAAAAGACCCAGCCCAACTAACCTACCCGGCCCAACCAGCCCAACAACGCAGCCCACTCTCCCCCTCCCCGCAAATCGTTTTCTCACTCGAAACCGTACCCCCCACACTTACTGACCCGTGGACCCTCTGCCACGTAGACATCATCTTCCCCACCCGTGACCTGTTTAAAATAATCTTCCTCACTCCCGACCATTTCCTGCTAATTCTTTGCGTCTTCAATTCGCGTCAATGCCGCGACCATTACTCCCCACGATCGTGCCCGATTAAACGCCCCTCTTCCCTCTTTCTTGCCCCTCAGACCCCACTCCCTCTCAGCCACCAGGCTGCGTGAATTTCACTCAAAACCTCCACTGACTTTGACGTGTTCCTCGGCCAATTCCGGCCAACTCCGACTGTCTCCCACTCCCTGGCACCCACTAGCCTGCTCGCCAGCGTCACCCGCACACGCCAGTATCCCTAGCTCGCCCGTTCAAGCCCTAGAAGCTCGGCTTCGTCATCGACTGAGCGCCACCGTCTTCAGCTTCGACTCCGGTGACATCCCCTGGTACTCTCTGACCTCGCCTCTCCCTCTCGATGACGCTCATGTACTCGCCTCTTTAGCCCGCGTCTAACGCCCCTCTCCACTCGTCTTCCCGTGGCTTGTAGATCCATCTCCGACAAGAACCGTGCGTGCCGGATGCCGTCGTGAACACCGACGAGCAATTGACAGTGACTTTGTGCGCCCCTCGACGAACGACAACCACCTTGAGCTTCACTGCAACCATGCGAGCATGGTAAGCACCTCCGTTTCCTCTCTCACTTCCTGGTTGCGCCAGACCGCCATTGGCAGAGCCGCGCTGCCGCTCATCGTTAGTTTGCGCCGCCAGACTTTGGCCAGTGCACAACAGCCGTTAGATCTTGATCACATGGCTAGGAATAGATAACTTAAACGAATTGGTACGCTCGATCAGAGCCACACAAATCTAATAAAATCCTACGGCCTATGTTGCTTGATCCGTGCGAACAGGTATCAACCAATAGGAAGCAGCCACGTAGCCCAGCCTGTGATTTAAAAAACAAAAACATTTCTATTAGTGGTTTGATTTTGAGAAATTCATAACTTTTGATCCACACGTACAAAATTTGCAAATTTAATATCATTGGAATCATGAAAAACAAACCTTTGCAACCATGCACTTAGTTTAGTATTTTGCTTCTGGAAAATTAGTTGTTGTTGTAGAAACATTTCTAGGCCTATCTTGAGTATAAAAGTTATTCTAAAAATGATTTGTTTTAAACCTGACCAGAAACACAAACTTTTGGGTTTAGAAATATATTTTGTGACACCAAGGAATTATTCCTTTGAATAAAGGCATTTCTAGTAAAACAAAAATGTTGCTATTATTTAAAAATGTTTTTTGAGTGAAACCTTTTGTAAATGGATTTGTTTTAAACACTTTGATCCTAAACACTAACATTGTGTTTAAAAACATAGTTGGCTAACACTGCAAAATATTACTTTGATTTAAAATCATTTCTAGCAAAACAAAAATGATTTAAATGGCCCATTTTCACTAACTTGATTTTAGATGGTTTTGCCACTTTTATAAAAGACCAATAGGTGTTTTAAAATGTTTATAGCCTATTAGAAACCACTTTTCCAATAAAACAATCTTTTCCATGCTTGCATGCATTGCTTTGTTTTTATTATTTTTATGTGGTGAATTGTTTCAATGATAGTTTGAATATGTGCTTGCTTGATTGAATTATAGTGAACCTTGATGAGTGTGACAATTGCAAGATCGAGGAGTGTATCTTTATTCTCTACTAAAAAGGAAAGTGGCACTATCATCCATGTTCTACTATTTTCATTACACTTATGGGAATTTTTGTAGTATGCATGATAGGACTACTATGTTACTATGCTATGCTATGTCCTATTAGGATATCCTTTATATCTTCCTTGGTGGAAACATCGTAGTTGTAGTATGCTTAGAACTGCTATAGATTCGGGGTGGATTACCATGTTATGATTATATGAAGTGTTGGAAAAATATATGTTTTATATAATAAAACAAGTACTCAATGAATCACCTAGGTGGAATGTGGATACTCAATTGTGAGTAAGGTGGCAACAAAGGGAACCAAATCTATCTTTTTCGTGTGTGCACTAGAAGAATACCACTTAGGGACTTAGAGATTGAACATGTTTCTCGTACAGTGGCTTCCGTGTACAGCCACATGCTAAATGGGCTCTGGCTTAGTCAATTACATAGTGGAAGACCCTTGCATTGGTACCTATTCAGGTTAACTAGAATTGTGTATTGGAAGTATATCCTTACATTGGTGCCTGGTAGACGTGCTAGCATAATGTATTGGGAGGACTTCTATGGAAAGACTTTGTCACATTCTCGATCTGCCGGTACTCCATTTGGTGTCTACTTATCCAGCGCTCACCGGTGGCGTCAAGAAGAGATTGTGTCATGTGGGTAAAGTGTACAACTTCTACATAAGATCAAATTCTAAGTACTTAGCCGTGTCCCCGGTTACGGACAACTCTGAGCAACTAAGGCCTGAATCTATTGTCACATCCCAAGATTTTCCAAATCTTGTAATGTGAGAAATAAATGAATAAAATAAAACTTTGTTGGATTTTCAGGGCCAGAAGAAACATTTTGAATTCAATTGGAACTTCAAACCAATTTGGATCAAATAAAATCCTAAAGGGTTTTAAAAAGATAAAACATCTAACAAAGGAGAATAAAATATTTTGGAATTACTATTTTGGATCTTTTAAATAAAAGGATTTGGTTTTCAAAAGAAATAGAAGTTTTATAAATAAGGATTATTTTATAGAACCAAATTAAACCTTGGCCAAGCTTTTGAAATAAAACATTTTGTTTTGATAAAAATAATAAAGGTTTATTTAAAATAAATTAATAAGGATTTAATATCCAAGTTTTATTAATAAAGTTTTTACTATTTCCAAAGCATCAAAACTTATTTATTTATTTAAAATAAGTTTTCCAAGTATTTTTTTATTCCCAAATAAAACCTACTGATTTGGTTTTGAAAATAATTAGATTTCAAAATGTAATTTTAAAATAAACATCAAATTCTATTTTGATTTAATAACAATGGTCTATTTATTTAATTAATAATGGACCTAAAATAAAAATTATTATTTTTAGTGTTGGAATTTTGGTTTATGTTACTCAACAGAACCAAATTCAAAGCTACAATGTGTGGTGAAAGTTGAATGAATTGGAACATTGTTTGGTTGTTTGAAATTTCAAAACAGAATAGAAAAAGAAAAAGGTTCCAGGAAGAAAAAAATAGATCCAGACCCAGCACAGCCGGCCAAGCCCACGAGCCCAGCAAACAGCCCAACGTTCCCCCCGAAAGAAAACGGTTCGCACCAATTTGCTAACCCGCAGAGAAGCTGACCGGTGGACCCTTCCCCCTCACTTCCTCCCTCACTTCCAGGTAGACCCCACAACCACGTGGTCATCTTCTTCGCCGCGACCTCCTCCCCCCAAACCTCGCTGCCGTTGCTGCCATTCAAAGCCGCGTTCAATTCACCTTAATGGCCGCATTAATCTCGCCCCTGACCACACGTACATAAGCGCCTCTCCTCCCTCTGTCATTCCCCGCAAACGCCAACTCCACATCGCCACCAGGCTGCTCGGAATTTCTCTGACACCGCCACCGCTCCGACCACCGTCCTCCCTCGAATCCGGCCGAGCCTCGCCACCTCCTGCCTCCCCGAGCACACGAGCACGCTCACCACTTCCAGGCGCATCCACCTGTGCCCTTCGTACGACCGCGGGCGCCCCAGAGCAACGTCTGCAACAAGCTCTGAACGACGCCGCCGTCCGCTCCAACAACGACGAGCCCTACAGGTAGTTTCCGGCCGCCCCTCTTCTTCTGGTTCACGCACACAGCATCTCCGTGATCTCCTGCGTCTAACCATGCTTCTGTTTTGCCTTCTCGTGACCCGTAGCATCGTCTTCGACCTCGACCAGAGCCAACCGTCGCCAGACCAAACTCCGGCGAGGAATTCCTCCTGCCCTCGTGCGCCCCTTGCCCCGTCGACCACACGATGAGCTTCCCCAGCCTCCTGTGATCTCGGTGAGCCTACTCCCTCCCTCTCTCGCTTCCTGCCTTACCAGCGCCGCCATCATCTGGCCGCTCCGCCGCTCGCCGTTGTCCTAGCACCGCCCACCTTTGGCAAGTCAGTAGGAGCCGTCCGATCTAGATCCGATGCACACGACTGATTGACTTATCGAAAGGGTAAGATCGATCCTGCGCCGCACGTCTCACTTTAGATCCTCCGGTCCATGTTACCGATCCGGCCGAACCGGTACCGTCCAATTAGACAGTGCCGCGTGTCACCATTTCTGTTTAAAAATAGAATTGAAATCAGAATAGAATGTGAATTTCAAACCTTTGTAACTTTTGATCCACACATCCAAAAATTAAAAAATTTATACCGTTGGAATCAGTAGAACAAACCCTAGCCAACCATGGATTTTGTTTAGCAAATAGTATCTGTTAGTTTGTTTGTTTTGGCAGAAACTTTTGTATGCTTGTTAAGACTAGAAAAATGATTCAAAAATGTTTTTGAGTTTGAAACCTTGGCAAAATAGTTTATGGTGAACTTACTGACCCTAGGAACCAACCCATAGTTTGGAAAATGGATTTGGTAAAGTTTAGGATAGAAAACTTGATTTAGTCATTTCTAGCCAAATGAAAATAATGGTTTTGAAAATGTTTTTGGAGTAAAAACTTTGGGAAAATGTTTTGGATCAAACTTACTGACCCTAAACACCAAGTTTTGGGAAACAACAACTTATTTGGTGAACAACATAAAGTTGTTGCTTTTATAAAAATATTTTCACCACATAAAATGATGAATGGATTTAAAAATGGTTTATGGACAAAACCCTTTTGCAAATAATTTTGCCACTTTGGAAAATGACCACTTTGGACTTTACAAAGTTTAGAAGCCTAGTGGAGACCATATTTGCAAATAGAACCATCTCTTGCATGCTTACATGCATGATTTATATCCCATAGTTTTATGTGTGTGTGAATTGTTGTTTGATTGATTATTTGGAATGCTAGTTGATTTGGTGTTTGCTTGATTGATTGTAGTGAAATTAGCAAAGTGTGAGACTAGCAAGATCAAGGAGTGAACCACCATTCCCTTCCAAAAAGGCAAGTTACACTATCTGTTGGAGATATGCCCTAGAGGCAATAATAAATGTAGTTATTATTATATCTTTGTGTTTATGATAAATGTTTACATTCATGCTATAATAGTATTAACAGGGAAACATTAATACTTGTGTGATTTGTAAACTTAATTTGAAGTCCCTAGTATAGCCTCTATACTTCACTAGCTTGTTGGTTGATAAATGACTGTGGTTTCCCTATCATGAACATTGAGATGTTATCAACAACAAGATCATATCGTTAGGAGAATGATATGGTGGACATACTCCTATAGATAAGCGTAGCATAAAGATCAAGTCATTTCAATAGTTCAATTGCTATATGCTTTCTGATACATAGTAACCTAATTCCTTCGACCATGAGATCATGCATATCACCTTTACCGGATGGATGCTTTGATGACATCAAACACCACACCTTAACTGGGTGGCTATAAAGGTGGCATTGAGTGTTCGGAAAGTATTGGTTGAGACACATGGATCAAGAGTGGGATTTGTCCATCCATATGACGGATAGATATTCTCTGGGCCCTCTCGGTGAAATGTCATCCAATTAGCTTGCAAGCATGTGACTGGCTCACAAGGGATCACATATCACGGGAACGAGAAAAGAGTACTTATCAGTAACGAGGTTGAACTAGGTATGCAGAGATACCGACGATCATAACCTCGGATAAGTAACATATCGTGAGACAAAGGGAAATTGGTATCGTATGTAAGTGGTTCATTCGATCGCAAAAGTAATTGTAGAAATATGTGGGAGCCATATGAATTTCCAGATTCCTCTATTGGTTATTGTTCGGAGAAGTGTCTCGATCATGTCCGCATAATTCACGAACCGTAGGGAGACACACTTAAGGATTCGACGTTGTTTTGAGTAGTCATGGTATTATGAGAAAGAGACCGAATGTTGTTCGGAGTCTCGGATGGGATCCGGGATATCACGAGGTGATCCGGAATGGTCCGGAGAATAAGATTCATATAAAGAAAGTCCCGTTTCGGAGTTCGGATATGATTCCGGTGAATGTTCTAGAAGGTTCCGGAATGTCCGGCACTCCGGGAGGGGGGAGGGGTGCATGAATGTGTCATTACATATTGGAATGATTGCATCATGTACTAAGTGTTCTTGCTGTCCCAAATAAAGGATTAAATTGAATCCTAAAACAGAAAAGTCAAATGTCCAGTTTGAAAGTCAAACGGCTAAAACAAGAAACTGTGGGAAACAAGCAAGAGGAGTTGGGAACCGACTTGAGGGAGGAGTCTCCTCCCCAAGCCGGCGCGCCACCCAAGGCCGACTTGGGGAGGGACTCCCCTCCCCTGGCCGCGCCTCCCCACCTATAAAAGGAGGGGCAAGGCCCCCTCCTCTAGACACACAAGTTTCTACCTCTAATCTCCGGTTTAGAGCCGTTTTGGTTTAGAGCTTCTAATTGCTTTAGCCTGCGGTTTAGAGCCTTCTAATTGGTGTGTCTAATCTCTAGACCACTAATAGCCCTCTCTCATAATCCACCATACTCGCTCCGGCTTAAGGCGAAGCCCTGCGGGATCTCCCCTCTACTTCCGGTACCACGCCGTTGTGCTACCGGAATCGCGAGGAGAGTGCTACAACCTCCGCTGTCTGCTGGAACAAGGGAGAGGAAGGTCTTCGTCGAGTACCGAATGTGTGACCGACTGCGGGAGCGCTGCCGGAACGCCCACGTCGGAAGGATCGTCTACACGATCTTGAGATCGGGAAGAGTACGACTACATCACCCACGAGAATCCGCTCTCGTTAAACGCTTTGGAATCTTCGAGGGTAAGTTATTCCATCGACTCGTTGCTACAATCTAGTAGATAGATCTTGGCTTGTTTGTTTGTATGCGATAGAAATTTTTTGTTTTCCATGCTACGAACCCCTACAGTGGTATCAGAGCCGTGTCTATATGTAGATCTGTTGCACGAGTAGAACACAATGGTCATTGTGGGCGTTGATGCTTTTATTGTCGATTACTTCTTGTGTACTTTGCATCTTGCGGTATGTTGGGATGAAGCGGCCCGGGCTAACCTTACATGACATCGTTCATGAGACTTGCTCCACGCTTGACATGCAACTTGTATTGCATAAGTGGCTTTGCGGGTGCCTGTTTCTCCTAGCATAGTTAAGATCCAATTTACAACGGGTGATCAACAATGCTAGTATCAATGTTGTGGTTCTTGTTCGTAAGTTAGAACGACACTTATTGAAAGCCCCAAACCACGTAAAATATGCAAAGAAAGTAGAGGCGTCTAACTTTGTTTTGCAGGGGTGTGCAGTGATGTGATATGGCCATGATTGTGATTATATTTGATGTATGCAATGTTCCTTATTGTAAGTTGGCAACCGGCATGAGCCATATGGTTGTCTTTAATTTATGTTAAGACCCACGTGTCTATTCAAAGTAGTTGTAATAGTTGAAGCCGGTGGACGACAACCATGGAGAAGCGTCATTGACCTTGATGCAATGCCGGTGATGATGGAGATCATGTTCGTGCTTGAAGATGGAGATCGGAAGCACAAAGAAGAAAGGCCATATCATATCACATATATATTGAATTGCATGTGATGTTAATCCTTTATGCATCTTGTATTGCTTAGTAGACGACGGTAGCATTATAAGATGATCCCTCATGCACATCAATTTCAAATCATAAAGTGTTCACCCTTAGTTAGCACCGTTGCTAAAGCTTGTTGTTTCGAAGCACCACGTGATGATCGGGTGTGTTAGATTCTGCAAGTGTATACAACGTGAGCAAGCCAGATTTGCTCATGCAGAAACTAAGGTTTGATCTTGACGAGCCTAGCATGTACAGACATGGTCTCGGAACACGGATCACCGAAAGGTAAAGCATCAATCATATAGTAGATATGATGAACATGTCGATTGTTCGCCATTGAAACTATGTCAACTCTCGTGATGATCGGTGTTGATATGGTGGATTTGGTTCGTGTGATCACTAAAACAATGTGAGGGATATTGTTTTGAGTGGGAGTTCACCTAGTTTAATTTCATTATTAATTTGAACTCAATTTGTCATAAACTTAGTCTAAACTATTGCAAATATGTTGTAGATCAATGGCAGCCCCTACCAGCAATTTTAATGCGTTCCTAGAGAAAGAAAAGTTGAAAAACAATGGAAGCAACTTCGCGGATTGGTTCCGCAATTTGAGGATTGTCCTCACAGCTGGTAATTTGACCTATGTGCTGGATGCACCGCTGGGTGACCCACCTGCAGATGATGCTCCCGATGAAGTAAAGAATGTTTACCTCGCTCGGAAGAATCAGTACTCCATAGTTCAGTGTGCTATCTTGTATGGTTTGGAATCGGAGCTTCAGAAAAGGTTTGAGGATTCAGACCCATATGATATTGTCGAGGATCTCAAATTGATTTTTGAGACTCATGCGGCAATTGAAAGTTATGAAGCTTCTGAAAAGTTCTTTAACTGCAAGATGGAAGAGGGCAGCTCCGTCAGTGAGCATGTGCTTAAGATGTCTGGGCACGCAAACAAACTTCAAAGCTTGGGTATTGTGATTCCTAATGCTTTGGGGATTTACCGTGTCCTCCAATCACTACCACCAAGTTACAAGAACTTTGTGATGAACTACAACATGCAGAACATGAACAAGACGTTGCCAGAACTCTTTGCCATGTTGAAATCTGCAGAAGTGGAGATTAAGAAAGAGCACCAAGTGTTGTTGGTCAATAAGACCACCAAATTCAAGAAAGGCAAGTCTAAGCAAAAGGGACACTTCAAGAAGGGTGGTAAGAAAGTTACCACGCCGGCGAAGAAGACCAAGGCTGGACCTAAGCCTGATACTGAGTGCTTTTACTGCAAGGGAGAAGGTCACTGGAAGCGGAATTGCCCAAAGTACTTGGCGGATTTGAAGAACGACAACATCAAGAAGAAAGGTATATCTGATATACATGTTATTGATGTGTATCTCACTAGTACTCGTAGTAGTGCCTGGGTATTTGATACTGGTTCGGTTGCTCATATTTGTAACTCGAAACAGGTGCTGCAGAATAAACGGAAGCTAGCGAAGAACAAGGTGACGATGCGCGTGGGAAACGGATCAAAGGTTGATGTGATCGCGGTCGGCACGCTACCCCTTCATCTACCATCGGGATTAGTTTTATACTTAAATAATTGTTATTTAGTGCCTGTGTTGAGCATGAACATTATATCAGGATCTTGTTTATTGCGAGACGGTTACTTGTTTAAATCAGAGAATAATGGTTGTTCGATTTATATGAGTAATATGTTTTATGCACATGCACCTTTGATAGATGGTCTATTCTTATTGAATCTCGATAGTGGAAATACACATTTCAACAACATTGAGGCTAAACGTTTGAAATCAAGCGATAATTCGACCTATATGTGGCACTGTCGTCTTGGTCACATTGGAGTGAAGCATATGAAGAAACTCCATTCCGATGGACTTCTTGAATCACTTGATTTTGAATCACTTGAAAGATGTGAAGCATGTCTGATGGGAAAAATGACTAAGACTCCATTTTCTGGTATGATGGAGCGAGCTACGGACTTATTGGAAATTATACATACCGATGTGTGTGGTCCAATGAGTGTAGCATCGCGCAGTGGTTATCGTTATGTTCTTACCTTCACGGATGATTTGAGTAGATATGGGTATATCTATTTCATGAAACATAAGTCCGAAACTTTCGAGAAGTTTAAGGAGTTTCAAAGTGAGGTAGAGAATCAACGTAACAAGAAGATTAAATTTCTACGTTCTGATCGTGGAGGTGAATATCTAAGTTACGAGTTTGGCGAGCATTTGAAGAAATGCGGAATACTTTCACAGTTGACACCGCCGGGAACACCACAGCGTAATGGTGTGTCCGAACGTCGTAATCGAACTCTCTTAGATATGGTTCGTTCTATGATGTCACTTACAGATTTACCGCTATCATTTTGGGGTTATGCATTAGAAACAGCCGCATTCACTTTAAATAGGGCACCATCTAAATCCGTTGAAACGACACCGTATGAATTATGGTTTGGGAAGAAACCTAAATTGTCGTTCCTTAAAGTTTGGGGATGCGAAGCCTATGTAAAGAAGTTACAGCCGGACAAGCTTGAACCCAAAGCGGAAAAATGCGTCTTCATAGGATACCCGAAGGAAACTATTGGGTATACCTTCTATCATAGATCCGAAGGCAAAATCTTCGTTGCCAAGAATGGATCCTTTCCAGAGAAGGAATTTCTCTCGAAAGAAGTGACTGGAAGGAAAGTAGAACTCGACGAGGTTGTCGAACCTTCTCTCGAAATTGCGAGTAGCGCAGCACCGGAAGAAGTTCCTATGGTGCCTGCACCAATTAGAGAGGGAGCTAATGATGGTGATCATGAAACTTCGGTTGAAGTTGCTACAGAGCCTCGGAGATCAACGAGAAATCGTACCACTCCAGATTGGTATGATCCCGTTATGAGTGTCATGTTGGTGGACAACACCGATGACCCCGAGACATATGAGGAAGCGATGATGAGCCCAGATTCCAATAAATGGCAAGAAGCCATGAAATCCGAGATTGGATCCATGTACGAAAACCAAGTATGGACTTTGGTGGACTTACCGGATGGCCGAAAGGCTGTCGAGAACAAATGGATTTTCAAGAAGAAAACAAATGCTGATGGTAATGTTACTGTCTATAAAGCTCGACTTGTCGCAAAAGGGTTTCGACAAATTCAAGGAGTTGACTACGATGAGACTTTCTCACCAGTAGCGAAGCTAAAGTCTGTGAGGATTATGTTAGCAATCGCTGCATATTATGATTATGAGATATGGCAGATGGATGTCAAAACAGCATTCCTCAATGGAGATATTGATGAAGAGTTGTATATGATGCAACCCAAAGGTTTTGTCGATCCTAAAGATGCTAACAAGGTATGCAAACTTCAACGGTCCATCTATGGATTGAAGCAAGCATCCCGAAGTTGGAATCAACGTTTTGATAAGGTAATCAAAAGTTTTGGTTTTATACAAACTTATGGAGAAGCTTGTATTTACAAGAAAGTGAGTGGGAGCTCTGTAGCATTCTTAATACTATATGTGGATGACATATTGTTGATTGGGAATGATGTAGACCTTCTTAATAGTGTCAAAGAATATTTGAATAATAGTTTTTCAATGAAGGATCTTGGCGAAGCAGCTTACATATTAGGCATAAAGATTTATAGAGATAGATCGAAACGCCAAATATCATTGTCACAGAGTACATATTTGGACAAAGTTCTAAAGAGGTTTGGAATGGAAGAAAGCAAGAAAGGGTTCTTGCCCATGTTGCCCAATACGACCTTGAGTAAAACTCAAAGTCCGACATCGGCAGAAGATAGAGAAAGGATGAGTAAGACTCCCTATGCATCAGCCATAGGATCTCTAATGTATGCCATGCTATGTACTAGACCCGACATCGCATATGCTGTTAGTCTAACTAGCAGATATCAAAGTGATCCAGGAGTGGATCATTGGACAGCGGTCAAAAACATCCTTAAGTACTTGAGAAGAACTAAGGATATGGTTCTTTCTTATGGAGGTGATGAACAACTCGTTGTTAATGGTTACACCGATGCTAGTTGGAACACCGATCCGGATGATTCTAAATCACAATCTGGATACGTATTTATTTTGAATGGTGCAGCAGTTAGCTGGAGGAGTGCAAAGCAAAGCGTTGTGGTGAGATCTTCAACTGAATCGGAATACATGGCTGCTTCGGAGGCTTCACAAGAAGCGATATGGATGAAAGAGTTCATTACAGAGCTGGGTGTGGTTCCTAGTGCGCTGGACCCAATGTCTATCTACTGTGATAACATGGGCTCCATAGCCAATGCGCAAGAACCAAGGTCACACAAGAAGCTGAAGCATATCAAGCTACGTTTTCACGCTATTCGAGAACATATCCAGGATGGGGATATAAAGATTTGCAAAGTACACACAGATCTGAATGTGGCGGATCCGTTGACTAAACCTCTCCCGAGGGCAAAACATGACCAACACCAAACTGCCATGGGTGTTCGGTATATTACCATGTAATCTAAATTAGATGACTCTAGTGCAAGTGGGAGACTGTTGGAGATATGCCCTAGAGGCAATAATAAATGTAGTTATTATTATATCTTTGTGTTTATGATAAATGTTTACATTCATGCTATAATAGTATTAACAGGGAAACATTAATACTTGTGTGATTTGTAAACTTAATTTGAAGTCCCTAGTATAGCCTCTATACTTCACTAGCTTGTTGGTTGATAAATGATTGTGGTTTCCCTATCATGAACATTGAGATGTTATCAACAACAAGATCATATCGTTAGGAGAATGATATGGTGGACATACTCCTATAGATAAGCGTAGCATAAAGATCAAGTCATTTCAATAGTTCAATTGCTATATGCTTTCTGATACATAGTAACCTAATTCCTTCGACCATGAGATCATGCATATCACCTTTACCGGATGGATGCTTTGATGACATCAAACACCACACCGTAACTAGGTGGCTATAAAGGTGGCATTGAGTGTTCGGAAAGTATTGGTTGAGACACATGGATCAAGAGTGGGATTTGTCCATCCATATGACGGATAGATATTCTCCGGGCCCTCTCGGTGAAATGTCATCCAATTAGCTTGCAAGCATGTGACTGGCTCACAAGGGATCACATATCACGGGAACGAGAAAAGAGTACTTATCAGTAACGAGGTTGAACTAGGTATGCAGAGATACCGACGATCATAACCTCGGATAAGTAACATATCGTGAGACAAAGGGAAATTGGTATCGTATGTAAGTGGTTCATTCGATCGCAAAAGTAATCGTAGAAATATGTGGGAGCCATATGAATTTCCAGATTCCTCTATTGGTTATTGTTCGGAGAAGTGTCTCGATCATGTCCGCATAATTCACGAACCGTAGGGAGACACACTTAAGGATTCGACGTTGTTTTGAGTAGTTATGGTATTATGAGAAAGAGACCGAATGTTGTTCGGAGTCTCGGATGGGATCCGGGATATCACGAGGTGATCCGGAATGGTCCGGAGAATAAGATTCATATAAAGAAAGTCCCGTTTCGGAGTTCGGATATGATTCCGATGAATGTTCTAGAAGGTTCCGGAATGTCCGGCACTCCAGGAGGGGGGAGGGGTGCATGAATGTGTCATTACATATTGGAATGATTGCATCATGTACTAAGTGTTCTTGCTGTCCCAAATAAAGGATTAAATTGAATCCTAAAACAGAAAAGTCAAATGTCCAGTTTGAAAGTCAAACGGCTAAAACAAGAAACTGTGGGAAACAAGCAAGAGGAGTTGGGAACCGACTTGAGGGAGGAGTCTCCTCCCCAAGCCGGCGCGCCACCCAAGGCCGACTTGGGGAGGGACTCCCCTCCCCTGGCCGCGCCTCCCCACCTATAAAAGGAGGGGCAAGGCCCCCTCCTCTAGACACACAAGTTTCTACCTCTAATCTCCGGTTTAGAGCCATTTTGGTTTAGAGCTTCTAATTGCTTTAGCCTGCGGTTTAGAGCCTTCTAATTGGTGTGTCTAATCTCTAGACCACTAATAGCCCTCTCTCATAATCCACCATACTCGCTCCGGCTTAAGGCGAAGCCCTGCGGGATCTCCCCTCTACTTCCGGTACCACGCCGTTGTGCTGCCGGAATCGCGAGGAGAGTGCTACAACCTCCGCTGTCTGCTGGAACAAGGGAGAGGAAGGTCTTCGTCGAGTACCGAACGTGTGACCGACTGCGGGAGCGCTGCCGGAACGCAGCGCCGGAAGGATCGTCTACACGATCTTGAGATCGGGAAGAGTACGACTACATCACCCACGAGAATCCGCTCTCGTTAAACGCTTTGGAATCTTCGAGGGTAAGTTATTCCATCGACTCGTTGCTACAATCTAGTAGATAGATCTTGGCTTGTTTGTTTGTATGCGATAGAAAATTTTTGTTTTCCATGCTACGAACCCCTACACTATCATCTAAAGTCCTACTATTTTCATTATACTTAGTGGATTTTGAAACATGCATGAAAAGATATTTTTTATACTTATGCTATGCTAAATCCTAATAGGATTCCCTATATATACCTTAGTGAAAACAATGTAGTTGTTACATGCTTAGCCATGCTATATTTTGAAAAGAGATACATGTTGAGATTTTATGAAGTTGAGAAAAGGACTTGTGATTTTATATAATAAAACAAGGACTCAATGAACCACCTGGGTGGCCAAGGAAACTTTGAAGTTTTGGAGAAGGTGGCAACAAAAGGAACCATGTCTATGTCAATCTATTTGTGTTGTGCTCCAAGGGAAACCACCCAGGAAACTTAGAGATTGAACATGTTTCTCCAATTGTGGCTTTCGTGTGCAACCACATGCTATTATGGCTCTGGCTTAGTCAACTACATTGGGAAGACCCATGCATTGTCTTCAGTTTACTGGACATGGGGATCTGGAATGCTTCATGGGTGCTGAAGACAAGCTAGCAATGGTGTATGGGAGGACCCTTTGGAAAGACTTCGTCACATTCTCAATCTGCCAGTACTCCATCTTGGTGAGTGCTAATCCAGTGGCCACTGGTGGCAAAAGGATGGGATTGTGACATGTGGGTAAAGTGTACTCCTTCTGCAGAAGATAGTAAATCTAAGTACTTAGCCGTGTCCCCGGTTATGGACAATACTGAGCAACTAAAGTTTGAAGCTATGGGAGATCTCGACATTCTAATTTCTAAAAGAAAACTTTTAAAGACTTGATGCACTTGGGGTTACCAAGGATCACAAGAGACTTTGACAAAACTTGATGTACTTGGGGTTACCAAGGAACTCAAGAGATTTTGATGAAAACATGAACACTTGGGGTTACCAAGGAACTCATGAGATTTTGATAAAACTTGATGCACTTGGGGTTACCAAGTAGCTCAAGGGATTTTTGACAAGGACTTGAACACTTGAGTTTCTACCAAGGAGTTCAAGGAACTTGGAAAAGGAGATTTGACAAAGGACCAAAACCATTTTGAAAAGATAGGATAAATTTTGCTTTATGCAAATGAGCCTTAAACTCTACTTAGCCAAATATGCATGTATTGATAGGATCCACTCATATTATACATAGTAGTGAAGCTTGCCAATACAATTCAAATGTATTGACCCTTGTGGCTGTAATTTGTAATGTTGCAGGTTTGATTGATTTTAGTGAAGATTGATTGTTTAGGATTACAAAGTCTGCAACCAACATCTGCCTGTGGCACTTTGAAGATGAAGGACCCATGACTATAGTTATTGCGCTGCAATGTAATGTAATAGCCAAATGAGCTATGTATGATGTAATAAAATTATGTTCTTCCTGGTTATAAAGTTGTATTATGACCTTTGTTTCTTGATATTACATCTTAACTGTGGATGCTAGCTATTGATCCAGGGACTAGCATTGTAAACACAGGGGACACCAATTTATGTTAATAAAGGTTGGGACACTCCCTCTACAGATGGTATCAGAGCATTGTGTTGCCTGTAGGATTTGTAAACCTAGGATTGGACAAAAACCCTTAGAGAAATAGGAGTTGTACTTGTTCCAAAAACTTATTTACAAAAACACTAGTAAACTCTCTCCTCAACCATTTTGGTTTCAACTCTACTTCTCTTCTACTTCAACTTGATGGAAAAACCTACCCATGGCCCAAGACTACACCATGTGCAAAGAATGACTTCAACTTCTTCAACTCTAATGACTTCAACATCTTCAGCATGTTCACCAAGGACTTCCAACTTGGATACCACTAAGGACTACAAGTGAAACAAGGAAATCTTGCTCAAGATTTGGAGACTAAGGGAATGCAAAAGTTAGAAGGATCCTACATCATTTGATGTATTGCAACCAAGAGTTTTTCTCAAGGAAACCATGATCTCATACAAGAAGAATCAAGAAGGAAGGAAAGATCACAAGTGAACCATATAGATGGACCACCATATTTTAGCTAAGTTAAACCCACCAACTTATGTGGTGTAACAAAAA
Organism: Avena sativa; assembly: GCA_916181665.1. Taxonomy (NCBI): domain Eukaryota; kingdom Viridiplantae; phylum Streptophyta; class Magnoliopsida; order Poales; family Poaceae; genus Avena; species Avena sativa. Next base: position 40,690,503 of record OV702285.1, on the reverse strand, counting down.
TATTTTGTTGCCTAAGTGTGTGCTTGAACTTTGTTGATTGAGTGAAAAGTTGTTTGAGAATGTTTGCACATTGCTTGAGTGAATTGTGATGTGTGTGATTAGAAATTTTTCCTTAGAAATATCTTGCCTATTCTAATATCCCTTCAACCCAAACAAATGACTACTCCAAAAGACTCCAACATTAAGGTTGATGACACCAACACCAACCAAGAAGACAGCATGAAAGAGCTCATAGCAACTCAACACCAGTTGAACCAAGTGACAGCTCAGTTCATAGCCAACACTAGTGGAGAGGATCCAATACTACAAGGATTTTTGGAAACTCAAGGCCAACTGATGCTCAAGGTGACTGATCAAATGATCAAGATGGAAGAAAACTATCCCAAAAGAGTTAGTGACAACAAGGATGACAGAAATATTATTCTAGATGGAGCCCCAGCTTGCATTATTTGTGGAGACAAGGACCATACTTCCAAGGAGCATGGAGATCAATGCCCCAACTGTGAAGAAAAACATCCTATTGGACAATGTCCCACATTTCAAGCCACTTGTTATTTGTGTGAAGGAAACAATCATGTTCCTATCCAATGCCCCATTTATTCCCTTGTGGAACAAAGGAAACAAGAAGGATCCAAGTCTACCAAGAAGGTTGATGGCAAAGGAAAAGGACCACTTATACCTCCAAACAAAACAACCCAATTCAAAGGATCAAAGAAACCCAAGAAGCAAAAGATAGAAAAAAGCCATGTGCAATGTTATAAATGTAAGGAAATGTGACACTATTCTGGTGAATGCCCAGAGAACCCGAAGAATAAAGAGATTGGCCAAGTAGTGTGCAACAACTGCAAAGAACTAGGCCACTATGTAGCAACTTGTACACAAGAGCCACGTAAAGAACTCAAGGACATCCACTGTTTCAACTGCAAGAACCCAGGGCATTATGCAAGCAACTGTCCAGAAAAGATGAAGAACAAGTTGAACAAGCCTATGGAGAACTCAACCTTGGCCCATGAGTCAAGCATGGAAACCAAGGATGCAATGCAAATGTTTGCCCATGAGAATTTTTTCCAGGATCCCAAGAAGGACAATATGTAATTTTTGTTTGAAAATTTTTCAGGGTGGTAGTACCCTAGTGTTTTGAGCCTACTTGTAACCCTAGCTTTCCCAAATCTCGGGACGAGATTTATTTTAAGGGTGGTAGCCTGTCACATCCCAAGATTTTCCAAATCTTGTAATGTGAGAAATAAATGAATAAAATAAAACTTTGTTGGATTTTCAGGGCCAGAAGAAACTTTTTGAATTCAATTGGAACTTCAAACCAATTTGGATAAAATAAAATCCTAAAGGGTTTTAAAAAGATAAAACATCTAACAAAGGAGAATAAAATATTTTGGAATTACTATTTTGGATCTTTTAAATAAAAGGATTTGGTTTTCAAAAGAAATAGAAGTTTTATAAATAAGGATTATTTTATAGAACCAAATTAAACCTTGGCCAAGCTTTTGAAATAAAACATTTTGTTTTGATAAAAATAATAAAGGTTTATTTAAAATAAATTAATAAGGATTTAATATCCAAGTTTTATTAATAAAGGTTTTACTATTTCCAAAACATCAAAACTTATTTATTTATTTAAAATAAGTTTTCCAAGTATTTTTTTATTCCCAAATAAAACCTACTGATTTGGTTTTGAAAATAATTAGATTTAAAAATGGAATTTTAAAATAAACATCAAATTCTATTTTGATTTAATAACAATGGTCTATTTATTTAATTAATAATGGACCTAAAATAAAAATTATTATTTTTAGTGTTGGAATTTTGGTTTATGTTACTGAACAGAACCAAATTCAAAGCTACAATGTGTGGTGAAAGTTGAATGAATTGGAACATTGTTTGGTTGTTTGAAATTTCAAAACAGAATAGAAAAAGAAAAAGGTTCCAGGAAGAAAAAATTAGAACCAGACCCAGCCTAGCCGGCCAAGCCCACGAGCCCAGCAAACAGCCCAACGTTCCCCCCGAAAGAAAACGGTTCGCACCAACTTGCTAACCCGCAGAGAAGCTGACCGGTGGACCCTCCCCCCTCACTTCCTCCCTCACTGCCAGGTAGACCCCACAACCACGTGGTCATCTTCTTCGCCGCGACCTCCTCCCCCCAAACCTCGCTGCCGTTGTTGCCATTCAAAGCCGCGTTCAATTCACCTTAATGGCCGCATTAATCTCGCCCCTGACCACACGTACATAAGCGCCTCTCCTCCCTCTGTCATTCCCCGCAAACGCCAACTCCACATCGCCACCAGGCTGCTCGGAATTTCTCTGACACCGCCACCGCTCCGACCACCGTCCTCCCTCGAATCCGCCCGAGCCTCGCCACCTCCTGCCTCCCCGAGCACACGAGAACGCTCACCACTTCCAGGCGCATCCACCTGTGCCCTTCGTACGACCGCGGGCGCCCCAGAGCAACGTCTGCAACAAGCTCTGAACGACGCCGCCGTCCGCTCCAACTACGACGAGCCCCACAGGTAGTTTCCGGCCGCCCCTCTTCTTCTCGTTCATGCACACAGCATCTCCGTGATCTCCTGCGGCTAACCATGCTTCTGGTTTGCCTTCTCGTGACCCGTAGCATCGTCTTCGACCTCGACCAGAGCCAACCGTCGCCAGACCAAACTCCGGCGAGGAATTCCTCCTGCCCTCGTGCGCCCCTTGCCCCGTCGACCACACGATGAGCTTCCCCAGCCTCCTGTGATCTCGGTGAGCCTACTCCCTCCCTCTCTCGCTTCCTGCCTTGCCAGCGCCGCCATCATCTGGCCGCTCCGCCGCTCGCTGTTGTCCTAGCACCGCCCACCTTTGGCAAGTCAGTAGGAGCCGTCCGATCTAGATCCGATGCACACGACTGATTGACTTATCGAAAGGGTAAGATCGATCCTGCGCCGCACGTCTCACTTTAGATCCTGCGGTCCACGTTAACGATCCGGCCGAACCGGTACCGTCCAATTAGACAGTGCCGCGTGTCACCATTTCTGTTTAAAAATAGAATTGAAATCAGAATAGAATGTGAATTTCAAACCTTTGTAACTTTTGATCCACACGTCCAAAAATTACAAATTTTATACCGTTGGAATCAGTAGAACAAACCCTAGCCAACCATGGATTTTGTTTAGCAAATAGTATCTGTTAGTTTGTTTGTTTTGGCAGAAACTTTTGTATGCTTGTTAAGACTAGAAAAATGATTCAAAAATGTTTTTGAGTTTGAAACCTTGGCAAAATAGTTTATGGTGAACTTACTGACCCTAGGAACCAACCCATAGTTTGGAAAATGGATTTGGTAAAGTTTAGGATAGAAAACTTGATTTAGTCATTTCTAGCCAAATGAAAATAATGGTTTTGAAAATGTTTTTGGAGTAAAAACTTTGGGAAAATGTTTTGGATCAAACTTACTGACCCTAAACACCAAGTTTTGGGAAACAACAACTTATTTGGTGAACAACATAAAGTTGTTGCTTTTATAAAAATATTTTCACCACATAAAATGATGAATGGATTTAAAAATGGTTTATGGACAAAACCCTTTTGCAAATAACTTTGCCACTTTGGAAAATGGCCACTTTGGACTTTACAAAGTTTAGAAGCCTAGTGGAGACCATCTTTGCAAATAGAACCATCTCTTGCATGCTTACATGCATGATTTAGATCCCATAGTTTTATGTGTGTGTGAATTGTTGTTTGATTGATTATTTGGAATGCTAGTTGATTTGGTGTTTGCTTGATTAATTGTAGTGAAATTATCAAAGTGTGAGAATATCAAGATCAAGGAGTGAACCACCATTCCCTTCCAAAAAGGCAAGTTACACTATCATCTAAAGTCCTACTATTTTCATTATACTTAGTGGATTTTGAAACATGCATGAAAAGATATTTTTTATACTTATGCTATGCTAAATCCTAATAGGATTCCCTATATATACCTTAGTGAAAACAATGTAGTTGTTACATGCTTAGCCATGCTATATTTTGAAAAGAGATACATGTTGAGATTTTATGAAGTTGAGAAAAGGACTTGTGATTTTATATAATAAAACAAGGACTCAATGAACCACCTGGGTGGCCAAGGAAACTTTGAAGTTTTGGAGAAGGTGGCAACAAAAGGAACCATGTCTATGGCAATCTCTTTGTGTTGTGCTCCAAGGGAAACCACCCAGGAAACTTAGAGATTGAACATGTTTCTCCAATTGTGGCTTTCGTGTGCAACCACATGCTATTATGGCTCTGGCTTAGTCAACTACATTGGGAAGACCCATGCATTGTCTTCAGTTTACTGGACATGGGGATCTGGAATGCTTCATGGGTGCTGAAGACAAGCTAGCAATGGTGTATGGGAGGACCCTTTGGAAAGACTTCGTCACATTCTCAATCTGCCAGTACTCCATCTTGGTGAGTGCTAATCCAGTGGCCACTGGTGGCAAAAGGATGGGATTGTGACATGTGGGTAAAGTGTACTCCTTCTGCAGAAGATAATAAAATCTAAGTACTTAGCCGTGTGCCCGGTTATGGACAATACTGAGCAACTAAAGTTTGAAGCTATGGGAGATCTCGACATTCTAATTTCTAAAAGAAAACTTTTAAAGACTTGATGCACTTGGGGTTACCAAGGAGCACAAGATACTTTGACAAAACTTGATGTACTTGGGGTTACCAAGGAACTCAAGAGATTTTGTTGAAAACATGAACACTTGGGGTTACCAAGGAACTCATGAGATTTTGATAAAACTTGATGCACTTGGGGTTACCAAGTAGCTCAAGGGATTTTTGACAAGGACTTGAACACTTGAGTTTCTACCAAGGAGTTCAAGGAACTTGGAAAAGGAGATTTGACAAAGGACCAAAACCATTTTGAAAAGATAGGATACATTTTGCTTTATGCAAATGAGCCTTAAACTCTACTTAGCCAAATATGCATGTATTGATAGGATCCACTCATATTATACATAGTAGTGAAGCTTGCCAATACAATTCAAATGTATTGACCCTTGTGGCTGTAATTTGTAATGTTGCAGGTTTGATTGATTTTAGTGAAGATTGATTGTTTAGGATTACAAAGTCTACAAACAACATCTGCCTGTGGCACTTTGAAGATGAAGGACCCATGACTATAGTTATTCCGCTGCAATGTAATAGCCAAATGAGCTATGTATGATGTAATAAAATTATGTTCTTCCTGGTTATAAAGTTGTATTATGACCTTTGTTTCTTGATATTACATCTTAACTGTGGATGCTAGCTATTGATCCAGGGACTAGCATTGTAAACACAGGGGACACCACTTTATGTTAATAAAGGTTGGGACACTCCCTCTACATCTATGGAAGATCTCGACATTCCAAATTCTCAAAGTAAAACTTGATGGTGTCAACAAGGGATTAGAAGCATTTGGAGTTGCCAAGGAGTTTAGAAAGATTGTTCAAAGATTAAAACTATTTTGAAAAGATAGGATAAAACCATATTGCTTTCTGCAAATGAGCCTAAACTCTACTTAGACAAAATGCATGTATTGATAGATTCCAACTTATTTCCACATAGTAGTGAAACTTGCCAATACAATTCAAATGTATTGACCCTTGTGGCTGTAACTTATTATGTTGCAGGTTTGTTTGATGTTAGTGAAGTGTGTTGAATAGGATTTCAAGTCTACAACCAACATCATTGCCTGTGGCACTTTGAAGATGAAGGACTCCATGCTATATAGTTATATCTGCTGCATTGTAATGAGATGGCCGTATGAGCTATGTAAGATGTAATGAATTATTTTATTCCTGGTTATAAAGTTGTATTATGACCTGTGTTTCTTGATATTACATCTTAAACTGTGGATGTTGGCTATTGATCTAGGGACTAGCCAGGGACGGAGCTGCCTTATGGGCATTGGGGCCAGCTGACCCCAATGAAAACTAGCAAATCCTTCACTAATTTGTACTAAGTGATATTTATTTATAGAAGATGACCCCAATTTAATTGAGAGGTTACAGAATTGAACCCATCAACAATTTTTTCTAGCTTCGTCCCTGGGACTAGCATTGTAAACACAGGGATCTCTACCTTATCAGGTTGGGACCTCTATAGATGGTATCAGAGCACTGTGTTGCCTGTAGGATTGTAACCCTAGGATTGGAAAAAACCCCTTAGAAAAATAGGAGTTGTATTTTTTCAAACTTATTTACAAACAATCTTGTAAACTCTTTCCTCAACCTTTTTGTTTTGATTCTACATCCCTTCCTTTTAAACTTGTTGGACAAAAACTTCAACCTGAGAAATGACTTCAACATCACCAATGAATTCAACTTCAACATCACCAATGAATTCAACTACAATTTCACCAAGGACTTCAACTTGGACATCACTAAGGACTACAAGTGAGACAAGAATTGTTACTCAAGACTTGAAGACTAAGGAAACACAACTTATAAGGAACCATCATCACCTTTGAAGTTTTGTGACCAAGATGCACGAATTTTTCCAAGGATACAATGATCTTGTTCACGAAGAAACAACCAAGAAGAATGAATTAATCTCAAGTGATAACCATAATTGGACCACCATACTAGTGATTAGATTGATCACACCAACTTATGTGGTGTAGGAAAAATATTTTGCTGCCTAAAATATGTTTGAATCTTGTTGTTTGAGTGGAATGCATGTTTGTGATTGCTTGCACATTGCATGTGTGAATTGTTGTGTGTGAGTATAAATCTTTCTCTAGAAATGTTTTGCCTACTCTAATCCCAATCCAACCCAAACAGATGACTTCTCCAAGAGACTCCAACATCAAGGATGGTGACAACAACAACCAAGAGATGAACATGAGAGAATAACTACTAGCAACACAAGCCTAGTTGAATCAAGTGACAACTCAGTTTTAAGCCAACAACAATGAGTTAGACCCAGCCATGCAAAAGTTCTTGGAAACCCAATCCCAATTGTTGCAAAGGATGACCAATCAAATGATCAACATAAGAAGCAACCTTTCCCAAGGAGATTGTGACAACAATGATATCAAGGATGATATTATAGAAGGAACTCAAGCTTGAAATATTTGTGGAGACATGGAACACACTTATAAATAGCATGTGGACCAATGCCCTAATTGTGAAGAGAAACATCCAACTAAACAATGCCCCACATCTCAAGTGAATTGTTTCCTATGTGAAGGAAATGATCATGTACCTATCAATGCCCTATCTATCCTATAGTTCAACAAATGAAACAAGATGGAATGCATCAAATATTTGGAAACCTCTATAAGGGAACAACTTTTACCAAGAAGGATGAAGGCAAAGTCAGAACCGTGCCTCATAAGGCCACATCCAAAGTGACCACAAAGTGTTGCTACTCTTGTGGAGAAGAAGGTCACATATCTAGTGACTTCCCCAAGAAGAGAGAAAGATTTCCCACCTTTGAGGTGAGATATGAAGAACATGAACTAGAAGAACTCCTAGCTTTGGAGAGACCCAAAAATAATAAATGCCCCAACCCCAGCAAGCAAGACATTAGCCAGGTGCAATGTTACTATTGCAAAGAGATGAAACACTATGCTTATGAATGTCCAGAAAATAAGAAGAACTAAGGAAACAAACAAGAAGTAGTGATGCCAAAGAAGAAGAAGTATATTAGCCAAGTGATGTGCCACAAATGCAAAGAGCTAGGCCATTATGCATCACATTGTCCAGAAAAGAAGGAAGACAAGACAAGCAAACCTATAAGAGACATCAGCCTTGTCACATGTTTCAAGTGTGGAAACAAAGGGCACTATGCAGACATCTGTCCAGAGAAGTTTCATCAAGACCTCAAGTAAGCCAAGATGTAATCTAGTTAGAAATATTTTAAGGGTGGTAGCACTCTAGTTGTCTTGAAGCCAACTTGTAACCTCTAGCCTCCCAAATCTCGGGACGAGATTTCTTTTAAGGGTGGTAGCCTGTCACATCCCAAAATTTTCCAAATTTTGAAATGTGAAAAATAAATAAACAAAAGAATTAATTGTTGAAATTAGGGTGAAAAGAAACTTTTTGTTTCTAAATGGAAACATCAAAACCTTCTTGAATAAAATTTGAATGAAAACGGAATACAACAAAATTTCAATCAAGTAAAATGCATTCATCAAAGAACGTATCTTGAAATTAAACACTTGGAAAATAAACCAAAACCCTAAGAACCCTAATGGAAGAAAATCATTTCCAAGATCTCCCTAAGACTATGGATTTTGCTCCATATATAATTGGTTAGCAAACATTTATAAATGATAAACAAAAATATTATAAAATCATAGAAATTGGTCTAATTTAATTTAGAGCCATGGATAAAAACTTATGAATTTAATAAGATAAAGGAAAATAATTTCCAAAGATAATAAAGCTCCTAACTAAATCCATACCAAATTATGAGCAAATTAATCCTAAAGGGATTTAAAAAGATAAACTGTCACATCCCAAGATTTTCCAAATCTTGTTATGTGAAAAATAAATGAATAAAGTAAAACTTTGTTGATTTTCAAGGCCAGAAGAAACTTTTTGAATTCAATTGGGACTTCAAACCAGTTGGATCAAATAAAATCCTAAAGAAAATTAAAGAGTAAACATTTGATAAAAGAAAATAAAATATTTTGGAACTACTATTTTAGATCTTTTAAATAAAAAGATTTGGTTTTCAAAAGAAATAGAAGTTTTATAAATAAAGATTACTTTATAAAGCCAAATTAAACCTTGGCCATTATTTTGGAATAAAATGTTTTGTTTTGATTAAAAATAGTAAAGGTTTATTTAAATAAAATAATAAGGAATTAATATCCAATTTTATTTAAGTAAAGGCTTTTTCCATTTTAAATAAACTCAAAAACTTATTTATTTATTTTAAAAATAAGTTTTCCAAATATTTTATATTCTCAAATAAAACCTACTGAAGTGTTTTGGTTTTATTTTAAATTTTCAAAATAAATATTTTAATAAAACAAAACCTATTTGATTTAATAACCAAGGTCCATTTATTTAATTATTAATGGAACCTAAAATAAAAATGTTATTTTATTTTGAACAAGTTTCCAAGTATTCTTTATTTCCAAATAAAACCTACTGATTTGGTTTTGAAAATATTTGAATTTTAAATGGAGATTTTATTAATTAAATCAAACCCTACTTTAATAAATAACAAATGATCCATTTTATTTAATTAATGAATGGATCCTACAAAGAATAAAAATATTATTTTATTTTGGGATTTGGTTTATGTTAATAAACAGAACCAAAAACTCAACACAAGTTTGGAAGTGTTTGAATTGTTTGAATGTTGGATTTGTTTGAATTTTAAATCAGTAAATAGAAATAGAAAAGAATAAATCAATCAGACAGAAAAAAAATAGAACAAAACGAACAGCCCAACCATCTGGCCCAGTTCCAACCCAACAGCCCACCTAGCCCACCTCACCCTCGCCCCGAACCGTTTTTCTTCACCGCAGAAGCAACCCGCTAAGTCACTGACCGGTGGACCTCCCCCTCACTCTTTTTCCCACTGACGCAACGGCCCCACTTCGCTAGCCATCATCCTCACCGCAGCGACCAGTTCTTCCTCGTTCTGCCGTTGATTTCTCCGGCTTAATTCGTTATAACGCCGCGTTTATTCCTCGCGGTGATCAAGCCCATTTAATCGCCCTGACATCCTCTCCGTTTCCCCTCTGTCTCATCCCCCAAGCATGCCCCCAGGCCGCTCCAATTTCTCCCCGAGCCGCTCTATCTCCGACGACTTCCCCGGCCGATTCCGGCAGCCCCTCGCCACCCCTTGCCTCCTCGACCATGCTCTCGTGACCCCCACCTCCTAGCGATCATCCCCGTAGCGCCAGCTCTCCCCCGAGCGCCCCAGAGTGTCGGCAACGTCTCCACCTGTACGCCACACGACCCCGCAACTCCGGTGAGCTCTAGCACTCGACTCCGTGCGCGCCTTGATCAGTAAATCATGCTGTTTGATTAGTCTGTGTCTTCTGAATCTCCAGGTGCTCACCAATCACTCGCGCGTGGCCTGCAACCTCGCCCCCGTCAACGACTGACCGCACCCGAGGCACGTCTCAACTTCGGTGAGCAATTCCCGAGGAACCCGTGCGCCCCTTGGCCAACAAAGACCACGAGGAGCATCAGCAGTGTGCTGCGAACTCGGTGAGCTCCCCCTCCCTCTTTCTTGCATCCTGCATCGTCGGCAACCTCGCCGCCAAAGCGCCGCCGCCGCACAGCCGCCGTCAGCGCCGCTCATTTTAGGTCAAACACGTAGCAACCGTTAGATGCAGATCCGTTGGCTAGGATATATTCATTAAAACGAAGGGGTACGTTTGATCTGAGCCGCACATGCCCCTTTTTATCCTGTGGTCTATGTCACTCGATCTAGACGAACCGGTACTGGCCAATCACGGCGCGACGCGTGGCCAGTGTTTGATTGAAACAGATTTAGAAACCAGATTTAAATGCCATTTTGAAACCCTTGTAACGTTCAAACCACACGTACAAATTTTACAAATTTTATATCAATGGATTCAGGAGAGAAAGACCTAGCCAACCATGCCCTTGGTTTAGCAAATAGTATCTGTTTGTTTACTTGTTTTTGCAGATTCATTTGTATGCTTATTTAGATTGGAAAAATTGTTTAAAATTGTTTTTAAGGTTAAAACCTTTGCAAATTGGTTTGTTGTAAACTCACTGACCCTAGGAACCAACCCATAGTTTGGAAAATGAATTTGGAAAAGTTTAGAATGGATTAATTAGTTTAGTCCATTTCTAGCCAAATAAAACTATTGTTTTGTTATGAAAATGGTTTTGAGTAAAAACTTTGGAGGAAATGGTTTAGACCAAACCTACTGACCCAAAACACCAAGTTTTGCAATAGCAACTCATTTGGTGAAAAACATAAAGTTTTGCTTTGATAAAAATAATTTTCACCACATAAAATAATGATTAGATTTAAAAATGGTTTATAGACCAAAACCCTTTTGCAAATGACTTTGCCACTTTGGAAAATAACCACTTTTGACTTTACAAAGTTTAGAATCCTAGTGGAGACCACCACCTTTGCAATTAGAACCATCTTTTGCATGCTTGCATGCATTACTTTGACTTTGTTATTTTATGTGATGTTTTGCTTGATTGGTAGATTAAGTTTGTGCCTTGCTTGATTTAATTGTAGTGACTTGAAGAGTGTGATTGTTGCAAGGACAAGGAGTGAACCTATACCCTCTACCAAAAAGGCAAGTGATGCTTCATACTTTTGTCCCATTACTTTCACTATGCATTAGTGATTTTCTCTAAGGAAAACTTGCATGGATTTTGCTAAGTATAGACCTTGCTATAATAAAACCTAGTAGATGAATCCTTAGTAGGATTTTCCTAAGTTAAGATTCCTACTACTATCAAGCTTAGCCTAGCTAATAGAAAACATGGGTGGAAAATATATTCACACTATGGAAAAATCTCTAAGTCTGAGGACTTATGTTTTGTTTAATAAAACAAATAAGTTAATGAATCACCTGGGTGGAATGGAAGGATTGGTTTATGTTGAGGGGTTACACAAGGCCATGGACTTGGCTTGTGTATCTCACTTGTGGTATGCCACCCAGGAACAAAGAGATTTGAGATGTCAAATGTTGAGAAGCTTCAAGTGCAACCACTTGGCAATATGGGCTCTGCCATGATCATATAGGTTGCAAGAACTTAGCCATATGGACAGAGGGTGGTAGTGTTTGATAGGTTGGAACGCGTCCATTTTGGTCTAAGGGAAGGCTTCTGAAAGATTTTGTCTTGGGAAACCAAGTCTTGTGGGGAAAGTGCACCACCTCTGCAGAGTGTAAAATCTAAGTACTTAGCCATGTCCCTGGTAAAGGAAAATTTGAGCATCAAGACATGGAAGCAATAAAGAATCTCATCATTCAAATTTCTAAGTTAAAATCTTGTGGTTTGAACAAGGGTTGTTTGAAATCTTCAATCTTTGATTGAGAGATGCCTTGCAAAGGATCTTCAATCTTTGATTGAGAAAAAATGATTTTGTCAAAGCAAAAACTTAGTATTTTCAAATGTTAAGGAAAAATCTATTTTGAGCAATGCAAGCCTCAACTCTACTTAGCCATATGCATATAGATGATAGACTCCACTATACTACCATAGTATCACTTGCCAATACAATTCAAATGTATTGACCCTTTGTGGCTGTAACTTGTATGTTGCAGGTTTGATTGTTTTAGTGAAGATTGATTGATTAGGATTACAAAGTCTACAACCAACATCTCTGCCTGTGGCACTTTGAAGATGAAGGACCCATGACTATAGTTATTCCGCTGCAATGTAATGTAATAGCCAAATGAGCTATGTAAGATGTAATAAAATTATGTTATTCCTGGTTATAAAGTTATATTATGACCTTTGTTTCTTGATATTACATCTTAACTGTGGATGCTAGCTATTGATCCAGGGACTAGCATTGTAAACACACGGGGCTCTATCTTATTAAAGATTGGGACCCCTACAGATGGTATCAGAGCATTGTGTTGCCTATAGGATTTGTAAACCTAGGACTGGACAAAAACCCTTAGAAAAATAGGAGTTACATTTGTTCCAAAAAATTATTTACAAAAACACTTGTAAACTCTTTCCTCAACCATTTTGGTTTCAACTCTACATCTCTTCTATTTCAACTTGATGGAAAAACCTACCCATAGCCAAGGACTACACCATGTGCAAAGGACTTCTTCAACACTTTCAACTCTAATGACTTCAACTTCTTCAACTCTAATGACTTCAACTTCTTCAACTCTAATGACTTCAACATCTTCAGCATATTCACCAAGGACTTCCAACTTGGATGACACTAAGGACTACAAGTGAAACAAGGAAATCTTACTCAAGAATTAGAGACTAAGGGAATGCAAAATAAGAAGGAGCCACCAACAACTTTGAAGTATTTGTAACCAAGAGTTTTTCTCAAGGAAACCATGATCTCATACAAGAAGAATCAAGAAGGAAGGAAAGATCACAAGTGAACCATATAGATGGGCCACCATATTTTAGTTGAGACAAAACCACCAACTTATGTGGTGTAACAAAAATATTTTTGGTTGCCTAAGTATGTGCTTGAATTTTGTTGTTTGAGTGAATTGTTTGGTTTGTGATTGCATGCACATTGCTTGTGTGAATTGTGATGTGTGTGATTAGAATTGACTCCTTAGAAATATCTTGCCTATTCTAAATCTCCCTTCAACCCAAACAGATGACTTCTCCAAGAGACTCCAACATCAAGGTTGATGACAGCAACAACCAAGAGGACAACATGAGAGAACTTATAGCAACCCAAAACCAGTTGAGCCAAGAGACAACTCAGCTTTTAGCCAACAACAATGGACTAGACCCAGCCATACAAAGGATTTTGAAACTTCAATCCCAAATGTTGCAAGGATTGGTTACTCAAATGATCAACATGAGAGAAAACTTTTCCCAAGGAGATAATGACAACAAGGATGACAAGGATATTATTCTAGAGAGAACCCAAGCTTACATTATTTATGAAGGCAAGGATCATGCATCCAAGGAGCATGAAGATCAATGCCCCAAGAAGAGAGAAAGATCTCCCACCTATGAAGAACATGAACTAGAAGTACTCCTAGCTTTGGAGAAACCCAAGAAACAAAAGAAGGACAAAAGCCATGTGCAATGTCATAAATGTAAAGACATGGAACACTATGCCAGTGAATGCCCAGAAAAGAAGAAGAGCCAAGAGGACAAACAAAAGCTAGTGAAACCCAAGATGAGGAAGGATATTAGCCAAGTGATATGCAAACACTGCAAGGAGTTAGGACATTATGGATCATACTGTCCAGAGAAGCCACCACAAGGCCTCAAACTTATAACATGTTTCAAATGCAAGGAACTAGGCCACTATGCAAACAATTGTCCAGAAAAGATGAAGAACAAGTTAAACAAGTCTATGAAGGATCTCAACCTTGGCCCATGAGTCAAGCATGGAAACAAAGGACTCAATGCAAATGTTTGCTTAGAGAAGTTTTCCCAGGATCCCAAGAAGGACAATGTGTAATTTTTGTTTGAAAATTTTTAAGGGTGGTAGTACCCTAGATGCTTTTGAGCCTACTTGTAACCCTAGCCTCCCCAAATCTCGGGACGAGATTTATTTTAAGGGTGGTAGCCTGTCACATCCCAAGATTTTCCAAATCTTGTTATGTGAAAAATAAATGAATAAAATAAAACTTTGTTGATTTTCAAGGCCAGAAGAAACTTTTTGAATTCAATTGGGACTTCAAACCAGTTGGATCAAATAAAATCCTAAAGAAAATTAAAAGAGTAAACATTTGATAAAAGAAAATAAAATATTTTGGAACTACTATTTTAGATCTTTTAAATAAAAAGATTTGGTTTTCAAAAGAAATAGAAGTTTTATAAATAAAGATTACTTTATAAAGCCAAATTAAACCTTGGCCATTATTTTGGAATAAAATGTTTTGTTTTGATTAAAAATAGTAAAGGTTTATTTAAATAAAATAATAAGGAATTAATATCCAATTTTATTTAAGTAAAGGCTTTTTCCATTTTAAATAAACTCAAAAACTTATTTATTTATTTTAAAAATAAGTTTTCCAAATATTTTATATTCTCAAATAAAACCTACTGAAGTGTTTTGGTTTTATTTTAAATTTTCAAAATAAATATTTTAATAAAACAAAACCTATTTGATTTAATAACCAAGGTCCATTTATTTAATTATTAATGGAACCTAAAATAAAAATGTTATTTTATTTTGAACAAGTTTCCAAGTATTCTTTATTTCCAAATAAAACCTACTGATTTGGTTTTGAAAATATTTGAATTTTAAATGGAGATTTTATTAATTAAATCAAACCCTACTTTAATAAATAACAAATGATCCATTTTATTTAATTAATGAATGGATCCTACAAAGAATAAAAATATTATTTTATTTTGGGATTTGGTTTATGTTAATAAACAGAACCAAAAACTCAACACAAGTTTGGAAGTGTTTGAATTGTTTGAATGTTGGATTTGTTTGAATTTTAAATCAGTAAATAGAAATAGAAAAGAATAAATCAATCAGACAGAAAAAAAATAGAACAAAACGAACAGCCCAACCATCTGGCCCAGTTCCAACCCAACAGCCCACCTAGCCCACCTCACCCTCGCCCCGAACCGTTTTTCTTCACCGCAGAAGCAACCCGCTAAGTCACTGACCGGTGGACCTCCCCCTCACTCTTTTTCCCACTGACGCAACGGCCCCACTTCGCTAGCCATCGTCCTCACCGCAGCGACCAGTTCTTCCTCGTTCTGCTGTTGATTTCTCCGGCTTAATTCGTCATAACGTCGCGTTTATTCCTCGCGGTGATCAAGCCCATTAAATCGCCCTGACATCCTCTCCGTTTCCCCTCTGTCTCATCCCCCAAGCACGCCCCCAGGCCGCTCCAATTTCTCCCCGAGCCGCTCTGTCTCCGACGACTTCCCCGGCCGATTCCGGCAGCCCCTCGCCGCCCCTTGCCTCCTCGACCATGCTCTCGTGACCCCCACCTCCTGGCGATCATCCCCGTAGCGCCAGCTCGCCCCCGAGCGCCCCAGAGTGTCGGCAACGTCTCCACCTGTACGCCACCGACGACCCCGCAACTCCGGTGAGCTCTAGCACTCGACTCCGTGCGCGCCTTGATCAGTAAATCATGCTGTTTGATTAGTCTGTGTCTTTTGCATCTCCAGGTGCTCACCAATCACTCGCGTGTGGCCTGCAACCTCGCCCCCGTCGACGACTGACCGCACCCGAGGCACGGCTCAACTCCGGTGAGCAATTCCCCAGGAACCCGTGCGCCCCTTGGCCAACAAAGACCACAAGGAGCATCAGCAGTGTGCTGCGAACTCGGTGAGCTCCCCCTCCCTCTTTCTTGCATCCTGCATCGTCGGCAACCTTGCCGCCAGAGCGCCGCCGCCGCACAGCCGCCGTCAGCGCCGCTCATTTTAGATCAAACACGTAGCAACCGTTAGATGCAGATCCGTTGGCTAGGATAGATTCATTAAAACGAAGGGGTACGTTTGATCTGAGCCGCACATGCCCCTTTTAATCCTGTGGTTTGTGTCACTCGATCCAGACGAACCGGTACTGGCCAATCACGGCGCGACGCGTGGCCAGTGTTTGATTGAAACAGATTTAGAAACCAGATTTAAATGCCATTTTGAAACCCTTGTAACTTTCAAACCACACGTCCAAATTTTACAAATTTTATATCAATGGATTCAGGAGAGCAAGACCTAGCCAACCATGCCCTTGGTTTAGCAAATAGTATCTGTTTGTTTGCTTGTTTTTGCAGATTCATTTGTATGCTTATTTAGATTGGAAAAATTGTTTAAAAATGTTTTTAAGGTTAAAACCTTTGCAAATTGGTTTGTTGTAAACTCACTGACCCTAGGAACCAACCCATAGTTTGGAAAATGAATTTGGAAAAGTTTAGAATGGATTAATTAGTTTAGTCCATTTCTAGCCAAATAAAACTATTGTTTTGTTATGAAAATGGTTTTGAGTAAAAACTTTGGAGGAAATGGTTTAGACCAAACCTACTGACCCAAAACACCAAGTTTTGCAATAGCAACTCATTTGGTGAAAAACATAAAGTTTTGCTTTGATAAAAATAATTTTCACCACATAAAATAATGATTAGATTTAAAAATGGTTTATAGACCAAAACCCTTTTGCAAATGACTTTGCCACTTTGGAAAATAACCACTTTTGACTTTACAAAGTTTAGAAGCCTAGTGGAGACCACCACCTTTGCAATTAGAACCATCTTTTGCATGCTTGCATGCATTACTTTGACTTTGTTATTTTATGTGATGTTTTGCTTGATTGGTAGATTAAGTTTGTGCCTTGCTTGATTGAATTGTAGTGACTTGAAGAGTGTGATTGTTGCAAGGACAAGGAGTGAACCTATACCCTCTACCAAAAAGGCAAGTGATGCTTCATACTTTTGTCCCATTACTTTCACTATGCATTAGTGATTTTCTCTAAGGAAAACTTGCATGGATTTTGCTAAGTATAGACCTTGCTATAATAAAACCTAGTAGATGAATCCTTAGTAGGATTTTCCTAAGTTAAGATTCCTACTACTATCAAGCTTAGCCTAGCTAATAGAAAACATGGGTGGAAAATATATTCACACTATGGAAAAATCTCTAAGTCTGAGGACTTATGTTTTGTTTAATAAAACAAATAAGTTAATGAATCACCTGGGTGGAATGGAAGGATTGGTTTATGTTGAGGGGTTACACAAGGCCATGGACTTGGCTTGTGTATCTCACTTGTGGTATGCCACCCAGGAACAAAGAGATTTGAGATGTCAAATGTTGAGAAGCTTCAAGTGCAACCACTTGGCAATATGGGCTCTGCCATGATCATATAGGTTGCAAGAACTTAGCCATATGGACAGAGGGTGGTAGTGTTTGATAGGTTGGAACGCGTCCATTTTGGTCTAAGGGAAAGCTTATGAAAGATTTTGTCTTGGGAAACCAAGTCTTGTGGGGAAAGTGCACCACCTCTGCAGAGTGTAAAATCTAAGTACTTAGCCATGTCCCTGGCACTACACCACAAACACCCGTATAGCTACATATACCTTCCAACGAATTGGCCATGCGTTGTTTCCGGGAAACAACTTCCCACGATGTATAAAAAAAACTCCACCACTTCCTATGCGAGCGGAGAGATAAGTCACGATCTATAACTTACCCGGAATATTGATCTTGAATCATAATCCTCTCCTCCCGCAGGCAAGTGGTAATATGCCCCGCCAGATCCTCTACTCCTGATACGCACCCGCCAGATGCCAATCCCAATCCTCTCCTCCCACTGGTAAGTCCCGCGCCAGATCCTCTACTCCCGATGGTAATACGCACCCGCTAGATCCCCTCTTGTTGCTACGACCGTCCGGCGGTCGCTGCCATCCACCTTCAAAAGCCTGTGTGAGCATCTCAACCTTGGCTCATCTACTGATCTATTTTGTTGTCACCGTCTCCGTGCTCAGCCAGTCGTTCTTCATTCTCCGCACTCGCCTTGGGATTCATATTTTGAGGGTTTGGCAATTATGTGCAGCGGTCAGCCAAATGCTACTCCATAACCAACCATTGGCGAGCACCATTATGTGCAGAGACGCCGCTAGAGATCAGAAAGACTATTCAGATCTGAAGATATTTTAGTTTCTCTCTCATCCAACATTTGTAGTTATTTGTTGGCTTGATACGCTCATTATTTCAGGTTACAGGCTTGGTGGATCTATGTTCTGCCTCCAGCCATTCCCGCCCCTGAACCAAGGATGCTCGCTCCCAGATCCCATGTATGTGATTGCTCTTTTTAACAAACTGTACTGTAGTATCGATTTGTTCCCCCAATTACAACATGGTAGGTTCTGTAGTTTTCTTGGTGCTCATGCAAGATCTGTTCGAACTATAACCTGTGTCCATCAGTATATGCTTTCATTAGTTTGTCAGCTTTGTGGTCGATTACTCTGTAAACATTATTCATACTATGCTGACAAGGTGCCTATCAATCATTTTTATTAATTTGTGCAGCCCAGGTTTTCCCAATTTATGAGATTGTATTTTCCCCATAAATGAGATAGAAAAATTATCTTAGAGACCAGCTTAAGTCCTTTGCTATACATGTGCAAACAAAAGAATTTATTAACTCAAAATGTCCTTCGATGATTGTGTATGGATGTCAATGGTATGCATCATTCGGTGCTAGTTAAGTGAGTAACTAGTTGTATGCAGAAATAGAGGAACCTGAGCCAACTTCTAATAATCATATCTTTAAAAGCCCTTCTACTCAAGAAGCGAGACGACTAAGATCTAAAATTTTGTAACTTCTTATATTCTGCATTACATAGTTCGGTTTGTTAGGTAATCTTTACATGGAGCTTTACGAACTGATTTTGAAATATCTAGTGGTCTTGTGGTTATGCAGTTTTAAAAGAGAGATAAATCTTCTGTATTTGTGTGCTGCAACCGTGAGAAGTATAAAGCAATGATTGTACATAAGGGTTGAAAATGTAATCAGAGTATGTGGTACAGCCTGGTGTTGTCTTTCCTGTTTGGTCGTGAGGTTGTTATGGTCTCAAATATATCAGTCTAGGTATAGTATCTCATGTGCAGATATATCTAAATTTAGTTTCATGTTTAGATATATCTGAAAATTTTGTATTTTCTAGAGATTTACTACTCTCTCCGATCCATATTAGTTTACTTGGATTTGTCAAAATTTGGATGAACCTATATACTAAATAGTGTCTAGATTCATCCAAATCTTGACAAATCTAAGTCAACTAATATGGGTCGGAGGGAGTATCAAATTTACATCCAGTAGGATGCACACCAAGTCAGCACAACAGAGAAATGCTTAACGAATTTCCACACTGCATCTTCTATATCGTATCTGCCATAGTATTGTTTAAGCCAACTACTCCGTGAACTATAACAGGTTTAGTCAACTGAAAATGCTTAGGAAATTACCACACTGCATATTTTATTCTAATTCCATCTGTTATACTTATTTAATCGTTTTTCTCCGAAAACTAGAACAGGTTTAGTCAAAACATCAATGGGACTAAGCTACTTCGTCTAAGTCAGATTGAACTCCCGAGTAATCTCTCCTCAACTAGTGCAGCAGCCTGGGAAAATTAATTGGATCCGGAAAAAAAAGGTCATGCAAGATTCTGCTGCAATAAAGGTATACTTTGTATATGAGTGAAAGAGTTTTAGGTTTCTTGTGGTTACTTTGACCTTGCTATTCAGGGAAGATAATCATCAACTTCTTTCATGTTCAGAGAAGTGGTCATGCAGGAAGATTAATTATATCATGGCTTTCAACCTTCGTATGTTGCAACTATTCTAAATTGTACTATTTTATTAACTTCTCTTTTGTTTCCCTAATATTATGTTACTGATCTCAATTTTTTCTGTTGTTGTAGATTGCCAGAATAAATGGATCGTGCATGGATGGTATGCTGATAGCAAGCTCGAGAATAGTGCTATTTACTAGATAGTTGTACATTGTGTTTTAGAATGACATCTTCAGATATAAACATCATGTAATCTTTCGATCATGTTTTTTGTACCGATACATAGTTGATTTAATATACGAGGTCATTTTGTTTACTATATTGCGGCTCCTACCTACTCTCAGTATTGAACAACAAATCATTCCAATGTATAACCTACCCTTAAATGTTCAAGCTATTTGGCGAGTCATATAATATTTTGCATTGATCTGTAAAATCCATTTGTGTAGCCACCAACTCATATGAAGGGTTGCTAGGCTCTAACTATATGTGTTACTATCTTACAACGCTTATTCATGTCAGTTACCAACGCATGTATATGTGTGGTTGTAGACCCTTGCAACGCCACCAACGGCAACGCATACTAAATCCGTTGGTGTAGACGCTACCAACGCTTATATGGACATTCGACAACGCATCCTTCCATTGCTGAAGGTGGGTTCCTGTTGTAGTGTGGTAAAGGACAATTTGAGCATCAAGACATGGAAGCAATCAAGAATCTCATCATTCAAATTTCTAAGTTAAAATCTTGTGGTTTGAACAAGGGTTGTTTGAAATCTTCAATCTTTGATTGAGAGATGCCTTGTAAAGGATCTTCAATCTTTGATTGAGAAAAAATGATTTTGTCAAAGCAAAAACTTAGTATTTTCAAATGTTAAGGAAAAATCTATTTTGAGCAATGCAAGCCTCAACTTCACTTAGCCATATGCATATAGATGATAAACTCCACTATACTACCATAGTATCACTTGCCAATACAATTCAAATGTATTGACCCTTTGTGGCTGTAACTTGTATGTTGCAGGTTTGATTGTTTTAGTGAAGATTGATTGATTAGGATTACAAAGTCTACAACCAACATCTGCCTGTGGCACTTTGAAGATGAAGGACCCATGACTATAGTTATTCCGCTGCAATGTAATGTAATAGCCAAATGAGCTATGTAAGATGTAATAAAATTATGTTATTCCTGGTTATAAAGTTATATTATGACCTTTGTTTCTTGATATTACATCTTAACTGTGGATGCTAGCTATTGATCCAGGGACTAGCATTGTAAACACAGGGGGCTCTATCTTATTAAAGATTGGGACCCCTACATAAACAAATATTAAATAAAATTATACAAAGTGGAATCACCAAGATTGGATCTTTAAATAAAAAGATATGGATTTTATAAGACAAATAAATAAATAAATAAATAAGAAATATTTAAAAACCAAATTAAATCTTGGCCAAATCCATAAACAAATGGAATGAAAGTTTATTGAATAAAATAAAGGAATAAAGATTATTCAAATAAAATTATATGGGCTTTATCCAAATTCAATTCTATTTGAATGAAGATAAAATTCCCGATATAAATGATTAATCAAATCATGAGAAAATAAAAATTGAAATTGCCAAAGTGGATTAGAAGTTATCCAATTAACTTAAAAGAATAAAATATTAATTAAATAAAATTACATGGTTTGGAACCATATTCAAATTCATTTAAATAAGGCAAAAGGTCTAATTAAAATAAATATTAAATCATAAGGAACTATTTGAAATAATTCAAGTGGTCTATTAAATCATAATATTAAATAGTTTAAACCTACTGAAAAGGTTGAGAAACATTTGAATTTAAACAGGTCATTTGAATAAAATAATATGGATTGGAAACATATTTAAATTGTATTTAAATAAATACAAAATGTCTATTTTAAATAAATAATAAAACCATCAGAGAATACAAGAAAATATTCAAAAATGTACTCTAAAATACATTATTAAAATGTTATAAAAACCTACTCAATTTTAGAAAAAGTTTGATAAAGAATTCTGAATTCAAATGAATGTTTGAATTGAAAAACAGAAAATAGAAAAGGAAATAGAAAAAGAAACATAAAGAAAAAAATGGAAAAGACCCAGCCCAACCAGCCCAACAACGTAGCCCACTCTCTCCCCCTCCGGGCGAATCATTTTCTCACTCAAAACCGTACTCCCACACTCACTGACCCATGGACCCTCTGCCACGTAAACGTCATCTTCCCCACCCCGCGACCTGTTCTTCCTCACTCCCGACCGTTTCCTGCTAATTTTTCGCTTCTTCAATTCGCGTCAATGCCGCGACCATTACTCCCCACGACCATGCCCGATTAAACGCCCCTCTTCCCTCTTTCTTTCCCCTCAGACCCCACTCCCTCTCCGCCACCAGGCTGCGTGAGTTTCACTCGAAACCTCCATTGTCTCCGACGTGTTCCTTGGCCAATTCCAGCCTACTCTGACCGCCTCCCACTCCCTGGCACCCACTAGCCTGCTCGCTAGCATCACCTGCACACGCCAGTATCCCTAGCTCGCCCGCGCATGCCCCATAAGCTCGGCTTCGTCTTCGACTGAGCACCACCCTTTTCAGCTTCGACTCCGGTGACATCCCCTGGTACTCTCTAACCCCACCTCTCCCTCTCGATGATTCTCACATACTCGCCTATCTCTCCCGCGTCTAACACCCCTCTCCATTCGTCTTCTTGTGGCTTCTAGCTCCATCTCTGACAAGAACCGTGCGTGCCCGACGCCGTCGTGAACACCGGCGAGCAATTGATAGTGGCTTCGTGCGCCCCTCGACGAACGGCAACCACCTTGAGCTTCACTGCAACCAAGCGAGCACGGTAAGCACCTCCGTTTCCTCTCTCGCTTCCTGGTTGCGCCAGACCGCCATTGGCAGAGACGCGCCGCTGCTCATCGTCAGTTTGCGCCGCCAGACTTTGGCCAGTGCACAGCAGTCGTTAGATCTTGATCGCATGGCTAGGAATAGATAACTTAAATGAATCGGTACGCTCGATCTGAGCCGCACAGATCTAATAAAATCCTATGGCCTATGTTGCTTGATCCGTGCGAACACGTATCAACCAATAGGAAGCAGCCACGTAGCCCAGCCTGTGTTTTAAAAAACATAAATATTTCTATTAGTGGTTTAATTTTGAGAAATTCATAACTTTTGATCCACACGTCCAAAGTTTGCAAATTTTATATCATTGGAATCAGGAAAACGAAACCTTTGAAACCATGCCCTTAGTTTAGTATTTTGCTTCTGGAAAATTAGTTGTATTTGCAGAAACATTTCTAGGCCAATCTTGAGTATAAAAGTTATTCTAAAAATTATTTTTGGGTAAAATATTTTGCAAATGATTTGTTTTGAACCTACTGACCAGAAACACAAACTTTTGGGTTTAGAAATATATTTTGTGACAACAAGGAATTATTCCTTTGTATAAAGGCATTTCTAGTAAAACAAAAATGTTGCTATTATTTAAAAATGTTTTTTGAGTGAAACCTTTTGTAAATGGATTTGTTTTAAAAACTTTGATCCTAAACACTAACATTGTGTTTAAAAACATATTTGGCTAACACTACAAAATATTACTTTGATTTAAAATCATTTCTAGCAAAACAAAAATGATTTAAATGGCCCATTTTCACTAACTTGATTTTAAATGGTATTGCCACTTTTATAAATGACCAATAGGTTTTTTAAAATGTTTATAGCCTATTAGAAACCACTTTCCAATAAAACAATCTTTTGCATGCTTGCATGCATTGCTTTGTTTTTATTATATTTATGTGGTGAATTGTTTGAATGATAGTTTGAATATGTGCTTGCTTGATTGAATTGTAGTGAACCTTGAAGAGTGTGACAATTGCAAGATCAAGGAGCGTATCTTTATTCTGTAACATCCCAGCATTTAGGAACTAACGAAGGGTAGAGTTAGGAATATGGAATGTTGCATGCATTCATTTGTGAAAATGTGGGTAAAATTTTTGCCAAATAAAAACCTTAAGTGATCAATGTCTCTTTCATACTTTGAGACTAGGTTTAGTCTTAAAGGGTGATTGCTATAGACTTTGATATGATCTTTAAGGATTTATGTGTGCTTTAAAATGAATTTGAATTTTAAACTTGAGTGTTTTAATTATAATTCAAATAAATTAGGGATAAGTTTTGAATCTTAATTTAATTAAGAAATAAGTATTATAACTTAATTCTATCCAAAGAAAAATAATAGTGAATATGAAACTTATTTCATATCATCAATATATAATCAAGTTACAAAATTATAACTTATTGAAATCATCCACACAATTCACAAAAGCAAAAAATATAAAGAATAAGAATATTCTCTATTAATAATAATGTAATCTTTATTACAGAAATATAAAATGAAGATTACAAAATAATAAGAAAATTACATTGGATTATTCTATAACTATTCTATAACTAAACCTAAACTAAATCTATCTTTATATCTGTACCTGCAAAACAAAGACTAAATAAAAACAAAAGAAGGTTAGTGTTAGTATTACTTCTCTCAGACATGCCAGTGAAGTGCACTAGACAAATTCATCATTGAGAAATTTATAAAAAGGGGCAAGTTTCACCAATATGAAAGAATCCATCTTTCATAAATTTAAAGCAGAAGTCAAATGACAGCCAAGAGGGGCAAATTCACCAGCCAGGTGAAAGTAACTAGGTAATAGTAAGTTTCAAAATTCTAAACATATCCACAAGTGCACAACAAGCACACAGGCAGGACACACACCAACATGCATGTGGTGTGTTGTCAAACCCACAACACATCCCTACACTCACAAAACCACAAGCACAGCCGTGGAGAGGCACTAGTGCATCACTCCACAGTTTGCACACAAGAACAGCCAAACTAGACATCAGCTTACCAAGCACATCAGCCCAACCAAACCACCAAGGATCAACCAAACATCACCAGGATGGTGACATAAGGAGGGGGATGGATCAGGTGGACAGCAAGATCAAGCCTAGGAGCTAGGAGGAGCAAGTTAGCTCAAGATCAAGCACATGAGTCCAGCAACACCAGATCAAGATCATCATCACAACTTACTCCACAGTCATCAGATTTTTTGGTGAGTTCCATAAAACCTTCACATGATCTAATCATCTTACTTAGAGAGAAGCATGTGTTGTTTTATAAACAAACCCTCAGAAAGCACCCAAGTGGGGTGAATCCATCATAGGGATTTTAAAAAACACTCCAAAAGCAAACAGCAAAGTACCAGGATCCAGCCAGAGCTCAGAGCAACATCATTGCTCTGGATTAGGCTATATATTACAATTCAAGCCTAAATATATCAATGATCTATTTCTAGGCACATCCCTAAAGGAAGGGTAACACCTTAGAAACAAATCTTTGGATCCATAGAATGATCAAGCTCACTATCATTTTTTCCAAACTTTGATTCAAAAACAATAGCTGGTACCACTACCAGGACTATCTAGATGAACCAATTAGATAAGATCTGAATCCCTAAGCCTCAGACCAACATCATTGGTCTTAGGGAATTCAGAGAAGAGCATCTCTATTTATCTTATAAAGCCAAGTTTGTCTTAAGCCTAAAACCACCCAATCAATGTGTTAGAATCAAACTTGTGTGCCATACCATGATGGTATCACAAGAACAATCCATTATGAATCAGGATAGACATTAAATCATCATAAATTCAGACAATCAACTCACTAATCATTTGATCTCAAATCATACACTTGTTCTAAGCCAACAGCACTAGGACATTGATTTTATTATGTCATAACCATGATCATAAACCCAGATATGACAGTGAAAACTTATCAAGTCACTGACTTAATCAAGCATGATTCCCAAGCAACTATATCATCTGAATCAGATGCAATCCAAGCATAAAATCATCCATTAAACCACTAGAAATATCATAGATCATCTTAAGCAACAAGCCTCAGGCCAATAATCATTTAGCATGGGTACAGACCATCCAAACATGATTCAATTCATCCAGTACATGATCAATCACATAACAGGAACCCTAAATGGATAATCATCCTAATTTGAATCAGACAGTAGCCAAATAGGACACTGCCAGCATCTAGCATCGAATCAGCAAGCACAGAGAGCACCAGGGGAGGGGAATCAAACTCACCGTAGGTCCTCGCTGAAGAATAGAAGAGGAAGCAGAGGGTCCGACGACCATGGCGGCACGGGGAGCATCCTAGAGGGGGCGCTGCAACCCGCACGGCACCACGACAGCGACCCTGGTCACGCCTGGAGGTGCAGAGCATCACCTCGATCCATGCCAATCCCCAAACCCTAGGGTTCGGGACGGCATCGATCCATCGCAGGAGAGCCCTAGGCTCGAATCCAATTGGATTGAACGAACGAGTGTCATCGACAACCCCCTATTGCACCACGGCGGCGACCAGAACGGCCGACGGCGGCGGGAATCGTCGGTGGCGGCATCGCCGGCCACAGGGTCGGGGTCAGAGGAGGAAAGGATGAACTCGAGGGAGAGAGAGGCAGTGAGGAGTGGGATGAGCCGAGCCAGACCCTTCGGGGTGGTCCTTTTGTCCAGGACTAATGGGCTACTAGGGCCCAATAAGTATAACTAGCCCAGAAACCTTTTTAGGCCTGTTTTAATAAAAAGGAAAAGACCAAAATACCCCTGGATTTAATTAAATCTTAGAAAATAAAATAAAAGTTCAAAAATTATAAGTAAAATATTTTTGGATTCATAATAATCCACTCTATCCAAATAAAATAAGACATACAATTTTGGACATTTAAATTTTATAAGAATTTTGTAATTTATATACTCCTTATGGAATTTTAAAAAATTATTGAAATATGATAAAAATAAATAAAAATCACTTTCATTATAAATTAATATTATAGTATTTTTGAAAAATACTAAATAAATATTTAATAACAATTTTAATGTATAATTGGTAATTCCTAAAAGAATTATTAAATCAATAAAAATCAAATAAAAATGAAATAAAATAAAGTAATTCAATATATATTATAAATATTAAAAAGTAATATTTATAAATCCTTTATTATTAAAAAGAACTTTTTATAATAATGGGGTGAATGCATATCAAGTTAAATGATGCATGCCATTATTGCATAATCATTTTGCTTCTTTAAATATTGTCCTTACCGGGCAATAATGATGTTTTTGTAGACATAGAAGATCAAGGTCCAGTGTAAGCATCAGACTTCACTACCTTGCGATCACAAGGCAAGTTCATCACTTGGTCATGTCCTTTGAAGAGTCTTTATCAAAGTATTTGCAAATTGTGTGTTATCATGTATGCTATAAAAGAAAGAAAATATTATTTTCACAAATAAAGAAATTATAGATATCATCCTAAGTGATGATATAATAGAGCAATAGAACTTAGGGTTCTAGTTGCAAACAATGATGATCAAGTAGGGATTTAATAACCCCTGACATCAGTGATTCTAGCGCCGTATATTACGCGTTAGCCATGAGATTTGGAATGGGACAGAGAAGTCAGCTATATCTTCTTCCTCTCGCATGAAGCCGGATGTGCAGGTCGTGGCTGTTATCCTCATCGCGTGCATATTAATTGGTAATTCGTAGAGGATATGCAGCATATGGGTGGGAACCCTCATCGTCCCACGATAGTTCTGGCATCTAACGGTTTGTACAAATCATTGCCGTAATTCATTATGTGGGCATGGTGTACACCAAGGAGGCATGCGGGGTCGCGAAGGGGGCAGTGATTGGCTTGGACCAACTATTGGGCCCCACATCATGGAATTGTGGACGGGAAAGTATGCCCGGTTCTGCAACAAGGAGTTGATCTCTCATGGGTAAAGTAACGCACCTCTGCAGAGTGTAAGAATTGTAACTTGTTACTCCCTGTTCCAGGAAGGATCTACGAACGCGGCAAGAAAGCAACTCCATGAAAGTTCTGGTCAACCTGTGAAGGCTGATTGTCATAGATTTTCATAATAAAATCAATCTTTGAAGAAATATTTACAAAAATTGCATAGTGCCAAGGATTAATAATCCGAGGTGGTAGTTAGAGCATCAAACTTCCCACCTTGCATATAATGAACTTGTTGGGTAACGCTGTTACTCATTCTTTCCTTTGATCCCTTGCTTAGACTCTGAGGATTCCGAAGACGTGCCAATGTATGCAGCCGAATGCCAAGAAGATGTGTTCTACGAGGAACCTGATCTGTCCGGAGGAGTGAAGGAGTGGATTACGAAATCCGCTATGGTGTCGATGATAACGAGTCCAACTAAGTATCCCTAGTTAGTAGTAACCAACGGAGCCGAGCAGCATGAACTCTATAGAATAAGCTGTTGAGCTCAACTCCTAGACGGAGTTGTTACTTTTTAAATTCCGCTAAACACTTTATATTTTGGTTTGTAAGTTGAATCTTATGGAAGTCTTGAACTTCCGGTATTGTAATAATAATAATGTGTGTACTTTTGTAATATGGACCCGCAATGTTTCTGTTGTACCACTCTGAGGGATGTGATATTTACGGAACAGTGTTCTGTGGATGTCATGTCAACGACTATAGTGTACTACACATGCAGTGGTATGCTGGCTCACCACATATTCTCTACTAAAAAGGCAAGTGGCACTATCATCCATGTCCTACTATTTTCATTACACTTAGTGGAATTTTTGTAGTATGCATATAGGATTACTATGTTACTATGCTATGCTATGTCCTATTAGGATATCCTTTATATCTTCCTTAGTGGAAACATCGTAGTTGTAGTATGCTTATCCCTGCTATAGATTCAGGGTGGAATACCATGTTATGATTATATGAAGTGTTGGAAAAATATATGTTTTATATAATAAAACAAGTACTCAATGAATCACCTGGGTGGAATGTGGATACTCAGTTGTGAATAAGGTGGCAACAAAGGGAACCAAATCTATGGCTATCTTTTTCGTGTGTGCACTAGAAGAATACCACCCAGGTACTTAGAGATTGAACATGTTTCTCGTACAGTGGCTTCCGTGTACATCCACATGCTAAATGGGCTCTGGCTTAGTCAATTACATAGTGGAAGACCCTTGTATTGGTACCTATTCAGGTTAACTAGAATTGTGTATTGGAAGTATATCCTTACAATGGTGCCTGGTAGACGTGCTAGGATAATGTATTGGGAGGACTTCTATGGAAAGACTTTGTCACATTCTCGATCTACAGGTACTCCATTTGGTGTGTACTTATCCAGCGGCCACTGGTGGCGTCAAGAAGAGATTGTGTCATGTGGGTAAACTGTACAACTTTTGCAGAAGATCAAATTCTAAGTACTTACACTACTAGGAAAACGGTCGTCTGTGGCGCACCTAAAAGGCCCATCCGTGGCGCACTAGTGGTGCGCCACGGGCCTTGCGCTATGGCTATCTCCTAGCCGTGGTGCACTGCCTGGTGCGCAACAGTTATGTCGAGATAGGCATAGCGCACCTGCTAGTGCGCCACGGATATGTTGGCAGGTGCGCTACGCCTTGGATCTTCTGTGGCGCATGTTGTAGTCCGCCACTAAGCCGCGCATGTGCGCTTTAGTTGTAGTGCTCCACAAAAGTTGTGCCATGTGCGCCACGGGTGTCTTTTTTTTAATTTCAGGGCCAGATGATATACAATACAGATTATATAGGCAGATATACACACAGATATAAGATATACAGTTATATATATAAATACACAATTCGCAAAACAAGATTGAAACAAATACATATAGATAAGTCTCATACATGAATACATAAGTTATACATTGTCTGGATCAAGTTACACAGTAGTTGGTGACATACGAATACATATGTCGATCGAACAAGTTAGAGCTCGGAAGCTTGCCTAGACATCTAAACTAGCTAGACACAAATGTGGGATAAACAACCAAAGAAGATAAGCATGATCACCACGACGAAGGTGTAGGTCTTCATCCGGTTCCTCGTCCTAACTCCCGCTAGATAGCGCGTGTATCTAGCTTCCACCTCCGCCATAGTGTTGTACCCTTTGTAGCTATTGCCGCTGAAACGGTGCACCTATCTCCGGCAGTCTTCCCAATCATCGTAGACTCCGGGAACCCATCCCTTGTACACGACGTACCACGTCATCTACAAGTTGACAATAATAATTAACCGATGATTGACAAAAAACATATATAATTAAAGTCGCATATGAAGATACACTTATAGAAAGTACTCCTAAATCAAAAAGACCAAACTCAAAAAGCATGCCTCATATATAACTAGGTTGTTCGACACAGGAATATGCTATGATGGAACTATCCGCCAAGTAGGATGCACAACACCTGGACCTGTGCATAGCACAAGGCGGACAATCCCATCGCGGCACATTCACATATATAGTGTGCCACGACATTTCAATCATCAGAATTATTCTCGAAAAAGACCAAAGTAACTCGAAAAGAATGCCTCATATATAACTAGCTAGGTCGTTGGACACAGGAATATGCTATGATGGAACCGTAAGCCAAGTAGGATGCACAACATCTGGACTTGTGCATAACACAAGGCTTACAATCCCATCACAACACATTCACATATATAGTGTGCCACGACATTTCAATCATCGGCATTATTATCGAAAAAGACCAAAGTAAATTAAAAAGAATGCCTCATATATATATACATAGGTCGTTGGACACAGGAATATGCTACGACGGAACTATGAGCCAAGTAGGATGCACAACACCTGGACATATCACAAGGCTCACAATCCCGTCGTAGCACATTCACATATATATTGTGCCACGACATTTCAATCATCGGCATTATTCTCGAAAAAAGACTAATAAAGTAAGGAAAAAAAGAAGGACCAAAATGAGCAAAGGACCAAAGAGTAAGCAAAAAAACCAAGCATTGATTGATTGATATATAATAATAATAAGCAAAAGAAGTAAGCGATGATTCATAAACCTAATAAGATAAGTATAGTAGCATGTACACTTGTCCACATACACACAAAGGTCATCTATAGTTTGTAACTACAACTAGGCCAACATCAAGCCTTCTGGCTCGGCTTAGGGAACGGGAGGACGCCTTGTCTCGTCATGAACTTCCTATAGTCACCCTGCATCTCTAGGCGATCTTCTATGTCACGGTTATTCGGGATATTTCCTCCGTAGAAGATCCCCCCCGAAGTCATGACATCACGAAAGATGATTGCCCCAAACTGCTGCTAGATGCGATACATCTCTTGTCTAATATCTGAATCAGTGATCTTGGCCTTTTCTTTGGCCCACTGTTTGAGATGGTCTGGCAGCGTAGAATTCTGCTGGTCAAGTAGGAACGCCCTCATGTGATGGAGTGCGTAGTAGGCTTCCTTCTTACTGTTTTCCGGCTGCTTCACGCAGGGGACTCCGTTACGTGGTTGAAGACGTGCCTGCCGAACTTGACCTTCGTACGCACGAAGGTGGTTCCTTTTGTCGAGGCATAGCTAGTGAGAGCATCATCCAGAACTTCCTTGATCTTGTCGTAGTTTTTCTTCTTTTCTAGACTCCTCGAGTCGAAATACGTGGTGTGGGAATGCTTCGGCGATAAAGAGATGAGCGTGCAGTGTTCATCTTTGCGCAAAAAATTCAAATTGAATGTGTTGGAAAAAGAATGATGATAATCTAATAAAGCCAATCGACGGTGGCGAGTGAATAACGACTTACTCGGGAAAGTAAGGCACGAGAATGTATTCCTTTGTCTTGTTCGCCACGAGGATTCTTTTTAGGTATGAGGCCACGATACGTCGTTCAGCGGGGGAACCCAAGCAGCCTTCACGCATGTAGTAGGGGTCCACTATAGCGATGCCCGGTGTGTTCTCTCTAATGATCTGCATGGCCAGGCTGAGAGAAAACATGCGGACCATGGTATAGTGCAGCTGGTATAGGTGGAACATATTGAAGATGTCATCGAACCGCAGGAAGAACAGATCCGCAGGGGCATTGTTGACGAAGCCCAAGCCTGGTGGCACCTTAACCACGAATACCGGGTGCGAGGGATCTTTCTCCGATAGAAGGCATCTCTCTGTCGTCAGCACGCCATCATGCACACTCTGCAGTTACGAACTGGCGAGACTCCGCAAATTCTTAGGTAGCATGGGCTCACCTGCCACATGAATCCTCCACATAATACCCTCGGGTCTTGGTGGCCCATCCCGAAACCTGATCGGATTCGCAGTTGACGCCACCGGCTGGCTCGAGCTGCTAGATTTTCTTTTCCTGCCCTTTTTTCCTTTTGGAGAGCGGGCAGGCACCGCAATCTGACCACCGTCCGCCCTATGTAGTGTGTCAGGGCTTACAATAAAGGGCCGGTTGGTTGTATCAGCTGTCTCTGTAAAGGCGCAAGCTGGAGGCGTCTCCTGAGAACCAAACAGACGCTTGGTGATAGTGGCTTTCTCTGTGGGGCCACCAGCTAGGTCTTCGTTGCTAAACTGAGTGTTGAAGAAGTGATCATTCTAGTCTTTGTCGTCCTCGGCCGGATCATGCGCCATGTGCATATCATCAACATGATCATCCGACCCACCGTGTGGAGGTGACGGCGAGGGCGGTAAGGGGGCCTTGCCACCGCTTGTCGCTGGCACGACATGCGGTGCTGTTGTCTGTGGCGTGATGGCCCCCGCTGTCCCCAAACGGATCATGCTCTTTGTCCATTGCAATAATAAGCCGAAGCAACTTCTGAGGACAGCCGGCTCTTCTTCATCCGCTCCTGGGGGTTGAATGGGAGGTTCCAGGTCGTCGCAGCCCCTTAGCACCCGACTAATTTTAACCCTGTGCACGCTATCTGGCATCGGCCTTGAGTGGAACGTGCGCTGCAAGGGTTGAACGATGGTACCCTTGGCAACATCCCTCAGCTTGTTGTTCACGTAGCATAAGAGAGTGTAAGGAACATATGTCTGCGTAAAACATGTACGGCGTCGTCAGAGATGCCATAACAGTAATAGATGGCGTGAAAGGCAGTAAAGCAATTTGTTTACCGTGATGGCGTCGAGATCGGCTAATGTTGAGGCACCGCATACGGTGACGGGCGTGCAAGAGACGGAATGGCGCGGTGCTGGCCGCCGGTGTATTCTCCCTACTGGGTGCTTGGAGCTCCGGTGCCACCGCGACGATGGCAGGGGGGCCACCAACATGTACTCCGGCGCCGTGGTGATGGCAGGGGGAGTCACCAACACTTGTGGCGCCACGGTGCTAGTGGGCGGAGTCACGAACACGTAGTTCGCCTGAGTCGTCGGCACCGCGTTGTTCGAGTGGCTGCTGACCAAGCTTGGAATCGGGCACGGCCCTACTCAACCACCCGCACTCCAGTTCGCTATTGACTCCACCAAGGTAGACATGAAGGACGTGAGGGTGATTGCCAGGTTGTCTTGTACGATCTGCGGGATCCGTGCCACTTGTTCCTTAAGTTCTCCAACCTCACGGTTTTCCTCCTCGCTCCTTCCTGACGGTGCCACATGCGTCCTCGGCGGTGGACCAAAATGATCCACCCAATTCTTACCCCCGAGGCCGGCCAGACGGCCAGCCGACGACGGCTTCTTCGTAACCGACTCTATTTTCTTGGCCCGGTTCATCGCCCTATTAAAAGGGTTATCCCACCGGGTGGCCGCTGTCGACCCCTGGGATGAGGGACCTTGGGATCCATGACTAGCAACAATTTCCTCCTCCTGCAGAAGAAGTAATAGTGAATCATTTAGATCATCGATTAGAATGCAATCGAGTTGATCCGCGGTAATTAGATTACTTACCACAATTTCCTCGAATTCCTTCATCGCAGGATCCGCGGTGAGTTGTTTGGTTTTTGGGTCCACATGGTAACGGGCCCTGATGAAGTTTCGAACCTGCCCGGGTTCAAATTTTGCAAAGGGGTTTTCTATCCCCTTGGATCTATACTCTTCGTCCTCCTTATTCCATTTGGCCTCCACGGTTTTGTATCCACCAGATCCGAGATGGTGATGACCTATATTCATCGCCTGCAGCACCTTTCCCCGATTACTATTGGCCAGGGCTCTTTTGGATTCACACCTCTCCTTGAACTCCCAGAACTGATCTTTGGTGATCTGCGGGTCAATCTTCTGGATCTCCTCGAGACTTTTGCCTTCTTTATAGATCTTCTTCTTTATCTGGGTTCTCCAGCTGGCCAGGGCAGTGCTCATCTTTGTGAGGGCGGATTTGTTTACTTCGTTCCCATGATAATTTGTGTTCTAATACTTAGCGGGGAACTTGTATCTTGCGTGCAGCTTCTCGAAGAGGAGTGTGTGAAAGTGGCCATTATCTTTATGCCGGAGATTCTCGGTGTTGATCGAGATGGTTGTCCGGGTGATCTCCGCCACTTTCCCACCGTACCCTTTGACGACAAGGGCGGGCTCCAAAGGAACCCCTGATGGGCTCACTTCGGTAATTTCCTCCCTGAGGGTGCCGACCGTGTTCAGGCACCGTTCCTTCGGCTTCTTCTTCTTCTTCTTCTTCTTCTTCTTCTTAGGAGGATTGCTACCACTCCCTATTCCCTCGCCGCCATCAGTGGTTTCATCACCCGCCGTTACTTCGGCTTCTTCCTCCGCGTCTTCCATCTCATCATCCTCGCTCTCCGAAGGATGGTATTCTTCATCGTCTTCTAGCCGCTGGGCCGCCTCCCAGAATGTCAATTGTTTATTCGGAGGTCTGAGTTCTCCTTTAGCGTTGATGCACTTAGAACATCCAGCCTCGTCGTTGTCACACATCTTTGCACTAATAAAAAACAAATAATTGGTTAAATGCACGGAAAAATCCGGCATGACCTTTGCTCATTTTCTTAAACTAGGAGTGCCCGATTTCTGCCGAGACGGAAGTTAATCAACATTCCGGCAAAAATCAGGACTCATTTCATACAAGAACCTGCATACACAACATAATAAAGTGCTTCATATACAAGCACAAGCACAATTTCAAGTGCTACAATTATATCACCACAGATTATATCAACTGTCATTGATGACAGCAAGCAAATACATGCAGATCATAACACCTGTCATTATATGACAGTATGGATCATCAGTAACTGTGTACACATTGTTTGTACACATTGTTTATGACAGCAAATATGACAACAAGTATATGACAGCAAATATGACAACAAGTATGGATTATATGACAGCAAGTATATGACAGCAAATAACAAGTTCATCAGTATATACACATTTTTGTAGTTGCTGGATCAGCCACAAACTAGGGGGTGCACCCAGGAGTGCAAAACAAGATGCTAGGGGGTGCACCTCTGATACATGGTAAATTTGGATAAACCCGAAGCTAGGGGGTGCACCCAGGAGTGTCCACCTAGGAGTGCAAAACCAGATGCTTTCTACCAAGCTAAATTTGCTAACCCTAGCTAGCTTCAAGTACATAGACTGTCCATGAGATGATTTTATCTTGTCTAATCATTTATATAAACAATCATTGCAAACTTTTGTAATATCTAAGCCATAAATGGACATCTACTTGAAAGAAGGATCTTACTACCTTGCACATACATACAATCTACACATTAAAGAACAACACAAGGTAATAAATAAGACTATCTAACAATGCAATGCAAGCCAGATAGATTTGATCAAATAAAACAATATGACAAAGCAAGATATATTTTCACAATATTGTTTCAAGTACTCATATCATGCTCTGTTTCACAGTATTGTTTCAAGTACTCATAAAACACAGTATAAAATAGGAAACATAATCCACAACTAAAGAAGCTTGGATACAAACACATATCATGCTCTGCTACAGAGAATTTCACAACCCCAAGCCCTGAACATAGGTACTTCTAGCTCTGAACCTTACTCTAAGCCTAAGCTACTCTGAACCTTACTCTAAGCTACTTTGAACCTTACTATGAACCCTAAGCTACTCTGAACCTTGCTACCAAGCTTACTATGAACCCTAAGCTACTCTAAACCTTGCTATCTACCAAGCTTACTCTGAACCTTGCTACTGATCTGAACCCTAAGCTTACTCTGAACCCTTGCTACTCTAAACCCTAAGCAATCTACCAAGCTACTGATCTAAACCCTAAGCTTACTCTGAACCAAGCTACACTAAACCTTGCTATCATCATATCATATGTGAATATGACCAACATATTCTTGTACAGACACAGTGGACTGAAACTACTTTTCATATCAACATATGACTAACATATGACCAACATATTCTCTGAACATATTCTTGTACAGACACAGAAGATGACCAACATATCATATGTTCGGGTTCAAAGTAAACCAGGTTTCCTCGTGCTGATGTACGGCTCTAGTTGGCCATTGCTGCAATTTTTTAAAGCTTTTCTGGTGATATTGTTACAGAGAATTGCTACTACTACTACTAGTTGATGACTGCATGGACAACAATGATCGAGCCCATGATTGATGCAATCTCTACCAGTTTCCACATTCAGCACAGTAGTGTTTCTCTATGTGAGTAGGTAGCTGAATTTGAGGCTGGTACTGTAGAAGAAGATGCAGTTATGCAGTTGCTCTAGGGTTCATCAATCAGAGAGGGAGAGAGGGAGAGAGGGGAGGGGCTAACCTCTAATATGAGGATGACGTTGGCGGGCGAATGACGGCCTTCTCCTCCTCTCGGACATGGGCGGCCTCCTCCTCCTCGAGTGCGGCGGCGGCGGTTGGCGGTGGCTGTTGGGAGGATCCTCCACGGCCTCCTCCTCGAGTGCGGCGGCGGCGGCTCGCGGTGGCTGCTGGGGGACCGAGTGCGGCGGCGGCTGGCGGATCAAGCACAGCGACGGTGGGTGGGGGGATTGAGCGCGTTGTGTGAGAGATGGGGATCGATGAGTGTGTGAGATGGGGGAGAGTTGGGAATGATGACGTGGATACAACCCAGATAGGCGTAGCGCACTATGCCAGAGTGCGCTACGGATATCTGTAGCGCACTCGGGCTAGTGCGCTACGCCTATCTGGGTTGTAACCACTCTATAACAACGCTGCAACACTCCTTCTAGCAACTACACTTGCCTATCCCACTGGTTCTTCCCACTGCTCTATTCTAAACTTGTGAGCACCCAGTTTTGAATCCTGGTGCCCCATTTTTTATTTTTATTTTAAAAATACTTTTAAATGTTCCAAAAAATGCCCAAAAGTGGTGATATATGCCATACAAGTTTTGTTTTATTTTTAAAAATACTTTTCAATATTCCAAAAATGCCCAAAAGTGATAATATATGTCATAAAAGTGGTACAAATATGATTCAAAGTATAACTAAATTTCATAATAATTTGTCCATGAATATTACAATCTTTTTCGACCACGCGTTTTACAATATTTTTTGAGCTAGCGTTTTACAATATTGTTTCCCTTCTTTGTCGTGGTTGAATAATTTAGCCCTGACACTTTAATGTTTCTTCTTTCGAACAGGCTACCTTTTTTGGGTAGGGTTTTTCTTTTTCTTCTTGTGATGTATGTGGCTGCATCGTAGTCGTCGTCATCTTCAATCTTTGGATCGCCGTACTGGTCGAAGTCTTGCTCGTTGGTGACTCCATCCATTCCGATGATGTTTCTTTTTCCTCTCCTCACGATAACATGGCTAGGCTTTGTCGGGTCGGTAATGAAAAAACATTGGTCCACTTTGGTAGCCAGTACCCACGGTTCATTTTTCGCGGCCACGTTCGCACCGACGGCCTTGGATTAGGCTGCTTCGGGTATAACCATGGTTGTGAAATACCGGTCTTCTCTTTCGACGCTCTTTGCCCATCTGACACGGAACATCGACACCTTTTCTCCACAGTAGTCGAGCTCCCAGATCTCCTCGATTATTCCATAGAATCTTTCCTTCATGTTGTCATCGGTGTAGAATTCCGATGTTACGCCTGAGTTCTGATAATCACACTTGTTGTCCTTTTCCTCCGTGTAGAATGTGTAGCCGTTGATATCATACGCCTGATAGGTCACCAGGTTTTGCATTGGTCCCTGCGACAAGGTGAATATGATCTTTTCCGTGTCAGAAGAATGCGATCGCGGGGGATTATCATGGAGCGTCTGCCTAAACCAACGCATGAAATCTGAGTTGTGCTCTTTGATTATTTCTTCCTGCGTCCTCTGTATGCCCCGATCACTATAATTCTTCTCGATTAACCTTTTGTGCTTCTGTACCCAAGGATCGACCAGTTCTAAATGCTGTAGCGTGACGAGGTTTGCTCGATCAAAGTCTGCGCGTCGAAAATCGAAGTCTGCATGCAGTATGCGACGACCCTCTTGGTGACCAGATCCGTCGAGCTTGCCAAGGTGCCTGTTGACGGGAAGACCGACAGGGTTCTCGATGTCTAGATAATTCATGCAGAAAGAGATGCACTCTTCTGCCAGAAAGCCCTTGGCTATGCTTCCATCTGGACGACACCTGTTGCGAACGTATCCTTTGATGTGTCCGTTCATCCTTTCGAACGCCATCATGCTGCGGAGGAACATCGGCCCGAGTTGGATGATGTCCTCCACGACATGGACCAGGAGATGCACCATAATGTCGAAGAATGCGGGTGGGAAGTAGACCTCAAGCTCTCATAGTATCACCAATGATCTCCTCCTGTAGCCTCCCGAGCTGATTCACGCCAATCGACTTCCTAGAGATGACGTCTAAAAACTTGCAGAGGCCAAATAACGTTTCACAGACGTGCTCGTCCATTATCCCTCTTAGTGCAACCGGAAGTACCTGCGTCATTAGCACGGCACAGTCGTGAGACTTCATGCCACTGAACCTCTGCTTCGCCTCTTCTAGGTATCTGCTTATCTTGCCCGCGTAGCCGTAAGGAAATTTGACTCCTAGAAGGCACTTGAAAAAATGTTTGATCTCATCCTCGCTTAGAGTGAAGCAAGAAGGAGGGCAGTAATATTCGTTCTTCTTGAACTTTTTACCCTTCCAATGACCTTGTGTCGTGTCCGACTCATGATCATCGTCATCTTCCTGATCATCAGGAGTAGTGCGTCCTCCGTGAAGCTTCTTCCAGATACCCATGAATATCAGGTCGTGCCTTGCTTTCGGACCATATTTCGTCCTATCTGGCATGTTGATTATGGTGGTGACCAGACTCTCGCACACATTTTTCGTGATATGCATGATGTCAAGGCTATGAGGCGTGTGGAGAAACTTCTAGTATGGCAACTCCCAGAAAACAGACCTTGTTTTCCATACCTTCATCAGCGACTTGTCTTGCTGCCTCTTTCTCTTCTTTCCAGGCTTAGGACAATCTTTCCATTTTTTCAGCAACTCTTCCACTTCTTCGCTGCTCCTACGCTCTGGGATTCCTCGGGTCTCGGATTTTCCATCGAACAGGTCTCCACGTTTTCTCCATGGATCATTCTTGCCGAGCCACCTCCGGTGCGCCATGAACACGGTTTTAGAAGACCCTGGATCTTTCTCTAGTTGGATATAGCTTGTGTTATCCATGCACCTAACGCATGCGCAGAATCCTTGGATAACCTGCCCCGAGATATACCCGCAACCTGGATAGTCTTGCACCGTAGTGACCAATGCGGCTCTCATAGTGAAATAATCTTGTGCGACGGCGTCATAAGTATTGGATCCAGATTCCCATAACGTGGCTAGCTCCTCTTTCAACATCCCGAGATACAGATTGATGTTGGTACCAGGTTGTTTCGGCCCTTGAATTAGCATACTCATTTGTATGTACTTCTTCTTCATGCACAACCATGGAAGGAGGTTGTACATCCATACAAACACGGGCCAAGTGCTGTGCGTGCTGCTCTGGCTACCGAACGGATTGAGTCCATCGGTGCTCGCACCAAGCCTGATGTTCCTCGAATCTCCACCGAATTCTGGGAATTCGAGGTCCAATGCTTTCCACTGGCTAGCATCTGAAGGGTGCGTGTCAGCAGCTCATCCTTTTCCGGGTCATCATCATCATCTCCTGGCTTCTTCCTTTCCGTATGCCATCGCATGAGCTTCGCTTCCTTAGGGTCCGCGAAATAGCGCTGCAGACGAGGAGTGATAGGAAAGTACCATAGCACTTTTCGAGGTGCTTTCTTCCCTTTCTTGTATCGACTCACGCCGCACACCGGACATGTGGTTTTCTCTGCGTCCTCGCCCCGATAAATGATGCAATCATTGATGCATACGTGATATCTAACGTGCAGTAGATCGAGAAGACAGACGATTTTCTTGGCGTCCTCGATACTAGTTGGACATGTGTTCCCCTCCGGGAGACGATCGTGCCAGAATTCCATCATATCGTCGAAGCTTGCGTCGCTCAATTTGTGTTTTGCCTTCATCTCCATAGCCTTGAGCGTTACATTTAACCGGGTATCATCGGGCCTGCATCCTTCATACAATGGAGTAACCGCGTCTTTCTCAAGTTGCGCAAGCTTGGCTTTCTCTCTAGCGACAGCCCTGGTGTTACTCATCTGTTTGAGAAGCAACTCTTGCACATAAGGGTCCCGCACCCAGCCTGACGTTGTTCCATCTTCGTCTCCTCCTCCGGCATCTAGATCATCATCATCTCGGTCTGCTTTCGCACCTTCACCATCTCCAGGAGACTCTTCATCATCTCGCCCGTTCTCGCCGTGATGATGATCATCGTCATGTTGCCCACCTTCACCGTCTCCATCGTCTTCGTCATCGCTTATCCAACGAGTGTATCCATCCATGAAACCATGGTGGAGCAGGTGCGCCTGCAGATTCCCGGAATCTGGGTCGATCACCTAGTTGAGTTTGCATCTTCTGCACGGACATCTTATATCCGTCTTGTTATATCATATCATGTCGGCCGTCGCACATTTCAAAAATCTAGCCACAATGCCTTCGCTCATTATGCGGACCATTTTTGCATGCACGGTGTACACGGTACAATTAGAAGTCTATTAGAACCACATAATGAATGCATGCATGCAATGGTCGATAGAAAATTTTGGCATGACCTATCCTAAAATTAGGACCTTTGCGAAATGCCAAAGTCTTGCCAAAATGGAAATGAATCAACATTTTGGCAAAACAAATGGCAACTTGTTCACACACAAACACAAGAGAGAGAGACCGATCCATACACACATGAACATATCATTATCCTCTCCATACACACATGCATATGAGCATCGATACTCTCCATATATATACACACACATGACCATCGATCCTCTCCATACACACATCATGAGCATCAATCATCTACATACATATGAGCATATCATCCATATACACATGAACACATCCTTACATGGACAACTTACCGATATGAGAGACCGAGATCGCGAGAAGATGGAAAGGAGAGGTGCGCGCGAGACCGGAGAAGGAGATGCGAGAGACCGAAGAGCTTCCTCTATTACGTATGTAACATCCAAGGCAAGTTCCACATGCTAAAAATGGTGAATGAGTGGAGAAATTGAGGTGGGAAGGAGAAGGATCCCGACTAGATCTAAGGAGGAAGAAGGGGAAAGTGAAGTGTGAGGTGGTAGATGATCACACATGTGCACAAAGTGGAGCTACCAAAAAAATACTGGTCGACACAACCATGGCGCACATGTCCCTAGTGCGCCACAGGAACAAAACACAACCGTGGCGCACATGGCCCTAGTGCGCCACGGATGTGTCTGTCCATTTACAGAACAGAGAGGCCTCCACTTAGGCGTAGCGCGCCCCCTCCACGTGCGCCACGGTTAACCATAACATCCGTAGCGCACCTTCCCCATGTGCGCTACAGATATGCGGCATGCGGCCAGCAGGGCCCTGGCCCAGACACATCTATGGCGCACCATCAAATGTGCGCCATAGTTGTTGTAGTTACTATTAGGGCACTGCCCACAGGTGAGCCACGCCTGTTTTACCCGTGGGGCACTTCAACCACGTGAGCCACGGAAGTTTGGATTACATATAGCCGTTTTCCTAGTAGTGTTAGCCGTGTCCCCGGATACAGACAACTCTGAGCAACTAAGGCCTGAAGCTATGGAAGATCTCGACATTCCAATTTCTCAAAGTAAAACTTGATGGTGTCAACAAGGGATTAGAAGCACTTGGATTTGCCATGGAGTTGAGAAAGATTGTTCAAAGATCAAAACTATTTTGACAAGATAGGATAAAACCATATTGCTTTCTGCAAATGAGCCTAAACTCTACTTAGCCAAATATGCATGTATTGATAGATTCCAACTTATTTCCACATAGTAGTGACACTTGCCAATACAATTCAAATGTATTGACCCTTGTGGCTGTAACTTATTATGTTGTAGGTTTGTTTGATGTTAGTGAAGTGTGTTGAATTGGATTACAAGTCTACAACCAACATGATTGCCTATGGCACTTTGAAGATGAAGGACTCCATGCTATATAGTTATATCTGATGCATTGTAATGAGATAGCCATATGAGCTATGTAAGATGTAATGAATTATTTTATTCCTGGTTATAAAGTTGTATTATGACCTTTGTTTCTTGATATTACATCTTAAACTGTGAATGCTAGCTATTGATCCAGGGACTAGCATTGTAAACACATGGATGTATACCTTATCAGGTTGGGACCTCTACATCAACTTTATTCAAAGTGCTATTGAAAGTTATCATGAGAGAGGGAAACATGGTTTTATGCATCTCAATAATATTAAGTTTCCCCGTTTTATGTTAAAAGCTTTGAAGTTGCATCTCTTTTGTCTTCCTATGCTAGTGGATTTTTGTTTTAACAATTTGTTTTCTCATGATACCCCCATGCATAGGAAGTGGGTTAGACTGAAATGTGTTGGTTATTTGCTTCTTGATGCTCTCTTTCACTCCAGATATTTATCTCCTATGTGAGCATCTTTGAAAGTTTTGAGCCTAACTTAAAGGCATTAAAGAAAAGTACTTGTTGGGAGATAACCCAAGAGTTTTGTCGAGTCTTGGAAGTTATTACCTAAGTAATAACCGCTCCTTATCCTTTTTGTTTTGGTTTTTGTGTCAAGTTCAACTACTTTTGTGAAGTAGAGGAGTTGTGAAAAGTGGCTGTCCTGGGACAGATTTTTGTGTTGTATTGTAAAAATTTGTTAGGGAGATCAGTACTTCGTATGGAGCTGAATTTTTCTGAGCTTGTTCCCCAAGTTGTTACCAAACTTTCATCAGTTCTGCACTTTTTGATTTGAGCAACAGAAGGTTTTCAAAAAAATCAATCTTTACCTGCTGGTCTATTTTAATAGATTTCTGCCATCATTTGCATTTGCCTCTTACAAAAGCTTTTGTTTTGATGGGTTTTCAGTTGAAGTGTGTACCCAAAGGTTTATTGTTTTTGCTTACACTAATGTTGTCATTGAGTTTGTGCAAGGGTTTTGTATGAAGGAAATTTTTAGGAGAAGGAGAAAAGGAAACTGTAGAGTTCGTCGTTGAATAGGTAAAAGGGGTGAA
Source organism: Avena sativa (assembly GCA_916181665.1). Lineage (NCBI taxonomy): Eukaryota > Viridiplantae > Streptophyta > Magnoliopsida > Poales > Poaceae > Avena > Avena sativa. The sequence goes on along the minus strand of OV702285.1, from coordinate 40,647,193 downwards.
AACAGAAGGTTCGTGAAACTCCAATCTTTTTATATTTTTGATGTTTTTAATACATAAGAAAGACTACGAGACGGAACAGAGGAGGAACCGAAGTCCGTGATGGACAAACCCACCCTAGGCGCGGGCCCAGCCTGGCCGCGCCTGGAGGGGGTGTGCCACCCTCGAACTCCGTCTCTGCCTCGTTTCCGTGTCAGAACCTTCCTTATGCTTTGAAACTTCGTAATATATAACCCCCAAATCCCCCGAGGTTCGTGCATCGTGTTTTCGTTTCAATCTGTTTCTGTCAGGAAATCTTCTCAAGTTTAGAGCACCATGGTCTCCGCCAACGATAAAGGCAAGAAGCCCGAGGAAGACGAACCTCAAGTCCCCAAGGAGGAGGAGATTTCGGTAGGGTATGAAGGTGACAGGGAGGAGTACAAGCATCCGGACACCCACGCTACCGTCGCAAGCATTGGATTGGTGGAACGACCTACCAAGCTTAAGAGGACAGCATGGATTTCTACATGAGGGAAATCTCGACGTCATACCCTCTCTCCACGATCATCTCCTCCACGTAACAAGAGACCTTTCCATACTCTTATACATGAGCGTCAATTTCAACATGTGCCCAAAGGGAACTTGCCCTCAATGTGGGATATGCCTCGTTCTAACCATGCAGGGGAGAAATCTCGGTCTAACATGATCATGAACCGCATAGAGCAAAACTCGGAGCTGATTCGTGCTCTATCCTTCGAGTTTGGAGATTTGAAGTAACTTATTGAAGAGCTTATTAACAGAACACCACCACCACCGAAGGATTAATTCATCATCAGGTTTGGCATCCCCTTGGCTTGTTCCAAGCTTGGGGGAGTGCCACGGTATCACCACCATTATCTTTTATCTTTTACCTTTTTAGTGGATTCATATTTGTGGTAGAGAGGTTATCTTATAGTTTGGTTTTCATGTGGAAGTATCTCTCCTTTAGTTGATTATCTATGTATCCCTTGGTGTGAGTGCCTTTATTGAATATTAATGAGAAGTCACATCTTTTAGTTTTTGCACTTCTTATTTTAGTTTGCAATCTCTATTATATGATGGATCTTGTTGATTAGTATTGGCATCACTTTGGGATCATCAAGTGGATCTAAATTGGTTTTGGCAAACCGAGTTCTGGTCAGTAGCAATACTTTTTGAGGTTTGAAAGAAAAAGGAGAAAAAGCTTACAGGTATTTTGTATCATTTGTTTTCTTTCTTGTTGGCTCATAAGCTTAGTATTATCTATTTAAGATCCTTTTGTTTCTTCAAGGAGGGTTGCATGTTTGGCTTTATTACTTGTATGTCTGCTTGTTTCTTTTAACTCTCTTTCTTGCTACCCAGCCTTGCTAGCCAAAAACCTGTTTTGAGAAGGCACACTTCTCATGTTTCTAAATCCCTTTGAACCAGAACTTTTTCCACTTGTGTCCACCATATCTACCTAGTAGCTTTTTGCTATTCCGATCAAATTCTCAAGCTTCATCTATCTTTCGAATTAAAAAGTATTTTGTTATGTGAAAACTAGTTAGTAAAGTTCTCACGAACTTGATGGCACAACTTATTTCCTTGCCCCTAATATACTTGAACCATTGCGTCATCGAAGTTGTATATGCTTGCATCTATATGTTGGAATTAGCAGAACAGTGCTGTCGCGGGGAACATTTTCAACATTGCACATGTACTTTGTACATAGTTCATATCGTGCTCTTCTGTCTATGGATGTCAACGGTGTGAAATAAAGAGGGAACTTGTAAGTCCATGGAGTCTGTATTTTGTGTTAGAGAAATGTCTGGCCGCTAGCCTAAGCCATGCCTAATCATGGTGGAAACTTGCAGCATGACCATAGTGAGCTATCTATGAAGCATCCTCAATAAAAAGCTATGCACATAGTAAATAAAAAGATCGTCGAGATGCTCATTGTATGCTTGCCTTGTCATTTTTGTTATGGGAAAGCTCCCGTACCATGTGCAAGGGGCACCGCGTAGGCGGTTCTCTATGATACACATGTACTTACAATGACAAGAACTTACCTGTGACCAAAGTTGAGTAACATGAGGAGTGGCCCTCATATGCAAGGGACATGAGATTGCCAACTTATATTTCGTCAAGCATATACTCCATCTTTGTGCACTTTAACCTTAATCATCTCAAGATGCCCATGATAGGGGCAATGAGGGCTCAAAGCTAGTAAGTATAATAATCTTTTGGAAGCTCTTTATGACTCGTAATCCCTGCTTCCCTCTATAAAGGGACCTTTCTCCTATTTCCAAGTTGAGTCAGTAAACCTACTTCCTCTCTATCTCCAGCAAGCATTTGAGTTGTTGTGTTTCAAGCATTCATATGGTGATTTATTCAATCATGTTATTTATCTTCCTTGTTTGCACAAAACTCTTATTTATTGAGTATTACTTTGAAAGCCTTCACTTGTGAAATACCTTTTTGAGCAAAGAGTGCTCCTTTTATAAAACTTATACAAAAATGGTAAGTGTGATGCTGTACTTGGTTGCAAGATAAGTTATATAATGGTGAGTTGTTTTCTTCTATGAGTTATGCAATGGTAAGTGTGATGCTTCTTGTTCGTATTATTTTATCGACACTTCACTCCATAAACCTATGGACATGTTTACTGAGCTCAGTTTTCACTTGGGGACAAGCGAAGGTCTAAGCTTGGGGGAGTCGATACGCCCAATTTGCATCACCATTCTAATCATAATTTACCTCTATTCATTGATATATGTATTATTATGAGGTATTACTTATGGCTTTTCATCTTTTTATGCATATTGGATGATTCTCTGAGGATGGACTGCCGGAGTCTGGATTCTGATGGAAAAGAAGGCGTTTCGGTGCAATTTTGCGAAGATCAGAAAAATACCATAAAATATGGGAAAATATTATTTTTCCAGAAGAATGAGGAATCCAGAAGGAGGAGCGAAGAGGGGCCGCAAGGGGCCTACACCCCCTAGGCGCGAGTCCCTCCTAGGTCGCGCCTAGGGCAGGTGTGGCCCACCTGCCCGGCTCCCGACTCCGCCCCTTCGCCTATATCTTCCCTACGGAACCCTAAGGCCAGGAGAGCGACCACAGATAGATTTCCGCCGCCTCTAGGGGGCAGAAAATACCGAGAGAGAGAAAGATCTCTCCGGTAGACAGATTTCTGTCGGGGGATTTCCTTCCCGGAGAGGGGAGACCGTTGCCATCAACACCATCGTCAAGCTAGGCTTCATCGGGATCATCATCATCATCCACACCATCATATCCACCAGCACCATCATCACCACTCCGTCCCGCTGTAACAATTGTGTTGGATATTGCTTTAGTTCTTAGGGGAAACTTTCCCAGTGTTGATTACTATTGTAGTTGATGCTTGTGAGTGGAACCATTGGATTATTCTTTATGTTCATATTGTTATCCATTACCATATCATCTTTGATCTTGATCCATATGATGTCTTGTGAGTAGTTCGTTGTGTTCTTGAGGACATGGGAGAAGTCATGTTGTTAGTAGTGGATTTGTGTTGAGTTATTATTCAATGGTTTAGTATTTAAGTTGTGGTGCTATTCTACTAGTGGTGTCATGTGAACATCGACTACATGATACTTTACCATTTATGGGCCTAGGGGAATTCATTGTGTATTTGGCTACTAATTGTGGGGTTGCTAGAGTGACAGAAACCTAAACCCCCGTTAGGACACCTTTGCACAAGGGAGTGTAGAATCTCAGAGTTTAAGGTTGTGGTTAGATTTATATCTTAATTACTTTCCTGTAGTTACGGATGTTTGCAGGGGGTTTAATCACAAGTATGTATTAGTCCAAGTAAGGTCGGTATGTTAGCACAGGTTCACCCTCACAACACTTACAAACACAAAAGAAGAGTACTCAGCTATTTGAAGCGAAAGCACTTGACAGAATTCCCATTTGTCCTCGAGAACGTTTGGTCCTTATAAGTATTTCCACCGGCTTGTCCTTTGCTAAGAAAGGATTGAGCCACTTGCTCCATTTGTTTGTTGTCTTTATTACTTGCTCTTTGTTTTGCTGCCTTATCAGAAAACCACTAAAAATCCGTTTGCTAAGTATTCACAGGGATCTCCTGCTCCATACCACTGTTCAGCACCTTCTGTCCTTGTTGGGATCGACACTCCTATTTATTGAAAGTACTACGATACACCCCCTATACTTGTGGGTCATCAAGGGGGTGGCCCAAGGCCACACAACTAGCCCCTACCCACCTAGCCGCGCCTTGCGCCGCCCCCAGCGCCGCCACCAGATCGTCGTCGCTGACCTAGACGCCACTGACGACTCCACCTACTCCTATCTGGCCCTCTAAACCCTAGATCGCCGGAAACCCTAAATCCACCATAACCTCCTCCGGCTTAGGCGAAGCCCTGCAGGATCTTCCCTCTACTTCCGACACCACGCCGTTGTGCTGCCGGAATCGCGAGGGGAGAACTATAGCCTCCACTGCCTGCTGGAACAACGGAGAGGAAGGTCTTCATCGAGTACCAAACGTGTGACAGACTACGGAAGCGCTGCCGGAACGCAGCGCTGGAAGGATCGTCTACGTGATCTTGAGATCGACAAGTGTACGACTACATCACCCATGAGAATCTTCTCTCGTTAACCTCTTTGGAATCTTCAAGGGTGAGTACTCTAATCGACTCGTTGCTATAATCTAGTAGATATATCTTGGCTTGTTTGTGTGCATGTAGTAGATTTTTTTGTTTTCCATGCTACGAACCCCTACAGTGGTATCAGAGCCGTGTCTATATGTAGATCTGTTGCACGAGTAGAACACAATGGTCATTACGGGCATTGATGCTTTTGTTGTCGATTGCTTCTTGTGTACTTTGCATCTTGCGGGATGGTGGGATTAAGCGGCCTGGGCTAACCTTACATGACATCGTTCATGAGACTTACTCCACGCTTGACATGCAACTTGTATTGCATAAGTGTCTTTGCGGGTGCCTGTTTCTCCCAACATAGTGAAGATTCAATTTACAACAGGTGATTAACGATACTAGTATCAACGTTGTGGTTCTTGTTCGTAAGTTAGAACGACACTTATTGAAATCCCCAAAACCACGTAAAACATGCAAAGAAAATTAGAGGCTTCTAACTTTTTTTTGCAGGGGTGTGCTGTGATGTGATATGGCCATGATTGTGATTATATATGATGTATGCAATGTTCCTTATTGTAAGTTGGCAACCGGCGGGATCCATATGGTTGTCTTTTAATTTCGTTTAAGAACTGCGTGTCTATTATTCAAAATAGTTGTAATAGTTGATGCTGGTGGATGACAACCATGGAGCGGCGCCATTGACCTTGACACCACGCCGGTGATGATGGAGATCATGTTTGTGCTTGAAGATGGAGATTGGAAGCACAAGAAGAAAGGCCATATCGTATCACATGTTTTGAATGGCATGTGATGTTAATCCTTTTATGCATCTTGTATTGCTTAGTTCGCGACGGTAGCATTATAAGATGACCCCTCTCACAAAATATCAAGTTATAAAGTATTCATCCTTAGTAGGCACCATTGCTAAAGCTCGTTGTTTCGAAGCACCATGTGATGATCGGGTGTGTTAGATTTTGCGAGTGTATACAACGGGATCAAGCCAGATTTGCTCATGCGGAAGCTAAGGTTTGATCTTGATGAGCCTAGCATGTACATACATGGTCTCAGAACACGGATCACCGAAAGGTAAACCATGAATCATATAGTAGATATGATGAACATGTTGATTGTTCACCTTTCAAGCTACATCATCTCTCGTGATGATCGGTTTTGATGTGGTGGATTTGTTTCGTGTGATCACTAAAACAATGTGAGGGATATTGTTTTGAGTGAGAGTTCACCTAGATTAATTTAACTATTAATTAGAACTCAATTTTTCATAAACTTAGTCTAAAATTTTGCAAATATGTTGTCGATTAATGGCGGCCCCTACCATCAATTTTAATGCGTTCCTAGAGAAAGAAAAGTTGAAAAACAATGGAAGCAACTTCGCGGATTGGTTCCGCAACTTGAGGATTGTCCTCAATGCTGGTAATTTGATCTATGTGCTGGATGCACCGCTGGGTGACCCACCTGCAGCTGATGCTACCGATGAGGTAAAGAATGTTTTCCTCGCTCGGAAGAATTAGTACTCCACAGTTCAGTGTGCTATCTTGTATGGTTTAGAATCGGAGCTTCAGAAAAGGTTTGAGAACCATGACCCACATGATATTGTCCATGAACTCAAAATGATATTTGAGGCTCACGCGGCAGTTGAGAGTTATGAGGCTTCTAAAAAGTTCTTTGACTGCAAGATGAAAGAGGGAAGCTCCGTTAGTGAGCACGCTCTTAAGATGTCTAGGCACGCAAGCAAGCTTTAAAGATTGGGTATAGTGATTTCTAATGCTTTGGGGTTTTACCGCGTCCTCCAATCGCTACCACCAAGTTACAAGAACTTTGTGATGAACTAATGATGACGCCTAGCACTGTCATGGGACGCTTCGTTGGAAACCCCAAGAGGAAGGTGTGATGAGCACAATAGCAAGTTTTCCCTTAGTAAGAAACTGAGGTTATCGAACCATTAGGAGGAAGGAAACGACTCAAAGGTGTTGCTAGCAACTTGGAGACGTACACAACACAAACTCAAGACTTTTCCCCAACGACAGTGAGGTTGTCAATCTCACCGGTTTGCTGTAATAAAGGACTAACTGTATGGTGTGGAAGGTAATAGTGGTTTGCAGAAGGTAAATAGTAACAGTGGAAGATGTATCAATGGTAAAGATTGGACCGGGGTCCATAGTTCACTAGAGGTGTTCTCCTTAAGAAACAAACATGTCATGCTGGGTAAACAAATTACAGTAGGGCAATTGACAGGACTGAGCAAGGCATAACAATGCAATACTAGACATTCATGATACTATGAGATTCGATTGCGCAATACAACAAGATACATAGACCGCCATCCAACTGCATCTATGACTAGAAATCCACCTTAGGGTTATCATCCGAACCCCCTCCAGTATTAAGTTGCAAGGAACAGACAACTGCTTTAAGCAAAGTGTGTAAGGTAAACAATCCACTTGTTCCATGAACAAGAGACCGTTGTTTTCTCCCTAGTGGCAACATCACATCTATAACCTTAGAGATTTATGTCACTTTCCATAGATTAAATAGAGGCATGAACCCACTATCAAGCATAAATACCCCCTCTTGGAGTCACTAGCATCTACTTGGCCAAGATAGCTACTAACAACGGAGAGCATGCAAGATCACAAATAACACAGACATGATAGAATCAATAAGAAAAAACCATTAATCAATCTGACATAGTAATATCAATATCCATCGGATCCCCGCAAACACAGCATGCATGATTACAAATAGATGAGATCTTGATCATGAACGGAGCTCACAAGATCTAAACATGATAGCACAAAGGAGGATATACAACCATCTAGCTACTACATGGACCTGTAGTCCAAGGTGGAACTACTCACGCTTCATACCGGAGGCTGGCATGATGAAGATGAAGGCCTCCAGGATGATCTCCCCTCCGGCAGGGTGCCAGCAAGAGCTTCAGATCCCCCCGATCTAGGGACGATGGCGGCGGCTACAGACGGTATCATGGAATATTGATCGGGTACTTAGGGTTTATGCATCGGGGGGTCTTTATAGGCGAAGAGGCAAGGAAGGGGCGGCCAGGGTGGTCACACCCCCCAGGCGCGGCTATCCCTAGCCCACGCCGCCAGGGGGTGTGGCCCCCTGGTGCCTCCCCTCCGTCTCGTACTCTGGCTCCGTGTTCCCCACGGTAAAATATTGACTTTGGCTTTTGTCCTGTTCAATTCCAAGAATATTGATTTTCTGCCTTTTTGGAACCAAAAACAGAAGAAAACAGACAACTGGCACTGTGGCATCTTGTTAATAGGTTAGTACCAGAAAACATATAAAAACACCTCAAATTTTAGACAAAGCAAAGCTAAGTAGATACTAAACAAGCATGGAACATCAGAAATTATAGATACGTTTCCGACGTATCAATGACATGCTAAGATACTATAGTTGGCCCCTCCATATACGCTGCCGAAGGCCACCGACTTGGTACTGGTTGAGAGTTGAGACCTATGTGAGTCGGGAGGAGCTCAAGATGTTCGACGATGGCGTCAGCGGCGGCATCGAGCTCGATATGCCGAGCCTGCGCTCCTTCTACTGCCGTGGGTACCCCTTCAAGCTCTCACTGACATCACCAGTGTCGAGGATCGTGCAAAGGATCGCCGTGGCTCAGCGCCAGCACGCCTTGACGTTAAACCTAAACTCCTAACTGTCATCTCGCATGTTTCTCCAGCACGAGGGCACTGAAGTTACGCCTAGAGTGCATCGAGCACAACATCAAATCCAAGGGCCACGACAAGGGGGTCGTCGTGGGACATTCCCCAACCTCGAGCTTCGGCTAAGGCTGGGCATGCAGTGGAAGGACAAAGATCCGGTCGAAGGTCACCTCAACGAGTCCATTGAACGGTTCGAGAGGCTCGGAGTTCTCCAACATCTTGACCAACAACTACTCGTCGTTTAGTTGTTTGAAGAAGAACCTAAGGAAGGTGATGGTGCATTTCAAGGCCAAGGAGGTTAATGTCACACCCGAGGGTGTCACACCTTCGGTTGTATGTGGTAGTGTCACGGAGGGCATCGAATTCACGTGACACAAGTGGTGTGTAAAGTGTGGTAGTCGGGTTGGTGTGTGAGTTGTGTGTGCATGTGTGCTGCGCGTGAGTTGGGTATTGATATACGGGAATTCTGCGTCGCAGGCGCCTGCCAATTTGCTCAACACGACGGCACGTCGATATAAAAAACAACGGCTCAGATTGACGCAGGCGGGCGGCGGCAGTTTGCGGACACGTCGCGCCCGGAAACTGAATGCCCACTTCTGTCGCTACCCCCGGACCCACATTTCATTGTGTTATAAGCCCGTTCCCCTTTCCGTACCATTTCGAAAGGAGTGCCCAGCGGAGGAGTTCGTCCTCGTCGTCTCCATGCCGCCCTACCGCCGTTGATTCCGTGTTGAATCCCGGCCAATTGGCGGGCCTCCGGCGAGTTCTTCGGCTTCGATATCACAAGCGCGGGTCTAGCCCTCCTCGTCCCTCTATCTTGCTCCATTTCATTCTCATTCGAGTGCCGAGCGTAGCAACAGTTGACCCTCGTCGTATCCGCTATTTTCAGCGCTGAATCCCGCCCGATTGGCGAGTCTCCGACGAGTTTTTCGGCGTCGAAATCACAAGCACAGGTCTGGCCCTCCTCCTTCCTCTCCGTCGATCCATTTCATCCTTGTTCTATCTTGCTCGACATTAGGAATGTCATAGCGTCGTTGCGGATCGTCGTGTTTTGTGTTGCGGCATGGGTGGGGTGGTGGTAGGGAGGGTATGGGGAGCCGTACTTGGCGGCAGAGGTGCAGGTCTGGCCCTCCTCCTTCCTCTCCGTCACTCACTTTCCTCCTTGTTCTATCTCGCCCGACATTTAGGAAGGGCCTAGTTCCTGTTTTGTGTTGCCATGTCTGTGTGGTGGTGGTGGGGAGGTGTAACTACCTCGGTGAATTACGCTCCTAGATACAAGCCTGGATGAACGGTAGTGGTTGAAATAGTACGGTGGGGCCCCAAAAGCCACTCACGGGTAGACCTTTCGGCCGTCCCAACCACTTCCAATTCATCGGGACCTGCACGGGCGGCGTAATCGGCAGGCGAAGGGATCAACTACATACACAAATGAGTATGTATGCAAGCCACCATACAAAAGTACATCAGAGCCATTCCATCTATAAAGAAAGGAAATATAGCAACGCCATACGGCAAGATTCAAATGACCTAGATAGATATAATATTTTAGGATAATTCCTCATACATCACACATCAGAGTATCAAGCGGAAGCGGCAAAACAAAGTCTGAGTACGGATAAGAAGCAAATCGGCATAAGATGCCATGGAAATAAGCACATCCCGCCCACAGATCTCACGGATCCCCGTTCCCGGAATCTCTACACCGAACGATCGTTGCCCACATCATCAGCCTCTTCCACCCAGTATCCGTCCTGCGAGTGTACCTGTTCATCTGAACCAATAATTTATCGGTGAATTACGCTCCTAGATACAAGCCTGGATGAACGGTAGTGGTTGAAATAGTACGGTGGGGCCCCAAAAGCCACTCACGGGTAGACCTTTCGGCCGTCCCAACCACTTCCAATTCATCGGGACCTGCACGGGCGGCGTAATCGGCAGGCGAAGGGATCAACTACATACACAAATGAGTATGTATGCAAGCCACCATACAAAAGTACATCAGAGCCATTCCATCTAGAAAGAAAGGAAATATAGCAACGCCATACGGCAAGATTCAAATGACCTAGATAAATATAATATTTTAGGATAATTCCTCATACATCACACATCAGAGTATCAAGCGGAAGCGGCAAAACAAAGTCCGAGTACGGATAAGAAGCAAATCGGCATAAGATGCCATGGAAATAAGCACATCCCGCCCACAGATCTCACGGATCCCCGTTCCCGGAATCTCTACACCGAACGATCGTTGCCCACATCATCAGCCTCTTCCACCCAGTATCCGTCCTGCGAGTGTACCTGTTCATCTGAACCAATAATTTATCGTGTGAGACCCTAAGGGTACTCAGCAAGTCTTTATGCCTCTAAAGGGGACACAACCTGGGGTGACGCAATTGCAGCAAAAGATAAACCCTAGCAGTTCTATAGATACTCGCCAACCATCCGTCTAACCAATGATAGACGGATGTCCGTGAATTAATGACAACAGTTATAATAGTAATTTCATCAGATCCATCCTCCTCCTCGCTTACCAACGAGGAAGCGGACGAACAACCCCCCCATCCGTTGGCAATTTTATTAACCATTCCATGAGTGTTGCACTATTTACTAGTCAATTACTTAGTCAGATTAAAGCGGTACTTTAGTTATGCTTGTCTATGATCGAGAAACTGTGCTCCAAGTCGTCCATAACCGCGGACACGGCTTTCAGAAAGTTTTACCCTGCAGGGATGCACAAATAGCAACACACACTCGATCAACCTCGGAAAAACCAAATCAAAACCCAACGAGGCCTTCACGACAAAGCAATCACAGGATTCAGAATTATTTCAGGGGGCCACCCCTTGGAGTACACCCGCAACGAAGCTAGCTGACTCCGAGACGGACCCGAGGTTTGGGTGGACGGCTGTGAGCGACTGGGAACCCAAAACTGGGCTTGTCGACACCGCGAAAACGTGTCCCGATCCTAAACAGTACAGTATGCTCCTCGCACAATCGTAAATACAGTAATGAAGCATGGCATAAGTACAGGATAGTAAACAAAACCTCAAACTAGTTTGTGGCCCCAAGAAATAAGACTGAATCAAGCTCTGGCTCAGGGGGGTCCCATAAGCCTCCCGGATGTGGATAGCGCGGATATTCAAGGAACAGGTTTCCAGTACTCGGGGTCCTACGGGACACAAGTGAGCAGGAAAAACCAAATAGCAGATATTGCCCACCGGTGCCACTTTCATTAGTTATCCCATTACTACTCAGGTTAAGTTGTTTAGGTACCTCGTTATCCATCAGACTCTCACATACCCTACACATGCTGTTCTACGACTCGCATGGCTCAAACAACTCCTGTAGTAATGGCTCATGGGATGGAGGAACAAGCTTGGTGGGGTTTAAAAGTAAAAGCTATGCAATACTTGGGATTCAGTTTAATGCAATCGCGACTCAATGATGCAAGAATAAGATAGAGGCAATAGGTACTGTATGTATGCAAGCATGTGGTAGTGCTTGCCTGGCAACTCAGTTGAAGCGAGAGACGGATCTGGGTAGTGCTCCTGGTTCTCTTGATATATCCCCTGCTCAGAGTCTATCCGAAGAAGAACCAAACAAACAAGGGCCAACATAAATAAAGTGCACAAGCATAGAAATAAAATGCGTCAAGCAAACAATCATGCCATGATGAATGATGCACAAGTTGCATGGCAATAACGTAGCATGGCATAGGTGAGGTGTGGTATACAAGAATAAGTAATTTTATTAAGGTTTGGCCACATTTTATTGTCATAATAGTTGCTGTATACTTTATATTTATATGATGCATGCTGCAATTGAAGTCATGGATAGCATAAACAGAAAGGTCTCGTCGAGCTGATCATTTTAGGCATATCATTTGTTAAATTCGGAGTTATAAATTAAAAGTTATTAATTTATTAGGTTCCAGTGGCATTTGTTGTAATTTACTCAACTTGGAGTTTTAATTGTGCAAAAGGTAATTTGAATAGCATATTTGAAATCCTCACATTTTTCTGATTTCAAAACATATATTATTTGCATTATTTGGAAATTTGAATTTTATTTTATTTTTAAGTCAAAATTAGTCATATTAGGTCAAAGTCAAAGGTTTGACTAATTTAAAGTAGTTTTGAAAATATTTGAATAAAGATTTGAATTAACATTAAAAAACAAAACATTTTTCATATAAGGTTTGAATTCAAATTCCAAACCAGGAATAAGTTATGAATTCATTTAAATTTAAACAGATTTGTATTTGAATTTAATTGAATTAATTTGCAAAGAATTTAATTTGAAACAGACAGATTTTCTGGGCTTTTATTACTCAGGCAGATCTACCCACAGCCAGTGACAGGTGGGGTCGAAGCTGACTGGGCTGCCACGCACGCAGGAGCTTCTGTCACCGCGAGCTAACCCAGCCACTGAGGCCGACAGGTGGGGTCAGGGCCACAGGGTCCACGAGACAGAGGCGAGCGGCTAGGGACTGACAGGTGGGGGGCATGGGACCGCGGGTTGGTTTGGAGAAAAGTGGAGAGCCTTTTTATAAAACGTCACCGACGCTGACTGGTGGGGTTACGGGGACGGCGGGTTTAGGCGGGAGAATCTACAGGGACCTAAACGCAAAACACGCAGCGCTGTCGCTGTCTGCTGCTGAACGCGGTGTCGCGGCGGTGGATCTGGCCGGACTTTCGGACGACGATGGCGAGCGAACCACGGCGTCTCCGGCCAAGCCGCAAAAACCAAAAATGAAGAGGGCGCTACCGGCTACAATTCTCGTTCAGGAGGCTAGCTCGGGGGAGGGCTGCAGCGCGCGGGTTTCGTCGAGGAACAGAGGCAAAACACACGCCGCAGCTGCTGCTGACGCGCACGCAGGCGGTGACCGTGGCGACGAGCGCGCACGCAGGGTGTTCGACGGAGGCCGGCGGAGCTATGGCGAACTAGAGAGGAGAAGGGGGTGTCTAGGGGCTGCAGGGGCTCACCAGCAGCTTGATGACGAGGTTGGCGAGGCTCGGGGAGGTAAGGATCTGCCGGCGGGCTCGTGGCGAGAAGCTTCAGATCCCTCCGGCCATGGTGACGGCGGCGGTGCTCGGTGGCCTTCCAGCTGCCTCCTCTGGTACTAGCCGCCTAAGGAGGTGCAGGGAATCTCGTCGGCGCTTCTGGGGGTCTCGGGGAGCAGCAGGGCGCGCAGACCGCAGCAGGACGAGGCAGCTAGGGTTTTGGCCACGGTGGAGAGGGGGGTCTGTCGGGGGAGGAAGAAGGGAGGAAGGGGAGGCGAGGCAGGACTCTGGGGTGGATAGGGAGTAACTGGGCGAGGCAGAGACGGAGGGGTGGATAAGAACGAGAGGGGGCAGGTGAGGATTGCGTGGGGGAGGGGAAGATGGCTTGGCCACCTTTTTGCTCTCCTTCCTCACGTGATCGGCCAGGCAGGGGAAGGGAGAGGGTTAGCTAGGCAGGGAGCTGGGGGGGGACTGCCAGGTAGGGCCAGGGAGGGGAGCTCGGGGTGGGGCAGGTCCGGCAGAGAGAGCAAGAAAGGAGAGGGGGGATGGACTCGGTTAGGAGCTAGGTTAGAGGGGAGGCGCGGGTTAGGGTTTGATAGGTTTGGGTAGGGTAGCTCGGCCAAGAGAGAAAAGGGAGGCTAGATGGGGCCTACATGCTAGAGAGAGAGGAGAGGCCGAGAGAGAGGGTAGAGCATGTGGGGGGTCGAGCTAGGGTTAGCTAGAGGGTGAGAGAGAGGGTAAGAAGAGAGGGTCTCAAGTTAGCACATGAAGGGCATCACATGATCAAGCACAAGGTGTGGTAGGGCTAGAGAGAGGGGGAAGGGGTTAAGGCTTGTACATGCCCACATGATCACATGTGCATGCATGGAAAGGGATGGGGTTTAGAGGGGGTAGGGTTTAACTAGAGGGGGAGAGGGAGAGAAAGAGGGTTTGGTGGTTTTATTAGATCAAGCATGATCCACACAAGCTCAACAAGATGGCCAAAAGAGGAAAATAAAAGAGGTGAACCAGGTAAGCAAAACAATTAAAATTCAAATGGCAAGAGAAAGGTGGTACTCGCATGGCCCATGCAAATAATAATGCCATGTATTCATATTGTGAAAAAAACATAAAATCATGTGGCATTATTCCATGCATTTCCAAAAGGTGGAAAAGGCCAAGCATAAGATTAGGAGTGGAATCCACCCAACCCACATGAGCTAGAGATAAACTCAATTAAAATGCCAAGCTCATATTAGTTGGATGGTGGAATTATAAGGTGGTGAAGAAAAGGTGGTGGAGTCAATAAGAGATATGCCCCCAAATCAACTTGGGCATTTAACAATATATCAAGAACCAAATACAATATCAAGAGGCAACTACAAATATTAATGCATATGAGATAAGAACCAAAACAAAAGGGTTTTTGTATGATGCTTAAATGCAAGGTGGCATGATGACATGAACATGACATGATGATGATGCAACAATTATTTGTAGGAAGTGGCCCTTTTATTACTAGAACAAGTAGCATTACAGGTGTTAGACAACTGGGATGCTACAACTCTCCCCCACTAAACAGGAATCTCGCCCCGAGATTCTAGGAAGAAGAAGAAGACACAAAGAGGGTAGGATAGTTGGCACGGAGTTCATCTTCACGCTCCCAAGTGGCTTCATCAACAGAATGGTGTGACCACTGCACCTTGCAGAACTTGATGGACTTGTTGCGAGTCCTTCTTTCTGCGGTCTCAAGGATTTTGGTGGGTTGTTCTTGATAAGACAGGTCTTCTTGGAGATTGATTAGCTCGTGATCCACGGTCCTGCCGGGATCTTTGAAGCACTTCTTGAGCTGAGAGATGTGGAAAACATCATGGACCTTGAGTTTTTCCGGGAGCTCAAGAGCATAAGCAACTTCTCCTCTTCTTCCACGAATCTTGAAAGGACCGATGTATCTAGGATCCAGCTTTCCTTTGATACCAAAGCGGTGTGTGCCTTTCATGGGAGTGACACGAAGGTACACGAGATCACCAGGGGCATACACCATGTCCGTGTGCTTCCTGTCATAATTGCTCTTCTGGCGACTTTGAGCAATCTTCAGGTTTTCAAGAATGATATGCACCTTCTCCTCCGCTTGAGTTACAATGTCAGGGCCAAACCAAATTCTTTCTCCTGCACCTGACCAACCAATCGGAGTTCTGCACTTGCGACCATAGAGAGCCTCGAATGGTGCCATCCTCAGACTCTTCTGGAAGCTGTTGTTGTAAGAGAATTCAGCATAAGGAAGACATTCCTCCCACTTCATGCCAAAAGAGATGACGCAAGCACGAAGCATATCCTCCAGAATCTGATTGATCCTTTCAACTTGTCCTGGCGACTGAGGGTGGTAAGCTGTGCTGAAGTTCAACTTTGTTCCCAAAGCATTTTGGAAGCTTTCCCAGAACTTGGAAGTGAAGATGCTTCCACGGTCTGAACTGATCTCAAGCGGAACCCCATACAGAGAGACAATTCTGTTGATATAGAGCTCAGCCAACTGAATTCCAGAAATTGTTTCCTTGACGGGGAAGAAATGAGACACTTTAGAAAGCCTGTCGATGACAACAAAGATTGCATTGTTGCCCTTCTGCGACCTTGGAAAACCAGTGATGAAGTCCATCTCTACTTTCTCCCATTTCCATTCCGGAGGTTTCAGTGGCTGTAGAAGACCGAAAGGTTTCTGATGGACAGCTTTCACTCTGCAGCAAACATCACACTCCGAGACATACTTTGCACAATATCGTTTCAGACCAGGCCACCAATACTGTGTTTTCAAGTCCATGTACATCTTTGTGCTGCCAGGGTGGATAGATAGAACAGAATCGTGCGCCTCCTTGAGAACTTGCTCTCTCAAACCCGGGTAGTTTGGAACAAACATCCGGTGGTCGAAGAAAAGCGTGCCTTGATCATCGACGTGGAAGGACTCATACTTCGGAAGCTGAAGCTGGGAGGTGATCTTTCTGGTGTGCGGATCACCACGCTGACGAAAACGAATCTTTTCTTCCAAGAGAGGAGTAGCCAGAAGGTTCAGGAGATGCCCTTGTTCCACAACTTCCAGGTTGAGCTGACGGAATTCCTTGCACAAAAGAGGTTGCTGTTCTTCCATCATGAGGTTGTTGACATAAGCTTTGCGGCTGAGAGCATCGGCCATGACATTAGCTTTGCCCGGTGTGTAGTTGATGGTCAAATCAAAATCATTGATTGCTTCAATCCATCTCCTCTGCCGAAGGTTGAGATCAGGCTGTGTGAAGATATACTTCAAACTCTTGTGATCAGAAAAGATCTCACATCGGTTGCCAAGCAAGTAGTGCCTCCATAGCTTCAAAGCAAAGACAACTGCTGCGAGCTCGAGGTCATGTGTGGGATAGTTGATCTCATGCGTCTTCAACTGTCGAGAGGCATAAGCAACAACTTGTCTTTCTTGCATAAGGACCGCACCCAATCCTTGCAAAGAGGCGTCACAAAATATCTGGAAAGGCTTGGATGTATCCGGAGGAACCAAGACTGGTGTGGAAGTGAGCTTCTCTTTGAGTGTCTCAAAGCTTTCTTGACATGCAGGAGTCCAAAGGTATTTCTTGCCTTTCTTGAGGAGATCGGTAAGAGGCTTCGCTATCTTCGAGAAGTTCTGAACGAAGCGACGGCAATAACTAGCCAAACCGAGGAAACTCCGCACTTCTTTGACATTAACAGGAGGAAGCCATTCAACAATTGTCTTTACCGTTTCCGGGTTGACTGCAATGCCCTTGGCAGAGATGACATGACCAAGATAGGTTACTTCAGGCAGCCAAAACTCACACTTTGAGAACTTTGCATACAAGCGGTTCTCGCGAAGCTTGTTTAGGACACAACGAAGGTGTTCTTCATGCTCTTCCTTGGACTTTGAATAGACCAGGATGTCATCCAGATAGACCACAACGAACTTATCAAGGTACTCCATGAAGACCGAGTTCATAAGCCTCGAGAAGGTAGCAGGTGCGTTGGTGAGGCCGAAAGACATGACTGTGTACTCATACAGGCCATAGCGGGTGGTGAAAGCTGTTTTGGGCACATCTTCCTTGCGAATTTTGATTTGGTGATAACCACTCCTCAAGTCCAGCTTAGAGAATACCACAGCTCTAGCTAGCTGGTCAAAGAGATCATTAATCCGCGGAAGGGGATATTTGTTCTTGATGGTTTTAGCATTGAGAGCCCGATAGTCAACACAAAGTCTATCAGTCCTGTCCCGCTTCTTCACAAAGATTGTTGGGCTACCCCAAGAAGAAGTACTGTGTTGAATGAAACCCAACTTCTCTTGTTCATCAAGTTGACGTTTGAGTTCAGCCAACTCAGCAGGACCCATTTTATAAGGCCGCTTGGAGATAGGAGCCGTTCCAGGTTCAAGCTCAATTACAAACTCAACCTCACGATCCGGAGGCATACCCGGCAACTCTTCAGGAAAAACATCCGGAAACTCACAGACCACCGGTACACTCTGAATAGCTTCCATAGCATCATCATTCAGATCCGCCAAAGAGAAAAGCTGGACAGCAGGAGTCAGACTTGGAGAAAAGACTATATGGCCTTCACGAATCTTCAGAGAAACCGAGCGTTCAGCACAATCAATCACAGCTGCATTTGCCGTCAACCAATCCATGCCCAAGATGACATCAATGTCAGAATTGCCCAGAACAATTAAGGATGCCGAGAACGAAGAGCCACCAATCTCAATTTGATTGCCATGGCTGATATGAACAGCCCTCATGTTTGAACCAGGAGATTGTACCACCAACCGCTTGAGGAGAGGGACCAAGACTAACTCATTCTCATTTGCAAACTTGTGAGAAACAAAAGAATGCGATGCACCAGAATCAAACAAAACTCGTGCAGGGACTGAGTTAACAGAAAGCATACCCATCACAACTCCAGGTGCATGCTCAGCTTGAGCGGCGTTGACACAGTTGGCACGAACAACCGCAGACCCGGGCTTAGTGTTGATGTTGAAAGCCCGAGGTGGTGGTGCACGAACCATAGGAGAGCTTGCCGCGGATCTTGGAGGGGGTGGAGGGAGAGCTTTGTTCTTCAACGAACAGTTCCAGTTCAGATGTCCAGGATCTCCACATGTGAAACAAGCACCAGGTGGACATGGAGCAACGTAGCCAGGGACTCCGCCAGGCGCTCCAGGGTAGTTGTTGGTGTAGCCCCTGGGAGCAGCAGTGATGGAGTTTAGTGGCCTTGACGCGTAGCTTGCAGGTCTTGGTGAAGCCGGGAGCGACGGTGGGGTGTTAGGAACCCAGACACGCCGCTTAGAAGGAGCTGCCATAGCTGAAGAGCTTGATGCATCGCGGTTGTGTTTCTTGGACTCCTCAAACACTTGCCTGCTTGCTTCCTCTTGCAGAGCTGTGTGCTGTAGTTCCAGGAAAGATGCCGGCCTTGCATGTGTGATTGCATACTTGATCGATGCATTGAGCCCTTGCCTGAACCTCTTTTGTTTCTTCTTGTCGTCAGATACCTCATCGCCACCATAACGAGAAAGATTCATGAAGTTCCTGATGTAGGTGTTGACATTATCATTTCCTTGCTTGAGGTTGAGAAAAGCTTCCTTCATCCTTTCCATAACAATTTCTGACAGGAATTGCTCTTTGAAAGCTGCAGTGAACCTTTCCCAAGTAGGCTGAAACCCAGTGCAGCTTGCCTTCAAGTAATTCTCCCACCAGAGAGCTGCATCTCCCTTTAGAAGGTGAGTAGCACACTTTACCCACTCCTGCTCAGGAACATCAGCAGTCTCGAGTAACCTTGACATCTCATGCAGCCAATCATCCGCGTCCAGTGGTCGATCGGAAACATCAAACTGGCGAGGGTTGAACTTCAGGAAGCTTTTGATGTCGCCCCGCTTGGGAGGTGGAGGTAGTGGAGCAAACTCATTCCTCCGAACACTCTCTTCCAAACGCTGCTGGTTCTGCTGCATTGCTGCCAAGGCATTGGCTATGTTTGACAACGCGGCCCCCAATTCCGGTGGTATGTCCTCATCTGAACGGCGTGGTGGAGCCATCCTGAGATTGATATAAAACACAAGTCAGTACTATAATGGAGAATAATAATCCAAAATAGTACCAAGATGGAATTAACCAAGATTAAAGGATACAATTTACTAAGATGATATTAAAATATCAACAAAGTTCAAAGCACCTAAAAGATATTCAGCATATCGCACACGACTGAAAAGGAGTGTGGTACACAAATATCAAAGAAAAAATTTCCACAATTTTCGGCATTAAAATACCAATAGATGCGCAAAATTACTTAACGAATCAAGATTAGTGACTCTACCAATTCAATATACAAAAGCGAATGATAAGAGTAGTGGTATGGTCGCGACTCCATCCCGCACTCAAATCATTACTCCGCACTTGAACAAGTGGAACACATATCCTAACCCCTTCTTCTCACGTTGAACCTAAAGATTAGCACTACGGAAACGAACACCCCAAACAAGATAACATCGGATAACAAAGAGTAAGACAGATCGCGTCGGTTTGCAAAAGCCTGTTGGTATGGAATGTACCAACAGTTGATAACCAAAGGATGATTAGATAACAACTTGGATGCAACAGATAGACAAGGAATTACACACACACACACACACAAAACACACACAACCTATGGTACTACGGAAACCCAGAACACGTGAATCCTAGTTTGAATTTTGAGAAGAGGATTGAAAACGTTGCACTTCCTTACCAGAAAAGGGTGGGTGGGTGGGTAAGAAGAAAAGTGGAAGCATTCCTACTCTCGCGTTTTGTTTTTCCCTAGTATACATAACTACCAAAAATATTTGCTAGACTGACAACGACCGTTTGGCTGAGACCCTGAAGGTCGGGATGGCTCTGATACCAATTGTAACTACCTCGGTGAATTACGCTCCTAGATACAAGCCTGGATGAACGGTAGTGGTTGAAATAGTACGGTGGGGCCCCAAAAGCCACTCACGGGTAGACCTTTCGGCCGTCCCAACCACTTCCAATTCATCGGGACCTGCACGGGCGACGTAATCGGCAGGCGAAGGGATCAACTACATACACAAATGAGTATGTATGCAAGCCACCATACAAAAGTACATCAGAGCCATTCCATCTAGAAAGAAAGGAAATATAGCAACGCCATACGGCAAGATTCAAATGACCTAGATAGATATAATATTTTAGGATAATTCCTCATACATCACACATCAGAGTATCAAGCGGAAGCGGCAAAACAAAGTCCGAGTATGGATAAGAAGCAAATCAGCATAAGATGCCATGGAAATAAGCACATCCCGCCCACAGATCTCACGGATCCCCGTTCCCGGAATCTCTACACCGAACGATCGTTGCCCACATCATCAGCCTCTTCCACCCAGTATCCGTCCTGCGAGTGTACCTGTTCATCTGAACCAATAATTTATCGTGTGAGACCCTAAGGGTACTCAGCAAGTCTTTATGCCTCTAAAGGGGACACAACCTGGGGTGACGCAATTGCAGCAAAAGATAAACCCTAGCAGTTCTATAGATACTCGCCAACCATCCGTCTAACCAATGATAGACGGATGTCCGTGAATTAATGACAACAGTTATAGCAGTAATTTCATCAGATCCATCCTCCTCCTCGCTTACCAACGAGGAAGCGGACGAACAACCCCCCCATCCGTTGGCAATTTTATTAACCATTCCATGATTGTTGCACTATTTACTAGTCAATTACTTAGTCAGATTAAAGCGGTACTTTAGTTATGCTTGTCTATGATCGAGAAACTGTGCTCCAAGTCGTCCATAACCGCGGACACGGCTTTCAGAAAGTTTTACCCTGCAGGGGTGCACAAATAGCAACACACACTCGATCAACCTCGGAAAAACCAAATCAAAACCCAACGAGGCCTTCACGACAAAGCAATCACAGGATTCAGAATTATTTCAGGGGGCCACCCCTTGGAGTACACCCGCAACGAAGCTAGCTGACTCCGAGACAGACCCGAGGTTTGGGTGGACGGCTGTGAGCGACTGGGAACCCAAAACTGGGCTTGTCGACACCACGAAAACGTGTCCCGATCCTAAACAGTACAGTATGCTCCTCGCACAATCGTAAATACAGTAATGAAGCATGGCATAAGTACAGGATAGTAAACAAAACCTCAAACTAGTTTGTGGCCCCAAGAAATAAGACTGAATCAAGCTCTGGCTCAGGGGGGTCCCATAAGCCTCCCGGATGTGGATAGCGCGAATATTCAAGGAACAGGTTTCCAGTACTCGGGGTCCTACGGGACACAAGTGAGCAGGAAAAACCAAATAGCAGATATTGCCCACCGGTGCCACTTTCATTAGTTATCCCATTACTACTCAGGTTAAGTTGTTTAGGTACCTCGTTATCCATCAGACTCTCACATACCCTACACATGCTATTCTACGACTCGCATGGCTCAAACAACTCCTGCAGTAATGGCTCATGGGATGGAGGAACAAGCTTGGTGGGGTTTAAAAGTAAAAGCTATGCAATACTTGGGATTCAGTTTAATGCAATCGCGACTCAATGATGCAAGAATAAGATAGAGGCAATAGGTACTGTATGTATGCAAGCATGTGGTAGTGCTTGCCTGGCAACTCAGTTGAAGCGAGAGACGGATCTGGGTAGTGCTCCTGGTTCTCTTGATATATCCCCTGCTCAGAGTCTATCCGAAGAAGAACCAAACAAACAAGGGCCAACATAAATAAAGTGCACAAGCATAGAAATAAAATGCGTCAAGCAAACAATCATGCCATGATGAATGATGCACAAGTTGCATGGCAATAACGTAGCATGGCATAGGTGAGGTGTGGTATACAAGAATAAGTAATTTTATTAAGGTTTGGCCACATTTTGTTGTCATAATAGTTGCTGTATACTTTATATTTATATGATGCATGCTGAAATTGAAGTCATGGATAGCATAAACAGAAAGGTCTTGTCGAGCTGATCATTTTAGACATATCATTTGTTAAATTCGGAGTTATAAATTAAAAGTTATTAATTTATTAGGTTCCAGTGGCATTTGTTGTAATTTACTCAACTTGGAGTTTTAATTGTGCAAAAGGTAATTTGAATAGCATATTTGAAATCCTCACATTTTTCTGATTTCAAAACATATATTATTTGCATTATTTGGAAATTTGAATTTAATTTTATTTTTAAGTCAAAATTAGTCATATTAGGTCAAAGTCAAAGGTTTGACTAATTTAAAGTAGTTTTGAAAATATTTGAATAAAGATTTGAATTAACATTCAAAAACAAAACATTTTTCATATAAGGTTTGAATTCAAATTCCAAACCAGGAATAAGTTATGAATTCATTTAAATTTAAACAGATTTGTATTTGAATTTAATTGAATTAATTTGCAAAGAATTTAATTTGAAACAGACAGATTTTCTGGGCTTTTATTACTCAGGCAGATCTACCCACAGCCAGTGACAGGTGGGGTCGAAGCTGACTGGGCTGCCACGCACGCAGGAGCTTCTGTCACCGCGAGCTAACCCAGCCACTGAGGCCGACAGGTGGGGTCAGGGCCACAGGGTCCACGAGACAGAGGCGAGCGGCCAGGGATTGACAGGTGGGGGCATGGGACCACGGGTTGGTTTGGAGAAAAGTGGAGAGCCTTTTTATAAAACGTCACCGACGCTGACTGGTGGGGTTACGGGGACGGCGGGTTTAGGCGGGAGAATCTACAGGGACCTAAACGCAAAACACGCAGGGCTGTCGCTGTCTGCTGCTGAACGTGGTGCCGCGGCGGTGGATCTGGCCGGACTTTTGGACGACGATGGCGAGCGAACCACGGCGTCTCCGGCCAAGCCGCAAAAACCAAAAATGAAGAGGGCGCTACCGGCTACAATTCTCGTTCAGGAGGCTAGCTCGGGGGAGGGCTGCAGCGCGCGGGTTTCGTCGAGGAACAGAGGCAAAACGCACGCCGCAGCTGCTATTGACGCGCACGCAGGCGGTGACCGTGGCGACGAGCGCGCACGCAGGGTGTTCGACGGAGGCCGGCGGAGCTATGGCGAACTAGAGAGGAGAAGGGGGTGTCTAGGGGCTGCAGGGGCTCACCAGGAGCTTGATGACGAGGTTGGCGAGGCTCGGGGAGGTAAGGATCTGCCGGCGGGCTCGTGGCGAGAAGCTTCAGATCCCTCCGGCCATGGTGACGGCGGCGGTGCTCGGTGGCCTTCCAGCTGCCTCCTCTGGTACTAGCCGCCTAAGGAGGTGCAGGGAATCTCGTCGGTTCTTCTGGGGGTCTCGGGGAGCAGTAGGGCGCGCAGACCGCAGCAGGACGAGGCAGCTAGGGTTTTGGCCACGGTGGAGAGGGGGGTCTGTCGGGGGAGGAAGAAGGGAGGAAGGGGAGGCGAGGCAGGACTCTGGGGTGGATAGGGAGTAACTGGGCGAGGCAGAGACGGAGGGGTGGATAAGAACGAGAGGGGGCAGGTGAGGATTGCGTGGGGGAGGGGAAGATGTCTTGGCCACCTTTTTGCTCTCCTTCCTCACGTGATCGGCCACGCAGGGGAAGGGAGAGGGTTAGCTAGGCAGGGAGCTGGGGGGACTGCCAGGTAGGGCCAGGGAGGGGAGCTCGGGGTGGGGCAGGTCCGGCAGAGAGAGCAAGAAAGGAGAGGGGGGGATGGACTCGGTTAGGAGCTAGGTTAGAGGGGAGGCGCGGGTTAGGGTTTGATAGGTTTGGGTAGGGTAGCTCGGCCAAGAGAGAAAAGGGAGGCTAGATGGGGCCTACATGCTAGAGAGAGAGGAGAGGCCGAGAGAGAGGGTAGAGCATGTGGGGGGTCGAGCTAGGGTTAGCTAGAGGGTGAGAGAGAGGGTAAGAAGAGAGGGTCTCAAGTTAGCACATGAAGGGCATCACATGATCAAGCACAAGGTGTGGTAGGGCTAGAGAGAGGGGGAAGGGGTTAAGGCTTGTACATGCCCACATGATCACATGTGCATGCATGGAAAGGGATGGGGTTTAGAGGGGGTAGGGTTTAACTAGAGGGGGAGAGGGAGAGAAAGAGGGTTTGGTGGTTTTATTAGATCAAGCATGATCCACACAAGCTCAACAAGATGGCCAAAAGAGGAAAAGAAAAGAGGTGAACCAGGTAAGCAAAACAATTAAAATTCAAATGGCAAGAGAAAGGTGGTACTCGCATGGCCCATGCAAACAATAATGCCATGTATTCATATTGTGAAAACAACATAAAATCATGTGGCATTATTCCATGCATTTCCAAAAGGTGGAAAAGGCCAAGCATAAGATTAGGAGTGGAATCCACCCAACCCACATGAGCTAGAGATAAACTCAATTAAAATGCCAAGCTCATATTAGTTGGATGGTGGAATTATAAGGTGGTGAAGAAAAGGTGGTGGAGTCAATAAGAGATATGCCCCCAAATCAACTTGGGCATTTAACAATATATCAA
Organism: Avena sativa; assembly: GCA_916181665.1. Classification (NCBI taxonomy): domain Eukaryota; kingdom Viridiplantae; phylum Streptophyta; class Magnoliopsida; order Poales; family Poaceae; genus Avena; species Avena sativa. Next base: position 40,622,416 of record OV702285.1, on the reverse strand, counting down.
GAACCAAATACAATATCAAGAGGCAACTACAAATATTAATGCATATGAGATAAGAACCAAAACAAAAGGGTTTTTGTATGATGCTCAAATGCAAGGTGGCATGATGACATGAACATGACATGATGATGATGATGCAACAATTATTTGTAGGAAGTGGCCCTTTTATTACTAGAACAAGTAGCATTACAGGTGTTAGACAACTGGGATGCTACAGGAGGGGATGGGGCCGCCGTACTTGGTGGTGGAGCACGGCCTGATTCGGATGGGTTTAAGCGTTGGAGGTCTATGTCAGCGTGTACGGGCTGGTTTTGTTTGGGAGCATCAGAGGTGGGTCCCGAGTTCAGGCTGAAGGGTTTCGCGGCATAGTAAATCAAAATTTTCTACGGAGCGAACAGAGGGAAAGCCAAGATCTAATCTAGGAGATGCAAACAACGAGAGAGATTGGATTAGATCTTCATACCCTTGAAGATTCGCACAGCGGAACGTTCGTCGGAACGTGGGTGATGTAGTCGTACTCGCTTCTCCTCCTCGCGATCCGATCCGATCTAGCACCACAAGTGGCGGTGCCTCCATGAGATGCACACGTGCAGCACCTCGACGTCTCCTCCTTCCTCGGACCAGCAAGTATGGTGGAGAGATAGATTGGATCTACAACACGACGGCGTGGTGTATATGGTGGAGAATTTCTGCAGCAGGGCTTCGCCTACAAACAGTCGGGAGGGAGAGAGGAAAGCTAGCAAGGCGGCTAGGGTTTGGAGGAGAGGTGTGGGTTGTTGGTGCGCCCCCACCCCTCTTTATATAGAGGGGGGCGCAGCCCTAGCCCCTCCCCCAAGCCCAAAGGATAAGGAGTGGGGGGCATGGACTCTCCCCTCTTCTAGAAACCCTATCTCTAGTTTAAACGATTTAAACTCTCTAGGATCGGCTGGGCCCTATGGGGCCTTGTGCCCCTGGCCCAATGCGGCCAGGACACTCCCTCATAGGCCCATGCCCCCTCCCGGAAGGTGGGGCCACGTTGGTCCCCTTCCAGAAGGTTCTAGAAGCTTCCGGTACAATACCGATTAACCCGGAACAATTCCGAACTCCAAAAACTGCATTGCCTTATATGAATCTTATTCTCCGGACCATTCCGGAACCACTCGTGATATCCCGGATCCCATCCGAGATTCCGAAAAAAAATTCATAAACCAATTATCCAATGTATCCTAGCGTCGAGACACGTTAAGTGTGTGACCCTGCGGGTTCGAGAATATGCAGACATGATCTTCTATCAATAATCAACAACGGGGTCTGGGCACCCATATTGACTCCCACACATTCATCGATGATCATATCGGATGAACCACGATGTCAGGATTCAAACAATCCCATATATATATTCCCTTCGTCTCGCGATATTTTACTTGCCCGAGATTCGATCGTCGGTACCGTCATACCTAGTTCAATCTCGTTCACAGCAAGTACTTTACTCGTTCCGTAATCCGATATCACTTTGTGATTAACTCCTTAACCACATGCTTGCAAGTGGTGTTGATATCGATTACCGAGTGGGCCCGAAGTATATCTCTCCGACTTGGGAGGGACAAATTCCATCTCGATACATACAACCCAACAGATACTTTCCGATCACCTGAGAGACACCTTTATGATCACCCTCTCATAGGATGACGTTTGATGACCTCAAAGCTTTCTTCCGATACCAGGGAGTTGTATTATCTCATGGTCTAAGGAATACAATATTTGACATAAGAAAAGCTTCGCAAAGACGAACACGATGACACGATCTAATTGCTTCGCTTAGTTTGGGTCTGTCCACCATATCATTCACCCAATGATATGATCTCATTATCAATTGACAACTCATGTCTATGGTTAGGAAACCTTAACCATCATTGATCAATGAGCTAGTCCATAGAGGCGTACTAGGGACACGGTGTTGTTCACAAACCACACAAGTATTAAAGTTTCCGCTTAATACAATTCTAGCATGGAATATAAACATTATCATGAACAAGAATTATAATAATAACATCTTTATTATTGCCTCTAGGGCATAATTCCAACAGTCTCCCACTTGCACTAGAGTCAATAATCTAGTTTACATTTGGCAACAATCTCACGCCCATGGCACTGAGGTGTTGATCATGTTTTACACGTGGAAGAGGTTTAGTCAATGGATCTGCGACATTCAGATTTGTATGTACTTTGCTAATCTTCAGATCTCCATCTGCAATATAATCTCGGATTATATGAAACTTGCGGTTGATATGCTTGGTCTTTGGATGATATCTTGGTTCCTTAGCGAGTGCTATGGCGCCAGTGTTGTCACACAATATCTCGAGTGGGTCCAATGCACTTGGAACCACACCAAGCTCAGTGATGAAGTTTCTGATCCAAACTCCTTCACTTGACGCTTCTGCAGCAGCCATGTATTCCGCTTCTACTGTATATCCCGCGATCACGCTTTGCTTGCAGCTTCTCCAGCTCACAGCTCCTCCATTCAAAATATAAACGTATCCTGTCTGAGATTTAGAATCATCCTTGTCAGTGTCAAAACTAGCGTCGACGTAACCTTTTACGACAAGCTGTTCATCACCCCCATAGACTAAGAACATTTATTTAGTCCTATTTAGGTACTTTAGGATGTTCTTCACGGCTGTCCAGTGTTCCACTCCTGGATCACTTTGATATCTGCTCGTCAAACTAAGAGCATTGGACACATCCGGTCTAGTACACAGCATGGCATACATGATGGAACCTATGGACGAGGCATAAGGCACTTTACTCATAGCTTCCCTATCATTTACCGCAGCTGGACACTGAGCCTTGCTCAATATATTACCTGACAACATAGGCACTGAACCTTTCTTTGCCTTATCCATTCTGAACCTTTTCAGAACTTTGTCTAGGTATGTACTCTGGCTTAAAGCTATCAGGCGTCTTTGTCTATCTCTATAGATTTTGATGCCCAATATATAAGCAGCTTCACCTAGGTCTTTCATTGAAAAACACTTGTTCAAATAACTCTTCACATCGTTAAGCATGTTGATGTCATTTCCAATAATCAATATGTCATCCACATATAGTACCAGAAACGTCACCGAGCTCCCACTCACTTTCTTGTAGATACAAGCTTCGTAGCAATTTGGAACAAATCCAAAGCTCTTGATCACTTGATCAAAACGAAGGTTCCAACTCCGAGATGCTTGCTTCAGTCCATAAATGGAACGCTGAAGTTTGCATACTTTATCAGCATCCTTAGGATCGACAAAACCTTCGGGTTGCATCATATACAACTCTTCATGAATGTTGCCATTGAGGAAAGCAGTCTTGACATCCATCTGCCATATTTCATAATCATGAAACGCAGCAATTGCTAATAAAATCCGAATGGACTTAAACATTGCTACGGGAGAGAAAGTCTCATCGTAGTCAACACCTTGAACTTGTCGAAAACCTTTCGCGACAAGCCGTGCTTTATAGACGGTAACATTACCATCCGCGTCCGTTTTCTTCTTGAAAATCATTTTGCACTCAACGGCCTTTCGGTCGCTAGGAGGGTCCACCAAAGTCCATACTTGGTTTTCGCTCATGGATCCCAATTCGGATTTCATGGCTTCTAGCCATTTCTCAGAGTCTGGGCTCATCATCGCTTCCTCATAGTTCGTAGGTTCACTGTCTTCTACTAACAAGATAGTCAAGACAGGGTTGCCGTACCACTCAGGAGGGGCACGCGACCTTGTCGACCTGCGACGTTCAGTAGCAGCATCGTCCGAAGCTTCATGATCCTTGTCATTAGCTTCCTCTATTGTTGGTGCAGGCGGCACTGGAACAATTTCAGGTGCTGCGCTACTCTCCAATTCAAGAGAAGGTTCAATAACCTCGTCTAGCTCTACTTTCCTCCCACTCACTTCTTTCGAGAGAAACTCCTTCTCAAGAAAGGAACCGTTCTTTGCGACAAACACTTTGCCTTCGGTTCTGTGATAGAAGGTATACCCAATAGTTTCCTTAGGGTATCCTATGAAGACGCATTTCTCCGCTTTGGGTTCGAGCTTGTCCGGCATCAACTTCTTGACGTAAGCTTCGCATCCCCAAACTTTAAGAAACGACAACTTAGGTTTAGCACCAAACCACAGTTCATACGGTGTCGTCTCAACGGATTTATATGGAGCCCTATTTAAAGTGAATGCAGCGGTTTCTAATGCATAACCCCAAAATGATAACGGCAAATCAGTAAGAGACATCATTGATCGGACCATATCTAATAGGGTTCGATTCCGGCGTTCAGACACACCATTGCGCTATGGTGTTCCGGGTGGCATGAGTTGTGAAACGATTCCACTTGCTTTAAGATGCGTGAGAAAATCATAACTCAAATATTCACCTCCACGATCGGATCGTAGAAACTTAATCTTTCTGTTACGATGGTTCTCCACTTCATTCTAAAATTCTTTGAACTTTTCAAACGTTTCAGGTTTATGTTTCATTAAATAGATATACCCATATCTACTTAAGTCATCGGTAAAAGTGAGGAAATAGCGATATCCACCGCGTGTCGAAACACTCATCGGTCCGCATACATCGGTATGTATGATTTCCAACAAGTCTGTTGCTCACTCCATCATACCGGAGAACGGGGTTTTGATCATCTTGCCCATGAGGCATGGTTCGCATGTGTCAAATGATTCAAAATCAAGAGACTCCAAAAGTCCATCAGAATGGAGTTTCTTCATGCGCTTTACACCAATATGACCTAGACGATAGTGCCACAAATAAGTAGTATTATCACTATCTACTTTGCATCTCTTAGCCTCAATGTTATGGATGTGTATTTCATCCCTTTCGAGATTTAGAAGAAATAAACCATTTACAAGAGGTGCATGACCATAAAAGATGTTACTCATATAAATAGAACAACCATTATTCTCCGATTTAAATGAATAACCGTCTTGCAATAAACACGATCCAGAAATAATGTTCATGCTCAACGCAGGCACATAATAACACTTATTAAGGTTTAAAACTAATCCCGAAGGTAAAACTAAGGAGAGCGTGCCGACGGCCATCACATCAACTCTTGATCCGTTGCCAACGCGCATCATCACCTCATCCCTCGCAAGCCGCCGTCTATTCCGTAGCTCCTGTTTCGAGTTACAAATATTAGCAACTGAACCGGTATCAAATACCCAGGCACTACAACGAGGGCTAGTAAGGAAAACATTAATAACATGTATATCAAATATACCTTTGATGGTGCCAGCCTTCTTGTCCGCTAAGTATTTCGGACAGTTGCGCTTCCAGTGACCCTTGTCCTTGCAATAGAAGCACTCAGTGTCCGGTTTAGGACCAGACTTGAGCTTCTTCTCAGCAGGGGCAACGCGCTTGCCGCCGCCTTTCTTGAAGGGCTTCCTTGCACCCTTACCTTTCTTGAAGGTGGGGGGCTTGTTGACCATCAACACATGATTATTCTTTTTGATGTTCACCTCCGCTACTTTCATCTTAGCAAAGAGCTCAGTGATCATATCAGTGGAACCAATCTGATTGTGATCAACTACAAAACTTTTGTAGCTAGGAGTGTCAATCTTGAGCTCCTCTGGAATCTTGCAGTCCAGTTGCTCAAGGCGTTGAGTGTAGCCCGTCATCTCAATGGCGTGCTCACTAACGGAACTCCCTTCCTCCATCTTGTAGTTAAAGAATTTCTTAGAGATCTCATATCTCTCAGAACGGGCTTGAGTCTGAAACATGTTTTTCAGCTCCTCGAGAATCTCAAAGGGCCCGGCGAACTCCTCAAAACGATTTTGAAGATCCGATTCCATAGCATACAACATGGCGATCTTAATCAAATCATAATCATCCTTGCGCGACTGATAGACAGCTTTCTCATCAGCCGGCGCAGTAGCAGCAGGGGGGTCACCTAATGCTTTCCCAAGGACATAGTCCTTTTGTCCGCCGGACAGAATGATTCTTAGATTGCGGAACCAATTGGTGAAGTTAGACCCATTATTTCTAAGCTTTTCCTTCTCAGCAAAAACGTTGAAGTTGAAGTTGGATTTGGCCATGTGATCTACAGTATTGGCAAGTACAATTTAGACTATGTTCATGATAAATAGTTCAACTTAATCAAATTACTAGATGAACTCCCACTAAATTCAACATCCCTCAAGTTGTTTAGTGAACACGATCCAAATTCACCACACCTAATCCGATCATCACGAGAAGAGATGTGGTTTCAATGGTGGACAACGAAGTGTCGATCATATCATTCATATGACTCATGCTTAACCTTTCGGTTCTTGTGTTCCGAGGCCATGTCTGTACATGCTAGGCTCGTCAAGTTAGACCCAAGTATTTCCGCGTGTGCAAAACTGGCTTGCACCCGTTGTATGTGAGCGTAGAGTCTATAGCACCCGATCATCACGTGATGCTTGGACACGACGAACTTTCGCAACGGTGCATACTTGGGGAGAACACAGTTTTTATCTTGATCTTTAAGTGAGGAATCATCTTATAATGCTACCGTCGCGATCTAAGCATAATAAGATACATAAAGGGATAAACATCACATGCATATAACTTTATGTGACATGGTATAGCCAATCTTCGCGCAATGATCTCCATCTTGTGCGTTCCGGCATGATCTCCATCACTCCACCATGATTGCCTCCACCACGAATAGCAACTACAACTATTGCTAACTACTTAGCGATAAAGTAAAGCTATTACATGGCGTATAAGAAGTTGACACACAGGTCATACACAATTATAAAGACAACCATATGGCTCCTGCCGGTTGTGTACTCATCGACATGCAAGTCGTGAAACATTACAAAACATGATCATCGCATACATTATACACATCACATCTTGGGCCATACCATATCACAGAAAACACTCCCTGCAAAAACAAGTTAGACGCCTCTACTTTGTTGTTGCATGTTTTTACGTGGCTTATGGGAGTAGATGCTAAGAACGATTCTTACCTACGGAAAGCCACAACGGTGATATTATGGTTGCCAAACTCCGGTGTTAATCCCATGACAACTATAGTGAGAGAAACTGACATCCACCAGCCGCATGTGTGGAACAAGCCACACGTCAAGTGCGGAGCCGGTCTCGCGAACGATGTCGCGTAAGGTTGGCCTGGACCGCTTCAATATCACTATCCCGCGTCATAAGAAGAACACAAACAAGAGGCTTGCAACAGAAAACATCAACGCCCGCAACAACCATGTTGCGTTCTACTCGTGAAACACATCTACGCATAGATCTAGCTCTGATACCACTGAAGGGTTTCGCGGCATAGTAAATCAAAATTTTCTACGGAGCGAACAGAGGGAAAGCCAAGATCTAATCTAGGAGATGCAAACAACGAGAGAGATTGGATTAGATCTTCATACCCTTGAAGATTCGCACAGCGGAACGTTCATCGGAACGTGGGTGATGTAGTCGTACTCGCTTCTCCTCCTCGCGATCCGATCCGATCTAGCACCACAAGTGGCGGTGCCTCCGTGAGATGCACACGTGCAGCACCTCGACGTCTCCTCCTTCCTCGGACCAGCAAGTATGGTGGAGAGATAGATTGGATCTACAACACGACGGCGTGGTGTATATGGTGGAGAATTTCTGCAGCAGGGCTTCGCCTACAAACAGTCGGGAGGGAGAGAGGAAAGCTAGCAAGGCGGCTAGGGTTTGGAGGAGAGGTGTGGGTTGTTGGTGCGCCCCCACCCCTCTTTATATAGAGGGGGGCGCAGCCCTAGCCCCTCCCCCAAGCCCAAAGGATAAGGAGTGGGGGGCATGGACTCTCCCCTCTTCTAGAAACCCTATCTCTAGTTTAAACGATTTAAACTCTCTAGGATCGGCTGGGCCCTATGGGGCCTTGTGCCCCTGGCCCAATGCGGCCAGGACACTCCCTCATAGGCCCATGCCCCCTCCCGGAAGGTGGGGCCACGTTGGTCCCCTTCCGGAAGGTTCTAGAAGCTTCCGGTACAATACCGATTAACCCGGAACAATTCCGAACTCCAAAAACTGCATTGCCTTATATGAATCTTATTCTCCGGACCATTCCGGAACCTCTCGTGGTATCCTGGATCCCATCCGAGACTCCGAACAAAAATTCATAAACCAATTATCCAATCTATCCTAGCGTCGAGACACGTTAAGTGTGTGACCCTGCGGGTTCGAGAATATGCAGACATGATCTTCTATCAATAATCAACAGCGGGGTCTGGGCACCCATATTGACTCCCACACATTCATCGATGATCATATCGGATGAACCACGATGTCAGGATTCAAACAATCCCATATATATATTCCCTTCGTCTCGCGATATTTTACTTGCCCGAGATTCGATCGTCGGTACCGTCATACCTAGTTCAATCTCGTTCACAGCAAGTACTTTACTCGTTCCGTAATCCGATATCACTTTGTGATTAACTCCTTAACCACATGCTTGCAAGCGGTGTTGATATCGATTACCGAGTGGGCCCGAAGTATATCTCTCCGACTTGGGAGGGACAAATTCCATCTCGATACATACAACCCAACAGATACTTTCCGATCACCTGAGAGACACCTTTATGATCACCCTCTCATAGGATGACGTTTGATGACCTCAAAGCTTTCTTCCGATACCAGGGAGTTGTATTATCTCATGGTCTAAGGAATACAATATTTGACATAAGAAAAGCTTCGCAAAGACGAACACGATGACACGATCTAATTGCTTTGCTTAGTTTGGGTCTGTCCACCATATCATTCACCCAATGATATGATCTCATTATCAATTGACAACTCATGTCTATGGTTAGTAAACCTTAACCATCATTGATCAATGAGCTAGTCCATAGAGGCGTACTAGGGACACGGTGTTGTTCACAAACCACACAAGTATTAAAGTTTCCGCTTAATACAATTCTAGCATGGAATATAAACATTATCATGAACAAGAATTATAATAATAACATCTTTATTATTGCCTCTAGGGCATAATTCCAACACAGGCGGCGGTGCATGTCCTGTTTAGTAAGTTTTTTATAGGACGATGATGTGGCCGTGTTTCCGGGCTAACTGCACGGCGTGATTTTCGGTGAAGGTTTATGTGCCGTGATATGTACGGCCGAGGAGATGCGGTGCATGTCCTGGTCTGAGTTGTAGCGCCATGGCATGAATGTGTGGAGGTGGTGTGCTGTGTACTGGACGGCTTTGTCCCGCGGTATGGTCCCGCAACCTATAGATTTAGTGTCATATCAGAATTCCAGAACAACAATCATTTTTGTGGGCGGGATTTTCAGTGTGCATTCCGTATGTGGTCTTTATGTGGACCGTGGTTTGTCGACCATGTTAATGTGCAGTCTATATCAGTCAGACATGGCATTGTTTACATTTCTACCATGTTTGTTGTTTGCTTCTTTTATTTTGTGTACTCTAAGTTTTTTAGGTACTTTTGTGTCTATTTATTTGTCATTCAAATCAATTTTTTGCCATGAGCATGTTATGTCATTCTTTTGTAGATGCTTTGTTGCTATTTCAATGGTTCTGAATTTTTTTTCTTATTGTTGTGTTTGTAGGAGGTGCAATGGCACCGAAGAATAGGAAAGCAGTCGGAGCCCCTACGGATGATGGTGATGGACGTCCTTCGACGAAGAAGCGTATTCGGAACAGGGCTTCGCCCTCTGTGTTTGTTAAGATATATGACAAATTGACGGACGACCAGAAGGCAGCGGTGGCTGCGGTGGAGCTTAATAGCATGTTTGATATCAAATATTTCTACCTGCATTCTGGTTTGATCAAGTGTCTAGCGAGTTTGTATGATCCGAATACTCATGAGTTTGTCATCCCTCGTCACGGAAGGATCCCATTGGATGATCGTTCAGCCTTTCGCACCCTCGGTTTACCCATTGACAGCGAGGAGGTTTTCAATGGTGTCGATTCTGATGCTAAAGCTAGTCTGGGTCCTACATTGTTCCCTGATGATGTGTCCACCCCTTTTGTTTCTCGGGTGTGCGAGCTTTTGGTGGATATGACCGCTTCGGATGATACATTCAAACAAATGTATTTGATGCTCCTTTTTTCCAAAATCCTTAAGCCTACGACGAGGAACCATGTCAGCAAAAGGGTCTACCGTGTGATGGTGAGTTTCTTCTTTTTAATTGTGATTTCATTGGTATGCAATAGTGGATAACTTATTAACATATATGTGGATAAATTTTTAGTTTTTAGTATGGGTCACTTGTGGTGTCCTCTATGGGAACTTATCTATGCATGATTTTATCCCTTTTGCTATATGTTCCATGTGTTGTTTAGTGGATAACTCTTAGTGCACTACTTGGGTCATTTCAATAAATCTTGATGGGTCACTTGTGGTATCCTCTTTGGGTAACTTAACTCTGCATAATTTTATCCCTTTTGCTATATGTTCTATGTGTTGTTTAGTGTATAACTCTTAGTGCACTACTTGGGTCATTTCAGTAAAGTTTGATGGGTCACTTGTGGTATCCTCTATGGACAACTTAACTCTGCATGATTTTATCCCTTTTGCTATATGTTCCATGTGTTGTTTAGTGGATAACTCTTAGTGCACTACTTGGGTCATTTCAGTAAAGCTTGATGGGTAAGTTTATATATGTGTGCTTACTTTCCTTTTTATGTGTCCTTTTTCTGTTTTTTGATGTGGATACTTTCTGCAGTATTCTTTTGGGTACATATTATGTATTTTCTGGTGGTAACTTTTTTTTGCATTTAGTTTTGGGCCACCTCAATATTTTTTTCTGTTTTTTATGTTTTGTAGGTGAATATCGCCAATGTGACTGACCTGAACTGGTGCAAGTTTGCGGTTGACGAACTGCATAATGCACTTTCTGAGGGGAAATTTAACAAGGGTTGTATGTTCCATCTGAAGGGATACGGGTAGGCTACACTAGCGCAAATCAAAATTTTCTACCGCGTAAACCAGGAATATTATTGTCATAGATCACGGGATTACCACTAGACGCACAGTTGCGAAATTGATGAAGCGTGTCGAGGCAGTGCAGACGTTCCACGTCTCCTCCTTGTTCTCGTCCCACGAGCAAGTCCCCTTGCGCGGCTCGTCCAAGTGGCACAGATGCAGCACCTCCGAGGTATCCACACGTGCGGGGTGGAAGCGTTAGACGCCGGACTGCTAGGTATGCACGTGCGACACAGGCGTGAGGAGTGGCGACTGGGTGAAATGGTCCAACCCTGGTCAGCTCGCCCCACCCTCCCTTATATAGGCGTCCCTAGTGGGCATCTACATTAGGAGCCCATTAGTAGCCTAAGCCTGGTCTAATTCAGATCCAATCCTCATTAGGAGGAAGGAAACGTCTCAAAGGTGTTGCATGCAACGTGGAAACCTGCACAACACAAACTCAAGACTTTGCCCCAACAAATCAGTGAGGTTGTCAAGCTCACCGGTTTGCTGTAACAAAGGATTAAACGTATGGTGTGGAAGGTAATGGTTTGCAGCAAGTAAACAAGTAACAGTGGAAGATGTATCAATGGTAAAGATTGGACCGGGGTCCATAGTAACAGTTCATAAACAACATGGCATGAAGGGTAAACAAATTACAGCAGGGCAATTGATAGGAACTGAGCAAGGAATAACAATGCAATACCAGACAAAAAGATCCTATGAGATTCGATTGGGCAATAAAACAATATACATAGACCGCCATCCAACTGCATCTATGACTAGAAGTACACCTTTAGGTTATCATCCGAACCCCCTCCAGTATTAAGTTGCAAGCAACATACAACTGTTTTAAGCAAAGTGTGTAAGGTAAACAATCCACGTGTTCTATGAACAAGAGACCATTGTTTTCTCCCTAGTAGCAACAACACGTCTACAACCGAAGTGATTTCTGTCACTTCCCTTAGAAACTAGAGGGATGAACCCACTATCGAGCATAAATACTCCCTCATGGAGTCACTAGCAACTACTTGGCCAAGATAGCTACTAACAACGGAGAGCATGCAAGATCACAAACAACATAGACATGATAGAATCATAAAGACAAAACCATTAATAAATCTGACATAGTAATCTCAATATCCATCGGATACCCGCAAACACAACATGCATGATTACAAATAGATTAGATCTTGATCATGAACGGAGCTCACAAGATCTATACATGAAAGCACAAAGGAGGAGATACAACTAGCTAGCTACTACATGGACCCATAGTCCAAGGTGGAACTACTCACGCATCATACCAGAGAGAAGGCCTCCGAGATGATTTCCCCTCCGGCAGGGTGCCGGGAAGAACTTCAGATCCCCCCGATCTAGGGATGATGGTGGCGGCGGCTAGAGACGGTTTCGTGGACTTTTTTTTGGGTCCCTAGGGTTTCTGCATCGGGGGATTCTTATAGGCAAAGAGGCGAGGCCGGGAGGCGGCCAGGGCCCCCACACCCTACCCAGGAGCGGGGTGGGCCCACCCGTGCCTAGGGGGTCTGGCCGCCCTAGTTTGCTTCTCCGTCTCGTCTTCTAGATTCATGTCCCCCATGGTAAAATATTGACTTTGGATTTTGTCCTGTCCAATTCCGAGAATATTGATTTTCTGCCAAGAAAACAGGCAACATGCAATGTGGCAACTTGTTGATAGGTTAGTTCCAGAAAATATATAAAAACCCCTCAAAGTGTAGACAAATCAAAGCAAAGTAGATACTAAACAAGCATGGAGCATCAAAAATTATAGATACGTTTCCGACGTATCAACTACAATATGCAAAACGTGGACAAGTCGTTGCCCGAACTCTTCACCATGTTAAAGTCTGCGGAAGTGGAGAGCAAGAAAGAGCACCAAGTGTTGATGGTCAATAAGACCACCAAATTCAAGAAGCAAGGCAAGTCTAAGAAAAAGGGAAACTTCAAGAAGGGCGATAAGAAAGTTACCGCGGCGACGAAGAAGACCAAGGTTGGGCCTAAGCCTGATACTGAGTGCTTTTACTGCAAGGGAGAAGGTCACTAGAAGAGGAATTGCCCTAAGTACTTGGCAGATTTTAAGAATGGCACGCTACCTCTTCATCTACCATCGGGATTAGTTTTATACTTAAATAATTGTTATTTGGTGCCTGCCTTGAGCATGAACATTATATCCAGATCATGTTTATTGCAAGACGGTTACTTGTTTAAGTCCGAGAATAATGGTAGTTTGATTTATATGAGTAATATGTTTTATGCACATGCACCTTTGATAGATGATCTATTCTTGTTGAATCTCGATTGTAGTAATACACATATTAATAACATTGAAGCTAAACGTTTGAAATTGAGCGATAAATCGACCTATATGTGGCACTATCGTCTTGGTCACATTGGAGTGAAGCTTATGAAGAAACTCCATTCTGATGGACTTCTTGAATCACTTGATTTCGAATCACTTGATAAATGTGAAGCATGTCTGATGGGTAAAATGACTAAGACTCCATTTTCTGGTATGATGCAGCGAGCTACGGACTTATTGGAAATCATACATACCGATATGTATGGTCCAATGAGTGTAGCATCGCGCGGTGGTTATCGTTATGTTCTTACTTTCACGAATGACTTGAGTAGATATGGGTATATCTATTTCATGAAACATAAGTACGAAACTTTCGAGAAGTTTAAGGAATTTCAAAGTGAAGTAGAGAATCAATGTAACAAGAATATTAAGTTTCTACGATCTGATCGTGGAGGTGAATATATTAGTTACGAGTTTGGCGAGCATTTGAAGAAATGCGGATTACTTTCACAATTGACACCACCGGGAACACCACAACGTAATGGTGTGTCCGAACGTCGTAATCGAACTCTCTTAGATATGGTTCGTTCTATGATGTCACTTACAGATTTACCGCTATCATTTTGGGGTTATACATTAGAAACAGCTGCATTCACTTTAAATAGGGCACCATCTAAATCCGTTGAACAACACCGCGTGAATTATGGTTTGGGAAGAAACCTAAATTGTCGTTCCTTAAAGTTTGGGGTTGCGAAGCTTATGTTAAGAAGTTACAACCCGACAAGCTTGAACCCAAAGCGGAAAAATGCGTCTTCATAGGATACCCGAAGGAAACTATTGGGTATACCTTCTATCATAGATCCAAAGGGAAAATCTTCATTGCTAAGAATGGATCCTTTCTAGAGAGGGAATTTCTCTCAAAAGAAGTGAATGGAAGGAAAGTATAAATCGACGAGGTTGTCGAACATTCTCTCGGATTTGAGAGTAGCGCAGCACCGGAAATAGCTCCTGTGGCTCCTACACCAATAAGAGAGGAAGCTAATGATGTTAATCATGAGACTTCAGTTGAAGTTACTATGAAACCTTGCATGTCAACGAGAACTCGTACCACTCCCGATTGGTATGATCCCGTTATGAGTTTCATGTTGGTAGACAACGCCGACGACCCTACGACATATGAGGAAGCGATGATAAGCCCAAATTCCAATAAATGTCAAGAAGCCATGAAATTCGAGATTGGGTCCATGTACAAAAACCAAGTATGGACCTTGGTGGACTTACCGGATGGCCGGAAGGCTGTCGAGAACAAATTGATTTTCAAGAAGAAAACAGATCCTGATGGTAATTTTACTGTCTATAAAGCTTGACTTGTCGCAAAAGGGTTTCGATAGATTCAAGGAGTTGACTACGATGAGACTTTCTCACCGGTAGCGAAGCGAAAGTCTATGAGGATTCTGTTAGCAATAGCTGCATATTATGATTATGAGATATGGCAGATGGATGTCAAAACGGCATTCCTCAATGGAGACATTGATGAAGAGTTGTACATGGTACAACCCAAAGGTTTTGTCGATCCTAAAGGTGCTAACAAGGTATGCAAACTTCAATGGTCCATTTATGGATTGATGCAAGCATCCCGAAGTTGGAATCAATGTTTTGATAAGGTAATCAAAAGCTTTGGTTTTATACAAACTTATGGAGAAGCTTGTATTTACAAGACAGTGAGTGGGAGCTCTGTAGCATTCTTAATACTATATGTAGATGACATATTGTTGATTGGGAATGATGTAGACCTTCTTAATAGTGTCAAGGATTATTTGAATAATAGTTTTTCAATGAAAGATCTTGGAAGCAGCTTACATATTAGGCATAAAGATTTATAGAGATAGATCAAGACGCCTAATATCATTGTCATAGAGTACATATTTGTACAAAGTTCTAAAGAGGTTTGGAATGGAAGATAGCAAGAAAGGGTTCTTGCCCATGTTGCCCAATACGACCTCGAGTAAAACTCAAAGTCCTGCCACGGCAGAAGATAGAGAAAGGATGAGTAAGACTCCCTATGCCTCAGCCATAGGATCTCTTATGTATGCCATGCTATGTACTAGACCCGACATTGCATATGTTGTTAGTTTGACTAGCAGATATCAAAGTGATCCAGGAGTGGATCATTGGACAACGGTCAAAAACATCCTTAAGTACTTGAGAAGAACTCAGGATATGGTTCTTTCTTATGGAGGTGATGAACAACTCGTTGTTAATGGTTACACCGATGCTAGTTGGAACACCGATCCAGATGATTCTAAATCTCAATCTGGATACATATTTACTTTGAATGGTGCAGCAGTTAGCTGGAGGAGTGCAAAGCAAAGCGTTATGGCGAGATCTTCAACTAAATCGGAATACATAGCTGCTTCTGAGGCTTCACAAGAGGCGCTATGTATGAAGGAGTTCATTACAGAGCTCGGTGTGGTTCCAAGTGCGCTGGACCCAATGTCTATCTATTGTGATAACATGGGCGCCATAGCCAATGCACAATAACCAAGGTCACACAAGAAGCTGAAGCACATCAAGCTACGTTTTCACGCTATTCGAGAGCATGTCCAAGATGGTGACATAAAGATTTGCAAAGTACACACAGATCTGAATGTGGCGGATCCGTCGATTAAACCTCTCCCGAGGACAAAACATGACCAGCACCAAACCGCCATGGGTGTTCGGTATATTACCATGTAATCTAGATTAGTTGACTCTAGTGCAAGTGGGAGAATGTTGCAGATATACCCTAGAGGTAATAATAAAAGTGGTTATTATTATATCTTTGTGTTTATGATAAATGTTTACATTCATGCTATAATAGTATTAACCGGAAACATTAATACATGTGTGATTTGTAAACTAAGTTAGAGTCCCTAGTAAAGCCTCTTTGTAATACTAGCTTGTTGGTTAATAGATGATCGTGGTTTCCCGATCATGAACATTGAGATGTTGTTAACAACAAGATCATATCATTAGGAGAATGGTGTGATGGACATACTCCTATGGATAAGCGTAGCATTAAGATCAAGTCATTTCAATAGTTCGTTTGCTATAAGCTTTCTGATACATAGTAACCTAATTCCTTCGACCATGAGATCATGTTAATCACCATCACCAGAAGGATGCTTTGATGACATCAAACACCACCCCAAACTACTTGTGGCCCCCAGTACAGTACTTTGAAATCAGGTACTAAATCGATGGGGTGCCCATACATCCCACATGTGGTTAGCGCGCTCGATCTCGGAACAGGTGTCATGAACTCGGGGTCCTACGGGACACCAGTGAGCGGTCGGAAACCAAATATTATCTATCACCCACCGGTGCCTCTGCATTTACCTACTTCAATTTTAGTTATTAAACAGTAATTGAATTAAACGATAATTAAAGCCATGATCATCTCCAACATTAAACCTGCGGCAAGACTCCAACAACTGTGGTACTTGGCGACACACAACAGCACTTGAGCAAGCGACTACGACGCGCAAGTCCAACTATCTACCAAACAACAGGTAATAGGATGTGTCCAAGGCAATATATGGCTGCAAGGGATATCTCGGGTACGGAAACTAGAGCATCGCAACACAGAGAGCAATAGATCAACAGGAGGGAATAAATACTATAAAAGTAAGATAGGTAGAAAGAGGGAGGTGCTCGCCTGAAAACATTGCTGAAGATTCCTCCGAAGATCGGGTCGACACTCGCATCAACTCAACGGCCTTATCCGCGAAGAACCAAAACACTAGAATAAACACCGGATGCAATATTTAATACTACGGCAAAAGATCGGGCATGATGCATGTATGATGTATGACATGGCGAAGGTGCGATGCATTTAGGCCATATTAAGCGGAACCGGGGTCCCGACATTTATTTATTAAGTTCATGTTGTTTAGATACCCCGCAATTTAATTGTTGTCTTAACATGGCAAAATATATCACCGGTTCGCTACACAAATTTAAATGGAGTCCGGAATAAGACAGAGATATCCCGCATATAGACTCCATATTTAATTAAGAGATGAATCGGCATAATGCCCCCAAACCACAGACAAGTATGCATGCAAGATGAACAATTATTATGCAACAGGTTTTATATATAGCATTTATAAAATAAGGGCTCGGGAAAAGGTTCACACATCTGGGTTCGGACGATCTTGGGGTTCGATGTGGTTCGGGGTCCGGTCTCAGGGTTTGACGGGATCGGTCTCGGCAGTTACATTCTCGGACAACGGAGTAGATCTTGTCGCATCCGGGAAGAAGGACTTGGTTGGCGTCAAGGGCGTGTCGGATTCGCCCTGGTCGGTGCCGATCTTGTCGTTGCGAAGATCTTGTCGGGTTCGCGCCATCAAGTCGGGTCGGTCTTGGCATTCGGGGTGAAGAACTTGGCGTCCGCGAGGAAGTACTTGGCGTATCCGTGTCGACAACCTGGGCGTCCGGGTTCTCGGACATCAGTTCCGGGAAGAAGTACTTGTCGCACCGGGGTCTCGGTGTCCTCGGATCCGATTGAAGATCTTGGCGTTCGGCGGGATCGGTCTTCGGGTTCTTTGGGTTTTCCATGTGGCGGTCTTGACGTCCGGGCATCGGATCCTCGAGACCGGGGTCGTCGGTTCCCTCTCGACAATCTTGACGAAACAAAACACCAAATGGATGAAGACCTCGAGTAGAATACACACGCAACAACCTCTTCACCTCAGTGCACATAGGCATTCTTGACTTGGTCACACACATCTTCACGAGCCCGTTGTAGTACCAATAGCACATAACCCATCAAAAGAACATGAATACAGGGCGAGTGCACAACGACAGCTGATTACACTATGCCGGCGAGGTTCGCTGGCAGGACGGGTGGCGAGTGCGGCCGCAGGGAGCGAGGTCATGGCAGGGTCCACGCAGCGGCGAAGGCAGGCGAGGTGATGACGACGTGGGGCCGCACGGGTGCCTGGCGGAACCACGGCGACGAGCCGAGTGAGGCAGAGGCGGCCTGGGCTCGGGTCGGGGACGACAGCGGGCGGGCTCGGCAGGAGGTGCAGAGGGGGCGACGCGTCTTGCCGCGGGATGCGGCCGGGCTCTGGCACCGGGGAAGCGAGGTCGACGGGGAGGCGAGCTCCAGGGAGGTTCCGCGGCGGCGGTGGTGAAGGAGAGGACCGGAGTGGAGCGGCCGACGGAGAGGAGAGGTTGGGGTTCACGGGGCGGACGAGGAGGTGGCCGGCGAGCTCGGGCGGCGGGGCAAGGCGGGGTGCGGAGAGGAGCGGAGGCGGTGGGGAGCGGCACCGGAGAAGCGGGCTGCGCGGCGGCACCGGTAGAAGAGGAGGTGAGGCCGGGGGAAGGGAGGAAGAAGCTAGGGCCGCGCGTGAGACGTGGGGTCGGGGCAGGGGGCGGTTGGGGAGTGTGTGGCGTGCGTGTGTGCGTTTGTGTGCTGCGGGGTGGGGCCGGGGGAGAGAGAGAGGGGAAGGGGAGCGGGTCAGCTTGGTGAGGTGGCAGGGTTTGATAGGATAGGGGGAAGGGAGAGGTGAGGTGGCGAGAGGAGATTGGTCAGGGTGAGGTGGAGGGGGGCTGGGTAGATTAGGACTAGGTAGGAAAAAGGGTTTAGGCGGACCGGTTTGATCTGGGGGTGGCCGACTGGGTCGGATCGGCCCGGTTTGGCTGCCCCCTAAAAATAATTAAACAATTTATTTATTCCAAACGGGGCTTTTGCAAATCGTTGGCAGACAAAACAAAATAATCCGGAGACCCGGGTTTTGTGTTTGAACAAAGATGGGGCGTTTAGAAAACAAAAATAGGTTTTTCCGAAAATAGTTTTATGCAAGCAAATGCAAGATGATGACGATGCTCAAATGCAATGTGGCATGATGACATGAGCATGCGGTCATGATGATGCAATGCACAAAAGCAACGCGATTTTCTAGTAGTGGTTTTGCGGGGCGCCACAATTCGACACCACTAACAATGGATCTCGCCCTCGAGATCCGCCTCATGGTACCGGGAAGAAGGGCGGCGATCTGAATCTTCTCGCATCGTGTAGATCCTCGCGACACCACTAACAAGAGGTCGTTATCCGTGATTGTCGAGGAAACACTCTGGGAACAAAAGGTCGAAGGTAGAGGTATCAACAAGTAAAGCCATCTCTAGCTTCGATAGAAAGAGGGAACCAATGCATTCTCATCCACTTCAATGTACAAAAGAGAATAGAAGGGGTAGTCGGCATGGGGGCCAATCCATCACGCACCCAAACTATTACTCTGCACAATCAGTAGAAAAGCGTGTAACCATTCTCGGAATCAGACTGAAGATCTCGACAATCGAGGTTCGGAAACAAAGGAGTGATGCAGACTCTGCATCGGATCTAGCGTAGATGATGTCGTCGTGTCGGAAAACACCGGAAGGCACAACAAGGAACAGAGAGAGATCCACCAGACGAAGGGTTCCTCAGATAGCCTGAAGACCAGATGTAGCTACACCGTTACCAAAGGAGGAAGCGAAACCCTGAAGGTACAATGGAACCCAACCACGAGAAATCCTGGACTCGAAGAGAGAGAAGAGAGCGGATTCAAAACACGCAGAGGTGAGAGGAGAGCAGCAGAGGGGTAAGGAGTAAAATCAGACCTAATCAGAACTATCCAACCGATTTGCGAAAATAGTTTTGACACTCTACTTCGGCCGTTAGCTAGGTTATCCTACAGGCTGGACTTGTGGGGTATCGCAACTGCTGAGCTCTGATACCACTCTGTAACACCCTCAGAATCGGCCCTATGCAAGTTTCAGCGCTTCCCGCCAAACCCGCATAGAAACGATTCAAAGGTGCCCACCAGGCACTTGCGTGCAGGTGGAGAACGAAGTAATAACATTACACAACAGTCCTCGATGGGACCCACAGAACAGATATATATACAACACGACTCCATGAGTCAAGAATACAGATATACAGAACAAAGATCCAAATCACCTTGAAAACGATAGAGCGTCCAGCTACAGACAAGATGCAAATGGGGCTAAGAGCCCTGAAGAATAACCAATGGCGTCCATAACCCTGCCCAGGCCAAGCCGGAAGGGTAACCCTGCTAACGACGTCGATCTCAAAACCTGCTTAAACAAAAGGGGTGCCGACAAAGGGCAAAGGAAAAAGAGAGAGCGGTCAGTACTGAGGCCAGTACACGGCGAGGCTAGAATTCGGCGGTCCTCGCCTACATAGGTATGGTGGACTGAAGCGGCAGCGCGGCATGCACTAAACAACCTATAGAGACTCAATATAACTGGCGGCTATCAGAGAGGGGTAAGAAAGAACTATTCGGAACCAACCTGATACTATCACCAAGCATACCCATCCTGGTATTTCCCCCTCGGGACCAAACGAGGAAGTCAACCGAGGAACTCACACAGTTGGCAGTTTTATTTATTCCGTTATCGTTGCAGCAATTACTAGTCAGATACAATTAGCATGAGATATCCCAAAACCCAGCAGTTGTTGGTACTTTAATTTAGCCATTCCGTTGTAGTGAAACTGATTACTAGTCATATCGGATACAAGTCAAATTATAACAGTAAACTTTAGTTATAGTTGTCTATGATCAAGCACTGTGCTCCAAGTCGTCCATAACCGCGGACACGGCTTCTCGAAAAGATTTAACCCTGCAGGGGTGCACCAAAGTATCCACACGCACTTCGACCCTTTTTGCCAGATCAATTAACATACACCCATCGGTATGTCGCGGGGCCTAAGTCATGACGTTTCCCAGACCCAAAGCAAGCACGGGGGGCCACCCCACTAAGTCTACCCGCAACGAAGTCGGCCGGTCTCCGAGACGGACTCAGGGTTTGCGCCAGTGGCTGTAAACGACTGGGAACCCAAAACTGGGCTTGTCGATACCGCGAAAACACTCCTCTTTCCTAAACAGTACAGTGTGCAGTACCTCGCACAATTTAAATAAAGCAGTAAAGCATGGCATAAGTACGGAATAGTAATAAAGCCCCAAACTACTTGTGGCCCCCAGTACAGTACTTTGAAATCAGGTACTAAATCGATGGGGTGCCCATACATCCCACATGTGGTTAGCGCGCTCGATCTCGGAACAGGTGTCATGAACTCGGGGTCCTACGGGACACCAGTGAGCGGTCGGAAACCAAATATTATCTATCACCCACCGGTGCCTCTGCATTTACCTACTTCAATTTTAGTTATTAAACAGTAATTGAATTAAACGATAATTAAAGCCATGATCATCTCCAACATTAAACCTGCGGCAAGACTCCAACAACTGTGGTACTTGGCGACACACAACAGCACTTGAGCAAGCGACTACGACGCGCAAGTCCAACTATCTACCAAACAACAGGTAATAGGATGTGTCCAAGGCAATATATGGCTGCAAGGGATATCTCGGGTACGGAAACTAGAGCATCGCAACACAGAGAGCAATAGATCAACAGGAGGGAATAAATACTATAAAAGTAAGATAGGTAGAAAGGGGGAGGTGCTCGCCTGAAAACATTGCCGAAGATTCCTCCGAAGATCGGGTCGACACTCGCATCAACTCAACGGCCTTATCCGCGAAGAACCAAAACACTAGAATAAACACCGGATGCAATATTTAATACTACGGCAAAAGATCGGGCATGATGCATGTATGATGTATGACATGGCGAAGGTGCGATGCATTTAGGCCATATTAAGCGGAACCGGAGTCCCGACATTTATTTATTAAGTTCATGTTGTTTAGATACCCCGCAATTTAATTGTTGTCTTAACATGGCAAAATATATCACCGGTTCGCTACACAAATTTAAATGGAGTCCGGAATAAGACAGAGATATCCCGCATATAGACTCCATATTTAATTAAGAGATGAATCGGCATAATGCCCCCAAACCACAGACAAGTATGCATGCAAGATGAACAATTATTATGCAACAGGTTTTATATATAGCATTTATAAAATAAGGGCTCGGGAAAAGGTTCACACATCTGGGTTCGGACGATCTTGGGGTTCGATGTGGTTCGGGGTCCGGTCTCAGGGTTTGACGGGATCGGTCTCGGCAGTTACATTCTCGGACAACGGAGTAGATCTTGTCGCATCCGGGAAGAAGGACTTGGTTGGCGTCAAGGGCGTGTCGGATTCGCCCTGGTCGGTGCCGATCTTGTCGTTGCGAAGATCTTGTCGGGTTCGCGCCATCAAGTCGGGTCGGTCTTGGCATTCGGGGTGAAGAACTTGGCGTCCGCGAGGAAGTACTTGGCGTATCCGTGTCGACAACCTGGGCGTCCGGGTTCTCGGACATCAGTTCCGGGAAGAAGTACTTGTCGCATCGGGGTCTCGGTGTCCTCGGATCCGATTGAAGACCTTGGCGTTCGGCGGGATCGGTCTTCGGGTTCTTTGGGTTTTCCATGTGGCGGTCTTGACGTCCGGGCATCGGATCCTCGAGACCGGGGTCGTCAGTTCCCTCTTGACTATCTTGACGAAACAAAACACCAAATGGATGAAGACCTCGAGTAGAATACACACGCAGCAACCTCTTCACCTCAGTGCACATAGGCATTCTTGACTTGGTCACACACGTCTTCACGAGCCTGTTGTAGTACCAATAGCACATAACCCATCAAAAGAATATGAATACAGGGCGAGTGCACAACGACAGCTGATTACACTATGCCGGCGAGGTTCGCTGGCAGGACGGGTGGCGAGCGCGGCCGCAGGGAGCGAGGTCATGGCAGGGTCCACGCAGCGGCGAAGGCAGGCGAGGTGATGTCGACGTGGGGCCGCACGGGTGCCTGGCGGAACCACGGCGACGAGTCGAGTGAGGCAGAGGCGGCCTGGGCTCGGGTCGGGGATGACAGCGGGCGGGCTCGGCAGGAGGTGCAGAGGGGGCGGCGCGTCTTGCCGCGGGGTGCGGCCGGGCTCTGGCACCGGGGAGGCGAGCTCCAGGGAGATTCCGCGCCGGCGGTGGTGAAGGAGAGGACCGGAGCGGAGCGGCCGACGGAGAGGAGAGGTTGGGGTTCGCGGGGCGGACGAGGAGGTGGCCGGCGAGCTCGGGCGGCGGGGCAAGGCGGGGTGCGGAGAGGAGCGAAGGCGGTGGGGAGCGGCACCGGAGAAGCGGGCTGCGCGGCGGCACCGGTAGAAGAGGAGGCGAGGCCGAGGGAAGGGAGGAAGAAGCTGGGGCCGCGTGTGAGACGTGGGGTCGGGGCAGGGGGCGGTTGGGGAGTGTGTGGCGTGCGTGTGTGCGTTTGTGTGCTGCGGGGTGGGGCCAGGGGAGAGAGAGAGAGGGGAAGGGGAGCGGGTCAGCTTGGTGAGGTGGCAGGGTTTGATAGGATAGGGGGAAGGGAGAGGTGAGGTGGCGAGAGGAGATTGGTCAGGGTGAGGTGGAGGGGGGCTGGGTAGATTAGGACTAGGTAGGAAAAAGGGTTTAGGCGGACCGGTTTGATCTGGGGGTGGCCGACTGGGTCGGATCGGCCCGGTTTGGCTGCCCCCTAAAAATAATTAAACAATTTATTTATTCCAAACGGGGCTTTTGCAAATCGTTGGCAGACAAAACAAAATAATCCGGAGACCCGGGTTTTGTGTTTGAACAAAGATGGGGCGTTTAGAAAACAAAAATAGGTTTTTCTGAAAATAGTTTTATGCAAGCAAATGCAAGATGATGACGATGCTCAAATGCAATGTGGCATGATGACATGAGCATGCGGTCATGATGATGCAATGCACAAAAGCAACGCGATTTTCTAGTAGTGGTTTTGCGGGGCACCACAGTTGTCCACCAACATGACACTCATAACGGGATCATACCAATCTGGAGTGGTACGAGTTCTCGTTGACCTGCGAGGCTCTGTAGAAACTTCAACCGAAGTTTCATGATCATCATCATTAGCTTCCTCTCTTATTGGTGCAGGCACCACAGGAACTTCTTCCGGTGCTGCGCTACTCGCAATTTCGAGAGAAGGTTCAACAACCTCGTCAAGTTCTACTTTCCTTCTAGTTACTTCTTTCGAGAGAAATTACTTCTCTAGAAAGGATCCATTCTTGGCAACGAAGATTTTGCCTTCGGATCTATGATAGAAGGTATACCCAATAGTTTCCTTTGGGTATCCTATGAAGACGCATTTTTCCGCTTTGGGTTCAAGCTTGTCCGGCTGTAACTTCTTTACATAGGCTTCGCATCCCCAAACTTTAAGGAACGACAATCTAGGTTTCTTCCCAAACCATAATTCATACGGTGTCGTTTCAACGGATTTAGATGGTGCCCTATTTAAAGTGAATGCGGTTGTTTCTAATGCATAACCCCAAAATGATAGCGGTAAATCTGTAAGTGACATCATAGAACGAACCATATCTAGGAGAGTTCGATTACGACGTTCGGACACACCATTACGCTGTGGTGTTCCCGGCGGTGTCAATTGTGAAAGTATTCCGCATTTCTTCAAATGCTCGCCAAACTCGTAACTTAGATATTCACCTCCACGATCAGAACGTAGAAATTTAATCTTCTTGTTACGTTGATTCTCTACCTCACTTTGAAATTCCTTAAACTTCTCGAAAGTTTCGGACTTATGTTTCATGAAATAGATATACCCATATCTACTCAAGTCATCCGTGAAGGTAAGAACATAACGATAACCACCGCGCGATGCTACACTCATTGGACCACACACATCAGTATGTATGATTTCCAATAAGTCCGTAGCTCGCTCCATCATACCAGAAAATGGAGTCTTAGTTATTTTTCCCATCAGACATGCTTCGCATCTTTCAAGTGATTCAAAATCAAGTGATTCAAGAAGTCCATCGGAATGGAGTTTCTTCATACGTTTCACTCCGATGTGACCAAGACGACAGTGCCACATATAGGTCGAATTATCGCTTGATTTCAAACGTTTAGCCTGAATGTTGTTGATATGTGTATTTCCACTATCGAGATTCAATAAGAATAGACCATCTATCAAAGGTGCATGTGCGTAAAACATATTACTCATATAAATCGAACAACCATTATTCTCGGACTTAAACAAGTAACCGTCTCGCAATAAACAAGATCCCGATATAATGTTCATGCTCAACGCAGGCACCAAATAACAATTATTTAAGTATAAAACTAATCCCGATGGTAGATGAAGAGGTAGCGTGCCGACCGCGATCACATCAACCTTTGATCCGTTTCCCACGCGCATCGTCACCTTGTTCTTCGCTAGCTTCCGTTTATTCTGCAGCACCTGTTTCGAGTTACAAATATGAGCAACCGAACCAGTATCAAATACCCAGGCACTACTACGAGTACTAGTGAGATACACATCAATAACATGTATATCAGATATACCTTTCTTCTTGATGTTGTCGTTCTTCAAATCCGCCAAGTACTTTGGGCAATTCCGCTTCCAGTGACCTTCTCCCTTGCAGTAAAAGCACTCAGTATCAGGCTTGGGTCCAGCCTTGGTCTTCTTCGCCGGCGTGGTAACTTTCTTACCACCCTTCTTGAAGTGTCCCTTTTGCTTAGACTTGCCTTTCTTGAATTTGGTGGTCTTATTGACCAACAACACTTGGTGCTCTTTCTTGATCTCCACTTCTGCAGATTTCAACATGGCAAAGAGTTCTGGCAATGTCTTGTTCATGTTTTGCATGTTGTAGTTCATCACAAAGTTCTTGTAACTTGGTGGTAGTGATTGGAGGACACGGTAAATCCCCAAAGCATTAGGAATCACTATACCCAAGCTTTGAAGTTTGTTTGCGTGCCCAGACATCTTAAGCACATGCTCACTGACGGAGCTGCCCTCTTCCATCTTGCAGTTAAAGAACTTTTCAGAAGCCTCATAGCTTTCAATTGCCGCATGAGTCTCAAAAATCAATTTGAGATCCTCGACAATATCATATGGGTCTGAATTCTCAAACCTTTTCTGAAGCTCCGATTCTAAACCATACAAGATAGCACACTGAACTGTGGAGTAC
This sequence comes from Avena sativa, assembly GCA_916181665.1. NCBI lineage: Eukaryota > Viridiplantae > Streptophyta > Magnoliopsida > Poales > Poaceae > Avena > Avena sativa. The sequence goes on along the minus strand of OV702285.1, from coordinate 40,596,210 downwards.
TGAGTCTTCCGAGTGAGGTAAACATTCTTTACTTCATCGGCAGCATCAGCTGCAGGTGGGTCACCCAGCGATGCATCCAGCACATAGGTCAAATTACCAGCTGTGAGGACAATCCTCAAATTGCGGAACCAATCCGCGAAGTTGCCTCCATTGTTTTTCAACTTTTCTTTCTCTAGGAACGCATTAAAATTGATGGTAGGGGCTGCCATTGATCTACAACATATTTGCAATAGTTTAGACTAAGTTTATGACAAATGAGTTCAAATTAATAAAATTAATCTAGGTGAACTCCCACTCAAAACAATATCCCTCACATTGTTTTACTAATCACACGAACCAAATCCACCACATCAACACCGATCATCACGAGAGTTGATATAGTTTCAATGGCGAACAATCGACATGTTCATCATATCTACTATATGATTCATGCTTTACCTTTCGGTGATCCGTGTTCCGAGACCATGTCTGTACATGCTAGGCTCGTCAAGATTAAACCTTAGTTTCCGCATGAGAAAATCTGGCTTGCTCACGTTGTATACACTTGCGGAATCTAACACACCCGATCATCACGTGGTGCTTCGAAACAACAAGCTTTAGCAACGGTGCTAACTAAGGGTGAACACTTTATGACTTGAAATTCATGTGCATGAGGGATCATCTTATAATGCTACCGTCGTCTACTAAGCAATACAAGATGCATAAAGGATTAACATCACATGCAATTCATAATATGTGATATGATATGGCCTTTCTTCTTTGTGCTTCCGATCTCGATCTTCTAGCACAAACATGATCTCCATCATCACCGGCATTGCATCAAGGTCAACGACGCTTCTCCATGGTTGTCGTCCACCGGCTTCAACTATTACAACTACTTTGAATAGACACGCGGGTCTTAACATAAATTAAAGACAACCATATGACTCCTGCCGGTTGCCAACATACAATAAGGATCATTGCATACATCAAATATAATCACAATCATGGCCATATCACATCACAGCACACCCCTGCAAAACAAAGTTAGACGCCTCTAATTTCTTTGCATATTTTACGTGGTTTGGGGCTTTCAATAAGTGTCGTTCTAACTTACGAACAAGAACCACAACATTGATACTAGTATTGTTGATCACCCGTTGTAAATTGGATCTTAACTATGCTAGGAGAAACAGGCACCCGCAAAGCCACTTATGCAATACAAGTTGCATGTCAAGCGTGGAGCAAGTCTCATGAACGATGTCATGTAAGGTTAGCCCGGGCCGCTTCATCCCAACATACCGCAAGATGCAAAGTACACAAGAAGCAATCGACAATAAAAGCATCAACGCCCACAATGACCATTGTGTTCTACTCGTGCAACAGATCTACATATAGACACGGCTCTGATACCACTGTAGGGTTTCGTAGCATGGAAAACAAAAAAATTCTATCGCATACAAACAAACAAGCCAAGATCTATCTACTAGATTGTAGCAATGAGTCGATGGAATAACTCACCCTCGAAGATTCCAAAGTGTTTAACGAGAGCAGATTCTCGTGGGTGATGTAGTCGTACTCTTCCCGATCTCAAGATCGCGTAGACGATCCTTCCGGCGCTGCGTTCCGTCAGTGCTCCCGCAGTCGGTCACACGTTCGGTACTCGACGAAGACCTTCCTCTCCCTTGTTCCAGCAGGCAGCGGAGGTTGTATCACTCTCCTCGCGATTCCGGCAGCACAACGGTGTGGTACCGGAAGTAGAGGGGAGATCTCGCAAGGCTTCGCCTTAAGCCGGAGCGAGTATGGTGGGCTATGAGAAATCCCTCGACGATCTAGGGTTTAGACACGCCGAGGAAGAGGTGCTAGAGCCGGCGGCTAGGGCTTGGAGGTGCCCAAGTCGGCGGCAAGGAGATCCCTAGGCGGCGGCTAGGGTTAGGGTTTTCGGGGCAAGGGACTTGTGTGTCTCTAGCAGGGAGCCCTGCCCCTCCTTATATAGATGGAGGGGCCGGCCGGCCAAGGGGAGGGAGGGGAGTCCCTCCCCAACTCGTCTTGGGTGGTGCGCCGCCGGTTGGAGGAGGGAACTCCTCCCCAACTCGGTTTCCACCTCTCCTCCTCTTTCCAAAAACTGCCGTTTGACTTTTCAAACTAGGATTTGAATAAACCCTTTATTTTGGACAGCGATGACACTTAGTACATGATGCAATCATTCCAACTTGTAATGACACATTCATGTACCCCTTCCCCTCCGGAGTGCCGGACATTTCGGAACCTTCTAGAACATTCCCTATGAAAACACCGAAATCATTCCCCAACTCCGAAACGAGACTTTCCTTATATGAATCTTATTCTCCGGACCATTCCGGATCTCCTCGTGATATCCCGGATCCCATCCGAGACTCCAAACAACATTCGGTCTCTTTCTCATCATACCATAACTACTCAAACAACGTCGAATCCTTAAGTGTGTCTCCCTACGGTTCGTGAATTATGCGGACATGATCGAGACACTTCTCCGAACAATAACCAATAGAGGAATCTGGAAATTCATATGGCTCCCACATATTTCTACGATTACTTTGCGATCGAATGAACCACTTACATACGATACCAATTTCCCCTTGTCTCACGATAGTTTACTTATCCGAGGTTATGATCGTCGGTATCTCTGCATACCTAGTTCAACCTCGTTACCGATAAGTACTCTTTTCTCGTTCCCATGATATGTGATCCCTTGTGAGCCAGTCACATGCTTGCAAGCTAATTGGATGACATTCCACCGAGAGGGCCCAGAGTATATCTATCCATCATATGGATGGACAAATCCCACTCTTGATCCATGTGTCTCAACCAATACTTTCCGAACACTCAATGCCACCTTTATAGCCACCCAGTTACGGTGTGGTGTTTGATGTCATCAAAGCATCCATCCGGTAAAGGTGATATGCATGATCTCATGGTCGAAGGAATTAGGTTACTATGTATCAGAAAGCATATAGCAATTGAACTATTGAAATGACTTGATCTTTATGCTACGCTTATCTATAGGAGTATGTCCACCATATCATTCTCCTAACGATATGATCTTGTTGTTAATAACATCTCAATGTTCATGATAGGGAAACCACAATCATCTATTAACCAACAAGCTAGTATTATATAGAGGCTTTACTAGGGACTTCAAATTAAGTTTACAAATCACACAAGTATTAATGTTTCCTTGTTAATACTATTATAGCATGAATGTAAACATTTATCATAAACACAAAGATATAATAATAACTACATTTATTATTGCCTCTAGGGCATATCTCCAACACAAACACCACACCGTAACTGGGTGGCTATAAAGATGGCATTGAGTGTTTGGAAAGTATGTGTTGAGGCACATGGATCAAGAGTGGGATTTGTCCATCCATATGACAGATAGATATACTCTAGGCCCTCTTGGTGGAAAGTCATCCAATTATCTTGCAAGCGTGTGACTGGCTCACAAGGGATCACATATCACGGGAACTAGAAAAGAGTACTTATCAGTAACGAGGTTGAACTAGGTATGCAGAGATACCAAAGATCAAACCTCGAATAAGTAAACTATCGCGAGACAAAGGGAAATTGGTATCGTATGTAAGTGGTTCATTTGATCGCAAAGTAATCATTGAAATATGTGGGAGCCATATGAATTTCCAGATTCCTCTATTGGTTATTGATCGGAGAAGTGTCTCGGACATGTCCGCATAATTCACGAACCGTAGGGAGACACACTTAAGGATTTAATGTTGTTTAGTAGATATGGAATGTAAGTAGGGATACCTAATTTTGTTTGGAGTCTCGAATGGGATCCGGGATATCACGAGGAGATCCGAAATGGTCTGGAGAATAAGATTCATATAAGGAAAGTCCGATTCCGGAGTTCGGGAATGATTTTGATGTTTTCATTGGAGAGGCTCTAGAAGGGTCTAGAAGGTTTACCGGACAGGAAGGGAATGGTCCATGAATGTGTCATGGGTAAGTGGAATGATTGGATCATATCCTAGGTCACTTGGTTTGGGCATTTGCGAGAGAGAATTAAAGCTCTAAATTGAAAGTCAAAAGGGAGGTTTGAAAAGTCAAACTGGAACAATAGATTCCTAGTAGAAGAAGGAAAGAGTCCTTCCTTCTATCCAACTTGTGTTTGGGTTTGGATTCAAACTCTCCCCTCCCAAGGCTGCCCCCCTATTGTAAATAGAGGGGGAGGGCTGCCCCAAAGACCACAACACCAAGCCCTCCCCACCGTGCGCCGCCGCCACCTAGCGCCGCTGCCGGCCCGTCGCCCTAGCCACCGTCGACACTTCCTCCTCCTCTCCGGCCTTCTAAAACTAGATCGTCGGAAACCATAGATCCACCATAACTCGCACCGGCTTAGGCAAAGCCCTGCGGGATCTTCCCTCTACTTCCGACATCACGCCGTCGTGCTGCCGGAATCGCGAGGGGAGAACTACAACCTCTGCTACCTACTGGAACAAGGGAGAGGAAGGTCTTCATCGAGTACCGAACATGTGACCGACTGCGGAAGCGCTTTCGGAACGCAGCGTCGGAAGGATCGTCTACACGATCTTGAGATCGGCAAGTGTACGACTACATCACCCACGAGAATCTGCTCTCGTTAACCGCTTTGGAATCTTCAAGGGTGAGTACTCTAATCGACACGTTGCTACAATCTAGTAGATAGATCTTGGCTTGTTTGTGTGCATGCGGTAGAATTTTTTGTTTTTGATGCTACGAACCCCTACATTCATCGGAGAGGTTCTAGAAGGGTCTAGAAGGTTCACCGAACCGGAAGGGGAAGGGTACATGAATGTGTCATGGATAAGTGGAATGATTGAATCATGTCCTAGGCCACTTGGTTGGGCATTTGCAAGAAAAATTAAGCTCCAAATTGAAAGTCAAAAGGCAAGTTTGAAAAGTCAAACTGGGACAATGTATCCTGGTGGAGGAAGGAAAGAATCCTTCTTTCCCTCCACCACAAGCCAACTAGGAGAGGGAGTTGGGGAAGGATTCAAACTCCCCTCTCCCAAGCTGCCCTCTCTCATAAATAGAGGGGAGGGGTGCCCCAATGCCACACAACCATCCCCTCCCTACCTAACCGCGCCGCCGCCATCCCCCATCGACGCTCGTCGCCGCCGCCGCCCTAGCTGTCGTCGACTCCACCTCCTCCTCTCCGGCCCTCTAAACCCTAGATCTCCAGAAACCCTAAATCCACCATAACCTGCTCTGGCTTAGGCAAAGCCCTACAGGATCTTCCCTCTACTTCCGACACCACGTCGTCGTGCTGCCAGAATCGCGAGGGGAGAACTACAACCTCTTACGGCGTGCACCTCGAGCCGGGACAGTAGGCCTCCAGAACCGCACCTCTTCGAGTCCTATACGGGAGAAGGGCGATAAGGTTTTTGGGGAGCGCTATCGGCACGACTACTGGCTTCATCACGGACTCCTTCACTGACGCCGACAACATCTTCCCCAACGACGACTTCTTCCCCGCCATCGAGAACCTCTTCCTCGACGACATGGGTGACAACTCCAACGCTGGCGCACTGCTGTATGCTTTCTTTCTTCATCTTGTTCAGATTACTACGATCTCTCTACAACTCTCTACATTCTGTCAGATTACTTGGCTAGTTTAATTTTGATCATTCTAGTCATGTTTTACCTGCTGTTTATTTCGCATAAATCACTTGGTAAATATCTCATATTTCCAACACAGGGTTCCGTATGATATGACTGGTTGTGTGAATGCGTCAACACTCTTTGCCAATTTTTTGCCGCCAACCGTTCATGCTGATATGCATTCGCAAGGAGAAGCATCTCAAGTATCAGACGGTATATGTTTCTGTTACTATCGTTTTTTTGATACTCATTTCTGTAGAAAACATAGTAGAAATCGAAAAAATCTTTGTGTTTTCACATATCAGTAGTAGGAACAAGTTTAGGGTTTCAATTCAGTTTCTAATGGATCTATGTGCATTGTTCTTGCTAAAAATAGAAGAATGTGCAGATATTTCTCTAGGTTTAGCATAATTACCTATGTTTCCTTGCTTCTTTCTTTGTTTCCTTTACTTTTCAGGTGGGTAACTTTAGATCAAGGTTTAGCTGAAGATTTCCAAGGTTCAGGAGGAAGGAAGAAGGGGGATCGATCTGGCTAGAGGTCGAGGACGGCAGGGGAGGGGTGAGTCTTTCTACTTTGTGTCCTTTTTTTCTTGAGGGGAAGTTGATGCTGGGGGAGGAGATCTCTGCTGGGAGAGGTGGCGCTAGGTGATGTTGGTCACGCGCCCGCGTGACTGTACGGACACGCGGAAAGAGGAACACCGAGGGATTGGGGATAGCGATCATGTCAGGGAAAGAGGAACACCGGGGGACCAGGGATTGTGTTGTCGTACCCGTCGGATCAGGAAATATGGCAGGCGTCAGCCTCCTGGGCGCGTCCTTGTTATAAACAAGCCTAAACATTGAAATAGAACCCAAATTCTCATGTCTCTCTCGTCTTCTTGCTTCTCTTTTTCTGCTATAATTCAAGCAAGTTCGTGGCCTCACGCCCGGCAATCGTATCGGCAAAAGGGCGGGTGTGACAGTGTACTGCTTTCAGGTTCAGTTTGAGAGCCAGCTTTTGCCGGAGCACCTGAGTGACAAGGAGGTGGCGAGGCCATGCGTTCCGGAGAAGGAACCTGCAGCCGGACACTGCCACTGGCTTTGAAGAAGGATTTTCTAAAGTTAACTTTTATGTGATTGACGTTAGCATGACATACACAATCACGTGCTCTCCAGAAAAACTGAAACATTTGTAAAAAATTTAAAACTTATGAAACATTATTGAAACAATAAAATATTTTGTACTATTCACAGACTATTTCAATGTTTTAATAAAATGTTTTAATATTTCAGTCTGTTTCAATTAGTGACATCAACACACGACGCATTCATGTACGGGCTAAAAAAAAGACAACGCACCAATCTCAAAGCAGAAAGGAACGATAGATGGGAATAACTTTCCGCGCTGGCTTGCGCGTGTACCAGTTGGCTAGCCCTGTCGTAGATTCTGAGAGAGGTATATATAATTTTAGTCCCACGTCTTGCACAATAAGAGCTATTTAGTCCCACATCTTGTAAAATAAACAATATTAGTCCCACAACTTGTATACAGAGAGCATTTTAGTCCAATTTAACCAAATTTTAGCAAATTCGACTAAACTCCTCCATCTATAGTGTCACAATTTTCTAAAATAATCCCGGTGTATTTTTTCTCTAGTATTTATGTCCTGTTGCGGACAGACAGACAAGGTCAGTAGATGTTAAAAGAAACATAGGAATGGACAGGATTCGAACTCAATACCACTAAGTAGCTACATACCAGCACATACCATTACACCAAAGAAGATGTTTGCTACTTTCGGGAATGTAACTATATTTATACAATATAAATGCACACACGCACTCTTTTTTGTAAAATTATTTTGGATTGAAAAATTGCATAATCCTTTGTCAGAACACACGCAAATAAAAATTCTCACAAATTAATTTAGACTAAAATTTCGCAAATATTTTCACAGCTTTAGAACACGTATTTTTTAATGTCCAAAAGAAAAGCTACATATAACCTGAGTGTATACATTCAATTAATCAAGCTTCACCTCACTCCTGTGTGTATACAAGCTTCACTTCACTCCTGTGTGTATACGCTGTTATACGTAACTTCTTTTTGATTGCACGTGTGAACCAACAAAAACTAGCTAGCTTGTTGTGTAGATGATACCTAACTCAGTCTAAAAGTAATATATAATATAGGAGCACTCTAAAAATTAACTCATTCCTTTATGTGCTGTGATGGTGTCAAAGCTTGATTTTATTTCTGCAGTGTAGGTGGTGAGGTCGAATCCCACTTTTGGATGTAAATGGTATTTGTTTTCTTATTTTTACAACGGTGGGGCTGCTTGTCAAGCGAAGATCCCAAATGGCATAGAGAGAAAAAAATACATAGACGGCATTTTACAAAAATTAAATGCCACATGTCAGTTTCAAAATGAGTTTTAATCTATATTTGGACAAATTTGGTTAAAATTATAGAAATTCTATTGAATCGGACTAAAATGCTCTTTAGTTACAAGTTGTGGAACTAGTATTACTCACTTTGCAAGATGTGGGACTAAATCGCTTCCGTGGTGCAAGTTGTGGGACTAAAAATGTATATACCTCTTGAAATGCACATGTGTAACGAAAGAAAAAATTATCTATAATACTTTTCTCTTTCTCCTCTTCTTCTCTATTGTCATTTACTCGCCATTCAATAATTAATTCTGCCCTAGCTTCATGATGTGTTTGATATTGAAAGCTTTGTGTGCTACTAGGTATCAAATTCCGTTTCGGAAAAATTTTGGCCCCTGCCGAAACCACTGAAATTTCAGTGGTGCGCAAAATTTTCTCTCAAAATTCATCAAAATATTCAAAAAGTTCAGAAATAATTTGAATATTTTTTGTATCCATGTGTACTAATGGAAGAGCTGAATTACTCTGACCGAAAAGTAATTATTTCGGTTGCTACCGAAATCACTGAAATTCAGTGAATTTCGATGAAGTCTTACTGATTCTTTCTCTCCATGTACGTAGGTGGCTAGCCTTGATCATATATAGCACATGTAGGAAAGAGTTCCAATGTCCAGCAAATTAAAGCGGGGCAACAGACCACTAAAAACCCTACAGGGCTACAGGGACTACTCGATCAGCATCCACCTACTCAACGCTGCCATGAACGCCTCTCTGCAGTCACCAATCAGGTTCACCCTCTACCCTAACTCTCCACAGGATTGTCTCAATGGAGCATCAAGAGCTCCCACATGACCAAACTTAACCAGTGTGTTCAGATTGCGCGTCCGCATCTGGCTGCAGTAGGGGTGAGAGAGCACCACCAGCCCGCACCGATGGCGTTCGACGAAGGCACCCAGCACCTCACACCCAACATGTGCAGAATTCTGTACTCCCATGGAAGGAGAGACGGTAGCAACCATTACATGACTCGATTAAGCATAGGCAGGCACAACAAAGTTTCAGTCAAACAATGACCAGTTGACCTTGACGAGCATCCTAACATCGCCAGATGTAACCTCATCTTCCGTTGCACCGTTGACATCTGGAGTAAATTCAAGAGTCCGTGTCACAGAGGCGGTAGCAACCGTCAGTATAAGCGTCTCCTTCTTGCCAACACACACAACACGGCGCCACAGCGGGATTGTTCCGCTACCATCACAGGTTACACCGCCTGCTTTGCTATCATGTAGCACAAGACAATCCTGAATTACGGAGGTGCAAGCTGTGATTTCTCCACAGAAACTTCCCTTGAGAACCTTGATTTCAATGGTAGCCTCCACTGCAAATACAACAACTGCAAATTTCACCTCCACGGTGCTCTGCCTGCTTTCGAGGTCGACACATCCAACATCACTATATTTCAACCCTCCCAATCTTACGCCATCAATCACACACAGTCCCTTGCTAAGTTCTTGGTCTTTGTTGCTTTTGTCCTTCACCTTAAGATCTATCTCCAGGTATATATTATCTAGTAACACAAGTCCTCGACTAGGGCCAGTCAACATCAACGACTCATCCTATGATAAAAGGTCAAACAAATTAACTGTCGCTAATCTGAATAATGCAATGGCAGTAAAACAAGCATTAGAAGAAGGCTGTAGGTATGCAACTGTTTTAAAAGGTTGACACTGACTGTACATGTCTCGATAATGTTTGGTTCTACTCTGCGCCATACCACATTCAAAGCATCCCTTATGATGCCTTCTTTTTTTATGATCTTATTACTTGCAGCCTCTTTGTTCAAAGGATTTCCATAAGAACTTTGGACGATTTGAAATTCTTAGGACCAAACATTATGTAGACATATTCGTTTGAAATTCTTAGGTCAACAGCTGGGATGTGCACTAATTCTATTGTAATTGCCATCCACTTGCCATTTTAAATTCTTAGGACCAAACATTATGTAGACATATTCCAAAACGAAACATCATGTCTAAAGATTCCATCGCACTACATTTCAAACGAATTTTGCATTAACTCGAACCTACTGGAAGAATCCTTTGTTTATGTTGATCAAACAAACTTTTTTAGACTAATGTAGGATTTGAGTGGACAGACATTGCAACCCTGAATATTTTTTAATTCGAATCCTGCAAATCAAAGAGGCCCTAAACTTCATAGCAAAATAGGATGTTGCAGCCAGTGTTTCTACCATAACCATGCATATGCACAAGCTTTATTTTGTCTATAAACATGTGCAAACGACAAGCACACACTTCATTAGTTTCAGACTTCTATGAATAAGCCATATCATATCAAACACCATACTATTTTTTTCCGGAAAAGAACTGAGAGAAAAAATGGTTAACCTAATAATTAATTGTATAACTAACAAAAGAAAAAGAGTTAATCACCATACTATGAGGAACAACTGCTTGGAAGCAAGTATGGTCTTCAAAGTAAAGATGCCCTACCTCTGAGTTGATGACTTGGAAATCCTCTCGAGAGCGACGAAAGAGATAGACACACTTGAAATCAAGGTAATCTCTGGCAATAACAGTACCATACACCTCTAACGGGAAGGGAACATCCGAAGCCGCTATCTTCACTGAGAAGATGTTTGCTGACTCCCACAGGTCGTAAACCTGTTTTCCATCTGGGTTGATGTATGTGGATGGATCAGCCGTGTGACTGTATCGCATCGGAGGCAGAGGCGCTGCACGCCGTAGGAAAAAAATCAAAGCAGCAGAATTTACACACAGGAGTAACACAGGCAAGCATTGAAGATTGAACATGGATTACATGGAGGAATTGGGAGGAATCAGAAATTGGACTTACACTCCTCGTCGATGTCGAATGTGGAGAAGTCCTTGTGGTAGAATCGGGTGTAGCAGACTTCCCCCGTCTTGGGATCGTACTCTGTGAATCTGTCGAGGACGGCCTGATGCGCTGCGTTTCTCCGCGTGTAGTCCTCCACCTTCCGCGCATGCTCCGCCGCCTTCTCCTCGGCCTCCCGTCGCCGCCTCTCCGCCTTTGCCGTCGCTTCGGCCACCACCTCCGCCTCGTCGTAGAAGAACGGCTCTAAGCATCCACTCTCGTCGACTACCTCCTCCAACCCTATGTCGCCGCCGGACATGAGGACAAACCCTAAGATTTCTAGTTTTATTTTTTGGAGAGGGAGCAGAAAGTACCGAGGTTTTTTTTTTCTTTTAGAATCGCAGAAAGTACCAAGGGCCTAAACTGGTAGCCTGCACTCTGGCGTCTGCCGTGGGATCATGGCTGGGGTCACGTTATAGACTTTGTTTGGTTGCCCACGAAAAAAAATTGGATTGGAGGAAAATGATGGGTTTGGAATTCGGCGGTGAGAGAACGGTGCTAAATAGGGGGTTGAGTTTCTTCCAGTGGAGACGGGCGGTGATTGAGTTTCTTCCGGCGGAATTTTGATGCAACGGACATAGCTCGCGCCATCTCCCTCTGTTACAACTGCTTGTACGTATGGATGGCAATGGATATCCGCCACCCGTTAACCCGACAGGTACCCGCATCAAATGGAGAAGGGTTTCGTTGAAAATGAAACCCACGGGTCCTCTTAGTGGTAAAAATCCAGTCCATCGGGTCTAGCGGGTGCGGGTCTAGAGATGGTAAACCCATACCCACTAACCCGCAGACCCGTCAATTACATGTGGACCCCGCATGTCAGTGCCTGGGAGAAACCCTAATTAGCTAACCTAAATCCTAATTTCCTAACCCCGCGTCCAACCAACACTCCCACCCGCACTGCCACTTGCCCCTGGCCCCTGTCGCCCCGCCTCTTCTGCTCGCTCCCTGGAGGCCCGGACCGTGCCGCCATCGTCAAGGCTCCAAGCGACAGACTCCGGAGACGACACTCAAGGTCGAGAGGGTGGTGACTATAGTGACAGACCGTGCCAGCAAGCATACGCATAGCCCACAGCTCCACACAGTCGCTGCCTATCGAGGAGTTCGCGGAGATCCCGCTCCATGGGAGTGTGGCTTGGCTTGGCTTCCTCCTCGGCGTGCGGCCCTCACTGTCGAGCTGCAGGGGAGCACGGGAAGTGTTGGAGATATGCCCAAGAGGCAGTAATAAAGTGGTTATTATCATATCTTCATGCTTATGATAAATGTTTACATACCATGCTATAATTGTATTAACCGAAAACATTAATACTTGTGTGATTTGTAAACATAAAAGAGTCCCTAGTAAAGCCTCTTGTTAAACTAGCTTGTTGGTTAATATATGATCATGGTTTCCTGATCATGAACATAGAGATGTTATTAACAACAGGGTCATAGGCGACTCCCCCATCCACCCCACCCTAAACCCTAGCCACCTTCGCCGCCGGTGATCTTCCTCTGATTGCCGGCAATCAACCCTCCCCTCCCACCCTTTCTCTCTGGCGTTCTTCCCTCTTCAAGGTGATATCCTTTTTATCAATTTTCTTTGATCATGGCATGTCTAGAGCCGGCTTGGCGATGGAGGGTCACTTATTCCACTTCCAAGGATTTGGATCGGGGTCGTCAGAAGCAGTACGATGGTGAGATTCACCTTTGGCCTAGGCACAATTGGCTGGCCCTGATCAATGCAAAAGGAGGTGGCCTCATTGGTAAGAAGATACCCTTAAATGATCTACCTAGGATCGGATCCATTCTATCTTTTACAGGGTTTATGGTCACGGTTCTTTCTTGCATTCTTTCACCTGAGGTATGTGACCGCAGTCCTGTTGTTGATCTGATCGATCCGATCATAGATCCGATAATTTCGGCTCATTTCTTTAAATCTGGATCTTTCTTCGGGGCTTGCTTTCAAAAATGATGTCAAGAGGAAATTCAGATCAACTGTTCATCCATTGGGCAAGGCACATCATTTTCTGATGGTAGTTTTCTTTGGCCGATCCAAATTTAAACTTGATGATAAATCTGCTGCTTTGGCATTGGAATCCTGCATTGGAGGTACTGCACGGGATCTCTCGGTTATCAAACTTGCAGACAGGGATTTCAGGTTTTCAGTTTCTTCAAAATATGTTGGATTTTTGGTCTATGGGCTTCAACAATATTCATGCACGGATTATAAATATTTCTTTCACCTTTGGAGTAATGGAGGTCCCCTTTGGAATAAAGAATTTAATGCTTGGCAGCAGGAGTGTAATGAAGAGTGAACACTTATTAGCCCCAACAAAAAAAGAACTGATCGTGCTTTGAATGCTCTAAGAAAGAGGCCTGCAAGTTCATGCTTTAGAAAGTATTACTTTGTTTCTAAGAAATTATCTTTTGCTGCTTTTGAAAAGTATGATGCTTGTGAAGGTTATGAATGCCCAGTCTCAAAAGATCATGCAGAAGTTTACCTCGAAGCCGAATATGATTATCCTTAACTTAGGAGAAAGGCTGGAGTAATTATGCCTCCATCTGTCTCTGCTGCTACACAAAATATTCAGTTTGGCACGTTTACTGATGAAACTCAACCTTCTCACGGGAAGGATTTAAATAGCAAAGTGCAAGATGAGGAGGACCCTGATTTTGGGAAAATGATTGATGATATGGTCTACAGGGTCTTTAAGTGTGGTAAATGTTTAAGTATAGGACATGTTACTAATCAATGCTCAAATCAAATTATATGTCGGGCCTGCTTTCATTATGGTCATATCAGGAAAGTGTGTTTGAAGCTGAAGAGCCAAGCTAGGATGCGGTGGATTCCTAAGGGAAAAAGAGTTAGCATTGTTTCTGGAGTAGCCAAGTTGGACAATACGTGTCATAAAGATGACACCGACCAGGTTTTGGACAAGAGCAAACAGTTCTTTGTCGATTCGTCTGCCTCCCCCCCCCCCTCCTACACAACTCCGAACCCTACCGCAAAATCGCCGCATAAGCCTACCTCGCCGCCAATGGATAATTTTCCGCTTGATCCAACGAGGTGGATCCCTGAAGGCCATCAAATCATCGATGGTGGACCCACAAGACTGCCTAGGACCTTCTACACGGCGTCTGTGTTGCCGCGGCGACGCCATGACCACGTTGTTACTGCCGAGCTCATGCCACCCCCTCCACCTCATCTTGAACCTTAGTGGAGGCAACAGGTCAGGAAATTTATTGTGCACCAGCTGCATCGTGAGGTGGACGCTATTCAGCCCTGTCTCTTTGGTATCGGATTTTTCTTCCTGCATAGTGCTGCAGCTACAGCTGCTCTTGTGAATCACATTCCTTTTCAGTTACAAAACGGTATCTTTGTACGTTTTGTGCGGCATGATGATAGAGAAAATCATAGAGCAGAATTGGGTTTCTCTACTGGATGGTTGATGTTCCTGGGACTGCCATTAGATTATAGGAATGACTATGATATAAACAATGCTATTGCTAATTTTGGTAAATGTTTGCACTGGCATCAAGATCAGGATGTGATTGAAAGGACACTAGTTTATGCTTCATTCCCATCTATAGCAAGAGTCCCTAGAGATATTGTTTTTGGAAATTATGCATCTATGGGTGGAGTAAGAGAGTCATGGACTGCAGTATGTTATATCCTTACTTCTGAATTTGCTGATCAAATGCCACATGATGAAGATCAGATGCCACTCAATGGGAATCCTCATCCAATGCCCGGTAACCAGCAATTTGGAGACAATAATATTTTTGCTAACCCACCTTTTCCTGAAATTGGTTGGAATCATCAAGAGGATCTTCAACAACATTTTGATCAGCACAATGCTAATAATTTTTTCCAACACCAAGATAACAATGCAGATGGTTTTCAACAACAAGATGATCTAAACATGGATCAAGCTGATAATTCTGTTGTGACAGAAGATACCGATGACTCTAGGGTTCTCATCATAATGACAACATGGTGTGTCACCAAAATATAATTATTAATCAGGTCAGAATTGCCCCAGTTGAAAGCATGTTGTTGCCTGTGAAATATGGACCTAGTCCCCGTCCAAGTCTGCTAATTGACCAGCTCTTAAATTCAATGTTGCCTAATCACTGCATGGACTCTATCCCTGTTGGTCTTCCTAATCCAATTCTCAGCACACTTTTGGCAAAAAGGGATTGGTTCTGTGCTTTTGAAGGTTGTCTGAATTTTACTTTCTCATGGAAGAAATCTAAAGCCATGGGCTCCTTGGTTGGGAGGCGCAAGACAGTTGCCAGATATTTTGAAGAGTGGTCCATCACCAGTTTTTACAGCTTCACCAATCTCTTCTCCAAAGACTAAAAAGAAGAACTTCTTGTGCAACACTGTACTGCCTATCAGATTCACACGTAGTCAATCCAAGCCTCTGATTGCAGATAAGAAAAGACAGAAAATTTCTGATGGGGTCAGTAGCTCAATTTTCATTGGCAAAGGACAGGAGTCAAATGAAAAGACCCCTGTTAGAAGGAGCACAAGAATGGCAAATAAGACTGCAGGTTATAAGATTTCTTTGATGTCTAACAAACCCAAAACCAGGAAGAAGGCTAAGTCAGCTAAGCTTTGGAAAATGCAGAGGAAGATATCTTGTCTGTCATTCCCATTACTACTCTGCAATTAACAGGTCAAGACTTGAAGATCCCACCCGAATACATAACTATGGAGAAGCTTATGGCTGCTCCACCTTCTCCAACCACAAAGAAGGACTCCAACGATAAGTGAAGCTTTTGTTTTTGGGTGGTGCTGGAAAGGTTGGGTTCAGAATTGTGAACTTGTATTTTGCAGCCAGGCTCTTATAAATTTGGTCCTATCAAACTTTTTATCCACTCTGTATAGCACAGTTAGTTGCTGGTTATGTTATTTTCTCCAGTATGATGGAGCAGTGGCAATGAATTACAATTTGGCTCTAAATATGTCATATAAGTTGATGATTTTCTGGGGAATTTTGTTTTCTGATATGTTGGCTTGCTATGCTTGTCATTCTTTTACCACAGTTACTTTGGTTATCAATGAATAGTTACTCAAACATAAATCTGGACTGGAAAGTTTTGTGCTGGAATATTCGGGGACTTAATGACAAGGACAAACAATTGGCAGTGTATAACAAAATTGATGAAAGCAATTGTGCAGTTATTTGTCTACAAGAAACTAAGTGTGAAAGTTTTGATAACTCATTCATAAGATCTTTTTGTCCTAAATGTTTTGACCAGTTCATTTTCTCACCATCGGTTGGGGCATCTGGAGGTATTATTGTCTTATGGAACAGTTCTATTTTCAGAGGAGAACTAATAGAAATAAACAGAGCTGCTATCCAAGTAAAGTTCACCTCCTCACACAACTCTGAAATTTGGACTTTAGTGAATATATATGGGCCTTGCAAAGGTCAGGAGAGAGACAATTTTGTACAATGGCTTTATGATTTGCAAATACCTGTCCATGACCATTGGTTGTTGGTAGGGGATTTCAACTTTATTAGATCAATTGAGAACAGGATAAAGATGGGGCTGACATGAATGATATCTTCCTATTTAACAGTATTATTAGTCACCTTGGACTTATTGAGTTGCCTTTAAAAGGCAGAAACTACACTTGGTCCAGTATGCAGGACAACCCACTATTAGAACAGCTTGACTGGTTCTTCACTTCTTGCAATTGGACACTTCAATATCCCAACACTATGGTCAATCCATTATCAAAAACTACTTCTGATCACATTCCTTGTGTGGTAAACATTTCCACAAACATTCCAAAAGCAAAAATATTCAGATTTGAGAATATGTGGCTTCAGCAACCTGGTTTTATTGATGTGGTTAAACAAGCTTGGGGGCAGCCAGTTAAGGAGGGTCCTATTACCAACATATCAAAGCTATGCTCTGAAAAAGTGGGGGAAAAGACTGTCTCATATCAAAGCTCTGATAGAAAAATGTAATAAGGTCATTCTAATGCTTGATGATATTGAAGACAAGAGAGTTCTCAGCAGACCGGAATTTAATTTCAGAAATATTGTAAAGTTACACCTAAAAAGATTATTAAACATTCAGTCAACCTACTGGAAGAATAGATGCACCATAAGATGGGTAAAGTTTGGTGGAGAAAATTCAAATTTTTTTCATGCTAAGGCCACTGAAAGATACATGTGCAATGTGATCAACGAGATCAAAGATGAACATGGAAATACATTAATCAATCACAATGACAAAGCTGATGCATTATGGAGATGTTATAAGAACCGAATGGGGGTTTCTACTAGTGTTGAGAATAGAGCAGATCTATCAGACTTGATTCAAGAAGTGGATAATTTACATTGTTTGTCAGCAGAATTCAGTAATTGAGGATGTAGTAAAATATATGAAAACTGACAAGGCACCAGGCCCTGATGGATTCAATGGAGCTTTTGTTAAAAAATGTTGGCATATTATTAAAGATGATTTTATCAAGCTGTGTCATGATTTCCATAAGGGCCTCACACCACTTGAGAGCATAAATGGTTCCTATATCACTCTGGTTCCAAAAAATAGCCCTGAGACGGTTAATGATTTTAGACCCATTTCTCTCACAAATACCTGTTTAAAATTTCTCACTAAGCTAGCTGCCAACAGACTTCAGAAGGAGATAAAGAGATGTATTCATAACAACCAATATGGATTTATTAAGTGCAGAACAATACAAGATTGTCTTGGTTGGACTTTTGAATACTTGCATCAATGCCATGTTTCTAAGAGGAGAACAGTAATTATCAGGCTAGATTTTGAAAAGGCTTTTGACACTATTGAACATGAAGCAATTATCAGGATTTTGAGGGGTAAAGGATTTGATGAAGTATTTATTGGCTGGGTAAAAGAAATTCTCTCTTCTGGTACGTCCTCTATATTACTGAATGGAGTTCCAGGAAGAAACTTTTACTGTAAGCATGGGGGTTAGACAGGGTGATCCTCTCTCTCCTTTACTGTATGTACTAGGAGGGGACCTATTACAAAGTTTCATAAATAAGGCTTATAGAGATGGAAGACTGAGAACTCCTATCCCAAACAGAGGAAC
Source organism: Avena sativa (assembly GCA_916181665.1). Classification (NCBI taxonomy): domain Eukaryota; kingdom Viridiplantae; phylum Streptophyta; class Magnoliopsida; order Poales; family Poaceae; genus Avena; species Avena sativa. Next base: position 40,578,224 of record OV702285.1, on the reverse strand, counting down.
TAATGACTTCCCTATTGTCCAATATGCTGATGACACCATCATTGTCATGCAAGCAGATCCTGATCAGTTACTTATACTAAAAGAAATATTGGATGAGTATTACTCCTTCATAGGACTAAAAGTCAACTTTCATAAATCTGCTCTGATTCCAATCAATATGAATGAAGATGATGCTGGTTTGCTTGCTTTGGAAATTGGTTGTATTACTGCTACACTACCATTTCCATACCTTGGTTTGCCTATGGGGATTACAAAGCCAACTATTAAAGATATGTCACCTTTAATTGATAGAGTGGAAAGAAGACTCTCTTCCATTGCTTCCTTCCTTTCTTATGGAGATAGATTGGTCCTTGTAAAATTTGTGATTTCCTCAATGCCTCTACACTACCTTTGTTCTCTTGCAATTCAAAAAGGAGTCATTGAAGTAATAAATAGAGCAAGAAGACATTGTTTATGTAGGAAAAAGAAAGAAGATGGGAGGATAAATTCCCTTGCCTCATGCGACATGATTTGCAATACAAAAGTGAAAGGTGGTTTAGGCATAATAAATCTGGAAATTCAAAACAAATGTCTACTCATGAAGCATATGCACAAATTATACAATAATGAGGACCTTCCATGGGTAAAGTAAGTCAAAAATACTTATTATTACAATGAGGTGCCTCACAATGTTACTGTTTGTGGCTCCTTTTAGTGGAAAAGTATTATGAAATTTGAAGAAGACTTTCGATCTCTGTCAGTTTGTAAAATTGGTAAAGGTGATTCAGCTTTATTCTGGTTAGATTCTTGGAATAATCTACCTTTAGCCCAGTCTTACCCAAGGCTTTTCTCTTTTGCTCTTGATAAGAACTGCTCAGTTCAACAAGCCATTGCACTAGTACAGCTGGAGGAGGCTTTTCAACTGCCTTTATCGGATGAAGCCAATGTCTTTGCTTGGTTAATCTTACATGATAGAATTAACACAAAGGATATGTTAATAAGAAGACATTGGAATGTGACTACTGATTCAGATTGTGTGTTATGTCCATGTCAGACTCTGGAGGATTGGTCTCATTTATTCTTTGAATGTAATTATATTGTCAGAGTTTGGACATATTTATAGATCAATTGGGGGTACGGGTTCAGGTCCAGATATGCTAAAAGATGCAAAGAAAAGGTTCTCAGGCCCATGTTTTGTTGAGATATTCATCTTAGCCTGCTGGAATATTTGGAGGCAAAGAAACAATAAGATTTTTAAAGGGATGAAGCCAACATTCAAAGCATGGAAGGCTGGATTTGTCCAAGATGTCTCCTTGCTTAAACATAGAGTTAAAATTTCTAAAGTTGCAGTTCTGTCAAATTGGATTGACAATCTGTTGTAATTTTGCTTTTTTCTAAGTAGTTCTGTAGTTTATCCCTTTTCCTTTTCTCAGTTTATACATAAATTTGAACCTCTAGTTAATTCTGAATAAAGGGATGTGGGGGTCTTCCCTACAGTAGATAAGCTTCAAAAAAACAACAAGGTCATATCATTAGGAGAATGATGTGATGGACATACTCCTATAGTTAAGCGTAGCATAAAGATCAAGTCATTTAATATAGTCCACTTTCTATAAGCTTTATGATACATAGTAATCTAATTCTTTCCACCATGAGATCATGCTAATCACCATCACCGGATGGATGCTTTGATGACATCAAACACCACTTCATAACTGGGTGGTTATAAAGGTGGCATTGAGTGTTCGGAAGGTATGTGTTGAGGCACATGGATCAAGAGTGGGATTTGTCCATCCATATGACGGATAGATATACTCTGTGCCCTCTCGGTGGAATGTCATCCAATTAGCTTGCAAGCATGTGACTGGATCACAAGGGATCACATATCACGGGAACGAGAAAAGAGTAATTATCGGTAACGAGGTTGAACTAGGTATGCAGAGATACCGATGATCAAAACCTCATATAAGTAAAGTATCGCGAGACAAAGGGAAATTGGTATCGTATGTAAATGGTTCATTCGATCACGAAGTAATCGTAGAAATATGTGGGAGCCATATGAATTTCCAGATTCCTCTATTGGTTATTGATCGGAGAAGAGTCTCGATCATGTCTGCATAATTCACGAACCGTAGGGAGACACACTTAAGGATTCGATGCTGTTTAGTAGATATGGAATGTGAGTAAAGATACCGAATGTTGTTCAGAGTCTCGGATGGGATCCAAGATATCACGAGGAGATACGGAATGGTCCGGATAATAAGATTCATATAAGGAAAGTCTAATTTCGGAGTTCGGGAATGATTCCGGTGTTTTCACCGGAATGTTCTAGAAGGGTCTATAAGGTTCACCGATCCGGAAGGGGAAGGGTACATGGATGTGTCATGACAAAGTGTAATGGTTGCATCATGTCCTAGGTCACTTGGCTGGACACTTGGAAGAGAGAAATAAAACTCTAATTTGAAAGTCAAAAAGGCAGTTTGAAAAAGTCAAATCCCAACATGGTTTCCGAGTTAGGGAGGGTTTCTGAGTTAGGGAGGGTTTCCACCTGGGTTGGGAACACCCTTCGACGCCCCCCACCTATATAAGGAGGGGTAGAGGCGCACCCCAAGGTATCCCCCTTGCCCTAGGCGCCCAAGAAACCCTAGGTTGGCCGCCGCCCCCTCTCTAGTTGCGACCAATCTAGATCTCCTCTAAACCGCTACCGACTAGCTAAACTCTAGGTTCTAGCTACCTCTAAACCTCGGCCCTCTAAACCCTAGATCACCGGGGCTCCCTCTACTCCACCATACTCGCTCCGGCTTAGGCGAAGCCTTGCGGGATCTCCCCTCTACTTCCGACACCACGCCGTCGTGCTGCCGGAATCGCGAGGAGAGAGCTACAACCTCTACTGCCTGCTGGAACAAGGGAGAGGAAGGTCTTAAATCGAGTACCGTACGTGTGACCGACTGCGGAAGCGCTGCCGAAACGCGGCGTCGGAAGGATCGCCTATGCGATCTTGAGATCGGCAAGTGAACGACTACACCACCCACGAGAATATGCTCTCGTTAACCGCTTTGGATCTTCGAGGGTTAGTACTCTATCGACTCGTTGCTACAATCTAGTAGATAGATCTTGGCTTGTGCGTATTCATGCGATATAATTTGTTTGTTTTCCATGCTACGAACCCCTACAGTGGTATCAGAGTCGTGTCTATATGTAGATCTGTTGCACGAGTAGAACATAATGGTCATTGTGGGCGGTGGTGCTTTTATTATCAATTGCTTCTTGTGTACTTTGCATCTTGCGGTATGGTGGGATGAAGCGTCCTGGGCTAACCTTACATGAAATCGTTCATGAGACTTGCTCCATGCTCGACATGCAACTTGTATTGCATATGTGGCTTTGCGGGTGTCTGTCTCTCCCATCATATTAAAGATTCAATTTACAACGGGCACTTGATAGTTCAAGCATCAACGTTCTGGTTCTTGTTCGTAAGTTAGAACGACACTTATTGAAAGCCCCAAACCACGTAAAACATGCAAAGAAAATTAGAGGCGTCTAACTTTGTTTTGCAGGGGTGTGCTGTGATGTGATATGGCCATGATTGTTATTATATATGATGTATGCAATGTTCCTTATTGTAAGTCGGCAACCGGCATGAGCCATATGGTTGTCTTTTAATTTCATCTAGACCTGCGTGTCTATTATTCAAAGTAGTTTTAATAGTTGATGCTGGTGGACGACAACCATGGAGAGGCGCCATTGACCTTGACGCCACGCTGGTGATGATGGAGATCATGTTCGTGCTTGAAGATGGAGATCAAAAGCACAAGAATAAAGGCCATATCATATCACATATTTTGAATTGCATGTGATGTTAATCCTTTTATGCATCTTGTATTGCTTAGTTCACGATGGTAGCATTATAAGATGATCCCTCTCAAAAAATATCAAGTTATAGAGTGTTCGTCCTTAGTAGGCACCCTTGCCAAAACTCGTTGTTTCGAAGCACCACGTGATGATCGGGTGTGTTAGATTCTGTGAGTGTATACGACGGGAGCAAGCCAAATTTTCTCATGCGGAAGCTAAGGTCTGATGTTGACGAGCCTAGCATGTACAGACATGGTCTTGAAACACGGAATACCGAAAGGTAAAGCATGAGTCATATAGATGATATGATGAACATGATGATTGTTCGCCTTTGAAACTATATCATGTCGCGTGATGATCGGACTTGGTGTAGTGAATTTGGTTCATGTGATCACCAAAACAATGTGAGGGATATTGTTTTGAGTGGGAGTTCAATAGCAATATGATTAAAAGTTTAACACTATTTATCATAAATTAAATCAAAGTAAATTTGCATAGTTGTTTTAGTCATTGGCATCCGTTTACCACCTTGCGCTTAGTTATAATTGAGATAATAGAACTATAGAATTATGGTTAGTTACTTTACAAACTGGTATCGTATTATTTTGAAGTGTTAATCTAAAGTTTAAAAGTCCTATTGCAAACTTTCAGTAAGTTCCGGTTACTCCGTGAAGCTTAATAATTGGTATTAAATCAAGAGTGACAATTCCAGTGTTAGTATATAAGTATCATGTTTGTCTCCATGATTCTTGATATTCAAAAGATTGTTTTAATATCAAGGTTATCTAGGATCTAAAAGAGTTGTTTCAAAAACCATGATGTGTGGAAGATATTGCGATATCTGAAATGATGTTTTAGTTGCAACATGAGAGAGTATAATATGGGAAAGTTTATGTTATCATATTTGATGAGAATTTGAAAAAGTTTGGAGACGCTTGTCGTCCTAATCCTCCAAAAGGTTTTGGAGAGCAACATTATACTCGCGATTCACCATTATAAGCTAAAAATAGCTTGATCATGAATAGTTCCATGATAAGGGTGAATATTTGATAAAATGTTTACTACACTAAAAGATTACTAAAGAATGGAATTTGAAAGAACACCAAGTATTTGATGATGGTGATCTACTTCAAAGTGCAAGTCCAAAGACATTGGTATTTAACTATACATGCTTTGGACTATGTGTCATGTGTATGGCTCCACTATTGATGTTGATATATTCTTTCGAACAGAAAAGGAAATACTAAAAGAGAATCTCAGAAATATATGGCAGAAAAGAAAAGACTAGAATTGTTCAGCTTAGGTATATAGAGGATAAACATGTTATGGCTATATTCTTTGCTTATTAAACAATGTGGTTCTTAAGTATTGGATACTGAGTTTGTTGGTGTGAATCGTCATACGAAACAACACAATTCATGAACTACAATGGCCTAAGTAACTAGCAAAAGAAAAAGGCCGCGCGCCAGGGATCTAGCCCAGCAACGAATCAAGCCCAACAAGCCCACCCGGGGCATTTCCTTTCTTCTCTCACGCGCGAGCGCACTCCTTCAGACACTGACAGCCAGACCCCACCCTCCCTCTGTCTATTTCACCGACCAGCGGGCCCCGTCCACGTCGTCTTCGTCTTCCCCCTGAATCCGCGCATGATCTCCGCCGCTGGCCGTTGCAGCACTGATACCACGAGCTTAATTAGCATTGATGCGACGAGCGTTTCCTGTCGAGCCTCGGGCTATAAGATCTCCCCCTCCTCGCGACCATTTCCCCCAATCAATTTTGCCTTCACGCCACCAGGCTGCCCACGACTCGCACGACTCCGCCGCTGTTCCGACGGCTGCGCCGGCGAATTCCGGTGAGTTCTGAGCTCCCCTCTGCCTCTCATTCATGCTATCTTGTTCAGTGAGTCTCTGCGCACCTACTGACACACCCCATTTGCCTTCGCATGAACCGTAGCTCCAGCAACGTCGACGACTGGCCGCCACCGTCTTCGGCTTCAACTCCGACGACCTCCAGTGGTAAGTCCAGACCGCCCCAAGCCTTGTCTTTCACACACGCGTTTTCTCCGTGATCTTCTGCATCTGACCACACCCTCCGTTTGCCTCCTAGTGATCGACAACGTCGCCTTCGACCTCGAACAGAACCACCTGTCGCCAGACTCAACTCCGACGAGAAATCATCACCGTGTCAGCACGCCCCTTCGCAAACCAACGCCACCTTGAGCTTCAGCGGCCTCCTGCGGTTCTGGTATGACCCTTCTCCCTCTCGCGGACGACCTGGAACGCTAGCGCCACCGTAGACCGAGCGCTCCGCCGCTCACTGACGTCGCGCGCCGCCAGGACATGGACGCGTGCTCGAGCACCGTTAGATCTAGATCCAAGCGTTAGGATAGATTCACTTATCAGCAAAGGGGTACGTGTTCGGGGCCGTGCGATTTATTTAGATCCTACCGCTGCAGAGCTCGATCCGGTGCGAACCGGTACGCGCCAGTGATGCTGTGACACGTGGCTATGGTTAGATCTAAAAACAGTTTTCAAACCAGAATTTGATCCAAATTTCAAATGGCTCTAGCTTTTGACTCCCACGTTGGAATTTTGCAAACTTTATACCGTTGGATTCAGTGAGTCAAGACCTTTATGAATATCCAATGTGTTTAACAAATAGTAACTGTTAAAATGACTTTTTATACAGAAACATGTTTAGGTCCAATTTGAGTATAGTTTTAGTTTAGCAAATTGTTTTAGGGCTAAATAAGTTCAGTTAGCAAACTTTGTGACTTGTTATGATTATGTATCATGCACTTGCTTGGTAGAGTTTTCAAATTCATCACTTAGTGATTCTTGCATGCATGCATTCATATTTTTGATTGTATATAATTGTGTGTAATTGTATGCTATAATTTTTGTGTAGATTTTGCTAGTGACTGTGATTGTGAAGAGTGCTACTCTCCCCATTACCAAGGCAAGTGATATTTCATGAACATTTCATTCCTATATTTTGTACTAGCATTAGATATTTTGCTAAGTCTTGCATGCTACTCTTGCCAAATAAAAGATTGGGAAATCCTATGTAGTTAGAATGGTAGAATTGCTAGGAATTTTCCTAAGTTAAGTTACCATGCCATGCTTAGCCTAGCTACTAGCAAACAAGGGTTGGAATAATCTATTCATGCTATAATGACTATATTTCTAAGTCATGAGACTTATGTTTTCTTAATAAAACCACTAAGTCAATAAACCTCCTGGGTGGAATGGAAAGATTGGTTTATGTTGAGTGGTTACACAAGGCCATGGATTTGGCTTGTGTATCTCACTTGTGGTATGCCACCCAGGCACAAAGGGATTTGGAGGCCAAATATTGAGAAAGCTTACAGTGCAACCACTTGGCAATATGGGCTCTGCCTTGATCATATAAGTTGCTAGAACTTAGTCATTTGGACAGTTGGTGGTAGTGGGATGATAGGTTGGAACGCGTCCATTTGACTAAGGAAAGGCTTCTGAAAGGTCCTGTCTTGGGAAACCAAGTCTGGTGGGGAAAGTGCACAACCTCTGCAGATGGAAAATCTAAGTACTTAGCCAAGTCCATGGCAATGGACAGTTTGAGCATCAAGACATGGAAGCTACAAGAATCTCATCACTCCAACTTCTAAGTAAAACTTGTGGGTGAACAAGGGTAAAGGACCCCAATGTCTATTGGTGGTTTCTTGGGAAAGTTTTTGACAAAGAAAAACTTAGTGATTTCAACTAATAGGAAAAACCTATTTTCAAGCAAAGCAAACCAAGCTACACTTAGCCAAAATGCATATAGTAATTTAATCCACTTAAAATTTACTAAGGTATCACTTGCCAATACTATTCCAAAGTATTGACCCACTGTGGCTGTAACTTGTGATGTTGCAGGTTACTCCGATGATGAGTAGGAGTCATGAGTCTACACTCAACATGCTTGCCTGTGGCACATGAAGATGAGGACTTGTTTTTATTTACTTATTCCATAAACTCTTGTATTAGGCCTTTGGCCCTGAGTTGTAAAAGACTATGTTTTATCTCTGGAATGAATGTAATAAACGACCTTTGTATCTGTGTACTTCATCTTAAACTGTGGATGCTAGCATTGATCCAGGGACTAGCATTGCAATCACAGGGATCCTTTCCTTTACAAAGGAGGGGTCTAACAGATGGTATCAGAGCACTGCGTTGCTTGTAGGTTTATGACCCCTAGGATTGGAAAACCACTAAGGAAAAAGTTTCAACTACTTCTACACTTGTCTATTCTTCTCGTAAAACTTTTCTAATCTTCTCATTCTCATTCTCATCTCCATTTGTAGATGAAATCCATCAACGAAGCCGTGAAGAAAGGACCACTCATGACCATGACCTTGGAGTGTGAAACTGAGTTTCCCAAAATTCTCAAGGACCTCATGGTGGCAATGGAAGCACATGGTGCAGCTGTGTACAAGGGCTTTCCAGTGATGGATGAAGGAGTGGAGTATTGGTGGGTGCAACTCCACTTGTACAAAAACAAGGAAGACAACCACAAAGAAAGGGGATTCTGCATGTACACCAACACTGTGATGCACACCACATTCTTTGAGTCAGCCAGAGAAGCAGCTTGGAGGACTATCAAAGAACTTAGTGCTAGAGTCAAGTGCAGGATGCTCAATCTCCAAAAAGACTTAGAGAAAGAGAAGGAACTTACCCAAGAGTTGGAAGCCACCAACCAAGAATTAAGGGGAGATATTATAGACTTAGTGATGGAATCATGTGAACAAGATAGGTGGATTGCCTCTAGGAACATTGTGTTAGCCACCAGATCCAGTGAGATAGGATTGTGAACGCACTTCGTTAGTTGGACCACCACCTATCACCTTATTTTCCAAAATGATATCTTAAATAAGTTTGGACCTTGATTGATGTAATGGATTTATGTATGCATGACTTGTGTGATTTTGTTTTCCATGGGTATGTATGAAATGTTTGTCTTGTTTTATCTTAAATTGTGTTGTTCTAACTTTTCAATTTTATAAATAGATGCCTATTACCATCAGCACTGTTGAGGAGTTCCAGGTTACCCGTTTCGGTCCTCGTATCGTTGAGCTTACCACTTTGCTCGATCTCCCTCTTCCCACCATCATGGTGCACTCACTCACCAAGTTTGAGAGGAAGGACCTCTGGGGCTTCATGGTGAACCAGCCCAGACGCCAGACAGAGCCTACTACAGAGGCCATCGTCTTCAAGCTGATGCACGACGACAGGGAGAGAGGCATGGAGGTAGTCATGTAGGACCTGATAGGACGTCTGTTAGGCCATCACTCCCGACAGGTTAGGGGCACCCACTTCCACGTCTTCGGAAGACGTGATGTTGATGGAGAGTCCATCGACTTTGAGGACGACTCGAGGGACGTAGCAGAGCCGATAAGTCTCTATCTCCAGGACTTAGAGTCTCTTATCCGGCACGTGGACACGGACAGGACCAACGTCATGCTCAGCCTTGACGAGCTCCAGGTGCAGCTTCGCGAGAAGGACAAGGTTTTCGCACAGCAGGATGAGATAGTCAAGGAAATGGAGTCGAAGTTGGAGGCCCAGGACCGCAAGTTCAAGAGTCAGGAGAAACGCGTCCAGGATAGGAACAAGAAGATCCGGGACATGACCGAGGAACTGAAGTCCAAGGATTTCGAGCTAGAGCAGCAGCAGATGGTGATCGAGAGGCTTCGCTCCCAGAAGAGGGCTCTCAAGGCCAAGATCGATTCCTTGACCACTACTATAGTTTGACACTTCCCATCTATACAGTTTTGGCAGTTTGACACTATGTCATAAGGTTTTTGTGATGAAATGCATATGAAGCAAATATGTTCACCATCAATGTCACATTGTAGCTTCACTTTTTGTGATCAGTGGTAAAACATGTATTGTGATATTCTCTGTCCCATTCTTAATCATCCTTCTATCATGTCTTGACTATATGCTTGTGCAATCTATTCTAGACAGTTCAATGTATGTAGAGATTGTATTGGTGCTTTGTGGTTCGCATAATGCAATTTTTGCTACATGTATATCAATATTGTACTAATCTGTTTTCTAGATTGTTTGAGTAAGAATGCATATATCATGTCAGATATATTAGAGTTGTCTAATTTTTCTCTTCTAAAACTTGACTACTGTGATTTGTTAGTTAATCATAGATTTGTAGATGAGATGAAGGTTTGTGACCCTGCCAGGTTTATCTGCACTTAGTATGTTGCAAGGGCCTTGGCTGCTAGGGATCTGTGGCGGTAGCGCTAAGGCACGTACCTATGGTAGATGACAGCTTGGTGGACTGTGTCTCGGCATCCTTCTTTCCTCGAGGTAAGTCTATCTTTTGTCAAATCCATAATAGACCATGTATGTATAACAAAATATTTGTTCCTATTCCTTTTCTTTTGTGATGACAATGGAGACATGGTGCTTGCGGGCAGGAGTCTTTCATGCCGAAGGTCTTTCCTTGGTGGAAGTTTTCGGAAGAAGCTGGAGCTATAGTATGACATTTTGTTATAGTTTTTTTAGTTCGATACCTGATGTGTACTATGCACTATTCTAATGTATTATCTGATCTATACATGAAGTATTGTAATATGATCTATACTATTATCTAAGATTCTGAATGAATCGATTGTTTTTTGGCGTATATGACTGAAAATATTTGCAAGCATTCTTTCGGTTATATGAAATTATTAGTTGTTACTTACTATCAAAACATGGGAAATAAAACCTGATTAGCGGGATGCTTGAGCAACCTGACAATTGGGACCAATTGGAACAGATCGAAATGAAAGGCCAAAAATTGAACTAAAACGTTTTTGTAAAAAGGCCATAACCCACCAATAAAAGCAGGCTTGGCCCATGTAGCTAACCAAATATGATGGGGAATTTTTTTAGATAGGCTGAGTTGTTGGGCTTGGCCCATATGAAACACCTAACTGGACTGGGCTAAATCTGATCGACGACCTTTTCATTTGGTCACAAATTTGCCACGTAGGATCCTACGTGGACAGGGCAGACAGTCTGTGACCAATACAGTTGGTCATAGAATCTGTGACCATCTGTATTGGTTATAGACGTTTATGACCAATTCAGGAAAAATGTCTCTATTGTCCGTAAGTGACTCTCAGCTTTTCACCATATGTTTTTGGTCACAAGAAGGTCAGAAATGAAGAACAATGACCATCTAGTGACCAATATAGAGGGTCCAAATTACCACATTTCTTGTAGTGATTCCACAATTCAAGGTTCTTGAACATGAAGAATCCACAATCAGTGCTGAAAAAAATAAACAATATAATATCAATAATTATACAAAACCAAAATAAAATTATATGTGTACAAAACAAACTAATATAATAACAGAAAACAAATGATGCCACGGTATACGTAAAACTAACCTGTCAACTTGACTCGGAACAGGGACGTGTATCAACTCAAAATCTTCAATCTGTCTTCTAGAATCAGAATAATTGACGATGTATATTTTATTTATTGTTTCCATTAGCTTAGTCGCATGTTTAATCATTTCTACATTAGCTTCACCACAGAGCGAGTCAAAAATCTCAAACCTTTTGGCAGACATATTAATAGAAAGCATGTACCAATGGCCCATAGGGTCCTTTTTAGACCCTAGCTCCTAAAGGACAGCAAAGCAAAGCGACAGAAAAAATGAACATCGGATAAGTAGAGGCACTGATGAAGCGCTGAGTTGATGTAGGAGCGCTTCATTGCGAACCCCAAGAGCAAGGTGTGAAGCAGCAGAGCAGCAATTTTTCCCTCAGTTAGAAACCGGGGTTATCGAACCAGTAGGAGGAAGGAAACGGCACACAGGTGTTGCAAGCAACGCGGAGACCTGCACAACACAAACTCAAGACTTTGCCCCAACGAATCAGTGAGGTTGTCAAGTTCACCGGTATGCTGTAACAAAGTATTAAACGTATGGTGTGGAAGGTAATGATGGTTTGCATCAAGTAAACAAGTAACAGTGGAAGATGTATCAATGATAAAGAATGGACCGGGTTCCATAGTTCACTAGAGGTGCTCTCCTTAGATAAACAACATGGCATGAAGGGTAAACAAATTATAGCGGGGCAATTGACAGGAACTGAGCAAGACATAACAATGCAATTACTAGTCAGAAAGATTCTATGAGATTTGATTGGGCAAAACAACAATATACATAGACCGCCATCCAACTGCATCTATGACTAGAAGTCCACCTTCAGGTTATCATCTGAACCCCCTCTAGTATTAAGTTGCAAGCAACAGACAACTGCTTTAAGCAAAGTGTGTAAGGTAAACAGTCCACATGTTTCATGAACAAGAGACCGTTGTTTTCTGCCTAGTAGCAACTGCACATCTACAGCCGAAGAGATTATTGTAACTTACCTTGGAAACTAGAGGCATGAACCCACTATCGAGCATAAATACCCCCTCTTGGAGTTACTAGCAACTACTCGGACAAGATAGCTACTAACAACGGAGAGCATGCAAGATCACAAACAACACAGACATGATAGAATCATAAAGACAAAACCATTAATCAAACCAACATAATAATCTCAATATCCACCGGATCCCCGCAAACACAACATGCATGATTACAAATAGATTAGATCTTGATCATGAACGGATCTCACATGATCTATACATGAAGCACAAAGGAGGAGATACAACCATCTAGATACTACATGGACCCATAGCCCAAGGTGGAACTACTCACACATCATACCGGAGGGAAGGAATCCGGTATGATCTCCCCTCTATCAGGGTGCCGGGAAGAACTTCAGATCCTGCCGATCTAGGGACGACGGTGGCGGCGGCTACAGAAGGTTTCGTGGAGATTTGATCGGGTACTTAGGGTTTCTGCATTGGGGGCTGCTTATAGGCGAATGGGGAGGCCGAGGCGGCGGCCAGGGGCCCCACACCCTGCCACCCACGCCTAGGGGGGTCTGGGTGCTCTAGCCTGCCTCTCCGTCTCCCCTCTGGACTTCTTGTTCCCCATGGAAAGTTATTGAATTTGATGTTTGTCCCGTCGAATTCCAAGAATATTTCTTTACTAACTTTTCTGGAACCAAAAACAGCAGAAAACAGGCAACTGGCACTGTGGCAACTTGTTAATAGGTTAGTACCAGAAAACATGTAAAAAGCACCTCAAAGTGTAGACAAAGCAAAGCAAGGTAGATACTAAACAAGCATGGAGCATCAAAAATTATAGATACGTTCCCGACGTATCAAGCATCCCCAAGCTTAACTCTTGCTCGTCCTCGAGTAGGTAAGTGATAAAAGAATAATTTTTGAGGTGACATGCACTTTCACAATAAAGATCTAACCATTTGCAAGCATTGAAAGATGGGATCAAAGAACTCTAAACATGTGCATGGAAGATGGAGTTCTAACAATAGGACATAGTAACTATGCATGCAACATGACAAGCTACAAACAAAGTTCATGAATAACATGCATTGAAAAACGTTTGTTTGTTTCACATACAGAAAACATGGCATAGTGGCAATCAGCTTGTCCCTCATAGAATAGCAAATAGATGCATAGGACACCTTCAAAGTTCACAAGGGTGACTAGAAACAAGTAGAACAAGAACAAGTAATATCACAATATGCATCAATCAATAAGCTTTGGAACACTGCACATAGAATGACAACTATGCTCTCTTAATGGTGCCTAAAGGTAGAAGGTGGAGACTCAATAGTGGTGGAAGAAAGACCTTTTATAAAGGAAGCAGGGATTTCAAGTTTCAAAAAGAGCTTCCAAAAATTATGGTACTTGTTAGCTTTTAGCCCTCATTGCCCCTATCATAAGCATCTTGAAGTGATTAAGGTTAAAGTGAACAAAGATGGAGTATATGCTTGACGAAGTATAAGTTGGCAATCTCAAGTCCCTTGGATACGAGGGCACACCTCATGCTACTCAACTTTGGTCACCTGTAAGTTCTTGTCATTGTAAGTATTTGCATATCATTGAGAAGCGCCAACGTGGTACCCCTTGCACATGGTATAGGAGCTTTCCCATAACCAAAATGACAAGGCAAGCAGACAATGAGCATCTCAGCAATCTTCTTTTTTACCATGGGAATATGGTGCTTTTTTCTCTCTTTCCTCTTTTCTCAATGTGTCTCTTTTTTTTCATAAGAAGAATGATTCATAGATGTCACTATGGTGATGCTGCAAGTTTCCACCATGATTAGGCATGGCTTAGGCTAGCGGCCCAGGCGTTTCTCTAACACAGGATACAAACTCCATGGACTTACAAGTTCCCTCTTTATTTCACACCGGTGACATCCATAGACAAAAGAGCATGATATCAACTGAGTACAAAGTACAAGTGCAATGTTGAAAACGTTCCCCGTGACAGCACAGTTCTGCTAATTCCAACGTATAAGTGCAAGCATATACAACATAGAAGACACAATGGTTCAAGTTTATTAGGGGCAAAGAATATAAAGTGTGCCATCAAGTTTGTGAGGGCTTTAATCACTAAGTTTTCACATAACAAAATAGTTTTTAATTGGAAGATAGCTGAAAACAAGAATATACTTGGAATGGTGTAACACACCATGCATAGGAATTTATAGTGGACACTTTGGAATAACTTGGTTTCTTGGGAGTTGGAAGCATGAGTAGAGCTTACTCATACAAGTGGAGACTAGCAAAATACTGGGAGCAACCAACTAAGAGAGCAATAATGGCCATAATCATGCAGAGCAACAAAACATTACTAATCAAAGCATAGAGTGGTACTACAAGTCAAGGACTAAATGATCATAGAGGCTATGGTGACTTCTTCATAGTCATAACATGGTGTGAGCATGTGCCAAGTCAACCCAAACAAAGCATCAAAGGAGAATACCACAATACTATTCTTTTGTATGCTAAAACAACGCATGATTCTTTCAAGGCACATTAAGCAATCCTAATTATTTGGAACAAGTCATGCTACAGCAATAATCACTAAGCATAAGGTCAAACAACACCTAGCATGACATGATAGAGTCTAAGTCATAGTCAAAGCAAGCTCCTCTTGTACCACTAAAGCATGAAGCTTTCTACTTTTTTCAACACCAATCAACTTATTTGAAACAACTCACAAAGATAATAATCAATAAAGATCAGTGAGCTTGTCTCACAAATCCACAAAGAAGAACTAAAAAGTTCTAAGCAGAAATCACAAGAAAACTAAGGCTAAAGACAGTGCTAGCAAAAGAGAACACTCAGAAGACAATAAGAATGAAAACTAGAGTGTTCTAAGTAATGAAAACAGAGTGTGTCTCTCTCCAAAAGAAGTGTGCTGGGATTAACCAACTTATTCAAGAAAACTAAGCAAACAAAAACCAAAAACTAAAACTAAGACGCTCCAAGAACAACACAACTATGCATGAAACTATAAAAACGAAGTGTCTAGAAAGATCTGAGCTTTTTATTGATGAAGAAGGGGATGCCTTGGGTATCCCCAAGCTTTGACGCTTGTACCTCTTGGATATTTCTTGGGTTGACACCGGGGTGGCATACCCAAGCTTGAGCTTTTGTCCATTCTTAATCTCATTACATCACTCTCTCTCTACACATGAAATTTTTCTTTCATACAAAACTTCACACAATCTTCATTAGAAACATTAGTGTATTCAAAAGATAATAGACCCTTGGGTTTAGCTTTAGAACAGCAGAACTTTCACTAAAAACACAAGCTGTTGTAGCAATTCCCTCAAATATTCTGTAGCTCAAATCAAAAAGTGTTGAACTAATGAAAGTTAGCTAACATACTAGGGGATTCATTCGTAAATTTTCAGCTCAATCCGACTTACAGAGACTCCTCGCGGATTTTTATGGTGGAGGATAGAAATCTGTTTCGGGACAGCAACTCCCCAAATCTTACTTCCCTCCCATTAGAGGTCATTCTTCGCACAAAAAGCAAACAAAAAGGATAAGGAGAGGTCATTACAGAGTTAATAACTTCCAAGACTCAAGAAAACTCTTGGGTTATCTCCCAACAAGCACTTTTCTTTAACGCCTTTAAGTTAGGCTTGATAGTTTGAGAAGATGCTCACATAAGAAATATGAATTTATTTAAAAGAGAGCATCAAGAAGTAAATTCAAAACACATTTAAGTCTAACCCACTTCCTATGCATAGGAATCTTGTAAAGAAACAAGTCATGAAAGCACAAAGCAACAAGCATAGGAAAACAAAACAAGTGCAACTTCAAGATTTTCAACATAAAGAGGGGAAACTTAATATTTGTGAGATGCATAAGACCATGTTTCCCTCTCTCATAATAACTTTCAGTAGCATCATGAATAAAATTAACAATATAACTATCACATAAAACATTCTTATCATGAGCCACATGCATATAATAATTAGTACTCTCCACATAAGCATAGTCATTCTTTGTAGTGGGAGCAAATTCAACAAAATAGCTATCACTATCATTCTCATCACCATAATCATAAAATATAGGAGGCATATTGTAATCACAATTAATTTCCTCCTCAATAGTAGGTTGACTGAAAATATTATATTCATCATTGTAATCATCATATATTGGAAGTTTGGTATCATCATAAGCAATAGAATAGCTATCTTCCAAAGCTGGGGGACTAAAAAGATCATTTTCACAAAAACTAGCTTCCCCAACCTTAGAATTTTCCATAGCATTAGCAATAATGGTGTCCAAAGAATTCATACTAATAACATTGCTATTAGCATGCAAATAAATTTCCGTAGGTTTTTAAATTTTCTCTCCAAACACTTCATGTCCTAACTCAAGATAAATGCTATAAAGCTATCTAATTTTTTTGTTGTTTTCCATTAAGCCTAACTAGTGAAAACAAGAAACAAAAAGACAAAATTGCAGAATCTAAAGGAAATAACTTCGAGCACTCACATCGGCGGATGTGAGTACCTTTTACCTTACCTCCCTGGTAACGGCGCCAGAAAAGCTTGATGCAGCGCTGAGTTGATGTAGGAGCGCTTCGTTGGGAACCCCAAGAGAAAGGTGTGAAGCAGCACATCAGCAAGTTTTCCCTCAGTAATAAACCGAGGTTATCGAACCAGTAGGAGGAAGGAAACGTCACACAAGTGTTGCAAGCAACACGGAGACCTGCACAACACAAACTCAAGACTTTGCCCAAACGAATCAGTGAGGTTGTCAAGCTCACCGGTTTGCTGTAACAAAGGATTAAACGTATGGTGTGGAAGGTAATGGTGGTTTGCAGCAAGTAAACAAGTAACAGTGGAAGATGTATCAATGATAAAGAATGGACCGAGGTCCATAGTTCACTAGAGGTGCTCTCCTTAGATAATACAACATGGCATGAAGGGTAAACAAATTACAGCGGGGCAATTGACAGGAACTGAGCAAGGCATAACAATGCAATTACTAGTCAGAAAGATCCTATGAGATTCGATTGGGCAATACAACAAGATACATAGACCTCCATCCAACTGCATCTATGAATAGAAGTCCACCTTTAGGTTATCATCCGAACCCCCTCCAGTATTAAGTTGCAAGCAACAGACAACTGCTTTAAGCAAAGTGTGCAAGGTAAACAGTCCACATGTTCCATGAACAAGAGACCGTTGTTTTCTGCCTAGTAGCAACAGCACATATACAACCAAAGAGATTAGTGTCACTTCCCTTGGAAACTAGAGGCATAAACCCACTATCGAGCATAAATACCCCCTCTTGGAGTCACTAGCAACTACTCGGCCAAGATAGCTACTACCAACGGAGAGCATGCAAGATCACAAACAACACAGACATGATAGAATCATAAAGACAAAACCATTAATCAAACCAACATAATAATCTCAATATCCATCGGATCCCCGCAAACACAACATGCATGATTACAAATAGATTAGATCTTGATCATGAACGGAGCTCACAATATCTATACATGAAAGCACAATGGAGGAGATACAACCATCTAGCTACTACATGGACCCATAGTTCAAGTTGGAACTACTCACGCATCATACCGGAGAGAAGTCCTCCGGGATGATCTCCCCTTCGGTAGGGTGTCGGGAAGAACTTCAGGTCTCCCCTCCCCTATCTAGAGACGATGGTAGCGGCGGCTACAGAAGGTTTCGTGGAGATTTGATCGGGTACTTAGGGCTTCTGCGTCGAGGGCTTCTTATAGGCGAAGGGGGAGGCCGAGACGGCGGTCAGGGGCCCCACACCTTGCCTAGGCATGGGGCAGGGCCCACCCACGCCTAGGGGGGTCTGAGTGCCCTAGCCTGCCTCTCTGGCTCCCCTCTAGACTTCTTATTCTCCACGGAAAGTTATTGACTTTGACGTTTGTCTCGTCCAATTCCGAGAATATTCCTTTACTAACTTTTCTGGAACCAAAAACAGCAGAAAACATGCAACTGGAACTGTGGCAACTTGTTAATAGGTTAGTACCAGAAAACATGTAAAAAGCACCTCAAAGTGTAGACAAAGCAAAGCAAAGTAGATACTAAACAAGCATGGAGCATCCAAAATTATAGATATGTTCCCGACGTATCAGGCACGTGTAGAAAAAACAGTGGTTACCCAGCCACAAATGAAAGAGTTATCAACACAAAATAAGCAATGGTTACCATACACTATGACTGAACTTATCAAGTGCATACAATAGAATAAAAACAACAAATAATCAAATTAGACCGCATACCATATGTTTGTTGCTGAGTTTATAGTTGTCATCTCTCCTGAACGACCTCCGAACAAGAGTAGCAGTGAATCTTCCCTTCAACAGATATTTAGTAACGATATAAGGAAAAATTATCTTGTTGGATGGAAAATTATCTTGCATTGTAGAAACAGCAAGATCACACATATTGTTAGAAAGCTCGCCATATGGCATCACACTTTTAGCAAAATCACTAGTTGTCACCCACATTGGTTCAATGTTACAAATTGATGTGCTACAAAAAAATACAAGTTATCCACCTGTAGTAATACCAGAAGTTATCAGCAACAAACAGTACAAGTGATCCACCTGTAGTAATACAACTTATCAAACCAGTACAAAAAAAGTTCAAGTTATCCACTGAAAAAACTAAAGAGTTATCAACTAAAACTAGAACAAGTGACCAACCAGTATTAGTACAACTTATCATCTAGGTACAAATAAAAAGTTAAAATTATCAACCATAAACATTAAAAATGATCCACAATAACCATAAAGTTTAGCAACTAGAAGTACAAAGTGATACACAAGTAGTAATATAGGTTAGCAAACAAGTAACCAAAAAAAGGTTCAAGTTATCCACTGTAAAAACTAAGAGTTATCCACTAAAAATACTACAAGTGACCAAACAGGATTAATAGAACTTATCAACTAGATACCATAAAAATTCAAGTTATCGAGCATAAAACATTAAAAGTGACCAATGGTAGAATATAAAAGTTACCAACAGAGAATACTAAAAAGGATAGAAGATTATAAAAAAAGAACATGCACATACTTTTAATCTTCGACTTATTCGCATTACGCGTGCGTATGATAATCTTCTTATACAATGCGTCGTCTTCTGCAGTTGTCCTAGTATAGGAGAACGGAGGAAGAAGAGACTTGGTAGGATGAATAAATCTAACAGTGGACAGCCGTGTCACAGGTGTAACACTGCCAATGATAGCAACTGGAAGAGCAGAACTAATACCAAGAGTTGAATAATTAGGAACAACTACAACAAACAAAAAATTAATGCAGCACATAAAAAATATCCATTCGAATACATAAAGAATAACTAAACAAATTTGTTTAGTTACCTGGAACAGAACAACTAGTCTGATTCAACTGTTTGGTATCTTTTGTAAAACTCCAAACAACTTGATAACCAATCTTTTCACCCAATAGATCATCAAGAGAAATAACTACATTTTCATCAATTACCGGCTTTTTGCACTTACAATCAACTTTTTGTTGATACACTACAAAAAGAATAAAGAAAGGACAAAGGAAATGTCCAAATGAAAAAGGATAGAAATGGCGGACACCATGTGGAAAAAGAGAACCACATGTTTATCACCATAAAGAATAAAAATTGAAAAACATAACATATATTAAACAATAAAGGTAGTTTAATTACATCACACAAACATATAGTCATATAAATTACAGCACAAATTGTTCCATCAACAATATATCACAAGAAAAGTTCCCATAAATTGAAACCTAATTTTAACTATGGCTACCATAAAATAGAACCTCCATCAAAAGATACCCCGACAGCCATGAAACCCAAGCCCCAAACAGCCAACGCAACAATGATATTCAAGTTTGTCATCCAAAAGGAACAATTAACTAGATCCATCCGCACCCTCATTTTTATCATCATCCGTTTTCGGTAACTTCAATAAGTTAACAGCTGCATAGAGTATGTCCCAAAAAGAAAGACAAGAAGAAAGAGGGACAAAATAAAAAATTGTTAATGTCATATAATCTGTTACATGCTTCCTACAAAGAAAACATGTTAATACGTATTTCATGCCAACTAAATGTACGATTATAGTTATATATCTAGCAATGGAGGTTTTTTCTATAAGATTGCATGAAGTTACCAATGAATATATGTATATTAATCCACCACTTAGAGATACAGTTACCAAATCATATAAAAACAAGTTATCAAACACCTATCCTAGCATTTTCAGAAGCATATATTTATGAAACTTACAACAACAGGACATTTGTAAACAAAACAGTGTAGGTTACCAACATAAATGAACTAAAATTATCAGCATTGGTATATAAAAGAGATCAAGGATATATATAAAGTTATCAACACAAACAAAAAATGCACAATCATGATAAAAACACATGATACACTATGAAATAAAACATCATTAAAATAATATAGTTTTACATTACAAAAAAACATATACGACAAGCATATAATCAAGTTGCAAGCATTTAAGACATTAAAAAAAACAGTGTAGGTTACCAACATAAATAAGTTAAAGTTATCAACACTAATATATAAAAGTGATCCAGGGCATATATACATAAAGTTATCAGGATGAAGGTGTGTACCAGTGCTGGCAGAAGGTGCCCAAGACAAAGGAAGAACATCTTCTGCTTCAAAAATATGGAATAAATCACCCGGATCTGCAGAAATGTGACGAGAGACAGGCAGAGCATTAGAATCACCTTGTGCACCGATACGAAGATCAGGCTGAGCAGGAGCAGGCTACGCAGGGGCACTAGCAGTAGGAGCAGGCTGCACAGAGGCACCACAGTAGGAGCAGGCTGTGCACGGGCACCAGCAGTAGGAGGAATAGGAGGATCCGCATCAGGCACACATAACGACACAACATCCCTATAAACATTTAATGGTATCCCAGCAGCAAGACTCAACTCTCCATCACGAGCAACCAATTTTTCTTTCTTGGTAACGGTGATTTCAGCTTCAGGACTTCCATCTCCCCCATCTCCACTAACAAGTGGTGAAGAACCAGCAGATGTATCGGGCACACTGGACTGCCTGCTAATAGGGGGTCGAAAAGACTCGACGTAGGAACCAAAGGAGCAGATAAAACAGGTTATACATCTTCTTGGGTACTATCATCCAAGACAGAAGGTTCATTTTCACTCTCACCCTGGGTTGATGGATCTCCAAGCGAGCAGACAGCAGGACTTGCAGCAACATCAACAGAAGTAGCAGCTGTTGCGAGGTTAGTGAACAGCGATGACGCAGGAACAAGAACAACACCATTAGGACAAACATAACCACCTGCCTGAACATTGGCATCAACCTGGGGGGCATCTCTGGTGGCAGCAGCAACTTCCGTGATGTTCTCCGTCTCGTTTGTTGTGACATTTAGCACGCTGCTGCTAACAGGCTGATCAATGGTTTGCTTAATCAGTGGAGCTCCCGAGTCTGGTTGAGATACATCCATTGTCACATCGACAGATAATCCTACTACATCTGTAGCAGGTGCACTCGTCACAGCAAGATCTTCAGTAGCAACACCTTTGCCACATGTTTCTCCACTAGATATAACCTCTTCAAGATTCATAGCAGGCGCATCCACGACATCAGGAGTTGCAACATCATTAGAATGTCCTTCAACACGAGTAGGTGAAGGAATAGGAGAGGATCCATCAACATCTATAACAGATGTGCCTTCATCTGTGAAATGTTGTTTTGCCAACCGTGGTGAAGACCTTGTAGCTAGCATAGATGTCTTCTTCGATGATTTTTTGCTGTAGTCAAAAATTACCAACAAAAAACAAAAAATCAGAACATAATAAACAAAAAATAGACAAGTTACCAACATGAACATAAATAAGTTATCAGATGAAATATACTATAGTTATCCAGTGATTAACAATTAAAAAATGACTGAGATAAATAAACATAAAGAAGTTATCACGTGAGAAATGCTACAGTTATCAATATAAACATAAAGAAGTTATCAGATAAAATATGATACAGTTATCAATATAAACATAAAGAAGTTATCAGATGAAATATGATACAGTTATCAATATAAACATAAAATAGAAAGGTTACCCACATAAACATAAATAAGTTATCAGATGAAATATGATACAGTTATCAGTAAAGTTATCCAGTGATTAACAAAAAAATATAGAAATGACTGAGATAAATAATTATGACCGCTCATACCTCCCAGAAATAGCAGACCGCATCATGGTAGGAGTAAGGCCAATCTCTTTGCAGACAAGAGACTTGATCTCATTATCATCCTCCTCAACACTATGTGACTTCTTCCTAGACCTTTCATGCACACACATAGGGGTTTGTTACTGTCCACCCACGGCAGTAGCAACAGGAGTATCAGTCACCCGGTTTACGGGTGAGACAGGATCTACAACAGGCAACCTAGCTTCCGGTGGTGACATATGACGATCATTAGGTGATCTTGATCCTGGACTCTTATTCTGCTCTTCATTGGAATCTGGGAAAGTCAAAGATAGCTGGACATTGGAAGAACCACCTGCATGACCACCAACCACACCCTTACCCTTCCTGTCTGCACGGACATACTGTGATAGGGTAGCACTTATGGAAAAGACAAATATTGAAAATAAACACAAAAACAAATCAGTTACCAGCCAAGACAGATATTGAAAATGAACAGACATGACAACCAAAACTTACCATGATAGGGTAGCACTTATGGCACACATGGTTCCGGGTGGTGGGTGACAGAAGTGTAGACACAATGTACATCACATATACTTGCTTGAACTCATGCCATATGAAGTCATATTCTTCAAGACTTCAAAAGCTCGAGCTCTCAAAGGTGTGTCACAATCATCAGGAAAAAGAGCAGGGGAAAGAGCACCCTGAATTTCTGCATCAGCATAATATGGAACCGGCTCTTCACCAAGCGGCAACCCCAAACATCTGAATACACTATCCTCATTGAGGGGTATCCTTCCTCGACCTGGCACAACAAATTTGTGGCATCCCGCAAAACCACTACTAGAAAATCGCGTTGTTTTTGTGCATTGCATCATCATGACCGCATGCTCATGTCATCATGCCACATTGCATTTGAGCATCGTCATCATCTTGCATTTGCTTGCATAAAACTATTTTCGGAAAAAACCTATTTTTGTTTTCTAAACGCCCCGTCTTTGTTCAAACGCAAAACCCGGGTCTCCGGAATATTTTGTTTTGTCTAACCACAGATTTCAAACGCCCCGTTTTAATTGAATAAAATATTTAATTATTTTTAGGGGGCAGCCAACCGGGCCGATCCGACCTAGTCGGCCACCCCCAGAATAAAATGGTCCACCTAAATCTATTCCACCCAATCCTAGTCTACCCACCAACCAGTGCCCGCCACCTCACCGTCCCTCCACCTCACCCTCAGCCCAGCCACCTCACCAATCCACAGCCCCCACCTACACCCCTCTCTCTCTCTCACCTAGCACCCACCTACCCCCTCTCCCTTACAACCTGGACCCACCCTCTCTGGCCCACCACTTCCTCACTCACCGCACCCCCCTCTCTCTCTTTCCCCTGGCCCCACTTGCCAGCACCCCGCCCCCACCTTTCCCTGGCCCCACCCGCAGCAACCAGCCCACCCACGCGCGTCCGGTCCCACCCCGCGCCCCCACCAACGCGTCCCCAACCTCCCCTCCCCTCCTCTCCTCTCTGCCCGCTCGCCCCCAGGCCGACCTCGCCTCCGCCGCGTCTGCCTCCCGGCCGGCGAGCCGCCTCCCGCTGCCCTCCTCCGTTTCGTCCCTGGCGTCGACCTCCGCCCGCACGCACCACCCCTTCTTCTCTCCCTCCGACCCCGCTTCTCTCCCTTCCCACCGGCAACCGCGGCACCCCCCCACCACCGTTCCGCCACCGCGCCAGCAAGCCGCCGTCCTGGCGCCCTTCTTCCGCAGCGCCTCCGGCCGTCCCTCCTGCACCGTGCTCCTCGTGCTCCTGCGATACCTCCACGCCGGGCCACCTTGCAGGGCGGACAGTCGCTGTCTCGCAGCCCTAAATCGCCAGCACCCACCTCGCGTGCGCTGTGCCTCGCAGGTGTTTGTGTTTTGGTCTGGAAGAGTTGACACCCCCTGGAGTTCAGTGAAGCGAGCAGGCCTTCAACTTGTTCTCTTGTCTCCTGCGGCAAGTTACATGGACCATCGAGATGCCACTTGAGTAATTGTTGCCAATTCAAGATCTTCGTCATGGCGAAAGAATTGCTACTCGGACCCGGAGTATCCCTAGACACCAAGACCTCCACACAGAACCCGATCCCTCGGAACGCCAAGCTCTCCTTCACGGACCCGAAGACCACCAAGTGCTCCGTCATGGATCAGATGACCGGACCCCGAAGGCCGAACCCTGGCGCGTCAAGTTCTCCTTCCCGGATTCTAGGACTCCGACCTGGTGCGACAAGTACTGCCACACGAGCATAAGACCGGTCGAAAACGCCAAGATCTCCAATCGGAACGCCAAGTTCGCCACCTTGAACGCCGACCCGATACGCGGACCCGACAAGATCTTCTCGACGACAAGATCGACCGCTTGGAACCAAGATCTCCGGCACGTCACGACAAGTTCTCCATCTTGTATCCGATCCCGTCGAACCCTGAACCCTGAGACCGAACCCCGAACCCCGGAACCAAGATCTGCCGAACCCTAATGTGTGACCCTGATCCGAGCCTCTATTTTCTAAATGCTATCTATATAAATTGTTGCATATTAATTGTTCATCTCGCATTCATATCATGTGGTTTGGGGGCCTTATGCCGATTCACCTCATAATTAAATATGGGGCCCATATGCGGGCAAATCTAGCCATATATTGGTCTCATTTAAATCTGTGCATCGAACCGGTACTATATTTTGCCATGTTAAGACAACAATTAAATTGCGGGGTAGATAAACAACTTGAACCACCTGAATAATTGTCGGGACCCCGGTTCCGCTTAATATGGCCTAATTGCATCGCATCTTTGCCATGTCATGCACCATACATGCATCATGCCTGATCTTCTGCCGTAGTAATAAATAGTGCATCCGGTGTTTCTTCTAGTGTTTTGCTTCTTCGCGGACTAGGCCGATGAGTTGATGCGAGTGTCGACCCGATCTTCGGTTGAACCTTCGGCAATGTTTTCAGGCGAGCATCTCCCCCTTTCTACCTATCTTACTTTTATAGTATTTATTCCCTCCTGTTGATCTATTGCTATCTGTGTTGCGATGCTCTAGTTTTCGTACCCATGATATCCCTTGCAGCCTTATATTGCCTTGGACACCTCCTATTACCTGTTGTTTGGTAGATAGTTGGACATGCGCGTCGTAATCGCTTGCTCAAGTGCTGTTGCGTGTTGTCAAGTACCACAGTTGTTGGAGTGTGGCCGTGTGTTTATTGTTGGAGATGATCATAACTTTAATTATTGTTTAACAACTAAAATTGAAGTAGGTAAGCAGAGGCACAGGTGGGCAATAGATGTTATTTGGTTGTTAACCGTCCACTTGTGTCCCGTAGGACCCCGAGTACTTGATACCTGTTCCTTGAATATTCGCGGTATCCACATACAGGGGAATTATGGGACCCCCCCTGAGCCAGAGCTTGATTCATTCTTATTTCTTGGGGCCACAAACTAGTTTGAGGTTTTATTTACTATCCTGTACCTATGCCATGCTTTACTGCTTTATTACGATTGTGCGAGGAGCACCTGTACTGTTTAGGTAAGCGGAGTGTTTTCGCGGTATCGACAAGCCCAGTTTTGGGTTCCCAGTCGTTTACAGCCATTGACGCAAACCTTGAGTCCGTCTCGAAGTCAGCTAGCTTCGTTGCGGGTGTACTCAATGGGGTGGCCCCCTGAAATATTTCTGAATCCTGTGATTGCTTTGTCGTGAAAGCCTCGTTGGGTTTTGATTTGGTTTTTCCGAGGTTGATCGAGTGTGTGTTGCTATTTGTGCACCCCTGCAGGGTAAAACTTTCTGAAAGCCGTGTCCGCGGTTATGGACGACTTGGAGCACAGTATCTCGATCATAGACAACTATAACTAAAGTAGTACTATCAATTTGACTGTATAATGACTAGTAATCAGCTTCACTATAATGGAATGGCTAAATAAAACTGCCAACAATTGCTTGTTTGGGTTGTCGCTTGCGACCATTGTATCTGACTAGTAAATATTGCAACTATAACGGAATGGCTAAATAAAAGTACCAACAACTGCTGGGTTTTGGGTTATCTCATGCTAATTGTATCTGACTAGTAAGTGTCGCTACTACAACGGAATGGTTAACTAAAATGGCCCACTGCTTATTTTATCAGGATGATTATCTATACCTGACTAGTAATTGCTGCAACGATAACTGAATAAATAAAACTGCCAATGGTGTGAGTTCCTCGGTTGACTTCCTCGCTTGGTCTCGAGGGGGAAATACCAGGATGGGATTGTTTGGTGCAAGATTCAGGTTGGACCCGAATAGCTCTATCTTACCCCTCTCCGATAGCCGCCAGTTGTATCGAGTCTCTATAGGTTGTTTAGTGCTTGCCGCCGCTGCCGCTTCAGTCCACCATACCTATGTAGGCGAGGACCGCCGAATTCTAGCCTCGCCGTGTACTGGCCTCAGTACTGACCGCTCTCTCTTTTTCCTTTGCCCTTTGTCGGCACCCCTTTTGTCTAAGCAGGTTTGGGATCGACGTCGTTAGCAGGGTTACCCTTCCGGCTTGGCCTGGGCAGGGTTATGGACGCCATTGGTTATTCTTCAGGGCTCTTAGCCCCATTTGCGTCTTGTTCGTAGTCGGACGCTCTATCATTTTCAAGGTGATTTGGATCTTTGTTCTGTATATCTGTATTCTTGACGCATGGAGTCGTGTTGTATATATATATCTGTTCTGTGGGTCCCATCGGGGACTGTTGTGTAATGTTATTACTTCGTTTTCCACCCGCACGAAAGTGCCTGGAGGGCACCTTTGAATCGTTTGTATGCGGGTTTGGCGGGTTTCGCTAAAACTTGCATAGGGCCGATTCTGAGGGTGTTACAGAGTGGTATCAGAGCTCAGCAGTTGCGATACCCCACAAGTCCAGCCTGTAGGATAACCTAGCTAACGGCCGAAGTAGAGTGTCAAAACTATTTTTGCAAAATCCGTTGGATAGTTCTGATTAGGCCTGATTTTACTCCTTACCTCTCTGCTATTCTTCTCTTACCTCTGCGTGTTTTGAATCCACTCTCTTCTCTCTCTTCGAGTCCAGGATTTCTCGTGGTTGGGTTCCATCGTACCTTCAGGGTTTCGCGTCCTCCTTTGGTAACGGTGTTGCTACATCTGGTCTTCATGCTATCCGAGGAATCCTTCGTCTGGTGGACTTCTCTTTGTTCCTTCTTGTGCCTTCCGGTGTTTTCCGACGCGACGACATCATCTACGCCAGATCCGATGCAGAGTCTGCATCACTCCTTTGTTTCTGAACCTCGATTGTCAAGATCTTTAGTCTGATTCTGAGAATGGTTGCACGCTTTTCTACTGATTGTGCAGAGTAATAGTTTGGGTGCGTGATGGATTGGCCCCCATGCCGACTACTCACTCTATTCGCTTGTGTACATTGAAGTGGATGAGAATGCATCGGTTCTCTCTTTCTATCAGAGTTAGAGGTGGCTTTATTTGTTGATACCTCTACCTTCGACCTTTTGTTCCCGGAGTGTTCCCTCGACGATCACGGACAACGACCTCTTGTTAGTGGTGTCGCGAGGATCTACATGACGCGAGAAGATTCAGATTGCCGCCCTTCTTCCCGGTACCATGAGGCGGATCTCGAGGGCGAGATCCATTGTTGGTGGTGTCGAATTGTGGCATCCCGCAAAACCACTACTAGAAAATCGCGTTGTTTTTGTGCATTGCATCATCATGACCGCATGCTCATGTCATCATGCCACATTGCATTTGAGCATCGTCATCATCTTGCATTTGCTTGCATAAAACTATTTTCGGAAAAAACCTATTTTTGTTTTCTAAACGCCCCGTCTTTGTTCAAACGTAAAACCCGGGTCTCCGGAATATTTTGTTTTGTCTAACCACAGATTTCAAACGCCCCGTTTTAATTGAATAAAATATTTAATTATTTTTAGGGGGCAGCCAACCGGGCCGATCCGACCTAGTCGGCCACCCCCAGAATAAAATGGTCCACCTAAATCTATTCCACCCAATCCTAGTCTACCCACCAACCAGTGCCCGCCACCTCACCGTCCCTCCACCTCACCCTCAGCCCAGCCACCTCACCAATCCACAGCCCCCACCTACACCCCTCTCTCTCTCTCACCTAGCACCCACCTACCCCCTCTCCCTTACAACCTGGACCCACCCTCTCTGGCCCACCACTTCCTCACTCACCGCACCCCCCTCTCTCTCTTTCCCCTGGCCCCACTTGCCAGCACCCCGCCCCCACCTTTCCCTGGCCCCACCCGCAGCAACCAGCCCACCCACGCGCGTTCGGTCCCACCCCGCGCCCCCACCGACGCGTCCCCAACCTCCCCTCCCCTCCTCTCCTCTCTGCCCGCTCGCCCCCAGGCCGACCTCGCCTCCGCCGCGTCTGCCTCCCCGCCGGCGAGCCGCCTCCCGCTGCCCTCCTCCGTTTCGTCCCCGGCGTCGACCTCCGCCCGCACGCACCACCCCTTCTTCTCTTCCTCCGACCCCGCTTCTCTCCCTTCCCACCGGCAACCGCGGCACCCTCCCGCCGCCTGTTCTCCCCTCTCCCCCGGCGCTCGGCCGCCTCCACCTGCCTCCGCCCCGCCAGGCTCGCCGACCCCCTCCTCGCCGGCCTCCCCTCCTCCACCGCCCGAGCCTCCCTACCTACCGCCTGCTCCGGCCCGTCTGCGTGCCGCCCGGCTCCGTCCGCCTCCCCGTCGTCGGCCACCTCCTCCGCCTCCCCGGCCTCTTCCCGTGCGCCGCCGTCGGCCGCGCCCTGCGCCGCCCCGAGCTCCACCCCGTGCCGGCCCGTGCTCCTCCCTCTCTGGCGCGCCAGGCGCCGCCCAGGCAGCCTCACGCCGGCTGTCGCCGCCGTGTTCCCCGGCCGCCGCTCGCCCCGCCGCCCAACCACCGTTCCGCCACCGTGCCAGCAAGCCGCCGTCCTGGCGCCCTTCTTCCGCAGCGCCTTCGGCCGTCCCTCCTGCACCGTGCTCCTCGTGCTCCTGCGATACCTCCACGCCGGGCCACCTCGCAGGGCGGACAATCGCTGTCTCGCAGCCCTAAATCGCCAGCACCCACCTCGCGTGCGCTGTGCCTCGCAGGTGTTTGTGTTTTGGTCTGGAAGAGTTGACACCCCCTGGAGTTCAGTGAAGCGAGCAGGCCTTCAACTTGTTCTCTTGTCTCCTGCGGCAAGTTACATGGACCATCGAGATGCCACTTGAGTAATTGTTGCCAATTCAAGATCTTCGTCATGGCGAAAGAATTGCTACTCGGACCCGGAGTATCCCTGGACACCAAGACCTCCACACAGAACCCGATCCCTCGGAACGCCAAGCTCTCCTTCACGGACCCGAAGACCACCAAGTGCTCCGTCATGGATCAGATGACCGGACCCCGAAGGCCGAACCCTGGCGCGTCAAGTTCTCCTTCCCGGATTCTAGGACTCCGACCTGGTGCGACAAGTACTGCCACACGAGCATAAGACCGGTCGAAAACGCCAAGATCTCCAATCGGAACGCCAAGTTCGCCACCTTGAACGCCGACCCGATACGCGGACCCGACAAGATCTTCTCGACGACAAGATCGACCGCTTGGAACCAAGATCTCCGGCACGTCACGACAAGTTCTCCATCTTGTATCCGATCCCGTCGAACCCTGAACCCTGAGACCGAACCCCGAACCCCGGAACCAAGATCTGCCGAACCCTAATGTGTGACCCTGATCCGAGCCTCTATTTTCTAAATGCTATCTATATAAATTGTTGCATATTAATTGTTCATCTCGCATTCATATCATGTGGTTTGGGGGCCTTATGCCGATTCACCTCATAATTAAATATGGGGCCCATATGCGGACAAATCTAGCCGTATATTGGTCTCATTTAAATCTGTGCATCGAACCGGTACTATATTTTTCCATGTTAAGACAACAATTAAATTGCGGGGTAGATAAACAACTTGAACCACCTGAATAATTGTCGGGACCCCGGTTCCGCTTAATATGGCCTAATTGCATCGCATCTTTGCCATGTCATGCACCATACATGCATCATGCCTGATCTTCTGCCGTAGTAATAAATAGTGCATCCGGTGTTTCTTCTAGTGTTTTGCTTCTTCGCGGACTAGGCCGATGAGTTGATGCGAGTGTCGACCCGATCTTCGGTTGAACCTTCGGCAATGTTTTCAGGCGAGCATCTCCCCCTTTCTACCTATCTTACTTTTATAGTATTTATTCCCTCCTGTTGATCTATTGCTATCTGTATTGCGATGCTCTAGTTTTCGTACCCGTGGTATCCCTTGCAGCCTTATATTGCCTTGGACACCTCCTATTACCTGTTGTTTGGTAGATAGTTGGACCTGCGCGTCGTAATCGCTTGCTCAAGTGCTGTTGCGTGTTGTCAAGTACCACAGTTGTTGGAGTGTGGCCGTGTGTTTATTGTTGGAGATGATCATAACTTTAATTATTGTTTAACAACTAAAATTGAAGTAGGTAAGCAGAGGCACAGGTGGGCAATAGATGTTATTTGGTTGTTAACCGTCCACTTGTGTCCCGTAGGACCCCGAGTACTTGATACCTGTTCCTTGAATATTCGCGCTATCCACATACGGGGGAATTATGGGACCCCCCTGAGCGAGAGCTTGATTCATTCTTATTTCTTGGGGCCACAAACTATTTTGAGGTTTTATTTACTATCCTGTACCTATGCCATGCTTTATTGCTTTATTACGATTGTGCGAGGAGCACCTGTACTGTTTAGGTAAGCGGAGTGTTTTCGCGGTATCGACAAGCCCAGTTTTGGGTACCCAGTCGTTTACAGCCATTGACGCAAACCTTGAGTCCGTCTCGAAGTCAGCTAGCTTCGTTGCGGGTGTACTCAATGGGGTGGCCCCCTGAAATATTTCTGAATCCTGTGATTGCTTTGTCGTGAAAGCCTCGTTGGGTTTTGATTTGGTTTTTCCGAGGTTGATCGAATGTGTGTTGCTATTTGTGCACCCCTGCAGGGTAAAACTTTCTGAAAGCCGTGTCCGCGGTTATGAACGACTTGGAGCACAGTATCTCGATCATAGACAACTATAACTAAAGTAGTACTATCAATTTGACTGTATAATGACTAGTAATCAGCTTCACTATAATGGAATGGCTAAATAAAACTGCCAACAATTGCTTGTTTGGGTTGTCGCTTGCGACCATTGTATCTGACTAGTAAATATTGCAACTATAACGGAATGGCTAAATAAAAGTACCAACAACTGCTGGGTTTTGGGTTATCTCATGCTAATTGTATCTGACTAGTAAGTGTCGCTACTACAACGAAATGGTTAACTAAAATGGCCCACTGCTTATTTTATCAGGATGATTATCTATACCTGACTAGTAATTGCTGCAACGATAACTGAATAAATAAAACTGCCAATGGTGTGAGTTCCTCGGTTGACTTCCTCGCTTGGTCTCGAGGGGGAAATACCAGGATGGGATTGTTTGGTGCAAGATTCAGGTTGGACCCGAATAGCTCTATCTTACCCCTCTCCGATAGCCGCCAGTTGTATCGAGTCTCTATAGGTTGTTTAGTGCTTGCCGCCGCTGCCGCTTCAGTCCACCATACCTATGTAGGCGAGGACCGCCGAATTCTAGCCTCGCCGTGTACTGGCCTCAGTACTGACCGCTCTCTCTTTTTCCTTTGCCCTTTGTCGGCACCCCTTTTGTCTAAGCAGGTTTGGGATCGACGTCGTTAGCAGGGTTACCCTTCCGGCTTGGCCTGGGCAGGGTTATGGACGCCATTGGTTATTCTTCAGGGCTCTTAGCCCCATTTGCGTCTTGTCCGTAGTCGGACGCTCTATCATTTTCAAGGTGATTTGGATCTTTGTTCTGTATATCTGTATTCTTGACTCATGGAGTCGTGTTGTATATATATATCTGTTCTGTGGGCCCCATCGGGGACTGTTGTGTAATGTTATTACTTCGTTTTCCACCCGCACGAAAGTGCCTGGTGGGCACCTTTGAATCGTTTCTATGCGGGTTTGGCGGGTTTCGCTAAAACTTGCATAGGGCCGATTCTGAGGGTGTTACAAAATTCATGTGTATGCATGTCATATAAACTAGCAAACCAAGTCATAATTGCGTCGTGCAGTGATGAACACTTGATATCTAGCAAACTATCAAACTCCATTGCTTCAATTGCTGCCTTCTGATCAACTGATAAAAAATCCATTAAACTGGTCTTAGCAGAAAGAGATGTCCTGTTGCGTTTACGGGCAGGTTGTTTTTCACCCTCAACAACATTATCAGCAGCCTTCTGTTTTCTCGGCATCGTGGCAACTACAAACAATTTAAAATGAAAATATAAATACAAAACTCAACCATAATGGTATACAAGAACTCGTAGAAAAAAGCAAACCAATACAATCAGTACATAAGTTACCCATGATCATAACCTAATGTTATCATGCCAATAGAACACAAGTTACCCATGATAATAAGCAAATGTTATCATACCAACATAAGATTAGTTATCCATGTTAGTGCACACATATTATCATGCATTTTGCTCAAAAGTTACCAAACAAATGATAAACAAAATTTAACAAAAACATTATACAGTACTTAGTACTATTGTAATCAATGAATTTTATCCAATGTTACCCAAAGGTTAGTGTTATAGTTATCAAGGATTCTTATACAATCATACCAAATTCATAATCAAAAGTTAGCACATAAAACCATACAAAATAAGGAAACCCACAAGGATATAATATAATTTTATCCACACATCAGTACATAAGTTACCCATGATCATAAACTAATGTTATCATGCCAACAGAACACAAGTTACCCATGATAATAAGCTAATGTTATCATACCAACATAACATTAATTATCCATGTCAGTGCACACATATTATCATGCATTTTGCTCAAACGTTACCTAACATATCATAAACAAAATTTAACAAAAACATTATCCAGTACTTAGTACTATTGTAATCAATGAATTTTATCCAATGTTACCCAAAGGTTAGTTCTATAGTTATCAAGGAATCTTATACAATCATACCAAATTCATAATTAAAAGTTAGCGCATAACAGATTAGTACTGTTGTTATCAAGAGATCCTGTCCAATGTTACCCATGCATAGATCTGTGGTTATGAAGGGATCATATCTCACTGTTACTCATAGATAGATCAGTTGTTATCAAAGAATCCTATGCAATGTTATCCATGGCTAGATCTGTTGTTATCAAGCAATCCTGTTCAATCTAACCCATCTAAAAAATAATGTATAACACATCAAATCGCCATTAGACCATGGGAGAACAGATTACATGGATACATCATCAGAACATCAAAACTACATCACACGCAGTAGATCTGATAAGGGAACAGTACTCAAAACACCAAAGGGGATCAGGTCCAGCACTCACACCATTTGAACAATGGGGGTTGAAGCATGAAGGAACCAGGCAAAATCAGGGGGCAAATCACACGCATCACAACGTACAAGCAATCCTAAACTAGAGAACCTACCGGAACCAACCATAAAACCGACGAAATGGAACCGCCAGAAAACAGAGGAGGGTCGAGGAGAAGGGTAGGAGCGGCAGAGGAGATAAATTGGAGGAGAACCGAACCTGCGAGCACACCGGAGGGAGTCGACGCTTCGGGGCGGCAAGGGCAAACAGAATCGCCGGAGAAACATACGGGAACTGCTGTATCGCCGGAGAAGAAGGGGAGAGAGGAGAGTGGTATTTTCGAAATGGTCGGGAGAAGTGGGAGGGGTGGGAGACGAAGACGAGTGGGGCCCCAGGTAAAGGGGATATCCGGATCAGGTGTGCGCATATTAAACTGCCACCCACCGCGCGGGTTTGTACGCCTACGCTCGATACGAATCCAATGATGGATGTGAGCCCGCCGGGTTTTGACGTGTAGCGACCGCTCTAAAGTTAGAAATTCCGTAAAAGAATAGAGCTCTTTTTTATAGTTAATGATATGTAAAGGCATCTTATCTACCGCACGAGTGCTTTTAGATTGGTGCGAACCGTTCCCCTGTCCCGCCGCGTCGTTGTCGTGCCATCAACGCACGAACAGGGTTGGGACCTGTAGGGTTTCGTAGCATGGAAAACAAAAAATTTCTAACGCATACAAACAAACAAGCCAAGATCTATCTACTAGATTGTACCAACGAGTCGATGGAATAACTCACCCTTGAAGATTCCAAAGTTTTTAACGAGAGCGGATTCTCATGGGTGATGTAGTCGTACTCTTCCCGATCTCAAGATCGCGTAGACGATCCTTCCGGCGCTGCGTTCCGGCAGCGCTCCCGCAGTTGGTCACACGTTCGGTACTCGACGAAGACCTTCCTCTCTCTTGTTCCAGCAGGCAGCGGAGGTTGTAGCACTCTCTTCGCGATTCCGGCAGCACAACGGTGTGGTACCGGAAGTAGAGGGGAGATCTCGCAGGGCTTCGCCTTAAGCCGGAGCGAGTATGGTGGAGTATGAGAGAGTCCCTCGACGATCTAGGGTTTAGACACGCCGAGGAGGAGGCTTGGCCGGCGGCTAGGGTTAGCTAGGCGGCGGCGGTTTACCCTAGGGCCGGCGGCGGCTATGGAGGCGGCGGCGGCTTGGGGCTAGGATTTAGAGGTAGGGAACTTGTGTGTCTAGGAGGGGAGCCCTGCCCCTCCTCTTATAGGTGGAGGGAGGCGCGCCAGGGGAGGGGAGTCCCTCCCTAACTCGGACCCAAGGTGGTCCGGCGGTGGAGGTGGAGGGACTCCTCTCCAACTCGGTTTCCACCTCCCCTCCACTTCCCAAAAATAGCCGTTTGACTTTCAAATTGCCGTTTGACTTTTTCAAACTAGGATTTGATTGAACCCTTTATTTTGTTCAGCGATGACACCTAGTATATGATGCAATCATATCAACTTGATATAACACATTCATGTACCCTTCCCCTCTGGAGTGCCGGACATTCCGGAACCTTCTAGAACATTCCCGATGAAAACACCGGAACCATTCCCCAACTCCGAAACAGGACTTTCCTTATATGAATCTTATTCTCCAGACCATTCCGGATCTCCTCGTTATATCCTGGATCCCATCTGAGACTCCGAACAACATTCGGTCTCTTACTCATCATTCCATAACTACTCAAACAACGTCGAATCCTTAAGTGTGTCTCCCTACGGTTCGTGAATTATGCGGACATGATCGAGACACTTCTCCGAACAATAACCAATAGAGGAATCTGGAAATTCATATGGCTCACACATATTTCTACGATTACTTTGCGATCGAATGAACCACTTACATACGATACCAATTTCCCTTTGTCTCACGATAGTTTACTTATCCGAGGTTATGATCATCGGTATCTCTGCATACCTAGTTCAACCTCGTTACCAATAAGTACTCTTTTCTCGTTCCCGTGATATGTGATCCCTTGTGAGCCAGTCACATGCTTGCAAGCTAATTGGATGACATTTCACTGAGAGGGCCCAAAGTATATCTATCCGTCATATGGATGGACAAATCCCACTCTTGATCCATGTGTCTCAACCAATACTTTCCGAACACTCAATGCCACCTTTATAGCCACCCAGTTACGGTGTGGTGTTTGATGTCCTCAAAGCATCCATCCGGTAAAGGTGATATGCATGATCTCATGGTCGAAGGAATTAGGTTACTATGTATCAGAAAGCATATAGCAATTGAACTATTAAAATGACTTGATCTTTATGCTATGCTTATCTATAGGAGTATGTCCACCATATCATTCTCCTAACGATATGATCTTGTTGTTAATAACATCTCAATGTTCATGATAGGGAAACCACAATCATTTATTAACCAACAAGCTAGTGATGTATAGAGGCTTTACTAGGGACTTCAATTTAAGTTTACAAATCACACAAGTATTAATGTTTCCTTGTTAATACTATTATAGCATGAATGTAAACATTTATCATAAACACAAAGATATAATAATAACTATATTTATTACTGCCTCTAGGGCATATCTCCAACAGGACCTCCACTCCGTTTCTCCGTCCCTCTGACCCCGTTCCTTCTCTCTCTTGTCTCTTCCGATTACAACGCCGCCATGCCTCACGCCTTCGGCCGCATCCAGCGCATGTGCTCTAGATCAGGCTTTCAAAGCTCCTGCCTGCTGGTTGATAGCCGTGATCCAGCTCATGTCTGCAGGTCAATTTTGTGGGGAGATCCTCCGGGAGAGCGCGAGCCCTACTCGGCCTGTGCGCATGTGCTCTAGGAGCAGTGGTGAGGACCCAGATCAAAGATGAGAGGGCATGTTGGACCCACGGAGACTGGGTATCTCCTGGCGGGAGATGGAGCGGCTACAAGGCGCAAGGAGATGGATCTTGATGCCTCGGCGGTGACTAGTTTATTTACTATCTATAGAGAGGGAGCTGCAGGTGAGTGTGTGGAGGACACGGCGGCATGACCGCGGCTCCTGGTCGAGCGTCAATACTTGCCATTTTTTAAATTTTTTGCCATTCTGTTCAGAGTAGGACCTCATTTAGATCGGTTATGGATGCCTTTGAGTTCAGGTTAGAAGTTGGTTTAGAAGCTGATTTAGTTCAGATCGCACCTCAAAGTTTGAAGTTTAAAAGAAGAAATTGATTGTTCAGTATGAACTGCAAAGTAAGTAGATGCTTATACTATATGTGAAAGATGTTTCCTCTGATCACTACTAGGAAAAGGCCTATCGATGGCGCATCATTTTGGGACTTTTGTGGTGCATATGGGATGCGCCACTGTTATCTTGCCACTAAAGTGTAGTTCTGTGGCGCATATTGAAATGCGCTACAGAAGTCCCCAACCAGATCTTAAAATTCTGTGGCGTATATTTCCAATATGCACCACTGATGTTTTTTTCAAAATTCAAAAAAAAACTGGCCAGATCTGGCCGGAGGTGGGGATCGCCGGAGGTGGGGGTCACCAGAGGAGGAAAAGGAGGCCGATGGTGGCCGTAGGAGGAGGAGGAGATCGTCGGTGGAGGAGAGGAGGAGGCCGCCGGTGGAGGAGGGGCTCGGCAGAGGAGGAGGTGGAGGTCTCCGGTGGAGGAGAGGAGGAGGAGCTCACTGGGGTGGTGGAGGAGGGAGTAGGGAGGTGGGAGGAGGGAGGAGGGAGATGGGAGGTGGGAGGAGGAGGAGGAGGAGCTCACCGGGGTGGAGGAGGGAGGAGTAGGAGCTCACCGGGGTGGAAGAGGGAGGAGGACGATCTCACCGGGGTGGAGGAGGAGGGAGAAGGAGAAGGTGAGGAAGAAGGGGAGGAGAAGGAGAGAAGAAGTGGGGGAGGAGAATGGTGGAGGAGGAGAAGGGTGGAGGAGTGGAAGAGGATAAGAGAGGGAGAAGAGGCGACTGGATTCAAAATTCGAATCCCGCCCAAGATTTTTGTGGCGCATATGGGAGAAATGCGCCACAGAAGTTTCTCCCCCTTTTTTATTTTTTTGCAGGAAAAAATCTTCTTTCTGCCATAACTTTTTACTCTTTTCGAATATGGGGAAGTTGTAAAACGTCCGTTGAAATCGAGTAGGAAATTTTGAGACGATCAATTTGATATATTGAACTTTTTTTCCGACATCGTATGCAAAAGTTATGGCCGTTTTACTGTCCCATTACTTTTTTTGCAAAATACATCGAAATTCATGTTTTTCAATTTTTCCTATAACTATACCCCAAAATACAACTACATATCAAAGGAATTATTTTTTTGAATTTTGATTTTGTTATCTTTTACAAAAGTTAAAAGGTGTTCCACGGGGGGTGGAATTTGGGCGCATATATAGGTATGCGCCACAGAACATTGGTCAACTGAATTTTGTGGTGGGGCCTACCCTCACTTTCTGTGGCCCATATGTCCATATGCGCCACAAAAGTTGGAACTTATGTGGCGCATTTGGACATAGGCGTCACAGAAAGTGAGGGAGCCCAACCTCGGTGATGGGTCCACCAAACTTCTGTGGCGCATTGTTTTCCTATATGCTCCACAGAAGTGTGAAGACTTCTGTGGCGTATTGCCTGAAATACGCCACTGGAGTTTATCTGTGGCGCATGGTCACACATATACGCCGCAGAAGATTTGTCTATCTATAGCTAGTTTCCTAGTAGTGGATACTCTCTAATCCTACGGGATAAACAACCTTCTATGTTTCGTATGTACTGGCAGACAATTTGTTATCCTTTGAAATCTTCTTTATTATTTTTAGTAACTTCTAAAATCTTTTGTCAGATAAACCATTCTCTGCCTTTCATTGCACAATTTCGGTCGCCGTACATCCATTGCCGGTTCATCTGCATTATATAATTAAGTTTATAAAAAACCATTATAGAACATCTAGTAGAAAAATAAACATTGTTCATTGACACATGTATTGTATCAATGACTAAATTGCTAACATCGATCGAGGAGGAAAGAAAGAGGAGAAAGCTTAAGTTTGTCTCGGGCACTTCATTTCATTCTCTCACGTATTTCATCAAGCACCTCTTGTGCATAGAGGGAAAAAACAAAGCAACATACACCACTTGTGCATGAGAGGGGAAAAATAAACCAGCTCACATAAGAATGTGGGGATGGGGTATATATATACAGGTAGATGGACTTTTAGTCCCGGTTCCTATAAAAAACCGAGACTAAATAGGTTGCGGCAGCTGCCAAGTGCGGCCAAAACCATTTAGTCTCGTTTCCTGCTACGAACCGGGATTAAAGTGAGCCTCATGAACCGGGACCGATATTTTCCTGCCCCGTGCGTTGTCCTGGCCTTACGAACCGGGACTAATGTGAGCCTTAGTCCCGGTTTCTAAAGCAACCAGGACTGATCTCTTTGGGTGACATCGATGAAAGCCCTGTTTTCTAGTAGTGAATTGTCATTATTTGATCGTTATGGCTACGTAAAAATGATAAAATGTTTAATTATATAATTTTTTCTCTTTTGCAGGTTATCTACTGGTGCACTGATACGTTTTGTTTATGGTCGCATCTATATCATGTAGAGTTTCACGACCTATTTACGGAGGTGTGTACGTATGGAGGATACCATACGGCGAGTGAAGTTTTACTCGACATGGATGACAACGTAATCTTCGTATCGGTCCTCCACCTTTCTAGGCGTTTTACAATTTCTCATTATAATACGTAATTCTCATTTTTTTTTAGACTTTGGATTTGTTGTGTGCATCAAAGTTATGCATATGTCAGGGGTGTCTCGTGGTTTGTTATGTGGGTTGCTATGTATGCATGATGGGTTGCTATGTGGTGTTAGAGCACAAGGATTGATGTACACCAAAACGTGTACTTTCTCTATTTAGAAATATAAGATTTTTTAGGTTTGTGAAATAAATATATCTAGACACCTTTTAGTGTATAGGTTTAAGTGAATTTACACACAAAAACATGTCTAGATACATCAACTTTACAAATTGAAACATCTTATATTTCCAAACCGAGGGAGTAGGAGATAAATGTTTACATGTCAGAAGTTCACGATCAATTCAATCACTTAGACTTTGAATATTTGTATATTATTTGCATGTGCCGTTTCTTATTTTTTTCCGGTCAAGTATAGAGTTGGTAATATTTTATTGTTTTCGTGTAGTGAAAATTTCAAGGAAAGAAGAGGAATGTGTCACTACTGATGATTTTCTTTGATCCTTTTTTTAGGGTACACACGGTCATACTCAACTTAATATTTCTTCTAGGGCTTAGTGATAGTATATATTTTGTTATATGTTGATCCAAATTCTACAAAGTATAGGCCAACTTCTGACGAGTGGAGCGAGGCCCGTCGCCGGAGGCTTGAGCCGATTCAGTTAGTACTCCTATTGCTCCTCATTTTAAATTGTCAGTTTCTCAATGTCCTACTATTGATGAAGAGTTTGAGTACATGTCGAAGGTGCCATATTCTAGTGCTGTTGGTTCTTTGATGTATGCCATGGTTTGTTCTCGTCCTGATTTATCATATGCTATGAGTTTGATAAGTAGATACATGGCTAATCCTGGTAAAGAACATTGGAAGGCTGTTCAGTGGGTTTTCAGGTACCTTCTTGGCACTTCCAATGCTTGTTTGAAGTTTGGCAGGACCGGTGAGGGACTCGTTGGCTATGTGGATTCAGATTTTGCTGCCGATTTGGATAAGAGAAGATCCCTCACAGGTTATGTATTTAATGTTGGAGGTTGTGCTGTTAGCTGGAAGGCTACATTGCAGGCTGTTGTTGCATAATCTACTACTGAAGCTGAATACATGGCTATTGCTGAAGCTTGCAAAGAATCTGTTTGGTTGAAAGGTTTGTTTGCTGAGCTTTGTGGAGATGATTCTTGCATTACTTTGTTTTGTGACAGTCAAAATGCCATATACCTTACAAAAGATCAGATGTTCCATGAGAGAACTAAGCACATTGATGTCAAGTACCATTTTGTTAGAGACATTGTTGCTCAAGGTAAATTAAAGGTATGCAAGATCAGCACTCATGATAATCCTGCTGATATGATGACTAAACCTGTTTCTGTTGCTAAGTTTGAGCTTTGCTCGAACTTAGTTGGTTTAACTGATTAGCCCAAGTGGCTATTGGCGCCGAAAGTATTTGCTTTGTTTGTTCAGGGAGATGGTTGCTGTTGATGCTACAAGGAGGAATTTGTCTCAAGGTGGAGTTTGTTATATGTTGATCCAAATTCTACAAAGTACGGTACGGATCGTCGAAGACCTAGGTTTCCACCGATATATAAACCCCTTGTAAGCCGCCGGTTGGGAAGAGTTGCATCTGTGAAATCCCCGGCGTTTGTAAACACTCCTCGATATAGTGAAGTTTCGCTGGCTGGCGCCCGTGGTTTTTTCCTCTCTTTGTTGGAGAGGTTTTTCCACGTTAAATCTGTGTCCCCCTTGCTATGTTTTTCGTTTTTGTTCTTCGTTATCTTCATGTCGCAATTGTAACATATTTGGGAACGGGCGACATATGCATGTTGCTGCATCCCTCAAACTTGTGCTATGTACTCTGCAAGTGGACTAATAAATTACTAGTCAAAGTCAAACATACTTACTTCACAGCAGCCTGCGAATAAACATGCCTGCTCTGTCATCTTTCAGTGCCATTGTTGGGACATATAAGTGCCTCACATTGTATATATAGCCGCCAACTTGTTGGGACGAGTCAAATGACCTGGCTCAAAGTCAAAACATACATACCACTACTTGCAGCAATCGGCAGATAAACAAGGGTTGTGACACTGACAGCGCGCCCATTCTCCCCCGCAGGCCACCCCGGCGGCTGACTAGTGACTATAAGACCGCGCACAAATGTCTGGGCGATCATCAGCAATCTGTTGGTTGAAACTCAAAGCCTGCGATCGAACTCCCCCAAGCTCGCTCGAAGGCATGGCCGCGGTGGCGGACAGCGAGAAGCAGGCTGCCCCAGGGCCGGCGCCTCCGGCCGAGCTCCGCCGCGCCCCGCTGATCCTGAGGCTCCTGCTGTTCACGGTGTCGCTGACGGGGCTCATCCTGCTGCTCACCGCCAAGCAGACGGTGGTGGTGCCGGTGGTCCTGACGCCGCCGTTCGTATTCACGCCGGTCGCCGCCCAGTTCGAAGACTCGCCGGCGCTCATGTACGTGAAGCATCTCTATCTCTTCCCCACGTGAATTATTAATAAGCTGCCAGTGTATTGATGCTTACATATGGTACTCTGTCTACTCCCTGGTTTGCAGCTATCTTCTGCTGGCACTGTGCATGGTGATCTTGTATAGCCTGCTCACGGCATTCAGCTCCCTTAAATCCATCCGGTCCTCGTCTTCCTCCTCGGCCAAGAGGATCTTCGTCCTCATTGTGCTTGATGTGGTGAGTGCCCTTATATTACCTACTCCCTTGAACGAACATCCATGGAGAGAAACAAAGATCGTGTGGAGTCAGAGAAAAAACAGCCTATAATGATAATAATCCTCTATGTACATCCTCGCAGTACCACGCGGGCATCATGGCGTCGGCGACGGGCACGGCGGGGGGCGTGGGGTGGGTGGGGCTGAGAGGGAACGAGCACATCAGATGGAACAGGGTCTGCAACGTCTACGACAAGTTCTGCCGCCACATGATCGCCTCCACAGTACTCGCCCTCGTCGCCGCCATCCTGCTCGTCATCCTCGTCATCCTCAACGCCAACACCCTGTACCGCCGAAGCCGTTGAAGACACACATACTCACATGTGCCGTCCATGTCGTCCTCGTCCGGTTTGGTTAGCTTGCTGGTCGGCAGTCACTTGCTGCATGTATCTGTGGGTTGTGGCTGTGGATCGGTGCCTTCCATCTACGTTTGTGTGGGTATAGTGTAATACTGCACTACTTCCGTTCTTAGTGAACAAGGGTTATAAATTTAGTCAAAACTCAAACTTTATTAAGTTTGATTAAACATGTAGAAAAAACTATCAATGTCTACGACGATATAAAATAATTGGAATGTTTTATGGTACTCTCGAATAAATAATAGCCATTCATTTTCAAGTTCGGGTGTGTTAACAGGCTTTCCAAAGAGGATCAATATCCTAGGAGGAAGATTACCTGTGTGTGCACAGTTGCATGTAAAAACTGTTGGAATTTGGTGTTAAGTTGTTGGCCCATAATCAATATAAAATTCTGAAATTTTCTTTGACTCATTCATGCATACATGGTTGTGCTAGTAGAGCTAAACTTTAATCTCATATTACTAGTTGAGTGAGAGTTACTCCTTATATACTAGTTTGTTCTACTACTCACTAAGGTTTAAGAAAAATCCGACGCTGTCTGCCACGCCACGCCGTGATGTGCGCCGCAGGTCCTGTACTTTATAGATCGTGGGTTGCTGCCTACTCGGACGTGGGTTACGCCCCTAGTTAGACACACCATATGCGACTACATGTTTTCGTAACCTTGTGTCGCCGACACCGTCTTCCCTATCGCATTATGCGGCGTGCATCGTCGACCCGGATAGCAAGTGTCTAGAACCCCATCTCTCATAGACATATACGGGTGAGGGGCGATCGGGTTTTTAGGGAGCGCGACTATTGGCAACACGATACATGGGACAACGACTTCCCAATGACGACTTTTTCCCGAAGGTCAACAACATATTCGGCAACCTGAATATGGGCAACAACGTCAACGCGAACTTCAACGCGAATATTGCCACTACCGCTGCTCAAGCTGCACCATATGTGACCTTAATCTTTCTCTTTCTCTTTCGGATTTTGCTAAAGTTTCTTGTTCTAGCATTTGGAGTGAATATGATCGATTTATCATGTTTAGATGCAATCTGCTCATCTACTATGTTAGTATCCATGATTAGTTTAGTTACTATTTTTATAATCATGCTATATTAATTAATTATTTGGATTAAATTATATGAAAATTTGCTTATATTTTCAACAATCAAAAAATATAATTATAGCAACCTAATTTTAGTGGCATTGTCGTGGCTACCGGGTCATCCCTCCTCTATTTGATGGTATGCATTATAAGAAATGGCACACGGGAGAAGTTATTTGATTTAAAAACCTTAACTGTTATAGCGTCATTCTTGGCAAATCTGAGGAAGAACTTTCTGCTGAACAAAAGGAAGCTTTTCAGAAAGACATACCATGTTTAAGCCGGCTCTCTTCGGTGTTCTTGGGGATAACATTGTTGATATGTATATGTCATTTGATAATGACAAAGATACACAGGATACGCTCGAGGCCAAGTTTCGGGTCTCGGACATAGGAATTGAGTTGTATGTCTTGGAGCAATTCTATGACTACAAGATGGCTGATAAGCGCTCCATCGTTGAGCAATCTCATGAGATACAATCACTTACCAAAACAATTTAGAAGTTTAAGTGTGTGTTACCGAACAAGTTCGTTGCCGGAGGAATCATTGTCAAGCTTCCTCTCTCATGAAAGAATTTTGCTACTTCTCTAAAGCATAAGAGAAAAGAGTTTACCAATATGGATGATGTAATCATCGCATCTACTATTGCACAAGTAAACACCACATAACTAGCTACATGCATAAGTGAAATAATCATGTTGATGCAAATATCAGGACTAGTGCTAACAGCTAGCGTTAGCCCAGCTGCCAACTCAACTTTGAGATCTTTTTTACTTCTTTAGCGTATTCGAGTGTATTTAAAGGGATCAGAGGGATTAACTCAAATCCCAAAAGATCCATAATAGGTCGTTTCGTTTACCAAGCTGGGTTTAGACAAGATAATTCCGAGATATTCCCACAAATTCCCTTGTTTTTCTTATATTAAAACTCGGCAATATGTTAGTGTATTTTTTAGAAAGAATATTTGGGTGGATTGAATGAAACCATGATTCCTTGTTTACTTCCCTCATATTTACACACCCAACAAGTCTTCAGATGGAAGGAGATTTGGTGAACATCTAATCCCCTACAAACCCTCCAAATACTCTTCCATCCAATACAGTAGTATGGTGGAGAGTTTTTAACCTTGACAAAGAAAAGAGGGTTTGAGAGAGATTGTGGGGATAT
This sequence comes from Avena sativa, assembly GCA_916181665.1. Classification (NCBI taxonomy): domain Eukaryota; kingdom Viridiplantae; phylum Streptophyta; class Magnoliopsida; order Poales; family Poaceae; genus Avena; species Avena sativa. The sequence continues at coordinate 40,533,265 of OV702285.1, read as the reverse complement.
CTTGAGAATATCTCCTACAAATCTGGCTTGGTAAACGAACTATTGGGGATTTTTTAGGATTCGAGTAATCCCCTCCCATTCCCTGGAATACAAATTACCCCTCTCATTTCCTGGAATACACTAGAAGAGTAAACAAGGTCTAAAAAGAAGGGATTCACCGAACACCTATTATCTCTAAACTCCTTGGAGATGAAAATACGAGAGAAGTAAACAAAGACCCAAAGAGTGGCTACGAAGGAAGGGACGGTTATGAATTGCCTGAACTCATTCCTCTAGTATATAGAGATATGAAATTTATTAGTCCTGGTAAACTCGGTGCATCCCAACAACATCGATTCATTATGCAGCATTCGTACAGTGGGAGAAATCACTCAAATAAACGGCAACATAACTCTCTTGAATGAGGGTTGGTGAAAGGAGATAGCTACCGATATATACTAGTAGCGCTGCATCATTTGGTAAGTCATTCAACAACGGCATATCTTCGACAATGCAATAGCGTGGTGGTGCACGTTGATGAGAGCTTACCTAGGATAGGAATGACAGGTGTTGGGGAACGCACCATTGGTGTGCAAGGTGTCAAGTGTCCAAGATCGAATTCCTGTTTTGTCTTTTGAAACCAATGGTTAGTGCACCTCCTCGGAATATTTACTTGAGGCACAAGGTATGGCACAGTGGAACATGCTTGAGGTGCTAAAGAAGTAAATTACATAGTCACAGGTACATTGTCAATGGCGAGGCAGGCTGAACATCCATCGAGTAATCAGCATCCTGTAGTGAAAGAAATAATGTCGTGGGGATGTCTGTTCATACAATCCTCTTTCCTGTCTAGAGCATATTTTTTGAGGATTTTTACAGTACCTGGTACTCTCAAACGAGAGCTGGAGTACCAACCAAATCTAACCGTTTATTTGTAAGTGCAATTTAGGCTTTTTGTTTGGTACTCCATATAATGCGGTCGCACGAGTAACCGGCGATCGAGGTCTGGGCCGCGTCCTACTGCATGTCCTAGCGTCGCACGCCGTTAACGGGAGGGCACCACGCTCCGTTCTCACTCTTCCCCTTGCATGATGGCGACACCAAGCGGAGGCACCACGCTCCGTTCTCACTCTTCCCCTTGCATGATGGCGACACCAAGCGGAGGCACCACGCTCCGTTCTCACTCTTCCCCTTGCATGATGGCGACACCAAGCGGAGGCGGCGGCGCCAGAGATGGAATCGACCGTGGCGGCGGCGCCGGAGATGGAATCGACTGTGGCGGCTCCAACCCTATGGCGCCACAGTAGGAGGGGGATTTCTACGGCAGCTCCAACCCTATGGCGCCACAGCAGGTCCGTATCCCGGCAGCGGCAGCCATGGCCAGGGCGTGGAAGGATTCACCGGCGCATCTGAGCTGCCGATTCACCGGTGGAGTAGAGTAAGCATGATTATTTTTGTCTCTATCATAGCTGCACTACGATTTTGTTTTAGGATCTGCAGATTTTGGTAAAAATAGCTAGGGCATCTCGTTTATAATAGAAATTAAGTTGTTGTTTTAATGTTTGTAGCTTGGACGATGAGCTTGTTTGTGAAGAATTCCAAAACCTATACATACATCAGAGCAACAACGTGCAGCAGAAAGGGAAGAATGTTTGTGAAGATTTGTCCTTAGAAGATGAAGAAGGTTCAGAAAATGAAGAAGGTTCAGAAGAACAAGGTTTTACTACTGATTTCATTTTTGACCAAGGGGAGTACATGCCTGAAGAGTTAGATCTTAGCCAGAGGCTAGTTGATTTGAAGAGGAAAAGAGAAAAATCCAAGAAATACTTACTGAATGAGGAAGAGGAAGAGGACATATTTCATAACTCTGATGATGAGGAAGATAGTAAATGTAGGTATATTCCTCGGCGGCCAGATGGTGAGCCTAGCAAATATCCTCATAAGAAGGTGAAGAAAAATGTTGGGCCCATAGATAGGTCATATTATAGCACAGTTAGCAGTCTACCTCCTGACTTTGTGCCTTCGGATGATGATACTTTTGGTGAATTTGATGATGATGGAGCAGAGGTTCTATCTTGGGTACAGCCAACAAGAGGAAGAAAGAGCATGGCACAAAAGATGAAAGAGATGAGAATAGGCTGCAGCCAGAGGATCAGCTATGTCTGAGAATGTGTTTCATTGATGTTTATCAATTTAGAAGAGCAGTGCAGAACTTGCACATCTTTTTTTTTTGAACGGGGGAGGGGTCCAGAAGGACCCCGATGCTGCTTATATTATAAGAGGTGGAGTACAACTTACAAAGAGGACCAGAAATAAATAGAACATTACACACAGGTCCTAGATTTTTCCAAAGGAGACCCTGGAACAGAGAGAGCAAACGCAATCAAGTCCAGAGCAACTCCAAGCTCCTCCTCCACCATGATTTCATCGCTGCCGAGCACAGTCAACTGCTTCACCCCCGGGGACTTGGCCACTTGGGGTGGAGCAGCGGGACCCAACCGTCTCGGAAGCAAAGATCCTCCATGAAGGCTTCAAGGCCTGGAGGTAAAGCACCCTACACCGGCTAGCCGGTGAGAAGGGATGGAGCGATAGCCCTACTGCCATGAAGACCAGCATCCAGGCGGACCCAAGCCGCCGACGAAGCGATGCTGATGAAGAGCTCCAAAGAAGATGGGGAGGCTTCCTTCCAGCCAAAGATGTTGACAGCCGAAGCGCCGTCGTTGAATATCCCCTGCGTGAAGCAGCATCCGCGCCACCGAGACCGATACATCGCCGTCGCCATCGCACAGACGCCAGTAGCCATGCTCTCCACCTTCTCCCCCCGCCACCACGACCGGCCAGAGAAGGGGAGAGGAACCGCTGCCACGCCTGCAGCATAGCTCCATCACGAGCCTTATTCGTGGACGGAACACCGCACCACACCGCAGCAAACTCCTTCCACCGGAGCACCACAGCGAGCACCGCCGCCGCCATCCGCCAGATCTGACTCGCTAGATCGAGCAGAAACCTCCCGACATATCGCCACGACACGGCACAAGGCCAACACCTAGACCTACTAGAACTACTAGAACCTAAATCTACAAAGGCGCTACTCCTCCGCCGCCTCCCACCGGCTACTCCGGCGAGAGGGCTCGGGAGAGGCCAGAGCTCTCTCGCACGACTCTCAAAGCAGGTGAGGGGGTGGGAAGAGTAGGAATAGCTACTTGCACATCAAGCAGCTCATAAACTACAAGTTACACAGAAATTGCCGTGACAGGGTAATTATAAAGTGCAATGATAAATGTTAGCAATTATACGCGATTAGATCATTGCAGAAAATAGACGGAGAAGACGATATTTGGTAACGCAGTTCGGCAAAGCCTATATTTGCGGGGCATGCTTTACGGGCGCTCCTCCCCTGGTACTATAATCAGAGTACCGTCGACGAAAAGCCTATCACGGTGTACAGACACATCAGATCTACAAAATGCCAAGCCGGTCCGGTGTGCCTGCCACGAGCACCGGACCATCCCGAAACTCAATCTTGTATCTAACTTGTCTTGCGTCTAGTTTATTTTGGCTACTCCCGGTGCCTTTATATAATAGGCCAGGTTACAAGTTCTGACTTAAACACCTAACCCTACCGCACAGTCCAAGTCCAACTGTAGCCTATACACATATTCGACACTATTACAACAATCTCCACCTTGGCGAATATGTTGCCAATGGAACCGCCGTCTTTGCTCGAACACCTCAGTGTATGTTGAACTTGTTTTTCTTGTTGGTCACTTGCATGAGCCGTCGTTCGAGCCCTCATCGGACCCGGGTCGCCCCAGCTGATCATGCCGCCTCATCGTGCTTCTCTTCAGCTCCACCTGGAACAATGCTCACACGCACCTTGTATAGGTTATTCCTAGTCTTTCTGCCCTTCAGCACCAGCTTCTTGTTCTTCTTGACCCGCATAGACAACTTGTCCCTGTCAAGACGATAGGTATAACCGTTGTCATGGAGTTCTCCCGGTGAGATTAGATTCTTGCAAGCCCTCGGCACATATCTAACATCATGGAGAACCATTTCACCACCATCTTTAGACTTGATCTTGATAGCTCCCATGCCCATGATGCGCTGAGGCGCACCATCGACTTAATAGACAGCTCCAAAATCACCAGGCTTGTAGGTAGAGAACCACTCCTTGTTAGACGTCACATGATAAGAGCTCCCTGAATCCAACATCCACACCTCATTGAACAATTCGCTTACCAAAGCCAGAACTTCACTATCAGAATCAGCTACAGATTTAGCAGCAATATTTGCAACTCCATCAGCCTTATACGTTGGACAAAACCTCCTGATATGACCCCACTCCTTACAATGATGACATTGTGGCTTTCCCTTCTTTTTCTTGCCCTTCCCACCATGATTTCCCTTGACCACCAGCCCTTGTCCATCACTAGCACCAGCGGAAGTACTTTTTTCGGAAGTCTTTTTTTCACGTTGATCATATGATAACAGCGCAGTTTGTACCTCGCTTGAAGTGATGCTTGACTTGCCGTATGTCAGGGTAACCATCAAACTCTTGTAGGATTTTGGCAATGAAACAAGCATGAGCAAAGCCTTGTCCTCGTCCTCCACCTTGGGCCCAATCCTCTCCAGATCCGAGACCACACGGTTGAATGTATTGATGTGTTCAGTAAGGTTCACCCATTCTTGCATCCTCATCTCGTACAGTTCCTGCTTCAGATACAACTTATTGGGCGCAGTCTTTTCCAGGAACTGATCCTCCAACGTCTTCCAGATTGCACTCGGCGACTCCTCGTTCATCACATGGTACAGGACCTGATCATCTAGGCTCAGACGTATAGTACTGGCCGTCCTGATTTGCATCTCAGCCCAGTCATCAGCGTCCAACTTTACAGGCTTCGCCGCATCAGTCTTGATTGTCCTCAGGAGTCCCTGCTGCCCCAGCAAATCCTTAACCCTGGACTGCCAAAGTGGGAAGTTGCCCGTACCATCGAACTTCGTCACCTCGAACCTGGTGGAAGACATCGCGTCCTCCTGCTGCTCTCCCATGAACAGCCACCGATCAGATCGCTTAGGTCAGGACGATCCAACCGACCAGAGCCTCTCCTTCGGTTTAGCAAAGCCTTCTCGTGTGCGCCAGCTCGCCTCCGAAATTCCGTGCTCGAACTTAGGGCAAAGCAACTTGTGAGCTCTCCATTGCCTCCTCAGCCCTCCTTTTATTGACCTCGAGATAGTTCGGATCTATCTCCACCTTCAAACCAAACCATACATGACTCTCTTTCCTAAGCTCCAAGACACGCCTTGCGTCATCCAACTCGGCCTTCCTTGTTCCGTGTGTACACCATAATAGAGTTGGTCCACGCCGTGTCGAATTGAAACCGTGTTGGACTCCACCAGATATTCCGAATCTTAGAGTCCACACCCGCACGTCACGACATCAGAACATGTCGGGTCCTTGCCATATTGCACCTGGTCTCCTTTCGTCGAGCCGGCCTCTCTGGTTGAACCAGCCAGTCTGACCGCTCGAACCATGTTGCGCCGCCTCAGTCGGTACGATCTCCCCAACTTGCGTGCCAAGCTATCCAACCGACGGTGCCTGCCAATCGGATCTGCTTCGACGACATGGCCGCCTCGCGTCGTCACGCCCGTGATCAATGTCATCCTTTGTTGATGGTGTTTCGCCGTCATCAACAACGCGTACCGTAGCGCGGGGGGGCACCCCCCCGCACCCCCGTGTAAGGAACCTCGCTTCGCTCCGTCCTCCGCTCGACAGAAGCCCGCCACCCACCAGAACCTCTATCGACTCGCATTCCTCTACGAGCATCCGCACCATGAATCTGACCTTGTAACCTGATGGCTCTGATACCACTTGTTAGCATTATACGCAATTAGATCATTGCAGAAAGTAGACAGAGAAGACGGTGTTTGGTAACGCAGTTCGGCAAAGCCTACATCTGAGGGGCATGCTTTACGGGCGCTCCTCCCCTGGTACTATAATCAGAGTACTGTCGATGACAAGCCCGTCACGGTGTACAGACACATCAGATCTAAAAAACGCCACGCCGGTCCGGTGCGCCTGCCACAAGCACCGGACCGTCCCGAAAATCAATCTTGTGTCTAACCTGTCTTGCGTCTAGTCTATTTTTGCTACTCCCGGTGCATTTATATAATAGTCCAGGTTACAAGTGTCTGACTCAAACACCTAACCCTACCGCACAGTCCAAGTCCAACTGTAGCCTATACACATATTCGACACTATTACAACAATAAAGGTTGTCCCTTTTTTATGTCAGCTTTAGATATTGCAGGAGAGAAAACATTTTTCTTGAGGAAGATGAATCTCTAACACACATGTCCAACACAAAGGGAGAACTACAAGGTTACTACTAAATGGGTGGCCAAGGTGAGTGAGAAGCATCTTAGAATTGATCCTGGTACTGGAGTGTGCACTGTGATGGAAAGTACCAAGGAAAAATATGGAGTTGATGTGCCAAAGGTGATGGAATACAGGGCAAGGAAGAAAGCACTTGCAGTCGTCTTAGGTCATCAACTGAAGCAATACACTAGATTGAGAGATTACTTACAGACAGTGATTGACACCAATCCAGGCAGCAGATGCATAGTCACTACAAAGGAGCTAGTAGAACATCCCAGCAAAAATCCAGGCAGCAGATGCATAGTCACTACAAAGGAGCTAGTAGAACATCCCAGCAAAAATCCTAGATTTCATGGTATGTTTGTTTGCCTAAATGGTTACAAAGAAGGCTTCCTCGACGGATGTAGACCATTTATTGGTGATTTTATGTAGTTATACATATTTAATATATGTGTGCAATTTGAATGATGGTTGTAGATATGTCTTAATATATTGTCTGAATAATTGTAGGCCTTGATGGTTGCTTTGTGAAGTTGATAACTGGGCAACAGATCCTAGCTGCCACTGGAAGAGATGGCAATAACAACATCTTTCCAATAGCTTTTGGACTTGTTGATAAGGAGGACACTGCTAGCTGGAGCCGGTTCCTCACACAGCTGAAGTATGCACTTGGTGGAGAGGAAGAAAAGTTTGGAAAGTACACAATCATATATGATAGGCAGAAGGTATGTGTTTGAATGCCATCTTGCTAGATAAATAGTAGTAATTTAGTCATTGTGATTTAGTCACTTTCTCAAACTTCCTCTATTATTCATATAGGGTTTGCTTAAAGCTGCCAGTCAAATTTTTCCCAATTGTCCTCAAAGGTACTGCCTTAGACACATGTATGCCAACTTTCAATTAGCTGGTTTTAGAGGGAAAGAACTTAAAAATATCAGGATGAAGCTGCTTATGCATACACTAAACATGATTTTGACATTGGAATGCAAAACTTGAAAGAGGAGAGTGAGCAAGCATGGATTTGGATGAGTAAAATCCCTGTTGAATGCCATGGACTACAACTGCAAAACTGATTTGATAGTGAATAACCTAAGTGAGGTATTTAACAAGTGGATACTCGATGTTAGAGGAAAACCACTGAAGACTATGTTTGAGGGAATTAGAACTAAAATAATGACTAGACATGAGACAAAAAGGACAGGTGCAGCATCTGCAAGGTGGGAAATCTGCCCTACCTTTGCCGAGGTGTTAGAGGAGTCCAAGAAATATTATAGGATGTACAAAGCCCAAAAATCAGTTGGAAATCTATGGCAAGTGAGTAGGGGAGTGGACATCTGGTATGCCATGGACTTGATAGCAAAACATGTGGTTGCAAGAAGTGGGACTTAAGTGGCATTACATGCAACCATGCAATCTATGCCATTTACAAGTCCAAACAACAGCCAGAAGATTTATTGCTCCTGCTACTGCCCCAACACAATCTACTGCTCCTGCTACTGCTCCAGCACAATCTGCTCTAGCTAGGGCAAGAGCTGGGTTTATTGCTCCAAGATCAGCTGTCCCAGGTTCTTGTAGACCCACTAGGGCTATCAAGCCTATTCAAAAGATCAAGGAGTACTTGAAAGCAAGTGGTATTGACCAAATGTCTGTGAAGGATCTGAAGAAGATCATGTGATTTGTAAACATGATGGAGTACTACTACTAATATTATCAGTGTATTTGAACCTATGAAATGTGTCTGTGAACCTCTTGGATTGGTACTAGTTGCTATCATTTTGAACCTGTTGTAATGGTACTAATGCTATGTATTTGAATCTATGGATTCGAACCCTATATCATTTGTAATGGTACTATGGTCCTACTTGATATCGTTTGTGTTTTCTATGAGATTTACACTGGTTTCATTTTGTGTGTACAAGTTGTGTTTCATTTTTTGAAACCGGTGGTTTTCTGATCCAGAACCACCAATTCTGGTGGTTTTCTGCAATTTCTCACTTAATCATGTCCATACAGAGCTGTTAACGGCGTCCTTATGTTAGTTACACCTGACAGTGGTCCCTCTAGTCCTAATAACTGTTAAAGTGTCTAAAAAATAAAATCAGTGTTTTTGCGCTACGTTTCCACCAAAACCGGTGGTGATTTGTGATTTTTTTGAAAACCAATGGTTATTGTGGTGGTTTTCTGCAATTTTCTCGATTAATTCAATAAGTGGCGTTGCTTTCGGACATGGTTGTGGTTCGTTTCATCACTTGGTTCTGATTGCTGGATTGATTTATATTAGGCCTATGCAGAACAGATGAGTGCTGCTAGTTAGACTTTTCCTTGTACATCAATTGCACCGAGAACCTTCGGCACTCCTTTGCAATGCATAAACAGCGTCTATCCATTGACCGTCAGGGAGCTGGTACCTCGTGGCCACTATCAGACGGACGAGGCCGCAGCGGCGCAGCCCCTCGACCCCTGCCGGCCTGCCCTCCAGTAGTCCACTTTGCAAAATAATCGCCACCGCCAGTCACAACTTCGCTAGTTTGGGCTCCTCCGGACGGCGGGGAATCCGACCTAGAGCTACCGTGAAAGGAGTATGAACTAGGATTGGATCAAGTAAAGATTACATTTAGCCAATTGATTTAGACAACCGGGTTGTTGGAGAGTCCTCACGAGAAATATTTCGGATTACTCTGATTATTGTTTTACCCTTTGGATGAAGGTACTCCGTGACTTTTTGAGCTGGTACTCCGTGAAACTAGTTGTGGAGTATGGAATCGTAATAGCCATTCGATCTAGGAAAATGGACCGCCCTTGCTTATTCCAGGGTACTGTAAAAGTTTCGGCCAAACATATTTTTTCAACTCGTATTGCTGGGATAAACTTCTGTTCGGTAATGCTTACAGCTCAGTTTTGCATTTCGAAAGCGAAAAGAGAGTTTTTTTTTCTTCTCGTGGTGCGCGTTAGCCGGAAAATTGGAAGGCGGCCTGAGGTAAAATATTGAATAGTGACGAGAGGAAAATCGATGATAAATTTTATACTGAATCAAGCTACTAAAAAAATTGACACTATCGATGATGTACAAAGACAGTACAAAAGAGCATTCTTTTATTATAGTAATAAACCAATTCTCACGAGGCAAGAACTCATGTGACAAAACTCTCAGCTGTGCACACTAAACCATTGATACATCGCATCTGCTGAAATTCTCACTAGGCACATGGGGAGAATATTTTCAAGTCCTTTGCCAAAAACAAGAAATCAGTAAAGAATACAAGAATAATGTATTTGCTCCCATAAAAATACAAACATCGCAGGGAAAATAAACCCATCAATATGTCTGCAAACAGCCTCACGTCTCCCCATACAAAAGAAAACGGCATTGCAGGCAAGCCATGCATCTGCCGGAAAAAAAACAAGCCCACGAAACCAAACTGTGAGAAGGATTATTAGCTAATTGATGATTGTCGTCGGACCTGGCAATCGAGTCCTAAATGACATCTACCAGGTGACACACCCTTGTCAGCCACCACAATGCCTTCTATTAGCGTCTTTCTTAGACTAGTCACAATAGGAAGTATCATATAGTAGTATCATACATATTATACTAGTATATGATACCATCTCCACAATGCACGGGTGGAAAACAGGCCTTCAGTCTCGGGCCGCAACTTGCTCTAGTCTCGGCTTTGGGGCCCGGGACTGCCAAAACGGGACTAGAGTCCCCCCCCCCCCCTCTAGTCCCGGCTCGCTACGGCCCGCGACTAATAACAGCCATGTGGCTGTTTCAGCGCCGCGGGGGGACGGAAACCCTCTAGTCCCGGGCCATAACACCACCCGGGACTATACGGTTTCCTGCCGCGGCAGAGATTGTGTATTTCCTTTTTTTGCCATTTCATTCTTTTTTCATTTTGTGTTTAACTATAATTTTAAACAAAAATTTCAGTACACATATTCTACGCTACTACATATACAGTACACGTTGATGCATCTATATAATTAATCGATCCCTTGCAAGCATATATTGATGATATATATATCAAAAGAAAGAAATTTTTTAAAATTACATGGTCATTGATGATATATATATATCATATAAACTACATGAAGATCACTAAGGCAAATCGAGTTCCACGTCATTCGCATAATGCTCTCCATGTACATCAAGGACCTCCTTCATCATAAATCCCGCCAGCTCCTCTTGAATTGCTCGTATGCGCTGGTCTGGCTCTAGTTTTTCCCGCAAACCATAAATATAATGTGAGTCAACTTTCCGCTCACTGGTCAACTCGCAGATGTAATCGCAGATGTAGTATCCACATAAATGAGTTCCCGATGGCTGCTATAAACACTTCACCATTTTATAAGTTAGCTCCTCTTTGAATGGACCTGGTATTTTCTGTCTGAACCGTATCCAACGCGGCAAAGAAAATGAACAAAGGAGTTATTATTTACTTGATATCAGGCAATGAACGAAAGAGGCTGATATAATGCGATAATGATTGAAATTACTTATGGAGCATTGCTTTCATGCCGCTCCACTGCTCTTGGTCCCAACTTAATGAGTCGTGGACTTCAACTAGGGACTCGTCAACTTGAATGTTTAGCAATATCCAGTGAAATCTGCGGAGGTTTACATAAGCACACATGCATAGCTCATCGAGTAAGGAAAAATAAAATGTGTACAAGATAGAAACACTCAGTTGAAGTTGTAAGGAAATAGTATTTCCTTAACAAAATTATTCTCGGTTAAGAACCTGCACAGGTCTTCCTCCACGTCCTTGGGATGATTCTTTAACGTATATTCATTAACGATATATGAGTCAATGAACCCAACGTCATATCTTCTAGCTCTTTTGCATTCAAGCATCTTCATTCTGCAGAATATAATATCATACAAAAGGATATATAGTTAATATAATATATTAAATGCAATGAATAAGCTGAGCTACAAACTTAATTATAGAAATAAATCACTTATAGACAGTAGCAACCAATGATAGGTTTGTCGAGGGCGCGCTGGTTGTATAACTGAAACAGTTCGGTCATTTGAACATGTATCGAGTATGGTTTGAAGTGATGCTCCTTTCTAACGTCCACCAGAAACCAATCTTTCTGATGCTTTTTTCTGCTTGCGACATGTACCATTCGTGCAGATTTCGCATATGTATGGATAGACGCGCGAGCTCCTCATTACTGACTAGAGGATCCCCTCGGACATACTTCCGTACTATCTGACCCACTGGCGTATCTTCATAGCCTAAATATTGACCAAGAGACATATTTGCTTTGGTAGCAAGTGCTTTGGCCTGCGATACAGTGATGCCCATTAGTGCAGCATTAGTATGGGCTCTGGGTCCATTATTTGCATGTCCATATCCATTTCAGCTCTGAAGGCCTTGTTGAGGTCTGAAATGACTTTGAGTGGGGCGAACGATTGATTCTACTGTGCTCCGAGCTGGGCAACTTGCTTCCCGCTTTTTGCACTTGTGCTTTTTTTCTTATTTGCTTTCTTAATAATCTCTCGGTCATAGTATGATTCCAGATTTATCGATATTTGGGATGGTTGCTCAAGAAAGGACTTAGCCCACTTTTTTGTTTTTTCATCATATACCGTCTTTAGCTCAGGATTTTTAGGTGCAAAATGCGCCTTAACTTGGGCAGCCACATCCGCGTTAGTTTCCTCATCGTCTTGTCATAAGGTCTCTTTGGAAGAGCCGGCGGGATGTCGACTATCTTCGCCGTTTGACCTTTCTTTGATGTGGGGCGCGGGGGAGCGTCGACCTTTCGTTTCTTCAACGACGTAGTAGTATTGCACGAAGGCAGAGGCGGAGATCGAGTATTGCGCGGAGGCGGAGATCGAGTTGATGTACTCCTGTTGCGGCGATCGTCAGCGGGAAGGGGTGGACTTGGAGGTTGGCGATAATCGGGTTGGAGTGGACTTGGAGGTTGACGATATTCGATGCGGGGTGGACTTGGATTCCTCGGAGTCGGTGGCCTTGGTGCCGAGCCTAGAAACTTGATATACTTCTTCTTCCATAGAATGATGTTGCGCTTGACATCTCCTAGTTTCGTAAGGCCTTCAGGCGTAGCGATGTCAATCTCTAGGTCCGCAAAATCCTCCACTATGGCATCCACCAGGACACGATGATACGTTGGAAACGTATCTATAATTTTTGATGCTCCATGCTTGTTTAGTATCTAATTTTCTTTACTTGTCCACACTTTGAGGTGCTTTTTGTATGTTTTTTGGAAATAGCCTATTAACAAGTTGCAACAGTGCCAGATGCATGTTTTCTGCTGTTTTTGGTTTCAGAAAAGTTAGTAAAGAAATATTCTCGGAATTGGACGGGATGAAGGACAAAGTCAATTACTTTCCGTGGGGAACAAGAAGTCTAGAGGAGAGCCAGAGGGGCCAGCCAGGGGGGCAGACCCACCCCAGGCGCGGGGGAAGGTGGGCCCGCGCCTGGCTAGGGTTTGGTGGCCCTGGCCGCCTCCCGGTTTCACCCCTTCGCCTATAAGAAGCCCCCGATGCAGAAACCCTGAGTACCCGATCAGAAATCCACGAAACCGTCTTTAGCCGCCGCCACCATCGTCCCTAGATCGGGGGGTATGAAGTTCTTCCCGGCACCCTACCGGAGGGGAGATCATCCCGGAGGCCTTCTCTCCGGTATGATGCGTGAGTAATTCCACCTTGGACTATGGGTCCATGTAGTAGATAGATGGTTGTATCTCCTCCTTTGAGCTTTCATGTATAGATCTTGTGATCTCCGTTCATGATCAAGATCTAATCTATTTGTAATCATGCATGTTGTGTTTGTGGTGATCCGATGGATATTGAGATTATTATGTTGGTTTGATTAATGGTTTTGTCTTTATGATTCTATCATGTCTTTGTTGTTTGTGATCTTGCATGCTCTCCGTTGCTAGTGATTATCTTGGCCAAGTAGTTGCTAGTGACTCCACGAGGGGGTATTTATGCTCGATAGTGGGTTCATGTCTCTAGTTTCCAAGGGAAGTGACAGAAATCTCTTTGGTTGTAGATGTGTTGTTGCTACTAGGAAGAAAACAACGGTCTCTTGTTCATGGAACATATGGACTATTTATCTTACACACTTTGCTTAAAGCAGTTGTATGTTGCTTGCAACTTAATACTAGGTTGTTTAGCAAGCTGGGTTTGGACAAGATAATTCTGAGATATTCCCACAAATTCCCTTATTTTTTCTTATATTAAAACTTGGCAATATTTTAGTGTATTTTTAGAAAGATTATTTCAGTGGATTGGATTAAACCATGAGCCTTGTTTATTTCCCTCATATTTACACACCCAACAAGTCTTCAGATGGAAGGAGATTCGGTGAACATCCAAACAAACCCTCCAAATACCCTTCCATCCAATACACTAGTATGGTGGAGAGTTTTTAACCTTGACAAAGATAAGAGGATTCGTGAGAGATTGTGGGAATATCTTGAGACTGTCCCCTATAGACCTGGCCTGGTAAACGAACTATTGGGGATTTTTTAGGATTCGGCTAATCCTCTCCCATTCCCTAGAATACACTAGAAGTAAATAAGCTAAAAAGAAGGGATTCACCGAACCCCTGTTATCTCTAAACTCCTTGGAGATGAAAATACGAGAGAGATAAACAAAAACCCGAAGAGTGGCTACGAAGGAAGGGACGATTATGAATTACCTGAACTCATTCCTCTAGTATATAGAGATATGAAATTTATTAGTCTTGGTAAACTCGGTGCATCCCAACAACATCGATTCATTATGCACCATTCTTACAGTGGGAGAAATCACTCAAATAAACGGCAACATAACTCTCTTGAATGAGGGTTGGTGAAAGGAGATAGCTACCGATATATACTACTAGTAGCGCTACATCATTTGGTAAGTCATTCAGCAACAGCATCTCTTCGGCAATGCAGTAGCATGGTGGTGCACGTTGATGCGAGCTTACCTAGGATAGGAATGAGATGTGTTGGGGAACGCGCCATTGGCGTGCGAGGTGTCAAGTGTTGAAGATCCTATTCCTGTTTCGCCTTTTGGAGATGGCTAGCGGACCTCCTCGGTATATTTACTTGAGGCACACTATGGATCCTCGTGGTGCTAAACAAGTAAATAAAATAGGCACCGGTACATTGTCAATGGCGATGTCAGCTGAACTTCCATCAAGCAATCAGCATCGTCCTCTCATGCCGTGGGGATGCATGTTCATACAATCCTCTTTTCTGTCTAGAGCACAACTTTGCTCATACATGTGCGGGATAAAGCGGGTGGAAATCAAAAAGCTTTTGTGATTTTGACGGGTAATCTTACATCACAATATTGGTTCACTCAGACATATGGGTACCAGAATCTCATGTCCGTCCCTGCCAAAATAAAGCTATTGCTGGGATAAACTTCTGTTTGGCAATGCTTACAGCTCAGTTTTGCATTTCGAAAGCAAAAAGAGAGTTTTTTTCTTCTCGTGGTGCGCGTTAGCCAGAAAATTGAAGGCGGCTTGAAGTAAAATATTGAATACTGACCAGAGGAAAATCGATGATTAATTTCACACTGAATCAAGCTACTAAAAAATTGACACTAACCATGATGTACAAAGACAATACAGAAGAGCATTCTTTTATTATAGTAACTAGCACACTGGCCCTCGCAAATACGGAGTGGTACCACTTTTAGTTTGCCAAAAGCTTTAGTTACTTAATTTGTGTGATATGAAGAATTTGCTTTCTTCCATTTAATTTTTCGTTATAAAATACAAACTATTTAGACATGGATGCTACCATGAAGTGTGGAGTTGGCATTTATTTTGTCTACTGTTATATTGTAGAGAAATAATAAAAAGTAGTTATAAAACATTTATTATTTACTATAAGCTAGTATAGAGGAAAAGGAAGGAAAACTCTACAATAAAATAATATCTATCCATTGATCTGGTGGACCCTCAAATATATATAATATGATGATATTACTCAGTTTTATCGATTTATTATACAATTTCAGAAGTTAGTTAAAGCTAAAAAGTATCACAATACCGAATCAGCGTATCTATCAACAAAAATACTTGCTGCACAACATTAAAATTAAAAATAATTCCTCTCACTCCTAGTGAGTCTCTCCCTTGTCTGGTTCACATGTATTCATTCCCAGTGTTCAAACTGTCCCATTACCAACCTTCCTTTTGCATGACCGACGCAATACAAATCTGCTTACTGCGACTACTTACCAGAATCAAATTGCCGCCATTCTCGCTGGTATTCTTCTTCGACAATAGGGATGTGAGTTGTGGCTGTTGGAGGACATGCGCTTAGTCAGAGGTATTACGGAAGTTCTAGAACTAAGTTATTATGCAGTTCCAGAATGACGGCAATGATAGCTAACTTTATTGCTTTTATTAGATTTAAGAAAGTTTATCCTGCTTCCACTTAGAATCAATTTGTATTAATATTTCAAATCATAGATATGAAAATGACGGGCACTTGTGTTTTTTTGTAACACCATGGGCTGATAAGTTTCAACTCCATAGACACTTGTGTTGGATCTTTCTCCATAGTCCATACTATTAGATATGTGGTTATCTCAAGCTATTTTGTTAGGAAAATAAGATCATGAGTTATCCTTGACATATCCCACTAATTATTTAAAGGGATTACAATATGCAGTATATGTGCAATATACTACGTCGTATTAGGATTCATACATGGAAGATTTTCTTATCACTGAGTAATCAATGTGTCAGATCGATATAGCGACCATACTTAATGTAAGCTAGAAAAGATTATAGAATATTCACAAAAGTTCACTCTAGCTCCTCGAGAAGCATATGCTCGCTTTAACCAAAAAATGTTTAAACTTGTCAAGCAATTAAAAAGTTGATCTTCACATCTATACTAGACAGGTTAGCGCGCTTCGCCGCGCCGCCTATAGATCATTTAAACATTGTGTGATAGGAGGGGTGAACTTTCAGGTGTTTTCAACCTCATGAAAATACGTTTATTTTGTTTGTTTCTGCTTTAGTTTTTTCAAAAAATTAAATAGAGGAACACACTTAAATTGGCAGCCAAGAGGTTACCTCTTGTGCCTTGAAATCATGACCAAACATTTCTTTCCGAGGTGAGACCTTCTCTTCTAAATATCCATGTAGGTACTTTTCATAACTTAAAAAAACAGCAAGAGCCTCTCATGTTGTGTCATTCCTAAAATAGTAAGTGGAATAACCCTATAAATCAGGCCCCCTACAACGACATAGGTGACACATTACCAAACATGAGCGATACAAAATTGCATATATATAGTTAGTACGATGTTAAGGATAAAACATCAAAAACACATGACTTATTACCAGATTGTATTGCTGATGCTCAATTCCAGGTAATGCTCATGTCGATCTCGCCACCGCCGGCCTCTATCACATCCTCATATCCTAATTCTAATGATTTGCATGGAAGATCTAGTACTCGCCCATCTTGACCTACACTGATACTCTTACTTTCTCCATCGTAGTCAGATGTAAACCAAACCTCCAAAACTAAACCGAGAAAACCATCAATTTACCTGTGTTCATGTCTCCTGGGATCGATAACACCTCGAGGTTCACCAAAAAATTGAGATATTCACAATGTAGATGGTATGAGGATGTGACACTTTTATGCTGATTTGATCGGTCAATATAATTATTGGAAGGAGTTCTTGCAATTCTCCGACCAAGGCAGACGTCTGAATTGCTTCAAACTGCATTGCAGTCCATCCTTTAACCTGGAATTTATTATCCTAGAAAAAGATGTTGCATTGTACTATCGTGGAAACTTTGAAGCTGAGGAGATTGAATGGTTGAGGAACAAAAGATACGGTGTGACTCCAGAAGTCCAGATCGGATCTGTTGTTTAGCTTGTTGAGTATGAGATTGACATTGCTAGGCAAATTAAAATACAGACAAGAAATTACCTCCTTGGCTACATGGATGTCTGCACGCCGGAGCGCGAGCAAGCGCGCTGGGGGCTGGGGCCGGTGCGAGGACCTTCTCTGTCTATTTCCCCAGTGGGGTGTGGAGCTGATGTGGTCACCGCTGTGATGTCTTCTCCGCTGGTTGTATGCCGCATGCCTCCACCCTGTGCGAAGCGTCGGTCTCCAATTTGGGTAGCCGGACTTGGCTCCGCCTCCACCTTCTCTTGCAGTTGCTTCAGTGGGACTCCACAACGGGCATGGGTTGCGTGCGGGACCAAAGTCGAGGCCGCCGAGGGTGAGGAACATGTTGGATAGATCTCAACGTGACTGGGCCCAACGGCCCAGCACGCCCCCTAACTGCGCCCTGATCGGGGGCGCCCATCCTTATCTAGGACGGTGGGCCCCTGTTGCCAGCACTATATAAAGTGGTGGGGAGCCGGCGGCACGACCTACGAGGTTAGCCGTGCCCTAGCCGCCCCACCTACAAGCCAATCCGATCTAGGTTAGCGCTGCGCCGACGGGAAGCTCCACCGCCGCCACTCTAGCAACACTCACCCCCTTTCACCCATGGCCAATGACGGAGGTTCTAGCTCCGGGGCCGGTTCGGGCATTCCCTCTGGCTCTTGTCTGTCGAGCCAGGGAGCAGGTAGAGCTCGTCTCCGTTCTCTCTCTCTCTCTCTCTCTCTCTCTCTCTCTCTCTCTCTCCGTTCTTGTTCTACAAAGGTGATGTTTCTATTGCTACTGTCATATCTAGACTAGATCCGTGATAAAGTTACATTAACATTGGTATCAGAGCAAGGTTTTAGTTGCTAGATTTTACAGTGCTTTTTGGTAGAAAGTGAAAGGAAATCATTAGATCCAAAAGTGCGCCTGCCTTAGGGCCGCGCCGTTCCTCTCGATCTAGATGGGCATCCATTGTGGAGACATCTAGAAGAAGAACACACCCTTCGGGGCAAAGCAAAACCCTAGATCTAACCCCCCAAAAAGCATCCCAAATCCCCATAGATCTAACCCCGAAAAGAAACACACAAAAAAAGGGGGGGCAGACCCACACCGGCCGCCGCCGTGCGCCGGCAAAGGGCGCCGCCGCTGCGCCGTTTGACGGACGTGCGCCCACCCACGGGTGGACGCGCCGCCGCCAAAAGGGGCAGTGAGGCGCCATGGTCTCGGCCAAGGTCGACAGAGGGAGGGGCTCGCCGGAGCGCCGGCCACCTCACCTCGCACATGCACGGGGGAAGAAGAGATTGGGTGGCGATGGAGGAGAAGGAGGGGACCGTCGCCGGCGCAGTCGCCGGACGGACGGCCGCCTCCAACCCCCCCAACGCCGCCGGAGAACTCGCCTCGGACCCGCGCGAGGCGCGAACGCCGCCGGTCCCGCCGCTCGCGGACCCGATGCAGGCCGCCGGCGGCGCACGACACGACGACCACGCGGGGCAACCGGCCCGAAGGACGCGGCGCCGCCGCGGTGGACGCGTGCTGGGCGGTAGCCGCGGTGACCACGCGGGGCGGCCGCGCGCTGGGCGCGGCGCTGCCGCGGTGGCCACGCGCTGGACGGAGGCGAGCAGGGGCCGCAGTGACCACGCGGGGCGGCCGCGCGCTGGACGCGGCGCCGCCGCGGTGGCCACGCGCTGGATGGAGGCGAGCAGGGGCCGCGGTGACCACGCGGGGCGGCCGCGCGCTGGACGCGGCGCCGCCGCGGTGGCCACGCGTTGGACGGGGGCGGGGGTTATGGGGCTAGGGTTTGCCTGCGGGCGCCGGGTGGGGGGTTTTATACCTCCGCAGAGGGCGGCTGACCGTCGGATGTAGGGTTTGCGCGCGTGGACGGTCAGGATGGAGTCGACGGCTGGCGGGCGCTGGCGGGCGGGCCAAGCAGGCCCGGCTGGGCTGCTGGCAGGCCACGCTGCGGCCGCGGGCGGTGGCCGACGCGGAGCGGGCCAGCTGGGCCGGCGCTTAGGCCGCGGTGGCTGCAGCCAGCCGCCCGCGGGCGGCAGCCAGGCGCGGGCTCCGCCAGGCCGGTGTTGGGCTGCTGCGCGCTGGCCATCTTTTTTGGCCCAGTAGGGCATTTCCTTTAAAGCTTTCTGTTTTTTATTTTACAGAATTGTTTTTTAATGTTTTTTGCTTAGTTTTAAGCAAGTTTTTGCATAGTCTTCTCTAGTTTTTTTTTACTTTTAAGTATATTGAGACTAGAGAACGTTACAAAGCAGAATTTTTCTGCAAAGTATGAGTTTCTATGAAAGTTTCCGCTGCAAATAGTGTTTTTTACATTGAAATGTATGGTTTAAAATTGCACCAAATGCAATAAAAGTTGATTAAATCTTGACATAAAGATGTGATTAAAGTGATTATGCCTCATGCTATTAATTAACCAACGTTATTAATAATCATGACCATAATCTTGTCCTATTAAGTATTAAAGGTGCATTTAAATTTATTTCTGCCCAACGGTGATGTAATTTTAAATAGCACGAAACGATTGCATGCTTAATTTATACCAACGTTGAATTAACGCATACACTTGTTTTACTTGGTGATCTCACATCTTTTGTGATTTTCAGGAGGTCTCAACCTCATGGCATGTTTGAAGGACATCCCGCTCCTTAGGGGAGACAACTACTCCGAATGGAGGAAGAAAGTTGACTTGGCGTTCGTATGCGCCGAAGTGGATTGGGTGGTTGACACCAAGCAACCAGTCAAGCCCGCTGACCCGGTCAGGGGGGCCGCTGAGGAAAGTGCTGACTTTGAGAAAAGGAAGAGGGACCATGCTCCATTGGAGCTGGCTTACTCTATCGATAACCAGAAATGGGTGAACGCCAACAAGAAGTGTCTGGCCTTCGTAAAGAACACAATTGAGAACGCAATCGTGGGCTCAATTGGTGAGTGTGCTACCGTGGGCGAGTATCTCGCCAAGATAAAAAGTCAGTTTACTGGCTCTTCAAAGATGTATGTGACCCAGCTGTTAAAGCAGCTGGTTACTGAAAAGTATACGGGAGGACCCCACGGAATAAGAGAGCACATCTTGAGGATGTCAAACATGGCAGCAAAGCTCAAGCCAATGGATGAGGACCTCGAGTTAAAGCCAGCACTCTTGGTGCACCTTGTGATGGCCTCACTTCCACAGCCTTTTGAAAACTTTGTGATAAACTATAATATGTCCCCTGAAAAGTGGGACATAGAAAAGACCATTGGGATGTGCTCCTAGGAAGAGGAAAGGCTGAAAGCCCTTCATGGCGGTTCTCTGAACTTCGTGAAGGACAACAGGAAGAGAGGCTTCACAGGCGGCAACCATGGTGGCTCACCCTCCAAGCCCCATGGCAAGGGTCCCATGCAGCACCAGTACCAGCATCACCAGTCCACCCCTGGGGAGAAGGATCAGTGCCATCACTGTAAAAAGCCGGGCCACTACAAGAAAGACTGCCCGATTTGGCTAAAGTACATCATGGCCAAAAATGGTAAAGATATTGTTTCTTTTGTTAATGAATCTTTGTATGAAAAGTTTACTAGATCCACTTGGTGGATTGATTCTGGAGCAACTGTTCATGTTGCCAACTCTTTACAGGGGTTCCATTCGACAAGGACCACGCCAAGAAGAGAAAGACACATTGAAGTGGCGAATGGAATAGAAGCAGAAGTGGAGGCCATTGGTGACGTCCCTCTGGAGCTGGCTGATGGCTCTTTGCTTTTGCTCAAAGATGTGCTTTTCGTTCCTTCATTACATAGGAATTTAATAAGTGTTTCCTGTTTGGACAAAGATTCTTACGAATGTTGATTTGGTAATGGCAAGTGTGCCATCTGGTTGAAAGACAAATGTGTGGGTGTTGCTACATTATTTGATAAGTTATATTTGTTATCCCTGCATGAGAAAGTTTTTTCTGTGTGTGATGTGAATGAAAAAGTTTCCTTGTCGAACAAAGAACAAAAGAAAAGAAAGAGAACTCTTGACTCATCGAAACTGTGGCACTGCAGACTAGGCCATATTTCGAGGGGAAGAATAGAAAACCTCGTTAAAAATGACATTCTTCCTCCGTTAGAGTTCTCCGACATAGAACAATGCATAGATTGCATTAAAGGAAAGTATGTCAAACAGATTAAAAAGGGTGCAAACCGAAGCATAGCTATACTAGAAATAATCCACACGGATATTTGTGGACCGTTTCCGGTGAAAAGTGTGGATGGCTATGATTCATTCATAACATTCACGGATGATCACTCCCGGTATGGTTATATTTATCCAATCAAAGAAAGATCTGAAGCGTTGGATAAATTTAAAATTTTCAAAGCTGAAGTAGAAAATCAGCACGATAAAAGAATCAAAATAGTTCGGTCCGATCGTGGGGGGGGAGTACTACGGTCGGCATACTCCATATGGTCAAGTACCAGGACCCTTTGCACGGTTCCTGCAAGAAAATGGAATAGTCGCCCAGTATTCTATGCCGGGCGAACCTCAGCAAAACGGAGTAGCTGAAAGGCGCAACCGTACCCTTATGGATATGGTGCGCAGCATGATGAGCTATTCCACCCTCCCATTGGGATTGTGGATGGAGGCGCTTAAAACCGCCATTCACATTCTCAACAGAGTACCAAGTAAGTCGGTGCCCAAAACACCGTATGAATTGTGGACAGGCAGAGTCCCCTCTCTGCACCACTTGAGGGTTTGGGGGAGCCCAGCTGAGGCAAAAGTTTTCAATCCAAACATTGCAAAGTTAGACCCCAAAACAGTATCTTGCCATTTTATTGGCTATCCAGATAAGTCCAAAGGCTATCGTTTCTACTGTCCCGACAGATACACAAAGTTTGTAGAAACGAGACATGCAGTCTTCTTGGAGGACGAATTGATGAGGGGGATCACGGTAGCTAGGCAAATTAATCTTGAGGAGAAGAGGGTGCATGCACCTAATCCGATGATTCAGGAGCCATTTTTCTTGCTACCTGTTGTGCCACCATCTACAACCCCTGAGGTTATGGTGTCGGCACCTGTTGTGACTCCACACGTGACAACAATGGGCGAAAGTTCGGAACCTGTCCATCAGGAGCCACCTGAACCCACTGTTGAGCACGAAAGGGAGCCAGAACAGCCACCTACCGTAAATGTGCCTGAACCCCAGGCAAGAAATGAGCAAGAGTCTGATGAACTCAGACGGTCTAAAAGAGAACGAAGACCAGCCATTTCCAAAGACATCTACAAAGTTTACAATGTCGTTCATATGGAGGGCGATCCTACCTCATATGAAGAAGCCATGAGTAGCCCTCACTCAACCAAGTGGGTAGAGGCAATGGAAGATGAAATGACATCGATGAGTTCCAACAATGTTTGGGACTTAGAGGAAATTCCCAAAGGAGCCAAAACAGTAGGATGCAAGTGGGTCTACAAAACAAAGTATGACTCCAATGGGAATGTAGAAAAGTACAAAGCTAGACTCGTGGCAAAAGGCTTTACACAAAGAGAAGGCGTAGATTACAATGAGACTTTTTCTCCGGTCTCATGTAAGGACTCCTTCAGAATCATCATGGCACTAGTTGCACATTTTGATTTAGAGTTACATCAAATGGATGTCAAGACGGCATTTCTAAATGGAGATTTAGAAGAGAATGTTTACATGAAACAACCCAAGGGTTTTTTCATGGAGGGGAAGGAACATATGGGATGCCGCCTAAAGAAATCCATTTATGGGTTAAAGCAAGCCTCTAGGCAGTGGTATTTAAAGTTTAATGATACCATTAAAAGATTTGGATTCAAAGAAAATGTAGAGGACAATTGCATTTATGCAAAGTTCAAAAGTGGGAAATATATTTTCCTAATTCTATATGTGGATGACATTCTGCTTGCTAGCAGTGATGTTAGTCTACTACTAGGAAACAAAGAAGTTCTTGTCATCAAACTTTGACATGAAAGACCTTGGTGAAGCATCTTATGTTTTGGGCATAGAAATTCACCGAGACAGAAAGAATGGAGTGTTAGGACTGTCGCAGAAAGCATATTGTGAAAAGATTTTAAAGAAATACAATATGCATGCGAGTAATTCAACACCTGCTCCCATAGTCAAGGGCGACAGTTTTGGGAAATCCCAATGTCCAAAGAATCAATATGAGATCAATCAAATGAAGTCAGTACCATATGCTTCGGCTGTTGGAAGCTTACAGTATGCACAAGTGTGCACTCGCCCTGACTTAGCATTTATCACCGGGGTACTCGGTAGATATCAAGAGAATCCAGGCATAGAGCACTGGAAGATGGTAAAGAAAGCTTTGCGCTATGTGCAAGGCACAAAAGGCCTCATGCTAACATACAGAAGATCTGATTCCCTAGAGATAAAAGGGTATTCAGATGCAGATTTTGCGGGAGATAAAGACGACCGAAAGTCCACGACAGGGTATGTCTTTACTCTCGCAGGAGGTGCTATTTCGTGGAGAAGCGCCAAACAGTCGATAGTTGCATCATCTACGATGTATGCAGAATTTATAGCATGTTATGAGGCCATGGGACAGGCGTTATGGTTAAAGAAATTCTTACCCGACTTGAAAGTGGTTGACTGCATCAGCAGGCCACTAAAGATGTACTGTGACAACGAGCCCGCAGTATTCTATGCTCACAACAACAAGTCGAGTAATGCTTCAAAGTCTATAGATATAAAGTATTATGTTGTGAAGGACAAAGTCCAGGATCAAACTATAAGTCTCGAGCATATAAGGACAAAGGATATGCTTGCGGATCCGCTAACGAAAGGCTTACCACCCAATGTGTTCAAGGAACACATAGCCGGCATGGGTTTAACGGGAAGCCTATGATTCCTGGACCATAGAGGCCCAAAAGTAACAGAATTTGTTTCAGAACATGAAGGTATATAGTGGTTGTCTGATTCTATCGGCAATTGAGCTGAGACGATGAAACATGCTCTATGTATCATTCTGTGATGAAATAAGTAAAGAACAAGGTTAAAAGTAAAGTCGAGATCTAGGGGGAGAATGTTGGATAGATCTCAACGTGACTGGGCCCAACGGCCCAGCACGCCCCCTAACTGCGCCCTGATCGGGGGCGCCCATCCTTATCTAGGACGGTGGGCCCCTGTTGCCAGCGCTATATAAAGTGGTGGGGAGCCGGCGGCACGACCTACGAGGTTAGCCGTGCCCTAGCCACCCCACCTACAAGCCAATCCGATCTAGGCTAGCGCTGCGCCGACGGGAAGCTCCACCGCCGCCACTCTAGCAACACGCTCGCCACACTCACCCCCTTTAACCCATGGCCAATGACGGAGGTTCTAGCTCCGGGGCCGGTTCGGGCATTCCCTCTGGCTCTTGTCTGTCGAGCCAGGGAGCAGGTAGAGCTCGTCTCCGTTCTCTCTCTCTCTCTCTCTCTCTCTCTCTCTCTCTCTCTCTCTCTCTCCGTTCTTGTTCTACAAAGGTGATGTTTCTATTGCTACTGTCATATCTAGACTAGATCCGTGATAAAGTTACATTAACAGAACACGGCTAGGGTCTGGCCTGGGAAGATAGAGACAACGCTTCTACAGGGAATTCGCTGCAGTTTTTTCCCATTGTGGGGATAGCACTGGTGGTTGTGTCGTGGACGTAGCCAGGGTGGGGTCATTTGTGTCACAGGAAAGGGGTCGCTTTTGGTAACAAAAACATCCGGCTTACCAGCCGAATGAACCAAAGTTCTTTGAATCTACAGAATCAAGAGCACAAAAATAAAATGCATAATAGAATTTAATATGTATAGACGCGTCTGGTTATGGGAAAAAAAAGGGTACATGGAAGGAGGAAGCAAAAACCATCTGAATCTAATTCTGTTCATGAGGCCTCACACTGGCCAAATTCAGACCTTGTCGTCATGTGACCGCTGTATGCCTTGACCATTATCTATCTCCAATTGGTTCAAACTGAAGCTAAATTCTTTACTTTTGATTCCAAGGAAATTGGTATAGAAAATTAAAATTCCAATTAGCCAGAAATTTTCTGGTCAAATAACAACAGATTTAACTTAAATACTTAATGTGTCGGTTCTATCATGCAAAGCTCTCTTCTTTGTTGTCTTGGTGCTACCGTGATCTCTCCTCCCTAGTATTCTCCTTTCCACTAAACTCCCTTCTCCATTGAGACCCTCCTTTCTCTAAAATTAAGTATCAATAGAGTTGTCTTCAGAGGATCTAATCCAAGAAACCGTTCAGGACATGCAGCGACGAGATATAACCATGACTGGGTGGACAAATGGGTTTGCATTACAGATAGTCAGCAGAGACCGATCAAGAACTTTCATGATGCCTCCTGCATTTCAATTTTCAAGAGATTGAATCCAAGTCTTGATCAGTCTTCACTCTTCAGCACTCTAAGGGCGGTAAGTATAAGCTGGTCCATTCTCTAATCATTTTATACTTCTACATCTGCAGCAGTTTCCCACTTCCATGTGTAGTTTTCTTTATTTTCTCAAGTTCCTGTATCAAGAATTACATCATCAAGGTCAGGTCATGAGTATTCAAATTAACGCCATCAATTGTTCACAAGTTCTATAACGCCATCAAACCTATAAAATAATATGAAGTGATTTCTAACATCGAAAACATCTTATATTCTAGTTCCATTTTGGTAGTACAACTTGAAATATTATAGGTTCTGCTTTGGATTTATATTAGTTCCCTTGTTGCATACATCAATCCTATCGAAAGAGGACCAACAGTTGTCTAGCAGTACGTGATCATGTATATCATTCAGAAAATCAATCTAAACCGTAGTTCATGTTACATTTAGGAGACTACCTGCTTTGCTATGCTCCGAGCTGCAGCCTTCTTGCGCCATGGCCGGCTGCACCCTGTCCCCCGGCATACGCTACAGAAAAGTACTTATAATGCCTATCCACGTAATAAGTATTGGTAATATGTCGTCTCTTAGCCAATGAACCTATAATCTCATACATTTATGAAGGTAACTAACCCATCATGAAAAAATGAGTAATAGATTCAAACTTGCGACATGTCAAAAATTTCTATACATGGGGACTGAAAAATCCTGAGATTTACATCTCCATACAGTCGATAAAGTAATTTAATAGAAACTAAAATGAATATTTTAGTAAGTTCAGCAACACCAGGTGCATACTAAAAAGCAAGATTAAGAGTACCGACAATTTCCATTGACTAAAATAAAAAATGACACTGTTAAATTAAACTGGTAAATGATGAAATGCCCTCCTACTTTGACATACCATTTTCACGCAGGTGAAATTCACGGAACCCACGAACACTTTACTACAGCTGGCACCAAGTCACATACAGATGCGCAACCAAAGAGATTATAGCAGACCTCGTTGGCTTCTTTTCATCACAAGGAAAAGGGCCATACTTCTACATCTGCAGCAGTTTCCCACTTTCCTGTGTAGTTTTCTTTATTTTCTCAAGTTCCTGTATCAAGAATTACATCATCAAGGTCAGATCATGAGTATTCAAATTAACGCCATCAATTGCTCACAAGTTCTATAACGCCATCAAACCTATAAAATAATATGAAGTGATTTCTAACATCGAAAACATCTTATATTCTAGTTCCATTTTGGTAGTACAACTTGAAATATTATAGGTTCTGCTTTGGATTTATATTAGTTCCCTTGTTGCATACATCAATCCTATCGAAAGAGGACCAACAGTTGTCTAGCAGTACGTGATCATGTATATCATTCAGAAAATCAATCTAAACCGTAGCTCATGTTACATTTAGGAGACTACCTGCTTTGATATGCTCCGAGCTGCAGCCTTCTTGCGCCATGGCCAGCTGCACCCTGTCCCCTGGTATACGCTACAGAAAAGTACTTATAATGCCTATCCACGTAATAAGTATTGGTAATATGTCGTTGTAGGGGTTCGTAGTATGGAAAACAAAAATTTTCTATCGCATACAAACAAACAAGCCAAGATCTATCTACTAGATTGTAGCAACGAGTCGATGATATAACTTACCCTCGAAGATTCCAAAGTGTTTAACGAGAGCAGATTCTCGTGGGTGATGTAGTCGTACTCTTTCCGATCTCAAGATCGTGTAGACGATCCTTCCGGCGCTGCGTTCCGGCAGCGCTCCCGCAGTCGGTCACACGTTCGGTACTCGACGAAGACCTTCCTCTCCCTTGTTCCAGCAGGCAGCGGAGGTTGTAGCACTCTCCTCGCGATTCCGGCAGCACAACGGCGTGGTACCGGAAGTAGAGGGGAGATCCCGCAGGGCTTCGTCTTAAGCCGGAGCGAGTATGGTGGAGTATGAGAGAGGGCTATTAGTGGTCTAGAGATTAGACACACCAATTAGAAGGCTCTAAACCGCAGGCTAAAGCAATTAGAAGCTCTAAACCAGAACGGCTCTAAACCGGAGATTAGAGGTAGAAACTTGTGTGTCTCAAGGAGGAGGCCCTGCCCCTCCTTTTATAGGTGGAGGGGCTTGGCGCGCCAGGGAGGGAGGGGAGTCCCTCCCCAACTCGGCCTAGGGCTGGCCGCCGGCTTGGAGGAGAGGAACTCCTCCTCCAAGTTGGTTTCAACCTCCTCTTGCTTGTTTCCCACAGTTTCCTGTTTTAGCCGTTTGACTTTCAAACTGGCAATTTGACTTTTCAGTTTTGGAATAGCAAGAACACTTAGTACATGATGCAATCATTCAATGACACATTCATGTACCCTCCCCTTTCGGAGTGCCGGACATTCCGGAACCTTCTAGAACATTCCCGATGAAAACACCGGAATCATTCCTGAACTCCGAAACGGGACTTTCCTTATATGAATCTTATTCTCCGGACCATTCCGGATCACCTCGTGATATCCCGGATCCCATCCGAGACTCCGAACAACAGTCGGTCTCTTTCTCATAATACCATAACTACTCAAAACAACGTCGAATCCTTAAGTGTGTCTCTCTACGGTTCGTGAATTATGCGGACATGATCGAGACACTTCTCCGAACAATAACCAATAGAGGAATCTGGAAATTCATATGGCTCCCACATATTTCTACGATTACTTTGCGATCGAATGAACCACTTACATACGATACCAATTTCCCTTTGTCTCACGATATGTTACTTATCCGAGGTTATGATCGTTGGTATCTCTGCATACCTAGTTCAACCTCGTTACTGATAAGTACTCTTTTCTCGTTCCCGTGATATGTGATCCCTTGTGAGCCAGTCACATGCTTGCAAGCCAATTGGATGACATTCCACCGAGAGGGCCCAGAGTATATCTATCCGTCATATGGATGGACAAATCCCACTCTTGATCCATGTGTCTCAACCAATACTTTCCGAACACTCAATGCCACCTTTATAGCCACCCAGTTACAGTGTGGTGTTTGATGTCATCAAAGCATCCATCCGGTAAAGGTGATATGCATGATCTCATGGTCGAAGGAATTAGGTTACTATGTATCAGAAAGCATATAGCAATTGAACTATTGAAATGACTTGATCTTTATGCCACGCTTATCTATAGGAGTATGTCCATCACATCATTCTCCTAATGATATGATCCTGTTGTTAATAACATCTCTATGTTCATGATCAGGAAACCATGATCATATATTAACCAACAAGCTAGTTTAACAAGAGGCTTTACTAGGGACTCTTATTTTAGTTTACAAATCACACAAGTATTAATGTTTCCGGTTAATACAATTATAGCATGGTATGTAAACATTTATCATAAGTGTGAAGATATGATAATAACCACTTTATTATTGCCTCTTGGGCATATCTCCAACAGTCTCCCACTTGCACTAGAGTCAATAATCTAGTTTGAAACCTTTGTGTATTCAACACCTATGGCTTTCCGGTGTTGTATGTACACGATTGCTAGTGGTCAACTGATCTCCGGATCTGACACTTCTAGGTCCGTGTGTAATTGCATGTCTTTGCGTCTCTACGCATCACTCATTCTCTAATGAGATGGCTTCGTACAAATTTGGTCCTTTGGTGTGACCTTTAGTTCTTTGGGTTTAAAACATGTTGATAATATTGTCGTACAATATATCTTCATAGTATTATTCCGTTGTGAACTACATCTAGTTTGATAACAAACTACTTGACATAAATGCCCTCTTTAGCTGCTATTATAGCAGTCATATACTTAGCCTTTTGTTGTAGTATCTGTCATAATGTCTTAACTTTGGAACTCATCCAAATCCATTATGGAACTCACTTTCCATTATATTGTGCCACCCTTAGTTTAGATTGAGATAAACTTAATTTGTATTTTGTGACAAAGCTAGTATCAATGTAGTACTTTTACAATGAACTAACCATCTATTTGTCACTTCTACAAATATTATACTCTTAGTTCTTCCAAAAGATCATAAGAATATCCTTACTATTGTCCAATGATCATCTTACGAATCATTCTGGTATATGCTCACAACATTTAGAGCATAGGACATATCTGGATTTGTACATATCATAGTATGATTGATATAAATACTCTTTATGATTTCATACATCAAGTATCAATCTATACTTGATTATTTGTTTCACTTTACCAAATGTCAATACACTTGAATATATCATCAACATTGAACTCTTTCAATCCTTTCTGTGCGACAAGAACCTTTCTTGTAGTTTCTATATTGAACTCATTCAATATCTCGTCTATGTACTTCTGGCACAACCATATTAGCGTCTATTGATGCCAAATATTTAGGTTTTGCCTAAGTCTTTCATCAGGATGAAATTCTTAATATGTGTTAATAAAAGATACATCATTTCCAATCAACAATATGTCTTCCACATAATGTATTAGAAATATGTCTTAGCGCTCCCACTTAATTTCTTGCAAATGCAAGCATCTTCATTGTCTCTGATGAAATTAAACCCTTTTAACAGTTTCATCATAGTGAAGATTCCAACTCCGCTATGCTTACTTCAACCATTGAAGTTTGCATATGCTTTTAGCATCCTTTGAATTAACAAAACCCTATGGACCGTGTTATGCACTTGTCCTAGGTAACAATTCTATTAGAAGAACTTGTTTTGTTTATTCAACTACCATATAACAAAATTATATGTAGTGGTTGCTACATAAATCCGTCTAGACTAACTATCGCTTATGAAAGATCAAATCTTGTCATAGTCAACTCTTTTGATTATTGTCGTGAACTCTTTCCCGACATGTCGATAACTTCATAGATGTGAAACATCCATGTCTATTTCTTTATAGATCCAAACACAATTGTAAGGTCTTACACCTTTCTCGAGGGTCCTTCAAGTTCAAAACTTGATTTCTCGTGTATGGAACTATCACGGATTTTATGGCTTCAAGCCATTTGACGGAGTCAGGGCCCATCATCGCTTCTTTGCATGTAGTCCGTTCATTATTCAAATAATGATTCAACCCTCAAATCTTGGTATTTGATTGTTTACTAGACCTACTTGGTTCAATAGGAACTTAGATCTCCATGACCACAACCTTTGAGGCACGTGAGCCATGAGCATTATTGCTGCCTCCGGAACACTTTTCGGCGCTGCGCAACTCTGCACATATAGCTAAGGTTCTTTTAACCTTATCAAAGTTCTATTGTCCTCCCACTTAACTTTTCACGAAAAATTCCTTCTCAAAGAAACTTGACGTTCTAAGCAACAAACACTTTTGTCTCCGGTGTTTATGGAGGAATACTTAACAAAGACAGGTTCATCCGACTTTGGTTGCAAACATCTTTCTTATGCATAGCATACCAATGTTTAAGAAAGGACAACTTGGGTTTTATCCCAAACCATAACATATGGTGTCATTTCAACGGATTATGATGGAGCTCTTTTTAGTGGAAAAACGGTAATCTCTAAAGCTTTTAATCTTTAAAATATAATGGCAGTTTTATGAATTATACCTTTGATCTTACCATGTCAAACAAGGTTTAATTACATATCTCGAATCCTCCATACTCTTATGGTGTTTCGGGAAATGCAAATCCACGGAACGATTCCTTAAATCTTAGGTATTATGCTAAACTCTGTAACTCAAATATCTTCCTTTATGATCTTATCATAAACTATTTATATTCTTGTTACAATGATTTTGCACTTCATCTCGAAAGTCTTTGAACTTTTCCAAATATTTCACACTTCATCCTTATTAAGTAAATATTCGTATATTCACTCAAATTTTCGGAGAAGGCATATGAAGTTGAAATCCACCGCTCTTGACTACACATAATGGACTTCGTACAACAATATGTACAAGTTCCAATAAGCTAGTCATTCGTTCCCTTTTGGCCTATGAACGAAGTTTTAATTATCTCTAGGAAAGTTTCACAAGCGTCATTTGATCAAAAATCAGAAGACTCCAAAATTCCATCCACATGGAGTTTCTTCATGTTTTCTTTCCATTATAATTTAAACGACGATGTCACTTCCTAAGTGATCTTTCAATCAATTTGTCTTTCGACATTTTTAGCACTAGTTTTATGGATGTGATTTCTCCAACGAGATTTGTGAATCATCCATCTTTTATGGATTACAGCAATTATTTGAACAACCCTTTTGTTCTCATAATACCTGATAAAACAAATCTTGAAGGCAAGCTTTGATGTTTAACGAGCAACACAATAACCCTTTATTTGTTCTCGATGAACATCATCACATATTCTTTTGCTAGTTACTTAGGCCATTGTAGTTCATGAATTGTGTTGTTTCGTATGACGATTCACACCAACAAATTCAGTATCAAATACTTGAGAACCACATTGTTTAATAAGCAAAGAATATAGCCATAACATGTATATCATCTATATACTTAAACTGAACAATTCTAGTCTTTTCTTTTCTGCCATATATTTATGAGATTCTCTTTCAATATTTCCTTTTCTGTTTGAAAGAATCTATCAATATCAATAGTGGAGTCATACATATGACATATAGTCCAAAGCGTGTATAATTAAATACCAATGTCTTTGGACTTGCACTTTGAAGTAGATCACCATCATCAAATATTTGGTGTTCTTTCAAATTCCTTTCTTTAGTAATCTCTTGGTGTAGTAAACATTTTACCTACATCAAATATTCACCCTTATCATGGAATTGTCCATGATCAAGCTACTGTTAGCTTGTAACGATGAATTTATGAGTATAATGTTGCTATCCAAAACCTTTTGGAGGATTAGGACAACAAGTGTCTCCAACCTTTTGCAAATTCTCATCAAATATGAGAACATGACTTTAGCCATATTATACTCTATCATGTTGCAACCAAAACTTCGTTTCAGATATCACAATATCTTCCACACATCATGGTTTCTGAAACAACTCTTTCAGATCCTAGATAACCTTGATATTAAGACAATCCTTTGAATATCAAGAATCATGGAAACAAACATGATACTAACACTTGGAATTGTTACTCTTGATTTAATACTAATTATTAAACTTCATGGAGTAACCGGAACTTACTAAAAGTTTGCAATAGGACTTTTAAACTTTAGATTAACACTTCAAAAACAATACGATACCAGTTCGTAAAGTAACTAACAAGAATTCTATAGTTCTATCATCTCAATTATAACTAAGCGCAAGGTGGTAAACGGATGCCAATGACTACAACAACTATGCAATTTCACTTTGATTTAGTTTATGATAAATTGAGTTCTAATTAATAATTAAATTAATCTAGGTGAACTCCCACTCAAAACAATATCCCTCACATTGTTTTAGTGATCACACAAACCAAATCCACCACATCAAAACCGATCATCACGAGAGTTGATATAGCTTCAATGGCGAACAATCAACATGTTCATCATATCTACTATATGACTCATGCTCTACCTTTCGGTAATCCGTGTTCCTGAGGCCATGTCTGTACATGCTAGGCTCGTCAAGATCAAACCTTAGTTTCTGCATGAGAAAATCTGGCTTGCTCACGTTGTATACACTTGCAGAATCTAGCACACCCGATCATCACGTGGTGCTTCGAAACAACAAGCTTTAGCAACGGTGCTAACTAAGGGTGAACACTTTATGACTTGAAATTCATGTGCATGAGGGATCATCTTATAATGCTACCGTCGTCTACTAAGCAATACAAGATGCATAAAGGATTAACATCACATGCAATTAAATAATATGTGATATGATATGGCCTTTCTTCTTTGTGCTTCCGATCTCCATCTTCTAGCACGAACATGATCTACATCATCACCGGCATTGCATCAAGGTCAATGACGCTTCTCTATGGTTGTCGTCCACCGGCTTCAACTATTACAACTACTTTGAATAGACACGCGGGTCTTAACATAAATTAAAGACAACCATATGGCTCCTGCCGGTTGCCAACTTACAATAAGGAACATTGCATACATCATATATAATCACAATCATGGCCATGTCACATCACAGCACACCCCTGCAAAACAAAGTTAGACGCCTCTACTTTCTTTGCATATTTTACGTGGTTTGGGGCTTTCAATAAGTGTCGTTCTAACTTACGAACAAGAACCACAACATTGATACTAGTATTGTTAATCACCCGTTGTAAATTGGATCTTAACTATGCTAGGAGAAACAGGCACCCGCAAAGCCACTTATGCAATACAAGTTGCATGTCAAGCGTGGAGCAGGTCTCATGAACGATGTCATGTAAGGTTAGCCCGGGCCGCTTCATCCCAACATACCGCAAGATGCAAAGTACACAAGAAGCAATCGACAACAAAAGCATCAATGCCCACAATGATCATTGTGTTCTACTCGTGCAACAGATCTACATATAGACACGGCTCTGATACCACTGTAGGGGTTCGTAGCATGGAAAACAAAAAATTTCTATCGCATACAAACAAACAAGCCAAGATCTATCTACTAGATTGTAGCAACGAGTCGATGATATAACTTACCCTCGAAGATTCCAAAGTGTTTAACGAGACCAGATTCTCGTGGGTGATGTAGTCATACTCTTTCCGATCTCAAGATCGTGTAGACGATCCTTCCGGCGCTGCGTTCCGGCAGCGCTCCCGCAGTCGGTCACACGTTCGGTACTCGACGAAGACCTTCCTCTCCCTTGTTCCAGCAGGCAGCGGAGGTTGTAGCACTCTCCTCGCGATTCCGGCAGCACAACGGCGTGGTACCGGAAGTAGAGGGGAGATTCCGCAGGGCTTCGCCTTAAGCCGGAGCGAGTATGGTGGAGTATGAGAGAGGGCTATTAGTGGTCTAGAGATTAGACACACCAATTAGAAGGCTCTAAACCGCAGGCTAAAGCAATTAGAAGCTCTAAACCAGAACGGCTCTAAACCGGAGATTAGAGGTAGAAACTTGTGTGTCTCAAGGAGGAGGCCCTGCCCCTCCTTTTATAGGTGGAGGGGCTTGGCGCGCCAGGGAGGGAGGGGAGTACCTCCCCAACTCGGCCTAGGGATGGCCGCCGGCTTGGAGGAGAGGAACTCCTCCTCCAAGTTGGTTTCAACCTCCTCTTGCTTGTTTCCCACAGTTTCCTGTTTTCCACAGTTTCCTGTTTTAGCCGTTTGACTTTCAAACTGGCAATTTGACTTTTCAGTTTTGGAATAGCAAGAACACTTAGTACATGATGCAATCATTCAATGACACATTCATGTACCCTCCCCTTTCGGAGTGCCGGACATTCCGGAACCTTCTAGAACATTCCCGATGAAAACACCGGAATCATTCCCGAACTCCGAAACGGGACTTTCCTTATATGAATCTTATTCTCCGGACCATTCCGAATCACCTCGTGATATCCCGGATCCCATCCGAGACTCCGAACAACATTCGGTCTCTTTCTCATAATACCATAACTACTCAAAACAACGTCGAATCCTTAAGTGTGTCTCCCTACGGTTCGTGAATTATGCGGACATGATCGAGACACTTCTCCGAACAATAACCAATAGAGGAATCTGGAAATTCATATGGCTCCCACAAATTTCTACGATTACTTTGCGATCGAATGAACCACTTACATACGATACCAATTTCCCTTTGTCTCACGATATGTTACTTATCCGAGGTTATGATCGTTGGTATCTCTGCATACCTAGTTCAACCTCGTTACTGATAAGTACTCTTTTCTCGTTCCCGTGATATGTGATCCCTTGTGAGCCAGTCACATGCTTGCAAGCCAATTGGATGACATTCCACCGAGAGGGCCCAGAGTATATCTATCCGTCATATGGATGGACAAATCCCACTCTTGATCCATGTGTCTCAACCAATACTTTCCGAACACTCAATGCCACCTTTATAGCCACCCAGTTACGGTGTGGTGTTTGATGTCATCAAAGCATCCATCCGGTAAAGGTGATATGCATGATCTCATGGTCGAAGGAATTAGGTTACTATGTATCAGAAAGCATATAGCAATTGAACTATTGAAATGACTTGATCTTTATGCTACGCTTATCTATAGGAGTATGTCCATCACATCATTCTCCTAATGATATGATCCTGTTGTTAATAACATCTCTATGTTCATGATCAGGAAACCATGATCATATATTAACCAACAAGCTAGTTTAAGAAGAGGCTTTACTAGGGACTCTTATTTTAGTTTACAAATCACACAAGTATTAATGTTTCCGGTTAATACAATTATAGCATGGTATGTAAACATTTATCATAAGTGTGAAGATATGATAATAACCACTTTATTATTGCCTCTTGGGCATATCTCCAACAGTCGTCTCTTATCCGATGAACCTATAATCTCATACATTTATGAAGGTAACTAACCCATCATGAAAAAATGAGTAATAGATTCAAACTTGCGACATGTCAAAATTTTCTATACACGGGGACTGGAAAATCCTGAGATTTAGATCTCCATACAGTCGATAAAGTAATTTAATAGAAACTAAAATGAATATTTTAGTAAGTTCAGCAACATCAGGTGCATACTAAAAAGCAAGATTAAGAGTACCGACAATTTCCATTGACTAAAATAAAAAATGACATTGTTAAATTAAACTGGTAAATGATGAAATGCCCTCCTACTTTGACATACCATTTTCACGCAGGTGAAATTAGCGGAACCCACGAACACTTTACTACAGCTGGCACCAAGTCACATACAGATGCGCAACCAAAGAGATTATAGCAGACCTTGTTGGCTTCTTTTCATCACAAGGAAAAGGGCCACTATCTCACTAGAGTTGAAAGGATAAGGTGTGTCGGGTTCACATCGACACCACGGCATGCCAACTTCATGCACATAGATGATAGCAAACCAACTTCTAGTACGTTGCAATCTGCAGTTCATCATCTTAGTTGCAAGGAATCCTTACAAGGGTTGAATTAGTGGCAGTACTTTACAAGATGACTGACAGGAAGGATTAATAGCATGTGTGGGACTTTTTTCCAAAATTTAACTATTTGACAAAAAAAAATGTGGAACAAAAGGAGTTGTTATTATCTCTACATGAAAAAGTGGTCTTCCAGGCAACAAACAAACACACAAGAAAATCATATTCAACCAGCCGTGAATCACATGCAATACAGGAACAACCTTCACACTCCTCTTCTTGTGAGTAGAGAAGTGAGAGGAGTTAACAGTGTGGATCCCCAAGCCAATGGTGAGGCTAGGTTAGCGGTGGTAGGATAGAAGGTTATTCAACATTTGGCTCTTTCATTGGTTTCTTGTCGAACTAAATACATCTAAACTTAATTGATAAACAAATAACTTTAAGAATGAAGTGAATTCTGAATACGTACTCACGCAAACAACAGATAAGCAATATACTTTGGTTGAGAAAACCATTTACATGTACACAATATATTATCTAATGAATCTTCTATACATCTCACTATCTGCAAAATGCCGAGAGTTGAAATCAGGGACCATAAAGTACAACCAGGATTTCTCCATGCATTACATTACAGTTTATTAATGTATTTCATGCACAATGTAACCTCTAACTCTAAAAGTGTTTGCTAAGAATAATTAGCAGAAATAAATCTCTGGTCAAACCAATGAATAGTATATGCAGCGATTTATCAGATATATAAAGTGATCCTTCCCTGCGTTTACTAACTTCTGAATTAACGTATAACATATAAATAAGGCAAACTATAGGTAAGTTCATATATATTGTCTAAGAGATGAATAAACATGGGTTTGTACATAGGAATCTCACTAAAGTAGAACACAATTTTACTTAAAGGTTAACAACCAAAATACTACTTTGTTATAAAAAGACACATAATAAGATACAATCCTTAGTGAAAAAAGTAGCCAAACAATTGTTTCATATTGTTGAAAAACTGTTTCTAAACAGAAGTACATGAAATAGCACCAGGCCAGGTAAAAAGCATCACATACTTGATCCAACCTAATGTAGCTGAGTTCATCGGATCTTTCTTGCAAACGACTTCTATGTGAAGTTGGGAAACATTTAGCTACATTTACACTACAAAAAGGAGCAAGAAAAAATTGCCTGCCCACTGCATGCTTGCAATTGGATAGCAAATATATAGGAGTTCAAAACTAACGGGTGTATACTCCTAAAGGTGAGATCGGGGTCAAGTAAATTATGTTGACCCACAACACAAAGAAGCAATATTAGGGAATCTAAATAGATACATATATATGACCTGGAAGAGGAGTAAATTATGGCCATGGAATAAAAGGAAGATGCAGCAAAGAATCAAAAGTAGGATGACATGGAAGAGAATAGAGAGCTCACTGGAAGCTGATTGGGGAGGTGGGTGGCAGGCCGGCAGCAACAGGTTGAAGTGGTGGCCGGCGGCAGGAGCAACAGATCAGGGACATGGGAACTTGGCCGGTGGAAGCATCTTTGTACCGTGGCGACCTCCCTCGTCCCTGGCCACTCCCGCCGCCCGTGGCCGTTGCCGATTGCCGTCGTCGCCCCGCCTTGGTCGTCTCCGTCGGACACCAGGGCTACCTACCCTTGGTCCGTTCTCCCCTGTCGTCGGCTGCTAGTCGTGGAGCGGCAAACCATGTGAGACAGTGAGAGAGCGCGAGCATCGCGAACGGCCGGCAGGGGCGTATGTTCCCGCGCGTCCCTTGTCTGTGGGTGCTCCGTGGTCATCAGGATGAGCGGAAGAGGAGACGCGGTGCGTGACGACTTACGGTGTGGCGAGAGTGGAGGCGCTGTACGGAGGCGGGATGGTGGGTGCCGGCGGTTCCAGATCTCAACCATACCCGCGACCCACCGGGAACCCGCCAAGATGCATAACCGGCGATGGGATCTGGGCATCGGCGTCTCCTGTCCAGGCGGCGGCAGCGGTGAGTTCTCATACGAGCTCCTCTCGCCGAGCTCGAGTGGCCCGGCCTCCATGGAGAAGGTGCTGCGGCGGGCCGCGGCGGTGGCGTAGGGATTGAGCGGCGGCGGCGCGGGGAGGTGCGACGACGGAGGGATTGAGCGCGGGGGGCTGAGGGAGGTGCAACGACAGAGGATAAGGTGCAGGCGTGCGCGACGGTGGAAGTGCGGAGAGAGGACGAGAAGGTACGGACGATGAGGTCGTGGTTGGTAGCCAACACGTGGGCAGCCGTTCACAAGGTCCAGGGCCCACATGCAGGGCGTGAGGACGCTCGACAAAATGGCGTGAGATGCGTTGCTTTTGCTTACGCTTAAGCTATAGAATAATGTCCACGCAAACCTTCGTGAAAACTGACATTTTTGTCTCACCTGTAAAAAGACAAAAAAGTCACATGAAATTACTTTTAATAGCACCAAACATTGTCTTTTTCACACTGTCCAATACAAAAATCGGGTTTCTGTGAAACGACTCAATGAGCATATAGAATGTGAAGATGAATGTGCAGATTTTTTCTAGATTTTTTAACATGCCAGAATTCATCTAAAATCCATTTTAAATGAAAGGAGCGTATGCTCTTGGGTGCCAAAACGCCGTTCTCAGACATTCATCATTTTCTTGTAAAATGTTGGAACTTGTGAATTAAAATCTTTGCAACAGTATTGAGATTTACTATCTTTTGTTTAGGATAAGAATAACATGCAAACATGATAAAAATAAATAAACATTTTTCAAATATTGGTTTGTATATATTTTCCTTTTTTGTGCCAGAAGTAATAGTATACTCCCTCCGTTTTAAAATATAAGATGTTTTAGCTTTATGAAGTAAATGTATCTAAACTTTTTTTAGTATATAGATTCACTTAGATTTTGAGTGAATCTATACACTAAAAGAAGTCTAGATACATTTTGTTTACAAATCTAAAACATCTTATATTTTGAAACAGAGGGAGTACCTGTTTGCCTCAAAAAGTTGGGTCCATCGACAGACACGGTACACATATAAAATGTAAAGATGAATGTGTGGAATATTTTCCAGATTTCTTTAACATTTTGAAAAATGTGTTTAAAATCCCTTTTAAATGACTCCCGGACATTCATAATTTTCTTGTTTAAGTTGGTACTTGTAAAGAAAAAAAACGAATTTCATGTATAACATATAGCAGTTTGCGCGTATATATTCTTATCATCAGTTTCCATATTTTCTTTCTATATCCCAAATATCTATTTCTAGTAAGTTAGTAATATATCATGTTTTCTCTTAGGCTGTACGATTTTGCATGCACGTTTATGTCGACCCCTTTGAACGTAGTT
The DNA here is from genome assembly GCA_916181665.1 of Avena sativa. Taxonomy (NCBI): domain Eukaryota; kingdom Viridiplantae; phylum Streptophyta; class Magnoliopsida; order Poales; family Poaceae; genus Avena; species Avena sativa. The sequence goes on along the minus strand of OV702285.1, from coordinate 40,493,443 downwards.
ATTTTTTTTATCAAGCTGGGCATGGAATCTTTGTCTAATAGACCAAACGAAATTTATTGGCACAGCCGTATTACTCAGAAACTCTCTTCCAACTGTTTTTTCTTGTACATAGACGTAGACAATCAATCTATGGCTACTTTGATTGGTCTTTTTTTTCTTCTTCGTGGAACTTAGTACAGACATATACTACTATGATTGGCTTTAGGTGCCCGGGTTGAACCAAACTAAGTAACGAACGTGCCTATATGATTTGAGATACTACCTGTTAATTCCAAATCTAACTATCCTAGCCGGTCACTAGCCGACTCCAGAAATTTGACGTGACTACTAACTTGAAATTGGTACGGACACGGACCACGGTTGAGGTAGGCCCAGCTAATTGTCGCCTTAAATATATTTTTAGACGTGACTACCAACTTGAAATTGATACGGACACGGTTGAGGCATATGTAGTCAAAATGTTTTACGGAACTAACGCTAATCATGGCCCTAAATAGTAAATCTAACGGCTAAAATAATTCTGATGATGTGGATCAACCTGATGCCTCGAAAAACACTCTTATATTGCTTTTCTATACTATATTAAAAAGATTCAGACCGTTCGTCACATTGAGGAATATTCCGTCTGCCAGTAAATGACGCTTTTACCCCTACCGATCTGAGAAAATTACCCACGTTGCCACCGCAAGTCAAACTGAACGGTTCCGTGAAAAATAAAAAAAATTCCCAGTCCATCGGGCGCCTTTCTCTCCGTTCCTCCCCAATCCCTCTCTCTTTCCACCGACGTTGGATGGCCCGCCGATGCAGACGATGACGACCATGGTGCCGACGAGGAGCATGTAGGTTAGCTTCCAAAAGGTCTACCACGAGCGGAGGCGGGTTGATCTGCAGAGGGGAGCTTGAGGGCGAGGCTGGAGGAGTTCATCCGCGAGATGGAGTAGAGGAACGGCGACTGCAAGGCGGCGTGCTGAGCAGGGATGCGGGTCAGTGGCACAGAACCTAGCGGCGACCGCGGTTAGAGGTAGAGGCGGCGAGCAAGGTGGGAGGCGGCGACGCGTTGGGAGCTCGTGGGCAGCCAGATGCTCGAGGGAGCGGCGGTCGACGAGGCCGACGATGCGCTGGGGGAAAGCGAGGCGGAGGGGAAAGGAGGCCTTGGCAACGAAGTCTGGTGGAGAGGGAGCTCGATCGACTCCTGGCGGCCGGGATCGATCGAGGGAACAACGAGGGGGCAGAAGGAATCAGGCGGGCCTCCTCTGAGATGGAGGAAACTCTCTGCATCGGATCCCCTTTTTGTTTTCCACTTTACTATTCGTCCATTTTTTTCTGACTATCTCTAATTCCCTGACCAGATCCTCTGACTTCCTCATGTTCTTCAGTATTCTCAATTCCATGCTACAAATGGCGAAACACGGGAAGCAATCAATCTAGCAGAGCTACCGAGCTACATCTCTAATATCAGAAAGAATTCTCAGTTCATGCTTCCGTCTCTGTTTGTTCTCTTTTCATAGGTGTGTGGTCGTTTAACTGTCGGTAATTTTGGAGCAGCTTCTCCCACCGGTGCGGCCCAAAAATTAGACCCCAAAACTAGAATTCTTCATGATTATCACAAACAGGTTGTGGGCGATGGAGCCGGCCGTCGGCAGGAGCTCGTCGGGCAGCGCCGCCGCGCTCGCGGACCACCTGTAGCATGGTTCAGGCATGAGGAGCTAGCTAGCAAACATGGACCGCAACTAGTAGCTAGCTTTGCATCTGCGAGGCAACATACAGTGATACACATCTTCTCGCGGACCTGCACACTCCCACACCAGGACGCGCACGCGTGGCGGAGATGGAGGCCCGAGGCAGCGTCCGCTCGCCGCAGGGGCGCGTGGAGGCGGCGTTGGGTTGCCGCAGGGTCGCGTGGCGGGACTTGTCGATCAAGAGGGTGGCGAGTTCGAGGGCTGGAGGCAGCGTCCGCTCACTACAGGCACGCGTGTGTTCTTAGCTTGTCTGAACCTGCACGCCCGCTCGACGGAGCCGGACCACTGCTCCTCCCCGCGCCGCATCTCTGGCCGCCGCACCGCCGCTCTCTCCGCCGCGCACAGGAGAGGAGGTGGGCCGCCGCGCCGTCGCTGGTCTCCTGCACCGTGGTGGTCGCGCGACTGCAGAGCTCGACGTCCTCGATCTACGGCTATAGCAAGCTGCTGGGCAGATTCACAGAGAAAATAGGGGAGACGGTGGAGGGGAGAAACGGCGGTGACGTTTGGGCGTCGGCTTGGAGGTTCGGGGAGGCCAGCCGGAGGGGCAAGGCCACCAGCACCTTCTCGAAGTGTATGCGAGGAAATATAAAAACAATTGACACCTGAAAAATGAGCAGGCCAAAAAAAAATTAAATTGAGATTTGAGAAGAAGAAAACATTTTAAAACTAACTACGGTTTAATAATCCTTGGTTGGAAGATATTGTAGTCACATATAAGAATATTTATGTGTATTATATATACTTATATATGTCTTGATAGTAAAATAAACTTTAAGACCCGGATTGCATTTCTAAAAGTAATGGTATATTAAATTATCCTTCATTTCACATTAATTGTTACTGAATTAGATGTATCTACACTAAAATATGTCTAGATATAGTATTTGATTCAGTGATAATTAATATAGATCGAAGAGAGTAATTCTTTTATAACCGTGGCAAATTGGGACCGTTCGTGACCCTTGAAATTTTCCGTCTGCCTTGATTTGACGATTTTACCCCTTCACCGGTTAACTATTTACCCACCGTGCCATTGTAAGTCAAAGAAAAAAATAGTTCCACCGAACCCATCGTCCCTTTCCTCTCCTCTGAACCCAATCCTTCTACTCCGCCGCCCTCCAGTCTTCCTCCTCCTCCGGGATGTATTCCGGCCACCGGAGGCGCCCTCTCCTCTGCCTAGAGATCAACCGGCAGGGTCATCCCCATCCCCTTCAACACGAGCGGCCGACGGCGCGTTTAGACTAGCCGTGGCGGCGTGCTCACGGTCGTCTGCAGGGAACTGTGCGATGCGCCACACCACAAGGCGTCGGGTAGGAGGCCTCCCGTCGGGGGCTTCGACTGCCTTGCCGGTTCTCCCTGAGCGTCGCCGCAAAGTTCCGTACCAGGCGCAGGAGATACCGTCGAGGGCGCCGTCTATGGACTCGATTGACTGATCGCATTGTCGCAGACTCGGCGAGATCGGCAACGGGCTGGCATGGGTCGGTTCCTATATATCCTTCATCGTCGTGGTGGATCGGATCAAGGCTCGAGAAGCTCTACGAGGTTGCACAGGGGCGGGTGGCCGTCGGAGATGTCCCCTGAAGGTACCATGGATTTCTAGCCAATGTCGTCATGTACATCCCTGGCATTCTGTCGTCACCGTCTAATTTGAGCCATAGTACCTGATCCCAAACTTGAGCCACTGCGTTCCTTATCTTCTCCCGGATTCATTCCAGTGACATCGTGGATCCACCTCCAGAAGTTCCTGACACGTTTAGGCCCGTATCCATCGCAGCTGCCGACCTTTGCAGGTAAAATTGCTTTCTCTATCAGACCCACAAAATTGGTCCCATCTCTTGTGTGATATGTACCAGATCAACGAACTAACTTCATGATAAAATCAGCACCAAGCAAATCTAGCATGGAGATCATGGAAACTTCTGCTTCATTGATGCGTTATTAGGTCGGAAGTAATAAGTTCTTCAGTATGGTGCTAGATGAGAAAAAGGTGCAGCTCTTGTGGCATTCTGTACGACTCGTAAGAGCCACTGAATTCTGATTTGCTACTCCGATTTAAACGTGGCGGAGTATTAAATATTCACTTATTCAGATTTTTGTAGGACACTTATTAAGATTATTATTATTTAACTATTTCGTTGTATAAGGTATTTCTCTTGGCGAGAAACTAGATGGTGTATAACAAACTTGGTGCAGGGGAAATAGTAGATTTGGATTGTAAAATGTCTTCTAAAGTCTGAACTATAGAAGTTTGTATTTCCATCATTTGAGGAAGATAAACTTATGCTCGTTTGATATAGTATATCTAGGAATGGGCAAAACCGGTTTGACTGATTTCACCGGTTTGGGTCAGTTTATTTCTTTGAACTACATTCGTGAAGGAAAATGAGCTAGCACCACATCAGCCGGTTTAGACGGGTTGTCCGGTTTCAGTTTTTGCCCACCCCTAAGCATATCATTGAATTATGCCTTCCACATTATTGTGGATTCGATGCTTCTAGAGTATTCCTTCCATCGGCTCTGGCATTACTGCCATGAATAATATTGCCAGTCGATGTCGTCTCGGGTTCATTTTGCTGTCTCGGGTTCATTTTGCTCCGCAATTAGTTATTGATAATGCATATCAGACAGTAATGCCTATAATGATCCTACTTAGTTTTTGTTCGGTGGATGCAAATTTTATTCCTGTTTATGATTTGTACTGAGCTTTTTTTTTCTAATTTGTGAAATTGGATCTGATGATTCATGGATTTTCGATCCTTTGTTTCCTCACGGAGTTCATGTCCAATGCATCCGATGTACTCCATATGTGTTTCTCTGTTTCTTCTTCTTTTCCTCTGACTTGTGTGTCCGTCGTATTTATCAGAGATGGACAGTTTGTAGCTCACTATTGCGATGCCAAATTTAGAGCCTGCACATATCCAAATTATGACTGCAGCCGCGTAATAAAACCCCAATTTAGACCTTGACGGACACGAACAAGCTAGACGCGCAATAAGACGCACTCCATCATTGACAACGGTGTCGGCATGAGTCATTATGAAGACATGTCATTAAAGGAGGTGCCGGCTTGCCCGAATTTTTGCGGCGAGCGAGAAGAAGGTGTGCGGGCTGCAGCAGAGGCTGGTGAAATTCAGAGGAGCTAGGTGAGGAGTGGTGGCGAGGTAAGGGCCATCTCTATCCCCAACGCTCATCTCCATCCAGCACCGGCGAACTGCACTTTGAGAAGAAACTTCGAAAGATGATTGCACTGAGTATCGGAAAAGTACTCAACTCAAGCTCGAGGAAGGCGTCAGCGATGAGCATTCCACGATCCACATCAGGCTCACGGAATAGCTGGATGATATGGTCTTCAGTGGTAGGCTCCTTCGAGATGGCCATCCATTCATCCTGCAGTTCAACCAGGTCTCTAACTGGTGCAGGTTCGAAAAAGTAATGCATCGCTCTCTGTTTTGTCTGTTTTGATCCTGACCGCATGGTATTTTTTTAGTCTCTAACTAATGTACTAGCACTATACAAAGCTTAATTCTTTCCTTTGTAACAGTAAAAGAGTGGATTCTGGATTGAGTAAACGCTGATGAATCCTTGAAGAAATTGCTGAAATATTCACATGCTCTTATTGGATTCACTTTCTTAAATCACTTATCTTAATTGGAAGTACTCGCTTTTCTTATTTGGTGTCGCCGGCAGCTGGTTATGTTATTGGCATCGGTATATGCAGAAGCACTGAATTTTTTAAGACCAGCGTCAAGCTGCCCATACATATTTTATTAGTGAAGGAGATTTTAAAGATTCATAAGTATAAGCAATGCGTTGTGCATATGCCAGTGTAGAATTTCCATTTCTTTCAAATTTGCAAAACTTCCCACTTATCCTTACCTGCCAATATTCTTTTCTCCGAGCGAGTGGCATTTCAAGGGCCGGTCAGTACAATGCCCACTACCTTGTGGTAATAAGATACTAAGTGACACCGTTGAAGGAGCGAAAACTGCAAAGATATTTTTGTTTAATCTATAACATGTTTTGTTTTTTAGAAGTGTACGGATGTAAGTAATTGTCATTTTACTACCATGTCAAAGATATGTTTTCTTTTTTGTGGTTTGTAGCATACAAGGATGCAGTACCTCTTTTGAAATATGCGACTAGGATACAATGGAATTATCCAACATGTCCTCCAAAAAAATATTTATTCACCATGGCAAATCACTCTCTTCATGGAACAAGACAGCTGCTACCTATTATATGTATTATTTTCGCTCATTGCAAGGGAACGTTTATGTAATGAGCCGGGAATAGAACTACTTTGATGCCAATCCTGGGAAAAAAGGCCCCAAAATTCAGGGTTACTAATCAAAAGGAGGCAAAGGAACTAATTTTAAATGTAAAACAGAACTATGGTAATATGTTTGCTGAAAATTGTGTTTGAATATTGCATACTGAGAAAGTGCAATGGGATATCGCCAAGGAGTTTGGTTGTCGATTAAAATGATGAGAGGTCGTAGCAACGCACGGGCATTCAACTAGTTAATATATAATAATAGATAAACCAATTCTCACGAGGCAAGAACTCATGTGATAAAACTCTCAGCTGTGCACACTAAACCATTCATACATCGAATCTGCTGAAACTCTCACTAGGCAAATGGAGAGAATACTTTCAAGTCCTTTGCCAAAAACAAGATCAGTAAAAAAACAAGAATAATGTATTTGTTCCCATAAATATACAGACATCGACAGGGAAAATAAACCCATCCATATGTCTGCAAACAGCCTCACGTCTCCCCATACAAAAGAAAACGGCATTGCGGGCAAGCCATGCATCTGCCGGGAAAAAAAGAGCCCACGAAACCAAACCGTGAGAAAGATTATTAGCAAATTGATTGTCAAACCTGGCAATCGAGTCCCAAATGACATCTACCAGGTGACACGCCCCATTCTCAGTCTGTCAGCCACCACGATGCCTTCTATTAGCGCCTTTCTTAGGTCCAACATCACAGAAGACCACAAAAGAGAGACCTCTCATAAAATGCGGTCAAGCTCTTACGATTCGCAAACCAGGAAAAAGGTCGGGGTGACTGGGCGACCATCGGCTATGTGAAATGCGGTCATATAATTATGAAGCGCATTAAGAAGCACCATAATTATTCTCTTTTAATTTTGTTTGATTTTTATTCATTCGAGACAAGTGAGTTCTGCCTACTCAGGCAAAATGACCAAAGTCATCATTCGCTAAGATTTGCGAGGGGACATTCGACTTGTTGAAACTCGTACATACAATATGTGAACCAATGAGTCTGACTCAGTTGCTAGTATTTTATTACCTTTATTGATGATTAATAGATATGGATATATCTAGGAACATAAGTTGGAAACCTTTTAAAAATTCAAATAGGTCTGGAATGAAGTACATACTCAGTGAGCCACGAGTTCGATAAACATCTTAAGGGTTTTGGAATTAGCGTGCAACTTATGTCCCCGATTACACCGGAGTGAAATAATATATGAGAAGAGTTGTGAAATTACCGCACAGCTTAAATCACCGAGTACACCGCAGAGTCACGGAGAAACATCGTATCGGAACGACGCCATAACCAGAGGTTTTGAGCATGGTTCAGCCCATGATGAGATTTTACCCTTGTCATTTTTAGGTTATGCTCTACAGATGCAATGGTCACTTCTTGCCCTCCATGTCCTATCAATGTTTTCCATCAAACTTAACAATATTTAGTTTTGAGAAAAAGTTATATGCAATGTATTGAGAAAAAAGGGAGTAGATTTTGGTGGGTCGTCCCGGGACATTCACTAATCTCTGGTGTACCTCGCTTAGTAGATAGAGGAAAAACAACTGACATGAATACACTGGAATGACTTTTCATTTAGGTCTCAAATTTTCTGTGCACCCGCCAATTTTAAATTTAGTAGTCCTGGCAAACTCGACACATCCCAGTAACACCGATACATTATGTAGCTTTCTTACAGATGGAGAACCGATCACATAAATTGCAAAGTTTTACTCTCCCGAGTGAGGTTTGGTGAAAGAAGATAGCTACCGATAAGGCGATATATGCCCGTAGTGCCACAATATTTGGGCAAGTCATTCAACAACATTTCTTCGGCAATGCAGTAGCGCCATGGTGCGCGTTGAGAGCCTACCTAGGTATGAGAGGCGTTGGGGAACGCGCCAATAGGGTAGGAGGTGTGAAGTGTTCATCCACTGGTAGAAAAGGGCCCATGCGTCCCGGTTGGTAAGGGCCATTAGTCCCGGTTGCCCAACTGGGACGGGGCAATCGGGACTAAAGCTCTAACCTTTAGTCCCGGTTGCCCCACCAACCGGGACAAATGGGGCACACGTGACGGCACCAGAGCGCGAGGGGGGTGGAGCATTACGAACCGGGACTAATAACCTGCTGCCGTGGCAGAGATTTGGCCCATTTCTCTGCCGCGGCAGAGAATTCATTTTGGCACATTTTGTTGCCGCGGCAGCATTTTCGTCACTTTTTGTGCCGCGGCAGAGAATTCATTTAGGTTGTTTTATTGTTTATTTAGTGTTTTGCACTTATCAACGAAGGAACCTTATATTACACAAGATCATCATGACAACATTACATTCAATACACGGATCGAGTTCATGCACTACATACAAAAGTTGCTATTCGATGCTACCGGCCAATTTCTTGAAAGTTGCTATTTTTACAATTCCTATTGTCTATACACAGCCGAGTAGTATTCCCCTTGTGTGTTTAGGACTTCTGCATCCCAGAATCCCGCCAATTCCTCCTGAATTGCTCATACGTGATCCTTTGGCAGAAGACCGTCCCGTAGACGTTCGATCTGATTTAAAAAAGGAGTCAGCCTATATGAATATGAAACTAAACACAATTTGATTGTAATTAAAAACTATAGAAATTGTTTACGTACGTGGAGTTGCTCTAAATTTCTGCCCTTCTCATCGCACGTCTGTCGGATGAACTCGCATACATAGTATCCACATAGATTGTTACCTGGTCCCTGCGTCAGGCACTTTACGAGAACAGAGTTTAATCAAAATAATAATCAAGCATGATAATAACTGTATCAAAACTAGAATCAAAGAGATGCGCGGATATAGCTAGTGGTGCTTACATTTAGTGGTTGAAATGTAAGCTCCTCTTTCCAAACACCCCTAGCCTTCTTGGTGAACCGTTTCCAAGCGCTGCCCGGCGTAGAAAATGAATAAAATAAGTTATTAAGTACTTGATATCATAAAATTCATGAACGTTGCCGATATAGTGTCGTAATGATTAGAATTACCGCTGGAGAAGTATCTGCATGTCCTTCCACGTCTCAAGGGGTTTATGTTTCGAGTCCATGACTAGTACACGCCCTTTGTCAAGTTGAATGATTAACAGAATATAGTGGTACCTGCGAATGCAGAACTAATCAATTATATACTTAACATCGAGTAAGCGAAATAGAAAGTGTATACAAGACAATAACACTCACTGTAAGTTGTAAGGAAATAGTATTTCCCTTTTAGTTTCTTGAAACCTTAACGCGTGTACTATATTATCCTTCGTATCCTGGGGGCTTATTTTGAGATTAGCTTCATGAACCCAATATGGGTCAATGAAGCCAATGCCATAGATTTGTCCTCTGCTGCATTCGAGAATCTTCATTCTGCATATTACAGTATGATTATATACATGCAATAAACAAAATAATATAGCTGGAGACTAAATTAATTACAGAATTAGTACTTACAGACAATAGGCACTGATGATCGATTTGTCCAAGGCGTCTTGATTGAATAATTGAAATAGTTCATCAAATTCAATGGATATCATGTCATCCTTACCTTTCCCATGATGCTTTTTTGTAACCCTCAGCACTATCCAGTTAGCCCCGGCCCTTGTGGCATGCATGTACCAGTTATGCAATCTTCGCATTTTTGTTGGAAGATTGTTTACCTCCTCAGGTTTGACGAGAGGTTTTCCGTACTTGTATTTGTATGCTACTTCACTCACTGGGAAGAACTCTAACTGGGATAAGTACTGGGCAATACTCATACCTTGAGCAGCGGCAGCTTCTCCGTATTGTGCAACTACCTCTGGATCATACTGCTCTTCGGCCCCATATTTGCTCGACCCCACATTGGTTTGAGAAATCACCTTGAGAGGGGCGCAGTCTGTTTTGCTTGTTCTCCGAGCTGGGCAACAGATTTCCCGCTTGCATCAGTACTGCTCTTCGAGGCTTTTTGTGCCGCATGTGACTTGAGAATAGAACGCTCATAGTCTGATGACAGCTTTGGCTCGGGTTGATGAAGATTCTTTAGCATTTTCAACACTTTGGCTTTTTCTTCTTTGGTGCTGGGGAACTCTGGCTCTTTCGGCCGCCTCAGCTTAGCGAAAAACGCTGTCGTTTCCGCATCAACGATCGCCGCAGTCTCCTCTTCAGTACAGTCATAAGCTCTCTTGGGAGGAACCGTTGGTACTTTTGGAAGAGGCTCTTGTTTACGTTACGGCGATCGCTTACGACGCACAGTAGCGGTACGCTTACGCTTTTTATCCTGAGGCGCCGGCGATGGCTCCCGCGGCGATGGCTGCACCGGAGATTGGTGAGGCGACAGAGCCGGGTGAGGCGACGAAGACGGCTGCCGCGGCGGCGACGACCTCGCTGGAGACGGGTGAGGCGGCGGCGAAGATGGCCTTGGCGTGTGATTTCGAAGCACGATACAATCCTTCGGCCATAGAATGGTGACGTTTTTTGCGTCACCCAGCACAATCACATCCCCTTCACCAGCAGGGTAGTGAAGATCCAAAACCTCAAAGGTGGGCATGATTTCATCCACGCCGACAACAGCGTAGCCCTCTGGAATCGGACGACAGTGGTAAGTTGGTGTGGGTCCAATTGGTAAGGCATAGCCGACCGCCACCTTCATTGATATGTTCACAACTTTGACATGTAGCTCGCAGTGTGTCATCTCGGTGATATCATCCACTGGGTAGCCAACAGGAGCCATCGTCGGTGCATCATCGTCATCGCCATTGTCATCACCCGGGACCTCGGTGGAAGCCACACTGCTTTTTCGATTATTCGATAGGCCGGTAGCATCGAATGCAGTGTGCTGCTGAGATGGGCCGGTAGTACTTTGCTCTTTAAGTGAGTTAATTTCATCTTGTTGTTGCTTTAATCGTTCTTCAATTAAACGCATTCGCTCTTTCTGACTTTCTGCTTCAACTGCCGCCCTGTCCTTACTCCTCTGACGGCTTCTATCAGGATATTTCTTCCTCTCTTCGGGAAACCCAGTCCTCCATGATTGGGAGCCTATTGTGCCTCGTGTTCGTCCATCATGTTCCTTATTTCCAAGGGCGAGTGTGAGCTCATCATTCTCTCTATCGGGAATGAAGTCCCCATCTTTAACAGCCTTTACTGCTTTTCTGATCCTCTCGATTGGCAAGGGGTCTTCTTTATCTCGTATGTTATATATACACCTCCCTTCCGAGTCCAACATGCCCCCATGCCCGTAAAACCAATTCCTTGCACGTTCTACCCAATCGTCTGTCTCTGGGGTGATATTTTTATCACGCAGTTCCTGCTCAAGTTTCTCCCACTTAGGAATGCCAACCCTGTAGCCACCTTGCCCCATAGTATGGTGATACTTCTTCTTAGCAGCATTCAGCTTATTCGTTTCAGACATTTTCTTAGCCTTTTCTGATTTCTTGTATTCCACAAACTCAGCCCAGAATGGTTTTATCTTCTCAAACTGAATATTCTTGAAATCGGGAGTCTTCTTTTTCACGACATAGTCAAGGTGCAATCTTTTCTTCCAGTTGGTGAAACACTGGGCCATCTTCTTCAAAGCCCACTCCCTGACCTTAGCCTCCATGGCTCTCCCATGTTTTAAGGCGTCCTCAACTGGATCCTCCGCATTTGGATCCAGCTCTATCTTCGGTAGTTTGAAATTAACCATGAGCCTCTTCCACAGTAAATCTTTGGCGTGGTTAGGGACAAATAAACATGTTCCCTCTTCATCCGCATTAGCAGGCCTATTCCAATTTCTAATGGTGATCGGGATTAAGTCCCTAACGATTACTCCGCATTGTGCCACAAATTTGGTTGCGACAACTTCGGGAGCTGTCGGTTTGCCGTCTTCAGCGACATCTTCGATCCTGAACCTCTCATGGTCTTGCAACTTTTTGGTTGGGCCTCGTCTGCTCTTTTCAGTAGATTCCTTCGATCCGGAGGGCTAAAAGAAGAAAGATCGTCGTTACTATTTCTATATAGATAGCAGATGATTAATTAATGAATTGATTTATATTACATGCACCTCGCTGGAGCGGTCGTCTTCTCGATTACACAAGGCATCGCCTTCTCCCTCGCGGAAGGCAACACCTTCAACCTCAAACAAGTTGTCTATTCCGGTAAAAAGAGGATCACCCACACCGGAGTTGTTCAGAAACGTTGATACGTCTAAATTATCTTCCCCACGGATCACACCTTGGATCAACTCTTCCTTTTCTTCGTCTCTGACGTGTGGGTCCATATTTTCTGCATAGGTGGAAAAACGAATAAGTCAAAGCGGTTAAAGGAGAAAGTTACGAATAAGTCAAAGCGGCTAACGAATATTTTCCGGATCGAAGGTGAAACCCTAATATATACATACACAATAATAAAAATGAAGAGAAACCCTAAACCCTAAGGCTATGAGAGGGGAACATGAGTATAAGGCTACAAAAGGTCTTCGATCTATCTATGGTCTTGATCTCGGTCTTCGATCTCGATCTCGATATCGTATTCTACCGAGAAGAACCAAATCACCGGAAAGAAAGGGAAACAATCAACACATGGAATCGATGCAATGCTCAAGCAATGATGATGATACGACAAGTTAATGTGCATTGGAATGTAACCCTAAAGCATGCTCGACAAGTTAATCGGGGTTCCGAGGGGCGCAAACCCTAACTCAAGGAACTCCGAAATCACCTGTTAGGGTTAATAGGGTGTTCTAATTAAACTTGTAATTTAAGTTGTTGAACAATGCATGATTATAGCATAGATAGATAGTTCTCATTTTTCTGAACATTTTGGTATATTATTTGTATTTTTCTGTATTACAGATTAAAAGTTATTGAATTTACAAGTTTTATTCAAATTCTGAAATTATTAAATCAAATGTTTAAACCTTTTGCACCATAGTAACAACTAGCCATAGTGGCTGACAGGTGGGGCCCGGAGCCACCTCAGCAGCCACACAAGCAAAGGGGAAACAGAGGACGCGGAGCCACCACGCCACGCAAGCAAAGGGGAAACAGAGGTGGGGCCCGGAGCCACCTCGCCACGCTGTCAAGGAGGACGCGGCCGCCGTGGCCGTGGACAAGGACGAAGCGGCGGTGGAGGAAACGGCGCCAGCGACGATGCACCACCCGATCGAAGCCGCCGCGCCCACCACCAGCAGCAGAGGAAGGGGGAGGACAGAGAGGCAGGAAGGGGCGGCGCCGTACCTGACGCGCGGCGGTGGGGGAAGGGCGCGGTCGTCGGCGGGAAGCAGAGACGCGGGCGGCCGGCGGTCGTCGGAGGAAGGAGACGCGCGGGCGGCGCGGTCGTCGGCGCGCGGGAAGAGACGCGAGTGGCGGCCGGAGGCGAAGGCGTTGACGACGGAGCCGCTACGGGGAGCGCGCGGCGGTGGCGGGGGCAGCCTGGCGGCGTCGTCGGCGGCGAGGGCGCGGGCAGAGGCAGAGGCAGAGAAGTGAGTGGGGAAGGGAAGAAGAAGAGGAGGCACGCGCTGTTATAACTAAAGGGCCTTTAGTCCCGGTTCGTGGCTCCAACCGGGACTAAAGGTGCATACGTCCCGGTTAGAGCCACCAACCGGGACCTATAGACCAATTTTCAGCAGCTGAAGGGGCGCGCGCGCAGGGGGCTCTTTCGTCCCGGTTGGTGGCTCCAACCGGGACGTATTCCCCTGTTTTCAAATTTTTTCAGTTATTTTCTCTCTGTTCCCGCCTTATTTTTTATTTTGGGGTTTAAATTTGTAATGTTTTTTAAATGATAATTATTTTGGAATTTAGAAAAACTTTAAACATAAAAAGTGTTTGGATTTGAATAACTAATTCGAAACCATTTTCTGTTTTGAAAAATAATTAATGTAACCATTTAAACTACGAACCATTTAAAATTAATCATGAAATAACTTATATTTTTTAAATATTAATTTGGAATTTAGAAAAACTTTAAACATAAGAAGTGTATGGATTTGAATAAATAATCCAAAACCAATTTCTATTTTTAAAAAATAATTAATGTAACCATTTAAAATTAATTAACTTATATTTTTGAATATTAATTTGGAATTTAGAAAAACTTTAAACATAAAAAGTGTTTGGATTTGAATAAATAATTCAAAACCATTTTCTGTTTTAAAAAACAATTAATGTAACCATTTAAAATATGAACCATTTACAATTAAAAATGAATTAACTTATATTTTTTTAATATCAATTTGGAATTTAGAAAAACTTTAAACATAAGAAGTGTATGGATTTGAATAAATAATCCAAAACCATTTTCTATTTCTAAAAAATAATTAATGTAACCTTTTAAAATGAATTAACTTATATTTTTGAATATTAATTTGGAATTTAGAAAAACTTTAAACATAAGAAGTGTATGGATTTGAATAAATAATCCAAAACCATTTTCTATTTCTAAAAAATAATTAATGTAACCTTTTAAAATGAATTAACTTATATTTTTTAATATTAATTTGGAATTTAGAAAAACTTTAAACATAAGAAGTGTATGGATTTGAATAAATAATCCAAAACCATTTTCTATTTTTAAAAAATAATTAATGTAACCTTTTAAAATGAAGATAGGGGACGAGCATCGTTAGAACTTGCATTGGATCTCTGAAGAAACCACATATTGTGAGTCTAAAAATGATTTTTTCAAAAAATCACGGGCGATAGATCATGTACCTGTAGTACAAACCGGACCCACTTCCTACCGATTCGGCAGACATTTGTCCTTTTTACCCGGGATGAACGAAAAGGTTTGAGATGTACCGGTTGGGAGATAGTCCATGTAAGGTGGTCTAGTATTTTAGGAAAATGGGACGGTAGCATTGTGAAACGGCATTTTGGTGGTTACTTCACAAAACGACCCGTTTTTTGCGCTCGGAAAATGGAAAAGGGCTTTTCAGTGCGACAAAACGGAAAACTTCCTCCTGCAACATTGTTCTCCATACTAATGTCCACACACATGCATAATATGGGCACAACATCACAAACTATGCCGTGATTCAGCACATAACATCGGTCATTTGGACCGAAAGCCATGAAACCTTGAACATGATAGGTCATTTTGTGAAGGTTTTTTCAAAACATGATCAATATACCAAGTCTGGTATTTTTCCTTTCAACTATGTAACAAAATATGACACCAAGCGAAGGATTTTCATTGTTCGGATTTTTTTTGAATTTATTACGCCCGTTTTGAATTATCTGAATTTCTAACTATGGTCGAACCGGCGTGCATGAAGATAGGGGACGAGCATCGTTAGAACTTGCATTGGATCTCTGAAGAAACCACATATTGCGAGTCTAAAAATGATTTTTTCAAAAAATCACGGGCGATAGATCATGTACCTGTAGTACAAACCGGACCCACTTCCTACCGATTCGGCAGACATTTGTCCTTTTTACCCGGGATGGACGAAAAGGTTTGAGATGTACCGGTTGGGAGATAGTCCATGTAAGGTGGTCTAGTATTTTAGGAAAATGGGACGGTAGCATTGTGAAACGGCATTTTGGTGGTTACTTCACAAAACGACCCGTTTTTTGCGCTCGGAAAATGGAAAAGGGCTTTTCCGTGCGACAAAAAGGAAAACTTCCTCCTGCAACATTGTTATCCATACCAATGTCCACACACATGCGTAATATGGGCACAACATCACAAACTATGCCGTGATTCAGCACATAACATCGGTCATTTGGACCGAAAGCCATGAAACCTTGAACATGATAGGTCATTTTATGAAGGTTTTTTCGAAACATGATCAATATACCAAGTTTGGTATTTTTCCTTTCAACTATGTAACAAAATATGACACCAAGCGAAGGATTTTCATTGTTCGGATTTTTTTTGAATTTATTATGCCCGTTTTGAATTATCTGAATTTCTAACTATGGTTGAACCGGTGTGCATGAAGATAGGGGACGAGCATCATTAGAACTTGCATTGGATATCTGAAGAAACCACATATTGCGAGTCTAAAAATGATTTTTTCAAAAAATCACGGGCGATAGATCATGTACCTGTAGTACAAACCGGACCCACTTCCTGCCGATTCGGCAGACATTTGTCCTTTTTACCCGAGATGGACGAAAAGGTTTGAGATGTACCGGTTGGGAGATAGTCCATGTAAGGTGGTCTAGTATTTTAGGAAAATGGGACGGTAGCATTGTGAAACGGCATTTTGGTGGTTACTTCACAAAATGACCCGTTTTTTGCGCTCGGAAAATGGAAAAGGGCTTTTCCGTGCGACAAAAAGGAAAACTTCCTCCTGCAACATTGTTCTCCATACCAATGTCCACACACATGCATAATATGGGCACAACATCACAAACTATGCCGTGATTCAGCACATAACATCGGTCATTTGGACCGAAAAAGCCATGAAACCTCGAACATGATAGGTCATTTTGTGAAGGTTTTTTCGAAACATGATCATTGTTCGGCACACATTTAGTCCCGTATGTGGTCACAAACCGGGACTAAAAATATTTTCCGCCATTTCCCACCTCTTCCCGCCAAGTTTTCCCGCCCTTTCCTTTCTACTAGAGCTTTTAGTCCCGGATGTAGTCACTAACCGGGACTAAAGATATTTCCCGCCATTTCCCAAAGCTTCACGCCAAGTTTTCCCGCCCTTTACCTCTATATTTAGGGTGATCGTGTCATGGCTATCCACACATCCACACCTTCCTCTCTTAGAACAATGGACAACGCCTACTGGGCCATTCTGACCCTCGAGGAGACCGAGGAGCTGTGCGCCTCCAACTACCCTTGTCCGCCGGGCTACCGGCCGCCCGCCGGCTGGATGCTGAGCGCTGGAGGGGTTCCTGTCCCTCCTGTCCCTCAAGGTTCCGCACGCCAGGCGTCCATCACAAACCACTTCTACCACGAGCTCACGCAGGAGCAGCGGATGGATCCCCATTGAGATCCCGACAACTACGACACCTGGAATGCCTTCTTCGCTAATAGGCGGGAAAGGGAGCTCGCCAGGTACGAGGGTGATGGCCCGCCACCGGTGAACCACAACGAAGCCGGCCGTCGTCTGTGTTGGGCGAACCGTACTATCATCAAAGTGATGCGCTACATCGCCGGGGGAGACCATCCTCGCCTACGGTGCCCACGAGTCCACCCGCCACAGGCCCCACACTGTCCCGGCGGTAGCGGCATCGTCTTCCAGGAGACCCCTCTCCCACCCGCCGTGAATCCGAGGCTGGAATGGCCCCTGGTATATGCCATGGATGGGCGGAGGATCCCCGGAGTGGCAGGTGACGATGACGATGATGATGACGACGATGAAGACCCTGAAGCTGCGTACTATAGGACTAGGCATGATTATGACTAAAGGGGGCGGCTTTAGTCCTGAGTGTTAGCTAGTCCCGGTTTGTCCCGGTTTTTAATATTAATAAATGTCTTAAGTGTTACCTAATAAATAGAGGGAAATGCCTATATAAAGAGAGGGTTCATATTTAGTCCCGGTTGGAGAAACCAACCGCGACTGAAGGGATTGCGGCAGAGTGGGCCAGGCAACACTAATAATAGGGGTGAGTGTCGACATTATGTCGTGCGGCTTGTACCTTTTCCCGGATGGTGTCACCAACCGGGACTAAAGATGAACCTTTAGTCCCGGTTGGAGACACCAACCGGGACTAAAGATGAGTCAGCACTAATAATAGGGGTGAGTGTCGACATTATGTCGTGAGTGTCGACATTATGCCGAGCTGCTTGTACTATAAATATGCATCCTTGTGAGTCTAGTCCTCCAGCCAGTTTGAGGCATCTCCAAGATGGTTTTAGAGAGCAGGGACACCACTACGGCCAGTTTCAGGGAGATGCCGACGGAGCCCAGTCCTCCGGCATCTCCGAGAAACTGGTCATAGAGGCACTCCCTAATATGTGAAATTAGTTAGCTCCGAGGCGTATTGATCTAGTTAGTGAAGTTACAAGCTGCAAGATGGTTTTCGAGAGAAGGGACACCACTGCGGCCAGTTTCAGGGAGATGCCGACGGAGCCCAGTCCTCCGGCATCTCCGAGAAACTGGTCATAGAGGCACTCCCTAATATGTGAAATTAGTTAGCTCCGAGGCGTATTGATCTACTTAGTGAAGTTACAAGCTGCAAGATGGTTTTCGAGAGCAGGGACACCACTGCGGCCAGTTTCAGGGAGATGCCGACAGAGCCCAGTCCTCCGGCATCTCCGAGAAACTGGTCATAGAGGCACTCCCTAATATGTGAAATTAGTTAGCTCCGAGACGTATTGATCTAGTTAGTGAAGTTACAAGCTGCAAGATGGTTTTCGAGAGCAGGGACACCACTACGACCAGTTTCAGGGAGATGCCGACGGAGCCCAGTCCTCCGGCATCTCCAAGAAACTGGTCATAGAGGCACTCCCGGTCCAGCCACAAAAACGGGACTAACACTCAAGACATTTATTAATATTAAAAACTGAGACTACAAAACCGGGACTAAAGGCCACAAACCGCGAAAGATATCCTTCGGTCAAGTCACAAACCGCGAAAGACATGAACTAGAGTTACATAATATGAGCATGAACTTCTTGGCATATGTCATTCCTTATGACCGCTTCAGACGTAACCATGGAGCATCTTCTTTACTTAACGGAATGCTTGGGTCAGTTTTCACTGTGAAGGGCGGAATTTCATCAAACTTATTATAATCTTCTGACATGTCTGTCTTGTCCTCGATTCCCACGATGTTTCTTTTCCCTGAAAGAACTATGTGACGCTTTGGCTCATCATATGATGTATTCGTTTGCATATTTTTTCTTTTTTCGGTCTGGAGGACATGTCCTTCACATAGAAAACCTGAGACACATCATTGGCTAGGACGAATGGTTCATCTCTATAACCAAGATTGTTGAGATCCACTATTGTCATTCCATACAACTGGTCTATCTTTACCCCTTCCCCATTCAGGTTGACCCATTTGCAGCGAAACAAAGGGACCTTAAAAGAGACTCCATAGTCTAGTTCCCATATCTCCTCTATGTAACCATAATATGTGTCCTTTTGTCCATTCTCGTCTATTGCATCAAAGCGGACACCACTATTTTGGTTGGTGCTCTTTTTATCTTGGGCGATCGTGTAGAATGTATTCCCATTTATTTCGTACCCTTGGAAATTCAATACAGTAGAAGATGGTGACGCGGCCAACAAGTATAGCTGATCTCCAACAGTGGTGTCATTCAAGAGATGTGTCCGCGTCCAACCACCGAAAGACTTCATGTGTTCATCTGCAATCCATGATTCAGGCTTCCCTGGGTTTTTGGAGCGTACAATATTCTTGTGTTCCTCGATATACGGAGCTGCCAAGGTGGAATTATGTAGAACTGTGTAGTGTGCTTTAGTGAAAGAATCCCCATCCCTACATATCATTGCTTTCTTTCCCAGCGTGCCTTTTCCACTTAGTCTTCCCTCATGCCGCGAGTCAGAAACACCAATCGGCTTAAGGTCAGGAATAAAGTCAACACAAAACTCAATGACCTCCTCTGTTCCATATCCCTTGGAGATGCTTCCTTCTGGTCTAGCACGGTTATGAACATATTTCTTTAAGACTCCCATGAACCTCTCAAAGGGGAACATATTGTGCAGAAATACCGGACCGAGAATGGCAATCTCTTCCACTAGATGAACCAGGAGATGCGTCATAATATTGAAGAAGGATGGTGGGAACACCAATTCAAAACTAACAAGACATTGTACCACATCCTTCTATAACCTTTGCAGAATATCTGGATTGATTACCTTCTGAGATATTGCATTGAGGAATGCACACAGCTTCACAATGGGTACTCGAACATTTTCTGGTAGAAGCCCCCTCAATGCAATCGGAAGCAACTGTGTCATAATCACGTGACAGTCATGAGACTTCAGGTTTTGGAACTTTTTCTCTGCCATATTTATTATCCCCTTTATATTAGATGAGAAGCCCGACGGCACATTGATACTGTAAAGGACTTCAAAAAAGATTTCCTTCTCTGCTTGGTAAGAGCATATCTGGCACGACTTAAGTGACGCCCTTTATCCGTCTTGTTATCTGTATGCATGTTCTTTGGGTCTTTCATAATTTGTTGGTCCTCCCGTGCTTCAGGTGTATCTTTTGTCTTCCCATACACGCCTAGGAATACTAGCAGGTTCACGCAGAGATTCTTCGTCACGTGCATCACGTCGATTGAAGAGCGGACACGCAGGACTTTCCAATATGGCAGCTCCCAAAATATAAATTTCTTCTTCCACATGGGTGCGTGTCCTGTAGCGACGTCGTTCGGAACTGATTGACCGCCGGGACCCTTTCCAAAGATTACTTCTATGTCCTTGACCATACCAAATACATCATCACCAGCAGGGAGTTCAGGCTTCTTCCGGTGATCTGCCTCACCTTTGAAATGCTTGTCTTTCTTTCTTACAGGATGATTGGTCGGAAGAAATCGTCGATTCGCCAGGTACACAACCTTGTTGCATTTATGCAAATATGTACCTTCCGTCTTATCTAAACAGTGGGTGCATGCCTTATATCCTTTGTTTGTCTGTCCTGAAAGGTTACTAAGAGCAGGCCAATCATTGATGGTTACGAATAACAACCCTCGTAGATTAAATGGCTCCTGTTTGTTCTCATCCCACGCACGTACACCTGGTTTGCCCCACAACTGTAAGAGTTCTTCAACTAATGGCCTAAGGTACACATCAATGTCGTTGCCCGGTTGCTTCGGGCCTTGGATGAGCACTGGCATCATAATGAACTTACGCTTCATGCACAACCAAGGAGGCAGGTTATAGATACATAGAGTCACGGGCCAGGTGCTGTGACTGCAGCTTTGCTCCCCAAAAGGATTCATGCCATCCGTACTTAGACCAAACCATAAGTTCCTTGCGTCACCTGCAAAGTCTGGGAAGTCTCTTTCGATTTTTCTCCACTGTGACCCATCAGCAGGGTGTCTCAACTTCCCGTCTTTCTTATGGTCTTCTTTGTGCCATCGCAACAACCTGGCATGCTCTTTGTTTCTGAACATGCGTTTCAACCTTGGTATTATAGGAGCATACCACATAACCTTAGCAGGAACCCTCTTCCGGAGGGTCTCTCCCTCAACATCACCAGGGTCATCTCGTCTGATCTTATACCGCAACGCGTTGCATACCGGGCATTTATCTAAATTCTCATACTCCTTACCGCGGTAGAGGATGCAGTCATTAATGCATGCATGTATCTTTTGCACATCTAATCCCAGAGGACAGAGAGTCTTCTTTGCTTCGTAGGTACTCTCGGGAAGTTCGTTATGTTTTGGAAACTTTGGCTTCATTATTTTCAGCATCTTTTCAAATGAGGAGTCAGTTAGACCACACTCTGCCTTCCATCGCAACAATTCCAGTGTGGTACCGAGCTTTGTGCTGCCATCTTCACAATTTGGGTACAACAATTTCTTGTGATCTTCTAGCATGCCCTCTAACTTCAACTTCTCATTTTCTGTTTCACAGTCTCGCTTTGCATCAGAAATGACCCTACCAAGTTCATCAGCCGGCTCATCTGATGCCCGTTCTTCACCTCTTTCCTCTCCATTGTCTTCCATTGCAGTATCACTGTATTCAGGAAACATATGATGATAGTTGTTATCATCATCTTCTCCTTCACCATCTTCCATCATAACCCCTCTTTCCCCGTGCTTGGTCCAGCAATTATAGTTGGGCATGAAACCTTTCATAATCAGGTGGCCGCGAATGATTTTCGAGGAAGAGTACTCCTTGTTGTTCCGACATTGAACACATGGACAACGTATAAATCCATTCTCTTTGTTTGCCGTAGCCACATCGATAAATTTATCCACGCCTTTGATATACCCGGCTACGCGCCGGTCACCGTACATCCATTCCCGACCGTTCATCTGCATCATATAAGTAAGTTTATCAAAAAACATGACATCATAAATAGTGAAATAACCAATTCACACCGACACATGAATTATATCAATGACCTAGAAAAGATAAGATTGCTAACCTCGATCGAGGAAAATAAAGAGGAGAAAGCTCAAGTGCGTCTCGGACACCTTCTATATTTTTGTTCTATGAGAAATTCAACGGAATTATTCACTCAAACATTTCATCAAACACCTTCAATGCATGCATGAGAAAAAACTAGCACACCCCCTCACACCTTCCACCATTCGAAAAAACAGAATGGAGGCAGAGGGGGCTGGGGCGTTGCATTTATAGAGGGCAGGGGTCTTTAGTCCCGGTTGGAGCCAGCAACCGGGACTAAAGGTGTGTGTCACGCCACGTGGCTGTGGCCAAACCTTTAGTCCCGGTTGGTGGCTCCAACCGGGACGCATGCCCCCTTACCAACCGGGACGCATGCCCCCTGGCCCCGTGCCCGCTCCAACCGGGACGCATGCCAGCATTAGTCCCGGTTGGTGGCGCAACCGGGACTAATGCTCCGAGGGGTCGCGAACGGATAGCCCTTTTTCCTCTAGTGATCATATTCTTGTTTCACTTTTTTCCTGCATTGGTTAGCGCACCTCCTTGAAATAATTACTTCCAGCAGAGGTTAGTGTTGTGTTTGAGAAGCTAGATGTACCGAAACCGAAGAAACGTCAGCCGTGGTAAGTTTGGGTTTATTTCTTGGTAATTTTGGGTTTATTTCTTGTGCATCCTGCTCCCTCTCTCTGAGCTTTATTAGTCTAGCCCAGGCACAAGATTAAGTTCATAGGGGTGAGAGCAAGTAGCGGTTTAAGGCACTAAAAGTGACGCTTGACCATGTGTGCAGGTGATTACCAAGATTTGAGCACAGTTGACTGAAATTGTACATTGATGATTCCTACACCAGATACCTACCTGCGCGTGCAAATTTGTCAATAAAATACCTTCCAGCCGAACGAATTCTAACGGGTCGCTTTTCACGTGGTTGGATCAGACAAATGATACCAAAATCTTATGTGCTAGTATAGCTATTAGAGCATAATCAATACAAATTATAAAAAAATTTGGCTCATTCATGCATACATAGTTGTGCTAGTAGAGCTAAACTTTAATCCCATATTGCTCGTTAAGTGAGAGTTGTATCATCCTTATATACTGGTTGTTCTACTACTAACTAAGGTGTGAGAAAAATAATAGTTTGCATGCACCCTTCTCCAACGCGGCCCGCCACGCCACACCACACCACAACGCGCGATGCAGGTTCCTGTTGAAGTGTATAAGTGGATTGCACTAGCTCTTTTCATAAGTTCGGACTTTTGGTTGCGTTGGCTAGTGCATGAAGCTTGACATGGTATCAGAGCTTAAGGTCTCGAGTTCGAGTCCTGGCTTTCGCAATTTATCCTAAAATTGTTGTAGACCCCTCTGTGTCCACGTATAGGCTTCTTGAGTCATACGTGAGTTTCGCGCACCGTCGCTCTCTTCCGGTTGCACGTGCCGACTTCTCCCCGTCACACGTGAGAGGGGGTGTTAAAGTGTATAAGTGGATTGCACTAGTCCTTTCCATCAGTTCGGACTTTTGGTTGTGTTGGCTAGTGCATGAAGCTTGACAGTTCCGTATTTGTTGGATCGTGGATTGCTGTCGACTCAGACATGGGTTGCTTCCCCTAGTTAGGACACATCATATGCGACTACATGTTTTCAGAACCTTGCGACGTCGCCAACGTCTTCCCCATCCCATTCGATGGCGTGCACCACCTATCGAAATAGTAGGCGTCCAGAACCCCGTCTCTCGTAGACATGCACGGGGGAGGGGCGATCAAGGTTTTAGGGAGCACTCTAACGCGACTACTGGCAACACGATATCATGGGACAACTTCCCTAACGATGACTTCTTCCCGGAGGTCAACAACCTCTTCGGCAATCTAAATATTGGCGACAACGTCAACACCAACTTCAACTCAAACATTGTGGCTGCCGCTGCTTAAGCTGCACCATACGTGACCATAATCTTCCTCTTTCAGATTTTTCTAAAGTTTTTTGTTATAGCGTTTGTAGTAGATATGATCGGTTTATCATGTTTGTATGCAATCTATTCATCTACTCTGTTATTTATTCTTATTAAATCATATAAAAAATTGTTTATATTTTCAACAATCCAAAAATCTAATTATAGGTAACCCAATTCCAGTGGCATTGTCATGTTTACCAGGACATCCCCCATCTGTTTGATGGTATACATTATAAGAGATGACACACGAGAGCAGTTCTTTGGTTTCAAAATATTAACTGTTATAGCCCCACTCTTGGCAAACCTGAGGTAGAACGTTCTGCTGAGCAAGAGAAAGATTTCAGAAAGCCAATACCATGTTTAAGGTACCTCTCTTTGGTATTCTTGGAGATAACATTGTTAATCCTTATATGTTATTTGATAATTTCAAGGACATGTGGAGTGCGCTCGAGATCAAGTTTGGGGTCTCGGACGTAGGAACTGAGTTGTATGTCACGAAGCAATTATATGGTTATAAGATGGTTGATAAGCGCTCCATCATTGAGCAAGCCCATTAGATACAATCACTTACCAAAAAAATTGAGAAGTTCAAGTGTGTGTTACCGAACAAATTCGTTGTCGGAGGAATCATTGCCAAGGTTCCTCTCCCGTGAAGGAATTTTGTTACTTCTCTAAAACATAAGACATAAGAGTTTATCGGTACAGATCATGTAAACATTGCATGTACTACTAAACAAGTAAACACCACATAACTAGCTATATGCATAAGTGAAATAATCATTTTGATGCAAATATCAGGACTAGTGCTAACAGCCAGCGTCAACCTAGCTGTCAGCTCAACTCCAAGACATTGTTTACTTTTTTAGCGTATTCGAGTGTATTTAAAGGGACCAGAGGGATTATCTCAAATCCCAAAATATCCTTAACAGGTCTAGGTTTACACAAGATAATCCCATAATATTCCCACAAATTCCCTTATTTTTGCTTATATTAAAACTCGGCAATATGTTAGTGTATTTTTTAGAATGATTATTTGAGTGGATTGGATGAAACCATGAGGCCTTGTTTACTTCCCTCATATTTTCACACCCAACAAGTCTTCAGATGGAAGGAGATTTGGTGAACATCCAATCCCCTACAAACCCTCCAAATACTCTTACATCCAATACATTAGTATGGTGGAGAGTTTTTAGCCTTGACAAAGATAAGATGGTTTGTGAGAGATTGTGGGGATATCTTGAGACTGTCCCCTGCAAATCTGTTTTGGTAAACGAACTATTGGGGATTTTCTAGGATTCGGGTAATCCCCTCCCTTTTCCTGGAATACACTAGAAGTAAATAAGGTCTAAAAAGAATGGATTCACCGAACCCCTGTTATCTCTAAACTCATTGGAGATGAAAATACGAGAAAAAGAAACAAAGACCCGAAGAGTGGCTACGAAGGAAGGGACGATTATGAATTGCCTGAAGTCATTCCTCTAGTATATAGAGATTTGAAATTTATTAGTCCTGGTAAACTCGATGCATCCCAACAACATTGATTCATTATGCAGCATTCTCACAGTGGGAGAAATCAATCAAATATACGGCAACATAACTCTCTTGAATGAAGGTTGGTGAAAGGAGATAGCTACCGATATATACTACTAGTAGCGCTGCATCATTTGGTAAGTCATTCAACAGCAGCATCTCTTCTGCAATGCAGTAGCGTGGTGGTGCGTGGTGGTGCACGTTGATGCGAGCTTACCTAGGATAGGAATGAGAGGTGTTGGGGAACGCGCCATTGGCGTGCGAGGTGTCAAGTGTTGAAGATACTATTCCTGTTTCACATTTTGGAACAGATGGCTAGTGCGCCTCCTCAGAATATTTACCTGAGGCACAAGGTATGGCACAGTGGAACAGGCTTGAGGTGCTAAAGAAGTAAATTACATAGTCACAGGTACATTGTCAATGGCGAGGCAGGCTGAACATCCATTGAGTAATCAGCATCCTGTAGTGACAGAAATAATGTTGTGGGGATGTTTGTTCATACAATCCTCTTTCCTGTCTGGAGCACAATTTTTCTCATACATGAACGGGGTGCAGCGAATGGAAATCACAAAGCTTTTCTGATTTTGACTGTTAATCTTACATCACCCTATTGGTTCGGTCAGACATATTTGCAAGTCGTATTGCTGGGATAAACTTCTGTTCGGAAATGCTTACAGCTCAGTTTTGCATTTCAAAGAGAAAAGAGAGTTCTTTTTTTCTCGTGGTGCGCGTTAGCCGGAAAATTAGAAGGCGGCTTGAGGTAAAATATTGAATAGTAACCAGAGGAAAATCGGTGATAAAATTGACACTGAATCAAGCTACTAAAAAAATTAACATTAGCGATGATGTACAAAGAAAGTACAAGAGCATTCTTTTATAGTAATAAACCAATTCTCACGAGGCAAGAACTCATGTGACAAAACTCTCAGCTGTGCACACTAAACCATTCATACATCGTATCTGCTGAAACTCTCACTAGGCAAATGGGGAGAATACTTTCAAGTCCTTTGCCGAAAATAAGATCAGTAAAGAATACAAGAAAAATGTATTTGTTCCCATTAAAATACACACATCGCAGAAAAAATAAACCCATCCATATGTCTGCAAACAGCCTCACGTCTCCTCATACAAAAGAAAACGGCATTGCGGGCAAGCCATGCATCTGCCGGAAAAAAACAAGCCCACGCAACCAAACTGTTGGAAGGATTATTAGAGTATCTCCACTCGGCTACCCAGGACGCCGATCCAAACATCGAAAATAGGTTCGGACGTCGAAATTTCTCCTAGTCGCGTATCCAGGAACCTGTTTTCGTCCGGATTTGGACGAACTTTGGTCCGGGCTTTCCAGGCCGTACCTAGGATCACGGGAACGCCCTGAGAACGCCGGACGAAGCGAATTCGGCGAGTGGACCCGCCAAGTCAGCATATATTCGCCCATATTCATCCAAAGTTCGCCCAAAGTGCGTCCATATTCGCCCATATTCGACCATATTCGCCCAAAGTTCGTCCATATTCGCCAAAGTTCGTTCATATTGACCATATTCGCCCAAAGTTCGCTAAAATTCGCTCATATTTGCCCAAAGTTCGTCCGTATCGCCCATATTCACCCAAAGTTCGCTCATAGTTCGTCCATATCACTCATATTCTCCCAAAGTTCGTCTGTATCGACCATATTCGCGATATGGATGAACTTTGGGCGAATATAGACGAACTTTGGGCAAATATGGTCGAATATGGGCGAACTTTGGATGAATATGGGCGAATATATGCTGACTGGACGGGTCCACTCGCCCATATCCGCTCATATTCGCCCAAAGTTCGCACAAAGTTGGTCCATATCGACCATATTTGCCCAAAGTTCGTCCATATTCGTCCAAAGTTCGTCCATATCGACCATATTCGCCTAAATTTCACCCATATTCGCCCAAAACCGCTTATATTCGCCAAAGTTCGCCCAAAGTTTGCCAAAATTTGTTAAATTGTAACCAAACGCGGAAACTCGCCTAGGAACACGAATGGAAAACTCGGCGTTCCTAGGCCGAAAACGAGTTTCGTCCGGCCAAAAAATCGTCCGAATTTCGGCATGGGTTCGCCCAACCAGTGGAGATGCTCTTAGCAAATTGATTGTCAAACTTGGCAATCGAGTCCCAAATGACATCTAACAGGTGACACACCCCATTCCCATCTTGTCAGCCACCACCATGCCTTCTATTAGCGCCTACGATTCGCTAACTAGGAAAAGGCCGGGGTGACTGAGCGACCATCCGCTATGTGAAATGCGGTCATACAATTGTGCAGTAAGAAGCACCATGATTATTCTCTTCTGATTTGAGAACCTGGCTTGGTAGCAATGCTAACGAGTGAGCAGCCAGTCCATCCGGGTTCAAGTCACCATGGGGACTGAATTGAACAGGGTTTTATCCGAGCGCGTTTAATTCGTTGCTAGAGGGGTATCATCTACCTAACAACGTATAGCCCGCGAGGAATCATTCCCCGGGGGTCAACGCGTTTTTTTATTATTCTCTTCTAATTTTGTTTGATTTTTATTCATTCGAGACATGTGAGTTCTGCCTACTCATGCAAAATGACCAAAGTCATCATTCACTAAGAGTTGCAAGAGGGCGTTCGACTTGTTAAAACTCGTACATACCGATATGTGAACCAATGAGTCTGACTGGCAGATGTGGTTGCTAGTATTTTATTACCTTTATTGGTGATTAATAGATATGGATATAACTACGAACATAAGTTGGAAACCTTTCAAAATTTCAAATAGTTCCGGAATGAAGTACATACTCAGTGAGCCATGAGTTTGATAAACATCCTAAGGGTCTTGGAATTAGCGCACAACTTACGTCCCCGAGTACGCCGTAGAGAAACAATGTATCCGAAGAGTTGCAAAATTATCGCACAGCTTAAATCATCGAGTACACCGCAGAGTCGCTGAGAAACATCGTATCGGAACGATGCCATAGCCAGAGTTTTTGGACATGGTTCGGCCCATCATGAGATTTTACCCTTGTCATTTTGAGGTTATGCTCTACAGATGCAATGGTCACTTCTTGCCCTCACTGTCCTCTCAATTTTTGTTGTCAAAGGCGCCTTACTTTGTCAGACTGTAAAGTATTTAATTTTGAGCAAAAGTTATATGCAATGTGTGTTGAGAAAAAAGGGAGTAGATTTTGGAGGGTCGTCCCATGACATTCACTAATCTATGGTTAAATCTCCCGAGTGAGGGTTGGTGAAAGGACATAGCAACGGATATGGCGATATATGTCAGTGATGCCACAACATTTTGGACATAGCAACATAGCAACCGCATTTTTTTGGCAATGCAGTTGCACCATGGTGCGCGTCGAGAGCCTACCTAGGAATGAGAGACGTTGAGGAAGGCGCCAATAGAGTGGGCCGAGGTGTCAAGTGTTCAGCATATTCTTCTTTCACTTTTTTCCTGCACTGGTTAGCACGCCTTCTTGAAATAATTACTTCCATCAGAGGTTGGTGTGGTGTTTGAGAAGCTAGATGTATCGAAACCGAAGAAACGTCAGTAGTGGTTGAACTGGATCTAAGCAAAATAAGGGAATTGAGTTGAGCTAGAAAAAGAAGTGGCCGCGAAAGACATGTGTAGTTTTGGGTTTATTTCTCGTGCATCGTGCTCCCTCTGAGCTTTAATAGTCTAGCCCAGAGCACGAGATTAAGTTCATAGGGGTTAGAGCAGGTAGCGGTTTAAGGCACTAAAAGTGCTCAAGGGACGCTCGACCATGTGCGCAAGTGATTACCAAGGTTTGAGCACAGTTGACTGAAATTGTACATTGATGATTCCTACACCAGATACCTACCTGCGCGTGCAAATTTGTCAATTAAATACCTTCCAGCCGAACGAATTCTAACGGGTCGCTTTTCACGTGGTTGGATCAGACAAATGATACCAAAATCTTATGTGCTAGTATAGCTATTAGAGCATAATCAATACAAATTATAAAAAAATTGGCTCATTCATGCATACATAGCTGTGCTAGTAGAGCTAAACTTTAATCCCATATTGCTCGTTGAGTGAGAGTTGCATCGTACTTATATACTGGTTGTTCTACTACTTATTAAGGTGTGAGAAAAATAATAGTTTGCATGCACCCTCCTCCAACGCCGTCCACCGCACCACACCACACCACAACACGCGGGTTCCGTATTTGTTGGATCGTCGATTGCTGCTGACTCAGACGTGGGTTCCTCCCCCTAGTTAGGACACATCATATGCGACTGCATGTTTTCAGAACCTTGCGACGTCGCCACCATCTTCCCCATCCCATTCGGTGGCGTGCACCGCCTATCGAAACAGTAGGCGTCCAGAACCCCGTCTCTCATAGACATGCACGGGGGAGGGGCGATCAAGGTTTTAGGGAGCACTCTAGCGCGACTACTGGCAACACGATATCATGGGACAACTTCCCCAACGATGACTTTTTCCCGGAGGTCAACAACCTCTTCGGCAATCTGAATATGGGTGACAACATCAACACCAACTTCAACGCAAACATTGTCGCTGCCGCTGATCAAGCTGCACCATACGTGACCATAATCTTCCTCTTTCAGATTTTGCTAGAGTTTTTCGTTATAGCGTTTGTAGTAGATATGATCGGTTTATCATGTTTATATGCAATCTATTCATATACTCTATTAGTATGCATGATTAGTTTAATTAATATTTCTATAATCATGATATATTAATTATTTATTCATATTGAATCATATAAAAAATTGTTTATATTTTCAACAATCCAAAAATCTAATTATAGGCAAAACAATTCCAGTGGCATTGTCGCGTTTACCAGGCCATCCCCCATTTGTTTGATGGTATACATTATAAGAGATGACACACGAGAGCAGTTCTTTGGTTTCAAAATCTTAACTGTTATAGCGCCACTCTCGGCAAACCTGAGGTAGAACTTTCTGCTGAGCAAGAGGAAGATTTCAGAAAGCCAATACCATGTTTAAGGCAGCTCTCTTCGGTATTCTTGGAGATAACATTGTTGATCCTTATATTTCATTTGATAATTTCAAGGACATGTGGAGTGCGCTCGAGACCAAGTTTGGGGTCTCGGACGTAGGAACTGAGTTGTATGTCATGAAGCAATTCTATGGTTATAAGATGGTTGATAAGCGCTCCATTATTGAGCAAGCCCATTAGATACAATCACTTACCAAAAAAATTGAGAAGTTCAAGTGTGTGTTACCGAACAAGTTCGTTGTCGGAGGAATCATTGCCAAGGTTCCTCCCCCGTGGAGGAATTTTGCTACTTCTCTGAAACATAAGACAAGAGTTTATCGGTACAGATCATGTAAACATTGCATGTACTACTAAACAAGTAAACACCACATAACTAGCTATATGCATAAGTGAAATAATCATTTTGATGCAAATATCAAGACTAGTGCTAACAGCCAGCGTCAACCTAGCTGCCAGCTCAACTCCAAGACCTTGTTTACTTTTTTTAGCGTATTCAAGTGTATTTAAAGGGATCAGAGGGATTATCTCAAATCCCAAAATATCCTTAATAGGTCTAGGTTTACACAAGATAATCCCATGATATTCCCACAAATTCCCTTATTTTTGCTTATATTAAAACTCGGCAATATGTTAGTGTATTTTTTAGAAAGATTATTTGATTGGATTGGATGAAACCATGAGGCCTTGTTTACTTCCCTCATATTTTCACACCCAATAAGTCTTCGGATGGGAGGAGATTTGGTGAACATCCAATCCCCTACAAACCCTCCAAGTACTCTTCCATTCAATACATTAGTATGGTGGAGAGTTTTTAACCTTGACAAAGATAAGAGGGTTTGTGAGAGATTGTGGGGATATCTTGAGACTGTCCCCTGCAAATCTGTTTTGGTAGATGAACTATTGGGGATTTTCTAGGATTCGGGTAATCCCCTCCTTTTTCCTGGAATACACTAGAAGTAAATAAGGTCTAAAAAGAATGGATTCACCGAACCTCTGTTATCTCTAAACTCATTGGAGATCAAAATACGAGAGAAATAAACAAAGACTCAAAGAGTGGCTACGAAGGAAGGGACGATTATGAATTACCTGAACTCATTCCTCTAGTATATAGAGATATGAAATTTATTAGTCCCGGTATACTCGGTGCATCCCAACAACATCGATTCATTATGCACCATTCTCACCATTCTCACGATGGAAAAAATCAATTAAATATATGGCAACATAACTCTCTTGAATGAGGGTTGGTGAAAGGAGATTGCTACCGATATATACTATTAGTAGCGCTGCATCATTTGGTAAGTCATTCAACAACAGCATCTCTTCGGCAATGCAGTAACATGGTGGTGCACGTAGATGAGAGCTTACATAGGATAAGAATGAGAGGTGTTGAGGAACGCACCAATGGCATGAGAGGTGTCAAGTGTCCAAGATCGAATTCCTGTTTTGTCTTTTGAAACCAATGGTTAGTGCACCTCCTTGGAATATTTACTTGAGGCACAAGGTATGGCATAGTGGAACAGGCTTGAGATGCTAAAGAAGTAAAATACATAGTCACATGTACATTGTCAATGGCGAGGCAGGCTGAACATCCATCGAGTAATCAGCATCCTGTAGTGACAGAAATAATGTCGTGGGGATGTTTGTTCATACAATCCTCTTTCCTGTCTAGAGCACAATTTTTCTCATACATGAACGGGGTGCAGCGAATGGAAATCACAAAGCTTTTCTGAATTTGAATGTTAATCTTACATCACCCTATTGGTTCGGTTAGACATATTTTTGCAACTCATATTGCTGCGATGATGTACAAAGACAGTACAAGAGCATTCTTTTATACTAGTAATAAACCAATTCTCACGAGGCAAGAACTCATATGACAAAACTCTCAGCTATGAACACTAAACCATTCATACATCGTATCTGCTGAAATTCTCACTAGGCAAATGGGGAGAATACTTTCAAGTCCTTTGCCAAAAACAAGATCAGTAAAGAATACAAGAATAATGTATTTGTTCCCATAAAAATACAGACATCACATGGAAAATAAACACATCCATATGTCTGCGAACAGCCTCACGTCTCCCCATACAAAAGAAAACGGCATTGCGGGCAAGCCATGCATCTGCCGGAAAAAAACAAGCCCACGAAACCAAACTGTGAGAACGATTATTAGCTAATTGACGATTGTCGTCAGACCTGGCAATCGAGTCCCAAATGACATCTACCAGGTGACACACCCCTGCTAGCCACCACAATGCCTTCTATTAGCGTCTTTCTTAGACTAGTCGCAGTAGGAAGTATCATATAGTAGTATCATGCATATGATACTAGTATATGATACCATCTCCACAATGCACTGGTGGAAAACAGGCCTCCAGTCCTGGGCCGCAACTGGCTCTAGTCCCGGCTTTGGGCCTAGAACTGCCAAAACAGGACTAGATCCCCCCCCCCCCTCTCTAGTCTCGGCTCGCTACGGCCCGCGACTGATAACAGCCACGTGGTTGTTTCAGCGCCGCGGGGGGCGGAAACCCTCTAGTCCCAGGCCGTAACAACACCCGGGACTATACGGTTTCCTGCCGCGGCAGAGAATTGTGTGTTTTTCTGCCGCGACAGAGATTGTGTATTTCCTTTTTTTTGTCATTTTTTTCCTTTTTCATTTTGTATTTTATTATAATTTCAAACATATATTTCAGTACACATATTCTACGCTACTACATACACAGTATACATTGATGCATCTATATAATTAATCGGTCCCTTGCAAGCATACATTGATGATATATATCAAAAGAAAGAAATGTTTTGAAATTACATGGTCATTGATGATATATATATATATATATCATATCAACTACATGGAGATCACTAAGGCAAATCGAGTTCCACGTCATCCGCATAATTCTCTCCATGTACATCAAGGACCCCCTTCATCATAAATCCCGCCAACTCCTCTTGAATTGCTCGTATGCGCTGGTTTGGCTCTAGTTTTTCCCGCAAACCATAAATATAATGTGAGTCAACTTTCCGCTCACTAGTCAACTCGCGGATGTACTCGCAGATGTAGTATCCATATAAATGAGTTCCTGATGGCTTCTGTAAACACTTCACCATTTTATAAGTTAGCTCCTCTTTGAATGGACCTGGTATTTTCTGTCTAAGCTGTGTCCAACACCTACTCGGGAAAGAAAATGAACAAAGGAGTTATTATTTACTTGATATCAGGAAATAAACGAAAGAGGCCGATATAATGCGATAATGATTGAAATTACTTATGGATCATTGCTTTCATGTCGCTCCACTGCTCTTGGTCCCAACTTAATGAGTCGTGGACTTCAACTAGGGACTTATCAACTTGAATGTTTAGCAAGATCCAGTGGAATCTGCGGACGTTTACATAAGCATACATGCATAGATCATCGAGTAAGCAAAAATAAAATATGTACAAGATAGAAACACTCACTTGAAGTTGTAAGGAAATAGTATTTCCTTAACAAAATTATTTTCGGTTAAAAACCTGCACAGGTATTCCTCCACGTCCTTGGGGTGATTCTTTAACGTATATTCATTAACGATATATGGGTCAATAAACCCAACGTCATATGTTCTAGCTCTTTTGCATTCAAGCATCTTCATTCTGCAGAATATAATATCATACAAATGGATATATAGTTAGGATAATATATTAAATGCAATGAACGAGCTGAGCTACAAACTTAATTATAGAAATAAATCACTTACAGACAGTAGCAACCAATGATGGATTTGTCGAGGGCGCGCTGGTTGTATAACTGAAACAGTTCGGTCATCTGAACCTGTATCGAGTATGGTTTGAAGTGATGCTCCTTTCTAACATCCACCAGAAACCAATCTTTCTGATGCTTTTTTTCTTCTTGCGACATGTACCATTCATGCAGATTTCGCATATATGTGGTTAGACGCGCGAGCTCCTCATTACTAACTAGAGGCTCCCCTCGGACATACTTTCGTGCTATTTGACCCACTCGCGTATCTTCATAGCCTAAATATTTACCAAGAGACATATTTGCTTTGGTAGCAAGTGCTTTGGCCTGCGATACAGTGATGCCCATTAGTGCAGCATTAGTACGGGCTCCGGGTCCATTATTTGCATGTCCATATCCATTTCAGCTATGAAGGCCTTGTCGAGGTCTGAAATGACTTTGAGTGGGGCGAACGATTGATTCTTTTATGCTCCAAGCTGGGCAACTTGCTTCCCGCTTTTTGCACTTGTGCTTTTTTTTCTTTGCTTGCTTAATAATCTCTCGGTCATAGTCTGATTCCAGATTCATCGATATCTGGGATGGTTGCTCAAGAAAGGACTTAGCCCACTTTTTGGTTTTTTCATCATATACCGTCTTTAGCTCAGGCTTTTTAGGTGCAAAATGCGCCTTGACTTGGGCAGCCACATCCGCGTTAGTTTCCTCATCGGTCTTGTCATAAGGTCTCTTTGGAAGAGCCGGCGGGATGTCGACTATCTTCGTTGTTTGACCTTTCTTCTATGTAGGGCGCGGGGGAGAGTCGACCTTCCGTTTCTTCGACGAGATAGTAGTATTGCACAGAGGCGGAGGCGGAGATCGAGTATTACGCAGAGGCGGAGATCGAGTTGATGTACTCCTGCTGCGGCGATCGTCAGCGGGGCGGGGTAGACTTGGAGGTTGACGATAATCGGGTTGGAGTGGACTTGGAGGTTGACGATATTTGATGCGGGGTGGACTTGGATTCCGCTGAGTCGGTGGCCTTGGCGCCGAGCCTGGAAAATTGATGTACTTCTTCATCCATAGAATGATGTTGCGCTTGACATCTCCTAGTTTCGTAAGGCCTTCAGGCGTAGCGATCTCAATCTCTAGGTCCGCAAAATCCACCACTATGCCATCCACCGTGACACGATGATACGTTGGAAACGTATCTATAATTTTTGGTGCTCCATGCTTGTTTAGTATGTAATTTGCTTTACTTGTCCACACTTTGAGGTGCTTTTTACATGTTTTCTGGTACTAACCTATTAACAAGTTGCAACAGTGTCAGATGCCTGTTTTCTGTTATTTTTGGTTTTAGAAAAGTTAGTAAAGAAATATTCTTGAAATTGGACGTGATAGGGTAAAGGTGCCCGATCTTTCGATGAGACGATAACTTTCGATTATGGTGGAGGTCGACGTTGACGATCCGACTACTAACGTACGAGACGTTGCGCCTTAGCAATCGATACACCAGCTTCCGAGGCTATTGATCACGCCGGAGCTAGATCAACCTGATCATGAGGATCAATCCCTGCAAGCAATCGAAGAACCAGCAAGAATTATAGATGCAATCAAGATATTGCGAATATAGATGAAAGCTTGATTGAAGAGGTGGGATTCTGTAAGTACGTAGTACAAAAGGTCGGTTTGACACTTGTGCCTATGACGAAGAGTAGCTCGTGGCTAAGTCTTTTACTAAACAAAATCCGCGTCTAAACGATGACCTAATAGGGTATATATGGAGGAATAGAAGGGAATTTCGGCCAGCCTTGGGAAGGAGGTCGAAATCCATCTCTAGGCCCGTTCCCTCCACTATACAGACTCTAAAAGTTCAGCCCCTTTATTTGGACGAAAATTACATGGGTCTGGCCCATATTTAAAGGTGACGCAGCACCATCTAATCACATGGATGAAAATTTGAAGTGTGTAGCTCTCTAGTTTGTCCATGTCTTCATCTTTTCATTACGGTGGCTTCAAAGCTCTGAAATCTTCACTTCCAGCTTCATCCTGAATCCTCACACGATTGTTGCCATCATCTCCATGCTTGATCATTCTCCAATGCTTTTCCCTCTCGTCCATGCTAGGCCCATCATTCCTAAGTAACATAAACACATCTGATTTAGGCAGCATCATATTCTCATGAATAATAGGAATAGTTCCTAGAAACGATAGTACCTGATAATTTAGTTGGCGTGCACGAGCTATTGTGAGAGGTCCTTGGAATTGTGGAACATGAGGAAGTGTGGCTTTAGGTGCAACGGTTGTATCAACCATAGGGATGTCCTCATCATCCTCCCCTTATTGAATTGAAGTCGTGCTCGACGCAATATCATCTTGTTCTTCAAAGTATGGTATCAAATCTGCAATGTTAAATGAGGGACTTACCATGCCCATATCTGCATGAAGCTCAAGTTTATATGCATTATCATTCATTCTCTCTAACACTTTAAAATTACCAGCAGCACGTGGCATTAATTTAGACTTGCGCAAATCAGGAAAACAATCTTTACGTAAATGCAACCAAACTAAATCTCCCACATCAAACACAATATGTTTGCGTCCTTTATCACCAGCAAGTTTATATTTAACATTCATATGTTCTATATTTTCCTTAGTAATCCTATGCAACGTAAGAATCTGTTCAGCACGTTGTGTAGCATCAAAATTATGTTGCACCGAAGATGGAAGAGGTAATAAATCAATAGGTGCATGAGGAACAAAACCATACACAACCTCAAAAGGGCATAACTTAGTTGTAGAATGCACAGAACGATTGTAAGCAAATTCAATATGAGTTAAACAATCTTCCCACATTTTTAAGTTCATCTTTAAAATAGCTCGTAACATGGTAGACAAAGTTCTATTAACTACTTCAGTTTGTCCATCAGTTTGGGGATGACATGTAGTACTAAACAGCAACTTAGTCCCCAACTTAGCCCATAAACATTTCCAAAAATGGCTAAGAAATTTAGTATCACGATCTGAAACAATAGTATTAGGCACACCATGCAAGCGAACAACATCGTGAAAGAATAATTCAGCAACATGAGCCGCATCATCACTCTTATGGCAAGGAATAAAGTGTGCCATCTTAGAAAATCTATCCATAACCACAAAAATACTATCCCTCCCCTTCTGTGTTCGAGGTAATCCTAACACAAAGTCCATAGAAATATCCTCCCAAGGTACACTAGGAACAGGAAGAGGCATATATAAACCATGTGGATTAAGGCGTGACTTAGCTTTTTGACATGTTGTGCAGCGAGCAATAAACCTCTCAACATCCCTTCGCATGCGTGGCCAAAAGAAGTGTGTAGCAAGTATGTCTTCTGTCTTCTTTACTCCAAAGTGACCCATCAATCCTCCTCCATGCGCCTCCTGCAACAACAAAATATGAACGGTACCTTCTGGAATGCATAGTTTGTTAGCACGGAACACAAACCCATCATTGAGGACGAATTTGTTCCAAGTTCTACCCTCTAGACAATGCTGCAAAACATCTTTAAAAGCGGCATCTTTCACATATTGTTCTTTAATAGTTTCCAATCCAAAGATTTTGAAGTTAAGTTGAGATAACATGCTATAACGACGTGACAAAGCAATAGCAATAATATTATCTTTACCCTTTTTGTGTTTAATAACATAAGGAAAAGATTCAATGAATTCAACCCACTTTGCATGACGTTTATTCAACTTAGCTTGACTACGAATATGCTTCAAAGATTCATGATTAGAATGTATAACAAATTCTTTAGGCCATAAATAATGTTGCCAAGTTTCTAATGTCCGAACAAGAGCATATAATTCCTTATCATAAGAAGAATAGTTCAAACTAGCTCCACTCAATTTCTCACTGAAATATGCAACAGGTTTTCCCTCTTGTAACAACACTCCTCCCAAACCAATGCCACTAGCATCACATTCCAACTCAAAGGTCTTATTAAAATCAGGAAGTTGGAGGGCATGTGTAAGCTTATCTTTGAGTAGCATGAAGGCTTCTTGTTGTGCATCGCCCCAAACAAAGGGCAGATATTTCTTAGTAAGCTCGTTCAGTGGCGCTGCAATGGACCCAAATCTTTGATAAAACGCCTATAAAATCCAGCGAGGCCAAGGAAGCTCCTCACTTGTGTGACTGTTTTGGGTTGTGGCCAACTCGAAATTTCTTCAATCTTGGCGGGATCAACTTCAATACCATGTGCGATAACAACATAGCCAAGAAAAGCAACTCTATCCGTGCAAAAGGTGCACTTCGCAATGTTACCAAACAAACATGCAGCACGTAAAGCATTAAAAACAGCACGTAAATGTTCCAAATGTTCTTCTACGGATTTGCTATATATCAATATATCATCAAAATATACCACCAGAAAATGTCCAATAAAAGCACGTAAAACTTCATTCATTAATCTCATGAAAGTGCTTGGAGCATTAGTAAACCAAAGGGCATCACTAACCACTCAAATAGGCCAAATTTAGTTTTAAATGCAGTTTTCCATTCATCTCCTAACTTCATACAAATCTGGTGGTAACCACTACGCAAATCAACCTTAGAGAATATAGTAGAGCCACTCAATTCTTCAAGCATGTCATCTAAACGAGGAATAGGATGATGATATCGAATGGTAATATTATCGATTGCTCTACAATCAGTACACATGCGCGAAGAACCATCTTTCTTTGGTACCAAAATAATAAGAACAACACATGGACTAAGAGACTCACGAATATGATCCTTGTCAAGAAGTTTTTGAATTTGTCGCTGAATTTCTTTCGTCTCCTCTGGATTGGTACGATATGGCGAACGGTTGGGCAAAGATGCTCCAGGAATCAAATCAATTTGGTGCTCAATTCCACGAATAGGTGGCAGTCGTGGAGGTAAATCTTGTGGGAAAACGTCCTCATACTCCTGCAAAATGTTAGCAAAAGCAGGTGGCAAAGAAGAAGGCATCTCCTCAGCCGAAAACAACACGTCTTTGCAAATGATAGCATAACATGCAGTAGTACTCACATCAATTTCAGAAATATCAGATTTGCTAGCTAGCAAACAAGTACTTTTCAAACGAATTTCATTAGCATATTTTGGATCAGATTTAGAAGTACTTGTAGAAGGCATAAGTTCCTTAGCAACAATCTGATTTTCGCTCAGCTTTTTCCCCTCATTATGTGCTCTACTAGCTCTAGCAAGATCATATTTTAAAATACTTTCAGGAGACATGGGAAGTAACACAATTTTCTTATCATTATGAACAAGAGAATATTGATTTGTGCTACCATAGTGTATAGAATTTGTATCAAATTTCCATGGTCTACCAAGTAAAAGAGCACATGCTTGCATAGGAACTGTTGGAGATATGCCCTAGAGGCAATAATAAATGTAGTTATTATTATATCTTTGTGTTTATGATAAATGTTTACATTCATGCTATAATAGTATTAACAAGGAAACATTAATACTTGTGTGATTTGTAAACTTAAATTGAAGTCCCTAGTAAAGCCTCTTTATAATACTAGCTTGTTGGTTAATAAATGATTGTGGTTTCCCAATCATGAATATTGAGATGTTATTAACAACAAGATCATATCGTTAGGAGAATGATATGGTGGAAATACTCCTATAGATAAGCGTAGCATAAAGATCAAGTCATTTTAATAGTTCAATTGCTATATGCTTCCTGATACATAGTAACGTAATTCCTTCGACCATGAGATCATGCATATCACCTTTACCGGATGGATGCTTTGATGACATCAAACACCACACCGTAATTGGGTGGCTATAAAGGTGGCATTGAGTGTTTGGAAAGTATTGGTTGAGACACATGGATCAAGAGTGGGATTTGTCCATCCATATGACGGATAGATATACTCTGGGCCCTCTCGGTGTAATGTCATCCAATTAGCTTGCAAGCATGTGACTGGCTCACAAGGGATCACATATCATGGGAACGAGAAAAGAGTACTTATCGGTAACGAGGTTGAACTAGGTATGCAGAGATACCGACGATCATAACCTCGGATAAGTAAACTATCGTGAGACAAAGGGAAATTGGTATCGTATGTAAGTGGTTCATTCGATCGCAAAGTAATCGTAGAAATATGTGGGAGCCATATGAATTTCCAGATTCCTCTATTGGTTATTTGGAGAAGTGTCTCGATCATGTCCGCATAATTCACGAACAGTAGGGAGACACACTTAAGGATTCGACATTGTTTGAGTAGTTATGGAATGATGAGAAAGAGTCCGAATGTTGTTCGGAGTCTCGAATGGGATTCGGGATATCACGAGGAGATCCGGAATGGTCCGGAGAATAAGATTCAATAAGGAAAGTCCTGTTTCGGAGTTCGGGAATGGTTCCGGTGTTTTCATCGGGAATGTTCTAGAAGGTTCCGGAATGTCCAGCACTCCGGAGGGAAGGGTACATGAATGTGTTATATCAATTTGGTATGATTGCATCATGTACTAGGTGTCATCACTGAAAAAAATAAAGGGTTTAATCAAATCCTAGTTTGAAAAAGTCAAACGGCAATTTGAAAGTCAAACGGCTATTTTTGGGAAGTGGAGAGGGAGGTGGAA
This sequence comes from Avena sativa, assembly GCA_916181665.1. Taxonomy (NCBI): domain Eukaryota; kingdom Viridiplantae; phylum Streptophyta; class Magnoliopsida; order Poales; family Poaceae; genus Avena; species Avena sativa. Next base: position 40,452,641 of record OV702285.1, on the reverse strand, counting down.
ACCGAGTTGGGGAGGAGTTCCTCCCCTCCACCGCAGGCCCACCTCCAAGCCGAGTTGGGGAGGGACTCCCCTCCCCTTGTCCGCGCCTCCCACCTATAAAGGGAGGGGCAGGGCTGCCCCTCCTAACACACAAGTTCCCTACCTCTAAACCCTAAGCCGCCGGCGCCGCCACCTGCCGTCGCCGCCCTAGGGCAAACCGCCGCCGCCGCCTAGCAACCCTAGCCGAGGTCCTAGCCCCCTCCTCGGCGTGTCTAAACCCTAGATCGTCGAGGGCTCTCTCATAGTCCACCATACTCGCTCCGGCTTAAGGCGAAGCCCTGCGAGATCTCCCCTCTACTTCCGGTACCACGTCGTTGTGCTGCCGAAATAGCGAGGAGAGTGCTACAACCTCCGCTGCCTGCTGGAACAAGGGAGAGGAAGGTCTTCGTCGAGTATCGAACGTGTGACCGACTGCGGGAGCGCTGCCGGAACGCAGCGCCGGAAGGATCGTCTACGCGATCTTGAGATCGGGAAGAGTACGACTACATCACCCACGAGAATCCGCTCTCGTTAAACACTTTGGAATCTTCGAGGGTGAGTTATTCCATCGACTCGTTGCTACAATGTAGTAGATAGATCTTGGCTTGTTTGTTTGTATGCGATAGAAAATTTTTGTTTTCCATGCTACGAAACCCTACAGTGGTATTAGAGTCGTGTCTATATGTAGATCTGTTGCACGAGTAGAACACAATGGTCATTGTGGGCGTTGATGCTTTTATTGTCGATTGCTTCTTGTGTACTTTGCATCTTGCGGGATGTTGGGATGAAGCGGCCCGGGCTAACCTTACATGACATCGTTCATGAGACTTGCTCCACGCTTGACATGCAACTTGTATTGCATAAGTGGCTTTGCGGGTGCCTATTTCTCCTAGCATAGTTAAGATCCAATTTACAACGGGTGATTAACAATACTAGTATCAATGTTGTGGTTCATGTTCGTAAGTTAGAATGACACTTATTGAAAGCCCCAAACCACGTAAAACATGCAAAGAAAGTAGAGGCGTCTAACTTTGTTTTGCAGGGGTGTGCAGTGATGTGATATGGCCATGATTGTGATTATATTTGATGTATGCAATGTTCCTTATTGTAAGTTGGCAACCGGCAGGAGCCATATGGTTGTCTTTAATTTATGTTAAGACCCGCGTGTCTATTCAAAGTAGTTGTAATAGTTGAAGCCGGTGGACGACAACCATGGAGAAGCGTCATTGACCTTGATGCAATGCCGGTGATGATGGAGATCATGTTCGTGCTTGAAGATGGAGATCGGAAGCATAAAAAAGAAAGGCCATATCATATCACATATTATGAATTGCATGTGATGTTAATCCTTTATGCATCTTGTATTTCTTAGTAGACGACGGTAGCATTATAAGATGATCCCTCATGCAGATGAATTTCAAGTCATAAAGTGTTCACCCTTAGTTAGCACCGTTGCTAAAGCTTGTTGTTTCGAAGCACCACGTGATGATCGGGTGTGTTAGATTCCGCAAGTGTATACAACGTGAGCAAGCCATATTTGCTCATGCGGAAGCTAAGGTTTGATCTTGACGAGCCTAGCATGTACAGACATGGCCTCGGAACACGGATCACCGAAAGGTAAAGCATGAACCACATAGTAGATATGATGAACATGTCGATTGTTCGCCATTGAAACTATATCAACTCTCGTGATGATCGGTGTTGATATGGTGGATTTGGTTCGTGTGATCACTAAAACAATGTGAGGGATATTGTTTTGAGTGAGTTCACCTAGATTAATTTAACTATTAATTAGAACTCAATTTGTCATAAACTTAGTCTAAACTATTGCAAATATGTTGTAGATCAATGGCGGCCCCTACCATCAATTTTAATGCGTTCCTAGAGAAAGAAAAGTTGAAAAACAATGGAAGCAACTTCACGGATTGGTTCCGCAATTTGAGGATTGTCCTCACAGCTGGTAATTTGACCTATGTGCTGGATGCACCGCTGGGTGACCCGCCTGCAGCTGATGCTGCCGACGAAGTAAAGAATGTTTACCTCGCTCGGAAGACTCAGCACTCCACAGTTCAGTGTGCTATCTTGTATGGTTTAGAATCGGAGCTTCAGAAAAGGTTTGAGAATTCAGACCCACATGATATTGTCCGTGATCTCAAATTTATCTTTGAGACTCACGCGGCGATTGAGAGCTATGAGGCTTCTGAAAAGTTCTTTAACTGCAAGATGGAAGAGGGCAGCTCCATTAGTGAGCATGTGCTTAAGATGTCTGGGCACGCAAACAAACTTCAAAGCTTGGGTATAGTGATTCCTAATGCTTTGCGGATTTACCGTGTCCTCCAATCACTACCACCAACTTACAAGAACTTTGTGATGAACTACAATATGCAAAACATGAACAAGCAGTTGCCAGAACTGTTTGCTATGTTGAAATATGCAGAAGTGGAGATCAAGAAAGAGCACCAAGTGTTGATGGTCAATAAGACCACCAAATTCAAGAAAGGCAAGTCTAAGCAAAAGGGACACTTCAAGAAGGGTGGTAAGAAAGTTACCGCACCGACGAAGAAGACCAGGGCTGGACCTAAGCCTGATACTGAGTGCTTTTACTGCAAGGGAGAAGGTCACTGGAAGCGGAATTGCCCAAAGTACTAGGCGGATTTGAAGAACGGCAACATCAAGAAGAAAGGTATATCCGATATACATGTTATTGATGTGTATCTCACTAGTACTCGTAGTAGTTCCTGGGTATTTGATACTGGTTCGGTTGCTCATATTTGTAACTCGTAACAGGTGCTGCAGAATAAACGGAAGCTAGCGAAGAACGAGGTGACGATGCGCGTGGGAAACGGATCAAAGGTTGATGTGATCGCGGTCGGCACGCTACCCCTCCATCTACCATCGGGATTAGTTTTATACTTAAATAATTGTTATTTGGTGTCTGCGTTAAGCATGAACATTATATCGGGATCTTGTTTATTGCGAGACGGTTACTTGTTTAAGTCTGAGAATAATGGTTGTTCGATTTATATGAGTAATATGTTTTATGCACATGCACCTTTGATAGATGGTCTATTCTTATTGAATCTCGATAGTGGAAATACACATATTAATAACATTGAGGCTAAATGTTTGAAATCGAGCGATAACTCGACCTATAGGTGGCACTGTCGTCTTGGTCACATTGGAGTGAAGCGTATGAAGAAACTCCATTCCGATGGACTTCTTGAATCACTTGATTTCGAATCACTTGAAAGATGCGAAGCATGTCTGATGGGTAAAATGACTAAGACTCCATTTTCTGGTATGATGGAGCGAGCTACTGACTTATTGGAAATCATACATACCGATGTGTGTGGTCCAATGAGTGTAGCATCGCGTGGTGGTTATCCTTATGTTCTTACCTTCACAGATGACTTGAGTAGATATGGGTATATCTATTTCATGAAACATAAGTCCGAAACTTTCGAGAAGTTTAAGGAATTTCAAAGTGAGGTAGAGAATCAACGTAACAAGAAGATTAAATTTCTACGTTCTGATCGTGGAGGTGAATATCTAAGTTACGAGTTTGGCGAGCATTTGAAGAAATGCGGAATACTTTCGCAATTGACACCGCCGGGAACACCACAGCGTAATGGTGTGTCTGAATGTCGTAATCGAACTCTCTTAGATATGGTTCGTTCTATGATGTCACTTACAGATTTACCGCTATCATTTTGGGGTTATGCATTAGAAACAGCCGCATTCACTTTAAATAGGGCACCATCTAAATCCGTTGAAACGACACCGTATGAATTATGGTTTGGGAAGAAACCTAGATTGTTGTTCCTTAAAGTTTGGGGTTGCGAAGCCTATGTAAAGAAGTTACAGCCGGACAAGCTTGAAACCAAAGCGGAAAAATGCGTCTTCATAGGATACCCGAAGGAAACTATTGGGTATACCTTCTATCATAGATCCGAAGGCAAAATCTTCGTTGCCAAGAATGGATCCTTTCTAGAGAAGGAATTTCTCTCGAAAGAAGTGACTGGAAGGAAAGTAGAACTTGACGAGGTTGTCGAACCTTCTCTCGAAATTGCGAGTAGCGCAACACCGGAAGAAGTTCCTGTGGTGCCTGCACCAATAAGAGAGGAAGCTAATGATGATGATCATGAAACTTCGGTTCTAGTTGCTACAGAGCCTCGCAGGTCAAAGAACTCGTACCACTCCAGATTGGAATGATCCCGTTATGAGTGTCATGTTGGTGGACAACACCGATGACCCTGCGACATATGAGGAAGCGATGATGAGCCCAGATTCCAATAAATGGCAAGAAGCCATGAAATCCGAGATTGGATCCATGTACGAAAACCAAGTATGGACTTTGGTGGACTTATCGGATGGCCGGAAGGCTGTCGAGAACAAATGGATTTTCAAAAAGAAAACAGATGTTGATGGTAATGTTATTGTCTATAAATCTCGACTTGTCGCAAAAGGGTTTCGAAAAATTCAAGGAGTTGACTACGATGAGACTTTCTCACCTGTAGCGAAGCTAAAGTCTGTGAGGATTATGTTAGCAATCGCTGCATATTATGATTATGAGATATGGCAGATGGATGTCAAAACAGCATTCCTCAATGGAGACATTGATGAAGAGTTGTATATGATGCAACCCAAAGGTTTTGTCGATCCTAAAGATGCTAACAAGGTATGCAAACTTCAACGGTCCATCTATGGATTGAAGCAAGCATCCCGAAGTTGGAATCAACGTTTTGATAAGGTGATCAAAAGTTTTGGTTTTATACAAACTTATGGAGAAGCTTGTATTTACAAGAAAGTGAGTGGGAGCTCTGTAGCATTCTTAATACTATATGTAGATGACATATTGTTGATTGGGAATGATGTAGACCTTCTTAATAGTGTCAAGGAATATTTGAATAATAGTTTTTCAATGAAAGATCTTGGCGAAGCAGCTTACATATTAGGCATAAAGATTTATAGAGATAGATCAAGACGCCAAATATCATTGTCACAAAGTACATATTTGGACAAAGTTCTAAAGAGGTTTGGAATGGAAGATAGCAAGAAAGGTTTCTTGCCCATCTTGCCCAATACGACCTTGAGTAAAACTCAAAGTCCGACATCGGCAGAAGATAGAGAAAGGATGAGTAAGACTCCCTATGCCTCAGCCATAGGATCTCTAATGTATGCCATGCTATGTACTAGACCCGACATTGCATATGCTGTTAGTTTAACTAGCAGATATCAAAGTGATCCAGGAGTGGATCATTGGACAGCGGTCAAAAACATCCTTAAGTACTTGAGAAGAACTAAGGATATGGTTCTTTCTTATGGAGGTGATGAACTGCTCGGTGTTAATGGTTACACCAATGCTAGTTGGAACACCGATCCGGATAATTCTAAATCACAATCTGGATACGTATTTATTTTGAATGGTGCAGCAGTTAGCTGGAGGAGTGCAAAGCAAAGCGTTGTGGCGAGATCTTCAACTGAATCGGAATACATGGCTGCTTTGGAGGCTTCACAAGAAGCGATATGGATGAAAGAGTTCATTACAGAGCTGGGTGTGGTTCCTAGTGCGCTGGACCCAATGTCTATGTACTGTGATAACATGGGTGCCATAGCCAATGCGCAAGAACCAAGGTCACACAAGAAGCTGAAGCACATCAAGCTACGTTTTCACGCTATTCGAGAACATGTCCAAGATGGGGACATAAAGATTTGCAAAGTACACACAGATCTGAATGTGGCGGATCCATTGACTAAACCTCTCCCGAGGGCAAAACATGACCAACACTAAACTGCCATGGGTGTTCGGTATATTACCATGTAATCTAGATTAGATGACTCTAGTGCAAGTGGGAGATTGTTGGAGATATGCCCTAGAGGCAATAATAAATGTAGTTATTATTATATCTTTGTGTTTATGATAAATGTTTACATTCATGCTATAATAGTATTAACAAGGAAACATTAATACTTGTGTGATTTGTAAACTTAAATTGAAGTCCCTAGTAAAGCCTCTTTATAATACTATCTTGTTGGTTAATAAATGATTGTGGTTTCCCAATCATGAACATTGAGATGTTATTAACAACAAGATCATATCGTTAGGAGAATGATATGGTGGACATACTCCTATAGATAAGCGTAGCATAAAGATCAAGTCATTTTAATAGTTCAATTGCTATATGCTTTCTGATACATAGTAACCTAATTCCTTCGACCATGAGATCATGCATATCACCTTTACCGGATGGATGCTTTGATGACATCAAACACCACACCATAACTGGGTGGCTATAAAGGTGGCATTGAGTGTTCGGAAAGTATTGGTTGAGACACATGGATCAAGAGTGGGATTTGTCCATCCATATGACGGATATATATACTCTGGGCCCTCTCGGTGTAATGTCATCCAATTAGCTTGCAAGCATGTGACTGGCTCACAAGGGATCACATATCACGGGAATGAGAAAAGAGTACTTATCGGTAACGAGGTTGAACTAGGTATGCAGAGATACCGACGATCATAACCTCGGATAAGTAAACTATCGTGAGACAAAGGGAAATTGGTATCGTATGTAAGTGGTTCATTCGATCGCAAAGTAATCGTAGAAATATGTGGGAGCCATATGAATTTCCAGATTCCTCTATTGGTTATTGTTCGGAGAAGTGTCTCGATCATGTCCGCATAATTCACGAACAGTAGGGAGACACACTTAAGGATTCGACGTTGTTTGAGTAGTTATGGAATGATGAGAAAGAGTCCGAATGTTGTTCGGAGTCTCGAATGGGATTCGGGATATCACGAGGAGATCCGGAATGGTCCGGAGAATAAGATTCATATAAGGAAAGTCCTGTTTCGGAGTTGGGGAATGGTTCCGGTGTTTTCATCGGGAATGTTCTAGAAGGTTCCGGAATGTCCGGCACTCCGGAGGGAAGGGTACATGAATGTGTTATATCAAGTTGGTATGATTGCATCATGTACTAGGTGTCATCACTGAAAAAAATAAAGTGTTTAATCAAATCCTAGTTTGAAAAAGTCAAACGGCAATTTGAAAGTCAAACGGCTATTTTTGGGAAGTGGAGAGGGAGGTGGAAACCGAGTTGGGGAGGAGTTCCTCCCCTCCACCGCAGGCCCACCTCCAAGCCGAGTTGGGGAGGGACTCCCCTCTCCTTGGCCGCGCCTCCCACCTATAAAGGGAGGGGCAGGGCTGCCCCTCCTAACACACAAGTTCCCTACCTCTAAACCCTAAGCCGCCGGTGCCGCCACCTGCTGCCGTCGCCGCCGCCCTAGGGCAAACCGCCGCCGCCGTCTAGCAACCCTAGCCGCCGGCCTAGCCCCCTCCTCGGCGTGTCTAAACCCTAGATCGTCGAGGGCTCTCTCATAGTCCACCATACTCGCTCCGGCTTAAGGCGAAGCCCTGCGAGATCTCCCCTCTACTTCCGGTACCACGCCGTTGTGATGCCGGAATCACGAGGAGAGTGCTACAACCTCCGCTGCCTGCTGGAACAAGGGATAGGAAGGTCTTCGTCGAGTACCGAACGTGTGACCGACTGCGGGAGCGCTGCCGGAACGCAGCGCCGGAAGGATCGTCTACGCGATCTTGAGATCGGGAAGAGTACGACTACATCACCCACGAGAATCCGCTCTCGTTAAACACTTTGGAATCTTTGAGGGTGAGTTATTCCATCGACTCATTGCTACTATCTAGTAGATAGATCTTGGCTTGTTTGTTTGTATGCGATAGAAAAATTTTGTTTTCCATGCTACGAAACCCTACAGGAACAACATCACACTCAACATAATCAGCATATGCAGCAATAGTAAAGTGCACACGAACTGTACGTGTTACCTTAACCTTGCCGCTGTTATTAAACCATTGAATGTGATATGGACGAGGATGTGGTCGTGTCATAAGAGAAAGCTTTTCAACCATCTCCATGCTCGCCAAGTTGTTGCAGCTCCCTCCATCAATAATAATATGAATACAGCGATCTTTAACCATGCCCTTGGTATGGAACAGATTATGGCGCTGGTCAGGCTCGGCCTTGGTAATTTGTGCACTCAAGACTCGCTGTGCAACTAAAATCGGGTATTTCTCTGCATGTTCCGCAGCCATATATTCAGAATTTTGCTCCGTGGGTGTTGCAGCACATTGCTTATCATATGCAATAAGAGACAAAGTATCTTCATCATAATCACTGGCGGAATCGTATCCACCATCCTCAAGAGCAATCATCACACGGGAGGAGGCACAATCACGTGCAAAGTGACCAAGTCCACCATATTTGCGGCACTGAATGTTGCTGGACTTCCCCGTAGATGCCATGGAGGACGCAGCACTCGGGGATGGTCCCGTAGTAGTCTTTCGTGCAGCAAACGGAGGTGGTGTAGATGTTGTAGATCGCGTGTATGTGGTCGCTGGAGGTGTAGGTGCAGTAGCCCGTGACGCCGAAATCGGTGATCTCCAAGTAGAACGACTTGTAGAATAATTAGTTCGTATCGCCTCGCGTCGATCCTGCACTTCACATTCAGCATTGCAAGCAAGATGGAACAAACAGGTAATAGTGTGATAAGATTTGTATCTAAGAATGGTCTGAATGTCCTTATTTAACCCGCCTACGAATCGTGCCATTAATGCTTCATTATCCTCCTCTATACCACAATGCAGCATGCCAGTTTGCAACTCCTGATAGTAATCCTCTACAGAATTTTTGCCTTGATCTAGACATGCTAATTTGGTGAGCATGGAACGCTGATAATACGGTGGAACAAAACGAATACGCATAGCATGTTTTAAAGCATCCCACGTATTTATTGGATCACCATGATTAGCACGACAATATTCAGACCACCATATGGAAGCAAAACTAGTGAACTCACAAGTAGAAGCACTAACACGTCTATCCTCGGGATAATTTAAGCATGCAAAACGCTGGTCTAATTCTAATTCCCAAGAGAGGTATGCATCAGGATTATAGCGACCATCAAACGTAGGAACATGTAATTTCATTTTAGCAACATGGTCATCATCACGTACCAGCGGCAACGTAGGTGGGCGGCGAATGTGGGGATTGTATTGCTTAGGACGACCAGCTGGCTGATCAACTGTGAAGTCGTCCGTGTACTCGCCATCGTACTCATCTTCCCCGTAATAATCATCCAACTGTGCATCACGGGCCTGTTTGACACCCGTAGCTCCTGCAACGCCCGCAACAGCAGTACCCGCAGCAGCAGCACCCGCAGCCGAAGTTTGTGCCAGATGTTTGAGAATGCGATGTGCATGTCCCAACAAGGTTGGTGTAGGAGCCCTGCGAGTCGGCTGTGGAGGAGGCGCGCGAGCCATCGATGGTAGTGGTAAGCGTGCTAGCACCTCCTGGAATTTAGCGTCGAGTTTGGCGGTAAAGGCGGTCTCGAGTCCCTCGAGGTGCTCCATCGTGTCAGTAAAACGCTTGTCCACATCCTGCATATGGTCAGCCAAAAGTGTGGTGACGTGAGCCTGCAAGGCTTCACCCTCCAGTGGCTGTGCCTCGATGTTTTCTGGTGGCATGATTAGTACACAAAAAGCACAGGTATATAATGGAGATACAACGGAACAGTGGTGGAAAACGCTTAATCTGTCAAGCAAACCAATACTCTTACCCGTTCTTACCCTGCAATAGGTGGTGAGTAGCAACTGTCGTGATCAAGCTTCGGAAAGATTGAATAGAGCGATTTCCAGGTGGTGTCAACGTACGGTATAGGAATATGTGGAGTTATGGGTGGCTGCAATATCTGTAGACACAATTTCAAAACAGCAATGCAAGGTTGAATAACAGCTCAACAACGGTACTGTGCTGGTCCTAGACTATCCCAAGCTAGAGACGCGAGCCTAGAACACTACGAGTCACGCCGCGACACCAAAAAAAAAACAGGCACCAGTTCTCTGAACAGCGCGCGAATGAGGCGAAAATCACTAGGATGGAAAGTGTCTCAAAACGATCAGCCAGGTAGAATATCAGGATAGGCTCAGGTAATTTTTTGAAATTTCCGGAAACTGCATGAAACTGCTCTGGAAAGCGTGCAGACACCAATTTTTTTAATATAATGGCGTATAGCTAAAAACAATCCCAGAAGCCTAAAAACAGTATAGGCCGGAAAAAATTCAGAGGAGTTTCCAGACTTTTTTTTTTTGCTCTCCTCTCCGCTTTCCTTCTGGCCGAAACTTTCTGGGACTCAGATCAAGTTGTAACTCGGATCGGATCTATAATGATGGCAAGCAAGAGTAGGAAAACAAAAACAAACCTAACTGGAGTGGAACGAGGATATGTGGTGGCGGAGGCGGTATGTGGGCGTAGGCTTGTAGCAAGTGTATGGCGGTGGTGAGAGCGGAATCGGTGGTGGCGGTGGTGATGATTGTGACCAGAACTCAAAACTCTAAAGATCTAGATCTAAGACCAGCACTGGACACGACGATGCATACTAGAACTCAACAAACCAAATACTAAAAATAAACGATGCAAAAGGCTCGAAAGTGTTTCTAGGATACAGATCTAACCCTAATTTGTTGGCTTTTTATGGTTTATAGGAAGAAGAACAGATGTAATCTAAAGTACGAAAACTGTAAGATCTCACCGATAAACACGAAATCTGATACCACTTGATAGGTAAAGGTGCCCGATCTTTTGATGAGACGATAACTTTTGATTATGGTGGACGTCGACGTTGACGATCCGACTACAAACGTACGAGACGTTGCGCCTTAGAAATCGATACACCAACTTCCGAGGCTATTGATCACGCTGGAGCTAGATCAACCTGATCACGAGGATCAATCCCTGCAAGCAATCGAAGAACCAGCAAGAATTATAGATGCAATCAAGATATTGCGAATATAGATGAAAGCTTGATTGAAGAGGTGGGATTCTGTAAGTGCGTAGTACAAAAGGTCGATTTGACACTTGTGCCTATGGCAAAGAGTAGCTCGTGGCTAAGTATTTTACTAAACAAAATCCACGTCTAAACGATGACCTAATGGGGGTATATATGGAGGAATAGAAGGGATTTTCGGCCAGCCTTGGGAAGGAGGTCGAAATCCATCTCTAGGCTCGTTCCCTCCAGTATACGGACTCTAAAAGTTTAGCCCCTTTATTTGGACGAAAATTACATGGGCCTGGCCCATATTTAAAGGTGACACGGCACCATCTAATCACATGGACGAAAATTTGAAGTGTGTAGCTCTCTAGTTCGTCCTTGTCTTCATCTTTTCATTACGGTGGCTTCAAAGCTCTGAAATCTTCACTTCCAGCTTCATCCTGAATCCTCACACGATTGTTGCCATCATATCCATGCTTGATCATGCTCCAATGCTTGTCCCTCTCGTCCATGCTAGGCCCATCATTCCTAAGTAACATAAACACATCTAATTTAGGCAGCATCATATTCTCATGAATAATAGGAATAGTTCCTAGAAACGATAGTACCTGATAATTTAGTTGGCATGCACGAGCTCTTGTGAGAGGTCATTGGAATTGTGGAACATGAGGAAGTGTGGTTGTAGGTGCAACGATTGTATCAACCGTAGGGATGTTCTCATCAGGACGAGACGAAGGACAAAGTCAATTACTTTCCATGGGGAACAAGAAGTCCAGAGGAGATCCGGAGGGGCCAGCCAAGGGGGCCAGACCCACCCCAGGTGCGGGGGCAGGTGGGCCCGCGCCTGGCTAGGGTTTGGTGGCCCGGGCCGCCTCCCGGTCTCGCCCCTTCGCCTATAAGAATTCCCCGATGCAGAAACCCTGAGTACCCAATCAGAAATCCACAAAACCGTCTGTAGCCGCTGCCACCATCGTCCCTAGATCGGGGGATCTGAAGTTCTTCCCGGCACCCTGCCGGAGGGGAGATCATCCAGGAGGCCTTCTCTCCGGTATGATGCGTGAGTAGTTCCAACTTGGACTATGGGTCCATCTAGTAGCTAGATGGTTGTATCTCCTCCTTTGTGCTTTCATGTATAGATCTTGTGAGCTCCGTTCATGATCAAGATCTAATCTATTTGTAATCATACATGTTGTGTTTGTGGGGATCCGATGGATATTGAGATTATTATGTTGGTTTGATTAATGGTTTTTTCTTTATGATTCTATCATGTCTGTGTTGTTTGTGATCTTGCATGCTCTCCGTTGCTAGTGGTTATCTTGGCCAAGTAGTTGCTAGTGACTCCAAGAGGGGGTATTTATGCTCGATAGTGGGTTCATGCCTCTAGTTTCCAAGGGAAGTGACAGAAATCTCGTCGGTTTTAAATGTGTTATTGCTATTAGGGAGAAAACAACAGTCTCTTGTTCATGGAACATGTGGACTGTTTACCTTACACACTTTGCATAAAACATTTGTCTGTTGCTTGCAACTTAATACTGGAGGGGGTTCGGATGATAACCTGAAGGTGTACTTCTAGTCATAGATGCAGTTGGATGGAGGTCTATGTATATTGTTGTATTGCCCAATCAGCCTCATAGGATCTTTCTGGCTAGTAATTGCATTGTTATGCCTTTCTCAATTCTGGTCAATTGCCCCAATGTAATTTGTTTACCCTTCATGCCATGTTGTTTATCTAAGGAGAGCACCTCTAGTGAACTATGGACCTCGGTGCAATCTTTACCATTGATACATCTTCACTGTTACCTGTTTACTTGCTGCAAACCATTACCTTCCACACCATACATTTAATCCTTTGTTACAGCAAACCGGTGAGCTTGACAACCTCACTGATTCGTTGGGGCAAAGTCTTGAGTTTGTGTTGTGCAGGTCTCCGCGTTGCTTGCAACACATGTGTGACGTTTCCTTTCTCCTACTGGTTCGATAACCTCGGTTTCTTACTAAGGGAAACTTGTTGTTGTGGTGCTTAATACCTTGCTCTTGGGGTTTCCAACGAAGCGTCCCACGACAAAGTACTGGGCGCCATCAAGCTAATTTCTGGCGTCGTTGCCGGGGAGGCTAAGAACGTCTTCACAAGGGGAGTCCTTCACTTCCTTTCTCTTTACTTTGTTTTTAGTTTGCTTTGTTTCTTTTGATTGGTTTTGTTTGCCTCTTTCCAAAAAAAACCAAAAAAATTAGTCTAGTTTGGTTTCTTTCTTTATTCAAAAAACAAAAAAAAATAGTTCCTGCTCTAGTTGCTGGTCTGTTGTTGCCTTGCTTGGTCATGCTTTCTATCAATGGATGGTTTCATTGAAACTAGTGCTTATTGTCAAGGTGGGTTCACGGAAGAATAAAAGTATTATTATAAGGAATACCGTTTGTCACAAAAAGGGAAACACTTATGGGAAAAAATTGATAAGTTGAATACTATTGCTAGAGATGTGTGCTCTACTTATAATGTTACTTATTGCTTTGATAAGTCCTGCTGCTGTAGGAGGTATACATACCTTCTTTTTCAATGTGAGTATAATGATAATGTTACCATATCCTCTTATGTTAAATGAAATTATGACTTTTATGATGTGGAACAAATTGAAGAATTTATTGCCTTCAAGGGTGCATTTGAACTTGCCAGTTTGCTTGAAAATACTGATGATGCACCTTATGAACATGAGGTTTATGAGATACTTAAATTTTTCTTTGACAATTACAAGGAAGAAAATGGCTATATTCTTGAATATTTTAATAGGTGCTTTCCACAACTAGAAGAGACTAATGCCTTGCAGGAGCCTATGGAAGAAGAAATTGTTGAAACTGGAAGCTCATTAGATGAAAAAGAGGAGGAGAGTGATGAACAAAAGGAGGAAGAATGGATTATCTACCCATGCCTACCTTCTATTGAGAGTAACTCTTTATCCCTTACATTATTTGATTGTCCCCCATGCTTACCAAAGGAGGATGAATGTTATGTTCCAGTGGATCCTTTTAAAATATTTACTTTGGGTAAAACCTGTGAAGGTTTTAACTCCACTATTTTTGAGCTTGATAGAGATTATGTGTTTGTAGATCATGAAAAGCATGCTTTATGTGATAGCTATATTGTTGAGTTTATTCATGATGCTACTAAAAATTATTATGAGAGAGGAAAGTATGGTTGTAGAAGTTTTCATGGTACTGAAACACCTCTCTATGTGCTGAAAGTTTTGAAGTTGCTGTTGTTTCATCTTCCTATGCCTGTCACTTTGTTCTTTGTGAATTTATTTGCATACAAGATTCCTATGCATAGGAAGTGGGTTAGACTTAAATGTGTTTTGAATTTTCTTCTTGATGCTCTCTTTGACTTCAATTCATAATTCTTATGTGAGCATCTTCTCAAGCTATCATGCCTAACTTAAAGGCGTTAAAGAAAAGTACTTGTTGGGAGATAACCCAAGAGTTTCCTTGAGTCTTGGAAGTTATTACTTCTGTAATGACCTCTCCTTATCCTTTTTGTTTGCTTTTTGTGCCAAGAATGACCTCTAATGAGAGGGAAGTAAGATTTGGGGAGTTGCTGTCCCGAAACAGATTTCTGTCCTCCACCAAAAAATCGTGAGGAGGCTCTGTAACTCGGATTGAGCTGAAAATTTCCGAGTAAATTCCCCAGTATGTTAGCTAACTTTCTTTAGATTAACACTTTTTTATTTGAGCAACAGAAGATGTTCAAAAAAAATCGTTTCTATCTGCTGGTCTGTTTTGACAGATTTCTGCCATTATTTGCATTTGCTTCTTATTGATTCCTTTTTGAGTTCTCTTCGGGTAAATTGAGTTTTTTGAAGGATTTACTACAGTATCTTGTGTTTTTAGTGAAAATTCTTGCTGTTTCAAAGCTTTGCCAGAGGTCTAATATCTTTTGAATAAGCTAATGTTGCTAATGAAGATTGTGTGAAGTTTTGTATAAAGGAAAATTTTCAGGTGAAGAGAGAGAATGACGCAATGAGATGAAGAATAGACAAAAGCTCAAGCTTGGGGATTCCACCACGGTTTCACCCCAAGAAATATCCAAGAGGTACAAGTTTCAAAGCTTGGGGATGTCCAAGGCATCCCCTTCTTCATCAATAAAAAGCTCAGGTCTGTCTAGACACTTCGTTTTTATAGTTTCATGCACAGTTGTGTTGTTCTTGGATCATCTTAGTTTTCGTTTGCTTTGCTTAGTTTGTTTAGTTTTCTAAAGTAGTTTGGACCCCCGTTCTCGCTGTGTTGTTTTGCAAATAAGTTTGCTTGGTGTTTTGAAAGGAGTAGTAAGTTCTTGCTTGTAAGTGCAAGAGGAGCTTGCATTGACTGTGACTTAGACTTTAGCATGACATGATAGGTGTTGTTTTAGCATTATGCTTAGTGATTATTGCTGTAGCATGTATTGTTCCAAAAAATTGGGATTGCTTAGTGTGCCTTGAAGAAATTATGCGTTGTTTTAGCATGCAAAAGCGTAGTATTGTGGTATTCTCCTTTGATGTTTTGCTTGGATTGACTTAGCACATGCTCACACCATGTTATGACTCTCACAAGTCACCATTAGCCTCAATGATCATTTAGCCCTTGACTTGTAGTACCACTCTTTGATTTGATTAGTATGCTTTGTTGCATTGCATGATTATGGCCATTATTGCTCCCTTAGTTGGTTACTCCCAGTATTTTGCTAGCCTCCACTTGTATGAGTAAGTTCTACTCATGCTTCCAACTCCCAAGAAACCAAGTTATTCCAAAGTGTCCACTATAAACTCCTATACATGGTGTGTTACACCATTCCAAGTATATTCTTGTTTTCAACTATCTTCCAATTAAAAACTATTTTGTTATGTGAAAACTTAGTGATTAAAGCCCTCACGAACTTGATGGAACACTTTATTCTTTGCCCCTAATAAACTTGAACCATTGTGACAACTTTGTTGTATATGCTTACACTTATAAGTTGGAATTAGCAGAACCGTGCTGTCACGGGGAACGTTTTCAACATTGCACTTGTACCTTGTTGTACTCAGTTGATATCATGTTCTTTTGTCTATGGATGTCACCGGTGTGAAATAAAGAGGGAACTTGTAAGTCCATGGAGTTTGTATCCTGTGTTAGAGAAACGTCTCGGCCGCTAGCCTAAGCCATGCCTAATCATGGTGGAAACTTGCAGCATCACCATAATGACATCTATGAAGCATTCTTCTTATAAAAAAGAGACACATTGAGAAAAGAGGAAAGAGAGAAAAAAGAACCATATTCCCATGGTACATAAGAAGAATTTCTGAGATGCTCATTGTCTGCTTGCCTTGTCATTTTGGTTATGGGAAAGCTCATGTACCATGTGCAAGGGGTACCCCGTTGGCGGTTCTCAATGATATGCAAATACTTACAGTGACAAGAACTTACCTGGACCCAAAGATGAGTATGCATGAGGTGTGGCCCTCGTATTCAAGGGACACGAGATTGCCAACTTATACTTCGTCAAGCATATACTCCAGCTTTGCCACTTTAACTAACCACTTCAAGATGCTTATGATAGGGGCAATGAGGGCTGAAAGCTAACAAGTACCATAATTTTTGGAAGATCTTTTTGAAACTTGTAATCACTGCTTCCTTTACAAAAAAGTGTCTTTCTTCCACCATTATTGAGTCTCCACCTTCTACCTTTAGGCACCATTAAGAGAGCATAGTTGTCATTCTGTGTGCAGTGTTCCAAAGCTTAGTAATTGATGCACATTATGATATTACTTGCTCTTGTGCTACTTGTTTCTAGTCACCCTTGTGAACTTTGCAGGTGTCCTATGCATTTATATTGCTACTCTATGAGGGACAAGCTGATTGCCACTATGCTACATTTTCTGCATGCGAAACAAACAAACGTTTTTCAATGCATGTTATTCATGATCTTTGTTTGTAGCTTGTCATGTTACATGCATAGTTACTATGTCCTATTGTTAGAACTCCATCTTTCATGTACATGTTTAGAGTTCTTTGATCACAGCTTTCAATGCTTGCAAATGGTTGGATCTTTATTGTGAGGGTGCATGTCACCTCAAAAATTATTCTTTTTATCACTTACCTACTCGAGGACGAGCAGGAGTTAAGCTTGGGGATGCTGATATGTTGGAAACGTATCTATAAATTTTTGATGCTCCATGCTTGTTTAGTATCTACTTTTCTTTACTTGTCCACACTTTGAGGTGATTTTTACATGTTTTCTGGTACTAACCTATTAACAAGTTGCAACAGAGCGAGATGCCTGTTTTCTGATGTTTTTGGTTTCAGAAAAGTTAGTAAAGAAATATTCTCGGAATTGGACAGGACGAAGGACAAAGTCAATTACTTTCCGTGGGGAACAAGAAGTCCAGAGGAGAGACGGAGGGGCCAGCTAGGGGGCCAGACCCACCCCAGGCGCGAGGGCAAGTGGGCCCGCGCCTGGCTAGGGTTTGGTGACCCTGGCCGCCTCCCGGTCTCGCCCCTTCACCTATAAGAAGCCCCCGATGCAGAAACTCCGAGTAACCGATCAGAAATCCACAAAACCGTCTATAGCCGCCGCCACCATCGTCCCTAGATCGGGGGGGTCTGAAGTTCTTCCCGGCACCCTGCCGGAGGGGAAATCATCCCAGAGGCCTTTTCTCCGGTATGATGCGTGAGTAGTTCCACCTTGGACTATGGGTCCATGTAGTAGCTAGATGGTTGTATCTCCTCCTTTGTGCTTTCATATATAGATCTTGTGAGCTCAGTTCATGATCAAGATCTAATCTATTTGTAATCATGCATGTTGTGTTTGCGGGGATCCTATGGATATTGAGATTATTATGTTGGTTTGATTAATGGTTTTGTCTTTATGATTGTATCATGTCTGTGTTGTTTGTGATCTTGCATTCTCTCGTTGCTAGTGGTTATCTTGGCCAAGTAGTTGCTAGTGACTCCAAGAGGGGGTATTTATGCTCGATAGTGGGTTCATGCCTCTAGTTTCCAAGGAAAGTGACAAAAATCTCTTCGGTTGTAGATGTGTTGTTGCTACTAGTGAGAAAACAACGGTCTCTTGTTCATGGAACATGTGGACTGTTTACCTTACACACTTTGCTTAAAGCAGTTGTCTGTTGCTTGCAACTTAATACTGGAGGGGGTTCGGATGATAACCTGAAGGTGGACTTCTAGTCATAGATGCAGTTAGATGGCGGTCTATGTATATTGTTGTATTGCCCAATCAGCCTCATAGGATCTTTCTGGCTAGTAATTGCATTGTTATGCCTTGCTCAGTTCCTATCAATTGCCCCGCTGTAATTTGTTTACCCTTCATGCCATGTTGTTTATCTAAGGAGAGCACCTCTAGTGAACTATGGAACCCGGTCCAATCTTTACCATTGATACATCTTCCATTGTTACCTGTTTACTTGCTGCAAACCATTACCTTCCACACCATACATTTAATCCTTTGTTACAGCAAACCGGTGAGCTTGACAACCTCACTGATTCGTTGGGGCAAAGTCTTGAGTTTGTGTTGTGCGGGTCTCCGCGTTGCTTGCAACACCTGTGTGACGTTTCCTTCCTCCTACTGGTTCGATAACCTCGGTTTCTTACTGAGGGAAACTTGTTGCTGTGCTGCTTCATACCTTGGTCTTGGGGTTTCCAACGAAGCATCCCACAAAAAAGTACTGGGCTCCATCACACGAGCATAGCCAGGTGGAATCAGAAGTGAATGGTGGAGTGCTCCAGGTAGACAAGGTAAAGAAGTGTCGATCGCCACCTTGAAGGACAGGTTGTTCATTGGCTGATGTAGCTCACATTGTGCCATCTCTCTGACATCATCCATGGGGTAGCGAGGAGCCGGTGCATCATCCATCAGTGCTTGATCATCAGCCCGGACCTCCGTGGAAGCCACGCTGCTTCTCCGCTGGCTAAGATCCAATGCAGGATCATCAGCCCACGGGTGAGTTGACGACAGCGGACTTTGGTTAATTTCTTGCATGAGATTCTTCAGATCAGCTAGGTCCTGCTCTACCTTGGAGATCCAGTCTGCCTCCCGGTCCTTCTTTCTCTGACGGCTTCTATAACTGGCATCGTACTGAGGAAACCCTTTCTTCCACGAGACACGGGCGCCTTTGCCTCGTGTTCATCCACCCTTTTCAGGATTCCTTAGGGCGCGTGTCAGCTCGTCGTTCTCTCTCTCTAGGGACAGAACAATCCCAATTGAGCATCGTTCATTGCTTGAACAAGGTCTTCGGAGGGTTTTAGAATTTTTTCATGAAATAATGTCTTCCCTGTTTCTGGGTCCAACGATCCCCCGTGCCTGTACCACCAATGCTTTGACCTCTCGGGCCATCCAGTTGTACCAGGAGTGACGCATCTAGCCCTCATGTCCTTCTCCATAGTTTCCCACTTAGGGACGGCACTCTTGTAGCCACTTGTCCCCATTTTATGATGGTATTTCTTTTGGGCAGCATTTAACGCATTCTTTGCTGACTTTGTCTTTGCTTTATCTGATTGCTTGTACGTTACAAAATCGGGCCACTGTTCTCTCAACTTCTCGTTTGCTCCTTTCAAGTCTGGAGTTTTCTTTTTCACGACATATTTCGCGTATAAACTTTTCTTGTGGTTTCGGTACAGTTCGGCCATCTTGATCAGAGCCCACTCCTTGACTTTCGCTCTTTTTTTCAAACCCACCCGGCCTTGGGGTAATACCATCTGCCTCAAATTCTTCATACTTTGGAGGTAGTACGAAATATGCTATGAGCTTCTGTCAAAGGTCATCTTTGGCATCATCGGTGACATAGCTGTTGGATTCTTCACCGGGTTTCTTTGAATTATTCCATTCTTGGATGGTGATCGGCAGGTTGTCCCTAACAAGCACCCCGCATTGATTTGTAAACATCCTCTGGTGCTTCTCTGGAACAATCGGTTCACCATCATCATCTATTTCTTCGATGGTGAACCTCTTATTACCATCCAACTTTTTGTTCGGCCCTCGTTTTGTCCCAGCTGTCGATTGCTTCGATCCGGTGGGCTAAAAGAAGAAGAGAGAGTGATTAATATATATATATTGATATATCTAGATCAATTAATGAATAGAGGTAACACGTGGCTTTATATATATATGTACCTCGTCGGATCCTGTCGAGGGGCCATCATTATTGTTGTTATTTGTTTGCCCTTCGTCCATCTGGTCTTCCCCTTGGTACATCAGGTTTTCCTCTAGTCCATCACCGGATGGATTCAGATATGAGGAAATATCTTCCTCGAGCAAAAAATATCTTCACCGGTAGTAATATTAAGAGGAATTTCACCTCTTATCATGCCCTGAAGAAAACCTTCACCAATACGACCAGGATCTTCGGATGGATCCATGACTTAATTAACTATAACAGAAAGAGAGTTAAACAGGTTAGAAAAAACAATAACCCTAATAACTAAAACAAAAAATAATAACCCTAATAACACTAATTAATAACCCTAATATTATTTGTGGTAAAACAATAATCCTAATAACTAATACAAAAAAACAATAACCCTAATATTATTTGTGGTAAAACAATAATCTTAATAACTAAAATAAAAAAATTAACCCTTATTAATAACCCTAATATTATTTGTGGTAAAACAATAATCTTAATAACTAAAACAAAAAAAACAATAACCCTAATATTATTTGTGGTAAAACAATAATCTTAATAACTAAAACAAAAAAAACAATAACCCTAATATTATTTGTGGTAAAACAATAATCCTAATAACTAAAACAATAACCCTAATATTATTTGTGGTAAAATAATAATCCTAATTATAATAATCCTAATATTATTTGTTTCTGAATAATCGTTTCAACCGTGGTATTATAGGAGCATACCACATCACCTTGGCAGGAACCCTCTTCCGGGGGTCTCGCCCTCAACGTCACCAGGGTTATCTCGTCTGATCTTATACCGAAGTGAAGTGCATACCGGGCATGCATCCAAATTCTCGTACTCCTCACCGCGGTAGAGGATGTAGTCATTAGGGCATGCATGTATCTTCTGAACCTCTAAACCTAGAGGGAAGACAACCTTCTTTGCTTCGTACGTACTGGCGGGCAATACGTTATCTTTTGGAAGCATATTCTTCATCATTTTCAGCAACATTTCAAATGAGGAGTCAGATATAGCACACTCAGTCTTCCATCGCAGCAATTTTAGTGCGTTTCCTAGCTTTTTTAGACCATTTTCGCAATTTGGGTATAACAACTTTTTGTGATTCTCTAACATGTGATTGAACTTCTCTCTCTCCTTTTCAGTTTCACAGTCTTTTCGTGCATCGGCAATGATCCGACCAAGATCATCAGCGGGTTCATCATGTGTCTCCTCTTCATCCTCCCCTTCAGCATCCCCCATGGAAGTATCTCCGTACTCAGGGAAACCATGATAGTTGCCATCCTCCTCCTCTTCTTCATTTTCTTCCATTATAACCCCTCTCTCTCCATGCTTGGTCCAACAATTATAACTGGGCATGAAGCCGGACTTCAACAGGTGGTTGTGAAGGGTTTTTGAGTCAGAGTAATCCTTCTGATTACTACATCCACTACATGGACATAATACAAAACTATTGCGCTTGTTTGTATCAGCAACATGGATGAATTCATGCACGCCATTAATAAACTCGCCAGAGCGTCGGTCAGTACCGTACATCCATTTCTGGACCATCTGCATTATAGTAAAAGTATATCAAAAACCATTACACAACATGATAAAATTATTATAAGTTATATTGAGAGCTTCTAGAGCATTAATTTTAAATTTTGAAAAATTTACATGCACCAATTTCTGAATTGGAGAAAACAATTAACATGATAAATGTGGAGTTTTTTATTATTGTTCTATCAGTGAAAACCTCATTCCGTTCTAAGCTCTGAAACTCTAAAATTACACATTTCAATTTTCAGTAACTATGTGCCTAATCAAAATTTGTTACACATATCAAAATCCTTCTACTTATATAGCATGCATGCATTGGTCCATATCTCTATACTTCTAGAGCATTATAGAGCTAAAGTAGCAATAAGAGATGAAAGAATGAAGTTCTAACCTTTTAAAACTTTGGATTTAGGGATTGCAAACTAAATCTTGACAAACCTTGAGAAAAAATGGCATGAACTCGCTTGCTTCTTTGAGTAAAATGGCCACCATATGGTTTAGGGCAGGTGGATAGGAAGCAGTATATATACTGGTGGACAACTAGTCCCGGGCCGTGATACGAACCGGGACTAATAGTCCACGAAAATACCAGCTGGCCTGCTCGAGGTTATTAGTTCCGGGCCGTATTATGGACCGGGACTAGAGATCTGGTCCGCCCGGGACTAGTGTCTACGGTTATTTCTAGCCGTTAGAGGCCTCATGGCCCGGGACTAGTGCTAGCACTAGTCGCGACCGTGAGAGGCCAGGACTGCTGGCTTTGTTCAGATCGCACCGAAGACCGTCTTTCCAGTAGTGATGCATGGTATCATGTAGTAGTACCATAGTCTTAGTATATTTATTGTTTTGTATAATCTCAATGTAAAATTGTTATACAAGATTTATTTGGGATTAGTTTTTCTAGTTTTATGTGCTATGATACCGTATCTACCTATGATACCAACTTAATCTCTTTCACCATTAATTCCAGTGACACATAAGTATTTTGCATGCATGTAGTGCATGATACTACCTATGATACCCCCGTTGGGGCTAGTCTTAGGTCCAACATCATAGAAGACCGCAAAAGAGAGACCTCTCGTAAAATACGGTCAAGCTCTTACGGTTCGCAAACCAGGAAAAAGGTCAGGATGACCGGGTGACCATCGCCTATGTGAAATGCGGTCATACAATTGTGAAGCGCATTAAGAAGCACCATGATTATTCTCTTTTAATTTTGTTTGATTTTTATTCATTCGAGACAAGTGAGTTCTGCCTACTCAGGAAAAATGACCAAAGTCATCATTCGCTAAGATTTGCGAGAGGACATTCGACTTGTTGGAACTCGTACATACAGTATGTGAACCAATGAGTCTGTCTGACAGTTGCAGTTGCTAGTATTTTATTAACTTTATTGTTGATTAATAGATATGGATATATCTAGAAACATAAGTTGAAAACCTTTCAAAAATTCAAATAGGTCTGGAATGAAGTACATACTCAGTGAGCCACGAGTTAGATAAACATCTTAAGGGTTTTGGAATTAGCGTACAACTTACTTCCCTGAGTACACAGTAGAGAAACAATGTATCCAAAGAGTTGCGAAATTATCGCACAGCTTAAATCACCGAGTACACTGCAGAGTCGCTGAGAAACATCGTACCGGAACGACGCCATAGCCAGAGTTTTTGGACATGGTTCGACCAATGATGAGATTTTAGTTACCCTTGTTATTTTGATGTTATGCTCTACGGATGCAATGGTCACTTCTTCCCCTCGCTGTCCCACTGTCAAAGGCGCCTTACTTTGTCGAACTGTACAATATTTAATTTTGAGCAAAAGTTATGAAAAAAAAGAGTAGATTTTGGTGGGTCATCCCAAGACATTCACTAATCTCTGGTGTATAAATGAAAAACAACTGACATGAATACTCCCTCGATCCGTAAATAAGTGTACTTTTAGTTTTTGCCTAAGTCAAACTTTATCAAATTTGACCAATTATATATATAAATATAACAAGATATATTAAATTAAATTAACATATTATGAAACTAAATTTGAAAACATATCTACTAGTATCAATTTAGAATCATAAACATTGTCACGTTTTCCTATAAAGTTAGTCAAACTTTACTAACTTTCACTTAGAACAAACCTAGAAGTACACACCCACCATTTACTTAAATTTATTAGTCCTGGCAAACTCAGCACATCCCAGTAAGGCCTTTCACAATGGACTGTTTCTTAGCGCGTTATCATAAACACTGACATATTCTAAGAAACGGTTAGTACAATGGGTTGTTCTTTAAGGGTGTATCTAAATGGTTCATGCATTTAATAATTTGGGGCTCATGCATGCATAGGATTGGGCTAGCCAATTTTTCTGCCTATGGTTGCGTGCAAGAGGTGTAGGTTAGCTAAGATAGAACACCACTCTCTTTCATCATTAACTAAGGTGCCACATAAGCAAATTGCTAAAATATAGAGCTAAGATACACCTATTGTGAAAGGCCTAACACTGATACATTATGTAGCTTTCTTACGGTTGGAGAACCAATAGTAAAAATGGCAACGGTTAACTCTTCCGACTGAGGTTTGGTGAAAGGAGATAGCTACAGACATGGCGATATATGCCAGTAGTGCCACAACATTTAGGCAAGTCATTCAACAGCATTTCTTCGGCAATGCAGTAGCGCCATGGTGCGCGTTGAGAGCCAACCTAAGAATGAGAGGCATTGGGGAACGCGCCAATAGCGTAGGACGTGTCAAGTGTTCAACATATTATTCTTTCACTTTTTTCCTGCACCGGTTAGCACACCTCTTTGAAATAATTAATTCCAGCAGAGGTTTGTGTAGTGTTTGAGGAGCTAGATGTACTGAAATCGAAGAAACGCCAGCCTTGGTTGACCTAGATCTAAGCAAAATAAGGGAATTGAGTTGAACTAGAAGAAGTGGCCACGGAAGACGTGAGTAATTTTGGGTTTATTTCTCCTGCATCGTGGTCCCTCTCTCTGAAGTCTAGCCCAGAGCCACGAGATTAAGTTCATAGGGGTTAGAGCAAGTAGCGGAGTAAGGCACTAAAAGTACTCAAGCTTTCATTACAGAAGTACTTAAGCCCATGAGATTGACGCTCGACCATGTGCGCAGGTAATTACCAAGTTTTGAGCACGGTTGACTAAAATTGAACATTGATGGTTCCTACGCCAGATACCTACCTCCGCGTGCAAATTTGGCAATGAAATGCATCCCAGACGAACAAATCCTAACGGGTGGCGTTTCACATGGTTGAATCAGACAAATGATACCAAAATCTTATGTGCTTCACTGCCAAAATAAAGCTTTGTACACTCGTATTGATGGGGTAAACTTCAGGTTTGCACCTTTTTATGACAGAAACTTCCGGTTTCCACTGTGTTGCTCTTCGGCCCATAAACTGATAGATTCGATAATGACTGCAAGCAAGAAAAATTAACAAAGCTAGATACGAGAGCAATCTTTTGTAATAAACTAATTCTCACAAGGCAAGAAGTCGTATGCCAAAACTCTCGGCTGTGCACACTAAACAAATCATACATTATACCTGTCTGGATCTCTCAGTGGGCAAATGGGAGAATATATTCAAGTTCTTTGCCACACACACACACATTTTCCTTTGCCACAAAAACAATCAGTAAAGAATACAACAATGTATCTGTGTCCATAAAAATACAGACACCGCTGCGAAAATCAACCCATCCATATCTCCAAACAGTCTCACGTCTCCTCGTACAAAAGAAAACGGCATCAGGGACAAGCCATGCGTCTGCCGGAAAAAAACAAGCCCACGCAGCCCAACTGTGAGGACTATTAGCAAGCTGGTGGTGAAACCTCAGGCGACTAGTCTGAAATGACATCAACCAGGCGGCTCACCCTATCCTGCGCCACTGCCATGTTTTCTTTTAGCTCCATGCTCAGGTCCAACATCACAGGAGAGAAACCTCTCATGAAATGTGGTCAATCTCCTGTCGATTCACTAACCAGGCAGAGGGCCGGAGTCAGCTATCTGGAAGATTTCTTACGGCTAAGGATCTCCTGCTCTTTGAGGCGGTGCTGAAACCGCGACAGGCGTGCTTGGAGGCTGACCAAGCCTGCAGCCTTCCGTGACAGAAGAAAGCTCAACTGTGTTACATAGTTGTCAATAAGGCTACCTGGTTGGTCAACTTCTGCCAAAAGGTTCATCTCCTGAAAAAAAAAGGTGCACTTCGTTTACCAGCACGGCACAAAATAATGGTATTGTAAACTACAAATATACTCAACTAGCAGGAACTCTTAGAAAATCAAACATAAGTACAAAGTTTGAAACGTTTTTGTATGTACAAACCCCACGTTGAACTTATACTTTAGAGTATCTACTAAGTAATCTGGATACCTGATATTCTAAATGATTAATGGTGTCAGAACAGAGCCCCAACACTGAACTAAATGAAATGGCAGTTTCATGCACACAGAAGAAAGTAGTTGCACAC
The DNA here is from genome assembly GCA_916181665.1 of Avena sativa. Lineage (NCBI taxonomy): Eukaryota > Viridiplantae > Streptophyta > Magnoliopsida > Poales > Poaceae > Avena > Avena sativa. The sequence goes on along the minus strand of OV702285.1, from coordinate 40,426,599 downwards.
GGCGAACAGTTATTTGCAGACAGAACAGCTAATATAAAGCATGCTAAGGGCGTCTCCAATGTAGGAATAAGCCCCAGCCATAAGGCCCTAAGGTCGACCATAGGCTGAAATAAGCATTGTAGGAGTCGGTCGTAAGCCAAAAATCGCTATGGTCGACCTCACCGGTAAGACCCGGCCATAAGGAGTAAAATAAAATTGTTTCTCCCTCCTCTTTGGCATGCGGGTGGAGGAATCTCTGTTTCGTACGCGTCTGGTGAGAAGAGAAATAGGGAGTGCATGTTCATGTGTCAGTTGGGAAATAGCTTTTTTAGTAGAAGTAGGAAAATAGTCAGGCATTGTGGGCTCCACCTTATGGCCAGATTGATACTTAAGCATTGGAGGGTTTTTACTCTGCTAGTAACGAGCAATGTAGGGCCCGGCTTATGGCCTTCTCTAGCCATAAGCATTGGAGACGCCCTAATGCACTTTATGCTGTCCATCCATATAATGAAAGGTACTACCTCCTTCACGGTTTGCAGGGCGCCTAATCAAATTTGGGTTTTTCCAAAACTGCAACGTTCCTAGGCGCATAAGAATTAATTGTTAATTAATGTGGCACATTTCCTCCCAACTTCCTATGCATGCAACAGTCTCCCACCAATGCATGCGCCTTAACCGCTCACTAATAGGCCTAATTTTCAGCCAATACGTACACGCCTAGGTCCGTGAGATTTTTGTAGAGCGCCCTGCAAACCGTGAAGGAGGGGGTAACAGAAGTTCCCAAACATTAAATGAGTTCGCAAGATGGAAGAGGCAACCTAATTTCAACTTCAGAAGTTCAGATCAAACCACAGAATTCAGCGTCTAGTCCTAACCTTGTAGGAGTAGGTTGTAAGCAGATTAGTACGGGTTACAAGGTATGCCACTCTACAGGTTATTCAAATTTCTTTTTTCTATGAGGGACTATGTTAGAGCTAAGAAAACAAGTTCTATATGGAATCATTGGAATGCCTCCAAGCACAATAATATGTGTGCTTACATCAAAAGATGGTGGAACCTCAGAACATGGACAGCATAATTTAGCATGGATAAAGTCAATCTAAAAGCATGAGTTAAAGAATAACAGAGCATTATTCAGCACATGAACTGGAACTTACTTCCCGCACGATCTCCATAGTATTCTCAATTTCCTTCCTGTGAGCCGCAATGAGGGCCTCCTCTTCCTAATACAGAAAATAAAGATTTAAACCACAAACTACATTCAGGGTAAATAATACTAGCAGTAGTACCAGCAAAATATTGTTTACCTCAAGAATTGCATCTATCTCCACATCATCACAAGAACTTTCCTTTTCAGATAGCCTTGATGAAGCCTGAGAAGCTGAAGCTGAGGCAGACATTGGCCGTTGCTGCTGTTGCAACTGCCTTGCCTGCTGTACCTTATACCCAGGCCGACTTATCTCAGTTCCACTGTCCTTTTTTGTGTAGTTGCTCTGTTTTTCAGTTTTTTCTTCCCTATAAGCCTTTCTTCGGGGAGGTGAAACTTTTGTGGCTTTTTCCTCTTCTTGCGCATTTGCTGAATTCTGAATTAACTGTGCTTTACTGTTGTAAGCAGTTCGGACAGAATTTAAATCAACCCTCTCCCTATCATTCAAACCAGATACTCCATTTTCTTCTTTTCCTCTATTAGAATAACTTGGAATCATACTAATTGTATTCCTATCAGGCTCGATCGAAGAGTTGGATGTAAAATTTTCAGCACCTCTCCTAGATGTATCAACAGGTCTCTTCTCCTGGATCTGGCTGGGTATTTCTTCAGCCTCAACAGGATAGGATGGAGCAGATGAAGAATCCCTCAAGGAAGGAATAGTTGGCACAGTAGACTGCTCTTTTCTAGTGCTGCCACCCTTTGAAAGACTTTTAACCCTGTTAATTGGTCAGCAACTTTACTTAGTTAATAGCTAGAAGCATTCTAAAATGATGATTTACCACATTTGAATTGGATTTTATAAAGTATGTCTTGTGCTATTACCTATCAGCGTATCTCAATGTATTTAGAGTGTGTTCACATGAACCTGCATTTGGAGAAATGCAAGAGATCATCACCGTCCGAGAGTTGCCAACAAACGAGTCACGGAGAACCTCTGTGAGCTTGCTTCCTCTGAAAGGAATGTGGAGCTGATCATTGTCAAGGGCCCGGATACATTCCTTCAAAGCAAGGAGACTCTTGTTTATCTCTGCTCCTTCAATTCTGATGTGAGAACATAGTTAAAGGTCAATAAAATATTTAACTATACCACAATACTATTTGGAATATTAACAGGCAAATGACTCTGGAAGAAAAAGTAACACCTCGTCTGTCTATCGTTATCTGTTGTATCAGCACCACGTTCGCTTCCAGCGAGATCAATGAAAGATATTTTCCCCACTGCCTTCGTAGTTTTAGTTTCATTAGCATCCCGGTTCCTTTGTCTCCTGGTATCAGTTACTGTAATATGCTTCTTCACAGCCAGTTGCAGAATAGCATGTGACCTCGATGATTCTTCATTGGCCCCTGTTGACCCTGTGCTCCTTGCTGCATTTCCCCTCTCAATATATTCCCTCACAATCTGGACATCAGAAACCTCAAATTCCTGCAGACCAACGATGCAAACTTGTTTTTTGCCATCCTCCCTCATCAGCAAGTGTCTAAAAGAGAAAAGGTGAAGAATTTCAGTTTAGCTAGATGTACTGCCATTACTTAAGAAATAAGTACTCCCTCCGTTCTGAAATAAGTGACTTGGATTTGTCTAGATTTTTATATATCTAGACATGTTTTAGTATTTAGATACATGTGAATCTAGACAAACCCAAGTCATTTATTTCAGGACGGAGGGAGTAGCAAATACGATAGGATACAACAAAAGCAACTTAAACATTAAAATAACATGTAACAATTTTGACTAAGCATCCCTAAATGTGGATTTGTCAATGAAACACAGGATGTTAGTATATGCATGCACAACATCACCAAACCCAAAAACGAGAAAGCAATAGAACTGAAGGCCTCGACTTTCATGTGTGCGAAACAACCAACCTTCTGTCTGATAGAAGATCATAGAGTTTCCCACCGTATATCTCAAAATAGCTGAGCCACAGCTTGAAATTTTGATTCCGATAGACCGGTTGATGCAAAAGACGAATCATATCTTGTGCCGCTCTCAGAGGCAAAGGTTGCATTGTGTATGTCTTGCCACTACCTGCTCATGGATTGGAATGATTAAGAACATCACAAGGGGACCAAGTATTTTATTGTTCTTCTCTTTATATACATGTAAACATTATACTAAAAAACTATAAAAATATGAGATACAGTCCTACTGTTTCCCGTTAAAAGGAGGGGGGGGGGAGGGGCTAGTAAGCAATCTAGAAGGGTAAACTCAGAAAAAAGAAGTAATTAAGTTTCTTTTCAGTTCGTCACATCAGAGCTACAATACAGAAGTCAACGAAGGGAAATTAGTACATAGTGAACTACTTTTGAAGTTTGGGATCTCAAGTTCTCAACAATATACAGTTATTTGCACAAGAATTGTGCATATTTGTACGAGCATATTGAAAATCGACAAAAAGAAGACAAGCAATACTTTGAACGTTAATCAAAGGTTGCACTAGAAACCATGACTTAATTGTGCTTAAAGATATACAATGTGCAGGTTTGACTTCCTGTACAAAAAAGGTGTTGCCAACCTGTTTGTCCATAAGCAAAGCATGTTGCTTTTGTTCTCTGGAATATTATTGGTATAATGGGTTCCACCGTCTCATGATACACCTGTCCAAAGAAAATCCCGAAAGGAAAATCGTGAATCTGCTGAAAATGTACTGTACACCATTCAGTATGATACAGAAAATAAAAAACATAGTATAGGGAAAAATGATTCTGTGGTACATGTAAACAAGAAACTGGTAGTCCCAAATTTACAGGTCACTACCATCCCAAGGTTGGATGGACAGTATAGATGCATTACTGAGGAGTAACACAGTAGTCAACCATCCTCTGAACAAATCTGCTCAAAATTAACCAAGAAGACCTGCAGCCAACAAATGATGGACATGCGAGCGAGCAAGCAGAAGGACAAGTAGTGCAGTGAGCAAAAGCATGCAGATAATGATGATGGGCAGGAACAGATTGTTGTACAGTCAGGACACCATTGGTTGGTGAGCAAGTGACTTGAGAAGAGTTTTTTTTTTACAGGAGACTTGAGCAGAGTTGAAGAGCCATACTTGGCCATCGAGCTGACACATCTAATGGGCTGAAGAGCAGGCACACTGTTTCAATAATAGTGCAGTCTGAGAGGGCACAAGGAAGAGCAACTGAGCGTAGAAAGGCATGGGCACATTGGCTAATGAACTTGCTTCAACAACCAAATACGGGGAATATCTAATGGATATTTTGGCTATTTTTCATCTCTCCTCAAAAATATAATCCAATTTCATACTAGTCATAAACAACAGGATAATTAGTAGTCCCAAGCTGACAGGCTCGCGGTACTTCCCTCAAATACCCCAAGTTCATGGGGGAAACTAGGACAGGAGCAACTTTGCCAGCTGTCCCACTCATCAAATGTCATACTTGTTTCTTCAATCACTGGCAATTGTCAAACAATCATGTGTTCAAGAGAGTTTTTTTTTTTGATTATCCATTAGCCTCGCTCAACTTTAGACCAATTTCCAGTTCTGTCCCAAGTTCAAAACAGCTCGAAGCCAAAACTGAATTTGAAGCATCCACTTGTACAATATGAAGTTCTGGAGTACCGCAGAACCAAATTTTTAGAATAGTTATGGTATGTGAGTCAAACAAGAGAAAAATAGTACCTCGTCATTAGAAACATCCTCATCCAGGACAGCGTCAAAACAAAATTCATGTTGTTCCACATAAGCTGTCAAATCCACCTTCCAGTAGAAACAAGATGTTAATAGTACATAATAGGAAGAATTAGAAAAAAAAACAGGAGCTTCAGTTCTTGAACTTTATAGTCATATTAATTTATAGCAATTACAACAATTGATCTAAATGATACTTTGCAAAAACAAATACACAGAAGATAGAGGAACTAATAGGATTTCAGTTAATTGTAGTACTTTATTACAACAGAGCCTTCTGAACAATCAATATAATGCTTTAAGCAACCATAGTCCAAAATGTATGTTCATTTCCATTTTCTGAAGAATTTTCCACTTTGACACAAGAAAAGACCGGATTAGGAATGAAGTGACATGCAAGAGGGTAGGGGTGGCGCCAATTGACGAGAAGCTTGTCCAACACAGATTAAGGTGGTTTGGGCATGTCCAACAGAGGCCACCAGAAGGACCGATGGGATTGTAAGGGGTTTTGATAATGCAAAGAGGGGTAGAGGGCGACCAAAGAGGAGGCAGTTAAAAGGGGCATGAAGGACTGGAATATCCCTAGAGATTTGGTTTTTGATACGGCTGAATGGAAATCAGCAATCCATGTGCACGAACCTTGATATACTTCTTTTGTTTTTTATTTTACTTGCAATTTTCACTAGTTATTGCTTGACTTGCACTTTTCACTGTTTTCCGCTTGACTTGCAACTTTTCACTAGTTTCCGTTTGGGTTTCATATCTAGCCTACCCCAACTTGATTGGGACAAAAGGCTTGGCTGTTGTTGTTGATGCAGTAAAGCATGTCCAACACGTGAGTTACTCATAGCAAACACGGTGAGGTGTTCAAGTCACCACTATATTTGAGCTTGCAACATAACTAAACAAAACTTAGCTTTTCTTGCCATTGCAGAGAACAAATAGGTCCTGTTAGCGCAAATGTATGCTAGCATCATTAGAAAGCAACACGTGCATGAAAAGGGTTATCAGTTGACACTTCCAGATTCTAGTTAAAAGGTGAAATAGAACTGTCAGCAAGTGAGTAGGATATGTCAATTTACATGAGCATGCTAATCCCTCTTATGTTCATATGTGGCCATCTAAAGCATCAGCGGTATTTAAAAAGTAAATAAATTGATTTCCATAATTCCATGAGAATGTAAAACAACAAAAGCTTACATAAAAAATAAAAAACTATAATGCAAGCACAACAAAATTCCTGAAGATGAACGGTACATACCTTCAGTTTAGGTTCATAAACTGTCAAAGAAGATAAATCATGCACGGTTACAGCGTCCTCTTCCTTTCGAGATAACTCCTTTCTGTTCAGAGGCCTCTTCCTTACCTGAATATATAGTTAGACTAAGTTAGGTATATCTGTTAAGTGTTTAAAAAATCTCACAAACATACATAGAGAGAATATCATACCACAACTTTGATCTTCGCTACATTATTTTCTCTACTGGCAGTGCTGTCTTTTTCACTTGTCACTGCATTATAATTATCTGCTAGACCTTGTTGGCTTCCTGGTATCACATCATCATCATCCTCATCATCAATTTCCTTTGGCATAAAGGGTGATGGCTCAAATGGTTCTGAATCTACATCCTGCAAAAAGGAAAGCAGTAAGATGGGATGGACTGCATGAAGACATTTAGAAAGTATGAAGTGCCATTAACTCATGAATGTTAACAAGAAAACATGCGGGCACGCTGTAGATATGGTTTGGAGACGTACATCAGAAAGAAGTCCAGTGTCATCCATAGCGTGGAGATCCAGAAGACCAGCTCCAAGATCACCTCTCAGTTCAGGTGAGTAGAGACCATCGGCAGAATTCCCGCTGCCAAAATTCTGAGCAGTTGGTGTGAAGGGCTCAGAGACTGATGCAGGCAAAGACTCCCCGTTAAAATTTAAGCTTCTGAGCAGCATATATAGCCTCTGTTTTTCTTCAATTGACTGTGGTCCATAGCCCTACCAAATAAAAAATTGTAAGGTCATGTTGACAGCACGTGCATTGGTAAAGCCCATCAATAGGATAACTATAACCATTAAGTCTGTGTGGCATGCAATGCAATACTTAAAGCAAACTGTTTTAATTGGAAAAGGAAGATTTCATCGTGATTAATAGAGGGTTGAGGCACTTGAAGAAGAACATTCTGTTTCCAAGTTAACTTCCTAATTTAAATTTTCCATCAATCTGCATTACAGCTAAACGTGTTTAGCCAGGTTTTCTAGATACATAACTACCACGCGGTTCAACTGGAAGACCAAGGACATAATCCTGTTTGTTCAGTAGAAAATAAGTCATCTGCAATCAGAATTCGAGGCATACAAACGCATATGCAGTTCCTCAGACAACCAACGTCGGGACAACAAGCAGGACTATTATACCAGTAGGAGTATATGAAGTTCAAAGGCACTAGGTAAGAGATGCAGTTCAGCATGTGCCACCATCTGAACCAACTGATGAACATTTCGGCCAAGTGAATCCAATCAATTCGGCGCAAACCGTGAAGCGTAGTGGAGGTTCTATCGATCAATCTCTAGGCGCGATCCGGAACATACGGGTAGAGCAGTAGAAGGCACCAAAGACGGCGTGTTCCCGATCGGGCAATCTAGCTAGATCAAGCATTTCGGCCGAGAAACCCTCACCTGCATGAGCAGGCTAGGCAGCATGCCTGCTCCGCCGGCACCGCCTCCAAGGGCGCCGGCGGCGCGCTGGTCCCCGGCTGGGCCCGCCGAGGAGGCCGCGAGGTGCTGCAGCCCCGCGGACTGCAGCCAGCGCGCCATGACGGCGTCGTTCGAGTCCCCCATGGCCGTGGAGGCTCCTTCGGCGCCTGCAGCGCCGGCGGCGGACCCCGCGCCGCCGCCGGCGAGACGCTGCGACCTCCGCTGGGGCGCCAACTTGGCGGCTGGGTGCGGCGAGGGCGGATCACGCGAGTCCCGCGGCGGCGGGGCGATCCGGCGGGGTCGGGGCCCAGATCTGCGGGGGTCGGGGCACAGATCTGCGGGGGTCGGGAAATGCGGGGCGGGGGGAAGAGAGAGGAGGGGGAGGGAGCAGGCTGGCGGCCTTCCTCCTCTTTTTTATTTCCTTTTTCTCTCCATTTTTTTTTCGGTCTCGCGGAGCCGATGAGAGCGAGAGAGAGTTTAAAAGGGGAAGAGGGAAAAGGTGGCTCGGAAAATGGTGATCTGTTTTTCCATTTGGCAAGCAGAAGAAGGGCTAGGTTTGTTGCTGTTTTCACCTGCATGCTCTAAAGTATTTTTTTTGTTTGACAATGATGTGTGCGTCTTGGAAAAATGATGGCCGGCTAACGATTTGTTTCAAAGAGTTATAAATGTCATTAGTGGTTTGGCGATTAGCATGACAACAAGATCGAAGGTGGTGGTAACACCAATTGTCTAGTGGTCAGAAGTCCGGACACGAGAGTCGGAACACTCTACAAAATCACCAAACTTCGAACCCTTTGTCAATTAAATTTACTATGGTCATATATTAGACAGTTCTAAAGAAAACTAGACAAGGTACATCATGTGAACGATAACGACATATATACGGTGAAATGGTGGTAGGATGCTTCTTTAATAAACCAAAATGTAATTCACTCTATCACTTATCCCTCTTGGCAAGGCGTATCTAGTGGGGGTGCCATAGGTGCCATGGCACCCCCTCCAAAAATGTAAAAACCCATATAGTTGCTAGTAATTGGACTAATTTTTTTTTTGCGAGGGTAATTGGACTAATCTTGGCTAAATGTAAGTCTTAAAGGTAAATCTTTATACTTGGCACCCCCACCGATTTGATTCTAGATCCGCCACTGCTTCTTGGGAGTAGAAAATGGCCATTGTCGTGCTAGTTCGAATTGAGGCTTTGCTCTTCTAAAATTGGTCGCAAATCTTTGAAACTTGGTGGTTGTGGACAGTGGTGGAGCTTAGTTGAAACAAATAAGGTCATGGCCCGTCTAACTTTTTTTAATTGACAATAAGTAGAGGATTATGTATATGTCCAATGGTGTAAACAAATATTCGCCACAGCTAATAGCCCACCCTAAAATTATGATGAAGCTCTGCCGCTTGTTGTGGCCATGCATCTTCTAGAGTTTTGCAAGAAAGGCTCGCTCAAGTTGATATCAATGTACTCATTAGATGAATGGAAAATCCTTCCAGGTCCTAGTTTTTTCACGTTGATGCATCTTTTTGTGTTTGTAAGTGGAACATTATTTGTGTAGCAAATAATATTGCTATTACTCCCTCCGTTTCAAAATATAAGATGTTTTAGGCTTGTGAAGAAAATGAATCTAGACTTGTTTTAGTGTGTAGGTTCACTTAATTTTGAAATAAATCTATATACTAAAAGAAGTCTAAATTTATTTTCTTCACAAACCTAAAACATCTTATATTTTAAAACAAAGGGAGTACATATGAATGTCTATAGTGTTGTCGTTTAGTTTTGAGTACAGCCTTGAGAAACGCATGGGATTTTGTCCATGATCAAGAATTTGGTGACTTGTCGCATCAACGACTATTGCTTATTTCGTTTCTAGCTAAAACGATGTGTGGACATTTTCATTGGCACGCGTGGTCGAATGTGTTTTTTTTGCAGATATATGTGGATAATAGCATCCACATGTCTTGGAGAGCAATATCCATTTGACGATTATGTTTGAAACAATTGGTGTATGCCACTTGAAGTAGCCACAGATAGTGTTTGAGAGTGCAGACCATCACAATATTTTTTACGTTGAGTAAGAGGAAAGTGTGTACCGTGTAATATAATACTCAAGTCATGATGCATGATGGCATTCGTTTTTAAACTGGAGGCTTATTTGATCGTGGGGAATGTGTCATTGCAACATTCTAAGTTAATTTGCCACTGATCATATCAGTTTCACTCATACCATGAAATGGTCAATAATGAATAAAGTTTCAAGTGGGATTGACTAGGGTTGCCCGTTTCCGCCTGATCTTACCCAACGGGACTAAACGGGTTCATCCCGGACACGTCATAGCGGCACGAACAAGACCCACGGGACCCACATAGCTGGCGACAACAGTGCAGGAAGCACCGAGGTTGGCTGGTACCGAGATACAAGGCCGCGAGTGTGCAACGTTACCTGGTCAACTCAACTAGGCTTTAGACGGACAGACGATAGTTACTGCTTTTATCCCAACGGGCCAAGGTGGGTTTCGTGCAAAGGGATTACATGGGATGTGCTGGTCGGACACCCAGCGAGTTAGGCGGCGTTTTCATCCCACTTGAATCTTTAACAATGAAGCAACTAAAGATAGTTCCGTTGATATTAGTGTTTTCGATGTATTACATATATGTAAAGCTCTTTCGCCCAAAAGAAATGGTGCGACAACCTCCAGCTAGTTATTTTACCACACAAGACGGTTCTCAAGCTACCTAATGTTTTTTAAGCGGGGGCTAATCGATGATAGATACTATTGGATCATGTCGACTTTTGTGCTCGTTGGTGTGGTTTCAGGCCAGTTAATTCTGATTTGCGGTTTTCATCGTTGACGATAGTCGCTACTCTATTTCTCTAGACGTGATATTAGCATGAAGACTTCTCATTTGTTTATTACAATAAGCTTTGCTACAATAAATTTTGTCCAGCTCGTGCTGAACCTACGAGGGCTGCGGCACGCATTTACCTCGTGCTAGTGTGTATGTTGCTGGATGGTCCATGGACGTACAAAGAGCTTTTTAAGAGTATTATTTTATAAAGCTCTTTGTACCTTACTATATATATATATCGGTGAAATGTTTGAAAAAATGAAACAACTCGATGACATCACATCATTTACAAACGAACCCAACTCGAATACTCGATCAACATACCATCAACTTCTCACGTACCATGTAAAAGAAAAAAACTTTTCACGTGACAATTTAGTCCAAAGTAGTAGTAGCTCCTAAAATGGTGGATGCTAGCCTGATCATCAGCCAACCATCCATCCATCCATCCATCCGTTCGATCGTCTCACGAGTCACATCCGCATACCGCGGCGGTTGGCCAGCGGCGTAGGGCTCGGAGCGGACAGCAACCTGGCACCACACGGAACCCTCTAGCCCAGCGTGGCCGCTTTACCCTGCCCGCAGAGGATCCCTTGTGCCGCGCCGCGTCGCCAGCACCTGCCGCGACGGACCCTTCCACGGGGCGTATCGGCGGCGCATCCTCCGCGGCCAGCGCCACTGTGGCCCAGTATGTGACGAGCCTGTGGGCCTGTGGCGACCGCCGCATGTGTCGGCGCGAGTACCATGGGTGTACGTACACGCAGTGACGCCGGTGTACCTGGTGTGACCGTGTGAGGACACGGGGAGAGGGAGGATCTCACTGACAACCTTCGACGCGTACTACTCTGACGGACTGATCGAGAGGATCAGATTCGCATCGTCTAAGTTTGGAAGCATACGTGACGTTTTGGACTCTGAAAAAGAGCTACAGAACATGGAGAGAAGAGTTCGGGTTTAATTTTTAGGGCAGTGTCAGCGTTGGTTTCTCTGCTCGTGTGTCGTGTGTCCCGTCTGGAAAGGACAGGCTCTTCAGTTTTGTGCTGGCAAGCCTGAGTGAAGCAAAATGTCATATGTAGGGCGCGTCCGTGAAACAGACCATCATGCTTCCTTCTTGTTCGACCACGTGTTGCGGCGAAGACAGGACAGCCCACGATGACTTTGGGTGTGTTTGGTTTGTGCGCATCGATTTTGGGCATCTGGGAAACATGGCCTCGGTGAAGCTGCGAGAGCGTGAATACCGCCTCCAAAAATCGAAGAAAGCAACAGTTCAACACTTCGAATTAACATACTAACAAACTGCAAACAATTCCACTACATCTCATATTCTAACAAGCCTAGATTGGTACAATGCGGCAGTCCCAAGATTGTTAACTTTCTCTAGCTCTTCGGTGCACCACACCGTGCAGCAGGAGTTACAAAATCTACCATACAACCTCAAAATCTACTACGAGCGACCACATTATGCTACCAGATCTAAATTATCATGGCGAAGGTTAGATGTTTCTTACAACAATCTGAACATCAGATGAGCAAGACGACATCTCGGAGAAGTGGTGGAAGAAGACTTGCCCCGGTGGAGTTTCACTTATCGGCGTAGACGATGTCACTTACCTGCTTGTCAGTAAAGAATCTTGCTTGGAGGGAGAGCTCAAAAGGTGAAAAAGGCGGTACGAGATTCAACGGTGAGGCAGAGCGGTGTAAATAGATGGTGCGAATTGGCGTGTGCTTACCCAATTTCTCCCACCGATGTTTTGCGGGCATGCGCGAGGTCCCACCATCTCTCTCTCTCTCTCTCTCTCTCTCTCTCTCTCTCTCTCTCTCTCTCTCTCTCTCTCTCTCTCTCTCTCGCACGCGCGCAGACGCCACATACATCTTTGGGTCTTTGTTATGAGATGTTCATGAATCTCTTCGTTTTTATATTTGTGTGAGAGCAACATCGAGGTTAATCTTGGTCTATTTGGTTATCTTGGAATGGTCTCTTTATAAACAATAAAAATCATCTCTTTTATACATGGATCTACAACATCCACAACACCAGCAACATACTCGAATTTAGCATCAAGAAGAAGTTGAATTGACATACCAAGAAACTCATGTCCTTTGTTTAGATCGCATGTTTAGCATACGTATTTAGTGCTTAAATTTGCTTCTACTTGTGCATCATGTCATACATTGATAACTAGGTTTCATTTAACTTGTTTGAACTAACCTCTACAATAATTACTAGACTGCCTACATCACTAATACAAAGAATGGAGTAATGAAAACTTTTATTTTCTAAGAAAAACTGGCTCATCAAGAATAAGACAAGAAGTAGTGTGTGTTAGTAAAACAATGTTATTGACTTACTTTTTTCTCAAGACAACGAGTTCGTCGGTTTAGGAGCTTTGATATTTTGCTTTACTTTTCACATGAAGTTTTTTGATTAACAAGAGGAATGCTATTTCAGTTAACATATATAATTGAATTTCTCTAAACCCCTTGTTTACGCATATACAAGAGGGTCTAACTAGCAAGACTTGAGAGATAGTAGGATAAAAAGGGAGATCTAAAAGCACATCTTGTTTCCGCTTTATCTTAGGCTGAGAGCATAACTTGCTTATTGCACCAAGAAAGTCAAGGACAAACTCAAGCGGGCAATGTGCAGTGAACATAGCCTTGAATACAACTCTAGGTTAAAGTATAAACACCTGGAACCTGTTTCTTTACTATTTTTTCTCTAATACGCACCTAAGTGCACATCATTTTGTATGACAAAAAATTTAAAATGACTCCAGTCTTACAATGCAAAGCATGAACCAAAAGCATATGCGGAAAAGAAAAGAAAGATGAGAAAGCCAAAAACTCATACAACTATCATTTTTGTTATGGTAGCTTGTTGTGGCAATCTCCCGAGAGCTTCAGCGAGCATTCATGGTTTGAATCAACCAGCATCATCACGTTGGGGTTGGCAAGGTTGAAGATGCAGTTGTTGTGGAGACATGAAATTCACGACACCATTTGTAAGAGGATCAGGAGCATGCACCTTTTTTTTGCACACCAGCGCGCTCGGTGGTAGTCTATGACCAGTTGGAAATTTCATCCCCCGCTAGCTGCTAGAAAATCGACTGGAGCACAAATTAGCGCAATGATCACCTGGTCCCGGTGACATACCTGGCGCGCGAAGACCGGTAGAATGGTCAACTACGGAACTAATCACATGACCGATGCATATGAATATTCGATATCATCCATAACCAATGATAAAATTTGACACTTTGAGCCATATAACTCACAACAACTTTCGCTATAACTTCTATCTTTGCCTTTTGATCCTCGACTCTAGTCTTCAGCATGCCATATATTTCTGCAGATACGAGGCATTCTAAGACAAGTACCATCGGTGCTTCGCTCATTTCTGGTTCAACCCGCTTGGACGAAAAGTGCCATGAGGACAAAATTCAGCGAGCGACACGCGGTTAACATGGTCAGACCATGCATTTTTGTCCTGGTTTAGAACATGAGCCCTTGGAGGCTACTTCTTTCAACACGACCATGTCCATTTCGGTTTAGAACAAATCACACAATCAATGTTTATGGATTCCTGACACATCCCATCCCCATGCAATCATTCTCTATCCATCATCACATAATCTTTCTATATGAACTTGTGAGCCATGTAACTAAAATATATAAACTTTAGTTACCTCTTAGCTTTTCTACTCGAGCTTCTATCTTTTGCTTTTTTCTTCTTGTTTTCTCTTTCATATGAGAGGGGGACAAATGCAGGGCAAGCACTCTTATAGAGGCTGGATGCAGCTGATATTAACTACGTAGGACAAAGATCGATAATACAGTACTATTTTAAATCAAGGTTGAGTACCATCAGTCTTAGCCACATTTGAAACCGCCATTGTCTTAAAGGCCACATGCTTAGCCCCACTGAGTAGTAATTCATATCATGTTTGTACCGCTACCACTGCATAACATGTAAGTACCCCTAGCGATGCTCTTATCCCATCATCACTTGGTCACACCTCTGAATTGCTAGATGTTCTTCAAACTAATTTCAGTTTATAGTTTGATAATGATAAATGAAATATTTGTGATCGAACTAAAACACTTTGTTCCATATTATTGACAAAAACTTTAGTTACCCCTAGCTTTTCTACTAGAACTTTTATCTTTGCTTTTTGATCCTCGACTCTAGTCTTCAGCAGGCCCACATGGTGATTTCCTTAATCTTGAAAGTCCATGATTTTGGTCTGAAATGGGTTGTGTGACTCCGTGTGTGAGGCGTGGTGGTGTGTCTTTGTACACACGTCTAGTTATACACGGTATATCTCAGAAAATATATTAAATAAGACGACCTAACAACTGTTGTTAAATGAGGTAGCTCCTTACTATGAAGAGTTTCGTACATTGCATGGATGGTGGACAGCATGTTCTTAAAGTTAATTACTTCCTCTAATCCAAATTAGTTGCTTAGATTTGTCTAGATTCGTTTGTACCTAGACATGTTTTAGTATTAGATTTATCCGTATCTTGATAAATTTGAGTTAACAAATTTGTGTCAGAGGGAGTAATAGTTTTGAGAGCCTATGATTTTCAATTGACCTTCCACGCAACATTGAACTGATATGCATATTTCAATCAAGCCATATATTTCTACAGATACGAGGCATTCTAAGACGAGCACCAGTGCAATGCTCATTTGTAGTTCAACCCGCTTGCACAAAGAATGCCAAGAGAATTAAATCTAGCCGGCGACACGCTATTAACATAGTCAGACCATGCACTTTTGTCCTAGTTTAGAACATAAGCCCTTGGAGCCTGCTTCTTTCGACACGAGTACACCAATGTTGGCTTAGAACAAATTACACGATCAATGCCTATGAATTCCTGACACATCCCATCCCCATGCAATCATTCTCTATCCATCCCCACACAATCTTTCTATATGAACTTGTGATACATGTAACTGAAATATATCAACTTTAGTCACCTCTTAGCTTTTCTACCGGAGCTTCTAGCTTTTGATTTTTTTCTCCTTGTTTTCTCTTTCATATGAGAGGGGGACATGTGCAAGCATTCTTATAGAGGCTGGATGCAGCTGATGTTAATGGCATAGGACAGAGATCGATATCACAATACTATTTTAAATTGAGGTTGAGTACCATTAATCTTAGCCACGTTTGAAACCGCCATTGTCTTAAAGGCCACATGCTTAGCCCCACTGAGTAGTAATTCATATCATGTTTGTACCACTACCACTGCATAACATGTAAGTAATATATGCAACACTAGCCATCACATTTAAATACTATAAACTTGGGTTGTAAACAACGAAAGAGCACAAGATCCCACAAATACAAATGGAGGCTCCTTACCAGTTTGTACAAGCATTTACTTGCATGAGTTTGTTATTTTTCCATTATCTTATCATGGTGAATGCGCCCATTATAAAAAAAACATATTTCGAAATGTCAAAAAAAAAATATTCTGCATATACATTAGAACACTTTATGTTGGTTCACAAGTTTTAGGGATAAAATAACATTTTATGTGTCATGTATAAAAAGATAAAATGTGTCACAGGAATACGACTATTCACATGATATTTGTTTTGTCTTTTTATACATAATACATAAAATGTTCTTTCATTTTGAAAACTTGTGAACCAGCATAAAATGTTCGAATGCATATGTAGTTTTTTTTTATTTTTTCGACATTTCGAAATATGTTTTTTCTCATAATGGGTGCATTTGCACCTATGAGCCAAATTGCCGCCTCCGTACCGGATATTCACTTTGGCTCGAAGGTGCAAATGCACCCATTATAAAAAACATATTTCGAAATGTCAACCTTTTTTCTTCGTTCCGTGGCCCAATTATTTAATGAATTGGAAAAGAGAACATTATTGGTGGGAGGGAACTTTTTGCTCAACCATTCACTTGGTTATCCGCTAGAGATGCTCTAGGGGGACGTCTTTGGTACCGCGGAAGTATTTGGGGGTGGGGGTGGGGGTGGACCCTAAACACTTATTCGGTATGAGGTTTTCGTTATCCGCTAGAAATTCTCTTATCCCATCATCACTTGGTCACACCTCTGGACTACTAGATGTTCTTCAAACTAGTTTCCATTTATAGTTTGATAATGATAAATAAAATAGTTGTGACCGAATTAAAACATTTTGTGCCATATAACTGACAAAAACTTTAGTTACCCCTAGCTTTTCTAATAGAACTTCTATCTTTGCTTTTTGATCCTCGGCTCTAGTCTTCAGCAGGCCCATGTGGTGATTTCCTCAATCTTGAAAGTCCACGATTTTGGTCTGAAGTGGGTTATGTGACTCCGTGTGCGAGGTGGTGGTGTGTGTTTGTACACGTATAGTTATACACGGTGTATCTCAAAAAATATATTAAACAAGACGACTTGACAACTGTGGCTAAATGAGGTAGCTCCTTACTATGAAGAGTTTCGTACATTGCATGGATGGTGGACAACATGTTCTTAAAGTTAATTAATAGTTTTGAGAGCCTCTAGTTTTGAATTGACTTTCCACACAACGTTGAACGGATATGCATATTTCAATCAAGTCATATATTTCTACAGATACGAGGCATTCTAAGACAAGCACCAGTGCAATGCTCATTTGCAGTTCAACCCTCTTGCATAAAGAATGCCAAGAGAACAAAATATAGCCGGCGACACTTGGTTAACATACTCAGATCATGCACTTTTGTCCTAGTTTAGAACATGAGCCCTTGAAGCATGCTTCTTTCGACACGAGTACATCAATGTTGGCTTAGAACAAATCACACAACCAATGCCTATGGATTCCTGACACATCCCATCCCCATGCAAACATTCTCTATCCATTCCCACATAATCTTTCTATAAGAACTTGTGAGACATGTAACTGAAATACATCAACTTTAGTCACATCTTAGCTTTTCTACCGGAGATTCTAGCTTTTCTTTTTTTCTCCTTTTTTTCTCTTTCATATGAGAGGGGGACATGTGCAAGCACTCTTATAGAGGCTGGATGCAGCTGATGTTAAGTGCATAGGACGGAGATCGATACATCTGGTTCTTCGGCACAAAGTGGATTTGTGCCTTTTCATGGATTGTGCATGCATGAGGGAGCTAGGGTGCAATGAAATGACAAAGAAATGATCGGTCTGGATGTAAATTTGGAGGACGATGCTCTTACTTTGATGTAGTTCTTGGTCTTTCTTAGGTTACATGGTCAATCTAAATGAAATGGTGTATATACTTAGTACTGACAATGTGTGTTATTAATAATGCGTATTGCAGTTGAGGGCTTCAAACTTGTATGGTGAAGACTACCTTTGTCATTTGCTAACGATGTGATGCTTCATATATAAGACCTTTATTTTGACAGGTGTCTCGTAATGCTGCAAGACATTCCCTAAAAAATGTTGTAAGAAATCTGGCTATATTATTAGTAGATGTTAGTTTGAAGATTATCCCTTTTATATGCTTTCATGGTTTGATTTTGAACTAGAAATTATTATCCTGTTTCTCTGCAAGTCTACCGCATCGGCAAGGCTGAGCCAAAACGCAGTGCAGACGGTGCGGCGAAAGCGCGCCTTTTCATCTAGTTAGGTATAAAACAAGAGATTCAAGCTTAACTTCCTGAAGCACAACAAGTTCAGGAGCTGAACCGAAACAAAAAAAAAAGTTTTACACTCTTCTTGCCCAGTTGGCAAGACAGTGACTCACCCTAACCAGCTCACGATCTACCTTTTCAAACTTGCATAATCTACGATCACTCACAAGCTCTTCGATTTCTAAAACTAGAAACGTTAGAGGGGACCGATCTTGCGACCGGTCCACAAGTGCATCGATCATCTGCGAGCAATATGAATAAATAATGATAGGGTAGTGGACTCTGATGAATCGCCAGTTCCAGACCTTCACAGCATGCATGGATCTCCACCTCCAAAGCATCAACACAAGACTTAAAGTAGCGGCACGCAGAAAAAAAATAATTGCCCCTTCCGCGTCTCTCTTAGTACCATTCTAGCTATGCAAGCCTCATTGATATGCGGTGCATGTTCGAACGAATCTAAATGAAATTGCCAAAAAAAAGAGTTATACACACCATGTAGGAGGGCATTACGACATGTTGGGATGTCAGGGTTATATCCGGTAAATTTCCATAGAACTTGACATGAGAGACATGCCTAGTTTGCGTTCGAGGAAACCAGAGTGCTGAGAGAGCCCATGGGTCACAATTTTTTGCTGATGTGTTTGCAACACCGCAACAGCTTTCCGAGCTTGCCGCTCAACGAAGACAATAGCCCTAAGGGAACTTATAAACAGCTTCCACGCGGTGCTTCCTAGCAATGTGGTACTAAAACGCGGTACGATACGGTGGAGTTACCCGAACTGAATCCCAACATGCCCGTCGGTGATACGTCCAATTTGCATCACTATTCTATATCATAATTTGTCTCTATTTATTGATATATGTCTTATTATGAGGTGTTATTTATGTCTTTTCCTCTGTTTTTTGCATGTTGGATGATTCTTGGAGGATAAACTACTGGAGTCAGAATTCTGATGGAAAAAGAGGTGTTTTGATGCAATTTCGTGAAGATCAGAAAAATACCAGAAAAATATTGAAAAATTATATTTTCCCAGAAGACGAAGGAAGCCAGAAGGGGAGGCGTAGCTGGGCCACAGGGGGCCCACACCCCCTAGGCGCGGGTCCCCCTAGGCCGCGCCTAGGGCAGGTGTGGCCCACCTAGCCGGCCTCCGACTACGTCCTCTTGCCTATATCTTCCTCACGGAACCCTAATACCAGGGGAACGACCACAGAAAGATTTCCGCTGCCTCTGCGGGGCGGAAAACACCAAGAGAGAAAGATCTCTCCGGCAGATAGATTTATGCTGGGGAAATACCTTTTCGGAGAGGGGAGATCGTCGCCATCAACACCATCATCAAGCTAGACTTCATCGGGATCATCATCATCATCATTCACACCATCATCTCCACCAACACCATCATCATTACTCCATCCCGATGTAATAATCATGTTGAATACTTGCTTAGTTCTTAGGGGAAACTTTCCTGGTGTTGATTACTATTGTAGTTGATGCTTGTGAGTGGAACCATTGGATTATTGTTTATGTTCAGATTGTTATCCATTACCATATCATCTTTGATCTTGATCCATATGATGTATCGTGAGTAGTTCGTTTAGTTCTCGAGAACATGGGAGAAGTCATGTTGTTAGTAGTGGATTTGTGTTGAGTTATTATTCAATGGTTTAATATTTAAGTTATGGTGCTATTCTTCTAGTGGTGTCACGTGAACGTCGACTACATGATACTTCACCATTTATGGGCCTAGGGGAATGCATTGTGTATTTGACTACTAATTGTGGGGTTGCGGGAGTGATAGAAACCTGAACCCCCGTTAGGACACCTTTGCACAAGGGAGTGTAGGATCTCAGAGTTTAAGGCTGTGGTTAGATTTATATCTTAATTACTTTCATGTAGTTGCGGATACTTGTAGGGGGTTTAATCACAAGTATGTATTAATCCAAGTAAGGTCAGTATGTTAGCACAGGTTCACGCACACAACACTTACAACACCAAAGAGGAGTACTCCGCTATTTGAAGTGAAAGCACTTGACAGAATTCCCATGTGTCCTCGAGAACGTTTGGTCCTTATAAGTATTTCCACCGGCTTGTCCTTTGCTAAAAAAGGATTGGGCCACTTGCTGCAGTTGTTCGTTGTCTTTATTACTTGCACTTTGTTTTGTTGCTTTATCAGAAAACCCCTAAAAATCCGTTTGCTAAGTATTTACAGATATTTCCTGCTCCATACCACTAGTCAACACCTTCTGCTCCTCGTTGGGATCGACACTCCTATTTATCGAAAGTACTGCGATACACCCCCTATACTTATGGGTCATCAAGATTATTTTCTGGCGCCGTTGCCGGAGAGTGAAGCGCTATTGAAGAGTGGAACTGGTAAAGGAAACTTCTAACTTAAAGGCATTAAAGAAAAGTACTTGTTGGGAGATAACCCAAGAGTTTTTTCGAGTTATTACCTCAGTAATAACTGCTCCTTATCCTTTTTGTTTTGGTTTTTGTGTCAAGTTCAAATGCTTTTGTGAAGTAGAGGAGTTGTGAAAGGTGGTTGTCCTGAGATAAATTTTTGTGCTGCATTGTATAAATTCGTGAGGGAGCTCAGTACTTCGTATGGAGCTGTATTTTTCTGAGCTTGTTCTCCAAGTTGTTACCCAACTTTCATTAGTTTTGCACTTTTTGATTTGAGCAACATAAGGTTTTCAAAAAAATCAATCTTTACCTGCTGGTCTGTTTTGACAGATTTCTGTCGTCATTTGCATTTGCCTCTTATATTGATTCCGTTCCAGATTCTTTTGGGTTCTTGGAAAGGAGTTGTTACAGTAGCTTTTGTTTTGATGGGTTTTTAGTTAAAGTGTGAACCTAAAGGCTTATTTTTTTTGCTTACACTAATGTTGCCATTAAAGTTTGTGTTTTGCCTAGTGAAGAAAGGAATTTTCAGGAGAAGGAGAAAAGGAATCTACAGAGTTCGTATTTGAATAGGTAAAAGTGGTGAAAACAAAAGGTTTGTGAAAATCCAATCTTTTTATATTTTTGATGTTTTTAATCATACGGAAGGTTTCGAGACGGAACAGAGGAGGAAACAGAGGCCAGAGTGGCCAAACCCACCCAAGGCACGGGCCCCAGCTGGCCGCGCCTGGAGAGGGTCTGACCCCCCAGAGCTTTGTCTCCGCCTCGTTTTCGTACCAGCACCTTCCTTATGTATTGAAACTTCGTAATATATAACCCCCAGATCCCCCGAGGTTCGTGCATCGTGTTTTCGTTTTGATCTGTTTCTGTCAGGAAATCTTCTCAAGAAGCACCATGGTATTCGCCAACGATAAAGGCAAGAAGCCCGTGGAGGAAGAAAGGATCGCTGCGAGGCACGAAGACATGGATTGGAGCGTCGAGGAGGAAGCTAAGATGGAGGAACAAACCGCCGCAGGATCAAGGACAAGGAAACCTACCTTTGTAGGAGCAATTAACACTGGTCGTGCTTTTTCTCGTAACATGCAGGGGATTATAGCCTCTGTTCCAAACTTCAGATCTTGCCCTGAGGCAGTGGAAGCCCTTCGAACCACTGATGAGTTTTGTGAAAAGTACCGTGCTTTGAGGTTGAAGGTGGATATACTCCAAGAGGAGAATGATGGGCTTCGAAAGATGCTAGAAGGATTTCTTACCCTAAACAAGGGAACACCACCACTACCGAAGGAGTAATTCGTCATCAGGTTTGGCATCCCCTTGGCTTGTTCCAAGCTTGGGGGGGAGTGTCGTGGTATCACCATCATTATCTTTTACCTTTTTAGTGAATTCATATCTTTGGTAGAGAAGTTATCATATAGGTTGGTTTGCATGTTGAAGTATCTCTCCTTTAGTTGATGATCTATGTATCCCTTGGTGTGAGTGCCTTTATTGAATATTAATGAGAAGTCTCATCTTTTACTTTTTGCACTTCTTATTTTAGTTTGCAATCTCTATTATATGATTGATCTTGTTGATTAGTATTGACATCACTTTGGGAGCATCAAGTAGATCTAAATTGGTTTTGGCAAACCAAGCTCTGGTTAGTAGCAACACTTTTTGAGGTTTGAAAGGAAAAGAAAAGGCTTACAGGTATTTTGTATCATTTATTTTCTTTCTTGTTGGCTCATAAGCTTAGTATTCCTTATTTAAGATATTTTGTGTCTTCAAGAAAGATTGCATGTTTGGCTTTATCACTTGTAGGTTTGCTTGTTTCTTTCAACTATTTTGCTTGCTACCTGATACGTCGAAAACGTATCTATAATTTTTTATGTTGCATGCTTGTTTAGTATCTACTTTGCTTTGCTTTGTCTTTCTTTGAGGTGTTTTTATATCTTTTCTAGAACTAACCTATTAACAAGTTGCCACAGTGCCAGTTGCTTGTTTTCTTCTGTTTTTGGTTCCAGAAAGACAGAAAAACAATATTCTTGGAATTGGACGGGACAAAAGCCAAAGTCAATAACTTTCCGTGGGGAACATGAAGTCCAGAGGGGAGACGGAGAGGCAAGCCAGGGCGGCCACACCCCCTAGGCATGGCCAGGGGTGGGCTCGCGCCTAGGCAGGGTGTAGGCCCCCTGGTCGCCTCCTCGGCCTCCCCCTTCGCCTATAAAAATCCCCTGATGCCTAAACCCTAAGTACCCGACCAAATATCCACGAAACTGTCTGTAGCCGCCGCCACCATCGTCCCTAGATCGGGGGGATCTGAAGTTCTTCCCGGCACCCTGATGGTCCTTGTTGACGTGGGAGTTTCTTCTTCTTTGTTTCCCGGCAACCGTGCCAGAAAACTTGTTGCCTGACAGCAAGGACTTCGTTGGAAACCCCAAGAGCAAGGTGTGATGAGCACATCAGCAAGTCTTCCCTCAGTAGAGACCGAGGTTGTTGAACCAGAAGAAGGAAAGAAACGTCACACAAGTGTTGCTAGCAACACGGAGAACTGCACAATACAAACTCAAGACTTTGCCCCAACGAATCAGTGAGGTTGTCAAGCTCACCAGTTTGCTGTAACAAAGGATTAAACGTATGGTGTGGAAGGTAATGGTTTGCAGCAAGTAAACAAGTAACAACAGAAGATGTATCAATGGTAAAGATGGGACATCAGAGACCCGCTGGATTGTTGCAACCTTTGCAAATTCCGGAATGGAAATGGGATTCTGTAGGAATGGACTTTATCACTGGACTACCTACTTCTAGTAGGGGAAATGACTCTATTTGGGTCATAGTGGACAGATTGTCCAAAGTCGCCCATTTCTTGCCCGTCAAAACCACCTATCAGAGTTCGAAGCTAGCAGAGTTATACATCGCTAGAATCGTCAGTTTGCACGGAGTCCCCAAGAATATAGTATCGGATCGAGGAACTCAATTTACCTCGAGATTCTGGAAGAAAGTCCAAGAAGGTTTAGGAACCCGCCTAGATTTCAGTACCGCGTACCACCCTCAGACCGATGGACAAACGGAGCGAGTAAATCAAATACTCGAAGATATGCTTAGAGCATGTGTGCTAGAATATGGATCCAAGTGGGAAGACTGTCTGCCGTTTGCAGAATTTTCCTACAACAATAGTTACCAAGCCAGTTTGCAAATGGACCCATTTGAATTCATGTACGGAAGAAAGTGTCGCACCCCTTTGAACTGGTCGGAAGTAGGAGAGAGTCAGATTTTCGGACCCGACATCCTCCGAGAAGCAGAAGAGAAGGTTCACAAGATTCGTGAGCACCTCAAGACCGCCCAATCCCGACAGAAGAGTTACGCCGACAAGAGACGTCGAGATCTCGCCTTCAACATAGGAGATTTTGTTTATCTGAAAGTGTCGCCATTGAAGGGAATGCAACGTTTCCAACTCAAAGGAAAGTTAGCCCCAGATATATCGGACCTTTCAAAATTCTGAACCGTCGAGGAGAAGTATCGTATCAATTGGAACTACCTGAAGAAATGTCAGTTGTGCACAATGTGTTCCATATCTCGTTACTTCGCAAGTGTCTCGAAGTCCCCGAGAAGACCGAAGTGTTCAAGAATATCGATCACCGGACCATAGAGATCAACGATGACCTGACCTATCCCGAAGTACCCATCCGCATTTTGGAAGAAGCTTTTCGAACTACCCGAACCCGAAGCATCAAGTTTCTCAAGATTCAGTGGAGCAACCACACAGAAGAGGAAGCTACCTGGGAGCGCGAAGATCACATCAGAACGAAGTTTCCCGATCTCTTCAAATCCTAGGTAATCTTTTCGTCCTTTTTCAAATCTCGGGAAGAGATTTTGTTTAAGGGGGGAAGGTTTGTAACATCCCAAAAATACTAAGCTTGGATCATCAAATTCTAATCATCAAAATTAGGGTTAACAAAAACTTTTCTAAATGAAATCATGAATGCATGCATATGTGTATGCATGGATTTTGAAATCCTTTAAAACCACCTTGTTTGTTTGTTTCATTGCTTGTAAAATGTTTCTTAGGTGAAATAAACATCATCTAAAACATTTCCCACACTTTTCCTAAAGACAAGTAAATCAAAACACATATATGAAATGAATGGTCATTTTGGCCAATTTAACTCTCATGCCTACTTGGGCTATCTCAAACTTTCAGAACCTAACAGAAACTTTGCTGGATCTTTGCACCCCTTGAATGTACTCATAACAAGGTATCAAGGCCCACTTTGTGATCATCCAGAAACTTTCAAATGCATAGTTTAAATGACAATTCAAAATTGAATCTTTATCATATGGGAAGATCCCACTTTTTCAAAAACTACTCAAACAAGCTCAACTTTCAAAACCCAAGCATCTGCAGACTCACCAGCACCAATCTAGCAAACCCACCAAAAATCATTTCAAAATTCAAAACTTGATTTCATGCGGCCATTTCATCAAACAGGTTGCAGACACAAATCAAACAAACATCAAACACTATTGTGAGCAGTGATTCTTGCCTACCTGGTTCCCCATTTAGCTCACACACAGCTCAGTAGATCATCTAGGAAGATTAGCCAGGCACTAGCACCACTATGAGCTTGCCATTGTCATCAATGGTGAATAGCCGAGCACCCTCTTGCCACCCCATAGTCGACAGCAAGCTAGGAGCAGCAGCAAGCCTAGCCAGCATGTCTGGGAGGCAGACCACCGTCCACCGCCACTCACTGTCCCAGCCGCGAGCGTTGCCAAGCCCTGGACCACGCGCACAAGCCGCGCCTAGACCATGCCGAGCGTGCGCCAGAGCGCCACCCTCGACCATCACCCACAGACCGCGCGCCGCCCTCGCCGCGTGCATACACAATCCCCACCGACCTAGGAGACCGCCAGACATCCCCATTTGCCGCCCCGTGACGTACAGCCACCGCCCGCCGTCGAAGACACCGCCTTTGCCGCGCAGAGCACCGCCCATTCCAGACCAAACCACACCGCCCCATGCCTCGAGACCATGTCGTTGAGCATCGCCAGGAGACACCGCACCGTCCCCTACCCTTGCCCATGCCATTAGCCGCCTGTAACATCGCCCCCGACGAGCTCACCGTGCGCCCCGACGGTCCCCTCGCTCGACTATAAATAGAGGCCACCCCGCACGATTTCTTCACACCATCTCACTCCCCTCTCCTCACTGATCGTGCCACACCATTCTCAGAGCAAGGCGAGCACCACCTCGCCGGAATTTCACCGAAGCCTGCCGCTGCCGGAGAAGAAGGGAGCCAGCGATTGGAGCCGCCCCAGGAGCTGCCGCGACCACCCCTGAGTTCGCCGTCGTCGACTTCGTCGTTCGCCCGCCTCGCCGACCCTCGCCAGTACCCCGGTGAGCCCCCAGAGACCCTCACTGGCCGCGCTAGGTTTCGTTCTCGCCGGAGTTGTATCGCGTCGATGATGACTCCCAGCCGTTAGATTAGAACTAGATCGAACGATCCACGTTGCCCCATACCGCTTCGTCCAGCCCCGTGTCACTGACAAGTGGGGACACCCACTTAAGCAGCCCGCGGGAGCACTGCGCTTAGCAGGCCGGCCCAGTAACTTTTCCCGCGCAGCCTAGTTATTCAAATTAAACTTTTTCTATTTCAATTCAAACACACTTCTGTACCTAACTTAAAAAATCAACCCAGATCGATTCAGTGCACCAAATTGAATGAAACCAATTTTGTTGGAAAGGTCTGTGAATGCTGAATCCAAGCCCGTTGGATTCAAGTCATTTGGATCTATAGATCACCCATGGTAAAAATAACAAGGCAGAAGCTTTTCTGCATTCACACATTTTTCAAATTTAAACCATAATAGCTTTTGAGTTGATTCCAACTCTCAAAAATCACATTTAACCATACCTTTCAGAATATATAAAAATATATAGGTTTACTTGCAGAAATAATGTTCAAGGAATAAAAGAATGCCACATAGGCATTTCTAGCCACTTTAATTAATTAAAATAAAAGGGTAAAACCTTATTAAATTGTGACAC
Source organism: Avena sativa (assembly GCA_916181665.1). Classification (NCBI taxonomy): domain Eukaryota; kingdom Viridiplantae; phylum Streptophyta; class Magnoliopsida; order Poales; family Poaceae; genus Avena; species Avena sativa. Next base: position 40,400,184 of record OV702285.1, on the reverse strand, counting down.
CACTTTAAATCACATTCCCATGGACTACAATATGTGGTGATGACATGTGTCAACATGATCCCATGTTTGGTTTGGAGAATATTAAATCTTAAGTAGTTTTTCAATGAGTAGAAATTACTTTTCTAAAAATAAAAGGAATTAAACCAAGCTTTAATCTTGTAATGTTAGTGATGATGCTAGATCATCTATAGGACCCTTTTGTGTGATGATAGAAATTAATTAAGTATTGTTTGGTGATTGTGTACCTCGTATTTATTTATAGACGCTAGTACCGACCAAGGATACGAGGAAGAAGGAGGATACTACGAAGAAGAAGCCGAGAAGAACTTCAACCACTGCTCTGCACAAGACAAGCTAAAACTTGCAAGACACTCTAATTTAGCAAGCCTAATACTACCAGTGAATGTGCAAGCTAACCCTTGCAAGATACCCTACTGATTCAACAAACCCATACTTGTTACTATGACTACTATATGCCTTAAGCATATGTGATCACACCCACTTGATAAACCAATCCTAGTTTTATGAGCAAGCTTCTTACTTTATTTCTTTATCAAAGCTTACTTAGAGTTTACTTAAGTGACTAGTAGATTTTGGAAAGATGCTGAAGGTTGCATAAAGAGCATAAAATTTGGCCTAGGTTAGAAACCTTGACATCAGCCTAAGACATGAGGTTGTAGCTAGTTGAAACTCCACTAGTTACCACCCCTCATCATTACTACCCCCTCACCTGTAGAAGCTAGTGCTAAGCATAAAACTTGATCAACTTTAGATGGGAATACTTGGTGGAAAAATGGTTATGAAAACCTTGGAATGATGGATCATTCTATTGAAATGTTTTGGACATGTGTTTCCAAACACTTGAGAATTTTGGTGATAAAAATGTTAAGGCATGAGCCTTAGCCCTTTATAAAACTGATGGTTGTCTGGATGCGATACCATTCCAATTTTATCGTACAACCACAATACCCGAATATTGGGTAGGGCTTGACTGGAAACTTATATTCCTTAGTATTAGTTCCCTCACGGCCAAGGTCTGAGCTGAGGCTACCTTGTGAAGATTGTCCACCTGTGCAGTACCCAAGATGACAGTTGGTCATGGTTGGGAGGCCAAACTCACAGGAGAGGTGCTTATACTAGGGCGTGTAATCGAAAGGTTAGGATTGATTATCCGCATACTGAGTATGGTGAATTCAGGATTTGTTCCTGATGGATGTATCGAATGTTGTGGTGAAAGTGTACAATCTCTGCAGAGTGTCAAACTATTCGAATAGCCGCGTCCGCGGTTATGGACAGTTGGAGTGGCCATACTGTTCCCCCGTCAGACTTTTCAAAATGACTTGTGAGATGAATTGAGACTTTGACTTGACCACAATAGAGTTGTGATATGAAATACAAATTCCCGCTTAGGATTTATACAATTCTGACTAGCTTTGGAGCTTAGTAGAGATAAATCTGGCTTTTGCAAAACAATCCTAGAGCCTAATGTCCTATTATCCAAAAAAAAACCTTTACCTATTAGTATTAGTTTGCGAGTACTTAAAGAGTACTCATGGCTTTGTCCCTGGCTATTCCCATGGCCAGACTATGAAGAGGAGTACCTGGAAGATGGACCCCAGGAAGGTTACGACAACTAGGATCATCTCCCATCGTCAGCATTTCCTGTGACCCCGAAGATGGAGCTTCGCCTACACTACCGTTGTTATTACGTATTCCGCTGCTTGATGTTGTATTAAGAACTGGATCATGAGATCCCTATTTGTGTAAGAACTTATGTATCGTTTGTAATGGATGATGTACTATGGTATCCAATTCTGTTATGTCTCGCAAAAATGGTAATCCTGGGATTGCGATGTATGGCATAACAGGCATCTAGGATTGAAAAATCCGGGTGTTGACAAGTTGGTATCAGAGCCATCCTAGCCATAGGAGACCCTAGTTAGACTGGACGTTTGAATCAAAAACTTAGTTTCAAAACCAAAGAAAATAAATATTTACAAAAACCTATTCTCATTCTTATCTCTTTGATTCTTTCCTAAAAATTCATATTCCTCAAAAACTCTTGCAAAATACATAAAATTTTGACACACTTGATCACTCTGCTAATCTACTCATCCTCTATTTTTATATATGGACATGAAGTACAACAAGTTTTATCAACTTGGGAATGGGGGAGACCTTATCTTTGAGAGGGATCTGGATCAGCTTTCGGAACTTCTGGAGCGTTCGCACCCCGAGTTCTTTGGAGCTCAGCTCAATGATCAAGGAGGAGAAGATCTGCAGTGGCTAATTGTTGCAAGTCTCCGAGGAAAGATTGAACCTCCCACCGCGGAGGGAATTCAGTTTACCTTGAGTGAAAACAACTGGCTCGATGGACTTGCCAGAGCAATGCAGGAAGCTCTTTCCCGTCTGTGTGGGCAGAGCATCAATCAGATCAAGGGTACTCGCTTTGAGTTTTGCCCAAGGCGTGATGCAAATGGACAACCACTGGAAGCCCCATACCACCCCGAGTTGAAGACTCAATTGGACCACCTTAGCTTCATGATGTATGATCGTCAGCAGGAGTTGGACAACTGCCGTGACTATTGCAACCACAAGTCTGACATCATCAAGACGAAGGATCAGACCATAGTCATGCTAGCAAAGGATCGCAATTCTCGCCGCCGTCAGCTCGACAAAAAGGAGCGCATTATTGCCCGTCTTCGCCACCGCATCTCATCTCTGGAGGAGACCATCCACGAGAGAGACATGCAGTTGGAGGAAAGGGAGAATGCCGGAGAGGATCTTCGTGCAGACCCTTACTCTTATCTCAGCGATGACGATGATTTTCTGGAGGATCAGGCCATGGACTTCTTCACCGATGAGGATGATTTCACCTTCATCGATGATGCTGAAGATGATGAAGCCATAGACTCCAAGGAGTAGTAGCACTGAGCACTAGCGTAGTGAGTAGTAGTCGGTCCCACTATATCGTAGTTTCCAGAATGGTTCTTAAAACCATCTGTTTTTCTTTGTTGTGGTGTGTGTTGTACTGTGTGCTATGAGTGAATGAATGAAAAATCAAGTTGCCAGAAAAATCTAAGTCAAACATTTAAAACCTTTCAAAGACCTAAGACCTTAGAAATTTCCCTCTTTTCTCATGATCTATATCAATCTTCAGATGCCACGTGGAGGAAGTGGTTCAGCCCCGGACCCGATGTTGCAGATCCTGCAAATGTTGACTTCTGACCGCGAAGCTGAAAGAGCGGAACGTCAAACCAACCTAGCCACTCTGCAACAGATAGCCCAGCTAGCCCACAACAACCAAGGCCACGGAAATCAGGACAACCATGGATCTAAGCTCAAGAATTTCCAGAATACTAACCCACCCGTTTTCACCAAGTCAGAAGAACCCCTAGATGCCGACGATTGGCTGCAAACCATGGAAAACAACCTAGAAGTCGCCAGAGTGGAAGCCAACGAGAAAGTCCTGTTCGCCACCCATTATCTAGCCGGAGATGCCAGGGCATGGTGGAACAGTGTTCGTGCAATGACCGGAGGCCAGATGATGACCTGGGAGGAATTCAAGGTCAAGTTTAGCAGAACCCATGTGCCACCAGGTTTGATCAAGAGAATGAGAGACGAGTTCAGAGAGCTAAAGCAAGGAAGGATGACTGTAGTGGAATACCGTGACAAATTTTTGTCATTAGCTAGGTATGCCCCGGACGAGATAGACACTGAAGCCAAGAAGAAAGAAAGATTCCTGAATGGTCTGCATGACGAGATGCAGACGGTGTTAGTCAATATCCCCTTTGCTGATATTGAAGCCCTTGTCGACTCTGCTATCCAGATGGAAGGAAAGATCAACCAAGCCAATGAGAACCGCAAGCGTCGCATGATGCATCAACCAGGAACCCATCAGACCCCAAAGTATCGCCCCAACCCATCTCCAGGATTTGCCCCAAGAACCAACAGAGCCCCTATGACCCGTCCGACCTACCCCAACCGTGGAAACCCTAGACCCGGAGGAAATCACAACAACCCCGGCAACTCTAGCAATTTCACCCGTGCCCAACCCAAGTTCAACACCAACAACGTTACCGCCAACACCAACACTGCCCCTAGGACTGGAAGCAATGATGTGCCTGTCGCAGCCAAGGACAAGTCACAAGTGACCTGTTATGACTGTGGAAATAAAGGCCACTATTCCAACGAGTGCCCCAACAAGAAGAATGCTACAACTGAAGGGAATATGCCCGAGAGGCAATAATAAAGTGGTTATTATCATATTCCTTGTTTATGATAAATGTTTATTTTGCATGCTATAATTGTATTAATACGGGAACGTTAATACATGTGTGTTTAATAAACAAACAGAAAGTTCCTAGTTATGCCTCTCTCATAAACTAGCTCGTTGATTAACAAGATGATCAAGGTTTCCTGATCATGGACATTGGATGTTGTTAATAACGGGGTCACAACATTAGTGTAATGGTGTGATGAACATTCATCCGAAGTATAGCATTACGATCAAAGTCATTGAGTTTATATTGCTATAACAACTTACGAAGTGATCCTAATCCTTAGACCATGAGATCATGTCAATCACTAACACCGGAAGAGTTTCTTGATAACATCAAACGTCACACCGTAACAGGGTGATTATAAAGATGGATTCAGAACTAATAAAGTGTTATGTTGAGGCTCATGGATCGAGAGTGGAATTTGTTCATCCCGATGACGGATAGATATATACCCTGGGCCCTCTCGGTGATATCACATTGATTAGCTTGCAAGCAAGTGTTGATCACTAGAATGTTATATCACGGGAACGAGAAAAGAGTGCATGTCAGTAACGAGATCAAACTAGGTATGGAGATACCGATGATCGAATCTCGGACATGTAATATATCGCGAAACAAAGGGATTAAGATACTAGCGTAAAAGGTTCCGACGATCACAAGAAAGTCATCGTTGAATGTGTGGGAGTCAGTATGGGTCTCCAGATCCCGCTTCTGATTATTGATCCGAGAGGGGTCTCGATCATGTCCGCATTATTCGCGAACCGTAGGGTGACACACTTAAGAGACACCGACATCCATTTGGAGCAAAAGTTTCATGCCGAAAAGAATAACAAGCGCAGGAATTTATTTCACTAGATACCGAAACGGGTTTTCGGGTGAAATTGCATAAAGTGGTTATGCATGTGAAATAGAATTCTAGCAAGGGGTTATTTGTGAATATTTGTCATTAAAGTAATTGACAAAATTCTGAATAAAATAAAAGAGTTTTATTTAATGAGAGTTTGCATTCAATTTGGTGGAAATTTAATGGGAATTTGAGTGGGTTTTTGAGTGGAGGGAATTGAAAGGCTTTTGTGTGAGTGGAGTGTCCACCCACATGAATGAGGGAGAGGTGGGGGCACCCTCCATGGCCGGCGGCCATGCCCCCTTGGGCTGCCCCCCCTCCCCTATATAAGGAGCCCCTCCTCTCACTTCTCACTCACACCTCCTCGTGAAGGATCTCTCTCCCCCTCTAGAATTTATCCCCCATGGTCTCGGACTAGCGAGATACATGTTCCCGGTGGCTATTCGGCAAGAAAGAGTTGTGCTTCCGCTGCATCGCTAGAGCGAGGAGGCGGAGATTGCTCGGTGCCTCGAACGTGTGTGCGAGCACGGATGCGCTGCTGTTTTGCGGCGCTAGGACTTCCTCTCGATCTTGAGATCGGCAAGAGATCGTCTACATCAACCACGAGTTTGGACTCGTTAAGCTTTGTCGGTCTTCAAGGGTATGTTCTCTACGGATATACATCCGCCCGTTGTTTGTATCTAGTAGATAGATCTTGGTACATAGTTGTTCCCATCGTAGGAAAATTTTTGTTTTCTATGCTGCGAACCCTACAGTGGTATCAGAGCCGGATCTATGCGTAGATACTTTGCACGGGTAGTACACATATTATTATGTGGGCGATGATGATCATTTTATTGCTTCTTAGTTGTACTTTGGATATTGGTGGCATAGTGGGATGAAGCGGCCCGGACAAACTTTACATGTCCTCGCACATGAGACCTGTTCCACGCTTGACATGCAACTAGTTTTGCATAAGTGGCTAGCGGGTGTCTGTCTCTCCTACTATAGTCAATATCTAATTTGCAACGAGTTGTCAACAATTTGGTTATCCTCGTTGTGGTTCATGTTCGTAGGTAAGAACGGTTCTATCTTCGAAAGCCCTAAGCCACGTAAAATTTGCAATGGATAAATTATAGGCGTCTAGTTTAGATTGTTGCTGGGCTAGTGTTATGATATGGTGATGTTGTAAGTAGAAGTATGAGATGATACTCTTACAACACACATAACGTGTAATCTCCATAGACCTTGGACTTACACATATATGTATGATAGTGATCATACCACGGTGCACATGATAGAGATCATATGCGGGAACCATATCATTCCACTAATAAACATGTGATGTTTGATAGCATCTTATATTGCTTATTTGGCGTTTTATTAGCATAATAAGATGATCCCTCATTTAGATATCAAGATAAAAATGTGTTCTTCCTTAAGTATGCACCGACAATGTTTCGTCACTTCAAGACATCACGTGATGATCGGGTGTACTTGAATCCACGAGCATATCTCGGGTGTAAGACAGTTACACACACGAATACTAAGGTTCTTACTTGGCGAGCCTAGCATGTACATACATGGCCTCGGAACACGGACCGAAAGGTTAAGCATGAGTCATATGTTTTGATATGATGACCATATGGATGCTCGCCTTTGAAGCTACGCCGACTCACGTGATGATCGGACTTGGTGTAGTGGATTTGGTTCATGTAATCACCAAAAAGACACGAGGGATGTCGTTTTTGAGTGGGAGTTCATTTCTAATTTGGATTAGTAGAACTCAATTTATCATAAATTAAATCAAAGTGAATTTGCATAATTTGTTGTAGTCATTGGCATTCGTTCACTACCTTATACATAGTTGTAATTGAGATAATAGAACTATAGAATTCTGGATATTTACTTTACGAACTGGTATCGTATTGTGTTGAGTGTCAATCAAAGTTTAAAGTCCTATTGCAAACTTTCAGCAAACTCTATTTACTCCGTGAAATTTAATAATTGGTATTAAATCGAGAGTAACAATTCCAGTGTTAGTATCTTAAGTATCATGTTTGCCTCCACGATTCTTGATTGTTTTAATATCAAGTTTATCTAGGAGCTGAAAGAATTGTTTCAGAAACCATCATGTGTGGCAGATATAACGATATCTGAAACAATGTTTTGGTTGCAATATGATAGAGTATAATATATGTTCTCATATTGGATGAGAATTTACGAAGGTTGGAGATGCTAGACATCCTAATCATCCAAAAGGGTTTTGGAAAGTAATGTTATGCTCACGATTCTCCTTTATAAGCTAAATTGGCTTGATCATGAAAGTCGTCATGATAAGGATGAATAGAAGATGTATGTAAAGTGTTTACTACACTAAAAGATTACTAAAGAATGGATTTTGAAAGAATACCGATCATTTTGATGATGGTGATCTACTTCAAAGTGCAAGTCCAAAGGTATTATTATTTGAATATACATGCTTTGGACTATGTGTCATGTATATGGCGCCACTTTTGATGTTGATAGATTCTTTTAAAAGGAAAAGGAAATGCTGAAAGAGAATCTATAAAATATATTTGGCAGAAAAGAAAAGATTGGAAATATCCAATTTAGGTATATGGATGATATACATGTTATGGTTGTATTCTTTGCTTGTTAAACAATGTGGTTATTGGGTATTGGATACCGAATTGGTTGGTATGAAATTTCATACGGAATGACGCAATTCATGAACCACAATGGCCTAAGTAACTAGCAAGAGAATATGTGATGATGTTCATCGAAAACAAACAAACCGTTGTTTGTATTTCTCATTGACATCAAAGCTTGACTTCAAGATTTGTTTTAATAATTGTTATTTGAATCAGGTATTATAAGAACAAAGGTTGTTCAAATAATTACCGTATTCCATATAAGATGGATGATTTACAAATCTAGTTAGAGAAATCACATCCATAAAACCTAATGCTAAAATGTCGCAAGATAAATGATTGAAAGATCACTTACGAAGTGACATCGCCGTTTAAATTATATTGGAAAGAAAACATGAAGAATCTCCATATTCATGGATTTTTGGAGTCTTTGATTTGATCAAGTGACGCTTGTGAGACTTTCCACGTGATAATTAAAACTTCGTTCAAAGGCCAAAGAAGAACGAACGACTAAATTATTGGAATTTATACATATCGATGTATGTAGTCCATTATGTGTAGTCGTAAGCGATGGGTTTCAACTTCATATGCTTTCTCCAGAATTTTGAGTGAATGTTCACTTAATGAGAAAGAAGTATGAAATATTTGAAAATGTTTTCAAAGACTTTCAAGATGAAGTGCAAAATCATTTTAAACAAGAAAATAAATGGTTTATGATTTTATCATAAGGGATTTGTTTGAGTTACAAGTGTAACAAGAAAATAAATGAATTATGATTTTATCATAAAGGGATTTATTTGAGTTGCAAGTTTAGCAAAACACCTAGATTTACATCTCCCGAAACACCATAGGAGTATGGAGTGTTTGAGATTTGTAATGAAACCTTGTTTGACATGGTTGGATCAAAGGTGTTATTTATAAAACTGCCATTATGTTTTAAAAGATTAAAGCTTTAGAGACTACCGCTTTTACACTGAAAAGAGCTCCGTCTAGATCCGTTGAAATGACACCATGGAAGTTATGGTTTGGGGTAAAACCCAAGTTGTCATTTCTTAAATTTTGGTATGCTAAACATAAGTAAGATGTTTACAACCGAATTCGGATGAGCATGTCTTTGTAGGTTATTCCGAATAACAATTGGTTATTCCTCCATAACACCGAGGACAAAAGGGTTTGTCGCTTGAAATGTGAAGTTTCTTGAAAAAGGATTTTTTCGCAAAAGTTAAGTGGGAGGACAATAGAACTTTGATAAGGTTAACGAACCTTAGCTAAATGTGCTGAGTTGCGCAGCGCCGGAAATCATTCTGGAGGCTGCCATAATGCTCATAGCTTATGTGCCTCAAAGGTTGTGGTCACGGAGGTCTAAAGTTCCTATTGAACCAAGAAGGTCGGTTAAACAATCAAATGCTAAGATTTGAGAGTAAATCATTATTGTTTGACAATGATGAACCGAATACATACAAAGAAGTGATGATGGGCCCTGACTCCGTCAAATGGCTTGAAGCCATAAAATCCATGATAGTTCCATACACGAGAAATCAAGTTTTGAACTTGGAAGACCCTCCGGAAAGGTGTAAAAACCTATCGGTCGTATTTGGATCTATAAAGAAACAGACATGGATGTTTCACATCTATGAAATAGTCGACATGTCGTAAAGTATTTTATGACAATGTTCAAGGAGTTGACTATGACAAGATTTGATCTTTCATAGCGATATTTAGTCTGGACGGATTAAAGTAGCAACCACTACATATAATCTGTTATATGGTAGATGAATAAACAAAACAAAGTTCTTCTAATAGAATGGTTACCTAGGACGTGTACATGACACGATCCAAAGGGTTTTGTTAATTCAAAGGATGCTAAAAAGGGCATGCAAACTTCAATGGTTGAAGTAAGCATCGCGGAGTTGGAATCTTCACCGTGATGAAAAAGAGTTTTCATCAGGAGACGATGAAGATGCTTGCATTTGCAAGAAATTAAGTGGGAGCGCTAAGACATATTTATAATATATTATGTTGAGGACATCTTGTTGATTAGAAATGATGTATATTTTATTGACAAAGGTTAAGAATTTCATTTCGATGAAAGACTTAGGCAAAACCCGAATATTTAGCATGAATGTCTATAGTGGATAGACTGTAACGCTAATATGTTTATGCCAAACATACATATATGAGATATTGAAGGAGTTCAATATAGAAACGACAAGAAACAGTTCTTGTTGCATGGAAAGGAATTGAATCAAGATTCAAGTGTATCGACACTTGATAAGTGAAACAAGATTCAAGTGCTTTGACACTTGATGAGTGCAATCACGAGAATGTTTTGATCAATCATACCATGATATGTACACATCCAGATATGTCCTATGCTCTAAGTGTTATGAGCATATACCAGAATGAATCATAAAATGATCATTGGACGATAGTGAGGATATTCTTATGATCTTTTGAAAGAACTAAGAATATATTTGTGTAGAGGTGACAAACAATTACAAATAGTTCATTGTAAAGCGTTACATTGATACTAGTTTTGTCACAAGATACAAATTAAGTTTATCTCAATTTAAACTATGGGTGGCACAATGTAATGGAAAGGAGATTTCATGATGGATTTGGATGAAATCCATAGTTAAGACATTGTGACGAATACTACAACAAAAAGGCTAAGTATATGACTGCTATAGTAGCAGCAGAGGAGGGAATTTGTGTCAAGAAGTTTGTTATCAAACTAAGGTGTGGTTCGCAACGGGCTAACACTAAAGATATATTGTATGACAATAGTATCGACATGATTTAACCCCAAGGAACTAAAGGTCTCATCGAAAGACCAAATTTATACAATGCCATCTCATTGGAGAATGAGTGATGCGTGAAGACGCAAAGACATGCAAATACACACGGACCTGAAGCGTCAGATCCGTAGATTATGTTAACCACTTGCAATTACGTATATGGAACACCAGAAAGCCATAGGTGTTCAATACGCAGAGTTTTCAAACTAGATTATTGTCTCTAGTGCAAGTGGGAGACTGAAGGGAATATGCCCGAGAGGCAATAATAAAGTGGTTATTATCATATTCCTTGTTTATGATAAATGTTTATTTTGCATGCTATAATTGTATTAATACGGGAACGTTAATACATGTGTGTTTAATAAACAAACAGAAAGTTCCTAGTTATGCCTCTCTCATAAACTAGCTCGTTGATTAACAAGATGATCAAGGTTTCCTGATCATGGACATTGGATGTTGTTAATAACGGGGTCACAACATTAGTGTAATGGTGTGATGAACATTCATCCGAAGTATAGCATTACGATCAAAGTCATTGAGTTTATATTGCTATAACAACTTACGAAGTGATCCTAATCCTTAGACCATGAGATCATGTCAATCACTAACACCGGAAGAGTTTCTTGATAACATCAAACGTCACACCGTAACAGGGTGATTATAAAGATGGATTCAGAACTAATAAAGTGTTATGTTGAGGCTCATGGATCGAGAGTGGAATTTGTTCATCCCGATGACGGATAGATATATACTCTGGGCCCTCTCGGTGATATCACATTGATTAGCTTGCAAGCAAGTGATTTGATCACTAGAATGTTATATCACGGGAACGAGAAAAGAGTGCATGTCAGTAACGAGATCAAACTAGGTATGGAGATACCGATTATCGAATCTTGGACATGTAATATATCGCGAAACAAAGGGATTAAGATACTAGCGTAAAAGGTTCCGACGATCACAAGAAAGTCATCGTTGAATGTGTGGGAGTCAGTATGGGTCTCCAGATCCCGCTTCTGATTATTGATCCGAGAGGGGTCTCGATCATGTACGCATTATTCGCGAACCGTAGGGTGACACACTTAAGAGACACTGACATCCATTTGGAGCAAAAGTTTCATGCCGAAAATAATAACAAGCGCAGGAATTTATTTCACTAGATACCGAAACGGGTTTTCGGGTGAAATTGCATAAAGTGGTTATGCATGTGAAATAGAATTCTAGCAAGGGGTTATTTGTGAATATTTGTCATTAAAGTAATTGACAAAATTCTGAATAAAATAAAAGAGTTTTATTTAATGAGAGTTTGCATTAAATTTGGTGGAAATTTAATGGGAATTTGAGTGGGTTTTTGAGTGGAGGGAATTGAAAGGCTTTTGTGTGAGTGGAGTGTCCACCCACATGAATGAGGGAGAGGTGGGGGCACCCTCCATGGCCGGCGGCCATGCCCCCTTGGGCTGCCCCCCCTCCCCTATATAAGGAGCCCCTCCTCTCACTTCTCACTCACACCTCCTCGTGAAGGATCTCTCTCCCCCTCTAGAATTTATCCCCCATGGTCTCGGACTAGCGAGATACATGTTCCCGGTGGCTATTCGGCAAGAAAGAGTTGTGCTTCCGCTGCATCGCTGGAGCGAGGAGGCGGAGGTTGCTCGGTGCCTCGAACGTGTGTGCGAGCACGGATGCGCTGCTGTTTTGCGGCGCTAGGACTTCCTCTCGATCTTGAGATCGGCAAGAGATCGTCTACATCAACCACGATTTTGGACTCGTTAAGCTTTGTCGGTCTTCAAGGGTATGTTCTCTACGGATATACATCCGCCCGTTGTTTGTATCTAGTAGATAGATCTTGGTACATAGTTGTTCCCATCGTAGGAAATTTTTTGTTTTCTATGCTGCGAACCCTACAACAACACCCAATACCAACGCCCCAGCTCAGCAGCAGCGTCGTGTCCAGCCCGGGAGAAGATTTTCCCCAGGGAATTCACTCAACCGCAATGGCCGTCTTTTTCTCATGCATGCTGAAGAAGCTCAGGAAGCGCCAGACGTCGTGCTGGGTATGTTTTCTGTTAATTCAGTACTTGCAAGAGTGTTGTTTGACTCTGGTGCCTCGCATTCATTTGTCACCGAAGAATTTGCCTGCACTAGTAAAATTCAACCAACCAAACTGAAGCATGTTATGATTGTGCAAATTCCTGGATCAACCACCAAGGCTAGGCAAATTTGCAAAGCCATCCCTATCCGCATCCATGGCATAGATTTTTATGCTAATCTAATAGTACTCGGAACTAAAGGTTTGGAAGTAGTACTAGGAATGGATTGGATGTCCAAACATAAGGGATTGATTAACTGTGCTAAGAAAGCCATCACCATGACCAGTACCGCCGGAATAACAGTCGAGCATATCTCTGAAACCTTACCTCGCCAATTCAAGTGTAACAAGAGTCTAGCCCAACCTACCATTGACCAAGTCTGGATAGTCTGTGAATACCCCGATGTATTTCCAGATGTTTTGCCCGGTATGCCCCCAGATCGGGATATCAAGTTTATCATCGAACTAATCCCCGGAACAGGACCCATAGCCCAGAGACCCTATAGTATGAACCCATCGGAACTAGCAGAACTGAAGAAGCAACTAGATTCCATGCTAGAAATTGGATTGATTCAACCAAGTGCGTCACCATGGAGATCACCTGTCTTATTTGTGGACAAGAAAGATGGAGGTAACCGTTTGTGTATGGATTATCGGAAGTTGAATGATGTCGCCATCAAGAACAAGTACCCCTTGCCCAAGATAGAAGATTTGTTTGATCAGTTGACCGGTGCCCACGTGTTTTCTAAGATTGATCTTAGAACTGGCTATCATCAACTCAAAATTCGTGCAGAGGATATTCCAAAGACCGCCTTTACCACCAGATATGGATTGTACGAGTATACCGTCATGTCTTTTGGATTAACCAATGCCCCCACTTATTTCATGAACCTCGTGAATAAGATTTTTATGGACTTCCTGGATAAGTTTGTCATTGTTTTCATCGATGACATTCTGATTTATTCCAAATCAGAAGAAGAACATGAGCTACACCTAAGGACCATTCTTGGAACCCTTAGAGAGCATCAGCTGTATGCAAAGTTTAGCAAATGTGAATTCTGGTTACAGGAAGTAGGATTCCTCGGTCACATTGTATCAGCCGGAGGAATTGCCGTTGACCCTGCCAAAGTGAAAGATGTAGCAGATTGGCAAGCCCCAACCACTCAAACCCAAGTTCGTGCTTTTCTCGGATTGGCGGGATATTACCGCAAATTCGTAGAAGGATTCTCGAGTATCGCCCGACCCATGACCCAATTTCTGAAGAAGGACAAGAAGTTTGAATGGACCGACAAGTGTGAAGCGAGTTTTCAAGAACTCAAGAGGAGATTGATATCAGCCCCAATCTTAATCATGCTGGATATCACGAAGCCCTTCGATGTGTATTGTGACGCATCCAAGATTGGTCTCAGATGTGTGCTAATGCAAGAAGGCAAAGTTATATCTTATCTATCTCGACAATTGAAGCAACACGAGCAAAACTATCCAACCCATGACCTCGAACTCGCAACAGTAGTCCTAGCCCTGAAGACATGGAGACATTACCTAATGGGAAACCGTTGTGAGATTTATTCGGATCACAAGAGCCTAAAGTATATATTCACTCAGAAGGAGTTGAATATGAGGCAGAGAAGGTGGATTGAGCTAATCAAATATTACGACCTGGACATTCACTACCACCCTGGTAAAGCCAACGTGGTAGCCGATGCCCTTAGCAGATTGCCGTGCGCTTGAACTCCATGATTTTGAAGGAGCAACCAAGTTTCCACAAGGAGATGGAAGATTTTCGAATGGAATTAGTAAGTGAAGGATTTTTGGCTAGCATAGAACTTCAACCCACTTTGATCAGTCAGATTAAAGAGGCGTAGAAGGGAAATGCCAGTATCGACGGAATCAAGCGTCGTATCGGTACATGCAAAGTACCCGGATTCACCGAGGACGAAGGAGTTTTGTGGTACAAAGGACGCCTTTGTGTACCAGCAGATTCGGAGTTGAAAGAAGTTGTCTTGAAGGAGGCTCATGATACTCTTTATTCTATCCATCCCGGAGGAACTAAGATGTATCAAGATTTGAAAGAGCAATTTTGGTGGCATAAGATGAAGAGAGAAATCGGAAGCTATATCGCCAAGTGTGATATATGTCAGCGAGTCAAGGCGGGACATCAAAGACCCGCTGGATTGATTCAACCTTTGCAAATTCCGGAATGGAAATGGGATTCTGTAGGAATGGACTTTACCACTAGACTACCTACTTCTAGTAGGGGAAATGACTCTATTTGGGTCATAGTGGACAGATTGTCCAAAGTCGCCCATTTGTTGCCCGTCAAAACCACCTATCAGAGTTCGAAGCTAGCAGAGTTATACATCGCTAGAATCGTCAGTTTGCACGGAGTCCCCAAGAACATAGTATCGGATCGAGGAACTCAGTTTACCTCGAGATTCTGGAAGAAAGTCCAAGAATGTTTAGGAACCCGCCTAGATTTCAGTACCGCGTATCACTCTCAGACCGATGGACAAACGGAGCGAGTAAATCAAATACTCGAAGATATGCTTAGAGCATGTGTGCTAGAATATGGATCCAAGTGGGAAGACTGTCTGCCGTTTGCAGAATTTTCATACAACAATAGTTACCAAGCCAGTTTGCAAATGGCCCCATTTGAATTCATGTACGGAAGAAAGTGTCGCACCCCTTTGAACTGGTCGGAAGTAGGAGAGAGTCAGATTTTCGGACCCGACATCCTCCGAGAAGCAGAAGAGAAGGTTCACAAGATTCGTGAGCACCTCAAGACCGCCCAATCCCGACAGAAGAGTTATGCCGACAAGAGACATCGAGACCTCGCCTTCAATATAGGAGATTTTGTTTATCTGAAAGTGTCGCCATTGAAGGTAATGCAACGTTTCCAACTCAAAGGAAAGTTAGCCCCCAGATATATCGGACCTTTCAAAATTCTGAACCGTCGAGGAGAAGTATCGTATCAATTGGAACTACCTGAAGAGATGTCAGCTGTGCACAATGTGTTCCATATCTCGTTACTTCGCAAGTGTCTCGAAGTCCCCGAGAAGACCGAAGTGTTCAAGAATATCGATCACCGGACCATAGAGATCAACGATGACCTGACCTATCCCGAAGTACCCATCCGAATTTTGGAAGAAGCTTTTCGAACTACCCGAACCCGAAGCATCAAGTTTATCAAGATTCAGTGGAGCAACCACACAGAAGAGGAAGCTACCTGGGAGCGCGAAGATCACATCAGAACGGAGTTTCCCGATCTCTTCAAATCCTAGGTAATCTTTTCGTCCTTTTTCAAATCTCGGGACGAGATTTTGTTTAAGGGGGGAAGGTTTGTAACATCCCAAAAATACTAAGCTTGGATCATCAAATTCTAATCATCAAAATTAGGGTTAACAAAAACTTTTCTAAATGAAATCATGAATGCATGCATATGTGTATGCATGGATTTTGAAATCCTTTAAAACCACCTTGTTTGTTTGTTTCATTGCTTGTAAAATGTTTCTTAGGTGAAATAAACATCATCTAAAACATTTCCCACACTTCTCCTAAAGACAAGTAAATCAAAACACATATATGAAATGAATGGTCATTTTGGCCAATTTAACTCTCATGCCTACTTGGGCTATCTCAAACTTTCAGAACCTAACAGAAACTTTGCTGGATCTTTGCACCCCTTGAATGTACTCATAACAAGGTATCAAGGCCCACTTTGTGATCATCCAGAAACTTTCAAATGCATAGTTTAAATGACAATTCAAAATTGAATCTTTATCATATGGGAAGATCCCACTTTTTCAAAAACTACTCAAACAAGCTCAACTTTCAAAACCCAAGCATCGGCAGACTCACTAGCACCAATCTAGCAAACCCACCAAAAATCATTTCAAAATTCAAAACTTGATTTCATGCAGCCATTTCATCAAACAGGTTGCAGACACACAAACATCAAACACTATTGTGAGCAGTGATTTTTGCCTAACTGGTTCCTCATTTAGCTCACACACAACTCAGTAGATCATCTAGGAAGATTAGCCAGGCACTAGCACCACTGTGAGCTTGCCATTGTCATCAATGGTGAATAGCCGAGCACCCTCTTGCCACCCCATAGTCGACAGCAAGCTAGGAGCAGCAGCAAGCCTAGCCAGCATGTCTGGGAGGCAGCCCACCGTCCACCGCCACTCATTGTCCCAGCCGCGAGCGTTGCCAAGCCCTGGACCACGGGCACAAGCCGCGCCTAGACCATGCCGAGCGTGCGCCAGAGCGCCACCCTCGACCACCACCCACAGACCGCGCGCCGCCCTCGCCGCGTGCATACACAATCCCCACCGATCCAGGAGACCGCCAGACATCCCCGTTTGCCGCCCCGTGACGTACCGCCACCGCCCGCCGTCGAAGACACCGCCTTTGCCGCGCAGAGCACCGCCCGTTCCAGACCAAACCACACCGCCCCATGCCTCGAGACCATGTCGTTGAGCATCGCCAGGAGACACCGCACCGTCCCCTACCCTTGCCCATGCCATTAGCCGCCTGTAACATCGCCCCCAACGAGCTCACCGTGCGCCCCGACGGGCCCCTCGCTCGACTATAAATAGAGGCCACCCCGCACGATTTCTTCACACCATCTCACTCCCCTCTCCTCACTGATCGTGCCACACCATTCTCAGAGCAAGGCGAGCACCACCTCGCCGGAATTTCACTGGAGCCTGCCGCTGCCAGAGAAGAAGGGAGCCAGCGATTGGAGCCGCTCCAGGAGCTGCCGCGACCACCCCTGAGTTCGTCGTCGTCGACTTCGTCATTCGCCCGCCTCGCCGACCCTCGCCAGTACCCCGGTGAGCCCCCAGCGACCCTCACTGGCCGCGCTAGGTTTCGTTCTCGCCGGAGTTGTCTCGCGTCGACGATGACTCCCAGCCGTTAGATTAGAACTACATCGAACGATCCACGTCGCCCCATACCGCTTCGCCCAGCCCCGTGTCACTGACAAGTGGGGACACCCACTTAAGCAGCCCACGGGAGCACTGCGCTTAGCAGGCCGGCCCAGTAACTTTTCCCGCGCAGCCTAGTTATTCAAATTAAACTTTTTCTATTTCAATTCAAACACACTTCTGTACCCAACTTCAAAAATCAACCCAGATCGATTCAATGCACCAAATTGAATTAAACCAATTTTGTTGGAAAGGTCTGTGAATGCTGAATCCAAGCCCGTTGGATTCAAGTCATTTGGATCTATAGATCACCCATGGTAAAAATAACAAGGCAGAAGCTTTTCTGCATTCACACATTTTTCAAATTTAAACCATAATAGTGTTTGAGTTGATTCCAACTCTCAAAAATCACATTTAACCATACCTTTCATAATATATAAAAATATATAGGTTTACTTGCAGGAATAATATTCAAGGAATAAAAGAATGCTACATAAGCATTTCTAGCCACTTTAATTAATTAAAATAAAAGGGTAAAACCTTATTAAATTGTGACACCACTTTAAATCACATTCCCATGGACTACAATATGTGGTGATGACATGTGTCAACATGATCCCATGTTGGGTTTGGAGAATATTAAATCTTAAGTAGTTTTTCAATGAGTAGAAATTACTTTTCTAAAAATAAAAGGAATTAAATCAAGCCTTAACCTTGTAATGTTAGAGATGATGCTAGATCATCCATAGGACCCTTGTGTGTGATGATTGCAAGTAGTTAAGTATTGTTTGGTGATTGTGTACCTCGTATTTATTCATAGACGCTAGTACCGACCAAGGATACGAGAAGGAAGGAGGATACTACGAAGAAGAAGCCGAGGAGAACTTCAACCACTGCTCTGCACAAGGCAAGCTAAAACTTGCAAGACACTCTACTTTAGCAAGCCTAATACTACTAGTGAATGTGCAAGCTAACCCTTGTAAGATACCCTACTGATTCAACAAACCCATACTTGTTACTATGACTACTATATGCCTTAAGCATATGTGATCACACCCACTTGATAAACCAATCCTAGTTTTATGAGCAACCTTCTTACTTTATTTCTTTATCAAAGCTTACTTAGAGTTTACTTAAGTGACTAGTAGATTTTGGAAAGATGCTGAAGGTTGCATAAAGAGCATAAAATTTGGCCTAGGTTAGAAACCTTGACATCAGCCTAAGACATGAGGTTGTACCTAGTTGAAACTCCACTATTTACCACCCCTCATCATTACTACCCCCTCACCTGTAGATGCTAGTGCTAAGCATAAAACTTGATCAACTTTAGATGGGAATACTTGGTGGAAAAATGGTTATGAAAACCTTGGAATGATGGATCATTCTATTGAAATGTTTTGGACATGTGTTTCCAAACACTTGAGAATTTTGGTGATAAAAATGTTAAGGCATGAGCCTTAGCCCTTTATAAAACTGATGGTTTTCTGGATGCGATACCATTCCAATTTTATCGTACAACCACAATACCAAAAATATTGGGTAGGGCTTGACTGGAAACTTATATTCCTTAGTATTAGTTCCCTCACGGCCAAGGTCTGAGCTGAGGCTACCTTGTGAAGATTGTCCACCTGTGCAGTACCCAAGATGACAGTTGGTCATGGTTGGGAGGCCAAACTCACAGGAGAGGTGCTTATACTAGGGCGTGTAATCAAAAGGTTAGGATTGATTATCCGCATACTGAGTATGGTGAATTTAGGATTTGTTCCTGAGGCCAAACTCACAGGAGAGGTGCTTGTCTGTTAACCGTGCCACGATCTCCAGCATCCCCATATTCTCCAAAACCCAAGTCCATAACAATGGGCATTGACGAGATTAAACCTCGTCAGAAAGTGTACAATCTCTGCAGAGTGTCAAACTATTCGAATAGCCGCGTCCGCGGTTATGGACAGTTGGAGTGGCCATACTGTTCCCCCGTCAGACTTTTCAAAATGACCTGTGAGATGAACTGAGACTTTGACTTGACCACAACAGAGTTGTGATATGAAATACAAATTCCCGCTTAGGATTTATACAATTGTGACTAGCTTTGGAGCTTAGTAGAGATAAATCTAGCTTTTGCAAAACAACCCTAGAGCCTAATGTCCTATTATCCAAAAACCCCCCTTTACCTATTAGTATTAGTTTGCGAGTACTTAAAGAGTACTCATGGCTTTGTCCCTGGCTATTCCCATGGCCAGACTATGAAGAGGAGTACCTGGAAGATGGACCCCAGGAAGGTTACGACAACTAGGATCATCTCCCATCGTCAGCATTGCCTATGACCCCGAAGATGCAGCATCGCCTACGCTATCGTTGTTATTACGTATTCCGCTGCTTGATGTTGTATTAAGAACTGGATCATGAGATCCCTATTTGTGTAAGAACTTATGTATCGTTTGTAATGGATGATGTACTATGGTATCCAATTCTGTTATGTCTCGCAAAAATGGTAATCCTAGGATTGCGATGTATGGCATAATAGGCATCTAGGATTGAAAAATCCGGGTGTTGACAAGTAGCAACATCACATCTACAACCAAAGAGATTATTGTCAATTTCCTTGAAAACTAGAGGCATGAACCCACTATCGAGCATAAATATCCCCTCTTGGAGTCACTAGCAACTACTTGGCCAAGATAGCTACTAACAACGGAGAGCATGCAAGATCACAAACAACACATGCATGATAGAATCATAAAGACAAAACTATTAATCAAACCAACATAATAATCTCAATATACATCGGATCCCCGCAAACACAACATGCATGATATTTACTATTAAAAGCAAAAGGATGGTATCACACAATGTCACACTTCAACGTAATTACTAAAAAATGCCATTGCAATAACCTCTTCCTTCCTTTTCTCTTACTCACGCATACAAACACAACAACCATGCCCCTCCTCTTTGTCCCCGCCCACACAATCAGCACCCACAATTAACAAGAAACATCCCATCCCACACAAGAAACAACCCATCCTACTATTCAGTAGTAGAAAACGCCCCATTGGTCCCGGTTGGTAAGGGGCATTAGTCCCGGTTACCCAACCGGGACGGGGCAATCGGGACTAAAGTCCCAACCTTTAGTCCCGGTTTCCCCACCAACCGGGACAAATGGCGGTACACGTGGCGGCGTCAGAGGGCGAGGGGGGGGGGTGGAGCAACCGTCCCGGTTCGTAACACGAACCGGGACAAATAACCTTCTGCCGCGGCAGAGATTTGGCACATTTCTCTGCCGCGGCAGAGAATTCATTTTGGCACATTTTGTTGCCGCTGCAGCATTTTCGCCACTTTTTGTGTCGCGGCAGAGAATTCATTTAGGTTGTTTTATTGTTTATTTAGTGTTTTGCACTCATCAATGAAGGAACCATTATATTACACAAGATCATCATGACAATATTACATTCGATACACGGATCGAGTTCATGCACTACATACAAAAGTTGCTCTTTTTACAATCCCTATTGTCTATACACAGCCGAATAGTATTCCCCTTTTGGGTTTAGGACTTCTGCATCCAAGAATCCCGCCAATTCCTCCTGAATTGCTCGTACGCGATCCTTTGGCAGAAGACCGTCCCGTAGACGTTCGATCTGATTTAAAAAAGGAGTCAGCCTATATGAATGAAACTAAACACAATGATTGTAATTAAAAACTATAGAAATTGTTTACATTCGTGGAGTTGCTCTAAATTTCTGCCCTTCTCATCGCACTTCTGCCGGATGAACTCGCAAACATAGTATCCACATAGATTGTTACCTGGTCCCTATGTCAGGCACTTTACGAGAGCATAGTTCAATCAAAATAATAATCAAACATGATAATAACTGTATCAAAACTAGAATCAAAGAGATGCGCGGATATAGCTAGTGGTGCTTACATCTAGTGCTTCAAATGTAAGCTCCGCTTTCCAAACACCCCTAGCCTTGTTGGTGAACCGTTTCCAAGCGCTGCCCGGCGAAGAAAACAAATAAAATAAGTTATTAATTACTTGATATCATAAAATTCACGAACGTTGCCGATATAGTGTCGTAATGATTAGAATTACCGCTAGAGAAGCATCTGCATGTCCTTCCACTGCTAAAGGGGTTTATGTTTCGAGTCCATGACTAGTACATGCCCTTTGTCAAGTTGAATGATTAACAGAATATAGTGGAAGCTGCGAATGCATAACTAATCAATTATATACTTAACATCGAGTAAGCAAAATAGAAAGTGTATAGAAGACAATAACACTCACTCAAAGTTGTAAGGAAAAAGTATTTCCCTTCTGGTTTCTTGAAACCTTAACGCGTGTACTTATATTATCCTCCGTATCCTAGGGGCTTGTTTTGAGATTAGCTTCATGAACCCAATATGGGTCAATGAAGCCAATGTCATAGATTTGTCCTCCGCTGCATTCGAGAATCTTCATTCTGCATATTACAGTATGATTATATACATGCAATAAACAAGGTGATATAGCTGGAGACTAAATTAATTACAGAATTAGTACTTACAGACAATAGGCACTGATGATCGATTTGTTCAAGGCGTCTTGATTGAATAATTGAAATAGTTCATCAAATTCAATGGATATCATGTCATCCTTTTCTTTCTCATGATGCTTATTTGTAACCCTCAGCACTATCCAGTTAGCCCCGGCGTTTGTGGCATGCATGTACCAGTTATGCAATCTTCGCATTTTTGTTGGAAGATTATTTACCTCCTTAGGTTTGACGAGAGGTTTGCCGTACTGGTATTTGTATGCTACTTCACTCATGGGGAAGTACTCTAAATGGGATAAGTACTGGGCAATACTCATACCTTGAGCAGCGGCAGCTTCTCCGTATTGTGCAACTACCTCTGGATCATACTGCTCTTCGGCCCCATATTTGCTCGACCCCACATTGGTTTGGGAAATCACCTTGAGAGGGGCGCAAGACTGTTTTGCTTGTTCTCCAAGCTGGGCAACGGATTTCTCGCTTGCATCAGTACTGCTCTTCGAGGCTTTTTGTGCTGCATGTGACTTGAGAATAGAACGCTCATAGTCTGATGACAGCTTTGGCTTGGGTTGATGAAGAGTCTTTAGCATTTTCAACACTTTGCCTTTTTCTTCTTTGGTGCTGGGGAACTCTGGCTCTTTTGGCCGCCTCAGCTTAGCGAAAAACGCTGTCGTTTCCGCATCAACGATCGCCGCAGTCTCCTCTTCAGTACAGTCATAAGCTCTCTTGGGAGGAACCTTTGGTACTTTTGGAAGAGGCTCTTGTTTACGTTTCGGCGATCGCTTACCACGACGCAGAGTAGCGGTACACTTACGCTTTTTATCCTGAGGCGCCGGCGATGGCTGCGCCGGAGATTGGTGAGGCGACGGAGCTGGGTGAGGCGACGAAGACGGCTGCCGCGGCGGCGACGACTCGCTGGAGACGGGTGAGGCGGCGGCGAAGATGGCCTTGGCGTGTGATTTCGAAGCACGATACATTCCTTTGGCCATAGAATGGTGACATTTGTTGCGTCTCCCAGTACAGTCACATCCCCTTCACCTGCAGGGTAGTGAAGATCCAAAACTTCAAAGGTGGGCATGATTTCATCCACCCCGACAACAGCGTAGCCCTCTGGAACCAGACGACAGTGGTAAGTTGGTGTGGGTCCAATTGGTAAGGCATAGCCGACCGCCACCTTCATTGATATGTTCACAACTTTGACATGTAGCTCGCAGTGTGTCATCTCTGTGATATCATCCACTGGGTAGCCAACAGGAGCCATCGTCGGTGCACCATCGTCATCGCCATTGTCATCACCCGGGACCTCGGTGGAAGCCACGCTGCTTTTTCGATTATTCGATAGGCCGGTAGCATCGAATGCAGTGTGCTGCTGAGATGGGCCGGTAGTACTTTGCTCTTTAAGTGCGTTAATTTCATCTTGTTGTTGCTTTATTCGTTCTTCAATTTTACGCATTCGCTCTTTCTGAATATCTGCTTCAACTTCCGCCTTGTCCTTTCTCCTCTGACGACTTCTATTAGGATATTTCTTCCTCTCTTCGGGAAACCCAGTCCTCCATGGTATGGAGCCGCTTGTGCCTCGTGTTCGTCCATCATGTTCCTTATTTCCAAGGGCGAGTGTGAGCTCATCATTCTCTCTATCGGGAATGAAGTCCCCATCTTTAACAGCCTTTACTGCTTTTCTCATCCTCTCGATTGGCAAGGGGTCTTCTTTATGTCGTATGTTATATATACACACCCCTTCCGAGTCCAACGTGCCCCCGTGCCCGTAAAACCAATTCCTTGCACATTCTACCCAATCGTCTGTCTCTGGGGTGATCTTTTTAGCACGCAGTTCATTCTCAAGTTTCTCCCACTTAGGAATGCCAGCCCTGTAGCCACCTTGCCCCATAGTATGGTGATACTTCTTGTTAGCAACATTCATCTTATTCGTTGCAGACATTTTCTTAGATTTTTCTAATGTCTTGTAATTTACAAAATCAGCCCAGAATGGTTTTATCTTCTCAAACTGAATCTTCTTGAAATCCGGAGTCTTCTCTTTCACGACATAGTCAAGGTGCAATATTTTCATCCAGTTGGTGAAACACTGGGCCATCTTCTTCATAGCCCACTCCCTGACCTTAGCCTCCATGGCTCTCCCATGTTCTAAGGCGACCTCAACTGGATCCTCCGCATTTGGATCCAGCTCTATCTTCGGTAGATTGAAATTAACCATGAGCCTCTTCCACAGTAAATCTTTGGCCTTGTTAGGGACAAACAAACATGTTCCCTCTTCTTCCGCATCAGCAGGCCTATTCCAATTTTGAATGGTGATCGGGATTAAGTCCCTAACGATTACTCCGCATTGTGCCACAAATTTGATTGCGACAACTTCGGGAGCCGTCGGTTTGCCGTCTTCAGCGATATCTTCGATCCTGAACCTCTCATGGTCTTACAACTTTTTGGTTGGGCCTCGTCCTCTCTTTTCAGTAGATTTGTTCGATCCAGAGGTCTAAAAGAAGAAAGATCGTCGTTACTATTTCTATATAGATAGCATATGATTAATTAATGAATTAATTATATTACATGCACCTCGCCAGAGCGGTCGTCTTCTCGATTACACAAGGCATTGCCTTCTCCCTCGCGGAAGGCATCCCCTTCAACCTCAAACAAGTCGTCTCTTCCAGCAAAAAGAGGATCACCCTCACCGGAGTTGTTCAGAAACGTCGATACATCTAAATTTTCTTCCCCGCGGATCACACCTTGGATCAACTCTTCCTTTTCTTCGTCTCTGTCGTGTGGGTACATATTTTCTGCATAGGTGGAAAAACGGATAAGTCAAAATGGATAAACCCTAATTCAGAGAAACCCTAATATATACATACACAATAATAAAAATATATACATACACACTATATATACATACACACTAAAAGGGAAGGGGCGACTGGAGCGCGTGGCGATGGACGGAGACGGAGGCGCTGTGGCGGTCGGGGAGGAGGGATAGGCGGAATGATCAAACAAGGATGATGATATGACAAGTTAATTTGCATTGGAATGTAACCCTAAGACATGCTCGATGATTTAATCGGGGTTCCGAGGGGTGAAAACCCTAACTCGGGGAAACTCTGGAACATATGAGAGGGGTGCATTTGTTCTTCTAATTATACTTGTCATTTAAGTTGTTGAACAATGCATGATTATAGGTTAAATAGATAGGTTTCATTTTTCTGGACAATTTGATATATTATTTGTATTTTTCTGACCTATAAACAATAAGTTATTGATTTTACAATATTAAATTATTTTCTTGAATTAAAAACAAAAAGGAAAATAGTTTTTACACCGGGGCGACCCCTAGCCAGTGAGACTGACAGAAGGGCCCCAGTGCCAACTCAGCCTCCACGCATGCTGATGTCAACACACGCATCAGATAGTTTTTATACCACAGCGGAGCCTACCCACTGAGGCTGACTGATGGGCCCTAGGCCACATCAGCTGGCACGCGAGCAAGGTGACGCACGAGTGACGTCAGCACGACGTCACGCTAGCGGTGAGCTCCCAGACAGCGGCAGCGACGGCGATAGCGGGCATGCCTGAACGCGCGGATGGGCGCGTTAGAGAGAGGGCGATGCAGGGAGAAAGAGAGTGGCGGTGCCGCTCCTTCTTGTACCCGGAGCGTCGCCTCCGTCGATCTCGAGCGGCGGCGGCGTCGGGCACACGCGGGGAGAATAGTACAGGAGGAGAGGGAGAGAAAGAAGAGCAACGTGAGGATCAGCAGCTCACCAGGAACACGACAGAGGTGGTGGCGAGGCCTGACGAGCTCGGGAGACGCCGGAATCGACGGAGACAGACGACGAACAGAGCTTCCAATCCAGGCGATTGAGGTCACGCGCGAGGGGGAAAAGTAGCCGGGGCGCGCGCGGACAGAGGCAGCGGTGGTGGAGGACGGAACGCGCGGGTGGCGGCGAGCTCGGGCAGCCGGCCGGCGTCGGGGGCGGTTCCTGTGCGCGCGTCGGTGAGAAGCAGTGAAGTGAGATGGGGAAGAAGAAGAGGAGGTGCGTCAGTTATAACCAAAGGACCTTTTGTCCCGGTTGGTGGCTCCAACCGGGACTAAAGGGTCATACACCACCAACCGGGACGTATACTCCACTTTTTTCAGCAGACCAAGGATTGGCGCGCGCAGGGGTCTTTAGTCCCGGTTGGTGGCTCCAACCGGAACATATGACCCTGTTTTCAAAAAAATTCAGCAATTTTCTCTCTGTTCCCGCCTTATTTTTTATTTCGGGGTTTAAATTTGTAATTTTTTAAATGATAATTACTTTGGAATTTAGAAAAACTTTAAACATAAAAAGTGTTTGAATTTGAATAACTAATTCAAAACCATTTTCTATTTTTAAAAAATAATTAATGTAACCATTTAAACTATGAACCATTTAAAATTAATAATGAATTAACTTATATTTTTTGAATATTAATTTGGAATTTAGAAAAACTTTAAACATAAAAAGTGTCTGAATTTGAATAACTAATACAAAACCATTTTCTGTTTTTAAAAAATAATTAATGTAACCATTTAAACTATGAACCATTTAAAATTAATAATGAATTAACTTATATTTTTTGAATATTAATTTGGAATTTAGAAAAACTTTAAACATAAAAAGTGTCTGGATTTGAATAAATAATTCAAAACCATTTTCTATTTTTAAAAAATAATTAATGTAACCATTTAAATTATGAACCATTTAAAATTAAAAATGAATTAACTTATATTTTTTGAATATTAATTTGGAATTTCAAACAACTTTAAACATAAAAAGTGTCTCGATTTGAATAAATAATTCAAAACCATTTTCTATTTTTAAATAATTCAAAACCATTTTCTGTGTTTTAATTTGGATTTGAATTAACTTATATTTTTTATATATTAATGGGCGGAAAAAAGGACGAGAAATAATGGGCGGAAAGAAAATTTTATTAGGATAGAACTGGAATTAAAGTACATAACGCAACTAACACAAAGTTACATAAAAGAACTAAAAATTAAGATACATGGCTAGATTAAGCCACAATCGGCCGAACTTGTTTTGCAATGTTGGAGTGATTCGGTCATGCTCCTGCCTACACCTGTAATACTCGCCACTGTAGTCATCGTACTCGCCGCGGCCGTCGTCGCTGTCGTCGTCGGGGTCGCCGTAGTTGAACCTTGAAGGCTGAGTACGAGTGGGCTGGACTTGTGGGTAGCGCACGCGGGGGCTAGAGTCGGAGGCCGTGTCGTAGGCCATGACGCTCTGGAGAGTCCGACCGCGCCACCACAACCGACGGGCGGCCTCGTTGAAGTTCGGAGGAGGTGGGCCATCCTCCTCGTGCCTGGCGAGCGCCCTCTCACGACGATCCACGAAAAAGGCTTTCCAAGTCGGGAAATAGTCGGGATGCCATCTGGGATTCCTCCGCTGCTCCGGCGTGAGCTCGAAGTAGTAGTGGTTCGTGATGGCCATCCGACGCGCCACACCTAGAGGGACAGGAGGAACCGGCACGCCTCCGGCGCTCAACATCCACCCGACGGGGACACAGTAGCCCGATGGGCAGGGGTAGTTCGAGGCGCAAAGCGCCTCCGCCTCCTTGGGAGTTAGTGCTACGGTGGAAGTCATGGGAAAGAGTGATGAGGTTGCAGATATGAGTCTAGAGATGTGCAATAACAATGGAGGCCAACCATACATATATATATAGTGAGAAATGGCAGGAAGATAACTGGAGGGAAGAACTGGCGGGAGAAATGCGGAGAAAAAATGGCGGGAAGAAAAATACCGGGAAGAAATGGCGGGAAGAAAAATGGCTCATTTAGAACTTGCATTGGATCTCTGAAGAAACCACATATTGCGAGTCTAAAAATGATTTTTTCAAAAAATCACGGGCGATAGATCATGTACGTGTAGTACAAACCGGACCCACTTCCTACCGATTCTGCAAACATTTGTCCTTTTTACCCGGGATGGAGGAAATGGTTTGAGATGTCCCGGTTGGGAGATAGTCCATGTAAGGTGGTCTAGTATTTTAGGAAAATAGGACCGTAGCATTCTGAGACGGCATTTTGGTGGTTACTTCAAAAAACGACCCGTTTTTTGCGCTCGGAAAATGGAAAAGGGCTTTTCCGTGCGACAAAAAGGAAAACTTCCTCCTGCAACATTGTTCTCCATACCAATGTCTACACGCATGCATAATATGGGCACAACATCACAAACTATGCCGTGATTCAGCACATAACATCGGTCATTTGGATCGAAAGCCATGAAACCTCGAACATGATAGGTCATTTTGTGAAGGTTTTGTTGAGACATGATCAATATACCAAGTATGGTATTTTTCCTTTCAACTATGTAACATAATATGACACCACGCGAAGGATTTTCATTGTTCGGATTTTCTTTTGAATTTATTATGCCCGTTTTGAATTATCTGGATTTCTAACTATGGTCGAACCGGCGTGCATGAAGATAGGGGACGAGCATCGTTAGAACTTGCATTGGATCTCTGAAGAAACCACATATTGCGAGTCTAAAAATGATTTTTTCAAAAAATCACGGACGATAGATCATGTACCTGTAGTACAAACCGGACCCACTTCCTACCGATTCGGCAGACATTTGTCCTTTTTACCCGGGATGGACGAAAAGGTTTGAGATGTCCCGGTTGGGATATAGTCCATGTAAGGTGGTCTAGTATTTTAGGAAAATGGGACGGTAGCATTCTGAAACGGCATTTTGGTGGTTACTTCACAAAACGACCCGTTTTTTGCGCTCAGAAAATGGAAAAGGGCTTTTTCGTGCGACAAAAAGGAAAACTTCCTCCTGCAACATTGTTCTCCATGCCAATGTCTACATGCATGCATAATATAGGCACAACATCACAAACTATGCCGTGATTCAGCACATAACATCGATCATTTGGACCAAAAGCCATGAAACCTCGAACATGATAGGTCATTTTGTGAAGGTTTTTTCGAGACATGATCAATATACCAAGTCTGGTATTTTTCCTTTCAACTATGTCACATAATATGACACCACGCGAAGGATTTTCATTGTTCGGATTTTTTTTGAATTTATTATGCCCATTTTGAATTATCTGAATTTCTAACTATGGTCGAACCGGCGTGCATGAAGATAGGGGACGAGCATCGTTAGAACTTGCATTGGATCTCTGAAGAAACCACATATTGCGAGTCTAAAAATGATTTTTAAAAAAAATCACGGGCGATAGATCATGTACCTGTAGTACAAACCGGACCCACTTCCTACCGATTCGGCAGACATTTGTCCCTTTTATCCGGGATGGACGAAAAGGTTTGAGATGTCCCGGTTGGGAGATAGTCCATGTAAGGTGGTCTAGTATTTTAGGAAAATGGGACGGTAGCATTCTGAAAGGCATTTTGGTGGTTACTTCACAAAACGACCCTTTTTTGCGCTCGGAAAATAGAAAAGGGCTTTTCCGTGCGACAAAAAGGAAAACTTCCTCCTGCAACATTGTTCTCCATGCCAATGTCTACATGCATGCATAATATGGGCACAACATCACAAACTATGCCGTGATTCAGCACATAACATCGATCATTTGGACCGAAAGCCATGAAACCTCGAACATGATAGATCATTTTGTGAAGGTTTTTTCGAGACATGATCAATATACCAAGTCTGGTATTTTTCCTTTCAACTATGTCACATAATATGACACCACGCGAAGGATTTTCATTGTTCGGATTTTTTTTGAATTTATTATGTCCGTTTTGAATTATCTGAATTTCTAACTATGGTCGAACCGGCGTGCATGAAGATAGGGGACGAGCATCGTTAGAACTTGCATTGGATCTCTGAAGAAACCACATATTGCGAGTCTAAAAATTATTTTTTCAAAAAATCACGGGCGATAGATCATGTACTTGTAGTACAAACCGGACCCACTTCCTACCGATTCGGCAGCCATTTGTCCTTTTTACCCGGGATGGACAAAAAGGTTTGAGATGTCCCGGTTGGGAGATAGTCCATGTAAGGTGGTCTAGTATTTTAGTAAAATGGGATGGTAGCATTCTGAAACGGCATTTTGGTGGTTACTTCACAAAACGACCCGTTTTTTGCGCTCGGAAAATGGAAAAGGGCTTTTCCGTGCGACAAAAAGTAAAACTTCCTCCTGCAACATTGTTCTCCATACCAATGTCCACACGCATGCATAATATGGGCACAACATCACAAACTATGCCGTGATTCAGCACATAACATCGGTCATTTGGACCGAAAGCCATGAAACCTCGAACATGATAGGTCATTTTGTGAAGGTTTTTTGAGACATGATCAATATACCAAGTCTGGTATTTTTCCTTTCAACTATGTCACATATAATGACACCACGCGAAGGATTTTTATTGTTCAGATTTTCAATATACTAAAGGTTCATCTTTAGTCCCGGTTGGAGGGATTTCGGCAGGCTGGGCCATGCAGCACTAATGATAGGGGTGAGTGTCGACATTATGTCGTGCGGCATGTACCTTGTCCCGGATGGTGTCACCAACCGGGACTAAAGATGAACCTTTAGTCCCGGTTGGAGACACCAACCGGAACGAAACACGAGTCAGCACTAATAATAGGGGTGAGTGTCGACATTGTTTCGTAAGTGTCGACACTATGCCAAGCTGCTTGTACTATAAATAGGCATCCTTGTGAGTCCAGTCCTCCAGCCAGTTTGAGGCATCTCCAAGATGGTTTTCGAGAGCAGGGACACCACTACGGCCAGTTTCAGGAAGATGCCGACGGAGCCCAGTCCTCCGGTATCTCTGAGAAACTGGTCATAGAGGCACTCCCTAATATGTGAAATTAGTTAGCTCCCAGGCGTATTGATCTAGTTAGAGAAGTTACAAGATGCAAGATGGTTTTCGAGAGCAGGGACACCACTACGGCCAGTTTCAGGGAGATGCCGCCGGATCCCAGTCCTCCGGCATCTCCGAGAAACTGGTCATAGAGGCACTCCCTAATATGTGAAATTAGTTAGCTCCAAGGTGTATTGATCTAGTTAGAGAAGTTACAAGCTGCAAGATAGTTTTCGAGAGCAGGGACACCACTACGACCAGTTTCAGGGAGATGCCGCCGGATCCCAGTCCTCCGGCATCTCCAAGAAACTGGTCATAGAGGCACTCCCTAATATGTGACCGCGCGCGTTTGGAGATCAGATCTTAATGGTAAGTACGAATTGGGACAACTTCTTCATAGTCCCGGTCCAGCCACAAAACAGGACTAACACTCAAGACATTTATTAATATTAAAAACTGAGACTACAAAACCGGGACTAAAGGCCCCTCTATATATAGTCCCGGTCAAGCCACAAACCGCGAAAGATATCCTTCGGTGAAGCCACAAACCGCGAAAGACATGAACTAGAGTTACATAATATGAGCATGAACTTCTTGGCATATGTCTTTTCTGATGATCGCTTCAGACGTAACCATGGAGCATCTTCTTTACTTAACGGAATGCTTGGGTCAGTTTTCACTGTGAAGGGCGGAATTTCATCAAACTTATTATAATCTTCTGACATGTCTGTCTTGTCCTCGATTCCCACGATGTTTCTTTTCCCTGAAAGAACTATGTGACGCTTTGGCTCATCATATGATGTATAGCGAAAAAAAACTAGCACACCCCCACACCTTCCACCAAGAAAAAACAGAGTGAAGCCAGAGGGCTGGGGCGTTGCATTTACAGAGGGCGAGAGCATACGTCCCGGTTTGTAACACAAACCGGGACTAAAGGTTGGGCGTCAGCCTGCCCCCTTACCAACCGGGATACATGCCTCCGGGCCCCGTGCCCGCTCGAACCGGGACGCGTGCCAGCATTACTCCCATTTCGTGGCGCAACCGGAACTAATGATCTGAGGAGGCGCGAACGGATGACCTGTTTTCTACTAGTGATTAGTGATTAGTGCGTCATGCAAACATGATCCATCTAATAGCTAACTAAGAGAGAGAAAATGGCACGTTCTTATCTCATGTACGTGAACTAGAGCAAAATAATTCCCATGATATTCTCAACAAGCAAAATCCATGTGTTAGCTATGGACGGCCTGCCCCCATCACCTGCATCTCTCGTGGCTGTAGCGCTGACGCCAACAACCGTCGGCTGATGATTCTCCGGGCTGAGGCGTCTGTCTTCATGGTCGAGGTAGGCGATTACTTCAGGTCGTTTTCCGCTACCATGAAAATACAAGTCTACAAATTACAACGCCACATTGTTCATCTCTCAGATTGGTGAGCGTTTATTTATTTTATCCATATTTTCCTGAGATTACACTTGGTTCTATGCATAGTTATAGCATGTTTCGTCTCTTCAGGTTTCCATCAGATTCTCTAAATGAGATTATGCAGCAAGGAACAACTAATACCAACTCGAGTCTCCAGACACGATCATCACTATATAGTCAAACAATTTCTTCTATTCAGGTCTACGTGTACTAGATCAATGGTGGCCGCCATCATCATTTGGAATGTAGGCTTCACGCCCGGGGCGTGTGACCGAGTTCTTCCTTGACCGGCAGTGACAGTATTATTGTGCACTCGGCGTGCACGTCCATCCTCGACTCCTGCAGGCACTATTCAGCATAATGAGATGTTCTTGTTCCTAATTCCAATTTTTTAATATGATAAAACATTGGCCGCACTTTGAATCTGGTAAATAAAACGTAAGTAACATGATTTGATGTATTGTGTTTTCTTTCTCTACGATATTTCCAAGTTTCCTCAAGGTAGGCTATTTGAATTTTTGCCTTTTCCCTGGAGATTGCAACCTTTTTTTCATATTAACAGGACAGTTCAGTTAATATGTTTCAGGTTATGGACTATGAAAATATATTGTCATAACTCTTCGCCAAAAAATAGAGTTCAGAGTAATGATGCCTTAGAAAGGAAGAATATATTATTCTATCTCGTGAGATTAATACAAAGAAGGAAAAACAATTGTTGAGGTGAATGGTTTGAGGTCAAAATTATGAAAATGATGATAGTTTGATTTAACAAAGTTTATAGTTAATGTATGCACCCATATTTACCTGAATGTATTTTTGAAATGCAAAGACTCGTTTGATTAATAATCTCATTGTTCAACTCCTTTTATTTTTTTCTATCTACCTTTTTTTTAGAAATCATGGGACTGAGATATATAAAGCTTGATGTTTGCTCCCTTTTTGTTGGCTGTTGATCCATGGGTTTTCAGTTATATCGACATACTGCACAGGGGTTTCTTGTGGTCTGCAAAGGAGGATGCTCAAGGGAGAAGCTGCATGGTGGCGTGGAAGGTCTGCCAGCACAAGGGTTAGGTGGCATCGGTTTCCATGACCTGAGGGCTGAGGCTCCTCATCGCTGCACTTAGAGCCAACTGGATTTCGATGCAAAAAACGATCGGTGACAAGCCATGTAATGGCATGGAGGTGCAGGTTTGCTCATTGGCGCGATCCATCTTTGATGCCATATCGCTAACAGTTTTCCAAAACTCTCGCACCGCTTATGAGTTTTCTGCTCCTCTCATCTCCACGATACATTCCCTCCCACTAAGCGCTGCCGTCAGATTAGTTGGAAATATCGTGATTGTATCAACCCTTCAGGATAATCTTCTTACTACGATATACAAATAACTATATAACGTACTGATTTCCATGCTAACTATCACTACAGAAAAGATTCGCTACGCCGACGGCCGGCTGCCGTCGACACAGCGCCAAATTGCCGTTGGCAGAGACTGTCGACGGTGGCCGTCGGCATAGACCCCTCGGCGTACGTCCTCGTCGGCACAGCTCCGTGGCCGTCGGCACAGCCATCCCCCTCGGCATAGCGTCTTTCAGTGGGCCCCGCATGTCAGTCAACGGCCGTCTTCGATAACGGTCCAGCCTAGAGCTACGCCGACGGCTAGGCCGTCGGCATAGCCTAATTTTATTATTATTATTATTATTTTATTTATTTTTTTATCTTTGAATTGTTTGACTCCTTAATCTCTCACTTTAATCATTTTAACACTATTTATAGTTAATAATTGATTAAATTGCAATCTTAGTCAAAGTTCTCGTTCGGTCACCCATCCTAGCACTACTCCAGCTCTAGCACACTTAACTTCCTCGTTCCTTCAGAATCTCTTCCCGCAAAGCAATTTACACATTGTTGTCAATACTATGATATCATTCCTATTAACTCTTATATCATCATGTCACATGGTTGTATTTTTTGAAATTATAAGCAATTATTTAAGTAAACAACAATGAATAAGTAAAAATATTATTGAATTCAAATAAAAATATAAAGATTTTATTTTTTCGTATTTTGTATTTAATATGGAATAATTAATATCTTTAAATCTGTAGATCGGAATTCGGCAAATAACATGCCTAAATTGATTACAAAAATGAGAGGAATCCAAATATGATATCAATATCAACTTATCACAAACTGTGTCGTGATTCTTATCATAATTTCATTTGCCCGTTTAAAACGACACGCATAAAGATTCTTAGCTCGGGGCCGAGACTCGCTAAACTTGAAGTGGATCTATGATGAAACAATATATTTTGAACCTAAAAATGATTTTTGTAAAAAATCATGAGCATCCGATCATGTACTTGTAGTTTATATCTGACCCACTTCCTCCGATTTCGCAGGAATTTGTCTTTTTCACCAGGGATAGACGAAAATGTTTGAGATCCCCCTATTATTACATTATCCATGTAAGGTGGTCTAGTATTTTTGAAAAATATGACGGTAGTATTTTAAATTAGCCATTTGGTGGTTGCTTCACAAAACCGTCCGTTTTTTGCACTCGAAAAATGAAAACGGCTTTTTGGTGCGACAAAAAGAAAAACTTCCTCTTGAAACATTGTTCGTCATCTCATGATGGACACATATGCACAATATGGACACATTATCACAAACTATGCCTTCATTCTAGGCATAACATTGGTCATTTGCCCCGAAAGCCAAGAAACCTCGAACGAGATAGGTCATTTTGTGAAGGGTTTTTTGAGACATAATCAATATACCAAGTTTGATATTTTTCCTTCTAACTATATCACATAATATGACACCACGCGAAGGTTTCATGTTGTTTGGATCGTTTTTGAATTTATAATGCCCATTTTAAACTATCGTTAAACTTTGTCGAAGGGCGGACATGAAGATTCTTAGCTCGGGGTTGAGACTCGCTAAACTTGAAGTGGATCTATGATGAAACAACATATTTTGAATCTAAAAATGATTTTTAAAAAAAAAATCATGAGCATCCGATCATGTACCTGTAGTTCATATCTGACCACTTCCTACCGATTCGGCAGGAATTTATCTTTTTTACCAGGGATAAACGGAAATGTTTGAGATCCCTCTGTTATGACATTATCCATGTAAGGTGGTCTAGTATTTTTGAAAAATATGACGGTAGTATTTTGAATTAGCCATTTGGTGGTTGCTTCACAAAACCGTCCGTTTTTTGCACTCGAAAAATGGAAAACGGCTTTTTGGTGCGACGAAAAGGAAAACTTCCTCCTGAAACATTGTTTGTCATCCCATGATGGACACTTATGCACAATATGGACACATTATCACAAACTATGCCTTCATTCTAGGCATAACATTGGTCATTTGCCCCGAAAGCCAAGAAACCTCGAACGAGATAGGTCATTTTGTGAAGGGTTTTTTGAGACATAATCAATATACCAAGTTTGATATTTTTCCTTCTAACTATATCACATAATATGACACCACGCGAAGGTTTCATGTTGTTTGGATCGTTTTTGAATTTATAATGCCCATTTTACACTATCGTTAAACTTTGTCGAAGGGCGGACATGAAGATTCTTAGCTCGGGGTTGAGACTCGCTAAACTTGAAGTGGATCTATGATGAAACAACATATTTTGAATCTAAAAATGATTTTTTTTAAAAAAATCATGAGCATCCGATCATGTACCTGTAGTTCATATGTGACCCACTTACTACCGATTCGGCAGGAATTTGTCTTTTTCACCAGGGATAGACCGAAATGTTTGAGATCCCCCTGTTATGACATTATCCATGTAAGGTGGTCTAGTATTTTTTAAAAATATGACGGTAGTATTTTGAATTAGCCATTTGGTGGTTGCTTCACAAAACCGTTCGTTTTTTGCTCTCGAAAAATGGAAAACGGCTTTTTGGTGTGACGAAAAGGAAAACTTCCTCCTGAAACATTGTTCGTCATCCCATGATGCACACTTATGCACAATATGGACACATTTATCACAAACTATGCCTTCATTCTAGCCATAACATTGGTCATTTGACCCGAAAGCCAAGAAACCTCGAACGAGATAGGTCATTTTGTGAAGGTTTTTTTGAGACATAATCAATATACCAAGTTTGATATTTTCCTTCTAACTATGTCACATAATATGACACCACGCGAAGGTTTCATGTTGTTTGGATCATTTTTGAATTTATAATGCCCGTTTTAGACTATTGTTAAACTTTGTCGAAGGGCGGACATGAAGATTCTTAGATCGGGGCTGAGACTTGCTAAACTTGAAGTGGATCTATGATGAAACAACATATTTTGAACCTAAAAAATATTTTTAAAAAAATCATGAGCATCCGATCATGTACCTGTAGTTCATATCTGACCCACTTCCTACCGATTCAGCAAGAATTTGTCTTTTTCACCAGGGATAGACGGAAATGTTTGAGATCCCCTTGTTATGACATTATGTAAGGTGGTCTAGTATTTTTGAAAAATGTGACGGTAGTATTTTGAGTTAACCATTTGGTGGTTGCTTCACAAAACCGTCCGTTTTTTGCACTCGAAAAATGAAAACGGCTTT
This sequence comes from Avena sativa, assembly GCA_916181665.1. Taxonomy (NCBI): domain Eukaryota; kingdom Viridiplantae; phylum Streptophyta; class Magnoliopsida; order Poales; family Poaceae; genus Avena; species Avena sativa. Next base: position 40,363,243 of record OV702285.1, on the reverse strand, counting down.
TTGGTGCGACGAAAAGGAAAACTTCCTCCTGAAACATTGTTCGTCATCTCATGATTGACACTTATGCACAATATGGACACATTATCACAAACTATGCCTTCATTCTAGGCATAACATTGGTCATTTGCCCCGAAAGCCAAGAAACCTCGAACGAGATAGGTCATTTTGTGAAGGGTTTTTTGAGACATAATCAATATACCAAGTTTGATATTTTTCCTTCTAACTATATCACATAATATGACACCACGCGAAGGTTTTATGTTGTTTGGATCGTTTTTGAATTTATAATGCCCATTTTAAACTATCGTTAAACTTTGTCGAAGGGCGAACATGAAGATTCTTAGCTCGGGGTTGAGACTCGCTAAACTTGAAGTGGATCTATGATGAAACAACATATTTTGAATCTAAAAATGATTTTTTTTTTAAAAATCATGAGCATCCGATCATGTACCTGTAGTTCATATCTGACCCACTTCCTACCGATTCGACAGGAATTTGTCTTTTTCACCAGGGATAAATGGAAATGTTTGAGATCCCTCTGTTATGACATTATCCATGTAAGGTGGTCTAGTATTTTTGAAAAATGTGACAGTAGTATTTTGAACTAGCCATTTGGTGGTTGCTTCACAAAACCGTCTGTTTTTTGCACTCGGAAAATGGAAAACGGCTTTTTGGTGCGACGAAAAGGAAAACTTCCTCCTAAAACATTGTTCGCCATCCCATGATGCACACATATGCACAATATGGACATATTATCACAAACTATGCCTTCATTCTAGCCATAACATTGGTCATTTGACCCGAAAGCCAAGAAACCTCGAACGAGATAGGTCATTTTGTGAAGGCTTTTTTTGAGACATAATCAATATACCAAGTTTGAAATTTTTCCTTCTAACTATGTCACATAATATGACAGCACGCGAAAGTTTCACGTTGTTTGGATCGTTTTTGAATTTATAATGCCTGTTTTAAACTATATATAATGTTTTATGTTTCACTTATTTTTTTATAAATGTGTAATATTTGAGTGTAGATAGATAGGTCTTATTTTTCTGCAAATTTTGATATATTATTTGTATTTTTCTGAATTAGAATAATTTAGTTATGATTTTTCAAAAAATAATGAGATAAAAGGAAAAAAATCTGGAGGCCTACGACACCCTGAAAAAAATAATGAGATAAAAAGGAAAAATAATTTAGCTACGACGACGGCTGCCCTCGGCACCGTCACCTACGCCGACGGCCGTACCTACGCCGACAACCAGGATGGTCAGCTGGCCAGGGAAGGTAGCTACACCGACGGCGTAGCCGGCCGGCCAACGCCGACCGGCCGTCGGTACCTTAATTCTTTCCTATAGTGTATCATAGGTTATAAAAAACAGCATGATGTCCTTGGCTGTGGCCATAATATCGATCGACGTTGTCAGCCATGGTGTTGATGGACGTGGCCACCGAAGGTTAGGCCTGATTGGTCATGGTGTAGGATCATACCGGCCGCGATCACCCTTGAGGCTGCGCTGGTGAGAAAGGCGACGTGGAGCCTACCACGATTAGAGCATTTGTGACGATCACAGGAATGGCAAGCTTGGCATGGCAACAACGAGCATGGCCACCCCAAAACAGGGTGATCACGAGCATGCTAATGGCGACGCGAAGGAGGTGGCGCATGTCTCAGTAAGTCAATTGAAGCAACTACATACATTTTTAGTTTCTTTGTTCCATCCATGTTGTAGGAGTGGTGATTCGTGACTTGGAGCAGCGGCATCATAAATGAGGCGATAGCATAGGAGAAATTCAAAGTCTTATCTTTCAGGGTGAAAATCCAAGATCTGACATTAATTAGTTGTACATATCAATGACCTTGTTAAAGGCATTGTTTTGTGAGTAAGTACTTCCTCCAGGGTGAAAACCTAAGATCTATGACCAGACACTGACGATGCTTGTGCATTGTCCCCTTCTTGAAAGCGTCAATTTTGGAGGACTCACGTTGTATTTGTGGTGTTAGTACTGCTGCTACAATGAATATATCGCGGGACTATATTTATTATAATTCTTTTTTTGAAATGTATGCATTCGCAATGCCGTTAGGGTCTATGTTATTGAAGAGATAGGGCGTAATTGATACCTCCGTGATATTAATATATGCTCTTTGTCAAAAAAATATAGGAATAAACGCGTTGATTCACTTAGGTTCTGGCGAAAGAGTATAGGAGTTTAAATCCATGTAGAAGCATATATTTCTACTATTTCTCATACAACTACGGTTCATAAGCATATGCGTTTTTTATTTTTGTGATCGCCAAGAAGAGTACCTTTTGTATTCTCGTGCTCACGCCTAGGTGCTCCTCATATATTACTGTCATGTGTATACAAACCTACTATTCTCATGTTAACCAATACTACCTATATGAAAGACAGATGAATCCTGGCCTCCTCATGCCTTCACGTTTGGACACTGTTCATTCTCTAGTAGATATTCAATGGATCACATAGGAACAACTAATGTGCCTGCTTGTAGCCGCAACAGATTAACTTGTCATGTTCAAGTAAAAACTATTAATTGCCGCTGAGTCTGGGTTGAATTTAATCAATGTCATGCTTAATGTCCTTCTCTTGGGCATGTAAATATTCAAAGTGTTGAATTTAATCTATGTCGTGCCAGATGTCATTTTCGGTGCACGGCATATAAATATTTAGGAGTATTAACATTCATGGTGCATACTGCGAAATAGCTTGCCGGCCTACCTCTCCATAGAGGCAGATTCTATGATCCGGAGTCTAACCCCGTCTGGGGTCTTCTTTGTTAGCTCGGCATATAGACCTATATTTAGAGGGCCCGCCTTGCCATGAACCAAGCACCTGTGAAAATCCCCTCTATGTCTAAAGACGAAGATCTCCGTGTGGCAACTGCTCCGCGATCTTCTTCCTTCGGGAGTAGAGGTAATCCTGTGACATGGGTCGGGGGACATGTGTTATGTCCATTAGTGCGATCCCGAAGACTGGATCACATATATTGTTCACTTGCCCCGCGGCCCAGTTTCTATGGAACCTTATCCGAGAAGCACTTGGCCCCAAATGAGATGCTCACGATCTCGGCGAGTTCCTTGAAACCCGCCCAAATGATCCTGGCAAAAGGCGATGCCTCTTCCTGTGATGTCTTGGACCCTATAGTCGGTGTGCAATAGAATGGTGATCAAAAATTCTTTCTTCAACATGCCACTGACTCGATATTCAATTTCCTTGTGTCTTTGTAGTAGTGGTACCCGTTATGTAGGCGCCAGGACATGGAGAGGCTAGACGTCATGCTACGACACCCGATCAAGGAGGCGCGTCACATCTCTCCCCCATCCGCTCGACCCTGAGCCCTAGCCGGGTTGTGGAATCCCCGCTTGTCCCACCTGAAACTTGTTTTGCATCTCTGTTGTTTGGGCTGGTTTGTGTTGTGGCCCGAAGTATGTGTACTCTTTTCGCATTGTGGCCCGAAGTATATGTACTCTTTTCACACTTTGTTGTACTTCATATGGATGGTTGTTTTATTTATAAAGCTAGACGAAAGCCTATTTCGAGGAGGATATGTTGAACGGAGGTCAGTGGCGTTGGAGAGGTTAGAGAGGGCCGAGGGGGATCGAGCAGCGTGTCGCTCACGTGTGGACAGATCGAGAAGGCCTCGGTCAGGTCTGGGAGAGCACCCAATCTCAAAACAAAGTGGGGATGAAGTGGGTTTTGTGCAAAAGAGCCATGGAGTTGGGCCTCTTTCCTCTAGGGTTTAGAAGGAGGGAGATGGGCTTCTATGTGAGTGCAGGCTGCAACTATCTTAGGCAAGCCCAATTCGGTTGCCTCCCAATTTTTATTTAAAATGCTTTTCTTTTATAAGTTATGTCATTTTAGTTTTTATTGACTAATAGCCCAAGAAGGGCAGCTGTGTATACACACTAAATTTTCTAGGAAGCACACTATTCTCTGCCAACAGGCACGTTATGCTCTGCAAGTAGGAAAAAATATATATACTTTTTTTGATTGTTACATATTGTCATGACAAAGAGGAAGTTCATGTCAAGATAAAGAGAAAGAACCGATAATATTTACCAAAAGAATTACTAAATACCTCATATTACTCACTTTGCTTATGTAGTACAAAAGAGTAGATAAAAAAAGAGACTAAATGAGAAACTGAGACTACAAAAAAGGAGGCATGCGAATGAAAACACGATTAAAGTCGAAGGTGTAAAAAAAGTATAACAAATAATTCGTATTCTTTGGAAAACATGTTTCAAAATATACGATAACTAATTTTTTGTAAATATTATTATATTATTAAAACTAACTTTTTATAACTGTGGCAACACACGGGCATTCAACTAGTTACAAATAGATTAGATCTTGATCATGATCAGGGCTCACAAGCTCTATACATGAAAGCACAAAGGAAGAGATACAACCATCTATCTACTACATGGACTCATAGTCCAAGGTGGAACTACTCACACATCATACCGAAGAGAAGGTCTACGGGATGATCTCCCCTCCGGCAGGGTGCCGGAAATAACTTCAGATCCCCCCGATCTAGGGAAGATGGTGGCGGCGGCTACAGACGGTTTCGTGGAGATTTGATCGGGTGCTTAGGGTTTTTGCATCGGGGGCTTCTTATAGGCGAATGGGGAGGCCGAGGAGGCGACCAGGGGGCCACACCCCTCCCAGGTGCGGGCCCACCCCTGGCCGCTCATAGGGGGGTCTGGCTGTCCTGGTTCGTTCCTCCGTCTCCCCTCTAGACTTCTTGTTCACCACGAAAAGTAATTGACTTTAGCTTTTGTCTCGTCCAATTCCGAGAATATTTCTTTACTAACTTTTCTAAAACCAAAAACACCAGAAAACAGGCAACTGGCACTGTGGCAACTTGTTAATAGGATAGTACCAGAAAACATGTAAAAAGCACCTCGAAGTGTAGACAGAGCAAAGCAAAGTAGATATTAACAAGCATGGAACATAAAAAATTATACATACGTTTCCGACGTATCACACCCTGCTGGAGGGGAGATCATCCCGGAGGCCTTCTTCTCCGGTATGATGCGTGATTAGTTTCACCTTGGACTATGGGTCCATGTAGTAGCTAGATGATTGTATCTCCTCCTTTGTGCTTTCATGTATAGATCTTGTGAGATCCGTTCATGATCAAGATCTAATCTATTTGTAATCATGCATGTTGTGTTTGTGGGGATTCGATGGATATTGAGATTATTATGTTGGATTGATTAATGGTTTTGTCTTTATGATTCTATCATGTCTGTGTTGTTTATGATCTTGCATGCTCTCCGTTGTTAGTAGCTATCTTGGCCAAGTAGTTGCTAGTGACTCCAAGAGGGGGTATTTATGCTCGATAGTGGATTCATGCCTCTAGCTTCCAAGGGAAGTGACAGAAATCTCTTCGGTTGTAGATGTGTTGTTGCCACTAGGGAGAAAACAACGGTCTCTTATTAATGGAACATGTGGACTGTTTACCTTACACACTTTTCTTAAAGCAGCTGTCTGTTGCTTGCAACTTAATACTGGAGGGGGCTCAGATGATAACCTGAAGGTGGACTTCTAGTCATAGATGCAGTTGGATGGCAGTCTATGTATCTTGTTGTATTGCCCAATAGAATCTCATAGGATCTTTCTGAATAGTATTGCATTGTTATGCCTTGCTCAGTTCCTGTCAATTGCCCTGCTGTAATTTGTTTACCCTTCATGCCATGTTGTTTATCTAAGGAGAGCACCTCTAGTGAACTATGGACCCCCGTCCAATCTTTACCATTGATACATCTTCCATTGTTACCTGTTTACCTGCTGCAAACCACCATTACCTTCCACACCATAAGTTTAATCCTTTGTTATAGCAAACCGGTGAGCTTGACACCCTCACTGTCTAGTTGGGGCAAAGTCTTGAGTTTGTGTTGTTAGGTCTCCGTGTTGCTTGCAACACCTCTGTGACGTTTCCTTCCTCCTACTAGTTCGATAACCTTGGTTTCTTACTGAGGGAAAACTGCTGCTGTGCTGCTTTACTCCTTCCTCTTGGGGTTCCCAACGAAGTGCTAACCAGCACCATCAAGCTATTTTCTGGCGCCGTTGCAGGGGAGGCTAAGGACGTCTTCACAAGGGGAGTCCTCCACTTCCTTTCTCTTTACTTTCTTTTTAGTTTTCTTAGTTTATTTTGCTTGGTTTTGTTTGCCTCTTTTAAAGAAATTCCAAAAAAATTATTCTAGTTTGGTTTGCTTTCTTTATTAAAAAACAAAAAAATAGTTCCTGCTCTAGTTGCTGGTGTGTTATTGCCTTGCCTTGTCATGCTTTCTATCAATGGATGGTTTCTTTGAAACTAGTTCTTATTAGCAAGGTGGGTTCACGGAAGAAGAAAAGTATTATTATAAGGAACACTGTTTGTCACAAAAAGGGAAACACTTATGGGAACAAATTGATAAGTTGAATACTATTGCTAGAGACATGTGCTATACTTATAATGTCACTTATTGCTTTGATAAATCTTGTTGTTGTAGGAGGTATAAACACCTGCCTTTTCAATGTTAGTATAATGATAATGTTACCATATCTTCTTATGTTAAAGGAAATTATGACTTTTATGATGTGGAATAAATTTAAGAATTTATTGCTTTCAAGGGTGCATTTGAACTTGCCAGTTTGCTTGAAAATACTGATGATGCACCTTATGAATATGGGGTTTTTGAGATACTTAAATTTTTCTTTGATAATTACAAGGAATAAAATGGCTATATTCTTGAATATTTTAATAGGTGATTTCCAAAAATGGAAAAGACTAATGCCTTACAGGAGCCTATGGAAGAAGAAATTGCTGAAACTGGAAGCTCATTAGATTAAAAAGAGGAGGACAGTGATGAACAAAAGGAGGAAGAATGGATCTACCCAAGCCTACCTTCTAATGAGAGTAACTCTTTATCCCTTACATTATTTGATTATCCCCTTGCTTACCAAAGGAGGATGAATGTTATGTTCTTGTGGATTCTTTTGCTACTATGGGTAAAACATGTGATAATAGTTATGCTCATGTTATCTATGATAATCCTATATTTGTGCCTAACTTCGAAATGCATGGTACTAAAGAGTTTTGCTTAGAAATTTTTTATGATAAAGCTCTAGATGATGGTTCTATATTGAATGATCAGTTACCTTATTATAAAATTGCTAAAAGTGGGTTTGAAGGTTTTAATCCCACTATTTTTGAGCTTGATAAAAAATATGTGTTTGTAGCTCATGAAAAGTATGATTTATGTGATAGTTATATTGTTGAGTTTATTCATGATGCTACTGAAAGTTATTATGAGAGAGCGAAACATGGTCTTATGTATCTCAACAATATTAAGTTTCCCCTCTTTATGTTGAAAATCTTGAAGTTGCACTTGTTTTGCTTTCCTATGCTTGTTGATTTGTGCTTCTTTGATTTATTTTCTTACAAGATTCCTATGCACAGGAAGTGGGTTAGACTTAAAGGTGTTTTGAATTTGCTTCTTGATGCTCTCTTTTACTTTAATTCATATTTCTTATGTGAGCATCTTCTGAAACTATCATGCCTAACTTAAAGGTGTTAAATAAAAGTACTTGTTGGGAGATAACCCACGAGTTTCCTTGAGTCTTGGAAGTTATTACTTCATTAATGACCTCTCCTTATCCTTTTTATTTGCTTTTTGTGCCAAGAATGACCTCTAATGAGAGGGAAGTAAGATTTGGGGAGTTGCTGTCCTGAAACAGATTTCTGTCCTCCACCGTAAACATTAATGAGGAGTCTCTGTAACTCCTATTGAGCTAATATTTTACGAATAAATCCCCCAGTATGTTAGATAACTTTCGTTAGTTCAACACGTTTTTATTTGAGAAACAGAAGATTTTAAAAAAAATCGGTTTCTGCCTGCTGGTCTGTTTTACAGATATCTGCCATTATTTGCATTTGCTTCTTATTGATTACTTTTTGATTTCTCTTTTGGGGAATTGAGCTTTTTGAAGGAGTTACTACAGTAGCTTGTGTTTTTAGTGAAAAGTCTTGCTGTTCCAAAGCTTTTCCAAAGGTCTAATATCTTTTGAATAAACTAATGTTGCTAATGAAGATTGTGTGAAGTTTTGTATGAAGGAAAAATTTCAGGTGTAGAGAGAGAATAATGCAATGAGATGAAGAATTTACAAAAGCTCAAGCTTGGGGATGCCACCATGGTGTTACCCCAAGAAATATCCAAGAGGTACAAGCGTCAAAGCTTGGTTATGCCCAAGGCATCCCCTTCTTCATCAATAAAAAGCGCTCAGGTCTGTCTAGACACTTCGTTTTTATTGTTTCATGCATAGTTGTGTTGTTCTTGGAGCGTCTTAGTTTTCGTTTGCTTTGATTAGTTTCTTAGTTTGCTTGAGTAGTTTGGACCCCCGTTTTCTCTATGTTTTGTTGCAAATAAGTTGCCTGGTGTTGGAAAGGAGTAGAAAGTTCTTGCTTGGAAGTGCAAGAGGAGCTTGCTTGGACTGTGACTTAGACTTTATCATGCCATGCTAGGTGTTGTTTTAACTTTATTCCTAGTAATTATTGTTGTAGCATGGCTTGATCCAAGTCACTGGGATTGCTTAGTGTGCCTTGAAGAAATTATGTGTTGTTTTAGCATGCAAAAGCATAGTATTGTGGTATTCTCCTTTGAGGTTTGTTTCGGTTGAATTGGCACATGCTCATGATTGGGCAATAGAACAAGATACATAGACCGCCATCCAACTGCATCTATGACTAGAAGTCCACCTTCAGGTTATCATCCGAACCCCCTCCAGTATTAAGTTGCAAGCAACAGACAACTGCTTTAAGCAAAGTGTGTAAGGTAAATAGTCCAAATGTTCCATGAATAAGAGACCGTTGTTTTCTCCCTAGTAGCAACATCACATCTACAATCGAAGAAATTATTGTCACTTCCCTTGGAAACTAGAGGCATGAACCCACTATCGAGCATAAATACCCCCTCTTGGAGTCACTAGCAACTACTTGGCCAAGATAGCTACTAACAACGGAGAGCATGCAAGATCGCAAACAACACAAACATGATACAATCATAAAGACAAAACCATTAATCAAACCAACATAATAATATCAATATCCATCGGATCCCCGCAAACACAACATGCATGATTACAAATAGATTAGATCTTGATCATGAACGGAGCTCATAAGATCTATACATGAAAGCACAAAGGAGGAGATACAACCATCTAGCTACTACATGGACCCATAGTCCAAGGTGGAAGTACTCACGCATCATACCGGAGAGAAGGCCTCCGGGATGATCTCCCCTCCGGCAGGGTGCCGGGAAGAACTTTAGATCCTGCCCGATCTAGGGACGATGGTGGCGGCGGCTACAGATGGTTTCATAGAGATTTGATCGGGTGCTTAGGGTTTCTGCATCGGGGGCTTCTTATAGGTGAAGGGGGAGGCCGAGGAGGCGACCAGGGGGGCCACACCCCTCCCAGGCGCGGGCCCACCCCTGGTCGCGCCTAGGGGGGGTCTAGCTGCCCTGGTTCATTCCTCCGTCTCCACTCTAGACTTCTTGTTCCCCACGGAAAGTAATTGACTTTGGCTTTTGTCCCGTCGAATTCTGAGAATATTTCTTTACTATCTTTTCTGAAACAAAAAACAGCAGAAAACAAGGAACTGGCACTGTGGCAACTTGTTAATAGGTTAGTACCAAAAAACATGTAAAAAACACCTCAAATTGTAGACAAAGCAAAGAAAAGTAGATACTAACAAGCATGGAACATAAAAAAATATAGATACTTTTTCGACGTATCAAGCATCCCCAAGCTTAACTCCTGCTCGTCCTCGAGTAGGTAAGTGATAAAAGAATAATTTTTGAGGTGACATGCACCCTCACAATAAAGATCCAACCATTTGCAAGCATTGAAAGTTGGGATCAAAGAACTCTAAACATGTGCATGAAAGAATGGAGTTCTAACAATAGGACATAGTAACTATGCATGCAACATGAAAGGCTACAAACAAATTATTTTTAATGGTGCCTTCTTTCATATCAATGATGACATCAACTATTCTAAGAAAAGGTCTTCCCAAAGTAATAGGACAAGAAGCATTGTATTCAATATCCAAAATATAGAAATCAATAGGGACATAAGCATTATTAACCATAATGAGAACATCATTAATATTCCCTATGAGTTTCTTCTTAGCATTATCATTGAGTGGGACATCCAAATAACAATTTTCCAATGGTGGCAAATGAAGCATTTCATAAATCTTCCTAGACATAATAGAGACACTAGAACCAAGATGACATGAAGCTTTGAGATCAAAGTCATTCACTTGTATATTAATAATGGGTTCCCAACTATCTTCTACTTTCCTAGGAATAGAAGCTTTGTGTTTTATCTTCTCTTCCTTAATCTTAACAAGAGCATCTGTAATGTGTTTAGTGAAAGCAACATGCATATCACTAGCATCAGGACTTCTAGCAAGCTTTTGCAAAAACATAATCACTTCAGAAATATTGCAACCATCAATGTCAAAGTCAAACTCAGCATCACTAGTAGTAGGCTCAATAGGCTTAGGCATAGTAGGAGGAGGAATAGGGACTACTTGTGGTTTAGTGGTGATGGTGCACACACTATTGTTTCTATCAATTTTAGCTTCCCTTTCCCACCTATCATGAAGTTGAGCTAGCAACCTAACATTTTCATCAATAGTAACATGTATGGCATGAGCAGTAGCAAAGGTGTTTTCCATAGTTTCAGGTTTAGCAGCCATTTTATTAATCAAGGAAGACTGAGCTTCAGACAAAGAGGATATATTTTTGTCAATAGTTAAAATCTTTTCCTCTATAGTCTTATTGAAAGTGGTTTATTTACTAATAAAGTCCTTGAGCATGACTTCAAGTTCAGAGGGGGCACTTCTAGCATTATTGTAAGAGCTTCCATATGAATTGCCATTATTAGGAGGATAAGGCCTATAATTGTTGTTGCTACTAAAATTATTCCTATAGGCATTGTTGTTGAAATTGTTGTTTCTAATGAAGTTCACATCAACTTGCTCTTCTTGAGCAACCAAAGAGTCTAAGGGAACACTATTAGGATCTAGAGGAGCTTTCCCTTTAACAAGCATAGCCATAATAACATCAATCTTTTCACTCAAAGAGGAAGTTTCCTCAATAGAATTTACCTTCTTACCATGTGGAGCTCTCTCAACATGCCATTCAGAGTAGTTAACCATCATATTATCAAGGAGCCTTGTTGCAGCACCCAAGGTGAGGCCCATAAAAGTGCCTCCAGCGGCTGAATCCAGTAGGTTCCTTGAAGAGTAGTTCAAACCTGCATAAAAAGTCTGGATAATCATCCAAGCAGTGAGTCCATGAGTAGGGCAATTCTTAACCAAAGTTTTCATTCTTTCCCAAGCTGGAGCAACATGTTCACTATCAAGTTGTTTAAATTTCATAATGTCACTTCTCATAGATATAATCTTAGCAGGTGGATAGTATTTTCCAATAAAAGCTTCTTTGCACTTAGTCCAAGAATCAATACTATTTTTAGGCAAAGAAAGCAACCATTCTTTAGCTTTTCCTCTCAAGGAGAAAGGAAAAAAGCTTGGGATTAATAATATCTCCATCTACATCCTTATATTTATGCATCTCATAAAGTTCAACAAAGCTATTGAGATGGGCAGCAGGATCATTAGAACCAGCACCACAAAATTGCGCTCTCATCACAAGATTCAACAAAGCAGGCTTAATTTCATAAAAGGTAGCATCAGGAGCAGGTGGAGCAATAGGAGTGCTTAGGAAATCATCGTTGTTGGTGCTAGTGAAGTCATACAACTTGGTATTCTCAACAGAGTTCATTTTGGCAAAGGTGGGCAAGCCAAAAATAGCAACAGCAACTAGAGAAGGAACTAATTTTTTTGTGTTTTTGAATAAAGAAAGCAAACCAAACTAGACTAATTTTTGAAAAGAGGCAAACAAGACCAAGCAAAAGAAACAAAGCAAACTAAAAACAAAGTAAAGAGAAAGGAAGTGGAGGACTCCCCTTGTGAAGACGTCCTTAGTCTCCCCGGCAACGGCGCCAGAAAACTTGTTGATGGTCCTCGTTGACGTGGGAGTTTCTTCTTCTTTGTTTCCGACAACGGTGCCAGAAAACTTTTTGCCTGACAGCGAGGACTTCGTTGGAAACCCCAAGAGCAAGGTGTGATGAGTACAACAACAAGTCTTCCCTCAGTAGAGATCGAGGTTATCGAACCAAAAGGAGGAAGGAAACGTCACACATGTGTTGCTAGCAACACGGAGACCTGCACAATACAAACTCAAGACTTTGCCCCAACGAATCAGTGAGGTTGTCAAGCTCACCGGTTTGCTGTAACAAAGGATTAAACGTATGGTGTGGAAGGTAATGGTTTGCAGCAAGTAAACAAGTAACAGTGGAAGATGTATCAATGGTAAAGATTGGACCGGGGTCCATAGTTCACTAGAGGTGCTCTCCTTAGATAAACAACATGGCATGAAGGGTGAACAAATTACAGCAGGGCAATTGACAATAACTGAGCAAGGCATAACAATGCAATTACTAGTCAGAAAGATCCTATGAGATTCGATTGGGCAATACAACAAGATACATAGACCGCCATCCAACTGCATCTATGACTAGAAGTCCACCTTCAGGTTATCATCCGAACCCCCTCCAGTATTAAGTTGCAAGAAACAGACAACTGCTTTCAGCAAAGTGTGTAAGGTAAAAAGTCCACATGTTCCATGAACAAGAGACCGTTGTTTTCTCCCTAGTAGCAACAACACATCTAAAACCGAAGAGATTATTGTCACTTCCCTTGGAAACCAGAGGCATGAACCCAATATCGAGCATAAATACCCCCTACTGGAGTCACTAGCAACTACTTGGCCAAGATAGCTACTAACAACGGAGAGCATGCAAGATCACAAACAACACAGACATGATAGAATCATAAAGACAAAACCATTAATCAAACCAACATAATAATCTCAATATCCATCGGATCCCCACAAACACAACATGCATGATTACAAATAGATTAGATCTTGATCATGAACGGAACTCACAAGATCTATACATGAAAGCACAAAGGAGGATATACAGCCATCTAGCTACTACATGGACCCATAGTCCAAGGTGGAACTACTCACGCATCATACCGGAGAGAAGGCCTCTGGGATAATCTCCCCTCCGGCAGGGTGCCGGGAAGAACTTCAGATCCCCCCGATCTAGGGATGATGGTGGCGGCGGCTACAGACGGTTTCGTGGAGATTTGATCGGGTTCTTAGGGTTTCTACATCGGGCGCTTCTTATAGGCGAAGGTTGAGGCCGAGGAGGCGACCAGGGGGGCCACACCCTACCCAGGCGCGGGCCCACCCCTGGCCGCGCCTAGGAGGGGTCTGACCGCCCTGGCTTGCATCTTCGTCTCCCTTCTGGACTTCTTGTTCCCCACGGAAAGTAATTGACTTTGGCTTTTGTCTCGTCCAATTCCGAGAATATTTCTTTACTAACTTTTCTAAAACCAAAAACAACAGAAAACAGGCAACTGACACTGTGGCAACTTGTTAATAGGTTAGTACCAGAAAACATGTAAAAAGCACCTCAAAGTGTAGACAAAGCAAAGCAAAGTAGATACTAACAAGCATGGAACATAAAAAATTATAGATACTTTTCTGACGTATCAGCTCACACAATGTTATGACTATGAACAAGTCACCATAGCCTCTATGATCATTTAGTCCTTGACTTGTAGTACCACTCTATGCTTTGGTTAGTAATGTTTTGTCGCTCTGCATGATTATGGACACTATTGCTCTCTTATTTGGTTGCTCCCAGTCTTTTGCTAGCCTCCACTTGTATGAGTAAGCTCTACTCATGCTTCCAACTCCCAAGAAACCAAGTTATTCCAAAGTGTCCACTATAAACTCTTATGCATGGTGTGTTACACCATTCCAAGTATATTATTGTTTTCATCTATCTTCCAATTAAATACTATTTTGTTATGTGAAAACTTAGTGATTAAAGCCCTCAAAAACTTGATGACACACTTTATATTCTTTGCCCCTAATAAACTTGAACCATTGTGTCGTCTATGTTGTATATGCTGGCACTTATACGTTGGAATTAGCAGAACCGTGCTATCACGGGGAACGTTTTCAACATTGCACTTGTACTTTGTACTCAGTTGATATCATGCTCTTTTGTCTATGGATGTCACCGGTGTGAAATAAAGAGGGAGCTTGTAAGTCCATGGAGTTTGTATTCTGTGTTAGATAAACGCCCGGGCCGCTAGCCTAAGCCATGCCTAATCATGGTGGAAACTTGCAGCATCACCATAGTGAGCTATCTATGAAGCATCCTCAATAAAAAGCTATGCATATAGTAAATAAAAAGATTGGTGAGATGCTCATTGTCTGCTTGCATTATTATGCCTTGCTCAGTTCCTGTCAATTGCCCTGCTGTAATTTGTTTACCTTTCATGCCATGTTGTTTATCTAAGGAGAGCACCTCTTGTGAACTATGGACCCCGGTCCAATCTTTACCATTGATACATCTTCCACTGTTACATGTTTACTTGCTGCAAACCACCATTACCTTCCACACCGTATGTTTAATCCTTTGTTACAGCAAACCGCTGAGCTTGACAACCTCACTGTCTAGTTGGGGCAAAGTCTTGAGTTTGTGTTGTGCAGGTCTCGGTGTTGCTTGCAAAACCTATATGACCTTTCCTTCCGCCTACTAGTTCGATAACCTGGGTTTCTTACTGAGGGAAAACTGCTGCTATGCTGCTTCACACCTTCCTCTTGGGGTTCCCAACGAAGTGCTAACCAGCACCATCACTACCCAGCCTTGCTAGCCAAAAACCTGTTTTGAGAAGGCACACTTCTCATGTTTCCAATCCCTTTGAACCAAACCTATGCCATTTGTGTCCACCATATCTACCCACTAGCTGTATTGCGATTCCAAGAAAATTCTCAAGTTTCATCTATATTTCGAATTAAAAAAGTATTTTGTTATGTGAAAACTAGTTAGTAAAGCTCTCACGAACTTGATGTCACACCTTATTTTCTTGCCCCTAATAGACTTGAACCATTGTGTTATCGAAGTTGTATATGCTTGCACCTATATGTTGGAATTAGCAGAACCATGCTGTCATGGAGAACGTTTTCAACATTGCACTTGTACTTTGTACACAGTTGATATCGTGCTCTTTTGTCTATGGATGTCACCGGTGTGAAATAAAAAGGGAGCTTGTGAGTTCATGGAGTTATGTATTTTGTGTTAGAGAAACGCCTGGGCCGCTAGCCTAAGCCATGCCTAACCATGGTGGAAACTTGCAGCATCACTATAGTGAGCTATCTGTGAAGCATCCTCAATAAAAAGCTATGCACATAGTAAATAAAAAGATCGCTGAGATGCTCACTGTCTACTTGCCTTGTCATTTTGGTTATGGGATAGCTCCTGTACCATGTGCAAGGGGTACCCTGTTGGCGGTTCTCTATGATACACATGTACTTATAATGACAAGAACTTATCGGTAACTGAAGTTGAGTAGCATGAGGTGTGGCCCTCATATTCAAGGGACATGAGATTGCCAACTTATATTTCGTCAAGCATATACTCCATCCTTGTTCACTTTAACCTTAATCATCTCAAGATGCCTATGATAGGGGCAATGAGAGCTCAAAGCTAGTAAGTACCATAATCTTTTGGAAGCTCTTTATGACTTGGAATCCCTGCTTCCCTCTATGAAGGGACCTTTCTTATATTTCCAAGTTGAGTCAGTAAACCTACTTCCTCTCTAGCTCCAGCAAGCATTTGAGTTGTTGTGTTTCAAGCATTCATATGGTGATTTATTCAATCATGTTCTTTATCTTCCTTGTTTGCACAAAACTCTTATCTATCACTACTAGGAAACAGGCTATTAGTGGCGCACCCGAAATGCCCATCCGTGGCGCACTAGCAGTGCGCCACGGGCCTTGCGCTACGGCTATCTCTCAGCCGTGGCGCACTGCCTAGTGCGCCACAGAAGTTTAGATACAGGCGTGGCGCACATGCCAGTGCGCCACAAAAGTTTGGGCAGGTGCGCCACGCGTATGAAACGGTAACTGTGGCGCACTAGGTGCTGTGTGCCACGGATATAAATTTCAAAATTCAAAAAAAAAATCAGCAGATCTGGATCTCGTCGTCAGTGCCGTCGCGCGTCGGTGCAGGTCGCCGTCGTCGCCTCCTCGTCGTCTGTCGTCGTCGGAACTGCAAGGAGGAGGAGGAGAATAGGAGGAAGAGGAGGAGAAGAGGAGGAGAAGAAGAAGAGGAGGCAAAGGAGGAAGAGGAGGAGAAGAAGAAGAGGAGGAAGAGGAGGAAGAGGAGGAGAAGAAGAGGAGGATAAGAAGATGAGGCAGAGGAGGAAGATGAGGAGAAGAAGAGGAGGAGGAGAAGAGGAGAGGGAGGTAGGTAGGAAGAGATGGAGGAAGAGAGGGAGGAAGGGAGGTCGACGTCGCCGTTGTCACTGCGAGGAGGAGGAGAAGGAGGTCGACGTCGCGCCGTCACTGCAAGGAGAGGAGAAGGAGAAGGGAGAAGGGAGAAGGGAGAAGGAAGAAGGAAGAAGGAAGAAGGAAGAAGGAAGAAGGAAGAAGGAGAAGGGAAAGGGAGAGGAAGAGGAAGAGGGAAAAGGGGAAGGGAAAAGGGGAAAGGGGAAAGGAAAAGGGAGGAGGGCGGGGTGGGGATTCAAATTTGAATCCCGCCCAAGCTTATCCATGGCGCACTAGGTGTAGGTGCGCTACGGATAAGTCGCCCTGTTTTTTTTTTCTGCAGGAAAAAACGGTTTTTTGACCGTAACTTTTTACTCTTTTCGAATTTTGAAAATCTAAAAAATCGCTAAACGACCTAAAGGGGTTGCAAGCGGATCTGGAATCTCGTTCTGGTCATTTTGGTATATTATACGATTTTTTTCGATATCGTATGCAAAAGTTACGGCCTTTTTACCGTGGCATTACTTTTTTTTGCAAATAAAGTCGAAACTCATTTCTGTTAATTTTACTAGAAGCTATACCACATTACCTACCTAAATATGAAAGGATTTAATTTTTTGAAGTGTTTATCATTTTCGTTTATTTTTTGCAAACCCTAAAAAGGCGATCCACGGGAGGGGGGGTGGAGTTGGTGCATGCCACTTAGGCGTAGGGCACTAGGGCAGAGTGCCCTACGGCTAAGTTTATACATCTGTGGCGCACTATGCCATGTGCGCCACAGATGTTTGTGGCCGTTTCACAGCAGAGGGGGCGTGCGCTTAGGCGTAGCGCACCCCCCCATGTGCGCCACAGATGACACTAACAACCGTGGCGCACATGACTATAGTGCGCTACAGATGTTTGGCGAGCGTCCAACAGGGCCCTGGACCACACACATCTGTGGCGCACTATAGTCATGTGCGCCATGGTTGTTCTAGTTACTAGTAGGGCACTGCCCACAGGTGAGCCACGCCTGTTTTAGCCGTGGGGCACTTCAACCATGTGAGCCACGGATGTGCTGATTACCTATAGCTGTTTTCCTAGTAGTGTATTGAGTATTACTTTGAAAGCCTTCATTGTGAAAAACCTTTTTGAGCAAAGAGTGCTCCTGTTTTGAAGACTTCTACAAAAAGCTTTTTGATAAACTGTTTGCCAGGTGTTCTCTGACCAAGAACAAATTTTGACAATTACAATTATGATTTATATTTATGCATCTCTATTGTGACTCATATACTTGTTGCAAGCTAAGTTATATAATGGTGAGTTGCTTTCTTCTATGAGTTGTGCAATGGTAAGTGTGATGCTTCTTGTCCGTATTCTTTTATCGACACTTCACTCCATAAACCTGTGGACATGTTTACTGAGATTAGTTTTCGCTTGGGGACAAGCGAAGGTCTAAGCTTGGGGGGAGTTGATACGTCCAATTTGCATCACCATTCTATATCATAATTTGCCTCTATTCATTGATATATGTCTTATTATGAGGTGTTGCTTATGTCCTTTTCTCTGTTTTTGCATGTTGGATGATCCTTGGAGGATGAACTATCGGAGTCAGGATTCTGATGGAAAAAGAGGTGTTTTGATGCAACTTCGTGAAGATCGGAAAAATACCAGAAAAATATTGGAAAATTATATTTTCCCAGAAGACGAAGGAAGCCAGAAGGGGAGGCGTAGCTGGGCCACAACCCTCCTAGGCGCGGGTCCCCCTGGGCCGCGCCTAGGGCAGGTGTGGCCCACCTGGCCGACCTCCGACTACACCCTCTCGCCTATATCTTCCTCACGGAACCCTAATACCCGGGGAGCGACCACAGAAAGATTTCCGCCGCCTCTGCGGGGCGGAAAACACCAAGAGAGAAAGATCTCTCCAGTAGATAGATTTCTGCCGAGGAAATACCTTCCTAGAGAGGGGAGATCATTGATACGTCCAAAACGTATCTACTTTCTCGAACACTTTGCTATTGTTTCTTCTCTAAACTTGTGTGATGTGGATACAACTAACACAGATTAACGCTATTTTCAGCAGAATTACCTTGGTGTATTGTTTTTGTGCAGAAAATGAACTATCAGGAAAAATCCCGGAAAATATGCCAAAAACAACTTCTCACCAGAAGATCCATGGAGCCAGAAGGGGGGACAGAGAGGAGGCCTGGGGGCCCCAGACCCACCCCAGGCGCGGGCCCACCTGACCCCGCACCTGGGGGAGGTCTGGCCACCCCAGGCAGCTCCTCGGCCTCCCTCTGTGCCTATAAGTTACCTTCTGACCTAAAACAGAGGGGGGGGGGTGATAGTTTTCTAGAAAGAGTTCCGCTTCGCCGCCGCCACTAGAAACCAAGATTCGGATCCAGAAACTCCGTTCTAGCACCCTGCCGTGACGGGGAATTTGGAGAGGATCATCGCCATCGTCATCACCAACGCATCTCCATCAACCACCGATGTTTCCCTCATCCATGAGTTAGTAATCCCCCGCTGTAGGCTTGGGAATGGTAGGGATTGGATGAGTTCTATCATGTAATCGAATAAGATCTGTTAGGGGCATTTTGCCTAGTATCTCTATTAGTGCTATTTGACTTTGTTGCAACTTGTTGTGCTTAATGCTTGTCACTAGGGTCCGAGTGCCATGATCTCAGACCTGAACTTATTATTGAATCATTATGACATTATTGTTTGTGATCTTATCTGCAAATTGTGTACACATATCATTGTCCGGATCCAAAGGCCCCAAAGTGACAATAAATGGGACAACCGGAGGGGATGGCTGTGGTGTGAGGATCACATGTGTTCATGGAGTGTTAATGCTTTGCTCCGGTGCTCTATTAAAAGGAGCACCTTAATTGCCAATAGTTCCCTAGAGGCCTCGCTGCCACGGGCTGGATGGACAGAAGATGTTGTGCAAGTTCTCATTGTGAGCACGTATGACTATATTTGGAGCACATGCCTAGGATTGTTTAGTACTTGGATGATTGTTATTATTTATCTTCAATGCCCTAGATCTTGAAGTTACATGTTTAGACTCGTCCATGCAACACCCGTCATCCATCCCTATGCCCACCGCACTCGAATCCTACTGTTACCGTTACTATTACTACTGCTGTTGTTTCACTGTTGCTGTTGCTACTACAAACTGTTGCTACTGATAAACTTCTGTGAGCAAGAACTATTTCCAGGTGCATCTGAACTGACAACTCAGTTATTAAGGCTTGTAAGTATTCTTTGGCTCCCCTTGTGTCGAATCAATAAATTGGGTAATACTACCCGCGAAGACTGTTGCGATGCCCTATACTTGTGGGTCATCAAGACTATTTTCTAGCGCCATTGCCGGGGAGCATAGCTTTATTTGTAAGTTCACTTGGATCTATTATTGTTCACTGCTACTCCTTTCATCATGGGTAAGTCTCGTGATGGAAAGTTCCCTATTTTACCATCCACTACAAGAAGAGGTGCATTCCTAAACACCCCTGCTGCTCTTGATTCACCGTCTGTTATAAGTAAGCTTGTCACACCACCACCACATACTCATGCTACACACACTGCTACTACTGCTGAATCTGAAACTGCTTTTGATACTCATGATGTTACTTCTACTGTGCTTTATGCGAGTGGTTCATTAGGTCATTTTCTAGATGCTACTATGGCTAGTCTAGGAAATACCAAAAATCCTAGTGAATACACTATTACACCTGTTAGCTCACCTGAGTCTAGTGAGAGTTATGATATTAATGATGGTTACATAGAGCTCACTGATGAATTTGTTGAAGAGTGCCGAAACACACATGGTGCTAGTGCTATTAAGAGTCTCCTTGCTAGACGTACTATTATGCCTAAGAAGTCCTATGATCCTAAGTTTACCACCTCTCCCATAGATATTAAAGATAAAGATTATGATTTCTCTCTTGATTTATCTTATTTAGATATTGTTGAGAAAGAACCTTTTTGTGGTACTGAAAATGAGAGTGTTGTGGCTCATATGAATGAGCTTTCTACTATGAGTGCTTTGTTCTCTGATGATTTTAAAATGCGCAAATACTTTGTTGCTAAGATCTTCCCTTTTTCACTAAAAGGAGAAGCTAGGGCTTGGTTTAATAGATTACCTCCTGGTTCCATTGATAGCCCTGATTGCTTGATTGCTTCTTTCTTCCATAAATATTTTCCTCCCAATGCTAGACATGCTACTCTATAGAGACTTTTTGATTTTAAACAGGGAGAAGAAGAGAAATTCCCTGAGTCATGGAAAAGATTCTGTTCCTTGATTCATGCATATCCTGGATGTTCATTACCTCAGAATGAGCTTCTTGATATTTATTATAATGGACTAACTAATGATTCTAGGACCTACCTAGATAGCTTTGCTGATTGTGTTTTCAGGAAAAGGACTCCTACAAATGCTGAAAAATTAATGAACAAGATAAGAAAGAATTATGATGATTAGACTTCAACTAAGCTGAATACACCCGAGCCTATTACCCCTGAACCAGTTGCTTCTGAACCAGTTCCAACACCAACAACAAAGAAGAGGGGAGTTATTGCATTAAATGATGAAGTGATGAAGGAAGCTAAAAAGTGTCTAAAGGAGAAAGGTATTAGATCTAAAGATGTGAAGAATCTACCTCCTATATAAGAATTATGTAAGCCAATTCCCCACTCATCTACTATTGAGGTACACTATCTCCAATTTAATGAAGGTGATATTCCTTATGGTAAGCCTCATGATCAATGCTTAGAGGAACTTGACACATTTATTGTTAAACAAGGTAATTTTAATAAAAAAGTTCAGAATCATTTATTGGAAAACTCTAGAGCTATCCATGAGTTGAATGATATTGTGGAAAGAACTTCTAATGATATGAAAATGCTTTGTAAATACTTTCAAATGGTTCAAACCCAACTTGATCAACTTTCTAAGGTGCAAAAGGATATGCTAGTTAATGCTTTAGGAAATAAACATGCTTATGGAATTAGAACTAGGAGTGGTGCAGCTACTCAAGATCCTTTATATCCTGAAGGACACCCTAAAATAATAGAGTAGGATTCCCAACAAGGTGAGGATAGTGGTAGTCCTCGTAAGATGAAGAAAAAGAAACATAAGAAAGTTGAGGAACCACTTGAACCTGCTGTAGATCCTAATAGTATATCTGTCTCTGATGCTGAAACCGAGAGTGGTAATATTGATGAGTCTCCTGATAAGGAGGAAGTTGAGGAAGAACCTGAGAAGCACACTAAGAACACTAGGTACACAAAGGAAGATTTTATTGCTAATAAACATGGTAAAGAGAGAGAACCTTGGGTGCAGAAACCTATGCCTTTTCCAGGTAAGAAACACAAGTCAAAGGAGGAAGAACACTACAACAAGTTTTGTGAGTGGATGAAACCTTTATCCTTGCAAATTCCTTTGACTGATGCTATTAAGTTGCCTCCTTATTTAAAGTATATGAAGGATATTGTCTGTAATAAAAGGAAGATTCCTAATGAGGAAATTTCTACTTTGCTTGCTAATTACTCCTTCAATGGTAAGGTTACAAAGAAACTTGGTGATCCAGGTATACCAACTATTCCTTGCTCCATTAAGAATAATTATGTTAGAATTGCTTTATGTGATTTGGGAGCTGGAGTTAGTGTTATGCCTTTTTCTCTCTATAAGAGACTCGAGCTAGAACAGTTGATACCAACTGATATATCCTTGCAAATGGCTGATAAGTCAACTACTGTCCCTGTTGGTATATGTGAGGATGTTCCTGTTCAAGTTGCTCATAATTGCATGGTCTTAACTGATTTTGTTGTAGTTGAAATGCCTGAAGATGATAATATGTATATTATTCTTGGGAGACCTTTTCTTAATACTGCAGGTGCTGTCATCAATTGCAATCAAGGAAAAGTAACATTCAATATTAATGACAAAGAGCACACTGTCTACTTCACCAAGAAGGTTGTTAGAAGCTATTGCCTGAATTCTATTGAAAATATTGAAGGCATAAAGGTTGGAGAAATATATTGTCCCATTCCACAAGAAAATATTGAAACTATTATGATTGGGACCATTGCTATCAAGTATGAGGTAACATAATCACCTTGTGGAATGCAATTTTTTTTTTCATATAAGATTGTTTTGGTAACAAGACTTGATCAACCTTGTTAACAAAAGGATTTTAATGAACAAAATAATGTTTCCACTGTGGTTATACTTGCTTTATGTTTCCCTTCTCCTTCCTAGCCTTTGCTTTAGCTTTAGTTTTGCTAGTTGTTTGCTTGTTTGAGTTTCTTAGATCTCCTGTAGTTTGTCTTTTGGTTTGCTTTTGCTTCTTCTGAAAAACTGTTTCTGCGAGAAAATCAATTTTCATACCCTGGAAATTGGCCAAAAATTTAGTTTCCCGAAAAATTCCAGAAAATTCAAAATAATTTTTTCCTCGAAAAAAGGGGCAGAGTGGCACCTGAGATGACCCAGGGGCCACCCCTAGGCCCCACACCCATGGTAGGCGCGGCCTACCTAGTGGTCGTGCCTAGGGGGGTCTGGCCCACGTGGGCCCCTCCAAGATGCCTCCTCAAAGCTGCCTTCTTTCTCTCTCCTGAAAAACACCGGAAAACATGCTCAAGCTCGAGTTCTTGCTATTCTTGCTCGCGATTTTCGATCTCATTGTTCAGCCCATATCAAGTGCTGATTTTTGGAGGGTTTGTTCCTTGGTATGTGCCTCCTCCACTTGTCCAATTAGATTTGTGATTGATAGATTGTATCTTGAGTATTTTGCTACTGTAGGTGACAGGTTGTTTGAGCTTGCATGATTTTTCTATGTTTAGAAACTTTGTTTTGATGCATGTGTAGTCCTCTAGCAAGTTCCTATAGTAGTTGCTCATCATTTATCAACTTAGAAATCACTTGGTTTGATGGTCGTTTAAAATTTCAGCAAAGGGAAGTCATGGACCACCACACCTTTGGTGACATATTTGAGAGTGATGTACCTAGAAGGGCAAGGCTCCCAAGGTCATCTACCAGCCCCAGACCCTCATACAATGAGGATCTCATCACCCCGCGGTTTGGTGACGAGCGAGATGAAGGGGATGCTCAGCCCTCCACCTTTCCTTGTCAAACTTTCTTGCGAGCTGCTAGGATTCTTAATGATTTCATGGCTTTGATTGAGAGGGCTGGTCTAACAAGTTTCATGCAGGATGAGAGTGCACAATATGCTTCAATTACTAAAACATTTGTGGAGAGTTTCTCCTTCACCAATACTGTGTTCAATCCTTCTGTGTCTTTTAGACTTTATGGCAGGGCTCATTCTATGTCTTCGAAGAAATTTTGCAAGGCACTGGGACTTGGTACAAATGGGTCATCAAAGAAGATTATAGCTCTTCCCGCTGATTTGTTGGAACTATACCGAGGAATAACCAATGACGATGACCGCAGAGCTCAACGTGGGAAGATAAAGAACATTCAACTTCCAACCATTAGGTACTTCACCTACTATCTTACCACCAGTGTTCTTGGTAGGGAGAACACTAGTAATATATCCAACTATCAATTGGCCTTCTTAGCTGCCGCGCTCTATGGTGAAGATAAGTATAATCTTGGTTCCCTCATTGCTCGTCGTTTAGCTGCTAGGGGACCCATTTATGGGGGAATTATTTCTACTCGTATCGCTGCTGCCTTGGGCATTGCTATTGATCCACATGATACAGTTTTGGCTCCTCTGTGGCTTGATCTTGCTGCCATGAAGGCGCACCACTTTGTCACCTCTAGCTCTACTCTTGAGAACTTGGTTTATAGAATGTTGTTTACTGACGGGGAAGAGAGAGAGAGAGAGATCCCTCTACCCCAAACCACTTTGCTCAGTATTTCTCAGGGACCTTGGTCACGCACGAAGGGGGAGATGGATGACAAGCTGCGCTCCCTCAACTTCCACGAACACTATCAGGAGGAAGCGCCCGCATATGACCCAGTGTTACATTATACAGGGGAGGCCTCGAGCTCGTACCAGGAAGAGGGAGTTTCCTCGACATACTACGAAGGTGCTTCTACTTGGGCACCATGGGATTGAGCCCCACTTAGGCCAAAAGCCTATCTTGGGGGGAGGTATACCGACATCACACTCATCTATATATCATGTTCGGTCGGTTCTTTGTATATCCATTATTTCGCTTTCTTTTTGGTTCTTGTTGCTTCTTTCTCAAAAACACAAAAATACCAAAAATATTTTCGTTGTTTCTCTTGGTTTGTTTCTTTGCTTTGGTTTGCCTTAAAAAGAAAAATCCAAAAGATTTTTCTTTGTTTGGTTTGCTTTGTTTTTGTTTGGGTTTTCTTTGTTTGCTTGTTTCTAAAAAAATCGAAAACACCAAAAATATTTGTTCTTCTTCTTTGGTTTGATGAGTTCTTTGCAGGGTTCAGTCGTCCTTAGTGGATTTTGGTTTCATGTTAATTATTCAAGTCATACAAGTGAAGGGCAATAATGAAGATTAAGACAACTCGAGGTGTGGTAAGAGGCTGGTAACGAACTCTATTTGTTTCATTTTTGTACATATACTCATCATTGTGAGCATGCTTAGCCTGTTCGTGTAAGGTGTATGTCATTATGGATGCTTAGTAGTTCTTGCTTGTCTATGATTATCTCTAGCTTGCTAATAGTTTGTAGCATGTCATATGAATGTTTGCTTGCATTGTTTTATTCATACTTTGGTATGATATTGTGGTATTGTAACATCCCAGCATTAGAGCTTAGAAATAAGCAGAACCCAGGTGTGTGCATTGCATTCATGCATAGAAAATCCGAATAATTTTCGCGCTTTTAAATAAGTACTTGTCAAAGTGATTGAAGCTTCTCTCAACTTGATGGAATTGAAGTAGATCATCAAGTTGACTGTGATAAGTTTCAATATGAATTTTGCTAAAACCTTATTGTGGGTAAACATGATTTGATCCAAGGGTAGATCAAATATAATAAATTATTACTCATAATTCATTGCTTAAATGATAAATATCTGATCCTTAAGGGATCATATCATAATATTCATCACAACAACTCATGAATGCCAAGTTAAGATTACAACTTAAGTAATAAGAATGTAATGACTTATCCTGACCTATCTTATTCTTAACTATTCTTACTATGAGTATCATGGTAATACCTAACCCTACTTCTTTAGTGAGATTGAGTAGGAAAGAAACTAAGTCTAGATCATTCACCATATATCTTTCTTTCCATCTAAATCCTTATCATCTCTATTGAGCTATATTCCAATATCTCTTGTTCACCAATGTTGAGAAATCAACTATTGATTCACCAATTCTCAATCTATCAACTCTTGACCATAACATAGCTTACACTTGAGGGATTATAAAGAAATAACTAAGAAGAGGTAAATAGTAATGCTAGTTTAGATATCATCTATAGGCTGGGAGTGATTAAAGAAGAATAAATCAATGTGAAAATTGATGGAGTTCAACTCACTTCTGAAATGATAGAAGAGTTATTGGGATATATAATTATATGGTAGGAAAGAAGATTACAAGGATGAATCCTGAAGATAGTTACCAGTAGTAATTCTATTGGATCAAGGGGGCATATTCCATGCATAACAACCCTTAACCCAATTAAAGATACTAAGAAGATAATTCTAATACAATTGTAAGGTTGTATTGATAAAGCCTTGAATAGCCCAACTGGAAACCTAAGCTATAAATGATTTAAGGATTATAAGGATCATGCCTTACTCACCAAGATTGAATTCTTATATCAAGTATAAGTGAAATTAGTGGGTAGAACATGATTGAAACCTAGTATAGATAAGTTATCCTAGAGTAGTCATTACAAGTCACATTACTATAATGTGAGGTTGGAGTATGAGTTATTAGAGTAAAGTAAATGTAAGATAGTATGGTTAAATTAAAGCTAGTATAGCATGGAGTTATGGAAGTAGTGTTATTCATCTTAAAGGATAGTAAGCTTTAGAATAAAAGGCGGATAAGAAAATTCTTGTGAAGTAAAGATCATCATGTTAACCATGATGATGGCTAGGAAAAAGTAGTATATCTAGGAAAGGAATTCCTTAATTAGAAGTCCAGGATTGTGAATTATGGAAGATATGAATTCTTAGTAAACACCAACTTTAAATCTTAAAACCAAGTATAATATACATTTCATGTTATGTAACCATCATCTTATCTTTATACCTTTTAACAGGAACATTTTCCCATAGCAAATCACCTAAGCACATCTTTATCATTTCCAATTGTCTTAACCATATGTGTCTAGGAAATATTTTCATCAATTCTTTTCCATAAAACATTTTAGTTAATAACTTCCTAAATTAAAAAAGTGATACCATTAAAGATCACAAACAAAATATAATATGCTTAGTATTAAATATTTAACCACATTCACAAAAGAATATAAGTGAATTAAGAACCCTAAATTTCTATGTTTACCATAATAGAATATATACAATACCCTTTTCTAAATTAATGAAAGTGGTATTAACCATATTAATTTCTTTTGTATTTCATACATCAAATAATGATATAGGATCATTATGTATAAAAGTTTCTATTCAAACTATGAGCTAACTAGAGTCAAGTTTTATAAACAAATAGGAAAATATCAAATAATAAGCCATGGTTTAGCATAGAAAGAAAATTAATAATAAAGACTTCTACAAAATATTAAAGGGGATTTATATAAAGGAAATAAAGAAATATATATATAAAGAAAATATTTATCATTAAGGTTTACAAAATTAATCTCGATCAATACTAATTGTTGCTGTAAGTATTCAGCAAATAAACTTTGTTAGAAAAGTTCAAATTAAAGATTAAATACAAATCTTAAAAGTAAAACAGAAAATAGAGAAAAGTAAAACAAATGAAAAACAAATCCTGGCCGTGGCCCAACTTCCCTCTTCTTACCGGTCGCCCATGTGCAGCCCACAAAAGCCTAACAGTCAGCCCCTCTCGTTCTCTCCTGTGACTGACGGGTGGGACCGAAGAAGGAATGCGGGTTGAGCTGAAAGATTCTCCAGGGGGTTTTCTGCAAAAGTGACATTGTCGTCATCCTCACGCACATAGGCAGCTCGCTGGAGGAGTCCGCCGCCGCCCTATGCCGTCATCGTCGTCAGCCGTGCGTCGAGATGCTCGCCGTCATTCCAGAGGGGGATAAGAAGGCCACCGCGACACCCTGCCTCATCCCTATCCTCATTTCCTCCTTATCCTCTCTGATTTGAATCAGTCCCGAAACCCTATCTCACCGGAGCCACACCTTGTTGTCGAACTACACCTCCCCACACTCTTCCAAGTAGCCATGGAGAAGCCCCGTCCTCCTTAGATCCTCTGAGTGTAATCTTGCATCAAGGGGAGCACTGGAGAGGGCGAATTTTGTCGTTCCTCTTTGCGGCATGTCAACACCCGGATTTTTAATCCCAGATGCCTGTTATGCCATACATCGCAATCCTAGGATTACCATTTTTTGCGAGACATAACAGATTTGGATATCACAGTACATCATCCATTACAAACCATACATAAGGTCTTGCACAAATAAGGATCTCCTGATCTAGTTCTTAATACAGTTCAAGCAGCGGAATAACGTAATAGTAACGATAGCGTAGGCGAAGCTCCATCTTCATGGTCACAGGCAATGCTAACGATGGGAGATGATCCTAGTTGTCGTAACCTTCCTATGGTTTGTCATCCTGATACTCCTCTTCATAGTCTGGCCACGGGAATAGCTAGGGACAAAGCCATGAGTACTCTTTAAGTACTCGCAAACTAATACTAACAAGTTAAGGTTTTTTTTGTAGTAGGATACTAAGCTCTAGGGCTATTTTGCAAAAATCCAGATTTACCTCTACTAAGTTCAGAAGCAAAGATAACTAGTTGAAAGTTTTATAACACCTAAGTGGGAACTTTCGTTTCATGTCACAACTCTGTTGTGGTCAAGTCAAAGTCATAAATCATTTCATAAGTCCTTTTGAAAACATCTGACGGGGGAACAATATGGCCACTCCAACTGTCCATAACCGCGGACGCGGCTATTCGAATAGTTTGACACTCTGCAGAGATTGTACACTTTCACCACAACATTTGATACATCCGTCAGGAACAATCCTGAATTCACCATACTCAGTATGCGGATAATCAATCCTAACCTTTCAATTACACGCCCTAGTATAGGCACCTCTCCTGTGAGTTTGGCCTCCCAACCATGACCAACTGTCATCTTGGGTACTGCACAGGTGGAAAATCTTCACAAGGTAGCCTCAGCTCAGACCTTGGCCGTGAGGGAACCCATACCAAGGTATATAAATTTCCAGTCAAGCCCTACCCAATTTTTGGGTATTGTGGTTGTACGGTAAAATTGGAATGGTATCGCATCCAGACAACCATCAGTTTTATAAAGGGCTAAGGCTCATGCCTTAACATTTTCATCATCAAAATCATCTGGTGTTCGAGAACACATGTCAAAACATTTCAGTAGAATGACTCATCATTCTAAGGTTTTCATAACCATTTTCACCAAGTATTCCCATCTAAAGTTGATCAAGTTTTATGCTTAGCACTAGCATCTACAAGTGGGGGTAAAGACTAATGAGGGGTAATAAATAAGTGGGGATTAGCTAAGTTCAATATCATGCCTTAAGATGACATCAAGATTATCTAACTTAGGCCAGATTTTATGCTCTTTATGCTACCTTCAGTTATCTTTCTAGAATATACAAGTCACTTAAGTAAACTCTAAGAAAAAGCTTTGATAAAGAAAATAAAGTATTAATCTTGCAAGTAAAACTAGGATTGGGTATCAAGTGGGTATGATCACATATGCTTAAGGCATATAGTTGGCATAGTAACAAGCAAGTAGTGGCTTGCATAATTGCAAGTATAAGCTTGCTGATTCAACTAGTAGTATTAGGCTTGCATAAGTAGGATATCTTGCAAGTGTTAGCTTGCCTTGTGCAGAGCAGTGGTTGAAGTTGTCCTCGGCTTCTTCCTCGTAGTATCCTCCTTCCTCCTCGTATCCTTGGTCGGTACTAGCGTCTATAAATAAATACGAGGTACAAAATCACCAAACAATACTTAACTATTTCTAAACATCACACAAAGGTTCACACTAGATGATCTATCATCATCACTAGCATTACAAGGATTAAAACACTTCTCTTATTTATTTTATTTAAGAAAAGTAATTTCTACTCATTGAAAAACTACTTAAGATTTAATATTCTCCAACTCAAACATGGGATCATGTTGACACATGTCATCACCACATATTTTAGTACATGGGAATGTGGTTTAAAGTGGTGTCACAATTTAATAAGGGTTAACCTTTTTATTTTAATTAAATAAAGTGACTAGAAATGCCTATGTGGCATTCTTTTATTACTTGAACATTATTCCTATAAGTAAACCTATATATTTTTATATATTCTGAAAGGTATGGTCAAATGTGATTTTTGAGAGTTGGAATCATCTCAAAAGCTTTTATGGTTGAATTTTGAAAAATGTTTGAATGCAGAAAAGCTTCTGCCTTGTTATTTTACCATAGGTGATCTACAAATCCAATTGGTTTGAATCCAACGGGCTTGGATTAAGCATTTCAGTCAAAATTAGTTTCATGCATTTTGGTTCAGTGAATCGAGCTGGGTTGATTTTTGAATCTATGTACAAAACTGTGTTTGAAATGAAATGAAAAAAACTAAATTTGAATTGTTGGGTCGCGCGGGAGGTTTTACTGGGCTGGCCCACTACGCACAGCGCACGCGCGGGCTGGTTAAGTGGCTGTCCTCACGCGTCAGTGAGGCGGTGAGGGGCGAAGCGGTAAGGGGCAATGTGGACCGTGGGATCTAGTTCTAATCGAACGGCTCTGGTTCATCGTCCATGTCGGGCAGCGTCGGCGAGACAAAACCCTAGAACGGCAGGTGGGGGTCGTGGGAGACTCACTGGGGCTCAGGCAAGGGTCGGTGACGGGGGCGAATGATGAAGTCGACGACGACGGTTCTCCTGGTACCGGCAGCTTCTCCTAGGGAGGCTCCAATCGACGGATCCCTTCTTCTCCAGCAGCGGCGGGCTCTGGCCAAATTCCGACGATGCGCTTCTCGCCTTGCTCCGGGAGTGAGTGCGGGTGGTTAGTGAGAGGTGGGGAGTGAACTGGTGTGAAGAAAACGAGCGGTGGAGGCCTCTATTTATAGGCGAGCAAGAGGGGCAAGACGGCGTGGGCTGAGCTCGTCGGAGGCGACGGTACATGCGACTATCGGCGTGGCTGAGGCTAGGGGACAGTGCGCGGTGTCCTGGCGATCGTTTCTAGTTTAAGGGCGAGGCGTAGGGCGGTGGGGTTTGGTCTGGAACGTGTGATGCTCTGCGCGGTACCGACGGCGAACTTCGCGGCGTGCGGCGGCTACGGGGTACGGTCGAGGAAACGAGCATGTCTAGTGGTCTCCTGGGATGGCGGGGTTCGTGCTGGCGGGCGGCAAAGGCTCGAGTTGGTCGGGTTGAGTGCGAACGGTGCGTGCACGGTGATGCACGTTAGCATGGTCGACAGCGGCGCGGGCACGGCGTTTCCGGTGGTTCCTGTCTCTGTCTTCGAGCTAGGGCTGGTCTAGAGGGGGCGGTGAGGCATGGGTAGCATGCCAGACAAGGTTGGCGCAGCTAGTTCTTCCTCTAGCTCGCTGGCGACATGGGGGTGTCAAGGTGAGGCTCGGCATGCTCACCATTAATGGCTAGGCTTATTCACAGTGGTGCTAAAGATTGTTAAAGAGGCTAGATGATCTACTAAGAGCTTGTTGCAACTAGAGAGGGAACAAGGTTGGCCAAATATTTCTGTAAGTTTGAAAGGTCGGGTTTGATTCACTTTTACTTGTTCTAGCAAGGGGTGAAAATAATTGGGAAAGTTTCTGTTTGAAATCTTGGACTAGAAACACTCAAAGTGACCTAGTGAGCAAGATTGGCAAAAATGACCATTTGCTTTATTTGATTTGTTTTTGATTTTCTCTTGATTTGTTCCTGCATGGAAATGTTTTATATGATGTTATAATCATCTTTAAACCATTTCTTGCTATTTAGGTTAATCACACAAGTTCATTCATGCATTTATCAAATCATCACATACACACATGCATTCATATGATTTAAATTAATCAAAGTTTTTGTTAACCCTAATTTTAGTGATTAGAGTTTGATAATCAATGTTTAATAATTTTGGGATGTTACATGGCAGTTCGTCGGAATCCTCGTCGGAGAGCTCGCCTCCGACCACGCCTGTCCTCGCCGACCTCTCTATCGTCATCAAGGTGAGTTCCTGAACCTTCTAGTATTCCTGAATCACCATATCTCGTTGTAAAACGTTGTCACGCCTTATGCCACCGTCGGCCACCGTCGGAGCTCGTCGGAGCCGAGGCTACGAAGACCATTTCCAAGCGTCACCATCACTTTAGGGTTCAGCGCATTGCGCTGATTCGAACTAGGCTAATTTTTTTTGTTAGGGCGCCATAGATCGTTGCCGGCGACCACCCATTGACGGCGGTGGTGGTGCTGACGCCATAGCTACGTCATGCCGACGCCACTCTCAGCCTAGTCAGCTAGTTTGACCCAGTCTTTGTCTCGCGTGACAGATGACATGGTCTAGGGCCCATCTGTCATTGTCTGGGGGTAGCAATCAGGCCGGTAACAAATGCATTTATTTTAACTTGAGAGCTGATGTGGCCGCTGGCCCACTAGTCAGTGACTTTGGGTAGAGTTAGCCTCGGCACAAAAAGTTACTTTCTGTTTAATAAATAAATAAAATGTTATAAGCTCAATTATAAATATTCCAGAAATAAAATAAAATCATTAAATCTTATTAAATCCATAACTTTTGTTTTATAATTCAGAAAAATATGTATTATATATGGAAATGTTTAGAAAAATAAAATCTATAACTTAAAACCATTATCAAACATTATTATGTTAACAATTTAAATATTTTTTGTTTAATAAAGATTATTAAAAGTAATAAGACTTTGATAATTCATATTCTAATAATGATAAATGTTAAAAATTATAAATAAAATACCCAAAAATCTTGGTAAAACTATAATCATGCAATATTATTTCACTTAAATAAGTATTTATTATTTATTAAGTATTTATAAAGTAATAAATCTTATAAAAATCATATCTTATTATTTACGAATCACAAAAATAAAAGTAATATATCAAAATGATCACAAAAATAATGTCTACTTGTTAAAAATGTAATATTCCACTTTTAAGGTAAATAAAAAACTTAGTCCTCTAGTAATTTAAATTAAACCTATTTCCTGAATTATTAATTCATATAAAGGTAAATAAAATTTGGTTAATATTTCTAAAATTAGCCAATTGAGTCTAAAAAAATAGTATTAGTCTTAAATATTGATAATATTAAGTCAAACTGCTTCAACACATTTTAAATACAATTCTACTTAATTTATCATTCAACATTAAGTGTATATTATTATTCAAATGGAGTTATCAAATATTAAATTCTCAAGATGATTATTTTGACTTAATAAAATCTATTACCAATGTTTCAACCACAAGTTATAAACATACCAAAACATTATACTGAGTCTACAAATAGTTAAATAATATTATTCCTTTGTTCATAAACTACAACCACTCATCTATAAAAAGGTAAATGATTTTATTCCATTATAAAATCAAGAAACCACCACACCAAGTAACAACAAAACCATTCTTAAGTAATCTTAGGGAAACATTACCAGGTATACAAGGTACAAATATCGAAAGCACTACATTTCCGAATCATCTATGTTTTTAAAAGATTAACTTTAGTCTTAAGGCTTATAAACATTATGTCTAATAAACTACATATGTTTTTATAGTTAACTTTGGTCTATTCCAATTAAGACATAAAGCATCTCAGGTCCAAACTATTCAAGTAAGCACAACCAACCTTGATCACATCGCTTAACCACAAAGATTGTTTAGACCTTAGAAAAAGAATCTTTTCTTCAAATGTTATTCTTTTTGCCACTTCAAAACCATAATTCTTATATAAGCAATCTTAAGTAGCATTTCACAAATTATGTGTGTCTCATTATCTTATGATATTGTAACTATATATTGTTTCACACACACTCACAAGCCCTAATAAGAAGCACAAGAGTAAAACTCATCTAAAAGTACAATACATTTCAAAGACATCATTTCTAGTATCCAAACCCTAGAACAACGTTATCCCCGGGATTCGCGTTTATAAAGTGCATCACATTACTTATGCATAAGAGCATAATGCTTCTTTAAACATTAGTCCTTACCAGACCAATGATGCTGATTTCAGATATTGGATATTATATTATCTTGAAGACCGCGAGTGCATAATCTTGCAATCACAAAAGGCAAGTTCACACTTTCTCAGGTCCTTTGGTTATTTTTTGTAAAGTATTTTACAAATCCAATGTGGACATCACTTGCATTTCAAAAAAGGTCCGAAAACACTATTTTCATAATAATGTGATTATAGGTTATTACCATGAGGTAATAACTTACTATAAAAGTTCCGGTGGTAAAGGAACATATTATCTAGGACTTAACAACCAATGTCGCGAGTGATTCTTGTGTCGTATATTACGCATTGACCATGAGATTTGGAATGGGACAGAGAAGTCAGCTGTACCTTCTTCCTCTCGCATGAAGCCAAATGTGCAGGTCGTGGCTGTTATCCTCGTAGCGTGCATATTAATTGGTAATTCATAGAGGATATGCAGCATATGGTTGGGAACCCTCAACGTCCCACGATAGTTCTAGCATCTAACGGTTTGTACAAACCATTGCCGTAATTCAATATGTGGGCATGGTGTACACCAAGGAGGCATGCGAGGTCGCAAAGGGGGAAGTGATTGGCTTGGATCATCTTCTGGGCCCCACACCATGGAATTGTGGATGGGAATAAGCTTCCCGGTTGTGCAACAAAGAGTTGATCTCTCATGGGTAAAGTAACGCACCTCTGCAGAGTGTAAGAATTGTAACTTGTTACTCACTATTCCAGGAAGGAGATACGAACGCGGTGGGAAAGGAACTCCATGAAAGTTCTGGTAAAGCCGTGAAGGCTGACGGACATAGCTTTTCAGAATAAAAGCAACCTTTAAATAAATGTTTACGAAAACTTGCATTGCCTACGACCTACGGTCTGTGGCTATAGTTATAGTGCATCTGTCAGATCCCAATATTTTCCAAATCTTGTAATGTGAAAAATAAATAAACAAAATAAATAATTGTTGAAATTTAGGGTAAAAAGAAACTTTTGTTTCTAAATGGAAACTTAAAAATCCCATCTTGAACAAACTTTGGTTAATGTTTGAATCTAACTAAATTCAAATCAAGTGGAATGCATTCCTCATAAAATGCATCTTGAAATTTAAACACTTGGAGAATAAACCAAAACTCTAAAACCCTAATGGAAGAAAATCATTTTCAAGTTATCTCTAAGACTATGGATTTGATCCATATAAAAATTGGTCAAACAAACATCTAAAATTGATCAAGAATGACTATTAGAAATATTATAAAACCATATGAATTGGATTCACTAAATTTGGAGCCATGGATAAAATCTTATGAATTTAATAAGATAAGGAAATTGAATTTCCAAAGCTAATAAAGCATCTATTTATAAATCCATACCAAATGGTGAGCAAATAATCCTAAATATATTAAAAGGATAAATAAATATTAAATAAGTTTTTACAGATTGGAATCACCAAGTTGGGATCGATAAATAAAAAGATATGGATTTTATAAGATAAAGAAAGAAATTATTAAATGAGGAATATTTAAAGACCAAATTAAAACTTGGCCAAGACCATAAGCAAATGGCATGATTATAATCCAAATGAAATAAATAGATAAAGAATTTTCCAAATAAAATAAAGTGGCATTAATCAAATTCTATTTCTATTTTGAATAAAGATAAAATCCCTATTAGAAATGATTAAATAAATCATGGGAAAATAATATTTGGAATTTACCCAAGTGGAATAAATGTTTTTTAAATAACTTAAATGGGATCAAAGGAATCAACTAAATAAATTTATTAAAATTAAACCATATCTTCTTTGGAATAAAGACAAGTACCCAAGTTAAAATGATTAATAAATCATATTAAAAATATTCCAATCAATTCAAAGTGAATTATTTGACACCCTATTAATGAATAAAACTTACTGAAAAGGTTTTATGGAAAAAATGAAATTTAAATAAGGATTAAAAATATATTTGATCTTATTTGAATTTAAAGCAAGGGCTTGTTTTAAATAATTAAAAGACCCTAAAAAGAATAAAAGATTTATTCCAAAATTGACTTCAGAATATATAAATAATCAGTGTTTGAATCCACACAAAGTTTGAATTCAAATAGATGTTTGAATTGATTAAAC
The DNA here is from genome assembly GCA_916181665.1 of Avena sativa. Lineage (NCBI taxonomy): Eukaryota > Viridiplantae > Streptophyta > Magnoliopsida > Poales > Poaceae > Avena > Avena sativa. The sequence goes on along the minus strand of OV702285.1, from coordinate 40,327,319 downwards.
AAAATCAAAACAGATTAATAAAAATAGAAAAGGGAAAAGAATCTGAACAAAAAAAATATAAACAGAGCCAGCCCAACCCAGCCAGCCCAACCCAGCTAGCCCACTAGAGCCCAGCAACCCATCTCTCCACCCCCCCGCAGTGAACCGTTTTCACCCGCGAATCGACCCACACAGTGGATGACAACCCGACCCCACCCCCACTCTCTCTCTCTCGCAGACAGCTAGGTCCCACTTCCCTAGTCATCTTCCTCCCCGCGAAGACCACGCCTCGTCGTCGTTTCTGCCCGATTTAATTCGCGTCAATACTCGTTACTGCCGCGTTGATTCAGCCCCATGATCACGGATACATAACCGTCTGCCCTCTCTCTCTCTCTCTTTTCCCCCACTCACCACACCTCCTCCGCCCCAGGGCTGCCCAAATTTCTCTCGGCAACCCCACTGCTCCGGCGAGCTTCTCCAGCAAATTCCGGCGTCGACCAGCTGCCCCTCGCCTCCCACTTTACGCAAGCTTGCTCCCCATCGTCAGGCGCATCTACCAGTACCACTAGCTTTCTCGCGCTTGAACCCCAGCGTCGGCAACGATCACGTCTAAGCAGCGCCGCCATCGGCCCCGACTCCGGCAAGCTTCCCTGGTGAACACAGACTCCCCCTCGCCCTCTTTTTGATGCTCACTTGTTTGCCACTTGCGTACGAAACTAACGGTACCCTCCATCTACTTTCCCGAGCCCCGTAGCCTCGCCACCAACGTCGTGTGAGCACACCCGACGCCGCGGCAGACTCCGACGAGCAATTACTCTGGAACCCGAGCGCCCCTCGACAAAAAGAGACCACGTCGAGCTTCTATGCACCCCTGCGAACCCTGTAAGCATCCTCACTCTCTCCCGCGTGATTTAATGCGTCGGTAACCTCAACCTCTGAGCGCTCCGCCGCTCGCCGCCGCTCCAGCGCCGCCTATCTGTGGCCGAGCTGCTGTGAGCCGTAGGATGTAGATCCAAGCGCCGCGATAGAACATAGTCGAAGGGGTAAGTAGCGATCTATGCCGTGCGATTAAGTGAGATCATGTGGTCAGAACAGCTCGATCCAAACGAAATGGTACCGACCAATTGGAATGAGCCACGTGGCCAGACTCAGGTTTTAAAATAGAAATTTGATCTATTTAGAATTGCAAACTTGCAAAATTCATAACTTTAGTTCTACACGTCCAAATTTTGCAAATTTTATATCGATGGAATCAGCCGAACAAGTAATTGCAACCATGCACTTTTTTTAATGTTTTGCTTCTGGAAAATTGGTTGAAATTGCAGAAACTTGTGTAGGCTTATTTTGAATATAAAAATTGTTCTAGATATATTTTTGAGATGAAATCTTTGCAAAATGGTTTGTTTTGAACCTACTGACCATAGAAACCAACTCATGGATTTGAAAATGTATTTGGCAAATTGATTTAAAGCATTTCTAGTCAAATAAAAATATTGTTTATTTGTTGAAAACACTTTTTGGAGAAAAACCTTAGGGAAATGTTTTGATTTAAACTCTCTGACCCCAAGCACCAAGTCTTATGATTTAAAAATGTATTTGGGGAACCCTATAAAGATTGTTACTTTTATAAAGGCATTTTCAACCACATAAAATATTGATTCGGTATTAAAATGCTTTATAAGTAAAATATTTTGCAAATGGTTTTGCCATTTTTATAAAATAACCAATAGGCGTTTTAGAAAATTTATAACATGTTAGAAACCACTTTTCCAAATAAAACAATCTTTGGCATGCTTGCATGCATTGTTTTGTTTCTATTATTTTATGTGATGTTGCTTGAATGGTAGATTGAAATATTGCTTGCTTGATTGAATTGTAGTGATTTGAAGAGTGTGAGTATTGCAAGATCAAGGAGTGAAATTATATTCTCTACCAAAAAGGCAAGTGATGCTTCATACTTTTGTCCCATTATTTTCACTATGCATTAGTGATATTTCTAAGTAGGACTTGCATGGAATTTTTGCTAAGTGTAAACTATGACATGGGAAAACCTAGTGGATGAAACCTTAGTAGAAATTTCCTAAGTTAAGACTCCTACTACTATCATTCTTAGCTTAGCTAGTAGAAAACAAGGGTGGATTATATTCATGCTATAGAATATTTCTAAGTCAAGGACTTGTGTTTTGTTTAATAAAACAACTAAGTGAATGAATCACCTGGGTGGAATGGAAGGAATGGTTTATGTTGAGTGGTTCACAAGGCCCATTTCTATGGTTTACCTTGTGTATCTCACTTGTGGATGGCCACCCAGGAACAAAGAGATTTGAGATGTCAAATGTTGAGAAGCTTCAAGTGCAGCCACTTGGCATTATGGGCTCTGCCTGGATCATATAGGTTGCAATAACTTAGCCAAATGGACAGGTGGTGGTAGGGGAATGATAGGTTGGAGCGCGTCCATTCTGGTCTAAGGAAAGGCTTCTGAAAGATCTTGTCTTGGTGAAACCAAGTCTTGTGGGGAAAGTGCACCACCTCTGCAGAGTGTAAAATCTAAGTACTTATCCATGTCCCTGGTAAAGGACAATTTGAGCATCAAGACATGGAATCTATCAAGAATCTCCTCATCCCAATTTCTAAGTTAAAAACTTGTGGTTGAACAAGGGTTGAAGGATCACCAATTTCTATTGGGAGATGCCTTGGGTGATTTTGTCAAGCAAAAACTTAGTGTTTTTAAATGATAAGGAAAAATCTATTTTGAGCAAAGCAAGCCTAAGCTCCACTTAGCCAAATGCATATAGATGATAGACTCCACTATACTACCATAGTATCACTTGCTAATACAATTCAAATGTATTGACCCTTGTGGCTGTAACTTGTTATGTTGCAGGTTTGTTTGATATTAGTGAAGTGTGTTGAAATTGGATTACAAGTCTACAACCAACATGTTTGCCTGTGGCACTTTGAAGATGAAGGACCCCATGCCATTGTTATATTCTGCTGCATTGTAATGTGATAGCCAAATGAGCTATGTAAGATGTAATAAATTATTTTATTCCTGGTTGTAAAGTTGTATTATGACCTTTGTTTCTTGATATTACATCTTAACTGTGGATGCTAGCTATTGATCCAGGGACTAGCATTGTAAACACAGGGATCTCTACCTTATTAAAGGTTGGGAACCTTACAGCATCAAACACTCCTTTTCTAGTGAACTTGCTGAGTACGCTTGTACTCAAAGTATCTTCTTAACCCTTGCTAGTTTATGAAGCCATTAAGATGACGTCTACACCAAGTTATGCTCTAGGTATCATCATTCAAAGCTAAAGTTCTTCAAAGACAAGGAAGTCAACAAATACCTCAACTCAAGTGAAGACGAAGTTATAGATTAGATAGGAATATAATCGCTAGCCAAAGAACCTATTTCTGTAGTGCGTTGCAATAGCAGCAATGCCAACCCCTTAGTTAAAATACTAGTCTTAATAGTATAATAGTCCTTGCGTTGTTTATCTTTGATTCTTCTTTGTAAGAAGTTCTTTCTCTCTCTTACCCTAGAGTGTTCTCTGGATCTTGTGTAAAGAGTGAGTTGTAACCTTTAGCCATGTATTCGACCCGATGTGTTTCTGCTGTGCCATTCTGAGGGATGTAATACTAGTGAACGGTGTTTTCATTGGTGTTATGTCAACGACTATAGTATACTACATCATGGAGTGGTATGCTGGGTCATCGCAGTTGGTATCAGAGCATATGCTTTGACCTTAGGTTGGAAACCTAGTAAATGTGTAGAACCTGTAGGACTTATACTTGCAAGAATAAAGAGTTCTCTAGTGATATGAGGGATATTCACTTGAGAATAATCCTGTCATGTTGCTAGTGCGATAATTCTTTAGTATGATTGCAATACCGATAATTACCCAAGAGTTTTAACTCTATGTGACTGGTGATAATTTCTTATCCACAGTTCCACATGGCACCTCGATATCCACCCCGGAATGTTCAAGTGATGAACAAGACGTTGAATGACTACAGAGGGGATTGGACAGATAATCTCCGACAACTTCTATGGAGTTTGGATTGTGAATCAAGACTTTTGGTCAAGATTTACAATTACTATGATGGGCAGGTATTAGCTAAATACCTTGTCATGATCATGTTACCCAAGAAGTTAGGACTTAAGGGAGAAATGCCATCAGGAGAGGCAAGGTGCATGGCATCTGCATATCAGATTGCCGTAGCAGCAGCCATAACCATGATCCGAGAACAAAAATCCCAAGCTCTAGTAGGTAGTACTCACACCATTATACCCCATGAAACCGCAAACCCAGAGCATGAGTTAGATCACTCTACTTTAGTCCAAACTGAACCTACTCTAGCTGTAGAGTATATGGATCGTTATTGGTCTTTGTTAAACACGTATCATAACACTCACCAAGTCTTAGTTCAGGAACTGGATACGGTCATTGAGGACTTTACTGACCCTGGTAAGGCAATGACACGTAGGAAGAATTTAGATAAAGAAGCTAGGCATCCCAAATACATACCTTCAGGGGAAGTGTATGTGGAAACTGAGTTTGATGATCCAAACTCGGAAAATTATGCCTACTACCAAACTAAACCCCAGTCACCTGAAGATTTATGGACCAAGTACAACTCCGAACAACAGGAATGGAATGGAGTTATTCCAACTAACCTTGAGCAAAACCAGTATAAATGGGGAGTAGAATCTCAAGGTGGAACCATAGGAAATCCTATACCTTGTGATACAGGTATCGGAGAAGAGACCAACTATAACCATAGAGAGCCTAATGGACCATATGGGGGTGATACCAATCCAATCGACTTAGAAGAGTATTCCGATAGTTACTACACCAATATATACGACTGGATCCAAGAAAAGGCTAAGGAGCCAACTTACTATGAGGAAGCGTTACCGGAAAACCAGGAATATTCGGTAGAAGATTACGCCAACTCTAGTCATTTTTTAATGACTAATCTCAGTCTCGGTACTTCTAATCAAGAATACGCACCTCATGGATGCTCTTACGCTCCAGAAGGCACTCGTAGGACTTCACGTCATCATGGACGGAACTCCAGGAAGCACTAGAGGAAGATGAAAGTAAGAAAGGAACGACATCCCAAGGGATGAGTGTTTGAACAATGTACATAGAGGGTAATGCGTATTGTGGTTTGAAAGGTTGGCCGAAATAAGTGAGGATATACTCACAGGAACAGGAAGTTCTTGTAAGATAGTTGTGTAATATATGTGAGGAGCAAACCGTTGGAACATCTAGTACATTTGTAAAATATCTAAAACCTATGTATAATACATGGTATATGTTTTGTTGTTTATCGACTTTTGGATTTTCTTGAATCTTCTTGATTGACTAGATCTGTACATGAAGTTTAATTAGGTGTGCAAATGCATGATGTAACACCCAGTTATTACTTGATGTTATAGACCTAGATAGAAATGGTAATTCGTGTAAGGGAGTGACGAGTTTCAAGGATCAAGATGAAGACGTATTAAAGCCAAGTGTAAGGAGTATTAACACAATTTGAAGGATAGATCAAGTTCAAGATATTCTTAGCCAGCTATAAGAAGGAAGATTAATGTAGTAAATATAAGGAACAACAAAAAGGGATGAACTTAAGGTTCAATCAAGTAGGTGATATTACTAAGGAATTAATAAAGTGGTATTACCTAGTTCATGGAAACATCATGAATTAGTACAAAGAAGAAGCTTTGGAGCAAAATTGGTATTCAAGCTCTGACAATTCAGAGAGAATCCATAGCCGGTACTATGATCCGCAGCTGGTATTTGATCCACAGTTGGTATCTTGTCCGCAGCCGGTATTTGGTTGACATAGTTAATCAGATCATCTTAAAAGTTGCATAAAGAGCATAAAACTTGGCCTAATATAAGTAAGAACTAAAAGAGTATAAATTTTTTATGCGATCGTCTTTCGAGACTCTTCGTGAAAATTGACCTATCAAAGCGAAAATGTCCAATAGTAAGTAAAACAAATAATGCTAAAAGATTTGCTTCGGAGATCCACAATTGTGCGGATACACTGTACAATCTTTCAGGAGAGCCCAAATAGGTAGAGTATAAGCTGAGCAAAGACCAACATTCTAGTTATAAAGCCAATGATAACTTAAGAAGCAAGTTTAGAGACCATTAGTAAACCCTAAGGGGGAGAATAGACATTATGAATGAAAGTTAAAAAAAATACTATAGGTGATAATGAAATATTATCTAAAGCCTAATAAGGTAAAAGCTTGAAGGTGATAAAAGGTTAATCCTAACCGACTAATTCTAGAAGAAACAACTATTAAGTAACCCTTAAGAGGTAATAAAGCACATCCAATTGGGCATGGGTAGAGAATAAGAAATTCTAGTGGGTATGGACTAAATGAGTTCAAATCCAATCTTGGAAGGAGTGCCAGTACAAATCATATAATGACACATCAAAGATTAGTCTTTTGATCACAAGTATTGTCTAATAAAATTTGGAACCCTGTTTTAGTGAGACTTCCTAGACCTTATATGATACTGTAATAAAGCTCAATAATTAAATGAACAGAGATGGATTAGGATATCTAATCAGGGTATAGAATACTACAATTAATTCCATTTAAGGTTACCATGGAGTTGAGAAATATCGTAAACCACACAAATCAATTCATTACTCCAAAACGTAAGAGTTTGCGAACTTCGAGGGCGAAGTTTATTTTAAGGGGGAGAGTCTGTAAGATCCCAGCATTAGAGTTTAGAAATAAGCAGAACCCAGGTGTGTGCATTGCATTCATGCATAGAAAATCCGAATAATTTTCGCGCTTTTAAATAAGTACTTGTCAAAGTGATTGAAGCTTCTCTCAACTTGATGGAATTGAAGTAGATCATCAAGTTGACTATGATAAGTTTCAATATGACTTTTGCTAAAACCTTATTTTGGGTAAACATGATTTGATCCAAGGGTAGATCAAATATAATAAAATATTACTCATAATTCATTGCTTAAATGATTAATATCTGATCCTTAAGGGATCATATCATAACATTCATCACAACAACTCATGAATTCCAAGTTAACATTACAACTTATGTAATAAGAATGTAGTGACTAATCCTGACCTATCTTATTCTTAACTATTCTTACTATGAGTATCATGGTAATACCTAACCCTACTTCTTTAGTGAGATTGAGTAGGAATGAAACTAAGTCTAGACCATTCACCATATATCTTTCTTTCCATCCAAATCCTTATCATCTCTATTGAGCTATATTCCAATATCTCTTGTTCATCAATGTTGAGAAATAAAATATTGATTTACCAATTCTCAATCTATCAACTCTTGAACATAACATAGCTTACACATGAGGGATTATAAAGAAATAACTAAGAAGAGGTAAATAGTAATGCTAGTTTAGATATCATCTATAGGCTGGGAGTGATTAAAGAAGAATAAATCAATGTGAAAATTGATGGAGTTCAACTCACTTCTGAAATGATAGAAGAGTTATTGGGATATATAATTATATGGTAGGAAAGAAGATTACAAGGATGAATCCTGAAGATAGTTACCAGTAGTAATTCTACTGGATCAAGGGGGCATATTCCATGCATAACAACCCTTAACCCAATTAAAGATACTAAGAAGATAATTCCAATACAATTGTAAGGTTGTATTGATAAAGCCTTGAATAGCCCAACTGGAAACCTAAGCTATAAATGATTTAAGGATTATAAGGATCATGCCTTACTCACCAAGATTGAATTCTTATATCAAGTATAAGTGACATTAGTGGGTAGAACATGATTGAAACCTAGTATAGATAAGTTATCCTAGAGTAGTCATTACAAGTCACATTACTATAATGTGAGGTTGGAGTATGAGTTATTAGAGTAAAGTAAATGTAAGATAGTATGGTTAAATTAAAGCTAGTATAGCATGGAGTTATGGAAGTAGTGTTATTCATCTTAAAGGATAGTAAGCTTTAGAATAAAAGGTGGATAAGAAAATTCTTGTGAAGTAAAGCTCATCATGTTAACCATGATGATGGCTAGGAAAAAGTAGTATATCTAGGAAAGGAATTCCTTAATTAGAAGTCCAGGATTGTGAATTATGGAAGATATGAATTCTTAGTAAACACCAACTTTAAATCTTAAAACCAAGTATAATATACATTTCATGTTATGTAACCATCATCTTACCTTTATACCTTTTAACAGGAACATTTTCCCATAGCAAATCACCTAAGCACATCTTTATCATTTCCAATTGTCTTAACCATATGTGTGTAGGAAATATTTTCATCAATTCTTTTCCATAAAACATTTTAGTTAATAACTTCCTAAATTAAAAAAGTGATACCATTAAATATCACAAATAAAATATAATATGCTTAGCTATTAAATATTTAACCACATTCACAAAAGAATATAAGTGAATTAAGAACCCTAAATTTCTATGTTTACCATAATAGAATATATACAATACCCTTTTCTAAATTAATGAAAGTGGTATTAACCATATTAATTTATTTTGTATTTCATACATCAAATAATGATATAGGATCATTATGTATAAAAGTTTCTATTCAAACTATGAGCTAACTAGAGTCAAGTTTTATAAACAAATAGGAAAATATCAAAGAAAAATCCATGGTTTAGCATAGAAAGAAAATTAATAATAAAGACTTCTACAAAATATTAAAGGGTATTTATATAAAGGAAATAAAGAAATATATATAAAAAAATATTTATCATTAAGGTTTACAAAATTAATCTCAATCAATACTAATTGTTGCTGTAAGTATTCAGCAAATAAACTTTGTTAGAAAAGTTAAAATTAAAGATAAATACAAATCTGAAAAGTAAAACAGAAAATTGAAAAAATTAAAACAAATAAAAAACAAATCCTGGCCGTGGCCCAATTTCCCTCTTCTTACCTGTCGCCCATGTGCAGCCCACAAAAGCCCAGCAGTCAGCCCCTCTCGTTCTCTCCTGTGACTAACGGGTGGGACCGAAGAAGGACTACGGGTTGAGCTAAAAGATTCGCCAGGGGGTTTTCCGCAAAAGTGACATCGTCGTCATCCTCATGCACACAAGCAGCTCGCTGGAGGAGTCCGCTGCCGCCCGATGCCGTCATCATCGTCAGCCGTGCGTCGAGATGCTCGTCGTCGTTCTAGAGGGGCATAAGAAGTCCACCGCAACACCCTGCCTCATCCCTATCCTCATTTCCTCCTTATCCTCTTTGATTCGAATCAATGCCGAAATCCTAGTTCACCGGAGCCACACCTCGCCGTCGAACTACACCTCCCCACACTTTTCCAAGTAGCCATGGAGAAGCCCCGTCCTCCTTGGATCCTCTGAGTGGAATCTTGCATCAAGGGGAGCACTAGAGAGGACGAATTTTGCCGTTCCTCTTTGCGGCAGTTCGTCGGAATCCTTGTTGGAGAGCTCGCCTCCGACCACGCCTGTCCTCGCCGACCTCTCTATCATCATCAGGGTGAGTTCCTAAACCTCCAGTATTCCTGAATCGCCTTATCTCGTTGTAAAACGTCATCATGCCTTATGCCACCGTCGGCCATCGTCGGAGCTCGTCGGAGCAGAGGCTCCGAAGACCATTTCCGAGCGGTGCCGCCACTTTAGGTTTCAGCGCATTGCGCTGATTCGGACTAGGCTAATTTCGTTTGTTAGGGCGCCGTAGATCGTCACCGGCGACCACCCACTGGCGGCGTTGGTGGTGTTGACGCCATAGCTACGTCATGCCGACACCACTCTCAGCCTAGTCAGCTAGTTTGTCCCAGTCTTTGTCTTGCGTGGCAGATGACAGGGTCTAGGGCCCATTTGTCATTGTCTGGGGGTAGCAATCAGGCCGGTAACAAATGCATTTATTTTAACTTGAGAGCTGATGTGGCCGCTGGCCCACTAGTCAGTGACTTTGGGTAGAGTTAGCCTCGGTACAGAAAGTTATTTTACTTAAATAAGTATTTATTATTTATTAAGTATTTATAAAGTAATAAATCTTATAAAAATCATATCTTATTATTTATGAATCACAAAAATAAAAGTAATATATCAAAATGATCACAAAAATAATGTCTACTTGTTAAAAATATAATATTCCACTTTTAAGGTAAATAAAAAACTTAGTCCTCTAGTAATTTAAATTTAAACCTATTTCCTGAATTATTAATTCATATAAAGGTAAATAAAATTTGGTTAATATTTCTAAAATTAGCCAATTGAGTCTAAAAAATAGTATTAGTCTTAAATATTGATAATATTAAGTCAAAATGCTTAAACACATTTTAAAAACAATTCTACTTAATTTATCATTCAACATTAAGTGTATATTATTATTCAAATGGAGTTATCAAATATTAAATTCTCAAGATGATTATTTTGACTTAATAAAATCTATTACCAATGCTTCAACCACAAGTTATAAACATACCAAAACACTATACTGAGTCTACAAATAGTTAAATAATATTATTCCTTTGTTCATAAACTACAACCACTCATCTATAAAAAGGTAAATGATATTATTCCATTATAAAATCAAGGAACCACCACACCAAGTAACAACAAAAAATTCTTAAGTAATCTTAAGGAAACATTACCAGGTATACATGGTACAAATATCGGAAGCACTACATTTCCGAATCATCTATGTTTTTAAAGATTAACTTTAGTGTTAAGGCTTATAAACATTATGTCTAATAAACTACATATGTTTTTATAGTTAACTTTGGTCTATTCCAATTAAGACATAAAGCATCTCAAGTCCAAACTATTCAAGTAAGCACAAACAACCTTGATCACATTGCTTAACCACACAGATTGTTTAGACCTTAGAAAAAGAATCTTTTCTTCAAATGTTATTCTTTTTGCCACTTCAAAATCACAATTCTTATATAAGGAATCTTAAGTAGCATTTCAGAAATTATGTATATCTCATTATTTTATGATATGGTAACTACATATTGTTTCACACACACTCACAAGCCCTAATAAGAAGCACACGTGTAAAACTCATCTAAAAGTATAACACATTTCAAAGACATCATTTCTAGTATCCAAACCCTAGAACAACGTTATCCCCGGGATTCGTGTTTATAAAGTGCATCACATTACGTATGCATAAGAGCATATTGCTTCTTTAAATATTAGTCCTTACCGGACCAATGATGCTGATTTCAGATATTGGATCTTATATTATCTTGAAGACCGTGAGTGCATAATCTTGCAATCACAAAAGGCAAGTTCACACTTGCTCATGTCCTTTGGTTATTTTCTGTAAAGTATTTTACAAATCCAATGTGGACATCACTTGCATTTGAAAAAGGTCCGAAAACACTATTTTCATAATAATGTGATTATAGGTAATTACCATGAGGTAATTGTAGGGGTTCGTAGCATGGAAAACAAAAAAATTCTACCGCATGCACACAAACAAGCCAAGATCTATCTACTAGATTGTAGCAACTAGTCGATAGAAGCATTCACCCTCTAAGATTCCAAAGCAGTTAACGAGAGCAGATTCTCGTGGGTGATGTAGTCGTACACTTGCCGATCTCAAGATCGCGTAGACAATCCTTCCGGCGCTGCGTTCTGGCGGCGCTTCTGCAGTCGGTCACACGTTCGGTACTCGACGAAGACCTTCCTCTCCCTTGTTCCAGCAGGCAGTGGAGGTTGTAGTTCTCCCCTCGTGATTCCTGCAGCACGACGTCGTGGTGTCGGAAGTAGAGGGAAGATCCCGCAGGGCTTCGCCTAAGCCGGATGCGAGTTATGGTGGATTAGGGTTTCCCGGAAATCTAGGGTTTAGAAATCCGGGAGGAGGAGGTGTCGGTGGCGGCAAGGGCGGCGGCGACGAACCGACGGCGGCGCGGCGGCGGCTTGGCTTAGGGAGGGCTTGGGCTTGTGTTGTGTTGGGGCAGCCCTCCCCCTCTATTTATGAGAGGGGGGCATCCTTGGGAGGGGTGGGTTTGAATCCAAACCCAAACCCAAGTTGGATTGAGAGAAGGACTTGTTTCTTCTCCCACTAGGAAACCATTGTTCCAGTTTGACTTTTCAAATTTCCCGTTTGACTTTCAATTTAGAGCTATATTTCTCTATTGCATATGCCAACACCAAGTGACCTTGGATATGATCCAATCATTCCACATATCCATGACAAATTCATGGACCATTCCCCTTCCGGACCGGTGGACCTTCTAGACCCTTCTAGAACCTCTCTGATGAAAACATCGGAAACTTTTCCGAACTCCGAAATAGGACTTTCCTTATATGAATATTATTCTCCAGACCATTCCGGATCTACTCGTGATATCCAGGATCCCATCCGAGACTCCGAACAACATTCGGTATCCCTACTAACATTCCATATCTACTAAACAACATCAAATCCTTAAGTGTGTCTCCCTACGGTTCGTGAATTACGCGGACATGATCGAGACACTTCTCCGATCAATAACCAATAGAGGAATCTGGAAATTCATATGGCTCCCACACATTGCAACGATTACTTTGCGATCGAATGAACAACTTACATATGATACCAATTTCCCTTTGTCTCACGATAGTTTACTTATCCAAGGTTTTGATCGTCGGTATCTCTGCATACCTAGTTCAACCTCGTTACTGATAAGTACTCTTTTCTCGTTCCCGTGATATGTTATCCCTTGTGAGCCAGTCACATGCTTGCAAGCTAATTGGATGGCATTCCACCGAGAGGGCCCAGAGTCTATCTATCCTTCATATGGATGGACAAATCCCACTCTTGATCCATGTGCCTCAACCCATACTTTCCGAGCACTCAATGCCACCTTTATAGCCACCAAGTTATGGTGTGGTGTTTGATGTCATCAAAGCATCCTTCCGGTGATGGTGATTAGCATGATCTCATGGTCGAAGGAATTAGGTTACTATGTATCAGAAAGCTTATAGCAAACAAACTATTAAAATGACTTGATCTTTATGCTACGCTTATCTATAGGAGTATGTCCATCATACCATTCTCCTAATGATATGATCTTGTTATTAACAACATCTCAATATTCATGGTCTGGAAACCATGATCATCTATTAATCAACAAGCTAGTATTATAAAGAGGCTTTACTAGGGACTCTAATTTAGTTTACAAATCACACAAGTATTAATGTTTCCGGTTAATACTATTATAGCATGAATGTAAACATTTATCATAAACACAAAGATATAATAATAACTGATTTTATTATTGCCTCTAGGGCATATCTCCAAGAGTCTCCCACTTGCACTAGAGTCAACTAATCTAGATTACATGGTAATATACCGAACACCCATAGCGGTTTGGTGCTGGTCATGTTTTGCCCTCGGGAGAGGTTTAGTCAATGGATCCGCCACATTCAGATCTGTGTGTACTTTGCAAATCTTTATGTCACCATATTGGACATGTTCTCGAATAGCGTGAAAACGTAGCTTGATGTGCTTCAGCTTCTTGTGTGACCTTGGTTCTTGCGCATTGGCTATGGCGCCCATGTTATCACGGTAGATAGACATTGGCTCAAGCGCACTTGGAACCACACCGATCTCTGTTATGAACTCCTTCATCCATATCGCCTCTTGTGAAACCTCCGAAGCAGCTATGTATTCCGATTCAGTTGAAGATCTCGCCACAACGCTTTGCTTTGCACTCCTCCAGCTAACTGCTGCACCATTCAAAGTAAATACGTATCCAGATTGAGATTTAGAATCATCCGGATGGGTGTTCCAACTAGCGTCGGTGTATCCATTAACAACGAGATGTTCATCACCTCCATAAGAAAGAACCATATCCTTAGTTCTTCTCAAGTACTTAAGGATGTTTTGGCCACTGTCCAATGATCCACTCCTGTATCACTTTGATATCTGCTAGTCAAACTAACAGCATATGCAATGTCGGGTCTAGTATATAGCATGGCATACATAAGAGATCCTATGGCTGAGGCATAGGGAGTCTTACTCATCCTTTCTCTATCTTCTGCCGTTGCAGGACTTTGAATTTTACTCAAGGTCATATTAGGCAACATGGGAAAGAACCCTTTCTTGTTATCTTCCATTCCAAACCTCTTTACAACTTTGTCCAAATATGTACTCTGTGACAATGATATTAGGCGCCTCGATCTATCTCTATAAATGTTTATGCCTAATATGTAAGCTGCTTCGCCAAGATCTTTCATTGAAAAACTATTATTCAAATAATCCTTGACACTATTAAGAAGGTCTACAATATTCCCAATCAACAATATGTCATCTACATATAGTATTAAGAATGCTACAGAGCTCCCACTCACTTTCTTGTAAATACAAGCTTCTCCATAAGTTTGTATAAAACCAAAACTTTTGATTACCTTATCAAAACGTTGATTCCAACTTCGGGATGCTTGCTTCAATCCATATATGGACCGTTGAAGTTTTCATACCTTGTCAGCATCTTTAGGATCGAAAAAACCTTTGGGTTGCATCATATACAACTCTTCATCAATGTCTCCATTGAGGAAAGCTGTTTTGACATCCATCTGCCATATCTCATAATCATAATATGCAGTGATTGCTAACATAATCCTCACAGACTTTAGCTTCGCTACTGGTGAGAAAGTCTCATCATAGTCAACTCCTTGAATTTGTCGAAACCCTTTTGCGATAAGTCGAGATTTATAGACAGTAACATTACCATCAACATCTGTTTTCTTCTTGAAAATCCATTTGTTCTCGATAACCTTCTGGCCATCCGGTAAGTCCACCAAAGTCCATACTTGGTTTTCGTACATGGATCCAATCTCGGATTTCATGGCTTCTTGCCATTTATTGGAATCTGGGATCATCATCGCTTCCTCATATGTCGCAGGGTCATAGGTGTTGTCCACCAACATGATACTCATAACGGGATCATACCAATCAGGAGTGGTACGAGTTCTCGTTGACCTGCGAGGTTCCGTAGTAACTTCAATCGAATTTTCATGATAAACATCATTATCTTCCTCTCTTATTGGTGTAGGCGCCACAGGAACTACTTCCAGTGCTGCGCTACTCGCAAGTTCGAGAGAAGGTTCATCAACCTCGTCTAGTTCTACTTTCCTGCCAATCACTTCTTTTGAGAGAAACTCCTTCTCTAGAAAGGATCCATTCTTGGCAACAAAGATTTTGCCCTCGGATCTATGATAGAAGGTATACCCAATAGTTTCCTTCGGGTATCCTATGAAGACGCATTTTTCCGCTTTGGGTTCAAGCTTGTCTGGCTATAACTTCTTTACATAAGCTTCACAACCCCAAACTTTAAGGAACGACAATTTAGGTTTCTTCCCAAACCATAATTCATACGGTGTCATTTCAATGGATTTAGATGGTGCCCTATTTAAAGTGAATGCGGCTGTTTCTAATGCATAACCCCAAAACGATAGCGGTAAATCTGTAAGTGACATCATAGAACGAACCATATCTAAGAGTGTTCGATTACGACGTTCGGACACACCATTACGTTGTGGTGTTCCCGGCGGTGTCAATTGTGAAAGTATTCCGCATTTCTTCAAATGCTCCTAAAACTCGTAACTTAGATATTCGCCTCCATGATCAGATCGTACAAATTTAATCTTCTTGTTACGTTGATTCTCTACCTTACTTTGAAATTCCTTAAACTTCTTGAATGTTTCGTACTTATATTTCATGAAATAGATATATCCATATCTACTCAAGTCATCCGTGAAGGTGAGAACATAACGATAACCACCGCACGATGCTATACTCATTGGGACACACACATCGGTATGTATGATTTCCAATAAGTCCGTAGCTTGCTCCATCATACCAAAAAATGGAGTCTTAGTCATTTTTCCCATCAGACATGCTTCGCATCTTTCAAGTCATTCGAAATCAAGTGATTCAAGAAGTCCATCAGAATGGAGTTTCTTCATACGCTTCACTCCAATATGACCAAGACGACAGTGCCACATATAGGTCGAGTTATCGCTCAATTTCAAACGTTTAGCTTCAATGTTATTAATGTGTGTATTTCCA
The DNA here is from genome assembly GCA_916181665.1 of Avena sativa. Taxonomy (NCBI): domain Eukaryota; kingdom Viridiplantae; phylum Streptophyta; class Magnoliopsida; order Poales; family Poaceae; genus Avena; species Avena sativa. Next base: position 40,311,297 of record OV702285.1, on the reverse strand, counting down.
CTTTCGAGATTCAATAAGAATAGACCATCTATCAAAGGTGCATGTGCATAAAACATATTACTCATATAAATCGAACAACCATTATTCTCGGACTTAAACAAGTAACCGTCTCGCAATAAACATGATCCAGATATAATGTTCATGCTCAACGCAGGCACCAAATAACTATTATTTAAGTATAAAACTAATCCCGATGGTAGATGAAGAGGTAGCGTGCCGACCGCGATCACATCAACCTTTGATCCATTTCCAACGCGCATCGTCACCTCGTTCTTCGCTAGCTTCCGTTTATTCTGCAGTACCTGTTTCGAGTTTCAAATATGAGAAACCAAACCAGTATCAAATACCCAGGCACTACTACGAGTACTAGTGAGATACACATCAATAACATGTATATTGGATATACCTTTCTTCTTGATGTTGCCGTTCTTCAAATCCGCCAAGTACTTTGGGCAATTCCGCTTCCAGTGACTTTCTCCCTTGCAGTAAAAGCACTAAGTATCAGGCTTAGGCCCAGCCTTGGTCTTCTTCGCCGGTGCGGCAACATTCTTACCGCCCTTATTGAAGTTTCTCTTTTTCTTAGACTTGCCTTGCTTCTTGAATTTGGTGGTCTTATTGACCAACAACACCTGGTGCTCTATCTTGATCTCCACTTCTGCAGATTTCAACATGGAGAAGAGTTCTGGCAACGGCTTGTCCATGTTTTACATATTGTAGTTCATCACAAAGTTCTTGTAACTTGGTGGCAGTGATTGGAGGACACGGTGAATCCCCAAAGAATTAGGAATCACTATACGCAAGCTTTGGAGTTTACTTGTGTGCCCAGACATCTTAAGCATGTGCTCACTGATGGAGCTGCCCTCTTCCATCTTGCAGTTAAAGAAATTTTCAGAAGCCTCATAACTCTCAACTGCCGCATGAGCCTCAAATATCATTTTGAGTTCACGGACAATATCATGTGGGTCATGGTTCTCAAACCTTTTCTGAAGCTCCGATTCCAAACCATACAAGATAGCACACTGAACTGTGGAGTACTGATTCTTCCGAGCGAGGAAAACATTCTTTACCTCATCGGTAGCATTAGCTGCAGGCGGGTCACCCAGCGGTGCATCCAACACATAGGTCAAATTACCAGCATTGAGGACAATCCTCAAATTGTGGAACCAATCCGCGAAGTTGTTTCCATTGTTTTTCAACTTTTCTTTCTCTAGAAACGCATTAAAATTGATGGTAGGGGCCGCCATTGATCTACAACAATAGTTTAGACTAAGTTTATGACAAATTGAGTTCTAATTAATAGTTAAATTAATCTAGGTGAACTCCCACTCAAAACAATATCCCTCACATTGTTTTAGTGATCACACGAACCAAATCCACCACATCAAAACCGATCATCATGAAAGTTAATGTAGCTTCAATGGCGAACAATCAACATGTCCATCATATCTACTATATGACTCATGCTTTACCTTTCGGTGATCTGTGTTCCGAGATCATGTCTGTACATGCTAGGCTCGTCAAGATCAAACCTTAGCTTCCGCATGAGCAAATCTGGCTTGCTCACGTTGTATACACTCGCAGAATCTAACACACCCGGTCATCACGTGGTGCTTCGAAACAACGAGCTTTAGCAACGGTGCTTACTAAGGATGAACAGTTTAAAACTTGAAATTTTGTGCTTGAGGGATCATCTTATAATGCTACCGTCGCAAACTAAGCAATACAAGATGCATAAAGGATTAACATCACATGCAATTCATAATATGTGATATGATATGGCCTTTCTTCTTGTGCTTCCGATCTCCATATTCAAGCACGAACATGATCTCCATCATCACCGGTATGGCGTCAAGGTAAATGGCGTCGTTTCATGGTTGTCGTCCACCAGCTTCAACTATTACAACTACTTTGAATAGACACACAGGTCTTAATGGAATTAAAAGATAACCATATGGCTCCTGCCAGTTGCCAACTTACAATAAGGAACATTGCATACATCATATATAATCACAATCATGGCCATATCACATCACAACACACCCCTGCAAAACAAAGTTAGACGCCTCTAATTTTCTTTGCATATTTTATGTGGTTTGGGGCTTTCAATAAGTGTCGTTCTAACTTACGAACAAGAACCACAACGTTGATGCTTGAACTATCAAGTGCCCATTGTAAATTGAATCTATAATATGATGGGAGAGACAGACACCCGCAAAGCCACTTATGCAATACAAGTTGCATGTTTAGCGTGGAGCAAGTCTCATGAACGATGTCATGTAAGGTTAGCCCGGGCAGCTTCATCCCATCATACCGCAAGATGCAAAGTACACAAAAAGCAATTGATAATAAAAGCATCACCGCCCACAATGACCATTGTGTTCTACTCGTGCAACAGATCTACATATAGACACGGCTCTGATACCACTGTAGGGGTTCGTAGCATGGAAAACAAAAAATTTCTACCGCATGCACACAAACAAGCCAAGATCTATCTACTAGATTGTAGCAACGAGTCGATAGAAGCACTCACCCTCGAAGATTCCAAAGCGGTTAACGAGAGCAGATTCTCGTGGGTGATGTAGTCGTACACTTGCCGATCTCAAGATCGCGTAGACGATCCTTCCGGCGCTGCGTTCCGGCAGCGCTTCCGCAGTTGGTCACACGTTCGGTACTCGACGAAGACCTTCCTCTCCCTTGTTCCAGCAGGCAGTGGAGGTGTAGTTCTCCCCTCGTGATTCCGACAGCACGACGGCGTGGTGTCAGAAGTAGAGGGAAGATCCAGCAGGGCTTCGCCTAAGCCGGATGCGAGTTATGGTGGATTATGGTTTCCCGGAAATCTAGGGTTTAGAAATCCGGGAGGAGGAGGAGGTGTCGTCGGCGGCTAGGGCGGCGGCGACGAACTGGCGGCAGCGGCTTGGCTCGGGGAGGGCTTGGGATTGTGTTGTGTTGGGGAAGCCCTCCCCCTCTATTTATGAGAGGGGCAGCCTTGGGAGGGGTGGGTTTGAATCCAAACCCAAACCCAAGTTGGATTGAGAGAAGGACTTGTTTCTTCTCCCACTAGGAAACCATTGTTCCAGTTTGACTTTTCAAACTTCCCGTTTGACTTTCAATTTAGAGCTTTATTTCTCTATTGCATATGCCAACACCAAGTGACCTTGGATATGATCCAATCATTCCACATATCCATGACACATTAATGGACCATTCCCCTTCCGGACAGGTTGTAGCACCCCGGTTAATCCACTACTAGAAAATCGCCTGCATTTATATCTGTGCATCATCATTATATCTGCATGCATGTTTTAACTAAAACTATTTTTGAAAATCCCCTCTTTGTTTTCTATATATTCCCCATCTTCATTTCAAATATAAAACCCCGGTGTTTCGGATGTTTCTATTTGTCAAAACCCTATTTGTAAATGTTTTTCTTTAAAATAAATAAATAAATAAATATAAAATATTTTTATCGAGGGAGGCAGCCGCAGACCAGGCCCGAAAGCCCAGCCCACAGCCACCTACCACCCCAACCAGTCAAACCCTAATCCCTCCCCACTCCCTCCACCTGCCGCCGCCAGCACCAACCCACACCACCTGCCACAACACATGCACTGCACGCCGCCACTACCGCGTACAACGCACGCATAGCCACCCGTGCGCCCCACCCTGACCCGATCGTGACCATGCGAGATCCCCGCTCCCCTCCACCTTCCGCCCCCGTCCTCGCTCGTTTTCCCCCGCAAGTGCCGCCACCCATCCTCTCGCCCCGCCGCCGCCTCTCAGGAACCCCAGGCGCTGACGCCCTCCCTCACGCTTTCCCTACCTCCTCTCCCTCCCAGACGACGTCGCCCGCCCCCGCCGGTCGCATCCCGTGCGAGGCCCCTCTACCCGGCCTCCACTGCAACTTTTATAAATTATATAGAATTACAAAAGAATATTTACAAACATATTCCACCTCAAAAAAGAGGGATAACATACTAAGCAACTATCTCCTGTCTAAATTGAATTCAATCCAAATCTTAAGGTCCTGATAATACTTCTTCTTAATTCTATAAAGGACCCATCTTAATTCCTGGGCTACAATAGCCTTCCAGGTCTCTATCGACGCATGCTGATTGTTGAAAATTTCATTATTTCTGCAAATCCAGATGCTCCAAGTTCCAAGGATCAGAATTTCCATTGCAAAAGGGACCTTGAGGTCATTTTTAATACTGGCTAAAACTTCAAAGATGTTTTGATCAGCCGAATTGACCTGTGAAATTTCAGCCCAGCAGGCTCTTGCAAAGGGGCATTCCCAAAACAAATGTAAACTTGTTTCTTCACTATTGCAGCCCCGAAGACACAATCATAAGATGCCAGAGAAAAACATTTCCTTTTCAGAAGATTTCTTGTGTTGAGTCTATCAAGCAGTAAGAGCCAGAAGAAGAATTTGTGCTTTTGTTGACAAGAAGATTCCCATATCCAAGAGAAATGTGGCTGAACCGGTTGGTAACCGATTAAAGAGCAGTAAGCTTTTTTTACCGAAAAATTACTGCCCCAAATGTAAGACCAACAATCAGATTCCCCTTCCCTGCCAGAATTGAGAATCTGTTCAAGACTTTGGTATTCCTGATAAGCTTGTTGGGACAAAGGAAGGTAAAAGAGATCCTGAGTGTTTGCAGTATGCAGGAACTCATTGACAGAGATCTGAGGGTTTTTTGCATATGAAAGGAGGTGAGGAAACTTATGTTGGAGGCAACTATCATTCCACATATCAGTCCAGAATAGTATGGATTCCCCATTTCCAACCAAGCACTTTGCAAGTCCTTTAAAAATGTCAATCAGTTTTAGATGAGCTTTCCACCAAAAGGATCCCTCAATACTTCTTCCAGGTAGCTTATCATTACAATAGTAAGTATTCCATATCAAGTGAACCCAAGGAATATCCTTATGATTATAAAACTTATCCAAATTCTTCAAAAGAAGAGCAGAATTTTGAACATTAAGATCAAGAACTCCCAGTCCTCCCTGGTTTTTGGGTCTACAAACTTTCTTCCATGCTACAAGAGCAGTACCTCTAGCTTGAACATCAGAAGTTTTCTTTCTCCACAAACATTTCCTCATGTATTTAATCAACTGCTCCTTGATAGTAACAGGGAGATCAAAACAACTCATGTAATATATGGGAAGGGAAGATAACACAAATTTAACTAACTGCAATTTCCCCCCATAATTCAGAAAGTCAGCTATTCCACACAACCTTTTTTCAACTCTCTGAACAATAGGCAAGAAGTGTTCCACAGCAGGTTTATTCAAGCTCAGAGGCAGACCAAGATAGGTAAAATGCAAGGAACCAGTGAGGCAAGAAAGGGTATTGGCAAAATGCCCAAGCCTCTCTGAATCCATATTAATTGGCATCATGCTGGACTTAGAATAATTGACTTTGAGTCCAGTAGAAAGAGCAAAAGTATGAAGGATTGCCTTGAGACACAAGAGTTGCTCAGAATCAGCCTTAAGGATTACTAAAGTGTCATATGCATACTGAACCACAGGGAAGTCAGGACAGAATACATTCTCAGTGGGCAAAGAAAGAAGACCCAGGTTCATTGCCTTATTGAGGATACTTTGAAGGAGATTAGCAGCCAGCACAAACAATAAAGGAGACAAAGGATCACCTTGCCTGACACCCCTTCTGCAGTAAAATTTTTTCCCACGCACACCATTTAAAAGCACAGAGGAAGAAGCAGACCCAAAGATCATCTGCATCCAGGAAATCCATTTAACTCCAAAACCTTTGGCTTTAAGAATATTGATGATTGCAGAATGCTCAATTCTGTCAAAAGCCTTCTCAAAATCCAACTTAAGAATTAAAATTTCCTCCTTGGACTTGTGGCATTGATCAAGAAATTCAAATGCCCAACCTAAACAGTCTTGGATAGACCTTTGCTTGAGGAAACCATATTGATTCTTGTGAACAAGTTTAAGAATGACTTTGTAGAGGTCTCAACCTAATAAGGTAGATTCCTCCTGTGTTTTACAATGCTAGTCCCTGGATCAATAGCTAGCATCCACAGTTAAGATGTAATATCAAGAAACAAAGGTCATAATATAACTTTATAACCAGGAATAACATAAGTTTTATTACATCTTTACATAGCTCATTTGGCTATTACATTACATTGCAGCGGAATAACTATAGTCATGGGTCCTTCATCTTCAAAGTGCCACAGGCAGATGTTGGTTGTAGACTTTGTAATCCTAATCAATCAATCTTCACTAAAACAATCAAACCTGCAACATACAAGTTACAGCCACAAAGGGTCAATACATTTGAATTGTATTGGCAAGTGATACTATGGTAGTATAGTGGAGTCTATCTTCTATATGCATTTGGCTAAGTGGAGTTGAGGCTTGCATTGCTCAAAATATATTTTTCCTTAACATTTGAAAATACTAAGTTTTGCTTGGCAAAAAGCATTTTTCTCAATCAAAGATTTGAAGATCCTTTCAAGGCATCTCTCCATCAAAGATTGAAGATTTCACACAACCCTTGTTCAATCCACAAGTTTTAACTTTAGAAATTTGAATGATGAGATTCTTGATTGCTTCCATGTCTTGATGCTCAAATTGTCCTTTACCAGGGACATGGCTAAGTACTTAGATTTTACACTCTGCAGAGGTGGTGCACTTTCCCCACAAGAATTGGTTTCCCAAGACAAGATCTTTCAGAGGCTTTCCCTTAGACCAAAATGGACGCACTCCAACCTATCAAACACTACCACCCACTGTCCATATGGCTAAGTTCTTGCAACCTATATGATCATGGCAGAGCCCATATTGCCAAGTGGTTGCACTTGAAGCTTCTCAACATTTGACATCTCAAATCCCTTTGTTTCCTGGGTGGCCATCCACAAGTGAGATACACAATCCAAGTCCATGGCCTTGTGAACCACTCAACCATTCTCCACCAAGCTATCCCATTCCACCCAGGTGATTCATTAACTTAGTTGTTTTATTAGACAAAATCACAAGTCCTCAGACTTAGAATATTTTTCCATAGTGTGAATATATATTCCACCCATGTTTTCTATTATCTAAGCTTGGTAGTAGTAGGAATCTTAACTTAGGAAAATCATACTAAGGATTCATCTACTAGGTTTTCTTATAGCAAGGTCTATACTTAGCAAAATCCATGCAAGTTTTACTTAGCAAAATCACTAATGCATAGTGAAAGTAATGGGACAAAAAGTATGAAGCATCACTTGCCTTTTTGGTAGAGGGTATAGGTTCACTCCTTGTCCTTGCAACAATCACACTCTTCAAGTCACTACAAATCAATCAAGCAAGGCACAAACTCAATCTACCAATCAAAGCAAAACACCAAATCAATTAGCATTTCAATTAATCAATCAAACCACTTTTCACACACACAAAACTATGAAACTAGGTCATGCATGGGAGCATGCACAAGATAGTTTATCTTGCAAAGAGGGTCTCTATTAGATTCCTAAACTTTGTAAGATCCAAATTGGTCATTTACCAAAGTGGCAAAGTTATTAGCAAGAGGGTTTCACTTCAAAACCATTTTCAAACAAAGTATCATTTATGTGGTGAAGAAATATTTTTTACTAAGGCATTAACCTATAGGATTCACCAAGTATGTTTTCAAGTCACAAAACTTGGGTTTTGGAGTTAGTGAGTTTAAAACAAAACATTTTCCAAAGGTTTTCTTCCAAAATCATTTTTAATAAAAACCCACATTTCTATTTGACTAGAAATGGTTTTAAATCAAAGATTCCTTATTTTGTTTCACCAAATGAGTTGCTATTGCAAAACTTGGTGATTTTGGGTCAGTGGGTTTGATCAAACCATTTTCCCAAAGTTTTCTTTATAAAAACATTTTCATAACCAAAATCTTTATTTTCTTTTGGCTAGAAATGACTAAATCAAGTTTTCCATCCTAAACTTTACCAAATCCATTTTCCAAACTATGGGTTGGTTCCTAGGGTCAGTAAGGTCACAACAATCCAATTTGCAAAGGTTTTAATCCAAAAATCATTTTTAAACAATTTTTCTACTCTAAACAAGCATATAATTGTTTCTGCAATTTCAAACAAGCTAACAGATACTATTTGCTAAACTAATTCCACAGTTGGCTAGGGCTGGTTCTCCTGAATCCATTGATACCAAATTTGTAATTTTTGGACGTGTGGTTTGAAAGTTATAAGGGTTTGAAATTTGCAAATAAATCTGATTCAAAACTGGTTTTAGATCTAATACAGGCCACGCGTCGAGCCGTGATTGGCCGGTACCGGTTCATCTGGATCGAGTGACACAGAACACAGGATTAAAAGGGGCATGTGCGGCTCAGATCAAACGTACCCCTTCGTTTTAATGAATCTATCCTAACCAACGGATCTGCATCTAACAGTTGCTACGTGTTTGACCTAAAATGGGCGGCGCTGACGGCGGCTGTGCGGCGGCGGCGCTCTGGCGGCGAGGTTGCCGACGATGCAGGATGCGAGAAAGAGGGAGGGGGAGCTCACCGAGTTCGCAGCACACTGCTGATGCTCCTCGTGGTATTTGTTGGCCAAGGGGCGCACAGGTTCCTGGGGAATTGCTCACCGGAGTTGAGCCGTGCCTCGGGTGTGGTCAGTCGTGGTCGGAGTCGTCGCTACAGGTGACGAGAAGAACAACCAAGGGTAAGGTTAGACGCAGGAGATCACAGGGGTGCAGGGTGCATGAACGAGAAGAAGAGGGGCGACCTGGTTCACCTGGAAAACATCGTCGGAGAAGGAACAGACGGCGGCGCTGTCGGAGCTTGTCAAAGCCGACGCTTCGGGACGCCCGCGGTCGAATGGGTGATACTGGGAGATACGTCTGGGAGTGGGAAAGTTGTCAGCGTGCTCAGGGAGGCTCGGGGTGGTGTGTGCTGGCCGGATTTTGGGAAGAAAGCTCGTCGGAGCAGAGGATGCTCGGGGAGAAATTGAGACGGCCTAGGGGCGTGTCGATGAGGGGTGTCTGGGGGAAACGGAAGAGAACGTGCAGGCGTTTAAAGGTGCTTGATCACCGCGAGGAATAAACGCGGCGTTAAGTCGAATTAAGCCGGAGAATCAACGGCAGAACGAGGAGGAACGGGTCGCTGCGGGGAGGACGATGAACAGGAGAGGGTGGGGTCCGCTTGGCAGTGAAAGAAAGGGAGTGGGGGTGGGGTCCAGTTGTCATTCTCTGTGCGGTAAGTTTCTGAGTGAGAAAAGAATGCTTTGGGGAGGAGAGCAGGTGGGCTAGGTGGGCTGCTGTTGGGCTAGTTGGGCCAGATGGTGGGATATTCTATTTTTTTCTGTCTAAATCTTTTTCTATTTCTAAATCTATTTTTCTGATTTGAATTTCATCCAACTATTCAAGCATTCAAATAATTCAAACAATTCAACAATTGTAATGAGATTTTGGTTCTGTTTATCAACATATACCAAATCTCAAAATAAAATAATATTTTTATTCATTTTAGGATCTATTTAATAATTAAATAAAATAGACCATAGTTATTTAATCAAATATGGTTTGATTTATTTAATAAAAATTTCATTTGAAATCCAAATATTTTCAAAACCAAATCAGTAGATTTTATTTGAAAATATAAGATACTTGAAATACTTGTTTAAAATAAAATAACATTTTATTTTAGAGTCCATTATTAATTAAATATAATAGACTTTCATTATTAAATCAAATAGGATTTGTTTTATTGAGATATTTATTTTGAAATCTAAAATAAAGCCAAAACACTTTAGTAGGTTTTATTTGTGAATATCAAATATTTGGAAAACTTATTTTAAATAATTTAATAAGTTTTTGATGTTTCAATTAAATTGGTAAAACCTTTTATTTAAATAAAGTTTGGATATTAATTCCTTATTAATTTATTTAAATCAACTTTTGTTATTTTTATTCAAAACAAAATGTTTTAAATCCAAAGCTTGGCCAAGGTTTAATTTGGCTTTATAAAATATTCTTTATTAAAACTTCTATTTCATTTGAAAACAAATCTTTTCATTTAATTGTTTCAAAATAGTATTTCCAAATGTTTTTATTTTTCCTTTTATTAAATGTTTATCTTTTTAAATCCCTTTAGGTTTTATTTAATTCAAATGGGTTTGAAGTTCCAATTGAATTCAAAAAGTTTCTTCTGGCCTTGAAAATCAAACAAAGTTTTATTTTATTAATTTATTTTCACATTACAAGATTTGGAAAATCTTGGGATGTGACAGACTTTTTGCAGTCTATTAGCTAGAATCTTGGTGATAATCTTAAGGACACTATTTAGCAAAGAAATAGGCCTAAAATAAGCAGGAGTCAAAGGAGCAGCAATTTTTGGAATGAGGGTGATAAAAGAAGAATTAATGCTTTCCAAAGAGACATTCCCTTCATAGAACTCAACAAGTAGATGCTTTACATCATCCTTGATAATAGGCCAGCAAATCTTCATGAATTCATTATTAAAACCATTAGGACCAGGGGACTTATCATTAGGCAGATTTGTGATGACTTCATCAATCTCCTCATCAGAGAAAGGCTTTTCCAAAGCCTCCCTTTCCTCCTGGTTTAAGCAGTCACCAGCCAAGTCATTAAGATTGAAATGCATTTCAGGCTTATCAGAAGAGCCCATTCTATTTCTAAAGGAATTCCAAAGAAGAGTTGCTTTTCCATCATGATCATAGACCTCAAGATCAGAATCATCCTTGAGCATGGAAATGTAATTATGTCTAAAACTTATGGTAGCTCTGGAGTGAAAGAATTTGGTGTTCTCATCCCCCAGTTTAACCCATTTAGTTTTCCCTCTCTATTTCCAATAAGTATTCTGGTTTTGTAAAAGAGAAATAATAAGATCTTTCAGGATATCTCTAATATTCCACTCATGAACAGTAAGAGTTCTCATTTCCTCCATGATATCAAGCAAGTCAATGGTGGCATTAACATTACAGATTTGTGCCTTTAGGCAAGCTAACTGTTTGGCCCAAAGCTTCAGCCCTCTTCTCACATTTTTGAATTTAGCATTTTTTTTTGCAGAATCCAGAAAACCCATAGGAATGTTCCAGGCATTTTGAACAATAGCTTTAAACTCCTTATTATGTAACCAATGGTTTTCAAATCTGAACACCTGAGCTTTTGGAATCATTGTGCCAATGGTAATGACACAGGGAAGGTGATCAGAAGTGGGCTTAGAAAGAGGAGCAACAAAGGTTGAGGGAAAACTCTGAGTCCAGACAGCAGAAGTAAAAAACCAATCCAATCTTTCCAAGAGGGGATCCTTCTGCATGTTACTCCAAGTGAACTTTCTACCCTTAAGTGGTAATTCAATGATACCCAAATTATTAATGGCTTCATTAAAGAGAAGCATACCATTCACATCACCACCCAATTTGTTTCTATCTGAAGGCTGTCTACAGAAGTTAAAATCTCCCACAATAAGCCAATCCACATCATCAGGCATATCAATATTGCCAAACCAGTCTAAAAATTTAGACTTTTTTTCAGGTAAACATGGCCCATAAATGTTGGAGAGGATCCAGGATTTATTGGACAAGAGAGATGTCAAGGTAATGGAGATAGAAAACTCATTGAGGAAAGAGAGCTGCCCAAAAAACAGGGAGCCATTCCAGATGGTGATCAAACCTCCAGATGCACCTCTAGAGGGAAGGAATTCAAAGTTGGTAAATTTAGAGGGGCAGAAATTTTTAATGTAGGAGCTGTCAAAATCCTCACGCTTAGTTTCTTGGAGACAGATAATGTCACAGCCAGACTCCTCAATTTTGCTTCTGAGAGCAATCCATTTTTTTCAGAATTGATTCCCCTGATATTCCAATTCAGGATCTTCCAAGTTCTTTTGTTATTCATTAAGAAACCAGGAACAAGTATAGATGTGGGGTGATGTAAATAATGTAATCACCTAGGATAGGAAACAGCAAAAACCGAGACAAAAGCTCAACCAAATTAGAATACCACAGAGTTGATCCACAACAAGTACCCTCCACATTGCCATATCATAATCACAGAACACATAACAGGGATTCAACAAGACTCCAGCAAAAGATTTAGTTTGATACATTAACACACTTAAGAGGAGGTCTTTTTCTTGGCTTGCTGTCCACAGGTACCAGCATCCCCAGGCTTCTTCTTGCCACCAATGCCCAAGCTGGAAGAGGGTCCTCCTTTAATGCTGCCTTTTGTAGGAGCCTTAATGGCCACATCATTGGCCTTCCCTTTCTTGAGTAACCTCTTCTCCAAGTCCCCATCTTTTACCTTGCAGAATGAAGCAGCAAGATTTTTAACCACTTTGGAATTCAGGCAAGGAGGAGCAGCATTACAAACCAGGCAATCAACAATTTGACAATTTAAGTGACTTTTAAAACCCCCATTCAGTTCAACAATTCTAGGACTTCTTCTCACCTCAGATTCCACAAGAGGTTCCTTGCCCTTTCGCTTTCTAGCAGGGGTAGAGGGGGAGCCTGAAGATTTATTGACTTCAATACCCAGGCAAGAAGGAGCCATCTGGGAAAAATTCTCATCAGGAATGATGAAAGATATTGAACTTTCTTCAGCAATAGGTTCCTTAATAATTTCCCATAAAGGAGAAGTAAGAAATCCCTTGACCCAATTAAACTTCTCAGGAGTAGCAAGCATGAGAGTAATGAAGTTAAACCAACTTACAGGAATATCACATTTAAGAGAACCCTTAGAAGAAGATTCCTTCTGAATATGGGGAGCAAAATAATTCTCCCAGATCTCCAAGCCTTGTTGGGAGAATCCCTGCTTGGCAGCATGCACATCAGGAATGGAAATAAAAGTTCTCACCATCCCAACCTGCAGGTGAGCCTCATTTGGGGAAAGAAGGTGCTGATCCTCCAGCATCCAATCATCATTCTCAGGAGCCACAGTACTTGAGTCCATGGGACTTCCTGTCTCCTCCTCATCATCGGGATTAGCCTCCTCCTCATCAGCCAGATAGTTTTGAAAAATATTCTGCAGGCCTTCCCCAATGCCAACCCCAGGAGGTGCAACTGCAACACCAAGCTCCTCCACAGCCTCAGGCTCATTAACAGATTCATCATCATCAGACTCCCAATCTTGAACAAAGACACCTGTAACTCCACTGTTCACATCCTGAGGTGGCAAATGCTGATTGTCAACAGGCATGTCTTCTCCAGGAGCAATGACAGGGCCTTGAACAGGAGCAGCAGCAGCCTCCCAGGGACCCCAGCCTTCAGCAATCTCACCATTAGGGGCAGGATCCTGCACAGGAGCCAGCCACTGACCCCAATCACCCCCAGGAGTAGGGGGGGGGAGGGGGGAGGTGGCACCTGAGGCCCAAAGACTGGACCATGTGCAGGAACAGGGTGTGGGTCCACATTGTCATCTGGCAGTGGGTCCTCCTCAGGTGGGCCCCCTCCAAGCAAGTGACTCTGAAGAACTTCAACAGAAAAAGTCCAAGACTCTGTCTCCACCAGGTCACCTATGGTAAACCGCACGCTCTTGGGGATGTCAACCAAATCAGTCACACGAATTTTAGCTATAATCCTACCCTTATGATCAGTGTCCCTCTCCCACAGGAGGACTTTTCCAATGTCCGCAAAGATAGCATTCAGATCCTCCGTATGCCAGTGGTCAAGAGGAGGCCCTACCAGCATCACCCAGCACTCATTATAAAACTGAGTCCTACGCCAGTTATCACCCTCATTGTGCTTAACAAAAGAAACATGCACATCTTGAAACGGGATCGGGCTCGCCGCAATAAGACGGTCACGGTCACTGACATGGTTAAACTGCACATATGCAGACCCAAAGGGACAGTCCTGGATGTCTCTGAAGTGCACTCCAACCTCATTGTTGAAGAAATCAACTAAGACACCATGAATATTTAAGAACGGAACCGGACCAGGAGGGAGGGGAAAAATGTTAGCAATAGCATACTGTTCATGTCCTCGTGACCTCCGAGGCACCACCACCCTTTTAACACGATTCCGCGCAGCCACTTGCATAATCTGGAAGCCATTCGGCAGGAAAGGCGCAGGATCAATCGGAATGTTCGCCATTGCGATGCCCTTCGCCGGCGACGAGCAGGAGGGGAATGGGGTTTCAGCGGGCGGGGAAGTTGAGGAGACGGGGGAAGTGGTAGTTGTTTTTTGCAACGAAGTGGTGAACTCGTGAAAACTGCCGGGAATGACGGGCCAGAATCGAACTCTCTTAGATATGGTTCGTTCTATGATGTCACTTACAGATTTACCGCTATCATTTTGGGGTTATGCATTAGAAACAGCCGCATTCACTTTAAATAGGGCACCATCTAAATCCGTTGAAACGACACCATATGAATTATGGTTTGGGAAGAAACCTAAATTGTCGTTCCTTAAAGTTTGGGGTTGCGAAGCCTATGTAAAGAAGTTACAGCCGGACAAGCTTGAACCCAAAGCGGAAAAATGCGTCTTCATAGGATACCCAAAGGAAACTATTGGGTATACCTTCTATCATAGATCCGAAGGCAAAATCTTCGTTGCCAAGAATGGATCCTTTCTAGAGAAGAAATTTCTCTCGAAAGAAGTGACTGGAAGGAAAGTAGAACTCGACGAGGTTGTCGAACCTTCTCTCGAAATTGCGAGTAGCGCAACACCGGAAGAAGTTCCTGTGGTGCCTGCACCAATAAGAGAGGAAGCTAATGATGATGATCATGAAACTTCGGTTGAAGTTGCTACAGAGCCTCACAGGTCAACGAGAACTCGTACCACTCCAGATTGGTATGATCCCGTTATGAGTGTCATATTGGTGGACAACACTGATGACCCTGAGACATATGAGGAAGCGATGATGAGCCCAGATTCCAATAAATGGCAAGAATCCATGAAATCCGAGATTGGATCCATGTACGAAAACCAAGTATGGACTTTGGTGGACTTACCGGATGGCCGGAAGGCTGTCAAGAACAAATGGATTTTCAAGAAGAAAACAGATGCTGATGGTAATGTTACTGTCTATAAAGCTCGACTTGTCGCAAAAGGGTTTCGACAAATTCAAGGAGTTGACTATGATGAGACCTTCTCACCAGTAGCGAAGCTAAAGTCTGTGAGGATTATGTTAGCGATCGCTGCATATTATGATTATGAGATATAGCAGATGGATGTTAAAACAGCATTCCTCAATGGAGACATTGATGAAGAGTTGTATATGATGCAACCCAAAGGTTTTGTCGATCCTAAAGATGCTAACAAGGTATGCAAACTTCAACGGTCCATCTATGGATTGAAGCAAGCATCCCGAAGTTGGAATCAATGTTTTGATAAGGTGATCAAAAGTTTTGGTTTTATACAAACTTATGGAGAAGCTTGTATTTACAAGAAAGTGAGTGGGAGCTCTATAGCATTCTTAATACTATATGTGGATGAAATATTATTGATTGGGAATGATGTAGACCTTATTAATAGTGTCAAGGAATATTTGAATAATAGTTTTTCAATGAAGGATCTTGGCGAAGCAGCTTACATATTAGGCATAAAGATTTATAGAGATAGATCAAAATGCCAAATATCATTGTAACAAAGTACATATTTGGACAAAGTTCTAAAGAGGTTTGGAATGGAAGATAGCAAGACAGGGTTCTTGCCCATGTTGCCCAATACGACCTTGAGTAAAACTCAAAGTCCGACATCGGCAGAAGATAGAGAAAGGATGAGTAAGACTCCCTATGCCTCAGCCATAGGATCTCTAATGTATGCCATGATATGTACTAGACCCGACATTGCATATGTTGTTAGTCTAACTAGCAGATATCAAAGTGATCCAGGAGTGGATCATTGGACAGCGGTCAAAAACATCCTTAAGTACTTGAGAAGAACTAAGGATATGGTTCTTTCTTATAGAGGTGATGAACATCTCGTTGTTAATGGTTACACCGATGCTAGTTGGAACACCGATCCGGATGATTCTAAATCACAATCTGGATACGTATTTATTTTGAATGGTGCAGCAGTTAGCTGGAGGAGTGCAAAGCAAAGCTTTGTGGCGAGATCTTCAACTGAATCGGAATACATGGCTGCTTCGGAGGCTTCACAAGAAGCGATATGGATGAAAGAGTTCATTACAGAGCTGGGTGTGGTTCCAAGTGCGCTGGACCCAATGTCTATCTACTGTGATAACATGGGCGCCATAGCCAATGCGCAAGAACCAAGGTCACACAAGAAGCTGAAGCACATCAAGCTACATTTTCACGCTATTCGAGAACATATCCAAGATGGGGATATAAAGATTTGCAAAGTACACACAGATCTAAATGTGGCGGATCCGTTGACTAAACCTCTCTCGAGGGCAAAACATGACCAGCACCAAACTGCCATGGGTGTTCGGTATATTACCATGTAATCTAGATTAGATGACTTTAGTGCAAGTGGGAGACTGTTGGAGATATGCCCTAGAGGCAATAATAAATGTAGTTATTATTATATCTTTGTGTTTATGATAAATTTTTACATTCATGCTATAATAGTATTAACAAGGAAACATTAATACTTGTGTGATTTGTAAACTTAAAATGAAGTCCCTAGTAAAGCCTCTATACATCACTAGCTTGTTGGTTGATAAATGATTGTGGTTTCCCTATCATGAACATTGAGATGTTATCAACAACAAGATCATATCATTAGGAGAATGATATGGTGGACATACTCCTATAGATAAGCGTAGCATAAAAGATCAAGTCATTTCAATAGTTCAATTGCTATATGCTTTCTGATACATAGTAACCTAATTCCTTCGACCATGAGATCATGCATATCACCTTTACCAGATGGATGCTTTGATGACATCAAACACCACACCGTAACTGGGTGGCTATAAAGGTGGCATTGAGTGTTCGGAAAGTATTGGTTGAGACACATGGATCAAGAGTGGGATTTGTCCATCCATATGACGGATAGATATACTCTAGGCCCTCTCGGTGGAATGTCATCCAATTAGCTTGCAAGCATGTGACTGGCTCACAAGAGATCACATATCACGGGAACGAGAAAAGAGTACTTATCGGTAACGAGGTTGAACTAGGTATGCAGAGATACCGACGATCATAACCTCGGATAAGTAAACTATCGTGAGACAAAGGGAAATTGGTATCGTATGTAAGTGGTTCATTCGATCGCAAAGTAATCGTAGAAATATGTGGGAGCCATATGAATTTCCAGATTCCTCTATTGGTTATTGTTCGGAGAAGTGTCTCGATCATGTCCGCATAATTCACGAACCGTAGGGAGACACACTTAAGGATTCGACGTTGTTTGATTTGTTATGGTATGATGAGAAAGAGACCGAATGTTGTTCGGAGTCTCGGATGGGATCCGGGATATCACGAGGAGATCCGGAATGGTCCGGAGAATAAGATTCATATAAGGAAAGTCTCGTTTCGGAGTTGGGGAATGATTCCGGTGTTTTCATCGGGAATGTTCTAGAAGGTTCCGGAATGTCCGGCACTCCGGAGGGGAAAGGGTACATGAATGTGTCATTACAAGTTGGAATGATTGCATCATGTACTAGGTGTGATCGCTGTCCAAAATAAAGGGTTTATTCAAATGCTAGTTTGAAAAGTCAAACGGCTAGTTTGAAAAGTCAAACGGCAGTTTTTGGAAAGAGGAGGAGAGGTGGAAACCGAGTTGGGGAGGAGTTCCCTCCTCCAACCGGCGGCCCACCTCCAAGCCGAGTTGGGGAGGGACTCCCCTCCCCTTGGCCGCACCTCCCACCTATAAAGGGAGGGGCAGGGCTGCCCCTTCTAGCACACAAGTTCCCTGCCCCAAACCCTAGCTTGGCGCCACCACCTCCTGCAGCTGCCGCCGCCTCCTAGGGTTGCCCTAGCCGCCGACTTGGGCTGCCCCAAGCCCTAGCCTCCGGCTCTAGCACCTCCTCCTTGGTGTGTCTAAACCCTAGATCGCCGAGGAGCTCTCTCATAATCCACCATACTCGCTCCGGCTTAAGGCGAAGCCCTGCGAGATCTCCCCTCTACTTCCGGTACCACGCCATTGTGCTCCCGGAATCGCGAGGAGAGTGCTACAACCTCCGCTGCCTGCTGGAACAAGGGAGAGGAAGGTCTTCGTCGAGTACCGAACGTGTGACCCACTGCGGGAGCGCTGCCGGAACGCAGCGCCGGAAGGATCGTCTACGCGATCTTGAGATCGGGAAGAGTACGACTACATCACCCATGAGAATCTGCTCTCGTTAAACACTTTGGAATCTTCGAGGGTGAGTTATTCCATCGACTCGTTGCTACAATCTAGTAGATAGATCTTGGCTTGTTTGTTTGTATGCGATAGAAATTTTTTGTTTTCCATGCTACGAAACCCTACATGATCATGCTTGCATACATATTGTGGGTGTTTGGGGCTGTTTCGATGATTCACCTAAATTAAATATGGAGGCCATATGTGGGCGAATCTAGTCTAATATTAGTCCCATTTAAATTTGTGCATCGAACCGGTGAAATATTTTGCCTTGTTAAGACAACATTTAAATTGCGGGTATCTAAACAACATGAACCATCTAACTAATTGTCGGGACCCCGGTTCCGCTTAATATTGTCTAGTTGCATCACATCCTTGCCATGTCATGCATCATATCATGAACATGCCGGATCTTTCGCCGTATTATTAAATATTGCATCCGGTGTTTCTTCTAGTGCTTTGCTTCTTTACGGATTAGGCCGATGAGTGGATGCGAGTGTCGACCCGATCTTCGGATGAACCTTCGGCAATGTTTTTCAGGCGAGCATTCTCCCCCTTTCTACCTATTTTACATTTCTAGTCTTTATTCCCTCCTATTGATCTATTGCTATCTGTGTTGCGATGCTCTAGTTTTCATACTCGTGATATCCCTTGCAGCCTTATATTGCCTTGGACACATCCTATTACCTGTTGTTTGGTAGATAGTTGGACCTGCGTGTCGCAGTCGCTTGCTCAAGTGCTGTTGCGTCTCGTCAAGTACCACAGTTGTTGGAAGACTGCCATATGCTTTATGTTGGAGATGATCATGGCTTTAATTACCGTTTAACAACTAAAATTGAAGTAGGTAAATAATGCAGAGGCACGGGTGGGCAATAGATGTTATTTGGCTTTTAACCGTCCACTTGTGTCCTGTAGGACCCTGAGTACTTGATACCTGTTC
Source organism: Avena sativa (assembly GCA_916181665.1). Lineage (NCBI taxonomy): Eukaryota > Viridiplantae > Streptophyta > Magnoliopsida > Poales > Poaceae > Avena > Avena sativa. The sequence continues at coordinate 40,292,133 of OV702285.1, read as the reverse complement.
TTTGAATATTCGCACTATCCGCATGTGGGACCATGAATCCCCCTAGCCAGAGCTTGATTCATATATTATTTCTTGGGGCCACAAACTAGTTTGGAGCTTTATTACTATTCTATACTTATGCCATGCCTTACTGCTTTATTTACGATTGCGCGTGGAGCGCCTGTACTGTTTAGGTAAGCGGAGTGTTTTCGCGGTATCGACAAGCCCAGTCACACTTTCGGGTTCCCAGTCGTTTACAGCCATTGACGCAAACCTCTGGGTCCGTTTCGGAGCCGGCCAACTTCGTCGCGGGTAGCTTGGTGGGGTGCCCCCCTGAAATTTATATGAATCTTGCCATTGCTCTGTCGTGATGCCTCGTTGGGTTTTTATTGGTTTTTCTCGAGGTTGATCGTGCGTGTGTTGCTATTTGTGCACCCCTGCAGGGTAAAACTTTCTGAAAGACGTGTCCGCGGTTATGGACGACTTTGAGCACAGTATCTCGATCATAGACAACTATAACTAAAGTAGTGCTATAAATTTGACTTTATAATGACTAGTAATTAGCTTCACTATAATGGAATGGCTAAATAAAAGTGCCAACAAGTGCTGGTTTGGATTGTCACCTGTTACCATTGTATCTGACTAGTAAGTATTGCAACTATAACGGAATGGATAGATAAAAGTACCAACAACTGCTGGGTTTTGGGATGCCTCATATTATATGTAACTGATTAGTAAGTACTACAACTATAATGGAATGGTTAACTAAAACTGCCCACTGCTTATTATATCAGGATGACTCATGCTATCTATATCTGACTAGTAATTGCCGCAACTATAACGAAATGAATAAAACTGCCAACTGTGTGAGTTCCTCGGTTGACTTCCTCGGTTGGTATCGAGGGGGAATACCAGGATGGGTATGCTTGGTGATAGTTTCAGGTTGGATCTGAATAGGTCTTTCTTATCCCTATCTGATAGCCGCCAGTGGTATTGAGTCTCTATAGGTTGTTTAGTGCATGCTGCGCTGCCGCTTCAGTCCACCATACCTATGTAGGCGAGGACCGCCGAATTCTAGTCTCGCCGTGTACTGGCCTCAGTACTGACCGCTCTCTTTTTCCTTTGCCCTCTGTCGGCACCCCTTTTGTTAAGCAGGTTTGAGATCGACGTTGTTAGCAGGGTTACCCTTCCGGCTTGGCCTGGGCAGGGTTATGGACGCCATTGGTTATTCTTCAGGGCTCTTAGCTCAATTTGCATCTTGTCCGTACTCGGATGCTGTATCGTTTTCAGGGTGATTTGGATCTTTGTACTGTATATCTGTATTCTTGACTCATTGAGTCGCTGTTGTATATATCTGTTCTGTGGGTTCCATCGTGGACTATTGTGTAATGGTATTACTTCGTTTTCCACCCGCACGAAAGTGCCTGGTGGGCACCTTTGAATCGTTTCTATGCGGGTTTGGCAGGAATCGCTAAAACTTGCATAGGGTCGATTCTGAGGGTGTTACAGAGTGGTATCAGAGCTCAGCAGTTACGATACCCCACTGGTCCAGCCTGTAGGATAACCTAGCTAACGGTCGTCATAGAGTGTCAAAACTATTTTGAAAAATCGCTTGGATAGATCTGATTAGGTCTGCTTTTACTTCTTACCCTTCTGCTATTCTCCTATTATCTCGACGTGATTTAAATCTGCTCTCTTATCTTTTCTTCGAGTCCAGAAATTCTCGCGGTTGGGTTTCCGTCGTACCTTCAGGGTTTCACTTCTTCCTCTTATGACAGTGCTTTGACATTCGGACTTCATGCTATCAGATGAATCTTTCATCTGTTGTACCTTTCAATGGACCGAAAATTCACTAAAAAATTTCTTTCTATCCTCCGGTGTTTTCCGATACGACGAAGTCAGCTACATCAGATCTGATGAGAATCTCCATCCCTCCTTAGTTTCCGAACCTCGCTTGTCGAGATCTTCAGTCTGAATTCTGAGAGTTGGTTGCATAATTCACCGTTCTTGTGCAGAGTAATGCTTTGGGTGCGCGATGGACTGATCACCATCCGACTACTCTTATCATTCGCTCTTGTGCATTGAATTGGTGGATCAAGCAATTTTACTCCTTCCATGGAAGTTAGAGGTCGCCTTATCTTTTGATACCTCTACCTTCGTGTTTCTCCGGAGTGTTCTCTCTATGGACGTGAGCCCCGACCCTTGTTGGTGGTGTCGCCAATTTCAAGATGAAGAAGGAACCCTCGTTAGTGGTGTCGCAAGGATCTACACGAAGCGAGAAGATTCAGGTCATCCGCTTTCTTCCCCGTACTAGGAGGCGGATCTCGAGGGCGAGATCCATTGTTAGTGGTGTCGAATTGTAGCACCCCGGTTAATCCACTACTAGAAAATCGCCTGCATTTATATCTGTGCATCATCATCATATCTGCATGCATGTTTTAACTAAAACTATTTTTGAAAAGCCCCTCTTTGTTTTCTAGATATTCCCCATCTTCATTTCAAATATAAAACCCCGGTGTTTCGGATGTTTCTATTTGTCAAAACCCTATTTGTAAATGTTTTTCTTTAAAATAAATAAATAAATATAAAATATTTTTATCGGGGGAGGCAGCCGCAGACCAGGCCCGAAAGCCCAGCCCGCAGCCACCTACCACCCCAACCAGTCAAACCCTAATCCCTCCCCACTCCCTCCACCTGCCGCCGCCAGCACCAACCCACACCACCTGCCGCAACACACGCGCTGCACGCCGCCACTACCACGTACAACGCACGCATAGCCACCCGTGCGCCCCACCCTGACCCGATCGTGACCATGCGAGATCCCCGCTCCCCTCCACCTTCCGCCCCCGTCCTCGCTCGTTTCCCCCGCAAGTGCCGCCACCCATCCTCTCGCCCCGCCGCCGCCTCTCAGGAACCCCAGGCGTCGACGCCCTCCCTCATGCTTTCCCTACCTCCTCTCCCTCCCAGACGACGTCGCTCGCCCCCGCCGGTCGCATCCCGTACGAGGCCCCTCTACCCGGCCTCCTCCTCGCCCCTCTCCCTAGTAGAGCACGCCGTCAGTCGCCACCCCCGTCCTCCCGTCGACGCCCCCTGGTCCTTCCCTATCGTCTGCGTCGGCCCACCTCCTCATCGACCTCGCCACCCAAGCGCCTCCTTTCCCTGCCGGCCTCGTCCCTCCCCCTCGAGCTCGCCCCGGCCATGGTGCCAACGCCTCGGCGTCTCTCCTCTCGCGACCACCGCCCTCTTCCCTCTGCTCTACCCCCCGCCAGCAGAGCAGCCCTACGCCTTCACCTCTGTCACATCCCAAGATTTTCCAAATCTTGTAATGTGAAAATAAATAAATAAAAATAAAACTTTGTTTGATCTTCAGAGCCAGAAGAAACTTTTTGAATTTAAAAGGAACCTCAAACCATTTGATCAAATAAAATCCTAAAAAGATTTATAAAGATAAACATTTAATAAAGGAAATTAAAAATGTTTTGGAATTACTATTTTGGATCTTTTTAAGATTTGGTATTCAGAAGAAAAGATGGATTTAAATAAAGGATTATTTTATAAAGCCAAATTAAACCTTGGCCAAGCTTTGGAATTAAAAACATTTTATTCTAAATAAAATTAGCAAAGGCTTATTTAAAATAAATTAATAAGGATTTATTATCCAAGTTTTATTAATAAAGGTTCTATCATTTATAAACCATCAAAGACTTATTTGTTTAATTTAATAAAGTTTCCAAGTATTTAATATTTCCAAATAAAACCTACTGATTTGGTTTTGAAAATATTTAGGTTTCAAATAAAGATTTTATTAATGGAATCAAACTCTATTTGATTTAATAACTAAGGCCCATTCTATTTAATTACTAATGGACCCTAAAATAAGAGGTTATTTTGTTTTAAACAAATTTTCCAAATATTCTTTATTTCCAAATAAACCTACTGATTTAGATTTGAAAGTATTTGGATTTTAAATGGAGATTATATTAATTAAAACAAACCCTATATTATTAAATAACTAAAATATCCATTATTTAAATTAAAGAATGGATTAATAAAGTTATTATTATTTTGGACTTTTGACCATATTACTAAACAGAACTAATTTCAATATTACAAAGTTTGAGTGTTGTTTGAATTGATTTGGTTGATGTTTGTTTGATTGGAAATTCAAAACAGAAATCAGAAATAGAAAAAGAAAAAGAATTAGACAGAAAAAAAAAATAACAGCAGCCCAACAAGGCCCAGCCCAAACAGCCCAATAACCCATCTGCCCTCTCCCCCGAACCGTTTTTTCCTCACCGCTGAAACAACCCGCGGGGCGACTGACTAGTGGACCTCCCCCTCGTTTCCTTTCCCACTGACCAGCGGACCCCACACTGCCTCCTCCTTCTTCTTCCCCACCCGCAGACCACGCCTCCTCCCTCGCTGCTGTTGCTGCCATTCAAAGCCGCGATCAATTCGCAGTGATGCCGCGCCTTAAACCTCGCCGTGAATGCACGCTATTAAGCGCCAGCGCCTCCTCCTTCTTTTCCCCCAGACCACTCCTCCTCTCTGTCCCTAGGCTGCCTCCAATTCTCTCTATACCGCCGCCGCTCCGACGAGCTTCCTCTGTCAATTCCGGCCAAGCCATACCTTCCCGAGCCTCCCCGACCAAACTCACAGCCTCCCCACTCTCAGGCGCATCTGCTAGTGCATCAAACTCAACCGCGGGTACCCTGTAACCTCGCCCTCGACAACGACCACCGTCGCCACCGTCTGCTTCATCTCCGGCGAAGCCCACAGGTAGTATCTGAGCGCCCCGCGCCTCCTCGTTCACACTCCCGCACTCGCCACACCTTTCTGCATCTAACCGCGTCGTTGTTTTGCTTCGGGATGATCTACAGCATCGCCCTCGACCGCGGACAGAACCACCCGACACCGACCTCCACTCCGGCGAGGAATTGCTGCAGACCCTGAGCACCCCGCGACCAACCGATCACGCCCCGAGCAACACTTCGGCCTCGCGATCACGGTGAGCGTTCTCACTTCGTACCTTGCTTCCTAGAACCACCGATAGCCACAATCAGACCGTCGCCGCCGCGCGCAGCCACCGATCGCCGCCGGAATTTGGCAAGCATGCTAGTAACCGTTAGATTTAGATCCAACGTATAGGAAAGAAAGTGGGCGAAAGGGTATCGAGCAACCAGCGCCGTGCGATTCCACTTAGATCCAACGATTCAGAGAGATCGATCCACCCGAACCGGTACCGTCCAGTTAAAACACGCCGCGTGTCACCTGTTCGATTTAAAAACAGATTTGAAATCTGATTTAGATAGGATTTTCAAACCCTTATAACTTTTGATCCACACGTCCAAATTTGGCAAATTTTATATCAATGAAATCAGGAGAACAAGCCCTAGCTAAACCTGGCCTTAGTTTTGAAAATAGTATCTGTTAACTTGATTAAATTTGCAGAAACTTTTGTGTACTTGTTTAGAGTATAAAAATTGTTTAAATTTGATTTTAGGATTAAATCTTTTGCACAATGGTTTTTAGTGACCATACTGACCCTAGGAACCAACCCATAGTGTTAAAAATGATTTTTGTGAAATTTAAGTTGAATTAGTTAACTTAGTCATTTTCTAGCCTAATAAACTCATTAAGTTTTATTATGGAAAAGTTTGAGCAAGGAAAACTTTGGGAAAATGTTTTTGATCAAACTTACTGACCCAAAACATCAAGCCTTGCCAAGGGCAACTCACTTGGTGAAAAACCTAAAGTATTGCTTTGATAAAAATAATTTTCACCACATAAAATGATGAATGAATTTTAAAATGGTCTTAAGATAAAACCCAATTGCAAATGACTTTGCCATTTTGGTAAATGACCAATTTGGGCCTTACAAAGTTATAAACCTAGTAGAGACCAACCTTGAAAAAAGAACCCACCTTTGCATGATTTAGAATCCCTACTTTGAGTATGTGAAATGTTGTTTGAATATTGATTTGGAATGCTACTTGATACAATGATTGCTTGATTGACTTGTAGTGGAATTAGCAAAGAGTGAGTCTAGCAAGATCAAGAAGTAAAACTCCCATTCCCTACCAAAAGGCAAGTTACACTATCATACAAAAGTCCTACTACTTTCATCATATACTTAGTGGATTTTGGAAACATGCATGAAAAGATATTTTATACTTATGCTATGCTAAATCCTAATAGGATTCCCTAAACACTCCTTAGTGAAAATACTGAAGTTGTACATGCTTAGCCATGCTATATGCTATGTTTTGAAAAGAGATACATGTTGAGAATTTACAAAGATTGAGAAAAGAACTTGTATTTTACATAATAAAACAAGGACTCAATGAACCCCCTAGGTGGAGGATACTCTAAGTTTTGGAGAAGGTGGCAACAAAAGGGAACCATGTCTATGGCAATCACTTTGTGTTGTGCTCCAAAAGAAAACCACCTAGGAAACTTAGATATCAAACATGTTTCTCCAATTGTGGCTTTCGTGTGCAACCACATGCTATTATGGCTCTGGCTTAGTCAATTACATTAGGAAGACCCATACATTGTCTTTAGTTACTGGACATGGGGATCTGGAATGCTTCATGGGGGCTGAAGACAAAGCTAGCAATGATGTATGGGAGGACCTTTTGGAAAGACTTCGTCACATTCCCAATCTACCAGTACTCCATCTTGGTGAGCACTAATCCAGTAGGCCACTGGTGGCAAAAGGATGGGATTGTGACATGTGGGTAAAGTGTACTCCTTCTGCAGAAGTAAATAAAATCTAAGTACTTAGCCGTGTCCCCGGTTATGGACAATACTGAGCAACTAAAGTTTGAACTATGGGAGATCTCGACATTCCAACTTCTAATATAAAAACTTGATGCCCTTGTGTGTCTACCAAGGAATTCAAAGAGATTTTGTAAAGCTTGTTGCACTTGGGGTTACCAAGGTGCTCAAGAGCATGATGTACTTGGGGTTACCAAGGAACTCATGAGTTTTGATAAAACTTGTTGCACTTGGGGATTACCAAGGTGCTCAAGAGATTTTGACAAGGATTTGAACACTTGAGTTTCTACCAAGGAGTTCAAGGAACTTGGAAAAGAAATTTGACAAAAGACTTTAAAACCCTTTTGAAAAGATAGGACAAAATACTGCTTTATGCAAATAAGCCTTAAACTCTACTTAGCCAAATATGCATATAATGATAGGATCCACTCTTATTATACATAAAAGTGAAGCTTGCCAATACAATTCAAAATGTATTGACCCTTGTGGCTGTAACTTGTAATGTTGCAGGTTTGATTGATTTTAGTGAAGATTGTTTGATTAGGATTACAAAGTCTACAACCAACATCTGCTTGTGGCACTTTGAAGATGAAGGACCCATGACTACATTTATTCCGCTGCAATGTAATGTAATAGCCATATGAGCTATGTTTGATGTAATAAACTTATGTTATTCCTGGTTATAAAGTTATATTATGACCTTTGTTTCTTGATATTACATCTAAACTGTGGATGCTAGCTATTGATCCAGGGACTAGCATTGTAAAACACAGGAGGACTCTACCTTATTAGGTTGGGACCCCTACAGATGGTATCAGAGCATTGTGTTGCCTGTAGGATTTGTAAACCCTAGGATTGGACAAAAACCCTTAGAAAAATAGGAGTTTTACTTGTTCCAAAAAACTTATTTACAAAAACACTTGTAAACTCTTTCCTCAATCATTTTGGTTTCAACTCTACATCTCTTCTACTTCAACTTGATGGAAAACCTACCCCAAGACCAAAGACTTCATCATATGCAAAGGACTTCTTCAACATCTTCGACTCTAATGACTTCAACATCTTCAGCTCTAATGACTTCAACATCTTCAGCATGTTCACCAAGGACTTCCAACTTAGAAATTACTAAGGACCACAAGTGAAACAAGGAAATCTTACTCAAGATTTAGATACTAAGGGAATGCAAAATAAGAAGGAACCATCAACAACTTTGAAGTATTGTGACCAAGATTTTCCTCAAGGAAACCAAGATCTCAAGTAAGAAGAATCATGAAGGAAGGAAAGATCACAAGTGAACCATGTAGATGGACCACCATTTATAGTTAAGTCAAAACCACCAACTTATGTGGTGAAACAAAAATATTTTGTTGCCTAAGTATGTGCTTGAACTTTGTTGTTTGAGTGAAATGATTGTTTGTGATTGCATGCACATTGTTGTGAAAATTGTGATGTGAAATAATTCCTTAGAAATATCTTGCCTATTCTAAACTCCCTTCAAACCCAAACAGATGACTACTCCAAAGGACTCCAAGGTTGATGACACCAACACCAACCAAGCTGACAGCATGAGAGAGCTCATAGCAACCCAACACCAGTTGAACCAACTGACAGCTCAGTTCCTAGTCAATAATAGTGATAAGGATCCAGCACTGCAAAGGTTTTTGGAAGAGCAGTCTCAATTGATGCTTAAGGTGACTAATCAAATGATTAGCATAGAAGAAAGCTATCCAAGGAGAGTTTATGATAACAAGGATGAAAAGAATATTGTTCTAGATGGAGCCCCAGCTTGCATTATTTATGGAGACAAGGATCATACTTCCAAGGAGCATGAAGGACAATGCCCCAATTGTGAAGAAGATCATCCTGTTGGACAATGTCCTACCTCCCAAGCTACTTGCTACCTGTGTGAAGGAAGTGATCATACTCCAGGTCTATGTCCCATCTATGCCATGGTGGAACAAAGGAAACAAGAAGGATCCAAGTCTACCAAAGGAAAAGGACCACTTCTACATCCAAACAAGACCACCCAATTCAAAGGATCAAGGAAAATCAAGAAGCCCAAGCAAGACATGAGCCTTGTGCAATGTCGTAAATGTAAGGAAATGGGACACTACTCCAGTGGATGCCCAGAGAACAAGAAGAATAAAGAGATTGACCAAGTGTGGTGCAACAACTGCAAAGAACCAGGCCACTATGTAGCAACTTGCCCACAAGAGCAACGCAAAGAACTTAAGGACATTAATTGTTTCAACTGCAAGAATCCAGGACACTACGCAAGCAACTGTCCAGAAAGGATGAAAAACAAGTTGAACAAGCCTATGGAGAAACTCAACCTTGGCCCATGAGTCAAGTGTAGAAATAAAACAAAAGTTGCTTAGAGAAGTTTTCCAGGACCCAAGAAGGCCAATATGTAATTTTTGTTTGAAAATTTTTAAGGGTGGTAGTACCCTAGTTGCTTTGAACTTGCTTGTAACCCAGCCTTCCCAAATCTCGGGATGAGATTTATTTTAAGGGTGGTAGCCTGTCACATCCCAAGATTTTCCAAATCTTGTAATGTGAAAATAAATAAATAAAAATAAAACTTTGTTTGATCTTCAGAGCCAGAAGAAACTTTTTGAATTTAAAAGGAACCTCAAACCATTTGATCAAATAAAATCCTAAAAAGATTTATAAAGATAAACATTTAATAAAGGAAATTAAAAATGTTTTGGAATTACTATTTTGGATCTTTTTAAGATTTGGTATTCAGAAGAAAAGATGGATTTAAATAAAGGACTATTTTATAAAGCCAAATTAAACCTTGGCCAAGCTTTGGAATTAAAAACATTTTATTCTAAATAAAATTAGCAAAGGCTTATTTAAAATAAATTAATAAGGATTTATTATCCAAGTTTTATTAATAAAGGTTCTATCATTTATAAACCATCAAAGACTTATTTGTTTAATTTAATAAAGTTTCCAAGTATTTAATATTTCCAAATAAAACCTACTGATTTGGTTTTGAAAATATTTAGGTTTCAAATAAAGATTTTATTAATGGAATCAAACTCTATTTGATTTAATAACTAAGGCCCATTCTATTTAATTACTAATGGACCCTAAAATAATAGGTTATTTTGTTTTAAACAAATTTTCCAAATATTCTTTATTTCCAAATAAACCTACTGATTTAGATTTGAAAGTATTTGGATTTTAAATGGAGATTATATTAATTAAAACAAACCCTATATTATTAAATAACTAAAATATCCATTATTTAAATTAAAGAATGGATTAATAAAGTTATTATTATTTTGGACTTTTGACCATATTACTAAACATAACTAATTTCAATATTACAAAGTTCGAGTGTTGTTTGAATTGATTTGGTTGATGTTTGTTTGATTGGAAATTCAAAACAGAAATCAGAAATAGAAAAAGAATTAGACAGAAAAAAAATAACAGCAGCCCAACAAGGCCCAGCCCAAACAGCCCAATAACCCATCTGCCCTCTCCCCCGAACCGTTTTTTCCTCACCGCTGAAACAACCCGCGAGGCGACTGACTAGTGGACCTCCCCCTCGTTTCCTTTCCCACTGACCAGCGGACCCCACACTGCCTCCTCCTTCTTCTTCCCCACCCGCAGACCACGCCTCCTCCCTCGCTGCCGTTGCTGCCATTCAAAGCCGTGATCAATTCGCAGTGATGCCGCGCCTTAAACCTCGCCGTGAATGCACGCTATTAAGCGCCAGCGCCTCCTCCTTCTTTTCCCCCAGACCACTCCTCCTCTCTGTCCCTAGGCTGCCTCCAATTCTCTCTATACCGCCGCCGCTCCGACGAGCTTCCTCTGTCAATTCCGGCCAAGCCATACCTTCCCGAGCCTCCCCGACCAAACTCACAGCCTCCCCACTCTCAGGCGCATCTGCTAGTGCATCAAACTCAACCGCGGGTACCCTGTAACCTCGCCCTCGACAACGACCACCGTCGCCACCGTCTGCTTCATCTCCGGCGAAGCCCACAGGTAGTATCTGAGCGCCCCGCGCCTCCTCGTTCACACTCCCGCACTCGCCACACCTTTTTGCATCTAACCGCGTCGTTGTTTTGCTTCGGGATGATCTACAGCGTCGCCCTCGACCGCGGACAGAACCACCCGACACCGACCTCCACTCCGGCGAGGAATTACTGCAGACCCTGAGCGCCCCGCGACCAACCGATCACGCCCCGAGCAACACTTCGGCCTCGCGATCACGGTGAGCGTTCTCACTTCGTACCTTGCTTCCTAGAACCGCCGATAGCCACAATCAGACCGTCGCCGCCGCGCGCAGCCACCGAGCGCCGTCGGAATTTGGCAAGCATGCTAGTAACCGTTAGATTTAGATCCAACGTATAGGAAAGAAAGTGGGCGAAAGGGTATCGAGCAACCAGCGCCGTGCGATTCCACTTAGATCCAACGATTCAGAGAGATCGATCCACCCGAACCGGTACCGTCCAGTTAAAACACGTCGCGTGTCACCTGTTCGATTTAAAAACAGATTTGAAATCTGATTTAGATAGGATTTTCAAACCCTTATAACTTTTGATCCACACGTCCAAATTTGGCAAATTTTATATCAATGAAATCAGGAGAACAAGCCCTAGCTAACCCTGGCCTTAGTTTTGAAAATAGTATCTGTTAACTTGATTAAATTTGCAGAAACTTTTGTGTACTTGTTTAGAGTATAAAAATTGTTTAAATTTGATTTTAGGATTAAATCTTTTGCACAATGGTTTTTAGTGACCATACTGACCCTAGGAACCAACCCATAGTGTTAAAAATGATTTTTGTGAAATTTAAGTTGAATTAGTTAACTTAGTCATTTTCTAGCCTAATAAACTCATTAAATTTTATTATGGAAAAGTTTGAGCAAGGAAAACTTTGGGAAAATGTTTTTGATCAAACTTACTGACCCAAAACATCAAGCCTTGCCAAGGGCAACTCACTTGGTGAAAAACCTAAAGTATTGCTTTGATAAAAATAATTTTCACCACATAAAATGATGAATGAATTTTAAAATGGTCTTAAGATAAAACCCAATTGCAAATGACTTTGCCATTTTGGTAAATGACCAATTTGGGCCTTACAAAGTTATAAACCTAGTAGAGACCAACCTTGCAAAAAGAACCCACCTTTGCATGATTTAGAATCCCTACTTTGAGTATGTGAAATGTTGTTTGAATATTGATTTGGAATGCTACTTGATACAATGATTGCTTGATTGACTTGTAGTGGAATTAGCAAAGAGTGAGTCTAGCAAGATCAAGAAGTAAAACTCCCATTCCCTACCAAAAGGCAAGTTACACTATCATACAAAAGTCCTACTACTTTCATCATATACTTAGTGGATTTTGGAAACATGCATGAAAAGATATTTTATACTTATGCTATGCTAAATCCTAATAGGATTCCCTAAACACTCCTTAGTGAAAATACTGAAGTTGTACATGCTTAGCCATGCTATATGCTATGTTTTGAAAAGAGATACATGTTGAGAATTTACAAAGATTGAGAAAAGAACTTGTATTTTACATAATAAAACAAGGACTCAATGAACCCCCTAGGTGGAGGATACTCTAAGTTTTGGAGAAGGTGGCAACAAAAGGGAACCATGTCTATGGCAATCACTTTGTGTTGTGCTCCAAAAGAAAACCACCTAGGAAACTTAGAGATCAAACATGTTTCTCCAATTGTGGCTTTCGTGTGCAACCACATGCTATTATGGCTCTGGCTTAGTCAATTACATTAGGAAGACCCATACATTGTCTTTAGTTACTGGACATGGGGATCTGGAATGCTTCATGGGGGCTGAAGACAAAGCTAGCAATGATGTATGGGAGGACCTTTTGGAAAGACTTCGTCACATTCCCAATCTGCCAGTACTCCATCTTGGTGAGCACTAATCCAGTAGGCCACTGGTGGCAAAAGGATGGGATTGTGACATGTGGGTAAAGTGTACTCCTTCTGCAGAAGTAAATAAAATCTAAGTACTTAGCCGTGTCCCCGGTTATGGACAATACTGAGCAACTAAAGTTTGAACTATGGGAGATCTCGACATTCCAACTTCTAATATAAAAACTTGATGCCCTTGTGTGTCTACCAAGGAATTCAAAGAGATTTTGTAAAGCTTGTTGCACTTGGGGTTACCAAGGTGCTCAAGAGCATGATGTACTTGGGGTTACCAAGGAACTCATGAGTTTTGATAAAACTTGTTGCACTTGGGGATTACCAAGGTGCTCAAGAGATTTTGACAAGGATTTGAACACTTGAGTTTCTACCAAGGAGTTCAAGGAACTTGGAAAAGAAATTTGACAAAAGACTTTAAAACCCTTTTGAAAAGATAGGACAAAATACTGCTTTATGCAAATAAGCCTTAAACTCTACTTAGCCAAATATGCATATAATGATAGGATCCACTCTTATTATACATAAAAGTGAAGCTTGCCAATACAATTCAAAATGTATTGACCCTTGTGGCTGTAACTTGTAATGTTGCAGGTTTGATTGATTTTAGTGAAGATTGTTTGATTAGGATTACAAAGTCTACAACCAACATCTGCCTGTGGCACTTTGAAGATGAAGGACCCATGACTACATTTATTCCGCTGCAATGTAATGTAATAGCCATATGAGCTATGTTTGATGTAATAAACTTATGTTATTCCTGGTTATAAAGTTATATTATGACCTTTGTTTCTTGATATTACATCTAAACTGTGGATGCTAGCTATTGATCCAGGGACTAGCATTGTAAAACACAGGAGGACTCTACCTTATTAGGTTGGGACCCCTACAACCTCCGCGCTCGATGCCGCCGCACCAGGTCCGGCCGCCCCGGCCTCTGCTTGCTTCCCGCGCTGCCTAGGCAGCCTCTCGCCGACCCGAGTCATCCTCCACCGAGCTCCCTCCCCTCCCTGTCCCATGCGCGTCTGCCCTAAGCCGTCGTGGCCGTCCCGTGTGCACCCTGGCCCCCCGCGTTCTGCTGCTCAACATTCCCGTGCAACGCCTGTTTGCCTTGCAGCTGCCGCTTATCCCTTTCGTGCACACAGGAGTCTCAGCTCTGTGCTTCTCCCTTGCTTTTCTCCGATTTCGGCCATTTCCTTTCAGATGCGATGTCCGGATGCCTGTCCAATCTCGCGCGATTCCCTTCACATGTTTGATGGAAATCCCGCAAGACCTCCTATAGGCTACCCGCTACACGCTAAGATATCGACAAGATCATCCGAAGACCCAAGTGCCTCGAAGATTGATGTTGAACCAAGTCCGAACCACAGCATTGGCTTCATCCTCTCCTTCACGGAACCCCAAACCCCCAAGATATTCTTCGCGGACCCGAAGGACGCCGAACGCCAAGTTCTCCTTCACGGACGCCAAGTTCGCCGAGACCCTGACGTCCCGATCTGAAGAACGATCTCGGCGAGACCGAACCTGAACCACTTCGAAGCAAGATTGTCGATCCACCATGTGTGACCCTTTCCAAGCCCCTATTTTATAAATTGATATATTATACTTGTTGCATATAAATGATCATGCTTGCATACATATTGTGGGTGTTTGGGGCTGTTTCGATGATTCATCTAAATTAAATATGGAGGCCATATGTGGGCGGTAGTCCCAGTTAAATTTGTGCATCGAACCGGTGAAATATTTTGCCTTGTTAAGACAACATTTAAATTGCGGGCATCTAAACAACATGAACCATCTAACTAATTGTTGGGACCCCGGTTCCGCTTAATATTGTCTAGTTGCATCACATCCTTGCCATGTCATGCATCATATCGTGAACATGCCAGATCTTTCGCCGTATTATTAAATATTGCATCCGGTGTTTCTTCTAGTGCTTTGCTTCTTTACGGATTAGGCCGATGAGTGGATGCGAGTGTCGACCCGATCTTCGGATGAACCTTCGGCAATGTTTTTCAGGCGAGCATTCTTCCCCTTTCTACCTATTTTACATTTCTAGTCATTATTCCCTCCTATTGATCTATTGCTATCTGTATTGCGATGCTCTAGTTTTCGTACCCGTGATATCTCTTGCAGCCTTATATTGCCTTGGACACATCCTATTACCTGTTGTTTGGTAGATAGTTGGACTTGCGTGTCGCAGTCGCTTGCTCAAGTGCTGTTGCGTCTCGTCAAGTACCACAGTTGTTGGAAGACTGCCATATGCTTTATGTTGGAGATGATCATGGCTTTAATTACCGTTTAACAACTAAAATTGAAGTAGGTAAATAATGCAGAGGCACAGGTGGGCAATAGATGTTATTTGGCTTTTAACCGTCCACTTGTGTCCTGTAGGACCCCGAGTACTTGATACCTGTTCTTTGAATATTCGCACTATCCGCATGTGGGACCATGAATCCCCCTAGCCAGAGCTTGAGTCATATATTATTTCTTGGGGCCACAAACTAGTTTGGAGCTTTATTACTATTCTGTACTTATGCCATGACTTACTGCTTTATTTAGATTGCGCGTGGAGCGCCTGTACTGTTTAGGTAAGCGGAGTGTTTTCGCGGTATCGACAAGCCCAGTCACACTTTCGGGTTCCCAGTCGTTTACAGCCATTGACGCAAACCTCTGGGTCCGTTTCGGAGCCGGCCAACTTCGTCGCGGGTAGCTTGGTGAGGTGGCCCCCTGAAATTTATATGAATCTTGCCATTGCTCTGTCGTGATGCCTCGTTGGGTTTTTATTGGTTTTTCTCGAGGTTGATCGTGCATGTGTTGCTATTTGTGCACCCCTGCAGGTTAAAACTTTCTGAAAGCCGTGTCCGCGGTTATGGACGACTTTGAGCACAGTATCTCGATCATAGACAACTATAACTAAAGTAGTGCTATAAATTTGACTTTATAATGACTAGTAATTAGCTTCACTATAATGGAATGGCTAAATAAAAGTGCCAACAAGTGCTGGTTTGGATTGTCACCTGTTACCATTGTATCTGACTAGTAAGTATTGCAACTATAACGGAATGGATAGATAAAAGTACCAACAACTGCTGGGTTTTGGGATGCCTCATATTATATGTAACTGATTAGTAAGTACTACAACTATAATGGAATGGTTAACTAAAACTGCCCACTTCTTATTATATCAGGATGACTCATGCTATCTATATCTGACTAGTAATTGCCGCAACTATAACGAAATGAATAAAACTGCCAACTGTGTGAGTTCCTCGGTTGGTATCGAGGGGGAATACCAGGATGGGTATGCTTGGTGATAGTTTCAGGTTGGATCCGAATAGGTCTTTCTTATCCCTATCTGACAGCCGCCAGTGGTATTGAGTCTCTATAGGTTGTTTAGTGCATGCTGCGCTGCCGCTTCAGTCCACCATACCTATGTAGGCGAGGACCGCCGAATTCTAGTCTCGCCGTGTACTGGCCTCAGTACTGACCGCTCTCTTTTTCCTTTGCCCTCTGTCGGCACCCCTTTTGTTAAGCAGGTTTGAGATCGACGTCGTTAGCAGGGTTACCCTTCCGGCTTGGCCTGGGCAGGGTTATGGACGCCATTGGTTATTCTTCAGGGCTCTTAGCTCAATTTGCATCTTGTCCGTACTCGGACGCTGTATCGTTTTCAAGGTGATTTGGATCTTTGTACTGTATATCTGTATTCTTGACTCATTGTCGCTGTTGTATATATCTGTTCTGTGGGTTCCATCATGGACTATTGTGTAATGGTATTACTTCGTTTTCCACCCGCACGAAAGTGCCTGGTGGGCACCTTTGAATCGTTTCTATGCGGGTTTGGCAGGAATCGCTAAAACTTGCATAGGGTCGATTCTGAGGGTGTTACACCGGTGAACCTTCTAGACCCTTCTAGAACCTCTCCGATGAAAACATCGGAAACTTTCCCGAACTCCAAAATAGGACTTTCCTTATATGAATATTATTCTCCGGACCATTCCGGATCTCCTCGTGATATCCCGGATCCCATCCGAGACTCCGAACAACATTCGGTATCCCTACTAACATTCCATATCTACTAAACAACATCGAATCCTTAAGTGTGTCTCACTACGGTTCGTGAATTACGAGGACATGACCGAGACACTTCTCCGATAAATAACCAATAGAGGAATCTGGAAATTCATATGGCTCCCACATATTTCAATGATTACTTTGTGATCGAATGGACCACTTACATATGATACCAATTTCCCTTTGTCTCACGATAGTTTACTTATCCAAGGTTTTGATCATCGGTATCTCTGCATACCTAGTTCAACCTCGTTATTGATAAGTACTCTTTTCTCGTTCCCGTGATATGTGATCCCTTGTGAGCCAGTCACATGCTTGCAAGCTAATTGGATGACATTCCATCGAGAGGGCCCCGAGTATATATATCTGTCATATGAATGGACAAATCCCACTCTTGATCCATGTGCCTCAACCCATACTTTCCGAACACTCAATGCCACCTTTATAGCCACCCAGTTACGGTGTGGTGTTTGATGTCATCAAAGCATCCTTCCGGTGATGGTGATTAGCATGATCTCATGGTCGAAGGAATTAGGTTACTATGTATCAGAAAGCTTATAGCAAACAAACTATTAAAATGACTTGATCTTTATGCTACGCTTATCTATAGGAGTATGTCCATCATACCATTCTCCTAATGATATGATCTTGTTATTAACAACATATCAATGTTCATGATCGAGAAACCACGATCATCTATTAATCAACAAGCTAGTATTATAAAGAGGCTTTACCAGGGACTCTAATTTAGTTTACAAATCACACAAGTATTAATGTTTCCGGTTAATACTATTATAGCATGAATGTAAACATTTATCATAAACACAAAGATATAATAATAACTGCTTTTATTATTGCCTCTAGGGCATATCTCCAACAGTAATAACTTACTATAAAAGTTCTGGTGGTAAATGAACATATTATCTAGGACTTAACAACCAATGTCTCCAGTGATTCTTGCACCGTATATTACGCGTTAACCATGAGATTTGGAATGGGACAGAGAAGTCAGTTGTATCTTCTTCCTCTCGCATAAAGCCAGATGTGCAGGTCGTAGCTGTTATCCTCATAGTGTGCATATTAATTGGTAATTCGTAGAGGATATGCAGCATATGGGTGGGAACCCTCAACGTCCCATGATAGTTCTGGCATCTAACGGTTTGTACAAACCATTGCCGTAATTCAATACGTGGGCATGGTGTACACCAAGGAGGCATGCAAGGTCGCGAAGGGGGCAGTGATTGGCTTGGATCATCTTCTAGGACCCACATCATGGAATTGTGGACGGGAATAAGCTGCCCGGTTGTGCAACAAAGAGTTGATATCTCATGGGTAAAGTAACGCACCTCTGCAGAGTGTAAGAACTGTAACTTGTTACTCCCTGTTCCGAGAAGGAGCTACGAACGCGGCGGTAAAGTAACTCCATGAAAGTTCTGGTAAACCCGTGAAGGATGATGGACATAGCTTTTCAGAATAAAAGCAACCTTTTAATAAATGTTTACGAAAACTTGCATTGTCTACGACCTACGGTCTATGGCTGTAATTATAGTGCATCAAACACTCATTTTATAGTGAACTTGCTGAGTACGCTCGTACTCAAAGTATCTTCTTAACCCTTGCTAGATTATGAAGCCATTAAGACGGCGTCTACACCAAGTTATGCTCCAGGTACCATCATTCAAAGCTAAAGTTCTTCAAATACAAGGAAGTCAACAAATACCTCAAATCAAGTGAAAATGAAGTTACTGATTAGATAGGAATATAATCTCTAGCCGAAGAACCTTTTTCTGTAGTGCGTTGCAATAGCAGCACTGCCAACCCCTTAGTTAAAATACTAGTCTTAATAGTATAATAGTCCTTGCGTTGTTTATCTTTGATTCTTCTTTGTAAGAAGTTCTTTCTCTCTCTTACCCTAGAGTGTTCTCTGGATCTTGTGTAAAGAGTGAGTTGTAACCTTTAGCCATGTATTGGACCCGCTGTGTTTCTGCTGTGCCATTCTGAGGGATGTAATACTAGTGAACGGTGTTTTCATTGGTGTTATATCAACAACTATAGTATACTACATCATGCAGTGGTATGCTGGGTCACCGCAGGTATCCTCCACTGACTATTCATGAGAATTGACTTGGCACATGCTCACGCATGCATATGACTAATCAATAGTCAGTAAGCCTCGATGATTTATTTTGCCTCAGAGCTCTTGTATCACTTTCATGCCATAGTTAGTCATGTTTTGTTGCAAGCATGATTATGACATCTATTGCTCTCTCGTTTGTCGCTCCCTCTCTATTGCTAGCCTTCACTTGCACTGAGTATGTGCTCTACCTATGTTTCCAACTCCCCAAAGCCAATATTGCCAGCTGTGTCCACCATACCTACCCATTAGCATCATTTGCTATTTCAGTGCATATTCCATATGCTTTGTTTTCTTCCAAAGTAAAATGTTTGTCTATTTTGAGAAAGTTAGTTAGTAAAGCTCTCACGAACACTTTATTCCTTGCGCTTAATAATTCTGAACCATTATGACTAGTCCATGAAAGTTATATGCTTGCTTACTATATACTGGGAGTCAGCAGAACCGTGCTGTCACGGGGAACGCTTTCAACACTTTTTGGATAATTATATCCAATTGATACTTTGCTCTTTTGTTTACGAATGTCGACGATGTGAAATAAAAGGGGAAGTTGTTAGTTCATGGAGTTTATACATTGTGTTAGAGAAACGCTTGGGCCGCTAGCCTAAGCCATGCTTAATCCTGGTGGAAACTTGCAGCATCACTATAATGAGCATCTATGAAGCTTCCTCAATAAAAAGCTATGCATATGGTAAATAAAAAGATTGCTGAGATGCTCATTGTCTGCTTGCCTTGTCATTTTGGTTATGGGAAAGCTCATGTACCATGTGCAAGGGGTACCCCATTGGCGGTTCTCGATGATATGCATGTATTTACAATGACAAGAACTATCAGGTGACCAAAGTTGAGTAGCATGCGGAGCGACCCTCGTACTAAAGGGACTTAGGATTTCCAGTCTATGGTCTATCAAGCATATGATTCAGAGTGGACCTCACTTTCACCTTAACCACATGAAGATGCCTATGATAGGGGCAATGAGAGCTCAAAGCTAAGGAGTACCTTCCTTTCAGCATTAGGAAGCCTTTCAAACCTTCACAAAACCGTTTTCACAATTTTGTTGAGTCACCACTTATTCTATGAGCACTTTCTTGAGAGCATAGTTGTCATTCTTGTGTTTGTTCCAAAACTTGGCTAATTATGTCATGACTTTGATGCTTGTATCTCTGATATCTTTATCTCTAGTCTTCATGTGAACTTCAGAGGTGCCTTGGCATTTATATCGTGCTCTTCAAACAAAGGCAAGCAAGATACCACTCTATCATACCTTATTATGAGCATTGAAATGTTGCTTATGTTTATGTTTCATGCTACTTATTATTATTGAGTTGGTTTCTTTTCATAGCTTGGAATGACTATTGAGTAGACTTAGTTGCATACTCTTTATTATGAATTGTATAAGCATCTACTCCTGTGCTGAGAATATATACATCATATGAAGCAAATGTGTTCGTGAAAGTTTTTTTATTGCACTCAGTTTTCAACTGAATTGCTTGAGGACAAGCAATAAGCTAAGCTTGGGGGAGTTGATACGTCCAAAACGTATCTACTTTCTCGAACACTTTGCTATTGTTTATTCTCTAAACTTGTGTGATTTGGATACAACTAACACGGACTAACGTTGTTTTCAGTAGAATTACCTTGGTGTCTTGTTTTTGTGCAGAAAATGAACTATCAGGAAAAATTCCGGAAAATATGCCAAAAACTATTTCTCACCAGAAGATCCACGAAGCCAGAAGGGGAGACAGAGAGGAGGCCTGGGAGGCCAGACCCACCCCAGGCACGGGCCCACCTGACCCCGCGCCTGGGGGAGGTCTGGCCACCCCAGGCAGCTCCTCGGCCTCCCTCTGCGCCTATAAGTTGCCTTCTGACCTAAAAACAGAGGGGGGGTTCGATGGTTATCCAGAAAGAGTTCCGCTCCACCGCCGCCACCAGAAACCAAGATCCGGATCCGGAAACTCCATTATGGAACCCTGCTGGGATGTGGAATTTGGCGAGGATCATCGCCATCACCAACGCATCTCCATCAACCACCGATGTTTCCCTCATCCATGAGTGAGTAATCCCCCGCTGTAGGCTTGGGGATGGTAGGGATTAGATGAGTTCTATCATGTAATCGAATAAGATCTATTAGGGGCATAGTGCCTAGTATCTATATTAGTGTTATTTGACTTTGTTGCAACTTGTTGTGCTTAATGCTTGTCACTAGGGCCCGAGTGCCATGATCTCAGATCTGAACTTATTATTGAATCATTATGATAGTATTGTTTGTGATCTTATCTGCAAGTTGTGTACACATATCATTGTCCGGATCCAAAGGCCCCAAAGTGACAATAATTGGGACAACCGGAGGGGATGGCTGTGGTGTGAGGATCACATGTGTTCACGGAGTGTTAATGCTTTGCTCCGGTGCTCTATTAAAATGAGCACCTTAATTGCCAGTAGTTCCCTAGAGGCCCCGCTGCCACGGGCTGGCTGGACAGAAGATGTTGTGCAAGTTCTCATTGCGAGCACGTATGACTATATTTGGAGCACATGCCTAGGATTGTTTAGTACTTGTATGCTTGTTATTATTTATCTGCAATGCCCTAGATCTTGAAGTTACATGTTTAGACTCGTCCATGCAACACTTGTCATCCATCCCTATGCCTACCACACTCGAATCCTGCTGTTACCATTACTGTTACTACTGCTGCTGTTTCACTGTTGTTGTTTCACTGTTGTTGTTGCTGTTGCTACTACAAACTGTTGCTACTGATAAACTTCTGTGAGCAAGAACTATTTCTAGGTGCAGCCGAACTGACAACTCAGTTGTTAAGGCTTGCAAGTATTCTTTGGCTCCCATTGTGTCGAATCAATAAATTGGATAATACTACCCGCGAAGACTGTTGCGATCCCCTATACTTGTGGGTCATCAATCGTCTCCATCAACACCATCGTCAAGCTAGACTTCATCTGGATCATCATCATCCACACCATCATATCCACCAGCACCATCATCATTACTCCATCCCATTGTAACAATCGTGTTGAATACTTGCATAGTTCTTAGGGGAAAGTTTTCCGATGTTGATTACTAGTGTAGTTGATGCTTGTGAGTGGAACCATTGGATTATTGTTTATGTTCAAATTGTTATCGATTACCATATCATCTTTGATATTGATCCATATGATGTCTCGTGAGTAGTTCGTTTAGTTCTTGAGGACATCAGAGAAGTCATGTTGTTAGTAGTGGATTTGTGTTGAGTTATTATTCAATGGTTTAGTATTTAAGTTGTGGTGCTATTCTTCTAGTGGTGTCATGTGAACATCGACTACATGATACTTCACCATTTATGGGCCTAGGGGAATGCATTGTGTATTTGGCTACTAATTGTGGGGTTGCCGGATTGGCAGAAACCCGAACCCCCGTTAGGACACCTTTGCACAAGGGAGTGTAGGATCTCAGATTTTAAGGCTGTGGTTAGATTTATATCTTAATTACTTTCCTGTAGTTGTGGATGCTTGTAGGGGGTTTAATCACAAGTATGTATTAGTCCAAGTAAGGTCGATATGTTAGCACAGGTTCACCCACACAACACTTACAACACCAAAGAGGAGTACTCAGCTATTTGAAGCGAAAGCACTTGACAGAATTCCCATGTGTCCTCGAGAACATTTGGTCCTTATAAGTATTTACACCAGCTTGTCCTTTGCTAAGAAAGGATTGGGCCACTTGCTGTAGTTGTTCGTTGTCTTTACTACTTGCACTTTGTTTTGTTGCTTTATCAGAAAACCCCTAAAAATCCATTTGCTAAGTATTTACAGAGATTTCCTGCTCCATACCACTAGTGAACACCTTCTGCTCCTCATTGGGATCGACACTCCTATTTATCGAAAGTACTGCAATACACCCCCTATACTTGTGGGTCATCAGTCGGCACCGGTGTCCTCTGGCCCAACAAGCGTCAGCCCGCTATGGACGAACTCTGTCGCAGTTACAAGGACACACGATATGTTCAAAACATAGATAGGGACCCGCCAGAGCGAGGCGTACTACCTAAAAAGTCTACAACTCTACAGATCGGCTTTTGTACACGTCCCCCAAGTTACAGAACTGTTTGCTCATCACGTATTTCCTCGATGGGCAACGGAGTACTAATTAACTATAGGGAGTACATTTTAGCTCTGCCAAGAACCACAGCAAAAAAAAATGCTTATGTTTGCTCAAGGGCATAGAAGGACACTAGTAGAAAACTGGCATTTTGTTTGCTCGCATCCGGAGCATTTGTCCCGGTCGCACCACGAACCGAGACTATTGTTGGCATTCGTCCCGGTTCGAGTGGCTGAAGCGTCGTTCGGGAGCCGGAGGGGGCATTGAGTTCTAATAATTCCGCCAACTGACCTCTTCTACCATTTAGCTCACATTCTGCTCCCGGATCGTAAGGGGGCTTTCATCCCGGTTTGTAACATAAACCGAGACTAAAGATATGCAGCAGGCCACGTGTCCTACCGCACACCTTTAGTCCCGGTTTGTGTCACAAACCAGGACAAATAGTCTCTGCCTATAATTGCGCATCTAGCCCTCTCCCTCACTCCTTTGTTTTTTTCTTGGTGAAAGGTGTGAGATGTGTGTGCTAGTTTGATTTTTCTATGCACGCAAGGTGTTCGATGAAATGCTTGAGTGAATGATGTGCTTGATTTCTCACAAAACAAAAATGACATGAGGTGCCCGAGCCACACTTGAGCTTTCTCCTCTTTCTTTGCTCCTTAATCGAGGTTAGCCACCTTATCTTTTCATCTGTCGTTGATACAATGCATGTATCAATGTGAAGTGGTCATTCCACCCTCTTTCATTCAGGGAGTCCACCGCCGATTTGACTGGGTGTCCAAATTGGACCCGCATACTTTGACTACTGAAGAACACCTCCAAAGATTCAGCGACGGCCTTAGGGACTACTCATGGGGATATGCCGAGTAGGGTATACCCAGGAGGACATTTCCTACTAGCCCAAGTTGCCAGCGAGTTGGCCTGCAGGACGACGACTGGATCAAGACTCAACAAGGATCCAGGCGACTGGAAGCTGAAGGCCCAGAAGCGTAGCTAGGCCCAGTCGGATTAGGTCAAGCATCCTTCAAATCCTTAACTAATTTGGTTGTAGATCTGTAAACCCTAGCGAGGTGAGCCTATATAAACCTCCCTAGGGTACGCATAGAGGACATGTTCCATCATATACCCCCTGCGACTCGCCGTCTAGTCGTCGAGCTCGCCCTTGTACTCTCTTGATCATACAATCTAGCAGGAGTAAGTCTTTACCCTCTGGGGGACAAACCTAGGTAAACCCTTGTGTCTTCGCCCTCATCTCGCACCGCAGATGGCTGGCTGCCCTTGCCCCTCATTCTACTACTCGTTGCCAATTGCAGCATCTGTCGTGGCCATTCCCACGATACCTTGAGGTTTTGAGAGAGTTTGGAGGTATAAGAGAGAAAGAGGATTGTGTTTTTGATGATTTGGGTACCTCCCCGAGTGTTTAAGTGGTCGGATGCAACTATACGGCGGGAACAGGGCGTTCCGTCTGTATAGTTGGTCTGATGGCAAAATTTCAGGGTTTCCTAGGGTTTCTGTCTGGCGGCTGTAACTATACGACGATAACTATACAGCCGGAAATTTTGTTCCCGCCATATAGTTGGTCGTCAAACCTTCTGTACTCTGGATTGAAAAATTGTCAATGGATAATATAACTATACGGCCGCAACTATATGGCGGGAATTTTAATTCCTGGCGTATAGTTAGTCGTTAACCTTTCTGTACAAATCAAAAAAAAATATTTCTTCATAGATTACTTTTTAGACTAAAACTTAGAGAAACACCATGTTTTGACAGAAAAAAGACAGACTAAAATTTTGACCAACTATGGCATATAAAAAACAGGAATTTTTAGTATCGATGGATCTCTTCCTCTCACTAGAGTTTTCCAGCACTCTTTATTTATACAAAACTTAAACTAAAACTTAAAAACTTAACTCAAACCTTTATTTCAAATGGGTTGCCTCCCATGCAGCTCTTTATGTTCAATAGCTTGACCTTGATATTTCTCACTTAGGCCATATGAGTGGAACACCCACTCTGAAGTAATTGGCCTTAAAAACGATGGCCTCCTTATCATCTTGCTTGACTTTCTTTTTCCTAGGGAAATGAATAACAAAAGGATCCCGCGAAGGCAATTGAAGCTTCACGTTCCCTTCCTGCAAATTGATTAAAGCATTAATAGTTCTTAAGAAAGGATGGCCTAATATGATAGGGGCAGTAGCATCTTCACGCATGTCAACAATAACAAAATCAATAAGAGCGGGACAACCTTTAATGTAAACTAAAGTATTTTCCTTTATGCCCACTACTTGTTTATAGGTAGAATCTGCTAGATGTAATTTCAGTTTGATAATTTCAAAAGAGCCAAGATTTAACTTGTTAAAAAGACTCTTTGGAATTGTTGAAACACTTGCACCTAGATCACATAGTGCAGCTATTTCATTAGTCCCAATTTTAATCTTAATGGTAGGCTCAAATATATCATATAGCTTAACAGGCAATTTTTTAGCAATTTTCTTATATTCTTCTTCAAGCTCACATACCTTTATTGCTACCTGATTAACGAAGTGTTCATACTGAAGGGAATATGCCCTGAGAGGCAATAATAAAGTGTTTATTATGTGTATTCCAAGTATATGATAGATGTTTATTTTGCATGCTATAAATGTATTAATACGGAAACATTAATACATGTGTGTTTAATATACAAACAGAAAGTTCCTAGTTAAGCCTCTCTCATAAACTAGCTCGTTGATTAACAAGATGATCACAGTTTCCTGATCATAGACATTGGATGTTGTTAATAACGAGATCACAAAATTAGTGTAATGATGTGATGAACATTCATCCGAAGTATAGCATTACGATCAAAGTCATTGAGTTTATATTTCTATAACAACTTACGAAGTGGTCCTAATCCTTAGACCATGAGATCATGTCAAGCACTAACACCGGAAGAGTTTCTTGATGACATCAAACGTCACATCGTAACTGGGTGATTATAAAGATGGCTTCAGAACTACTAAAGTGTTATGTTGAGGCTCATGGATGAAGAGTGGACTTTGTTCATCCCGATGACGGATAGATATACTCTAGGCCCTCTCGGTGATATCACATTGGCTAGCTTGCAAGCAAGTGATTTGATCATTAGAATGTTATATCACGGGAACGAGAAAAGAGTGCATGTTGGTAATGAGATCAAACTAGGTATGGAGATACCGATGATCGAATCTCGGACATGTAATATATCATGAAACAAAGGGATTAAGATACTAGCATAAAAGGTTACGACGATCACAGGAAAGTCATCGTTGAATGTGTGGGAGTCAGTATGGATATTCAGGTCCCGCTTCTGATTATTGGTCGGAGAAGGGTCTCGATCATGTCCGCATTATTTGCGAACCGTAGGGTGACACACTTAAGGGACACTGACATCCAATTGGAGTAAAAGTTTCATGCCGGAAAGAATAACAAGCGCATGAATTTATTTCACTAGATACCGAAACAGGTTTTCGGGTGAAATTGCAGAAAGTGTTTTTGCATGTGAAATGGAATACTAGCAAGGGGTTATATGTGAATGTTTGTCATTAAAGTAATTGACAAAATTCTGAATAAATAAAAGGAGTTTTATTTAATGAGAGTTTGCATTAAATTTGGTGGAAATTTAATAGCAATTTTGAGTGGGATTTTGAGTGGAGGGAATTAAAAGGATTTTGTGAGTGGAGTGTCCACCCACATGAATGAGGGGAGGTCAAGGAGCAGCCCCCATGCGCTGGCCACCCCCTTGGGGTTCCCCCCTCTCCTATAAAAGGCACCCCCTCCTAAATTCTCACTCACACCTCCTCATGAAGGATCGCTCTCCCCCTCTAGAATTTATCCCCCATGGTCTCGGACTAGTGAGATACATGTTCTCGGTGGCTATTCGGCAAGAAGGGGTTATGCTTCCGCTGCATCGCTAGAGCGAGGAGGCGGAGGTTGCTCGGTGTCTTGTATGTGTGTGCGAGCACGGATGCGTTGCTGCTTTGCGGCGCTAAGACTTGAGATCGGCAAGAGATCATCTACATCAACCATGAGTTCAACTCATTAAGCTTTGTCGGTCTTCAAGGGTATGTTATCTACGGATATACATCCGCCCGTTGTTTGTATCTAGTAGATAGATCTTGGTACTTAGTTCCCATCGTAGGAAAATTTTTGTTTTCTATGTTGCGAACCCTAGAGTGGTATCAGACCTGGATCTATGCGTAGATGCTTTACACGGGTAGTACACATATGAGTATGTGGGCGATGATGATCAAGTTGTTGCTTCTTAGTTGTAATTTTGGATATTGGTGGCATAGTGGGATGAAGCGGCCCGGACAAACTTTACATGTCCTCGCACATGAGACCTGTTCCACGCTTGACATGCAACTAGTTTGCATAAGTGGCTAGTGGGTGTCTATCTCTCCTACTATAGTCAATATCTATTTTGCAACGAGTTGTCAACAATTTGGTTATCCTTGTTGTGGTTCATGTTCGTAGGTAAGAACGGTTCTATCCTCGAAAGCCCTAAACCACGTAAAACTAGCAATGGATAAATTAGAGGCGTCCAGTTTAGATTGTTGTTGGGCTAGTGTTATGATATGGTGATGTTGTAAGTAGAAGTATGAGATGATACTCTTAAAACACACATAACGTGCAAGTTCCATAGACCTTGGCCTTACACCTAAAGGTATGATAGTGATCATACCACGGTGCACATGATAGAGATCATATGCGGTAACCATATCATTTCACTAATAAACATGTGATGTTTGATAGCATCTTATATTTCTTGTTTGGCGTTTTTTAGCATAATAAGATGATCCCTCATTTAAATATCAAGATAAGAATGTGTTCTTACTTTAGTATGCACCGATTATGTTTTCGTCGCTCCAAGACATCACGTTATGATCAGGTGTTCTTGGATCCACGACCATATTTCAGGTGTAAGACAGTTACACACGCGAATACTAAGGTTCTAACTTGGCGAGACTAGCATGTACAGACATGGCCTCGAAACACTGACTAAAAGGTTAAGCATGAGTCATATAGTAGATACGATGCCCATTTGATGCTCGCCTTTGAAGCTACACCGACTCACGTGATGATCGGACTTGGTGTAGTGGATTTGGTTCATGTAATCACCAAAAAGACACGAGGGATGTCGTTTTTGAGTGGGAGTTCATTCATAATGTGGATTAGTTGAACTCAATCTATAATAAACCTAGTCTAAACTTTACAAATTCTGTTGTAGATGGCACCACCTTCTTTTAATTTCATTGTGTTCATGGAGAAAGAGAAACTTGCAACGAACGGTAGCAACTTTACTGAATGGGCCATGAATTTGAGGATTCTCCTCTCTGCTGCACAAAATAAATATGTGCTAGAAGAGCCGCTAGGCCCCCCACCTTTCGATGATGCCACTAACGAGGAGAAGAATGTCTATCAGACTCGTCAGGAGGACCACAACTTACTTCATTGCGGCATATTGTATGGGCTAGAGCCAGAACTTCGAAAGCGTTTCGAAAACGGCAACGCATTGATAAAATGGGTGAGTTGAAAATGATTTTCGACACACATGCTGTTGTAGAGAGCTACAATGCTTCAGAAAAGTTCTTTAGATGAATGATGGAAGAGCACAGCTCCGTAAGTGAGCATGTACTCAAGATGTTGGGTTACGCCGATAAGCTTGTGTCCTTGGGAATAACGATTCCCATTGACTTAGGCATCCATCATGTTCTGCAGTCTCTGCCACCTAGCTATAAGATCTTCGTGATGAACTATAATATGCAAGGCATGAAGAAGTCTCTCCCCGAGCTTCTGTCAATGCTTAAAACTTCAGAAGTGGAGATCAAAAAGGAACATCAAGTTTTGATGATCAATAAGAACACTGGTTTCAAGAAAGACAAGAAGGGAAAACGGAAGGGAAGTAAGGGCGGCAAGCCAGTTGCCGTGCCTAAAAAGAAACCCCGAGTTGGCCCTAAGTCTGATACCGAGTGCTACTATTTTAAGGGGACTGGCCACTGGAAGCGCAACTGCCCCAAGTATTTGGCAGATAAGAAAGCCGGCAAGGCAAACAAAGGTATATATGATATACATGTTATTGATGTGTACATGACTAGTGCTCACAGTAGCACCTGGGTATTTGATACTGGTTTAGTTGCTAATATTTGTAACTCGAATCAGGGGCTACGAAACAAGCGACCGCTAGCAAGGGGTGAGGTCAAGATGAGTGTCAGCAATGGATCAAGCATTGATGTGATCGCCGTCGGAACGCTACCTCTCCACTTGCCGTCGGGATTAGTAATAAACTTGAATAATTGTTATCTAGTGCCAGCACTAAGCATGAACATTGTATCTGGATCGTGTTTGATGCGAAGTGGTTATTCATTTAAATCCGAGAACAATGGTTGTTCTATTTATATGAATGAAATATTTTATGGTCATGCACCGATGATGAATGGTTTATTTCTTTTGAATCTCGATAATAATGTTACACATATTCATAATGTTGATGCTAAAAGGATTAAACTTAATGATGATATATCCGCATATATGTGGCACTGCCGTCTAGGTCATATTGGCGTTAAATGCATGAAGAAGCTCCATTCGGATGGACTTTTGGAATCAATTGATTTTGAATCATTTGATACATGTGAGCCATGCCTTATGGGCAAGATGACTAGAACGCCATTTTCCGGTTCAATGGAACGGGCTACAGATTTATTGGAAATCATACATTCTGATGTATGTGGTCCAATGAGTGTGTCGGCGCGAGGTGGATATCGTTATTTTGTTACTTTCACGGATGATTTGAGTAGATACAGTTATATCTACTTGATGAAACACAAGTCTAAAACCTTTGAAAAGTTCAAGGAATTTCAGAGTGAAGTGGAAAATCATCGTAATAGAAAGATCAAATTTCTATGGTCCGGCCGAGGAGGTGAGTATCTAAGTTACGAGTTTAGTACTCACATGAAAGAGTGTGGAATTGTTTCACAACTCACACCTGCCGGAACATCACAGCAAAATGGTGTGTCAGAACGTCATAATCGTACTTTATTGGATATGGTTTGATCTATGATGTCTCTGACGGACTTGCCGTTGTCATTTTGGGGTTATGCACTAGAAAATGTTGCATTCACTTTAAATCGAGCACCATCTAAATCCGATGAAAAGACACCGTATGAATTATGGTTTGGAAACAAACCTAAGCTGTCCTTTCTTAAAGTTTGGGGATGCGATGTTTATGTGAAGAAACTTCAACCGGATAAACTTGAACCCAAAGCGGAAAAATGCGTCTTCATAGGATACCCTAAGGAAACTATTGGGTATTCCTTCTATCACAGATCCGAGGGCAAGGTTTTTGTTGCCAAGAATGGATCCTTTCTAGAGAAAGAGTTTCTCGCGAAAGGTGTGAGTAGTCGGAAGGTAGAACTCGAAGAGGTTATTGAACCTTCTCTTCAAAGTATGGCGAGTAGCGCAGCGCCGGAAGTCGTTCCGGAGTTGGCTTCACCAGTTGAAGAGGTAACTAATGATAATGGTCATGAAACTCCGAAAGAGAGTACTACCAAACCTCGCAGGTCTAGCAGGACGCGTGCAGCTCCCGAGCTGTACGGAAATCCTGTCATGAATTTCATGGTTGATGAAAATGATGACCCTGCAACATATGAAGAAGCGATGATGAGCCCGAATTCCAACAAATGGTTAGAATCCATGAAATCTGGGATGGAATCCATGTATGAAAATCAAGTTTGGAACTTGGTGGACTTACCTCACGACCGAAAGGCCGTGGAGAATAAATGGATTTTCAAAAGGAAAACTGATGCTGATGGTAATGTGACCGTTTATAAAGCTCGACTATTCGCAAAGGGGTTTCGACAAATTCAAGGAGTTGACTACGATGATACATTCTCTCCTGTAGTGATGCTAAAATCAGTTAGGATTATGTTAGCAATTGCTGCATATTTCGATTATGAGATATGGTAGATGGATGTCAAAACTGCGTTTCTCAATGGTAATATTAAAGAAGAGTTGTATATGATACAACTAAAGGGTTTTGTCGATCCTAAGGATGCTAACAAGGTGTGCAAGGTTCAGCGATCCATCTATGGATTGAAGCAAGCATCATGAAGTTGGAATCTCTGCTTTGATGAGGTGATCAAAGAGTTTGGATTTGTCCAAACTTATGGAGAAGCTTGTATTTACAAGAAAGTGAGTGGGAGCAATGCGGCAATTCTGATACTATATGTGGATGACATATTATTGATCGGAAATGATATAGATCTTTTAAATAGTGTTAAAATTTATCTAAACGGCAAATTTTCATTGAAGTACCTAGGTGAAGCGTCATACATATTAGGCATAAAGATCTATAGAGATAGATCTCGGCGCCTAATAGGTCTATCACAAAAAACATACCTTGATAAGATTTTAAAGAAGTTTAAAATGGACGAAAGTAAGAAGGGGTTCTTACCTATGTTACAAGGCACGACATTGAGTAAGACTCAAAGTCCGGCTACGGCGGAAGAAAGAGAGATAATGGACAAAGTCCCCTATGCTTCAGCCATAGGCTCTATAATGTATGCCATGCTATGTATAAGACGGATGTGGCACATGCTATTAGTTTGTCTAGTAGGTACCAATCGGATCCAGGTTCGGAACACTAGAAAGCGGTCAAGAATATCCTTAAGTACTTGCGAAGAACTAAGGATATGTTTCTTGTATACGGAGGTGAAGAAGAGCTCATCGCTAAGTGTTATGTTGACGCTAGCTTTGACACCGATTCGGATGACTCTAAGTCTCAATCCGGATACGTATTTCTCATGAATGGCGGAGCGGTTAGTTGGAGGAGCTCCAAACAACCTGTGGTTGCAGGATCAACAATGGAGGCCGAATATGTTGCTGCTTCGGAAGCGGCTCAGGAAGCAGTTTGGATGAAGGAGTTCATATCCGAACTAGGTGTGGTTGCAAACGCGTTGGACCCAATGGTGATATATTGTGACAATAATGGTGCCATTGCCAATGCCAAAGAACCAAGGTCTCACAAGCATTCCAATCATATTAAGCGCCGGTTTCACTCCATCCGCGAGCATGTTAAGGATGGAGATATAAAGATTTGTAAAGTACATACGGATCTCAATGTAGCAGATCCGCGAGCATTCCAATCATATTAAGCGCCGGTTTCACTCCATCCGCGAGCATGTCAAGGATGGAGATATAAAGATTTGTAAAGTACATACGGATCGCAATGTAGCAGATCCGTTGAGTAAAACTCTCCCTAGAGCAAAACATGATCTACACAAGAACTCCATGGGTGTTAGATACATCACTATGTAACTAGATTATTGTCTCTAGTGCAAGTGGGAGACTGAAGGGAATATGCCCTGAGAGGCAATAATAAAGTGTTTATTATGTGTATTCCAAGTATATGATAGATGTTTATTTTGCATGCTATAATTGTATTAATACAAAAACGTTAATACATGTGTGTTTAATAAACAAACAGAAAGTTCCTAGTTAAGCCTCTCTCATAAACTAGCTCATTGATTAACAAGATGATCACAGTTTCCTGATCATAGACATTGGATGTTGTCAATAACGATATCACAACATTAGTGTAATGATGTGATGAGCATTCATCCGAAGTATAGCATTACGATCAAAGTCATTGAGTTTATATTGCTATAACAACTTACAAAGTGGTCCTAATCCTTAGACCATGAAATCATGTCAATCACTAACACCGGAAGAGTTTCTTGATGACATCAAACGTCACACAGTAACTGGGTGATTATAAAGATGGCTTCAGAACTACTAAAGTGTTATGTTGAGGCTCATGGATCAAGAGTTGAATTTGTTCATCTCGATGACGGATAGATATACTCTGGGCCCTCTCGGTGATATCACATTTGTTAGCTTGCAAGCAAGTGATTTGATCACTAGAATGTTATATCACGGGAACGAGAAAAGAGTGCATGTTGGTAACGAGATCAAACTAGGTATGGAGATACCGATGATCGAATCTCGGACATGTAATATATCGTGAAACAAAGGGATTAAGATACTAGCGTAAAAGGTTCTGACGATCACAGGAAAGTCATCGTTGAATGTGTGGGAGTCAGTATGGATCTCCAAGACCCACTTCTTATTATTGATCGGAGAAGGGTCTCGATCATGTCCGCATTATTCGCGAACCGTAGGGTGACACACTTAAGGGACACTGACATCCAATTGGAGCAAAAGTTTCATGCCGGAAAGAATAACAAGCGCAGGAATTTACGAAACAGTTTTTCGGGTGAAATTGCAGAAAGAGTTTTTGCATGTGAAATGGAATACAGTAAGGGCTTATATGTGAATGTTTGTCATTAAAGTAATTGACAAAATTCTGAATAAATAAAAGGAGTTTTATTTAATGAGAGTTTGCATTAAATTTGGTGGAAATTTAATAGCAATTTTGAGTGGGATTTTGAGTGGAGGGAATTGAAAGGATTTTGTGAGTGGAGTGTCCACCCACATGAATGAGGGGAGGGCAAGAGGCAGCCCCCATGCTCCGGCCACCCCCTTGGGGTCCCCCCTCTCCTATAAAAGGCACCCCCTCCTCACTTCTCACTCACACCTCCTCGTGAAGGATCTCTCCCCCCCCCCTCTAGAATTTATCCCCCATGGTCTCGGACTAGCGAGATACATGTTCCCGGTGGCTATTCGGCAAGAAAGGGTTGTGCTTCCGCTGCATCACTGGAGCGAGGAGGCGGAGGTTGCTCGGTGTCTTGTACGTGTGTGGGAGCACGGATGCGCTGCTGCTTTGCGGCGCTAGGACTTCCTCTCGATCTTGAGATCGGAAAGAGATCGTCTACATCAACCACGAGTTAAACTCGTTAAGATTTGTCGGTCTTCAAGGGTATGTTCTCTATGGATATACATCCGCCCGTTGTTTGTGTCTAATAGATAGATCTTGGTACTTAGTTCCCATCGTAGGAAATTTTTTGTTTTCTATGCTGCGAACCCTACAGATACATGGCTTCTTCATTTCCTTTACTTACTGGAATCTTGACATTGATCCTTTTTACGAGATCTTCAACAGTGTAGTTTGGTGAAGGAGCATTGCTATAATCAAGTTCTTCGGGCTCCTCCCTTTGGATTCTTATCATCTTGAGCTCTTCAACTAGATTGGGCTCAGCTTTACGTGTAAATTTTGCTAGAATGAGAGTTTGACTCTCGGTTATCTTACCTAGTTGTGCCTCAATGATCCTTGTTCTTTCTTGGAGATCCTGCAAATCATTTCTTAAACTAACAGCTTGGTTAGATAATTTACCAAGCATAGCATCATGATTCTCCGTAATTTTGACTAGAATATTGTTTTGGTCATTTTGTGAGTCCATAAAAGCTTTAAGAGTTTCTTGGAGACTAGTATTGCTTGATGCCATATTATTATTAGAGCTACCTGCTGGACTAGATGCGGTGACCCAGCATACCACTGCATGTGTAGTACACTATAGTCGTTGACATGACATCCACAGAACACCGTTCCGTAAATATCACATCCCTCGGAGTGGTACAACAGAAACATTGCGGATCTATATTACAAACATACACACATTATTACTATTACAATACCAGAATTTCAAGACTTCCAAAAGATTCAACTTACAAACCAAAATATAAGTGTTCCAGCGGAAGTTTCAAAGTGAAAACTTAAACTCCAAATTGAGCTCAACAACTTATTGTTATATATGGTTCATGTTGCTCGGCTCAATTGGCTCCTAGAACTATGGTAATTATTCTGACTCTTGGTACTCTCCTCCATAGACGATATCGTAGTACTCCCCTTCTACGGCTCCATACATATTGGGCTCTTCATAGAAGACCTCCTCTTGGCTCTCAGCTGCATACATTGGAGTATCTTCGGGATCCTCAGAGTCTAAGCAAGGGATCAAAGGAAAGGGTGAGTAACAGCGTTACCCAGCAAGTTCATTATATGCAAGGTGGGAAGTTTGATGCTCTATCTACCACCTCGGACTATAAGTCCTTGGCACTATGCAGTTTTTGTAAATCTTTCTTCAAAGATTTATTTTATTATGAAAATCTATGACCATCAGCCTTCACAGGTTGACCAGAACTTTCATGGAGTTCCTTTCCTGCCGTGTTTGTAGCTCCTTCCCAGAACAGGGAGTAACAAGTTACAATTCTTACACTCTGCAGAGGTGCGTTACTTTACCCATGAGAGATCAACTTACTTGTTGCACGACCGGGCGTACTTTCCCGTCCACAATTCCATGATGTGGGGCATAGTAGTTGGTCCAAGCCAATCACTATCCTCTCCACGACCCCATATGTCTGCACGATCCTTCGGGGCTGGCTCACCTCTGTTAAGCCCCCTTTCAGGGAGGCTAAAAACCTGATGAGTTCCCGAAGACTCTATGACCTGGTGATGCCCTGGCAAGTCCATATTAAATGGACTATACCACTAAACACCATTCATAGATAATCTAGACACCAAAAGTGTGGGGGCGTAAGGGTGCCCACCCATATGTTGGATCCGCACAAGGAATCACAACGTCACGTTAAGGTCGTCTTGCCTCCATATGAGAGTAAAAGGATACAACTGACTTCTCCGTCCCATTCCAAATCTCATGGCTAACGCGTTATATATGGCGCTAGAATCACTGATGTCAGGGTTGTTAAGTTACTAGTGAATCCTCATTGTTGCAAATAGAAACCTAGGTTCTATTGCCTCTTATATCATCACTTAGGATGATATCTATAATTTATTCATTTGAGAAAATAATATTTTCTTTTCCTGGAAACATAGATGATAACACACAATTTAGAAATACTTCGATAAAGACTCTTCAAAGGACATGAGCAAGTGATGAACTTGCGTGATTGCAAGGTAGTGAAGTCGGATGCTTGCACTGGACCTTGAGCTTCTATGTCTACAAAACATCATTATTGCCCGGTAAGGACAATATTTAAAGAGGCAAAATGATTATGCAAAGTAATGTAATGCATTATTTATTTTTGTGTGTTCTAACCATTATTTTAGTTACAAAAATTCCTTTAAGTAGTAAAGGATTTATAAATATTAATTATGAATATTTATTGAATATTGTATTTTTATTTTATTTTTATTTATTTAATAATTCTTTTAAGGATTAACATTTAAATACAAGAATTTATTTTTATGATATTAAACATTTATTTAGTATTTTCTAAAATACTATAATATTAATAATAAAAGTGATTTTTATTTATTTTTATCATCTTTCTTTAATTTAATAAAATTCCATAAGGAATACATATATAATAAGACTCTTGATTAAAAATTATATACATCAAAATTTATTTTTTAATTTATTTAGATAGATTGGATTATTATGAATCCAAAAATATTATATTTATAATTTTTTGATTTTTATTTCATTTTCTAGAATTTATTTAAGTTTAGGGGTATTTTGGTCTTTTCTTAATTATTAAAAGCTTTTCAGGTTTTGGGCCAACCCTTTGGACTATTTGGGCCAATCTTGGCCCAATTGGCCTTGTCAAAATATTCCCCAGAAGTGGTACTGGCCCTATCAGCCTAGTACACTCCCTCCTCTCTCTCTCGTTCTCACCTTTTCTTCTTCCTCGACCCCGTGGTCGTCGACACCACCGTCGGGCGATTCACGCCGCTGTGGTCCTCTCTGGCCGCCGCCGTGGTGCATGGCATGGTTGTTAACCCCGCTCCCTCATCTAGTCCATTTCGATTTGGATTTGGGGCTCTCCTGCGGCAAGGCCGGCTCCGTCCCGAACCCTAGGGTTTGGGGTGGTGTTGGTGATGCCGCCACCGCTGCACCAGTGGTGCTGTGGGGTGTTCCTATGTTGTTGTGGTGGTGCTGCTCGCCCTCGAGCGCTGTTGTGGTTGCCGCCTCGGCTCGGTGCGGGTTGCAGCGCCCCTTTGGGTGCTCTCCATGCCGCCATGCACTCGTCGGCCACTCTGATTCCTCTTCTAGACCCCAGCTAGAACCTCCAGTAAGTTTGTTCTCTCTCCCCTCTCGTGCTCTCTGTACTCTGCCTCCCTATCCTGTGTGCTTCTAGTGGTTATCCCTAATTAGGGTTCATGTCTTCATTAGGGTTCATCCTTCTGTTGTGGTATATATGATGAATTGGAACTAGTGGTGATGATCTTTGAGGATAGTGATTATGTTGATCACTGCCTACAATTAATTTTTATGATGTTAGTGTCTTTATTGGTCTGATTCCAATTAATAATTAGATATGATTAGTTGATATTGCTACTATGGAACTATTACTTGTGGATTCTGTTGATTTGGTAAGTTTCTACTATCAAGATGTTAGTACTAACAGTATCTCTATCAGTGATTGTTCACTGTATCTATAAATGTTGGCTTGTATGGTTATATATAGACTGAGATTAATCATTATATTCTAGTGATGCTCTGAAGATGTATAGAATAGCTTGATGATGATTTTTGGTGTTCGATTCTAGGAAGATGATATTTAATAGCTTGCCATTTTATTTGTGAAAGCTAAGTAATAGTTTTGCTTGGCTTTTAGAACTTGTTCTTGTGACACCATCTTAGAATGACACACAAGTAGTTGGGTTCTACTACTGAGCTTAATTCTGACAGTGCTTGAAATTTGGTAAATGCCAAAGATAAGTGGAAATCTTCTTTTAAACTTCTCTGCCTATGATGTTGGTCTGAGGCATAGGAACTAGTTTCCTAATTAGTTGTCCCTAATAGAAATGTGCTGGTATTAATACCAGTTACTAATTCTCGAGTCATAGTTGGGAAAATGATTGGTGTGCTTCTTAAGTTATATGGATCCATAAGATCTAGGGATTCTAGGGTCCTACTCCTATTTAACAGATGTGCCCAGAATCCCAAATCTTGGATATAATTATTCTTGGAGTATGGGATATATCTTTATAGCCAGGATCAATGAAGTTGTTCTGAGATCCTGGTTTGATCTGTATAGTTTACTTATGGCTTTTGTATTCAGAATCCTCTATGATGGATTCACCCCACTTGGGTGAATACTGAGAGGTTTAAATATGAAACAACACATGAATCTCTATTTAGATATGATAGACAGATCATGTGAGGGTTTTATATAACTCACCACAACAGTTGGTTATTGTTATGGTTGTTGGTTGATCAGGTCACTTGATCTTGATGTCTTGTGCTGCTGGCCTGATCTTGTTCTTCTCCTGATGCTGCTCCTGCTACTTCTAGCTCCTGGAAGCTTGTCCTTGATCTTGCTATCCACCTTATGGTTCCTGTTAGCTTGGCCTTGTCCTTGCTATCCACATGATCCACCCCCTCCTTATGTCACCATCTGGTGAGTACTGGGATGATCTGGTGTGTGGTTGGTTTGGTTTGGCTGGTTTTGCTGTGGCTAGACTACTGGTGCTTGGTGTGTATGAGCAAAGGAATGGTGCTCATGTGCTTGCCCACGGCTATGTTGAGCTCTTTTGCTTGTGTAGGCAGTTGTGGTTGTGTTGACAGCACATCCATGCATTTAGTTGTGTGAGCTACTTGTGTGCCTGCTGCACCCTTGTGGATATGCTCAGGGAGATGATCTACCTTTTTATCTGATTCCCATTTATCTGCCTAGTGAAACTTGCCCCTCTTACTGATTGGAATCATTTGACTTGTGGCTTATTTATTATGAAAGATTTAATTCTTTCATATTGGTGAAACTTGCCCCTAAAGATTTACTCAATGATGTAAAATGGAAGAGTGCATCACACTGTTCACTACCGAGACTACAATAACTTAACCTTTATTTCTTTTCTTTTTGTTTATTCTTTGTTTTGCAGGTACAAGATTTAAAGATTCAAGTTTAGAATAGGTTTACTTTTAGATAGAATAGTTCCTTTGTAATCTTTATTTTATTCTTTTGTAATCTTTATTTTATTCTTTTGTAAGAATAAAATGTATTAGTTTAATAATAAATATAATTTCCTCTTTTTGTAATTTCACTCTTGTAAAGATTCTGTATTAACTTTACAAGTTACATTTTCTAACTTATTAATGAAATGAATATATGAAATAAATATTTATTTGTTTAATTATAAATCTTATATAGAGTTTCTGGTTACTTTATATTGTTTCTTAATTATGTAATTTACTAAATCATAACTATTTTATTTTACAATGTAATTTCAAATCTTAAGTTTGAATTGCATAACTAGGTTATCACGCCGCGACCATCGGCGTCGTCGTTGATTCGCCAGAAGATGGATCAAATCTTGTTTCCTTTTTTCTTTTTCCGGTAATGATTCAGGAAAATTTCCACGAGGCGGGCGGAGATTGTTTTCACCCCGACGGAATGGTCGGGTTTGAGAGGGGTTGGGACCGTTGGACCGGTGTATGACCCCTCCCGTGTATAACCGAACGCGCCTATATGGATGGAACAGGATTAATTCCCGGCCTTCCCGATCCACGCGGATTAAAGGGGATTCGGGTCCGATCTCGGCCGAGGCAGGAGTAACCAAACAAAGCCTAAGGGAGGATTCCTCCCTCTCATTGTCGCCGGCCACACAAGGTGGAGTTTGGGGAGGATTCCCCTCCCCTTGCCGCCTCCCAACCTATAAAAGGAGGGGTAGGGCGATCCCTACCCCTCACAACAAACACTAGCTTAGCGCGACCACCTCTCAAGTCACCGCCTCCTAGGGGATCTTCTCCAAGTCACCAACTAGGGCAAACCCTAGACCCTAGCCGCCGGCCACCAACCCCCTTGGCCCTCTAAACCCTAGATCTCCAAGGCCTCTATTCTACTCCACCATACCCGTGATGACCCACAAGTATAGGGGATCACAACAGTCTCCGTGGGTAGTATTACCCAATTTATTGATTCGACATAAGGGGACCAAAGAATACTTGCAAGCCTTAACAACTGAGTTGTCAGTTCAGCTGCACCTGGAAATAGTTCTTGCTCACAGAAGTTTATCAGTAGCAATAGTTTGTAGTAGCAACATCAACAGTGAAACGGGAACAATAGTAATAGTAACGGTAACTGTAGGATTCGAGTGCGGTAGGCATAGGGGTGGATGGACGGGCGTTGCATGGACGAGTCTAAATATGTAACTTTAAGACCTAGGGCATTGCAGATAAATAATAACAAGCATCCAAGTACTAAACAATCCTAGGCATGTGCTCCAAATATAGTCATGCGTGCTCGCAATGAGAACTTGCACAACATCTTCTGTCCAGCCAGCCCGTGGCAGCGGGGCCTCTAGGGAACTACTGGCAATTAAGGTTCTCCTTTAATAGAGCACCGGAGTAAAGCATTAACACTCCGTGAACACATGTGATCCTCACACCACAGCCATCCCCTCCAGTTGTCCCAATTATTGTCACTTTGGGACCTTTGGATCCGGACAATGATATGTGTACACAACTTGCAGATAAGATCACAAAAAATACTATCATAATGATTCAATAATAAGTTCAGATCTGAGATCATGGCACTCGGGCCCTAGTGACAAGAATTAAGCACAACAAGTTGCAACAAAGTCAAATAGAACTTATAGAAATACTAGGCACTATGCCCTAACAGATCTTATTCGATTACATGATAGAACTCATCCAATCCCTACCATCCCCAAGCCTATAGCGGGGGATTACTCACTCATGGATGAGGGAAACATCGGTGGTTGATGGAGATGCGTTGGTGATGACGATGACGATGATCCTCTCCAAATTACCCGTCCCGACAGGGTGCCAGAACGGAGTTTTTGGATCCGAATCTTGGTTTCTGGTGGCGTCGGAGGAGCGGAACTCTTTATGGAAAACTATCGAACCCTCCTGAGTTTTTAGGTCAGAAGGCAACTTATAAGCGCGGAGGGAGGCCGAGGAGCTGCCTGGGGTGGCCAAACCCCCTCCAGGCGCGGGTCAGGTGGGCCCGCGCCTGGGGTGGGTCTGGGCCCCCCCAGGCCTCCCCTCTGTCTCCCCTTCTGGCTCCGTGGATCTTCTGGTGAAAAATAGTTTTGGGCATATTTTCCGGGATTTTTCCTGATAGTTGATTTTCTGCACAAAAACAAGACACCAAGGTAATTCTGCTGAAAACAGCGTTAGTCCATGTTAGTTGTATCCAAATCACACAAGTTTAGAGGAGAAACAATAGCAAAGTGTTCGAGAAAGTAGATACGTTTTGGACATATCAACTCCCCCCAAGCTTAGCTTATTGCTTGTCCTTAAGCAATTCAGTTGAAAACTGAGTGCGATAAAATAACTTTCACGAACACTTTGCTTCATATGATGTATATATTCTCAGCACAGGAGTAGATGCTTAGACAATTCATAAGAAGAAGTATGCAACTAAGTCTACTCAATAGTCATTGCAAGCTATGAAGAGAAACCAACTCAATAATAAGTAGCATGGAACATAAACATAAGCAACATTGCAATGCTTATAATAAGGTATGATAGAGTGGTATCTCGCTTGCCTTTGTTTGAAGAGCACAATATAATGCCAAGGCACCTCTGAAGTTCACATGAAGACTAGAAGTAAAGATATTAGAGATATAAGCATCAAAGTCATGACATAATTCCAAGTTTTTGAACAAACACAAGAATGACAACTATGCTCTCAAGAAGGTGCTCATAGAATAAGTGGTGACTCAACAAAATTGTGAAAATGATTTTGTGAAGGTTTCAAAGGCTTCCCAATGCTAAAAGGAAGGTACTCATTAGATTTGAGCTCTCATTGCCCCTGTCATAGGCATCTTCATGTGGTTAAGGTGAAAGTGAGGTCCACTCTGAATCATATGCTTGACAGATCATAGACTGGAAATCCCAAGTCCCTTAGGTACGAGGGTCGCTCCGCATGCTACTACTTTGGTCACCTGAAAGTTCTTGTCATTGTAAATACATGCATATC
Source organism: Avena sativa (assembly GCA_916181665.1). NCBI lineage: Eukaryota > Viridiplantae > Streptophyta > Magnoliopsida > Poales > Poaceae > Avena > Avena sativa. The sequence goes on along the minus strand of OV702285.1, from coordinate 40,250,278 downwards.
ATCAAGAACCGCCAACGGGGTACCCCTTGCACATGGTACAAGAGCTTTCCCATAACCAAAATGACAAGGCAAGCAGACAATGAGCATCTTAGTAATCTTTTTATTTACCAGATGCATAGCTTTTTATTGAGGACGCTTCATAGATGCTCATTATAGTGATGCTGCAAGTTTCCACCATGATTAAGCATGGCTTAGGCTAGCGGCCCAGGCGTTTCTCTAACACAATGTATAAACTCCATGAAATCACAACCTCCCCTTTTATTTCACATCGTCGACATCCATAAACAAAAGAGCAAGGAATCAACTGGATGAAATATCCAAAAAGTGTTGAAAGCGTTCTCTATGACAGCATGGTTCTGCTGACTCCTAGTATATAATAAGCAAGCATATAACTTTCATGGACTAGTCACAATGGTTCAAGATTGTTAAGCGTAAGGAATAAAGTGTGCCATCAAGTTCATGAGAGCTTTACTAACTAACTTTCTCAAAACAGACAAACATTTTATGGTGCTAATGATGCTAATAGGTAGGTATGGTGGACATAGCTGACAATATTGGTTTTGGTGAGTTGGAAGCACAGGTAGAGTACATACTCAGTGCAAGTGAAGGCTAGCAATAAAGAGGGAGTGACAAACAAGAGAGCAATAGCTGTCATAATCATGCTTGCAACAAAACAGGATTAACTATGGCATGAAAGTGATACAAGAACTCTGAGGCAAAATAAATCATCGAGGCTTACTGACTATTGATTAGTCATATGCATGCGTGAGCATGTGCCAAGTCGATTCACATGAACAGTCAGAGGAGGATACCACAATATCATACCAAAGAATGAATAAAACAATGCAAGTAAACATTCATATGACATGCTACAAATAATTAGCAAGCTAGAGCTAATCATAGACAAGCAAGAACTACTAAGCATCCATAATGACATACACCTTACACAAATAGGATAAGCATGCTCACAATGATGAGTGTATGTACAAAAATGAAACAAATAGAGTTCGTTACCAGCCTCTTACCACACCTCGAGTTGTATTAATCTTCATTATTGCCCTTCACTTGTGTGACTTGAATATTAACATGAAACCAAAATCCACTGAGGACGGCTGAAACCTGCAAAGAACTCACAAAACCAAAGAAGACTAACAAATATTTTTAGTGTTTTTGATTTTTTTAGAAACAAGCAAACAAAGAAAAATCAAACAAAAACAAAGCAAACCAAACAAAGCAAAATCTTTTTGGATTTTTATTTTAAGGCAAACCAAAGCAAAGAAACAAAGAAACAAACCAAGAGAAACAACGAAAATATTTTTGGTATTTTTGGGTTTTTAGAAAGAATCAACAAAAACCAAAAAGAAAGCGAAACAATGGATATACAAAGAACCGACCGAACATGATATATATATGAGTGTGTGACGTCGGTATACCTCCCCCCAAGCTTAGGCTTTTGGCCTAAGTGGGGCTCAATCCCATGGTGCCCAAGTAGATGCACCTCCATAGTATGTCGAGGAAGCTCCCTCGTCCTGGTACGAGCTCGAGGCCTCCCCTGTATAATGTAACGCGGGGTCATATGAGGGCGCTTCCTCCTGATAGTGCCCGTGGAAGTTGAGAGAGCGTAGCTTGTCATCCATCTCCTCCTTTGTGCATGACCAAGGTCCCTGAGAAATACTGAACAAAGTGGTTTGGGGTAGAGGGATCTCTCTCTCCTCCCTGTCAGTAAACAGCATTCTATAAACCAAGTTCTCAAGAGTAGAGCTAGAGGTGACAAAGTGGTGCGCCTTCATGGCAGCAAGATCAAGCCTCAGAGGAGCCAAAACTGTATCATGTGGATCAACAGCAATGTCCAAGGTAGCAGCAATACGAGTAGCAATAATTCCCCCATAAATGGGTCCCTTAGCAGCTAAATGACGAGCAATGAGGGAAACAAGATTATACTTATCCTCACCATAGAGCGCAGCAGCTAAGACGGCCAATTGATAGTTGGAGATATTACTAATGTTCTCCCTACCAAGAACACTGGTGGTAAGATAGTAGGCAAAGTACCTGATGGTTGGAAGTTGAATATTCTTTATCTTCCCTCGTTGAGCTCTGCGGTAATCGTCATTGGTTATTCCTCGGTAAAGCTCCAACAAATCAGTGGGAAGAGCTGGAAACTTCTTTGATGATCCAGTTGTACCAAGTCCCAGGTCCTTGCAAAATTTCTTCAAAGATATAGAATGATACCTGTCATAAATTTTGAAAGACACACAGGGCTTGAATAGGCTGTTAGTAAAGGAGAAACTCTCCACAAATGTTTTAGTAAGCACAGCATATTGTGCACTCTCATCCTGCATGAAACTTGTTAGACCAGCCCTCTCAATCAAAGCCATGAAATCGTTAAGAATCCCAGCAGCTCACAAGAAATCTTGGCAAGGAAAGGTGGAGGGGTGCGCATCCTCTTCATCTCCCTCGTCACCAAATCGTGGAGTGATGAGATCCTCATTGTATGAGGGTCTAGAATTGGTGGATGACCTTGGAAGCCTTCCCCTTCTAGGTGCATCACTCTCAAATATCTCACCAAAGGTGTGGTGGTCCATGACTTCACTATTCTGAAATTTTAAGCAACCATCAAACCAAGTGATTTCTAAGTTGATAAATGATGATTAACTACTATAGGAACTTGCTAGAGGACTACACATGCATCAAAACAAATTTTCTAAGCAAAGAACAAGCATGAAAGCTCAGACAACCTGTCACCTATAGCAGTAAAATACTCAAGATACAATCTACTAATCACAAATCTAATTGGACAAGTGGAGGAGGCACATACCAAGGAGCAAACCCTCCAAAAACAGCACTTGAGATGGACTGAACAAGGAGATCGAAAATCGCGAGCAAGAACAGCAAGAACTCGAGCTTGAGCAAGTTTTCCGGTGTTTTTCGGGAGAGAGAAAGAAGGTGGCTTTGAGGAGGCAGCCTGGAGGGGCCCAGGTGGGCCAGACCCCCCTAGGCGCCACTAGTGGTAGGCCCGCGCCTACCACAGGTGTGGTGGCCTGGGGTGGCCCCCTGGGTCACCTTTGGTACCACTATGCCCCTTTTTTCGAGAAAAAATTTATTTTGAATTTTCTGGGATTTTTCAGGAAACTTTATTTTTGGCCAATTTTCACGGTATGAAAATTGATTTTCTCGCAGAAATAGTTTTTTCAGAAGAAGCAAAAGCAAACCAAAAGCCAAACTACGGGAGCTCTAAGAAACTCAAACAAGCAAACAACTAACAAAACTAAAGCTAAAACAAAGACTAGGAAGGAGAAAGGAAAAAGAAAGCAAGTATAACCATAGTGGAAACATTATTTTGTTCATAAAAATCCTTTTGTTAACAAGGTTGATCAAGTCTTGTTACCAAAACAATCTTATATGAAACAAAACTTTGCATTCCACAAGATGATTATGTTACCTCATACTTGATAGCAATGGTCCCAATCATAATAGTTTCAAAATTTTCTTGTGGAATGGGACAATATATTGCTCCAACCTTGATGTCTTAAATGTTTTCAATAGAATTCAGGCAATATCTCTTAACAACCTTCTTGGGTAAATAGACAGTGTGCTCTTTGTCATTAATATTGAATGTTACTTTTCCTTGATTGCAATTGATGATAGCACCTGCAGTATTATGAAAAGGTCTCCCAAGAATAATAGACATATTATCATCTTCAGGCATTTCAAGCACAACAAAATCAGTTAGAACCATGCAATTATGAGCAACTTGAACAGGAACATCCTCACATATACCAACAGGAATAGTAGTTGACTTATCAGCCATTTGCAAAGATATATCAGTTGGTATCAACTTTTCTAGGTGGAGTCTCTTATAGAGAGAAAAAGTCATAACACTAACTCCAGCTCCCAAATCACATAAAGCAGTTCTAACATAATTATTCTTAATGGAGCAAGGAATGGTTGGTATACCTGGATCACCAAGTTTCTTTGGAACCTTACCATTGAAGGAATAATTAGCAAGTAGAGTAGAAATCTCCTCATTAGGAATCTTCCTTTTATTAGAGACAATATCCTTCATATACTTTGAATAAGGAGGCAACATAATAACATCAGTCAAAGGAATTTGCAAGAATAAAGGCTTCATCCACTCACAAAACTTGTTGCAGTGTTCTTCCTCCTTTGACTTGTGTTTCTTACCTGGAAAAGGCATAGGTTTCTGCACCCAAGGTTCTCTCTCTTTACCATGCTTATTAGCAATAAAATCTTCCTTTGTGTACCTAGTTTTCTTAGTGTGCTTCTCAGGTTATTCCTCACCTTCCTCCTTATCAGGAGACTCATTTGTATCATTACCACTCTTAGTTTCAGCATCAGAGACATATATACTATTAGGATCTACAGCAGGTTCAAGTGGTTCCTCAACTACCTTATGTTTCTTTTTCTTTCTCTTACGAGGACTACCACTATCCTCACCTTGTTGGGAATCCTGCTCTATTCTTTTAGGGTGTCCTTCAGTATATAAAGGATCTTGAGTAGCTATACCACTCCTAGTTCTAATTCCATAAGCATGTTTATCTCCTGAAGCATTAACTAGCATATCCTGTTGTACCTTAGCAAGTTGATCAAGTTGGGTTTGAACCATTTGAAAGTGTTTACAAAGCATTTTAATATCATTAGAAGTTCTTTCCACAATATCTTTCAACTCATTGATATCTCTAGAGTTTTCCAATAAATGATTCTGAACTTGTTTATTAAAATACCCTTGCTTAACAATAAATGTGTCTAGTTCCTCTAAACATTGATCAGGAGGCTTACCATAAGGAATATCACCTTCATCAAAGTGTTCGAGAGAGTGTACCTCAATAGTAGATGAGTGGGGAATTGGCTTACATAATTCTTCTATAGGAGGTAGATTCTTCACATCTTCATCTCTAATGCCTTTCTCAATTAGACACTTCTTAGCTTCTTTCATTACTTCATCATTTAATGCAATAGCTCCCCTCTTCTTTGTTGTTGGTGCTGGAATTGGTTCAGGAACAACTGGTTCAGGAGTAATAGGCTCAGGTGTATTCAGCTCAGTTGTAGTCCAATCATCATAATTCTTGCTTATCTTGGTCATTAATTCTTCAACATCTGTAGGAGTCCTTTTCCTAAAAACACAATCAGCAAAGCTATCTAGGTAGGTCCTAGAATCATCAGTTAGTCCATTATAATAAATATCAAGAAGCTCATTCTTAGGTAATGGACATCCAGGATGTGCATGTCGGGGATATGACCACAGATACCCTAAAAATGAGGTATCGGAATATACAAGAGGATATAGAATGATTTAATATGAAGTGAGATAAAAGGAACGCCATCCGAGATAAGTAATATGAGGAATAGAAAGTAAAAGAGGAAGAGGCTGCCTGGGCCGAATTATACAAATCTCGGCCCTGTCCTGGGCCTCCTAAGCCGAATCAAGACCAAAAACGGGAATAACACGACTGGGCCAAATCACCGCATCCGGCCCATCGCCGAACTGCCTCCGGCATAAGCAGTGCTCCTGCCAACGTCGCGCTCACCTCTCCCGCTACCGCCGACGTCGCCCCCAGCACTCCCGCCTCGACCGAATCAAGGCTCCCCGCGTGTCGAATTTGAAGGGAATATGCCCTGAGAGGCAATAATAAAGTGTTTATTATGTGTATTCCAAGTATATGATAGATGTTTATTTTGCATGCTATAATTGTATTAATACGGAAACGATAATACATGTGTGTTTAATAAACAAACAGAAAGTTCCTAGTTATGCCTCTCTCATAAACTAGCTCGTTGATTAACAAGATGATCAAGGTTTCCTGATCATGGACATTGGATGTTGTTAATAACGGGATCACAACATTAGTGTAATGGTGTGATGAACATTCATTCGAAGTATAGCATTACGATCAAGGTCATTGAGTTTATATTGCTATAACAACTTACGAAGTGATCCTAATCCTTAGACCATGAGATCATGTCAATCACTAACACCGGAAGAGTTTCTTGATAACATCAAACGTCACACCGTAACATGGTGATTATAAAGATGGATTCAGAACTAATAAAGTGTTATGTTGAGGCTCATGGATCGAGAATGGAATTTGTTCATCCCGATGACGGATAGATATACTCTGGGCCCTCTCGGTGATATCACATTGATTAGCTTGCAAGCAAGTGACTTGATCACTAGAATGTTATATCACAGGAACGAGAAAAGAGTGCATGTCGGTAACGAGATCAAACTAGGTATGGAGATACCGATGATCGAATCTCGGACATGTAATATATCGTGAAACAAAGGGATTAAGATATACTAGCGTAAAAGGTTCCACGATCACAAGAAAGTCATCGTTGAATGTGTGGGAGTCAGTATGGGTCTCCAGATCCCGCTTCTGATTATTGATCCGAGAGGGGTCTCGATCATGTCCGCATTATTCACGAACCGTAGGGTGACACACTTAAGAGACACCGACATCCAACTGGAGCAAATGTTTCATGCCGAAAGAATGAACAAGCGCAGGAATTTATTTCACTAGATACCGAAACAGGTTTTCGGGTGAAATTGCATAAAGTGGTTATGCATGTGAAATATAATTCTAGCAAGGGGTTATTTGTGAATGTTTGTCATTAAAGTAATTGACAAAATTCTGAATAAAATAAAAGAGTTTTATTTAATGAGAGTTTGCATTAAATTTGGTGGAAATTTAATGGGAATTTGAGTGGACTTTTGAGTGGAGGGAATTTAAAGGAGATTTGTGAGTGGAGTGTCCACCCACATGAAGAGGGGAGGGCAAGGGGGCAGCCCCATGCGCCGGCCACCCGCTTGGGGTTCCCCCCTCCTCCTATAAAAGGATCACCCCTCCTCACTTGTCTCACACACCTCCTCGTGAAGGATCTCTCTCCCCCTCTAGAATTTATCCCCCATGGTCTCGGACTAGCGAGATACATGTTCCCGGTGGCTATTCGGCAAGAAAGAGTTGTGCTTCTGCTGCATCGCTGGAGCGAGGAGGCGGAGGTTGCTCGGTGCCTCGAACGTGTGTGCGAGCACGGATGCGCTGCTGAGTTGCGGCGCTAGGACTTCCTCTCGATCTTGAGATCGGCAAGAGATCGTCTACATCAACCACGAGTTGAACTCGTTAAGCTTTGTCGGTCTTCAAAGGTATGTTCTCTACGGATATACATCCGCCCGTTGTTTGTATCTAGTAGATAGATCTTGGTATATAGTTCACATCGTAGGAAAATTTTTGTTTTCTATGCTGCGAACCCTACAGTGGTATCAGAGCCGGATCTATGCGTAGATACTTTACACGGGTAGTACACATATGAGTATGTGGGCGATGATGATCATGTTGTTGCTCCTTTGTTGTAATTTTGGATATTGGTGGCATAGTGGGATGAAGCGGCCCGGACAAACTTTACATGTCCTCGCACATGAGACCTGTTCCACGCTTGACATGCAACTAGATTGCATAAGTGGCTAGCGGGTGTCTGTCTCTCCTACTATAGTCAATATCTATTTTGCAAGCGAGTTGTCAACAATTTGATTATCCTCGTTGTGGTTCATGTTCGTAGGTAAGAACGGTTCTATCTCAAAAGCCCTAAGCCACGTAAAACTTGCAATGGATAAATTAGAGGCGTCTAGTTTAGATTGTTGCTGGGCTAGTGTTATGATATGGTAGTGTTGTAAGTAGAAGTATGAGATGATACTCTTACAACACACATAGCGTGTAAAATCCATAGACCTTGGATTTACACATATAGGTATGATAATGATCATACCACGATGCACATGATAGAGATCATCTGCGGGAACCATATAATTTCACTAATAAACATATGATGTTTGATAGCATCTTATATTGCTTGTTTAGCACTTTGTTAGCATAATAAGATGATCCCTCATTTAAATATCAAGATAAGAATGTGTTCTTCCTTTAGTATGCACCGATTATGTTTTCGTCGCTCCAAGACATCACGTGATGATCGGATGTTCTTGGATCCACGACCATATTTCGGGTGTAAAACAGTTACACATGCGAATACTAAGGTTCTAACTTGGAGAGCCTAGCATGTACAGACATGGCCTCGGAACACGGACCGAAAGGTTAAGCATGAGTCATATAGTTGATATGATGCCCATTTGATGCTCGCCTTTGAAGCTTTACCGACTCACGTGATGATCGGACTTGGTGTAGTGGATTTGGTTCATGTAATCACCAAAAAGGCACGAGGGATGTCGTTTTTGAGTGGGAGTTCATTCGTAATAAAGATTAGTTGAACTCAATCTATCATACACTTAGTATAAACTTTACAAATTCTGTTGTAGATGGCACCACCTGCTTTTAATTTCAATGTGTTCATGGAGAAAGAGAAACTAGCAACGAACGGTAGCAACTTTACCGAATGGGCCATGAATTTGAGGATTCTCCTCTCTGCTGCACAAAAGCAATATGTGCTAGAAGCGCCGTTAGGCCCCCCACCTTTTGATGATGCCCCTGACGAGGAGAAGAATGTCTATCAGACTCGTCAGGAGGACCACAACTTAGTTCATTGCGGCATATTGTATGGGCTAGAGCCGGAACTTCGAAAGCGTTTCGAAAACGGCAATGCATTTGATACAATGGGTGAGTTGAAAATGATTTTCGACACACATGCTGCTGTAGAGAGCTACAACGCTTCAGAAAAGTTCTTTAGCTGCATGATGGAAGAGCACAGCTCCGTTAGTGAGCATGTACTCAAGATGTCGGGTTACGCCGATAAGCTTGTGTCCTTGGGAATATCGATTCCCATTGACTTAGGCATCCATCGTGTTCTGCAGTCTCTGCCACCTAGCTATAAGAGCTTCGTGATGAACTATAATATGCAAGGCATGAAGAAGTCTCTCCCCGAGCTTCTGTCAATGCTTCAAACTGCAAAAGTGGAGATCAAAAAGGAACATCAAGTGTTGATGATCAATAGGAACACTGGTTTCAAGAAAGACAAGAAGGGAAAACGGAAGGGAAGTAAGGGCGGCAAGCCGGTTGCCGCGCCTGAAAAGAAACCCCGAGTTGGACCTAAGTCTGATTCCGAGTGCTACTATTGTAAGGGGACTGGCCACTGGAAGCGCAACTGCCCCAAGTATCTGGCAGACAAGAAGGCCGGCAAGGCAAACAAAGGTATATATGATATACATGTTATTGATGTGTACTTGACTAGTGCTCGCAGTAGCACCTGGGTATTTGATACCGGTTCAGTTGCTAATATTTGTAACTCAAATCAGGGGCTGCGGAACAAGCGACCGCTAGCAAGGGGTGAGGTCAAGATGCGTGTCGGCAATGGATCAAGTGTTGATGTGATCGCCGTCGGAACGCTGCCTCTCCACTTGCCGTCGGGATTAGTTATAAACTTAAATAAATGTTATCTGGTGCCTGCACTGAGCATGAACATTGTATCTGGATCGTGTTTGATGCGAAGTGGTTATTCATTTAAATCCGAGAACAATGGTTGTTCCATTTATATGAATGAAATCTTTTATGGTCATGCACCGATGATGAATGGTTTATTTCTATTAGATCTCGATGATAATGTTACACATATTCATAATGTTGATGCTAAAAGGATTAAACTTAATGATGATATATCCGCATATATGTGGCACTTCCGTCTAGGTCATATTGGCGTTAAACGCATGAAGAAGCTCCATTCGGATGGACTTTTGGAATCACTTGATTATGAATCATTTGATACATGTGAGCCATGCCTTATGGGCAAGATGACTAGAACGCCGTTTTCCGGTTCAATGGAACGGGCGACAGATTTATTGGAAATCATACATTCTGATGTATGTGGTCCAATGAGTGTGTCGGCGCGAGGTGGATATCGTTATTTTGTTACTTTCACGGATGATTTGAGTAGATACGGTTATATCTACTTGATGAAACACAAGTCTGAAACCTTTGAAAAGTTCAAGGAATTTCAGAATGAAGTGGAAAATCATCGTAAAAGAAAGATCAAATTTCTACGGTCCGACCGTGGAGGTGAGTATCTAAGTTACGAGTTTATCACTCACATGAAAGAGTGTGGAATTGTTTCACAACTCACACCTGCCGGAACACCACAGCGAAATGGTGTGTCGGAACGTCGTAATCGTACTTTATTAGATATGGTTCGATCTATGATGTCTCTGACGGACTTGCCGTTGTCATTTTGGGGTTATGCACTAGAAACTGCTGCATTCACTTTAAATCGGGCACCATCTAAATCCGTTGAAAAGACACCGTATGAATTGTGGTTTGGAAACAAACCTAAGCTGTCATTTCTTAAAGTTTGGGGATGCGATGTTTATGTGAAGAAACTTCAACCGGATAAACTCGAACCCAAAGCGGAAAAATGCGTCTTCATAGGATACCCTAAAGAAACTATTGGGTATTCCTTCTATCACAGATCCGAGGGCAAGGTTTTTGTTGCCAAGAATGGATCCTTTCTAGAGAAAGAGTTTCTCGCGAAAGGTGTGAGTAGTCGGAAGGTAGAACTCGAAGAGGTTGTGGAACCTTCTCTTCAAAGTGTGGCGAGTAGCGCAGCGCCGGAAGTTGTTCCGGAGTTGGCTCCACCTGTTGAAGAGGGAACTAATGATAATGATCATGAAACTCCGAAAGAGAGTACTACCGAACCTCGCAGGTCAAACAGGACGCGTGCAGCTCCCGAGCTGTACGGAAATCCTGTCATGAATTTCATGGTTGATGAAAATGATGACCCTGTGACGTATGAAGAAGCGATGATGAGCCCGGATTCCAACAAATGGTTAGAAGCCATGAAATCCGAGATGGAATCCATGTATGAAAATCAAGTTTGGAACTTGGTGGAACTACCTCACGACCGAAAGGCCGTGGAGAACAAATGGATTTTCAAAAGGAAAACTGATGCTGATGGTAATGTGACCGTCTATAAAGCTCGACTTGTCGCAAAGGGGTTTCGACAAATTCAAGGAGTTGACTACGATGAGACTTTCTCTCCCGTAGCGATGCTAAAGTCAGTTAGGATTATGTTAGCAATTGCTGCATATTTCGATTATGAGATATGTCAGATGGATGTCAAAACCGCGTTTCTCAATGGGAATATTGAAGAAGAGTTGTATATGATACAACCAAAGGGTTTTGTCGATCCTAAGGATGCTAACAAGGTGTGCAAGCTTCAGCGATCCATCTATGGATTGAAGCAAGCATCACGAAGTTGGAATCTCCGCTTTGATGAGGTGATCAAAGAGTTTGGATTTGTCCAAACTTATGGAGAAGCTTGTATTTACAAGAAAGTGAGTGGGAGCAATGTGGCATTTCTGATATTATATGTGGATGACATATTATTGATCGAAAATGATATAGATCTTTTAAACAGTGTTAAAAGTTATCTAAACAGCAAATTTTCAATGAAGGACCTAGGTGAAGCGTCATACATATTAGGCATAAAGATCTATAGAGATAGATCTAGGCGCCTAATAGGACTATCGCAAAGTACATACCTTGATAAGATTTTAAAGAAATTTAAAATGTACGGAAGTAAGAAGGGGTTCTTACCTATGTTGCAAGGCAAGACATTGAGTAAGACTCAAAGTCCGGCTTCGGCGGAAGAAAGAGAGATAATGGACAAAGTCCCCTATGCTTCAGCCATAGGCTCTATAATGTACGCCATGCTATGTACAAGACCGGATGTGGCACATGCTATTAGTTTGACTAGTAGGTACCAATCGGATCCAGGTTCGGAACACTGGATAGCGGTCAAGAATATCCTTAAGTACTTACGAAGAACTAAGGATATGTTTCTTGTATACGGAGGTGAAGAAGAGCTCGTCCCTAAGTGTTATGTCGACGCTAGCTTTGACACCGATCCGGATGACTCTAAGTCTCAATCCGGATACGTATTTCTCATGAATGACGGAGCGGTTAGTTGGAGGAGCTCCAAACAACCTGTGGTAGCGGGATCAACAATGGAGGCCGAATATGTTGCTGCTTGAGAAGCGGCTCAGGAAGCAGTTTGGATGAAGGAGTTCATATCCGAACTAGGAGTGGTGGCAAACGCGTTGGACCCAATGGTGATCTATTGTGACAACAATGGTGCCATTGCCAATGCCAAAGAGCCAAGGTCTCACAAGCATTCCAAACATATTAAGCGCCGGTTTCACTCCATCCGCGAGCATGTCAAGGATGGAGATATAAAGATTTGTAAAGTACATACGGATCTCAATGTAGCAGATCCGTTGACTAAAACTCTCCCTAGAGCAAAACATGATCAACACCAGAACTCAATGGGTGTTAGATTTATCACTATGTAACTAGATTATTGTCTCTAGTGCAAGTGGGAGACTGAAGGGAATATGCCCTGAGAGGCAATAATAAAGTGTTTATTATGTGTATTCCAAGTATATGATAGATGTTTATTTTGCATGCTATAATTGTATTAATACGGAAACGATAATACATGTGTGTTTAATAAACAAACAGAAAGTTCCTAGTTATGCCTCTCTCATAAACTAGCTCGTTGATTAACAAGATGATCAAGGTTTCCTGATCATGGACATTGGATGTTGTTAATAACGGGATCACAACATTAGTGTAATGGTGTGATGAACATTCATCCGAAGTATAGCATTACGATCAAAGTCATTGAGTTTATATTGCTATAACAACTTACGAAGTGATCCTAATCCTTAGACCATGAGATCATGTCAATCACTAACACCGGAAGAGTTTCTTGATAACATCAAACGTCACACCGTAACAGGGTGATTATAAAGATGGATTCAGAACTAATAAAGTGTTATGTTGAGGCTCATGGATCGAGAATGGAATTTGTTCATCCCGATGACGGATAGATATACTCTGGGCCCTCTCGGTGATATCACATTGATTAGCTTGCAAGCAAGTGATTTGATCACTAGAATGTTATATCACATGAACGAGAAAAGAGTGCATGTCGGTAACGAGATCAAACTAGGTATGGAGATACCGATGATCGAATCTCGGACATGTAATATATCATGAAACAAAGGGATTAAGATATACTAGCGTAAAAGGTTCCGACGATCACAAGAAAGTCATCGTTAAATGTGTGGGAGTCAGTATGGGTCTCCAGATCCCGCTTCTGATTATTGATCCGAGAGGGGTCTCGATCATGTCCGCATTATTCACGAACCGTAGGGTGACACACTTAAGAGACACCGACATCCAACTGGAGCAAATGTTTCATGCCGAAAGAATGAACAAGCGCAGGAATTTATTTCACTAGATACCGAAACAGGTTTTCGGGTGAAATTGCATAAAGTGGTTATGCATGTGAAATAGAATTCTAGCAAGGGGTTATTTGTGAATGTTTGTCATTAAAGTAATTGAAAAAATTCTGAATAAAATAAAAGAGTTTTATTTAATGAGAGTTTGCATTAAATTTGGTGGAAATTTAATGGGAATTTGAGTGGACTTTTGAGTGGAGGGAATTTAAAGGAGATTTGTGAGTGGAGTGTCCACCCACATGAAGAGGGGAGGGCAAGGGGGAAGCCCCATGCGCCGGCCACCCCCTTGGGGTTCCCCCCCCCCCCTCCTCCTATAAAAGGATCCCCCCTCCTCACTTGTCTCACACACCTCCTCGTGAAGGATCTCTCTCCCCCTCTAGAATTTATCCCCCATGGTCTCGGACTAGCGAGATACATGTTCCCGGTGGCTATTCGGCAAGAAAGAGTTGTGCTTCCGCTGCATCGCTGGAGTGAGGAGGCGGAGGTTGCTCGGTGCCTCGAATGTGTGTGCGAGCACGGATGCGCTGCTGAGTTGCGGCGCTAGGACTTCCTCTCGATCTTGAGATCGGCAAGAGATCGTCTACATCAACCACGAGTTGAACTTGTTAAGCTTTGTCGGTCTTCAAGGGTATGTTCTCTACGGATATACATCCGCCCGTTGTTTGTATCTAGTAGATAGATCTTGGTATATAGTTCACATCGTAGGAAATTTTTTGTTTTCTATGCTGCGAACCCTACAGAATTTCCTTGTCTTCGCCCGGGTGGGCCGAAGCCAGTTGATTCGGCTCACTACGAGTCCGGCCTTCCCCCATGACCACGCTGGGCTGGCAGCATCTCGCCCGGCTGGGCCGGAAACCATCACACCCGGTCCACCGCGGGACCGCCCAGGCTCTGCAACGCCGACCCTGCCGACCTCCCTGGGTGGGCCGAATCAAAGGAATCTTGGCCCACAGCGGATCCCATTAACCCGGCATGCACCTCAGACTATGGGACAGCAAGGAGGAATCCAGGCTAGGCTTCACTAGGCCGAATCTCAAAATACCTCGGCTGGGCCCTTTAATCTGTGACCAAGGCTGGGCCGAATCAATCTTCCACCAGGCCGAATTACACTTCCTAAGGTCGAATAATATTGTTCTGTACGACATCTTATTCATTTCCAAATGCGCCTTCAACATCCACCTCGACGCACCATCAAGTCAAGACAAGACCAACAAGTATTGTGCCAGTCTTGGGAGCCCACCAGCTCAGACTGGCACATGACGTATGGAATATGCCCATGGCATCTAACAAGATGCTAGGGATATGCTCTTGGCATCAAATAAGATGCTAGGGAATATGCCTGGCATCTCCAAAGATGCCAAGGCATATGCTGAGCATCTCTAGAAGATACCCAGAATATACCATGTAGATGCCAAACGTGTAGAACAAGTCTTGTCCCCTGGGCTCTCCTTTATAAGGAGCGCCAGGGGGATCGTTACAAGAGAGGCCCCGAAGGGCTCTTCCCCTCTCTGCTCAATAGGAGTTCTTCTTCTTCTTCCTCCTCCAATCTCACAGAGAGATCTAGATAGAGGCATAGGAGATACAGCTCAAGGAGCATGATTGTAGCCACAAGCATGGCAAGATTATGAGAGATTAGATGTAGAGAAAGATTTGTTATCTCCACATGAGAGCCTCAATCCTATATACATTGTATCTCTCTTTGTTCATACGAGTGCGGTCTTCACTACATCATCCCTTCCCGTATTCCTCCACGTCCATCGGCCCCAACTTTAGCCTACCCATGGCATATGTCGTGATACCACCACGACATTTGGCGCCCACCGTGGGGCCTCTTAGTGGCGTTGGTTGGGTTTCCGTCCGGACGGGAGCATCTTCATCAACTTCTTCCTCATAGAGCTCACTCAGCTCCACCAAACCCAGAGAACAGAGAGGTAAGCGCAGAAGCTCTCCAAGCCTGACTCATCAAAGCAGGTAAGGCTCAGCAAGAAGGACTCAAACTCTTCTCCAAGCTTACTGTAAGCACCAAGTAACTCAGCAGGGTAGGTATGACTTAGCGAGAATCACTCAAACACTTCTCCAAGTATACCGTAAGTGCCAGATAACTCAGCCACCAACACTCGATCCTTCACCCCGGGGAGAAAATAACTTAACCCGGGGACTAGTTAACGTATCCGTAGAGTCACCTTTAGATTGAGAGAACATTATGTTGATTCAGATCCGTATTTGAGTTAGCTTATTTATGATTCAGATAGAATTTGGGTCAGTTTATTTATGCTTTGGATTAACCTTTAACTCAGCTCACCAGCCAGCTTATTTATGATTCGGATAGAATTTGAGTCAGCTTATTTATGATTTGGATAGAATTTGAGTCAGCTTATTTATAATTCGGACATAATTTGAGTCGGCTTATTTATAACTCGGATAGAATTTGAGTCAGCTTATTTATGATTCAGATAGAATTTGAGTCAGTTTATTTATGCTTTGGATTATCCTTTAACTTGGCTCACCAGCCAGCTTATTTATGATTCAGATAGAATTTGAGTCAGCTTATTTATGATTCGGATAGAATTTGAGTTAGGTTATTTATAATTCGGATAGAATTTGAGTCATCTTATTTATAACTCGGATAGAATTTGAGTCAGCTTATTTATGATTCAGATAGAATTTGAGTCAGTTTATTTATGCTTTGGATTATCCTTTAACTCAGCTCACCAGCCAGCTTATTGATGATTCGGATATAATTTGAGTCAGTTTATTTATGCCTCGGTTTAACCATTAACTCAGCTCAGTAGCTTATCTCTGATTCGGACTAACATTTGATTCAGCTTGCCAGGGTATATTATAATTCGGATTTGCATTCGGACTTGGCGTACTAGCTCATCTCTGATTAGGACTAAATTTTGATTCAGCTCGCCAGATTGCCAGGTTATATTATGACTCGGATTGATATTTCACTATCTTGCCAGCTTATCTCGTATCTCGGAAGACTAGTTGCCAGCTTATCATATCTCGAATCTATATCTCATATCAACATCTCGAATCGGATCTCTCAGCGATTAGCCCCAATATCGTATCCACAAAACTTGATCTCGGATCTATATCTCGGATCCAAATCAAAGGCAAATTGACATCATCTCATCAGATCAAGTTATATCTCGGAATACAGATGACTCGGAAGGAGTCATATACCTCGGATTCGAGTCAGATGAATCAGATTTGAGATGTAAGTCAAAATTGAGTAAAGTGATTCGGATTTGGAATCAGATGACTCGGATTTGAGTCATATACCTCGGATTTGAGTCAGATGACTCAGATTTGAGATGTAAGTCAAAATTGAGTAAAGTAACTCGGATTTTGCATCAGATGACTCGGATTTGAGTCATATACCTCGGATTTGAGTCAGATGACTCAGATTTGAGATGTAAGTCAAAATAGAGTAAAGTAACTCGGATTTTGAATCGGATGACTCGGATTTGAGTCATATACCTCGGATTTGAGTCAGATGACTCAGATTTGAGATGTAAGTCAAAATTGAGTAAAGTAACTCGGATTTGGAATCAGATAACTCGGATTTGAGTCAGATGACTTAGACTTAAGACATAAGTCAACTTTGAGTAAAATAACTTGGATTGGGAAACAGATGACTCGGATTATGACTTACCCAAAGGGTTTATAAGACCAGAGCCAAAGCAGGCCAGAAGTCAAGAACTTACCCAAAGGGGTTATAAGACCAGAGCCAAAGCAGGCCATAAGTCAAGAACTTACCCAAAGTGGTTGAAAGATCGGTGCTTAAAAAAGGCCAGGAGTCATAACTTACCCAAAGAGGTTAAAAGAGCAGTGCTTAAGAAGGCTAGAACTCAGAACTTACCCAAAAGGGTTAAGACCAGTGCCCAAGAAGGCCAGAAGTCAAGAACTTACCAAAAAGAGTTATGAGCAGTGCCCAAGAAGGCCAGAAGTCTAAAACTTGCCCAAAAACATATGCAGTGAAAAATAAGTATATAACCAAGAGGTTATAAGTCATAAGAAAACTCTGGGAATATTTGATACAAAGTCTATGAGAGACTCTACGAATCCCACATAGACTCGGGGACTAATGTCGGGGATACGACCCCGGGTACCCAAGAGTTGAGTTATAACTAAGTCGTCAAGAGACTTATATATGAAAAGGATATATAAATATAAAGGCTAAATAGAAAAGGATAAAGGAAAAAAGCTAAACTGGGACGGATCAAAGATATCTCGGCCTAGAGAGATATTTCCCTGGCCGAATTTACTTATTCCTGGGCAAATTAAGATAACTGCTATGGGCCGAATCATTTTATCTCGGCCCAACGGCTCCATATGCCGAATCATATGCCATATCGTCACCAATTCCACGCATGGGCCGGCACGGAGAAGCCAGCCCATCTCACCGAACCTTCCCCTGCAGGACGATGCTTCCTGAGCTCCCGCGCTACTCCCGCCAAGCCTCCCATCGCCGATCTCCTGCACACTGCATCGACGGACGAATCAATCCCGCCAGGTTGCCTCGCCAATCCACCCCGGGTGGGCCGGCATGAACAGCTCGGCCCACCAAGGGCCAACGCCAGTCATCGAGCTTACCCCAGGTGGGCCGGCACTGGTGTTAGGTTCCCAACCTTTAATAAGGTAGAGATCCCTGTGTTTACAATGCTAGTCCCTGGATCAATAGCTAGCATCCACAGTTAAGATGTAATATCAAGAAACAAAGGTCATAATAAACTTTATAACCAGGAATAAAATAATTTATTACATCTTACATAGCTCATTTGGCTATCTCATTACAATGCAGTAGAATATAACAATAGCATGGGGTCCTTCATCTTCAAAGTGCCACAGGCAAACATGTTGGTTGTAGACTTGTATTCCTAATCAACACATCTCACTAACATCATAAAAACCTGCAACATAATAAGTTACAGCCACAAGGGTCAATACATTTGAATTGTATTGGCAAGTGATACTATGGTAGTATGGTGGTAACTATCATCTATATGCATTTGGCTAAGTGGAGCTTAGGCTTGCATTGCTCAAAATAGATTTTTCCTTATCATTTGAAAACACTAAGTTTTTGCTTGACAAAATCACCCAAGGCATCTCCCAATAGAAATTGGTGATCCTTAAACCCTTGTTCAGCCACAAGTTTTTAACTTAGAAATTTGGATGAGGAGATTCTTGATAGCTTCCATGTCTTGATGCTCAATTTGTCCTTTACCAGGGACATGGCTAAGTACTTAGATTTTACACTCTGCAGAGGTGGTGCACTTTCCCCACAAGACTTGGTTTCCCAAGACAAGATCTTTCAGAAGCCTTCCCTTAGACCAGAATGGACGTGTTCCAACCTATCATTCCCCTACCACCAACTGTCCATTTGGCTAAGTTATTGCAACCTATATGATCCAGGCAGAGCCCATAATGCCAAGTGGCTGCACTTGAAGCTTCTCAACATTTGACATCTCAAATCTCTTTGTTCCTGGGTGGCCATCCACAAGTGAGATACACAAGGTAAACCATAGAAATGGGCCTTGTGAACCACTCAACACAAACCATTCCTTCCATTCCACCCAGGTGATTCATTCACTTAGTTGTTTTATTAAACAAAACATAAGTCCTTGACTTAGAAATATTCCATAGCATGAATTTAATCCACCCTTGTTTTCTACTAGCTAAGCTAAGCATGATAGTAGTAGGAATCTTAACTTTGGATAATTCTACTAAGGTTTCATCTACTAGGATTTCCCATGGCATAGTTTACACTTAGCAAAATTCCATGCAAGTCCTACTTAGAAATATCACTAATGCATAGTGAAAATAATGGGACAAAAGTATGAAGCATCACTTGCCTTTTTGGTAGAGAGTATAAGTTCATTCTTTGATCTTGAAACAAGCACACTCTTCAAGTTCCACTATAATTCAATCAAGCAAGCAATATTTCAATCTACCATTCAAGCAAAACATCACATAAAATGATAGAAACAAAACAATGCATGCAAGCATGCCAAACATTGTTTTATTTACAAAAGTGGTTTATAATAGGTTATAAACATTCTAAAACACTTGTTGGTCATTTTATAAAGTGGCAAAAACTATTTGCAAAAGATTCTTCCTATAAACCATTTTTAAACGAAATCATTATTTCATGTGGTTGAAAATGCCTTTAGCAAAGCAACAATTTTTATATGGTTCACCAAATACATTTTTAAATCATAAAACTTGGTGCTTGGGGTCAAAGTGTTTAAATCAAAACATTTCTCAAAGGTTTTCCTCCAAAATCATTTTTAAACCATAATCAACATTTTTATTTGGCTAGAAATGTTTTTAAATCAAAGATTCATTCTTTTGCTTCACCAAATATATTTTTGAAACCACAAATTGATTTCTATGGTCAGTAGGTTCAAAACAATCCATTTGCCAAAGGTTTTATCTCAAAAATCATTTTAGAACAATTTTTATATTCTAAACATGCATACACAAGTTTCTGTAAAAACAATCAATTTAACAGAAGCATTTTACTAAACAAAGTGCATGGTCAGAAAGTACTTGTTTTGCTGAATCCATTGATATAAAATTTGCAAAATTTGGACGTGTGGTTTGAAAGTTATGGATTTTACAAAATTGAGCATCTAATAGAATAGTTTCTATTTTTAAAACAAACTCTGGCCACGTGGTGCGATCTCATTGGTCGAAAACGTTTCACGCGGATTGACCTGTCTGGTGCGTTAGATCAAAGTTTAATCACGCGGCTCAGGTTCTCCCATACCCTTTCGAGTAACGTTCTATCGCATCCGTCAGATCAAGATCCAGCGGCTCATGGCATGTGACCAAATGTCAGCGGCGCTCGACTGTGGCTGGCGGCGGCGACGCTTGGCTAACGGCGCTGCGGCGGCTACAGGAAGCGAGGGAGAGGGAGGATGTGCTCACCGGGTTCGCGGGGTCGCGGTGATGCTCAAGGTGCTCGCGAGAAGGCAAGGGGCGCATGGTGGTGGCGTGGATTCCTCGCCGGAGTTGAGCTGCACCTCGGGCTCGTTTGTTCGTCGACGGGGGCGACGATATATGGCATGCTAAGGCAAATAAAGGGCACTGTTAGGTTCGTATGGAAGTCGCGATCATGTGAGCATCCAAAAGGGGGAAAGGGGCGGTCTATTCTTACCAGGAGGACTCACCGGAGTCGAGGCCGACGGCGGCGATGCTCAGCTGTCGACGTTGCCGACGCTAGGGGTCAAGCACGGGCATGTAGAGGGTGCAGAGAGAAGCGCCAAGGACTGGGGGTCACGCTCGTGTGCTTGAGGAGGCGAGGGGCGGCGGGGTTAGTCCGGAATCGAAGATGGAGCTCGCCGGAGACAGTGGCGTTCTTGGAGGAATTGGAGACAGCCTGGGGGCAGAGAGGGTCGGGCGAGAGAGGGGAAAGAGAGAGGGGACGCAGGCGATTAAGAAGGTGTGGTCAGGGGGAGGATTAACTCCGCCATTACTCGTGAATTTAACCCGCGAAATCAACGCAGGGAACGCTCGGACGAACAGGTCGTGGGGAGGAAGATGAATACGTGGCAGTGGGGTCTGGGGGCAGCGAGAGAGAGAGAGTGGGAGTGGGGTCCGGTTGTCATTCGCTGTGCGGGTTCTGTCTGTGGTGAAAAACGTTTCACTCGGGGTGAGAGGGAGAGGTGGGCTGGACTGGGCTTAGTGGGCTTCCATATGGGTTGGGTCGACCTTGTTCTTTTTTTTATACTGCTTTGTTTTTCTTTTTCTGTTTCTAATATTATGTTTTGATTTTGTTTAAACAATTTAAACATTCATTTGAATTCAAATCTTTGCCAAATTTTGTGAAGACTCAAATACCGATTAATAGTATATTCTGAAGTCAATTTTGGGAATAAAACTTTATTCTCTTTGGGGTCTTTTAATTATTTAATTAGGCCTTTGTTTTAATTCCAATAAGATTTGATAATATCTTCAAAACACCATTTGAATTCTTAAACCTTCCAAATCTTTTCAGTAGGTTTTTATTTGTTTAATAGGGGGTCAAATAATTCATCTTGAATTATTTGGAAAGTATTTAATATGATTCATAAATCATTTGAATTGGGTATTTGTTTTAATTCCAATGGAATTAAATATAGTTTTAATTCCCTAAATTTTATTTGGAAGATTTATTTTATTTAAATTTATTCAACAACTTTTATTCCACTTGGGTAAATTCCAAAATACTATTTTCTCATGAATTATATAATTATTCTTATTAGAGATTTGTCTTTATTAAAATAGGGATAGAATGGTTAATGCCATTTTATTTTATTTTGGAAATTCTTTATCCAATATTTTATTTGGATTTGGATTATAATCATTCCACTTGTTTATGGATTAGGCCAAGATTTAATTTGGTCTTTAAATATTCCTTAATTAATATTTCTTTCTTCATCTTATAAAATCCATATCTTTTTATTTATAGATCCAAACTTGGTAATTCCAATTTGTAAAATCTTATTTGATATTTGTTTATCCTTTTAAATCCCATTAGGATTATTTGCTCGCCATTTTGTATGGATTTTAGATAAGTGCTTTATTAGCTTTGGAAATTACTTTTCCTTATCTTATTAAATTCATAAGATTTTATTTATGGCTCCAAATTAAGTGAAACCAATTTATATGGTCTTATAACATTTCTATTTGTCTTTCTTGATCATTTGTGAATGTTTGTTGAAATTTTTTTATATGGATCAAATCCATAGGCTTGGGGATAACTTGGAAATGATTTTATTCCATTAGGGTTTAGGGTTTGGATTTATTTTCCAAGTGTTTAAATTTCAAGATACATTCATTGAGGAATGCATTACTCTTGATTTGGATTTTGTTGAATTTCAAACTTTAATTAAAGTTTGTTCAAGATGGGATTTTAAGTTTCCATTTAGAAACAAAAGTTTCTTTTCACCCTAATATTCAACAATCTTTTATTTTGTTTATTTATTTTTCACATTATAAGATTTGGAAAATCTTGGGATGTGACAACGGGCCACTTCTTCATAACCGTGCAAGATGGCAACACCTGCCCCAGCTGGGCTACTCTCCTTGCTGCCTCGCTCGGGCCGAATGAGAGGGAGCTCGGCTAGGCCTCCTTCGCCCCGGATGGGCCATTTTCCTAGGTCGGGTCAAACAGTAATCCGGCAGGATCCATGAAGCTGCTATATCCGTCTGGGCCGAATTAGGAGGTCCACAGTCCGAATTAGCCAACCCCAGACTGAGATATTTATTGGAATTGACCTCTTGATCGACATAAATCATCCCGGGAGTCCCCTTATATGTCTCTGAATGCTACGTCAACCACCACATCAAACACTCCATCGAGCCAAGACGAGCTCTGCAACTATCGTGTCAGTCTTGGGTGCTAGATCATGACAAAAGTAGCCCTGTAGTTATTTATACCTCACATTCGAGTCAAACGACTCAGACTTAAGACGTAAGTAAATTTTGAGTATAATAACTCGAAGTATAACTTGCCCAAAATAGTTAAAAGAGCAGTGCCCATGAAGGACAGAACTCGTAACTTAACCAAAGGGGTTAAAAGACCAGTGCCAAAAATGGCCAGAAGTCATAACTTAGCCAAAGAGGTTAAAAGACCAGTGCCAAAAATGTGCCGGAAGTCACAACTTACCCAAAGGGGTTAAAAGAGCAATGCCCAAGAAGGTAAGAACTCATGACTTACCCAAATGGGTTAAAAGAGCAGTGCCCATGAAAGAAAGAACTCGTAACTTACCCAAAGGGGTTAAAAGACCAATGCCAAAAATGGCCGGAAGTTATAACTTATCCAAAGGGGTTAAAAGACCGGCGCCCATAAAGGCTAGGTGTCACGAACTTACCCAAAATTGTTATGGGACATAGAAGTATACATCTAAAATATATTAAGTCGAAAAGTAACTCTAAGAATATTTGAATTTGAAGCTTATGCACGACTCTACGAGGCCCACATAGCCTCGGGGACTAATGTCGGGGATATGACCCTAGATACCCTAAAGATGAGGTATCGGAAGATACAGGAGGATATAGAATGATTTAATACGAAGTGAGATAAAAGGAACACCATCTGAGATAAGTAATATGAGGAATAGAAAGTAAAAGAGGAAGAGGCTGCCTGGGCCGAATTATACAAATCTCGGCCCTGTCCTGGGCCTCCTAAGCTCAATCAAGACCAAAAACGGGAATAACACGGCTGGGCCAAATCACCGCATTCGGCCCATCGCCGAACTGCCTCCGGCATAAGCAGTGCTCCTGCCAACGTCGCGCTCACCTCTCCCGCTCTCGCCGACGTCGCCCCCAGCACTCCCGCATCGACCGAATAAAGGCTCCCCGCGTGCCGAGTTTCCTTGTCTTCGCCCGGGTGGGCCGGAGCCAGTTGATTCAGCCTACTACGAGTCCGGTCTTCCCCCATGACCACGCTGGGCTGGCAGCATCTCGCCCGGCAGGGCTGGAAACCATCACACCCGGTCCACCGCGGGACCGCCCAGGTTCTGCAACGCCGACCCTGCCGACCTCCCTGGGTGAGCCGAATCAAAGGAATCTTGGCCCACAGCGGATCCCATTAACCCGGCCTGCACCTCAGACTATGGGCCAGCAAGGAGGAATCCAGGCTAGGCTTCACTAGGCCGAATCTCAGAATACCTCGGCTGGGCCCTTTAATTTGTGACCAAGGCTGGGCCGAATCAATCTTCCACCAGGCCGAATTACACTTCCTAAGGCCGAATAATATTGTTCTGTACGACATCTTATTCATTTCCAGATGCGCCTTCAACATCCACCTCGACACACCATCAAGTCAAGACACGACCAACAAGTATTGTGCTAGTCTTGGGAGCCTACCAGCTCAGACTGGCACATGACGTATGGAATATGCCCATGGCATCTAACAAGATGCTAGGGATATGCTCTTGGCATCAAATAAGATGCTAGGGAATATGCCTGGCATCTCCAAAGATGCCAAGGCATATGCTGAGCATCTCTAGAAGATACCCAGAATATACCATGTAGATGCCAAACGTGTAGAACAAGTCTTGTCCCCTAGGCTCCCCTTTATAAGGAGCACCAAGGGGATCATTACAAGAGAGGCCCCGAAGGGCTCTTCCCCTCTCTGCTCAATAGGAGTTCTTCTTCTTCTTCCTCCTCCAATCTCACAGAGAGATCTAGATAGAGGCATAGGAGATACAGCTCAAGGAGCATGATTGTAGCCACAAGCATGGCAAGATTATGAGAGATTAGATGTAGAGAAAGAGGTGTTATCTCCACATGAGAGCCTCAATCCTATATACATTGTATTTCTCTTTGTTCATACGAGTGTGGTCTTCACTGCATCATCCCTCCCCGGAGTCCTCCACGTCCATCGGCCCCAACTTTAGCCTACCCATGGCATATGTCGTGATACCACCACGATAGTGCATGAATCAAGGCACAGAACCTTGTCCATGACTCAGGCAATTTCTCTTCTTCTCCCTGTTTAAAATCAAAAAGTCTCCGCAAAGCAGCATGTCTAGCACTGGGAGGAAAATATTTATGGAAGAAATAAGCAATCAGGGCTATCAATGGAACCAGGAGGTAATCTATTAAACCAAGCCCTAGCTTCTCCTTTTAGTGAAAAAGGGAAGATCTTAGCAACAAAGTACTTGCACATCTTAAAATCATCAGAGAACAAAGCACTCATAGTAGAAAGCTCATTCATATGAGCCACAACACTCTCATTTTCAGTGCCACAAAAAGGTTCTTTCTCAACAATATCTAAATAAGACAAATCAAGAGAGAAATCATAATCTTCATCTTTAATATCTATGGGAGAGGTGGCAAACTTAGGATCAGAGGACAACTTAGGCATAATAGTACGTCTAGCAAGGAGACTCTTCATAGCACTAGTACCATGTGTGTTTCAGCACTCTTCAACAAATCCATCAGTGAACTCAATGTAACCATCATTAATATCATAACTCTCACTAGCCTTAGGTGAGCTAACAGGTGTAACAGTGTATTCACTAGGAGTTTCGGTATTTCCTAGACTAGCCATAGTAGCATCTATAAAAGTACCTAATGAACCACTCACATCAAGCATAGTAGAAGTAACATCATGAGCATCAAAAGCAGTTTCAGACTCAGCAGTAGTAGCAGTGTGTGTAGAATGTGTATGTGGTGGTGGTGTAACAAGCTTACTTATAACAGACAGTGAATCAAGAGCAACATAGGTGTTTAGGTTTGTACCTCTTCTTATAGTGGATGGTAAAATAGGGAACTTTCCATCACGAGACTTCCCCATGATGAAAGGAGTAGCAGTGAACAATAATAGATCCAAGTGAACTTACAAATAAAGCTATGCTCCCCGACAAAGGCGCCAGAAAATAGTCTTGATGACCCACAAGTATAGGGGATCACAACAGTCTTCGCGGGTATTATTACCCAATTTATTGATTTGATACAAGGGGAGCCAAAGAATACTTGCAAGCCTTAACAACTGAGTTGTCAGTTCAGCTGCACCTAAAAATATTTCTTGCTCACAGAAGTTTATTAGTAGCAACAGTTTGTAGTAGCAACAGCAATAGTGAAACAGGAACAATAGTAATAGTAACGGTAACAGTAGGATTCGAGTGCGGTAGGCATAGGGATGGATGGACGGACGTTGCATGGACGAGTCTAAACATGTAACTTCAAGACCTAGGGCATTGCAGATAAATAATAACAAGCATCCAAGTACTAAACAATCCTAGGCATGTGCTCCAAATATAGTCATACGTGCTCGCAATGAGAACTTGCACAACATCTTCTGTCCAGCCAGCCTGTGGCAGCGGGGACTCTAGGGAACTACTGGCAATTAAGGTGATCCTTTTAATAGAGCACCAAAGCAAAGCATTAACACTCCGTGAACACATGTGATCCTCACACCATAGTCATCCCCTCCGGTTGTCCCAATTATTGTCACTTTGGGGCCTTTGGATCCGGACAATGATATGTGTACACAACTTGCAGAGAAGATCACAAACAATACTATCATAGTGATTCAATAATAAGTTCAGATATGAGATCATGGCACTCGGGCCCTAGTGACAAGCATTAAGCACAACAAGTTGCAACAAAGTCAAATAGCACTAATAGAAATACTAGGCACTATGCCCTAATAGATCTTATTCGATTAAATGATAGAACTCATCCAATCCCTATCATCCCCAAGCCTACAGTGGGGGATTACTCACTCATGGATGAGGGAAACATCGGTGGTTGATGGAGATGCGTTGGTGATGACGATGGCGATGATCCTCTCCAAATTCCCCTTCCCGGCAGGGTGCTAGAACGGAGTTTCTGGATCCGAATCTTGGTTTCTGGTGGCGGCGGCGGAGCGGAACTCTTTCTGGAAAACTATCGAACCCCCTTGAGTTTTTAGGTCAGAAGGCAACTTATAAGCGCGGAGGGAGGCCGAGGAGCTGCCTGGGGTGGCCAAACCCCCTCCAGGCGCGGGTCAGGTGGGCCCGCGCCTGGGGTGGGTCTGGGCCCCCCCAGGCCTCCCCTTCTGGCTCCGTGGATCTTCTGGTGAAAAATAGTTTTGGGCATATTTTCCGGGATTTTTCCTGATAGTTGATTTTCTGCACAAAACAAGACACCAAGGTAATTCTGCTGAAAACAGCGTTAGTTCGTGTTAGTTGTATCCAAATCACACAAGTTTAGAGGAGAAACAATAGCAAAGTGTTCAAGAAAGTAGATACGTTTTGGACGTATCAACCCGCTCCGGCTTAGGTGAAGCCCTACGGGATTTCCCCTCTAAACTTCGACACCACACCGTCGTGGTGCCGAAACCGCGAGGAGAGATTTACAACCTTCGCTGCCTGCTGGAACAAGGGAGAGGAAGGTCTTCATTGAGTACTGAACGTGTGACCGGCTGCGGGAGCGCTATCGGAATGCGGCACTAGAAGGATCGTCTATGCGATCTTGAGATCGACAAGTGAACGACTACATCACCCACGGGAATCCGATCTCGTTAACCTCTTTGGAATCTTCGAGGGTGAGTACTCTATCGGCTCGTTGCTATAATATAGTAGATAGATCTTGGCTTGTATGTGTTCATAATTGAAAGGATAGATATGCCGTCTAGAGGGGGTGAATAGGCAATTTCAAAACTATTATGGTTTTTGCTTGATAGAATGCGGAATGAAACTAACGTTTATTTTACAAGCACAAAACCTAAATACTCTAGGGTCAACTAAATGCACCAACAACAAGTTAATCTAAGCAAGATAGCACAAGATACATATACCACAAGTCATAAGCAAGATATAAGTACTTCAAGCTAGATGGCTATCACAAGGAAAGTAAGCTCGGGTATAGAGATAACCGAGGCACGCAGAGATGAAGATGTATTCCCATGTTCCCATACAAGTAAGGTATGTCACGTTGGAGAGATGTGGGATTCCACGAAGGATTTCCCATCGCCATGAAGGCTCACCTACTTCTCTGGGTCTATCCCACGAAGGAATAAGCCCTTTCCTTATGGCTAGCTTTTCCTCCACTCCGAAGATGGAAAGCTCTACAACCACTTCACAAGCTCCACAGAGGAGAAGCCCAGGTCTCTTCACAATCTTCCACGAAGAGCACACCGCGGCACCAACCGCCAAGCCAACTAGGAGGTCACCCTCCAAGAGTAACAAGCTCATAGTCTCTCACTCGAACAAATTGTAATAGAGGGCTCAACACTTATGCAAGAATGCAAAGCAAGAACACCAAGGGTGCTCAAATCCTTCACTCTCAAATCCCACCAAAGCAACAAGTGATAGGGAGGAATTAGAGAGGAAGAACAATGGTGGAAATCAACAAATGACCCCAAGATCTAGATCCAATGGGTTCCCCTCACTTAGAGGAGGAATTGATTGGTGAGGATTGTAGATCTAGATCTCCTCTTCCAAAGCCCTCAAAAAGATGCAAGAATCATAGAAGGGATGGGGAGGAAGCAAGCTCAAGAGGTTCAACAATGGAGGTCAATTTCGTGGTCAAGAACACTCAAAACACGTTGAGGAAGAATCCCCTTTTATAAGGGAAAGCAAATATGGCCGTTGGGAGAATCTGTGCGAACTCGGTTGAAAGTTCGATTGGACCGGCCCTCACACCGGACGGTCCGGTTCCTGGACCAGAAAACCGAACTTAAAACCGAGATTAGGTACTATCTGCGGTCTCGGATAGACTCGGTATAGCAAAACCATAAATCCCGGTTTAAGATCCAGTTTTCCGGTGCTAGCACCGGACCACCCGGTCTGGGAGCCGGTTGAACTGGATCCACAACCAGGATGAAACAGGCTTCACGGAAAACTCAATAACTTTTGCATATGGACTCCAATTTCGATGATCTTGGGCTTGTTTTGATAAGGACAACAAGCTCTACAAGACTAGCAGAGAAATATCATAGACCAACAAAGAAGTATAGAACCAAATGAAGAAAGGTAAGAAGCCTCCCTAAAGAAGAATCGATAAAACCTTGAAACTCGAAAACATCATAGAAGATGCATACGAATTCCGTTTTCGATGAACTTGGGCTTGTTGAAGAGCTAGCAATAAGATAAAGAACCTCACGTGGAGAAACACCAAGAAGAAACAAAATAGGAAGATGCAAAGTATGCAAAGGATTGAGCTCCCTATGACAATGTGATCAAGTTACCCAACTGAAAGCCCGTCTTGATAGTGCGGCTATCTATCCTATAACCTAGTCTCCAAACAACCACCTTGAGACCGGTAAAAGGAAAACCTAGCAAGGCCATACCTTTGCCTTGCGTATCCCGTTTGATCTTAATGACAACGCTTCAAGCTCCACCCAAGCCTGAATGCAACACTTGATCATTGTTGCTTTGTGAAGACTCCTAATTTGCTCCCCCGTACACCACCATGGGATAGCTTCATTAATACATGTCTTCACATGTACATTATCACCAATATGGATGGCAAGCTTCAAGCAAATGATCTTCTCGAGATGCTTATATTGAACTTGCCCTTCTCAACCTTGATGACGATCACCACTTGATGTCATCATCTCATGGGCTATATAAGATCTTCACTTTTGAAGCATGCCCATGGAAAGATACCTATCCCATATAGAAAACACACAGGCACATATATAATGGGTTAGTTCATGATGCATAATAGACAAGGCTTACCATAGCACAAGACCATGTGGTACATTCTTTATGCTTCATGTGTTGACCAACTTGAAATCACTCTTCACTCTTTGTATTGGTAAACCAAGTATCTTATTGTGCTTCATATAAATATTTTGAGGTACATAAAGAACTCTTCATTTGATTACATGCTATAAATCTTAGTCAACCATAGCTCAACTAATGAGGCTATCATGACACCGACTTAGAGCCATATCTTGAATTCTTATATTGAGATCACACTCACAAGATCTTAATCATATCATATTCTTATCTTCAACTCGATGATTTTGATGCCAATACTCAAGGTATATTTTTATCTTCATGGCATCCATACTTGAATCCAACACATGGACTAGTATCATGATCTATGGAATATTCCTTCATATAAAAATCAGTGAAAACATTAGACCATAGGGATTATCATTAATCACCAAAACCACACATAGGGGCAATTACCCTTTCAATCTACCCCATTTTGGTAATTGATGACAATCACAACAAGAGGGTTTATATAATGAATATTAGAAGCAAGTACGTAGCTTATCCGAGAATAAGTTGTATACAAGTGGTTGTATTTGATATGGTTAAGTAACACAAAGATACTAGCCCATATCAAAACTGATTCTAGTCACACAAACTGCAACTAATGCAGGAGATGTGAGTAGAACCAACATATATAGAGCAAACTCCCCCATAATATATGCACGTGTGATGATCTTGAATTTCATTGCATACATTTTCAAGCATAACCTTTGGGGAGTTTCCACTATATATACAACCATGCAAAACATAATAAATATGGAATGCATGAAATGCAAACACTTAAGAACAAACCAATCTTAAGTATAAAACCATTTCCCTTAAAACCCTCTAAACTTATCCCCCATTGACAACAAGTGCCAAAATGGATAACAAGGTTAGAAGGACAATATAGTATGAGTTCCTACACAAGGTGTGCATTACTCGTAATATGAGTGAAATCACATGCACATATCCAATGACGAACACTTGGAGGAAATCAAACTATATTGAGGATCAAGGATTGCTAAAAGGATAACAAGGTTAAGGAACTTCAACAGATGAAGAAATCAATCGAAAGATCCAAATAATAAAATGGACAAATAGTGCTCTAAGTGAAATAAGGAAGCTCCCCAAGGTTCGTCCATAAATTAGTTGTTTCATTTGAATACAATATGCACAAACATGGAATCCTCACTCCCTCTATATTATTTAGAACACAACCAAGATACAAGGATTAGATATAAACCAATACACTTGTCAATACAAGCTTAAGTCCAAAAGAAACCAAATATGAGATATGAGTGCGTGAAGATGCAATAAAAGTATACCAAGCACTCATAAATCAAGACCTTACCAAAACCATTAAAAATCAAGAGGATAAGAGTGATGGTCGGAAAAGAGCAAGCATATCAAGGTGAGAGATTAACACTCTCGTGTATATAAGTTTCTAAGTGAAAAAAACATGAGAATAATCCACAAAGAAACATCCACACATAATAGGTTAATAAAAAGAATACATGATATCCAAGTGGAAGTCATAAGATATACCAAAAAGAGTATTTTGCTTAAGTGCATATATAGCCCATGGCTCTATTTTTTCTTATGGTATATCAATGAACTTCACCAAAGAAAAACAAAAATCTCAAAACCATCACAACTAACACTAAGGGAACTAATGCTAGTTGGGATATTTTGAGAAAGGCAACAAGTATCAAAAGGAATGATTCAATGCAATTTCAACAATATTACACATGAGAGTACCTTGAGGAGTTGATATGCAATAAATTGCAAGAAGGAATATTTGGAATTGGTGAATCATGAACATGATTTTATATTCTCCCCATTATATGCATCATCTCAAATTACTCACATAAGCAATAAGGATACAGAAGTCTTTCAAAGATAACTGCAAGAATCAAACATTTACAAATAAATAAATTCATGCCAAGATGCAACCTACAAGAGATTGGATGGAAGAATAGTATGCATGAATAAGATACTTGTTATCGAGATAACAATGGTATGATGTAGTAGATAAGAATTTTTAGATCATCCTACCTTGACTCCAATTATCATGTGATGACAACACTTTCCTTATAGACGAGACAAGCATCCATTGCATCTCCAATGTACCCAAAACAACATTCAAGTACATCTTGGTACCCAAACTTATTGGGTCCAAAGTGGTTAGAATAACCACAACACATAGGATACACACCGTAAAAATATGTGCATATATAGAGATGAAATTTGAATTTCATGCACATCTTAGCCGTTTAAGGATTTGATGGAGTATACCCTATATATGGGATCAAAGAAAGCAAAACATGGTATAATATATACATTTAGTAAACATGCATGCGCGAGACTTTCAAGATCCAATGAACATATAATTTGGAAAAATCACCAAAATATTCAAGAAGGCATACAAGGTGTGACAAAACACATCTGTTGTCCAAACTATATAAAAGAATCAAATCAACACAAGATTTGTTCAACAAAGTTCCATGAATGAACCAAGCAAACACTATTGAGCATAAAAGATGAAATAAAAACACAAATGCTCAAAGATTTATCTCATTCAAGTAAATAAAATAGAGAAGAAAGAATGAGATAACAAACACCCAAAAGAGCAAGGTTTCAACAAATAAACCAAACCCTTAACACTTTTCACAATGGCACAAGGTTCTGAGAAGAAAATGTTTGTCTTCCACTAAAACACATTTGATAATAATCAAAAACATCATCAAAGAGATGATCAAAAGCCAAAGAAGACAATGGGAGCCACACCAAAATTTTGGAAAGAAAATAAGGCAATAAGAGGTGAACTCCAAAGTGAAGATGATCCACAAATGCTACCACACACAAGTATATCAATTGTCGAAGACAATGAGTGTATTGGAATACATTTCCGGTGGTATATTGCACAGATATTAAAGATAAACCTTCACAATAAAAAGCATAGGATAGAAATAAAAAGATTAAGCACTATGCAAAGATAGAGATTCTTGATAGCTTCAACTAGTCACACAATCACGCAAAGAAATGATTAGAATAACTTGAAGCAAATGGTCTCCCAAATAATATATAGAGATATCTATTTGAGGAAGACCGCACCAAGAATTTCTTAGTCAAACAAAGTGTAACACCCTCGCCTGATAAGGCTGAGTTCATGTGTATAGTGCCAATCCCTGGATCGGTTCACTGGCACACACAGTACATATGAATACCAAAGAGTTTAACAGTGCATCATAAATAACGAATTGATCCATAATTTGCAATTATTACAATAATGCTTAGCTCAAGGCTAGCTTAAAATCAAGTAGCATACGGAAGCATAAACAATTGATAGGCTCCATCTTCAAAGTCCGCCTTCCCCATCTAGATAACCCCACACCTCAAAGTCCGCCTTCCCCATATAGATAACCCCACACTATCACCTTGAGCGCTAGATGGTTCCAACAAACACCACAATTTCATAAAGACATCCAACTCCAAATATAACTCATGATAAATATATATATATAACCTAGATTAAGTGCCACACACGGAGCGCACGCTGTCACTTTCACACACGTGGGGAAAAGCATAGATCTATTAAAGCAATTGAGTATTTATGTAACCTCTAGCCTAAGTGCCACCACGGTGTGCACGATGTCACTATCACACACGTGGGGAGAGCCAGATATCTATTAAAGCACTTGAGTAACAGAGTAGATCTACTTGATTACAAAGCTCATGATCACAACATGATCACGCATAGAGAGAGAGAGAGATGAACACATAGCTACCGGTAGAGCCCTTAGCCTCTAGGAAGAACTACTCCTTCCTCATCATGGAAATCAGCAACGGTGATGGAGATGGTGGTGGAGATCGATGGAGATGGCTCTGGGGGCACTTCCCCATCCCGGCAGGGTGCCGGAACAGAGACTTATGTCCCCCGAATCTCCCCTTCGGTGGTGGCAGCGCTGCGGAGCTTTTCGTGGATGTTTGCTGGACATTTTAGGGTTTCTGAGGCAGGGGCTTCTTATAAGCGAAGGAGGCAAGGTCGGTGGAGGGCCAAGGGGCCCACACACCCTGTGGGCGTGGCTAGGGTGGGACCCGCGCCCACCTAGGCTGTGGCCACCCTGGTGTCCTCCTCTGTCTCGTCTTCGATTTTCTGTATCGCTCCAGGAAAAATATGAGCTTTGGCTTTTGTCCCGTCCAATTCCGAGAATATTCATTTTTTAGCTTTTCGAAACCAAAAACAGCAGAAAACAGGCAACTGGCAATGTGGCATCTTGTCAATAGGTTAGTTCCAAAAAGTGTATAAAAATACCTCAAAGTTTAGACAAAACTTAAGACAAATGATACAAAACAAGCATGGAGCATCAAAAATTATAGATACGTTTTCGACGTATCAAATATCCCCAAGCTTAACTCCTACTCGTCCTTGAGTAGGTAAGTGATAAAAAGAATAATTTTTGAGGTGACACGCACCATCAAAATCAAGATCAAACCATTTGCAAGAATTGAAAGAAGGGATCGAAGAACTCTAAACATGAGCATAAAAGATGGAGTTCTAACAGTAAGACAAAGTAACTATGCATGCAACAAGAAAGTCTACAAACAAAGATCATGAATAACATGCATTGAAAAACGTTTGTTTGTTTCACATACAGAAAACATGGCATAGTGGCATTCAGCTTGTCCCTCATGGAGTAGCAAATAAATGCATAGGACACCTTCAAAGTTCATAAGAGTGACTAGATACAAATAGCACAAGAACAAGTAATATCAA
Organism: Avena sativa; assembly: GCA_916181665.1. NCBI lineage: Eukaryota > Viridiplantae > Streptophyta > Magnoliopsida > Poales > Poaceae > Avena > Avena sativa. The sequence goes on along the minus strand of OV702285.1, from coordinate 40,216,044 downwards.
CAATATGAATCAATCAATAAGTTTTGGGACAATGCACATAGAACTGTGAATGGCAACTATGCTCTCTTAACTGGTGCCTAAAGTATAGAAAGTGGAGACTCAATATAATGGTGGAAGAAAGGCCCTTCAAAGGGAAGAAGGGATTTCAAGTTTCATAAAGAGCTTCCAAAAATTATGGTACTTGTTAGCTTTCAGCTCTCATTGCCCCTATCATAAGCATCTTGAAGTGATTAAGGTTAAAGTGAAAAAAATATGGAGTATATGCTATACAAAGTATAAGTTGGCAATCTCATGTCCCTTGAATACGAGGGTCGCTCCTCATGCTACTCAACTTTAGTCACCTATAAGTTCTTGTCATAGTAAGTACATGTGTATCATAGAGAACCGCCAACCGGGTACCCCTTGCACATGGTACAGAAGCTATCCCATAACCAAAATGACAAGGCAAGCAGACAATGAGCATCTCAGCAATCTTATTTACCATGGGAAATATGGAGCCTTTTTCTCTCTTTCCTCTTTTCTCAATATGTCTCTTTTTTATAAGAAGAATACTTCATAGATGCCACTATGGTGATGCTGCAAGTTTCCACCATGATTAGGCATGGCTTAGGCTAGCGGCCGAGGCATTTATCTAACACACATACATAACTCCATGGACTTACAAGCTCCCCTTTCATTTTACACCGACGACATCCTTAAACAAAAGAGCATGATATCAACTGTGTACAAAGTACAAGTGCAATGTTGAAAGCGTTACCCGTGACAGCACGGTTCTGCTAATTCCAACGTATAAGTGCAAGCATATACAACATAGATGACACAATGGTTCAAGTTTATCAGGGGCAAGAAATATAAAGTGTGCCATCAAGTTTGTGAGAGCTTTAATCACTAAGTTTTCACATAACAAAATACTTTTTAATTGGAAGATATATGAAAACAAGAATATACTTGGAATGGTGTAACACACCATGCATGGGAATTTATAGTGGACACTTCGGAAAAACTTGGTTTCTTGGGAGTTGGATGCATGAGTAGAGCTTACTCAGCAACAGTGAAGGCTAGCAAAAGACTGGGAGCGACCAACTAAGAGAGCAATAATGGGCATAATTATGCAGAGCAACAAAACATTACTAATCAAAGCATAAAGTGGTACTGCAAGTCAAGGACTAGATGATCATAGAGGATATGGTGACTGGTTCATAGTCATAACATGGTGTGAGCATGTGCCAAGTCAACCCAAACAAAGCATCAAAAGATAATACCACAATACTATGCTTTTGTATGCTAAAACAATGCATGATTCTTTCAAGGCACACTAAGCACTCTCAATGATTTGTATCAAGTCATGCTACAGCAATAATCACTAAGCATAAGGTCAAAACAACATCTAGCATGACAAGATAAAGTCTAGGCCACAGTCAAAGAAAGCTCACTTTTGTACCACTATAAGCATAAAACTTTCTACTCTTGGCTGACCCCAACTTAATTGTAAACAACACAGTGAAAGTGGGGGTCCAAACTACTTTATTCAAGCAAACTAAATGAAAACTAAGACGCTCCAAGAACAACACAACTATGCATGAAACAATAAAAATGAAGTGTCTAGAAAGACCTGAGCTTTTTATTGATGAAGAAGGGGATGCCTTGGGCATCCCCAAACTTTGACGCTTGTACCTCTTGAATATTTCTTGGGATGACACGGGTGGCATCCCCAAGCTTGATATTTTGTCCATTCTTCATCTCATTACATCATTCTTTCCCTACACCTGAAAATTTTCCTTCATACAAAACTTCACACAATCTTCATTAGCAACATTATTGCATTCAAAAGATAATAGACCTTTGGTTTAATTTCAAACCAGCAAAAAATTCACTAAAAACACTAGCTATTGTAGCAATTCCCTCAAAAAGCTCAATTTCCCAAAAATAACCCAAAAGGGAATCAATAAGAAGCAAATGCAAATAATGGCAGAAATCTATCAAAACAGACCAGCGGGTGGAAACCGATTTTTTCGAAGACCTTCTGTTGCTCAAATCAAAAAGTGTTGAACTAACGAAAGTTAGCTAACAACCTGGGGGCTTATTCAGAAAATTACAGCTCAATCCGACTTACATAGATTTTACACGAATTTTTACAGTGAAGCACAAAAATCTTTTTGGGGACAACACTTCCCCAAATCATACTTCCCTCTCATTAGAGGTTATTTTTGACATAAAAAGCAAATAAAAAGGATAAGGAGCGGTTATTACAGAGGTAATAACTTCCAAGACTCCAGAAAACTTTTGGGTCATCTCCCAATAAGTACTTTTCTTTAACGCCTTTAAGTTAGGCTTGATAGTTTGAGAAGATGCTCATATAAGAAATATGAATTGAAGTAAAAGAGAGCATCAAGAAGCAAATTCAAAACACATTTAAGTCTAACCCACTTACTATGCATAGGAATCTTGTAAAGAAACAAGTCATGAAAACACAAAGCAACAAGCATAGGAAAGCAAAACAAGTGCAACTTCAAAATTTTCAACATAAAGAGGGGAAACTTAATATTGTTGAGATACATAAAACCATGTTTTCCTCTCTCATAATAACTTTCAGTAGCATCATGAATAAAATTAACAATATAACTATCACATAAAACATTCTTATCATGAGCCACATTCATATAATGATTATTACTCTCTACATAAGCATAGTCATTCTTATTAATTGTAGTGGGAGAAAATTCAACAAAATAGCTATCATTATTATTCTCATCACCATAATCATCAAATATAGGAGGCATATTGTAATCATAATTAATTTTCTCCTCAATAGTAGGTGGACTGAAAATATCATATTCATCATTGTAATCATCATATATTGGAGGTAAAGTATCATCAAAGTAAATTTTCTCCTTCGTGCTTGGGGGACTAAAAATATCATGCTCATCAAAACTAGCCTCCCCAATCTTAGACTTTTCCATAGCATTAGCAATAATGGTGTCCAAAGAATTCATACTAATAACATTGATATTAGAATGCAAATAAAGTTACATAGGTTTTTTAATTTTCTCTTCAAACATTTCATGTCCTAACTCAAGATAAATACTATAAAGCTCTCTAATTTTGTTGTTGTTTTCCATTAAGCCTAACTAGTGAAAACAAGAAACAAAAATACAAAATTGCAAAATCTAAAGGAAATAACTTCGAGCACTCACACCAGAGGATGTGAGTACCTTTTACCTTACCTCCCCAGCAACGGCGCCATAAAATAGCTTGATGTCTACGCACTTCTATTCTTGTAGATAGTTGTTAGGCCTCCAAGTGCAAAGGTTTGTAGAACAACAACAAGTTTCCCTTAAGTGGATCACCCAAGTTTTATCGAACTCAGGGAGAAAGTGGTCAAAGGTATCCCCTCTCAAGCAACCCTGCAATCAAGATACAAGAAGTCTCTTGTGTCCCCAACACACCCAATACACTTGTCAGGTGTATTGGTGCACTAGTTCGGCGAAGAGATAGTGAAATACAAGTGGTAATGGTGCCAGAAAAGAGCTTCTGATGGGGAGGAAAAGACTAAAGGCAAAAAGAAATAAAGACGGAAGCAAGCAAACATGCAACAGATCTAGATGCAAACAGTGTTTCAATGTTTACAAACAAGGCCTAGGGATCATACTTTCACTAGTGAACACTCTCAATAAATATACTCTCTTCGTGATACTACCCTAAACTACTCTCATGTTGGACACTCTAATCCCTGGTAGGGATATAACAGCACACCTCAAAGTTCGCCTTCCCCATCTAGATAACCCCACACTATCACCTCGAGCACTAGATGGTTCCAACAAACACCACAATTTCATAAAGACATCCAACTCCAAATATAACTCATGATATATATATATAACCTAGCTTAAGTGCCACACACGGTGCGCACGCTGTCACTTTCACACACGTGGGGAAAATCATAGATCTATTAAAGAAATTGAGTATTTATGTAACCTCTAGCCTAAGTGTCACCACGGCGTGCACGCTGTCACTATCACACACGTGGGGAGAGCCAGATATCTATTAAACCACTTGATTAATATAGTAGATGTACTTTATTATAGAGCTCATGATCACAACATGATCATGCATAGAGAGAGAGATGAACACATAGCTACCGGAAGAGCCCTTAGCCTCGAGGAAGAACTACTCCCTCCTCATCATGGGAACCAGCAACGGTGATGGAGATGGTGGTGGAGATCAATGGAGATGGCTCCGGGGGCACTTCCCCGTCCCGGCAGGGTGCCGGAACAGACACTTCTGTCCCCCAAATGTCCCCTTCGGTGGTGGCGGCGTTGTGGAACTTTTCGTGGATGTTTGCTGGACATTTTAGGGTTTCTGAGTCAGGGGCTTCTTATAGGCGAATGAGGCAAGGTCTATGGAGGGCCAGGGGCCCACACCCCTTGTGAGCACGGCCAGGGTGGGACCCATGCCCACCTAGGGTGTGGCCACCCTGGTGTCCTCCTCCGTCTCGTCTTTGATTTTCCGCATCGCTCCAGGAAAAATATGAACTTTGGCTTTTGTCCCGTCCAATTCCGAGAATATTCATTTTTTAGCTTTCTAAAACCAAAAACAGCAGAAAACAGGCAACTGACACTGTGGCATCTTGTCAATAGGTTAGTTCTAGAAAGTGTATAAAAATACCTCAAAGTTTAGACAAAACATAAGTCAAATGATATAAAACAAGGATGGAGCATAAAAAATTATAGATACATTTCCGACGTACCAAATACCTATCCCATATAGAAAACGCAAAGGCACATATATAATGGGTTAGTTCATGATGCATAATTGACAAGGCTTACCATACCACAAGATCATGTGGTACATTCTTTATGCTTCTTGTGTTGACCAACTTGAAATCACTCTTCACTCTTTGTATTGGTCAACCAAGTATCTTCTCGTGCTCCATCTCAATATCTTGAGGTACATAAAGAACTCTTCATTTGATTACATACTCTAAATCTTAGTCAACCATAGCTCAACTAATGAGGCTATCATGACACCAACTTAGAGCAATATCTCGAATTCTTCTATTGAGATCACACTCTCAAGATCTTGATCATATCATATTCTTCTCTTCAACTCAATGATTTTGATGCCAATACTCAAGGTATATTATTATCTTCATGGCATCCATACTTGAATCCAACACATGGACTACTAGCATGACCTATGGAATATTCCTTCATATAAAACTCAGTGAAAACATTAGACCATAGGGATTGTCATTAATCACCAAAACGACATATAGGGGCAATTACCCTTTCAATGCGGTAGAAATTTTTTGTTTTCCCTGCTACGAACCCCTACAACAGAGGAGGTCATTGAGTTTTGTGTTGACTTTATTCCTGACCTTAAGCCGATTGGTGTTCCTGACTCGCGGCATGAGGGGAGACTGAGTGGAAAAGGCACGCTGAGAAAGAAAGCAATGATATGGTTGGGCCCTGCAATTAAATCAACATAGACTCTTGGTAGCGGGTCCGGGAGTGATTGGGCCTAGTGGCAGTGACCAGAATCGTGTGCATCTAGTGGTTGCACAAATGAGGGTAAAAAAGTCTTACCGAGAGGGGATGCTCCAGATTTACTGGGATGGCTTGATCTAATGGCCAAAACTGGCTAATCACTGTGGAATCGGCTGGGGTGCCCCTATTATACCTTTAGATTATGCACGAGATGATCCAACCAATTTAATGGCGGTTGAAAGATCGGTATAAGCGACAAGAGGGGGGTGAATAGGCGCTACTCAATTTTTATTTTCTTTTTAAATTTAAGGCTTGAAACAAAGTAAGTTCTCTAGATATGCAACTAAGTGAGAGAACCTATATGATAAGCAGCAGGCAACAATAACAATAAGGAGAAAGGATAGAAGTCACCGAGAGTTGACACAGAGATGTTATCCCGGAGTTACTTCCTTTTGAGGGGAAGTACGTCTCCGTTGGAGGGGTGGGCGGTACTAAGACCACCAGCGCCACGAAAGGCCTCACCCTGTTCTCCCGCGAACCCGCCTCACGGTAGCCTGCCCTTGGAGAAGAAGGGGTAGCTCCCCTCGAAATAGAGCCGTTGTAGGTGACTTAACCCGTAGACTCCGGCTCCAACTAGCTGGAAACTTCGCCCGGACTGGTGGAGACTCCGAGGCAAAGGCAGGGGATCGAAGCAGCTTTGACCTTGCAAGCTGGGCGAAGACTCTGGAGGAAGACCAGCCTAAAACTCTGAAACGGTCGGAGTCTCCGAATATAGGCGCGGAAACTCCGAGCCTCTTCCAGGGACTAGCAGCTGGCTGGCCTGATGGAGCACACCAGAGTTTCCGACATGGTGGAGGCGGAAACTCTGGAAGCAGCAGAAACTCCGGCTAAGGTGCCGAAAATGCCGACTAGACGCCACGGGCTGACAGCAATATTGACGAGGTTCGATCTCGTCAATGCCCATTGTTATGGACTTGGGTTTTGGAGAAGATGGGGATGCTGGAGATCGCAGAACGGTTAACAAACAAGCAACACGGGGACACGGTGTTTACCCAGGTTTAGGCCCCCGGAGGGAAAACCCTACTCCTGCTTGTATGCTCTTGATTACGGCAGAACCGAAGGTTACATGGGTGCGCAGATGCAATCTGGCGTGAGGTGCGTATGAGGTGAGTATTGAGGCCCTCCTCGTCGTGCCCTCCTAGCCTTTATATAGATAGGCAGGTCCCGAGCGTAGGTCGAGTCAGTTATAGATTAGGGTTTGTCCCCTTTGAAATTCTATCTACTCTAGTCTTGCTCTCCAAGGATCTGAAGGTGTCATGGGCTTGGGCCAGCTGAAATCTCCGCAGGCCGTGTATCAAGAATGATGGACCAGGTATGCTAATGTTATGTACCCGTGGGGTATAACCATGTCAGTAGCCCCCGAGTGTTCAGTCGAATCGTAGATTCGACTGAGGACTCTTCAATCTTTCAGGTGCAGTTGGACCTGTTATTAAGAGAAAAATGTTTAGTTCATAGGGGTTGTTGATGCGTGTGCCTGACTCTCCTGACGGATCAGGGCCAGTTAACTGTCATAGGACAAAACAACATGATCTTCATCAAAATCGAGTCCCCGGACTCGAATTTGGAAGAATGATGGTGTAATTTGACTCAGGCCATTGAGGTCTTATAGGAGTTGAATCCCAGTGATTTTCAAGTGATGTACCCAACGCGTCCGTCGGGATTTTTCGTCGTGCCTGCTGACACGGTATTTTACTAGCAGAGCGAAGTACGGTGCGTTACCAGGCCATCAGATGATATCTATAGGTCTTATCCTTGCATCGCAGATACAACATCCAAAATTTTATCACCGCAGAGGTGTTTTGGGTGGCCAAGGAGAATGCTTCTCACTTAGTGTTGGTTTGGGCAAAGTTGTTAGAAGGATTTTTGTTGTATTTGATCCGAAGGATCGTAGTCAAAGAATAATTAGGGTGCACAGCCAGCGCTCCCTATGGGAGTATCCCCCGAGTGTTTGTTCGAGTCGTAGACTCGAGCAGAGACTTTAGTTCAGTTGTTTTAGGTCCGAAGACATAATTTTTTCGGATGCTCGACCAATCCTCGCTATGGGAGTAGACCCCGAGTCCTTAGTGGAGTCGTTGAATCGACGTGGGACTCGAAGATAGTTGCAAGGTGTAGTTACCTTAATCTTTTCTCAGGTGCGTGGCCAGCGCTCCTGATAGGAGTAGCCCCCGAGTAGTTGTTCGAATCGTAGATTCGAGCAAGTACTTGATTTATTAGCCTAAGATTTCCGGCCGTTCCTAGATTGGTCTTGATGACGTCAGTGGTGACGATTGGTGATCTCAATCGTCTGCGGCACCAAAGATGATGCGACGGGATGAATGTGGGTCCCATAGCCTGACTTGGAGTTGACTAGTCACAGCGAACCTGGCGAGAATTACGGCGTCTCCTCGGTTCTCGTGCGTACTGGACGACGTGCTGGCGACGGTTCATTGCTGTGCTGACACGTGTAGGGTTAGATCTTGCTTGCGTGATAGGGCTTCTGGATCAACGGCTCATGTTCGTCGTCTTCGTCCTTTAATACCGTGGGTAAACAGTGATTTCGTTTACCCTTGGCCATTTGCGTTCTCGCCATTGCCTCCCTTTTCACGAGCACTACCTCTCTCATCCTTCGCACTGGAAGGTCTCCGCTCGTTTCCCTCTTCCTTTCTCCGTGCACACCGCACACTTGATGCCGCGCGATGGGCAAGTCGAAGAAGTCCACCACCAAAGCTGGCTCCAGTGCCATCGCCGGTGGCAAGAAGGCTGCCACGACCACCCGCATCACGGACGGTAGGTGGAGGCGCATAGAGGTGCACGCCGGGGATCTGCGCAAGCTGCGCAATTCTGGGTTGATCCCCTAGAACAAGGAGGATGTCATCCTTCCCGAAGATGAGGTAATGCCCCGCCCACCTGTAGGGTTTCGGGTGATGTTTGTTGCCTTCATCCTTCGTGGTCTTTCGCTTCCTTCCCACGATTTCCTTCGTGAGCTCCTCTTTTTTATGGGATTCAGTTACACCATTCGTCTCCCAATTCTCTTCTCCATGTCGCCTGCTTCATCACCCTCTGCGAGTGCTGGCTCGGTATCGAGACACACTTTGGCCTTTTCTGGTAGCTCTATTTTGTGAAGAGTCAGTCTGGCACCGACGGAGTCTATCCGCTCGGCGGCTGCATCATCTCTATTCGATATTCTATTTTTTTCTTCTCCTTTTTGATGTGCGAGTCCGTCTAGTACTGGTGGAAGAAGTGGTTCTACATCCGTGACGCCAAGGTGGACAGACAAGATTTTCGACCCCTCCCAAAAGATCGTCCCGAAGAGATCCTGGAAGAATCATATCTTGGAGGGCGATGTAGCGGAGGTGGATGATCTCTACCGTCGTGTGGAGGCGCTCTAGATGGTGGCTGAGAAAGAGATCAATGGGGTGGACATCATTCGCACCTTCCTCAAGCGTCGGGTGCAGCCACTCCAGGCAAGGGCGCATCCGATGTTTCTCTATAGCGGTCGTAACGACCCGACGAGAGTCTCATCCGAGGAGTTGTCCAAGGGCGATCCCGATAGAGCTCTTCGGCCCCTGCTGAAGGCTAAGGCCGATGAGGATCTCCCGGGGAAGTCCTTGACCGCCCCCTTCAGTGCTGCAAAAGCGGCCCCTCGGGTGGATACTTGTGTTATGCGCGTTGCGCTTTTTTTGACTGCTTATTTGCTTATGATTAGTGTCACTAATCTTGTTCTTTTTCGTCTTTGGTTTGTAGGATCTCAAGTTAGCTGGGATGGTGCCCCCACTACCTGAGAAATTTGTGGTTGCGCCGGACAACGAAGTTGTGGATTCTGAGTCCGAACTTCCTCCGGCGCAATCTCCAACCTTAGAATCCCTAGATCCGAGTGAAGGGCGGACTCAAAAGCGTTCTGGAGCAAATCTTCGGATGCGTCGACTCCGCCAACTCCAAGGGGTCCATATTTCTTGGAGCAGCATGGCGAGGATGAAGGTGCTAGGTGCCCCACCTTTCCCCGTCGTGCCTATTCGAGCGATGGCGCCGCAGCCGCCGGCCAAGAAGAAGGAGAAGGCGGCGCCCGTCTTCAACTTGTCGGATATTGATTTGTAAGTGTCTTTAACTGAATTGTTTACTGTCACATGTCTGGGTAATGTAGGTTGTTGTCTGATCAACCCCTTTTCTTGCAGCCATTCTTCTGAGGATCCCCTTAGTGAGGATACTCAGGAGGCTGTAGGGGAGTCAAAGCCGACGGCTGGTCCCTCTCAGGTGGTGGCCGACTCTGAGGATGATGGACCGAACCTCTCCAAGCGAGAAGCTCGGGCAGTCGTAGCTCAGAAGACCGCACGCGAAACTTCGGAGTCCCCGCCTAAACACGTAAGTAGCTTGCACTTTTATCTTGTGGGGGAGCCCCCGAGCCCTTGTTCGGATGACCTGTTGGTTGGTTTTTGCTCTTGCGAGGCGTAGCCCCCGAGCCCTTTCTGATGTTTTCTTGGTCATTTGCTTATGTTTCTTTTTGCAGCCCTTTGTCCATAGTGCTAACCTCCTTATCCAGCAGCATCTGGCGCTGGAGGGCAGCATGCAGCAGCTTCGAGGTACACACTTTTGCTCACTCTTATGTAGTTCGTCTGTCACGTGGACTACACTTGTTTTGCTCATGTGTGTCTTTGATGTTTGCAGATGAAAACAATGCAGCCCTTCGATGACTGGATGCTCTCGAAAAGAGCCTCGGTCGAGCAGAGAAGAAAGCTGTGGATGTTGTGGAGGCGAAGGAGCGCTTGTAGAAGGAGGTTGCTGATGCTGCCGAAGCCAGGGAACGCCTACAGAAGGATACTTCCGATCGCGAGGAGCAGCTCCCTACTGTGGTGGCTGCTCGCGAGAAGGAGATGGCAAATAGGCTTATGGCTGCAGCCAAAGCCTTCTCTGGTGAGTGTCCTTTCACTTGTTCTGGGTCTCGTCTTTTTTGATTGCGCCTTTTATTGCTCTTATTCGGTTACCATCTTCTCTGGTTCAGACGCTTCAGGCATCACGTTTGATCGTGGTGTGCTGGAGCATGGAGATACTCTAGCCGATGCCACCGCAACGGTCGAAGATCGTTGCGGCACTGCTGCTGGCTCCTTGGCGAAGGCCAAGGAAGTTCTTTGGCGCTTCTACAAGGAGGTCGTTCCCAAGGGTTTTGTACTTGAGGATGTTGACGCCCTTGCGGATGCTCTGTCGGAGGATGCTCCGGCGGCGTATAAGCGCAAGCAAAAGGGCATCGACGCCTCCATGGGGTTGGCGATGGTGATGGCGTCCGGAGCGGAGCTGGACCTGCCGCACATGACCTCCCAGATGCCGACGGCTGCAAATGGCTCAGAGGTAGCATTCGCCCTCTTTGCCTCTCGCTGTAAGCGTTATGGGCCGAAACCTATTGATCCGTTGGCGGAGTATGCGGCGAAGCAGCAGGAGGAGGCCAAGAGCAAGCGGTCTGGCTCTGAGGCCACTCTGGACGCGGGTACCTAGGCTCGAGTGTTGTAGCTAGGATAGTTTTATCCTTTTGCCTTTGTAATGTAATCTTTTGCTGATGAATAGTCCCAACTTATGCCATTATGTGGCCTTGATGTATATAAATTATGCTTCGAGCTATTGCCGGATGTACCTTTGATGTTCATATCTTGAATTATTTGTCTCTAGGGTACTTCAGATGAGGTTCCCATTGCCACTCCGGATGCTCCTGAGACGCGACCATCTTTGGATGATGCGTCGCAGCTGGCTTTTTTGTGCGACCGTGTTTACAGCCTGGAGAAGGATATCCTTGGCATTCGAGGCCATGGAGATGTGTGGAAGTAGAAGGCTGAACGAGCCACTGCCAGGGAGGATTTTTTATGGGGGAGCTACGGCAGATGAGCGAGCAACTGCAATGTAAGTCTTTGCAAACTTTTGTTCTTTTTGGATGCGCCTTGTATGTGTGTCATCTTATTATATGCTTGGTGCAGGCGTCAATCTCATTCCGAGGGAAGAGAAGGAGCATGTTGCGATTCAGATGAATTGCCTGACCCAATAGGACTTAGAGGCTGGCGGCTTCTTCTGGATGGACCGTGATCGGGCCGTCGTCCTCGCGACGATGCAAGATCACATGCACCAGGTGTCTCGGGTGCTAAAGCAGGCGAGGACGTCCCTGGCGTCCATCTTGTTCGTCATGTTCTCCCTGGATGAGACACCTTCCACCCTTTGGGGTCTTTTGTCGAAGTTTCGAGATGTGGGACGTGTTAGGGAGTTGGTGCGACATTAGCTAGTTGCTGGGGTGAAAGCTGATCTTTCACTTGTTCGGCTGCATCGCCGCGATGTCAATCTCGTGGAGGTGGCGACTGGGCCACCCCTTCGACCAGATTGTAGTCTTTGGGATATGCGCCCGGATTATGCCGTTGTGAGGCAGTATGCCAAAGAGATCGTTGATCTGTTCGAGCAGCAGGCAAGTGTAATACTCCAGAATAGGTAGGTCTTGTAAAGAAAACATATTGATGTAAAATTTGTATGCATTCGAGTGGGCTTGTTGTGCCCTTTGTAAATTTTATTTGCATTAGCATGTTGTGCTTTGTTATGTGCATGTCCTTTTCGTTAGCCTGACATGGTCAGCTACTCAGTTTGTATGCATTGTTGTTATTCGACGAGGTCGTGAGGTGAGGCGTAGCCCCCGAGCGTGTTATAGCGAAAAGTAATGCAAAGAGAAAGAAATTTCGGCCAAGGGACTTAGCTTTTATTCATAGCATAACGAGGAGATACATTGTTCGGCTGAGTAGCCTTGGATGAGTAGCCTTATTGAAAGTAAAGAGGTAGCTAGGGGTACAAGCATCGTAGTTGTGCGACGTTCCAGGGGTTGGAGTATTCGACTCCTGATGCGACGTCCATGAGGCGATAGGCGCCACCTGGGATGACTTTAGTGATGATGTAGGGTCCTTCCCAGGATGACTCAAGCTTGTTCGGTCGTTCTTGTTTCAGTCGTAGGACGAGGTCTCCTTCGACGAAGGACCTAGGGCGTAGACGACGACTGTGGTAGTTGTGGAGACTCTGCTGGTAGACCGCTGAGCGAGCTGCGGCGATGTCGCGTGCTTTGTCGAGTGTGTCGATGGCGTCTTCGAGTGCGGCCGAAGATTCGGCTTCGCTGTAGGCGACGACCCGTGAGGCCTTGTGGCGTACCTCGGCAGGTAGTACGGCCTTAGCTCTGTGCACCATGAAGAAAGGTGTGAATCCAGTTGAGCTATTTGGCATTGTGCGTAGGCTCCAAAGGACGGAGGGTAGCTCTTCTGCCCAGGCTCCCGCGAGCCTTTCGAGTGAGCATAGCAGGCGTTTCTTGATGTCGCTGCCTATGAGGCCGTTGGCCTTTTCGACCTGTCCATTGGTCTGCGGGTGCGCCATCGAGGCGTATGATATGTTGATGCCAAGGCCTTCGCAGAAGTCTTGTAATTCCTTCGAGATGAAGTTCGAGCCGTTGTCCGTGATGATGCTGTGTGGCACACCGAACCTATAGACTATGGATTCGAAGAACTTGACGGCAGTTTTGCCGCTTTGGTTGGTGACGGGCATCGCCTCTATCCACTTGGTGAACTTGTCGACTGCTACCAGTGTAGGGATTCGTAGCATGGAAAACAAAAATTTTCTATCGCATACAAACAAACAAGCCAAGATCTATCTACTAGATTGTAGCAACGAGTCGATGGAATAACTTACCCTCGAAGATTCCAAAGTGTTTAATGAGAGCGGATTCTCGTGGGTGATGTAGTCGTACTCTTCCCGATCTCAAGATCGCATAGACGATCCTTCCGGCGCTGCGTTCCGGCAGGGCTCCCGCAGTCGGTCACACGTTCGGTACTCGACGAAGACCTTCCTCTCCCTTGTTCCAGCAGGCAGCGGAGGTTGTAGCACTATCCTCGCGATTCCGGCAGCACAACGGCGTGGTACCGGAAGTAGAGGGGAGATCTCGCAGGGCTTCGCCTTAAGCCGGAGCGAGTATGGTGGAGTATGAGAGAGCTCCTTGGCGATCTAGGGTTTAGACACACCAAGGAGGAGGTCCTAGAGCCGGCGGCTAGGGTTCCGGGGACCCCCAAGTCGGCGGCTAGGGCAAAACCCTAGGGGGCGGCGGCGGCTATGGTGGGCTGCAGCTTCTAGGGTTTGAGGTGAGGGACTTGTGTGTGCTAGGAGGGAGCCCTGCCCCTCCTTATATAGGTGGAGGGGCCGGCGGCCAAGGGGAGGGAGGGGAGTCCCTCCCCAACTCGGCTTGGGTGGTGCGCCGGCTTGGGGAGGAGGACTCCCTCCCCAACTCGGTTTCACCTCCTCCTCCTCTTTTCCACTTTCCAAATTTAGCCGTTTGACTTTTCAATTTAGCTATTTGACTTTTCAAACTAGGATTCGATTAATCCTTTATTTGGAACAGTGATGACACTTAGTACATGATGCAATCATACCAACTTGATACAACACATTCATGTACCCTTCCCCTCCGGAGTGCCGGACATTCCGGAACCTTCTAGAACATTCCCGATGAAAACACCGGAAACATTCCACAACTTCGAAACGGGACTTTTCTTATATGAATCTTATTCTCCGGACCATTCCGGATCTCCTCGTGATATCCCGGATCCCATCCGAGACTCCGAACAACATTCGGTCTCTTTCTCATAATACCATAACTACTCAAACAACGTCGAATCCTTAAGTGTGTCTCCCTAAGGTTCGTGAATTATGCGGACATGATTGAGACACTTCTCCGAACAATAACCAATAGAGGAATCTGGAAATTCATATGGCTCCCACATATTTCTACGATTACTTTGCGATCGAATGAACCACTTACATACGATACCAATTTCCCTTTGTCTCACGATAGTTTACTTATCCGAGGTTATGATCGTCGGTATCTCTGCATACCTAGTTCAACCTCGTTACCGATAAGTACTCTTTTCTCGTTCCCGTGATATGTGATCCCTTGTGAGCCAGTCACATGCTTGCAAGCTAATTGGATGACATTCCACCGAGAGGGCCCAGAGTATATCTATCCGTCATATGGATGGACAAATCCCACTCTTGATCCATGTGTCTCAACCAATACTTTCCGAACACTCAATGCCACCTTTATAGCCACCCAGTTACAGTGTGGTGTTTGATGTCATCAAAGCATCCATCCGGTAAAGGTGATATGCATGATCTCATGGTCGAAGGAATTAGGTTACTATGTATCAGAAAGCATATAGCAATTGAACTATTGAAATGACTTGATCTTTATGCTACGCTTATCTATAGGAGTATGTCCATCATATCATTCTCCTAACGATATGATCTTGTTGTTGATAACATCTCAATGTTCATGATAGGGAAACCACAATCATTTATCAACCAACAAGCTAGTGATGTATAGAGGCTATACTAGGGACTTCAAATTAAGTTTACAAATCACACAAGTATCAATGTTTCCTTGTTAATACTATTATAGCATGAATGTAAACATTTATCATAAACACAAAGATATAATAATAACTACATTTATTATTGCCTCTAGGGCATATCTCCAACAGTCTCCCACTTGCATTAGAGTCATCTAATCTAGATTACATGGTAATATACCGAACACCCATGGCAGTTTGGTGTTGGTCATGTTTTGCCCTCGGGAGAGGTTTAGTCAACGGATCCGCCACATTCAGATCTGTGTGTACTTTGCAAATCTTTATATCCCCATCTTGGATATGTTCTCGAATAGCGTGAAAACGTAGCTTGATGTGCTTCAGCTTCTTGTGTGACCTTGGTTCTTGCGCATTGGCTATGGCGCCCATGTTATCACAGTAGATAGACATTGGGTCCAACGCACTAGGAACCACACCCAGCTCTGTAATGAACTCTTTCATCCATATCGCTTCTTGTGAAGCCTCCGAAGCAGCCATGTATTCCGATTCAGTTGAAGATCTCGCCACAACGCTTTGCTTTGCACTCCTCCAGCTAACTGCTGCACCATTCAAAATAAATACGTATCCAGATTGTGATTTAGAATCATCCGGATCGGTTTTCCAACTAGCATCGGTGTAACCATTAACAACGAGCTGTTCATCACCTCCATAAGAAAGAACCATATCCTTAGTTCTTCTCAAGTACTTAAGGATGTTTTTGACCGCTGTCCAATGATCCACTCCTGGATCACTTTGATATCTGCTAGTCAAACTAACAGCATATGCAATGTCGGGTCTAGTACATAGCATGGCATACATTAGAGATCCTATGGCTGAGGCATAGGGAGTCTTACTCATCCTTTCTCTATCTTCTGCCGATGTCGGACTTTGAGTTTTACTCAAGGTCGTATTGGGCAACATGGGCAAGAACCCTTTCTTGCTATCTTCCATTCCAAACCTCTTTAGAACTTTGTCCAAATATGTACTCTGTGACAATGATATTTGGCGTTTCGATCTATCTCTATAAATCTTTATGCCTAATATGTAAGCTGCTTCGCCAAGATCCTTCATTGAAAAACTATTATTCAAATATTCCTTGACACTATTAAGAAGGTCTACATCATTCCCAATCAACAATATGTCATCCACATATAGTATTAAGAATGCTACATAGCTCCCACTCACTTTCTTGTAAATACAAGCTTCTCCATAAGTTTGTATAAAACCAAAACTTTTGATCACCTTATCAAAACGTTGATTCCAACTTCGAGATGCTTGCTTCAATACATAGATGGACCGTTGAAGTTTGCACACCTTGTTAGCATCTTTAGGATCGACAAAACCTTTGGGTTGCATCATATACAACTCTTCATCAATGTCTCCATTGAGGAATGCTGTTTTGACATCCATCTGCCATATCTCATAATCGTAATATGCAGCGATTGCTAACATAATCCTCACAGACTTTAGCTTCGCTACCGGTGAGAAAGTCTCATCGTAGTCAACTCCTTGAATTTGTCGAAACCCTTTTGCGACAAGTCGAGCTTTATAGACAGTAACATTACCATCAGCATCTGTTTTCTTCTTGAAAATCCATTTGTTCTCGACAGCCTTCCGGCCATCCGGTAAGTCCACCAAAGTCCATACTTGGTTTTCGTACATGGATCCAATCTCGGATTTCATGGCTTCTTGCCATTTATTGGAATCTGGGCTCATCATCGCTTCCTCATATGTCTCAGGGTCATCGGTGTTGTCCACCAACATGACACTCATAACGGGATCATACCAATCTGGAGTGGTACGAGTTCTCATTGACCTGCGAGGCTCTGTAGCAACTTCAACTGAAGTTTCATGATCATCATTATTAGCTTCCTCTCTAATTGGTGCAGGCACCACAGGAACTTCTTCCGGTGCTGCGCTACTCGCAATTTCGAGAGAAGGTTCGACAACCTCGTCGAGTTCTACTTTCCTTCCAGTCACTTATTTCGAGAGAAATTCCTTCTCTAGAAAGGATCCATTCTTGGCAACGAAGATTTTTCCTTCGGATCTATGATAGAAGGTATACCCAATAGTTTCCTTCGGGTATCCTATGAAGACGCATTTTTCTGCTTTGGTTTCAAGCTTGTCCGGCTGTAACTTCTTTACATAGGCTTCGCATCCCCAAACTTTAAGGAACGACAATCTAGGTTTCTTCCCAAACCATAATTCATATGGTGTCGTTTCAACGGATTTAGATGGTGCCCTATTTAAAGTGAATGCGGCTGTTTCTAATGCATAACCCCAAAATGATAGCGGTAAATCTGTAAGTGACATCATAGAACGAACCATATCTAAGAGAGTTCGATTACGACGTTCGGACACACCATTACGCCGTGGTGTTCCCGGCGGTGTCAATTGTGAAAGTATTCCGCATTTCTTCAAATGCTCGCCAAACTCGTAACTTAGATATTCTCCTCCACGATCAGAACGCAGAAATTTAATCTTCTTGTTACGTTGATTCTCTACCTCACTTTGAAACTCCTTAAACTTCTCGAAAGTTTCGGACTTATGTTTCATGAAATAGATATACCCATATCTACTCAAGTCATCTGTGAAGGTAAGAACATAATGATAACCACCGCGCGATGCTACACTCATTGGACCACACACATCGGTATGTATGATTTCCAATAAGTCCGTAGCTCGCTCCATCATACCAGAAAATGGAGTCTTAGTCATTTTTCCCATCAGACATGCTTTGCATCTTTCAACTGATTCGAAATCAAGTGATTCAAGAAGTCCATCGGAATGGAGTTTCTTCATACGCTTCACTCCAATGTGACCAAGACGACAGTGCCACATATAGGTCGAGTTATCGCTCGATTTCAAACGTTTAGCCTCAATGTTGTTGATATGTGTATTTCCACTATCGAGATTCAATAAGAATAGACCATCTATCAAAGGTGCATGTGCATAAAACATATTACTCATATAAATCGAACAACCATTATTCTCGGACTTAAACAAGTAACCGTCTCGCAATAAACAAGATCCTGATATAATGTTCATGCTCAACGCAGGCACCAAATAACAATTATTTAAGTATAAAACTAATCCCGATGGTAGATGAAGGGGTAGCGTGCCGACCGCGATCACATCAACCTTTGATCCGTTTCCCACGCGCATCGTCACCTCGTTCTTCGCTAGCTTCCGTTTATTCTGCAGAACCTGTTTCGAGTTACAAATGTGAGCAACCGAACCAGTATCAAATACCCAGGCACTACTACGAGTACTAGTGAGATACACATCAATAACATGTATATCAGATATACCTTTCTTCTTGATGTTGCCGTTCTTTAAATCCGCCAAGTACTTTGGGCAATTCCGCCTCCAGTGACCTTCTCCCTTGCAGTAAAAGCACTCAGTATCAGGCTTAGGTCCAGCCTTGGTCTTGTTCGTCGGTGCGGTAACTTTCTTACCACCCTTCTTGAAGTGTCCCTTCTGCTTAGACTTACCTTTCTTGAATTTGGTGGTCTTATTGACCAACAACACTTGGTGCTCTTTCTTGATCTCCACTTCTGCAGACTTTAACATAGCAAACAGTTCTGGCAACTGCTTGTTCATGTTCTGCATGTTGTAGTTCATCACAAAGTTCTTGTAACTTGGTGATAGTGATTGGAGGACACGGTAAATCCCCAAAGCATTAGGAATCACTATACCCAAGCTTTGAAGTTTGTTTGCGTGCCCAAACATCTTAAGCACATGCTCACTGACGGAGCTGCCCTCTTCCATCTTGCAGTTAAAGAACTTTTCAGAAGCCTCATAACTTTCAATTGCCGCATGAGTCTCAAAGATCAATTTGAGATCCTCGACAATATCATATGGGTCTGAATTCTCAAACCTTTTCTGAAGCTCCGATTCCAAACCATACAAGATAGCACACTGAACTATGGAGTAATGATTCTTCCGAGCGAGGTAAACATTCTTTACTTCATCAGAAGCATCAGCTGCAGGTGGGTCACCCAGCGGTGCATCCAGCACATAGGTCAAATTACCAGCTGTGAGCACAATCCTCAAATTGCGGAACCAATCCGCGAAGTTGCTTCCATTGTTTTTCAACTTTTCTTTCTCTAGGAACGCATTAAAATTGATGGTAGGGGCTGCCATTGATCTACAACATATTTGCAATAGTTTAGACTAAGTTTATGACAAATTGAGTTCAAATTAATAATAAAGTTAATCTAGGTGAACTCCCACTCAAAACAATATCCCTCACATTGTTTTAGTGATCACATGAACCAAATCCACCACATCAACACCGATCATCACGAGAGTTGATATAGTTTCAATGGCGAACAATCGTCATGTTCATCATATCTACTATATGATTCATGCTTTACCTTTCGGTGATCCGTGTTCCGAGACCATGTCCGTACATGCTAGGCTCGTCAAGATCAAACCTTAGTTTCCGCATGAGCAAATCTGGCTTGCTCACGTTGTATACACTTGCAAAATCTAACACACCCGATCATCACGTGGTGCTTCGAAACAACAAGATTTAGCAACGGTGCTAACTAAGGGTGAACACTTTATGACTTGAAATTCATGTGCATGAGGGATCATCTTATAATGCTATCGTCGTCTACTAAGCAATACAAGATGCATAAAGGATTAACATCACATGCAATTCAAAATATGTGATATGATATGGCCTTTCTTCTTTGTGCTTCCGATCTCCATCTTCAAGCACGAACATGATCTCCATCATCACCGGCATTGCATCAAGGTCAATGACGCTTCTCCATGGTTGTCGTCCACCGGCTTCAACTATTACAACTACTTTGAATAGACACGCGGGTCTTAACATAAATTAAAGACAACCATATGGCTCCTGCCGGTTGCCAACTTACAATAAGGAACATTGCATACATCAAATATAATCACAATCATGGCCATATCACATCACTGCACACCCCTGCAAAACAAAGTTTAGACGCCTCTACTTTCTTTGCATATTTTACGTGGTTTGGGGCTTTCAATAAGTGTCGTTCTAACTTACGAACAAGAACCACAACATTGATACTAGTATTGTTGATCACCCGTTGTAAATTGGATCTTAACTATGCTAGGAGAAACAGGCACCCGCAAAGCCACTCATGCAATACAAGTTGCATGTCAAGCGTGGAGCAAGTCTCATGAACGATGTCATGTAAGGTTAGCCCGGACCGCTTCATCCCAACATACCGCAAGATGCAAAGTACACAAGAAGCAATCGACAATAAAAGCATCAACGCCCACAATGACCATTGTGTTCTACTCATGCAACAGATCTACATATAGACACGGCTCTGATACCACTGTAGGGATTCGTAGCATGGAAAACAAAAAATTTCTATCGCATACAAACAAACAAGCCAAGATCTATCTACTAGATTGTAGCAACGAGTCGATGGAATAACTTACCCTCGAAGATTCCAAAGTGTTTAACGAGAGCGGATTCTCGTGGGTGATGTAGTCGTACTCTTCCCGATCTCAAGATCGCGTAGACGATCCTTCCGGCGCTGCGTTCCGGCAGCGCTCCCGCAGTCGGTCACACGTTCGGTACTCGACGAAGACCTTCCTCTCCCTTGTTCCAGCAGGCAGCGGAGGTTGTAGCACTCTTCTCGCGATTCCGGCAGCACAACGGCGTGGTACCGGAAGTAGAGGGGAGATCTCGCAGGGCTTTGCCTTAAGCCGGAGCGAGTATGGTGGAGTATGAGAGAGCTCCTCGGCGATCTAGGGTTTAGACACACCAAGGAGGAGGTGCTAGAGCCGGTGGCTAGGGTTCCGGGGACCCCCAAGTCGGCGGCTAGGGCAAAACCCTAGGGGGCGGCGGCGGCTATGGTGGGCTGCAGCTTCTAGGGTTTGAGGTGAGGGACTTGTGTGTGCTAGGAGGGAGCCCTGCCCCTCCTTATATAGGTGGAGGGGACGGCGGCCAAGGGGAGGGAGGGGAGTCCCTCCCCAACTCGGCTTGGGCGGTGCGCCGGCTTGGGGAGGAGGACTCCCTCCCCAACTCGGTTTCACCTCCTCCTCCTCTTTTCCACTTTCCAAATTTAGCCGTTTGACTTTTCAATTTAGCTATTTGACTTTTCAAACTAGGATTCGATTAATCCTTTATTTGGAACAGCGATGACACTTAGTACATGATGCAATCATACCAACTTGATACAACACATTCATGTACCCTTCCCCTCCGGAGTGCCGGACATTCCGGAACCTTCTAGAACATTCCCGATGAAAACACCGGAAACATTCCACAACTCCGAAACAAGACTTTCCATATATGAATCTTATTCTCCGGACCATTCCGGATCTCCTCGTGATATCCCGGATCCCATCCGAGACTCCGAACAACATTCGGTCTCTTTCTCATAATACCATAACTACTCAAACAACGTCGAATCCTTAAGTGTGTCTCCCTATGGTTCGTGAATTATGCGGACATGATCGAGACACTTCTCCGAACAATAACCAATAGAGGAATCTGGAAATTCATATGGCTCCCACATATTTCTACGATTACTTTGCGATCGAATGAACCACTTACATACGATACCAATTTCCCTTTGTCTCACGATAGTTTACTTATCCGAGGTTATGATCGTCGGTATCTCTGCATACCTAGTTCAACCTCGTTACCGATAAGTACTCTTTTCTCGTTCCCGTGATATGTGATCCCTTGTGAGCCAGTCACATGCTTGCAAGCTAATTGGATGACATTCCACCGAGAGGGCCCAGAGTATATCTATCCGTCATATGGATGGACAAATCCCACTCTTGATCCATGTGTCTCAACCAATACTTTCCGAACACTCAATGCCACCTTTATAGCCACCCAGATACGGTGTGGTGTTTGATGTCATCAAAGCATCCATCCGGTAAAGGTGATATGCATGATCTCATGGTCGAAGGAATTAGGTTACTATGTATCAGAAAGCATATAGCAATTGAACTATTGAAATGACTTGATCTTTATGCTACGCTTATCTATAGGAGTATGTCCATCATATCATTCTCCTAACGATATGATCTTGTTGTTGATAACATCTCAATGTTCATGATAGGGAAACCACAATCATTTATCAACCAACAAGCTAGTGATGTATAGAGGCTATAATAGGGACTTCAAATTAAGTTTACAAATCACACAAGTATCAATGTTTCCTTGTTAATACTATTATAGCATGAATGTAAACATTTATCATAAACACAAAGATATAATAATAACTACATTTATTATTGCCTCTAGGGCATATCTCCAACAACCAGGAGGTAGACGTGGCCTCCTTTCGAGGATTTGGGCAGTTTGCCGTTCATGTCGAGGCCCCATTGGGTGAAGGGACAGGCCAATGGTATGGGCCTTAGCTCAGATCCCGGTGCGTGCAGCTTTTCCGCGTATCTTTGTCAGGCATTGCACCTTTGGACAATGTCCTTGGCGTCGTTCATGGCCGTTGGCCAGTAGAATCCAGCTCGCAGAGCTTTAGCGACTAGGGCGCGGCTGCCTGCATAATGGCCGCAGATGCCCTTGTGGATGTCTTGGAGGATGGTTTTGCCGTCACCGATGGCGACGCATCTTTGGAGCAGACCCAAAATGATGCGCTTGTACAGCTCGCCATTTATTATGGTGAAGGCCTTGGACCGGCGAGATATGCGTCGGGAATCTATCGGGTCATAATGCAGTTCTCTGTTTATCAGGTACCGAAGGTACGGCTGCGTCCATGTCTCTTCAACCGCCATGATCTGCATCAGGCTGACCAGCTCGGCTTCGGTGTCGAGCTTTTTGGGTCCTTCTTGTCCTTCGGGTAGCGCAGTCCCCGAGTGCTCTGCTTCTTCGGGTGATCCCTTGGCGAATTTCCTTTTAATAGAGGGTACGCAGATTTGCTCGAGGAACACACTTGGAGGTACCCGTGCGCAAGTAGAGACGATGTTGGCGAGCCTATCGGCCTCTTCGTTGCTTTCTCTTCCGACATGTCGAAGCTCGCAGCCGTCAAAGTCTCCACCAAGTGAGTTGTAAAGCGTGCGATGTGCGATCATGTTAGCGCTGTGAGTGTTGCACTCGTTCATCGTCTGTTGGACGACGAGGTTCGAGTCAACGTAGATGACTAGGCGCGTTGCGCCGCAGATCTTGGCCATTCGCATGCCATGGATGAGGGCCTCGTATTCGGCCTCATTGTTGGAGGCGCGGAATTTCATCCGAAGGACATATTTCATCTTGTCTCCTTGAGGGGACGTCAGTATAATGCCGGCTCCTGCTAAGCCTCACGCTTATAGCCGTCGAAGTGCATCGTCCATGATTGCATCATGTCCGGAGTGTTCGGCAGCTGGAGTTCCATCCAGTGGATGAGGAAGTCAGGGAGGACCTGATATTTGATGGCCTTGCGCCGCTCGTAGACTATGTCTAGAGGGGATAGCTCGATGCCCCACAGGGCTACACGTCCCGTGGCTTCGGGGTTGTTCAGGATGTTGGACAGTGGGGTCTTGTTGACCACCATGATTTGATGCTCCTAGAAGTAGTGGCTCAGCCAGCGAGCCGTCATGAATACGCCGTAGGCGAGCTTCTGGTAGTGAGGGTACCTCTGCTTTGTTGGAGTCAGTACCTTGCCGAGGTAGTAGATTGGGCGTTGGACCCCGTGGGTCTTGCCATCTTCGGGTCGTTCGACCACGAGTACGGTGCTTGGCCACCTGGTGCGTATCCGCGATGTAGAGTAGCAGAGGCTCTCGCTCCTTAGGTGTGACCAGGACAAGCGAGGTGGAGAGCATCCCCTTGAGGTCCTCGAACACGTCATCTTCTTCGGGTGTCCACTCGAACTTGTCAGCTTTGCGCAGCAGCTGGTAAAAAGGTAAGGCATTCTCACCCATGCGATCGATGAATCTGCCCAGCGCTGCAATGCGCCCAGCTAGCTGTTGGACACCTTTGAGGTTCTTCGGCTTCTCCATGGTCAGTATGGACCGGATTTTCTTTGGATTCGCCTCGATCCCCCATTGGGAGATGAAGTAGCCGAGTAATTGTCCAGATGGGACGCCGAAGGCGCACTTTTCTGGGTTCAGCTTGATCTTATAGTGATCAAGGTTATCGAACATCTCGCGGAGATCGTCGATTAGCGTCTTGGCTTCCCTGGTCTTGATTACTATGTCGTCGATATAGACTTGGATGTTGTGACCGATCTGGTTTTTCAGGCATTGCCTGCATGCACCTCTGGTATGTGGCGCATGCGTTCTTCAGCCCGAAGGGCATGGTGTTGTAGAAGAATACTCTGAACGGTGTGATAAACGCCGTTTTCTCCTGGTCTTCAACCTTCAGTCAAATCTGGTTGTAGCCTGAGTAGGCGTCGAGGAAGGAGAGTTTCTCACAACCTGCAGTCGAATCGATGATCTAATCGATCCGTGGTAGAGGGAAGTGGTCCTTGGGATAGTACTTGTTGAGCGATGTGAAATCCACGCACATCCGTAGGATGTCTGTTTCCTTTTTGGGGACCATCACGGTGTTGGCCAGACACTCGCTCTATTTTATTTACCGGATGAAGTTGGCATCGAGCAGTCTGTTGACATCGATCCCAATGGCCTTGGCTCATGGCTCGGACAGTCGTCGGATCGATTTTTTGACTGGCCTTGCATAAGGGAACACATTAAGTGCGTGCTCGGCGAATTCCCTGGGAACTCCTGGCATGTCCGCAGGACACCAGCGAAGATTTCCCAGTGCTCACGGAGGAATTCGACGAGCGCTCTTTCCAATGCGGGGCTGAGGTCGTTGGCGATCAGCGCTGTCTTGGAGGCATCCGTCAGGTGGACCTGCACCTTTTTTGTGTTGACCGTGGAGTCGAACGACATATTGGGTGCGTTTTGCCTAGAGACTGGGGGTGCCCCGTTGTATGTCACCTCTCGAAGCCTCGTGAGATCCTCCTGCATGCCGAACGACTGAGAGATTCTGTTGAAGTCTCTATAGCAGTGGTCGGATCGGGTGAAGCTCCCTTGGACGGTAATGACGCCCCTGGGTCCTGGCATCTTGAGTAGCAGGTACGCGTAATGTGGTACTGCCAGGAATCTTGCGAATGCCACGCGCCCGAGGATGGTGTGGTACTGTGATGGCCAGTCCACCACTTCGAATTTTAGCCGCTCACGCCTGAAGTTTTCAGGTTGGCCGAAGATGGCGTCGAGCCATATCTTTCTCAGGGGGTATATGCCCTTCCCTGGGACTATGCCGTGGAACATTGTGTCAGATTGTTCCAAGCCGCACAGTGGGATCCGCATTGCTGCAAGTGTGCTGGCAAACATCAGATTGATGACGCTGCCGCCGTCCATGAAGACGCGGCTCATCTCGAATCCTCCGATCTGCGCCTCGAGCACCAGGGCAGCATGACCTAGGCGAGGGATCTGGCGAGGGTGATCTGAACGATCGAACGTGATGCATGATTCTGAGCCACTGAGGTACTCAGGTATGGCTGGTGGAGCGGTCACGGCCAGGCTGACCTGTCGGGTGATTTTCTTTTGCACCCTGATGGTAGTCCATCCCTTCTGGATCATCAGGGACCCTTTTGGTGGTGGATATCCCCATGTGCCGTTGTTTGGCGCAGGTGCGATTGCTGGATTCGATGGTCCAACGGGTGGTGGTGGAGGAGCTCCGTGGGCGATGTCACCTGGTACAGGTACGGATCCAAATCCAGGGTTCACGATCTGCCGCCGCATTTGTGTGAGGCCCTCGCTGAGCTTCTGGAACTCACGGCATGTGGCTGGCCTTCTTCTTGCCATCTTGCTTGTCGACATAGAAGTGGATGGTGCAAGGCCTGGATAACTTGTCGGTATGCTGAAGGATCGTCGTCACGGCTGCAACGCTGCCATGTTTGCGTGGTTTGACCTCCGTCACGGGAGTTGCCTTTGCGATATCAGCTGCTGCGGTTGTCGTCGTTGCGTCGGTCGGCGTAGCCAGCCGCAACCATGTCGACTCCATCGCGATCGTCGTAGACGCGTGATCTTTGTTTGCTGCGACGTTCTCGCCTGCGGCCGTAGTCGTCCTCGTCATCCGAATGCGTTCGGTGGAGGGAGTCCTCACCATCTGCCCATCGGTTGGCGATGTCCATGAGGTGGTCGAGCGTCTTGGGCTTGATGCGCCCAAGTTCTTTCTTGAAGTCCGGGCGCTTGACACCATCCTTGAAGGCATCGATTGTCCTTTCCTCGAAGATGTGCGCGGCGGAGTTCTTGATATGGGACCAGCGTAGGAAGTACGAGCGAATGGATTCGCTAGTACATTGGGTGCAGGCCCGTAGTTCCTCGATCGAGGCTGGCCTCTTGCCGGTTCCCTTGAAGTTTTAGATGAAACTGTATGCCAGCTCTTCCCAGCTTCGGATGGATCCTGAGGACAGGCTGTTGAGCCAGATCCGAGTTGCGTCTATCAGCTGCAGCTAAAGGCATTATAGGGCTGTGTTCCTGTTACCACCGTGCAGCTTGACGGATGAGAGGTGTCGCTGAGCCAGGCCTTCGGGTCCTGCGTGCCATCAAACTTTGAAGTTTCCGAAGGGAGCTTGAAATTTTTCGGCATCCGTGTTCACCGAATGGATCTGCTGAAGCATCTGGCTCCGCATAGTTCTCCGTTGTCTTCCTCATCAAATTTGGTCGAACACGCGCATTTGGCGCGTGCCTTGCTGATCTTGCGTTGGGTGAGGTCATTTCGAGCGTCGTAGTCGCTCCTGCGGCGCCGTGGGCTCCTGCGACGTCGGGGCAGGTCGTGCTCATCTTCTTCGGATGAGGGAGTAGGGGTGCGGTTGAACCTCACCGTAGCTTTCTTCGTCGACTCCGCAGGAGCTTCATTGTGGAGAGCAGCTCCGACAAGTTTGAGGCCTGCTAGCGCGGACTTGTGCATGGAACTCTTCGGGTCATCCACCGGAGGCGGGTGGGACGCGAGATAGGTGGTGGCTGCCATGATCGCAGCCTGTGGCGTTTTTGGCGTGACGTTGTCGTTGGCGTCCATCGCCATGAAGGACGTGTTGAGGGTCCTGGTGACCTCGCGTCGTGCGGCGGGGTCCATGTGCTCTGTGCGAGAGCGATGCTTGTTGGCATGGTTGTCGTGCGAACTGGAGCCACCAACGGCGGAGAGCGCAGCTCGCCGCGCGTTAGACTCTGCAGCCGCCTGCTTGCGTTTGTCAAGCTCCTCCTACAGTTTTACGTGTCGGTTATGCTCGTTGAGGAGGAGGCGGTGGTAGGCCACAGCAGATCCCGTGAAGCATTCACAGGTAGGATGACGTTGCCCGCCACAGCTTTGCGTGCCTGGCGCCATCCTTCCTCGCCGAGGTTGATCTTCTGGTAGGCGTTGGCGTCAGCTTCGTTGGGCCCGAGCGGCGGATTTCCCCCGTTTCCTCCGTTCCCAGCTTGCGGGTTGGGAGGTGGATTTGGTGTAGTCAAACCCGGTGGGAGCTCCGATTCGTTCTGGATGACCACGACGCACAAGTAACTCCCGCGGATTGGATCGCTGCTGTCGTAGCTTTTGGATCCGGAACCGTAGGTTCCTTCATCCGAGGGAGGGCCGCACAGATCTGAGTTGCAGCAGCTGCTGTCATATGACTCATCTGTCAGCGTCGACGTGCGTAGCGCGCCGATGGGTGGGACCCACAAAGCGGGCCTGATGGATGGTGGTGGCACCCGCTTTGGGAGGCGGAGAGTGCCGGTCTTCCCCACCTAGAAGTAGAAGCTCCCGAAAAGCATCTCGAGCCTGTCGCCGACGGACTCGAAATCCCTCATGGTGGCTGGTGAGTGGGCGGTGAAGTCGAAGGTGCCGAAGAGGAGGTGACTCTCCGTCGCCGATGAGTTGTAGATCGCTCCGGATGGGACCGTCACGATCGCACAATCAGCGCCCCCAGTTCCCACAGACGGCGCCAATTGACGAGGTTCGATCTCGCCAATGCCCATTGTTATGGACTTGGGTTTTGGAGAAGATGGGGATGCTGGAGATCGCGGAACGGTTAGCAAACAAGAAACACGGGGACACGGTGTTTACCTAGGTTCAGGCCCCCGGAGGAAAAACCCTACTCCTACTTGTCTGCTCTTGATTACGGTGGAACCGAAAGTTACAGGGGTGCGCAGATGCAATCTGCCGTGAAGTGCGTATGAGGTGAGTATCGAGGCCCTACTCGACATGATTGGGTAATTTTTCACTCGATTGGGTAGCTTTTCCCAATTACTTGTGACACTAATTACCCAATCGAGTGAAAAATTGTCTGGATCACTCTTTTAGAAGTTTTGAACCCTCATTTTCTGATGTGTGTCTATTGGAAAAGATGTAAGGTGTTGACCGGAGTTTAAATATATCAAGACAATTACGAAGAATTGAAAATATGGATAGAAGAAGTATGAACATGATTGTTGATCATGCCTTTCGATCTTTACACATTTTACCGCGTCACCTCGGCGTAACATGCGAGCTCTATGTAACAAAAACAAGCAAAGTACTAAATTGGGATAAAAATATGTTCAAAGGCTCTTAATGAGATATTTCGATTTAGTTCTACTAAATGAGATAATTAGTGTCACAAATACACAACTAAGAGTAAAAAGTGAAATTCACTCGTACTAAAATGTAAAATCTGTATCAGTAATGGTGTATACAGAGGAAAGTAAAAAAGCAACACGTCGGAAGTTACCAGCTTGACCAAGCACGGCACGCGCTCCGGACCGTCCTGCCCCGGTCAAATCTGGGGGACGCTGACCTGCTGACGATTGGTACTCGGTACCAATAACGACCCGTTAAAAATGTTTTAAAAAACTTAGCTGTGGGAAAAACTCGTGATGTAACGGGCCCACAGAAAACGGGCCAACTGACCCGGACTACCGGCAAGTTTCCCGGCACCCTCACTCTCTGAAAAAAAAAACCTGGTGCGGACGAGCCACACACGCCGACGTTTCCCGATTCGACGCACTGGCTTGGCTAGATGTTTGCCTGTCGCTCACTGCTAGTAGGACGCTTGATGGTACGTTGGATTTGGATCGGACGGTGAGTGGTAGCTGTATGGGCAGCTCATGGGTCGCGCCGTGCTATCTCAGACCACGCAAGAGGAGATGGCAGCTTTGCCTTTTTTTTTGTTGCATCCATCACCTCTCATTTTCATGGAATCACGATATGGTTCTTACTTGGATGCTACTCCAAATGCTACATTTCCATGTTAAAAAATATATGATAAGGCATGTATTTGGCCAAAAGGAGATACAAACAGATTTTGGATATATTTGTACTCCCTATGTCCAGAAATAAATGACTTGGATTTCTCTAGATTCGCATGTATCTAGACACGTTTTATTACTGTATAAATACACGCGAATCTAGAAAAATGGAAGCCAATTATTTCCAAACGGAGGGAGTACAATACTCTCGTTGAGCACTATGTGTAAACATCACACAAGACAATGAATTGACGATACTCACACTAACACTCGAGTCATGTGCATTCTCTCATAACTGTTTTGTTATAATTGTATAAAGGACCTAAAAGAGATAACTACTAGAGAGTTCATGAAGAACAATATCTCTTCGTGCAAACCAAACGCCTCAAAACATATATGAGCGATTGAAGTAGCAATTAAAACATATACGAGGTTGACGTAGCAGTTAAAAAATACACGAGGTTAAACCTAAAAAATTAAAGGGTCGCAGAGTTCTTGTTGCTATAACCATTTATCTCCATGCAAGTAGCCTGTCTAACCCTAAACACATTTCTTCCAAGAGCATACCGAGCTTGCATGCCATTCCATTGTATTAAGAACGAAAAGGAATCACAAATAGTTGCGTAAGTTAAGTGAATGTGGCTAAACCATTTATCGTTCAAGAGCATATGAATTTTGCATGCCATTAGATCCATTTTAAGACGTAATACTACACATATAGTTACGTTAACGAACAAGCTAAAATCACATTATTTAGGCCTAACTCTACACTCGTAATTAATCAAGGCATCAAACGGAAAAACACATGTTAAACTCCTTTGGAGGGAAATAGCAGGAGTATCTATTACCGCCTTCCAGTAACTATTAACACCAAGGTCAAGTGTAAAAAGTTTTAAAAATTACAAGTGCAAATACCATACCCCGGAAGGGCTACCTCGCAAAATAGCCATTTTATTCCCCTACTCTCCTTCACAGCGTTTTCTTTCTCTCAATTTCTCGTGGAGGCGAGGAGATAGAGAAGAGAGAGAGGAAAGGGGCGGAGGAGGAGGCGTGTCTGGCGATTGGACAGGGCGCGAGGACCCCGAGGAGCGCGCGCTTGTGATCCCCGAGGCGCGGCGAGCCGATTCCGGCGCCGGGACAGCCTCGCCCTCACCGGGCCGGCTGGTTCGAGACCTCTATCGCCGCGGATTCGGTGGGATCCGGCCAAGAACTGGTTGGTGGAGGGGAGAACGGAGGGGATGGGGGCCGGGGCGGAGCCCGTCGAGGTGGAGGAGGGTGCGACCGGGAAGGAGGAGAAGGGTGCGGCCGGGAAGGAGGAGAAGGCGGCCGTGTCGTGCTCGATCTGCCTCGACGCGGTCGTCGCCGCCGCCGGCGGGGACAGGTCCACGGCCAGGCTGCAGTGCGGCCACGAGTTCCACCTCGGTAAGCGGCGACGGTTTGATCTGTTGATGCGTTACTCGGCTCTATTGTTGTGATTATGTCACAAGACAGCCGTCTCTGGGAGCGAAATTGATCTTTATTAGTGGGAATTTGGCAGAACTACGATCAATTCAAGCTGTTCTGATTTCTGACATAGATCGAATTTCCTGTTAAGGTAGTTTTCGTGGGCATATTTTGCAGTATCTTACTCAGGCGCGACAGGAAGTTCCAGTTTTGGGGTTTGATTTGATGTCAAGATGACGATTTGGGACTGTACACGACGTAATCGTGGCTAGATTTGGTTAGCATGGTTACGTGGGCGTCTTCTGTGGTAGCTTAATCAAGAGTGATAGGGAGTTGCAATTGGGTGTTTGATCTGATGTCAGGGTGACAATTTGGGATTGTACACGAGGTAATCGTGTCGCCATTTTTGTAGCCTCTGTTTTTTTTTGGTGGAATAAGGTTAGGATATCTACAAGAAATTGATATTTTCCGGTAGCTTACTCAGGAGTGATAGCAAGTTGCGATTGGTGGTTTGACCTGATGTCAGGGTGGCAATTTGTGATCGTACAAGACCTAATCGTGTCTCAGTTTGGGTAGCCTCTTTGTTTCTTCGATGGAATAGGGTTGGGCTGTCTAGGTTGAAGAAGAATTTGATATAAAATGTGCTCCTTTTCATGAAAATTTATGTGCTTCTGAGCCAGTTGTCGTTAATCGATTGTTTGCTTAAAGAATACATGACCAGGAAATGTTAAGTTCTGAAGTTTAAAATTGAGAGCGACTTAAAAGGTGATAATCAATATTTCAGGAGTTGTCACTTTGTTGGTTTCAGCATAAGAGCATCCCCGATGCTGGGCACCTGTTTAGGCGCTTGTGAAAAAAAAAGAACAACGACCTAGCGTAGGTGGAAAGCGCCCATTGCTCCAAAGCAGGTGGTGATTTAGAAATACCAGCCTCCCCACAAATTCTTCTGCGCTGAACACAAAAACGGTGGAGTGCCCGATGCAAAAATAGGCATCGAAGCAAGGAGATTTCCTAGGATTGAATCAGCCGTAATGGCCAGGAAATCTTTCCCGGCGTCCTTCTTTTAGCGCCGTGCTGTGGATGCTCTAAGGCTGCTGATTTCAATGTGATACTGTAATGGATTTAGGCTCCCCTGCCTTCTATTAATGCTGGATTGGAACCAGCTGCAGTTTAAGAACATTTAGTAAACATTGCCTTGATCAAAAAGGTTACTGAGAACATTAGCTTTACCGAGGAAATACACACATACATAGTGGAAACAAGAATACACAAGGAAAGGATAATCTCTATGGCTACGCACACAAGAGTTCTGTACTCTCGGATGTCACCTCTTATTAAAAGCCTTTTCCCCTTCCCTTCTTTATTATCTCATGCACAAACTACTAAGGCTTACGAGTTCTTTTAATAGGGAAATACACACGTCCAATCACAACCGCTTGATCCGAACATTGATCTTGACTAGCTATGCACGCGCATAGCGTCACGCTACCACTGCACAACCTCTTCCCGCGCAATGGCCATACGACGCGGCTAAAATCGACACTTGTATGTAGCCTGACAGTCTGACACTAGCACATACAACCTGATCACTAACATCTAAACGTGGGCATTATTATCTCTGTTGTGTGCATGGATTACGTGGCCAATTACACATGACTAATTCGCGTAACAGGTGCATACATGCTCTCAACTAATGGTTGCCGAGTGCCGACCCAGCTGTGTGCACCCTGTGCTCTTTGCCGATCTTGCTTCTCCGTGCAACACATGCAACTAACTATAACTTAGTTGACCACACATGCCTCTTGACTCTATATGACAGTAATGCAATGCATCACAACTGACCATGAACAAATCTCCTAATCAACTGGCTTAACTTCAACAACAACAGCAACACCAACTAATCCTTTTATCCCAAGCAAGTTGGAGTAGGCTAGATATGAAACCCAAACAGAAACTAGTGGAAAGTGCAAATACGGCAGAAACTAGTGAAAAGTGCAAGTCAAGCAGAAATTAGACTGTGATTGAGAAGCAGTTTTGTCCAAGGGGTTATTGTTGTGGTGACCCTGTAGGGTGCAGAAGTGCAATTGCATGATTTATGCAATTGTACTGATTCTGCTGCGTCATGATATCGTAAATGCTTTAACCAATATCAGACCGGTGCTCTTGAATTATATCTGTTTGGTGATATTTTGTTTAATCCAAGGTCAAATTAACCATTTCCATGTCTCATTGACATGTGTGCCTTGGACCCAAATGTCAGTTAGACCTTGAATGACATTTAGTGATGCCAACTATTTGGAGTGCAGATTGTTTAATCCATGAATGTAAACGTTTTCAGATTGCATTGGATCAGCATTTAATGCCAAAGGAGTTATGCAATGCCCGAACTGCCGCAAAATTGAGAAAGGGAATTGGCTCTATGCGAATGGCTCGCGTCCCTCACAGGATGTCAACATGGATGAGTGGGCTCATGATGAAGACCTTTACGATGTTAGTTACTCTGAGATGGTATGTGACCATGTGAACATTATTCTTAAATATTATAAATATATAATCATTTTTAAATAGTAATCTGTACCTTTTAGCTGATAATATCGTTGTTTCCAACATACTTTTCTTGTGTGTGAAATGTTAATTGTCTTGTTGACCTATTGATATGGTTTATTTCTTTGTCTGCACTTAATTGAACTCAACTTGACCATGCTTAGTTTATTTGACCATTTAGTTTGTAGACACTTGTTATTTCTATGCATGTTTTCTTATGCTTTCTATTCCCTAATACCACAGTTTTAGCTTGTACATAATGCTCTAGAAACATTTGATTCCGTGTGGGCTCCTCAACCACTGAAATCATTTAGCATTGATCTGATAGGTTGATGGCTACTTATGTGGATTCTGTTACCAGACTTACCGTGTTCTTATAAATCTGATACAATGCTGAATGTTGTTGGGACCATGCCTTAGCTGAGCACTTACCGAGCAATATTATCGTGTCTCAAATTTAACCCCATCCTAGTTTAAGACTTGCAGAGATATATTCCTTTATCTCTTATTTCAATGTTTTTCACATTCTTTCCAGATTGCTAGCTTTGTTTCTGTAGATATTGTCCAGACCCTCTTCTATTGGAGGCCTTGTGGATTACTTTTGAAAGAAGTAGCATACTTCTACACTAGAGGTCGTGCTAATTTTGTTATGCATAAACCAGTGTAAACCTAACCTGTAGAGTGCTTTAGTCTGGTGTTTCTTCAAATAGTTTGATGTTTGTCCATATTGTAATTCCTTGCATTCTGCTGAATGCATGTATAATCTTGAGATCTACGTTGTTTCTGCTTATTTAACTACCCTGCTCATCTATGCTTCATCGTTGTTATTTTGAAACGTTTGTGCTATTTATTCTTAAATCATAGCAGAGTTAGTCATTCTTAATTTTTCGTTGCCGTCTTATTTGCATAGGCACGCAAGAAGGCGGTTACTTCTCCATACATACTATGATGACTATATATGTCAAATTATTTCCGCGCGCCAATTCTGACAGATATATATTTTAAATGTGCAGCCATTTCGTTTTCACTGGTGTCCATTTGGTCGCTTAGCACAACTTCCATCATTCTTTGAGTATGTTCGATACTTCAAATTATCATTATTGTTTTATATTTAAATTCTTCACAGAACTAATTTCTTGCATCCATGCATGTACAGATAGCTTTCATGTAGACGGTTCTATTTTTGCTCTGTAAATTTGTAATGCAGGTCTAGTAGCTCCAATATTTCAACTACGGTATCTCACCCATGTAGAAATTGTGGGCACCACAGTTAGTTCCTGTGATTTTTTTTTGCTGGATGTTGTATTCTACTATTCATAATGGCAAATGTTACACTTGTCCAGTTACAGTTTAGAGTCTAAAGCTGAAAATGGTAACCTTTGAACCCAGGTGTCAACAATCTATTTAAGTGATGCTGAAAATCATATGAAAACATTTTTCAATTGATCTTTTGCAATTAAGAGGTGAATAATCTGAAATTCTGTATATGCTTAGCCTTGTTGTGCTGCATGAAATTATTGACAATGTCCATGCTGATTTTCTTGCCACGATTAGAGTATACATGGATCTTCTGAAAATCATAGTATTAGTTTACAAGCGATACTGACATTGTGATACAGTGTATAATAGACATAATTATAGTCAAAGCACTGATCAGTCTCAGGGATGACAAAACTAGCAACACAGTTATTCCTGTCATTTCCTAATACCAGTATCAGTTAGCCAACAGATTCCATACTGAATGAATATATGTTGTTGTATTAAACTTGTTTTTTTACACAAATATTATATGTTGTTGTATTACACGTGTTTACAAAGTAGTTTCGGAAATCATGGCTGTACCATATTTATATTAAGAGTTCTCCGTATATGGAAAATCATGCGATTCGTCTATTATGTTACTTATTAATGTTTCCCCTCTTCTGCCAGGGAAGGAGAATCATCACCTCCAGTTACTTGTAAGTTCTTGTGTAAATGAGATCTGTTTGTAAAATTTAAGTTTGTTGAGGTCTAAATATGTGTGGATATTTTTTCATGCAGTTCATGACTTTATGGGCCAGCATGTGTTTCCGGAGCATCTATCTGTACCTGCTGCACCTGGGGCACATCCTTGCCCTTATGTGGCATATTTGCAACCTCTTCCATCGCTGGCCTCATCATCGAGCTCCCATGTCCCTGAGAGAACTATGGATAGTTCCGTCTATCATGATCACTGGAATCACCTGGCTGGCCCATCAGATGGGAGGCCCTTGCAATCGGTGCAACCCACTGATTTCCATCATAACCATTGGGGGCATCTGCCCCATTCCTATGCTCAATCCAACAGCAATAATGGGGTGACCGAGCAGCCAGGGGTCCCTTTTGGAACAATGAGGGCTGCAAGGGTTGACGGTGATAGCCAACGTCGAGGATCTGTTGTTTCTCCATCGTACTTCAGTAATGGGTAAATTCTTTGTCTTTCTCCGCTCTCATGACATACTATTAGGGCCATGTACATAGTTATGTCTTCATACTCTAGTGTCTGTCGTTATCTAGTGTTTTTAGTGATGGCTAGCATGTAGAATCAAGCTGTCTTTGATGTAAGGGATACCCTGAGATAGCTTGGGCACAAGAACATAATGAAACTATCAAATAGACAATGGAGAATGGCTTTCCAGTGAAGATTATTTCTAACACTTATTTTGATGAGAGGAGTGTGGAAGGACATATGATGATTTTTATGACCAAATATTAGATACTGAGGAGACTTATCATGTTGTCCCCAGATGTTAATGTTTTGGAGGTGCCCTTATGGCTTTGTTTTGATATCTGTAAACTACGCTAGAAAATATTACATTGTGCTTTTATCAAAATCTTTTACTCCGTCTGCTCCAAAACAGATGATCTTTTTGAAAGAGTGCACTAATTTCTCTTATCTTTGACAATGAATTGTTAGTGGCCAGGATAGATTTGTCATGAAAAACTGTTTTGCAATATTAAAAATAATCTCCTACTTACATATTCGAACAGAACTAATGGTCAAAGTTATGTAAACTTTAACAATGAAATGCTTTTGGTCAGAAGCATATATAATTACCCTAAAAATGATGTCATGACTTGTGTGTTTCCTGTATCTATATTTGATGATGTTACATTTTTTCCTCGACCCTGGCAGCTTTATTCCAATCTTCTGGGGATTTCAGGGTTTATGCTATGTTGGTTAGAGATATGCTGTATCAAAATGTGAATCGGGTAGTCTGAAATCTGTAGCTAGTGAGGCTAAAGTCATTTAAAACAATAAAAAATCCCTGATTATTTCTTCAGAATCAATCTTTGTTATGGCAGAAACAATTGCAGTATAATGAAAGCTTGTTATGCATGAGGTCAATGTGTGATAATGTTTTTGTTTTCAGGTCTGGCTCTAGATCTAGAGCTCCTAATGTTCCTCCTCTGGTACCTCAGTTTATGAGGGCACATGGCAGCCTCAACGAACAGTACCTGCAGAATCCATCATCTAGCCTTTTTGCCGGGGCGCATAGATCGGGAGGCATGCGGCCTGCTCCGCCACCTCCTCAACCAGAGAACCCAACATTTTGCCTGTTCCCACCAGGTTCATCCGGCCATAGTTCAATGGAGACTGATGACGCCGGAGGAAGCCGATTCTATGCCTGGGAGCGCGATCGCTTCGCGCCATACCCATTAATGCCAGTGGACTGCGAGACAAGCTGGTGGAGCTCACAGCAGTCTCACAGCGCATCAGAATCCACACCGGCACCAGCACCAGCACCCGCGCCAAGGAGACTATTCGGGCAGTGGATCGGCCTCGGCCGGTCATCGCCTGAAAGCAGATCACCCGAGGGCACATCATATCGACAACTGCACTCTCCTCGGATGTAGAGGCAACCTAAGTTAAAACTTTCATATATTCAGAACCTGAGTTGCTTGTAAGAAATGATGGGAAAACCTGTCTGTATGCAATTAAACCGGGTTGCGCGGTGAAACTTCTGGAGGATTCTGCAGAGGGAGAAACATGAAATAACCTGGAGAGGAACGTTTTGATTTGGTTTATGTGAATTCGGTCTCGGTACATATTTGGAACCAAATTGGGATATTCGAAGCTTTGGACCTATGACGTGATTTGCTCTCTTGCTTTTCGTTGATGGTTGGATTGGCATGGTCTTTGTTCCGTTTGGTTTTGGTTTGCATTCATATTCGTGAAATAGGAATGCATGATTCTAGATTGTGCACGGAGCAGCGAACGTACTCATTAATCCTCAAGTTGTTTGTGATGTTATGGTTGTTCAGAATGGAGGAGTGAACGTTTTAGTTAACCCTGAAGTTGTTTCTGATGTTATGGCCGTTCAGAGCGGATGACCTGTGAGGCTGTGAGCACTAAG
The DNA here is from genome assembly GCA_916181665.1 of Avena sativa. Taxonomy (NCBI): domain Eukaryota; kingdom Viridiplantae; phylum Streptophyta; class Magnoliopsida; order Poales; family Poaceae; genus Avena; species Avena sativa. The sequence goes on along the minus strand of OV702285.1, from coordinate 40,178,598 downwards.
TAAGACACAGTTGAAGGCTTTGATGTTAGGTATTAGCATCACATATGGCATCTTTTTCTTGGTGACACAGCAGCGTATTCTTGTTAAGTACTGGTGTAGAAGCACATCGCATTAGGTACTTCAAGCTCCAGGTCACACAATGGGACTAGATGGAAATTGTTCTTCTGTCATTGTTTAACGAGACACCACCAACTTTCTCCCACCACAGGTACTTTATAGAATTTGCCTCACGAGCACATACAAAGATTCATTTTGACCATGGTATGCTTAATGCCGAGAATTGATTCCAAAAGTCAAAACATAATTTGGCGTGAACATTTGGCAACACTATCGATACTCTAATATTTATAGTAATATTTTTCATCCCTAGTCTCTTGGTTTGCAGGATTGTAACTCTTGAATATTTTTCCATGATCATTTTTCGCCATGTTTCTAGGAATCAACTAAAATCTTGAAAATACATCATACATTCTATGATTAGCCGGAAGTCTTTCATCCCTACAGAAGTTAAGAGACAAAACGTTTCTTTTGTAGGAAATCGATTATCCTCAATGTAGAGATGCATCGGAGCTCGGTCTTATTCCCTGCTCCTCATGACCTCATTCCCCTCCTCCACCCCTCTCCTTAAAGAGATATCCTTTGACCTGGATATCCCAGTGCAGTGGAACCTTGCACTCACCAAGGTCTAGGAAGGCACCAGGAATGGTCGAGGGGCCTTCATCACCGGTGAGCTAGATCCGTGTCTAGAGCCCGAATCAGTGAAGGCAAGCATCTCCACTCTTGATGGGTTGATGGATGGTTATAAGTCAATGGAATCGAGTTTTTTTTGAGTTGTGTACGGTGTTTCAGTATGTTGCAAGCGTGTATGAAGTTTGTTGTTTACGCATAACAATATGCTGTAAGCTTCTAGAGGTATGCTCCAAGAAGATTTTATCATGTTGACAATATGTTTCTGTGATGTTTGTTTGCTTTGTTAACATTTGTTGCATACTTTGGTTGTTTCATGTTCTTAGTATTGCGACACATTTTCTAGCCACTTCATTACAATAAATGGGGATTTGTTGCATACATCCAATTTTTTGCTACATGGGTGCATATACTTTGGAACTCCCTTATCTTACTTTTAAGTGTCTCAACGATGTTGCATACATCCCCGCATAATAATAATGCTGCACACATGTAGAAATATGTTGCACATGTGTGTTTGACGTTGCGAGCTGGCTCATGCCTAGTGCAAAGTTTTTTTTTCATTCATAGGTTTATTTAATTCTTCCGAGAATAAAGACCTCTAGCAGCACAAAATATGTTTTAAAAAAATGTAAAGACCATAATAAATAGGGAAAATTTGCTACAGGACACCGTTTATTTTCTGGCATTTGCTAAAACACACTGTATAATTGTGTCTTTGCCAGATACCATTACAATTTTGTGACATATTTGCTAGAACACACCGCATAGCCAAAAAAGAAAAGTTTGATATTTTTTCAAACCCGATCATAACATGGTCACCCGGCCACAAGTGCCAAAACTTTCCATTTTTGACTATCGTGATGTGTTCTGGCAAATATGTCATATAATTGTACTGGTATCCGATAAGGACACAATGGAACAAGGATGTGTTTCAGCGAATGCTCAGAAAATAACGGTGTGCTGTAACGATTTTTTCCTAATAAATATAAATAGTAATAAAAATTAAAAAACGACCTGAATTCCGCCGTCCCCGCCCTTTCCCCCCGCTCCATTCCCCGTCGCTCTCTCTCTCTTCTCGCCCTCTACTCGCGATCTCGCCGAAACCCTAGGAAAACCCCGGGAAGGCCGGGATGCTGCACGAGCTCCTCCTCGCCCTCCTCGGCTTCACCGGCGACTTCGTGCTTGACAGCTCCTCCGCCCGCCTCCGCTCCGCGCCCGGCGAAGCAGGGGGCGCCGGAGACGCTGACGTGGGCCCCGCTTTCCGCCTCGCCCCCGACCTCACCTTCCTCCAGCCGTCCGAGAGGTACGGGAGACCCCATACCTTTCCCCTGCTACGAATCTGTAACCGCGCTGTGGTGTTTGTGATCTGCTAGTGCACGGGATCTATGGGGTGTGGTGTCGTTAGGTATGCGATGCGGCGATAACAAACCTGAGAAGTTAGGGGGACTTGTTTTCCTGATTGCATTGCCTGTGGAAGCACAATTTCTGCTGTGCTTAAGTGCTTTACGACTGACTATAGAATCTGAAGAACCATAGTTAACTGCAATCGCTGTTTGATCGAACATCTTGGTGAATGAAAGGTTGGACCAATTTGGTTTCTGTTTTTCTGTATTTAGAGCATATGCCTACCGGTTGGCAGAGTTATGGCATCGGCACATGATGAATTTACAAGAAACACGGTCTCAACCAAGGGACAAACGTACGGTATCAGAAATGAGTTGTTTCCTGGAAATGTAGCCTCAGTAGACCAAGTCTAGATCTAAGAAATTCACATTACGAAATCAGAAATGAGTTTTTTTTCTTGTATAAATGAAGCCTCAGTAAACCAATTCTAGACCTAAAAATTCATATGTCTCACATTTCAGTTCTTAACAAGCTCTGCAGATAGCATAGTTAAGCTAGGGAAGCGGAGATAAATACACAGAGCATATACATTTACAAGCTCATCCATTGCACATTTAGTAGTGCTTCCTGTACTCTAACCAGTCGGCACTTTTACACGATAAAGGCACAAAACATCATTGTATAACAGTTGTACCTGATAAGATTCATCTTTACTCCAAACACAGTGCTTTTACTCTACATGTAAGTATTCATGCTGTGTGTGAACTATGAGATACTGCACTGGATACAAGAAATCACATCCAGAAGGAAAGGATATTGGCTATTGCTTTAGGTTTTTTGTGGGATCATTACATTGGATTTCAATGTATACAAAGTTACAAATTCTCTATGTTTTCAGTGCCCAGAAGTACTAGCGATCATTTTGGTGCGTTTAGTTCTTGGTTGTCATCAATATTTTATGGCATGCATGACAGGCAAAATAGGGATAGAATCTTGTCTTGATTCACCATACTCAAAGTGGCGTGTCCCTTTTTTTTTGCAGGAGCGCTATTGAAAGGCTCATATCTCTGGGCTTTTATTATAGGGAACTTAACCGTTTTGCAACCGAGTCTCGTGATCTGAGCTGGATTCAGTCTTCTGTAGATGTTTCATCACCTAATGCTGATATAACTCTGAAGGGCAAAGTGAGAAAAGGGAGTGCATACCGGAGGGCCATTGCCAATGGTATTGCTGAAATTTTATCAGTTTATAGGTCAGCTGTTCTGCAAGTTGAGCAAAACCTGTTGTCTGATCCATTGCCTATCTTGGCGACAGTAACCCATGGGCTAAATAAGGTGTGTTCCTGAACATATCGCACTTACAGTTTCTGTATCCAAATATAATTTCCAAATTTCTGTACAACCATGTACTATCTATTGCAATTTCAATATTTTCAATCATAGACTTGTGTGTCTTATGATGTTTTTTACATATCAATCAATGTTGTATTCTATTGGCATGCCTGACGTATGATGTGCTCAGTTTTTGGCACTGACCAGATTCATTGTTGTGTAATTTGTAGTTTGAGGTTCTCCTGCCCCCACTTTATGAGCTTGTTATGGAAATCGAGCAGAAAGACATCAAGGGAGGACAGCTTCTTAACCTGTTGCATAAACGATGCCATTGCGGGGTTCCAGAACTGCAAAGCTGCATTCAGAGGTATTGCTTATCTGTATATATATGTGGCTTGTGAAGAAAAATAACCCCCATTTCCATTCCTTTATACTCTAAATTTCATTGCATCTGCTTTTCTTACTTCATTTTTTACCTGCATATTTCTTATGCCCCTTGTGATCAGTTGTTTGCTTATTCTTTTCCTTTTTATTGATGGTAAAAATAAGAATAGGCTCCTTTGGCATGGACACCAGGTCATGTTTAACCAGCTGACTTCTTGGATGGTTTATGGTATTCTTCAAGATCAGTACCATGAATTTTTCATCAGAAGGTCAGCATGACTTACGGAGCTTACATTAAATTTTCATGTGATATTGTAAATGCTATTCGTTGCTGCCTCCGTTCTATTATTGCTACACTATCGAATTATACATTTTGGCCTACTTAATGGCATGAAGACATTTCAATTGGAGGAGCACAAATACCAACTGCTTCTGAAGTTTTGGTTATAATATGAATTTATTCTAGACTTCTTGTATACATTCTTTATTAATCTCACCCCTTTTGCAAACAACCTATTGAGGTAATTCTATATGTGATTCAAAAGTAGTATTATCAAACTGACAGACATGAGAATTTGTTTGCTAGATAGTGCAGTTTGGAGTTCTATTGGGGTGATTTTGAGTACCTCTATATCCAACATTTTATAGAGAGAATTGTACCATCTGCCTTTCGCATGATAACAAGTATTCTTGCGATGTTAAACTTCTTCCTTCCTTTTCAGACAGGTCGACAGGGACGAGGATAATGAATCAGCTCAGTCAGATGTTGCTGATAAGTTCGCACAGAAATTAGGTAAAGACACATCCCTGACAAGTTGGCACTCAGGATTTCATGTATCATTGGTATGCTTATACTCTTTTCCTGAAGTGTGTGTATGAGGTAATAATTGTTCCCCTAGATTGTTATATCCATTGTTTATTTCCTTATTTGACAGGACATGTTGCCTGAGTATATCCACATGCGAGTTGCAGAATCAATTCTCTTCGCTGGCAAAGCAATAAAGGTTCTTAGAAATCCTAGTCCTGGTGCTACATTGCATGAACCCACTAACCAAAGTCAGATCTTGAAAGGATCTCATAGAATGCAAAGTTTCACAGGGGGTTCCGGTGTTTTGAAGGAGTTGCCAAACTTCTCTAACATTAGCGCAGAAGAATTATTGCCACAGATTGAAGCAGATAAAGTTGATGCCATGCTCAAGCAGCTAAAGGTTAGCTGTTAGCTTTCTGCTGGCAAGATTTAATATCAGCATCTTATATTGTTCTATGCATCTTGCCCTGGTTTGTGTGTATCAAAGATTTCATTTATAATAATCTCTTTGAGGGAGTACTATTGACCTATGTTATGTTGTTTCTGCAGCATTCTTCCGAGTTCCATAAAAGGTTGTTTGAGTCTGCTGTTAGCTCAATACGAACAATTGCAGCTAATCATCTTTGGCAGGTACTGGATGGCTTAAAGCATTTTGTATTATGTTAATGTTCTATTTCATATGGGCATCACCGATTGTCTCCTTTTGGTAAAAGCTAGTGGTTGTACGGGCTGATCTCAATGGTCACTTGAAGGCACTTAAGGATTATTTCCTTTTAGCAAAAGGTGATTTTTTCCAGGTAATCACACACTTCTTGATCCATGAAATATCTTGCCTATTTTTTTATTTGCATCTATGTATCTCTGGGTTGCATCAACACAGTGCAATTTGTGCTATAAGGCCCTATTTGATTATTTCCCTGAAACTCAGAATCATGCTTTTGAACCAGTGTTTTCTCGAGGAAAGCCGTCAATTAATGCGCTTACCACCTCGTCAATCTACAGCTGAAGCAGATCTCATTGTTCCTTTTCAGTTGGTAAGTGACAACCTTTTTCTCGGTGCCGAGGTCCTTTGATACACAATCTTTTATCACCTTATTATCTGTAGGTTTTATTGTCACCAACTTACCTAGAATCCAGCTGAGATCTGTTATCTGCTGTTTAACTTCATGTTAGCAAATATGTTTGATATTTCGTGACCTGGATTTTTTCCTGTTCTTAATTCTGCAGGCTGCGCTGAAGACTATAGGTGATGAAGACAAATACTTCACCAGGGTCTCCCTAAGGTTGGTATTTCTATTTGGCACAAAAAGTAACTGATTTCAAGCCATGCTTAGTGAATTTCAGTTCTGTACTAACAATTTATATTATTTCTCTTTTGTAGGATGCCTCTGTTTGGTATGAAATCTAGTACCTCACAGAAAGATCTTCAAAAGTCCAATACTCCAGACCTTTCTTCCCAAGGAAAGGCTAGCTCAGAGTTGGCACTTGATGGGTGGCATAGTATTGCTCTAGAATATTCTGTCGATTGGCCACTCCAACTCTTCTTTACTCCTGATGTTCTTTCTAAGTAAGTGTTGTACTGCATATGTTATTCGCAACAAATTATTATCTTCTGAATTCCGTAGTTCTTTGAGTGTGGATTACTACCCTAGAAAGCTACAACAAGACTAGCTAAACTTAACTGAAAGTCAGGAAAAGTTCTCTAGCCTTTTAAATTTCCATATTTTAAAATACACAAATTGTTTCCAGGTATCGCAAAGTTTTTCAGTATCTCATTCGATTGAAGAGGACACAAATGGAATTGGAGAAATCTTGGACAGCTGTAATGCATCAAGATCATGTTGATTTTTCTGATTATTGCAAGGACCGGAAAAATTCTTCTGCAACCCAACTGCGTCGGCTACGCACTAAGCCTTTCTGGCGAGTAAGGGAGCATATGGCTTTCTTGATCAGAAATCTACAGTTCTACATCCAGGTAATAACCAGATAAACTACCACCTTTCTGCATGTTTTGCCTTATTCCAGATGCTACTCATATGTGTGCATGTAAAGGGTGTTCTAGCTTTCTTGCCATCTAATCCTAAAGATAACACCTTTTACCTTTAGTACTAATTCAGGGCATGTGCAATTGCGCATGGTGTTTGCTTAATAACTTGAGATGGTCGATGCGGGCAGAGGTGGTCGTAGATTGCCGGATGAGCCCAACCTCTCAATCGAGGCCCATTTAATCAAGTGCTCAAGCCAGAAGAGAAGCGGAAGGACGTCATTCATCACTTAAGAGCGCCTAGGATACACTTTTTTGTTGAATGTTGCTGATTCATCACATGTGCAATTGTGCATGGTGTTTGCTTAATAACTTGGAATCACAGCGTGACTGCTGACAAAGTTATTTGCAGTTAATTTCACTTGAGCATATAGAATAGAACAAATCATTTTGCTAGATATCTGCTAGGAATGTGCTTTGGTTCCAACTTTGTTTAATTTGATAATTTTCTATTCCCTTACTGGAATTGTCTTGCAGGTTGATGTAATTGAGTCACAGTGGAATGTCTTGCAAAGTCACGTCCAAGATTCACACGATTTTACAGAACTAGTGACATTTCATCAAGAGTAAGTAACAGTTTTTCACTGTCCTGTATAACTTATTTTATTTATCTGAATAATTATGCTATTTATTTGATCATGTACTGTGTATGAATCCATGTTACAACATATTCATGTTCTTTGAATAGAATATTCCCATAAGGTCTGATTTTAGTACCAACATCGATAATAAATTAAGAAACTATGTTTAATTGGTACCAACATTTCCTTTTTGTGCTTTACCATAAATCGTGTTGAATTCATACATATTGCTGTATCCATGTTCTTAATAAATGAGTTGCTTACATAGTATGGACTATAGTACAAAGCCACTTGAAGCGAGTTCTGTTCATTTATATTTTGTGAAGCTTAAGTATATGGATGTGTTGGGTATATTTTGTGAACCTTTGAATTTGCATGCACACAATGGATTTATTCTGCTATGATATCTTTGCTGATTATTATTACCTCTTGCGTTGCAGCTATTTGTCAGCATTGATTTCACAATCCTTCTTGGATATAGGATCGGTGTCTAGGATACTTGACAGTATAATGAAGCTCTGCCTGCAGTTCTGTTGGAGTATCGAGCAATACGAAACAGGCGCAAATATGTTTGAGATTGATCACATAACCGAGGTAACGCCACAGTCAACACTACTGGCCTTCTGTAAACAAATAGGGATGTGCCACTACTTAGCAGACCACCTCATGAAAGTCTCACTGCTTAGTTCCCTTGTATATGTATCACAAACTTACATACATTTGTTGATCTTCAGGAGTTCAACAAGAAATCAAATTCGCTGTACACTATCTTAAGAAGTAGTCGCCTTGCAGGAAGTCAGAGAGCACCTTTCCTAAGGCAGTTTCTGATGAGACTAAACTTCAACTCTTTCTTTGAGGTATGTTCCTCTAATCAGGATTCAGTAAACTATCAATAGACATTTTCCTTTGCTTGATACTTTTTTCTCCCTGATGTTAGACAACCGCGAGGGGAGTGATGAATTCGGGTAGGCTTCGGCCAAGCACAGCGGGAACCCAGTTATAAGGCTGTAACCGTCACAGTTGTTTTCGCTGAGATTTACTCGAAAAATGCTGCTATTTACCGATAATGGCGGTCACTGTCAGACAAAGAAGAGGAAGAGTCTAGCATCTGTAAATTATCCGTAGTGTGAGTTGTTTGCCCTGGAAAGTAAGCAACTGGTAATGTTAGCTCGTGCTGATGTTGTTTTATGGCTCCTCGAGCTTGTGTTTGTTGTTTGTCCTTTAGAGTGAACACTAGGCATGTTCACTCTGTGCCGATGTTGTCTATGTTTATGGCTCCTGCTTGTGCTTGATTCTAGATTTTGATAGCGTTAGAGTTGTTTTCCCAGGAAATCGTGCCAGGTGATGTTTGTTTAGGCCTGGCGTTGTGATGTGCAGGACTTTGCCTTGCTTGCGTACATTTCCGAATGTTATTTGTAATATCCAATTGTATCTCTACTGGAAACATGGTGTGTGGCTACGTCAGTATATGTTGCAATGCCTGGTTTTATATTACAACTATACTTGGGAGATGAATGTAACACCGAATGAATGTCAAGAATACAAAATGTACAATAGGACAGTGTACCTAACATTCTAGAGGTATATGTATGAGCATTTTGGCATTGGCGATGTAGGCAGGGCAGCATCATCGGTACGAGTTGGCGATCATGAGCATGGCCATGGTGATGGCATGGTCCATCCCCTGCTGAACCACCAGAGACAGCAATGTTGCCTTCTCACCGGTTCAGCAGCGCCGGTAGATCCTTGACCACTCCTGCCGTGACCAGCTCAGGCGGTAGAGGCCTGGCTTGTCAACTGCCGGCACAGAGACGGTGCAGCTGAGGTCCTTGGTGGCTCTCATCATGAGATGTGGCACGAAGTGGCCATCGATAGCCGTTTCATCGACGTCGCCGCTGTACACCTCCCATGTCTCTGGCATCAGGCTCAGCATCTGCATGGGGCCAATTGTCGAACGGATTCAGGTCATGCATAATGGCAAAAAAAAGAGAGAGAAAATGAATGTCACGCGGGCATCATCGGCAGGCACACCATGACCTGGTGGTGATAGTGGCGCAGTGTGAGGGGCCTTAGTGTTAAAGTGTTGGGTGGGCCTGTGTGCCAGCTGTTGGGTGTTGTCGGGTGCTACTTATACCTAAAGTGTAACTAGGTGTGGACACAAAGCTCGAGGCTCGAGGTTCGGCTCGGGCTCGACATGTTTTGGCTCGAGCTCGAAGGTTGTATAAGCCAAGCCTAAACCCTGCAACTAAGGTTCGAGGCTCGACAAGCCAGCTCGGTGAAGCTCGCAAGCCGGCTCGAAGGCTCAGTCAATTTTGGTTTTTCCTGATATTTCTAGAAGCCTAACATTTCACAAGTATATATAGCATGCATATAACATGGTAAATGCATGCATTGATCAATATATCATCATCTTCGTGATTCTCAATATTACTAGCCGAATGCCCATGCATTGCTACGGGATCAACAAAACCGTTGGTTCCACTCCACAAGGATCCAATACATGTAGCTCATCTTCCCTCGGTTCCAAAATAAGTGATTTGAGTATGTTTAGATTCACATGTATACTAAAATGTGTCTAAATATATTTAAATTTAGACAAAGCCAAGTCATTTATTTGGGAGACGGAGAGAGTACTAAGTATATACAGAATTGTAGTTTAACAAATTTAGTACTCCCTCCGATCCAAATTAATTGACTCGAATTTGTCTAAATTTAAATATCTAGACATGTTTTAGTATTAGATATATTTAAATCTAGACAAATCAAAATCAATTAATTTAGATCCAAAGTAGTAACACTTTCTAACTAAACTTTCGAAAAAAATTGACCATATAGCTTTTCTGATTTAAGCAAGCAATATTTTGCAACACGACACGGCTCAACCTAATCCACACACACTGTACACACCTACACGCGCTGCACACACCACACGCACCCCATCTCATATCCATCGCACACCAACCCAAATCTGACCAACGGGCCGGCCCGGCCTAAACGTGCCTGGCCCGGCCCGACACGCGACGGCCCGTTACCTGGCGTGTCGTGCTGGGCCGGCATGGGGCCTGCTTCCCAGGCCCGGGCACGACACCTAAGCCAGACGGGCCGCCCCGTGGTCCATCAAGCACGCGGGCCCATCAATACATACGGACTTTTATTCTAACGGATCCATAAGAGAAAGGATAATAGCGGCCGAACTGCTCCTATAACAACAAAGATTTGGCGGTGCAGTGGTGGAGTAGTGCGTGGAAGAGCCGTTGGTCTCAGGTTAGACTCCAGCAAATCGCTCACCTCATGCCTAACGGGCCGTGCCGGTCTGGCACGCGTGCCTGAGGCTACGATCTAGACCATTGACGTCCCCGGCACGCGGCGGGTGGTGTCGGGCTTTTTTCACGGGCTTACGTGCCGTCACGTGAAAACGCGGCCCGTTGGCTAGGTTTGCACCAACCACCCCGTTCATGGGACCCACACACCAACTATCAACCCGATCGATCCTCACACCCCGTCTCCTTCCTCCCGTCAACCACACGAGGGGCAGTGCCGCCTGCGCTCGATCACCCTCGCCTCTCCCCATCAGCCCTCCTCCTTAGCTCCTCCCGGTCCTCGCCTGGAACCACGCCGTCCGCCGCCCGCTCTCGGAGGGCATGTGCCTGCTGGACGACAGGTAGAGGAGGAGATGGGGTGACGGGGTAGGGCGTTGGTGGTGGCGCCGGTCCTAGCAAGATGAGGGAGACCGACGGGGTGAGGGGCATCGTGACGAGGAAGGACGACGGGATGAGGGGAATCGAGCGGCAGGAGTTGCTAACATCCTGCGAGCCCCCTTTTCAGTTTTATTTTGTACACAAGCTGAGCTAGGCTCAGCACGATTTTGCTCGAGCCTAACCGAGCCGAGCCATGAGCCGGCTCGGCTCGGCTCGGCTCGATTCCACCTAAGTGTAACTAAACTCTATATGCTGAAAAGTAGGAATATAAACTGAACCCAACCCGTCTCTCCTCCTGTTCTCTTTCTTCTTTCCCAAACCAGCGTTCGAACCCAATCTGGCCATCATACCAGGTCGGATGGTACATTTGGTATCAGATTCGGCGATTTCTGGGAACGCTCCGCGAGTCGAAAGGTTTGGGTGGCCATCCTTGGGTCGCTTACCCGGTAACAGCCTCATCCTCGCGGTGGCGTCAAGTCCGACGGTCTCCCAACTCACCACGCCGTTGTACCGTAAAATTCCGAGAAACTTCGGTGGATCGGTTGGCACCGGCCGGTGAGGAGTTCATCATGGCGTCGCCCAAGCCTTCTCCGCAGACGTCTCTGGTGCTCGCGGCGATAGGAGAGGCGGTTGCATCAGTGGTCGAGTCGCTTACGCAGTGCAGGCAAGCGGTGCATCTGACTCGACGCAGCAAGGGATGGTGGCGTAGTTGGGTCTGATTGCGGAGGCGGTGGAGGCGAACGTCAAGGCACAAACGGACACAATGCTCCTATTTCAGGCTCTCCATGACAAATTGGCAGCCACGGTGGAATGCATCGAGTGCCAGATGCGGTGATCGCCATCTCCCGAGGAAGATGACCCGGATCCAACTGTACCCGCTCCGGTTGGTAAGAGCACTCTTCAGCCCACCCATGTCTCTTGGTCGGGCGACACACCAGGCGCATCTGTGTCTGCTCTAGTTCTGGGCAGGATTGGTGAAAGGCTGGTTTCTCCGTGAATGGGGGCGAATTCAGGCATCAGGGGTGGAACTGTAGGAGGTGTGTGTGTGGTGGAGAAGGTGGCGGTAGAATCGGAGGCGCAGGCGGCGGTAGAAACATCTGCAACACTGATCCTGTGAAGCACAAACTGAAAATGTCATTTACTCGGTTTCACGGCGATCAACAACATATTTGGAAGGATAAATGTCTGGATTATTTCAGGTTTTCAACGTTCATGCATCGCTTTAGCTGGTGTCTGCTACTCTGCATATGGATGGCAATGCAGCGTTTTGGCTCAAGGCGTATCAATTGAGACATTCGATCAACGCTTGGCTAGAACTGATGACATCAGTGGAAGAAAATTTTGGTGCAGATGATCACCGGAAGTACATGAAGCAGTTCTTGGCACTTAAGCAGCAAGGCACCATGGAGGAGTATCAAGAACAATTCGTGACACTCTCCTATCAGATAGCTTTGCAGAACCCTCACTATGACGAGCAATTCTATGTCTCTCAATTTATAAAAGGATTGAAATCTGAAATTCAAGGAGCAGTGGAGTCTCAGATGCCAGAAACAGTTGAAAGGGCGATCTTATTAGCCATAGTTCAACAGGAGGTCGCTGCTGAGTCCAGAAAATAGGGACATAAGACATTTTCTCCTGCACTTGGCCGTACTGAAATTGCAGTCACTAAACTGGATAATATCAAGCACATTCTAAAGCTTGGCAGTGGGGAATTTTGGAAAGACAGGCAACTTCGAGATTACAGACAATCAAATGGACTCTGCTTCAACTGTGGGGACAAATTTTATCCCACACACTAGTGCAATAAGAAACCTGCAGCATAACTGCACCTAACCCAAGCTACAGACACACCTGACATTCTTTTAGATAAGGTTTTGGAGCTTATTGAATAGAATGATTTGGCAAAGGAAGAGCAACTCAGCCTATCAATACATGCTATGGCTGGTACTAAGGGAACAAAAACACTGAGACTGAGAGCAACGGTGGGCAATCAAGTTCTTCTCATTCTTGTAGATTTTGGCAATAGTGGTAGCTTCATCGATGCTTCCATGCTGGACAGAATTCAGTGCACTATCATTGATATTGCTCCTTTACAAATCAAAGTGGCAAATGGTGCATTTATGCAGAGTGACAAACTTGTACCTGATTTATCTTGGTCCTATCAGGGAGAAATCTTCACAATACCAATGAGAGTGTTGGAGTTGGGGGCCTATGATGCCATTTTGGGGATGGATTGGCTGAAGCTACACAGTCCCATGGTCCCTGATTGGTCCAACCATTGTTTAGCTTTTCGCTACAACAACAAATTCATCAAGCTAACTCGCATAATAGCACCATCTTCATAAGAAGTAAGAGAATTACCAGTGGAACAATTGATTAAGTGATACAAGGGTAATGAGGTATGGGCCCTGGATATTGTGCAACCAGAGCAACCTGCTACTGCCACTTATGTACCTGCATCTATTCAAAAGATTTTGTCAGATTCCAGTGATGTTTTTGCTACCCCAACTGGACTGCCTCCTGCCAGACCATATGATCATGCCATCCTTCAGCCTGGCGTAGCACCGTTCAATGCTCGTCCTTACTGTTATTCTCCGGCACATAAGGATGAAATAGAACGCCAAGTTAAGGTTATGTTGGAAACTGGTGTAATTGTCCCAAGTATGTCACCATTTGCTTCTCCTGTTCTGCTAGTCCAAAAGAAGGATGGATCATGGCGTTTCTGCATTGGCTACAGACGTCTGAATGAGCTTACCATCAAGAATACTTTTCCTATGCCCATCATAGATGAATTACTTGATGAGCTCGCTGGTGCTACCATATTCTTTAAACTAGATTTGAGAGCGGGGTACCACCAGATACGCATGCATCCTGTAGATGAACACAAGACTACTTTTAAAACCCACCAAGGCCATTATCAATCTCGAGTGATGCCTTTCGGCCTGTGCAACGCACCAGCCACTTTTCAGTGTGTGATGAATCATGTATTGAGTCCTTGCATACGGAGATCAGTGCTTGTGTTTATGGATGATATACTTGTGTATAGTGCCATTGAAGAAGCACATGTCGGGCACTTGTCGACAGTTTTGCAACTGCTCCGGGACAACAAGTTGTATGTTAAAGAAACTAAGTGCTCATTTGCTTGCTCGAGTTTGGAGTATTTGGGGCATATAATCTCATACCAAGGAGTTGCCACAAATCCTAAGAAAACAAAAGCAATGGTCCATTGGCCGCAGCCATCCAATGTGACAGAGCTGCGTGGTTTTCTTGGTCTTCTGGGATATTATAGAAAATTTGTAAAGAATTATGCTATTATTTTCCGTCCTCTCACTTCACTTCTCAAGAAAAAGGCCTTCTCATGGTCTGATGAAGCCACTACAACATTCAAGGAGCTCAAGGAAGCAATGATTTCCACACCGGTACTGCAACTACCAGACTTCCACAAGCAGTTTGTGGTGGAAACTAACGCTTGTGATCTGGGTATTGAGGCAGTACTGATGCAATATCATCACCCTATTGATTTTCTTAGCAAGCCGTTGAGTGCTACACATCGTCAGTTGTCGATTTACGACAAGGAATTTCTGGCCTTACTCATGGCGGTAGAGCGCTAGAGGCCATGTCTGTAGAGGGGAGAGTTTGTCATTAGGACTGATCAGGACGGTCTGTGCTATTTGGATGATCAAACGTTGCAATCTCCGCTACAACGCAAGGCCATGGCTAATGGGTTTACAATTTTGCATTGTTTACAGAAAAGGTGCAAACAATTTAGCCACGGATTCTCTATCTTGGGTTAGCCATGTCATGACAGCAGTACGCCACTGATCCTAATGCGTAGCAAAGACTAACAGAACTGGCAATTCACAGTCCGGATGAACATGGATACTCGTTGAATCACATGCTTATTTGTTATAAGGACGCGTCTGGATTGGAGATAATTCTGTGCTTCAGACAAAGCTCATTACTGCATTTCACGCTAGTGCAATCGGTGGACACTCGGGCAGCGAAGCTACTTATCAGCGCCACAAGAATCTGTTTGCTTGGGCGGGCATGAAATCTGCAGTGATGGACTTCATCCGCTAGTGCGACACTTATTAGCGCAATAAAAAATCCAATCAGTCGCCACAAGGTCTTCCGCAGCCCTTACCGATCCCTGATGGAGCTTGGCAGAATATTACCATCAATTTCATTGATGGTTTGCCACTCTCATAAGGCGCTACCACAATCATGGTGGTGGTTGATCGATTCACCAAATTGGCATACTTTGTGTCAATGAAGCATCCATTTTCTGCTCCACAAGTGGCTCGCATGTTTGTGGATTCAGTGGGTACGTTTACATTGGATGCCTCGTTCTATCGTGTCAGATCACGGCGCAATTTTCACTAGTGTGTTCAGGCGACAACTGTTTGACAAGCTAGTCACAAAGCTGAAGTTCACTATAGCCTATCACCCGCAAACAGATGGCCAGACCGAGCGTGTCAACCAGAGTGTGGAAATGTATCTACGCTGCAGCATCCAGGACAACTCCAAAGAATGGAAGAAGTGGCTCTGTCTGGCCGAAATCTGGTACAATTCTGCTCATCACAGTTCGATTGGTATGTCTATTCCAATGGTTGCTCCCGATGACAGCTCACCACCAGTGTCAGTACTTATCGATAGAGCTTCTATGTTGGAGGTCCTCAAGACCAATTTAGCAGCAACACGCAACAGAATGAAACTTAAAGCAGACCGTCATCGTACTGAGAAAAAGTTTCAGGTGGGTGATAAAGTGTTACTCAAGCTGCAAACATATGTTCGACAATCTGTTGCAAGCCATCCTTATCCCAAGCTGGCCAAGAAGTTCTTTGGTCCATATGAGATTTTAGAGAGAATTGGGAAGGTAGCATATAAGTTGCAGTTACCAGCTGACAGTCTTGTGCACCCGGTGTTCCATGACTCTCGGTTGAAAGACTACAAGCCATACTTTACACCTATATTCACCGAACTGCCTCAGTTGCCAGCGTTGGACGCTAAGAACACAGAACCTGAATGTATACTAGACAGACACATGGTTAAGAAAGGTAACTCGGCAATCACTCAAGTTATAATCAAGTGGACACAATTTCCGATAGATTCAGCCACTTGGGAGGATTGGGACGTGCTCAAGGTGAGGTTTCCACAAGTTATTGCTTGGGGACAAGAAAATTCTCCATAGGGGTATTGTCACGCAGGCATCATCGGCAGGCACACCAGGACCTGTGATAGTGGTGCAGTGTGAGGGGTTTTAGTGTTAAAGTGTTGGGTGGGCCTGCGCGCCAGCTGTTGGGTGTTGTCGGGTGCTACTTATACCTCAAGTGTAACTAAACTATGTATGCTGAAAATTGGGAACAGAAACTGAACCCGTATCTCCTCCTCTGTTCTCTTTCTTCTCCCCCAAACCAGCGTCCGAACCCAATCTGGCCATCATACCACGTCGGGTGGTACAATGAAATAGATCTATACTCACCTTGCGTTGGCGGCGGCGGACGGTGAGGAGGACGCGGCCGACGTGGTCCATGAGCTCATGTCGTTGTCCTGGCCGGCGCCGTAGTTATCGACGCGGAACACCATCCGCCCATCAGCATCGTCGAACATAGCGTACCCGTCACCGTGAAACAGCAACGACTTGCACCACACCGCCATCCGCCGACACGCCGCCTGGGATGGCTCACTGGCGCCGCCCGACATACTTTCCATCGACGGCCTCTTCATGGTCGTCTCTTCCTACCCCGCCATCACCATGGTCGTTCCGTCTAACGTGTCTTTTAGAAGAAGTCTAATAGGCCATAGACTAGTATCTTGGAACAATTTCTTATTAAGATTATCTACGGTACAACTGTCTGAGGGTGTGGATGAATTTAAATAAAAATTACTACTGAGTGGTAAATTTTCTGTTTATTCCATGTATAGAGCTTTGATCCAACCTGATATTCTAGTCAATGATAATAGTAAAATTTGGAAAATGAAATACCCCTTAAAACGAAGATTTTTGCATGGTATCTCCATAAAAGGGTCATTCTCACTAAAGATAATCTTGTTAGGAGGAATTGGCATGGAAGTATGCAATGCATTTTTTGTCATCATAACGAGACAATACGCCATTTGTTCTTCCAATGTAAATTCGCGTGCTATATGGTCAATCATCCAAATAGCCTCTGGTTTATCTCCTCCTTGTTCGGTAGTTAATGTATTTGGTAACTGGCTGAATGAGATTGATGATAAATATGAGACTTTATTTATGGTGAAAGCGCTTGACATTATTTGGTCGTATTGGCTATGTAGAAATGACAAGATTTTTAATAACATTGTATCTTCTCCCCTGCAGGTTATATATCGAGCTACAACTATCCTTCGTTCATGGACTTCTCTTCAATGGAGTTTCGCGACTTCTTTGGGGAGGGCTCTACGCGATTAGACAACACGGTAAGAGATATCTTCTCCCAATATGAATGACAACGTGATCTACGGCTAGATCTGTCATAGCGCGTTTGGAGGACTACGCTTTATTCACCACTGTTTGTATTTATGATACTTTTGTTTTGGATTCGAGTTGTGTTGTTGTTCGGCTGTGTACATCCTAACTATACAAGTCTGGGTGTAAACTTATTATTAAATAATAAAAAGCCTATTAAAAAAAAACCATGGTCGTCGCCAAGCCAGCTCAGACGACGTGCGCCTGCGCATGTTGCTCTTATTCATAAGCGAAGCTATCTGGCCTCCTTCGTTGCGTCTGCAAGCACGGTTTTGAATCTAGATTATTTAATCAATTTATTTATTTATGCCATGACATTCTTATTGAGGTGCAATCGTATCAAAGCGTGTACTTTGATTTGGGGAAGACTTATTTATTTATTTATTTCGTAAACTAATGGATACTGCTGATTCTTGGGGACCATGCGCGTGAGGCAAATTATTTTTGAGCGTTTGAGTTCATTTGTGTGGAGATATTGCATAAACACGCACGTTAGATGCAGTAGTTGACCTAGCTCGACCAGCTAGCGATGAGTACATATAGTAGTACCTTTTTTTCTTCTTTAGTTTTCGATTTCCTTTTGGTCATCTTATCTATCAAATACTCCCTCCGTTTTAAAATATAAGATGTTTTAGGTTTGTGAAGAAAATGAATCTAGACTTATTTTAGTGTTTAGATTCACCTTAAAGTTGAGTGAATCTATATACTAAAACAAGTCTAGATACATTTGATTTACAAAGCTAAAACATCTTATATTTTGAAACAAAGGGAGTATCTTGTAATATATGAGATGCAACTCCCATTCAGCTGGAACAACAGATATCTGGACTCCCATTACTTGGAGAAGAAGTTGTGCTAAAACTGAACTGTTTAGAATATTAAGATGAAAATAATACTCCCTCCAATCCATAATAATTCCACCGGTTTAGTATAAGAACTTGTATCAAATCAGCGACACTTATTATGAATCGGAGAAAATACCATAAATTACTTTTCCCAATAAAAGTAGTTTTCCAAGTTTTATTAACATACTCAAATAAAACATTTTGCTGGTCAAAGTCTGCCAATGTATCTTTGAAGCCGGTGGGTGCCTATCTTTGCTATTTTTAGTTTAAATATGCATTATGCTTCCTAGAGTTGACATTTGGGTTGTGATTCACGTGCACAAATAGTTTATAGTTATGATATGATGAGGTATCTCAGGATTGGACTAATAATTAAGCTGGAGTGTTTGGGAAGGCTATGTTAGTTAAAGCAATCGATAAGGCACCGTGTTTAACTTTGACATTGTGTCAAATTTGTGGTGATCATTAGAAATAATGATGACATAATAATAAATTGGCACATCAAAACATGTCAGAAATAAAAGACATGATATATATGTAACATCCCAGGATGAGAGACTACAAATAGACAGGACCCATGGTTGTGCATTGCATTCATGTATAAGAAATTCCGGGGAATTTTTGCACAAAACTACTGAAGGATCGAGATCACTCTTGTTCTGTTGAGAAACGACAAAACAAGCGCGATAGGTTTCGACATGAATTTGGTTATTCTTTTTGAATTAAGTAGAATTTCAATAAGTATTGGAATTATGAATTTGAAATGTGAATTGAGTAGAGGTTCATATTAGGTTGTTGCCTAAAGTGTAATTTAATACTTAGGATTTGAATTATAAGTATATTGTGATTAGAAGTTCCAAAGGTTAAATTATAATAGAATAGTTAATTAAGTACTATTCTAAATCCATTCTCATTATATGATATCACAATAAAAAAATGTTTGATTAACTTATATTTTACAATCTTACAAATCAAGTATACAAGAAATACTTATCATTGAGAAAAAAGTGTAGGATTACAATGGTAATCCAAAATAATCTTTTAAAAATATGTATCTCTCATATTACATTACCCTTTATCAACACAAGGTAATTTAATACATGGAAGTAATTCAAACTTATATACATAAATAGAAATCTTCATTTCTTTCTTATTTAATAATTGCAAGAATGCAAAGAATACAAGTGAGTAAGAAGTAATTACACCAAAAAATAATTGTAAATTAAGAAAAATAAATACCTTATTGAATAATATATAAATTAAATTGTTCTTACAAAAGAATAATAAAGTATTACAAAAGAGGAAAGAAAAACCTATGCTACTTTCCTAAACTAAGACTTGTATCTTCACCTTCTTCTTTTGATAACATTCTGTACCTCCAAACAAATAAGGAAAACATAAAAGAAAAGGAAATGGGTTATTGGTTTGTAAATTGCTCTCACATATTAACAGTGAAGTGCACTATTTAATTTCAACACTGAGCTAATATAAATAAAAGGGGAAAATTTCACCAAAATGAAGAATCTATTCTCAATCCAATTTTTGTCTCGGAACCACATCATGGACAATGTAAAGGGGAAAAGTTTCACGAGTGAAGATAGAAGTAACAGGGTAGAAAACTAGATATTTTCATATGATCTAATACACAAGCATAACACACAAGCACATAGCTTACACACCCATGCAGGAATGAGAGGTGTTGTCAACACCAGGAGCAAGGGGTAGTGGTTAAAATCTCACAAGCTGTGCTAGCAAAGGAACACTGCTACACGAGTTCCCCCACAACCTCACAAAACAACAAGAACACCACAAGATATTATACAGATTCCCACACGATCAGTTCATATAACACCACAGAAAACCATATGTTCACCATCCAAGATGGTTACTTAAAGGAGGGGGAGGTCTGAGTGTAGAGCAAGAGCAAGCAGGAGTTGGGAGTTAGGATAAGAATAAGGAGGAAGGACAAACCTATCAAGTCTAGAGCTAACTAAGATCCCTATCAATAGGAAGGGCAACATAACATCTCAGCCACATCAACAACCACATCAGGTTGGATAAATCCCCAACAGAATCATATCTTGCATTTGTTCTTATAAATCATAAGAATATAATTTGTTGAAGTAAATAATCCTTAGAGATACACCCAAATGGGGTGTAAACTCATCACAGGAGAACATTAGCCGCTAGAAAGGTCCATATATACTACATCTGGGCAACACATTAAATCTCAGACTGTGCATCATGAATTTAAATCTAATAAAATAGTAAGACAATAACATGAATTAGTGGAGGTTACCACTGTGTACCATCCAATAGGAGGCCTAACAGTGGCATCCTTCCAAAGTTAAGAATCATTTTCCTAAAATGTTAGGAATCATCAGTATTGAACTATCTATCATAAGATAACAACATCATACTGACTTGACCATAACCATCACCCCAGAAAGGGTTAGATCATCACTGATGTATCTATAAAACCATTTCCAGAGTATATTACTGATGTCTACGCACTTCTATTCTTGTAGACAGTTGTTGGGCCTCCAAGTGTAGAGGTTTGTAGAACAGAAGCAAGTTTCCCTTAAGTGGATTGCCCAAGGTTTATCGAACTCAGGGAGGAAGTGGTCAAAGGTATCCCTCTCAAGCAACCCTGCAATCAAGATACAAGAAGTCTCTTGTGTCCCCAACACACCCAATACATTTGTCAGGTGTATAGGTGCACTAGTTCGGCGAAGATATGGTGAAATACAAGTGGTAACGATGCTAGAAAATAGCTTAACGGTGAGGTAAAGACTAAAGCAAGCAAACATGCAACAGATCTAGATGTGAACGGTGTTTCAATGTGTAGAAACAAGGCCTAGGGATCATACTTTCACTAGTGAACACTCTCTTATATAAATATCTTCTCTTCATGATACTACTCTTAACTACTCTCCGGTTGAACACTGTAATCCATGGTAGGCCTACAAAAGCACACCTCAAAGTCCGCCTTCCCCATCTAGATAACCCCATACTGTCACCTTGAGCGCTAGATGGTTCCAACAAACACCACAATTTCATAAAACTCCAAATATAACTCCTGAATATATATGTAATCTAGCTTAAGTGCCACACACGGCGTGCATGCTGTCACTTTCACACACGTGGGAAAAAATATAGATCTATTAAAGCACGATGAGTATTTATGTAGACTCTAGCCTAAGTGCCACCATGGCGTGCACTCTGTCACTTTCACACACATGGGGAGAGCAGAGATCTATTGAAGCACTTGAGTAACAGAGTAGATCTACTTGATTACAAAGCGCATGACCACAACAAGATCATGCATAGAGAGAGATGAACACATAGCTACCGGTAGAGCCCTTAGCCTCGAGGAAGAACTACTCCCTCCTCATCATGGGGATCAGTAACGGTGATGAAGATGGTGGTGGAGATCGATGGAGATGGCTCCGGGGGCATTTCCCCGTCCCAGCAGGGTGCCAGAACAGAGACTTTATGTCCCCTGAATCTCCTCTTCGGTGGCGGCGGCGCTGCAGAACTTTTCGTGGCTTTTTTGTCGACTATTTAGGGTTTCTAAGTCGGGGGCTTCTTATAGGCGAAGGAGGCAAGGTCGATGGAGGGGTAGGGGCCCACACCCCCTGTGGGCGTGGCCAGGGGTGGGCCCGCGCCCACCTAGGGTATGGACACCCTAGTGTCCTCCTCCGTCTCGTCTTCGATTTTCCTAATCGTTCAGGGAAAATATGAACTTTGGCTTTTGTTCCGTCCAATTCCGAGAATATTCATTTTTTAGCTTTCTGAAACCAAAAATAGCAGAAAACAGGCAGCTGGCACTGTGGCATCTTGTCAATAGGTTAGTTCCAAAAAGTGTATAAGAATACCTCAAAGTGTAGACAAAGCAAAGCAAAGCAAAGCAGATACTAAACAAGCATGGAACATAAAAAATTATAGATACGTTTACGACGTATCAATTACATACACATATAGCAATTTTTCTTTCCAAGTAAAGAACAATTAATCATATCCCTAACCATTAAAGCTAGGAATCATATTAATAATTCCCATCTGTCATTCCCTAGACAACAAAGAAAACATGAGAATCAATGGTTTATACCAGAAAGTATACATGTATTGTCCTTAAGGATAATCTCACATTTTTCATCACTAATAGATCATGTACAAGCAGACCAATCCACAACAACTTATCACTATGTTCCAAAGACTAATGGATGAAGGAATCATCCATACGACAGTAGTAGTAACAATAGGATAACCACACCATCACTAATATTTCCAAATTTAGAGCTAATAGAGTATGATCATTAAGATCACCATAAGAAACAATACTCAATCAGGAAGGCCAAGCATCAACATCCAATATAGCATTATAGAATCAGTCAAGCTTATACTTAATCAAAATCAACTAACAGAACACCACAGTGAGTAATCCTAAGCAAACCACAAAGCAAGTTTACCATAGAATCATAGAAAGAAGAATCCACTAAATAAATCTCTATAATGGTTGGGAGTAAACATGCAGAGGGATGAACCCTAGAACAGGGAATAAACTCTAATTAGGGTTGCGATTATATTCCAGGGAAGGAATCCAGAGAGAGAGAGGGAAGAGAGATGAGAGAGGAGAAGAACTCACCGGTGGTCCTCGATATGTTTAGAAGAGGAAGCAGTGCCAACAGCAGCCATGGCACGGTGGGCATCTACACCATGCCAAGCCACGCCAGTGGCCACAACAGCACGGGGACAGAGGCATAGACGTGCACCTCACCTCTAGATCACCAGGGCATCATCAAGAGGTCGCCGGGGCACAACACCGCATAGGAGTACGAAACCCTAGCCACCTGGGAGGGGTCGGCATAGCCAGGCGATAGCTCACGTGGCCAATCCATATGGACTAGTCAACGCGACATCATTGACTGGGTCAGAAAGCATGGCGGCATCGGTGACGGAGCGGCCGGAGCCGGTCGTAATCGAATAGAGGTAGCCGCGGCGACACGAGAGAAGGAAGATGACGCGAGTAGGGATGTAAACGGTTCGGAGCGGATCGGATATTGCTATTACCATATCCTTTACCATATTTTTTGGCGGATTCAGATCGGAGCGAATAATAGCTGGATGCGGATTCGAATGCGGATTATATCGGATTGCGGATTCGGAGGGGTCTCAGATCGGAAAAGGATAATTAAACAAATACACATAGAAAAATAAAATTTTATTTACTTTACGCAAAAGAAATGACAATAAAGCGTGCAACACTAGATATCAGCGGTATAAAAGTGCAAGATTGGTAATAGCATAGTATAACATGCATATGTAGCATGTATACCTAGCCTATAAACTAACTAGATTGTCTAGATATTGTGGTTATGCTAAATATATCGAATTATCCGATTTGAGTATCTCGGATAATCTGTATAAAATGTCGGATTATCCTTATCCGTCGGATACCATCAATACCATATCCTCTGCCATAACCATCGAATATCCACTCGACAAATATCTTCATCCGCATCCATATCTGCCGGATATCTAAAAATGCATACCATATCATCAAAAACGGACGTGGATGCAGATTCAAATTCGGAGCGGAAATTATCCGTACCAATTACATCCCTAGACGCGAGGGGAAAGAACATGTGCGTGGGGTTGGGGTCGGTTGATCCAGGGCTCGGTAGTGGGTACAGCCCAACCCAGTGGGCCAAACCATGGCTGGGCCTAGCCCAAGTGGCCAGGCCCAAGTTTAAAAAGAAAGAAATAAAGTCACAAAATGTCAACACCCGGATTTTTCAATCCTAGATGCCTGTTATGCCATACATCGCAATCCCAGGATTACCATTTTTGCGAGACATAACAGAATTGGATACCATAGTACATCATCCATTACAAACGATACATAAGTTCTTACACAAATAGGGATCTCATGATCCAGTTCTTAATACAACATCAAGCAGCGGAATACGTAATAATAACGGTAGCATAGGCGAAGCTTCATCTTCGGGGTCACAGGCAATGCTGACGATGGGAGATGATCCTAGTTGTCGTAACCTTCCTGGGGTCCATCTTTCAGGTACTCCTCTTCATAGTCTGGCCATGGGAATAGCCAGGGACAAAGCCATGTGTACTCTTTAAGTACTCACAAACTAATACTAACAGGTAAAGGTTTTTTTTGGATAATACGACACTAGGCTCTAGGGTTGTTTTGCAAAAGCCAGATTTATCTCTACTAAGTTCTAAAGCTAGTCACAATTTTATAACTCCTAACTGGGATCTTGTAACTCATGTCACAACTCTGTTGTGGTTAAGTCAAAGTCTTAATCCATTTCACGGGTCATTTTGAAAAGTCTGACGGGGGAAACAATATGGCCACTCCAACTGTCCATAACCGCGGACGCGGCTATTCGAATAGTTTGACACTC
The DNA here is from genome assembly GCA_916181665.1 of Avena sativa. Classification (NCBI taxonomy): domain Eukaryota; kingdom Viridiplantae; phylum Streptophyta; class Magnoliopsida; order Poales; family Poaceae; genus Avena; species Avena sativa. Next base: position 40,153,958 of record OV702285.1, on the reverse strand, counting down.
TGCAGAGATTGTACACTTTCACCACAACATTCGATACATCCGTCAGGAACAAATCCTGAATTCACCATACTCAGTATGCGGATAATCAATCCTAACCTTTCAATTACACGCCCTAGTATAAGCACCTCTCCTGTGAGTTTGGCCCCCCAACCATGACCAATTGTCATCTTGGGTACTACACAGGTGGACAATCTTCACAAGGTAGCCTCAACTCAGACCTTGGCCGTGAGGGAACTAATACTAAGGAATATAAGTTTCCAGTCAAGCCCTACCCAATATTCGGGTATTGTGGTTGTATGATAAAATTGGAATGGTATCGCATCCATACAACCATCAGTTTTATAAAGGGCTAAGGCTCATGCCTCAACATTTTTATCACCAAAATCCTCAAGTGTTTGGAAACACATGTCCAAAACATTTCAATAGAATGATCCATCATTCCAAGGTTTTCATAACCATTTTTCCACCAAGTATTCCCATCTAAAAGTTGATCAAGTTTTATGCTTAGCACTAGCATCTACAGGTGTGGGTAGTACTAATGATGGGGTAGTATCTAGTGGAGTTTTAACTAAGTACAACCTTATATCTTAGGATGATATCAAGGTTCCTGGCTTAGGTCAAATTTAATGATCTTTATGCAACCTTCAGAATCTTTCCAGTATCTACCAGTCACTTAAGTAAACTCTAAGTAAGCTTTGATAAAGAAATAAAGTAAGAAGCTTGCACATAAAACTAGGATTGGTTTATCAAGTGGGTATGATCACATATGCTTAAGGCATATAGTAGTCATAGAACAAGTATGGGTTTGTTGCATCAATAGGGTATCTTGCAAGGGTTAGCTTGCATAGGTCAACTTGATTAGTAAGGCTTGCATAGGTATAGTATCAGCTTGCATCAATATCAGTATAAGCTTGCCTTGTGCAGAGCAGTGGTTGAAGTTCTCCTCGGCTTCTTCTTCGTAGTATCCTCCTTCCTCCTCGTATCCTTGGTCGGTACTAGCGTCTATGAATAAATACGAGGTACACAATCACCACACAATACTTAACTACTTGCAATCATCACACACAAGGGTCCTATGGATGATCTAGCATCATCCCTAACATTACAAGGTTAAGTCTTGATTTAATTCCTTTTATTTTTAGAAAAGTAATTTCTACTCATTGAAAAACTACTTAAGATTTAATATTCTCCAAACCAAACATGGGATCATGTTGACACATGTTATCACCACATATTGTAGTCCATAAGAATGTGATTTAAAGTAGTGTCACAATTTAATAAGGTTTTACCCTTTTATTTTAATTAATTAAAGTGGCTAGAAATGCTTATGTAGCATTCTTTTATTACTTGGACAATATTTCTGCAATTAAACCTATATATTTTTATATATTCTTAAAGGTATGGTTAAATGTGATTTTTGAGAGTTGGAATCAACTCAAAAGCTATTATGGTTTAAATTTGAAAAATGTTTGAATGCAGAAAAGCTTCTGCCTTGTTATTTTTACCATGGGTGATCTATAGATCCAAATGACTTGAATCCAACGGGCTTGTATTCAGCATTCACAGACCTTTCCAACAAAATTGGTTTCATTCAATTTGGTGCACTGAATCAATCTGGGTTGACTTTTGAAGTTGGGTACAGAAGTGTGTTTGAATTGAAATAGAAAAAGGTTTAATTTGAATAACTGGGATGCGCGGGAAAAGTTACTGGGCCGGCCTGCTAAGCGCAGTGCTCCCGCGGGCTTCTTAAGTGGGTGTCCCCACTCGTCAGTGACATGGGGCTAGGCGAAGCGGTATGGGGCAACGTGGATTGTTCGATCTAGTTCTAATCTAACGGCTAGGAGTCATCGTCGACGCGAGACAACGCCGGCGAGAACGAAACCTAGCGCGGCCAGTGAGGGGTGCTGGGGGCTCACCGGGGTACTGGCGATGGTCGGCGAGGCGGGCGAACGACGAAGTCGACGACGGCGAATCTCCTGGTACCGGTGGCTTCTCCTGGGGCGGCTCCAATCGCTGGCTCCCTTCTTCTCCAGAGGCGGCGGGCTCCGGTGAAATTCCGGCGGGGTGGTGCTCGCCTTGCTCTGAGAACGGTGAACGGTGTGGCACGATCAGTGAGGAGAGGGGAGTGAGATGGTGTGAAGAAATCGTGCGGGGGTGGCCTCTATTTATAGTCGAGCGAGGGGACCGTCGGGGCGCACGGTGAGCTTGTCGGGGGCAAGGTTACAGGCGGCTAATGGCATGGGCAAGGGTAGGGGACGGTGCGGTGTCTCCTGGCGATGCTCAACGACATGATCTCGAGGCATGGGGCGGTGTGGTTTGGTCTGGAACAGGCGGTGCTCTTCGCGGCAGAGGCGGCGTCTTTGACGGCGGGCGGTGGCTATGTGGCACGAGGCGGCAAACGGGGATGTCTGGTGGTCTCCTGGGTTGATGGCGATCGTGTGTGCACGCGGTGAGGGCGGCGCGCGGTCTGTGGGCGCTGGTCGAGGGTGGTGCTCTGGCGCATGCTTGGCATGGTCTCTGGCGGTTTGGGCGCGACTTGTGCGCGTGGTCCAGGGCTTGGAAACGCTCGCGACTGGGACAGGTAGTGGCGGTGGACGGTGGGATGCCTCCCAGACAAGGTTGGCATGGCTAGTTCTTCCTCTAGCCTGCTGTCCACAATGGGGTGACAAGGGGGGTGCTCGGCTGTTCACCATTGATGGCAATGGCAAGCTCACAGGGGTGCTAGTCCATAGTTAAACTTCCTAGATGATCTACTGAGCTGTGTGTGAGATAACTAGGGAACAAGTTAGGCCAATTTTACTGCACATTATAGTGTTTGATGTTTGTTTCATTTGTGTCTGCAACCTGTTTGATGAAATGGCCGCATGAACTCAAGTTTTGAATTTTGAAAAGATTTTTGGTGGGTTTGCTAGATTGGTGCTGGTGAATCTGCAGATGCTTGGGTTTTGAAAGTTGAGCTTGTTTGAGTGGTTTTTGAAAAAGTGGGATCTTCCCATATGATAAAGATTCAATTTTGAATTGTCATTTAAACTATAAAGTTTCTGGATGATCACAAAGTGGGCCTTGATACCTTGTTATGAGTACATTCAAGGGGTGCAAAGATCCAGAAATGTTTCTGTTAGGTTCTGAAAGTTTGATACAGCCAAAGTAGGCATGGGAGTTAAATTGGCCAAAATGACCATTCATTTCATATATGTGTTTTGATTTACTTGGCTTTAGGAAAAGTGTGGGAAATGTTTTAGATGATGTTTATTTCACCTAATAAACATTTTACAAGCAATGAAACAAACAAACAAGGTGGTTTTAAAGGAATTCAAAATCCATGCATACACATATGCATGCATTCATGATTTTATTTAGAAAAGTTTTTGGTTAACCCTAATTTTGATGATTAGAATTTGATGATCCAAGCTTAGTATTTTTGGGATGTTACAAACCTTCCCCCCTTAAACAAAATCTCGTCCCGAGATTTGAAAAAGGACGAAAAGATTACCTAGGATTTGAAGAGATCGGGAAACTCCGTCCTGATGTGATCTTCGCGCTCCCAGGTAGCTTCCTCTTCTGTGTGGTTGCTCCACTGAATCTTGAGAAACTTGATGCTTCGGGTTCGGGTAGTTCGGAAAGCTTCTTCCAAAATGCGGATGGGTACTTCGGGATAGGTCAGGTCATCGTTGATCTCTATGGTCCGGTGGTCGATATTCTTGAACACTTCGGTCTTTTCGGGGACTTCGAGACACTTGCGAAGTAACGAGATATGGAACACATTGTGCACAGCTGACATCTCTTCAGGTAGTTCCAATTGATACGATACTTCTCCTCGACGGTTCAGAATTTTGAAAGGTCCGATATATCTGGGGGCTAACTTTCCTTTGAGTTGGAAACGCTGCATTACCTTCAATGGCGACACTTTCAGATAAACAAAATCTCCTATATTGAAGGCGAGGTCTCGACGTCTCTTGTCGGCATAACTCTTCTGTCGGGATTGGGCGGTCTTGAGGTGCTCACGAATCTTGTGAACCTTCTCTTCTGCTTCTCGGAGGATGTCGGGTCCGAAAATCTGACTCTCTCCTACTTCCGACCAGTTCAAAGGGGTGCGACACTTTCTTCCGTACATGAATTCAAATGGGGCCATTTGCAAACTGGCTTGGTAACTATTGTTGTATGAAAATTCTGCAAACGGCAGACAGTCTTCCCACTTGGATCCATATTCTAGCACACATGCTCTAAGCATATCTTCGAGTATTTGATTTACTCACTCCGTTTGTCCATCGGTCTGAGGGTGATACGCGGTACTGAAATCTAGGCGGGTTCCTAAACCTTCTTGGACTTTCTTCCAGAATCTCGAGGTAAACTGAGTTCCTCGATCCGATACTATGTTCTTGGGGACTCCGTGCAAACTGACGATTCTAGCGATGTACAACTCCGCTAGCTTCGAACTCTGATAGGTGGTTTTGACGGGCAAGAAATGGGCGACTTTGGAAAATATGTCCACTATGACCCAAATAGAGTCATTTCCCCTACTAGAAGTAGGTAGTCCAGTGATAAAGTCCATTCCTACAGAATCCCATTTCCATTTCGGAATTTGCAAAGGTTGCAACAATCCAGCGGGTCTTTGATGTCCTGCCTTGACTCGCTGACATATATCACACTTGGCGATATAGCTTCCGATTTCTCTCTTCATCTTATGCCACCAAAATTGCTCTTTCAAATCTTGATACATCTTAGTTCCTCCGGGATGGATAGAATAAAGAGTATCATGAGCCTCCTTCAAGATAACTTCTTTCAACTCCGAATCTGCTGGTACACAAAGGCGTCCTTTGTACCACAGAACTCCTTCTTCGTCCTCGGTGAATCCGGGTACCTTGCCTGCACCGATACGACGCTTGATTCCGTCGATACTGGCATTTCCCTTCTACGCCTCTTTAATCTGACTGATCAAAGTGGGCTGAAGTTCTATGCTAGCCAAAAATCCTTCACTTACTAATTCCATTTGAAAATCTTCCATCTCCTTGTGCAAACTTGGTTGCTCCTTCAAAATCTTGGAGTTCAAGCGGCACGGCAATCTGCTAAGGGCATCGGCTACCACGTTGGCTTTACCAGGGTGATAGTGAATGTCCAGATCGTAATCCTTGATTATCTCAATCCATCTTCTCTGCCTCATATTCAACTCCTTCTGAGTGAATATATACTTTAGGCTCTTGTGATCCGAATAAATCTCACAATGGTTTCCCATTAGGTAATGTCTCCATGTCTTCAGGGCTACAACTACTGCTGCGAGTTCGAGGTCATGGGTTGGGTAGTTTTGCTCATGTTGCTTCAATTGTCGAGATAGATAAGATATAACTTTGCCTTCTTGCATTAGCACACATCCTAGACCAATCTTGGATGCGTCACAATACACATCGAAGGGCTTCGTGATATCCGGCATGATCAAGATTGGGGCTAAAATCAATCTCCTCTTGAGTTCTTGAAAACTCGCTTCACATTTGTCGGTCCATTCAAACTTCTTGTCTTTCTTCAGCAATTGGGTCATGGGTCTGGCGATACTCGAGAATCCTTCTACGAATTTGCGGTAATATCCCGCCAATCCGAGAAAAGCACGAACTTGGGTTTGAGTGATTGGGGCTTGCCAATCTTCTACATCTTTCACTTTGGCAGGGTCAACGGCAATTCCTCCAGCTGATACAATGTGATCGAGGAATCCTACCTCCTGTAACCAGAATTCACATTTGCTAAACTTTGCATACAACTGATGCTCTCTAAGGGTTCCAAGAATGGTCCTTAGGTGTAGCTCATGTTCTTCTTCTGATTTGGAATAAATCAGAATGTCATCGATGAAAACAACGACAAACTTATCCAGGAAGTCCATAAAAATCTTATTCGTGAGGTTCATGAAATAAGCGGGGGCATTGGTTAATCCAAAAGACATGACTGTATACTCATACAATCCATATCTGGTGGTAAAGGCAGTCTTTGGAATATCCTCTGCACGAATTTTGAGTTGATGATAGCCAGTTCTAAGATCAATCTTAGAAAACACCTGGGCACCGGTCAACTGATCAAACAAATCTTCTAGCTTGGGCAAGGGGTACTTGTTCTTGATGGTGACATCATTTAACTTCCGATAATCCGTACACAAACGGTTACCTCCATCTTTCTTGTCCACAAATAAGACAGGTGATCTCCATGGTGACACACTTGGTTGAATCAATCCAATTTCTAGCATGGAATCTAGTTGCTTCTTCAGTTCTTCTAGTTCCGACGGGTTCATACTATAGGGTCTCTAGGCTATGGGTCCTGTTCCGGGGATTAGTTCGATGATAAACTCGACATCCCGATCTGGGGGCATACCGGGCAAAACATCTGGAAATACATCGGGGTATTCACAGACTACCCGGACTTGGTCAATGGTAGGTTGGGCTATACTCTTATTGCACTTGAATTGGCGAGGTAAGGTTTCAGATATATGCTCGACTGATATTCCGGCGGTACTGGTCATGGTGATGGATTTCTTAGCACAGTCAATCAATCCCTTATGTTTGGACATCCAATCCATTCCTAGTACTACTTCCAAACCTTTAGTTCCGAGTACTATTAGATTAGCATAAAAATCTATGCCATGGATTCGGATAGGGACGGCTTTGCAAATTTGCCTAGCCTTGGTGGTTGATTCGGGAATTTGCACAATCATAACATGCTTCAGTTTGGTTGGTTGAATTTTACTAGTACAGGCAAATTCTTCGGTGACAAATGAATGCGAGGCACCAGAGTCAAACAACACTCTTGCAAGTACTGAATTAACAGAAAACATACCCAACACGACGTCTGGCGCTTCCTGAGCTTCTTCAGCATGCATGAGAAAAAGACGACCATTGCGGTTGAGTGAATTCCCTGGGGCAAATCTTCTCCCTGGATCAACACGACGCTGCTGCTGAGCTGGGGCATTGGCATTAGGGGCTGTAGCATTCTTCTTGTTGGGGCACTCGTTGGAATAGTGGCCTTTATTTCCACAGTCATAACAGGTCACTTGTGACTTGTCCTTGGCTGCGACAGGCACAACATTGCTTCCAGTCCTCGGGGCAGTGTTGGTGTTGGCGGTAGCATTGTTGGTGTTGAACTTGGGTGGGGCACGGGTGAAATTGCTAGAGTTGCCGGGGTTGTTGTGATTTCCTCCGGGTCTAGGGTTTCCATGGTTGGGGTAGGTCGGACGGGCCATAGGGGGTCTGTTGGTTCTTGGGGCAAATCCTGGAGATGGGTTGGGGCGATATTTTGGGGTCTGATGGGTTCCGGGTTGATGCATCATGCGACGCTTGCGGTTCTCATTGGCTTGGTTGATCTTTCCTTCCATCTCGATAGCAGAGTCGACAAGGGCTTGAATATGAGCAAAGGGGATATTGACTAACACTGTCTGCATCTCGTCATGCAGACCATTCAGGAATCTTTCTTTCTTCTTGGCTTTGGTGTCTATCTCATCCGGGGCATACCTAGCTAATGACAAAAATTTGTCACGGTATTCCACTACAGTCATCCTTCCTTGCTTCAGCTCTCTGAACTCGTCTCTCATTCTCTTGATCAAACCTGGTGGCACATGGGTTCTGCTAAACTTGACCTTGAATTCCTCCCAGGTCATCATCTGGCCTTCGGTCATTGCACGAACACTGTTCCACCATGCCCTGGAATCTCCGGCTAGATAATGGGTGGCGAACAGGACTTTCTCGTTGGCTTCCACTCCGGCGACTTCTAGGTTGTTTTCCATGGTTTGCAGCCAATCATCGGCATCTAGGGGTTCTTCTGACTTGGTGAAAACGGGTGGGTTGGTATTCTGGAAATTCTTGAGCTTAGATCCATGGTTGTCCTGATTTCCGTGGCCTTGGTTGTTGTGGGCTAGCTGGGCTATCTGTTGCAGAGTGGCTAGGTTGGCTTGACGTTCCGCTCTTTCAGCTTCGCGGTCAGAAGTCAACATTTGCAGAATCTGCAACATCGGATCCGGGGCTGAACCACTTCCTCCACGTGGCATCTGAAGATTGATATAGATCATGAGAAAAGAGGGAAATTTCTAAGGTTTTGGGTCTTTGAAAAGTTTTAAATGTTTGACTCTGATTTTTCTAGCAACTTGCTTTTTCATTCATTCATTCACTCGATACAACACACACCACAGCAAGGAAAAACAGATGGTTTTAAGAACCATTCTGGAATCTACGATACAGTGGGACCGACTACTACTCACTACGCTAGTGCTCAGTGCTACTACTCCTCGGAGTCTGTGGCTTCATCATCTTCATCATCTTCGATGAAGGCGAAATCATCCTCATCGGTGAAGAAATCCATGGCCTGATCCTCCAGAAAATCATCGTCATCGCTGACATAGGAGTAAGGGTCTCCACGAAGATCCTCTCCGGCATTCTCCCTTTCCTCCAACTGCATGTCTCTCTCGTGGATGGTCTCCTCTAGAGATGAGATGCGGTGGCGAAGACGGGCAATAATGCGCTCCTTCTTGTCGAGCTGACGGCGGCGAGACTTGCGATCCTTTGCTAGCATGGCTATGGTCTGATCCTTCGTCTTGATGATGGCAGACTTGTGGTTGCAATAGTCACGGCAGTTGTCCAACTCCTGCTGATGATCATACATCATGAAGCTAAGGTGGTCCAATTGAGTCTTCAGCTTGGGGTGGTATGGGGCTTCCAGTGGTTGTCCATTTGCATCACTCCTTGGGCAAAACTCAAAGCGAGTACCCTTGATCTGATTGATGCTCTGCCCACACAGATGGGAAAGAGCTTCCTGCATTGCTCTGGCAAGTCCATCGAGCCAGTTGTTTTCCCTCAAGGTAAACTGAATTCCCTCCGCAGTGGGAGGTTCAATATTTCCTCGGAGACTTGCAACAATTAGCCACTGCAGATCTTCTCCTCCTTGATCATTGAGCTGAGCTCCGAAGAACTCGGGGTGCGGACGCTCCAGAAGTTCCGAAAGCCGATCCAGATCCCTCTCAAAGATAAGGTCTCCTCCATTCCCAAGTTGGTAAAACTTGCTGTACGTCACGTCCATCTATAAAAATAGAGGATGAGTAGATTAGCAGGGTGATCAAGTGTGTCAAAATTTTATGTATTTTGCAAGAGTTTTTGAGGAACATGAATTTTTAGGAAAGAATTAAAGAGATAAGATGAGAATAAGTTTTTGTAAATATTTGTTTTCTTTGGTTTTGAAACTAAGTTTTTGGTTCAAACGTCTAGTCTAACTAGGGTCTCCTATGGTCAGGATGGCTCTGATCCCAACTTGTCAACACCCAGATTTTTCAATCCTAGATGCCTGTTATGCCATACATCGCAATCCCAGGATTACCATTTTTGCGAGACATAACATAATTGGATACCATAGTACATCATCCATTACAAACGATACATAAGTTCTTACACAAATAGGGATCTCATGATCCAGTTCTTAATACAACATCAAGCAGCGGAATACGTAATAATAACGACAGCGTAGGCGAAGCTCCATCTTCGGGGTCACAGGCAATGCTGACGATGGGAGATGATCCTAGTTGTCGTAACCTTCCTGGGGTCCATCTTCCAGGTACTCCGCTTCATAGTCTGGCCATGGGAATAGCCAGGGACAAAGCCATGAGTATTCTTTAAGTACTCGCAAACTAATACTAACAGGTAAAGGGGGTTTTTGGATAATAGGACACTAGGCTCTAGGGTTGTTTTGCAAAAGCCAGATTTATCTCTACTAAGTTCTAAAGCTAGTCACAATTTTATAACTCCTAACTGGGATCTTGTAACTCATGTCACAACTCTGTTGTGGTTAAGTCAAAGTCTTAATCCATTTCACGGGTCATTTTGAAAAGTCTGACGGGGGAAACAGTATGGCCACTCCAACTGTCCATAACCGCGGACGCGGCTATTCGAATAGTTTGACACTCTTCAGAGATTGTACACTTTCACCACAACATTCGATACATCCGTCAGGAACAAATCCTGAATTCACCATACTCAGTGTGCGGATAATCAATCCTAACCTTTCAATTACATGCCCTAGTATAAGCACCTCTCCTGTGAGTTTGGCCCCCCAACCATGACCAACTGTCATCTTGGGTACTGCACAGGTGGACAATCTTCACAAGGTAACCTCAGCTCAGACCTTGGCCGTGAGGGAACTAATACTAAGGAATATAAGTTTCCAGTCAAGCCCTACCCAATATTCGGGTATTGTGGTTGTACGAGAAAATTGGAATGGTATCGCATCCAGACAACCATCAGTTTTATAAAGGGCTAAGGCTCATGCCTCAACATTTTTATCACCAAAATCCTCAAGTGTTTGGAAACACATGTCCAAAACATTTCAATAGAATGATCCATCATTCCAAGGTTTTCATAACCATTTTTCCACCAAGTATTCCCATCTAAAAGTTGATCAAGTTTTATGCTTAGCACTAGCATCTACAGGTGGGGGTAGTACTAATGATGGGGTAGTATCTAGTGGAGTTTTAACTAAGTACAACCTTATATCTTAGGATGATATCAAGGTTCCTGGCTTAGGTCAAATTTAATGCTCTTTATGCAACCTTCAGAATCTTTCCAGTATCTACCAGTCACTTAAGTAAACTCTAAGTAAGATTTGATAAAGAAATAAAGTAAGAAGCTTGCACATAAAACTAGGATTGGTTTATCAAGTGGGTATGATCACATATGCTTAAGGCATATAGTAGTCATAGAACAAGTATGGGTTTGTTGCATCAGTAGGGTATCTTGCAAGGGTTAGCTTGCATAGGTCAACTTGATTAGTAAGGCTTGCATAGGTATAGTATCAGCTTGCATCAATATCAGTATAAGCTTGCCTTGTGCAGAGCAGTGGTTGAAGTTTTCCTCGGCTTCTTCTTCGTAGTATCCTCCTTCCTCCTCGTATCCTTGGTCGGTACTAGCGTCTATGAATAAATACGAGGTACACAATCACCACACAATACTTAACTACTTGCAATCATCACACACAAGGGTCCTATGGATGATCTAGCATCATCCCTAACATTGCAAGGTTAAGGCCTGATTTAATTCCTTTTATTTTTAGAAAAGTAATTTCTACTCATTGAAAAACTACTTAAGATTTAATATCCTCCAAACCAAACATGGGATCATGTTGACACATGTCATCACCACATATTGTAGTCCATAAGAATGTGATTTAAAGTAGTGTCACAATTTAATAAGGTTTTACCCTTTTATTTTAATTAATTAAAGTGGCTAGAAATTCTTATGTAGCATTCTTTTATTACTTGGACAATATTTCTGCAAGTAAACCTATATATTTTTATATATTCTGAAAGGTATGGTTAAATGTGATCTCTGAGAGTTGGAATCAACTCAAAAGCTATTATGGTTTAAATTTGAAAAATGTTTGAATGCAGAAAAGCTTCTACCTTGTTATTTTTACCATGGGTGATCTATAGATCCAAATGACTTGAATCCAACGGGCTTGGATGACATTCACAGACCTTTCCAACAAAATTGGTTTCATTCAATTTGGTGCACTGAATCGATCTGGGTTGATTTTTGAAGTTGGGTACAGAAGTGTGTTTGAATTGAAATAGAAAAAGGTTTAATTTGAATAACTGGGCTGCGCGGGAAAAGTTACTGGGCCGGCCTGCTAAGCGTAGTGCTCCCGCGGGCTGCTTAAGTGGGTGTCCCCACTCGTCAGCGACACGGGGCTGGGCGAAGCGGTATGGGGCAACGTGGATCGTTCGATCTAGTTCTAATCTAACGGCTGGGAGTCATCGTCGATGCGAGACAACGTCGGCGAGAACGAAACCTAGCGCGGCCAGTGAGGGGTGCTGGGGGCTCACCGGGGTACTGGCGAGAGTCGGCGAGGCGGGCGAACGACGAATTCGACGACGGCGAATCTCCTGGTACCGGTGGCTTCTCCTGGGGCGGCTCCAATCGCTGGCTCCCTTCTTCTCCAGAGGCGGCGGGCTCCGGTGAAATTCCGGAAGGGTGGTGCTCGCCTTGCTCTGAGAACGGTGTGGCACGATCAGTGAGGAGAGGGGAGTGAGATGGTGTGAAGAAATCGTGCGGGAGTGGCCTCTATTTATAGTCGAGCGAGGGGACCGTCGGGGCACACGGCGAGCTCGTCGGGGGCGAGGTTACAGGAGGCTAATGGCATGGGCAAGGGTAGGGGACGGTGCGGTGTCTCCTGGCGATGCTCAACGACATGGTATCGAGGCATGGTGCGGTGTGGTTTGGTCTGGAACGGGCGGTGCTCTGCGCGCCAGAGGCGGCGTCTTTGACGGCGGGCGGTGGCTGTGCGGCACGGGTGGCAAACGGGGATGTCTGGTGGTCTCCTGGGTTGATGGCGATCGTGTGTGCACGCGGTGAGGACGGCGCACGGTCTGGGCATGCTTGGCATGGTCTTTGGCGGTCTGGGCGCGGCTTGTGCGCGTGGTCCAGGGCTTGGCAACGCTCGCGGCCGGGACAAGTAGTGGCGGTGGACGGTGGGCTGCCTCCCAGACAAGGTTGGCACGGCTAGTTATTCCTCTAGCCTGCTGTCCACAATGGGGTGACAAGGGGGGTGCTCGGCTGTTCACCATTGATGGCAATGGCAAGCTCACAGGGGTGCTAGTCCTTAGTTAAACTTCCTAGATGATCTACTGAGCTGTGTGTGAGCTAACTAGGGAACAAGTTAGGCCAATTTTACTGCACACTATAGTGTTTGATGTTTTTTTGATTTGTGTCTGCAACCTGTTTGATGAAATAGCCGCATGAACTCAAGTTTTGAATTTTGAAAAGATTTTTGGTGGGTTTTCTAGATTGGTGCTGGTGAATCTGCAGATGCTTGGGTTTTGAAAGTTGAGCTTGTTTGAGTGGTTTTTGAAAAAGTGGGGTCTTCCCATATGATAAAGATTCAATTTTGAATTGTCATTTAAACTATGCATTTGAAAGTTTCTGGATGATCACAAAGTGGGTCTTGATACCTTGTTATGAGTACATTCAAGGGGTGCAAAGATCCAGAAAAGTTTCTGTTAGGTTCTGAAAGTTTGAGACAGCCAAAGTAGGCATGGGAGTTAAATTGGCCAAAATTTTATTTACTTTACGCAAAAGAAATGACAATAAAGCGTGCAACACTAGATATCAGCGGTATAAAAGTGCAAGATTGGTAATAGCATAGTATAACATGCATATGTAGCATGTATACCTAGCCTATAAACTAACTAGATTGTCTAGATATTGTGGTTATGCTAAATATATCGAATTATCCTATTTGAGTATCTCGGATAATCTGTATAAAATGTCGGATTATCCTTATCCGTCGGATACCATCAATACCATATCCTCTGCCATAACCATCGAATATCCACTCGACAAATATCCGCATCCGCATCCATATCTGCCGGATATCTAAAAATGCATACCATATCATCAAAAACGGACGTGGATGCAGATTCAAATTCGGAGCGGAAATTATCCGTACCAATTACATCCCTAGACGCGAGGGGAAAGAACATGTGCGTGGGGTTGGGGTCGGTTGATCCAGGGCTCGGTAGTGGGTACAGCCCAACCCGGTGGGCCAAACCATGGCTAGGCCTAGCCCAAGTGGCCAGGCCCAAGTTTAAAAAGAAAGAAGTGAAGTCACAAAATGTCAACACCCGGATTTTTCAATCCTAGATGCCTGTTATGCCATACATCGCAATCCCAGGATTACCATTTTTGCGAGACATAACAGAATTGGATACCATAGTACATCATCCATTACAAACGATACATAAGTTCTTACACAAATAGGGATCTCATGATCCAGTTCTTAATACAACATCAAGCAGCGGAATACGCAATAATAACGGTAGCATAGGTGAAGCTTCATCTTCGGGGTCACAGGCAATGCTGACGATGGGAGATGATCCTAGTTGTCGTAACCTTCCTGGGGTCCATCTTTCAGGTACTCCTCTTCATAGTCTGGCCATGGGAATAGCCAGGGACAAAGCCATGTGTACTCTTTAAGTACTCACAAACTAATACTAACAGGTAAAGGGTTTTTTTGGATAATAGGACACTAGGCTCTAGGGTTGTTTTGCAAAAGCCAGATTTATCTCTACTAAGTTCTAAAGCTAGTCACAATTTTATAACTCCTAACTGGGATCTTGTAACTCATGTCACAACTCTGTTGTGGTTAAGTCAAAGTCTTAATCCATTTCACGGGTCATTTTGAAAAGTCTGACGGGGAAACAATATGGCCACTCCAACTGTCTATAACCGCGGACGCGGCTATTCGAATAGTTTGACACTCTGCAGAGATTGTACACTTTCACCACAACATTCGATACATCCGTCAGGAACAAATCCTGAATTCACCATACTCAGTATGCGGATAATCAATCCTAACATTTCAATTACACGCCCTAGTATAAGCACCTCTCCTGTGAGTTTGGCCCCCCAACCATGACCAACTGTCATCTTGGGTACTACACAGGTGGACAATCTTCACAAGGTAGCCTCAACTCAGACCTTGGCCGTGAGGGAACTAATACTAAGGAATATAAGTTTCCAGTCAAGCCCTACCCAATATTCAGGTATTGTGGTTGTACGATAAAATTGGAATGGTATCGCATCCATACAACCATCAGTTTTATAAAGGGCTAAGGCTCATGCCTCAACATTTTTATCACCAAAATCCTCAAGTGTTTGGAAACACATGTCCAAAACATTTCAATAGAATGATCCATCATTCCAAGGTTTTCATAACCATTTTTCCACCAAGTATTCCCATCTAAAAGTTGATCAAGTTTTATGCTTAGCACTAGCATCTACAGGTGTGGGTAGTACTAATGATGGGGTAGTATCTAGTGGAGTTTTAACTAAGTACAACCTTATATCTTAGGATGATATCAAGGTTCCTGGCTTAGGTCAAATTTAATGCTCTTTATGCAACCTTCAGAATCTTTCCAGTATCTACCAGTCACTTAAGTAAACTCTAAGTAAGCTTTGATAAAGAAATAAAGTAAGAAGCTTGCACATAAAACTAGGATTGGTTTATCAAGTGGGTATGATCACATATGCTTAAGGCATATAGTAGTCATAGAACAAGTATGGGTTTGTTGCATCAGTAGGGTATCTTGCAAGGGTTAGCTTGCATAGGTCAACTTGATTAGTAAGGCTTGCATAGGTATAGTATCAGCTTGCATCAATATCAGTATAAGCTTGCCTTGTGCAGAGCAGTGGTTGAAGTTCTCCTCGGCTTCTTCTTCGTAGTATCCTCCTTCCTCCTCGTATCCTTGGTCGGTACTAGCGTCTATGAATAAATACGAGGTACACAATCACCACACAATACTTAACTACTTGCAATCATCACACACAAGGGTCCTATGGATGATCTAGCATCATCCCTAACATTACAAGGTTAAGGCTTGATTTAATTCCTTTTATTTTTAGAAAAGTAATTTCTACTCATTGAAAAACTACTTAAGATTTAATATTCTCCAAACCAAACATGGGATCATGTTGACACATGTTATCACCACATATTGTAGTCCATAAGAATGTGATTTAAAGTAGTGTCACAATTTAATAAGGTTTTACCCTTTTATTTTAATTAATTAAAGTGGCTAGAAATGCTTATGTAGCATTCTTTTATTACTTGGACAATATTTCTGCAATTAAACCTATATATTTTTATATATTCTTAAAGGTATGGTTAAATGTGATTTTTGAGAGTTGGAATCAACTCAAAAGCTATTATGGTTTAAATTTGAAAAATGTTTGAATGCAGAAAAGCTTCTGCCTTGTTATTTTTACCATGGGTGATCTATAGATCCAAATGACTTGAATCCAACGGGCTTGTATTCAGCATTCACAGACCTTTCCAACAAAATTGGTTTCATTCAATTTGGTGCACTGAATCGATCTGGGTTGATTTTTGAAGTTGGGTACAGAAGTGTGTTTGAATTGAAATAGAAAAAGGTTTAATTTGAATAACTGGGATGCGCGGGAAAAGTTACTGGGCCGGCCTGCTAAGCGCAGTGATCCCGCGGGCTTCTTAAGTGGGTGTCCCCACTCGTCAGTGACATGGGGCTAGGCGAAGCGGTATGGGGCAACGTGGATTATTCGATCTAGTTCTAATCTAACGGCTAGGAGTCATCGTCGACGCGAGACAACGCCGGCGAAAACGAAACCTAGCGCGGCCAGTGAGGGGTGCTGGGGGCTCACCGGGGTACTGGCGAGGGTCGGCGAGGCGGGCGAATGACGAAGTCGACGACGGCGAATCTCCTGGTACCGGTGGCTTCTCCTAGGGCGGCTCCAATCGCTGGCTCCCTTCTTCTCCAGAGGCGGCGGGCTCCGGTGAAATTCCGGCGGGGTGGTGCTCGCCTTGCTCTGAGAACGGTGAACGGTGTGGCACGATCAATGAGGAGAGGGGAGTGAGATGGTGTGAAGAAATCGTGCGGGGGTGGCCTCTATTTATAGTCGAGCAAGGGGACCGTCGGGGCGCACGGTGAGCTCGTCGGGGGCAAGGTTACAGGCGGCTAATGGCATGGGCAAGGGTAGGGGACGGTGCGGTGTCTCCTGGCGATGCTCAACGACATGATCTCGAGGCATGGGGCGGTGTGGTTTGGTCTGGAACAGGCGGTGCTCTGCGCGGCAGAGGCGGCGTCTTTGACGGCGGGCGGTGGCTATGTGGCACGGGGCGGCAAACGGGGATGTCTGGTGGTCTCCTGGGTTGATGGCGATCGTGTGTGCACGCGGTGAGGGCGGCGCGCGGTCTGTGGGCGCTGGTCGAGGGTGGTGCTCTGGCGCATGCTTGGCATGGTCTCTGGCGGTCTGGGCGCGTGGTCCAGGGCTTGGAAACGCTCGCGGCTGGGACAGGTAGTGGCGATGGACGGTGGGCTGCCTCCCAGACAAGGTTGGCACGGCTAGTTCTTCCTCTAGCCTGCTGTCCACAATGGGGTGACAAGGGGGGTGCTCGGCTGTTCACCATTGATGGCAATGGCAAGCTCACAGGGGTGCTAGTCCTTAGTTAAACTTCCTAGATGATCTACTAAGCTGTGTATGAGATAACTAGGGAACAAGTTAGGCCAATTTTACTGCACACTATAGTGTTTGATGTTTGTGTCTGCAACCTGTTTGATGAAATGGCCGCATGAACTCAAGTTTTGAATTTTGAAAAGATTTTTGGTGGGTTTGCTAGATTGGTGCTGGTGAATCTGCAGATGCTTGGGTTTTGAAAGTTGAGCTTGTTTGAGTGGTTTTTGAAAAAGTGGGATCTTCCCATATGATAAAGATTCAATTTTGAATTGTCATTTAAACTATGCATTTGAAAGTTTCTGGATGATCACAAAGTGGGCCTTGATACCTTGTTATGAGTACATTCAAGGGGTGCAAAGATCCAGAAATGTTTCTGTTAGGTTCTGAAAGTTTGAGACAGCCAAAGTAGGTATGGGAGTTAAATTGGCCAAAATGACCATTCATTTCATATATGTGTTTTGATTTAGTTGTCTTTAGGAAAAGTGTGTGAAATGTTTTAGATGATGTTTATTTCACCTAAGAAACATTTTACAAGCAATGAAACAAACAAACAAGGTGGTTTTAAAGGAATTCAAAATCCATGCATACACATATGCATGCATTCATGATTTTATTTAGAAAAGTTTTTGGTTAACCCTAATTTTGATGATTAGAATTTGATGATACAAGCTTAGTATTTTTGGGATGTTACACAAAATGTTAATTTACAAAAATATCCCTATGAGCATTTTAGCTCTAGAAAAATAAAGGAAAATCCTAAAAATACATATAATATCTCTAAATGCTCACAAAAGTATAAAATATCCTTAAAAATACTAAATTGTATTTTAGAAGAATAAAACTTAATTTAATTATAAAACGCAATAAATCCTTTATGGAATTTTCTAAAAATAAGGATACTACTTAAAATAAATAAAATTCCATTTCAAGGTCTTAAATAAATACTTCAGGTAAGAAAATCTAAGTTTGTATTTTAAGATCATAAAAGTAAAATTATGTAATTGAAAACACTTATTCCTTTAGGGAACTTTAATAAAATAAAGTTAGGATAGAAAAATAAATAAAAATCATTTTTGTGTATAAAAGTAAACCTAGTAATTTTTAAACATACTAATCATAAAATTCTGAGTCAATCAAGTATTTCTAAACATATAAGTGCTATAATTGACTTTATAATCCTTTTCTACCATTAAGAAGTTTTACAAGCAACCCAAAAACCTAATAGCTTTAACTAACTACTTCAGACTTATGAAAAATACAACATGTATTTTTCCCTTACCACTTAAAAGTTTATATAAAATCCTTTTAACCATATCTTAAACTTTAGAATAAATTGCCTAACAGAAATAATATTATCTCTTTAATAATTATGAATATCTAAAAATTACTTATACCTTAATAACTTAAGTAAAACATGCAAGGAAAATTAAACTATCCATTCTACTTAAATAAAACCATAGTAAAAAAGTATTATAATCAACAAAGTCATCTTTAAACCTTTATTTGTTTATAATACAAATCAAAATATATTATACCAAAAGAACCATGTTGAATAACTTACAAATTATAAACTCAAGACACATACCTTTGAATCTTTAGCAATCTCAATTTAACATCTAAGTTATTAAAATTGTTGATAAACTGGTTTCAACAATTATAACAAAATAAAAGAGTGCTCACTTATAAGATACGAGCTAGCAACCATTCTTACTTAGAATAAAAGATACTATCACCTTGATAAGGCTTAGGAATACACCAGGCCTTAAAAATACCATAAATATCATGTTTGAAGTTAATTTAAGTTTCTAACGTTAACTTTGGTCTAAAAGATCATAAACATCATATCTGAAGTTTATTTATGTTTTTAAAGTTAACTTTGGTCTGAAAAATCATAAACATCATGTTTGAAGTTTATTCATGTTTTTATAGTCAACTTTGGTCTAGTATTCAACCCACTAAAGGTATCAAAACTCAACATTTATTGTACTCTAACAAAGAACATAGTTTAAATCCTAAAAACCTGCAAGATTGATGAACCTAATATAATCAACATTTTCTTCGAAGGTTATTCTTTTTACCACTTCAAACAACAATTCTATAATTATCCTTTCAACTCTTAACAAACCAAAACATGGATTTCTATCATAGTTACCTGGTGCCAACTAATATATAAGTATTAAGAAGATCTTTTGGTCATCAGTTTTTCATGGAAGTCTTGATCACTGCTTGCTGAAATATTTGGTTAATTCGAAATGATAAAATTTTTAATCATCAGAGACCGTCTTTCTCACAATGGAAATCAAGATTTATTCATGATATCAACTTGCTTAAATATAGAATTAAGAAGAAATGGAGAGCTTCTCTGATAGATTGGGTAGATGGTTTGCACTAGGGATCAAGACATGCTTAATGATCCTGCTTGTAATTAGTAGTACTAGTAGTAGTTTCTTTCTTTTAGACTTAACACTTGTAAGTATTTCTTTTTTGACTCTTTGTTTTCTGTTTATCTATTAATAAATTGCTGTGGGGCTTTTGCCTCACAGTCTTATAGTAAAAAAAATATATAAGTATTAAGCTTCTTGCAAACCTATTTAATGAGTAAGTACATTTAAACACTAAACGAATCTTATAGAAACCGCTTAAGTGCAACTCACTACACCAAGTGGAATTCACTTCGAGGAGTTTATAAAATGCATAGCATTATTTATGCATAATAGCATATTGCTTCTTTAAACATTAGTCCTTACCGGACAAATGATGATGATTTCATAT
Organism: Avena sativa; assembly: GCA_916181665.1. Taxonomy (NCBI): domain Eukaryota; kingdom Viridiplantae; phylum Streptophyta; class Magnoliopsida; order Poales; family Poaceae; genus Avena; species Avena sativa. The sequence continues at coordinate 40,134,189 of OV702285.1, read as the reverse complement.
ATTGGATCTTATATCGTCTCGAAGACCATGATTACGTAACCTTGTAATCACAAAGGCAAGTTCACATTTTATCATGTCCTTTGATTATTTTCTATAGTATTTGCGATCTACTACTGATATTATCTGCATTTTGAAAAGGATGAAAAAACCCTATTTTTATAATTAACTTGAAAAAAATGATTGATGATCCAGGGTGATCAGAGAATCTATTAAGACTGGCGATGCGACTAGCATTGCACAGGAATATATCATCTAGGATGTAATAATCAATGCCACCAATGATTTTTGCGCCGTATAATACGCATTAACCATATGATTTGAAATGGGACGGAGAAGTCAACGAGATCTTCATAGGAAATCGTGCTGGATGATGTTTGTTTAGGCCTGGTGTTGTGATGTGCAGGACTTTGCGTTGCTTGCGTACATTTCCCATGTTATTTGTAATATCCAATTGTATCTCTATTGGAAACATGCGCTACGTCAGTATATATTGCAATGCATGGTTTTATATTACAACTATACTCGGGAGATGAATGTAACACCGAATGAATGCCAAGAATACAAAATTTACAATAGGACAGTGTACCTAACATTCTAGAGGTATATGAATGAGCATTTTGGCCTCGGCGATTAAGGCAGAGCAGCGTCATCGGTATGAGTTTGCGATCATGAGCATGGCCATGGTGATGGCATGGTCCATCCCAGGCTGAACCACCAGGGACAGCACGTCCTTGCCTAGCAATGTTGCCTTCTCAGGCCCCCCTAGTTTACGCCGCACCTCGGCGACGAGTGTGTCGTCACCGGTTGAGCAGCACCGGTAGATCCTCGACCACTCCTCCCGCCGTGACCAGCTCAGGCGGTAGATGCCTGGCTTGTCAACAGCCGGGACAGAGACGGTGCAGCTGGAGCTGCACAGGTCCTTGGTGGCTCTCATCATGAGATGTGCCTCCATCGCCTTTTCATCGACGTCGCCGCTATACACCTCCCATGTCTCCGGCATCAGGCTCAGCATCTGCATGGGGCCAATTGTCGAACAGGTTCAGTTCATGCATAATGGCCAAAAAAAAAAAAGAATGAAAATAGATGTACTCACCTTGCGTTGGCAGGCATGGGGCCAATTCTCGAACGGGTTCAGGTCATGCATAATGGCCAAAAAAGAGAGATAATGAAATAGATCTATACTCACCTTGCGTTGGCGGCGGCGGACGGTGAGGAGGACTCGGCCGGCATGGTCCATGAGCTCCATGTCGCTGCCCTGGCCGACGCCGTAATTGTCGACGCGGAACACCAGCGACTTGCACCACACCGTCAACCGCCGACACGCCGCCTGGTGTGGCTCGCTGGCGCCGTGCGACGACACACTGTCCATCGATGCCCTCTTATTCATGGTTGTCTCCTCCGACTCCGCCATCACCATGGTCGTCGCCAAGCCAGCTCCCACGACGTGCGCGCCTGCGCGTGTTGCTCTTCTTTATAAGCCTAGCTATCTGGCCTCGTTCTTCCTTGCGTCTGCATGGACTTTAGCTTATTTATTTATGCATACATTCTCTTTGGGATGCAATCGTATCAAAGCGTGTACTTTGATTTGGGAGAAGCCTGTTTTTTTTTTAGTTTCTTAAACTAATGGATACTGCTGATTCTTTGGGACCATATTTTTGGGCGTTTGATTGAGTTCATTGTGTGGAGGTGTTGCATAAACACGCACGTTAGATGCCGTTTTCTTTCAAAGAAATAGATGCCGTAGTTGACCTAGCTAGACCAGCTAGCGAGGAATACTTTTTTTCGACGATTGTGATTTCTTTTTTGGTTTATCTTATCTCACAAATATCCTGCAATAGTATATCAGATGCAACTCCCATTCAGCTGGAACAACAGATCAACATGAAAAATTCTGAATAAATAAAAATGACGTAACATCTCGAGCTTCTGAATTAGCAATGTCTAGCACTCAAGTGGCCTAGCAGGAAAAAAATATATGCATAGAAAAGGGCAGGCACACGACTTCTGCTTTCTGGACTCCCATTGCTCATAGAAGAACTCATGCTAAAACGAACTGTTCAGAATATTAAGATGAAAATAATACTCCCATTAATTAGTTTTTTCATTAGAAGTGCCCCTTCGATCCATAATAAGTTTCTCTGATTTAATACAAAATTGTACCAAGACAACGACACTTGTTATATGGACCAAAGGGAGTAGTTTAATTGTACAATACATTTTCCAAGTTTTATTAACATACTCAAATTAAAACAACTTGCTGGTTGAAATCTGCCAATGTATATTTGAAGCCGGTGGGTGTGTATGTTTGCTATTTTTAGTGTAAATATGCAATATGCTTCATACATGTGGGTTGTGATTCACGTGTACAAATAGTTTATGGTTATGATATAATGAGATATCTGAGGATCGGACTAATAATTAAGTTGGAGTGTTTGGGAAAGCTTATGTTAGTTCAAGAAATCAATCAGGCACCATGTTTAGCTTTGACATTGTTAAATTTTTGGCGATCACCGGAAATAATGATGACATAATAATAATTGACACATCAAAACATGTCAGAAATAATGATGATAAAACATGCTACATACATAATGTAGATTCAAAGCTATCCATAAATACGAGCATATTTTCTGATAAAATAAAATGTGTTAATATCAATATCAAGTACACCGGACTCCGCAAGGATACAATGTCAAGGGCAGTCCATTTCGGATTTCTGGATGCGCAAACTAGATTATTAAAAATAGAGAAAAAAGACCGAACAATAAGATGCAACAACCAAAAACATCATTCACCATAATAAACAACACATGGACCGTCAAGCCAATGGAAGGCGGGTTCGACTATCGTGGATATCACCATTAGGCTTTAATCAATAATTGCCTTCTTGAGCTCAAGCGCCGTAGTGACCGCATTGACCACATAGTCTTGTCTGGGCAGGGATGAGCTGAAGTAATACCATCTTATATGGCATATCTCCTAGGGATGACATTTTGTGGTGTGACCTCTACTGTAGGCGACCAACTGTCGGGGCCTCTACTGAAGACATGGAACTAACTAAAGGCCTCTACTGAAGGCATTAAACTCATTGGTCAGGTAGCTGGTTCTGCCAGCTACGATGTGAGACATGTTAAATAAGTTGGGTGAAAAGGCTCTGTGACCATGGGAGTATGAATAGGGCTAGCTACCTAGACACATGACCATGTGTGTCTATGGGTAAAGTAATGTAGGGTTTCGTAGCATGGAAAACAAAAAATTTCTATCGCATACAAACAAACAAGCCAAGATCTATCTACTAGATTGTAGCAACGAGTCGATGGAATAACTTACCCTCGAAGATTCCAAAGTGTTTAACGAGAGCGGATTCTCGTGGGTGATGTAGTCGTACTCTTCCCGATCTCAAGATCGCGTAGACGATCCTTCCGGCGCTGCGTTCCGGCAGCGCTCCCACAGTCGGTCACACGTTCGGTACTCGACGAAGACCTTCCTCTCCCTTGTTCCAGCAGGCAGCGGAGGTTGTAGCACTCTCCTCGCGATTCCGGCAGCACAACGGCGTGGTACCGGAAGTAGAGGGGAGATCTCACAGGGCTTCGCCTTAAGCCGGAGCGAGTATGGTGGAGTATGAGAGAGCTCCTCGGCGATCTAGGTTTTAGACACACCAAGGAGGAGAGGCTAGAGCCGGCGGCTAGGGTTCCGGGACACCCAAAATCGGCGGCTAGGGCAAAACCCTAGGGGGCGGCGGCGGCTATGGTGGTAGGCGCCAAGCTAGGGTTTGGAGGAGAGGTACTTGTGTGTTCTAGGAGGGAGCCCTGCCCCTCCTTATATAGGTGGAGGGGCCGGCGGCCAAGGGGAGGGAGTGGAGTCCCTCCCCAACTCGGCTTGGGTGGTGCGCCGGCTTGGGGAGGAGGGACTCCCTCCCCAACTCGGTTTCACCCTCCTCCTCTTGTCCTCTTTCCAAATTTAGCCGTTTGACTTTTCAATTTAGCTATTTGACTTTTCAAACTAGGATTTGAATTAATCCTTTATTTGGAACAACGATAACACTTAGTACATGATGCAATCATTCCAAATTGCAATGACACATTCATGTACCCCTTCCCCTCCGGAGTGCCGGACATTCCAGAACCTTCTAGAACATTCCTGATGAAAACACCGGAAACATTCCCCAACTCCGAAACGGGACTTTCCTTATATGAATCTTATTCTCCGGACCATTCCGGATCTCCTCGTGATATCCCGGATCCCATCCGAGACTCCGAACAACATTCGGTCTCTTTCTCATTCATTCCATAACTACTCAAACAACGTCGAATCCTTAAGTGTGTCTCCCTACGGTTCGTGAATTATGCGGACATGATCGAGACACTTCTCCGAACAATAACCAATAGAGGAATCTGGAAATTCATATGGCTCCCACATATTTCTACGATTACTTTGCGATCGAATGAACCACTTACATACGATACCAATTTCCCTTTGTCTCACGATAGTTTACTTATCCGAGGTTATGATCGTCGGTATCTCTGCATACCTAGTTCAACCTCGTTACCGATAAGTACTCTTTTCTCGTTCCCGTGATATGTGATCCCTTGTGAGCCAGTCACATGCTTGCAAGCTAATTAGATGACATTCCACCGAGAGGGCCCAGAGTATATCTATCCGTCATATGGATGGACAAATCCCACTCTTGATCCATGTGTTTCAACCAATACTTTCCGAACACTCAATGCCACCTTTATAGCCACCCAGTTACGGTGTGGTGTTTGATGTCATCAAAGCATCCATCCGGTAAAGGTGATATGCATGATCTCATGGTCGAAGGAATTAGGTTACTATGTATCAGAAAGCATATAGCAATTGAACTATTAAAATGACTTGATCTTTATGCTACGCTTATCTATAGGAGTATGTCCACCATATCATTCTCCTAATGATATGATCTTGTTGTTGATAACATCTCAATGTTCATGATAGGGAAACCACAATCATTTATCAACCAACAGGCTAGTGATGTATAGAGGCTTTACTAGGGACTTCAAATTGAGTTTACAAATCACACAAGTATTAATGTTTCCTTGTTAATACTATTATAGCATGAATGCAAACATTTATCATAAACACAAAGATATAATAATAACTACATTTATTATTGCCTCTAGGGCATATCTCCAACAGTCTCCCACTTGCACTAGAGTCATCTAATCTAGATTACATGGTAATATACCGAACACCCATGGCAGTTTGGTGCTGGTCATGTTTTGCCCTCGGGAGAGGTTTAGTCAACGGATCCGCCACATTCAGATCTGTGTGTACTTTGCAAATCTTTATATCCCCATCTTGGATATGTTCTCGAATAGCGTGAAAACGTAGCTTGATGTGCTTCAGCTTCTTGTGTGACCTTGGTTCTTGCGCATTGGCTATGGCGCCCATGTTATCACAGTAGATAGACATTGGGTCCAGCGCACTAGGAACCACACCCAGCTCTGTAATGAACTCTTTCATACATATCGCTTCTTGTGAAGCCTCCGAAGCAGCCATGTATTCCGATTCAGTTGAAGATCTCGTCACAACGCTTTGCTTTGCACTCTTCCAGCTAACTGCTGCACCATTCAAAATAAATACGTATCCAGATTGTGATTTAGAATCATCCGGATCGGTGTTCCAACTAGCATCGGTGTAACCATTAGCAACGAGCTGTTCATCACCTCCATAAGAAAGAACCATATCCTTAGTTCTTCTCAAGTACTTAAGGATGTTTTTTGACAGCTGTCCAATGATCCACTCCTGGATCACTTTGATATCTGCTAGTCAAACTAACAGCATATGCAATGTCGGGTCTAGTACATAGCATGGCATACATTAGAGATCCTATGGCTGAGGCATAGGGAGTCTTACTCATCCTTTCTCTATCTTCTGCCGATGTCGGACTTTGAGTTTTACTCAAGGTCGTATTGGGCAACATGGGCAAGAACCCTTTCTTGCTATCTTCCATTCCAAACCTCTTTAGAACTTTGTCCAAATATGTACTTTGTGACAATGATATTCGGCGTCTCGATCTATCTCTATAAATCTTTATGCCTAATATGGTAGCTGCTTCGCCAAGATCCTTCATTGAAAAACTATTATTCAAATATTCCTTGACACTATTAAGAAGGTCAACATCATTCCCAATCAACAATATGTCATCCACATATAGTATTAAGAATGCTATAGAGCTCCCACTCACTTTCTTGTAAATACAAGCTTCTCCATAAGTTTGTATAAAACCAAAACTTTTGATCACCTTATCAAAACGTTGATTCCAACTTTGGGATGCTTGCTTCAATCCATAGATGGACCGTTGAAGTTTACATACCTTGTTAGCATCTTTAGGATCGACAAAACCTTTGGGTTGCATCATATACAACTCTTCATCAATGTCTCCATTGAGGAATGCTGTTTTGACATCCATATGCCATATCTCATAATCGTAATATGCAGCGATTGCTAACATAATCCTCACAGACTTTAGCTTCGCTACTGGTGAGGAAGTCTCATCGTAGTCAACTCCTTGAATTTGTCGAAACCCTTTTGCGATAAGTCGAGCTTTATATACAGTAACATTACCATCAGCATCTGTTTTCTTCTTGAAGATCCATTTGTTCTCGACAGCCTTCCGGCCATCCGGTAAGTCCACCAAAGTCCATACTTGGTTTTCGTACATGGATCCAATCTCGGATTTCATGGCTTCTTGCCATTTATTGGAATCTGGGCTCATCATCGCTTCCTCATATGTCTCAGGGTCATCGGTGTTGTCCACCAACATGACATTCATAACGGGATCATACCAATCTGGAGTGGTACGAGTTCTCGTTGACCTCCGAGGCTCTGTAGCAACTTCAACCGAAGTTTCATGATCATCATCATTAGCTTCCTCTCTAATTGGTGCAGGCATCACAGGAACTTCTTCCAGCACCGCGCTACTCGCAATTTCGAGAGAAGGTTCGACAACCTCGTCGAGTTCTACTTTCCTTCCAGTCACTTCTTTCGAGAGAAATTCCTTCTATAGAAAGGATCCATTCTTGGCAACGAAGATTTTGCCTTCGGATCTATGATAGAAGGTATACCCAATAGTTTCCTCCGGGTATCCTATGAAGACGCATTTTTCCGCTTTGGGTTCAAGCTTGTCCGGCTGTAACTTCTTTACATAGGCTTCGCAACCCCAAACTTTAAGGAACGACAATTCAGGTTTCTTCCCAAACCATAATTCATACGGTGTCGTTTCAACGGATTTAGATGGTGCCCTATTTAAAGTGAATGCGGCTGTTTCTAATGCATAACCCCAAAATGATAGCGGTAAATCTGTAAGTGACATCATAGAACGAACCATATATAAGAGAGTTCGATTACGACGTTCGGACACACCATTACTCTGTGGTGTTCCCGGCGGTGTCAACTGTGAAAGTATTCCGCATTTCTTTAAATGCTCGCCAAACTCATAACTTAGATATTCACCTCCACGATCAGAACGCAGAAATTTAATCTTCTTGTTACGTTGATTCTCTACCTCACTTTGAAACTCCTTAAACTTCTCGAAAGTTTCGGACTTATGTTTCATGAAATAGATATACCCATATCTACTCAAGTCATCCGTGAAGGTAAGAACATAACGATAACCACCGCGCGACGCTACACTCATTGGACCACATACATCGGTATGTATGATTTCCAATAAGTCCGTAGCTCGCTCCATCATACCAGAAAATGGAGTCTTAGTCATTTTACCCATCAGACTTGCTTCGCATCTTTCAAGTGATTCGAAATCAAGTGATTCAAGAAGTCCATCGGAATGGAGTTTCTTCATACGCTTCACTCCAATGTGACCAAGACGAAAGTGCCACATATAGGTCGAGTTATCGCTCGATTTCAAACGTTTAGCGTCAATGTTATTAATATGTGTATTTCCACTATCGAGATTCAATAAGAATAGACCATCTATCAAAGGTGCATGTGCATAAAACATATTACTCATATAAATCGAACAACCATTATTCTCAGACTTAAACAAGTAACCGTCTCGCAATAAACAAGATCCCGATATAATGTTCATGCTCAACGCAGGCACCAAATAACAATTATTTAAGTATAAAACTAATCCCGATGGTAGATGAAGGGGTAGCGTGCCGACCGCGATCACATCAACCTTTGATCCGTTTCCCACGCGCATCGTCACCTTGTTCTTCGCTAGCTTCCGTTTATTCTGCAGCACCTGTTTCGAGTTACAAATATGAGCAACCGAACCAGTATCAAATACCCAGGCACTACTACGAGTACTAGTGAGATACACATCAATAACATGTATATCAAATATACCTTTCTTCTTGATGTTGCCGTTCTTCAAATCCGCCAAGTACTTTGGGCAATTCCGCTTCCAGTGACCTTCTCCCTTGCAGTAAAAGCACTCAATATCAGGCTTAGGTCCAGCCTTGGTCTTCTTCGCCGGCGTGGTAACTTTCTTACCACCCTTCTTGAAGTGTCCCTTCTGCTTAGACTTGCCTTTCTTGAATTTGGTGGTCTTATTGACCAACAACACTTGGTGCTCTTTCTTGATCTCCACTTCTGCAGACTTTAACATAGCAAACAGTTCTGGCAACTGCTTGTTCATGTTCTGCATGTTGTAGTTCATCACAAAGTTCTTGTAACTTGGTGGTAGTGATTGGAGGACACGGTAAATCCCCAAAGCATTAGGAATCACTATACCCAAGCTTTGAAGTTTGTTTGCGTGCCCAGACATCTTAAGCACATGCTCACTGATGGAGCTGCCCTCTTCCATCTTGCAGTTAAAGAACTTTTCAGAAGCCTCATAACTTTCAATTGCCGCATGAGTCTCAAAAATCAATTTGAGATTCTCGACAATATCATATGGGTCTGAATTCTCAAACCTTTTCTGAAGCTCCGATTCCAAACCATACAAGATAGCACACTGAACTATGGAGTACTGATTCTTCCGAGCGAGGTAAACATTCTTTACTTCATCGGAAGCATCAGCTGCAGGTGGGTCACCCAGCGGTGCATCCAGCACATAGGTCAAATTATCAGCTGTGAGGACAATCCTCAAATTGCGGAACCAATCCGCGAAGTTGCTTCCATTGTTTTTCAACTTTTCTTTATCTAGGAACGCATTAAAATTGATGGTAGGGGCTGCCATTGATCTACAACATATTTGCAATAGTTTAGACTAAGTTTATGAGAAATTGAGTTCAAATTAATAATAAAGTTAATCTAGGTGAACTCCCACTCAAAACAATATCCCTCACATTGTTTTAGTGATCACACGAACCAAATCCACCACATCAACACCGATCATCACGAGAGTTGATATAGTTTCAATGGCGAACAATCGTCATGTTCATCATATCTACTATATGATTCATGCTTTACCTTTCGGTGATCCGTGTTCCGAGACCATGTATGTACATGCTAGGCTCGTCAAGATTAAACCTTAGTTTCCGCATGAGCAAATCTGGCTTGCTCACGTTGTATACACTTGCGGAATCTAACACACCCGATCATCACGTGGTGCTTCGAAACAACAAGCTTTAGCAACGGTGCTAACTAAGGGTGAACACTCCATAACTTGAAATTCATGTGCATGAGGGATCATCTTATAATGCTACCGTCGTCTACTAAGCAATACAAGATGCATAAAGGATTAACATCACATGCAATTCAAAATATGTGATATGATATGGCCTTTCTTCTTTGTGCTTCCGATCTCCATCTTCAAGCACGAACATGATCTCCATCATCACCGGCATTGCATCAAGGTCAATGACGCTTCTCCATGGTTGTCGTCCACCGGCTTCAACTATTACAACTACTTTGAATAGACACGCGGGTCTTAACATAAATTAAAGACAACCATATGGCTCCTGCCGGTTGCCAACTTACAATAAGGAACATTGCATACATCAAATATAATCACAATCTTGGCCATATCACATCACTGCACACCCCTGCAAAACAAAGTCAGACGCCTCTACTTTCTTTGCATGTTTTACGTGGTTTGGGGCTTTCAATAAGTGTCATTCTAACTTACGAACATGAACCACAACATTGATACTAGTATTGTTAATCACCCGTTATAAATTGGATCTTAACTATGCTAGGAGAAACAGGCACCCGCAAAGCCACTTATGCAATACAAGTTGCATGTCAAGCGTGGAGCAAGTCTCATGAACGATGTCATGTAAGGTTAGCCCGGGCCGCTTCATCCCAACATACCGCAAGATGCAAAGTACACAAGAAGCAATCGACAATAAAAGCATCAACGCCCACAATGACCATTGTGTTCTACTCGTGCAACAGATCTACATATAGACACGGCTCTGATACCACTGTAGGGTTTCGTAGCATGGAAAACAAAAATTTTCTATCGCATACAAACAAACAAGCCAAGATCTATATACTAGATTGTAGCAACGAGTCGATGGAATAACTTACCCTCGAAGATTCCAAAGTGTTTAACGAGAGCGGATTCTTGTGGGTGATGTAGTCGTACTCTTCCCGATCTCAAGATCGCGTAGACGATCCTTCCGGCGCTGCGTTCCGGCAGCGCTCCCGCAGTCGGTCACACGTTCGGTACTCGACGAAGACCTTCCTCTCCCTTGTTCCAGCAGGCAGCGGAGGTTGTAGCACTCTCCTCGCGATTCCGGCAGCACAACGGCGTGGTACTGGAAGTAGAGGGGAGATCTCGCAGGGCTTCGCCTTAAGCCGGAGCGAGTATGGTGGAGTATGAGAGAGCTCCTCGGCGATCTAGGTTTTAGACACACCAAGGAGGAGAGGCTAGAGCCGGCGGCTAGGGTTCCGGGACACCCAAAGTCGGCGGCTAGGGCAAAACCCTAGGGGGCGGCGGTGGCTATGGTGGTAGGCGCCAAGCTAGGGTTTGGAGGAGAGGTACTTGTGTGTTCTAGGAGGGAGCCCTGCCCCTCCTTATATAGGTGGAGGGGCCGGCGGCCAAGGGGAGGGAGTGGAGTCCCTCCCCAACTCGGCTTGGGTGGTGCGCCGGCTTGGGGAGGAGGGACTCCCTCCCCAACTCGGTTTCACCCTCCTCCTCTTTTCCTCTTTCCAAATTTAGCCGTTTGACTTTTCAATTTAGCTATTTGACTTTTCAAACTAGGATTTGAATTAATCCTTTATTTGGAACAGCGATAACACTTAGCACATGATGCAATCATTCCAACTTGCAATGACACATTCATGTACCCCTTCCCCTCCAGAGTGCCGGACATTCCGGAACCTTCTAGAACATTCCTGATGAAAACACCGGAAACATTCCCCAACTCCGAAACGGGACTTTCCTTATATGAGTCTTATTCTCCGAACCATTCCGGATCTCCTCGTGATATCCCGGATCCCATCCGAGACTCCTAACAACATTCAGTCTCTTTCTCATTCATTCCATAACTACTCAAACAACGTCGAATCCTTAAGTGTGTCTCCCTACGGTTCGTGAATTATGCGGACATGATCGAGACACTTCTCCGAACAATAACCAATAGAGGAATCTGAAAATTCATATGGCTCCCACATATTTCTACGATTACTTTGCGATCGAATGAACCACTTACATACGATACCAATTTCCCTTTGTCTCACGATAGTTTACTTATCCGAGGTTATGATCGTCGGTATCTCTGCATACCTAGTTCAACCTCGTTACCGATAAGTACTCTTTTCTCGTTCCCGTGATATGTGATCCCTTGTGAGCCAGTCACATGCTTGCAAGCTAATTGGATGACATTCCACCGAGAGGGCCCAGAGTATATCTATCCGTCATATGGATGGACAAATCCCACTCTTGATCCATGTGTTTCAACCAATACTTTCCGAACACTCAATGCCACCTTTATAGCCACCCAGTTACGGTGTGGTGTTTGATGTCATCAAAGCATCCATCCGGTAAAGGTGATATGCATGATCTCATGGTCGAAGGAATTAGGTTACTATGTATCAGAAAGCATATAGCAATTGAACTATTAAAATGACTTGATCTTTATGCTACGCTTATCTATAGGAGTATGTCCACCATATCATTCTCCTAATGATATGATCTTGTTGTTGATAACATCTCAATGTTCATGATAGGGAAACCACAATCATTTATCAACCAACAGGCTAGTGATGTATAGAGGCTTTACTAGGGACTTCAAATTGAGTTTACAAATCACACAAGTATTAATGTTTCCTTGTTAATACTATTATAGCATGAATGCAAACATTTATTATAAACACAAAGATATAATAATAACTACATTTATTATTGCCTCTAGGGCATATCTCCAACAAGTAACTCATCTCTATAGAGTGTATCAAATTATGACATTGTCACTCCCTGTTCCAGGATGAAGCCGCGAACGTGCAGAGAAAGGAATCTACAGGGGATTCTAGTAGCTCGTAAGGCATGAAGATCATAGATTTCAGAATAAAACTTGAACTTTCCCCAGAAATGTTTTCGAAAATCATTAAGCTTCTAAAACTTGAAATTTTCCCAGAAATGTTGTCGAAAATCATTAAGCTTCTGGACCATTGGTCCTAGTAGATGATTGTGCATATAAAAGTGTTTTTCTATCCTGGACTTGTTGAGTACCTTTTGTACTTATCCCCTATGTACAAAATTATTTTTAGGTGACTAACTTCGGGACCGAAGATGTCCATTTTATCATGAAGATGGAAACGTGACACCAGGATGTATACAACTTACAACTTCGATCCACGAGGGAGTTAGACTTGAAGAACCAATCTAGAAGGCGACTGTTGAAGAATATAGAATCTAGGCCATATCTTTTATAATGCTTGTGTGAGTTAACTTGTAATTTGATTTTGTAAATGTTAATTCAAATTTTTTTATTTATTGAATCCATTGCCATGCTTCGGTTATGCTACTCTAATGGGAGAGATGTTGGTAAAGAAATACTTTATTTACATTGATCCATAGACGTGCACTTCGCCACCCAAGTGGTGGCGGGTGTGGGCCGTTTCAATTTTTCCAAGTTTTATTAACATACTACAAATAAAACAACTTTCTAGTTGAAGTCTGACAATGTATCTTTGAAGCCGGTGCGTGCCCATCTTTGATATTTTTAGTGTAAATATGCAATATGCTTCCTAGAGTTGACATTTGGGTTGTGATCCGAGTGCACAAATAGTTTATGGTTATGTATGATGCGATATCTTAGGATTGGACTAATAATTAAGATGGAGTGTTTGGGAAAGATTATGCTAGTTAAATCAATCAATCAAGCACCATGTTTAACTTTGACATTGTCAAGTTTGTTGCTATCACTCAAAATGATGATGACATAAGAATAATTGACACCTCCAAAAATGTTAGAAATAATGATGATAAAACATGCTATATACATAATGTAGAGTCAAATATATCCATAAATGCAAGTGTATTTTCCGATAAAATACAACATGTTAATATCAATATCAAGTACACCGGACTCCGCAAGGATACAAATTCAAGGGTAGTCCATTTTCGATTTTTGGATGCACAAACTAGATTATTAAAAATAGAGAAAAAGGTGAAAAATATGATGTAACAAAAAAAACATCATTCACCACCATAAACAACACATGGACCATGAGAAAATTTCTCACTAAAGAAATGCATCTAGGAACCGTCACTAAGATCCAAGCATTGAAGGTCAGATCAATGATTTTCACCGCGAACAAGAAAGTCTGACCAATCTGCAAGCAACGTGTTCAATATAATAGAACGACGTGGAAACACCGATGTTGCCATGCACACCTAACGGATGCCAGATGTAGGGGTTCTCACCACAAAGCTTGAGACCTAGTATTCCAAGAGCATCACCAGATCAAAGAACCCTATTGCCATGTTCAACTAATGAAGCCATTTTATAGGTGTGTATAGTTAGCATTTACTACCTTAGCAATACGATCTTTTTAGTGCAGTGTATGTCCTATCAACCACTAAGAGAAGTACTACAAAAATGAGCTATTCCAATTTAGTTTTTTTGTTCATTAGCATTCAAGTACTTGTGCTTGACTTGTATTATATTATGATCTTCAAACCAATTTCACCTTCGAACATATTAGCGAAACAAACATAAAATGCAGTAATCAGCGTGTTACCCTCATTTGTTCTTGTATTAGAGGTCTGTTGTGCTAGCATAACAAAAACTGAGACTAATATTAAATAATCCTCACCCGAGTCAGGGCTGTTGTAACTCCTTGGTATTCTGTTGCTCGATGTGCAACCATGATCTTTGTGTCAGCATCTGATAGCCACTCTTGTCCACTTGGTATGGCTTTGTTTCTCTCACCATGAGTGTGCAAATATGTGCCACGAATCTCATGTTAGCGCTGGAGCATCTGGCACCATTTTATACACTGTTGGAGTCCTTCTTGTTTGTTTCAATGATGCTGACTTGGCAGTGAAATATGTAATCCCAATGCCTCACATGTTCACATAAGACTAGAAACCGCATCGATCTCTATGTCAAACAAAGTATTGGCATTATATCTATGATCTATCTCTATATTGTTCTCAATTGTTTGATATCTCATGCAATGTGCTGAGAGGCTCAAAAGCTATTTTATAGGAGTATATTGCTAGCATTTACTGTTTCTCATAATAAGATTTGTCTACCTACCATGTAGTATCCTGTCAATCACCACATATAGTACTTTTTTAAAAAAGGGGATAAAGCCCTCTGCCGCTGCATCGATCAATGCATATAGCGTTTATTAATATTTTTGAATTTATTACAAAGGGTTCATACAAAATCCCAGCTCATGGGTCACAAAGAGTTGCTACATGTACCAACCATATAAAAAAGCGAGGACCAAATACATTCGTCTCATCACAAACAGTTTCACCAGTTAGTACAATTACTCGTGCTTGACTCATATTATTATCTAATGTTTAGACCATGTCTCCATAGTATTACTTTTGGCATGACAGACACAAATGCAGCAATCAACTTGATCCTTCTCAAGTTTTTTTTTGTATCCAATGAGATTTTTTGGGACAAAGCTAGATATGCCCATAACACAATGAATTACATACCACAACTGCTACTTCAAATTCATTATACTTGGGAACTATGATAGCCTAGCAAAAATGAAAATGATATTACATCATCCTCACCTTAGTTAATGCTATTATAACTTATCTACACATCGAAGTACTACCTGCAATCCTGATCCTTGTTTCGGAGTTCGTAGAAGTTCTCTTTTGCAAGCATTTATAGTATATAGTCCTCAATTCATTGATTTTTCCTCATATATGTGCCATGGGGTCAGAGTACCAGAGCCATGAATCGAAGACAATTTGTTCAAAATGAGTCAAAGTATATACTAATGCGGAGCCAAACTATATTGATATTAGAATTGCTATCAGCATTCAGAAGATTAAACTTAGAACAACAAATATGTAGACATATATCTGACCACTGTGAGAGTTGTGGCTAGTTCATGATTTTCTACGTCCGCAATTGACGGGTCAAGCATCAATCCGCAACGAAGGGTGGTTCCGCAAGATCTTATAAGTATGTTTTGACATCCTGATGCCCTTTGTTCTCAAACTATTTCCTTCCTTATCGTCTAATTAGTAACTGCACAATCTTGTATTTATGCAAAAAAAATCAAAGAAAACGATAAGAAAAGCCACCCTCTATCAACACTCTTCTCCAGTCACATATTTTGATGCTCTGAAGTGCTTTGGCAGAAAAGATGCATATGTGTGCTATTTATAAATATGCTGGACGGGTCAAATCTAATATTCTCAGACTACGAGATCTATTTTAGACACCAAAACATTCTATTTTGGTCCATTTGGGAAGCTGGGAGGTCACAAAAAGGATGTTGTCTTCCACAGTATGTGTCTGACCCTAGTAGGGCGCCACATATTGCCTCCCCTTCGGCCATCTTGGGCATTTGCCAAATTTCACCATTTAAACATCAAATAAAAGGCCACACCGACATAAATAAAAAGTACACATAGCTAAATAGTTAACAATTATAAGGCCACACTGACATACATGAAATTCAATAGGATACATATTTTAACACACAAAACGAGATAAATGTCGAGTAATCACGCATATTGATTGTGCATCATCTTCTGCTTGTTCTCAAACCATGCCCTTTGGTCTGGATCCATGATGGAGAAGCCGGCTGTCATGATCTGGGCCTCATCGGTGAGTAGATTTAGTTTAACTTCCTTTTATTTGAGCTCAAATTCCTTTACAGTTTGAGCCCAAATTCCTTTACAGTTTGTTGGGCATGAAATTCATATTTTTGGGCATTTGATTGAGTTCATTGTGTGGAGGTGTTGCATAAACACGCAAGTTAGATGCCGTTTTCTTTCAAAAAAATAATCCATCCGTTTCAAAATATAAGATGTTTTAGGTTTGTGAAAAAAATGTATCTAGACTTATTTTAATGTGTAGATTCACTCCAAACTCGAGTGAACCCATATACTAAAAGTAGTCTAGATACATTTGTTTTACAAAGCTAAAACATCTTATATTTTAAAACGGAGGAAGTAGATGCCGTAGTTGACCTAGCTAGACCAGCTAGCGAGGAGTACTTTTCTCGACGATTGTGATTTATTTTTTGGATTATCTTATCTCGCAAATATCCTGCAATATATAGATGCAACTCCCATTCAGCTGGAACAACAGATCAACATGGAAAATTCTGAACAAATAAGATGACGTAACTGAATTAGCAATGTCTAGCACTCAAGTGGCCTAGAAGGGAAAAAATGCGTAGAAGAGAGCAGGCACATGACTTCTGTTTTCTGGACTCCCATTGCTCGTAGAAGAACTTGTGCTAAAACGAATTGTTCAGAATATTAAGATGAAAATAATACTCCCATTAATTAGTTTTTTATTAGAAGTACCCCTTCTATCCTTTATAAGTTTCGCTGATTCAATACAAAATTATAATAAGAAAACGACACTTATTACGGACCAAAGAGAGTAGTTTAATTGTACAATAGTTTTTCCAAGTTTTATTAACATGCATACTCATAATAAAACAACTTGCTGGTTGAAATCTGCTAATGTATATTTGAAGCCGCGGTGGGTGTATGTGTTTGCTACTTTAGTGTAAATATGCAATACGCTTCATAGAGTTGACATTTGGGTCGTGATTCACGTGCACAAATAGTTTATGGTTATGATATGATGAGATATTTCAGGATTGGACTAATAATTAAGCTGGAGTGTTTGGGAAAGTTTATGTTAGTTAAAGCAATCAATCAGGTTTAACTTTGACATTGTCAAATTTGTGGTGATCACCAGAAATAATGATGACATAAGAATAATTGACACATCAAAACATACCAGAAATAATAGTGATAAAACATGAAGGCCCGCTTCGGTGCTCCGTTCTTTCCAAAACTTACAAAGACAATCTAGTCTTTTACCATTAAATAATCGCTAATATCCTATTAATTATATTATCCGCTTAGATCCAAACCCAAACTCATACTACCCACGTGTATACCCACATATCTCTATATGTGCATGGATCGATCTAACTATCCGGTGTCCCAGACATAAGGGCCCTGATAGACACATGTAAGGATGAGGACATGGCCGCCGCCAAACCCAAGGGCATAGACGCCATTTTCTCTTCCCCCACCCCTCCTCTTGCACTGTGCACCGAACTCACCATCCGTAGCTAGCTAAACTATATACCAGTGTGCGTGCAATGAGATGATAAATTCGAAATCTCGTCAATTGATGCCTCTGACGACAACAATACCTGATACTTATAGGACGCGGCTACTGCTAGCAGCCGCGAACACTAGACATGGCATGTCATCGCCCGACATCGGTGGGGACGGAGCCACCAAGAATTGTTAGGGACAATGACATACCCACAACGATACTGATTCCAAATGTATACGTATACATATGAGTTTATGCAGGGATAGACATATAAATTATTTATTTATTAATGATGAATTAATAATTTGTTAAAACTTAAAAGACTAATTCTCTTAGTTATGAAGGGGTAAGGAGCGATCTCGTCCGTTCTTGTGTTTAAAATTTGGATAGGGAGGAGTACCAAAGCAAAAGTGTAAAACATGTTATATATGCATAATTTAGAGTCAAAACTATCCATAAATGCGAGTGTACTTTTTTCCGATAAAAGTCGACATATTAGTATCGATATGAAGTACACCGGACTCCCAATGATACAATGTCAAGAGTAGTCCATTTTGGATGTCAGAATGCACAACCTAGCTTACTAAAAATAGAGACAAAACATGAACAATACGATGTAACAAACAAAAACATCATTCACCACCATAAACAACACATGGATCGTGATAATTTCTCACAAAAGCAACGCATCCAGGAACCGTTACTAGGATCCAAGCATTGATGGTTAGATCAAAGGTTTTTCACCCCGAACAAGAAAGTTTGATCAATCTGCAAGCAATGCCTTCAAAAGAATAGAACATCGTGGAAACAACGATATTGCCATGTACAACTAATGAAGGTCAGATGTACTGAAAGAGCATCACCAGATCAAAGAACCCTATTGCTAAGTTCAACTAACGAAGCCATTTTATAGGCATGTATAGTTAGCATTTACTTCCTTAGACTATAAGATCTTTTTAGCACAGTGTAGTGTCCTATCAACCATCAAGAGAAGTACTACACAAAGTGATATTCCAGTTCATTTGTTTCGTTCCTTAGCGTTCAAGTACTCGTGCTTGACTTGTATTATCTTCTAATCTTCAGAACATTTCACCTTCAAACATATTGGCCAAACAAACATAAAATGCAGCAATCAGCATGATCCCTCTCATTTCTTCTTGTATTAGAGGCCTGCTATGCTAGTCTAACAAAACTAGAGACTAATATTATATCATCCTCAGCCTAGTCAGTGTTGTTGTAACTTTTTTGTGTACTCTTGCTCCATGTGTGATCTTTGTGTCAACATCCGATAGCTACTCTTGTCCAATTGTATGGCTTTGTTTCACTCACCTTGAGTGTGCAAATATGTGCCACGAATCTCATCTCAACGCTAGAACATTTCGCACCATTGTCTAAACTGTTGGAGTCCTTGCTTGGTTCAGTGATGCCGACCTAGCGGTGGAACATATATGTAATCCCAATGCCTCATATGCTCACATAAGACTGTTAAAACTGCATCAATCTCTATGTCTAAGTGTTGACCTATATCTATAAAATTTCCTCAATTGTTTGATATCTCATGCGATTTGCTGAGGCTCAAAAGCCATTTTATAGGTTAATATTTATAGGATCTACTTCCTTAGACAATAAGATATTTCTACCTACCAGGTAGTACCCTATCATTCATCACAATAGTACTTAAAAAGCACCATTCCAATAGTTTTGTTTGTCAGCATTCGAGTGCTTGTGTATTATTAGGAAGTGAAGCCTAGATCAACTGGTTGGGGAGTGGATGTACAAACCCAACACCTGGGTTCAAAATCTCGCAGATGGGAATTTAGGTTCCTATTTATACTTGGGGACCAGGCTATCCAGATACTCATGCAATTTATCCTGAGGACCATGCTTGGTGCTTAACCAAGTTTAAAAATCTTGGCACTCATGCTTAATGGCTGTGTGCAGAGACCGATGAAGTGAAATCCTCTATCAATTTAAGAACAATCGATCGCTAACCCCCTCGTGTCGCCCTTGCCTGGAGACCGAGGGGAAACCCTAGCGCCGCCACCTAGCTCCCCTCTTCCTCCCTCCTCCCTTCCCGCGGCTGCCAGAGGATACGGCTAGGAAAATCCTAGCTGGCACCAGCAACGGCGGGGACTCCCTCGCCTCCTTGACTCTCTCTCTGTCAGAGTGAGTCGGCTAAAGGGCAGGGACGTGACGCTGCCGGGCATCATGGTGCAGCCGCTCTAGCGACGACGCGGTGGAAGGCGGCTGCTTCTCCGGGAAGATCGAAGGCGGACGGCAATGGCGACCTTCCTCTCCCGTGGCTCGGCCCCTTGGCTGCAGCAGGCGGGTTGGACGCAAGGCAATTGGCCGGTGAAAGCCAAACTCCGGGTCGGAGCTGAAGGGAATATGCCCTGAGAGGCAATAATAAAGTGGTTATTATGTATATTCCAAGTATATGATAGATGTTTATTTTGCATGCTATAATTGTATTAATACGGAAATGTTAATACATGTCTGTTTAATAAACAAACAGAAAGTTCCTAGTTATGCCTCTCTCATAAACTAGCTCATTGATTAACAAGATGATCAAGGTTTCCTGATCATGAACATTGGATGTTGTTAATAATGAGGTAAGAACATTATTGGAATGGTGTGATGAACATTCATCCAAAGTATAGCATTATGATCAAAGTCATTGAGTTTATATTGCTATAACATCATACAAAGTGATCCTAATCCTTAGACCATGAGATCATGTCAATCACTAACACTAGAAGAATATCTTGATAACATCAAACGTCACAACGTAACAGGGTGATTGTAAAGATGGGTTCAGTACTACTAAAGTGTTATGTTGAGGCCCATGGATCGAGAGTGGAATTTGTTTATCCCGATGACAGATAGATATACTCTGGGCCCTCTCGGTGATATCATATTGATTAGCTTGCAAGCAAGTGATTTGATCACTAGAATGTTATATCACGGAAACAAGAAAAGAATACATGTCAGTAACGAGATCAAACTAGGTATGGAGATACCGATGATCGAATCTCGGACATGTAATATATCGCGAGACAAAGGAATTAAGATACTAGCATAAAAGGTTCTCACGATCACAAGAAAGTCATCGTTGAATGTGTGGGAGTCAGTATGGATCTCCAGGTCCCGCTTCTGATTATTGATTTGAGAGGGGTCTCGATCATGTCCGCATTATTCGCGAACCATAGGGTGACACACTTAAGAGACACAGACACCATTTGGAGCAAATAGTTTCATGCTGAAAAGAATAACAAAGCGCATGAATTTATTTCACTAGATATCAAAACTGTTTTCAGGTGAAATTGCAGAAAGTGTTTCTTCATGTGAAATGAAATACTAGCAAGGGGTTATATGTGAATGTTTGTCATTAAAGTAATTGACAAAATTTTAAATAAATAAAAGGAGTTTTATTTAATGAGAGTTTGCATTAAATTTGGTGGAAATTAAATGGGAATTTGAGTGGGATTTTTTGAGTGGAGAATTGAAAGGGAATTTTGTGAGTGGAGCTTCCACCCACATGAATGGAGGGAGGGCAAGGGGGCAGCCCCATGCGTCGGCCACCCCCTTGGGGTTCCCCTCTCCTCCTATAAAAGGAGCCCCCTCCCTCACTTCTCACTCACACCTCCTCGTGAAGGATCTCTCTCCCCCTCTAGTATTTATCCCCCATGGTCTCGAACTAGCGAGATACATGTTCCCGGTGGCTTTTCAGCAAGAAAGAGTTGTGCTTCCGCTGCATCGCTGGAGCGAGGAGGCGGAGGTTGCTCGGTGCCTCGGACGTGTGTGCGAGCACGGATGCGCCGCTGATTTGCGGCGCTAGGACTTCCTCTTGATCTTGAGAACGATAAGAGTTCATCTACATCAACCGCGAGTTCAACCTCGTTAAGATTTGTCAGTCTTCAAGGGTATGTTCTCTACGGATGTATATCCGCCTGTTGCTTGTATCTAGTAGATAGATCTTGGTGCTAGTTTTTCCCATCGTAGGAAATTTTTTGTTTTCTATATTGCGAAACCTACAGGAGCCGACGATGGCGGCGTTCAAAGACGTCGTTTACATTGATGGAGGTGTTGTTGCCGCGAATTTCGCCTCATGCCTCTCCGGGGGAAACCTTAGATCTGGGATGTCCCGGATCGGACGATGACGGAACTTTCAGTGTCATCACTCTCTTAAGGACATTGTTTTGGAGCTCGAGATGCCTAGAGGAGGTCTTTTGGTGGTGCGGTGTCTCATCTATCGCACCTATGGCGGCAAGTCTCGATAGCGGGGTCTCGGCGGCGGGTGTGCTGATGTTCTAACACAGGGTGGAGGCGTGGTTTGGCATCGATAGCAGGACCGAAAAAGTTCATGCAGATCTTAACCGTGAAGACTGTTTAGAGGTTCGATGGTGATGACGGCTTCTATGGCGTACGCACAAGGTGCTTGCTAAGAGTTAGCTAATTCGGATGTACACTCTCGTCTCGCCTAGAGGCCGCGTCGGGATATGCGATTGTTCTTGGTTCCTAGCTGGTGGAGTGTCTTTGTTGTCTTTCCGGGCATAGAGCGGCCCGTTGACACGATTTTTCTCCATTGTCGAGTTTGTAGGCGTTGCGTGGTGGCTTCGGTTTTGGTGATGTATGTTTTTTATTGTTCCTTTGTTGATTGTTCAATAAAAAAGCAATAAAGGCCGTATGGATGCAAAGGCCGGGGGTCGCACACTCTATTTCAAAAAAAAATATCAATAAATTATATTGTCAAACAACGTTCAGACCATTTCTCCTTAGTATTGCTCCTGTTCTAATAGACGCAAATGCAGCAATCAACTTGTTCCTTCTCCTTTTTCTGGTATCCAATGGGCTTGTTGTGGACGAACCTTCCCAACTAGCTAAGCTCAGAACACAATGAAGTACGTCCCACAGCTGGTGGTTCAACTTCATTGCAGACCTGCTATTATATTATCATCCCACCTCAGCCCTGGTGCTGCTGGAACTTCTTTCTATACAGTGAAGTACTACGTGCATTCCTGGTCCTCGTTTCAGAATTCGTAGCAACTCTGCTTTGCAATCATTCATAGTATATAGTCCTGACTTCTTTGGTTTTTGGCACGACTGTGCAAAACCATGGCACGCAGTATTGGAGCCAGGAATCAAAGATAATGTGTTCAAATGAGTCGAACCATAATGATGTTAGTAGAATTCTTTGGACTCAAAATATTCTTTTAAAGCTTAGAATAAATAAATATATACATATATATCTGGTCATTGAGAGAGCTCTGGCTAGTTCTCGATCTTCTTCGTCCGCCACTAATGGACCAAGCATCAATCCGCAAGGAAGGGTGGTTCCATAGTATCTAATAAGTTTCTTTTGACATCCCAATGCCCTTCATTCTTAAACTATTTTCTTCCACATCGGCTGATCAGTAACTACACAATCTTTTAATTAGACAAAGAATCAAAAAATTTGAAAACTGCAAGAAAAAAACCATCCTCTGTATCAACTCATCTTGTTTAGCCACATTTGTTTTGATGCTATGCTATGCTTTGGAAGAAGAGATGCATATTGTTATTTTATATAGATGCGGGGCGCATCTAATCTATTGTTTCTAGATTAGGATGTAACAAGTTTTCACTGATAAATTGTTGTTGAGAGGATTTGTATTGTAGCTAGAATTAAAAGGGATAAAGTTCTCCAACAACTACAATACTTCACGTCTTGTCTGAGGAGAATCGTTTTAACTTTAACTTAAGATGCTTAACTCAAGTTAAAAAGATTCTACTTCCTCTGGTCCATAATAAATGTCGCTACTTTAATACAAAGTTGTAGTAAATCAGCTACACTTATTATAGAACGTAGGAGTACTTTCTTTGAGAAAAAAGTCCGGCTTTATTGATTAAATAACAACACAAGGACAGTGGACAATATAAACAAGCGAAAATGATGAAGATCCGTGATAAAACCAAAAGATACACCAATTATCTTCGAAGTCAACGTCTCCAGCCTTTTCACATCGTTCTACCATGAGGTCCTTGAAAAAACTGCAGAAATGAAACCTACACACATATATACAACATATGTTCAACATAAGGGGGCTGGCGAACACAAGGGGGTTGACGACAGATGCGGTGCCAAGTCCAAGCTGCAAGAGCTATAGCCATGTGACCATCCTTCTATCCGGTGATTTCTTTCCGTGTTAAATTGTGCTGCTTAGCAATGTTCATAGTTGTCTTGATATGATTTCACACAACAAGATAGAAATATTAACGATGGAAGATTTGAAAATCCACATGAGTCCTTAATCTAATAAGTGAGAACTTCATATTGATTAACAAGCCATGGGCGGGGACAGTACTCTGCAGCATCCTCATGCAATTCTTGAAGAAAGCAACAAAGGCTGTTATTGAAGCCTTACCATCACCGTTGTCCCATTATTAACATCTGAACGAGTAATCTGTCTTATAAAGAGCTACTGTCATCCTTCAACTAGACCACTTTTGCTCCCGTGTCTCCCCCCCCCCCCCCCTCCAAAACTTACAAAACTAAAAACACAAGAACAGCCATGATTGACTGATAACCCTTCATGCTCTCCTAACCCAAGAGGTATCAGCAAATCCTAGCCGTCCTTGTGTTTTCAGTTTTCGCATAGACGTAAAATCACCATACACGTACACTGATGTGCCTGCAGGAGGTGAAAATCAAGATTTCAAAACCTGGCATGCACCAAATGTCTACATGAAAAGTCATCGGTATTGAGAAACACTTATTAGTGTGTATTTGTGATATGCTGCTGCTGCTCACAAATACCCGTAGCGTATCTATCATCTTGCGGAGAGGAATGAGCACATGCCTACAATAGCGTGTACCAAACTCTTTGAAGTGCATTATCTGGACCATGCGTCGCCTCACCATCCACAATAGCATACGGAACTCTTTGAAGTACCCTCTTTGCCTATTTGATGCGCTTCTTTTTAGCAGAGTGAAACCTTAGATTATCATCCTGACGCCTCCGATACCCGGTTTTCTACATGTTGGTGAACCCAACAATAGCTAGAAGGTGGAAACACTGGAAACGACCTACTCTCTCTGGTCAAGTTTCACTCACTCTCTTGGACAAGCTAGTATGTATATAGCAGCCGCTCTGACATTTTCACCCTCTTAAACTGGCTTTCCGAGGAGAGGTGCACAACTCCTTTTATAGCCGGTCATTGCTGAGTAATTTTCACTTCTCCACGAGAAGGACCTTTTTGCCCCTAATAAGGAGTCGGCCTGCACATGCATATATGTTGTATTAAATCTCGAGGAGTTTTACGGTACCCCGGTACTCCCGTAGGAAAAGTTGGATTACCAGGGAAATCCTACCGTTCGTTCCTAGGTGTATTCTCGGTACTAAACCTTAATCTCACACAACTGCACGCCCCGATTCCTATTGCGTCGCGTGGTGGCACGGAGGCTGTATATCAATGTCACCTTCTCATCAGGCCAGTGAGCGCCACCGTTTAACTGGGCCGGCGGTTAGCTATTTCAGGTATAGATCGATTTGGTTCAAGGAAGCCAACGCGCCAGTTGCCATATTAGCAAATGATTTAGTCGAGTTCAAAATCGTTGATGGAAGAGATGGTTGAATCACTAGAATAGATAATAGTACATCTTCAATCGCATGCTCCTCCTTAATGATAGCCGATAGGAGGAAGTAGAGGGAGTGTGTTGCCTGCTCTCAACAAAAGACAGGGAAACGATGCACGCCAGGTAGGTCGGACCAAAGTAGAAGATGAAGTATGGCCGTCAGATCGAGAGAAGGAAGCTTGATTAGTGTCCGTTTTTTCCTTCCAAAACAGCCTCCGAAATTGCCTACAATAAGGTTTTTGGATTGTTCGATTATTAGGCATAATTTCCACGATTAATTTCAGAATATAAATCATGACAAAACCAGTTACTAGCTCATGTAACTCGAACATACTAGATGTACTAAACAACAAGATGATCGGAAACAAACAACATCTTAACATGTACTCGCAGAACATGATGAATAATCAAACAGAAGCACGTAGCACGTACCGTTCGGTTGTCGTAGTAGAAACTTTGGGAAAGACTGATCGAAGCAAATGGACAAAGACGGCAGTAGTCAGTACCGCCTGACTTGGATGGAAGACGACCCATGATGGAGAAATCGAGCAGTCGCGTGGAGCGCTTCCAAAAAACCTTATTCGCCCTCTCCCGTACAGGATCACAAGGGCGAGTGGTTCCGGAGACCTGCTCTCCCGTCCGCCGGTGCACGCCGGCAAGCGGGATGGAGTAGACTACGGTGACAGCGCAAGTAGAGAGGATGGCAAAACCCTAGATTTGTTTTCGGTGGTGTTGTGGCGGTAGAGCAGCTCAGGAAACCCTAACAGAGGCGAACGTGGGCCGAGTCCATGTTGCGCACGTTCGGGTCGGTTACAGTAGCACACGATCTGAGAGCAACCCGAATAAGCTAACTATTTGACACGTCTGTCAAAACCTCACAGTTTTCCTGAGCAGCAAAATAAAGCTCGGTTCGGCGAGATTCCCGCAACCCGCGGCGCGCGCGCGTCGTGACGAGACGAACAGGCGGGCGGGCGAGCTGCGTCGTCGTCGGAGGAGCACGCGCGTGTATCTCTCTTATTGCCACTCACTTACAAAGTGATGCAACATTCCACCTTATAAGCTGGTGCAACTCTCCTCCAACTTTCTATGTGGGACTAAACTTGAGCTCCCACTCCACTTCCATGTGAGCTGCCACAAACATGGGCCCAAACACATATGGGCTGCCACAAATTTGGGCTTTGAGATTTAGGAAAAATATGAAATGCACATGGGCCTAAAGGAATTGACCCATTATTTCTAACAATCCCCCACCAGATCTCAAATGCCCACTTGAAGATTTGCCAATCCTCGCCACTTGTTTATATACTAGTGTTTCAGCAGAGACTGTTAAGTTGAACTTCCGCCTAGAATCTTGAACTACGTCTATCAACAACTTGAACAATGGACGAACCTTGAATTGCAAGTTTGGTGCCAATAGATTTTACTCAAAATCATAACTAGTACCTGGCTGCCAGTAGCCTACCCCACGGGTTGGAGCATATGCGTCATACTCCCTGGTCTCTTCATGAGTTTACTAGAGATCACCCAAGTCTCATAGACCACGACGTTTACTGTCGAGCTCATATAGGTGTGTTCTTTCAAGAATGCCCTGTAGGACGGCATCTTTGCTAATTAAAGCCAACAGAAATACATTAAGACATGTTGCCAACCTGCCTTATAGATTATGAGAGTTATGCATCTTCACATAGAGAGGGTTATAAAATACTCTCCTCCGTCAAACCACTAGCTTGTTCTTCCCAGGTCCTAATTCACGGGATCTCCGATCACATAGGTTAGGTTACTACTAAGGTGTGACATGCATGGGTCTCAACCCCATCTCCCTCGATGCACTTTCTATCATATTTCGTGATAGTCCCTTTGTAAAGGGATCTGCCAGGTTTTTCTTCTGTTTGTACAGAACGCGTTGAAGTGCCCTCTTTTCATGCTTGATGCGCTTCTTTTTAGCAGAGTGAAACCTTAGAATATCATCCTGACGCCTCCGATACCCAGTTTTCTACATGTTAGTGAACCGAACAATAGCTAGAAGGTGGAAACACTAGAAGCGACCTACTCTCTCTCTCTATCTGGTCAAGTTTCACTCACTCTCTTGCACAAGCTAGTATGTATGTAGCAGCCGCTCTGATATTTTCACTCACTCTCTTGCACAACCATAGCTAACTCTTTGAAGTGAAGAGATCTAGATCACATGTCGCCTCACCATCGACAATAATGCCTATACCCTCTGTACTTGTTTCATATGTTTCTTTTAGCATCATCAGAACTTGAGATTATCATCCTGGTGCCTCATATACCAAGTTTTATACATGCTAGTGAAACCAGCAATGGCTAGAAGAACCAAACGCTGCAATTACACTCTAGTCAAATTTCACACTCTCTTGAACCAGCCACCAATGTGATCTATATAGCATGTGTGAATTATTCACCGTATTAAACTGCCTTTCCAAGAGTAGAGATGCGTAAGTGTAATGACCCGAAGATTTAGGAAAAGGGACTAGGGCTTCAACACAAGTTGACGACAAGGGACGCCTTCAAGCGACACTCTATCTCACACCTGCTGTAACATCGCTGACACATCATTGGAAAGATCTACATGAGTGTGGTCTTCATCAACATCATCGTCAACACACGCCGCCACCACTATACATTCCTACATGATGGACATACAACTATAAGGCACAACGATGACATGACTAGGTCCTACGACACCGATGATGGTATTTACTGTGTCTAATGGCTAAGACAACATCGATATATACATGCATCACTATTGTGATGCCCCTACAACCGCACATATGGTTCTGGAAAAATCGTTGTATGCTCGGTCAACTTCCTTCAATCGTGAGTTCGTGACAAGCTGGTGGTCTCACCTATGACTGTGTCCTCTTGCAAGACGTCTACGACGGTACCCACCCCAAGGTGCAAAATGCCGCCCTCGACGATAACTTTCAAGGTGCAAAACGTTGGCCCTAGAATGCACCCTCTGACATCCTGCAAGGTGCCTCTTCCATGACTGCAACTCCATCCAAAAGAAAAAACAT
The DNA here is from genome assembly GCA_916181665.1 of Avena sativa. Lineage (NCBI taxonomy): Eukaryota > Viridiplantae > Streptophyta > Magnoliopsida > Poales > Poaceae > Avena > Avena sativa. Next base: position 40,105,843 of record OV702285.1, on the reverse strand, counting down.
CCCACACAATTTGCGCTCCAGCGACCAAGGCTACACCTATACATCATTGACCACGACTGCATCGACCATGGCTACTACATCATCGGCTACATCGACATCGACATCAAAGGAAACATCTACAACAACTTCAGTCAACAACATCCACGTCATCACTAGCATCCACGATACTTTTGATGTGAACGTGGGAGAGAAGAGAAGGCACCAGACGGTGACATTGATGATGACAATGCGGAGAAAACCATTGAAGCACAAGACTTCAAATCCAGTCGCAATCGTATGCTTCACTCCTGCTACGACTGAGTGGGAATATATAATTTGTATACGTCATATACTAGGATTCTACGTCCTCTTATACTCCAAATATATCCCCTTCATGTAGTTCTATATAACCCCATCAGGATCAAATCAATACACCAACAAAACAATCAGGGTTCTATAATTTCTACATCCAGGTTTTTAGGAGATCTTGGTTCAGTGAATATAGGTGCCTTTCCCTTGACATCGAGAGGTACGATCTGCAGAATCTCCATGTAATTCTGGAAGAAAGCAATAGCGACTATTATTGAGGCACTACCATGACCGTTGTCCCATTGTTAACATCTGAACTCGAGTACTCTGTCTTATAAAGAGCTACTGTCATCCTTTACCTAGAAGGCACCATTGGAAATTGAAAGGAATAACATCACTACGGGAATAATGTTGGAATTATGCCCTAGAGGCAATAATAAAGATGTTATTATTATAATTCTTGTTCATGATAAAGTTTATATTCCATGCTAGAATTGTATTAAGCGGAAACTTTAATACTTGTGTGGTTTATGAACGACACTGTGTCCCTAGTATGCCTCTATGGACTAGCTCATTGATTAATGATGGTTAAGGTTTTCTAACTGTAACACCCTCAGAATCGACCCTATGCAAGTTTTAGCGAAACCCGCCAAACCCGCATAGAAACGATTCAAAGGTGCCCACCAGGCACTTTCGTGCGGGTGGAAAACGAAGTAATAACATTACACAACAGTCCTCGATGGGACCCACAGAACAGATATATACAACAACGACTCAAAGAGTCAAGAATACAGATATAATATACAAAGATCCAAATCACCTTGAAAATGATAGAGCGTCCGACTACGGACAAGATGCAAATGGGGCTAAGAGCCCTGAAGAATAACCAATGGCGTCCATAACCCTGCCCAGGCCAAGCCGGAAGGGTAACCCTGCTAACGACGTCGATCTCAAAACCTGCTTAAACAAAAGGGGTGCCGACAAAGGGCAAAGGAAAAAGAGGAGCGTCAGTACTGAGGCCAGTACACGGCGAGACTAGAATTCGGCGGTCCTCGCCTACATAGGTATGGTGGACTGGAGCGGCAGCGGCAGCATGCACTAAACAACCTATAGAGACTCGATACAACTGGCGACTATCAGAGAGGGGTAAGAAAGACCTATTCGAATCCAACCTGATTCTAACATCAAACAAACCCATCCTGGTGTTTCCCCCTCGAGACCAAACGAGGAAGTCAACCGAGGAACTCACACCGTTGGCAGTTTTATTTATTCAGTTATAGTTGCAGCAATTACTAGTCAGGTGTAGATAATCGTCCTGATAAAATAAGCAGTGGGCCATTTTAGTTAGCCATTCCGTTGTAGTTGCGACACTTACTAGTCAAATACAATTAGCATGAGATAACCCAAAAACCCAGCAGTTGTTGGTACTTTTATTTAGCCATTCCGTTGTAGTTGTAATACTTACTAGTCAGGTATAGGGGTCGCAAGCGATACCCAAAGAAGCAATTGTTGGCAGTTTTATTTAGCCATTACGTTATAGTGAAGCTGCTTACTAGTCATTATAAAGTCAAATTTATAACACTACTTTAGTTATAGTTGTCTATGATCGAGATACTGTGCTCCAAGTCGTCCATAACCGCGGACACGGCTTTCAGAAAGTTTTAACCCGGTCGGGGTGCACAAATAGCAACACACACACGATCAACCTCGGAAAAACCAAATCAAAACCCAACGAGGCTTTCACGACAAAGCAATCACAGGATTCAGAAATATTTCAGGGGGCCACCCCTTGGAGTACACCCGCAACGAAACTGGCCGGCTCCGAGACAGACTCAAGGTTTGTGGGGCCGGCTGTAAACGACTGGGAACCCGAAAACTCGGGGTGTCGATACCGCGAAAATGGGTCACGATCCTAAACAGTACAGTGTGCTCCTCGCACAATCGTAAATAAAGCAGTAAAGCATGGCATAAGTACAGGATCGTAAATAAAACCTCAAACTAGTTTGTGGCCCCAAGAAATAAGACTGAATCAAGCTCTGGCTAAGGGGGGCCCATAATTCCCCGTATGTGGATAGCGCGATAAATCAAGGAACATGTATCAAGCACTCGGGGTCCTACGGGACACAAGTGGACGGTTAACAACCAAATAACATCTATTGCCCACCTGTGCCTCTGCTTACCTACTTCAATTTTAGTTGTTAAACAATAATTAAAGTGAGCAATAAATAAAGCCATAACCGTCTCCAACATTAAACATGCGGCAATGCTCCAACAACTGTGGTACTTGACGACACGCAACAGCACTGGAGCAAGCGACTACGACGCGCAAGTCCAACTATCTACCATACAACAGGTAATAGGATGTGTCCAAGGCAATATATGGCTGCAAGGGATTTCACGGGTACGGAAAACTAGAGCATCGCAACACAGATAGCAATAGATCAACAGGAGGGAATAAATACTATAAAAGTAAGATAGGTAGAAAAGGGGGAGATGCTCGCCTGAAAAACATTGTCGAAGGTTCATCCGAAGATCGGGGCGAAGCTCACATCAACTCAACGGCCTTATCCGCGAAGAAGCAAAACACTAGAATAAACACCGGATGCACTATTTAATACAACGGCAGAAGATCGGCATGCTTATGATATGATGCATGGCATGGCAAAGGTGCGATGCAATTGGGTCATGTTAAGCGGAACCGGGGTCCCGACAATTAATTAAATGGTTCAAGTTGTTTATCTACCCCGCAAATTAAAGGTTGTTTAACAAGGCAGAATATATCACCGGTTCGCTACACAAATTTAAATGAGGCCAATATGAGACTAGATTTGCCCGCATACGGGCCCCATATTTAATTATGAGGTGAATCAGCATAAGGCCCCCAAACCACAGACAAGGATGCATGCATGAACAATTTAATATGCGACAGGTTTATATTTCATTTTATAAAATAGGGCTCGGGAAGGAATCACACATTAGGGTTCGACAGATCTTGGGGTTCCGGGGTTCGAGGTTCGGTCTCGGGGTTCAGGGTCTGGGGTTCGGTCTCGGCGGAAGCGTTCTCGGTTAACGGGGTGGGTCTTGGCGCATGAGCGTCAAAGCTTCCAGGAAGGAGAACTTGTCGTCCGGGGTGAAGCACTCGGCGTCCTCGAGGAAATACTCGTCGCATCCGTGTCGGCGAACTTGGCGTTCAGGGGGAAGTTCTCGGCGTTCCGTGAGGTAGACCTTGTCGCGTCCGTGGTCTTCGGGCCCACAGGATCGAGGCGTCAAATTCCGGGAAGGCGATCTTGGGGTATCATCCTGATCATCGGTGGCGAACTTGGGGCTCAACAACGGGGTCTTCAGGGTTCCAGGAGGAAGAGCTTGACGTCCGAGAGGTTCGGCCCGGCCACGGCCATCGGAGTCCAAGACGAAGATCTTGACAAACCAAGGCGTTCCGGTGGTAGGTCTTGGACAACGACGGTTCTCGCAGGTGGTCCTTCGGGTGTCTCTCAGGGCGATGTAGAACCTGGCAGCCCACCGAGAGCTCGGCGGTGAACCCCGACGCTACAGGCAGACCTTGAGGCTCGCGGAGGCTCCGGCGGGTGGCGGTCGCTCGGCAGGCGCAGGAGGAGGCCGGCGACGGGCGGACACAGAGGCGAGGGCGCGGCCCGCGGATGCAGGGACGCCCGCTCCTGCGCTGGAGGCCGGAGGTGGGGTCGATGGCGACGGGCGGCCGAGACGGAGGATGGCGCGGGGCCGACGGGCGGTGGCGGGATGGAGCTCCGGCGGCCGACGAAGGGGAGGTCGAGGGAGGCGGCGAGCCTGGCGGCGAAGCGGTCGGGCTCGGGGCCTCCCGTGGCGGCGGGGTGGCTCGAGGCGGCGCATGAGAGAACGGCGGCGACGCCAAGCGGTCGGGACGAGCGGGGAGGAGGGCGGACTGGCGGGACGCGCTCGGGCCGGCGCTGGCGAGGTCGTCGGAGGCGGCCGGAGGACGCCACGCAGGAGGCAGAGAGGGTGGCGCCGGGGCGGAGGTCACGGCGGCCGGCGGGGAGCTCCGGCGACGGTCGACGAGGAGGGCGGAGGGTGGCGCCGGTGAGGCGGTTGCAGGAGGGAAGGGCGGCGGCGCCGGGCGCGGAGGAGACGGCCGGGGGCTCGGGGACGGAGAGGTGGGCGGCCCGGAGAGGAGGGCGCAACAGCGGACGCGGCCGCGCGTCGGAGGGGAGAAGAGGAGGGAACGACGAGGTGAGGAGGAGGGAGGTTGCGGGAAGGAGGCGTCGGTGGCGTGAACGGGGCCGAGGGAGGGCGACGGCGCCGTCCGACGGTGGGGGAAGGAGGAGGGAGCGGAAGGTAGGGGAGAGGGGCGCGTCGGGGAGATCCAGGGAGAGAGAGAGAGGAGCGGGCGCGTGGGTGGGCTGGGACGCGCCAGGGGTGGGGCCGGGGCCAGGGGAAGCGGGTCTCGCGGGTGGGTCCGGGGAACAGGGCAGGTGGTGGGACCCAGGCGCGGGGTGGGGGTGGACCGGGTGTGGTGTGAGTGGGGCGCTGGGTGGAGGGAGAGGGGTGTTTGGGGGGTGAGGTGGCAGCAGGAGAGTGGTTGGGGGGGGGGGGGGAAGAGAGGATGAGGTGTCAGGCACCGATTGGTGCAGGTGAGGTGGAGGGCTGGGGCAGAATAGGACTGGGTAGGTTATTTGGTATAAAAGGGTTTAGGCAGGGTTATGTCTAGATATTTTAGGCTAGGTTTTTCTAACTTATTTTAAAATAAATTTTGTAACTAGTTTTAGCCAAATAAAAGACCGGAACCGTCCGATGTTTTAATTCGAAATGAGGACGGGGGCTATTTAGAAAACAAAACTAGGCGTTTCGGAAGAAGTTTCAGACAAACAATGCATGATGATGACGATGTAATGCACAAAAACAACGCGATTTTCTAGTAGTGGTTTTGCGGGATGCCACACTAACCATAGACATGAGTTGTCGATTAATAATGAGATCATATCATTGGGAGAATGATATGATGGACAGACCCAAAATCAAGCAGAGCAATTAGATCGTGTCATCGTGTTCATCTTTGCGAAGCTTTTTCTTATGTCAAATATTGTATTCCTTAGACCATGAGATAATGCAACTCCCTGGTATCGGAAGAAAGCTTTGAGGTCATCAAACGTCATCCTATGAGAGGGTGATCATAAAGGTGTCTTTCAGGTGATCGGAAAGTACCTGTTGGGTTGTATGTATCGAGATGGGATTTGTCCCTCCCAAGTCGGAGAGATATACTTCGGGCCTACTCGGTAATTGATATCAACACCGCTTGCAAGCACGTGGTTAAGGAGTTAATCACAAAGTGATATCGGATTACGGAACGAGTAAAGTACTTGCTGTGAACGAGATTGAACTAGGTATGCCGATGCAGACGATCGAATCTCGGGCAAGTAAAATATCGCGTGATGAAGGGAATATATATATGGGATTGATTGAATCCTGGCATCGTGGTTCATCCGATATGATCATCGATGAATGTGTGGGAGTCAATATGGGTTTCCAGACCCCGCTGTTGATTATTGATAGAAGATCATGTCTGCATATTCTCGAACCCGTAGGGTCACAATCTTAACGTGTCTTGACGCTAGGATAGATTGGATAATTGGTTTATGAGTTTTTGTTCGGTGTCTCGGATGAGATCCAGGACGTCACGAGAGGTTCCGAAATGGTTCGGATAATAAGATTTATATAAAGGAAAGCAGTTTTTGGAGTTCAGAATTGTTTCGGATTGTTCGGCATTGTACCGAAAGGTTCTAGAAGCTTCCGGAGTGGGACCAACGTGGCCCCACTTGTCGGGAGGGGGCGTGGGCCTACGAGGGAGTGCCGCAAGTACCGTTTATTCAACTCGTTAGTTTATTTTTTTAGAAAAAACAAATTTTATTGAACTAAAGTATTGATAAATGGTATAATGCGGGATTAAGTGGCGCGCCGCTTACATCCCTAGCCGCCGGCCCTAGGCTTGGAGGAGGGGGAAAGGGGCAGCTGCCCACCCCTATATATAAAGAGGGCAGGGGCGCACCCTCCTCCTCAGACCTCCTCAAGCCCTAGCCGCCTAGCTGCTGCCCTCCTCTCTCCCGATTGCGCGTAGGCGAAGCCCTGCCGCAGAAACTCTCCACCGTTTGCACCACGCCGTCGTGTTGTGGATCTAATCTATCTCTCCACCCCACTTGATGGACCGAGGAAGGAGGAGACATCGAGGTGTCATACATGTGCATCTCTCGGAGGCATCGCCACTTGCGGTGTTGGATCGGATCGGATCACGAGGAGGAGAAGGCTAGTACGACTACATCAACCACGTTCCGTCGAACGTTCCGCTGTGCGAATCTTCAAGTGTATGAAGATCTCATCTATCCCCCCTCGTTGTATGCATCTCCTAGATTAGATCTTGGCTTTTCCCGTTCGCATCCGTAGAAAATTTTGATTTACTATGCTGTGAAACCCTTCAAATAACCAAATAGGCCGACGGCATTTTTATACGCCGACGGCAAAATGTCGAGGCCGTCGGCGTAGCTTGACGGGCCGTCGGCCCAGTTTTGCTGTCGGCGTAGAATAAATAGACCAACGGCCGCCGTCGGCATAGCCCATTGGGCTGACGGCAGAGCAACGGCGTCAAGTCTACGCCGACGGAGGTTTCAGACATATGCTGACGGCAAAGCCGTCGGCGTATCTATTTTTTTTGCCACATTAATCTTAGAAAAATCATAACTAAAACATTTAAATTCAGAAAAATACATGTAATATATCAAAATTTGTAGAAAAATAAGATCTATCTATATAAACTCAAATATTATATATTTTTATTCAAAAAAAAAACATAAAAAATACAAATACTTTCGTATAACATATTTTTCATTTTCGGAGTGCAAAAAGGGGTGTTTTGTGAAGCAACCACCAAAAGAAAGTTTCAAAATGATAATACCACATTTTTCAAAAATACTAGACCATATTGAATGGACAATTTCCCAACCTAGGAATTTCAAACCTTTCCGTTCACCTCTCATGAAAAAGACAAATTCCTGCCGAATCGGTAGGAAATGAGTTAGATTCGAACTACAGGTACATGATATGTTGCTCATGATTTTTTACAAAAATCATTTTTAGGTTCATAATATGCTATTTCATCAGAGATCTAATGCAAGTTTAGTGAGGCTCAGCCTCGATATAAGAATCTTCATGCCCCTCGATTTAGAAAGTTTGACGATAGTTTGAAATGGGCATAAAAAATTCAAAAACGATCAAAACAATGCAAGACCTTTGCGTGGTGTCATATTATATGACATAGTTGCATGGAAAAATACCAGACTTGGTATATTCATTGAGTCTCAAAAAAACCTTCACAAAATAACCTATCTCAATCGAGGTTTTCTGGATTTCGGGTCAACTGACCAATGTTATTGCGAGAATCGCGGTATAGTTTGCGATAATGTGTCCATATTGTGCGCGCATGTGTATCATGGGATGGTGAACAATGTTGCAGGAGGAATTTTTCCTTTTCGACGCACCGAAAAGCCATTATTCATTTTCCGAGCGCAAAAAAGGGGCATTTTGTGAAGCAACCACCAAATGGCTAATTTAAAATGCTATCACCCCATTTTTCAAAAATACTAGACCATCTTACATGGACAATGTTTCAACCGGGGGAGTTCGAACCTTTCCGTCCATCCCTGGTGAAAAAGACAAATTCCTGCCGAATCGGTAGGAAGTGGGTCTAATTTGAACTATATATACATTATCTGATGCTCATGATTTTTTATAAAAATTATTTTTAGACTCACAATATTATATTTCATTAGAGATCCACTTTAAGTTTTCTTTTTTGTCGCACCAATAAGCCATTTTCCTTATTTTTTCGAGTGCAAAAAAGGTGTTTCATAAATCCCAACATAGTTCTGGTTGTTCTAGTGTTAAAAAGATACGATAAATAATTAAATATATGATAGAGATGTCATATTTGGATTCCTCTTATTTTTCTGATCTATTTGGATATATTATTTGTCGAATTACGATTTACCGATTTGTAGTTGTGAATTATTCAATATTAAATGAAAAAGGAAAAATAAATAAATAAAAAAATTATTTTAATTTGAATTCATGATTATTAATTATTCATTGTTGTTTTCTTAAATAAATGTTTGAAAATTTAAAAATAAAGGCGCGTGATACCATCCTCCAAGGGTTAATAGGATTGATATGGTAATGTTATCAGGAAGATCTAGTTTCTTGATTGGAAGTTTATCCGAAAGGAACAGAGAAGTTAAGCGTGCTGGGCTGGAGTAGTGCTAGAATGGGTGACCGATGGGAAAGTTTGACCATTAGTATAATTTAACCAGAAATTAATTATACTTAGAGTTAAAAAAATACTTGTGAGATTAATGAGTCAAACAATTAAAAAAATGCTTGTGAGATTAATAATTCAAAACAAAAACAAAAAAAAATTGGAAATTTTATTTTTAAAAAAATGAAAAAGATAGGCCGACGACATTGCCGTCGGCGTAGCTCCAGCCAAATCCTCTAGGCCGAAGGTAGCAATGTCGTCGACGTAGCTGCCGCCAGGGCAAACAGCCGTCAACCGTGTGATGTGGGTCCCACATCCTTTACGCCGACGGTATACTCTACACCGACGGGCAAACGGGCTACGCCTACGGGGTCGTACGCCGACGGTCATACACCGACGGCAATCAGGGGCTACGACGACGGGGTTTGGCCGTCGGCGCCTGTCCTGTTTCCTGTAGTGCATGATGTACACCCGAATTGATTAATTCCCAGTCAAACATAATTTGCAGCTAGAAACAAACAAAATGACCAGAGTAAGTTCATTGATTCTTCTGTAGACTAGACGAAACATTTATTATCCGAAAACCATTGCGCCAATTGTGAGATATTAACTCATGATAACATATATGTAGTTAGAACCTCTCATAGTCACTGAAATACAGTGATCCCAAATGTCTACATGAGAAGTCATCAGTATTGAGAAACATTTAGTAGTGTGTATCTGTGACAGGCACCAGATATGCAGCTGTGGCTCACAAATACCCTGTAGCTTATATCTCATCTCGCGGAGAGAGCACATGCCTACAATAGCGTACCGAACTCTTTGAAGTTCATTATCTTGACCATGTGTCACCTCACCATCCACAATAGCATACGGAACTCTTTGAAGTACCCTCTTTGCCTGTTTGATGCGCTTCTGTTTAGCAGAGTGAAACCTTAGATTATCATCCTGACGCCTTCGATACCCGGTTTTCTACATGTTGGTGAACCCAACAATAGCTAGAAGGTGGAAACACTGGAAACGACCTACTCTCTCTGGTCAAGTTTCACTCACTCTATTGGACAAGCTAGTATATATATGTATATAGCAGCCGCTCTGACATTTTCACCCCCTTAAACTGGCTTTCCGAGGAGAGGTGCACAACTCCTTTTATAGCCGGTCATTGCTGAGTAATTTTCACTTCTCCACGAGAAGGACCTTTTTGCCCCTAATAAGGAGTCGGCCTGCACATGCATATATGTTGTATTAAATCTCGAGGAGTTTTACGGTACCCCGGTACTCCCGTAGGAAAAGTTGGATTACCAGGGAAATCCTACCGTTCGTTCCTAGGTGTATTCTCGGTACTAAACCTTAATCTCACACAACTGCACACCCCGATTCCTATTGCGTCGCGTGGTGGCACGGAGGCTGTATATCAATGTCACCTTCTCATCAGGCCGGTGAGCGCCACCGTTTAACTGGGCCGGCGGTTAGCTATTTCAGGTATAGATCGATTTGGTTCAAGGAAGCCAACGCGCCAGTTGCCATATTAGCAAATGATTTAGTCGAGTTCAAAATCGTTGATGGAAGAGATGGTTGAATCACTAGAATAGATAATAGTACATCTTCAATCGCATGCTCCTCCTTAATGATAGCCGATAGGAGGAAGTAGAGGGAGTGTGTTGCCTGCTCTCAACAAGAGACAGGGAAGGGATGCACGACAGGTAGGTCGGACCAAAGTAGAAGATGAAGTATGGTCGTCAGATCGAGAGAAGGAAGCTTGATTAGTGTCCGTTTTTTCCTTCCAAAACAGCCTCCGAAATTGCCTACAATAAGGTTTTTGGATTGTTCGATTATTAGGCATAATTTTCACGATTAATTTCAGAATATAAATCATGACAAAACCAGCTACTAGCTCATGTAACTCGAACATACTATATGTACTAAACAACAAGATGATCGGAAAAAAACAACATCTTAACATGTACTCGCAGAACATGATGAATAATCAAACAGAAGCACGTAGCACGTACCGTTCGGTTGTCGTAGTAGAAACTTTGGGAAAGACTGATCGAAGCAAATGGTGACGAAGACGGCGGTAGGCAGTACCGCCTGACTTGGATGGAAGACGACCCATGATGGAGAACTCGAGCAGTCGCGCGAAGCGCTTCTAAAAAACCTTATTCGCCATCTCCCGTACAGGATCACAAGGGCGAGTGGTTCCGGAGACCTGCTCTCCCGTCCGCCGGTGCATGCCGACAAGCAGGATGGAGTAGACTACGGTGACAGCGCAAGTAGAGAGGATGGCAAAACCCTAGATTTGTTTTCGGTGGTGTTGTGGCGGTAGAGCAGCTCAGGAAACCCTAACGGAGGCGAACGTGGGTCGAGTCCATGTTGCGCACGTTCGGGTCGGTTACAGTAGCACACGATCTGGGAGCGACCCGAATAAGCTAACTATTTGACATCAAAACCTCACAGTTTTCCTGAGCAGCAAAATAAAGATCGGCTCGGCGAGATTCCCGCAACCCGCGGCACGCGCGCGTCGTGACGAGACGAACAGGCGGGCGGGCGAGCGTCGTCGTCGGAGGAGCGCGCGTGTATCTCTCTTATTGCCACTCACTTACAAAGTGATGCAACACTCCACCTTATAAGGTGGTGCAACTCTCCTCCAACTTTCTATGTGGGACTAAACTTGAGCTCCCACTCCGCTTCCATGTGAGCTGCCACAAACATGGGCCCAAACACATATGGGCTGCCACAAATTTGGGCTTCGAGATTTAGGAAAAATATGAAATGCACATGGGCCTAAAGGAATTGACCCATTATTTCTAACAATCCCCCACCAGATCTCAAATGCCCATTTGAAGATTTATCAATCCTCGCTACTTGTTTATATACCAGTGTTTTAGCAGAGATTGTTAAGTTGAACTTCCGCCTAAAATCTTGAACTACGTCTATCAACAACTTGAACAATGGACGAACCTTGAATTGCAAGTTTGGTGCCAATAGATTTCACTCAAAATCATAACTAGTACCTGGCTGCCAGTAGCCTACCCCACGGGTTGGAGCATATGCGTCATACTCCCTGTTCTCTTCATGAGTTTACTAGAGATCACCCAAGTCTCATAGACCGTGACGTTTATAGTCGAGCTCATATAGGTGTGTTCTTTCAAGAATGCCCTGTAGGACGGCATCTTTGCTAATTAAAACCAACAGAAATACATTAAGACATGTTGCCAACCTGCCTTACAGATTATGAGAGTTATGCATCTTCACATAGAGAGGGTTATAAAATACTCTCCTCCGCCAAACCACTAGCTTGTTCTTCCCAGGTCCTAATTCACGGGATCTCCGATCACATAGGTTAGGTTACCACTAAGGTGTGACATCCATGGGTCTCAACCCCATCTCCCTCGATGCACTTTCTATCATATTTCGTGATAGTCCCTTTGTAAAGGGACCTTCTAGGTTTTTTCTGTTTGAATATACGTAACAGTTATTACTCCGGAGTTTCTCAATTTCCTGACAGATTTCAAATGTCTCTTCACGTGTCTTGAGGACTTCACGTTCTACTTAGAATTTTTCACTTTGACAATAACAGTTTGGTTGTCACAATTCAAAAGGATTGCCAGCATAGGTTTCTCAACCATAGGAAAGTCCATCAAGAGCTCACGCAGCCATTCTGACTCAACAGTGGCTGTGTCTAAAGCAGTAAGTTCTGCTTCCATAGTTGACCTCATCAATATGGTTTGTCTACGAGACCTCCATGACACTGCGCCACCTCCAAGGGTAAACACATACCCGCTCGTGGCGTAGAGTTCATCAACGTGAGAGATCCAATTCGAATCACTATATCCTTCAAGTACAACAGGGTTCCCTGAATAGTGAATCCCATAGCTCATTGTACCACATAGATAGCGCATGACCCTTTCAAGTGCATGCCAATGATCAATACCCGGGTCAGACATGAACCTACTCAACTTATTCACAGCAAAAGAGATATCGGGTCTTGTAGCGCTTGCTAAGTACATGAGAGAACCAACAACTTGTGAATATTTCAGCCGATCTGTTGGTTCCTTCTTATTCTTTCGTAATGTCAAACTGGGATCATAAGGTGTTGGAGAAGTCTTGCCATCATTAAAGCCAAATCGGCTCAAGACCTTCTCAACATAATGAGATTGCGTTAAAGTAATCCCATTCTCGTTCTTAATAAGCTTGATGTTTAGAATGACATCAGCCTCTCCCAGATCTTTCATATCAAAACTCTTTGACAGGAAAGACTTGACTTCATTTATCACTTTCATGTTTGTACCAAAGATCAGAATGTCATCCACGTACAAACATAATATAATGCTATCGCCCCCGCCATGGCGATCGTAAACACACCTATCAGCCTCATTAATGACAAAGCCATCAGAAAGTAGAGTTCTGTCAAACTTCTCATGCCATTGCTTAGGTGCTTGTTTCAGGCCATATAAAGATTTCAATAACCTGCACACCTTTGTCTCTTCACCTTTTACCACAAACCCATCCGACTGATCCATATAGATCTCCTCTTCCAACTCTCCATTAAGGAAAGCTGTCTTCACGTCCATTTGATGAACGAGAAGACCATAAGAGGCAGCCAGGGATAGTAGTACTCGAATGGTGGTTAGTCTAGCGACAGGTGAATAGGTGTCAAAGTAATCTTCGCCTTCTTTCTGTGTGTAGCCCTTAGCTACAAGACGCGCCTGTACTTCTCAATAGTACCATCAGGCCTTAGCTTCTTTTTGAACACCCACTTACATCCCACAGGTTTACAACCATAGGGTCGTTCTGATAATTTCTAAGTTCCATTAGAAAGAATCGAGTCCATCTCATTTTGGATAGCTTCTTTCCAATCATCTGCATCAGGAGATGCATATGCCTCATTAATGGATCTGGGAGTATCATCCACAAGGTACACGATGAAGTCATTACCAAAGGATTTTGCAACCCTCTGTCTCTTACTCCTCGTGAGAGGTTCATCGTCATCCTTCTCAAGAAATTCCTCATGTGGTTGTTCAGAATTCTCAATAGATGCACTAGATTCAGGAAGTATTTCAGAAGAAATCCTACCAATGCTATGCATATCTTCATAGGAAAAATATTCTCAAAGAATGTTGCATCACGAGATTCCATTATAGTATCAACATGCATATATCAAGTACCTCAGATTTAACCACTAGAAATCTATAGCCTACACTCCGTGGAGCATATCCTAGAAAGATGCAATCCACTGTCTTGGGTTCGAGCTTGCGTTTCTTGGGGATCGGTATGTTGACCTTCGCCAAAAACCCCCAAGTGCGCAGATACGAAAGTGATGGTTTTCTCCCAACCCACTCCTCATAAGGGGTCTTTTCTTTATTCTTGTTAGGAACTCTATTCAGGACATGACATGAAGTCAACAAAGCCTCCCCCCACCATGCCTTTGATAAGCCAGCAGTGGCTAACATGGAATTAACCAAGTCAGTCAGCGTGCGGTTTTTCCTCTCGGCAACCCCGTTTGATTGGGGCGAGTAGGGAGGCGTCCTCTCATGAATAATTCCGTGTCCCTAACAGAATTCGTCAAATATTTTGGGAAACTACTCACCACCACGATCCGACCTAAGACGCTTGTTTTTTCTCTGTAGTTGATTTTCAACTTCGGTCTTATAGATTTTAAAGTAGTCTAAAGCCTCATCTTTAGTTTGCAACAAGTAAACATAGCAGAATTTAGTAGCATCATCTATCAACGTCATGAAATATGTCTTTTCACCTTTTGTCAACACACCATTCATCTCGCATAGATCAGAATGTATGAGTTCTAGAGGTGCCATGTTTCTCTCCTCGGCAGCCTTGTGAGGCTTTCGAGGTTGCTTTGATTGCACACAACTATGGCACATAGAACCTTTGGCAATAATGTAATTCAGAATTAAACTCATACTGGACATCCGAGATATCGAACCAAAACTAATGTGACATAAACGAGAATGCCAAATACTAGTATCATCATTAACACCACCACAAATATGATTCACGGATTTATTACAAAACTCTGAAAGTGAAAACCGAAATAAGCCTCCGAATTCATAACCTTTACCAATAAATTGTCCATGTTTCGAAACAACAACTTTATTAGACTCTAAGACAACCTTAAAACCATCTCTGCAAAGAAAGGAGCCACTAACGAGATTCTTATTTATAGTAGGGACATGCTGCACGTTCCTCAGCTGCACGATCTTTCCGAAAGTAAATATCAGATCCACCATGCCAACACCACGAACAGAAGCATGTGATCCATTCCCCATTAGGACAGATGAATCCCAAGCGACCTGATAAGAAGTGAACATAGAGATGTCAGCACACACATGAACATTAACACCCGTATTAAGCCACCAACACGGTGATTGAAATACTGAAAGAACAGTCAATAAATTACCATACCCATCAGTATTGCTAGCGGTCACGACGTTGACAGTCTTGGCCTTTTTCCCTCTACGATCTGCGTGTTCTGGACAGTCCTTAGAAAAGTGGTCGGGCTCTCCACAAGTGTAACAAGACAGTTCACTCTTGTCCTTGTTCGTCTTCTTTTTCTTGAAGGTTGTAGTCTTTACAGGCTTGTTAAAGGAGGGTTTGAAGTTCCCTTTGTTCTTGCCTACAGATTTGTCTTTCTGCACAAAGTTGGCAGTAGCATGACTCTCTCATTTCTCAGTAGTGTCCTTAGCCCAAGCCTTCTCCTCAACATCAAGGGACGCTATCATATTTTCAACTGATATCTCCTGTCTCTTGTGTTTGAGAGCTGTGGCAAAGTTCCTCCATGAAGGGGGCAACTTAGCAATAATGCAACCAACCACAAACTTTTCGGGTAAGGCACACTTAAGGAGTTCGAGCTCTTTGGCAATGCACTGTATCTCATGAGCTTGTTGAACCACAGAAAGGTCCCTTGTCATCTTAAAATCATGAAAGCTCTCCATGATGTCCAGTTCACTGCCAGCATCTGCAGGACCAAACTTTGCGTCCAGTACGTCCCAGAGCTCCTTCCCGTCTTTTATGTGCATAAACACATCACACAGACAGTCGGCAAGAATGCTCAGAATGCATCCCACAAAGATAGTATTGGCTTCCTCAAACTTTCTCTGATCCTCATCAGACATAGTTCTTTCAGGTTTACCTTTACTAATCTGAAACACTTTCATCGTGGTCAGCCAAAGCTCAGCCTTGTACTGCCACCTCTTAAAGTGCACACCGGTAAACTTATCCGGCCTCAGTGTATCGGTAAAACCAGCCATTTTTAATTCAGAAAATTGCCTACAATAAGGTTTTTGGATTGTTCGATTATTAGACATAATTTCCACGATTAATTCCAGAATATAAATCATGACAAAACCAGCTACTAGCTCATGTAACTCGAACATACTAGATGTACTAAACAACAGGATGATCGGAAACAAACAGCAGCTTAACATGTACTCGCAGAACATGATGAATAACCCAAACAGAAGCACGTAGGGTTGTCGTAGTAGAAACTTTGGGAAAGACTGGTCGAAGCAAATGGCAACGAAGACGGCGATAGACAGTATCGCCTGATTTGGATGGAAGACGACCCGCGACCGCAACCCGTGATGGAGAACTCGAGCAGCACACGTCTATCAAAACCGAGCGTGCGCGTGCATCTCTCTTATTGCTACTCACTTACAAAGTGGTGCAACACTCCATCTTATAAGGTGGTGCAACTCTCCTCCAACTTTCCATGTGAGACTAAACTTGAGCTCCCACTCCACTTCCATGTAAGCTGCCATAAAATGGGCTCAAACACATATGGGCTGCCACAAATTTGGGCTTTGAGATTTAGAAAAAATCTGAAATGCACGTGGGCCTAAAGGAATTGGCCCATTATTTCTAACCATAACCTTCTTTGCAACCCGACTTATTTGCATACTAGTTTAGAGACCTAGGTTATAGTATCCCTATCAAAAAGTTGATGAAGGGGATGAGCCGAAGAGGACCATCTTCAGGTTCCAATCAAATCTTATACAGCTTGAGAGTGTATCTCTAACCATGCTAGCTCTTGTCTTCGTCAGTGCACTGCAGATCCCCCAGTGGCCTCGGCGCGTTGTTCGGTCTCATCCAGCTGATTTTGTATGACTGCTACTACAAGTAAACACAATATTAATTGTTGCTGAAGAAGATGGAGAATTGGGGGAAGCCGTACGTATTATTGCGAGTCAACTAATTGGGTAGGTAGGCTCAAACCAGCGTTGATTCTGATTATGAGCTTAATTGTGTAAGCCTACCAGACTCTGAGACAGACATGTCAAATATCGATCACAGCCGTGCATAGTGATTCAGGAGTCGCGTTTGAAATTGATGTCTCTCAGTGGATCAAAGGTACGCAAGGGATAATGACTCTCAAGATTTCTCTTCAACGGAGTCGTTGGCTGTGTATTGATGTAGTGAATCATCTCTGGCAGCTAACGAAGAACTACCGTAGCTAACTCTTGTAGAAAAAACAGATATACCGTGGAATGTTGCAACCATAGTTAACTCTTTAAAGTGCAGTGATCAAGATCACACGCCACCTCACCATCAGAACTATATCCTCTGTACTTGTTTCATCCTCAGAACTTGAGATTATCATCCTGATGCCTCCTATACCAAGTTGTCTACATGCTAGTGAAACCAGCAATGGCTAGAAGATGCAAACGCTGCAATTATCTCTCTAGTAAAATTTCATGCGGGTCAACTGTGTGATCTATATAGCCGGTGTGAATTTTCACCGTCTTAAACTGCCTTTCCAAGAGTAGAGGTGCATATATCCTTTTTATAGCCGGTGATCGATGGGTAGTGTTCACTTGTCCACGAGAATGACCTCTTTGTCCCCTCTGTAAACAATACGCAATCGAGCAACACATGCATCTCTTGTACTAAATCAAGCAGCAAAGCAACTTCAAAAATATTTGTAGAAACTTGGACCTTTGTTATGAATAAACTAAAATGTATCTTATTTTTTTCTTAAACCCATTTCAAAAGAAATTCTCTTAAATGCAGATGTAGCCACGAGGCCTCTGCATCGACTGATGCATGTGGTCTTTTTATTTAGAGTAAAATGCAATGGAGGTTCTAAAAGTTTGGACGAAAACTGTATGCAGGTCCTAAAAGTTTCAACTTGTGCAGCGCAGGTCCTAATTCTTAGATTCATGTGTACTGTAGTCGGGACTATAGCAGAGAATTAGGACCTGCAGTGCACAACTAACCAAGAATTAGGACCCGCAGTGCACAACTAACTGAGATTTAGGACCTCGGTACACAAATTGAAACTTTTAGGACCTGCATATGGTTTCGTCCAAACTTTTAGGACCTCCGGTGCATATTACTCTTTTATTTATGTATCACTAGTCAAGTCTTACAAAAGAATACATCATAGGTCACATGGGTTCGACACATGTATCAACCATCTCAATAAAAAAAGGAAAGTTTGAATGATTCTGTCTCAACATGATATCATACGATCGAAACGCCAGCTAAACCGGCGGTATAAATCCCGTGCAACCATTTTTGATTGCTTGCACCCAAAATCCATAGCCTGATGATCGTTGGCTGTAGGAATGATCACATATGAATCCAATGGACTGGCATAGGAATAACCTGCATAAATAAAGAAGTTTTTGCATTGTTAAAGATATAATCATTTTGTAAGTTCTAGTTTTCCCAAGTAAAGTGCAAACTCCCACTCAAATTTGCACTTTTAACTTTCTTCTCGACTCCCCTTAAGTAATTAGCAAAGAGATCCGTGATACTATTTGGGGGGGGGGGGTGTAATACTAAAAGCCATATGAACTATGTGCCATAATATTTTTGTAAGGGGGCATGAGATGAATAAATGTTGAATTGTTTCAACTTGATTATAATAGAAATATTTTTTATCACCATATCAATTTCTTTTGACCATATTATCTCTCGTGAATAATGATTTAAGGAACTACATAAAAATCCTAATTTTAAGTGGTACCTTAAAGTTTCAAATATATTTGCGTAGGAAAACTGAGTGGTCATCCATGTAATCTAGATGCATTTATTTGACTAAAAATAACCTTAAGATGTTAAATCCAAATAAAAAATTTGGTTGAATTAATAGCCGAACATTCATAAGCATATGCACTAGATGTAGCCACCTCACGTGGTTTCTTAGTTGTTAGGAATTAGAAACCATAATAATAGTCCTACCTACTACACCGTATGATATGAGAAAATAATAGATGATGGTTTCCTCTTCAAAGGCCCATGCATATGCTTTCAGCATTACACCCATAAAGTGAGACTCAACTAAACAACATAAGTCTCTCCAGGTGCCTATGTTAGTGTCACATCAGACCTTTTCTGAAGGGAGTAGATCCAAAAAAGGAAAGAAATGCCAAAGGAAATAGATAGGCTAGATATATTAAGTGAGACTATGCCGTTGTATGTTGTTGACAGAATGTTACAACAACATTTGCATTCTGAGCTTAGGGTTTTCCTAGCCGAGGAAGTGAAATGGTTACAAAGGGCAGGAGAAAACAACTAATGGAAGGCGATAATAATACTAAGTTTTAAGAAGGAATTTTATCAAAACCCCTACCCAGGAAGAAGTGGTAATTCAGGGCTAAGGGAATCTCCAAAACTATATCACTGAATTTTATAAACGACTGTTTGGCAGATCTAAAAGTTCCAGTGTCTTTCTAAATCCCACAAGTTGGTAAAAATTCAGAAGAAGATAAACCCATGCTTGTGCAGAATTTTAATAGACAAGAGATTAAAAACCTTGTATTTAGCAAGGAAAAACAAATCCGTACGTCCTCATGGATTCAACATGGATTTTTTTTTGAATGGTGATTCAACATGGATTTATATAAGAGATTTTAGCATCTAGTGAAGGATGACAAGTTTCAAATATTAGATGGCTTCAACGATGACACATTGGATATAAGAATACCAAGTTATGGGGTTATCACACTTTGTGCCAAAAGGAAAGATGCTGATAAGATCCAAAAACTAAGACCTATTTATGTTTACCGAATTTCACATTCAAGATCATTAAGAAAATTTTGGTGAACAGATTCATGGAAATGATCAAGTTGGTTATTAGAGCATCTCATACTATATTCCTATAGGGGGTATATTATGGAGGACATAGTCATGTTACATGAGACTTTAAATGAAATCCACACTAAAAAATGTTTACGAGTTTTATTCAAAAGTTATTTCTAAAAATATTTTGACAAAGTGAAGGGGCCGTTCGTGCTCCAAGTATTGGAAAAGGGGTTTCTAGCTTTGTTAAATGAGAATGACTAGGGGGCATGATTTCGTTAAATTTCAAAAAATCTACCGAATGGTTCACATCATATGAATCATGTTGAAACGGGATGGTTTCATATCTACTCTCCATTTCAAACTAATTTAATTAAATTTGTCTAGATATATCCATATTTAGGCATTAAAACGCGTCTAAATACATGTGTATTTAGATACAGTTAAGTCAATTAAATTGGAACAAAGGGAGTATAATTTGATAAAACTTTTTATACGAATTATAGTTTTGTAGCCAAATCTCAATTAGCTGGAGCACTGATTGATTTTGATGAACGACAAGGTTCTTCTAACAAATACGATAGCAATCAACAAATCTTGACCATACCTTCCCCATCCGATGGCCCAAGAGACACAGGTGCAGCCAGTGCATATATTTGACACGTGCAGGGGATACATTCTCCAACAGAGAAGTTACCAGGATTAAGAAAGTTGAGGCTCGAGAGGTTGCGGAGCACCAGTTGACCGTACCAATGAGCATGTTCCACCACGCATCGAAGGACTTGAATTGGGAGAGGTTACCTAGAGAAGAGGCTGGGTATCTAGATGGGATAATATGACTTTGTTTATAAATTTATTAAATAGACCATCATACCCATCGTTATGAATGGATACGGTAGCAGAAGTCATCAGTACCGAGGAACACTTGTCTTACTGGCTGGCGGCTACTCAGAAATACCCCGTAGCTTATCTTTCCCATCATGTTGATAAAGAACAAGACCATGTGTCGCCTCATGGTCCACAATAGCTCCGGTATCCTCTGTGTTTGTTTTATACAAAGATGCAAATTTGGAATCTTTAGTGTACCCTCTATTTTTATGTAGTACAAACTAATAAACTAGTTTTTTCAAAAAATGATGATCTACGAAAATATAGTTCATTTCTTATACGAAAGAGAGTAGAGGGTGCCCTAAAGGTTACCCACATTCATCCTTAGTTTCATGTGCTTTCTTTTCCTGCATCAAAACTTGAGATTATGATCCTGATGCCTCTCATACCCAGTTTGCTAGAGCATGCTGGTGAACACAACAATATGTAGAAGGTGGAAACACTTGTAAGTGACCTCCTCTCTTAATTTGGTAAAATTTCACCCACTCTCTTGGACAAGTCACTAAAATGATCTATATAGCCGGTTGGCCAATTTCACCTTCTCAAACTAGTCTTCGGAGGAGAGGTGTGCATGTCCTTTTTATAGACGGTGATATCTGAGTAATCTTCACTTCTCCATGTGAAGGACCTTTCTTTCCCTCTATAACAATAATATGCAATCAAACAACACATGCTTCTGTTGTACTAAATCATGCAATAAAGCAACTTGAACAATATCTGCAAAAATCTGGACACCATTACGAATAAACTAGAACATATATATCATAATTGTTTGTAATAAAAAACCATAATAATAGTCCTACCGACTTCACCGTAAGACATGAGAAAATAATAGATGATGGGGAGCCTCTTCGAAGGATCATGCATGGCTATTCATGCGTGAAGTGAGACCTAACCAAACAACCTAAGCCTCTCCGAGGTGTCTATGTTTTTTCTTTGAGCGAAAGAGAACCACATATTCTATCCAGGTGTATGTTAGGTGTTACAAACTTACGTCATAACTTTTTTTAGAGCAACATGGACCTTGCCCCCGGTTCCATCCACAATGCAACCAGGTGGTCAGGTTTTTACTGTCACAAAATTTCTAACGACAGAAAACTAACCAATAAGTACTACATTCATATCACACATACACTAATCAAACCATACTTATCTTCATGAAAAACAAGCATAATGGTCCTCGCAAATACGAGGGCATTGTCTTTATTTTTATTTATTTGATAGAACATGTTTCATAAATAATTTATAATTTCATCACAATAATAATGCTTAAATAATTACCCGTGAAAAATATTGCTTAAATAATATTGCTCTATTGATAAAAAATGCTAAATAATCTCACT
Source organism: Avena sativa (assembly GCA_916181665.1). Taxonomy (NCBI): domain Eukaryota; kingdom Viridiplantae; phylum Streptophyta; class Magnoliopsida; order Poales; family Poaceae; genus Avena; species Avena sativa. Next base: position 40,083,988 of record OV702285.1, on the reverse strand, counting down.
TGTGTGAAACAATAACGTTTTTCAAAATGACCGAGTAACTCCATCGATTCTTCCATATACTAGAAGAAAATCTTACTATCAAAAAACCTTTGCGTTAGTTGTGAAACGTCATACTAACACACTTGTAGTTGAACCTCTAATCAAAAACTACATTGACCCCATTTTTCTTTTTATTAGCAAAGGGAATATATTAATATCGTGAAGGTTACAATTATACTTAGCCTTTACAACAATGCAGTGTCCTAAAGACAGGAAAAGTCATCAGTAGTGAGCAACGGGTGATGATTCTTTTTGGTGCTTTGTAGCGATCCCGGGCACCGGCATGCAGCTGCCCAGAGAAACCTCATATTTTATCTTTCTGCGCCCATGGATGAACGAAGAAACCATGCGATCTCCTCACCGTCCATAATAGCGACGGTACCCTCTGTGCTTGTTTCATATACTCCCTCCGACCCATATTAGTTGACTTAGATTTATTAAAATTTGGGTAAACCTATATACTAAATAGTGTCTAGATTCATTCAAATCTAGATAAATCCAAGTCAACTAATATGGGTCGGAGGGAGTACTTCTTTTTCCACCATCAAAATTTGATATTACTATCCTGATGCCTCCCATACCCTCTTTGCTAGAGCATGTTGGTGAACACAACCATAGGTAGAAGGTGGAAACACTTGCAAGTGACCTTCTCTCTTAGTTTGGCCTAATTTCACCCACTGTCTTCGACAAGCCACTAAAATATTTGTATAGCTAGTGTGAGAATTTCACTGTCTTAAACTAGTCTTCTGAGGAGAGGTGCGCAAGTCCTTAGTCGGTGATCGCTGAGTAATGTTCACTTCTTTCCCTCTTTAGACAATTATACACAATCTAACAACACATGCATATGTTGTACTAAATCAAGCAGCAAAGCTACTTCTAGAATATCTGCAGATATTTTGACACGATTACGAGTAAACTAAACATATATTAATTGTTACGAATCAAAAACCATAATAATAGTCCTACCTACTTCACTATAAGACATGAGAAATTAATAAATGATTCTATTAAAGGAAAGCGGTTGGGGACACCCAGACAGTGAGTTTGATTTTTGAAATAACTAGCATGGTGGCCCTCGCAAATGTGAGGGCATCACCTTTAGTTGTTGTTTTTAAATAGGATAACCATCATTTAGTGTGTCCATATATAATTGATACAAAAATACACGAATGGAGGAAAATAATACATTTTAGTCACCATACATGTTAAATAGATATCACATGAGTAGAAAACATCTTTAATCGTCTTTAGTTCATAGTTTGATGATTATTAGGATATTTACAAAAAACCACTTTAGTAATGACCATATGAGCCATCTCTGTTGTATATGTAATTTAAGTTTAGACTATGAGCTAGCTAGCTCGTACTTTCTGTGTGGTGTTACATGAGTATGTAAGGCTAACATTCCGATTGGAAAATAGTTAAGATTTGCTTCAGCAATGACCCTAGAATTCTTAGACCATTATGATCCAACATAAATAGTTTTCTAATAAAGTAAAATAATAATTTATCCTTATTAAGATATAGGTCAACTATAGTTTATGTTTTACTTCTTATCACATATCTACTGACTTCACTTGATATCAATAACAAAGGTTAGAGAAGTTTAATTAAAGTTGATATATAATATCATTTATTTTCCAACACATACAATATTATGTTTTAATATTTTTTAAATCCTTCCATGCTAAGCTCACTTTAAAATCCCGACATTCAATGATCTCGCTCACTTGTAGGTTGGCATAGATATCATAGTTTTGGCATCTTAATTAGTCATCATTCTTTATACATGATTGCAAATTGCAATGCATGTCCAAATAAATTTTAAGGATAATAAACGTAGAAACTTTGTCACAAAACCATGCAGATTTACACAAAAGGTTTTTTAATCACATTATATGCAAAGCGTGGATATAACTTCTTCCCTAAATATTTTATTCAAAGTAACTTCTATTTTGTAGTTGACTATGATTTAAATAAATATTTTCTAAGATTTATAATCCTCATAAGTATTCATGCTAGCTCAGTAGTTAATTCCAATAATTAATTGTTACCATGACTTCAAATTTATTTTTAATAACTAATTGTTACCATGACTTCAATATTTAATTGTTACCATGACTTCATGCTGCCACATGTCTTATTGGGTTATGAAGAAAATATATACTATTCGTTGCATCTCTTGATAACAACCGAATTTTTTGGTGTTGGTAGGTATATTTAGCAGTATCATCGTCTCCTTAAAGTTTTATCTACATGCTTAATAGCTGATTCTCCCCCTCCATGCACAACTTTTGCGCGTATCATTATTCTATTATACTATGTTTTTGCCAAACTATGAATGATATTATCATAAATCTTAAAGCCAATTGCAAAAGGCCTATCTAGTTTACCTTCCAACAATGAATTGTAAGGTTATAGGAAGAAATTCATCCACACCTTTTTTATATCGTCTATATAAGCTAGCGTGACACAATCATATTTGCTGCATATATATAGAATCTAAGGGATTCTACAAAAAAATGAAATTATAAATTCCCTTTTCAACTTTAAACCTTAAAATTGTACAATCATAGGATGACATTTATATATGTCATTTAACTAAGCTCGTGACTTATTTACTTGTGTAGAGTTGAGTATAATGTGATTGATTGTAAACCTGATACACTTTTGTCATATCAAATATTAACTATTAAAATTTATAAACATTTAGAAAACCTATCAGTTATGATATGTTCAAGACATCATGTGTAGTTATGAAGATCTCTAACTGTGATTTTCTTAAATACAACTATAAAAGTCAATTAACTATGATTTTTGAAACAAAATTATGATAATATGATGATTTTTGTATTTTTTTACACATAGCTATAAACATCGACTATTCGTGATCTTTGAATAGAAATAAGGTGTTCTACATTAACAAAATGTTTTTGATTATTTGAGAACTCCTCGCATGTCTCCTTTACCTACTATGCATATTGTGATTTTCTACCATAATTTGATTGAAGTATACCATTTTTTAAGATATGGATAGTTCAAATTGTGATGATGCATCAACAAATTGGTCGATTTGTTTCATTATTGAATACTTTGCATTTTATGATAATCTTTAGTACATCTCACTTATTATGTTGTATTATTATTTCATTGTGTCACTTATATGTGAGAAAAATTCTTGATCATGGTAGATTTATGTGATGTTTTTAAGCTAGTTTTTCTTAGAATATTCACTACCTTGGATGTTTGATTGTGAGTGGACCAAGTGGTTGAAACCACCATAATATATTTTAATTTGTTTGTATTTCATTGGATATTTTGTAAGGATGTTAATTTATTATTTCAGTGTGGATGATTATGCTTTTACACTTATTAAAAATAAGTAGCGCTAGATGAATCTTCCATGAGGGAGCCTAGATGCCTCTTTGACTCTGGAACTCCCTTTGCCTCAAACTTCCTCCCTACCCTTTTACTTTTAAATTAATAGAACATGTTTTGATCTGCCCCCACTTTCATTGACCTTTAACAACTTCTATAGAAGGCTTCGGGTGGGGTAAGGAAGGCACTAAATAATCTCCAAAATGTAGTTTAGGCCTCTTACCTTGTTTGTTCTTCATAACAATGTCTTGGATATTGGGATGATGTCCTAATAAATGTATTTTGACTCCGTCAAATTGCTGGTGTTCCTGTTTGGAACTTGCATTATGTAGTAGTCAATGGAATCGGGGATTCTCATTTATTGTTATTTCATTTTTTTCTTAACATATTGCTCTTCAGAGACGTTTGGAAAATCTGTCTTGCAAGAAGTGTGGCTCTTCTTTCAAAAATACGGGTATTACTCTCAAAAATCAACTTTTCATACTACTCCCTCCTTACCATAATATAGTGCATATAATATTTTTGAAAATTCAAACGTTATCAACTTTGACCAAGTTTATTAAGAAAAAATTCTATCTGTACAATACCAAATATATACCGTACAAAAATGTACAATATGATAAATTTAATGGTACTGATTTGGTATTCTAGATGTTGGTATTTTTCCTACATACTTGGTCAAACTTTACATTAACTTTTCAAAATTCTTATATGCACTACATTTCAGAAATGAGGGAGTATTGTTTTGAATCTATGAGGTTAACTTAACATTTATAACTTACATTTTAAGTTACATATTGTGTATTTTTCCATGGAATCGGTTATATATTGTGTATTTGCCGATAGAGCAACAGCTAGGCACTCAGTCATGCAAAGGTGTCTCTTGGTCCGAATAGGTAAGGTAGTACTACTCGTGGAATTCAATTTTTCATACTTTTTATAACATATGAGGTTAATTTAACTTGGTGATAATTCTATTTATACACATACAAATATGTCTACTTTTAGAGCAATGTATTTGCCAACACTAGTGCAGAGCCCCCCTTTAACTCCGGTTGGGAGGGCCCTCTAACAGCGGTTCCCCAACCGCTGTTGAGGGTTCGGTGTTAGAGGGGGGGGGGGGGCTTTAACACCGGTTCTTATACGAACCGGTGTTAAAGGGTGGCGCACGTGGGGCTGCCGCAGGCCTCAGGCCCCCCCGCTTTAACACCGGTTCGTATCTGGAACCGGTGTTAAAGGTTCTTCTGCCGCGGCAGAGATTTAGGCCGTTTTCCTGCCGCGGCAGGAAAACGGCCTAAATCTCTGTCGCAGCAGACTTCTGCCTCTGCCCCGTTCTGGGCGTATTTCTGCGGGAGGGGGGGGGGGGAGCGAGGGGGAATCGATCGGGAGCGGTATACTTATAAATCGTCATCGGTACATACGAGTACATGAATAATTAAGCAACTATTATTATACACAAACATCGTCATCAGCACATACATCGTCATCGGCACATACATCGTCATCGGCACATACATCGTCATCGTTCATTTTGGTGGATATCTAAAGAGTTCTCCGCCAGGCGTGACGACCTCATCAAGTATGAACCCAGCCAATTCCTCTTGAATGGCTCGTATGCGTTCAAATGGTAGGAGTTGGTCCCGCATCCGTTCGATCTGAATATATATGAAGAATGGGCCGTCAATATATATATAAGAATAAAACTCAACACAATTTATGGTAATAAAATAATGTTGTGGACTTTGTTTACTTACTCTAAGTTGTTCTAGTGCGGCTTGGCCCGTCGCACATATCGTGTTGCGAATGAATTCGCAAACATAGTACCCACATAAGTTATTGCCGTGTCCCTGATGCGCGCACTTTACGAGAATAGAGAGTTCAATCAAAATAATAATCAATAAAGCATGATATAATGGAATTGGAAGCTAGCTAGTATTACTTGCATTTTGGTCTACAAATTTTAGTTCTTCTGACCATTCACCCACGGCCCTGCCCGTGAACCTTTTCCAAACCCTGTCCGACAAAGAAAATGGATAAAGGAGTAATTAATTACTTATTGTCACGAAAGTTGCCGATCTAGTGCGATAATATGATTGAAATTACCTCTGGAGCATCTCTCTAAAGTTTGCCCATATCTCTTTTTCTTTTCGTAACGAGTCCATGACAAGGACTTTTCCTGAGTCGGGTTGAATGACTAGCAGAATAAAGTGGAACCTACGCACGCATAACTCATCATCAGTTACACTTAACATCGAGTAAGCTGAAATAGAATGTGTACAAGAGAGAGGGTAACAGTACTCACGAGAAGTTGTAAGGCAATAGTATTTCCCTTTTGGTTTGTTGTCTCAGTAAAGACGTTAGCAAGTAATCTTCTGTTTGTCCGGGTTTGGTTTCTACCACTTCTTCATGAACTCTATTTGGGTCAACGAACCCAATGTCAAAAGGGCCTCCTTTCCTGCATTCCATAACCTTTTTCCTGCATAATAGTATATACATATATGGTGAGCATATATATATATATATATACATGCAATTAATGAAGTGAATGAGATGAGATAAAAATTACAGAAATAGTACTTACACACAATAAAGGCTGATGGCAGATTTGTCGAGTTCCTTCTGATTGAATAGAAAATGCAAGTCTTGAATGTTGAAGTCAATCGCATCATCTCCGCAGAAGAAAATATCATCTCTTATATGCGCCGTGATCCATTCTACCTTTCTCGTCTTGCAGAAATGAAGGTACCACTTGTGCAATTTTCGCATCTTTGTTGGTAGAGTCTTGAGCTCCTCTTTCTTGACGAGATTCTTCCCATACTTTCGTGGCTGTATGGGGTTGGCATCGCATTTGGGCAAGTTGTCTCCCATGACGTTCAAGTATGCAATGTAAGTCATCCCCATCTCATTGGCCTTTCTTTGTAGCTCTGCCTCGTAATCATCTACGGGAGGAGCGTCTCGTGTGTCGAACATTTGGAGCGGGGCGCATGATTGGTTTTCTTGCTCTCCGAGCATGGGAACTGTTTTCTGGGGTGCCTCACGACTGCTACTTTCAGTCTCCCTACGGCGCCTTGCATCCGCCTTCAAAATCTGGCGCTCGTAGTCCGGCACAAGTGGGGTTTCAGGTTTCAAAAGATTTTTGTAAAACTTCTCCACCACCGCCGGATCTATTTTCTCCTTTGGCTCGGCCCGTCTAGGTGCAAAGAATTTCTTGACCTGTTCTCCCGAGATCCTATTGGTCTCCTCGTCGCTGCGATTCCACGGTAAAACCCGCAATGGCTTGGCGGAAGGCTGCGGGACGTAGTTTTTTGAACTCTTTGGCGTACGGTTTCCTGCGGATTTCTTTGTGGCAGTGCTACTGATGCTCCTCGTGGCAGTGCTCTTCTGCTTACGCTGAGGAGATGGATGAAGCACCGGAGATGGCTGACGGGCCGGAGATGGCTGCCGCGCAGGAGATGGCTGACAGGCCGGAGATGGCTGCCGCGCAGGAGATGGCTGACGGGCCGGAGATGGCTGCCGCGCCGGAGATGGCTGCCGCGCAGGAGATAGCTGAAGCGGCTCAGACTGCTGACGCTGTGGAGACGGCGGGGGTGCCAGTGACCTCCAATTTGGAAGCACAATGTGTTCCTTCTTCCAAAGAATGATTGTTTTCACTGCAAATTTGAGTTGAGTTTCCCCTTCACCTGTAGCATGGTCAAGCTGTGCTTCCTCATATTCCTTCATAACCTCATCCACCCCGACAATAGCATAGCCATCTGGAATTGGTCGGCAGTGGTAAGTTCCACCAGCTACAGGAGGTAAGGCATAGCCGACAGCCACCTTAATGGATAAGCCCATTAATCTCACATGCAGCTCAGCGTGTTCGCTCTCCGTGATCTCATCCACGGGGTATCGAGGACCCGTCATTTCAAGCGTGGGCTGCACGTTCTCCGTGGAAGCCACACTGCTTTTCCGCGCAGAGTCTGGGCCGCGGGCAGCTTCCAATGCAGGCTCTTCGTGCCGCTGAGATGGGCCGGTAGCTTGATGGCTCTGTTGTGCATTCACTTGCGCCTGCAGCGCCGCAAGTGCATGTTCTATCTGTGTCATCCGCTCTGTACGCTCTTTTTCTTTTCTGCCGCGCCATCTGTAAGAGTCGCTCCAGTCGGCAAACCCATCCTTCCACGTCATACCCCTTGTGCCTCGTGCATGTCCAGGGTGTTCTTTTTTACCGATGGCGCGTGTGAGCTGGTCATTCTCTCTGTCGGGATGGAAGGTCCTGGCGGATGTTTCCTCTTATGCCGTGATGAGTTCAGTGACGGGTTTGGCAAGGAGTGTTGGGAAGATACACAATCCTGTTTCTGGGTCCAACCTTGCCCCGATTCCGTAGAACCAAGTCTTTGCACGTAGGTCCCACCCATCTGTCTGGGGTGTGATCCCTATCTCGCGCAGGGCCTTCTCAGCTTCCTCCCACTTAGGCCTCTGAGATATGTAGCCACCTGACCCCGTCCTCTGGTGATATTCCTTCTTCAGGGCATTAAGCGTATTGGTTTCTGACCTCTTTTTAGCTATAGCACTTTTTTTATATGTCTCAAATTCGGGCCAGTGAGGTCTTATCTTCGCATAATATGCGTCTTCGAAATCTGGAGTCTCGCCAGATTTGATAAATTTGTTCAATTTTGTCTTCCAGTTGCGGAAAGCCTCGGCCATCTTCTTTAGAGTCCACTCTTTGACCTTTTCCTTTATAACCGGGTTGTTTTCATCCTCCTCTGGCGGAAGGGTGAAATTTACCAACAACGAATTCCAAAGCGTTTCTTTGGATCTGTCATCGACAAAGGTACCGTCGCCCTTCTTTGGCTTATTCCAATTTTCAATTGTGATTGGGATTTGGTCCCTAACAAGAACTCCAGCCTGACGTACAAATTTGTCTGCGGCCTTCTTGGGCTCCATCGGCCTGCCATCAACACGGACTGCTTCGATCGTGAACTTTGCACGATCTTTCAACCGCTGGCTCGCGCCTCGCTTGCTCTTTTTCGTAGAAGAAGATGGTTGCGCGCTGGTCGATCCAGAGGGCTAAAAGAAGAAAGAAGCGTTAATTAATACATGTAGAAGAAGATTGTTGGTGGAAGTCAGCAGAGACTTAATCAATGCATATACCTCGCTGGACTTTGTAACCATTAAATTGCGTTCACCGGAGTCTTCATCTTCTCCATGACTAGTACTTGAGCTGTCGTCGTCATGTCCCTCCAAGTTCAGATATTGTGAGGTGTCCTCATCAATAATGTTCTCCATTATTTCTTCTTCTTCAAGGTTTCTACTAAGTGGATCCATAGTTTCTAAAACAATAATATTATCTAGAGTAAGAGTGTAAACATTCAAGTGGACTTGGATTCATACACAAATATACATATTATTCATACCAAAATACACAAATAAATACACAAATGAGTCAGAGGTCCAATTTGTATACAAGTTTTAATCTATGCATGTAGTAAAATTCATCGAGCAAACAAGTTTTAATCAGGATGAGTCAGCAATCATACACATGGCAGACATGTGGCGCTCACCGGTGGGGTGACGTTGGTCTCGTCGGGCGGCGGTGCTCGTCGGGCGGATGCGGCGGCCTCGTCGGGCGGCGGTGCTAGCGGCGGGCTCATCGGGCGGCGGGCGGCGTCGGCGTTTAGGCGTGGCCTATGAGCTCCGAAGCGGCGGCGGCGAGACGCTCCTGCACGGGGAAGAGAGCGAGGTGGTCAGTTAGGGTTTAGGCGTGGCCTATTATAATATATTTGCTATAAGCTATTTTATTTTTACTCCACATGCTTCTAATTCACATGTGCAAGGTTTAGATCGTCGGGGGTCGATGTCACTACGTTCATCTCGCCCATCTTTGGCACCCTGGAATCGTTCCGAGGGTCAATATATTATGCAAAGAACTGTGTTTATATCGTTCCGAGGCGTCGGCGTTTAGGCGTCGGCGTTTAGGCGTGGCCCAATCGAAGCCGCAGAGCATGCTGGCCAGGGCGAACTCCACGTTCATCAGCGCCGACCTAGGCCAGGAGGGGGGATGCCACATCGGAGCTCGCACCCCACCTAGGCCGCATCGCGAGCTCGCACCCCATGGCCACCACCGGAGCTTGCACCCCACCTAGGCCGCCCCCGCAGCCGAGAGGGGAGGCCGTCCCCATACCGCGCCTGGGCCCTGGGCCTCCCCGACGAATCCGCCTCCCTGACCCATCCCCTCCACTTCCCTGTCATTGGCCCCAATCCGTGGACACGCTCGCGTAGCCGCTCCTGCCCGCCACACTCGATGACGCGAGCTACCGGCTCCGGCGAGGAACTGCTCGGGGGCGAGCACGGGGAGGCACGGGCGAGCACGGGGAGGCAACGGGCGAGCACGGCGACGACGGGCAGCTGCAACGGCGGCCGGACAGAGGCGGCCGGCGACGTGGCAGAGCGACAACGGCGACGTGGCAGAGCAGCCTGCAAAGGGGGGCGCCGGCGACGAAACAGAGAAGGGGAGGAAACAGAGCATGCTCACCACGGCGTCGGCGTCGGGCAGCTGCAACGGCGGCCGGACAGAGGCGGCCGGACAGAGGCGGTGGCGGTCGTCGGCTTCGGTGGCGCGCGAGGACGACGAGGGGTGGCGGTCGTCGGCTTCGGTGGCGCGCGAGGACGACGAGGCGGTGGCGGTCGTCGGCTTCGGTGGTGGCGAGGACGACGACGAGGGGTTCGGGCTCTGGCGGCGGTGGCGCGATCTGGCTCTGGGGGGAAGAAAGGAGCGAAGGGGCGCATTTAATACCCCCCCTTTAACACCGGTTCGTGGCAGGAACCGGTGTTAAAGGGGGGGGGGGGGAATTCGTTTGCGCGCGTATTTATTACCCCCCCCCCCCTTTAACACCGGTTCCTGCCACGAACCGGTGTTAAAGGGGGGGTGGGTGCGCGCGGGAAACGAAATAAATGCCCCCCCCTTTAACACCGGTTCCAGACATTAAAGGGGCTTTTTTAATTCAAAAAATATGATATGAATTTAGAAAATTCATATCTTTTTCATTTCAACTCAGAAAAATATGAATAATATATCATAATTTTTAGAAAAATAATATCTATCCATTCATGTAAATCATTTTATATTTACTTTACATGAAATTTTTTAAAATAATTAAAACACTTATTTCATGCATTAAAAGGGCTTTTTTAATTCAAAAAATATGATATGAATTTAGAAAATTCATATCTTTTTCATTTCAACTCAGAAAAATATGAATAATATATCATAATTTTCAGAAAAATAATATCTATCCATTCATGTAAATGATTTTTATTAGATCAAATCATATTTTAATGCCGCATCTTTTGTATTAACATTTTTGAATTGATTGGATATTTAAATGTAGCATCTTTTGTATACACTTGAATCTCACCAAGCCTCTCTCAACTTGCATTGTTTTTTTATCAATGTGTTGGTGGTTTTTTGAATTAGCCATTTGGTGGTTGCTTCACAAAACCGTCCGTTTTTTATGCTCGGAAAATGGAAAATGCCTTTTTGGTGCGATAAAAAGGAAAACTCCTCTTGCAAACTATGCCTTGATTCTAGCCATAACATTGGTCATTTGACCCGAAAGCCAAGAAACCTCGAATGAGATAGGTCATTTTGATACAGTTACATAAAGCCGAACTGCAACTGAAAATTAAGATACATAAAAGAACTGAAAATTAAGATACATAAAAGAACTGAAAATTAAGATACATGGCCAGATTAAGTAACAATCGGCCGAACTGGAACTGAAAATTAAGATACATAAAAGAACTGAAAATTAAGATACATGGCCAGATTAAGTAACAATCGGCCGAACTGGAACAGAAAATTAAGATACATAAAAGAACTGAAAATTAAGATACATGGCCAGATTAAGTAACAATCGGCCGAACTTGTTTCGGAATGTTGGAGTGATTCAGTCATGCTCCTGCCTACACCTATAATACTCGCCACTGTAGTCGTCGTACTCGCCGCCGCCGTCATCGCTGTCGTCGTCGGGGTCGCCGTAATTGAACCTCTGGAGAGTACGCGTGGGCTGGACTTGAGGGTAGCGCGTGGGCTGGACTTGAGGGTAGCGCAGACGGGGGTTAGAGTCGGCGGCAGTGTCATAGGCCATGACGCTCTAGAGAGTCCGACCGCACCACCATAGCCGACGGCCGACCTCGTTGAAGTTAGGAGGAGGTGGGCCGTCCTCCTCGTGCCTGGCGAGCGCCCTGTCATGCCGATCCACGAAGAAGGCTTCCCAAGTAGGGAAATAGTCGGGATGCCATCTGGGATTCCTCCGCTGCTCCGGCGTGAGCTCAAAGTAGTAGTGATTCGTGATGGCCATCCGACGCGCCACACCTAGAGGGACAGGAGGAACCGGCACGCCTCCGACGCTCAGCATCCAGCCAACGGGGACACAGTAGCCCGGCGGGCAGGGGTAGTTCGAGGCGCAAAGCGCCTCCGCCTCCCTAGGGGTTAGTGCTACGGTGGAAGCCATGGGAAAGAGTGATGAGGTTGCAGATATGAGTCTAGAGATGTGCAATGACAATGGAGGCCAACCCCCTACATATATATATAGTGAACTAGCGGGAAGAACTGGAGGGAAGAACTGGCGGGAAGAAAAATGGCGGGAAGAAAAATGGCGGGAAGAACTGGCGGGAAGAAAAATGGCGGGAAAAAATGGCGGGATGAACCTTTAGTCCCGGTTGGAGACACCAACCGGGACTAAAGATGAACCTTTAGTCCCGGTTGGAGACACCAACCGGGACAAAACACGAGTCAGCACTAATAATAGGGGTGAGTGCATGTCGACATTATGTCGTGCGGCGTGTACCTTGTCCCGGATGGTGTCACCAACCGGGACTAAAGATGAACCTTTAGTCCCGGTTGGAGACACCAACCGGGACTAATAATAGGGGTGAGTGTCGACATTATTTTGTAAGTGTCAACACTATGTCGAGCTGCTTGTACTATAAATAGGCATCCTTGTGAGTCCAGTCCTCCAGCCAGTTTGAGGCAGGGACACCACTACGGCCAGTTTCAGGGAGATGCCGACGAAGCCCAGTCCTCCGGCATCTCCGAGAAACTGGTCATAGAGGCACTCCCTAATATGTGAAATTAGTTAGGTCCCTGGTGTATTGATCTAGTTAGAGAAGTTACAAAGCTGCAAGATGGTTTTCGAGAGCAGGGACACCACTACGGCCAGTTTCAGGGAGATGCCGACGGAGCCTAGTCCTCCGGCATCTCCAAGAAACTGGTCATAGAGGCACTCCCTAATATGTGACCGCGCGCGTTTGGAGATCAGATCTTAATGGTAAGTACGAATCGGGACAACTTCTTCTCATAGTCCCGGTCCATCCACAAAACATGACTAACACTCAAGACATGTATTAATATTAAAAACATGAACTAGAGTTACATAATATGAGCATGAACTTCTTGGCATATGCCCTTCCTTATGATCGCTTCAGACGTAACCATGGAGCATCTTCTTTACTTAACGGAATGCTTGGGTCAGTTTTCACTGTGAAGGGCGGAATTTCATCAAACTTATTATAATCTTCTGACATGTCTGTCTTGTCCTCGATTCCCACGATGTTTCTTTTCCCTGAAAGAACTATGTGACGCTTTGGATCATCATATGATGTATTCGTTTGCATATTTTTTCTTTTTTTTGGTCTGGAGGACATGTCCTTCACATAGAAAACCTGAGCCACATCATTGGCTAGGACGAATGGTTCGTCTAAGTTCTTCATAAGATTGTTGAGATCCACCGTTGTCATTCCGTACTTCTTGTCTACCTCAACCCCTCCTCCTGTTAGCTTGACCCATTTGCATCGAAACAAGGGGACCTTAAAATTAGGTCCATAGTCAAGTTCCCATATCTCCTCTATGAACCCATAATACGTGGTCTTTTTCCCATTGTCTTCTGCTGCATCGAAGCGGACACCACTGTTTTGGTTGGTGCTCTTTTTATCTTGGCCTATCGTGTAAAATGTATTCCCATTTATCTCGTACCCTTGGAAAGTACATATAGTCGAAGACGGTGTCCTGGCCAACAAGTACAGCTGATCCCCAATAGTGGTGTTATTCGTGAGAAGTCTTTGCAGCCAGCCGCCAAAACTCGCCATGTGTTCACTTATAATCCATTCATCAGACTGCCCCGGGTGTTTGAGGCGTATTAAATTCTTGTGTTCATTGATATCCCCAATAGTGTTTGCTTCCTTCTGGCCTAGCACGGTTATGAACATATTTCTTTAAGACTCCCATGTACCTCTCAAAGGGGAACATATTGTGTAGAAATACAGGACCGAGAATGGCAATCTCTTCTACTAGGTGAACCAGGAGATGCGTCATAATATTGAAGAAGGATGGTGGGAACACCAACTCAAAGCTGACAAGACATTGGGCCACATCTGTTTGTAACCCTGGTAGGCTTTCTGGATCGATTACCTTCTAAGATATTGCATTGAGGAATGCACATAGCTTCACAATGGGTACTCGAACATTTTCAGGTAGAAGCCCCCTCAATGCAATCGGAAGCAATTGTGTCATAATCACGTGGCAGTCATGAGACTTCAGGTTTTGGAATTTTTTCTCTGCCATATTTATTATTCCCTTTATATTCGACGAGAAGCCAGACGGGACCTTGATACTGCTCAGACATTCAAAAAAGATTTCCTTCTCTGCTTTGGTATGAGCGTAGCTGGAAGGAGTTAAGTGGCATCGTTTACCCTTCTCATTCTCAGGATGCATAGGCTCTTCAGGGGCCTTCAGACGTTGCTGGTCCTGTCGTGCTTCCGGTGTATCTTTTGTCTTCCCATACACTCCTAGAAAGCCTAGCAGGTTCACGCAAACATTCTTCGTCACGTGCATCACGTCGATTGAAGAGCGGACCTCTAAGACTTTCCAATAGGGTAGGTCCCAAAATATAGATTGCTTCTTCCACATGGGCGCGTGTCCGGCATCGTCATTCGGAACAGATAGACTGCCAGGACCTTTTCCAAAGATTACTTCTAGGTCCTTGATCATACCAAATACCTCCTCACCGGTACGGAGGACAGGCTTCCTCCGGAGTTCTGCCAGACGTTTGAAATGCTTGCCTTTCTTTCTTACTGGATGCAGGTTCGGAAGAAATCGGCGATACCCTAGGTACACAACCTTCTTACATTTATCCAAATATACACTTTCAGTATCATCTAAACAGTGTGTGCATGCATTGTATCCCTTGTTTGTCTGCCCTGAAATGTTACTAAGAGCAGGCCAATCATTGATGGTTACGAAAAGCAATGCTCGTAGGTCAAATGGCTCCCCTTTGTGCTCATCCCACATACGTACACCTGGTTTGGCCCACAACTGTAAAAGTTCTTCAACTAATGGCCTTAGGTACACATCAATGTCGTTGCCGGGTTGCCTCGGGCCTTGGATGAGCACTGGCATCATAATGAACTTCCTCTTCATACACAACCAAGGAGGAAGGTTATAGATACATAGGGTCACAGGCCAGGTGCTGTGACTGCAGCTCTGCTCACCAAAAGGATTCATGCCGTCTGTACTTAGACCAAACCTTAAGTTCCTTGTGTCACGTGCGAAGTCCGGGTACTCTCGCTCGACTTTTCTCCACTGTGACCCATCAGCGGGGTGTCTCAACATCACGTCTTTCTTACGGTCTTCCATGTGCCATCGCAACAACTTGGCATGCTCTTTATTTCTGAAGAGACGTTTTAACCGTGGTATTATAGGAGCATACCACATAACCTTGGCGGGAACCTTCTTCCTAGGGGCCTCGCCCTCAACATCGCCAGGATCGTCTCGTCTGATCTTATACCGCAGTGCAGTGCATACCGGGCATGCATCCAAATTCTCGTACTTCTCACCGCGGTAGAGGATGCAGTCATTAATGCAGGCATGTATCTTCTGCACGTCTAATCCTAGAGGGCAGACAACCTTCTTTGCTTGGTATGTACTGTCAGGCAACTCATTATTTCTTGGAAGAAGATTCTTCATTTTTACCAACAACTTTGAAAATGCGCTGTCAGTCACACCATTCTCTGCCTTCCATTGCAGCAAATCCAGTGTGGCACCTAGCTTTTTGTGGCCATCTTCGCAAGTTGGATACAACAATGTTTTGTGATCCTTTAACATCTGCTCCAGCTTCTCCTTCTCCTTTTTAGTTTCACATTCTTCCTTTGCATCAGTAATGGCCCGACCAAGATCGTCATCAGCGGGCCCATCTGCTCCCTCTTGATCTTCATTATCTACCTCCGTTGCATTATCATCATATTCAGGATACATATTATGGTAGTTTTCATCATCCTCTTCTTCTTCGTTGTCTTCCATCACAACCCCTTTTTCTCCGTGCTTGGTCCAACAATTATAGCTGGGCATGAAACCGGATCGAAGCAGGTGGGCGTGAATGGTTCTGGTATTTGAGTAGTCTTTCTTGTTCTGACAGTGAACACACGGACAGCACATAAAACCATTGTGACCACGGTTTGCATTAGCCACAACGATGAAATTTTGGAGGCCCGTAATATACTCGGAAGTGCGGCGGTCACCATACATCCATTGCCGATTCATCTGCATTAATATGTAGTATATATCAAAAAATAATAGGGAGATGACCATTTATATATATAGTACATCAATGACACATGAAACTATAGTTGCCGACCTCGACCGAGACGGAAAGAGCAACAAGAAAGCTTATTTTGAGCTCTCGGGCATTTCACCGAACACCTCTAGTGCATATGAAAAAAACACAAACTAGCACTCTTCACACCCTCTTGCTAGGCTCCAAAATGTGAAAGAATGGAAGAGTGGGGTGTGTGTGGGCTGGGGTGGTGTCTTATATAGCCCCCCCCTTTAACACCGGTTCGTGCCACGAACCGGTGTTAAAGGGGGGGAGGTGCGCGGGCCACTGGTGCAGGGACCTGCCACGAACCGGTGTTAAAGGGGGGGCTCCTTTAATGCCGCAGAGGCCACACTGGTACGGCCCCCTCTTTAACACCGGTTCGTAGAAGAACCGGTGTTAAAGCCCCTTTTCGGGATCAACAAAAGCCCTCGTTTCCACTAGTGCAACCAAGGTAAGACCATGTCCCATGCGTGTAACAATAATAAGCAAAAATTAGAATGTGTATATTAGGTTTCGAGCTTTTATGAGCAATCTGTTTCCGATCCGGCTTTTCATAGATATGTATTTTGTTGGAGTTTTTCATCATCATAGATCAACTTGAGTTTTTTTCCTTTTTCACATGAAGATCAGAGAGTCGTATGCCTGAAGTCAGAACCAATATCGCCTACCAAAAACTTGTCAGGTAAAGGGTAGTTAGGCTTGTTCACCATGTCAAGTGATTTGGTGGCTCCTTGTTTCTACTCCCTCCGACCCATATTAGGCGACTTCAATTTGGATGTATCTAGACAAATTTTTATGATAGATACATTCAAATTAAAGTCAACTAATATGGATCGGAGGGAGTAACTAAATCAGCTCCTTGTTTCTAATTAAATCCTAGCCATACCTACCACTGTAGGTTTTTTAATCACCGATCCCTTTTTTATTCTTTTGAACGGAATATCAAAGTCAGCTTACCGTACGTATGTTCCCGATGGGACGGATCCATATGGTTGACAATTTGTACGTCTATTTTTTTTACTCCTCATACGTGACATCATACTGGTTGTACCAACCACTTTTTACGTAACCTTTTTTATCTTTAAATCATAACCATAAATTGTGTATCTAACTGATAATATAATTTGGATAATGTGGATCAACCAGACGCCTCAAAAAACACTCTTATATTGTTTTTAGTATATAATAGATAATAACCCCATTTCACATCCGTGAGGACTTTATGAAATTAATAGATGACGGAGAGCCTTTTTGAAGGACCGTGCAAATGCTTACAGCATTGCTATTCACCCGTGAAGTTAGACCTAACCAAACAACCTAAGGCAGCCGTTTGGTAGTTCAGTGTTTCCAAAACAAGAGTATTCGCTAGGCAAAGCTATACTCCAGTTTTGGCGAACACTTAAGTTTAGTAAAAAGATGTCAGAATTGAAGTTTCCCAAACACCAAAAAGAATGCAATTTTGGAGGATACCTCAGTTTTTAAAACCATAGTTTTCTTTGCATCCAAACACGTCAAAGTATTCAATACCGCAGTATTTCCACGAACTGTAATGTTGGCAGAATACTTCAAAAATATTTTGATGCCAAGCGGGCCCTAAGGCCTAGTTTGGCATTAAAGTTTTTCTAAAATTTGAGTATATTGATACTATAGTATTTTAGTGTCTGACAAAACAATACTTCAGTTTTTATCCTTTCTCGATTTTAGAAAAAAGAGGGCTAGACCTCTTTATTCAATACTTAAAAAAACCATAGTTATAGCAAATACGGTCCTGTTTGGTATCAAAATATTTTTAATGTATTGAGGGAATACTTTGATTTCTGAAAAAAAGTATTACATACTTTGAGTTGTTTGGATCCGACAAATAATATGTTTTTAAAACTGAAGTAATCTCCAAAAACTATGGTTTTTTAAAGTATTTGAGAAAGATGCCAGATCCTCTTTTTTCTAAGACCGAGAAAAGAGAAAAACTGATGTATTGCTTTGCTAGGCACTAAAATAGTATGGTATTAATATACTGCAGTTTCAAAACCACAAATTTATTAGATCCAAACCAAAGTATTTTTCGAATACTTCAATAATACTACCTCTGTCTCAAAGTTTAAGTTTTTTTTTGAAAATTTAAGGTAAAAAAATTTGATCAAAGCTTTAGAAAAAACTATCAAGAACTATGATATTATATAAATGGGATTTCTATTTTCGTGCCCTTAGTTCCTTAGTTGTACTCAGTTTTTCCCAGCTACTAAACTTTTTCTTACTTTTTCCCATGTAATTCTCTGGAACTCTTACAAAAAGCTCGAACGGCAGTTGTCGTCAGGTTAACCGTTATTATGATGTCTGGGGCCGCGCAGTGTCGGACCGTGTGAGGCCGGTAGGTCGGGACCGTGTTATGCGGATGTGTGGGTCCGCGCTGTGTGGGGTCGGTTGGTCAGGAATGTGTTATGCTGACGTGTGGGGTTGCGCCATGTGGGACCCTATGTGGCCGCGTTTGGTAGTTACGTGCACACCTTTTGCCTAAATTGATATTTTTCTATTTATTGTTAATTGGCAGTTTTCAGAGCGTCTTTTTCCTCTCTCGCTAACAGTTATGTTTTTTCCCAAATTGGTAGAAAATCTACAGTAAGTTCTCTCTTCTTTCATTCGTTTCTTTTGGCCCTTGTTTTTTCTAATCTGGTAGCAAATCTAGAGCAGCAAATCACACCAGTAGCATACATATATTCAAAAAATAAAAGAAATGTAAATAAGCTACTTACAACAGCTAATATAGGATATATTGGTGATAGATAGTAGGGTACTTAACGAGGTTTCACACATTTGCTTCAGCAGTCAACACACAACATATGAAAACAAAACAAAAGTAGTTGCTTTATAGTAGCAGCAGCACACAAATTCAGCACCTCCTGATCTTCGGCTCCCCCCTCGCTCTTCTTCCACTTCATGCTGCCCTATCCCTTGATCTTGGGCACACGGGGCTTGATCGGAGGCATGCGACCCTCTGCGATGGTGATACGTCGTAAACGTATCTATAATTTTTTATGTTTTATTCTTGTTTAGTATCTACTTTGTTTTGCTTTGTCTACACTTTGAGATATTTTTATATGTTTCCTGGGACTAACCTATTAACAAGATGCCATAGTGTCAGTTGCCTGTTTTCTGTTGTTTTTGGTTTCAGAAAAGCCAGAAAATTAATATCTCGAAATTGGATGTGTCAAAAGCCAAAGTTAATATTTTATCGTGGGGAACACGGAGCCAGAAGACGAGACGGAGAAGGGCCTCGAGGGGGCCACACCCCTGGCCGTGCGGCCAAACCTGGCCCGCGCCTGGGGGGAGGGGGTGCAACCGCCTCGGGCACCCTATCGGCCTCCCTCTTCGTCTATAAGAAGCCCCCGATACCTAAACCCGAAATCAGAGGCACGGAAATAGAAATCCTTATATAAATACCATGTGAAAATATGTATCAAAGGGTAAGAATTTCGTAATATAAATATTTAAAAAAAAACTTGGCCAAACTTTACATAGTTTGACTTTTGAAAAAAAATATAACCCTGAGATTTGAATGGGAGGTAGCACTAGAGGAAAAAGGGCCATCCGTTCGCGACCCCTGGGAGCATTAGTCCCGGTTGCGCCACCAACCGGGACTAATGCTAGCACGCGTCCCGGTTGGAGCGGGCACGGGGCCAGGGGCATGGGTCCCGGTTGGTAAGGGGGCATGCGTCCCGGCTGGAGCCACCAACCGGGACTAAAGGTTTGGCCACAGCCACGTGGCGTGGCACGCACCTTTAGTCCCGGTTGCTGGCTCCAACCGGGACTAAAGACCCCTTGCCCTCTATAAATGCAACGCCCCAGCCCCCTCTGCCTCCACTCTGTTTTTTCGAATGGTGTAAGGTGTGAGGGTGTGTGCTAGTTTTTTCTCATGCATGCATTGAAGGTGTTTGTTGAAATGTTTGAGTGAAAAATCCAGTTGAATTTCTCATAGAACAAAAATATAGAAGGTGTCCGAGACGCACTTGAGCTTTCTCCTCTTTATTTCCCTCGATCGAGGTTAGCAATCTTATCTTTTCTAGGTCATTGATACAATTCATGTGTCGGTGTGAATTGGTTATTTCACTATTTATGATGTCCTGTTTTTTGATAAACTTACTTATATGATGCAGATGAACGGTCGGGAATGGATGTACGGTGACCGGCGGGTAGCCGGGTATATCAAAGGCGTGGATAAATTTATCGATGTGGCTACGGCAAACAAAGAGAATGGATTTATACGTTGTCCATGTGTTCAATGTCGGAACAACAAGGAGTACTCTTCCTCGAAAATCATTCGCGGCCACCTGATTATGAAAGGTTTCATGCCCAACTATAATTGCTGGACCAAGCACGGGGAAAGAGGGGTTATGATGGAAGATGGTGAAGAAGAAGATGATGATAACAACTATCATCATATGTTTCCTGAATACAGTGATACTGCAATGGAAGACAATGGAGAGGAAAAAGGTGAAGAACGGGCATCAGATGAGCCGGCTGATGAACTTGGTAGGGTCATTTCTGATGCAAAGCGAGACTGTGAAACAGAAAATGAGAAGTTGAAGTTAGAGGGCATGTTAGAAGATCACAAGAAATTGTTGTACCCAAATTGTGAAGATGGCAGCACAAAGCTCGGTACCACACTGGAATTGTTGCGATGGAAGGCAGAGTGTGGTCTAACTGACTCCTCATTTGAAAAGATGCTGAAAATAATGAAGCCGAAGTTTCCAAAACATAACGAACTTCCCGAGAGTACCTACGAAGCAAAGAAGACTCTCTGTCCTCTGGGATTAGATGTGCAAAAGATACATGCATGCATTAATGACTGCATCCTCTACCGCGGTAAGGAGTATGAGAATTTAGATAAATTCCCGGTATGCAACGCGTTGCGGTATAAGATCAGACGAGATGACCCTGGTGATGTTGAGGGAGAGCCCCTCCGGAAGAGGGTTCATGCTAAGGTTATGTGGTATGCTCCTATAATACCAAGGTTGAAACGCATGTTCGGAAACAAAGAGCATGCCAGGTTGTTGCGATGGCACAAAGAAGACCGTAAGAAAGACGGGGAGTTGAGACACCCTGCTGATGGGTCACAGTGGAGAAAAATCGAGAGAGACTTCCCAGACTTTGCAGGTGACGCAAGGAACTTATGGTTTGGTCTAAGTACGGATGGCATGAATCCTTTTGGGGAGTAGAGCTGCAGTCACAGCACCTGGCCCGTGACTCTATGTATCTACAACCTGCCTCCTTGGTTGTGCATGAAGCGTAAGTTCATTATGATGCCAGTGCTCATCCAAGGCCCGAAGCAACCGGGCAACGACATTGATGTGTACCTTAGGCCATTAGTTGAAGAACTCTTACAGTTGTGGGGCAAACCAGGTGTACGTGCGTGGGATGAGAACAAACAGGAGCCATTTAATCTACGAGGGTTGTTATTCGTAACCATCAATGATTGGCCTGCTCTTAGTAACCTTTCAGGACAGACAAACAAAGGATATAAGGCATGCACCCACTGTTTAGATAAGACCGAAGGTACATATTTGCATAAATGCAAGAAGGTTGTGTACCTAGCGAATCGACGATTTCTTCCGACCAATCATCCCGTAAGAAAGAAAGGCAAGCATTTTAAAGGTGAGGCAGATCACCGGAAGAAGCCTGAACTCCCTGCTGGTGATGATGTATTTGGTATGGTCAAGGACATAGAAGTAATCTTTGGAAAGGGTCCCGGCGGTCAATCAGTTCCGAACGACGTCGCTACAGGACACGCACCCATGTGGAAGAAGAAATCTATATTTTGGGAGCTGCCATATTGGAAAGTCCTGCGTGTCCGCTCTTCAATCGACGTGATGCACGTGACGAAGAATCTCTGCGTGAACCTGCTAGGATTCCTAGGCGTGTATGGTAAGACAAAAGATACACCTGAAGCACGGGAGGACCAACAAATTATGAAAGACCCAAAGAACATGCATACAGATAACAAGACGGATAAAGGGCGTCACTTAAGTCGTGCCAGCTATGCTCTTACCAAAGCAGAGAAGGAAATCTTTTTTGAAGTCCTTTATAGTATCAAGGTGTCGTCGGGCTTCTCATCTAATATAAAGGGGATAATAAATATGGCAGAGAAAAAGTTCCAAAACCTGAAGTCTCGTGACTGTCACGTGATTATGACGCAGTTGCTTCCGATTGCATTGAGGGGGCTTCTACCGGAAAATGTTCGAGTACCCATTGTGAAGCTGTGTGCATTCCTCAATGCAATATCTCAGAAGGTAATCAATCCAGATATTCTGCCAAGGTTACAGAAGGATGTGGTACAATGTCTTGTTAGTTTTGAATTGGTGTTCCCACCATCCTTCTTAAATATTATGACGCATCTCCTGGTTCATCTAGTGGAAGAGATTGCCATTCTCGGTCCGGTATTTCTGCACAATATGTTCCCCTTTGAGAGGTTCATGGGAGTCTTAAAGAAATATGTTCATAACCGTGCTAGACCAGAAGGAAGCATCTCCAAGGGATATGGAACAGAGGAGGTCATTGAGTTTTGTGTTGACTTTATTCCTGACCTTAAGCCGATTGGTGTTTCTGACTCGCGGCATGAGGGAAGACTAAGTGGAAAAGGCACGCTGGGAAAGAAAGCAATGATATGTAGGGACGGGGATTCTTTCACTAAAGCACACTACACAGTTCTACATAATTCCACCTTGGCAGCTCCGTATATCGAGGAACACAAGAATATTGTACGCTCCAAAAACCCGGGGAAGCCTGAATCATGGATTACAGATGAACACATGAAGTCTTTCGGTGGTTGGATGCGGACACATCTCTTGAATGACACCACTGTTGGAGATCAGCTATACTTGTTGGCCGCGTCACCATCTTCTACTGTATTGAATTTCCAAGGGTACGAAATAAATGGGAATACATTCTACACGATCGCCCAAGATAAAAAGAGCACCAACCAAAATAGTGGTGTCCGCTTTGATGCAATAGACGAGAATGGACAAAAGGACACATATTATGGTTACATAGAGGAGATATGGGAACTAGACTATGGAGTCTCTTTTAAGGTCCCTTTGTTTCGCTGCAAATGGGTCAACTTGAATGGGGAAGGGGTAAAGATAGACCAGTTGTACGGAATGACAACAGTGGATCTCAACAATCTTGGTTATAGAGATGAACCATTCGTCCTAGCCAATGATGTGTCTCAGGTTTTCTATGTGAAGGACATGTCCTCCAGACCGAAAAAAAGAAAAAATATGCAAACGAATACATCATATGATGAGCCAAAGCGTCACATAGTTCTTTCAGGGAAAAGAAACATCGTGGGAATCGAGGACAAGACAGACATGTCAGAAGATTATAATAAGTTTGATGAAATTCCGCCCTTCACAGTGAAAACTGACCCAAGCATTCCGTTAAGTAAAGAAGATGCTCCATGGTTACGTCTGAAGCGGTCATAAGGAATGACATATGCCAAGAAGTTCATGCTCATATTATGTAACTCTAGTTCATGTCTTTCGCGGTTTGTGGCTTGACCGAAGGATATCTTTCGCGGTTTGTGGCCTTTAGTCCCGGTTTTGTAGTCTCAGTTTTTAATATTAATAAATGTCTTGAGTGTTAGTCCCATTTTGTGGCTGGACCGGGAGTGCCTCTATGACCAGTTTCTTGGAGATGCCGGAGGACTGGGCTCCATCGGCATCTCCCTGAAACTGGTCGTAGTGGTGGCCCTGCTCTCGAAAACCATCTTGCAGCTTGTAACTTCACTAACTAGATCAATACGCCTCGGAGCTAACTAATTTCACATATTAGGGAGTGCCTCTATGACCAGTTTCTCGGAGATGCCGGAGGACTGGGCTCCGTCGGCATCTCCCTGAAACTGGCCGAAGTGGTGTCCCTGCTCTCGAAAACCATCTTGCAGCTTGTAACTTCACTAACTAGATCAATACGCCTCGGAGCTAACTAATTTCACATATTAGGGAGTGCCTCTATGACCAGTTTCTCGGAGATGCCGGAGGATTGGGCTCCGTCGGCATCTCCCTGAAGCTGGCCACAGTGGTGTCCCTGCTCTCGAAAACCATCTTGCAGCTTGTAACTTCACTAACTAGATCAATACGCCTCGGAGCTAACTAATTTCACATATTAGGGAGTGCCTCTATGACCAGTTTCTCGGAGATGCCGGAGGACTGGGCTCCGTCGGCATCTCCCTGAAACTGGCCGTAGTGGTGTCCCTGCTCTCTAAAACCATCTTGGAGATGCCTCAAACTGGCTGGAGGACTGGACTCACAAGGATGCATATTTATAGTACAAGCAGCTCGGCATAATGTCGACACTCACGACATAATGTCGACACTCACCCCTATTATTAGTGCTGACTCATCTTTAGTCCCGGTTGGTGTCTCCAACCGGGACTAAAGGTTCATCTTTAGTCCCGGTTGGTGACACCATCCGGGACAAGGTACAAGCCGCACGACATAATGTCGACACTCACCCCTATTATTAGTGTTGTCTGGCCCACTCTGCCGCAATCCCTTTAGTACCGGTTTCTGACTACATCCAGGACTAAATGTGTGCCGAACAATGATCATGTTTCGAAAAAACCTTCACAAAATGACCTATCATGTTCGAGGTTTCATGGCTTTCGGTCCAAATGACCGATGTTATGTGCTGAATCACGGCATAGTTTGTGATGTTGTGCCCATATTATGCATGTGTGTGGACATTGGTATGTAGAACAATGTTGCAGGAGGAAGTTTTCCTTTTTGTCGCACGGAAAATCCCTTTTCCATTTTCCGAGCGCAAAAAACGGGTCGTTTTGTGAAGTAACCACCAAAATGCCGTTTCAGAATGCTACCGTCCTATTTTCCTAAAATACTAGACCACCTTACATGGACTATATCCCAACCGGTACATCTCAAACCTTTTCGTCCATCCCGGGTAAAAAGGACAAATGTCTGCCGAATCGACAGGAAGTGGGTCCGGTTTGTACTACAGGTACATGATCTATCGCCCGTGATTTTTTGAAAAAAATCATTTTTAGACTCGCAATATGTGGTTTCTTCAGAGATCCAATGCAAGTTCTAACGATGCCCGTCCCCTATCTTCATGCACACCGGTTCGACCATAGTTAGAAATTCAGATAATTCAAAACGGGCATAATAAATTCAAAAAAAAAACCGAACAATGAAAATCCTTCGCGTGGTGTCATATTATGTTACATAGTTGAAAGGAAAAATACCAGACTTGGTATATTGATCATGTTTCGAAAAAACCTTCACAAAATGACCTATCATGTTCGAGGTTTCATGGCTTTCGGTCCAAATGACCGATGTTATGTGCTGAATCACGGCATAGTTTGTGATGTTGTGCCCATATTATGCATGTGTGTGGACATTGGTATGTAGAACAATGTTGCAGGAGGAAGTTTTCCTTTTTGTCGCACGGAAAATCCCTTTTCCATTTTCCGAGCCCAAAAAACGGGTCGTTTTGTGAAGTAACCACCAAAATGCCGTTTCAGAATGCTACCGTCCTATTTTCCTAAAATACTAGACCACCTTACATGGACTATATCCCAACCGGTACATCTCAAACCTTTTCGTCCATCCCGGGTAAAAAGGACAAATGTCTGCCGAATCGGCAGGAAGTGGGTCCGGTTTGTACTACAGGTACATGATCTATCGCCCGTGATTTTTTGAAAAAATCATTTTTAGACTCGCAATATGTGGTTTCTTCAGAGATCCAATGCAAGTTCTAACGATGCCCGTCCCCTATCTTCATGCACACCGGTTCGACCATAGTTAGAAATTCAGATAATTCAAAACGGGCATAATAAATTCAAAAAAAATACAAAAAATGAAAATCCTTCGCGTGGTGTCATATTATGTTACATAGTTGAAAGGAAAAATACCAGACTTGGTATATTGATCATGTTTCGAAAAAACCTTCACAAAATGACCTATCATGTTCGAGGTTTCATGGCTTTCGGTCCAAATGACCGATGTTATGTGCTGAATCACGGCATAGTTTGTGATGTTGTGCCCATATTATGCATGTGTGTGGACATTGGTATGTAGAACAATGTTGCAGGAGGAAGTTTTCCTTTTTGTCGCACGGAAAATCCCTTTTCCATTTTCCGAGCGCAAAAAAGGGGTCGTTTTGTGAAGTAACCACCAAAATGCCGTTTCAGAATGCTACCGTCCTATTTTCCTAAAATACTAGACCACCTTACATGGACTATATCCCAACCGATACATCTCAAACCTTTTCGTCCATCCCGGGTAAAAAGGACAAATGTCTGCCGAATCGGCAGGAAGTGGGTCCGGTTTGTACTACAGGTACATGATCTATCGCCCGTGATTTTTTGAAAAAATCATTTTTAGACTCGCAATATGTGGTTTCTTCAGAGATCCAATGCAAGTTCTAACGATGCCCGTCCCCTATCTTCATGCACACCGGTTTGACCATAGTTAGAAATTCAGATAATTCAAAACGGGCATAATAAATTCAAAAAAACGGGCATATAAGTTAATTCATTTTAAAAGGTTACATTAATTATTTTTTAAAAATAGAATATGTTTTTGAATTATTTATTCAAATCCATACACTTCTTATGTTTAAAGTTTTTCTAAATTCCAAATTGATATTAAAAAAATATAAGTTAATTCATTTTTAATTGTAAATGGTTCATGTTTTAAATGGTTACATTAATTATTTTTTAAAACAGAAAATGTTTTTGAATTATTTATTTAAATCCAAACACTTTTTATGTTTAAATTTTTTCTAAATTCCAAATTAATATTCAAAAATATAAGTTAATTCATTTTAAAAGGTTACATTAATTATTTTTTAAAAATAGAATATGTTTTTGAATTATTTATTCAAATCCATACACTTCTTATGTTTAAAGTTTTTCTAAATTCCAAATTGATATTAAAAAAATATAAGTTAATTCATTTTTAATTGTAAATGGTTCATATTTTAAATGGTTACATTAATTATTTTTTAAAACAAAAAATGGTTTTGAATTATTTATTCAAATCCAAACACTTTTTATGTTTAAAGTTTTTCTAAATTCCAAATTAATTATCATTTAAAAAACAATACAAATTTAAACCCCAAAATAAAAAATAAGGCGGGAACAGAGAGAAAATACCTGAAATTTTTTGAAAACAGGGGAATATGTCCCGGTTGGAGCCACCAACCGGGACTAAAGACCCCCTGCGCGCCAACCCTTGGTCTGCTGAAAATATTGGAGTATAGGTCCCGGTTGGTGGCTCCAACCGGGACGTATAACCCTTTAGTCCCGGTTGGAGCCACCAACCGGGACTAAAGGTCCTTTGGTTATAACCCTTTAGCCCTTCCTCTTCTTCTTCCCTTCCCCATCACTTCTCTGCTTCACCGACGCCGTCAGGCTGCCCGAGCCCACGCGTCGCCGTCAGGCTCCATCCGCCTCCGTTCGTGCGCGCACCAGTCGTCGCCCACGACTCCATCTTCCTCGACCCCGACCGTGCTCGCCGGCGTCGATTCGCTCAACCTCGACCTCCCGCGCTCTCTCCGACCAACCTCACGCGCTCAGGGTGAGCAAGCGAACCTTCTGGATGCTTCCTTCCTTCCCCTCTCATTTGAATGGTTTTCAAATGGAGGGGGAAGTTAGGGTTTAGGGTTTGATTTGTTCTTTCTTTATTAAACCTAAATGCAAGTTCAACAATTTAAATGACAAGTATAATTAGAAGAACAAATGCACCCCTCTCATATGTTCCGGAGTTTCCCCGAGTTAGGGTTTTCACCCATCGGAACCCCGATTAAATCGTCGAGCATGTCTTAGGGTTACATTCCAATGCAAATTAACTTGTCATATCATCATACTTGCTTGAGCATTGCATCGATGCCATGTGTTGATTGTTTCCCTTTCTTTTCGGTGTTTCGATTATTAGGTTTATTATTAGTTAGGTATTATTAGGTTTATTAATTAGTTTGGTATTATTGGTCTTCGACCCCACTGGTCAGTCAATGTGGGTAGCCCCAGACCCGATTCACATTGTCAGTCACTGTGGTTAGATAAGGAATCATTAATACCCCTTAGGTGCATGTGGGTTCGACGATGTGCCTTCGCCAGGGCATTCTGAACCCTCTTAAATCGATTCCAATATGGTATTTTGTTAGTATCTAGTGTTACCTATCTGCTGGATAGTTTCCCTTTTGTAGCCTTATACTCATGTTCCCCTCTCATATGCATCGGAGGTTTCTCCGAACTAGGTTACACCCCTCGGAACTCCGGAATATTGATTTTAGTTGATTTTAGCTAGAGTTACCTATCTACTACACGGTTTCCTTTTTGTAGCTAGGTTTAGGGTTTCTCTTCATTTTTATTATTGTGTATGTATATATTAGGGTTTCTCCTTAACTTTCTCCTTTAGCCGCTTTGACTTATTCGTTTTTCCACCTATGCAGAAAATATGGACCCACACGTCAGAGACGAAGAAAAGGAAGAGTTGATCCAAGGTGTGATCCGTGGGGAAGATAATTTAGACGTATCAACGTTTCTGAACAACTCCGGTGAGGGTGATCCTCTTTTTACCGGAGTAGACAACTTGTTTGAGGTTGAAGGTGTTGCCTTCCGAGAGGGAGAAGGCGATGCCTTGTGTAATCGAGAAGACGACCGCTCCGGCAAGGTGCATGTAATATAAATCAATTCATTAATTAATCATCTGCTATCTATATAGAAATAGTAACGACGATCTTTCTTCTTTTAGCCCTCCGGATCGAAGGAATCTACTGAAAAGAGCAGACGAGGCCCAACCAAAAAGTTGCGGAGTAATCGTTAGGGACTTAATCCCGATCACCATTAGAAATTGGAATAGGCCTGCTAAAGCGGATGAAGAGGGAACATGTTTATTTGTCCCTAACCACGCCAAAGATTTACTGTGGAAGAGGCTCATGGTTAATTTCAAACTACCGAAGATAGAGCTGGATCCAAATGCGGAGGATCCAGTTGAGGACGCCTTACAACATGGGAGAGACATGGAGGCTAAGGTCAGGGAGTGGGCTTTGAAGAAGATGGCCCAGTGTTTCACCAACTGGAAGAAAAGATTGCACCTTGACTATGTCGTGAAAAAGAAGACTCCGGATTTCAAGAAGACTCAGTTTCAGAAGATAAAACCATTCTGGGATGCGTTTGTGGAATACAAGAAATCAGAAAAAGCTAAGGAAATGTCTGCAAAGAATAAGCTGAATGCTGCTAACAAGGAGTATCACCATACTATGGGGCAAGGTGGCTACAGGGCTGGCATTCCTAAGTGGGAGAAACTTGAGGAAGAACTGCGTGATAAAAATATCACCCCAGAGGCAGACGATTGGGTAGAACGTGCAAGGAATTGGTTTTACGGGCATGGGGGCACGTTGGACTCGGAAGGGAGGTGTATATATAACGTACGACATAAAGAAGACCCCTTGCCAATCGAGAGGATGAGAAAAGCAGTAAAGGCTGTTAAAGATGGGGACGTCATTCCCGATAGAGAGAATGATGAGCTCACACTCGCCCTTGGAAATAAGGAACATGATGGACGAACACGAGGCACAATAGGCTCCCAATCATGGAGGACTGGGTTTCCCGAAGAGAGGAATAAATATCCTGATAGAAGCCGTCAGAGGAGTAAGGACAGGGCGGCAGTTGAAGCAGAAAGTCAGAAAGAGCGAATGCGTTTAATTGAAGAACGATTAAAGCAACAACAAGATGAAATTAACTCACTTAAAGAGCAAAGTACTACCGGCCCATCTCAGCAGCACACTGCATTCGATGCTACCGGCCTATCGAATAATCGAAAAAGCAGTGTGTCTTCCACCGAGGTCCCGGGTGATGACAATGGCGATGCCGATGATGCACCGACGATGGCTCCTGTTGGCTACCCAGTGGATGATATCACAGAGATGACACACTGCGAGCTACATGTCAAAGTTGTGAACATATCAATGAAGGTGGCGGTCGGCTATGCCTTACCAATTGGACCCACACCAACTTACCACAGTCGTCCGGTTCCAGAGGGCTACGCTGTTGTCGGCGTGGATGAAATCATGCCCACCTTTGAGGTTTTGGATCTTCACTACCCTGCTGGTGAAGGGGATGTGACTGTGCTGGGTGACGCAAAAAACGTCACCATTCTATGGCCGAAGGATTGTATCGTGCTTCGAAATCACACGCCAAGGCCATCTTCGCCGCCGCCTCACCCGTCTCCAGCGAGGTCGTCGCCGCCGCGGCAGCCGTCTTCGTCGCCTCACCCGGCTCCGTCGCCTCACCCGGCTCCGTCGCCTCACCAATCTCCGGTGCAGCCATCGCCGCGGGAGCCATCGCCGGCGCCTCAGGATAAAAAGCGTAAGCGTACCGCTACTGTGCGTCATAAGCGATCGCCGAAACGTAAACAAGAGCCTCTTCCAAAAGTACCAACGGTTCCTCCCAAGAGAGCTTATGACTGTACTGAAGAGGAGACTGCGGCGATCGTTGATGCGGAAACGACAACGTTTTTCGCTAAGCTGAGGCGGCCGAAAGAGCCAGAGTTCCCCAGCACCAAAGAAGAAAAAGCCAAAGTGTTGAAAATGCTAAAGACTATTCATCAACCCGAGCCAAAGCTGTCATCAGACTATGAGCGTTCTATTCTCAAGTCACATGCAGCACAAAAAGCCTCGAAGAGCAGTACTGATGCAAGCGGGAAATCTGTTGCCCAGCTCGGAGAACAAGCAAAACAGACTTGCGCCCCTCTCAAGGTGATTTCTCAAACCAATGTGGGGTCGAGCAAATATGGGGCCGAAGAGCAGTATGATCCAGAGGTAGTTGCACAATACGGAGAAGCTGCCGCTGCTCAAGGTATGAGTATTGCCCAGTACTTATCCCAGTTAGAGTTCTTCCCCGTGAGTGAAGTAGCATACCAATACCAGTACGGAAAACCTCTCGTCAAACCTGAGGAGGTAAACAATCTTCCAACAAAAATGCGAAGATTGCATAACTGGTACTTGCATGCCACAAAGGCCGGGGCTAACTGGATAGTGCTGAGGGTTACAAAAAAGCATCATGGGAAAGAAAGGGATGACATGATATCCATTGAATTTGATGAACTATTTCAATTATTCAATCAAGACGCCTTGGACAAATCGATCATGAGTGCCTATTGTCTGTAAGTACTAATTCTGTAATTAATTTAGTCTCCATCTATATTATTTTGTTTATTGCATGTATATAATCATACTTTAATATGCAGAATGAAGATTCTCGAATGCAGCAGAGGACAAATCTATGACATTGGCTTCATTGACCCATATTGGGTTCATGAAGCTAATCTCAAAATAAGCCCCCAGGATACGGAGGATAATATAGTACACGCGTTAAGGTTTCAAGAAACCAAAAGGGAAATACTATTTCCTTACAACTTCCAGTGAGTGCTATTGTCTTGTATACACTTTCTATTTCGCTTACTCGATGTTAAGTATATAATTGATTAGTTCTGCATTCGCAGGTACCACTATATTCTGTTAATCATTCAACTTGACAAATGGCGTGTACTAGTCATGGACTCGAAACATAAACCCCTTGAGACGTGGAAGGACATGCAGATACTTCTCCAGCGGTAATTCTAATCATTACGACACTATATCGGCAACGTTCGTGAATTTTATGATATCAAGTACTTAATAACTTATTTTATTCGTTTTCTACGCCGGGCAGCGCTTGGAAACGGTTCACCAAGAAGGCTAGGGGTGTTTGGAAAGAGGAGCTTACATTTCAACCACTAGATGTAAGCACCAATAGCTATATCCGCGCATCTCTTTGATTCTAGTTTTGATACAGTTATTATCATGCTTGATTATTATTTTGATTGAACTCTGTTGTCGTAAAGTGCCTGACGCAGGGACCAGGTAACAATCTATGTGGATACTATGTATGCGAGTTCATCCGGCAGACGTGCGATGAGAAGGGCAGAAATTTAGAGCAACTCCACGTACGTAAACAATTTCTATAGTTTTTAATTACAATCAAATTGTGTTTAGTTTCATATTCATATAGGCTGACTCCTTTTTTAAATCAGATCGAACGTCTACGGGACGGTCTTCTGCCAAAGGATCGCATATGAGCAATACAGGAGGAATTGGCGGGATTCTTGGATGCAGAAGTCCTAAACACACAAGGGGAATACTACTCGGCTGTGTATAGACAATAGGAATTGTAAAAATAGCAACTTTCAAGAAATTGGCCGGTAGCATCGAATAGCAACTTTTGTATGTAGTGCATGAACTCGATCCGTGTATTGAATGTAAAATATTGTCATGATGATCTTGTGTAATATAAGGTTCCTTCATTGATAAGTGCAAAACACTAAATAAACAATAAAACAACCTAAATGAATTCTCTGCCGCGGCACAAAAAGTGGCGAAAATGCTGCCGCGGCAACAAAATATGCCAAAATGAATTCTCTGCCGCGGCAGAGAAATGGGCCAAATCTCTGCCGCGGCAGCAGGTTATTAGTCCCGGTTCGTGTTACGAACCGGGACTAAAGCCCCCCCCCCCTCGCACGGAGCAGATGCCACGTGTGTGGCCTTTTGTCCCGGTTGGTGGGGCAACCGGGACTAAAGGTTCGGGCTTTAGTCCCGATTGCCCCGTCCCGGTTGGGCAACCGGGACTAATGCCCCTTACCAACCGGGACCTATAGGGCGTTTTCTACCAGTGTAGTACTTTGATAACTAAGTCTCTCCGGGTGTCTATGTTAGTGATGTTACATCAGAACTTTTTTTTAGTGCAACATGGACCCTGCACCCGGTTTCCATTCACCATGAAATCCAGGGGTCAGGTTTTTACTTGCAGACATCTTCATGAAAAATGACACAGGCAACGCTGAGACATCGAGCTAGACAGGGCGTGTGGAAAATTCGGCCCAGGCCGTCAAGATTAATTTGAAGCTAATCATCCTCGGAGGATAAATATATGTTGCCAACAAGTGCTCCGGCAAGGATATGATTCTGACGATAGATAGAGTATCCACCAATAGGGCCAGGATCGACGAGATTTCAGCGGGATCGACTATGGCATGAATGTTGGCGCGGTAGCGAGAACGGCTACCAGCGGGGGGATACGTCTCGGCGGACTCAAGCGCGACAGCAGCACAATTGGCATGGCGAGGAAATGTTGAATGCTGTATGTTGATTCCAAACAGAGACGCGTGGGGTACGAGGTGTGCTTTGGTGTTTTAACCCGTGGAAACCATATCCAGGCTACATATACCTCCTTATAAGTGTATTCGTCGAACTAGGTATACTCCATATTTTTACCGGCTGATCTCACCTTCTATTATCACGCTCTACGTCTTTGCATGTCACGTTCTAAAATTTTATTGTTGCTGCTATATACCTCAT
Source organism: Avena sativa (assembly GCA_916181665.1). Lineage (NCBI taxonomy): Eukaryota > Viridiplantae > Streptophyta > Magnoliopsida > Poales > Poaceae > Avena > Avena sativa. The sequence goes on along the minus strand of OV702285.1, from coordinate 40,050,536 downwards.
GATTTCCGCCTCCCGCAAACACGTAAGTATTCGTGTATGATGAGTATATGTCTAAGAGAACCATACGGGTTTTGGATGGCTCCTCGTACGGTCTTTGAAACGAATTGTTATCAAATATGTTTGTCATAGTTTGAAAAGGAGTAGGGGACACCGAAGAAAAAGTGTTGTGGTATTTATTCAGCTGCTACTTGCAGCTTGTCTTGGCTAATAGAGTTTTAAGATAGAAAAAATCTGGGTACTCAATTCTTCATATGTGTCTGGGTATATCCATATGTGTCTGTATTATTTATTTCTTCAACATTTTTTACTTGTCTAGAAAAATTAGCAAAACCACTGACATATGCAGATTTTCCCCTTATCAGCCATATTTTATTGACTCAAGATGATGCATGAAGGCAATGCAAACGCAAAGAGTTGACCCCGGAAGTGGGTTGGTATCAAATTAAATGAGTTGTTAGTTATAGCGAGTTCTTGATGTTTCCCATGGGGAGCCGGTCCCATGGAAAGCCGGCGGGCGGCATGGGGGCCGACGATCTGCTAAAGGCGGTGGTCCTTGATCTTTCTCAAGACAATACGAAGATCCACATGATGTTTTCTTATATTGATCTAGTTAATGTGTCGTGTTTCGGAAGGCTTCATCGGCGTACTCCATATAAGTGCTATCATGCCGAGAGATTGCTGGATCGAATGGGATTCGGTCGTGCGCATCCATGTTATACTTTGACCGTTTGGTTTTAGAGGGTGCGCTTCGAAGCTTTATTGGCTGTTAAGATCATGGAGCATGTTCTCGTTCCATGGTACTGACGAAGAATGCCATGGAGACCAAGATCTGTGGACTGAAAATGGTGGTTCGAGTCTCGGTGGTGATGAGGAATTGACTTGGTAATTCGTGACTTGGAGCAGTGGCATGAAAGTGGGGGCAGCTGCACAGGAGATGTTCACGATTCTATTTTTCAGGGTAAAAACCCAGGGTCTGACCTTAACTGGTTGTATACATGCCAATGGCCTTATTAAAGGCATTGTTTTGAGAGTGTGGACTTTCTTCAGGGTAAAAACCTAAGATCTTTAATCGGGCGATGACGGTGTTTATGCACTGTTTCCTTCTTGGAGATATCGTTCTTGGAGAAGTTGGACTTCTGGTGCAGTCTTGGTGGTGATAGTACTACTGTTTCAACGAATGGGTCACTGTAGCAGGACTTTTCTTTTTAATCCTTCTTTCTTTTTGGGCTGTGTGCATCCACATGGCCGCTAGGGCAATGTATTGTTGTAGAGGCTCGGTGTAATTGGTATCTTTTGATCTTAATATATACTCCTTTCCAAAAAAAAATATAGCGAGTTAAACGTTTTTCTTAGAAGATTAATATCTCGTCGTGACATTTCAGCAGCACAACTACCATTGTTTCACACTAGAACACAAGTACACAACGATTGATTAATTAACCGAGTAAATGATAGTGGGAGTCACACAACTTATCATGCATGTATAGATAAGTCATATATAGAACTTGCAAACCAAACGAACAAGTCATACAACTTGCTAATCTTGTGCACCGCTGGTCATGAGGTGGTTTTTAACCCAAAAAAAGTTCACGCGCCCACGCACGTGAAGTTGATGGGACTGTTGAATTGGCAGTTTACCCCTGTCCTAAAATTACAAGGACTGCTATGTAAAAGGAGTCTATTTACATAGTCAGCGCATCTCACCCGCTACTTGTTCCGAAATAGAAACACATAACCCAAACCCTATTCCCAAATCGATGACCGGTGGCATGAGTGTGAGTTATGTAAGAGAGTCGTCAGTTGCCGGCAGTGGGGACGAGACTGGTGGCGGCGTGACCGTATGTTTCTGCAAATGACGTGGAAGCACGGTGGGCCCGATATGTGACAAGACGTCGGCCCCATCCTCACGCACGGTAGGGATGGCGCTGTGGGGGGTGCAGTTATGGGGGGGTTGATGTTCGTCAACATTCTCGATGAGGTGTGCGTCACTCCAGCGAAGTTGATGGCGGCTCTCGAGCTTCAATATGACGTCTGACACACGATGATGAAGGTGGAGGTGATAAGCCCACCTACCGCTTCTTTGTCCTAGTTGACTCGGATGAAGACTGCACTCAGCGACCCAGTGCCTCCGGAAGCCAGCGACGGCAGTGAAGCAGCTGGGCAAGGCTCTAGGCCACTGGAGGGCCAGCCCAAGAGAAGACAATGGGCCCCCAAGTGGCACACGTGCGAAGAGTGGGCCACCTAGTGGCTGTGCGAGAGATGTGATGTGCGTGCTATGTAAGTGAGGCAGAGAGCTCCGTCGAGACTTGGCTTGTAATTGAACTAGATGAACGACAGTGTCGTGTGGAACTAGGCTCGGTGGGTGGTTGGGTGGATCCGGCCTGAATATCATCATCTGTGATTCGTTGAATTCGAGCAATCTTAGAGTAGACTCTTACAATTGGTATCAGAGCCAACATCGTCATACCCGCCTGGGGGGCTTCTTAGAGGATGGGGTGTTAGGTACCAAGCGCTGACAACGACCTTTAGTCCCACCTCGCTAGCGGGAGAGGGCTACAACCATCTTATAAGGGAGAGTTGTCCTCCTCCCTTCAGTCCGGGATTTTAAGATAGAGTGGGCTTTACACTTATAGTTGGGTTGTATACGCATAAACGCATAAACACAACACGAGTGTGTGAAGTAAGGCCTAGGACGTTGACACAATATCTGCCAATGGAGCTGATGTGCACATTGTATGTTGGGAATGTGGAATTCTATACCGTGCTCAGGACCGAGTGGTTTGCCAGAAGAGGCGCAGGAGCTGCAGACAGTGAACCTTGTGCTGGTTGGTGTCGACGGTAAGCTTGAGGAGGTGTTGCTGGCGACTGACCTCTGTATTGTGCCAGTAACCGCATGGCTGCGTGACCCCTGCTACGTGCCCAAGAGGCTCACTGTCATAGTGTCGGCGCCTGCTATGCTCCTATGTAGCCCTGACTCGGAAGAGGACATCGAATCACTGTCGATCAGCACCAATGTACCCTACAGAGAAGCACACACATGAGTTATGAGTACAATCCAGGGGCGAAGCTAGGAAAAATTTACCCAGGTGCACAACTTCTAAATGGAATTAACGACATATATAATAGAAACAAAGATTTATCGTATAGCGCCAAACAGGTGATCGGCCGAGGCCCTTCGCTGATGGAGGGCATCATTTTTGAGCTGATGAAGACGAAGAGCTGAGTCGCAAGCATCGTTATTACATCGTGTTTTTTTTTGTTTTTTCTTCTTCTTATTTCTATTTTCAGCTATGTGCATTCTTTGACTAGACTTACTCAAATTACGTTGTTGCAGAGACTAGTTGTATTTGATATTATCTTGATATTGATACATTCCTTTTATCAAAAGAAAAAACGTCATACTTCTCCGAGTTCAAGGGGTGAGCGATCATGCGCTGCCCGAAACATGGATCTCCAGAGGTCACATGCCACTGGTTTAAAGACAGGGGATTAAATCCATGAGTTGCACTGCAGTATTTTGCAATTGTTTTTTACAGTACCGAAAATAAAGGCCTTTTTTGCACTACCTTTTACTGCTGCTAGAGAGATGGAGGGTAGGAATTGATCTAACGGTGAAATAGCATGGGCAGTCTACATTTTCTCCCATCACGAGAGATGATGTCACTGGCTATTTCTCCGAGCTAACGGTGAAATAGCTCATTAAGCCACCGATCTGGTAGAGGAAGGCTCTCCAGCGCCTGTCCGTGCTGGTGCTCCTCCACCCAATGCCGTCTGCGCCTGGCCGCCAGTTGGTGCTACTGAGCAGGAACAATTCGCACAACCAACGCATATGAATTTCTGACACCTTCCATACCCATACAAACATTCGTTAGGAGCTTATGAGGCATGTAACTGAATATGTTAAATTTATTAACACCCTTAAATTCTTTCTTTTCTCCATACTAGTAATCGTGCACGTGCACGCACGTGTAATCTAGTCTTGACAAATTTTACCGAGTAGCATAATGTCTATGTTGTTTGCAAGTCTTTTGAATCCCACCCTTCTTTAATGAGTTGCACTTTTATAGTTTTTTCCATCTACACACTTTTTGTTCCAAGTGCTAAAATGTGGAACTAAAAAACCACTCATCATTCAATCCTCTATGCAAGTAAGCAACACATTTAAATCAAGAAGACCTATAGGATGAGTATTTGAAGCATCCAATATACAATCATTATTTGAAAAATGAGATCCACCACCCTAACAAAAAAAATCTGATGCAAATTCGCCCCGACCCTCCAAATATATAATCACCATCTTCAAAAGCACAAAAGCGTAGCCAGAAACTTAAACCTTGTATTTTTGTCTAACATAAACATGCCCGTAGGTCATGCATTCTCATTGTTGCTCTTCATTGTATATACTATGGAGCAAAATATCAAATATCCATGCATAATAAATCAAACAGAATGTATGACAGTTAATCAAATTGTCGAACTATCACGTAAAGAAGAAAGCAACCTTCTTTGTAGCTTCCGTTCATACTTTTGATGGTCTGATAGAAATGAATCCCTTTTCTTTCTCGTAATCTTTTGTTTCTACATCTTGTAACTCTAGAACTAATAGATGAAGAAATGATTTAAATGCTTAGCCTAATATAGTAAGGAACATGTGTGCCAAAGGTTGATGAGAATCTTTCCATCAAGGACAGCATCATAATAAACAATATGGCAACCGAACTTTTTTCTTGACCTTGCTCCGTTGTGGCCCAACACCGAGAAGATACTCATTATTTCTATGTAGGCAATTGAAATCATCGTGAGCAAATATATATGCATTGTCACAAGAAATGCCTCCATATAAATGTGAAGACTTTGGCCCTTGAAACTCAGAAGAACAAGAAGATTGCAGAGCCAACAAGAATATCTCTTATAACAATTTGCATCAATATGTTGCCAGTTTAAAGAACAATACCTTCTATGATGTGTATGTATTACAGTAGGGAGAGTGCAGATTGACCTATACCCGTTTACGGGTCTACAAAATATTGTACATGTCCAACAATATACACCATGATCAATACACCTTGAAGTATGGATTAACAAAATGGACATGCAATATTCCCAAACCTAAATGGACACAACGGCGTTGGATGCTGGCTAGTGTATGTTCTCCACCAGTATCAGCATGATATTCTTTTACACTGCAAGTCTTCAGTGCAGTTCTCCATGGTTTTAGCATATCACTGTTACCACCCAAGAAACTTCTACAACCTCCGACCCGTTTAACTGTCGCACGGTTAGGCATGGTTTAGGCAAAACTTTGCCCAAACCTGTAAAATTAATTCAGATCGGAGGGAGTATGAGAAATTCACAAATGGAACTTCTTAATGAAATTGGTACATGTCTAAACTAAATCATTCTTACCGCTTCCTAAAGAGACCGGGACCAAGTGTTATGTCTAGATAAGGCGGTCGTGGCCATGATTCGTTATTGCAAAACCTGTTTCAGTTTTGGAACTCATTCATAAGTTTCTGCCTAACTTCTATTTTGGGTATATGAATAAAATAATAGCTCATGTTAGGATAAAGAAGGGAAAAATCAAGATGAAATGGCAAGCTTAAGGTAACAAAAATATAAGTTCGAGTAATGATCTATACTTTCTAGATCTATAATAAAAAAACGACATACAAAAACCACAAATATGACCAAAGATTAGTAGCCAAATGAGAGGACCATATTTATCCAAGCAAGAACATGAAGTACACCTCACCTCAGATTGTCAATGATCTAAAGGTGGCCGCTTTTGGTGACAGCCATCCAAACAATGATCCCCGGAAATATAAGATGCGACCAATAGGATCACCACCAGATGATCCATTGCTGTTTCAAGGACCAATAGGATCACCACCTTGACAGAAAACTCAAGGTTCGGTTACCTGGGGGTTAATTTTATTGTTTATCAAAGGACCATCTCCTTGGATAGCCATTGGTGCAGAATCTTTTGCATTAGTTTCACGCATATCTTTAACATCAGATGCCATGTCCTTTGCATCTTTGCTTCTATTTCCTCTTTGTCCAGACCATTTATTTCAAGAACTTCGAGTCATACTTCCTTCACTACATGCTGATCCATTGTTGTTCGCATGACCAATAGGATCACCACCTCAACAACTAATTCATGGTTCAGTTACCTATCAATTGGCGACATTGATTTTTTCAGGCGACCCGGCTGGTGGTGGCAAGACAAACCATGTGGATCCTTTTCCAACAGACGACATGATAAGCAGTACTTAGGTGTGGCAGCGGGGGCGAGAATGAGGGCGCAATAGGAGGGTTTGTACATATAATATAGAATAACGCCTCTATGCAAATTGTAGTGGCATCAATGAATATATTTGAGAACGATTTCGTAAGTCCTAGTAACATGCCAAACATAGTAATACACACAAATTGACAATTCTTCTAAATATTGTGGTCAGATTTGAACATGACATAAAGAGAATCATGACACAATTTATAAAAGCGCTCAGATTTGAACATGGCACAAATTAAGCACATGCTTAAATTCGTGGGAAAATTAAAACTGAGCCACATAACAAAGATTTTCGTATATGATATTAAAGCATGTTCATCTTCTGAACCATACAGAAGAAATTCCCTTACTTAGATTGATAGACAGCTCCTTCACCACAGATGCTCTCGCTTGAGAGAAGAATTACACAGTACTGTATTTTTAAACCTAAATTTGCAAATGTAAGCTGACCAAATAAAATCAATATATTATGGCCTACTAACTACAGTTATGTGTTCTTAATTGTTCATGACAAAAGACCATTGTTTTAATTCAAATGCAATTCTTGGTCTCTGGCCAAAGGAAGAGCCCTGATTCCTTGAGTCCCCTTGTCAATGCAAAACTCTACTCCTAATTATATGACATTACATGTTGTGAGTCCTAACTCCTAAGTATGTCCAACTTGAAATTATAGTTCCAGTGTCAAAGTATGGATTGGATTTGAAGTGGCTCAAGCTTTTAGCAGCAAGCATAACTGCACATAGACAGACTCTATCAACAAACTGCGGTTTACATATGCATTTTTTCAGAAAATTATATATCTCAACAGAACAAAAGTGAGTTTGGACAAAAAACTCGCTCTGTGTGCAAGAATTTTTACCAGTTGCAAAAATCATCTTGTCCCCATGCAATCATAGTTTAATCCCACCAATCTGCGACCTGTTGGTCAGAAACTCTTCCATTCACAACAGCAGGAACGGACGACGATGAGACGCTTGTAGCATGTGTTCCTTCTCGTCATCGGCCAACGGCTTCCTCTATGCGTGTCGTGTCAGCCATGCCCACCGCCATTGGAACAACTACATGTAGGCCTTATAGGGCTACGTACAAGGCGGAGCCAATGCGAAGGCCACAAGGCTGAAGCCATCACCGGGGATGTCGGTGAGGGTCATGCGCTGCCAGTTGTTTTTGTGTTCGAAGGGAAAGAGGATCGGCGCGATGGCAGTGGCTCCGGGGATCAACGGCAGAAATCAAAAGATCTTATCTCTCACAATTTTGCATAGTCTATCACTTCACTGGCTGCTTAATTTGTTCAGAGATATGCACTAAGATTAATTGACTTACTTAATGCAGATACTCTACTTATAAAATAATAAGAACCAATACTTCCATACATTAATTTGAGTTTCACCTCAGGTGTGAAAATCCTTTTAAATTTCTCATACCTCTGCATATGATGTAGGATCAAGTTCATTCAGTGCTTGATTCTCTAAGTCAGCTCCTGATCTCTCCCTCAACACTTGAATAAATATAACATAAAAAGTAGCAATAAGGCGTGTATGAATACAAATCGAATGTTTCAATAGAGATCGCAATCCAGCAGCATGATTGATTACCTAAATTGCTAATGAATGGCGATAGAAACTCTGTCGTTGATTACCTAAATTCTAATTGAATGGCACTAATATACAAAGGTATATGACATAGAAACCCTATCAAGCACTTTACAAACATAAAGCATAACTTGTTTTTACATGGAACGGAAAGAAGAACTTCAATTGCAATGATAGTAGGTCTCCTGGGCTCAAATTTTGGGCTCTTCAATAAAAGGGAACATCCTCAAATAGAACCATATCAATTATCCTAAGCAATGAAATCAATAGACATATGAAACAAATTTGCACAATTATTTGTTGTCCAAAATAGCCCCAACTGTAATCGAACAGACAACAGTAATCCGTAGAGAAATTAGTGTCAGACTGGACCAAAATTTGCATCAGTCAAAATTGGATCATGAAGATGAGGAACACCTGAAATTTTGCCTAGGTGTTACCTTCCTTGTCAGTATACGGTGACACCATGGGTAGGCGGGGGGTGCAGGATGCATCGTGGCCAGGTGGAGAGGCGACATCAACAGGCGGCGGTCGTGGCTAGGCGGGGACGTGGGGTAGCCGCTTCGGAGGAGGGCAACGACGTGGTGAGGCCACCGTTGTCGAATCCACCATGGATGCCGATGGGGAGGCTACGTTTTTGTGGAGGACGCCGGTGGTCAGCGCATCGATCGTCGAGGATACGCCCTAGGCAGCAAGACGGGAGGGGCGCGGGTCAGGCAGCGAGGCATGAAACGGCGGCGTAGCGCAGGGGAGGTAGCATCTTGGGCCAGGAGGCATCGCGTGGAAAGGAGGGGACGGGACTGGGCAGTCGCCTGCAAACCGATGGTGATCTGATGCAGTTTTGTTTTTCCGTTTGCAAAGGGATGGGCACATGAGTTTTGGGTGAGGAGAAATTTTCCTCTGCTGGTGGAGTACGGTCAGTCTAGGCAAATTACTAAGTGCACACCAGACAACTATTAGTCATTCGATTGAGTTTAGTGGGACTAATCATGCGGTGGTGATAGGTTTGTGTAAGTTCTATGGGGTACGTTTAGAAAAAATAATGTTTGCTCTTTTATTAGTAGTAGAGATGACTAAGTGACATTCACAAGCATTTTATAGGGGCTAAATTGCAGGCCCTGCTAGTTCGAGAGGGCGGAGATGCGATCATACCATTATAAATTGGGATGAACTACTGTCCATCCTAGCATGTTTTATTTTTCAGAATGAGATCCTAGCCACGTATGATGCTAAGATTGTCCGAAAGGCCATGTGCTTAGACACTAGCAGAGATTCACATGTTTGTACTTGTAGCATTGAACAACATGCATATGCAGCTAGGTGTCACATTCAAGATCATAAAACTGAATTCAAAATGAAAGATCCCCTCCTCTCTTTCACGAGCATTTACTTGTATGATACAGCACAAGATCCTACAAATAAATTTCCCCATATATCTATTACAAGCATTTACATTTTTTAAGGACACCGGATATTTCAAGCATTTACTTGTATGGGCTTGTTCTGTTTTTATCCGCTACTAACATAAGATTTTCCGTATATATTCAAATCAGAAGATGTGACGATCAGTAGAGATCATCTACCCGACCCCTCCTCCTCACGCACCCGCGCGGCGGCGCCGCGCCGCGCCGGGTGGCCTCCCCTCCACGCCGAGCCCTCCATCCCGTGGTGTCTCCTCCCTACCGCCGGCGCCCGAATCGTCGTCAGGCAAAGACCTGGGGGCATGGCAGCGACAACGTACCTGATCGCAATCTGGCGGGAAGGCGGCGGCGGCGTCCGTCCCGACTGGTTTGGCGGTGGTGTTGCGGTTAGCGGCGGCCGGTGATCCTCGGTCTAGATGGCGGCAGGCGGCGGCGGGGATCTAGACCTAGCCACGATCTGTCCCGTTTGTTGGCCTTGACGCCGCCGCCCAGGCGACCAGGGCCTTGTCCGTGACACTAGGGCGCTTGGGGCATCTGCCCCCGGCATGGTGGTGGTGGCCTCCTTCTCCGTCGGAATGGTCTGCCGGGTGGTCTTGCCGTCTTGCGACGGATCCTGCTAGTTTCTGGCGGGTGGCGTGGGGGCTGCTGGCTCGGTTTCAATAAAGGATGTTGTCCTGGATCCCTCTTAAGCCAAGACGATGATTTGCCGTATGTTGGTCTCTATTGATCTGGTTTCTTTGTCATGTTCGGGAAGGCTCCGCCGACGAACTCCATAAGTTCTATCATGCCGTGAGTTTGCTGAAAGGATTGAATTCGGTCGTACGCACCCATGTTTTACCCTGACCATTTTGTTTCAGAGGGTTTGCTTCGAAGCTTTGTTGCCTATTATTATCATGAGGCATTTTCTCGTTCCATGGTGCTGATGGAGAAAGTCATGGAGACCGAGATCTGAGAACAGACAATGGTGGTTTGAATCTGGGTGATGATGAGAAATTGTCTAGGTGACTTGTGAGTTGGAGAAGTGACATGCAAGTGGGGGCGACTGCACAGGAGAGGTTCATGGTCCAACCTCTCAGGGTAAAAACTCAGGGTCTGGCCTTAATTGGTTGTGCCTAGCAATGGACTTGTTGAAGGTATTGTTTTGAGAGCGCGGACTTTCTTCAGGGTGAAAACCTAGATCTTTGATCGGGCGATGACGGTGTTTGTGCACTGTTCCCTTCTTGGAGGCGTCGTTTTTGGAGAAGCTGGACATTTGGTGCTGTCTTGGTGGTGGTAGTTCTGTTGTTTCAATGAATGAGTCATTGTAGCGGGACTTTTCTTTTTTGTAATTCTTCTTTTTTTTGGCTGTGTGCATCCGTGTGGCCACTAGGGCAATATGTTGTTGCAGAGGCTGCGTGTAATTGGTATCATCTGATATTAATATATGCTCCTTTCCAAAAAAAATCAAATCAGAAGAGAACAATTCTAGCTGGACATCAAGGAAATCACAGTCCGTATATGGGAAGAATTTGGGACACACCGAAATATCCAACATTTTTGTGATTCAGAAATCCGAGGATAATTTCCCCAATTTGAGCCTAAATCTCTGAATTTTGAACAAAATTTCACAACAAGATCTTCTGAAAACCGAGGAATTTTTTTCCAAAAACATGCCCCAACTTACCTTTTGCTCCTTTTCTTGCTCATTTTTGTGTGAGTTGACAAATACTACCTCCGTTACATATTAACCATCTCCGATTTGTCTAGATTCGAATTTATCTACACGCAAAAACATGGCGTGTCTAAACAAATCTATGAAAGTATTCCTTGGTGGTGCCCGTGAGTAGCATGTCTTAGTAAACAAGTTCTTAACCGTAAGAGCCTGGATGTTCTGTTTTACCTTGGATAGAACTATGTTTCATTTAAGAAGATGACTGTTATATTTCAGTTTTAAAATATACTGCCCTTATGTACGCCCGGTGCAGCTCGGAAAGACTGAAAATATGCATTCTAATGAAAAGATAGATCTAAAAGCACAGTTCTTTTGCACTTTGTCCTAGGTTAATAGCACAAACCCCTTGCAGAAAGAGTGCCATGAGGACAAACTGTAGCCTGCAATATACAATCTTTGTCCTAGGAAAGCACCAGAATATTTTTTGCTCTCAGCTATGTACCTAAGTCAAAGTACGCTTAACTTGTAACACAAGAAATAGGTGGAAACATCACACATGTCGGTGTTCTTGTGGGTGTGAAAAAATCAATTGAATTCAAGAGTGACGCAGCATTTGGTGCCAGATTTGTGGCACAAAGATCCATTAATTGATTACCTTCAGCAACGAATCATATGACTGTTTCCTTCGAATTCCTGACACCTTCCATCCCCACATGATACGTCAACTTTGAGCCATGTATCTGAATACATCAACTTCAGTTTACCTCTTGCTTTTCTACCGACACTTCTATGTGTGCTTTTTGCTTCTCTATTTCACCTTGATATGATTGGGGGACATGTGAAGCACTTTTATAGAGGCTGGATGCAGTCAATGCTTATTTCATAGGACGGGGATTGATCCTGCTACCATTATAAATCAGGGTGGAGTACCATTAATCTGTAGCCATGATATTTTTGAGAATGAGATGCTACCATGTTTTAAACTACTGTTGTCACCCATTTTGTACCGGCTTTGAACCCAGACGGTGAAGGCCTGTTTTCGAGAATCGGCTTAGCGGGCGCATTTTAGTATTAAAGCAGGATCACGATGAAATCAAGGAACACGCCAACCAGGTGCAACGGAAAAGGCATAAGGATTCACAAGATGTTTCAAAAAACCTATCAGGAAGAAGCAATTACCGCCATACATGGGCCAGATCGGTATGTTGCATTCCTCACAAATCAATATTCAAAATGGCCTAGTTGGTGTCGGTTTGTGCATGCAAACCCATGACCAACGGACACTTGGGTTCGGATCTAGTATGAAGCCAGAGGCAGAAGCTACCTAGTTTAGGGCTAGAGTTAGGAGTTTGATACCAACTCAACAGATCAATATCTTTACTTTTGTCTCCTTAACCCTTGTCTCTACTTTCCGTTTCTTCGATGACTTCGCACATGGACCGTCTGTTGAATCGATAACTGAGCTAAGACTGGCCAGGAGCGGCTTAGTTAAGCCCATAGTTGCTGGAACCTCCTATATATAGGGTCCGTCCTAAGGAATTCAGACTTCTAATTACAAAAGCACCAACTATACTGTCTTGCATATCACGCTTCTAGCAGGCCTCCTCCGACATGTGCAGTGTCTTGCATCACCCTCGGTGTTGGAGGTACACATAACGTGTGTAGTGTCAGAATCTGGAACCCGTTTTAGCGTAACACTTTTTGTTGACTCGAAAGAAGAAGAAATAAGCTGAAGATCTAGAGTTGTACCTAGCAACTTTCAAGAAACACCGGTAAGGAAACGTCAAACCGGTGGGAGAGTTCAAACTGGTTCCAATCATCAATGTCAAGCCCGATCTAAGTGATGATACTTTTCCTCCTAATCGAGGAGCCGTACTTCTGCATTTGTTCTCATAAAGTAGCACACAAGTGGGTAACATGTTTAGGGATTATAGTAATTCTCATACTAATACTTATCAAGGCATGCCGTCATTAAATCAACCGATGAGCTAGGATAACCGGTTTGTTTTGGTTCTGTCCTATATGGGTTTTCCCCTAGCACATCCTACTTGTTCAATCAGCTCGGGCTTTGTGTCTAATGGGTCAAGGATCCATATCAAACCCAAGTCCGTCATTAAAATTCCATCTCTTACCCAACAGGTAACTAGTCAATCTAACCTGGATGAGAAAGTTAAAAATCTCAAAAAGAAATTACTCCCAAGCATAGAGTTTATGAAAAAACCTATCCCAAATTCTTTGAAAAATTCCCTATTCCCCGGGCTATAGTGTACCTGACTAAAGCAAATTTAGTCGGGCAGATGGTAAAACTACTAGGGAACATGTTAGCATACTTATCTCAACTTGGTGAAGCAATTAACCAAAAACATGTTAAAATGCGGTTGTTTCCTTTATCTCTTCCTGGTGTGGCCTTTTCATGGTTTCCTTCATTACAACATGAATCTATTACAAATTGGTATACTTTAGAGGTAAAATTCCATGAACACTTCTATATTGGTGAAAATGAGACGAAATTGTAACATCTAACATCGATTAAGCAAAAAACTAATGAATTGGTTAGCGATTACATAAGATGGTTTAGAGATATCAAAAACCATTGTTATAATTTGAAAATTTTGAATAAAGACATGGCTGACATATTATCCTCGTCCTTGTCAAGTTTCATGCACTAGCAAATGCAACAAAAAATCTGAATTGAGATAGAGGGACGGTCATTATACTCCAATACCCCCGTCATGTCTAGGCTATTCTAGTACTTGGACGTGCGCAACAGAAACAGGGCAGGCTACAATATATTTACTGCTTTTCTTGGGTACTGAACCCCGAACCTCTGGTTTCAAGTTGTATGTCATCGCTCTTGGTTAAATATCCAGTGGTGGGAAGCTATTGTGTGTCAGATTATAACTAAACGCCTCTAAGTCAAAGAATCCAAGCTAGCAAGGATCCGTTGATTCACACCATTAGTCATCCTGCTTGGTTAAAACGTTGTTCACCCATCATGTGTTGGGGGATGACCCCAGGTAGGGAGGGTAATGATACGTTGGAAACGTATCTATAATTTTTTATGCTCCATGCTTGTTTAGTATCTATTTTGCTTTACTTGTCCACACTTTGAGGTGCTTTTTACATGTTTTCTGGTACTAACCTATTAACAAGTTGCAACAGTGCCAGATGCCAGTTTTCTGTTGTTTTTGGTTTCAGAAAATTTAGTAAAGAAATATTCTCGGAATTGGACGGGACAAACGTCAAAGTCAATTACTTTCCGTGGGGAACAAGAAGTCTAGAGGGGAGCCGGAGGGGCCAGCCAGGGGGGCAGACCCACCCCAGGCGCGGGTGCGCCTAGCCCCGCGCCTGTCTAGGGTTTGGGCACCCTGGCCGCCTCCTCGGCTTCCCCCTTCGCCTATAAGAAGCCCCCGATGCAGAAACCCTAAGCACCCGATCAAATCCACTAAACCGTCTGTAGCCTCCGCCACCATCGTCCCTAGATCGAGGGAATCTGAAGTTCTTCCCGGCACCCTGCCGGAGGGGAGATCATCCTGGAGGCCTTCTCTCCGGTATGATGCGTGAGTAGTTCCACCTTGGACTATGGGTCCATGTAGTAGCTAGATGGTTGTATCTCCTCCTTTGTGCTTTCATGTATAGATCTTGTGAGATCCGTTCATGATCAAGATCTAATCTATTTGTAATCATGCATGTTGTGTTTGCGGGGATCCGATGGATATTGAGATTATTATGTTGGTTTGATTAATGGTTTTTTCTTTATGATTCTATCATGTCTGTGTTGTTTGTGATCTTGCATGCTCTTCGTTGTTAGTAGATATCTTGGCCAAGTAGTTGCTAGTGACTCCAAGAGGGGGTATTTATGCTCGATAGTGGGTTCATGACTCTAGTTTCCAAGGAAAGTGACATAAATCTCTTCGGTTGTAGATGTGCTATTGCCACCAGGGAGAAAACAACGGTCTCTTGTTCATCGAACATGTGGACTGTTTACCTTACACACTTTGCTTAAAGAAGTTGTCCTTTGCTTGCAACTTAATACTGGAGGGGGTTCGGATGATAACCTGAAGGTGGACTTCTAGTCATAGATGCAGCTGGATGGCGGTCTATGTATTTTGTTGTATTGCCCAATCGAATATCATTGGATCTTTCTAACTAGTAATTGCATTGTTATTCCATGCTCAGTTCCTGTCAATTGCCCTACTGTAATTTGTTTACCCTCCATACCATGTTATTTATCTAAGGAGAGCACCTCTAGTGAACTATGGACCCCGGTCTAATCTTTACCATTGACACATCTTCCACTGTTACTTGCTTTCTTGCTGCAAACCATTACCTTCCACACCATATGTTTAATCCTTTGTTACAGCAAACCGGTGAGCTTGGCAAGCTCACTGATTCGTTGGGGCAAAGTCTTGAGTTTGTGTTGTGCAGGTCTCCGCGTTGCTTGCAACACCTGTGTGACGTTTCCTTCCTCCTACTGGTTCGATAACCTCGGTTTCTTACTGACGGAAAACTTGCTGTTGTGTTGCTTCACACCTTGCTCTTGGGGTTCCCAACGAAGCGCTCCTACATCAACTCAGCGCTGCATCAAGCTTTTCTCGTGCCGTTGCCAGGGAGGCTAAGGACGTCTTCACTAGGGGAGTCCTTCACTTCCTCCCTCTTTACTTTGTTTTTAGTTTGCTTTGTTTCCTTTGCTTAGTTTTGTTTGCCTCTTTTCAAAAAACCCAAAAAAATTAGTCTAGTTTGGTTTGCCTGCTTTATTCAAAAACACAAAAAAATTTAGTTCCTAGTCTAGTTGCCACCTTGCTCTAGCTCACCATGTTGCTCCCCAAGTTCGCCCTGAAAGATATTGCAATAGGTAGTGGCTCCATAATTGGGAAAGATAATATTGAAGAATTCTTTAATTATGTTAGCAAGCATGACGATATTGAGGACAAATCTATAGCAGAGCTTGATCCTAATTATGAGATTGTTGTAGCTTCTTTAGTTCATATGTTGGAGGCTAGGTTTGTTAGCCTTAACCCCTTCATACAATTTTTGTTCCTAAAACTAAAAGAAGAGAAGAATGTTGAAAAGAGGAAATTCATCCTTGAAACTTTATCAAAAGAATTCCATGATGTTGCTAGGGAAGCCAAAAAGTTCTTTGAGTGTTTCAATATGCTAGGCTCAAGTGTAGATGTTGTGGGTATTTCTAATAAAACTAAGCCTAGAGAAGAATTTAAGATACTCATACCCTTTAAGCTTGTTGGAATGTATGAAGCCTTTGAAAAGAATTTTGATTGGATTGCTCCTAAAGATCTTTTTGATGAAGGTAGTAGACCAAAGAAAGATGAGAAGGGATCCTCCAAAACCCATTTGGATGAGATACTTTTCATAGTTGAAGACTTTGCAAGTATGGATGTTAATGCTTCCTTATTTGAAAATACTTGATTCTTCTTGCTTCTTGTGCCTAACTTAAAGGCATTAAATAAAAGTACTTGTTGGGAGATAACCCAAGAGTTTCCTTGAGTCTTGAAAGTTATTACTTCAGTAATGATCTCTCCTTATCCTTTTTGTTTGCTTTTTGTGCCAAGAATGACCTCTAATGAGAGGGAAGTAAGATTTGGGGAGTTGCTGTTCCGAAACAGATTTCTGTCCTCCACCAAAAAAATTCGTGAGGAGGATCTGTAACTCGGATTGGGCTGAATATTTACGAATAAATCCCTCAGTATATTAGCTAACTTTCTTTAGTTCAACACTTTTTTATTTGAGCAACAAAATATGTTCGAAAAATTCAGTTTCTACCTGCTGGTCTGTTTTGACAGATTTCTGCCATTATTTGCATTTGCTTCTTATTGATTCCTTTTTGAGTTCTCTTTAGGTGAATTGAGATTTTTGAAGGAGTTACTATAGTAGCTTGTGTTTTTAGTTAAAAGTCTTGCTGTTCCAAAGCTTTGCCAGGGGTCTAATTAGTCTATAGCTTAATTCTGAGCAAAACCGAGCGATGAGAGGCCACTTGCGGACGTTTTGCCAATCTTATGCCCCTGCATGTGGGCCTCCGTTGCTTTCCGTCGCTGCGTGAACAGCCAGCGTCCTTCGTTTGCACGTTCGCTGCAGCTGGCGCGGGCAGTGGGCGGTGCGCGCTGACGCGTCGGTTTCGTGGTCACGAATTTTCCTCATCTTTGACACACATCTCATCTCCTCCCGTCGCTCCCGCGGTAGGGTTCCGCCGCCGCTTCCCCAGCTCTCGCCGCTCCTCCCGCCACTCACCCTGTCGCTCCTCTCGCCCCCCATGCTCCCACCCTGCCGCCGCCTCTCTCCACGCACCATAGTGATCGACACCGACGGCCGAGCCCGCTCTCCATGCATAGCAGCGACCCATGACGCCCTCTCCCCATCTCGGAGTACACGCCTCCCCTGATCCTGTCTCAGCTTCCCCAAGGAGCTGCACTACCACCGCCCAGTGGCCTTGAATGTCCTCCCCTAGTATCTTTTGAATAAACTAATGTTGCTAATGAACATTGTGTAAAGTTTTGTATGAAGGAAAGTTTTCAGGTCTAAAGAGAGAATGATGCAATGAGATGAAGAATGGACAAAATCTCAAGCTTGGGGATGCCACCATGGTCTCACCCCAAGAAATATCCAAGAGGTACAAGCGTCAAAGCTTGGGGATGCCCAAGGCATCCCCTTCTTCATCAATAAAAAGCACAGGTATGTCTAGACACTTCGTTTTTATTGTTTCATGCACAGTTGTTTTGTTATTGGAGCATCTTAGTTTTCGTTTGCTTTGCTTAGGTTGTTTAGTTTGCTTGAATAAATTAGTTTGGACCCCCGTTCTCGCTGTGTTGTTTTGCAAATAAGTTTGCTTGGTGTTTGGAAATGAGTAGTAAGTTCTTGCTTGAAGTGCAAGAGGAGCTTGCATTGACTGTGACTTAGACTTTAGCATGACATGCTAGGTGTTGTTTTGACCTTATACTTAGTGATTATTGCTATAGCATGTCTTGTTCCAAACAATTGGGATTTCTTAGTGTGCCTTGAAGAAATTATGCGTTGTTTTAGCATGCAAAAGCATAGTATTGTGGTATTCTCCTTTGATGTTTTGCTTGGGTTGACTTGGCACATGCTCACACCATGTTATGACTCTCACAAGTCACCATTATCCTCTATGATCATTTAGTCCTTGACTTGTAGTACCACTCTTTGCTTTGATTAGTATGCTTTGTTGCATTGCATGATTATGGCCATTATTGCTCTCTTAGTTGGTTGCTCACAGTCTTTTGCTAGCCTCCAATTGTGTGAGTAAGTTCTACTCGTTCTTACAACTCCCAAGAAACCAAGTTATTCCAAAGTGTCCACTATAAACTCCTATGCATGGTGTGTTACACCATTCCAAGTATATTCTTTTTTTCATATATCTTTTAATTAAAAACTATTTTGTTATGTGAAAAATTAGTGATTAAAAAAAATATAGTGGAATCAAGCACTTATCTAACATGATTTTCTTGTTTATTGGTCCAAGTAAATTGACCTCCAACCCTCCTGAATTCTTGTAACTAAACTTCAGCAATGAACTCATTCAAGGCTGCCATCCTTCTAATTAAATTACCATTAGATTTTTTCATGACTGAACCTAATCAGATTTCAATCTCCACCCATTACCTTTGGTAAGTCAGTACTGTGCACCCTTGATGTCATTTCTACAAAGAAATCATCTCTAAGATCCTATTGATTAGGGTTATATACATTAATCACAAACCAAGATAATTTGTCTTTTCTCCTTGTTACTAGCACACAATTCTAATGATCACCAAACCCCACAAATACAGCATCTATCTAAATCATCCAACCTCACACCTATCAACAATCCACCTGCAGAACCCATAGAGGGATCTGCTGATACAGAACCATTTGAACAAACTTCTTACTGCAAAATCTGACAACTCTTTGTCTGTAAAGTTCTGCCTTTTTGTCTCCTGCAAACAAACCACATCTACCTTATTGAGTTCTAATAATTCCGCCAACTAACCTCTTCTACCATTTATCTCACATTCTAAAATAGTATCTTTATCTTGGACAGTTTTTCTCAAGAAGAGGAAAGCTGATAAGGAAACCTGGGAAGCAAACAGGTCGTGGAAACAGGGTACAAAGCTTGTGGGTGTTAGAAAATGAATCTCATATTTGATTATATAGCATTATTGTATTTCTCAATTTGTTTGGTGCATTTTAAGAGATAACTTTCAGTGGCATGCTATCCCTGGTTGTCTAGATGATTATTTAGTAGAGATTGCTAGGGAGGATAAATAAGAAATATAGATCATGGTATTAGCAGCAGCTTGCTGGGGTTTGTGGCTTATCTGCAACGATATGGTGTTTAATAACAAGCAAGAGAATCACAAGTCATGTTGCAATGCATAAACAAATATATTTTTTGTATACAGCTTGGGAAGAATTTACTGAAGCCAGAGGAGAGGATAAAATGGAGTTGGAGGAGATCATATCAGGCGTGATGGTCCAAGCTCTCCGGTGGAGGGAGATGTTATACCTCTAAAGCCCATAAACACACATAAGAGAGAGCGAAACAACAATCAGACCTTTTGGTATAAGTTTTCTCACCCACTCCCTCATCCTTTGACTTCCAATTCTTTCAAGAAGTGAACTTGACAAGCATGTCCTATTTCTTTGTCCTGGGGCCTAGACCTTGACAATTTCTTTCCTTCTCGATATCCTATTCTTTCCTTCTCGATCCTAATGAATGAATCCACCAATCTTTTGAATAGATGAGATTCATGGGGATGCAGCTGAAGAGGTAGTCATAGATGGTAAAGCAAAGAAGGTGAATTCTTATACTATAGTTGTGATGTTTCAGTTAGGCAATCAGAAGGATGTCTAGGAGGAAGTGATCACAGAGGTTAAGGATGAGAAGGTAAAAATAGGCAGCATAGATGAAAATTTGAGTTTGTGCAGCCATCAGGATGTTGTAGCCTCACTACTAGTTAATTAATGATCATTAATTAAGGGCGGCTAAGCAATTTCATAGCCTGGGTTTGACTTAACCAGATGACCTTACTTCGTAACCTTTTCTTATTTTCTTTATTGTTCGACTAAGATTATGAAATTACAGAGTCGGTTTTTTTAAGTAATACTAAGGAACTGGAAAAAAAGTTCGGAAAAGGAGAAAAGCTAAGGTTACAGAATCATTTATCCGTCTACAAAGGAAAAGGCTTAGATAGATGAAGCGGAAGAAGGAACAAGGCTTAAAGGCGGATTAGCAAGGGAATGAATCCGATGAAGCTATTCCTCCGCTAGAATAAGGGGGGCATGATCGCTGATTTGACCGGGAAGACCAGATGAGAGAGATTGATTGAAAGCGATGTGCCAACTTGCGTACAAGATTTTTAGACTCTAGTAAATCCTCTTCACAAGTTATTTTGTACAGGATATTCAAGGTCTATTGGCTTTATTGCTTATGTGGTACTTCGACCGCGAAGCCTCGCTTATGCACCGAGAAAGATTGTAGATAGGAAAGATCTATTATAAACCAACGACGGCCCCTTCTCTTTACCTTTATCGTCTCATACCTTAGTCCATTGCTGGCTTGAAAATGATGTCTCTCTTCTTCTTTGCTCGCGAGAGTGAATAAGAGGAAGACCCAAAGGGGGGATGGAATGAGTCAGCAAGGGTATCAACCATCTTCTTTCAGTAAAGGCCCACACATTCTCCTTAATATTGGGATGTGATAAAAGGACTCTGAAGAAGGAAACTCTCTTCTTGTCTTGCGTAACTAACCACTGCAAATCAAGTCGAAAGTGCTTATATGCTTAACACGTTTTTGTCTCAATGATAGGCCGCTTGAACATTGTATGATTTTTTTAAGAGACTCGATCTTATGTATCTACTTATTGTCGTTTTGCCTTTGCTCGGTAGTTCTGTAGCCGGTTTTTTGGACGTTTTTTAGGATCTGAAGGAACCGCTATAATGACCACCACGTGCATTTCATTTTCTTCGATCTTATCTTTGATTGCTTTTTATGAAGTCGCACTGGGATCTAGTGTTTGCTATCTCAAAATAGCTCCATGGATCTCATCGAAAATGTTTGATGCTTCTTGGGGCTTCTTTGGCGACCGTGAAGTCACCGGATAAATTGCCGAGTAGATAGATCAGATCCGGACGCTGCAGTTGTTCCGCGGTGATACGGACTCGACCCGCTCCTACCCGCCCTGGGGTATCATAGCATGTCGGTAATCGAGGGGGGGACATACTGGACGTAACTACTCCCGTCGGTTGGGGGCTCTGCCGCCCTGCCTTTCGATCGATACACAGTTGAGGAGGCCGATCACGAACGTGATAGGTGTGGGAGCGATCCTGGGAAGGCAAGGCTAAGACGGCGCCTTACATATGGGTAGAAAGAGGGCGCTTATGCCCCGACAGTGGGGCCTTATGGGGAAGGGCCCAGCCCAACAGGGACAGCACACCCCCCACTTTAAGCGAATATCTGTATCGACTGAATAACTCTATCTAAGGGTGACGTCGGTGGAACCGGTGAACCATGCGAGCTGGTTAGATGCGTGGGGCAGAGGGCTTGTAGTACCCCCTTTTCTTGATCCAGCCTTTTCTTCGCTTCGGTAGTTAATCACCTAAAATCCATGGGAGGATGGCCTGCGCGCCATACCTATACCCATATAGTGCCTGGCAGGCGGTGGACTCATTTTTGGATTAGGGAAGGGAAGAAGGGGCCTAAGCACGGCAGATGCCGTACACTTGAGTGGCAAAGGAAAGAGAGACCGTACTTCTTTTTCCAGCCCTGTTCTTACATAAGGTTCCCACAGAAGATCAAGTTGGTGAGCCATGTGATGGGAAACCTTCCCGCACGGTTCGGAGAGCACTAAAGACGAATGAGAGGTTCACCACCACATCATTGCAAGGGGAGCTCGCTCGATTCGCAGATTGGCTTGACTCGTAATTCACTTTTGACCTGTGTTCGATAGCCTGACCGTAGTTATGTTAATTGTGGTTACATTCATAAGTAGCTTGGTCCATCTTTATTCCATTTCATATATGTCTGAGGATCCACATAGCCCTCGATTTATGTGTTATTTACCCATTTTTACCTTTTTATGCTAATGTTGGTGACTGGAGATAACTTTCTTCAATTATTCCTGGGATGGGAGGGAGTAGGTCTTGCTTCATATTTGTTAATTCATTTCTGGTTTACACGACTTCAGGCGGATAAAGCTGCTATAAAAGCTATTCTTTTCAATTGAGTAAGTGATTTTGGATTAGCTCTTGGGATTTTTGGTTGTTTTACTCTCTTTCAAACAATAGACTTTTCAACCATTTTTTCTTGTGCTAGTGCTCCCAGAAATGATTGGATTTTTTGCAATATGAGATTGAATGCCATAACTCTGATTTGTATTTTACTCTTTATTTGTGCTGTTGGGAAATCTGCACAGATAGGATTGCATACTTGGTTACCCGATGCAATGGAGGGTCCCACTCCAGTATCTGCTTTGATTCATGCAGCTACTATGGTCGCTGCTGGCGTTTTCATGATAGCAAGGTGATCCCCTTTATTTGAATACTCACCTATGGCTTTGATAGTTATTACTTTTGCAGGAGCTATGACGTCATTCCTTGCGGCAACCACTGGAATATTACAGAACGATCTAAAGAGGGTTATAGCTTATTCCACTTGCAGTCAGTTAGGCTATATGATCTTTGCTTGCGGCATATCGAACTATTCAGTTAGCGTCTTTCACTTAATGAATCACGCGTTTTTCAAAGCATTACTCTTCCTGAGTGCGGGTTCGGTGATTCATGCCATGTCGGATGATCAAGATATGCAGAAGATGGGGGGCTTGCCTCCTCCTTTCCTTTGACCTATGCCATGATGCTCATGGGCAGCTTATCTCTTATTGGATTTCCTTTTCTACCTGGATTTTATTCTAAAGATGTGATCTTAGAGCTTGCTTACACAAAGTATACCATTAGTGGGAACTTTTCTTTCTGGTTGGGAAGTGTCTCTGTCCTTTTCACTTCTTATTACTCCTTTTGTTTACTATTTCAACATTTCTAGTACCAACTAATTCATTCGGGAGAGACAGATTACGATGTCATGATGCGCCCATTCCTATGGCCATTCCTTTAATACTTTTGGCTCTCGGGAGTCTCTTTGTAGGATACTTGGCCAAAGTGTGACCTGTTAGCCCATAAGTCAAAACTGTGATGAAGCGGCTTTTCCTCACCCGATACGATCGTACGAGGTCACAATTTACCCAACACGATCATCCAGGGTGAACAAGAATTGGGGATCGGATGCGGGCGAAATTCCCGCCAATGGCTGAGATGTTCAGTCGATTCCCTCCCCCTTTGTGGGGGTCTGGACCCCTACGAGTGAGAAGAAAAGGGAGGAGGAAAGAGTCCCTGGTGAACCGTCATAATAAGTGAACAAGTGTAAGCTTTGCTGCCCGACAGTATGGTGTACTAACCACACCAAGGGACATGCCCTGAAGCGAAGGACAAGAACGAGCGGAATCAATGTGTTCCAATTTCTGGCCTTGCACCGACCATCCAACGGACCATGGACTAAACGACCACTGCCTGAAAGGACTATGCTATTTCCAGGGGACCACCGCCCTCCACAAGGTACATCTTGCGCCTATGGGCCGCTTTAACTATCCAAGAAGACACTTGAAAAAGGAAGGATAAACAAACCTACCCAGTGGACTGCCGAGCTACAAGTCCTACGACACAGGAGCGGGATTCTCTAAAAAGCCAAGGTCTTGGGTGGCCAAGAGGGCCCGCTTGGAGACTTGGGATCTCAGCAGGAAATGTGAAGGTTGCTTAAAGCCGGCCGATAGGCGAAAGAGAATCCAAAAGTTTTGTTCTGATCTAAGTAGGCTCAACATAGGGAATACCATAATCCTGGGAACCGGGGCATATAAATCCGCTTATGGCATTCACCCAAGGTTAAGAAGAAGTGAAAGAAAGAAAAAGTAGCGCCACAGCTCACCCAGAAGAAGAAAGACCCGCCGCTAACGATTTGGAAATCCCTGGTGGGCTGGGCCTGAAAGACAAGTGTGTGTGGATTTCCACATCCTCGTCTTTACTTTAAGACACAACTCTTCTCTTTCTCGGTCAAATGACTTGCGATAGTCTACCTTGAGTAGGACCATAGGGATCTTATGTTTGTGGCGAAAGATAAGTGGTTCTGTCACAACCAAGAAAGTTTCTATGAGTGAGCGACCCTTGATAAACTAAATTGATATGTGTCAATGTCAATAAGTGGATGAGTGTTGTTAAAGACAATGTTTATTCCTCTTATTTGAAACGATTTTCATGAATATCGAGATGATACTGATTTTCCTAAGGCCTTGAATTTGTTGGCATCTTTTTTCTTTGGGAGGAGAGTGATGGATGCCTGGGTTAGCCTCCAAACATAAAGGCCATTGCTATGAAAGAGCTGCAAGAGAGAAAGCAGTTGCGGGTGGATGATGTCCCAGAAGTCTTGGATTGCACAGATTCTACCAGAGGATGTTGAAATGCTCCCATTGCAACTCACCGATGGAGAAGAACTGGAGAGATCAGCTAGAGCTGGAGGAGGTGGTAGTACCAGTTCCCTACTGGTACCATTGGTAGCTTGATCACTTCAAATTGGAGGGAGGCAAAGCTCAACCTCTTACCCTGAATGAAAGAATCGGCTTTCTTTAAAGCCCTCACGAACTTGATGGCACACTTTATACTTTGTCCCTAATAAACTTGAACCATTGTGACAACTTTGTTGTATATGCTTGCACTTATAAGTTGGAATTAGCAGAACTGTGCTGTCAGGGGGAACATTTTCAACATTGCACTTGTACTCTGTACTCAGTTGATATCATGTTCTTTTGTCTATGGATGTCACCAGTGTGAAATAAAGAGGGAACTTGTAAGTCCATGGAGTTTGTATCCTGTGTTAGAGAAACGTCTGGGCCGCTAGCCTAAGCCATGCCTAATCATGGTGGAAACTTGCAGCATCACCATAATGAGATATCTATGAAGCATCCTCAATAAAAAACTATGCATATGGTAAATAAAAATATTGCCGAGATGCTCATTGTATGCTTGCCTTGTCATTTTGGTTATGGGAAAGCTCCTGTACAATGTGCAAGGGATACCCCGTTGGCGGTTCTCAATTATATGCAAATACTAACACTGACAAGAACTTACCTAGACCCAAAGTTGAGTATGCATGAGGCGTGGCCCTCGTATTCAAGGGACTTGAGATTGCCAACTTATACTTCGTCAAGCATATACTCCAGCTTTGCCACTTTAACCTTAACCACTTCAAGATGCTTATGATAGGGGCAATGAGGGCTGAAAGCTAACAAGTACCATAATTTTTGGAAGATCTTTTGAAACTTGTAATCTCTACTTACTTTACAAAAAAGGCCTTTCTTCCACCATTATTTGAGTCTCCACCTTCTACCTTTAGGCACCATTAAGAGAGCATAGTTGTCATTCTTGTTCAGTGCTCCAAATCTTATTAATTGATGCATATTGTGTTATTACTTGTTCTTGGGCTATTTTTTTCTAGTCACCCTTGTGAACTTTGCAGGTGTCCTATGCATCTGCTACTCTATGAGGGACAAGCTGATTACCACTATGCTATGTTTTCTGTATGTGAAGCAAACAAACATTTTTTAATGCATGTTATTCATGATCTTTGTTTGTAGCTTGTCATGTTGCATGCATAGTTACTATGTCCTATTTCTAGAACTCCATCTTTCATGCACATGTTTAGAGTTCTTTGATCCCAGATTTCAATGCTTGCAAATGGTTGGATCTTTATTGTGAGGGTGCATGTCTCCTAAAAAATTATTCTTTTTATCACTTACCTACTCGAGGACGAGCAGGAGTTAAGCTTGGGGATGCTGATACGTTGGAAACGTATCTATAATTTTTGATGCTCCATGCTTGTTTAGTATCTACTTTGCTTTACTTGTCCACACTTTGAGGTGCTTTTTACATGTTTTCTGGTACTAACCTATTAACAAATTGCAACAGTGCGAGATGCCTGTTTTCTACTATTTTTGGTTTCAGAAAAATTAGTAAAGAAATATTCTCGGAATTGGATGGGACAAACGTCAAAGTCAATTACTTTCCGTGGGGAACAAGAAGTCCAGAGGGGAGCCGGAGGGGCCAGCCAGGGGGGCCAGACCCACCCCAGGCGTGGGTGGGCCCAGCCCCGTGCCTGGCTAGGGTTTGGGCACCCTGGCCGCCTCCTCGGCCTCCCCCTTCGCCTATAAGAAGCCCCCCGATACAGAAACCCTAAGCACCCGATCAAATATCCACGAAACCGTCTGTGGCCGCTGCCACCATCATCCCTAGATCGGGGGATCTGAAGTTCTTCCCAGCACCCTGCCGGAGGGGAGATCACCCCGAAGGCCTTCTCTCCGGTATGATGCATGAGTAGTTCCACCTTGGACTATGGGTCCATGTAGTAGCTAGATGGTTGTATCTCCTCCTTTGTGCTTTCATGTATAGATCTTGTGAGCTCTGTTCATGATCAAGATCTAATCTATTTGTAATCATGCATGTTGTGTTTGCGGGGATCCGATGGATATTGAGATTATTATGTTGGTTTGATTAATGGTTTTGTATTTATGATTCTATCATGTCTGTGTTTTTTGTGATCTTGCATGCTCTCCGTTGTTAGTAGCTATCTTGGCCAAGTAGTTGCTAGTGACTCCAAGAGGGGGTATTTATGCTATATATTGGGTTCATGCCTCTAGTTTCCAAGGGAAGTGACAGAAATCTCTTTAGTTGTAGATGTGTTGTTGCCACTAGGGAGAAAACAACGATCTCTTCTTCATGGAACATGTGGAATGTTTACCTTACACACTTTGCTTAAAGCAGTTGTCTGTTGCTTGCAACTTAATACTGGAGGGGGTTCGGATGATAACCTAAAGGTGGACTTCTAGTCATAGATGCATCTAGATGGCGGTCTATGTATTTTGTTGTATTGCCCAATCAAATCTCATAGGATGTTTATGACTAGTAATTGCATTGTTATGCCATGATCAGTTCCTGTCAATTTCTCTGCTGTAATTTGTTTACCCTTCATGCCATGTTATTTATCTAAGGAGAGCACCTCTAGTGAACTATGGACCCTGGTCCAATCTTTGCCATTGATACATCTTCCGCTGTTACTTGCATGCTTGCTACAAACCATTACCTTCCACAACATACGTTTAATCCTTTGTTACAGCAAACCGGTGAGCTTGACAACCTCACTGATTCGTTAGGGCAAAGTCTTTAGTTTGTGTTGTGCAGATCTCCGCGTTGCTTGCAACACCTGTGTGACGTTTCCTTCCGCCTACTGGTTCGATAACCTCGGTTTCTTCCTGAGAAAAAACTTGCTGCTGTGCTGCTTCACACCTTGCTCTTGGGGTTCCCAACGAAGTGCTCCTACATCAACTCAGCGCTGCATCAGGTAAATCTAAGGTAAAAGGGCAAAGTCCACCTAGGTATTGATCGGGCCAAGGCATGATCTGGCCGAGTTATATGAGGGCCGACCGAATAAGGACCGGATTACGCTAATCTAAACAACATTGTCTTGACTCGGCCGACATATAAGGCATGTCAGCACGAAGTCTAGCGCCCTTTCTATTTACTCAGCGGCCAGCCACTAGCCCGGGTGGGTCAGTGGCATGCCCGCGGCCCACCTGCCTGAGCGGCTCGCCCGCCCTCCTCACTCCTTGGTGCCCGAGTGGGCCAGGTCGAGAAGGCCCGGCACGGCGGCCAGCTCTCCCCGTTGCCTATGTGCGGCAGCAATAATTTGCCACCCATGTGGGCCTGGGCTGTTTTCCCTTTTTCTGTTTTTCTGCAGCTTTTCTCCTAGGTCAATTCACTGTAGGGATTTGCCCTAATATGAAATTTGCTTTTATAAATCTTAATTTAAATATTATTTAAAATATATTAATTCATAATTAACATATAATAAACATATATTTAAATTCCCATTTATCTAAAACTTATTTCAGTCCTTTTCCTTATTTCTTTCTCTCTTCGAAGAACTTCGGATCTCCCCAGAACACTTCTGGTTTCTCTTTTTTCCATCTCTATCAGGATTCCCTCTTACAGGAAGATCTCCACGCGTCATAATACCCTTAAGCATGTGTCCCTACGGTTCGGAAATGCCATAGACATAATCTCATTAATGATCATAGAGGTAACCGGGATGCACTTTGTGACCCCTGTGACACTCACAATTCTCCATCGTTTTGAACCTAAAACATTATGTGTTATGTTCCTTCTGTCTCTGCAATATTTACATTGTCTGAGATTTGATCATCGACATCTTCATGCTGGATTCGTTCTCGTTACCGACAATCTCATTACCCATACAAACATTCGCTAGGATCTTATGAGGCATCCAACTGAATATGTTAAATTTATTGACACCCTTAAATTTTCTACTGGACTTCTCGTCTTGCGTTTTGTTCTTCGTTTTCTCCTCCATATACTAAGTGACATACACAAGCATTTTTATATGGCCTAAATATGTAGCCAATGTTAGTTGGAGAGGGAGGAGATTCGATCGTACCATTATAAATTGGGGTGAACTACTGTCCATCCTAGCATGTTTTCTTTTTCAGAATGAGATCCTAGCCATGTATGACGCTACCATGTTCTTACACACTAGCAGAGATTCACATGTTTGTACTTGTAGCATTGAACAACATGCATATCCAGCTATCTGTCACATTCAAGATCATAAAACTGAATTCAAAATGAAAGCTCAACTCCTCTCTTTCACCAGCATTTCACGATACAGCAAAAGATCCTACAAATAAATTTTCCCAGATATCTATTACAAGCATTTACTTTTTTTGAGGACGATATTACAAGCATTTACTTGTACGGGCTTGTTCTTTTTTTATCCTCTATTAACATAAAATTTTCTGTATATACTCAAATCAGATGAGAAAAATTCTAGTTAGACATCACCAAGGGAATCACTGCCCGTACATGGGAAAATTTCGGGACACACCGAAATATCCAACATTTTGGTCATTCAAAAATCTGAGGATAATTTCCCTCAATTTGAGCGCAAATCTCTGAATTTTGAACAAAATTTCA
Source organism: Avena sativa (assembly GCA_916181665.1). Taxonomy (NCBI): domain Eukaryota; kingdom Viridiplantae; phylum Streptophyta; class Magnoliopsida; order Poales; family Poaceae; genus Avena; species Avena sativa. The sequence goes on along the minus strand of OV702285.1, from coordinate 40,021,481 downwards.
CACCACAATCTTCCTCAAACCGAGGAAAACTTTTCAAAACATACTCCAACTTACCTTCTGCACCTTTTCTTGCTCATTTTTGTGTGAGTTGACAAATACTACCTCCGTTCCATATTAATTGTCTCATATTTGCCTAGATTTGCATTCATCTACACACAAAATCACAAGATCCTACAAATAAATTTTCCCCATATATATATTACAAACATTTACTTTTTTCTAAAGATACTAGATATTACAAGCATTTACTTGTACATGCTTATTCTGTTTTTATCCTCTATTAACATAAGATTTTGTGTATATACTCATATTAGAAGAGAAAATTCTAGTTAGACATCACCAAGGGAATCACTATCCGTATATGGGAAGAATTTCGGGAGACACCGAAATATCCAACATTTTGGTGATTCAGAAAATCCGAGGATAATTTCCCCAATTTGAGCTGAATTCTATGGATTTTGAACAAAATTTCACAACAAGATCCTCTGAAACCCAAGGAGAACTTTTCGAAAACATGCCCCAACTTAATTTTTGCGCTTTTTCTTGCTCATTTTTGTGTGAGTTGACAAATACTACCTACGTTCCAATAAATGTTATAGATTTGTCTAGATAGTATGTATCTACATACAAAAACACAACATGTCTAGACAAATCTATGAAAGTATTCCTTCGTGCTCGTGAGTTGCATGTCTTAGTAAACAAGTTCTTAACCTTAAGAGCTTGCATGTTGTGATTTACCCTCGATGGAACTGCTTTTCATTTAATAGGATGACTGCTATATTTTAGTTTTGAAATATACTGCATTTTTCCCCTGAATCCCTTATGTATGCCAGGTGTAGCTCAGAAAGACTGAAAATATGCATTCTAATGAAAAGATAGATCTAAAACAACAGTTCGTTTGTACTTTGTCCTAGGTTAATAACACAAACCTCTTGCAGGAAGAGTGCCATGAGGAAAAACTGTAACCTGCAATATACAGTAAATATATTTAGGACATACAATCTGTGTCCTAGGTTCAAACCCACCACTTCCATGAAAGCACAAGAATATGTTTTTGCTCCCAGCTATGTATCTAAGTCAAAGTACGCATAACTTGTAACACAAGAAATATGTGGAAACAGCGCTAGCCTTTCAGTGCTGTTGAGAGCTTTCATAGTTTGAACCTAGGAAAAAGTAGGTAGAAATATATCTTTGACCTGCTCTGTAACACCGCACACACGTCGGTGTTCTTGAACCAGGCGGTGTATTCATCTTCTGGGTGTGAAAAAATCAATTGAATTCAAGACTGGCGCAGCATTTGATGCCGGATTTGTGACGCGAAGATGCATTAATTGATTACCTTTAGGAACGAATCACATGACTGTTGCCTTCGAATTTCTGACACCTTCCATCCCCATAGGGTAACACTCCATGAACTTTGAGCCATGTATCTAAATACATCAACTTCAGTTTACCTCTAGCTTTTCTACCGACACTTCTATGTGTGCCTTTTGCTTCTTTATTCCACCTCGATATGATTTGGGGATATGTGAAGCACTTTTATAGAGGCTGGATGCAGTCAATGTTTATTTCATAGGACGAAGATTGATCCTACCATTATAAATCAGGGTGGAGTATGATCGATCAGTAGGCATCTTATTTTGAGAATGAGATCCTAGCCATCATGATCTTGTCTATACTTGTGCACAATACATGTACTAAAAACATTCATGAATTGGTTTTTTTGGATCAAGGTTTGTTTGGCAAAGCATTGATAGAAAAAGAAATATCGGACTACTAAATGAAATATAATCTGTAGATCAGAAGATCGGAGAGGTTTATGTACTGACGTTGTTGACATTAAAAGAAGTGTTTAATTACGAATTGACCTTTTAAACTACTTAATGAGGAATTAATGTGGCAATAAGTGTTACTCCCTCCATACTGGTTTAAAGGGCCATCACGTAGTTTAAGAAAAAAGTTTGACCATATATTTAGCCAACAAAATATGAATTGTATGTCACAAAAATTATACCATTGAAAAGATATTTTAAATATAAATCCAATGATATAATTTTTAAAAATTATAATTCATATTTTATTGATCAAACTTGTGACCAAACTTTTTTTTAATATCTACAGCCCCTGCTAGTTGGAGAGGGCGGAGATCGATCATACCATTATAAATTGGGGTGAACTATTGTCCATCCTAGCATGTCTTCTTTTTCAGAATGAGATCCTAGCCATGTATGACGCTAAGATTGTACAAAAGGCCATGTACTTAGACAGTAGCAGAGATTCACATGTTTGTACTTGTAGCATTGAGCAACATGCATATGCAGCTAGCTGTCACATTCAAGATCATAAAACCGAATTCAAAATGAAAGCTCCACTTCTCTCTTTCACGAGCATTTACTTGTACGATACAGCACAAGATCCTACAAATATAATTCCCCCGTATATCGATTACAAGCTTGATTTTATTAAGGATGCCGGATATTACAAGCATTTACTTGTATGGGCTTGTTCTGTTTTTATGATTTTATCCGCTACTGACATAAGATTTTCCGTATATACTTAAATAAGAAGAGAACAATTCTAGCTGGACATCAAGGGAATCACAGTCCGTATATGGGCAGAATTTTGGACACACACAAAATATCCAACATTTTGGTGATTCGGAAATCTAAGGATAACTTTCCCCAATTTGAGCGCAAATCTCTGAATTTTGAGCAAATTTTACAACAAGATCTTCTAAAAACCGAGGAATTTTTTCCAAAAACATGCTCCAACTTACCTTTTGCTCCTTTTCATGCTCATTTTTGTGTGAGTTGACAAATACTACCTCCGTTACATATTAACCGTCTCCGATATGTCTAGATTTGAATTTTTCTACAAACAAAAACATGACGTGTCTAGACAAATCTATGAAAGTATTCCTTGGTGCCCGTGAGTAGCATGTCTTAGTAAACAAGTTCTTATAACCTTAAAATCTTGGAAGTTCTGTTTTACCTTGGATAGAACTATTTTTCATTTAAGAGGATGACTACTATATTTCAGTTTTGAAATATACTGCATTTTTTCTCTGAATCCCTTATGTACGTCAGGTGTAGCTCGGAAAGACTCAAAATATGCATTCTAATGAAAAGATAGATCTAAAAGCATAGTTCGTTTGCACTTTGTCCTAGGTTAATAGCACAAACCCCTTGCAGGAAGAGTGCCATGAGGACAAACTGTAGCCTGCAATATACAATCTTTGTCCTAGGAAAGCACCGGAATATTTTTTGCTCTCATCTATGTACCTAAGTCAAAGTACGCTTAACTTGTAACACAAGAAATATGTGGAAACAGCGCTAGCCTTTCAGCGTTGTTGAGCATTTTTATAGTTTGAACCTAGGACAAACTACATAGAAATATACCTTTGACCTATCTCTGTAATACCACACACATGTCGGTGTTCTTGAACCAGACGGTGTATTCATCTTGTGGGTGTGAAAAAATCAATTGAATTCAAGACTGACGCAGCATTTGGTGCCAGAGTTGTGACACGAAGATCCATTAATTGATTACCTTCATGAACGAATCACACGACTATTGCCTTCGAATTTCTGACACCTTCCATCCCTACAGGATAACTCTCCATGAACTTTGAGCCAGGTATCTGAATACATCAATGAAAGGGCATGTGGCATGGGGCCCCCATGTGTGATTTTGGTAATTAATGACAATCTTTATGGACTAATATGTGTATTTGTGTGTATTAAGTTGCACTTGTAGGAATTGTTCACTGACATCTCTTGAAGCATGTGTTGGCTTCAAGGTCGATGAAATGAGAAGGAGATGTGTTGTGCAAGCTCAAAATGCACCATCTATAGAAGATCTCATGTTTGATGCTTGCCATCCTCGGTGATCATGGATCGATGATGAGAACCAAGAAATGTGTCCATCTTGAGAAGGATAAGATTGTCTATATAGAGCTCAAGTGGATTGCTCAAGGCAAAAGTATAATCTTGATAGGTTTTCCCTTTTGTCGGTCTCATGTTATTAATGGAAGACCGGGTTTAGGATAGATAGCCGTACTATCAAGAGGGGCTTTCGAATGAGTAACTCAATCATATCCTTCGGAGAGAGCTCAAACCTTTGCATACTTGCATCATCATATTTGGTTATTATGTGGTGTTATCCATGTGAGGATTTAGAGCTTGTGGTAATCTCCATAACAAGCTCTTGTTCATCAAAATCGGATCTCCCCTTTTATATCTTGTTACTATATTGACCTTCTAGAACTTGTCACCCATTTCGGCAATCGATGCCAATAAGGGAGAAGTTTTAGAGGGTTTAAGGGAAGTTGGTTTATGCTTTTAGTTTGTTCTCCTCAAGCATTTGCCTTTCATTCTCTTGCATCTTGGTTGTTTCTTAGCATGTGGTATATATAGAAAAAACTCCACCAATGATAATGATTGGCAATATATGCAATGGAATTCAAGTTCATCACACATGCATAGTATTGTGGAGGAGTTTGCTCTATATATGGTGGTGGTACCAATATCACATACTTATGTAGTATTTGATATTGGTATTACCATTTTATTCATTATAATTAGGTATATAAACCCTCTTAAAGGGATTGTCATCAATTACCAAAATGGGGGAGATTGAAAGGGCATGTGGCCCCCCATGTGTGGTTTTGGTAATTAATAACAATATTTATGGACTAATGTGTGTATTAAGTTGCACTTGTAAAAATTGTTCATTGGCATCGCTTGGAGCATGTTGGCTTCAAGGTAGATGAAATGAGAAGGAGATGTGTTGTGCAAGCTCAAAATGCGCCATCAATAGAAGATCTCATGTTTGATGCTTGCCATCCTCGATGATCATGGAGCGATGATGAGAAATCAAGAAAGGTGTGCATCTTGAGAAGGACAAGATTGTCTACATCGAGTTCAAATGGATTCTCAAGGAAAAGGTATAACCTTGATAGGTTTTCCCTTTTTTCGGTCTCATGTTATTAGTTGGAGACCGGGTTTAAGATAGATAGCCGTACTATCAAGAGGGGCTCTCGAATGAGTAACTCGATCATATCGTTTGGAGAGAGATCAAACCTTTGCATACTTGCATCATCATATTTGGTTGTTATATGGTATTATCCATGTGAGGATTTAGAGATTGTGGTAATCTCCATAACAAGCTCTTGTTCATCAAAATCGGATCTCCCTTTTATATCTTGTTGCGATTTTTATCTTTGCGGCTTTCCGGTTTCTCACCAAGTGAGGTATCCCATTCTCCCTTTTTATAAGGTAGCTCATGTCGTCCTCTTTCCAACGCAATTGGAATCGGGTCAATCAGAGTTACCAAACAAAAGTTATAGTTGTTTGAATATTTGTCGTTCTTATTTGAAAAAGGAAAAAGATAAATCTTTTTGTGGGCCATCCGGTACTACCAGGACCAGTACCGGACAGCCTAGCACAACTCCTGCCTGGCCTGGTGGCCCTTTCTGGTTCTCACGGAACCGGCCCGGTAGTACCGTCCGGGCGGGACGATACTATCGGCCGGCCTAGGTTCGCCTAGCCCAGCCGCCGCATTTTTCTCTGGGTCGTGCACGCCTCCCTACTTGCTTGCGCACAGCCGCCGCTAGCTGCCGCTGGTCCTGCGCATGCTCAATCTCTGCATGGGCCTCGTCCCTCTCCCGCGTGGCCCATCAGGTCGCCGCTCTAGCCGAGCTGCTCCGCCCCGCTCGCTTTGCACCGCCCGCGCGCGCTGCCGCTTTGCCCGCTCGCGTTGACCAACATGCATTGCCAGATCTCGCGTGCTGGGCCTGTTGCCACCGCTCCCGCACGCCTCGCTGGCATGCGCTACGCTGCTTGCTTTTTGTTTCGTTCATTCGCTGCTATTGTGTTTCTCTCTGTTCCTAGTGCTGCTAGGTCTGGGCCGGCCTTGGTCGGATTGGCCCCAACGGGCAGATTTGCCCCCTCCTATATAAAGCTTTCTCCTTATTCTTTTTGGTAGCTTCTTCTTCCTCTAATTTGTCCAAGCTTTGCCCCCATTTGCTCTACTTCTTAAAGCTTGATTAATCTCTTACCCTCCAATGATTCTTGCCCATATTTGAGTGGAATAGAGAGGAGATCTAGATCTACATTTTGACCAATCCATTTCATCTCTTTGTGAGTGAATCCTTTGGGATCTAGATCTTGGGGGATTTGGTGTTCCTCTTTGATTCCTCCTCTCTTGTTCCCCCAATAGATTTAGTAGCTTTGTTGGAACTTGAGAGTGAAGGATTGGATCATCTTTGTGGTGTTCTTGCCTTTTGCATTAGGTGCATAGGTTTGAATTCTCCTCAGAGGATTTGGTTCGTGATATTCATTGAAGCCTGTCCCTCTTGGGTTCTTGAAACACTAGACAGTTTTATGGCCTTGGTGGCATTTGTTAGGAGCCTTCAATTAAGTTGTGGAGAAGTACCCCAACCTTGTGAGAGGTTCCGGATTGCCACTGACAAGTGCCCCGATAGTGGAAGTGTGGATCGATCCCGTTGGGGTGATATTCATGGGAGAAAAAGGGAGGCCTCTTGTGGCGTTGGTGGTTTGTGATGCTACACTCAACAGGGAGGAAGAGTGCTTCGTTGGAAACCCCAAGAGCAAGGTATGAAGAGTACAGCAGCAAGATTTCCCTTAGTAGAAACCGAGGTTATCGAACCAGAAGGAGGAAGGAAACGTCACACAGGTGTTGGAAGCAACGTGGAGACCTGAACAACACAAACTCAAGACTCTATCCCAACGAATTAGTGAGGTTGTCAAGCTCACCGGTTTGCTGTAACAAAGGATTAAACGTATAGTGTGGAAGGTAATGGTTTGCAGCAAGTAAACAAGTAATAGTGGAAGATGTATCAATGGTAAAGATTGGAACAGGGTACATAGTTCACTAGAGGTGCTCTCCTTAGATAAACAACATGGCATGAAGGGTAAACAAATTACAGCGATGCAATTTACAGGAAGTGAGCAAGGCATAACAATGCAACTACTAGCTAAAGATCCTATGAGGTTGATTGGGCAATACAACAATATACATAGACCATAATCCAACTGCATCTATGACTAGAAGTCCACCTTCAGGTTATCATCCGAACCCCCTCCAGTATTAAGTTGCAAGCAACAGACAACTGCTTTAAGCAAAGTGTGTAAGGTAAACATTCCACATATTCCATGAACAAGAGACCGTTGTTTTCTCCCTAGTATCAACAACACATCTACAACCGAAGAGATTATTGTCACTTCCCTTGGAAACTAGAGGCATGAACCCACTATCGAGCATAAATACTCCCTCTTGGAGTCACTAGCAACTACTTGGCCAAGATAACCACTAGCAACGGAGAGCATGCAAGATCACAAACAACACAGATATGATAGAATCATAAAGATAGAACCATTAATCAAACTAACATAATAATCTCAATATCCATCGGGTCCCCGCAAACACAACATTCATGATTACAAATACATGAGATCTTGATCATGAACGGATCTCACAAGATCTATACATGAAAGTACAAAAGAGGAGATACAACCATCTAGCTACTACATGGACCCATAGTCCAAGGTGGAACTACTCACGCATCATACCGGAGAGAAGGCATCCGGGATGATCTCCCCTCCGGCAGGATGCCGGGAAGAGCTTCAGATCCCCCCGATCTAGGGACAATGGTGGCGGCGGCAACAGACGGTTTCGTGGAATATATTGATTGGGTACTCAGGGTTTCTGCATCGGGGGATTCTTATAGGCGAAGGGGGAGACCGAGGTGGCGGCCAGAGGGGGCAAACCCTACCCAAGCGCGGGGTAGGTCCCACCCACGCCTAGGGGGGTTTAGCCGCCCTGGCATGCCTTCTCGTCTCTCCTCTGGACTTCTTGTTCCTCACGGAAAGTTATTGACTTTTTCCTTCATCCCGTCCAATTCCGAGAATATTTCTTTACTAACTTTTCTAAAACCAAAAACAGCAGAAAACATGCATCTGGCACTGTTGTAACTTGTTAATAGGTTAGTACCAGAAAACATGTAAAAAGCACCTCAAAGTGTGGACAGGTAAAGCAAAGTAGATACTAAACAAGCATGGAGCATCAAAAATTATAGATACGTTTCCAACGTATCGGCATCCCCAAGCTTAACTCCTACTCGTCCTCGAGTAGGTAAGTGATAAAAGAATAATTTTTGAGGTGACATGCACCCTCACAATAAAGATCCAACCATTTGCAAACATTGAAAGCTGGGATCAAAGAACTCTAAACATGTGCATGAAAGAATGGAATTCTAACAATAGGACATAGTAACTATGCATGCAACATGGCAAGCTACAAACAAAGATCATGAATAACATGCATTGAAAAACATTTGTTTGTTTCACATACAGAAAACATAGAATAGTGGCAATCATCTTGTCCCTCATAGAGTAGCAATATAGATGCATAGGACACCTTCAAAGTTCACAAGGGTGACTAGAAACAAGTAGCACAAGAACAAGTAATAACACAATATGCATCAATTAATAAGCTTTGGAACACTGCACACAGAATGACAACTATGATCTCTTAATGGTTCCTAAAGGTAGAAGATGGAGACTCAATAATGATGGAAGAATGGCCTTTTTGTAAAGGAAGCAGGGATTACAAGTTTCAAAAAGAGCTTCCAAAAATTATACTACTTATTAGCTTTCAGCCCTCATTGCCCCTATCATAAGCATTTTGAAGTGGTTAAGGTTAAAGTGGCAAAGCTGGAGTATATGCTTGTCAAAGTATAAGTTGGCAATCTCAAGTCCCTTGACTATGAGGGCTACACCTCATGGATACTCAACTTAGGGCCCAGGCAAGTTCTTGTCATTATAAGTATTTGCATATCATTGAGAACCGCCAACGGGGTATCCCTTGCACATGGTACAGGAGATTTCCCATAACCAAAATGACAAGGCAAGCAGACAGTGAGCATCTCAGCAATTCTTCTTATGTACCATGGGAATATGGTGCTTTTTTCTCTCTTTCCTCTTTTCTCAATGTGTCTCTCTTTTTTATAAGAAGAATGCTTCATAGATGTCACTATGGTGATGCTGCAAGTTTCCACCATGATTAGGCATGGCTTAGGCTAGCGGCCCAGGCATTTCTCTAACACAGAATACAAACTCCATGGACTTACAAGTTCCCACTTCATTTCACACCGGTAACATCCATAGACAAAAGAACATGATATCAACGGAGTACAAAAAGTACAAGTGTAATGTTGAAAAGGTTCCCCGTGACAGCACGGTTCTGCTAATCCCAACTTATAAGTGCAAGCATATACAACAAAGTTGCCTCAATGGTTCAAGTTTATTAGGGACAAAGAATAAAATGTGCCATCAAGTTCATGAGGGCTTTAATCACTATAACAAAATAGTTTTTAATTGGAAGATAGTTGAATACAAGAATATACTTGGAATGGTGTAACACACCATGCATAGGATTTTATAGTGGACACTTTGGAACAACTTGGTATCTTGGGAATTGGAAACATGAGTAGAACTTACTCATACAAGTGGAGGCTAGCAAAAGACTGGGAGCAACCAACTAAGAGAGCAATAATGGCCATAATTATGCAATGCAACAAAGCAAACTAATCAAAGAAAAGAGTGGTACTAAAAGTCAAGGAATAAATGATCATAGAGGCTAATGGTGACTTGTCGTAGTCATAACATGGTGTAAGCATGTGCCAAGTCAACCCATGCAAACCATCAAAGGAGAATGCCACAATACTATGCTTTTGCATGCTAAAACAACGCATATTATTCAAGGCACACTAAGCAATCCCAATTGTTTGGAACAAGACATGCTACAGTAATAATCACTAAGCATAATGCAAAAACAACACCTAGCATGTCATGCTAAAGTCTTAGTCATAGTCAATGCAAGGTCCTCTTGCACTTCAAGCAAGAACTTACTACTCCTTTCCAAACACCAAGCAAACTTATTTGCAAAACAACACAGCGAGAACAGGGGTCCAAACTACTAAAGCAAACTAAACAACCTAAGCAAAACAAACGAAAACTAAGACGCTCCAAGAACAACACAACTGTGCATGAAACAATAAAAACGAAGTGTCTAGACAGACCTGAGCTTTTTATTGATGAAGAAGGGGATGCCTTGGGCATCCCCAAGCAAGGCATCCCCAAGCTTTTACGCTTGTAACTCTTGGATATTTCTTGGGGTGACACCATGGTGGCATCCCCAAGCTTGAGCTTTTGTCCATTCTTCATCTCATTGCATCATTCTCTCTCTACACCTGAAATTTTTCCTTCATACAAAACTTCACACAATCTTCATTAGCAACATTAGCTTATTCAAAAGATATTAGACCACTGGCAAAGCTTTGGAACAATAAGGTTTTTCACTAAAAACACAAGCTACTGAAGTAACTCCTTCAAAGAAACTCAATTTAACTGAAGAGAGCTCAAAAAGGAATCAATAAGAAGCAAATGCAAATAATGGCAGAAATCTGTCAAAACAGACTAGCAGGTAGAAACGAATTTTTTCGAACATCTTCTGTTGCTCAAATCAAAAAGTGTTGAACTAACGAAAGTTAGCCAACATACTGGGAGATTTATTCGTAAATTTTGAGCTCAATCCTAGTTACAGAGCCTCCTCACGAGTTGTTTTGGTGGAGGACAGAAATCTATTTTGGGACAGCAACTCCCCAAATATTACTTCCCTCTAATTAGAGGTCATTCTTGGCACAAAAAGCAAACAAAAAGGATAAGGAGAGGTTATTACTGAAGTAATAACTCCCAACACTCAAGGAAACTCTTGGGTTATCTCCCAACAAGTACTTTTCTTTAACGCCTTAAAGTTAGGCACAAGAAGCAAGAAGAATCAAGTATTTTCAAATGAGAAAGCATTAACATCAAACCTTGCTTTCAAAGGAGGAGCAAAAAGCAACTTCTCTCTCCTCATAGGGAAGTGTTCAATACCTTTCTTGAATGGAAATTTATATTTGATGGTGCCTTCTTTTATATCAATGATGGCACCAACTGTTCTAAGAAAAGGTCTTCCCAAAGTAATAGGACAAGAAGCATTGTATTCAATATCCAAAACATAGAAATCCACAGGGTCATAAGCATTGTTAACCATAATGAGAAGATCATTAATACTCCCCATGAGTTTCTTCTTAGCATTATCATTGAGTGGGACATTCAAATAACAATCTTCTAATGGTGGTAAATCAAGCATTTCATAAATCTTCCTAGGCATAATAAAGATACTAGAACCAATATCACATGAAGCTTTGAGATCAAAGTCATTTACTTGCATATTAATAATGGGTTCCCAACTATCTTCTACTCCTAGGAATAGAAGCTTTATGTTTTAGATTCTCTTCCTTAATCTTAACAAGAGCATCTGTAATGTGTTTGGTAAAGGCAACATGCATATCACTAGCATCCGAACTTCTAGCAAGATTTTGTAGGAACATAATCACTTCAGAAATATTGCAACCATCAATATCAAAATCAAACTTAGCATCACTAGTAGTAGGATCAATAGGCTTAGGCATAGTAGGAGGAGGAATAGGGGCTACTTGTGGTTTAGTGGTGATAGTGCACACACTATTGTTTCTATCAATTTCAGCTTCCCTTTCCCACCTAGCATGAAGTTGAGCTAATAGCCTAACATTTTCATCAATAGTAACTTGTATGGCATGAGTAGTAGCAAAGGTGTTTTCCATAGTTTCAGGTTTAGCAGCCATTTTATTAACCAAGGAAGTTTGAGCTTCAGAAAAAGAAGATATATTTTTCTCAACAGTTAAAAGCTTTTCCTCTATAGTCTTATTGAAAGTGGTTTGTTTACTAATAAAGTCCTTGAGCATGACTTCAAGTTCATAGGGGGCACTTCTAGCATTATTGTAAGAGCTTCCATAGGAGTTTCCATTATTAGGAGGATAAGGCCTATAATTGTTGTTGCTACCAAAATTATTCTTATAGGCATTGTTGTTGAAATTGTTGTTTCTAATGAAGTTCACATCAACTTGCTCTTCTTGAGCAACCAAAGAGGCTACGGGAACACTATTAGGATCTAGAGGAGCTTTCCCATTAACAATCATAGCCATAATAATATCAATCTTTTCACTCAAAGAGGAAGTTTCCTCAACAGAATTTACCTTCTTACCATGTGGAGCTCTCTCAACATGCCATTCAGAGTAGTTAACCATCATATTATCAAGGAGCCTTGTTGCAGCTCCCAAGGTGAGGCCCATGAAGGTACCTCCAGCAGCAGAATCCAACAGGTTTCTTGAAGAGAAGTTCAAACCTGCATAAAATGTTTGGATAATCATCCAAGCAGTGAGTCCATGAGTAGGGCAATTATTAACCAAAGATTTCATTCTTTCCCAAGCAGGAGCAACATGTTCACTATCAAGCTGTTTAAATTTCATAATATCACTTCTCATAGCAATAATCTTAGCAAGAGGTTAGTATTTTCCAATAAAAGCATCTTTGCACTTAGTCCAAGAATCAATACTATTTTTAGGCAAAGATAGCAACCATTCTTTAGCTTTTCCCCTCAAGGAGAAAGGAAACAGCCTGAGCTTAATAATATCTCCATATACATCCTTATACTTTTGCATCTCACAAAGTTCAATAAAGCTATTAATATGGGCAACATGATCATTAGAAACAGCACCAGAAAATTCCTCTCTCATCACAAGATTCAACAAAGCAGGCTTAATTTCATAAAAGATAGCATCAGGAGTAGGTGGAGCAATAGGTGTGCTTAGGAAATCATTGTTGTTGGTGCTAGTGAAATCACACAACTTGGTGTTCTCAGTAGAGTTCATTTTGGCAAAGGTGGGCAAGCCAAAAACAGCAGCAGCTAGAGCAGGAACTATTTTTTGTGTTTTTGAATAAAGAAAGAAAACCAAGCTAGACTAATTTTTTTTTGGGTTTTTTGGAAAGAGGCAAGCAAAACCAGGCAAAAGAAAAAAAGCAAACTAAAAACAAAGTAAAGAGAAAGGAAGTGAAGTACTCCCCTAGTGAAGACGTCCTTAGCCTCCCCGGTAACGGCGCCAGAAATTACTTGATGCTACACTCAACAGGGAGGAAGAGTACTTCGTTGGAAATCCCAAGAGAAAGGTATGAAGATTACAGCTGCCAAATTTCCGTCAGTAGAAACCGAGGTTATCGAACCAGAAGGAGGAAGGAAACATCACACAGGTGTTGGAAGCAACATGGAGACCTGCACAACACAAACTCAAGACTCTGTCCCAACGAATCAGTGATGTTGTCAAGCTCACCGGTTTGCTCTAACAAAGGATTAAACGTATAGTGTGGAAGGTAATGGTTTGCAGCAAGTAAACAAGTAATAGTGGAAGATGTATCAATGGTAAAGATTGGACCGGGGTCCATAGTTCACTAGAGGTACTCTCCTTAGATAAACAACATGGCATGAAGGGTAAACAAATTACAGCGATGCAATTGACAGGAACGGAGCAAGGCATAACAATGCAACTACTAGCCAGAAAGATCCTATGAGGTTGATTGGGAAATACAACAATATACATAGACCGTAATCCAACTGTATCTATGACTAGAAGTCCACCTTCAGGTTACCATCCGAACTCCCTCCAGTATTAAGTTGCAAGCAACAGACAACTGCTTTAAGCAAAGTGTGTAAGGTAAACAGTCCACATGTTCCATGAACAAGAGACCGTTGTTTTCTCCCTAGTAGCAACAACACATCTACAACCGAAGGGATTATCACTACTAGAGAAAACCTTGTGCGAGGCGCACCTAAAAGCGTATGCGAGGCGCATATCGTATGCGCCTCTAGCTTTGAGCCTCGCCTATTTTTTATGCGAGGCGCATATGATATGCGCCTCCTATACTTCACATATGCGAGGCGCATATCGATATGCGCCTCCTATATTCTGCATATGCGAGGCGCATATTGATATGCGCCTCCTATACTTTGCATATGCGCCTCCTATATTGTGCATATGCGAGGCACATATTGATTCGAATGCGCCTCGTATATTATTTTTGAATTTCAAAAAAAAAGGCGGCCAGATCTAGATCTAGATCTGGCCAGAATTTCGTCGGAGCTTGTGGGAGACCTTTCTCGTGGCCACAACCTATTACTGCATGCATGTGCGTGAGGCCATGTCGATGGGGATCACCGGAGATGGTGGAGGAGGATGAGGCCACCGGAGGTCGTCGCCGGGGGTGGAGGAGGAGATGGTCGGTGTGGTTGTGGAGGCCATGGACGGAGTGGTCGCCGGAGGAGGAGGAGGTCGCCGAAGGAGGAGAAGGTCGCCAGAGGAATAGGAGGAGGAGGAGGAGAGTGGAGGAGGAGGAGAGTGGAGAAGGAGGAGGAGGAGAAGGGGAGAAGAAGGAGAGATGGAGGAGAAGGAGGAGAGGTGGAGGAGAAGGAGAGATGGAGGAGGAGAAGGATGACAGGTGGAGGAGAAGGAGAAGTAGAAGAGGGAGAGGTGGTAGGTGTTATATATGTGTGGTAGGTGGTTGTTTCGAATTTGAATCCGGCCAGGTTATAGGAGGCGCATATTGCTCCATATGTGCCTCCTATACTTCAAACTATAGGAGGCACATACTGCTCCATATGTGACTCCTATACTTCGAACTATAGGAGGCACATATGACCATATGCGCCTCGCCTATGCGGCCACCTACCTCCACCCGGGCTTGCATGAGTTACTTGAGGTGCACTCTAGAGGAGCAAGAGACTTCACTTACATATGAGTGTCAACCAATGGAGGTTGAGCGAGCTTCTATGGTGAATCAATGGGGGAAATGAGGTGGGGAGGAGGAGGGGGGCGACCATATTTGTCTTGGTGGAGGAGGAAGAAGTGAGACAAGTGAGTGGGGTGGTAGTTGGCTCCGTGTGCAAAAAGCTAGAAAAAAGTGGTGCCAGGTTATAGGAGGCGCATATTGCACAATATGTGCCTCCTATAATTCAAACTATAGGAGGCGCATATAGCAATATGCGCCTCGCCTATGCGGCCACCTACCTCCACCCGAGCCCGCAGGACTTACTTGAGGCACATATGACCATATGCGCCTCGCATATTATCAAATATAGGAGGCGCATATGACTATATGTGCCTTGCATATTCGAGCACCTACCAACACACGGGCCCACACAGATTATGCGAGGCGCATTCTGCCCATATGCGCCTCGCCTATCTGATATATAGGAGGCGCATATGCAAGAATGCGCCTCGCATAATCTGGGGCTGCTTGATTTCGCCCGTACAGGGATTATAGGAGGCGCATTTTTAACATATGCGCCTCGCCTATTTTTATACTAGAGGCGCATGGAGAAGGAGTGTGCCTCGCCTATTTTATAGAAGGCACATATGGTCTAAATGCGCCTCCTATAAACATGTCTCCTATAGCCTTTTCTCTAGTAGTGTATTGTCACTTCCCTTGGAAACTAGAGGCATGAACCCACTATCAAGCATAAATACTCCCTCTTGGAGTCACTAGCAACTATTTGGCCAAGATAACCACTAGCAACGAAGAGCATTCAAGATCACAAACAACACAGACATGATATAATCATAAAGATAGAACCATTAATCAAACTAACATAATAATCTCAATATCCATCGGATCCCCGCAAACACAACATGCATGATTACAAATAGATTAGATCTTGATCATGAACAGAGCTCACAAGATCTATACATGAAAGCACAAAAGAGGAGATACAACCATCTAGCTACTACATGGACCCATAGTCCAAGGTGGAACTACTCACAAATCATAACGGAGAGAAGGCTGTAGGGGTTCATAGCATGGAAAACAAAAAAATTCTACCGCATGCACACAAACAAGCCAAGATCTATCTACTAGATTGTAGAAACGAGTCGATAGAAGCACTCACCCTCGAAGATTCCAAAGCGGTTAACGAGAGTAGATTCTCGTGGGTGATGTAGTCGTACACTTGCCGATCTGAAGATTGCGTAGACGATCCTTCAGGCGCTGCGTTCCGGCACCGCTTCCGCAGTCGGTCACACGTTCGGTACTCGATGAAGACCTTCATCTCCCTTGTTCCATCAGGCAGCAGAGGTTGTAGTTCTCCCCTCGCGATTCCGGCAGCACGACGGCATGGTGTCGGAAGTAGAGAGAAGATCCCGTAGGGCTTCGCCTAAGCCGGTGCGAGTTATGGTGGATCTAGGGTTTCCTGTGATCTAGGGTTTAGAAGACCGGGAGGAGGAGGAGGTGTCGGCGGCGGCTAGTGCGGCGGCGATGGACCGGCGACTTGGGTGTGGGAGGGCTAGGGCTTGTGTGTTTGGGGCAGCACTCCCCCTCTATTTATGAGAGGGGGCAGCCTAGAGAGAGGGGAGTTTGAATCCACTTCCAAACCCAAGTTGGAAGGACTCTTTCCTTCCTCCACTAGGAAACTATTGTTCCAGTTTGACTTTTCAAACCTCCCGTTTGACTTTCAATTTAGAGCTTTAATTCTATCTCACAAATTTCCACACCAAGTGACCTAAGATATGATCCAATCATTCCACTTACCCATGACATATTCATGGACCATTCCCCTTTCGGTCCGGTGAACCTTCTAGAACCTTCTAGAATCTCTCCGATGAAAACATCGGAATGTTTGCCGAACTCTGGAATCGGACTTTCCTTATATGAATCTTATTCTCAGGACCACTCTGGATCTCCTCATGATATCCCGGATCCCATACAAGACTCCGACTAACATTCGGTATCCCTACTAACATTCCATATCTACTAAACAACATCGAATCCTTAAGTGTGTCTCCCTACGATTCGTGAATTATGCGGACATGACTAAGACACTTCTCCGATCAATAACCAATAGAGGAATCTAGACATTCATATGGCTCCCACATATTTCTACGATTACTTTGCGATCCAATGAACCACTTACATACGATACCAATTTCCCTTTGTCTCACGATAGTTTACTTATCCGAGGTTTTGATCGTCGGTATCTCTGCATACCTAGTTCAACCTCGTTACCGGTAAGTACTCTTTTCTCATTCCCGTGATATGTGATCCCTTGTGATCCAGTCACATGCTTGCAAGATAATTGGATGACATTCCACCGAGAGGGCCCAGAGTATATCTATATGTCATATGGATGGACAAATCCCACTCTTGATCCATGTGCCTCAACCCATACTTTCCGAACACTCAATGCCACCTTTATAGCCACCCAGTTACGGTATGGTGTTTGATGTCATCAAAGCATCCTTCCGGTGATAGTGATTAGCATGATCTCATGGTCGAAGGAATTAGGTTACTATGTATCAGAAATCTTATAGCAAACAAACTATTGAAATGACTTGATCTTTATGCTACGCTTATCTATAGGAGTATGTCCATCATACCATTCTCCTAATGATATGATCTTGTTGTTAATAACATCTCAATGTTCATGATCGAGAAACCACGATCATCTATTAACCAACAAGCTAGTATTATAAAGAGGCTTTACTAGGGACTCTAATTTAGTTTACAAATCACACAAGTATTAATGTTTCCGGTTAATACTATTATAGCATGAATGTAAACATTTATCATAAACACAAAGATATAATAATAACCACTTTTATTATTGCCTCTAGGGCATATCTCCAACAGTCTCCCACTTACACTAGAGTCAACTAATCTAGATTACATGGTAATATACCGAACACCCATGGGGGTTTGGTGCTGGTCATGTTTTGCCCTCGGGAGAGGTTTAGTCAATGGATCCGCCACATTCAGATCTGTGTGTACTTTGCAAATCTTTATGTCACCATCTTGGACATGCTCTCGAATAGCGTGAAAACGTAGCTTGATATGCTACAGCTTCTTATGTGACCTTGGTTCTTGCGCATTGGCTATGGCGCCCATGTTATCACAATAGATAGACATTGGTTTCAGCGCACTTGGAACCACACCGAGCAATATAATGAACTCCTTCATCCATATCGCCTCTTGTGAAGCCTCCGAAGCAGCTATGTATTCCGATTCAGTTGAAGATCTCGCCACAATGCTTTGCTTTGCACTCCTCCAGCTAACTGCTGCACCATTCAAAGTAAATACGTATCCAGATTGAGATTTAGAATCATCCGGATCGGTGTTCCAACTAGCATCGGCGTAACCATTAACAACGAGTTGTTCATCACCTCCATAAGAAAGAACCATATCCTTACTTCTTCTCAAGTACTTAAGGATGTTTTTGACCGCTGTCCAATGATCTACTCCTGGATCACTTTGATATCTGCTAGTCAAACTAATAGCATATGCAATGTCGGGTCTAGTACATAGCATGGCATACATAAGAGATCCTATGGCTGAGGCATAGGGAGTCTTACTCATCCTTTCTCTATCTTCTGCCATTGCAGGACTTTGAGTTTTACTCAAGGTCGTATTGGGCAACATGGGCAAGAACCCTTTCTTGCTATCTTCCATTCCAAACCTCTTTATAACTTTGTCCAAATATGTACTCTATGGCAATGATATTAGGCGTCTCGATCTATCTCTATAAATCTTTATGCCTAATATGTAAGCTGCTTCGCCAAGATCTTTCATTGAAAAACTATTATTCAAATAATCCTTGACACTATTAAGAAGGTCTACATCATTCCCAATCAACAATATGTCATCTACATATAGTATTAAGAATGCTACGGAGCTCCCACTCACTTTCTTGTAAATACAAGCTTCTCCATAAGTTTGTATAAAACCAAAGCTTTTGATTACCTTATCAAAATGTTGATTCCCACTCCAGAATGCTTGCTTCAATTCATAAATGGACCGTTGAAGTTTGCATACCAAAGTTTGCATAAATGGACCATATACAACTCTTCATCAATGTCTCCATTGAGGAACGCCGTTTTGATATCCATCTGCCATATCTCATAATCATAATATGCATTGATTGCTAACAAAATCCTCACAGACTTTAGCTTCGCTATCGGCGAGAAAGTCTCATCGTAGTCAACTCCTTGAATTTGTCGAAACCCTTTTGCGACAAGTCGAGCTTTATATATAGTAACATTACCATCAGCATATGTTTTCTTCTTGAAAATCCATTTGTTCTCGACAGCCTTCCGGCCATCCGGTAAGTCCACCAAAGTTCATACTTGGTTTTCGTACATGGATCCAATCTCGGATTTCATGGCTTCTTGCCATTTATTGGAATCTGGGCTCATCATCTCTTCCTCATATGTCGCAGGGTCATCGGTGTTGTCCACCAACATGACACTCATAACGGGATCATACCAATCAGGAGTGGTACGAGTTCTCGTTGACCTGCGAGGTTCTGTAGTAACTTCAACCGAAGTTTCATGATCGACATCATTAGCTTCCTCTCTTATTGGTGTAGTCGCCACAAGAACTACTTCCGGTGCTATGCTACTCGCAAGTTCGAGAGAAGGTTCAACAACCTCGTCGAGTTCTACTTTCCTTCCAGTCACTTCTTTTGAGAGAAACTCCTTCTCTAGAAAGGATCCATTCTTGGCAACGAAGATTTTGCCCTCGGATCTATGATAGAAGGTATACCCAATAGTTTCCTTCGGGTATCCTATGAAGACGCATTTTTCCTCTTTGGGTTCAAGCTTGTCGGGTTGTAACTTCTTTACATAAGCTTCGTAACCCCAAACTTTAAGGAACGACAATTTAGGTTTCTTCCCAAACCATAATTCATACGGTGTCGTTTCAACGAATTTAGATGGTGCCCTATTTAAAGTGAATGCGGCTGTTTCTAATGCATAACCCCAAAATGATAGCGGTAAATCTGTAAGTGACATCATAGAACGAACCATATCTAAGAGAGTTCGATTACGACGTTCGGACACACCATTATGTTGTGGTGTTCCCGGCGGTGTCAATTGTGAAAGTATTCCGCATTTCTTGAAATGCTCGCCAAAATCGTAACTTAGATATTCACCTCCACGATCAGATCGTAGAAATTTAATCTTATTGTTATGTTGATTCTCTACCTCACTTTGAAATTCCTTAAACTTCTCGAAAGTTTTGGACTTATGTTTCATGAAATAGATATACCCATATCTACTCAAGTCATCCGTGAAGGTAAGAACATAGCGATAACCACCGCACGATGCTACACTCATTGGACCACACACATCGGTATGTATGATTTCCAATAAGTCCGTAGCTCGCTCCATCATACCAGAAAATGGAGTCTTAGTCATTTTACCCATCAGACATGCTTCGCATCTTTCAAGTGATTCGAAATCAAGTGATTCAAGAAGTCCATCGGAATGGAGTTTCTTCATATGCTTCACTCCAATATGACCAAGACGACAGTGCCACATATAGGTCGAGTTATCACTCAATTTCAAACGTTTAGCTTCAATGTTATTAATGTGTGTATTTCCACAATCGAGATTCAATAAGAATAGACCATCTATCAAAGGTGCATGTGCATAAAACATATTACTCATATAAATCGAGCAACCATTATTCTCGGACTTAAACAAGTAACTGTCTCGCAATAAACATGATCCAGATATAATGTTCATGCTCAACGTAGGCACCAAATAACAATTATTTAAGTATAAAACTAATCCCGATGGTAGAGGGAGAGGTAGCATGCCGACCGCGATCACATCAACCTTTGATCCATTTCCAACATGCATCGTCACCTCGTTCTTCGCTAGCTTCCGTTTATTCTGCAGCACCTGTTTCGAGTTACAAATATGAGCAACCGAACCAGTATCAAATACCCAGGCACTACTACGGGTACTAGTGAGATACACATCAATAACATGTATATCGGATATACCTTTCTTCTTGATGTTGCCGTTCTTCAAATCCGCCAAGTACTTAGGGCAATTCTGCTTCCAGTGACCCTCTCCCTTGCAGTAAAAGCACTCAGTATCAGGCTTAGGCCCAACCTTGGTCTTCTTCGCCGGTGCGGTAACTTTCTTACTGCCCTTCTTGAATTTTCCCTTTTTCTTATACTTGCCTTGCTTCTTGAATTTGGTGGTCTTATTGACCAACAACACTTGGTGCTCTTTCTTGATCTCCACTTCTGCAGACTTTAACATGGAGAAGATTTCGGGCAACGACTTGTCCATGTTTTGCATATTGTAGTTCATCACAAAGTTCTTGTAACTTGGTGGTAGTGATTGGAGGACACGGTGAATCCCCAAAGCATTAGGAATCACTATACCTAAGCTTTGAAGCTTGCTTGCGTGCCCAAACATCTTAAGCACGTGCTCACTGAGGGAGCTGCCCTCTTCCATATTGCAGTTAAAGAACTTTTCAGAAGCCTCATAACTCTCAACTACCGCGTGAGCCTCAAATATTATTTTGAGTTCACGGACAATATCATGTGGGTCATGGTTCTCAAACCTTTTCTGAAGCTCCGATTCCAAACCATACAAGATAGCACACTAAACTGTGGAGTACTGATTCTTCCGAGCAAGGAAAACATTCTTTACCTCATCGGTAGAATCATCTGCAGGCGGGTTACCCAGCGGTGCATCTAGCACATAGGTCAAATTACCAGCATTGAGGACAATCCTCAAATTGCGGAACCAATCCGCAAAGTTGCTTCCATTGTTTTTCAACTTTTCTTTCTCTAGGAACGCACTAAAATTGATGGTCGGGGCCGCCATTGATCTACAATATGTTTGAAATAGTTTAGACTAAGTTTATGACAAATTGAGTTCTAATTAATAGTTAAATTAATCTAGGTGAACTCCCACTCAAAACAATATCCCTCACATTTTTTTAGTGATCACACGAACCAAATCCACCACATCAACACCGATCATCACGAGAGTTGATATAGTTTCAATGGCGAACAATCATCATGTTCATCATATCTACTATATGATTCATGCTTTACCTTTCGGTGATCCGTGTTCCGAGACCATGTTTGTACATGCTAGGCTCGTCAAGATCAAACCTTAGCTTCCGCATGAGAAAATCTGGCTTGCTCACGTTGTATACACTCGCAGAATCTAACACACCCGATCATCACGTGGTGCTTCGAAACAAGGAGCTTTAGCAACGGTGCTTACTAAGGATGAACACTTTATAACTTGAAATTTTGTGCTTAAGGGATCATCTTATAATGCTACTGTCGCAAACTAAGCAATACAAAATGCATAAAAGGATTAACATCACATGCAATTCATAATATGTGATATGATATGGCCTTTCTTCTTGTGCTTCCGATCTCCATCTTCAAGCACGAACATGATCTCCATCATCACCGGTATGGCGTCAAGGTCAATGGCGCCGCTTCATGGTTGTCATCCACCAGCATCAACTATTACAACTACTTTGAATAGACACGCAGGTCTTAACGGAATTAAAATACAACCATATGGCTCCTGCCGGTTGCCGACTTACAATAAAGAACATTGCATACATCATATATAATCACAATCATGGCCATATCACATCACAGCACACCCCTGCAAAACAAAGTTAGACGCCTCTAATTTTCTTTGCATGTTTTACGTGGTTTGGGGCTTCCAATAAGTGTTGTTCTAACTTACGAACAAGAACCACAACATTGATGTTTGAACTATCAAGTGCCCGTTGTAAATTGAATCTATACTATGATGGGAGAGACAGACACCCGCAAAGCCACTTATGGAATACAAGTTGCATGTTAAGCGTGGAGCAAGTCTAATGAACGATGTCATGTAAGGTTAGCCCAGACCGCTTCATCCCATCATACCACAAGATGCAAAGTACACAAAAAGCAATTGATAATAAAAACACCACCGCCCACAATGACCATTGTGTTCTACTCGTGCAACAGATCTACATATAGAAACTACTCTGATACCACTATAGGGATTCGTAGAATGGAAAACAAAAAAATTATACCGCATGCACACAAACAAGCCAAGATCTTTCTACTAGATTGTACCAATGAGTCGATAGAAGCACTCACCCTCGAAGATTCCAAAGCGGTTAACGAGAGCAGATTCTCGTGGGTGATGAAGTCGTACACTTGCCGATCTCAAGATCGCGTAGACGATCCTTCCGGCGCTGCATTCCGGCAGCGCTTCCGCAGTCGGTCACATGTTCGCTACTCGATGAAGACCATCCTCTCCCTTGTTCCAGCAGGCAGTGGAGGTTGTAGTTCTCCCCTCGCGATTCCGGAAGCACGATGGCATGGTGTCGGAAGTAGAGAGAAGATCCCGTAGGGCTTCGCCTAAGCCGGTGCGAGTTATGGTGGATCTAGGATTTCCGGTGATATAGGGTTTAGAAGACCGGGAGGAGGAGGAGGTGTCGGCGGCGGCTAGTGCGGTGGCGACGGACCAGCGGCGGGCAGGCGGCGCAGGGCGGCGGCGGCTTGGGTGTGGGAGGGCTAGGGCTTGTGTGTTTGGGGCAGCCCTCCCCCTCTATTTATGAGAGGGGGACAACCTAGAGAGATGGGAGTTTGAATCCACTTCCAAACCCAAGTTGGAAGGACTCTTTCCTTGTTCCACTAGGAAACTATTGTTCCAGTTTGACTTTTCAAACCTCCTGTTTGACTTTCAATTTAGAGCTTTAATTATCTCTCACAAATGTCCACACCGAGTGACCTAAGATATGATCCAATCATTCCACTTATCCATGAAACATTCATGGACCATTCCCCTTCCGGCCCGGTGAACCTTCTAGAAACTTCTAGAATCTCTCCAATGAAAACATCGGAATGTTTCCCGAACTCCAGAATCGGACTTTCCTTATATGAATCTTATTCTCCGGACCACTCTAGATCTCCTCGTGATATCCTGGATCCCATCCGAGACTCCGAACAACATTCGGTATCCCTATTAACATTCCATATCTACTAAACAACATCGAATCCTTAAGTGTGTCTCCCTACGGTTCGTGAATTATGCGGACATGACCGAGACACTTCTCTGATCAATAACCAATAGAGGAATCTGGAAATTAATATGGCTCCCATATATTTCTACGATTACTTTGCGATCGAATGAACCACTTACATACGATACCAATTTCCCTTTGTCTCATGATAGTTTACTTATCCGAGGTTTTGATCGTCGGTATCTCTGCATACCTAGTTCAACCTCGTTACCGATAAGTACTCTTTTCTCGTTCCCATGATATGTGATCCCTTGTGATCTAGTCACATGCTTGCAAGCTAATTGGATGACATTCCACCGAGAGGGCCCAGAGTATATCTATCCGTTATATGGATGGACAAATCCCACTCTTGATCCATGTGCCTCAACCCATACTTTCCGAACACTCAATGCCACCTTTATAGCCACCCAGTTACGGTGTGGTGTTTGATGTCATCAAATCATCCTTCCGGTGATGGTGATTAGAATGATCTCATGGTCGAAGGAATTAGGTTACTATGTATCAAAAAGCTTATAGAAAACGAACTATTAAATTACTTGATCTTTATGCTACGCTTATCTATAGGAGTATTTCCATCATACCAATCTCCTAATGATATGATCTTGTTGTTAATAACATCTCAATGTTCATGATCGAGAAACCACGATCATCTATTAACCAACAATCTAGTATTATAAAGAGGCTTTACCAGGGACTCTAATTTAGTTTACAAATCACACAAGTATTAATGTTTCCGGTTAATACTATTATAGCATGAATGTAAACATTTATCATAAACAAAAAGATATAATAATAACCACTTTTATTATTTCCTCTAGGGCATATCTCCAACAAAGTTTCCGGGATGATCTCCCCTCCGGCAGGGTGCCGGGAAGAGCTTCAGATCCCCCCGATTTAGGGACGATGGTGGCGGCTATAGACGGTTTCGTGGAATATTGATCGGGTACTTAGGGTTTATGTATCGGGGGCTTCTTTTAGGAGAAGGGGCAGACCGAGGTGGCGGCCAGAGGGGGCAAACCCTACCCAGGCACGGGGTAGGGCCTACCCGCGCCTAGGGGGGTTTAGCCGCCTTGGAACGCCTTCTCGTCTCTCCTCTGGACTTCTTGTTCCCCACAAAAAGTTATTGACTTTGTCCTTCATCCCGTCCAATTCCGAGAATATTTCTTTACTAACTTTTCTGAAACCCAAAACAGCAGAAAACAGGCATCTGGCACTTTTGCAACTCGTTAATAGGTTAGTACCAAAAAACATGTAAAAAGCACCTCAAAGTATGGAAAAATCAAGCAAAGTAGATACTAAATAAGCATGGAGCATCAAAAATTATAGATACGTTTCCAACATATCAGTTTTATACCCCCCCTCTCCAAATGAGACGTACTCATGTTGGGAGGAACTCGGTAAAATATTGTCATCCCCGCATGTCTGGTTATCTCTATACCCGAGCTCTTTACTTATGCATTTTACTTTGTGATAGCCTTCAGACTTGAAGTATATATCTTGCTATCACATAGTTGCTTGTCTTGCTTATCATAAGTTGTTGGTGCAAATAGGTGAACCCTAGATTGTTCTAGGTTTTGTGCTTAACAAAGTAAACACCACTTTAATTCCGCCTTTGTTAAGCCACTCTCGGAAAAGTTTTAAACCGCCTATTCACCCCCCTTCTAGGCTGCATATGTATCCTTTCAGTCAACTTTAGTTTACCTCTGGCTTTTCTATCGACACTTATATGTGTGCTTTTTTGCTTCTCTATTTCACCTCGACATGATTGGGGGACATGTGAAGCACTTTTATAGAGGCTAGATACATTCAATGTTTATTTCATAGGATTAAGATTGATCCTACCATTATAAATCAGGGTGGAGTACCATAAATTAGTAGCCATGATATTTTTGAGAATGAGATCCTACCATGTTTTAAACTACTATTGTCACCCATTTTGTACGGCTTTGAACCTAGACGGTGAAGGCCTGTTTTCGAGAATCGGCTTAACGCGCGCATTTTAGTCTTAAAGCAGGATCATGATGGAATCAAGGAACATGCCAACCAGGTGCAAAGGAAGGAGCCAGAAGGATTCAGAAGATGTTTCATAAAACCCATCAAGAAGAAGCAATTACCGCCATACATTGGCCAGATCGGTATGTTGCATTTCACATAGACCAATATTCAAAATGGCCTAGTTGGTGTCGGTTTGTTCCTGCAAACCCATGACCAACGGACACTTGGGTTCGGACCTAGTATGAAGCCGGAGGCAGAAGCTACCTAGTTTAGGGCTAGAGTTAGGAGTTTGATACCTACTTGTAAACGTGTATAAGACACCTTAGCTTGCACGAAAATACCAGCCACATCATATATATGTGAGCAGTAACAACTGATTCAGTATTATCCACAAACAATCAACAAATAAATATCTTTAATTTTGTCTCCTCAACCCTTGTCTCTGCTTTCCGTTTCTTCGATGACTTCGCGCATGGACCGTCTATTGAATCGACAAACGACCTAAGAGTGGCCAAGAGTGGCTTAGATAAGCCCATAGTTGTTAGAACCTCCTATATATAGGGTTCGTCCTAAGGAATTGGGACTTATAGTTACAAAAGCACCGACTATACAGTCTTGGATATCACGCTTCTAGCAAGCCTCCTCCGACATGAGCTATGATGCATCACCCTCAGTGTTGGAGGTACACATAACGTGTGCAGTGTCCGAATCTGGAACCCGTTTTGGCGTAACACTTTTTGGTGACTCTGCTGAGAACGGATATCTTAGATCGTACAATGATGACCGTTACTAAGATCGATAAACCTCCTAAGGTTACTCCTTAGAACATCTTAAGACCTACTTTTGATGAACTTGTTAAATAACAACGATAAGCCTTCCAGAGTATTCAGAAACAAATACGAGAGGAACACAAAGCACTAAAGAAGAAGAAATAAGCTGAAGATCTAGAGTTGTACTTAGCAACTTTCAAGAAACACCGGTAAGGAAACGTCGAGCCGGTCGGAGAGTTCAAGCCGGTTCCAATCATCAACGTCAAGCCCGATCTAAGTGATGATACTTTTCCTCCTAATCAAGGAGCAGTACTTATGTATATGTTCTCATAAAGTAGCACACAAGTGGGTAACATGCTTAGGGATTATAGTAATTCTCAGACTAATACTTCTCAAGGCATGCCGTCATTAAATCAACCGATGAGCCAGGATAACTGGTTTGTTTTGGTTATGTCCTATATGGGTTTTCCCCTAGCACATCCTATTCGTTCAATCAGTCGACTCGGGCTTTGTATCTAACGGGTCAAGGATCCGTATCGAACCCAAGTCTATGATTAAAATGCCATCTCTTACCCAACAGGTAACTAGGCAATCTAACCTGGATGAGCAAGTTAAAAATCTTAAAATGAAATTATTCCCAAGCATAGAGTTTATGAAATTATGAATTCTTTGAAAAATTACCATATTCCCAAGGCTATAGTGTACATGACTTTAGCAAATTTAGTGGGGCGGATGGTAAAACTACTAGGGAACATGTTAGCGTACTTAGCTCAACTTGGTGAAGAAATTAACCAAAAACATGTTAAAGTGCGCTTGTTTCCTTTATCTCTTCCTGGTGTGGCCTTTTCATGGTTTTCTTCATCACCACATGAATCTATTACAATTTTGTATACTTTAGAGGTAAAATTCCAAGAACACTTCTACATGGTGAATCGGTTAGCGATTACATAAGATGGTTTAGAGGTATCGGTTAGCGATTACATGACGAAATTGTAACATCTAACATCGATTAAGCAAAAAACTGATGAATCGGTTAGCGATTACATAAGATGGTTTAGAGGTATCAAAAACCATTGTTATAATTTGAAAATTTTGAATAAATACATGGCTAACATATTGGCCTCGTCCTTGTCAAGTTTCATGCACTAGCAAACGCAACAAAAAATCTGAATTGAGAGAGAGGGATGGTCATTATACTCTAATACCCCCCTTCATGTCTAGGCTATTCTAGTACTTGGATGCGCAGCGGAAACGGGCAGGCTACAATATATTTACCGCTTTTCTTGGGTATTAAACCCCGAACCTCTTGTTGCAAGTTGTATGTCATCGTTCTTGGTTGAAAAGTCAGTGGTGCAAAGCTATTGTGTGGCAGATTATAACTAAACGCCTCTAAGTCAAAGAATCCAAGCTAGCAATGATCTGTTGATTCAAACCATTGGTCATCCCGCTTGGTCGAAAAGAAGTTCACCCATTATGGAAAGGGCTAGTGCAATCATATATGCACTTCAACACTCCCTCTCACATGTGATGTGAAGACAAGTTAACACATGTAGACTCAGAGGTAGACTTCAGGCCTTGTACATGGACCGGTGACTCAGAGGAATGGCTCAAGTGGCCTATACGTGGACACTAAGGGGCAACACCAATTTTTAGGTTAAATTGCAAAACTAAGGACCCAATTTCGAGACCTTAGTCTCTGATACCATGTTAAGCTTCATGCACTAACTGATGCAACCAAAAGTCCGAACTGAGAGGGAGTGTCGGTCATTATACCCTAATAGTCCTAAGCCTCACCGAAGCAAAACAGTTTACTCTTATGAAAATTAATTTTAGACCCGATAGTTGCTCGAAAGATGGCAAAATTATCTACAGATTTATTGCTTTCTTGATATCATGTTCCACAAAGAGTTGTATCATCATCATATTGTAGGATAGACAATCCACCGACAACAACGGGTTCTCTGCGGTGCTAGGGTTAGCCGCTGGCTTGTCGGGGTTCCTTCCGAAGCTAAATTGGGGCTAACTTCGGTCCCCTTTAACACTAATCATAAAAACATGTTTTCATAAACTCCGGTTCAAGCCTAAACATGTTCTCTAAAAACAAGGTAACCAAAAAAACCATTATAAGAAAGTCAATATCTCGATGATTGCATGCCCTTATCAGGAGGAGAAACTGTACACCTTTTACTATCCCTCCAGTACCATGTTCGGCAACGGTCACAAACCACACCGCAAAATCATAATTCATCACCCGACAAAGCAACTAGAGCAAAATTTGATGCAACACCTTGTGACATACTTGCCGAAGGGAGGGCAATATATTGGTCACTTGCAGGAACCAATCGCACAACCAATATATATGAATTTCTGACACCTTTCATACCCATGGACACAAACTCTATGAGGTTATGAGGCATGTAACTGAATGTCAACCTTTTAACCCCTATATTTCCTATTGCACTTCTAGCTTTGCATTTTGTTCCTCTTTTATCCTCCATATGACTAAGTGACATACACAAGCAATTATATAGGGGCTAAATATGCAACCAATTTTAACTGGATAAAGGTATAGATCGATCGTACCATTATAAATTGGGGTGAAGTACCACATGGATCCTAGCATATTTTCTTTTTCAGAATGAGATCCTAGCCATGCTTGACACTACGATTGTCCAAAAGGCCAAGTGCTTAGTCACTAGCAGAAATGCACATGCTTGTACTTGTAGCATTGAACAACATGCATATGCAGCTAGCATTCACATTCAATATAATATAAACTAAATTGAAATGAAAGCTCCCTCCTCTCTTTCACGATCATTTACTTGTATGAAACGGCACAAGATCCTACAAATAAAATTTCCCCATATATCTATTATAAGCAGTTACCTTTTATAGGATACTGGATAGTACAAGCATTTACTTGTATGGGCTTGTTCTGTATTTATCCTCTATTGACATAAGATTTTCCCTATATACTGAAATCAGAAGAGAACAATTCTAGTTAGACATCACCAAGGGAATCACTGTCCGTGTATGGGAATAATTTCGGGACACACCGAAATATCCAACATTTTGGTGATTTCAGAAAACCGAGTATAATTTTCCCCAATTTGAGTGCTGAATTTTGAAAAACAAAATCACAACAAGATCTTCTGAAAACCGAGAAAACTTTTTGAAAACATGCTCCAACTTATTCTTTGCTCCTTTTCTTGCTCATTTTTGTGTGAGTTGACAAATACTAACCCCGTTCCATATTAACTATCGTCAATTTGTGTAGATTCACATGTATCTACCCAGTAAAACATTTCGTGTCTAGAAAAATCTATGAAAGTATTCCTTGGTGCTCCTGAGTAGCATGTCGTAGAAAACAAGTTCTTAACTTTAAGACCTTGGATGTTCTGTTTTACCTTTGATAGAACTGCTTTTCATTTAACAGGATGAGTGCTATATTTTAGTTTTGAAATATGCTGTATTTTTTCCTCTAAATACCCAATGTACGCTATGTGCAGATCGGAATGACTTAAAATATGCATTCTGATGAAATGATAGATCTAAAAGCATAGTTTTTTTTAAGTTGATCTAAAAGCACAGTTAGTTTGCACTTTGTCCTAGGTTAATAGCACAACTCACTTACAGGAAGAGTGCCATTAGGACAGACTATAGCCTGCAATATGCACTAAACTTATTTAGTGCATACAATCTTTGTTCTAGGTTGAAATCCGCCACTTTCATGAAAGGACCAGAATATTTTTTTCTCTCAGCTACGTATCACCCCAAATATGTGAAAATGATGATAACCTTTCAGAGTTGTTGAGCTTTCATAGTTTGCCTCCGCTGGATTGAGAAAACTGGAGCCACACAATATACCTTTGACCTCCTCTGTAACACCACACACACGGCGGCATTCTTGAATCGGGTGGTGTATTCATCTCCTATGTGCGGAAAAATCAATTGAATTCGAAACCAACACAACATTTGGTGTCAGATTTTTTATGCGAACATCCATTAATTGATTACTTTCAGGAACGAAACACACAATAGTTTCCTTCGAATTTCTGACACCTTCCATCCCCATAGGATAACACTCCATGAACTTTGAGCCATGTATCTGAATACGTCAACTTCAGTTTACCTCTAGCTTTTCTACCGACACTTCTATGTGTGCTTTTTTCTTCTCTTTATTACCTCGATATGATTGGGGGACATGTGAAGCACTTTTATAGAGGCTGGATGCGGCCAATGTTTATTTCACATGATGAAGATTGATCCTACCATTATAAATCAGAGTGGAGTACCATCGATCAGTAGCCATGTTATTTTTGAGAATAAGATCCTGGTCATGTTTAAAATTAGGACGAGGAGAATCCGTGTGGGTGTCGCCATGATGTTGAGATGCATACCTACTCAAAGGTAATCAACACTACTTTTTTTAGATTGATCGCATGACTACTTCACTACCTTGGAACCCTGAGCAATAGCTCTCACATTGCTCAGACCTGAACCTTGATAGATCTTTGACCGTGTGTATGTTAGAGCACCTCTAACCCATCCCCTTTCCTTTAGAGGAGAAAAAGGCCCTCTTTCCTTTAGAGGAGAAAATTTGCTCCTCTAAATTTAGTGTCGGGAACCGATCCCCCAAAAAGTTTAGAGTAGTAAAATTTTGTTTTTTTCAAATCAAAACTTTTGAACAAAACTATTACTATTAAAAATTGAAATAAGTGTGATAAATCAAATTATTCATTATTACAAACCCAAATAATGTAATAAATATAATAGTTGAATATTACAAACCGAATTGAATGTAATAAATCGAATCATTTGCAAGCAAATCAATGAAAACAAACACAACTAATTGCCGTGGAGACGCCAGAGATGCTCAACAAGATCTGCCTGTAGCTAATTCTGTGCCTCCTTATTCTCGATGCTTCGGTGCATTGTGAGGAACTGGCCGATCCTGGATAGATCATGCTCAGGCACAACAGGGTCTCCATTTGATATGTACCTAAAGCCATCATCCATGTCTCTCTCATCTTCAATGATTATGTTATGCAAAATGATGCAACATGTCATGATATTCCAGAGGACCTCTGGTTTCCAATACTCCACAGGTCCATGAATAATGCCAAAGTGCTTCTGAAGCACACCGAAAGCTCTCTCCACATATTTTCATGTTGCCTCTTTCTCTGTGGCAAAGTGTGATTTCTTTGGGTTATTGCAAATATGTCGAGGGATTGTCTTCACAAATGTGTCCCATGGAGGGTAGATCCTGTCAGCAAGATAATAACCCTTTGTGCACTGATGTCCTTCGATCTCATAGTTGCATGGAGGAGCTTCACCCTTCACAAGCACTGAAAACAGTGGTCACCTCGACAGCACATTGAGATCGTTGAGAGAGGTAGGCAATCCAAAGAATGAATGTCATATCCATATGCGAGGCAACTTCCTCGAGGATGATTGTTGCATCTTTGCAGTGGCCTTTGTATTGGCCTTTCCAACCAGCTGGACAATTCTTCTAGGTCCAATGCATGCAGTCAATTGAACCTAGCATCATAGGCCATCCTTTTTCTTCACTTTTAGCAACAAGCCTGTCGGTGTATTATTTATTGGGTGCCCTCATATACTCTGGCCAGAAGATCTCAATCAAAGCTTTGGCAAACCTTCTCATGGACTCCAAAACTATATCCTCTCTAATGCAAACATAATCATCAATGGTGTCAGCCGAACAGTGATACGTCATAAACGTATCTATAATTTTTGATGCTCCATGCTTGTTTAGTATGAACTTTGCTATGTTTTGTCTACACTTTGAGGTATTTTTATACACTTTCCGGAACTAACCTATTAACAAGATGCCACAGTGCCAGTTGCCTGTTTTCTTCTGTTTTTGGTTCCAGAAAGGCAGAAAATCAATATTCTCGGAATTGGACGGGACAAAATCCAAAGTCATTATTTTTCTCGGAGAAACACAAAACCACGAAGCAGAGTTGGAGGAGGACACCAGGGTGGCCGCACCCCCTAGGCGCGGGGCAGCCCTGGTGGCGCCCACAGGGAATGTGGGTGTGGCATCCCGTAAAACCACTACTAGAAAATCGCGGTGTTTTTGTGCATTGCATCATCATGACCGCATGCTCATGTCATCATGCCACATTGCATTTGAGCATCGTCATCATCTTGCATTCGCTTGCATAAAACTAATTGCGAAAAAACCTGTTTTTGTTTTCTAAACGCCCCGTCTATGTTCCAAACGCAAAACCCGGGTCTCCGGATTATTTTGTTTTGTCTGCTATCGGTTTGCACAAACCCTGTTTTAAATAAATAAAATATTTAATTATTTTAGGGGGGCAGTCGAACGGGCCGATACGACCCAGTCGACCACCCCCAGAATAAAACCAGCCCACCCGAATTCCTAGTCCTAAATTCACCCAATCCTAGTCTACCCACCAACCCCACCTTGCCACCTCCCTTTCCCTCCACCTCACCACACCCACCGCCACCTCATCAATCCTAACCCCCAACTCCCCTCCCTCTCTCACCCCACTCCCACCTACCCCCTCTCTCTCTCCCTCACCGACAGCCTAGCCCCACCCGCAGCAGCACACAACACAACACACCCCCCTCTCCCTGGGTCCCACCCCACCCCACACACCCCGGCCACACACCACGCACCCACACAGCAAACACACGCAACACCACACACGCCGCCAACCACCAGACTCCATCCGCCCCTCACCCCGGTCCCACCCGACCCCACCTGGCCCACCTGTCCTCCTGGCCGCCCCCCGTTCTCTCTCTCTCTCCCCTGGCGCCCCACGCGAGCCCACCCCGACACGCTCCCCCACCCCGTCCTCTCCCTCCTTCTCAACCGCATCGCCGCAGCTCCTCCCCCCGCCACCTCGCCCCGCCTCACCAGGATCCGCCGGCCGCCTCCTCCCAGGGGTCGCAGCACCAGCGACCGCCGCCCCCCCCCCCCCGCTCGACCTCACCCCGCCGGAGCCGCCTCGTCCCCGTCGCCGCGGCCTCGCCCCGAGCTCCGTCGACCGCCCCGCGCCGCAGGGCCTCCTCCTCCGCCCTCCCTCGCTCTGCTTCGGCCCGCCTTCCTCCGCGCGGCGCGCCGCACCCGGCCTCTGCCCCGTGCCGTCCCCGTCGCCAGGGAGAGGCCCCGCTCCGCCGCCGGCCGCAGCCTCCGCGCCTCCTCCCGAGCTCCCGCCCCTCCGCCGTCCTCCGCCCGAGCTCTGCTCCTCCGGCCACCTCTTCTTCCCCGCCTCCGGCCGCGCCGCCTCGCGTGTCCCCCCCGTCCTCGCCAACGACCGCACCGCCGCCCCCGGAGCGCCTCCGACCACCGCCGCTGCCTTCCCTTGGACCTGGCTCGTCGCCGGCGGGTCCTGCGCCCCCCCGCGGCCACCTCCTCGTCCGGCCGCCGGACCTCCTCTCGTTCTTCTTCCGCGCGTGGCGGCTCTGCAGGTGACCGTGCCGACCCCGTGGACCGTGCGCCGTGGTAGTTGACTCGGGGCCCCGCGTCCAAGTCGGCGCCATCGTCCTACCGTTTTGCTAGCCAAGTACCAGATCTCCAACAGGGTTACGCCAAGTTTGTTGTGGTTGCACAAGTTCGATCCTGGAATGGTAAAGACCATCTGCCAAGTTTGCCATGGGAGAAAGACGACCGTTTTAATCTCCAACACGGTCCGCTAGTAACCTCGGCATGGACCCCAAGATCTTCTGCCCGGAACCCGTGGAACCCTGAAGACCCCGGTGTCGAGCCCCAAGTTCGCCTCCGATAATCAAGATGGTACCCCAAGATCTCCATCGTATGTGTCGAGGCCAACACCAAAGCGATGACAAGAGCTACCGATGACCGAGAACCCTGACGCCAAGATCGCCACCGGAACGACAAGCACTTCACCGCGGGACGCCAAGTCCTTCGCCCGAATGCCAAGACCGACCCCGGAGTCCGAAGACCGATCCCGTCGAACCCTGAACCCCGAGACCGGACCCCGAACCCCCGGAACCAAGATCTTCCGAACCCAATGTGTGACCCCTTTTCTCGAGCCCTATTTTATAAATGTAATAACAAATTGATGCATATTAAATTGTCATACTCGCATGCATATTTGTGTGGTTTGGGGGCCTTATGCCGATTCACCTTATAATTAAATACGGGGCCCATATGCGGACAAATCTAGTCTTATATTGGCCTCATTTAAATTGGTGTAGCGAACCGGTAACTTATCTTGCCCTGTTATTACAACATTTATTTTGCGGGGTAGATAAATAACATGAACCTATTAAGTAATTGTCGGGACCCCGGTTCCGCTTAATATGGCCTAATTGCATCGCACCTTTGCCATGTCATACATCATACATGCATCATGCCCGATCTTTTGCCGTAGTATTAGATATTGCATCCGATGTTTATTCTAGTGTTTTGCTTCTTCGTGGATAAGGCTGTTGAGTTGATGCGAGTGTCGACCCGATCTTCGGTTGAACCTCCGACAATGTTTTTCAGGCGAGCACCTCCCCCTTTATACCTATCTTACTTTTATAGTATTTATTCCCTCCTGTTGATCTATTGCTATCTGTGTTGCGATGCTCTAGTTTCCGTACCCGAGATATCCCTTGCAGCCATATATTGCCTTGGACACATCCTATTATCTGTTGTTTGGTAGATAGTTGGACTTGCGCGTCGTAGTCGCTTGCTCAAGAGCTGTTGCGTGTCGTCAAGTACCACAGTTGTTGGAGTATTGCCGTATGTTTAAGGTCGGAGATGATCATGGCTTTAATTATCGTTTATTTCAATTATTGTTTAATAACTAAAATTGAAGTAGGTAAGCAGAGGCACAGGTGGGCAATAGATGTTATTTGGTTGTTAACCGTCCACTTGTGTCCCGTAGGACCCCGAGTTCTTGACACCTGTTCCGAGATCGAGCGCGCTAACCACATGTGGGGAGATATGGGCCCCCCATCGATTTAGTACCTGATTTAAAAGTACTGTACTGGGGGCCACAAGTAGTTTGGGGCTTTATTACTATCCTGTACTTATGCCATGCTTTACTGCTTTATTTACGATTGTGCGATGGATAGCACCTGTACTGTTTTGGAAGCGGAGTGTTTTCGCGGTATCGACAGGCCCAGTTTTGGGATCCCCTGTCGTTTACAGCCACTGCGCAAACCCTGAGTCCGTCTCGGAGACCGGCCGACTTCGTTGCGGGTGTACTTAGTGGGGTGGCCCCCCGTGCTTGCTTTGGGTCTGGGAAACGTCATGACTTAGGCCCCGCCGACATACCAATGTGTGTATGTTAATTGATCTGGCAAAAAGGGTCGAAGTGCGTGTGGATACTTTGGTGCACCCCTGCAGGGTTTAATCTTTTCGAGAAGCCGTGTCCGCGGTTATGGACGACTTGGAGCACAGGTCTCGATCATAGACAACTATAACTAAAGTTTACTGTTATAATTTGACTTGTATCCGATATGACTAGTAATTAGCTTCACTACAACGGAATGGCTGAATAAAAGTGCCAACAACTGCTGGGTTTTGGGTTATCTCATGCTAATTGTATCTGACTATTAAGCGTTGCAACTACAACGGAATGGTTAACTAAAATTGCCCACTGCTTATTATATCAGGATGATTATCTACACCTGACTAGTAATTGCTGCAACGATAACTGAATAAATAAAACTGCCAACTGTGTGAGTTCCTCGGTTGACTTCCTCGTTTGGTCTCGAGGGGGAAATACCAGGATGGGTTTGTTTGATGTTAGATTAAGGTTGGTTCCGAATAGGTCTTTCTTATCCCTCTCTGATAGCCGCCAGTTGTATCGAGTCTCTATATGTTGTTTAGTGCATGCTGCGCTGCCGCTTCAGTCCACCATACCTATGTAGGCGAGGACCGCCGAATTCTAGTCTCTCCGTGTACTGGCCTCAGTACTGACCGCTCTCTCTTTTTCCTTTCCCCTTTGTCGGCACCCCTTTTGTTTAAGCAGGTTTTGAGATCGACGTCGTTAGCAGGGTTACCCTTCCGGCTTGGCCTAGGCAGGGTTATGGACGCCATTGGTTATTCTTCAGGGCTCTTAGCCCCATTTGCATCTTGTCCGTAGTCGGACGCTCTATCATTTTCAAGGTGATTTGGATCTTTGTATATTATATCTGTATTCTTGACTCATTGAGTCGCTGTTGTATATATATCTGTTCTGTGGGTCCCATCGAGGACTGTTGTGTAATGTTATTACTTCGTTTTCCACCCGCACGAAAGTGCTTGGTGGGCACCTTTGAATCGTTTCTATGCGGGTTTGGCGGGAATCCCTGAAACTTGCATAGGGTCGATTCTGAGTGTGTTACAGAGTGGTATCAGAGCTCAGCAGTTGCGATACCCCAAAAGTCCAGCCTGTAGGATAACCTAGCTAACGGCCGAAGTAGAGTGTCAAAACTATTTTTGAAAATCGGTTGGTTAGTTCTGATTAGGTCTGATTTTACTCCTTACCCTCTGCTGCTCTCCTCTCACCTTTGCGTGTTTTGGATCTGTTCTCTTTCCTTCTTCAAGTCCAGGATTCTCGTGGTTGGGTTCCGTCGTACCTTCAGGGTTTCGCTTCCTCCTTTGGTAACGACGTTGCTACATCTGGTCTTCATGCTATCCGAGGAATCCTTCGCCTGGTGGACTTCTCTTTGTTCCTTCTCGTGCCTTCTGGTGTTTGCTGACGCGACGACATTATCTACGCCAGATCCGATGCAGAGTCTGCATCACTTCTTTGTTCCTGAGCCTCGATTGTCGAGATCTTCAGTCTGATTCCGAGAATGGTTGCACCCTTTTCTACTGATTGTGCAGAGTAATAGTTTGGGTGCGTGATGGATTGGCCCCCATGCCGACTACTCACTCTATTCGCTTGTGTACATTGAAGTGGATGAGAATGCATCGGTTCCCCTTTCCATCGAAGTTAGAGGTGGCTTTATTTGTGGATACCTCCACCTTCACCCTTTGTTACCGGAGAGTTCTCTCGACGATCACGGACAAAGACCTCCTGTTAGTGGTGTCGCGAAGATCTACACGGAGCGAGAAGACGCAGATCGCCGACCTTCCTTCCGGTACCATGAGGCGGATCTCGAGGGCGAGGTCCATTGTTAGTGGTGTCGAATTGTGGCATCCCGTAAAACCACTACTAGAAAATCGCGTTGTTTTTGTGCATTGCATCATCATGACCGCATGCTCATGTCATCATGCCACATTGCATTTGAGCATCGTCATCATCTTGCATTCGCTTGCACAAAACTAATTGCGGAAAAACCTGTTTTTGTTTTCTAAACGCCCCGTCTATGTTCCAAACGCAAAACCCGGGTCTCCGGATTATTTTGTTTTGTCTGCTATCGGTTTGCACAAGCCCTGTTTTAAATAAATAAAATATTTAATTATTTTAGGGGGGCAGTCGAACGGGCCGATACGACCCAGTCGACCACCCCCAGAATAAAACCAGCCCACCCGAATTCCTAGTCCTAAATTCACCCAATCCTAGTCTACCCACCAACCCCAGCTTGCCACCTCCCTTTCCCTCCACCTCACCACACCCACCGCCACCTCATCAACCCTAACCCCCAACTCCCCTCCCTCTCTCACCCCAGTCCCACCTACCCCCTCTCTCTCTCCCTCACCGACAGCCTGGCCCCACCCGCAGCAGCACACAACACAACACACCCCCCTTCTCCCTGGGTCCCACCCCACCCCACACACCCCGGCCACACACCACGCACCCACGCAGCAAACACACGCAACACCACACACGCCGCCAACCACCAGACTCCATCCGCCCCTCACCCCGGTCCCACCCGACCCCACCTGGCCCACCTGTCCTCCTGGCCGCCCCCCGTTCTCTCTCTCTCCCCTGGCGCCCCACGCGAGCCCACCCCGACACGCTCCCCCACCCCGTCCTCTCCCTCCTTCTCAACCGCATCGCCGCCGCTCCTCCCCCCGCCACCTCGCCCCGCCTCACCAGGATCCGCCGGCCGCCTCCTCCCAGGGGCCGCAGCACCAGCGACCGCCGCCCCCCCCCCCCCCGCTCGACCTCACCCCGACGGAGCCGCCTCGTCCCCGTCGCCGCGGCCTCGCCCCGAGCTCCGTCGACCGCCCCGCGCCGCCAGGGCCTCCTCCTCCGCCCTTCCTCGCTCTGCTCCGGCCCGCCTTCCTCCGCGTGGCGCGCCGCACCCGGCCGCTGCCCCGTGTCGTCCCCGTCGCCAGGGAGAGGCCCCGCTCCGCCGCCGGCCGCAGCCTCCGTGCCTCCTCCCGAGCTCCCGCCCCTCCGCCGTCCTCCGCCCGAGCTCTGCTCCTCCGGCCACCTCTTCTTCCCCGCCTCCGGCCGCGCCGCCTCGCGCGTCCCCCCCGTCCGTGCCAACGACCGCACCGCCGCCCCCGGAGCGCCTCCGACCACCGCCGCTGCCTTCCCTTGGACCTGGCTCGTCGCCGGCGGGTCCTGCGCCCCCCCGCGGCCACCTCCTCGTCCAGCCGCCGGACCTCCTCTCGTTCTTCTTCCGCGCGTGGCGGCTCTGCAGGTGACCGTGCCGACCCCGTGGACCGTGCGCCGTGGTAGTTGACTCGGGGCCCCGCGTCCAAGTCGGCGCCATCGTCCTACCGTTTTGCTAGCCACGTACCAGATCTCCAACAGGGTTACGCCAAGTTTGTTGTGGTTGCACAAGTTCGATCCTGGAATGGTAAAGACCATCTGCCAAGTTTGCCATGGGAGAAAGACGACCGTTTTAATCTCCAACACGGTCCGCTAGTAACCTCGGCATGGACCCCAAGATCTTCTGCCCGGAACCCGTGGAACCCTGAAGACCCCGGTGTCGAGCCCCAAGTTCGCCTCCGATAATCAAGATGGTACCCCAAGATCTCCATCGTATGTGTCGAGGCCAACACCAAAGCGATGACAAGAGCTACCGATGACCGAGAACCCTGACGCCAAGATCGCCACCGGAACGACAAGCACTTCACCGCGGGACGCCAAGTCCTTCGCCCGAATGCCAAGACCGACCCCGGAGTCCGAAGACCGATCCCGTCGAACCCTGAACCCCGAGACCGGACCCCGAACCCCCGGAACCAAGATCTTCCGAACCCAATGTGTGACCCCTTTTCTCGAGCCCTATTTTATAAATGTAATAACAAATTGATGCATATTAAATTGTCATACTCGCATGAATATTTGTGTGGTTTGGGGGCCTTATGCCGATTCACCTTATAATTAAATATGGGGCCCATATGCGGACAAATCTAGTCTTATATTGGCCTCATTTAAATTGGTGTAGCGAACCGGTAACTTATCTTGCCCTGTTATTACATAATTTATTTTGCGGGGTAGATAAATAACATGAACCTATTAAGTAATTGTCGGGACCCCGGTTCCGCTTAATATGGCCTAATTGCATCGCACCTTTGCCATGTCATACATCATACATGCATCATGCCCGATCTTTTGCCGTAGTATTAAATATTGCATCCGATGTTTATTCTAGTGTTTTGCTTCTTCGCGGATAAGGCCGTTGAGTTGATGCGAGTGTCGACCCGATCTTCGGTTGAACCTCCGACAATGTTTTTCAGGCGAGCACCTCCCCCTTTCTACCTATCTTACTTTTATAGTATTTATTCCCTCCTGTTGATCTATTGCTATCTGTGTTGCGATGCTCTAGTTTCCGTACCCGAGATATCCCTTGCAGCCATATATTGCCTTGGACACATCCTATTACCTGTTTTTTGGTAGATAGTTGGACTTGCGCGTCGTAGTCGCTTGCTCAAGAGCTGTTGCGTGTCGTCAAGTACCACAGTTGTTGGAGTATTGCCGTATGTTTAAGGTCGGAGATGATCATGGCTTTAATTATCGTTTATTTCAATTATTGTTTAATAACTAAAATTTAAGTAGGTAAGCAGAGGCACAGGTGGGCAATAGATGTTATTTGGTTGTTAACCGTCCACTTGTGTCCCGTAGGACCCCGAGTTCTTGACACCTGTTCCGAGATCGAGCGCGCTAACCACATGTGGGGAGATATGGGCCCCCCATCGATTTAGTACCTGATTTCAAAGTACTGTACTGGGGGACACAAGTAGTTTGGGGATTTATTACTATCCTGTACTTATACCATGCTTTACTGCTTTATTTACGATTGTGCGATGGATAGCACCTGTACTGTTTTGGAAGCGGAGTGTTTTCGCGGTATCGACAGGCCCAGTTTTGGGATCCCCTGTCGTTTACAGCCACTGTCGCAAACCCTGAGTCCGTCTCGGAGACCTGCCGACTTCGTTGCGGGTGTACTTAGTGGGGTGGCCCCCCGTGCTTGCTTTGGGTCTGGGAAACGTCATGACTTAGGCCCCGCCGACATACCGATGGGTGTATGTTAATTGATCTGGCAAAAAGGGTCGAAGTGCGTGTGGATACTTTGGTGCACCCCTGCAGGGTTTAATCTTTTCGAGAAGCCGTGTCCGCGGTTATGGACGACTTGGAGCACAGGTCTCGATCATAGACAACTATAACTAAAGTTTACTGTTATAATTTGACTTGTATCCGATATGACTAGTAATCAGCTTCACTACAACGGAATGGCTGAATAAAAGTGCCAACAACTGCTGGGTTTTGGGTTATCTCATGCTAATTGTATCTTACTAGTAAGCGTTGCAACTACAACAGAATGGTTAACTAAAATTGCCCACTGCTTATTATATCAGGATGATTATCTACACCTGACTAGTAATTGCTGCAACGATAACTGAATAAATAAAACTGCCAACTGTGTGAGTTCCTCGGTTGACTTCCTCGTTTGGTCTCGAGGGGGAAATACCAGGATGGGTTTGTTTGATGTTAGATTCAGGTTGGTTCCGAATAGGTCTTTCTTATCCCTCTCTGATAGCCGCCAGTTGTATCGAGTCTCTATATGTTGTTTAGTGCATGCTGCGCTGCCGCTTCAGTCCACCATACCTATGTAGGCGAGGACCGCCGAATTCTAGTCTCGCCGTGTACTGGCCTCAGTACTGACCGCTCTCTCTTTTTCCTTTCCCCTTGGTCGGCACCCCTTTTGTTTAAGCAGGTTTTGAGATCGACGTCGTTAGCAGGGTTACCCTTCCGGCTTGGCCTGGGCAGGGTTATGGACGCCATTGGTTATTCTTCAGGGCTCTTAGCCCCATTTGCATCTTGTCCGTAGTCGGATGCTCTATCATTTTCAAGGTGATTTGGATCTTTGTATATTATATCTGTATTCTTGACTCATTGAGTCGCTGCTGTATATATATATCTGTTCTGTGGGTCCCATCGAGGACTGTTGTGTAATGTTATTACTTCGTTTTCCACCCGCACGAAAGTGCCTGGTGGGCACCTTTGAATCGTTTCTATGCGGGTTTGGCGGGAATCACTGAAACTTGCATAGGGTCGATTCTGAGGGTGTTACAGTGGGCCCCCTGGACCTCCACCGACCTTGCCTCCTGCGCCTATAATAAGCGCTCGGGGAGAAAACCCTAAATAATCATAAGAAATCCACGAAAACCTCCGTAGCGCCGCCACCACCAAAGGGGAGATTCGGGGGACAAAAAGTCTCTGTTCCGGCACCCTGTCGGGACGGGGAAGTGCCCCCGGAGCCATCTCAATCGATCTCCACCACCATCTTCATCACCGTTGTTGATTCCCATGATGAGGAGGGAGTATTTCTTCCTCAAGGCTAAGGGTTCTATCGGTAGCTATGTGTTCATCTCTCTCTCTATGCATGATCATGTTGTGGTCATGAGCTTTGTAATCAAGTAGATCTACTCTGTTACTCAAGTGCTTCAATAGATCTCTGCTCTCCCCATGTGTGTGAAAGTGACAGCGTGCATGCCATGGTGGCACTTAGGCTAGAGTCTATATAAATACACATCATGCTTTAATAGATCTATTCTTTTTCCCACGTGTGTGAAAGTGACAGCATGCACACCGTGTGTGGCACTTAAGCTAGATTACATATATATTCATGAGTTATATTTTGAGTTGGTTGTCTCTATAAAATTGTGGTGTTTGTTGGAACCATATAGCGCTCAAGGTGACAGTGTGGGGTTATCTATATTAGGGAAGGCCCTACCGTGTATTAGAGTATCCAATCAGAGAGTAATTAAGAGTAGTATCATAAAGAGAAGATATTTATATGACAGAGTGTTCACTAGTGAAAATATGATCCCTAGACCTTGTTTCTAAGCATTGAAACACCGTGTGCATCTAGATCTGTTGCATGTTTGCTTGCTTCCATATTTATTTCAGTTTGCATTTAGTCTCTCCCACGTCAACAATAAGTCAAGTGCTATTTTCTGGCACCATTACCAGTTGTATTTCACTATCTCTTTGTTGAACTAGTGCACCTATACACCTGACAAGTGTATTGGGTGTGTTGGGACACAAGAGACTTCTTGTATCTTGATTGCAGGCTTGCTTAAGAGGGATACCTTTGACCACTTCCTCCCTGAGTTCGATAAATCTTGGGTAATCCACTTAAAGGGAACTTCCTGCTGTTCTAGAAACCTCTGTACTTGGAGGCCCAACAACTGTCTACAAGAATAGAAGTGCGTAGACATCAAACAACTATAAGGAAGTACCCTCATCGACGCCACACACTTCATCACCGGGCTAGCACTGACCTCTCCCATAGCACACCTCCGAAGCTTGAACTAATCATCATAGGCTTCGACGGCTCTTGTGATGGTGAGGAACAAGTCTTTTTGCATCCGAAACTGGCGCCAGATTTGCTTGTTTGTGTAGGTGGCATCGGGGTTGAAATAATATCGCATGATCTTCTCATCCCCCTCGGCTCTATTTCGGTTGACCCATGCATGGCCGAACTGAGATTCACTCCTCGGCACCCAAAAATTTTCATTAAAAATTGCCATTTCCAAATCCTCGTCTTCATATTTTTCCTTCTCGGAAAAAGAATCGTCAAAAACCATCTCTCGAAACCTCTTCATCTATAGCCGAATGCTATCGGTCACTAACAAAGCCGAAAAACAAACCCAAATATCATATGGGAATTCAGTCGAGTACCTTGTGTGCGGCGGGGGGCAGATCGCGGCTGGAGCAGTTGCGCCAGACAAAAGGGGACTCAATGACCAGGTGGGCAAGAGGACGCGGACGGCAAGGTCCTTGCCGACAAACACCCACCTAGCGGCTGCACGATGAACGGACGACCATGAACCCGAATCTCTGCCGCCGGGAGAAGTTCGTAGAAATCCGGCCACGGACCTCGACTACGGCCACCAACTCGACACCCGTGGTCGCTCTACACCGCCTCCTTCCCCTTCCAAGGCTTTTCCTGACCGAAATCGGCCTCGTCCTGGCTGTAGACGAGCTTGCTTTTGGTTTCGACCGGAGGTGGGATCCACCTCGATGCGGTGACTCTAGGAGGCGATT
Source organism: Avena sativa (assembly GCA_916181665.1). NCBI lineage: Eukaryota > Viridiplantae > Streptophyta > Magnoliopsida > Poales > Poaceae > Avena > Avena sativa. The sequence continues at coordinate 39,977,495 of OV702285.1, read as the reverse complement.
CCAGCGATGGCGAGCAGCCGCGACAGGGCGGATGGGGGGAAATGGGATTGCGGTGCTTCGGGAAGGCGGCGGAGGGAAAACGGTGGCCGGCAGGGGCAACGCCGGCGAGAATAGTGCGGCGGGGCAGTGGCGACAGGGTGGAGGAGAAAAATATGGGAAATCGTGGCCTCCGGCGTGTATATTTGGGAGTCGCCGAGACCGATTACTAAAAAATATTCTTCTCTAAATCTGTTTAAGGATGGGTTAGAGTCGGCTCTGGCCGTTATAGTAGAAAATATACTCCTCTAACGGCCCAAAAAGGATGGATTAGAGATGCTTTTACTTTGGTTATTTTGCAGTCTTATTAAGACACCACCGCATGCACGGCCAGGTATCTTGTAAATGCTCACAGGTTCTATCGTTATTCATGCACTACAGGAATGGCGTTGTGTGCCGACGGTCGGATGCTACGCCGACGGCCAAAGGTCGGGGCCGTCGGCGTAGCACAGGGCCAGGCCAGCCCAGCTTCCGAGCCCTCGGCGTACCGCAGCCGTCGGCGTAGCGGCAGGTACGCCGAGGGTGACCGTCGGCGTAAACATTGCCCTCGGCGTACGGGGTGGCCGCGTGGCACTTGACATTCCAGGCCAGGAAAGGCCCTAACGGCGTTAGCATTACGCCGAGAGCCGCTGTCGGAATAGGATACGCCGACGGTCACCCTCGGCGTACGTCCTGCCTACGCCGACGGTGACCCTCGGCGTACCTATGCACCTTTTTTTTCCTTACCAAATTATTTGTATTTATCTATTAGTATCAATTATTTAGGTTCTATTTTATCAATTGGATGGATTCGTAGCCTCCGAATAATAGTCTTCACGCCCACATAAAATGTCGAATCTTCTCACAATTTGAGAAATTTGCATGTTTGTGTGTTATTATCACATGTGCATGAAATTTATATTTCACAAATTTTTGTGAAGTTGTTCAAAGATTCAATCACATGTGCGTGTCCCCCCTCGCATGCATGCGGAAGCGTAGGTTCCGGACCCGTATAAGGGGGAATCTCCCCGTTGAGGCGAAGCTAATATGGTTTTACATCACCCTATGACCTAAACAAACACAAAACATATGTGTGTGAGTGTGGTGAGAGGTTGGTATAGGTGCTTGCATGTGTCCCCCCTCGCATGCATGCGCTCTAACCTAGAGGCGAAGGTTCCGGACCCGTATAAGGGGGGAATCTCCCCGTCGAGGTGAAACCGGGTAGGATAGTGCCCCAACTTGTGAACCAAAATGGTTTTACATCACCCTATGACCTAAACAAACACAAAACAAGAGAGAGCTATGCCGGGCTACCCCTGTCAGAGGAACGTCTAGGGGGGTAGACGATCCGAGTGCGCACAGAGATCAGGGTTTCGCTGGAGGAAGACCACGAGAACATTGGAATGAGATGAAAACTTGCATGTGACCCTAGCATATGTGTGTGAGTGTGGTGAGAGGTTGGTATAGGTGCTTGCATGTGTCCCCCCTCGCATGCATGCGCTCTAACCTAGAGGCGAAGGTTCCGGACCCATATGAGGGGGGATCTCCCCGTCGAGGTGAAACCGGGTAGGATAGTGCCCCAACTTGTGAACCAAAATGGTTTTACATCACCCTATGACCTAAACAAACACAAAACAAGAGAGAGCTACGCCGGGCTACCCCTGTCAGAGGAACGTCTAGGGGGGTAGACGATCCGAGTGCGCACAGAGATCAGGGTTTCGCTGGAGGAAGACCACGAGAACATTGGAATGAGATGAAAACTTGCATGTGACCCTAGCATATGTGTGTGAGTGTGGTGAGAGGTTGGTATAGGTGCTTGCATGTGTCCCCCCTCGCATGCATGCGCTCTAACCTAGAGGCGAAGGTTCCGGACCCATATGAGGGGGGATCTCCCCGTCGAGGTGAAACCGGGTAGGATAGTGCCCCAACTTGTGAACCAACATGGTTTTACATCACCCTATGACCTAAACAAACACAAAACAAGAGAGAGCTACGCCGGGCTACCCCTGTCAGAGGAACGTCTAGGGGGGTAGACGATCCGAGTGCGCACAGAGATCAGGGTTTCGCCGGAGGAAGACCACGAGAACATTGGAATGAGATGAAAACTTGCATGTGACCCTAGCATATGTGTGTGAGTGTGGTGAGAGGTTGGTATAGATGCTTGCATGTGTCCCCCCTCGCATGCATGTGCTCTAACCTAGAGGCGAAGGTTCCGTACCCGAATGAGGGGGGATCTCCCCGTCGAGGTGAAACCGGGTAGGATAGTGCCCCAACTTGTAAACCAACATGGTTTTACATCACCCTATGACCTAAACAAACACAAGAAAAGAGAGAGCTACGCCGGGCTACCCCTGTCAGAGGAATGTCTAGGGGGGTAGACGATCTGAGTGCGCACAGAGATCAGGGTTTCGCCGGAGGAAGACCACGAGAACATTGGAATGAGATGAAAACTTGCATGTGACCCTAGCATATGTGTGCGAGTGGGATGAGAGGTTGGTATAGGTGCTTGCATGTGTCCCCCCTCGCATGCATGCGCTCTAACCTAGAGGCGAAGGTTCCGGACCCGTATGAGGGGGGATCTCCCCGTCGATGTGAAACCGGGTAGGATAGTGCCCCAACTTGTGAACCAACATGGTTTTACATCACCCTATGACCTAAACAAACACAAAACAAGAGAGAGCTACGCCGGGCTACCCCTGTCAGAGGAACGTCTGGGGGGGTAGACGATCCGAGTGCACACAGAGATCAGGGTTTCGCCGGAGGAAGACCACGAGAACATTGGAATGAGATGAAAACTTGCATGTGACCCTAGCATATGTGTGTGAGTGTGCTGAGAGGTTGGTATAGGTGCTTGCCTGTGTCCCCCCTCGCATGCATGCGCTCTAACCTAGAGGCGAAGGTTCCGGACCCGTATGAGGGGGGAATCTCCCTGTCGAGGTGAAACCGGGTAGGATAGTGCCCCAACTTGTGAACCAACATGGTTTTACATCACCCTATGACCTAAACAAACACAAAACAAGAGAGAGCTACGCCGGGCTACCCCTGTCAGAGGAACGTCTAGGGGGGTAGACGATCCGAGTGCGCACAGAGATCAGGGTTTCGCCGGAGGAAGACCACGAGAACATTGGAATGAGATGAAAACTTGCATGTGACCCTAGCATATGTGTGTGAGTGTGCTGAGAGGTTGGTATAGGTGCTTGCATGTGTCCCCCTCGCATGCATGCGCTCTAACCTAGAGGCGAAGGTTCCGGACCCGTATGAGGGTGGAATCTCCCTGTCGAGGTGAAACCGGGTAGGATAGTGCCCCAACTTGTGAACCAACATGGTTTTACATCACCCTATGACCTAAACAAACACAAAACAAGAGAGAGCTACGTCGGGCTACCCCTGTCAGAGGAACATCTAGGGGGGTAGACGATCCGAGTGCGCACAGAGATCAGGGTTTCGCCAGAGGAAGACCACGAGAACATTGGAATGAGATGAAAACTTGCATGTGACCCTAGCATATGTGTGTGAGTGTGGTGAGAGGTTGGTATAGGTGCTTGCATGTGTCCCCCCTCGCATGCATGCGCTCTAACCTAGAGGCGAAGGTTCCGGACCCGTATGAGGGGGGATCTCCCCGTTTAGGTCAAACCGGGTAGGATAGTGCCCCAACTTGTGAACCAACATGGTTTTACATCACCCTATGACCTAAACAAACAAAATACAAGAGAGAGCTACGCCGGGCTACCCCTGTCAGAGGAACGTCTAGGGGGGTAGACGATCCGAGTGTGCACAGAGATCAGGGTTTCGCCGGAGGAAGACCACGAGAACATTGGAATGAGATGAAAACTTGCATGTGACCCTAGCATATGTGTGTGAGTGTGGTGAGAGGTTGGTATAGGTGCTTTCATGTGTCCCCCCTCGCATGCATGCGCTCTAACCTAGAGGCGAAGGTTCCGTACCCGTATAAGGGGGGAATCTCCCCGTCGAGGTGAAACCGGGTAGGATAGTGCCCCAACTTGTGAACCAACATGGTTTTACATCACCCTATGACCTAAACAAACACAAAACAAGAGAGAGCTACGCCGGGCTACCCCTGTCAGAGGAACGTCTAGGGGGTAGACGATCCGAGTGCGCACAGAGATCAGGGTTTCGCTGGAGGAAGACCACGAGAACATTGGAATGAGATGAAAACTTGCATGTGACCCTAGCATATGTGTGTGAGTGTGGTGAGAGGTTGGTATAGGTGCTTGAATGTGTCCCCCCCTCGCATGCATGCGCTCTAACCTAGAGGCGAAGGTTCCGGACCCGTATGAGGGGGGATCTCCCCGTCGAGGTGAAACCGGGTAGGATAGTGCCCCAACTTGTGAACCAACATGGTTTTACATCACCCTATGACCTAAACAAACACAAAACAAGAGAGAGATACGCCGGGCTACCCCTGTCAGAGGAACGTCTAGGGGGGTAGACGATCCGAGTGCGCACAGAGATCAGGGTTTCACCGGAGGAAGACCACGAGAACATTGGAATGAGTTGAAAACTTGCATGTGACCCTAGCATATGTGTGTGAGTGTGGTGAGAGGTTGGTATAGGTGCTTGCATGTGTCCCCCCTCGCATGCATGCGCTCTAACCTAGAGGCGAAGGTTCCGGACCCGTATGAGGGGGGATCTCCCCGTCGAGGTGAAACCGGGTAGGATAGTGCCCCAACTTGTGAACCAACATGGTTTTACATCACCCTATGACCTAAACAAACACAAAACAAGAGAGAGCTACGCCGGGCTACCCCTGTCAGAGGAACGTCTGGGGGGGTAGACGATCCGAGTGCACACAGAGATCAGGGTTTCGCCGGAGGAAGACCACGAGAACATTGGAATGAGATGAAAACTTGCATGTGACCCTAGCATATGTGTGTGAGTGTGCTGAGAGGTTGGTATAGGTGCTTGCCTGTGTCCCCCCTCGCATGCATGCGCTCTAACCTAGAGGCGAAGGTTCCGGACCCGTATGAGGGGGGAATCTCCCTGTCGAGGTGAAACCGGGTAGGATAGTGCCCCAACTTGTGAACCAACATGGTTTTACATCACCCTATGACCTAAACAAACACAAAACAAGAGAGAGCTACGCCGGGCTACCCCTGTCAGAGGAACGTCTAGGGGGGTAGACGATCCGAGTGCGCACAGAGATCAGGGTTTCGCCGGAGGAAGACCACGAGAACATTGGAATGAGATGAAAACTTGCATGTGACCCTAGCATATGTGTGTGAGTGTGCTGAGAGGTTGGTATAGGTGCTTGCATGTGTCCCCCTCGCATGCATGCGCTCTAACCTAGAGGCGAAGGTTCCGGACCCGTATGAGGGTGGAATCTCCCTGTCGAGGTGAAACCGGGTAGGATAGTGCCCCAACTTGTGAACCAACATGGTTTTACATCACCCTATGACCTAAACAAACACAAAACAAGAGAGAGCTACGTCGGGCTACCCCTGTCAGAGGAACATCTAGGGGGGTAGACGATCCGAGTGCGCACAGAGATCAGGGTTTCGCCAGAGGAAGACCACGAGAACATTGGAATGAGATGAAAACTTGCATGTGACCCTAGCATATGTGTGTGAGTGTGGTGAGAGGTTGGTATAGGTGCTTGCATGTGTCCCCCCTCGCATGCATGCGCTCTAACCTAGAGGCGAAGGTTCCGGACCCGTATGAGGGGGGATCTCCCCGTTTAGGTCAAACCGGGTAGGATAGTGCCCCAACTTGTGAACCAACATGGTTTTACATCACCCTATGACCTAAACAAACAAAATACAAGAGAGAGCTACGCCGGGCTACCCCTGTCAGAGGAACGTCTAGGGGGGTAGACGATCCGAGTGTGCACAGAGATCAGGGTTTCGCCGGAGGAAGACCACGAGAACATTGGAATGAGATGAAAACTTGCATGTGACCCTAGCATATGTGTGTGAGTGTGGTGAGAGGTTGGTATAGGTGCTTTCATGTGTCCCCCCTCGCATGCATGCGCTCTAACCTAGAGGCGAAGGTTCCGTACCCGTATAAGGGGGGAATCTCCCCGTCGAGGTGAAACCGGGTAGGATAGTGCCCCAACTTGTGAACCAACATGGTTTTACATCACCCTATGACCTAAACAAACACAAAACAAGAGAGAGCTACGCCGGGCTACCCCTGTCAGAGGAACGTCTAGGGGGTAGACGATCCGAGTGCGCACAGAGATCAGGGTTTCGCTGGAGGAAGACCACGAGAACATTGGAATGAGATGAAAACTTGCATGTGACCCTAGCATATGTGTGTGAGTGTGGTGAGAGGTTGGTATAGGTGCTTGAATGTGTCCCCCCTCGCATGCATGCGCTCTAACCTAGAGGCGAAGGTTCCGGACCCGTATGAGGGGGGATCTCCCCGTCGAGGTGAAACCGGGTAGGATAGTGCCCCAACTTGTGAACCAACATGGTTTTACATCACCCTATGACCTAAACAAACACAAAACAAGAGAGAGATACGCCGGGCTACCCCTGTCAGAGGAACGTCTAGGGGGGTAGACGATCCGAGTGCGCACAGAGATCAGGGTTTCACCGGAGGAAGACCACGAGAACATTGGAATGAGTTGAAAACTTGCATGTGACCCTAGCATATGTGTGTGAGTGTGGTGAGAGGTTGGTATAGGTGCTTGCATGTGTCCCCCCTCGCATGCATGCGCTCTAACCTAGAGGCGAAGGTTCCGTACCCGTATGAGGGGGGATCTCCCCGTCGAGGTGAAACCGGGTAGGATAGTGCCCCAACTTGTGAACCAACATGGTTTTACATCACCCTATGACCTAAACAAACACAAGACAAGAGAGAGCTACGCCGGGCTACCCCTGTCAGAGGAACGTCTAGGGGGGTAGACGATCCGAGTGCGCACAGAGATCAGGGTTTCGCCGGAGGAAGACCACGAGAACATTGGAATGAGATGAAAACTTGCATGTGACCCTAGCATATGTGTGTGAGTGTGATGAGAGGTTGGTATAGGTGCTTGCATGTGTCCCCCCTCGCATGCATGCGCTCTAACCTAGAGGCGAAGGTTCCAGACCCGTATGAGGGGGGATCTCCCCGTCGAGGTGAAACCGGGTAGGATAGTACCCCAACTTGTGAACCAACATGGTTTTACATCACCCTATGACCTAAACAAACACAAAACAAGAGAGAGATACGCCGGGCTACCCTTGTCAGAGGAACGTCTAGGGGGGTAGACGATCCGAGTGCGCACAGAGATCAGGGTTTCGCCGGAGGAAGACCACGAGAACATTGGAATGAGATGAAAACTTGCATGTGACCCTAGCATATGTGTGCAAGTGGGATGAGAGGTTGGTATAGGTGCTTGCATGTGTCCCCCCTCGCATGCATGCGCTCTAACCTAGAGGCGAAGGTTCCGGACCCGTATGAGGGGGGATCTCCCTGTCGATGTGAAACCGGGTAGGATAGTGCCCCAACTTGTGAACCAACATGGTTTTACATCACCCTATGACCTAAACAAACACAAAACAAGAGAGAGCTACGCCGGGCTACCCCTGTCAGAGGAACGTCTAGGGGGGTAGACGATCCGAGTGCGCACAGAGATCAGGGTTTCACCGGAGGAAGACCACGAGAACATTGGAATGAGATGAAAACTTGCATGTGACCCTAGCATATGTGTGTGAGTGTGATGAGAGGTTGGTATAGGTGCTTGCATGTGTCCCCCCTCGCATGCATGCGCTCTAACCTAGAGGCGAAGGTTCCAGACCCGTATGAGGGGGGATCTCCCCGTCGAGGTGAAACCGGGTAGGATAGTACCCCAACTTGTGAACCAACATGGTTTTACATCACCCTATGACCTAAACAAACACAAAACAAGAGAGAGCTACGCCGGGCTACCCTTGTCAGAGGAACGTCTAGGGGGGTAGACGATCCGAGTGCGCACAGAGATCAGGGTTTCGCCGGAGGAAGACCACGAGAACATTGGAATGAGATGAAAACTTGCATGTGACCCTAGCATATGTGTGCAAGTGGGATGAGAGGTTGGTATAGGTGCTTGCATGTGTCCCCCCTCGCATGCATGCGCTCTAACCTAGAGGCGAAGGTTCCGGACCCGTATGAGGGGGGATCTCCCTGTCGATGTGAAACCGGGTAGGATAGTGCCCCAACTTGTGAACCAACATGGTTTTACATCACCCTATGACCTAAACAAACACAAAACAAGAGAGAGCTACGCCGGGCTACCCCTGTCAGAGGAACGTCTAGGGGGGTAGACGATCCGAGTGCGCACAGAGATCAGGGTTTCGCCGGAGGAAGACCACGAGAACATTGGAATGAGATGAAAACTTGCATGTGACCCTAGCATATGTGTGTGAGTGTGCTGAGAGGTTGGTATAGGTGCTTGCATGTGTCCCCCCTCGCATGCATGCGCTCTAACCTAGAGGCGAAGGTTCCGGACCCGTATGAGGGGGGAATCTCCCTGTCGAGGTGAAACCGGGTAGGATAGTGCCCCAACTTGTGAACCAACATGGTTTTACATCACCCTATGACCTAAACAAACACAAAACAAGAGAGAGCTACGCCGGGCTACCCCTGTCAGAGGAACGTCTAGGGGGGTAGACGATCCGAGTGCGCACAGAGATCAGGGTTTCGCCGGAGGAAGACCACGAGAACATTGGAATGAGATGAAAACTTGCATGTGACCCTAGCATATGTGTGTGAGTGTGCTGAGAGGTTGGTATAGGTGCTTGCATGTGTCCCCCCTCGCATGCATGCGCTCTAACCTAGAGGCGAAGGTTCCGGACCCGTATGAGGGTGGAATCTCCCTGTCGAGGTGAAACCGGGTAGGATAGTGCCCCAACTTGTGAACCAACATGGTTTTACATCACCCTATGACCTAAACAAACACAAAACAAGAGAGAGCTACGTCGGGCTACCCCTGTCAGAGGAACATCTAGGGGGGTAGACGATCCGAGTGCGCACAGAGATCAGGGTTTCGCCAGAGGAAGACCACGAGAACATTGGAATGAGATGAAAACTTGCATGTGACCCTAGCATATGTGTGTGAGTGTGGTGAGAGGTTGGTATAGGTGCTTGCATGTGTCCCCCCTCGCATGCATGCGCTCTAACCTAGAGGCGAAGGTTCCGGACCCGTATGAGGGGGGATCTCCCCGTTTAGGTCAAACCGGGTAGGATAGTGCCCCAACTTGTGAACCAACATGGTTTTACATCACCCTATGACCTAAACAAACAAAATACAAGAGAGAGCTACGCCGGGCTACCCCTGTCAGAGGAACGTCTAGGGGGGTAGACGATCCGAGTGTGCACAGAGATCAGGGTTTCGCCGGAGGAAGACCACGAGAACATTGGAATGAGATGAAAACTTGCATGTGACCCTAGCATATGTGTGTGAGTGTGGTGAGAGGTTGGTATAGGTGCTTTCATGTGTCCCCCTCGCATGCATGCGCTCTAACCTAGAGGCGAAGGTTCCGTACCCGTATAAGGGGGGAATCTCCCCGTCGAGGTGAAACCGGGTAGGATAGTGCCCCAACTTGTGAACCAACATGGTTTTACATCACCCTATGACCTAAACAAACACAAAACAAGAGAGAGCTACGCCGGGCTACCCCTGTCAGAGGAACGTCTAGGGGGTAGACGATCCGAGTGCGCACAGAGATCAGGGTTTCGCTGGAGGAAGACCATGAGAACATTGGAATGAGATGAAAACTTGCATGTGACCCTAGCATATGTGTGTGAGTGTGGTGAGAGGTTGGTATAGGTGCTTGAATGTGTCCCCCCTCGCATGCATGCGCTCTAACCTAGAGGCGAAGGTTCCGGACCCGTATGAGGGGGGATCTCCCCGTCGAGGTGAAACCGGGTAGGATAGTGCCCCAACTTGTGAACCAACATGGTTTTACATCACCCTATGACCTAAACAAACACAAAACAAGAGAGAGATACGCCGGGCTACCCCTGTCAGAGGAACGTCTAGGGGGGTAGACGATCCGAGTGCGCACAGAGATCAGGGTTTCACCGGAGGAAGACCACGAGAACATTGGAATGAGTTGAAAACTTGCATGTGACCCTAGCATATGTGTGTGAGTGTGGTGAGAGGTTGGTATAGGTGCTTGCATGTGTCCCCCCTCGCATGCATGCGCTCTAACCTAGAGGCGAAGGTTCCGTACCCGTATGAGGGGGGATCTCCCCGTCGAGGTGAAACCGGGTAGGATAGTGCCCCAACTTGTGAACCAACATGGTTTTACATCACCCTATGACCTAAACAAACACAAGACAAGAGAGAGCTACGCCGGGCTACCCCTGTCAGAGGAACGTCTAGGGGGGTAGACGATCCGAGTGCGCACAGAGATCAGGGTTTCGCCGGAGGAAGACCACGAGAACATTGGAATGAGATGAAAACTTGCATGTGACCCTAGCATATGTGTGTGAGTGTGATGAGAGGTTGGTATAGGTGCTTGCATGTGTCCCCCCTCGCATGCATGCGCTCTAACCTAGAGGCGAAGGTTCCAGACCCGTATGAGGGGGGATCTCCCCGTCGAGGTGAAACCGGGTAGGATAGTACCCCAACTTGTGAACCAACATGGTTTTACATCACCCTATGACCTAAACAAACACAAAACAAGAGAGAGCTACGCCGGGCTACCCTTGTCAGAGGAACGTCTAGGGGGGTAGACGATCCGAGTGCGCACAGAGATCAGGGTTTCGCCGGAGGAAGACCACGAGAACATTGGAATGAGATGAAAACTTGCATGTGACCCTAGCATATGTGTGCAAGTGGGATGAGAGGTTGGTATAGGTGCTTGCATGTGTCCCCCCTCGCATGCATGCGCTCTAACCTAGAGGCGAAGGTTCCGGACCCGTATGAGGGGGGATCTCCCTGTCGATGTGAAACCGGGTAGGATAGTGCCCCAACTTGTGAACCAACATGGTTTTACATCACCCTATGACCTAAACAAACACAAAACAAGAGAGAGCTACGCCGGGCTACCCCTGTCAGAGGAACGTCTAGGGGGGTAGACGATCCGAGTGCGCACAGAGATCAGGGTTTCGCCGGAGGAAGACCACGAGAACATTGGAATGAGATGAAAACTTGCATGTGACCCTAGCATATGTGTGTGAGTGTGATGAGAGGTTGGTATAGGTGCTTGCATGTGTCCCCCTCGCATGCATGCGCTCTAACCTAGAGGCGAAGGTTCCAGACCCGTATGAGGGGGGATCTCCCCGTCGAGGTGAAACCGGGTAGGATAGTACCCCAACTTGTGAACCAACATGGTTTTACATCACCCTATGACCTAAACAAACACAAAACAAGAGAGAGCTACGCCGGGCTACCCTTGTCAGAGGAACGTCTAGGGGGGTAGACGATCCGAGTGCGCACAGAGATCAGGGTTTCGCCGGAGGAAGACCACGAGAACATTGGAATGAGATGAAAACTTGCATGTGACCCTAGCATATGTGTGCAAGTGGGATGAGAGGTTGGTATAGGTGCTTGCATGTGTCCCCCCTCGCATGCATGCGCTCTAACCTAGAGGCGAAGGTTCCGGACCCGTATGAGGGGGGATCTCCCTGTCGATGTGAAACCGGGTAGGATAGTGCCCCAACTTGTGAACCAACATGGTTTTACATCACCCTATGACCTAAACAAACACAAAACAAGAGAGAGCTACGCCGGGCTACCCCTGTCAGAGGAACGTCTAGGGGGGTAGACGATCCGAGTGCGCACAGAGATCAGGGTTTCGCCGGAGGAAGACCACGAGAACATTGGAATGAGATGAAAACTTGCATGTGACCCTAGCATATGTGTGTGAGTGTGCTGAGAGGTTGGTATAGGTGCTTGCATGTGTCCCCCCTCGCATGCATGCGCTCTAACCTAGAGGCGAAGGTTCCGGACCCGTATGAGGGGGGAATCTCCCTGTCGAGGTGAAACCGGGTAGGATAGTGCCCCAACTTGTGAACCAACATGGTTTTACATCACCCTATGACCTAAACAAACACAAAACAAGAGAGAGCTACGCCGGGCTACCCCTGTCAGAGGAACGTCTAGGGGGGTAGACGATCCGAGTGCGCACAGAGATCAGGGTTTCGCCGGAGGAAGACCACGAGAACATTGGAATGAGATGAAAACTTGCATGTGACCCTAGCATATGTGTGTGAGTGTGCTGAGAGGTTGGTATAGGTGCTTGCATGTGTCCCCCCTCGCATGCATGCGCTCTAACCTAGAGGCGAAGGTTCCGGACCCGTATGAGGGTGGAATCTCCCTGTCGAGGTGAAACCGGGTAGGATAGTGCCCCAACTTGTGAACCAACATGGTTTTACATCACCCTATGACCTAAACAAACACAAAACAAGAGAGAGCTACGTCGGGCTACCCCTGTCAGAGGAACATCTAGGGGGGTAGACGATCCGAGTGCGCACAGAGATCAGGGTTTCGCCAGAGGAAGACCACGAGAACATTGGAATGAGATGAAAACTTGCATGTGACCCTAGCATATGTGTGTGAGTGTGGTGAGAGGTTGGTATAGGTGCTTGCATGTGTCCCCCCTCGCATGCTTGCGCTCTAACCTAGAGGCGAAGGTTCCGGACCCGTATGAGGGGGGATCTCCCCGTTTAGGTGAAACCGGGTAGGATAGTGCCCCAACTTGTGAACCAACATGGTTTTACATCACCCTATGACCTAAAAAAACACAAAGCAAGAGAGAGCTACGCCGGGCTACCCCTGTCAGAGGAACGTCTAGGGGGGTAGACGATCCGAGTGTGCACAGAGATCAGGGTTTCGCCGGAGGAAGACCACGAGAACATTGGAATGAGATGAAAACTTGCATGTGACCCTAGCATATGTGTGTGAGTGTGGTGAGAGGTTGGTATAGGTGCTTTCATGTGTCCCCCCTCGCATGCATGCGCTCTAACCTAGAGGCGAAGGTTCCGTACCCGTATAAGGGGGGAATCTCCCCGTCGAGGTGAAACCGGGTAGGATAGTGCCCCAACTTGTGAACCAACATGGTTTTACATCACCCTATGACCTAAACAAACACAAAACAAGAGAGAGCTACGCCGGGCTACCCCTGTCAGAGGAACGTCTAGGGGGGTAGACGATCCGAGTGCGCACAGAGATCAGGGTTTCGCTGGAGGAAGACCACGAGAACATTGGAATGAGATGAAAACTTGCATGTGACCCTAGCATATGTGTGTGAGTGTGATGAGAGGTTGGTATAGGTGCTTGCATGTGTCCCCCCTCGCATGCATGCGCTCTAACCTAGAGGCGAAGCTTCCAGACCCGTATGAGGGGGGATCTCCCCGTCGAGGTGAAACCGGGTAGGATAGTACCCCAACTTGTGAACCAACATGGTTTTACATCACCCTATGACCTAAACAAACACAAAACAAGAGAGAGCTACGCCGGGCTACCCTTGTCAGAGGAACGTCTAGGGGGGTAGACGATCCGAGTGCGCACAGAGATCAGGGTTTCGCCGGAGGAAGACCACGAGAACATTGGAATGAGATGAAAACTTGCATGTGACCCTAGCATATGTGTGCAAGTGGGATGAGAGGTTGGTATAGGTGCTTGCATGTGTCCCCCCTCGCATGCATGCGCTCTAACCTAGAGGCGAAGGTTCCGGACCCGTATGAGGGGGGATCTCCCTGTCGATGTGAAACCTGGTAGGATAGTGCCCCAACTTGTGAACCAACATGGTTTTACATCACCCTATGACCTAAACAAACACAAAACAAGAGAGAGCTACGCCGGGCTACCCCTGTCAGAGGAACGTCTAGGGGGGTAGACGATCCGAGTGCGCACAGAGATCAGGGTTTCGCCGGAGGAAGACCACGAGAACATTGGAATGAGATGAAAACTTGCATGTGACCCTAGCATATGTGTGTGAGTGTGCTGAGAGGTTGGTATAGGTGCTTGCATGTGTCCCCCCTCGCATGCATGCGCTCTAACCTAGAGGCGAAGGTTCCGGACCCGTATGAGGGGGGAATCTCCCTGTCGAGGTGAAACCGGGTAGGATAGTGCCCCAACTTGTGAACCAACATGGTTTTACGTCACCCTATGACCTAAACAAACACAAAACAAGAGAGAGCTACGCCGGGCTACCCCTGTCAGAGGAACGTCTAGGGGGGTAGACGATCCGAGTGCGCACAGAGATCAGGGTTTCGCCGGAGGAAGACCACGAGAACATTGGAATGAGATGAAAACTTGCATGTGACCCTAGCATATGTGTGTGAGTGTGCTGAGAGGTTGGTATAGGTGCTTGCATGTGTCCCCCCTCGCATGCATGCGCTCTAACCTAGAGGCGAAGGTTCCGGACCCGTATGAGGGTGGAATCTCCCTGTCGAGGTGAAACCGGGTAGGATAGTGCCCCAACTTGTGAACCAACATGGTTTTACATCACCCTATGACCTAAACAAACACAAAACAAGAGAGAGCTACGTCGGGCTACCCCTGTCAGAGGAACATCTAGGGGGGTAGACGATCCGAGTGCGCACAGAGATCAGGGTTTCGCCAGAGGAAGACCACGAGAACATTGGAATGAGATGAAAACTTGCATGTGACCCTAGCATATGTGTGTGAGTGTGGTGAGAGGTTGGTATAGGTGCTTGCATGTGTCCCACCTCGCATGCTTGCGCTCTAACCTAGAGGCGAAGGTTCCGGACCCGTATGAGGGGGGATCTCCCCGTTTAGGTGAAACCGGGTAGGATAGTGCCCCAACTTGTGAACCAACATGGTTTTACATCACCCTATGACCTAAACAAACACAAAGCAAGAGAGAGCTACGCCGGGCTACCCCTGTCAGAGGAACGTCTAGGGGGGTAGACGATCCGAGTGTGCACAGAGATCAGGGTTTCGCCGGAGGAAGACCACGAGAACATTGGAATGAGATGAAAACTTGCATGTGACCCTAGAATATGTGTGTGAGTGTGGTGAGAGGTTGGTATAGGTGCTTTCATGTGTCCCCCCTCGCATGCATGCGCTCTAACCTAGAGGCGAAGGTTCCGTACCCGTATAAGGGGGGAATCTCCCCGTCGAGGTGAAACCGGGTAGGATAGTGCCCCAACTTGTGAACCAACATGGTTTTACATCACCCTATGACCTAAACAAACACAAAACAAGAGAGAGCTACGCCGGGCTACCCCTGTCAGAGGAACGTCTAGGGGGGTAGACGATCCGAGTGCGCACAGAGATCAGGGTTTCGCCGGAGGAAGACCACGAGAACATTGGAATGAGATGAAAACTTGCATGTGACCCTAGCATATGTGTGTGAGTGTGCTGAGAGGTTGGTATAGGTGCTTGCATGTGTCCCCCCTCGCATGCATGCGCTCTAACCTAGAGGCGAAGGTTCCGGACCCGTATGAGGGTGGAATCTCCCTGTCGAGGTGAAACCGGGTAGGATAGTGCCCCAACTTGTGAACCAACATGGTTTTACATCACCCTATGACCTAAACAAACACAAAACAAGAGAGAGCTACGTCGGGCTACCCCTGTCAGAGGAACATCTAGGGGGGTAGACGATCCGAGTGCGCACAGAGATCGGGGTTTCGCCAGAGGAAGACCACGAGAACATTGGAATGAGATGAAAACTTGCATGTGACCATAGCATATGTGTGTGAGTGTGGTGAGAGGTTGGTATAGGTGCTTGCATGTGTCCCCCCTTGCATGCATGCGCTCTAACCTAGAGGCGAAGGTTCCGGACCCGTATGAGGGGGGATCTCCCCGTTTAGGTGAAACCGGGTAGGATAGTGCCCCAACTTGGGAACCAACATGGTTTTACATCACCCTATGACCTAAACAAACACAAAGCAAGAGAGAGCTACGCCGGGCTACCCCTGTCAGAGGAACGTCTAGGGGGGTAGACGATCCGAGTGTGCACAGAGATCAGGGTTTCGCCGGAGGAAGACCACGAGAACATTGGAATGAGATGAAAACTTGCATGTGACCCTAGCATATGTGTGTGAGTGTGGTGAGAGGTTGGTATAGGTGCTTTCATGTGTCCCCCCTCGCATGCATGCGCTCTAACCTAGAGGCGAAGGTTCCGTACCCGTATAAGGGGGGAATCTCCCCGTCGAGGTGAAACCGGGTAGGATAGTACCCCAACTTGTGAACCAACATGGTTTTACATCACCCTATGACCTAAACAAACACAAAACAAGAGAGAGCTACGCCGGGCTACCCTTGTCAGAGGAACGTCTAGGGGGGTAGACGATCCGAGTGCGCACAGAGATCAGGGTTTCGCCGGAGGAAGACCACGAGAACATTGGAATGAGATGAAAACTTGCATGTGACCCTAGCATATGTGTGTGAGTGTGCTGAGAGGTTGGTATAGGTGCTTGCATGTGTCCCCCCTCGCATGCATGCGCTCTAACCTAGAGGCGAAGGTTCCGGACCCGTATGAGGGTGGAATCTCCCTGTCGAGGTGAAACCGGGTAGGATAGTGCCCCAACTTGTGAACCAACATGGTTTTACATCACCCTATGACCTAAACAAACACAAAACAAGAGAGAGCTACGTCGGGCTACCCCTGTCAGAGGAACATCTAGGGGGGTAGACGATCCGAGTGCGCACAGAGATCAGGGTTTCGCCAGAGGAAGACCACGAGAACATTGGAATGAGATGAAAACTTGCATGTGACCATAGCATATGTGTGTGAGTGTGGTGAGAGGTTGGTATAGGTGCTTGCATGTGTCCCCCCTTGCATGCATGCGCTCTAACCTAGAGGCGAAGGTTCCGGACCCGTATGAGGGGGGATCTCCCCGTTTAGGTGAAACCGGGTAGGATAGTGCCCCAACTTGGGAACCAACATGGTTTTACATCACCCTATGACCTAAACAAACACAAAGCAAGAGAGAGCTACGCCGGGCTACCCCTGTCAGAGGAACGTCTAGGGGGGTAGACGATCCGAGTGTGCACAGAGATCAGGGTTTCGCCGGAGGAAGACCACGAGAACATTGGAATGAGATGAAAACTTGCATGTGTCCCTAGCATATGTGTGTGAGTGTGCTGAGAGGTTGGTATAGGTGCTTGCATGTGTCCCCCCTCGCATGCATGCGCTCTAACCTAGAGGCGAAGGTTCCGGACCCGTATGAGGGGGGAATCTCCCTGTCGAGGTGAAACCGGGTAGGATAGTGCCCCAACTTGTGAACCAACATGGTTTTACATCACCCTATGACCTAAACAAACACAAAACAAGAGAGAGCTACGCCGGGCTACCCCTGTCAGAGGAACGTCTAGGGGGTAGACGATCCGAGTGCGCACAGAGATCAGGGTTTCGCTGGAGGAAGACCACGAGAACATTGGAATGAGATGAAAACTTGCATGTGACCCTAGCATATGTGTGTGAGTGTGGTGAGAGGTTGGTATAGGTGCTTGAATGTGTCCCCCCTCGCATGCATGCGCTCTATCCTAGAGGCGAAGGTTCCGGACCCGTATGAGGGGGGATCTCCCCGTCGAGGTGAAACCGGGTAGGATAGTGCCCCAACTTGTGAACCAACATGGTTTTACATCACCCTATGACCTAAACAAACACAAAACAAGAGAGAGCTACGCCGGGCTACCCCTGTCAGAGGAACGTCTAGGGGGGTAGACGATCCGAGTGCGCACAGAGATCAGGGTTTCACCGGAGGAAGACCACGAGAACATTGGAATGAGATGAAAACTTGCATGTGACCCTAGCATATGTGTGTGAGTGTGGTGAGAGGTTGGTATAGGTGCTTGCATGTGTCCCCCCTCGCATGCATGCGCTCTAACCTAGAGGCGAAGGTTCCGTACCCGTATGAGGGGGGATCTCCCCGTCGAGGTGAAACCGGGTAGGATAGTGCCCCAACTTGTGAACCAACATGGTTTTACATCACCCTATGACCTAAACAAACACAAGACAAGAGAGAGCTACGCCGGGCTACCCCTGTCAGAGGAACGTCTAGGGGGGTAGACGATCCGAGTGCGCACAGAGATCAGGGTTTCGCCGGAGGAAGACCACGAGAACATTGGAATGAGATGAAAACTTGCATGTGACCCTAGCATATGTGTGTGAGTGTGATGAGAGGTTGGTATAGGTGCTTGCATGTGTCCCCCCTCGCATGCATGCGCTCTAACCTAGAGGCGAAGGTTCCAGACCCGTATGAGGGGGGATCTCCCCGTCGAGGTGAAACCGGGTAGGATAGTACCCCAACTTGTGAACCAACATGGTTTTACATCACCCTATGACCTAAACAAACACAAAACAAGAGAGAGCTACGCCGGGCTACCCTTGTCAGAACAACGTCTAGGGGGGTAGACGATCCGAGTGCGCACAGAGATCAGGGTTTCGCCGGAGGAAGACCACGAGAACATTGGAATGAGATGAAAACTTGCATGTGACCCTAGCATATGTGTGTGAGTGTGCTGAGAGGTTGGTATAGGTGCTTGCATGTGTCCCCCCTCGCATGCATGCGCTCTAACCTAGAGGCGAAGGTTCCGGACCCGTATGAGGGGGGATCTCCCCGTCGAGGTGAAACCGGGTAGGATAGTGCCCCAACTTGTGAACCAACATGGTTTTACATCACCCTATGACCTAGACAAACACAAAACAAGAGAGAGCTACGCCGGGCTACCCCTGTCAGAGGAACGTCTAGGGGGGTAGACGATCCGAGTGCGCACAGAGATCAGGGTTTCGCCAGAGGAAGACCACGAAAACATTGGAATGAGATGAAAACTTGCATGTGACCCTAGCATATGTGTGTGAGTGTGATGAGAGGTTGGTATAGGTGCTTGCATGTGTCCCCCCTCGCATGCATGCGCTCTAACATAGAGGCGAAGGTTCCAGACCCGTATGAGGGGGGATCTCCCCGTCGAGGTGAAACCGGGTAGGATAGTACCCCAACTTGTGAACCAACATGGTTTTACATCACCCTATGACCTAAACAAACACAAAACAAGAGAGAGCTACGCCGGGCTACCCCTGTCAGAGGAACGTCTAGGGGGGTAGACGATCCGAGTGCGCACAGAGATCCGGGTTTCGCCGGAGGAAGACCACGAGAACATTGGAATGAGATGAAAACTTGCATGTGTCCCTAGCATATGTGTGTGAGTGTGCTGATAGGTTGGTATAGGTGCTTGCATGTGTCCCCCCTCGCATGCATGCGCTCTAACCTAGAGGCGAAGGTTCCGGACCCGTATGAGGGGGGAATCTCCCTGTCGAGGTGAAACCGGGTAGGATAGTGCCCCAACTTGTGAACCAACATGGTTTTACATCACCCTATGACCTAAACAAACACAAAACAAGAGAGAGCTACGCCGGGCTACCCCTGTCAGAGGAACGTCTAGGGGGGTAGACGATCCGAGTGCGCACAGAGATCAGGGTTTCGCCAGAGGAAGACCACGAGAACATTGGAATGAGATGAAAACTTGCATGTGCCCCTAGCATATGTGTGTGAGTGTGATGAGAGGTTGGTATAGGTGCTTGCATGTGTCCCCCCTCGCATGCATGCGCTCTAACCTAGAGGCGAAGGTTCCGGACCCGTATGAGGGGGGATCTCCCCGTCGAGGTGAAACCGGGTAGGATAGTGCCCCAACTTGTGAACCAACATGGTTTTACATCACCCTATGACCTAAACAAACACAAAACAAGAGAGAGCTACGCCGGGCTACCCCTGTCAGAGGAACGTCTAGGGGGGTAGACGATCCGAGTGCGCACAGAGATCAGGGTTTCGCCGGAGGAAGACCACGAGAACATTGGTATGAGATGAAAACTTGCATGTGTCCCTAGCATATGTGTGTGAGTGTGCTGAGAGGTTGGTATAGGTGCTTGCATGTGTCCCCCCTCGCATGCATGCGCTCTAACCTAGAGGCGAAGGTTCCGGACCCGTATGAGGGGGGAATCTCCCTGTCGAGGTGAAACCGGGTAGGATAGTGCCCCAACTTGTGAACCAACATGGTTTTACATCACCCTATGACCTAAACAAACACAAAACAAGATAGAGCTACGTCGGGATACCCCTGTCAGAGGAACGTCTAGGGGGGTAGACGATCCGAGTGCGCACAGAGATCAGGGTTTCGCCAGAGGAAGACCACGAGAACATTGGAATGAGATGAAAACATGCATGTGACCCTAGCATATGTGTGTGAGTGTGGTGAGAGGTTGGTATAGGTGCTTGCATGTGTCCCCCCTCGCATGCATGCGCTCTAACCTAGAGGCGAAGGTTCCGGACCCGTATGAGGGGGGATCTCCCCGTTTAGGTGAAACCGGGTAGGATAGTGCCCCAACTTGTGAACCAACATGGTTTTACATCACCATATGACCTAAACAAACACAAAACAAGAGAGAGCTACGCCGGGCTACCCCTGTCAGAGGAACGTCTAGGGGGGTAGACAATCCGAGTGTGCACAGAGATCAGGGTTTCGCCGGAGGAAGACCACGAGAACATTGGAATGAGATGAAAACTTGCATGTGACCCTAGCATATGTGTGTGAGTGTGGTGAGAGGTTGGTATAGGTGCTTTCATGTGTCCCCCCTCGCAAGCATGCGCTCTAACCTAGAGGCGAAGGTTCCGTACCCGTATAAGGGGGGAATCTCCCCGTCGAGGTGAAACCAGGTAGGATAGTGCCCCAACTTGTGAACCAACATGGTTTTACATCACCCTATGACCTAAACAAACACAAAACAAGAGAGAGCTACGCCGGGCTACCCCTGTCAGAGGAACGTCTAGGGGGGTAGACGATCCGAGTGCGCACAGAGACCAGGGTTTCGCCGGAGGAAGACCACGAGAACATTGGAATGAGATGAAAACTTGCATGTGCCCCTAGCATATGTGTGTGAGTGTGGTTAGAGGTTGGTATAGGTGCTTGCATGTGTCCCCCCTCGCATGCATGCGATCTAACCTAGAGGCGAAGGTTCCGGACCCGTATAATGGGGGAATCTCCCCGTCGAGGTGAAACCGGGTAGGATAGTGCCCCAACTTGTGAACCAACATGGTTTTAAATCACCCTATGACCTAAACAAACACAAAACAAGAGAGAGCTACGCCGGGCTACCCCTGTCAGAGGAACGTCTAGGGGGGTAGACGATCCGAGTGCGCACAGAGATCAGGGTTTCGCTGGAGGAAGACCACGAGAACATTGGAATGAGATGAAAACTTGCATGTGACCCTAGCATATGTGTGTGAGTGTGGTGAGAGGTTGGTATAGGTGCTTCCATGTGTCCCCCCTCGCATGCATGCGCTCTAACCTAGAGGCGAAGGTTCCGGACCCGTATGAGGGGGGATCTCCCCGTCGAGGTGAAACCGGGTAGGATAGTGCCCCAACTTGTGAACCAACATGGTTTTACATCACCCTATGACCTAAACAAACACAAAACAAGAGAGATCTACGCCGGGCTACCCCTGTCAGAGGAACGTCTAGGGGGGTAGACGATCCGAGTGCGCACAGAGATCAGGGTTTCGCCGGAGGAAGACCACGAGAACATTGGAATGAGATGAAAACTTGCATGTGACCCTAGAATATGTGTGTGAGTGTGGTGAGAGGTTGGTATAGGTGCTTGCATGTGTCCCCCCTCGCATGCATGCGCTCTAACCTAGAGGCGAAGGTTCCGTACCCGTATAAGGGGGGAATCTCCCCGTCGAGATGAAACCGGGTAGGATAGTGCCCCAACTTGTGAACCAACATGGTTTTACATCACCCTATGACCCAAACAAACACAAAACAAGAGAGATCTACGCCAGGGTACCCCTGTCAGAGGAACGTCTAGGGGGGTAGACGATCCGAGTGCGCACAGAGATCAGGGTTTCGCCGGAGGAAGACCACGAGAACATTGGAATGAGATGAAAACTTGCATGTGACCCTAGCATATGTGTGTGAGTGTGATGAGAGGTTGGTATAGGTGCTTGCATGTGTCCCCCTCGCATGCATGCGCTCTAACCTAGAGGCGAAGGTTCCGGACCCGTATGAGGGGGGATCTCCCCGTCGAGGTGAAACCGGGTAGGATAGTGCCCCAACTTGTGAACCAACATGGTTTTACATCACCCTATGACCTAAACAAACACAAAACAAGAGAGAGCTACGCCGGGCTACCCCTGTCAGAGGAACGTCTAGGGGGGTAGACGATCCGAGTGCGCACAGAGATCAGGGTTTCGCCGGAGGAACACCACGAGAACATTGGAATGAGATGAAAACCTGCATGTGACCCTAGCATATGTGTGTGAGTGTGCTGAGAGGTTGGTATAGGTGCTTGCATGTGTCCCCCCTCGCATGCATGCGCTCTAACCTAGAGGCGAAGGTTCCGGACCCGTATGAGGGGGGAATCTCCCTGTCGAGGTGAAACCGGGTAGGATAGTGCCCCAACTTGTGAACCAACATGGTTTTACATCACCCTATGACCTAAACAAACACAAAACAAGAGAGAGCTACGCCGGGCTACCCCTGTCAGAGGAACGTCTAGGGGGGTAGACGATCCGAGTGCGCACAGAGATCAGGGTTTCGCCGGAGGAAGACCACGAGAACATTGGAATGAGATGAAAACTTGCATGTGCCCCTAGCATATGTGTGTGAGTGTGGTTAGAGGTTGGTATAGGTGCTTGCATGTGTCCCCCCTCGCATGCATGCGATCTAACCTAGAGGCGAAGGTTCCGGACCCGTATAATGGGGGAATCTCCCCGTCGAGGTGAAACCGGGTAGGATAGTGCCCCAACTTGTGAACCAACATGGTTTTAAATCACCCTATGACCTAAACAAACACAAAACAAGAGAGAGCTACGCCGGGCTACCCCTGTCAGAGGAACGTCTAGGGGGGTAGACGATCCGAGTGCGCACAGAGATCAGGGTTTCGCTGGAGGAAGACCACGAGAACATTGGAATGAGATGAAAACTTGCATGTGACCCTAGCATATGTGTGTGAGTGTGGTGAGAGGTTGGTATAGGTGCTTCCATGTGTCCCCCCTCGCATGCATGCGCTCTAACCTAGAGGCGAAGGTTCCGGACCCGTATGAGGGGGATCTCCCCGTCGAGGTGAAACCGGGTAGGATAGTGCCCCAACTTGTGAACCAACATGGTTTTACATCACCCTATGACCTAAACAAACACAAAACAAGAGAGAGCTACGCCGGGCTACCCCTGTCAGAGGAACGTCTAGGGGGGTAGACGATCCGAGTGCGCACAGAGATCAGGGTTTCGCCGGAGGAAGACCACGAGAACATTGGAATGAGATGAAAACTTGCATGTGACCCTAGAATATGTGTGTGAGTGTGGTGAGAGGTTGGTATAGGTGCTTGCATGTGTCCCCCCTCGCATGCATGCGCTCTAACCTAGAGGCGAAGGTTCCGTACCCGTATAAGGGGGGAATCTCCCCGTCGAGATGAAACCGGGTAGGATAGTGCCCCAACTTGTGAACCAACATGGTTTTACATCACCCTATGACCTAAACAAACACAAAACAAGAGAGAGCTACGCCAGGCTACCCCTGTCAGAGGAACGTCTAGGGGGGTAGACGATCCGAGTGCGCACAGAGATCAGGGTTTCGCCGGAGGAAGACCACGAGAACATTGGAATGAGATGAAAACTTGCATGTGACCCTAGCATATGTGTGTGAGTGTGATGAGAGGTTGGTATAGGTGCTTGCATGTGTCCCCCCTCGCATGCATGCGCTCTAACCTAGAGGCGAAGGTTCCGGACCCGTATGAGGGGCGATCTCCCCGTCGAGGTGAAACCGGGTAGGATAGTGCCCCAACTTGTGAACCAACATGGTTTTACATCACCCTATGACCTAAACAAACACAAAACAAGTGAGAGCTACGCCGGGCTACCCCTGTCAGAGGAACGTCTAGGGGGGTAGACGATCCGAGTGCGCACAGAGATCAGGGTTTCGCCGGAGGAAGACCACGAGAACATTGGAATGAGATGAAAACTTGCATGTGCCCCTAGCATATGTGTGTGAGTGTGGTTAGAGGTTGGTATAGGTGCTTGCATGTGTCCCCCCTCGCATGCATGCGATCTAACCTAGAGGCGAAGGTTCCGGACCCGTATAATGGGGGAATCTCCCCGTCGAGGTGAAACCGGGTAGGATAGTGCCCCAACTTGTGAACCAACATGGTTTTAAATCACCCTATGACCTAAACAAACACAAAACAAGAGAGAGCTACGCCGGGCTACCCCTGTCAGAGGAACGTCTAGGGGGGTAGATGATCCGAGTGCGCACAGAGATCAGGGTTTCGCTGGAGGAAGACCACGAGAACATTGGAATGAGATGAAAACTTGCATGTGACCCTAGCATATGTGTGTGAGTGTGGTGAGAGGTTGGTATAGGTGCTTGCATGTGTCCCCCCTCGCATGCATGCGCTCTAACCTAGAGGCGAAGGTTCCGTACCCGTATGAGGGGGGATCTCCCCGTCGAGGTGAAACCGGGTAGGATAGTGCCCCAACTTGTGAACCAACATGGTTTTACATCACCCTATGACCTAAACAAACACAAGACAAGAGAGAGCTACGCCGGGCTACCCCTGTCAGAGGAACGTCTAGGGGGGTAGACGATCCGAGTGCGCACAGAGATCAGGGTTTCGCCGGAGGAAGACCACGAGAACATTGGAATGAGATGAAAACTTGCATGTGACCCTAGCATATGTGTGTGAGTGTGATGAGAGGTTGGTATAGGTGCTTGCATGTGTCCCCCCTCGCATGCATGCGCTCTAACCTAGAGGCGAAGGTTCCAGACCCGTATGAGGGGGGATCTCCCCGTCGAGGTGAAACCGGGTAGGATAGTACCCCAACTTGTGAACCAACATGGTTTTACATCACCCTATGACCTAAACAAACACAAAACAAGAGAGAGCTACGCCGGGCTACCCTTGTCAGAGGAACGTCTAGGGGGGTAGACGATCCGAGTGCGCACAGAGATCAGGGTTTCGCCGGAGGAAGACCACGAGAACATTGGAATGAGATGAAAACTTGCATGTGACCCTAGCATATGTGTGTGAGTGTGCTGAGAGGTTGGTATAGGTGCTTGCATGTGTCCCCCCTCGCATGCATGCGCTCTAACCTAGAGGCGAAGGTTCCGGACCCGTATGAGGGGGGAATCTCCCTGTCGAGGTGAAACCGGGTAGGATAGTGCCCCAACTTGTGAACCAACATGGTTTTACATCACCCTATGACCTAAACAAACACAAAACAAGAGAGAGCTACGCCGGGCTACCCCTGTCAGAGGAACGTCTAGGGGGGTAGACGATCCGAGTGCGCACAGAGATCAGGGTTTCGCCAGAGGAAGACCACGAAAACATTGGAATGAGATGAAAACTTGCATGTGACCCTAGCATATGTGTGTGAGTGTGATGAGAGGTTGGTATAGGTGCTTGCATGTGTCCCCCCTCGCATGCATGCGCTCTAACCTAGAGGCGAAGGTTCCAGACCCGTATGAGGGGGGATCTCCCCGTCGAGGTGAAACCGGGTAGGATAGTACCCCAACTTGTGAACCAACATGGTTTTACATCACCCTATGACCTAAACAAACACAAAACAAGAGAGAGCTACGCCGGGCTACCTCTGTCAGAGGAACGTCTAGGGGGGTAGACGATCCGAGTGCGCACAGAGATCAGGGTTTCGCCGGAGGAAGACCACGAGAACATTGGAATGAGATGAAAACTTGCATGTGACCCTAGCATATGTGTGTGAGTGTGGTGAGAGGTTGGTATAGGTGCTTGCATGTGTCCCCCCTCGCATGCATGCGCTCTAACCTAGAGGCGAAGGTTCCGGACCCGTATGAGGGGGGAATCTCCCTGTCGAGGTGAAACCGGGTAGGATAGTGCCCCAACTTGTGAACCAACATGGTTTTACATCACCCTATGACCTAAACAAACACAAAACAAGAGAGAGCTACGCCGGGCTACCCCTGTCAGAGGAACGTCTAGGGGGGTAGACGATCCGAGTGCGCACAGAGATCAGGGTTTCGCCGGAGGAAGACCACGAGAACATTGGAATGAGATGAAAACTTGCATGTGACCCTAGAATATGTGTGTGAGTGTGGTGAGAGGTTGGTATAGGTGCTTGCATGTGTCCCCCCTCGCATGCATGCGCTCTAACCTAGAGGCGAAGGTTCCGTACCCGTATAAGGGGGGAATCTCCCCGTCGAGATGAAACCGGGTAGGATAGTGCCCCAACTTGTGAACCAACATGGTTTTACATCACCCTATGACCTAAACAAACACAAAACAAGAGAGATCTACGCCAGGGTACCCCTGTCAGAGGAACGTCTAGGGGGGTAGACGATCCGAGTGCGCACAGAGATCAGGGTTTCGCCGGAGGAAGACCACGAGAACATTGGAATGAGATGAAAACTTGCATGTGACCCTAGCATATGTGTGTGAGTGTGATGAGAGGTTGGTATAGGTGCTTGCATGTGTCCCCCCTCGCATGCATGCGCTCTAACCTAGAGGCGAAGGTTCCGGACCCGTATGAGGGGGGATCTCCCCGTCGAGGTGAAACTGGGTAGGATAGTGCCCCAACTTGTGAACCAACATGGTTTTACATCACCCTATGACCTAAACAAACACAAAACAAGAGAGAGCTACGCCGGGCTACCCCTGTCAGAGGAACGTCTAGGGGGGTAGACGATCCGAGTGCGCACAGAGATCAGGGTTTCGCCGGAGGAACACCACGAGAACATTGGAATGAGATGAAAACCTGCATGTGACCCTAGCATATGTGTGTGAGTGTGCTGAGAGGTTGGTATAGGTGCTTGCATGTGTCCCCCCTCGCATGCATGCGCTCTAACCTAGAGGCGAAGGTTCCGGACCCGTATGAGGGGGGAATCTCCCTGTCGAGGTGAAACCGGGTAGGATAGTGCCCCAACTTGTGAACCAACATGGTTTTACATCACCCTATGACCTAAACAAACACAAAACAAGAGAGAGCTACGCCGGGCTACCCCTGTCAGAGGAACGTCTAGGGGGGTAGACGATCCGAGTGCGCACAGAGATCAGGGTTTCGCCGGAGGAAGACCACGAGAACATTGGAATGAGATGAAAACTTGCATGTGCCCCTAGCATATGTGTGTGAGTGTGGTTAGAGGTTGGTATAGGTGCTTGCATGTGTCCCCCCTCGCATGCATGCGATCTAACCTAGAGGCGAAGGTTCCGGACCCGTATAATGGGGGAATCTCCCCGTCGAGGTGAAACCGAGTAGGATAGTGCCCCAACTTGTGAACCAACATGGTTTTAAATCACCCTATGACCTAAACAAACACAAAACAAGAGAGAGCTACGCCGGGCTACCCCTGTCAGAGGAACGTCTAGGGGGGTAGACGATCCGAGTGCGCACAGAGATCAGGGTTTCGCTGGAGGAAGACCACGAGAACATTGGAATGAGATGAAAACTTGCATGTGACCCTAGCATATGTGTGTGAGTGTGGTGAGAGGTTGGTATAGGTGCTTCCATGTGTCCCCCCTCGCATGCATGCGCTCTAACCTAGAGGCGAAGGTTCCGGACCCGTATGAGGGGGGATCTCCCCGTCGAGGTGAAACCGGGTAGGATAGTGCCCCAACTTGTGAACCAACATGGTTTTACATCACCCTATGACCTAAACAAACACAAAACAAGAGAGAGCTACGCCGGGCTACCCCTGTCAGAGGAACGTCTAGGGGGGTAGACGATCCGAGTGCGCACAGAGATCAGGGTTTCGCCGGAGGAAGACCACGAGAACATTGGAATGAGATGAAAACTTGCATGTGACCCTAGAATATGTGTGTGAGTGTGGTGAGAGGTTGGTATAGGTGCTTGCATGTGTCCCCCCTCGCATGCATGCGCTCTAACCTAGAGGCGAAGGTTCCGTACCCGTATAAGGGGGGAATCTCCCCGTCGAGATGAAACCGGGTAGGATAGTGCCCCAACTTGTGAACCAACATGGTTTTACATCACCGTATGACCTAAACAAACACAAAACAAGAGAGAGCTACGCCAGGCTACCCCTGTCAGAGGAACGTCTAGGGGGGTAGACGATCCGAGTGCGCACAGAGATCAGGGTTTCGCCGGAGGAAGACCACGAGAACATTGGAATGAGATGAAAACTTGCATGTGACCCTAGCATATGTGTGTGAGTGTGATGAGAGGTTGGTATAGGTGCTTGCATGTGTCCCCCCTCGCATGCATGCGCTCTAACCTAGAGGCGAAGGTTCCGGACCCGTATGAGGGGCGATCTCCCCGTCGAGGTGAAACCGGGTAGGATAGTGCCCCAACTTGTGAACCAACATGGTTTTACATCACCCTATGACCTAAACAAACACAAAACAAGTGAGAGCTACGCCGGGCTACCCCTGTCAGAGGAACGTCTAGGGGGGTAGACGATCCGAGTGCGCACAGAGATCAGGGTTTCGCCGGAGGAAGACCACGAGAACATTGGAATGAGATGAAAACTTGCATGTGCCCCTAGCATATGTGTGTGAGTGTGGTTAGAGGTTGGTATAGGTGCTTGCATGTGTCCCCCCTCGCATGCATGCGATCTAACCTAGAGGCGAAGGTTCCGGACCCGTATAATGGGGGAATCTCCCCGTCGAGGTGAAACCGGGTAGGATAGTGCCCCAACTTGTGAACCAACATGGTTTTAAATCACCCTATGACCTAAACAAACACAAAACAAGAGAGAGCTACGCCGGGCTACCCCTGTCAGAGGAACGTCTAGGGGGGTAGACGATCCGAGTGCGCACAGAGATCAGGGTTTCGCTGGAGGAAGACCACGAGAACATTGGAATGAGATGAAAACTTGCATGTGACCCTAGCATATGTGTGTGAGTGTGGTGAGAGGTTGGTATAGGTGCTTGCATGTGTCCCCCCTCGCATGCATGCGCTCTAACCTAGAGGCGAAGGTTCCGTACCCGTATGAGGGGGGATCTCCCCGTCGAGGTGAAACCGGGTAGGATAGTGCCCCAACTTGTGAACCAACATGGTTTTACATCACCCTATGACCTAAACAAACACAAGACAAGAGAGAGCTACGCCGGGCTACCCCTGTCAGAGGAACGTCTAGGGGGGTAGACGATCCGAGTGCGCACAGAGATCAGGGTTTCGCCGGAGGAAGACCACGAGAACATTGGAATGAGATGAAAACTTGCATGTGACCCTAGCATATGTGTGTGAGTGTGATGAGAGGTTGGTATAGGTGCTTGCATGTGTCCCCCCTCGCATGCATGCGCTCTAACCTAGAGGCGAAGGTTCCAGACCCGTATGAGGGGGGATCTCCCCGTCGAGGTGAAACCGGGTAGGATAGTACCCCAACTTGTGAACCAACATGGTTTTACATCACCCTATGACCTAAACAAACACAAAACAAGAGAGAGCTACGCCGGGCTACCCTTGTCAGAGGAACGTCTAGGGGGGTAGACGATCCGAGTGCGCACAGAGATCAGGGTTTCGCCGGAGGAAGACCACGAGAACATTGGAATGAGATGAAAACTTGCATGTGACCCTAGCATATGTGTGTGAGTGTGCTGAGAGGTTGGTATAGGTGCTTGCATGTGTCCCCCCTCGCATGCATGCGCTCTAACCTAGAGGCGAAGGTTCCGGACCCGTATGAGGGGGGAATCTCCCTGTCGAGGTGAAACCGGGTAGGATAGTGCCCCAACTTGTGAACCAACATGGTTTTACATCACCCTATGACCTAAACAAACACAAAACAAGAGAGAGCTACGCCGGGCTACCCCTGTCAGAGGAACGTCTAGGGGGGTAGACGATCCGAGTGCGCACAGAGATCAGGGTTTCGCCAGAGGAAGACCACGAAAACATTGGAATGAGATGAAAACTTGCATGTGACCCTAGCATATGTGTGTGAGTGTGATGAGAGGTTGGTATAGGTGCTTGCATGTGTCCCCCCTCGCATGCATGCGCTCTAACCTAGAGGCGAAGGTTCCAGACCCGTATGAGGGGGGATCTCCCCGTCGAGGTGAAACCGGGTAGGATAGTACCCCAACTTGTGAACCAACATGGTTTTACATCACCCTATGACCTAAACAAACACAAAACAAGAGAGAGCTACGCCGGGCTACCTCTGTCAGAGGAACGTCTAGGGGGGTAGACGATCCGAGTGCGCACAGAGATCAGGGTTTCGCCGGAGGAAGACCACGAGAACATTGGAATGAGATGAAAACTTGCATGTGACCCTAGCATATGTGTGTGAGTGTGGTGAGAGGTTGGTATAGGTGCTTGCATGTGTCCCCCCTCGCATGCATGCGCTCTAACCTAGAGGCGAAGGTTCCGGACCCGTATGAGGGGGGAATCTCCCTGTCGAGGTGAAACCGGGTAGGATAGTGCCCCAACTTGTGAACCAACATGGTTTTACATCACCCTATGACCTAAACAAACACAAAACAAGAGAGAGCTACGCCGGGCTACCCCTGTCAGAGGAACGTCTAGGGGGGTAGACGATCCGAGTGCGCACAGAGATCAGGGTTTCGCCGGAGGAAGACCACGAGAACATTGGAATGAGATGAAAACTTGCATGTGACCCTAGAATATGTGTGTGAGTGTGGTGAGAGGTTGGTATAGGTGCTTGCATGTGTCCCCCCTCGCATGCATGCGCTCTAACCTAGAGGCGAAGGTTCCGTACCCGTATAAGGGGGGAATCTCCCCGTCGAGATGAAACCGGGTAGGATAGTGCCCCAACTTGTGAACCAACATGGTTTTACATCACCCTATGACCTAAACAAACACAAAACAAGAGAGAGCTACGCCAGGCTACCCCTGTCAGAGGAACGTCTAGGGGGGTAGACGATCCGAGTGCGCACAGAGATCAGGGTTTCGCCGGAGGAAGACCACGAGAACATTGGAATGAGATGAAAACTTGCATGTGACCCTAGCATATGTGTGTGAGTGTGATGAGACGTTGGTATAGGTGCTTGCATGTGTCCCCCCTCGCATGCATGCGCTCTAACATAGAGGCGAAGGTTCCGGACCCGTATGAGGGGCGATCTCCCCGTCGAGGTGAAACCGGGTAGGATAGTGCCCCAACTTGTGAACCAACATGGTTTTACATCACCCTATGACCTAAACAAACACAAAACAAGTGAGAGCTACGCCGGGCTACCCCTGTCAGAGGAACGTCTAGGGGGGTAGACGATCAGAGTGCGCACAGAGATCAGGGTTTCGCCGGAGGAAGACCACGAGAACATTGGAATGAGATGAAAACTTGCATGTGCCCCTAGCATATGTGTGTGAGTGTGGTTAGAGGTTGGTATAGGTGCTTGCATGTGTCCCCCCTCGCATGCATGCGATCTAACCTAGAGGCGAAGGTTCCGGACCCGTATAATGGGGGAATCTCCCCGTCGAGGTGAAACCGGGTAGGATAGTGCCCCAACTTGTGAACCAACATGGTTTTAAATCACCCTATGACCTAAACAAACACAAAACAAGAGAGAACTACGCCGGGCTACCCCTGTCAGAGGAACGTCTAGGGGGGTAGACGATCCGAGTGCGCATAGAGATCAGGGTTTCGCTGGAGGAAGACCACGAGAACATTGGAATGAGATGAAAACTTGCATGTGACCCTAGCATATGTGTGTGAGTGTGGTGAGAGGTTGGTATAGGTGCTTGCATGTGTCCCCCCTCGCATGCATGCGCTCTAACCTAGAGGCGAAGGTTCCGTACCCGTATGAGGGGGGATCTCCCCGTCGAGGTGAAACCGGGTAGGATAGTGCCCCAACTTGTGAACCAACATGGTTTTACATCACCCTATGACCTAAACAAACACAAGACAAGAGAGAGCTACGCCGGGCTACCCCTGTCAGAGGAACGTCTAGGGGGGTAGACGATCCGAGTGCGCACAGAGATCAGGGTTTCGCCGGAGGAAGACCACGAGAACATTGGAATGAGATGAAAACTTGCATGTGACCCTAGCATATGTGTGTGAGTGTGATGAGAGGTTGGTATAGGTGCTTGCATGTGTCCCCCCTCGCATGCATGCGCTCTAACCTAGAGGCGAAGGTTCCAGACCCGTATGAGGGGGGATCTCCCCGTCGAGGTGAAACCGGGTAGGATAGTACCCCAACTTGTGAACCAACATGGTTTTACATCACCCTATGACCTAAACAAACACAAAACAAGAGAGAGCTACGCCGGGCTACCCTTGTCAGAGGAACGTCTAGGGGGGTAGACGATCCGAGTGCGCACAGAGATCAGGGTTTCGCCGGAGGAAGACCACGAGAACATTGGAATGAGATGAAAACTTGCATGTGACCCTAGCATATGTGTGTGAGTGTGCTGAGAGGTTGGTATAGGTGCTTGCATGTGTCCCCCCTCGCATGCATGCGCTCTAACCTAGAGGCGAAGGTTCCGGACCCGTATGAGGGGGGAATCTCCCTGTCGAGGTGAAACCGGGTAGGATAGTGCCCCAACTTGTGAACCAACATGGTTTTACATCACCCTATGACCTAAACAAACACAAAACAAGAGAGAGCTACGCCGGGCTACCCCTGTCAGAGGAACGTCTAGGGGGGTAGACGATCCGAGTGCGCACAGAGATCAGGGTTTCGCCAGAGGAAGACCACGAAAACATTGGAATGAGATGAAAACTTGCATGTGACCCTAGCATATGTGTGTGAGTGTGATGAGAGGTTGGTATAGGTGCTTGCATGTGTCCCCCCTCGCATGCATGCGCTCTAACCTAGAGGCGAAGGTTCCAGACCCGTATGAGGGGGGATCTCCCCGTCGAGGTGAAACCGGGTAGGATAGTACCCCAACTTGTGAACCAACATGGTTTTACATCACCCTATGACCTAAACAAACACAAAACAAGAGAGAGCTACGCCGGGCTACCCCTGTCAGAGGAACGTCTAGGGGGGTAGACGATCCGAGTGCGCACAGAGATCAGGGTTTCGCCGGAGGAAGACCACGAGAACATTGGAATGAGATGAAAACTTGCATGTGTCCCTAGCATATGTGTGTGAGTGTGGTGAGAGGTTGGTATAGGTGCTTGCATGTGTCCCCCCTCGCATGCATGCGCTCTAACCTAGAGGCGAAGGTTCCGGACCCGTATGAGGGGGAATCTCCCTGTCGAGGTGAAACCGGGTAGGATAGTGCCCCAACTTGTGAACCAACATGGTTTTACATCACCCTATGACCTAAACAAACACAAAACAAGAGAGAGCTACGCCGGGCTACCCCTGTCAGAGGAACGTCTAGGGGGGTAGACGATCCGAGTGCGCACAGAGATCAGGGTTTCGCCAGAGGAAGACCACGAGAACATTGGAATGAGATGAAAACTTGCATGTGACCCTAGAATATGTGTGAGTGTGATGAGAGGTTGGTATAGGTGCTTGCATGTGTCCCCCCTCGCATGCATGCGCTCTAACCTAGAGGCGAAGGTTCCGGACCCGTATGAGGGGGGATCTCCCCGTCGAGGTGAAACCGGGTAGGATAGTGCCCCAACTTGTGAACCAACATGGTTTTACATCACCCTATGACCTAAACAAACACAAAACAAGAGAGAGCTACGCCGGGCTACCCCTGTCAGAGGAATGTCTAGGGGGGTAGACGATCCGAGTGCGCACAGAGATCAGGGTTTCGCCGGAGGAAGACCACGAGAACATTGGAATGAGATGAAAACTTGCATGTGTCCCTAGCATATGTGTGTGAGTGTGCTGAGAGGTTGGTATAGGTGCTTGCATGTGTCCCCCCTCGCATGCATGCGCTCTAACCTAGAGGCGAAGGTTCCGGACCCGTATGAGGGGGGAATCTCCCTGTCGAGGTGAAACCGGGTAGGATAGTGCCCCAACTTGTGAACCAACATGGTTTTACATCACCCTATGACCTAAACAAACACAAAACAAGAGAGAGCTACGTCGGGATACCCCTGTCAGAGGAACGTCTAGGGGGGTAGACGATCCGAGTGCGCACAGAGATCAGGGTTTCGCCAGAGGAAGACCACGAGAACATTGGAATGAGATGAAAACTTGCATGTGACCCTAGCATATGTGTGTGAGTGTGGTGAGAGGTTGGTATAGGTGCTTGCATGTGTCCCCCCTCGCATGCATGCGCTCTAACCTAGAGGCGAAGGTTCCGGACCGGTATGAGGGGGGATCTCCCCGTTTAGGTGAAACCGGGTAGGATAGTGCCCCAACTTGTGAACCAACATGGTTTTACATCACCATATGACCTAAACAAACACAAAACAAGAGAGAGCTACGCCGGGCTACCCCAGTCAGAGGAACGTCTAGGGGGGTAGACGATCCGAGTGTGCACAGAGATCAGGGTTTCGCCGGAGGAAGACCACGAGAACATTGGAATGAGATGAAAACATGCATGTGACCCTAGCATATGTGTGTGAGTGTGGTGAGAGGTTGGTATAGGTGCTTTCATGTGTCCCCCCTCGCATGCATGCGCTCTAACCTAGAGGCGAAGGTTCCGTACCCGTATAAGGGGGGAATCTCCCCGTCGAGGTGAAACCAGGTAGGATAGTGCCCCAACTTGTGAACCAACATGGTTTTACATCACCCTATGACCTAAACAAACACAAAACAAGAGAGAGCTACGCCGGGCTACCCCTGTCAGAGGAACATCTAGGGGGGTAGACGATCCGAGTGCGCACAGAGACCAGGGTTTCGCCGGAGGAAGACCACGAGAACATTGGAATGAGATGAAAACTTGCATGTGCCCCTAGCATATGTGTGTGAGTGTGGTTAGAGGTTGGTATAGGTGCTTGCATGTGTCCCACCTCGCATGCATGCGATCTAACCTAGAGGCGAAGGTTCCGGACCCGTATAATGGGGGAATCTCCCCGTCGAGGTGAAACCGGGTAGGATAGTGCCCCAACTTGTGAACCAACATGGTTTTAAATCACCCTATGACCTAAACAAACACAAAACAAGAGAGAGCTACGCCGGGCTACCCCTGTCAGAGGAACGTCTAGGGGGGTAGACGATCCGAGTGCGCACAGAGATCAGGGTTTCGCTGGAGGAAGACCACGAGAACATTGGAATGAGATGAAAACTTGCATGTGACCCTAGCATATGTGTGTGAGTGTGGTGAGAGGTTGGTA
The DNA here is from genome assembly GCA_916181665.1 of Avena sativa. NCBI lineage: Eukaryota > Viridiplantae > Streptophyta > Magnoliopsida > Poales > Poaceae > Avena > Avena sativa. The sequence goes on along the minus strand of OV702285.1, from coordinate 39,942,519 downwards.
TAGGTGCTTCCATGTGTCCCCCCTCGCATGCATGCGCTCTAACCTAGAGGCGAAGGTTCCGGACCCGTATGAGGGGGGATCTCCCCGTCGAGGTGAAACCGGGTAGGATAGTGCCCCAACTTGTGAACCAACATGGTTTTACATCACCCTATGACCTAAACAAACACAAAACAAGAGAGATCTACGCCGGGCTACCCCTGTCAGAGGAACGTCTAGGGGGGTAGACGATCCGAGTGCGCACAGAGATCAGGGTTTCGCTGGAGGAAGACCACGAGAACATTGGAATGAGATGAAAACTTGCATGTGACCCTAGAATATGTGTGTGAGTGTGGTGAGAGGTTGGTATAGGTGCTTGCATGTGTCCCCCCTCGCATGCATGCGCTCTAACCAAGAGGCGAAGGTTCCGTACCCGTATAAGGGGGGAATCTCCCCGTCGAGATGAAACCGGGTAGGATAGTGCCCCAACTTGTGAACCAACATGGTTTTACATCACCCTATGACCTAAACAAACACAAAACAAGAGAGATCTACGCCAGGCTACCCCTGTCAGAGGAACGTCTAGGGGGGTAGACGATCCGAGTGCGCACAGAGATCAGGGTTTCGCCGGAGGAAGACCACGAGAACATTGGAATGAGATGAAAACTTGCATGTGACCCTAGCATATGTGTGTGAGTGTGATGAGAGGTTGGTATAGGTGCTTGCATGTGTCCCTCCTCGCATGCATGCGCTCTAACCTAGAGGCGAAGGTTCCGGACCCGTATGAGGGGGGATCTCCCCGTCGAGGTGAAACCGGGTAGGATAGTGCCCCAACTTGTGAACCAACATGGTTTTACATCACCCTATGACCTAAACAAACACAAAACAAGAGAGAGCTACGCCGGGCTACCCCTGTCAGAGGAATATCTAGGGGGGTAGACGATCCGAGTGCGCACAGAGATCAGGGTTTCGCCGGAGGAAGACCACGAGAACATTGGAATGAGATGAAAACCTGCATGTGACCCTAGCATATGTGTGTGAGTGTGGTGAGAGGTTGGTATAGGTGCTTGCATGTGTCCCCCCTCGCATGCATGCGCTCTAACCTAGAGGCGAAGGTTCCGGACCCGTATGAGGGGGGAATCTCCCTGTCGAGGTGAAACCGGGTAGGATAGTGCCCCAACTTGTGAACCAACATGGTTTTACATCACCCTATGACCTAAACAAACACAAAACATGAGAGAGCTACGCCGGGCTACCCCTGTCAGAGGAACGTCTAGGGGGGTAGACGATCCGAGTGCGCACAGAGATCAGGGTTTCGCCGGAGGAAGACCACGAGAACATTGGAATGAGATGAAAACTTGCATGTGCCCCTAGCATATGTGTGTGAGTGTGGTTAGAGGTTGGTATAGGTGCTTGCATGTGTCCCCCCTCGCATGCATGCGATCTAACCTAGAGGCGAAGGTTCCGGACCCGTATAATGGGGGAATCTCCCCGTCGAGGTGAAACCGGGTAGGATAGTGCCCCAACTTGTGAACCAACATGGTTTTAAATCACCCTATGACCTAAACAAACACAAAACAAGAGAGAGCTACGCCGGGCTACCCCTGTCAGAGGAACGTCTAGGGGGGTAGACGATCCGAGTGCGCACAGAGATCAGGGTTTCGCTGGAGGAAGACCACGAGAACATTGGAATGAGATGAAAACTTGCATGTGACCCTAGCATATGTGTGTGAGTGTGGTGAGAGGTTGGTATAGGTGCTTCCATGTGTCCCCCCTCGCATGCATGCGCTCTAACCTAGAGGCGAAGGTTCCGGACCCGTATGAGGGGGGATCTCCCCGTCGAGGTGAAACCGGGTAGGATAGTGCCCCAACTTGTGAACCAACATGGTTTTACATCACCCTATGACCTAAACAAACACAAAACAAGAGAGAGCTACGCCGGGCTACCCCTGTCAGAGGAACGTCTAGGGGGGTAGACGATCCGAGTGCGCACAGAGATCAGGGTTTCGCCGGAGGAAGACCACGAGAACATTGGAATGAGATGAAAACTTGCATGTGACCCTATAATATGTGTGTGAGTGTGGTGAGAGGTTGGTATAGGTGCTTGCATGTGTCCCCCCTCGCATGCATGCGCTCTAACCTAGAGGCGAAGGTTCCGTACCCGTATAAGGGGGGAATCTCCCCGTCGAGATGAAACCGGGTAGGATAGTGCCCCAACTTGTGAACCAACATGGTTTTACATCACCCTATGACCTAAACAAACACAAAACAAGAGAGAGCTACGCCAGGCTACCCCTGTCAGAGGAACGTCTAGGGGGGTAGACGATCCGAGTGCGCACAGAGATCAGGGTTTCGCCGGAGGAAGACCACGAGAACATTGGAATGAGATGAAAACTTGCATGTGACCCTAGCATATGTGTGTGAGTGTGATGAGACGTTGGTATAGGTGCTTGCATGTGTCCCCCCTCGCATGCATGCGCTCTAACATAGAGGCGAAGGTTCCGGACCCGTATGAGGGGCGATCTCCCCGTCGAGGTGAAACCGGGTAGGATAGTGCCCCAACTTGTGAACCAACATGGTTTTACATCACCCTATGACCTAAACAAACACAAAACAAGTGAGAGCTACGCCGGGCTACCCCTGTCAGAGGAACGTCTAGGGGGGTAGACGATCAGAGTGCGCACAGAGATCAGGGTTTCGCCGGAGGAAGACCACGAGAACATTGGAATGAGATGAAAACTTGCATGTGCCCCTAGCATATGTGTGTGAGTGTGGTTAGAGGTTGGTATAGGTGCTTGCATGTGTCCCCCCTCGCATGCATGCGATCTAACCTAGAGGCGAAGGTTCCGGACCCGTATAATGGGGGAATCTCCCCGTCGAGGTGAAACCGGGTAGGATAGTGCCCCAACTTGTGAACCAACATGGTTTTAAATCACCCTATGACCTAAACAAACACAAAACAAGAGATAGCTACGCCGGGCTACCCCTGTCAGAGGAACGTCTAGGGGGGTAGACGATCCGAGTGCGCACAGAGATCAGGGTTTCGCTGGAGGAAGACCACGAGAACATTGGAATGAGATGAAAACTTGCATGTGACCCTAGCATATGTGTGTGAGTGTGGTGAGAGGTTGGTATAGGTGCTTGCATGTGTCCCCCCTCGCATGCATGCGCTCTAACCTAGAGGCGAAGGTTCCGTACCCGTATGAGGGGGGATCTCCCCGTCGAGGTGAAACCGGGTAGGATAGTGCCCCAACTTGTGAACCAACATGGTTTTACATCACCCTATGACCTAAACAAACACAAGACAAGAGAGAGCTACGCCGGGCTACCCCTGTCAGAGGAACGTCTAGGGGGGTAGACGATCCGAGTGCGCACAGAGATCAGGGTTTCGCCGGAGGAAGACCACGAGAACATTGGAATGAGATGAAAACTTGCATGTGACCCTAGCATATGTGTGTGAGTGTGATGAGAGGTTGGTATAGGTGCTTGCATGTGTCCCCCCTCGCATGCATGCGCTCTAACCTAGAGGCGAAGGTTCCAGACCCGTATGAGGGGGGATCTCCCCGTCGAGGTGAAACCGGGTAGGATAGTACCCCAACTTGTGAACCAACATGGTTTTACATCACCCTATGACCTAAACAAACACAAAACAAGAGAGAGCTACGCCGGGCTACCCTTGTCAGAGGAACGTCTAGGGGGGTAGACGATCCGAGTGCGCACAGAGATCAGGGTTTCGCCGGAGGAAGACCACGAGAACATTGGAATGAGATGAAAACTTGCATGTGACCCTAGCATATGTGTGTGAGTGTGCTGAGAGGTTGGTATAGGTGCTTGCATGTGTCCCCCCTCGCATGCATGCGCTCTAACCTAGAGGCGAAGGTTCCGGACCCGTATGAGGGGGGAATCTCCCTGTCGAGGTGAAACCGGGTAGGATAGTGCCCCAACTTGTGAACCAACATGGTTTTACATCACCCTATGACCTAAACAAACACAAAACAAGAGAGAGCTACGCCGGGCTACCCCTGTCAGAGGAACGTCTAGGGGGGTAGACGATCCGAGTGCGCACAGAGATCAGGGTTTCGCCAGAGGAAGACCACGAAAACATTGGAATGAGATGAAAACTTGCATGTGACCCTAGCATATGTGTGTGAGTGTGATGAGAGGTTGGTATAGGTGCTTGCATGTGTCCCCCCTCGCATGCATGCGCTCTAACCTAGAGGCGAAGGTTCCAGACCCGTATGAGGGGGGATCTCCCCGTCGAGGTGAAACCGGGTAGGATAGTACCCCAACTTGTGAACCAACATGGTTTTACATCACCCTATGACCTAAACAAACACAAAACAAGAGAGAGCTACGCCGGGCTACCTCTGTCAGAGGAACGTCTAGGGGGGTAGACGATCCGAGTGCGCACAGAGATCAGGGTTTCGCCGGAGGAAGACCACGAGAACATTGGAATGAGATGAAAACTTGCATGTGACCCTAGCATATGTGTGTGAGTGTGGTGAGAGGTTGGTATAGGTGCTTGCATGTGTCCCCCCTCGCATGCATGCGCTCTAACCTAGAGGCGAAGGTTCCGGACCCGTATGAGGGGGGAATCTCCCTGTCGAGGTGAAACCGGGTAGGATAGTGCCCCAACTTGTGAACCAACATGGTTTTACATCACCCTATGACCTAAACAAACACAAAACAAGAGAGAGCTACGCCGGGCTACCCCTGTCAGAGGAACGTCTAGGGGGGTAGACGATCCGAGTGCGCACAGAGATCAGGGTTTCGCCGGAGGAAGACCACGAGAACATTGGAATGAGATGAAAACTTGCATGTGACCCTAGAATATGTGTGTGAGTGTGGTGAGAGGTTGGTATAGGTGCTTGCATGTGTCCCCCCTCGCATGCATGCGCTCTAACCTAGAGGCGAAGGTTCCGGACCCGTATGAGGGGGGAATCTCCCTGTCGAGGTGAAACCGGGTAGGATAGTGCCCCAACTTGTGAACCAACATGGTTTTACATCACCCTATGACCTAAACAAACACAAAACAAGAGAGAGCTACGCCGGGCTACCCCTGTCAGAGGAACGTCTAGGGGGGTAGACGATCCGAGTGCGCACAGAGATCAGGGTTTCGCCGGAGGAAGACCACGAGAACATTGGAATGAGATGAAAACTTGCATGTGCCCCTAGCATATGTGTGTGAGTGTGGTTAGAGGTTGGTATAGGTGCTTGCATGTGTCCCCCCTCGCATGCATGCGATCTAACCTAGAGGCGAAGGTTCCGGACCCGTATAATGGGGGAATCTCCCCGTCGAGGTGAAACCGGGTAGGATAGTGCCCCAACTTGTGAACCAACATGGTTTTAAATCACCCTATGACCTAAACAAACACAAAACAAGAGAGAGCTACGCCGGGCTACCCCTGTCAGAGGAACGTCTAGGGGGGTAGACGATCCGAGTGCGCACAGAGATCAGGGTTTCGCTGGAGGAAGACCACGAGAACATTGGAATGAGATGAAAACTTGCATGTGACCCTAGCATATGTGTGTGAGTGTGGTGAGAGGTTGGTATAGGTGCTTCCATGTGTCCCCCCTCGCATGCATGCGCTCTAACCTAGAGGCGAAGGTTCCGGACCCGTATGAGGGGGGATCTCCCCGTCGAGGTGAAACCGGGTAGGATAGTGCCCCAACTTGTGAACCAACATGGTTTTACATCACCCTATGACCTAAACAAACACAAAACAAGAGAGAGCTACGCCGGGCTACCCCTGTCAGAGGAACGTCTAGGGGGGTAGACGATCCGAGTGCGCACAGAGATCAGGGTTTCGCCGGAGGAAGACCACGAGAACATTGGAATGAGATGAAAACTTGCATGTGACCCTATAATATGTGTGTGAGTGTGGTGAGAGGTTGGTATAGGTGCTTGCATGTGTCCCCCCTCGCATGCATGCGCTCTAACCTAGAGGCGAAGGTTCCGTACCCGTATAAGGGGGGAATCTCCCCGTCGAGATGAAACCGGGTAGGATAGTGCCCCAACTTGTGAACCAACATGGTTTTACATCACCCTATGACCTAAACAAACACAAAACAAGAGAGAGCTACGCCAGGCTACCCCTGTCAGAGGAACGTCTAGGGGGGTAGACGATCCGAGTGCGCACAGAGATCAGGGTTTCGCCGGAGGAAGACCACGAGAACATTGGAATGAGATGAAAACTTGCATGTGACCCTAGCATATGTGTGTGAGTGTGATGAGACGTTGGTATAGGTGCTTGCATGTGTCCCCCCTCGCATGCATGCGCTCTAACATAGAGGCGAAGGTTCCGGACCCGTATGAGGGGCGATCTCCCCGTCGAGGTGAAACCGGGTAGGATAGTGCCCCAACTTGTGAACCAACATGGTTTTACATCACCCTATGACCTAAACAAACACAAAACAAGTGAGAGCTACGCCGGGCTACCCCTGTCAGAGGAACGTCTAGGGGGGTAGACGATCAGAGTGCGCACAGAGATCAGGGTTTCGCCGGAGGAAGACCACGAGAACATTGGAATGAGATGAAAACTTGCATGTGCCCCTAGCATATGTGTGTGAGTGTGGTTAGAGGTTGGTATAGGTGCTTGCATGTGTCCCCCCTCGCATGCATGCGATCTAACCTAGAGGCGAAGGTTCCGGACCCGTATAATGGGGGAATCTCCCCGTCGAGGTGAAACCGGGTAGGATAGTGCCCCAACTTGTGAACCAACATGGTTTTAAATCACCCTATGACCTAAACAAACACAAAACAAGAGAGAGCTACGCCGGGCTACCCCTGTCAGAGGAACGTCTAGGGGGGTAGACGATCCGAGTGCGCACAGAGATCAGGGTTTCACTGGAGGAAGACCACGAGAACATTGGAATGAGATGAAAACTTGCATGTGACCCTAGCATATGTGTGTGAGTGTGGTGAGAGGTTGGTATAGGTGCTTGCATGTGTCCCCCCTCGCATGCATGCGCTCTAACCTAGAGGCGAAGGTTCCGTACCCGTATGAGGGGGGATCTCCCCGTCGAGGTGAAACCGGGTAGGATAGTGCCCCAACTTGTGAACCAACATGGTTTTACATCACCCTATGACCTAAACAAACACAAGACAAGAGAGAGCTACGCCGGGCTACCCCTGTCAGAGGAACGTCTAGGGGGGTAGACGATCCGAGTGCGCACAGAGATCAGGGTTTCGCCGGAGGAAGACCACGAGAACATTGGAATGAGATGAAAACTTGCATGTGACCCTAGCATATGTGTGTGAGTGTGATGAGAGGTTGGTATAGGTGCTTGCATGTGTCCCCCCTCGCATGCATGCGCTCTAACCTAGAGGCGAAGGTTCCAGACCCGTATGAGGGGGGATCTCCCCGTCGAGGTGAAACCGGGTAGGATAGTACCCCAACTTGTGAACCAACATGGTTTTACATCACCCTATGACCTAAACAAACACAAAACAAGAGAGAGCTACGCCGGGCTACCCTTGTCAGAGGAACGTCTAGGGGGGTAGACGATCCGAGTGCGCACAGAGATCAGGGTTTCGCCGGAGGAAGACCACGAGAACATTGGAATGAGATGAAAACTTGCATGTGACCCTAGCATATGTGTGTGAGTGTGCTGAGAGGTTGGTATAGGTGCTTGCATGTGTCCCCCCTCGCATGCATGCGCTCTAACCTAGAGGCGAAGGTTCCGGACCCGTATGAGGGGGGAATCTCCCTGTCGAGGTGAAACCGGGTAGGATAGTGCCCCAACTTGTGAACCAACATGGTTTTACATCACCCTATGACCTAAACAAACACAAAACAAGAGAGAGCTACGCCGGGCTACCCCTGTCAGAGGAACGTCTAGGGGGGTAGACGATCCGAGTGCGCACAGAGATCAGGGTTTCGCCAGAGGAAGACCACGAAAACATTGGAATGAGATGAAAACTTGCATGTGACCCTAGCATATGTGTGTGAGTGTGATGAGAGGTTGGTATAGGTGCTTGCATGTGTCCCCCCTCGCATGCATGCGCTCTAACCTAGAGGCGAAGGTTCCAGACCCGTATGAGGGGGGATCTCCCCGTCGAGGTGAAACCGGGTAGGATAGTACCCCAACTTGTGAACCAACATGGTTTTACATCACCCTATGACCTAAACAAACACAAAACAAGAGAGAGCTACGCCGGGCTACCCCTGTCAGAGGAACGTCTAGGGGGGTAGACGATCCGAGTGCGCACAGAGATCAGGGTTTCGCCGGAGGAAGACCACGAGAACATTGGAATGAGATGAAAACTTGCATGTGTCCCTAGCATATGTGTGTGAGTGTGGTGAGAGGTTGGTATAGGTGCTTGCATGTGTCCCCCCTCGCATGCATGCGCTCTAACCTAGAGGCGAAGGTTCCGGACCCGTATGAGGGGGAATCTCCCTGTCGAGGTGAAACCGGGTAGGATAGTGCCCCAACTTGTGAACCAACATGGTTTTACATCACCCTATGACCTAAACAAACACAAAACAAGAGAGAGCTACGCCGGGCTACCCCTGTCAGAGGAACGTCTAGGGGGGTAGACGATCCGAGTGCGCACAGAGATCAGGGTTTCGCCAGAGGAAGTCCACGAGAACATTGGAATGAGATGAAAACTTGCATGTGACCCTAGAATATGTGTGAGTGTGATGAGAGGTTGGTATAGGTGCTTGCATGTGTCCCCCCTCGCATGCATGCGCTCTAACCTAGAGGCGAAGGTTCCGGACCCGTATGAGGGGGGATCTCCCCGTCGAGGTGAAACCGGGTAGGATAGTGCCCCAACTTGTGAACCAACATGGTTTTACATCACCCTATGACCTAAACAAACACAAAACAAGAGAGAGCTACGCCGGGCTACCCCTGTCAGAGGAATGTCTAGGGGGGTAGACGATCCGAGTGCGCACAGAGATCAGGGTTTCGCCGGAGGAAGACCACGAGAACATTGGAATGAGATGAAAACTTGCATGTGTCCCTAGCATATGTGTGTGAGTGTGCTGAGAGGTTGGTATAGGTGCTTGCATGTGTCCCCCCTCGCATGCATGCGCTCTAACCTAGAGGCGAAGGTTCCGGACCCGTATGAGGGGGGAATCTCCCTGTCGAGGTGAAACCGGGTAGGATAGTGCCCCAACTTGTGAACCAACATGGTTTTACATCACCCTATGACCTAAACAAACACAAAACAAGAGAGAGCTACGTCGGGATACCCCTGTCAGAGGAACGTCTAGGGGGGTAGACGATCCGAGTGCGCACAGAGATCAGGGTTTCGCCAGAGGAAGACCACGAGAACATTGGAATGAGATGAAAACTTGCATGTGACCCTAGCATATGTGTGTGAGTGTGGTGAGAGGTTGGTATAGGTGCTTGCATGTGTCCCCCCTCGCATGCATGCGCTCTAACCTAGAGGCGAAGGTTCCGGACCCGTATGAGGGGGGATCTCCCCGTTTAGGTGAAACCGGGTAGGATAGTGCCCCAACTTGTGAACCAACATGGTTTTACATCACCATATGACCTAAACAAACACAAAACAAGAGAGAGCTACGCCGGGCTACCCCAGTCAGAGGAACGTCTAGGGGGGTAGACGATCCGAGTGTGCACAGAGATCAGGGTTTCGCCGGAGGAAGACCACGAGAACATTGGAATGAGATGAAAACATGCATGTGACCCTAGCATATGTGTGTGAGTGTGGTGAGAGGTTGGTATAGGTGCTTTCATGTGTCCCCCCTCGCATGCATGCGCTCTAACCTAGAGGCGAAGGTTCCGTACCCGTATAAGGGGGGAATCTCCCCGTCGAGGTGAAACCAGGTAGGATAGTGCCCCAACTTGTGAACCAACATGGTTTTACATCACCCTATGACCTAAACAAACACAAAACAAGAGAGAGCTACGCCGGGCTACCCCTGTCAGAGGAACATCTAGGGGGGTAGACGATCCGAGTGCGCACAGAGACCAGGGTTTCGCCGGAGGAAGACCACGAGAACATTGGAATGAGATGAAAACTTGCATGTGCCCCTAGCATATGTGTGTGAGTGTGGTTAGAGGTTGGTATAGGTGCTTGCATGTGTCCCACCTCGCATGCATGCGATCTAACCTAGAGGCGAAGGTTCCGGACCCGTATAATGGGGGAATCTCCCCGTCGAGGTGAAACCGGGTAGGATAGTGCCCCAACTTGTGAACCAACATGGTTTTAAATCACCCTATGACCTAAACAAACACAAAACAAGAGAGAGCTACGCCGGGCTACCCCTGTCAGAGGAACGTCTAGGGGGGTAGACGATCCGAGTGCGCACAGAGATCAGGGTTTCGCTGGAGGAAGACCACGAGAACATTGGAATGAGATGAAAACTTGCATGTGACCCTAGCATATGTGTGTGAGTGTGGTGAGAGGTTGGTATAGGTGCTTCCATGTGTCCCCCCTCGCATGCATGCGCTCTAACCTAGAGGCGAAGGTTCCGGACCCGTATGAGGGGGGATCTCCCCGTCGAGGTGAAACCGGGTAGGATAGTGCCCCAACTTGTGAACCAACATGGTTTTACATCACCCTATGACCTAAACAAACACAAAACAAGAGAGATCTACGCCGGGCTACCCCTGTCAGAGGAACGTCTAGGGGGGTAGACGATCCGAGTGCGCACAGAGATCAGGGTTTCGCCGGAGGAAGACCACGAGAACATTGGAATGAGATGAAAACTTGCATGTGACCCTAGAATATGTGTGTGAGTGTGGTGAGAGGTTGGTATAGGTGCTTGCATGTGTCCCCCCTCGCATGCATGCGCTCTAACCAAGAGGCGAAGGTTCCGTACCCGTATAAGGGGGGAATCTCCCCGTCGAGATGAAACCGGGTAGGATAGTGCCCCAACTTGTGAACCAACATGGTTTTACATCACCCTATGACCTAAACAAACACAAAACAAGAGAGATCTACGCCAGGCTACCCCTGTCAGAGGAACGTCTAGGGGGGTAGACGATCCGAGTGCGCACAGAGATCAGGGTTTCGCCGGAGGAAGACCACGAGAACATTGGAATGAGATGAAAACTTGCATGTGACCCTAGCATATGTGTGTGAGTGTGATGAGAGGTTGGTATAGGTGCTTGCATGTGTCCCTCCTCGCATGCATGCGCTCTAACCTAGAGGCGAAGGTTCCGGACCCGTATGAGGGGGGATCTCCCCGTCGAGGTGAAACCGGGTAGGATAGTGCCCCAACTTGTGAACCAACATGGTTTTACATCACCCTATGACCTAAACAAACACAAAACAAGAGAGAGCTACGCCGGGCTACCCCTGTCAGAGGAATATCTAGGGGGGTAGACGATCCGAGTGCGCACAGAGATCAGGGTTTCGCCGGAGGAAGACCACGAGAACATTGGAATGAGATGAAAACCTGCATGTGACCCTAGCATATGTGTGTGAGTGTGGTGAGAGGTTGGTATAGGTGCTTGCATGTGTCCCCCCTCGCATGCATGCGCTCTAACCTAGAGGCGAAGGTTCCGGACCCGTATGAGGGGGGAATCTCCCTGTCGAGGTGAAACCGGGTAGGATAGTGCCCCAACTTGTGAACCAACATGGTTTTACATCACCCTATGACCTAAACAAACACAAAACAAGAGAGAGCTACGCCGGGCTACCCCTGTCAGAGGAACGTCTAGGGGGGTAGACGATCCGAGTGCGCACAGAGATCAGGGTTTCGCCGGAGGAAGACCACGAGAACATTGGAATGAGATGAAAACTTGCATGTGCCCCTAGCATATGTGTGTGAGTGTGGTTAGAGGTTGGTATAGGTGCTTGCATGTGTCCCCCCTCGCATGCATGCGATCTAACCTAGAGGCGAAGGTTCCGGACCCGTATAATGGGGGAATCTCCCCGTCGAGGTGAAACCGGGTAGGATAGTGCCCCAACTTGTGAACCAACATGGTTTTAAATCACCCTATGACCTAAACAAACACAAAACAAGAGAGAGCTACGCCGGGCTACCCCTGTCAGAGGAACGTCTAGGGGGGTAGACGATCCGAGTGCGCACAGAGATCAGGGTTTCGCTGGAGGAAGACCACGAGAACATTGGAATGAGATGAAAACTTGCATGTGACCCTAGCATATGTGTGTGAGTGTGGTGAGAGGTTGGTATAGGTGCTTCCATGTGTCCCCCCTCGCATGCATGCGCTCTAACCTAGAGGCGAAGGTTCCGGACCCGTATGAGGGGGGATCTCCCCGTCGAGGTGAAACCGGGTAGGATAGTGCCCCAACTTGTGAACCAACATGGTTTTACATCACCCTATGACCTAAACAAACACAAAACAAGAGAGAGCTACGCCGGGCTACCCCTGTCAGAGGAACGTCTAGGGGGGTAGACGATCCGAGTGCGCACAGAGATCAGGGTTTCGCCGGAGGAAGACCACGAGAACATTGGAATGAGATGAAAACTTGCATGTGACCCTATAATATGTGTGTGAGTGTGGTGAGAGGTTGGTATAGGTGCTTGCATGTGTCCCCCCTCGCATGCATGCGCTCTAACCTAGAGGCAAAGGTTCCGTACCCGTATAAGGGGGGAATCTCCCCGTCGAGATGAAACCGGGTAGGATAGTGCCCCAACTTGTGAACCAACATGGTTTTACATCACCCTATGACCTAAACAAACACAAAACAAGAGAGAGCTACGCCAGGCTACCCCTGTCAGAGGAACGTCTAGGGGGGTAGACGATCCGAGTGCGCACAGAGATCAGGGTTTCGCCGGAGGAAGACCACGAGAACATTGGAATGAGATGAAAACTTGCATGTGACCCTAGCATATGTGTGTGAGTGTGATGAGAGGTTGGTATAGGTGCTTGCATGTGTCCCCCCTCGCATGCATGCGCTCTAACCTAGAGGCGAAGGTTCCGGACCCGTATGAGGGGCGATCTCCCCGTCGAGGTGAAACCGGGTAGGATAGTGCCCCAACTTGTGAACCAACATGGTTTTACATCACCCTATGACCTAAACAAACACAAAACAAGTGAGAGCTACGCCGGGCTACCCCTGTCAGAGGAACGTCTAGGGGGGTAGACGATCCGAGTGCGCACAGAGATCAGGGTTTCGCCGGAGGAAGACCACGAGAACATTGGAATGAGATGAAAACTTGCATGTGCCCCTAGCATATGTGTGTGAGTGTGGTTAGAGGTTGGTATAGGTGCTTGCATGTGTCCCCCCTCGCATGCATGTGCTCTAACCTAGAGGCGAAGGTTCCGTACCCGAATGAGGGGGGATCTCCCCGTCGAGGTGAAACCGGGTAGGATAGTGCCCCAACTTGTAAACCAACATGGTTTTACATCACCCTATGACCTAAACAAACACAAGAAAAGAGAGAGCTACGCCGGGCTACCCCTGTCAGAGGAACGTCTAGGGGGGTAGACGATCCGAGTGCGCACAGAGATCAGGGTTTCGCCGGAGGAAGACCACGAGAACATTGGAATGAGATGAAAACTTGCATGTGACCCTAGCATATGTGTGCGAGTGGGATGAGAGGTTGGTATAGGTGCTTGCATGTGTCCCCCCTCGCATGCATGCGCTCTAACCTAGAGGCGAAGGTTCCGGACCCGTATGAGGGGGGATCTCCCCGTCGAGGTGAAACCGGGTAGGATAGTGCCCCAACTTGTGAACCAACATGGTTTTACATCACCCTATGACCTAAACAAACACAAAACAAGAGAGAGCTACGCCGGGCTACCCCTGTCAGAGGAACGTCTAGGGGGGTAGACGATCCGAGTGCGCACAGAGATCAGGGTTTCGCCGGAGGAAGACCACGAGAACATTGGAATGAGATGAAAACTTGCATGTGACCCTAGAATATGTGTGTGAGTGTGGTGAGAGGTTTTTATAGGTGCTTGCATGTGTCCCCCCTCGCATGCATGCGCTCTAACCTAGAGGCGAAGGTTCCGTACCCGTATAAGGGGGGAATCTCCCCGTCGAGATGAAACCGGGTAGGATAGTGCCCCAACTTGTGAACCAACATGGTTTTACATCACCCTATGACCTAAACAAACACAAAACAAGAGAGAGCTACGCCAGGCTACCCCTGTCAGAGGAACGTCTAGGGGGGTAGACGATCCGAGTGCGCACAGAGATCAGGGTTTCGCCGGAGGAAGACCACGAGAACATTGGAATGAGATGAAAACTTGCATGTGACCCTAGCATATGTGTGTGAGTGTGATGAGAGGTTGGTATAGGTGCTTGCATGTGTCCCCCCTCGCATGCATGCGCTCTAACCTAGAGGCGAAGGTTCCGGACCCGTATGAGGGTGGAATCTCCCTGTCGAGGTGAAACCGGGTAGGATAGTGCCCCAACTTGTGAACCAACATGGTTTTACATCACCCTATGACCTAAACAAACACAAAACAAGAGAGAGCTACGTCGGGCTACCCCTGTCAGAGGAACGTCTAGGGGGGTAGACGATCCGAGTGCGCATAGAGATCAGGGTTTCGCCGGAGGAAGACCACGAGAACATTGGAATGAGATGAAAACTTGCATGTGACCCTAGCATATGTGTGTGAGTGTGCTGAGAGGTTGGTATAGGTGCTTGCATGTTTCCCCCCTCGCATGCATGCGCTCTAACCTAGAGGCGAAGGTTCCGGACCCGTATGAGGGGGGAATCTCCCTGTCGAGGTGAAACCGGGTAGGATAGTGCCCCAACTTGTGAACCAACATGGTTTTACATCACCCTATGACCTAAACAAACACAAAACAAGAGAGAGCTACGCTGGGCTACCCCTGTCAGAGGAACGTCTAGGGGGGTAGACGATCCGAGTGCGCACAGAGATCAGGGTTTCGCCAGAGGAAGACCACGAGAACATTGGAATGAGATGAAAACTTGCATGTGACCCTAGCATATGTGTGTGAGTGTGATGAGAGGTTGGTATAGGTGCTTGCATGTGTCCCCCCTCGCATGCATGCGCTCTAACCTAGAGGCGAAGGTTCCAGACCCGTATGAGGGGGGATCTCCCGTCGAGGTGAAACCGGGTAGGATAGTGCCCCAACTTGTGAACCAACATGGTTTTACATCACCCTATGACCTAAAAAAACACAAAACAAGAGAGAGCTACGCCGGGCTACCCCTGTCAGAGGAACGTCTAGGGGGGTAGACGATCCGAGTGCGCACAGAGATCAGGGTTTCGCCGGAGGAAGACCACGAGAACATTGGAATGAGATGAAAACTTGCATGTGCCCCTAGCATATGTGTGTGAGTGTGGTGAGAGGTTGGTATAGGTGCTTGCATGTGTCCCCCCTCGCATGCATGCGCTCTAACCTAGAGGCGAAGGTTCCGGACCCGTATGAGGGGGGAATCTCCCCGTCAAGGTGAAACCGGGTAGGATAGTGCCCCAACTTGTGAACCAACATGGTTTTACATCACCCTATGACCTAAACAAACACAAAACAAGAGAGAGCTACGCTGGGCTACCCCTGTCAGAGGAACGTCTAGGGGGGTAGACGATCCGAGTGCGCACAAAGATCAGGGTTTCGCCGGAGGAAGACTACGAGAACATTGGAATGAGATGAAAACTTGCATGTGACCCTAGCATATGTGTGTGAGTGTGGTGAGAGGTTGGTATAGGTGCTTGCATGTGTCCCCCCTCGCATGCATGCGCTCTAACCTAGAGGCGAAGGTTCCGTACCCGTATAAGGGGGGAATCTCCCCGTCGAGATGAAACCGGGTAGGATAGTGCCCCAACTTGTGAACCAACATGGTTTTACATCACCCTATGACCTACACAAACACAAAACAAGAGAGAGCTACGCCGGGCTACCCCTGTCAGAGGAACGTCTAGGGGGGTAGACGATCCGAGTGCGCATAGAGATCAGGGTTTCGCCGGAGGAAGACCACGAGAACATTGGAATGAGATGAAAACTTGAATGTGACCCTTGCATATGTGTGTGTGTGTGGTGAGAGGTTGGTATAGGTGCTTGCATGTGTCCCCCCTCGTATGCATGCGCTCTAACCTAGAGGCGAAGGTTCCGTACCCGTATAACGGGGGAATCTGCCCGTTTAGGTGAAACCGGGTAGGATAGTGCCCCAACTTGTGAACCAACATGGTTTTACATCACCCTATTTCCTAAACAAACACAAAACAAGAGAGATCTACGCCGGGCTACCCCTGTCAGAGGAACGTCTAGGGGGGTAGACGATCCGAGTGTGCACAGAGATCAGGGTTTCGCCGGAGGAAGACCACGAGAACATCGGAATCAGATGAGAACTTGCATGTGTCCCTAGCATATGTGTGTGAGTGTGGTGAGAGGTTGGTATAGGTGCTTGCATGTGTCCCCCCTCGCATGCATGCGCTCTAACCTAGAGGCGAAGGTTCCGGACCCGTATGAGGGGGGAATCTCCCTGTCGAGGTGAAACCGGGTAGGATAGTGCCCCAACTTGTGAACCAACATGGTTTTACATCACCCTATGACCTAAACAAACACAAAACAAGAGAGAGCTACGCCGGGCTACCCCTGTCAGAGGAACGTCTAGGGGGGTAGACGATCCGAGTGCGCACAGAGATCAGGGTTTCGCCAGAGGAAGACCACGAAAACATTGGAATGAGATGAAAACTTGCATGTGACCCTAGCATATGTGTGTGAGTGTGATGAGAGGTTGGTATAGGTGCTTGCATGTGTCCCCCCTCGCATGCATGCGCTCTAACCTAGAGGCGAAGGTTCCAGACCCGTATGAGGGGGGATCTCCCGTCGAGGTGAAACCGGGTAGGATAGTGCCCCAACTTGTGAACCAACATGGTTTTACATCACCCTATGACCTAAAAAAACACAAAACAAGAGAGAGCTACGCCGGGCTACCCCTGTCAGAGGAACGTCTAGGGGGGTAGACGATCCGAGTGCGCACAGAGATCAGGGTTTCGCCGGAGGAAGACCACGAGAACATTGGAATGAGATGAAAACTTGCATGTGCCCCTAGCATATGTGTGTGAGTGTGGTGAGAGGTTGGTATAGGTGCTTGCATGTGTCCCCCCTCGCATGCATGCGCTCTAACCTAGAGGCGAAGGTTCCGGACCCGTATGAGGGGGGAATCTCCCCGTCAAGGTGAAACCGGGTAGGATAGTGCCCCAACTTGTGAACCAACATGGTTTTACATCACCCTATGACCTAAACAAACACAAAACAAGAGAGAGCTACGCTGGGCTACCCCTGTCAGAGGAACGTCTAGGGGGGTAGACGATCCGAGTGCGCACAAAGATCAGGGTTTCGCCGGAGGAAGACTACGAGAACATTGGAATGAGATGAAAACTTGCATGTGACCCTAGCATATGTGTGTGAGTGTGGTGAGAGGTTGGTATAGGTGCTTGCATGTGTCCCCCCTCGCATGCATGCGCTCTAACCTAGAGGCGAAGGTTCCGTACCCGTATAAGGGGGGAATCTCCCCGTCGAGATGAAACCGGGTAGGATAGTGCCCCAACTTGTGAACCAACATGGTTTTACATCACCCTATGACCTACACAAACACAAAACAAGAGAGAGCTACGCCGGGCTACCCCTGTCAGAGGAACGTCTAGGGGGGTAGACGATCCGAGTGCGCATAGAGATCAGGGTTTCGCCGGAGGAAGACCACGAGAACATTGGAATGAGATGAAAACTTGAATGTGACCCTTGCATATGTGTGTGTGTGTGGTGAGAGGTTGGTATAGGTGCTTGCATGTGTCCCCCCTCGTATGCATGCGCTCTAACCTAGAGGCGAAGGTTCCGTACCCGTATAACGGGGGAATCTGCCCGTTTAGGTGAAACCGGGTAGGATAGTGCCCCAACTTGTGAACCAACATGGTTTTACATCACCCTATTTCCTAAACAAACACAAAACAAGAGAGATCTACGCCGGGCTACCCCTGTCAGAGGAACGTCTAGGGGGGTAGACGATCCGAGTGTGCACAGAGATCAGGGTTTCGCCGGAGGAAGACCACGAGAACATCGGAATCAGATGAGAACTTGCATGTGTCCCTAGCATATGTGTGTGAGTGTGGTGAGAGGTTGGTATAGGTGCTTGCATGTGTCCCCCCTCGCATGCATGCGCTCTAACCTAGAGGCGAAGGTTCCGGACCCGTATGAGGGGGGAATCTCCCTGTCGAGGTGAAACCGGGTAGGATAGTGCCCCAACTTGTGAACCAACATGGTTTTACATCACCCTATGACCTAAACAAACACAAAACAAGAGAGAGCTACGCCGGGCTACCCCTGTCAGAGGAACGTCTAGGGGGGTAGACGATCCGAGTGCGCACAGAGATCAGGGTTTCGCCAGAGGAAGACCACGAAAACATTGGAATGAGATGAAAACTTGCATGTGACCCTAGCATATGTGTGTGAGTGTGATGAGAGGTTGGTATAGGTGCTTGCATGTGTCCCCCCTCGCATGCATGCGCTCTAACCTAGAGGCGAAGGTTCCAGACCCGTATGAGGGGGGATCTCCCCGTCGAGGTGAAACCGGGTAGGATAGTACCCCAACTTGTGAACCAACATGGTTTTACATCACCCTATGACCTAAACAAACACAAAACAAGAGAGAGCTACGCCGGGCTACCCCTGTCAGAGGAACGTCTAGGGGGGTAGACGATCCGAGTGCGCACAGAGATCAGGGTTTCGCTAGAGGAAGACCACGAGAACATTGGAATGAGATGAAAACTTGCATGTGTCCCTAGCATATGTGTGTGAGTGTGCTGAGAGGTTGGTATAGGTGCTTGCATGTGTCCCCCCTCGCATGCATGCGCTCTAACCTAGAGGCGAAGGTTCCGGACCCGTATGAGGGGGAATCTCCCTGTCGAGGTGAAACCGGGTAGGATAGTGCCCCAACTTGTGAACCAACATGGTTTTACATCACCCTATGACCTAAACAAACACAAAACAAGAGAGAGCTACGCCGGGCTACCCCTGTCAGAGGAACGTCTAGGGGGGTAGACGATCCGAGTGCGCACAGAGATCAGGGTTTCGCCAGAGGAAGACCACGAGAACATTGGAATGAGATGAAAACTTGCATGTGACCCTAGCATATGTGTGTGAGTGTGATGAGAGGTTGGTATAGGTGCTTGCATGTGTCCCCCCTCGCATGCATGCGCTCTAACCTAGAGGCGAAGGTTCCGGACCCGTATGAGGGGGGATCTCCCCGTCGAGGTGAAACCGGGTAGGATAGTGCCCCAACTTGTGAACCAACATGGTTTTACATCACCCTATGACCTAAACAAACACAAAACAAGAGAGAGCTACGCCGGGCTACCCCTGTCAGAGGAACGTCTAGGGGGGTAGACGATCCGAGTGCGCACAGAGATCAGGGTTTCGCCGGAGGAAGACCACGAGAACATTGGAATGAGATGAAAACTTGCATGTGTCCCTAGCATATGTGTGTGAGTGTGCTGAGAGGTTGGTATAGGTGCTTGCATGTGTCCCCCCTCGCATGCATGCGCTCTAACCTAGAGGCGAAGGTTCCGGACCCGTATGAGGGGGGAATCTCCCTGTCGAGGTGAAACCGGGTAGGATAGTGCCCCAACTTGTGAACCAACATGGTTTTACATCACCCTAGGACCTAAACAAACACAAAACAAGAGAGAGCTACGTCGGGATACCCTTGTCAGAGGAACGTCTAGGGGGGTAGACGATCCGAGTGCGCACAGAGATCAGGGTTTCGCCAGAGGAAGACCACGAGAACATTGGAATGAGATGAAAACTTGCATGTGACCCTAGCATATGTGTGTGAGTGTGGTGAGAGGTTGGTATAGGTGCTTGCATGTGTCCCCCCTCGCATGCATGCGCTCTAACCTAGAGGCGAAGGTTCCGGACCCGTATGAGGGGGGATCTCCCCGTTTAGGTGAAACCGGGTAGGATAGTGCCCCAACTTGTGAACCAACATGGTTTTACATCACCATATGACCTAAACAAACACAAAACAAGAGAGAGCTACGCCGGGCTACCCCTGTCAGAGGAACGTCTAGGGGGGTAGACGATCCGAGTGCGCACAGAGATCAGGGTTTCGCCGGAGGAAGACCACGAGAACATTGGAATGAGATGAAAACTTGCATGTGCCCCTAGCATATGTGTGTGAGTGTGGTGAGAGGTTGGTATAGGTGCTTGCATGTGTCCCCCCTCGCATGCATGCGCTCTAACCTAGAGGCGAAGGTTCCGGACCCGTATGAGGGTGGAATCTCCCTGTCGAGGTGAAACCGGGTAGGATAGTGCCCCAACTTGTGAACCAACATGGTTTTACATCACCCTATGACCTAAACAAACACAAAACAAGAGAGAGCTACGTCGGGCTACCCCTGTCAGAGGAACGTCTAGGGGGGTAGACGATCCGAGTGCGCATAGAGATCAGGGTTTCGCCGGAGGAAGACCACGAGAACATTGGAATGAGATGAAAACTTGCATGTGACCCTAGCATATGTGTGTGAGTGTGCTGAGAGGTTGGTATAGGTGCTTGCATGTTTCCCCCCTCGCATGCATGCGCTCTAACCTAGAGGCGAAGGTTCCGGACCCGTATGAGGGGGGAATCTCCCTGTCGAGGTGAAACCGGGTAGGATAGTGCCCCAACTTGTGAACCAACATGGTTTTACATCACCCTATGACCTAAACAAACACAAAACAAGAGAGAGCTACGCTGGGCTACCCCTGTCAGAGGAACGTCTAGGGGGGTAGACGATCCGAGTGCGCACAGAGATCAGGGTTTCGCCAGAGGAAGACCACGAGAACATTGGAATGAGATGAAAACTTGCATGTGACCCTAGCATATGTGTGTGAGTGTGATGAGAGGTTGGTATAGGTGCTTGCATGTGTCCCCCCTCGCATGCATGCGCTCTAACCTAGAGGCGAAGGTTCCAGACCCGTATGAGGGGGGATCTCCCGTCGAGGTGAAACCGGGTAGGATAGTGCCCCAACTTGTGAACCAACATGGTTTTACATCACCCTATGACCTAAAAAAACACAAAACAAGAGAGAGCTACGCCGGGCTACCCCTGTCAGAGGAACGTCTAGGGGGGTAGACGATCCGAGTGCGCACAGAGATCAGGGTTTCGCCGGAGGAAGACCACGAGAACATTGGAATGAGATGAAAACTTGCATGTGCCCCTAGCGTATGTGTGTGAGTGTGGTGAGAGGTTGGTATAGGTGCTTGCATGTGTCCCCCCTCGCATGCATGCGCTCTAACCTAGAGGCGAAGGTTCCGGACCCGTATGAGGGGGGAATCTCCCCGTCAAGGTGAAACCGGGTAGGATAGTGCCCCAACTTGTGAACCAACATGGTTTTACATCACCCTATGACCTAAACAAACACAAAACAAGAGAGAGCTACGCTGGGCTACCCCTGTCAGAGGAACGTCTAGGGGGGTAGACGATCCGAGTGCGCACAAAGATCAGGGTTTCGCCGGAGGAAGACTACGAGAACATTGGAATGAGATGAAAACTTGCATGTGACCCTAGCATATGTGTGTGAGTGTGGTGAGAGGTTGGTATAGGTGCTTGCATGTGTCCCCCCTCGCATGCATGCGCTCTAACCTAGAGGCGAAGGTTCCGTACCCGTATAAGGGGGGAATCTCCCCGTCGAGATGAAACCGGGTAGGATAGTGCCCCAACTTATGAACCAACATGGTTTTACATCACCCTATGACCTACACAAACACAAAACAAGAGAGAGCTACGCCGGGCTACCCCTGTCAGAGGAACGTCTAGGGGGGTAGACGATCCGAGTGCGCACAGAGATCAGGGTTTCGCCGGAGGAAGACCACGAGAACATTGGAATGAGATGAAAACTTGAATGTGACCCTTGCATATGTGTGTGTGTGTGGTGAGAGGTTGGTATAGGTGCTTGCATGTGTCCCCCCTCGTATGCATGCGCTCTAACCTAGAGGCGAAGGTTCCGTACCCGTATAACGGGGGAATCTCCCCGTTTAGGTGAAACCGGGTAGGATAGTGCCCCAACTTGTGAACCAACATGGTTTTACATCACCCTATTTCCTAAACAAACACAAAACAAGAGAGAGCTACGCCGGGCTACCCCTGTCAGAGGAACGTCTAGGGGGGTAGACGATCCGAGTGTGCACAGAGATCAGGGTTTCGCCGGAGGAAGACCACGAGAACATCGGAATCAGATGAGAACTTGCATGTGTCCCTAGCATATGTGTGTGAGTGTGATGAGAGGTTGGTATAGGTGCTTGCATGTGTCCCCCCTCGCATGCATGCGCTCTAACCTAGAGGCGAAGGTTCCGGACCCGTATGAGGGGGGAATCTCCCTGTCGAGGTGAAACCGGGTAGGATAGTGCCCCAACTTGTGAACCAACATGGTTTTACATCACCCTATGACCTAAACAAACACAAAACAAGAGAGAGCTACGCCGGGCTACCCCTGTCAGAGGAACGTCTAGGGGGGTAGACGATCCGAGTGCGCACAGAGATCAGGGTTTCGCCAGAGGAAGACCACGAAAACATTGGAATGAGATGAAAACTTGCATGTGACCCTAGCATATGTGTGTGAGTGTGATGAGAGGTTGGTATAGGTGCTTGCATGTGTCCCCCCTCGCATGCATGCGCTCTAACCTAGAGGCGAAGGTTCCAGACCCGTATGAGGGGGGATCTCCCCGTCGAGGTGAAACCGGGTAGG
Source organism: Avena sativa (assembly GCA_916181665.1). Taxonomy (NCBI): domain Eukaryota; kingdom Viridiplantae; phylum Streptophyta; class Magnoliopsida; order Poales; family Poaceae; genus Avena; species Avena sativa. The sequence goes on along the minus strand of OV702285.1, from coordinate 39,919,955 downwards.
ATAGTACCCCAACTTGTGAACCAACATGGTTTTACATCACCCTATGACCTAAACAAACACAAAACAAGAGAGAGCTACGCCGGGCTACCCCTGTCAGAGGAACGTCTAGGGGGGTAGACGATCCGAGTGCGCACAGAGATCAGGGTTTCGCTAGAGGAAGACCACGAGAACATTGGAATGAGATGAAAACTTGCATGTGTCCCTAGCATATGTGTGTGAGTGTGCTGAGAGGTTGGTATAGGTGCTTGCATGTGTCCCCCCTCGCATGCATGCGCTCTAACCTAGAGGCGAAGGTTCCGGACCCGTATGAGGGGGGAATCTCCCTGTCGAGGTGAAACCGGGTAGGATAGTGCCCCAACTTGTGAACCAACATGGTTTTACATCACCCTATGACCTAAACAAACACAAAACAAGAGAGAGCTACGCCGGGCTACCCCTGTCAGAGGAACGTCTAGGGGGGTAGACGATCCGAGTGCGCACAGAGATCAGGGTTTCGCCAGAGGAAGACCACGAGAACATTGGAATGAGATGAAAACTTGCATGTGACCCTAGCATATGTGTGTGAGTGTGATGAGAGGTTGGTATAGGTGCTTGCATGTGTCCCCCCTCGCATGCATGCGCTCTAACCTAGAGGCGAAGGTTCCGGACCCGTATGAGGGGGGATCTCCCCGTCGAGGTGAAACCGGGTAGGATAGTGCCCCAACTTGTGAACCAACATGGTTTTACATCACCCTATGACCTAAACAAACACAAAACAAGAGAGAGCTACGCCGGGCTACCCCTGTCAGAGGAACGTCTAGGGGGGTAGACGATCCGAGTGCGCACAGAGATCAGGGTTTCGCCGGAGGAAGACCACGAGAACATTGGAATGAGATGAAAACTTGCATGTGTCCCTAGCATATGTGTGTGAGTGTGCTGAGAGGTTGGTATAGGTGCTTGCATGTGTCCCCCCTCGCATGCATGCGCTCTAACCTAGAGGCGAAGGTTCCGGACCCGTATGAGGGGGGAATCTCCCTGTCGAGGTGAAACCGGGTAGGATAGTGCCCCAACTTGTGAACCAACATGGTTTTACATCACCCTAGGACCTAAACAAACACAAAACAAGAGAGAGCTACGTCGGGATACCCTTGTCAGAGGAACGTCTAGGGGGGTAGACGATCCGAGTGCGCACAGAGATCAGGGTTTCGCCAGAGGAAGACCACGAGAACATTGGAATGAGATGAAAACTTGCATGTGACCCTAGCATATGTGTGTGAGTGTGGTGAGAGGTTGGTATAGGTGCTTGCATGTGTCCCCCCTCGCATGCATGCGCTCTAACCTAGAGGCGAAGGTTCCGGACCCGTATGAGGGGGGATCTCCCCGTTTAGGTGAAACCGGGTAGGATAGTGCCCCAACTTGTGAACCAACATGGTTTTACATCACCATATGACCTAAACAAACACAAAACAAGAGAGAGCTACGCCGGGCTACCCCTGTCAGAGGAACGTCTAGGGGGGTAGACGATCCGAGTGTGCACAGAGATCAGGGTTTCGCCGGAGGAAGACCACGAGAACATTGGAATGAGATGAAAACTTGCATGTGACCCTAGCATATGTGTGTGAGTGTGGTGAGAGGTTGGTATAGGTGCTTTCATGTGTCCCCCCTCGCATGCATGCGCTCTAACCTAGAGGCGAAGGTTCCGTACCCGTATAAGGGGGGAATCTCCCCGTCGAGGTGAAACCAGGTAGGATAGTGCCCCAACTTGTGAACCAACATGGTTTTACATCACCCTATGACCTAAACAAACACAAAACAAGAGAGAGCTATGCCGGGCTACCCCTGTCAGAGGAACGTCTAGGGGGGTAGACGATCCGAGTGCGCACAGAGACCAGGGTTTCGCCGGAGGAAGACCACGAGAACATTGGAATGAGATGAAAACTTGCATGTGCCCCTAGCATATGTGTGTGAGTGTGGTTAGAGGTTGGTATAGGTGCTTGCATGTGTCCCCCCTCGCATGCATGCGATCTAACCTAGAGGCGAAGGTTCCGGACCCGTATAATGGGGGAATCTCCCCGTCGAGGTGAAACCGGGTAGGATAGTGCCCCAACTTGTGAACCAACATGGTTTTAAATCACCCTATGACCTAAACAAACACAAAACAAGAGAGAGCTACGCCGGGCTACCCCTGTCAGAGGAACGTCTAGGGGGGTAGACGATCCGAGTGCGCACAGAGATCAGGGTTTCGCTGGAGGAAGACCACGAGAACATTGGAATGAGATGAAAACTTGCATGTGACCCTAGCATATGTGTGTGAGTGTGGTGAGAGGTTGGTATAGGTGCTTCCATGTGTCCCCCCTCGCATGCATGCGCTCTAACCTAGAGGCGAAGGTTCCGGACCCGTATGAGGGGGGATCTCCCCGTCGAGGTGAAACCGGGTAGGATAGTGCCCCAACTTGTGAACCAACATGGTTTTACATCACCCTATGACCTAAACAAACACAAAACAAGAGAGATCTACGCCGGGCTACCCCTGTCAGAGGAACGTCTAGGGGGGTAGACGATCCGAGTGCGCACAGAGATCAGGGTTTCGCCGGAGGAAGACCACGAGAACATTGGAATGAGATGAAAACTTGCATGTGTCCCTAGCATATGTGTGTGAGTGTGCTGAGAGGTTGGTATAGGTGCTTGCATGTGTCCCCCCTCGCATGCATGCGCTCTAACCTAGAGGCGAAGGTTCCGGACCCGTATGAGGGGGGATCTCCCCGTCGAGGTGAAACCGGGTAGGATAGTGCCCCAACTTGTGAACCAACATGGTTTTACATCACCCTATGACCTAAACAAACACAAAACAAGAGAGAGCTACGCCGGGCTACCCCTGTCAGAGGAACATCTAGGGGGGTAGACGATCCGAGTGCGCACAGAGATCAGGGTTTCGCCGGAGGAAGACCACGAGAACATTGGAATGAGATGAAAACCTGCATGTGACCCTAGCATATGAGTGTGAGTGTGCTGAGAGGTTGGTATAGGTGCTTGCATGTGTCCCCCCTCGCATGCATGCGCTCTAACCTAGAGGCGAAGGTTCCGGACCCGTATGAGGGGGGAATCTCCCTGTCGAGGTGAAACCGGGTAGGATAGTGCCCCAACTTGTGAACCAACATGGTTTTACATCACCCTATGACCTAAACAAACACAAAACAAGAGAGAGCTACGCCGGGCTACCCCTGTCAGAGGAACGTCTAGGGGGGTAGACGATCCGAGTGCGCACAGAGATCAGGGTTTCGCCGGAGGAAGACCACGAGAACATTGGAATGAGATGAAAACTTGCATGTGCCCCTAGCATATGTGTGTGAGTGTGGTTAGAGGTTGGTATAGGTGCTTGCATGTGTCCCCCCTCGCATGCATGCGATCTAACCTAGAGGCGAAGGTTCCGGACCCGTATAATGGGGGAATCTCCCCGTCGAGGTGAAACCGGGTAGGATAGTGCCCCAACTTGTGAACCAACATGGTTTTAAATCACCCTATGACCTAAACAAACACAAAACAAGAGAGAGCTACGCCGGGCTACCCCTGTCAGAGGAACGTCTAGGGGGGTAGACGATCCGAGTGCGCACAGAGATCAGGGTTTCGCTGGAGGAAGACCACGAGAACATTGGAATGAGATGAAAACTTGCATGTGACCCTATCATATGTGTGTGAGTGTGGTGAGAGGTTGGTATAGGTGCTTCCATGTGTCCCCCCTCGCATGCATGCGCTCTAACCTAGAGGCGAAGGTTCCGGACCCGTATGAGGGGGGATCTCCCCGTCGAGGTGAAACCGGGTAGGATAGTGCCCCAACTTGTGAACCAACATGGTTTTACATCACCCTATGACCTAAACAAACACAAAACAAGAGAGAGCTACGCCGGGCTACCCCTGTCAGAGGAACGTCTAGGGGGGTAGACGATCCGAGTGCGCACAGAGATCAGGGTTTCGCCGGAGGAAGACCACGAGAACATTGGAATGAGATGAAAACTTGCATGTGACCCTATAATATGTGTGTGAGTGTGGTGAGAGGTTGGTATAGGTGCTTGCATGTGTCCCCCCTCGCATGCATGCGCTCTAACCTAGAGGCGAAGGTTCCGTACCCGTATAAGGGGGGAATCTCCCCGTCGAGATGAAACCGGGTAGGATAGTGCCCCAACTTGTGAACCAACATGGTTTTACATCACCCTATGACCTAAACAAACACAAAACAAGAGAGAGCTACGCCAGGCTACCCCTGTCAGAGGAACGTCTAGGGGGGTAGACGATCCGAGTGCGCACAGAGATCAGGGTTTCGCCGGAGGAAGACCACGAGAACATTGGAATGAGATGAAAACTTGCATGTGACCCTAGCATATGTGTGTGAGTGTGATGAGAGGTTGGTATAGGTTCTTGCATGTGTCCCCCCTCGCATGCATGCGCTCTAACCTAGAGGCGAAGGTTCCGGACCCGTATGAGGGGCGATCTCCCCGTCGAGGTGAAACCGGGTAGGATAGTGCCCCAACTTGTGAACCAACATGGTTTTACATCACCCTATGACCTAAACAAACACAAAACAAGTGAGAGCTACGCCGGGCTACCCCTGTCAGAGGAACGTCTAGGGGGGTAGACGATCCGAGTGCGCACAGAGATCAGGGTTTCGCCGGAGGAAGACCACGAGAACATTGGAATGAGATGAAAACTTGCATGTGCCCCTAGCATATGTGTGTGAGTGTGCTGAGAGGTTGGTATAGGTGCTTGCATGTGTCCCCCCTCGCATGCATGTGCTCTAACCTAGAGGCGAAGGTTCCGTACCCGAATGAGGGGGGATCTCCCCGTCGAGGTGAAACCGGGTAGGATAGTGCCCCAACTTGTAAACCAACATGGTTTTACATCACCCTATGACCTAAACAAACACAAGAAAAGAGAGAGCTACGCCGGGCTACCCCTGTCAGAGGAACGTCTAGGGGGGTAGACGATCCGAGTGCGCACAGAGATCAGGGTTTCGCCGGAGGAAGACCACGAGAACATTGGAATGAGATGAAAACTTGCATGTGACCCTAGCATATGTGTGCGAGTGGGATGAGAGGTTGGTATAGGTGCTTGCATGTGTCCCCCCTCGCATGCATGCGCTCTAACCTAGAGGCGAAGGTTCCGGACCAGTATGAGGGGGGATCTCCCCGTCGAGGTGAAACCGGGTAGGATAGTGCCCCAACTTGTGAACCAACATGGTTTTACATCACCCTATGACCTAAACAAACACAAAACAAGAGAGAGCTACGCCGGGCTACCCCTGTCAGAGGAACGTCTAGGGGGGTAGACGATCCGAGTGCGCACAGAGATCAGGGTTTCGCCGGAGGAAGACCACGAGAACATTGGAATGAGATGAAAACTTGCATGTGACCCTAGAATATGTGTGTGAGTGTGGTGAGAGGTTTTTATAGGTGCTTGCATGTGTCCCCCCTCGCATGCATGCGCTCTAACCTAGAGGCGAAGGTTCCGTACCCGTATAAGGGGGGAATCTCCCCGTCGAGATGAAACCGGGTAGGATAGTGCCCCAACTTGTGAACCAACATGGTTTTACATCACCCTATGACCTAAACAAACACAAAACAAGAGAGAGCTACGCCAGGCTACCCCTGTCAGAGGAACGTCTAGGGGGGTAGACGATCCGAGTGCGCACAGAGATCAGGGTTTCGCCGGAGGAAGACCACGAGAACATTGGAATGAGATGAAAACTTGCATGTGACCCTAGCATATGTGTGTGAGTGTGATGAGAGGTTGGTATAGGTGCTTGCATGTGTCCCCCCTCGCATGCATGCGCTCTAACCTAGAGGCGAAGGTTCCGGACCCGTATGAGGGTGGAATCTCCCTGTCGAGGTGAAACCGGGTAGGATAGTGCCCCAACTTGTGAACCAACATGGTTTTACATCACCCTATGACCTAAACAAACACAAAACAAGAGAGAGCTACGTCGGGCTACCCCTGTCAGAGGAACGTCTAGGGGGGTAGACGATCCGAGTGCGCATAGAGATCAGGGTTTCGCCGGAGGAAGACCACGAGAACATTGGAATGAGATGAAAACTTGCATGTGACCCTAGCATATGTGTGTGAGTGTGCTGAGAGGTTCGTATAGGTGCTTGCATGTTTCCCCCCTCGCATGCATGCGCTCTAACCTAGAGGCGAAGGTTCCGGACCCGTATGAGGGGGGAATCTCCCTGTCGAGGTGAAACCGGGTAGGATAGTGCCCCAACTTGTGAACCAACATGGTTTTACATCACCCTATGACCTAAACAAACACAAAACAAGAGAGAGCTACGCTGGGCTACCCCTGTCAGAGGAACGTCTAGGGGGGTAGACGATCCGAGTGCGCACAGAGATCAGGGTTTCGCCAGAGGAAGACCACGAGAACATTGGAATGAGATGAAAACTTGCATGTGACCCTAGCATATGTGTGTGAGTGTGATGAGAGGTTGGTATAGGTGCTTGCATGTGTCCCCCCTCGCATGCATGCGCTCTAACCTAGAGGCGAAGGTTCCAGACCCGTATGAGGGGGGATCTCCCGTCGAGGTGAAACCGGGTAGGATAGTGCCCCAACTTGTGAAACAACATGGTTTTACATCACCCTATGACCTAAAAAAACACAAAACAAGAGAGAGCTACGCCGGGCTACCCCTGTCAGAGGAACGTCTAGGGGGGTAGACGATCCGAGTGCGCACAGAGATCAGGGTTTCGCCGGAGGAAGACCACGAGAACATTGGAATGAGATGAAAACTTGCATGTGCCCCTAGCATATGTGTGTGAGTGTGGTGAGAGGTTGGTATAGGTGCTTGCATGTGTCCCCCCTCGCATGCATGCGCTCTAACCTAGAGGCGAAGGTTCCGGACCCGTATGAGGGGGGAATCTCCCCGTCAAGGTGAAACCGGGTAGGATAGTGCCCCAACTTGTGAACCAACATGGTTTTACATCACCCTATGACCTAAACAAACACAAAACAAGAGAGAGCTACGCTGGGCTACCCCTGTCAGAGGAACGTCTAGGGGGTAGACGATCCGAGTGCGCACAAAGATCAGGGTTTCGCCGGAGGAAGACCACGAGAACATTGGAATGAGATGAAAACTTGCATGTGACCCTAGCATATGTGTGTGAGTGTGGTGAGAGGTTGGTATAGGTGCTTGCATGTGTCCCCCCTCGCATGCATGCGCTCTAACCTAGAGGCGAAGGTTCCGTACCCGTATAAGGGGGGAATCTCCCCGTCGAGATGAAATCGGGTAGGATAGTGCCCCAACTTGTGAACCAACATGGTTTTACATCACCCTATGACCTACACAAACACAAAACAAGAGAGAGCTACGCCGGGCTACCCCTGTCAGAGGAACGTCTAGGGGGGTAGACGATCCGAGTGCGCACAGAGATCAGGGTTTCGCCGGAGGAAGACCACGAGAACATTGGAATGAGATGAAAACTTGAATGTGACCCTTGCATATGTGTGTGTGTGTGGTGAGAGGTTGGTATAGGTGCTTGCATGTGTCCCCCCTCGTATGCATGCGCTCTAACCTAGAGGCGAAGGTTCCGTACCCGTATAACGGGGGAATCTCCCCGTTTAGGTGAAACCGGGTAGGATAGTGCCCCAACTTGTGAACCAACATGGTTTTACATCACCCTATTTCCTAAACAAACACAAAACAAGAGAGAGCTACGCCGGGCTACCCCTGTCAGAGGAACGTCTAGGGGGGTAGACGATCCGAGTGTGCACAGAGATCAGGGTTTCGCCGGAGGAAGACCACGAGAACATCGGAATCAGATGAGAACTTGCATGTGTCCCTAGCATATGTGTGTGAGTGTGGTGAGAGGTTGGTATAGGTGCTTGCATGTGTCCCCCCTCGCATGCATGCGCTCTAACCTAGAGGCGAAGGTTCCGGACCCGTATGAGGGGGGAATCTCCCTGTCGAGGTGAAACCGGGTAGGATAGTGCCCCAACTTGTGAACCAACATGGTTTTACTTCACCCTATGACCTAAACAAACACAAAACAAGAGAGAGCTACGCCGGGCTACCCCTATCAGAGGAACGTCTAGGGGGGTAGACGATCCGAGTGCGCACAGAGATCAGGGTTTCGCCAGAGGAAGACCACGAAAACATTGGAATGAGATGAAAACTTGCATGTGACCCTAGCATATGTGTGTGAGTGTGATGAGAGGTTGGTATAGGTGCTTGCATGTGTCCCCCCTCGCATGCATGCGCTCTAACCTAGAGGCGAAGGTTCCAGACCCGTATGAGGGGGGATCTCCCCGTCGAGGTGAAACCGGGTAGGATAGTACCCCAACTTGTGAACCAACATGGTTTTACATCACCCTATGACCTAAACAAACACAAAACAAGAGAGAGCTACGCCGGGCTACCCCTGTCAGAGGAACGTCTAGGGGGGTAGACGATCCGAGTGCGCACAGAGATCAGGGTTTCGCCAGAGGAAGACCACGAGAACATTGGAATGAGATGAAAACTTGCATGTGTCCCTAGCATATGTGTGTGAGTGTGCTGAGAGGTTGGTATAGGTGCTTGCATGTGTCCCCCCTCGCATGCATGCGCTCTAACCTAGAGGCGAAGGTTCCGGACCCGTATGAGGGGGAATCTCCCTGTCGAGGTGAAACCGGGTAGGATAGTGCCCCAACTTGTGAACCAACATGGTTTTACATCACCCTATGACCTAAACAAACACAAAACAAGAGAGAGCTACGCCGGGCTACCCCTGTCAGAGGAACGTCTAGGGGGGTAGACGATCCGAGTGCGCACAGAGATCAGGGTTTCGCCAGAGGAAGACCACGAGAACATTGGAATGAGATGAAAACTTGCATGTGACCCTAGCATATGTGTGTGAGTGTGATGAGAGGTTGGTATAGGTGCTTGCATGTGTCCCCCCTCGCATGCATGCGCTCTAACCTAGAGGCGAAGGTTCCGGACCCGTATGAGGGGGGATCTCCCCGTCGAGGTGAAACCGGGTAGGATAGTGCCCCAACTTGTGAACCAACATGGTTTTACATAACCCTATGACCTAAACAAACACAAAACAAGAGAGAGCTACGCCGGGCTACCCCTGTCAGAGGAACGTCTAGGGGGGTAGACGATCCGAGTGCGCACAGAGATCAGGGTTTCGCCGGAGGAAGACCACGAGAACATTGGAATGAGATGAAAACTTGCATGTGTCCCTAGCATATGTGTGTGAGTGTGCTGAGAGGTTGGTATAGGTGCTTGCATGTGTCCCCCCTCGCATGCATGCGCTCTAACCTAGAGGCGAAGGTTCCGGACCCGTATGAGGGGGGAATCTCCCTGTCGAGGTGAAACCGGGTAGGATAGTGCCCCAACTTGTGAACCAACATGGTTTTACATCACCCTAGGACCTAAACAAACACAAAACAAGAGAGAGCTACGTCGGGATACCCCTGTCAGAGGAACGTCTAGGGGTGTAGACGATCCGAGTGCGCACAGAGATCAGGGTTTCGCCAGAGGAAGACCACGAGAACATTGGAATGAGATGAAAACTTGCATGTGACCCTAGCATATGTGTGTGAGTGTGGTGAGAGGTTGGTATAGGTGCTTGCATGTGTCCCCCCTCGCATGCATGCGCTCTAACCTAGAGGCGAAGGTTCCGGACCCGTATGAGGGGGGATCTCCCCGTTTAGATGATACCGGGTAGGATAGTGCCCCAACTTGTGAACCAACATGGTTTTACATCACCATATGACCTAAACAAACACAAAACAAGAGAGAGCTACGCCGGGCTACCCCTGTCAGAGGAACGTCTAGGGGGGTAGACGATCCGAGTGTGCACAGAGATCAGGGTTTCGCCGGAGGAAGACCACGAGAACATTGGAATGAGATGAAAACTTGCATGTGACCCTAGCATATGTGTGTGAGTGTGGTGAGAGGTTGGTATAGGTGCTTTCATGTGTCCCCACTCGCATGCATGCGCTCTAACCTAGAGGCGAAGGTTCCGTACCCGTATAAGGGGGGAATCTCCCCGTCGAGGTGAAACCAGGTAGGATAGTGCCCCAACTTGTGAACCAACATGGTTTTACATCACCCTATGACCTAAACAAACACAAAACAAGAGAGAGCTACGCCGGGCTACCCCTGTAAGAGGAACGTCTAGTGGGGTAGACGATCCGAGTGCGCACAGAGACCAGGGTTTCGCCGGAGGAAGACCACGAGAACATTGGAATGAGATGAAAACTTGCATGTGCCCCTAGCATATGTGTGTGAGTGTGGTTAGAGGTTGGTATAGGTGCTTGCATGTGTCCCCCCTCGCATGCATGCGATCTAACCTAGAGGCGAAGGTTCCGGACCCGTATAATGGGGGAATCTCCCCGTCGAGGTGAAACCGGGTAGGATAGTGCCCCAACTTGTGAACCAACATGGTTTTAAATCACCCTATGACCTAAACAAACACAAAACAAGAGAGAGCTACGCCGGGCTACCCCTGTCAGAGGAACGTCTAGGGGGGTAGACGATCCGAGTGCGCACAGAGATCAGGGTTTCGCTGGAGGAAGACCACGAGAACATTGGAATGAGATGAAAACTTGCATGTGACCCTAGCATATGTGTGTGAGTGTGGTGAGAGGTTGGTATAGGTGCTTCCATGTGTCCCCCCTCGCATGCATGCGCTCTAACCTAGAGGCGAAGGTTCCGGACCCGTATGAGGGGGGATCTCCCCGTCGAGGTGAAACCGGGTAGGATAGTGCCCCAACTTGTGAACCAACATGGTTTTACATCACCCTATGACCTAAACAAACACAAAACAAGAGAGATCTACGCCGGGCTACCCCTGTCAGAGGAACGTCTAGGGGGGTAGACGATCCGAGTGCGCACAGAGATCAGGGTTTCGCCGGAGGAAGACCACGAGAACATTGGAATGAGATGAAAACTTGCATGTGACCCTAGAATATGTGTGTGAGTGTGGTGAGAGGTTGGTATAGGTGATTGCATGTGTCCCCCCTCGCATGCATGCGCTCTAACCTAGAGGCGAAGGTTCCGTACCTGTATAAGGGGGGAATCTCCCCGTCGAGATGAAACCGGGTAGGATAGTGCCCCAACTTGTGAACCAACATGGGTTTACATCACCCTATGACCTAAACAAACACAAAACAAGAGAGATCTACGCCAGGCTACCCCTGTCAGAGGAACGTCTAGGGGGGTAGACGATCCGAGTGCGCACAGAGATCAGGGTTTCGCCGGAGGAAGACCACGAGAACATTGGAATGAGATGAAAACTTGCATGTGACCCTAGCATATGTGTTTGAGTGTGATGAGAGGTTGGTATAGGTGCTTGCATGTGTCCCCCCTCGCATGCATGCGCTCTAACCTAGAGGCGAAGGTTCCGGACCCGTATGAGGGGGATCTCCCCGTCGAGGTGAAACCGGGTAGGATAGTGCCCCAACTTGTGAACCAACATGGTTTTACATCACCCTATGACCTAAACAAACACAAAACAAGAGAGAGCTACGCCGGGCTACCCCTGTCAGAGGAACGTCTAGGGGGGTAGACGATCCGAGTGCGCACAGAGATCAGGGTTTCGCCGGAGGAAGACCACGAGAACATTGGAATGAGATGAAAACTTGCATGTGCCCCTAGCATATGTGTGTGAGTGTGGTTAGAGGTTGGTATAGGTGCTTGCATGTGTCCCCCCTCGCATGCATGCGATCTAACCTAGAGGCGAAGGTTCCGGACCCGTATAATGGGGGAATCTCCCCGTCGAGGTGAAACCGGGTAGGATAGTGCCCCAACTTGTGAACCAACATGGTTTTAAATCACCCTATGACCTAAACAAACACAAAACAAGAGAGAGCTACGCCGGGCTACCCCTGTCAGAGGAACGTCTAGGGGGGTAGACGATCCGAGTGCGCACAGAGATCAGGGTTTCGCTGGAGGAAGACCACGAGAACATTGGAATGAGATGAAAACTTGCATGTGACCCTAGCATATGTGTGTGAGTGTGGTGAGAGGTTGGTATAGGTGCTTCCATGTGTCCCCCCTCGCATGCATGCGCTCTAACCTAGAGGCGAAGGTTCCGGACCCGTATGAGGGGGGATCTCCCCGTCGAGGTGAAACCGGGTAGGATAGTGCCCCAACTTGTGAACCAACATGGTTTTACATCACCCTATGACCTAAACAAACACAAAACAAGAGAGATCTACGCCGGGCTACCCCTGTCAGAGGAACGTCTAGGGGGGTAGACGATCCGAGTGCGCACAGAGATCAGGGTTTCGCCGGAGGAAGACCACGAGAACATTGGAATGAGATGAAAACTTGCATGTGACCCTAGAATATGTGTGTGAGTGTGGTGAGAGGTTGGTATAGGTGATTGCATGTGTCCCCCCTCGCATGCATGCGCTCTAACCTAGAGGCGAAGGTTCCGTACCTGTATAAGGGGGGAATCTCCCCGTCGAGATGAAACCGGGTAGGATAGTGCCCCAACTTGTGAACCAACATGGGTTTACATCACCCTATGACCTAAACAAACACAAAACAAGAGAGATCTACGCCAGGCTACCCCTGTCAGAGGAACGTCTAGGGGGGTAGACGATCCGAGTGCGCACAGAGATCAGGGTTTCGCCGGAGGAAGACCACGAGAACATTGGAATGAGATGAAAACTTGCATGTGACCCTAGCATATGTGTTTGAGTGTGATGAGAGGTTGGTATAGGTGCTTGCATGTGTCCCCCCTCGCATGCATGCGCTCTAACCTAGAGGCGAAGGTTCCGGACCCGTATGAGGGGGATCTCCCCGTCGAGGTGAAACCGGGTAGGATAGTGCCCCAACTTGTGAACCAACATGGTTTTACATCACCCTATGACCTAAACAAACACAAAACAAGAGAGAGCTACGCCGGGCTACCCCTGTCAGAGGAACGTCTAGGGGGGTAGACGATCCGAGTGCGCACAGAGATCAGGGTTTCGCCGGAGGAAGACCACGAGAACATTGGAATGAGATGAAAACCTGCATGTGACCCTAGCATATGTGTGTGAGTGTGCTGAGAGGTTGGTATAGGTGCTTGCATGTGTCCCCCCTCGCATGCATGCGCTCTAACCTAGAGGCGAAGGTTCCGGACCCGTATGAGGGGGGAATCTCCCTGTCGAGGTGAAACCGGGTAGGATAGTGCCCCAACTTGTGAACCAACATGGTTTTACATCACCCTATGACCTAAACAAACACAAAACAAGAGAGAGCTACGCCGGGCTACCCCTGTCAGAGGAACGTCTAGGGGGGTAGACGATCCGAGTGCGCACAGAGATCAGGGTTTCGCCGGAGGAAGACCACGAGAACATTGGAATGAGATGAAAACTTGCATGTGTCCCTAGCATATGTGTGTGAGTGTGCTGAGAGGTTGGTATAGGTGCTTGCATGTGTCCCCCCTCGCATGCATGCGCTCTAACCTAGAGGCGAAGGTTCCGGACCCGTATGAGGGGGGATCTCCCCGTCGAGGTGAAACCGGGTAGGATAGTGCCCCAACTTGTGAACCAACATGGTTTTACATCACCCTATGACCTAAACAAACACAAAACAAGAGAGAGCTACGCCGGGCTACCCCTGTCAGAGGAACGTCTAGGGGGGTAGACGATCCGAGTGCGCACAGAGATCAGGGTTTCGCCGGAGGAAGACCACGAGAACATTGGAATGAGATGAAAACCTGCATGTGACCCTAGCATATGTGTGTGAGTGTGCTGAGAGGTTGGTATAGGTGCTTGCATGTGTCCCCCCTCGCATGCATGCGCTCTAACCTAGAGGCGAAGGTTCCGGACCCGTATGAGGGGGGAATCTCCCTGTCGAGGTGAAACCGGGTAGGATAGTGCCCCAACTTGTGAACCAACATGGTTTTACATCACCCTATGACCTAAACAAACACAAAACAAGAGAGAGCTACGCCGGGCTACCCCTGTCAGAGGAACGTCTAGGGGGGTAGACGATCCGAGTGCGCACAGAGATCAGGGTTTCGCCGGAGGAAGACCACGAGAACATTGGAATGAGATGAAAACTTGCATGTGCCCCTAGCATATGTGTGTGAGTGTGGTTAGAGGTTGGTATAGGTGCTTGCATGTGTCCCCCCTCGCATGCATGCGATCTAACCTAGAGGCGAAGGTTCCGGACCCGTATAATGGGGGAATCTCCCCGTCGAGGTGAAACCGGGTAGGATAGTGCCCCAACTTGTGAACCAACATGGTTTTAAATCACCCTATGACCTAAACAAACACAAAACAAGAGAGAGCTACGCCGGGCTACCCCTGTCAGAGGAACGTCTAGGGGGGTAGACGATCCGAGTGCGCACAGAGATCAGGGTTTCGCTGGAGGAAGACCACGAGAACATTGGAATGAGATGAAAACTTGCATGTGACCCTAGCATATGTGTGTGAGTGTGGTGAGAGGTTGGTATAGGTGCTTCCATGTGTCCCCCCTCGCATGCATGCGCTCTAACCTAGAGGCGAAGGTTCCGGACCCGTATGAGGGGGGATCTCCCCGTCGAGGAGAAACCGGGTAGGATAGTGCCCCAAATTGTGAACCAACATGGTTTTACATCACCCTATGACCTAAACAAACACAAAACAAGAGAGAGCTACGCCGGGCTACCCCTGTCAGAGGAACGTCTAGGGGGGTAGACGATCCGAGTGCGCACAGAGATCAGGGTTTCGCCGGAGGAAGACCACGAGAACATTGGAATGAGATGAAAACTTGCATGTGACCCTAGAATATGTGTGTGAGTGTGGTGAGAGGTTGGTATAGGTGCTTGCATGTGTCCCCCCTCGCATGCATGCGCTCTAACCTAGAGGCGAAGGTTCCGTACCCGTATAAGGGGGGAATCTCCCCGTCGAGATGAAACCGGGTAGGATAGTGCCCCAACTTGTGAACCAACATGGTTTTACATCACCCTATGACCTAAACAAACACAAAACAAGAGAGAGCTACGCCAGGCTACCCCTGTCAGAGGAACGTCTAGGGGGGTAGACGATCCGAGTGCGCACAGAGATCAGGGTTTCGCCGGAGGAAGACCACGAGAACATTGGAATGAGATGAAAACTTGCATGTGACCCTAGCATATGTGTGTGAGTGTGATGAGAGGTTGGTATAGGTGCTTGCATGTGTCCCCCCTCGCATGCATGCGCTCTAACCTAGAGGCGAAGGTTCCGGACCCGTATGAGGGGCGATCTCCCCGTCGAGGTGAAACCGGGTAGGATAGTGCCCCAACTTGTGAACCAACATGGTTTTACATCACCCTATGACCTAAACAAACACAAAACAAGTGAGAGCTACGCCGGGCTACCCCTGTCAGAGGAACGTCTAGGGGGGTAGACGATCCGAGTGCGCACAGAGATCAGGGTTTCGCCGGAGGAAGACCACGAGAACATTGGAATGAGATGAAAACTTGCATGTGCCCCTAGCATATGTGTGTGAGTGTGGTTAGAGGTTGGTATAGGTGCTTGCATGTGTCCCCCCTCGCATGCATGCGATCTAACCTAGAGGCGAAGGTTCCGGACCCGTATAATGGGGGAATCTCCCCGTCGAGGTGAAACCGGGTAGGATAGTGCCCCAACTTGTGAACCAACATGGTTTTAAATCACCCTATGACCTAAACAAACACAAAACAAGAGAGAGCTACGCCGGGCTACCCCTGTCAGAGGAACGTCTAGGGGGGTAGACGATCCGAGTGCGCACAGAGATCAGGGTTTCGCTGGAGGAAGACCACGAGAACATTGGAATGAGATGAAAACTTGCATGTGACCCTAGCATATGTGTGTGAGTGTGGTGAGAGGTTGGAGGTGCTTGCATGTGTCCCCCCTCGCATGCATGCGCTCTAACCTAGAGGCGAAGGTTCCGTACCCGTATGAGGGGGGATCTCCCCATCGAGGTGAAACCGGGTAGGATAGTGCCCCAACTTGTGAACCAACATGGTTTTACATCACCCTATGACCTAAACAAACACAAGACAAGAGAGAGCTACGCCGGGCTACCCCTGTCAGAGGAACGTCTAGGGGGGTAGACGATCCGAGTGCGCACAGAGATCAGGGTTTCGCCGGAGGAAGACCACGAGAACATTGGAATGAGATGAAAACTTGCATGTGACCCTAGCATATGTGTGTGAGTGTGATGAGAGGTTGGTATAGGTGCTTGCATGTGTCCCCCCTCGCATGCATGCGCTCTAACCTAGAGGCGAAGGTTCCAGACCCGTATGAGGGGGGATCTCCCCGTCGAGGTGAAACCGGGTAGGATAGTACCCCAACTTGTGAACCAACATGGTTTTACATCACCCTATGACCTAAACAAACACAAAACAAGAGAGAGCTACGCCGGGCTACCCTTGTCAGAGGAACGTCTAGGGGGGTAGACGATCCGAGTGCGCACAGAGATCAGGGTTTCGCCGGAGGAAGACCACGAGAACATTGGAATGAGATGAAAACTTGCATGTGACCCTAGCATATGTGTGTGAGTGTGCTGAGAGGTTGGTATAGGTGCTTGCATGTGTCCCCCCTCGCATGCATGCGCTCTAACCTAGAGGCGAAGGTTCCGGACCCGTATGAGGGGGGAATCTCCCTGTCGAGGTGAAACCGGGTAGGATAGTGCCCCAACTTGTGAACCAACATGGTTTTACATCACCCTATGACCTAAACAAACACAAAACAAGAGAGAGCTACGCCGGGCTACCCCTGTCAGAGGAACGTCTAGGGGGGTAGACGATCCGAGTGCGCACAGAGATCAGGGTTTCGCCAGAGGAAGACCACGAAAACATCTGAATGAGATGAAAACTTGCATGTGACCCTAGCATATGTGTGTGAGTGTGATGAGAGGTTGGTATAGGTGCTTGCATGTGTCCCCCCTCGCATGCATGCGCTCTAACCTAGAGGCGAAGGTTCCAGACCCGTATGAGGGGGGATCTCCCCGTCGAGGTGAAACCGGGTAGGATAGTACCCCAAATTGTGAACCAACATGGTTTTACATCACCCTATGACCTAAACAAACACAAAACAAGAGAGAGCTACGCCGGGCTACCCCTGTCAGAGGAACGTCTAGGGGGGTAGACGATCCGAGTGCGCACAGAGATCAGGGTTTCGCCGGAGGAAGACCACGAGAACATTCGAATGAGATGAAAACTTGCATGTGACCCTAGCATATGTGTGTGAGTGTGGTGAGAGGTTGGAGGTGCTTGCATGTGTCCCCCCTCGCATGCATGCGCTCTAACCTAGAGGCGAAGGTTCCGTACCCGTATGAGGGGGGATCTCCCCATCGAGGTGAAACCGGGTAGGATAGTGCCCCAACTTGTGAACCAACATGGTTTTACATCACCCTATGACCTAAACAAACACAAGACAAGAGAGAGCTACGCCGGGCTACCCCTGTCAGAGGAACGTCTAGGGGGGTAGACGATCCGAGTGCGCACAGAGATCAGGGTTTCGCCGGAGGAAGACCACGAGAACATTGGAATGAGATGAAAACTTGCATGTGACCCTAGCATATGTGTGTGAGTGTGATGAGAGGTTGGTATAGGTGCTTGCATGTGTCCCCCCTCGCATGCATGCGCTCTAACCTAGAGGCGAAGGTTCCAGACCCGTATGAGGGGGGATCTCCCCGTCGAGGTGAAACCGGGTAGGATAGTACCCCAACTTGTGAACCAACATGGTTTTACATCACCCTATGACCTAAACAAACACAAAACAAGAGAGAGCTACGCCGGGCTACCCTTGTCAGAGGAACGTCTAGGGGGGTAGACGATCCGAGTGCGCACAGAGATCAGGGTTTCGCCGGAGGAAGACCACGAGAACATTGGAATGAGATGAAAACTTGCATGTGACCCTAGCATATGTGTGTGAGTGTGCTGAGAGGTTGGTATAGGTGCTTGCATGTGTCCCCCCTCGCATGCATGCGCTCTAACCTAGAGGCGAAGGTTCCGGACCCGTATGAGGGGGGAATCTCCCTGTCGAGGTGAAACCGGGTAGGATAGTGCCCCAACTTGTGAACCAACATGGTTTTACATCACCCTATGACCTAAACAAACACAAAACAAGAGAGAGCTACGCCGGGCTACCCCTGTCAGAGGAACGTCTAGGGGGGTAGACGATCCGAGTGCGCACAGAGATCAGGGTTTCGCCAGAGGAAGACCACGAAAACATTGGAATGAGATGAAAACTTGCATGTGACCCTAGCATATGTGTGTGAGTGTGATGAGAGGTTGGTATAGGTGCTTGCATGTGTCCCCCCTCGCATGCATGCGCTCTAACCTAGAGGCGAAGGTTCCAGACCCGTATGAGGAGGGATCTAACCGTCGAGGTGAAACCGGGTAGGATAGTACCCCAAATTGTGAACCAACATGGTTTTACATCACCCTATGACCTAAACAAACACAAAACAAGAGAGAGCTACGCCGGGCTACCCCTGTCAGAGGAACGTCTAGGGGGGTAGACGATCCGAGTGCGCACAGAGATCAGGGTTTCGCCGGAGGAAGACCACGAGAACATTGGAATGAGATGAAAACTTGCATGTGTCCCTAGCATATGTGTGTGAGTGTGCTGAGAGGTTGGTATAGGTGCTTGCATGTGTCCCCCCTCGCATGCATGCGCTCTAACCTAGAGGCGAAGGTTCCGGACCCGTATGAGGGGGGAATCTCCCTGTCGAGGTGAAACCGGGTAGGATAGTGCCCCAACTTGTGAACCAACATGGTTTTACATCACCCTATGACCTAAACAAACACAAAACAAGAGAGAGCTACGCCGGGCTACCCCTGTCAGAGGAACGTCTAGGGGGGTAGACGATCCGAGTGCGCACAGAGATCAGGGTTTCGCCAGAGGAAGACCACGAGAACATTGGACTGAGATGAAAACTTGCATGTGACCCTAGCATATGTGTGTGAGTGTGATGAGAGGTTGGTATAGGTGCTTGCATGTGTCCCCCCTCGCATGCATGCGCTCTAACCTAGAGGCGAAGGTTCCGGACCCGTATGAGGGGGGATCTCCCCGTCGAGGTGAAACCGGGTAGGATAGTGCCACAACTTGTGAACCAACATGGTTTTACATCACCCTATGACCTAAACAAACACAAAACAAGAGAGATCTACGCCGGGCTACCCCTGTCAGAGGAACGTCTAGGGGGGTAGACGATCCGAGTGCGCACAGAGATCAGGGTTTCGCCGGAGGAAGACCACGAGAACATTGGAATGAGATGAAAACTTGCATGTGTCCCTAGCATATGTGTGTGAGTGTGCTGAGAGGTTGGTATAGGTGCTTGCATGTGTCCCCCCTCGCATGCATGTGCTCTAACCTAGAGGCGAAGGTTCCGGACCCGTATGAGGGGGGAATCTCCCTGTCGAGGTGAAACCGGGTAGGATAGTGCCCCAACTTGTGAACCAACATGGTTTTACATCACCCTATGACCTAAACAAACACAAAACAAGAGAGAGCTACGTCGGGATACCCCTGTCAGAGGAACGTCTAGGGGGGTAGACGATCCGAGTGCGCACAGAGATCAGGGTTTCGCCAGAGGAAGACCACGAGAACATTGGAATGAGATGAAAACTTGCATGTGACCCTAGCATATGTGTGTGAGTGTGGTGAGAGGTTGGTATAGGTGCTTGCATGTGTCCCCCCTCGCATGCATGCGCTCTAACCTAGAGGCGAAGGTTCCGGACCCGTATGAGGGGGGATCTCCCCGTTTAGGTGAAACCGGGTAGGATAGTGCCCCAACTTGTGAACCAACATGGTTTTACATCACCATATGACCTAAACAAACACAAAACAAGAGAGAGCTACGCCGGGCTACCCCTGTCAGAGGAACGTCTAGGGGGTAGACGATCCGAGTGCGCACAAAGATCAGGGTTTCGCCGGAGGAAGACCACGAGAACATTGGAATGAGATGAAAACTTGCATGTGACCCTAGCATATGTGTGTGAGTGTGGTGAGAGGTTGGTATAGGTGCTTGCATGTGTCCCTCCTCGCATGCATGCGCTCTAACCTAGAGGCGAAGGTTCCGTACCCGTATAACGGGGGAATCTCCCTGTCGAGGTGAAACCAGGTAGGATAGTGCCCCAACTTGTGAACCAACATGGTTTTACATCACCCTATGACCTAAACAAACACAAAACAAGAGAGAGCTATGCCGGGCTACCCCTGTCAGAGGAACGTCTAGGGGGGTAGACGATCCGAGTGCGCACAGAGACCAGGGTTTCGCCGGAGGAAGACCACGAGAACATTGGAATGAGATGAAAACTTGCATGTGCCCCTAGCATATGTGTGTGAGTGTGGTTAGAGGTTGGTATAGGTGCTTGCATGTGTCCCCCCTCGCATGCATGCGATCTAACCTAGAGGCGAAGGTTCCGGACCCGTATAATGGGGGAATCTCCCCGTCGAGGTGAAACCGGGTAGGATAGTGCCCCAACTTGTGAACCAACATGGTTTTAAATCACCCTATGACCTAAACAAACACAAAACAAGAGAGAGCTACGCCGGGCGACCCCTGTCAGAGGAACGTCTAGGGGGGTAGACGATCCGAGTGCGCACAGAGATCAGGGTTTCGCCGGAGGAAGACCACGAGAACATTGGAATGAGATGAAAACTTGCATGTGACCCTAGCATATGTGTGTGAGTGTGATGAGAGGTTGGTATAGGTGCTTGCATGTGTCCCCCCTCGCATGCATGCGCTCTAACCTAGAGGCGAAGGTTCCGGACCCGTATGAGGGGGGATCTCCCCGTCGAGGTGAAACCGGGTAGGATAGTGCCCCAACTTGTGAACCAACATGGTTTTACATCACCCTATGACCTAAACAAACACAAAACAAGAGAGAGCTACGCCGGGCTACCCCTGTCAGAGGAACGTCTAGGGGGGTAGACGATCCGAGTGCGCACAGAGATCAGGGTTTCGCCGGAGGAAGACCACGAGAACATTGGAATGAGATGAAAACCTGCATGTGACCCTAGCATATGTGTGTGAGTGTGCTGAGAGGTTGGTATAGGTGCTTGCATGTGTCCCCCCTCGCATGCATGCGCTCTAACCTAGAGGCGAAGGTTCCGGACCCGTATGAGGGGGGAATCTCCCTGTCGAGGTGAAACCGGGTAGGATAGTGCCCCAACTTGTGAACCAACATGGTTTTACATCACCCTATGACCTAAACAAACACAAAACAAGAGAGAGCTACGCCGGGCTACCCCTGTCAGAGGAACGTCTAGGGGGGTAGACGATCCGAGTGCGCACAGAGATCAGGGTTTCGCCGGAGGAAGACCACGAGAACATTGGAATGAGATGAAAACTTGCATGTGACCCTAGCATATGTGTGTGAGTGTGATGAGAGGTTGGTATAGGTGCTTGCATGTGTCCCCCCTCGCATGCATGCGCTCTAACCTAGAGGCGAAGGTTCCGGACCCGTATGAGGGGGGAATCTCCCTGTCGAGGTGAAACCGGGTAGGATAGTGCCCCAACTTGTGAACCAACATGGTTTTACATCACCCTATGACCTAAACAAACACAAAACAAGAGAGAGCTACGCCGGGCTACCCCTGTCAGAGGAACGTCTAGGGGGGTAGACGATCCGAGTGCGCACAGAGATCAGGGTTTCGCCAGAGGAAGACCACGAAAACATTGGAATGAGATGAAAACTTGCATGTGACCCTAGCATATGTGTGTGAGTGTGATGAGAGGTTGGTATAGGTGCTTGCATGTGTCCCCCCTCGCATGCATGCGCTCTAACCTAGAGGCGAAGGTTCCAGACCCGTATGAGGGGGGATCTCCCCGTCGAGGTGAAACCGGGTAGGATAGTACCCCAACTTGTGAACCAACATGGTTTTACATCACCCTATGACCTAAACAAACACAAAACAAGAGAGAGCTACGCCGGGCTACCTCTGTCAGAGGAACGTCTAGGGGGGTAGACGATCCGAGTGCGCACAGAGATCAGGGTTTCGCCGGAGGAAGACCACGAGAACATTGGAATGAGATGAAAACTTGCATGTGACCCTAGCATATGTGTGTGAGTGTGGTGAGAGGTTGGTATAGGTGCTTGCATGTGTCCCCCCTCGCATGCATGCGCTCTAACCTAGAGGCGAAGGTTCCGGACCCGTATGAGGGGGGAATCTCCCTGTCGAGGTGAAACCGGGTAGGATAGTGCCCCAACTTGTGAACCAACATGGTTTTACATCACCCTATGACCTAAACAAACACAAAACAAGAGAGAGCTACGCCGGGCTACCCCTGTCAGAGGAACGTCTAGGGGGGTAGACGATCCGAGTGCGCACAGAGATCAGGGTTTCGCCGGAGGAAGACCACGAGAACATTGGAATGAGATGAAAACTTGCATGTGACCCTAGAATATGTGTGTGAGTGTGGTGAGAGGTTGGTATAGGTGCTTGCATGTGTCCCCCCTCGCATGCATGCGCTCTAACCTAGAGGCGAAGGTTCCGTACCCGTATAAGGGGGGAATCTCCCCGTCGAGATGAAACCGGGTAGGATAGTGCCCCAACTTGTGAACCAACATGGTTTTACATCACCCTATGACCTAAACAAACACAAAACAAGAGAGAGCTACGCCAGGCTACCCCTGTCAGAGGAACGTCTAGGGGGGTAGACGATCCGAGTGCGCACAGAGATCAGGGTTTCGCCGGAGGAAGACCACGAGAACATTGGAATGAGATGAAAACTTGCATGTGACCCTAGCATATGTGTGTGAGTGTGATGAGAGGTTGGTATAGGTGCTTGCATGTGTCCCCCCTCGCATGCATGCGCTCTAACATAGAGGCGAAGGTTCCGGACCCGTATGAGGGGCGATCTCCCCGTCGAGGTGAAACCGGGTAGGATAGTGCCCCAACTTGTGAACCAACATGGTTTTACATCACCCTATGACCTAAACAAACACAAAACAAGTGAGAGCTACGCCGGGCTACCCCTGTCAGAGGAACGTCTAGGGGGGTAGACGATCAGAGTGCGCACAGAGATCAGGGTTTCGCCGGAGGAAGACCACGAGAACATTGGAATGAGATGAAAACTTGCATGTGCCCCTAGCATATGTGTGTGAGTGTGGTTAGAGGTTGGTATAGGTGCTTGCATGTGTCCCCCCTCGCATGCATGCGATCTAACCTAGAGGCGAAGGTTCCGGACCCGTATAATGGGGGAATCTCCCCGTCGAGGTGAAACCGGGTAGGATAGTGCCCCAACTTGTGAACCAACATGGTTTTAAATCACCCTATGACCTAAACAAACACAAAACAAGAGAGAGCTACGCCGGGCTACCCCTGTCAGAGGAACGTCTAGGGGGGTAGACGATCCGAGTGCGCACAGAGATCAGGGTTTCGCTGGAGGAAGACCACGAGAACATTGGAATGAGATGAAAACTTGCATGTGACCCTAGCATATGTGTGTGAGTGTGGTGAGAGGTTGGTATAGGTGCTTGCATGTGTCCCCCCTCGCATGCATGCGCTCTAACCTAGAGGCGAAGGTTCCGTACCCGTATGAGGGGGGATCTCCCCGTCGAGGTGAAACCGGGTAGGATAGTGCCCCAACTTGTGAACCAACATGGTTTTACATCACCCTATGACCTAAACAAACACAAGACAAGAGAGAGCTACGCCGGGCTACCCCTGTCAGAGGAACGTCTAGGGGGGTAGACGATCCGAGTGCGCACAGAGATCAGGGTTTCGCCGGAGGAAGACCACGAGAACATTGGAATGAGATGAAAACTTGCATGTGACCCTAGCATATGTGTGTGAGTGTGATGAGAGGTTGGTATAGGTGCTTGCATGTGTCCCCCCTCGCATGCATGCGCTCTAACCTAGAGGCGAAGGTTCCAGACCCGTATGAGGGGGGATCTCCCCGTCGAGGTGAAACCGGGTAGGATAGTACCCCAACTTGTGAACCAACATGGTTTTACATCACCCTATGACCTAAACAAACACAAAACAAGAGAGAGCTACGCCGGGCTACCCTTGTCAGAGGAACGTCTAGGGGGGTAGACGATCCGAGTGCGCACAGAGATCAGGGTTTCGCCGGAGGAAGACCACGAGAACATTGGAATGAGATGAAAACTTGCATGTGACCCTAGCATATGTGTGTGAGTGTGCTGAGAGGTTGGTATAGGTGCTTGCATGTGTCCCCCCTCGCATGCATGCGCTCTAACCTAGAGGCGAAGGTTCCGGACCCGTATGAGGGGGGAATCTCCCTGTCGAGGTGAAACCGGGTAGGATAGTGCCCCAACTTGTGAACCAACATGGTTTTACATCACCCTATGACCTAAACAAACACAAAACAAGAGAGAGCTACGCCGGGCTACCCCTGTCAGAGGAACGTCTAGGGGGGTAGACGATCCGAGTGCGCACAGAGATCAGGGTTTCGCCAGAGGAAGACCACGAAAACATTGGAATGAGATGAAAACTTGCATGTGACCCTAGCATATGTGTGTGAGTGTGATGAGAGGTTGGTATAGGTGCTTGCATGTGTCCCCCCTCGCATGCATGCGCTCTAACCTAGAGGCGAAGGTTCCAGACCCGTATGAGGGGGGATCTCCCCGTCGAGGTGAAACCGGGTAGGATAGTACCCCAACTTGTGAACCAACATGGTTTTACATCACCCTATGACCTAAACAAACACAAAACAAGAGAGAGCTACGCCGGGCTACCTCTGTCAGAGGAACGTCTAGGGGGGTAGACGATCCGAGTGCGCACAGAGATCAGGGTTTCGCCGGAGGAAGACCACGAGAACATTGGAATGAGATGAAAACTTGCATGTGACCCTAGCATATGTGTGTGAGTGTGGTGAGAGGTTGGTATAGGTGCTTGCATGTGTCCCCCCTCGCATGCATGCGCTCTAACCTAGAGGCGAAGGTTCCGGACCCGTATGAGGGGGGAATCTCCCTGTCGAGGTGAAACCGGGTAGGATAGTGCCCCAACTTGTGAACCAACATGGTTTTACATCACCCTATGACCTAAACAAACACAAAACAAGAGAGAGCTACGCCGGGCTACCCCTGTCAGAGGAACGTCTAGGGGGGTAGACGATCCGAGTGCGCACAGAGATCAGGGTTTCGCCGGAGGAAGACCACGAGAACATTGGAATGAGATGAAAACTTGCATGTGACCCTAGAATATGTGTGTGAGTGTGGTGAGAGGTTGGTATAGGTGCTTGCATGTGTCCCCCCTCGCATGCATGCGCTCTAACCTAGAGGCGAAGGTTCCGTACCCGTATAAGGGGGGAATCTCCCCGTCGAGATGAAACCGGGTAGGATAGTGCCCCAACTTGTGAACCAACATGGTTTTACATCACCCTATGACCTAAACAAACACAAAACAAGAGAGAGCTACGCCGGGCTACCCTTGTCAGAGGAACGTCTAGGGGGGTAGACGATCCGAGTGCGCACAGAGATCAGGGTTTCGCCGGAGGAAGACCACGAGAACATTGGAATGAGATGAAAACTTGCATGTGACCCTAGCATATGTGTGTGAGTGTGCTGAGAGGTTGGTATAGGTGCTTGCATGTGTCCCCCCTCGCATGCATGCGCTCTAACCTAGAGGCGAAGGTTCCGGACCCGTATGAGGGGGGAATCTCCCTGTCGAGGTGAAACCGGGTAGGATAGTGCCCCAACTTGTGAACCAACATGGTTTTACATCACCCTATGACCTAAACAAACACAAAACAAGAGAGAGCTACGCCGGGCTACCCCTGTCAGAGGAACGTCTAGGGGGGTAGACGATCCGAGTGCGCACAGAGATCAGGGTTTCGCCAGAGGAAGACCACGAAAACATTGGAATGAGATGAAAACTTGCATGTGACCCTAGCATATGTGTGTGAGTGTGATGAGAGGTTGGTATAGGTGCTTGCATGTGTCCCCCCTCGCATGCATGCGCTCTAACCTAGAGGCGAAGGTTCCAGACCCGTATGAGGGGGGATCTCCCCGTCGAGGTGAAACCGGGTAGGATAGTACCCCAACTTGTGAACCAACATGGTTTTACATCACCCTATGACCTAAACAAACACAAAACAAGAGAGAGCTACGCCGGGCTACCCCTGTCAGAGGAACGTCTAGGGGGGTAGACGATCCGAGTGCGCACAGAGATCAGGGTTTCGCCGGAGGAAGACCACGAGAACATTGGAATGAGATGAAAACTTGCATGTGTCCCTAGCATATGTGTGTGAGTGTGGTGAGAGGTTGGTATAGGTGCTTGCATGTGTCCCCCCTCGCATGCATGCGCTCTAACCTAGAGGCGAAGGTTCCGGACCCGTATGAGGGGGAATCTCCCTGTCGAGGTGAAACCGGGTAGGATAGTGCCCCAACTTGTGAACCAACATGGTTTTACATCACCCTATGACCTAAACAAACACAAAACAAGAGAGAGCTACGCCGGGCTACCCCTGTCAGAGGAACGTCTAGGGGGGTAGACGATCCGAGTGCGCACAGAGATCAGGGTTTCGCCAGAGGAAGACCACGAGAACATTGGAATGAGATGAAAACTTGCATGTGACCCTAGAATATGTGTGAGTGTGATGAGAGGTTGGTATAGGTGCTTGCATGTGTCCCCCCTCGCATGCATGCGCTCTAACCTAGAGGCGAAGGTTCCGGACCCGTATGAGGGGGGATCTCCCCGTCGAGGTGAAACCGGGTAGGATAGTGCCCCAACTTGTGAACCAACATGGTTTTACATCACCCTATGACCTAAACAAACACAAAACAAGAGAGAGCTACGCCGGGCTACCCCTGTCAGAGGAATGTCTAGGGGGGTAGACGATCCGAGTGCGCACAGAGATCAGGGTTTCGCCGGAGGAAGACCACGAGAACATTGGAATGAGATGAAAACTTGCATGTGTCCCTAGCATATGTGTGTGAGTGTGCTGAGAGGTTGGTATAGGTGCTTGCATGTGTCCCCCCTCGCATGCATGCGCTCTAACCTAGAGGCGAAGGTTCCGGACCCGTATGAGGGGGGAATCTCCCTGTCGAGGTGAAACCGGGTAGGATAGTGCCCCAACTTGTGAACCAACATGGTTTTACATCACCCTATGACCTAAACAAACACAAAACAAGAGAGAGCTACGTCGGGATACCCCTGTCAGAGGAACGTCTAGGGGGGTAGACGATCCGAGTGCGCACAGAGATCAGGGTTTCGCCAGAGGAAGACCACGAGAACATTGGAATGAGATGAAAACTTGCATGTGACCCTAGCATATGTGTGTGAGTGTGGTGAGAGGTTGGTATAGGTGCTTGCATGTGTCCCCCCTCGCATGCATGCGCTCTAACCTAGAGGCGAAGGTTCCGGACCCGTATGAGGGGGGATCTCCCCGTTTAGGTGAAACCGGGTAGGATAGTGCCCCAACTTGTGAACCAACATGGTTTTACATCACCATATGACCTAAACAAACACAAAACAAGAGAGAGCTACGCCGGGCTACCCCAGTCAGAGGAACGTCTAGGGGGGTAGACGATCCGAGTGTGCACAGAGATCAGGGTTTCGCCGGAGGAAGACCACGAGAACATTGGAATGAGATGAAAACTTGCATGTGACCCTAGCATATGTGTGTGAGTGTGGTGAGAGGTTGGTATAGGTGCTTTCATGTGTCCCCCCTCGCATGCATGCGCTCTAACCTAGAGGCGAAGGTTCCGTACCCGTATAAGGGGGGAATCTCCCCGTCGAGGTGAAACCAGGTAGGATAGTGCCCCAACTTGTGAACCAACATGGTTTTACATCACCCTATGACCTAAACAAACACAAAACAAGAGAGAGCTACGCCGGGCTACCCCTGTCAGAGGAACGTCTAGGGGGGTAGACGATCCGAGTGCGCACAGAGACCAGGGTTTCGCCGGAGGAAGACCACGAGAACATTGGAATGAGATGAAAACTTGCATGTGCCCCTAGCATATGTGTGTGAGTGTGGTTAGAGGTTGGTATAGGTGCTTGCATGTGTCCCACCTCGCATGCATGCGATCTAACCTAGAGGCGAAGGTTCCGGACCCGTATAATGGGGGAATCTCCCCGTCGAGGTGAAACCGGGTAGGATAGTGCCCCAACTTGTGAACCAACATGGTTTTAAATCACCCTATGACCTAAACAAACACAAAACAAGAGAGAGCTACGCCGGGCTACCCCTGTCAGAGGAACGTCTAGGGGGGTAGACGATCCGAGTGCGCACAGAGATCAGGGTTTCGCTGGAGGAAGACCACGAGAACATTGGAATGAGATGAAAACTTGCATGTGACCCTAGCATATGTGTGTGAGTGTGATGAGAGGTTGGTATAGGTGCTTGCATGTGTCCCTCCTCGCATGCATGCGCTCTAACCTAGAGGCGAAGGTTCCGGACCCGTATGAGGGGGGATCTCCCCGTCGAGGTGAAACCGGGTAGGATAGTGCCCCAACTTGTGAACCAACATGGTTTTACATCACCCTATGACCTAAACAAACACAAAACAAGAGAGAGCTACGCCGGGCTACCCCTGTCAGAGGAATATCTAGGGGGGTAGACGATCCGAGTGCGCACAGAGATCAGGGTTTCGCCGGAGGAAGACCACGAGAACATTGGAATGAGATGAAAACCTGCATGTGACCCTAGCATATGTGTGTGAGTGTGGTGAGAGGTTGGTATAGGTGCTTGCATGTGTCCCCCCTCGCATGCATGCGCTCTAACCTAGAGGCGAAGGTTCCGGACCCGTATGAGGGGGGAATCTCCCTGTCGAGGTGAAACCGGGTAGGATAGTGCCCCAACTTGTGAACCAACATGGTTTTACATCACCCTATGACCTAAACAAACACAAAACAAGAGAGAGCTACGCCGGGCTACCCCTGTCAGAGGAACGTCTAGGGGGGTAGACGATCCGAGTGCGCACAGAGATCAGGGTTTCGCCGGAGGAAGACCACGAGAACATTGGAATGAGATGAAAACTTGCATGTGCCCCTAGCATATGTGTGTGAGTGTGGTTAGAGGTTGGTATAGGTGCTTGCATGTGTCCCCCCTCGCATGCATGCGATCTAACCTAGAGGCGAAGGTTCCGGACCCGTATAATGGGGGAATCTCCCCGTCGAGGTGAAACCGGGTAGGATAGTGCCCCAACTTGTGAACCAACATGGTTTTAAATCACCCTATGACCTAAACAAACACAAAACAAGAGAGAGCTACGCCGGGCTACCCCTGTCAGAGGAACGTCTAGGGGGGTAGACGATCCGAGTGCGCACAGAGATCAGGGTTTCGCCGGAGGAAGACCACGAGAACATTGGAATGAGATGAAAACCTGCATGTGACCCTAGCATATGTGTGTGAGTGTGGTGAGAGGTTGGTATAGGTGCTTCCATGTGTCCCCCCTCGCATGCATGCGCTCTAACCTAGAGGCGAAGGTTCCGGACCCGTATGAGGGGGGATCTCCCCGTCGAGGTGAAACCGGGTAGGATAGTGCCCCAACTTGTGAACCAACATGGTTTTACATCACCCTATGACCTAAACAAACACAAAACAAGAGAGAGCTACGCCGGGCTACCCCTGTCAGAGGAACGTCTAGGGGGGTAGACGATCCGAGTGCGCACAGAGATCAGGGTTTCGCCGGAGGAAGACCACGAGAACATTGGAATGAGATGAAAACTTGCATGTGACCCTAGCATATGTGTGTGAGTGTGGTTAGAGGTTGGTATAGGTGCTTGCATGTGTCCCCCCTCGCATGCATGCGCTCTAACCTAGAGGCGAAGGTTCCGTACCCGTATAATGGGGGAATCTCCCCGTCGAGGTGAAACCGGGTAGGATAGTGCCCCAACTTGTGAACCAACATGGTTTTACATCACCCTATGACCTAAACAAACACAAAACAAGAGAGAGCTACGCCGGGCTACCCCTGTCAGAGGAACGTCTAGGGGGGTAGACGATCCGAGTGCGCACAGAGATCAGGGTTTCGCCGGAGGAAGACCACGAGAACATTGGAATGAGATGAAAACTTGCATGTGACCCTAGCATATGTGTGTGAGTGTGGTGAGAGGTTGGTATAGGTGCTTCCATGTGTCCCCCCTCGCATGCATGCGCTCTAACCTAGAGGCGAAGGTTCCGGACCCGTATGAGGGGGGATCTCCCCGTCGAGGTGAAACCGGGTAGGATAGTGCCCCAACTTGTGAACCAACATGGTTTTACATCACCCTATGACCTAAACAAACACAAAACAAGAGAGAGCTACGCCGGGCTACCCCTGTCAGAGGAACGTCTAGGGGGGTAGACGATCCGAGTGCGCACAGAGATCAGGGTTTCGCCGGAGGAAGACCACGAGAACATTGGAATGAGATGAAAACTTGCATGTGACCCTATAATATGTGTGTGAGTGTGGTGAGAGGTTGGTATAGGTGCTTGCATGTGTCCCCCCTCGCATGCATGCGCTCTAACCTAGAGGCGAAGGTTCCGTACCCGTATAAGGGGGGAATCTCCCCGTCGAGATGAAACCGGGTAGGATAGTGCCCCAACTTGTGAACCAACATGGTTTTACATCACCCTATGACCTAAACAAACACAAAACAAGAGAGAGCTACGCCAGGCTACCCCTGTCAGAGGAACGTCTAGGGGGGTAGACGATCCGAGTGCGCACAGAGATCAGGGTTTCGCCGGAGGAAGACCACGAGAACATTGGAATGAGATGAAAACTTGCATGTGACCCTAGCATATGTGTGTGAGTGTGATGAGAGGTTGGTATAGGTGCTTGCATGTGTCCCCCCTCGCATGCATGCGCTCTAACCTAGAGGCGAAGGTTCCGGACCCGTATGAGGGGCGATCTCCCCGTCGAGGTGAAACCGGGTAGGATAGTGCCCCAACTTGTGAACCAACATGGTTTTACATCACCCTATGACCTAAACAAACACAAAACAAGTGAGAGCTACGCCGGGCTACCCCTGTCAGAGGAACGTCTAGGGGGGTAGACGATCCGAGTGCGCACAGAGATCAGGGTTTCGCCGGAGGAAGACCACGAGAACATTGGAATGAGATGAAAACTTGCATGTGCCCCTAGCATATGTGTGTGAGTGTGGTTAGAGGTTGGTATAGGTGCTTGCATGTGTCCCCCCTCGCATGCATGTGCTCTAACCTAGAGGCGAAGGTTCCGTACCCGAATGAGGGGGGATCTCCCCGTCGAGGTGAAACCGGGTAGGATAGTGCCCCAACTTGTAAACCAACATGGTTTTACATCACCCTATGACCTAAACAAACACAAGAAAAGAGAGAGCTACGCCGGGCTACCCCTGTCAGAGGAACGTCTAGGGGGGTAGACGATCCGAGTGCGCACAGAGATCAGGGTTTCGCCGGAGGAAGACCACGAGAACATTGGAATGAGATGAAAACTTGCATGTGACCCTAGCATATGTGTGCGAGTGGGATGAGAGGTTGGTATAGGTGCTTGCATGTGTCCCCCCTCGCATGCATGCGCTCTAACCTAGAGGCGAAGGTTCCGGACCCGTATGAGGGGGGATCTCCCCGTCGAGGTGAAACCGGGTAGGATAGTGCCCCAACTTGTGAACCAACATGGTTTTACATCACCCTATGACCTAAACAAACACAAAACAAGAGAGAGCTACGCCGGGCTACCCCTGTCAGAGGAACGTCTAGGGGGGTAGACGATCCGAGTGCGCACAGAGATCAGGGTTTCGCCGGAGGAAGACCACGAGAACATTGGAATGAGATGAAAACTTGCATGTGACCCTAGAATATGTGTGTGAGTGTGGTGAGAGGTTTTTATAGGTGCTTGCATGTGTCCCCCCTCGCATGCATGCGCTCTAACCTAGAGGCGAAGGTTCCGGACCCGTATAAGGGGGGAATCTCCCCGTCGAGATGAAACCGGGTAGGATAGTGCCCCAACTTGTGAACCAACATGGTTTTACATCACCCTATGACCTAAACAAACACAAAACAAGAGAGAGCTACGCCAGGCTACCCCTGTCAGAGGAACGTCTAGGGGGGTAGACGATCCGAGTGCGCACAGAGATCAGGGTTTCGCCGGAGGAAGACCACGAGAACATTGGAATGAGATGAAAACTTGCATGTGACCCTAGCATATGTGTGTGAGTGTGATGAGAGGTTGGTATAGGTGCTTGCATGTGTCCCCCCTCGCATGCATGCGCTCTAACCTAGAGGCGAAGGTTCCGGACCCGTATGAGGGTGGAATCTCCCTGTCGAGGTGAAACCGGGTAGGATAGTGCCCCAACTTGTGAACCAACATGGTTTTACATCACCCTATGACCTAAAAAAACACAAAACAAGAGAGAGCTACGTCGGGCTACCCCTGTCAGAGGAACGTCTAGGGGGGTAGACGATCCGAGTGCGCATAGAGATCAGGGTTTCGCCGGAGCAAGACCACGAGAACATTGGAATGAGATGAAAACTTGCATGTGACCCTAGCATATGTGTGTGAGTGTGCTGAGAGGTTGGTATAGGTGCTTGCATGTTTCCCCCCTCGCATGCATGCGCTCTAACCTAGAGGCGAAGGTTCCGGACCCGTATGAGGGGGGAATCTCCCCGTCAAGGTGAAACCGGGTAGGATAGTGCCCCAACTTGTGAACCAACATGGTTTTACATCACCCTATGACCTAAACAAACACAAAACAAGAGAGAGCTACGCTGGGCTACCCCTGTCAGAGGAACGTCTAGGGGGGTAGACGATCCGAGTGCGCACAAAGATCAGGGTTTCGCCGGAGGAAGACTACGAGAACATTGGAATGAGATGAAAACTTGCATGTGACCCTAGCATATGTGTGTGAGTGTGGTGAGAGGTTGGTATAGGTGCTTGCATGTGTCCCCCCTCGCATGCATGCGCTCTAACCTAGAGGCGAAGGTTCCGTACCCGTATAAGGGGGGAATCTCCCCGTCGAGATGAAACCGGGTAGGATAGTGCCCCAACTTGTGAACCAACATGGTTTTACATCACCCTATGACCTACACAAACACAAAACAAGAGAGAGCTACGCCGGGCTACCCCTGTCAGAGGAACGTCTAGGGGGGTAGACGATCCGAGTGCGCATAGAGATCAGGGTTTCGCCGGAGGAAGACCACGAGAACATTGGAATGAGATGAAAACTTGAATGTGACCCTTGCATATGTGTGTGTGTGTGGTGAGAGGTTGGTATAGGTGCTTGCATGTGTCCCCCCTCGTATGCATGCGCTCTAACCTAGAGGCGAAGGTTCCGTACCCGTATAACGGGGGAATCTCCCCGTTTAGGTGAAACCGGGTAGGATAGTGCCCCAACTTGTGAACCAACATGGTTTTACATCACCCTATTTCCTAAACAAACACAAAACAAGAGAGATCTACGCCGGGCTACCCCTGTCAGAGGAACGTCTAGGGGGGTAGACGATCCGAGTGTGCACAGAGATCAGGGTTTCGCCGGAGGAAGACCACGAGAACATCGGAATCAGATGAGAACTTGCATGTGTCCCTAGCATATGTGTGTGAGTGTGGTGAGAGGTTGGTATAGGTGCTTGCATGTGTCCCCCCTCGCATGCATGCGCTCTAACCTAGAGGCGAAGGTTCCGGACCCGTATGAGGGGGGAATCTCCCTGTCGAGGTGAAACCGGGTAGGATAGTGCCCCAACTTGTGAACCAACATGGTTTTACATCACCCTATGACCTAAACAAACACAAAACAAGAGAGAGCTACGCCGGGCTACCCCTGTCAGAGGAACGTCTAGGGGGGTAGACGATCCGAGTGCGCACAGAGATCAGGGTTTCGCCAGAGGAAGACCACGAAAACATTGGAATGAGATGAAAACTTGCATGTGACCCTAGCATATGTGTGTGAGTGTGATGAGAGGTTGGTATAGGTGCTTGCATGTGTCCCCCCTCGCATGCATGCGCTCTAACCTAGAGGCGAAGGTTCCAGACCCGTATGAGGGGGGATCTCCCCGTCGAGGTGAAACCGGGTAGGATAGTACCCCAACTTGTGAACCAACATGGTTTTACATCACCCTATGACCTAAACAAACACAAAACAAGAGAGAGCTACGCCGGGCTACCCCTGTCAGAGGAACGTCTAGGGGGGTAGACGATCCGAGTGCGCACAGAGATCAGGGTTTCGCTAGAGGAAGACCACGAGAACATTGGAATGAGATGAAAACTTGCATGTGTCCCTAGCATATGTGTGTGAGTGTGCTGAGAGGTTGGTATAGGTGCTTGCATGTGTCCCCCCTCGCATGCATGCGCTCTAACCTAGAGGCGAAGGTTCCGGACCCGTATGAGGGGGGAATCTCCCTGTCGAGGTGAAACCGGGTAGGATAGTGCCCCAACTTGTGAACCAACATGGTTTTACATCACCCTATGACCTAAACAAACACAAAACAAGAGAGAGCTACGCCGGGCTACCCCTGTCAGAGGAACGTCTAGGGGGGTAGACGATCCGAGTGCGCACAGAGATCAGGGTTTCGCCAGAGGAAGACCACGAGAACATTGGAATGAGATGAAAACTTGCATGTGACCCTAGCATATGTGTGTGAGTGTGATGAGAGGTTGGTATAGGTGCTTGCATGTGTCCCCCCTCGCATGCATGCGCTCTAACCTAGAGGCGAAGGTTCCGGACCCGTATGAGGGGGGATCTCCCCGTCGAGGTGAAACCGGGTAGGATAGTGCCCCAACTTGTGAACCAACATGGTTTTACATCACCCTATGACCTAAACAAACACAAAACAAGAGAGAGCTACGCCGGGCTACCCCTGTCAGAGGAACGTCTAGGGGGGTAGACGATCCGAGTGCGCACAGAGATCAGGGTTTCGCCGGAGGAAGACCACGAGAACATTGGAATGAGATGAAAACTTGCATGTGTCCCTAGCATATGTGTGTGAGTGTGCTGAGAGGTTGGTATAGGTGCTTGCATGTGTCCCCCCTCGCATGCATGCGCTCTAACCTAGAGGCGAAGGTTCCGGACCCGTATGAGGGGGGAATCTCCCTGTCGAGGTGAAACCGGGTAGGATAGTGCCCCAACTTGTGAACCAACATGGTTTTACATCACCCTAGGACCTAAACAAACACAAAACAAGAGAGAGCTACGTCGGGATACCCTTGTCAGAGGAACGTCTAGGGGGGTAGACGATCCGAGTGCGCACAGAGATCAGGGTTTCGCCAGAGGAAGACCACGAGAACATTGGAATGAGATGAAAACTTGCATGTGACCCTAGCATATGTGTGTGAGTGTGGTGAGAGGTTGGTATAGGTGCTTGCATGTGTCCCCCCTCGCATGCATGCGCTCTAACCTAGAGGCGAAGGTTCCGGACCCGTATGAGGGGGGATCTCCCCGTTTAGGTGAAACCGGGTAGGATAGTGCCCCAACTTGTGAACCAACATGGTTTTACATCACCATATGACCTAAACAAACACAAAACAAGAGAGAGCTACGCCGGGCTACCCCTGTCAGAGGAACGTCTAGGGGGGTAGACGATCCGAGTGCGCACAGAGATCAGGGTTTCGCCGGAGGAAGACCACGAGAACATTGGAATGAGATGAAAACTTGCATGTGCCCCTAGCATATGTGTGTGAGTGTGGTGAGAGGTTGGTATAGGTGCTTGAATGTGTCCCCCCTCGCATGCATGCGCTCTAACCTAGAGGCGAAGGTTCCGGACCCGTATGAGGGTGGAATCTCCCTGTCGAGGTGAAACCGGGTAGGATAGTGCCCCAACTTGTGAACCAACATGGTTTTACATCACCCTATGACCTAAACAAACACAAAACAAGAGAGAGCTACGTCGGGCTACCCCTGTCAGAGGAACGTCTAGGGGGGTAGACGATCCGAGTGCGCATAGAGATCAGGGTTTCGCCGGAGGAAGACCACGAGAACATTGGAATGAGATGAAAACTTGCATGTGACCCTAGCATATGTGTGTGAGTGTGCTGAGAGGTTGGTATAGGTGCTTGCATGTTTCCCCCCTCGCATGCATGCGCTCTAACCTAGAGGCGAAGGTTCCGGACCCGTATGAGGGGGGAATCTCCCTGTCGAGGTGAAACCGGGTAGGATAGTGCCCCAACTTGTGAACCAACATGGTTTTACATCACCCTATGACCTAAACAAACACAAAACAAGAGAGAGCTACGCTGGGCTACCCCTGTCAGAGGAACGTCTAGGGGGGTAGACGATCCGAGTGCGCACAGAGATCAGGGTTTCGCCAGAGGAAGACCACGAGAACATTGGAATGAGATGAAAACTTGCATGTGACCCTAGCATATGTGTGTGAGTGTGATGAGAGGTTGGTATAGGTGCTTGCATGTGTCCCCCCTCGCATGCATGCGCTCTAACCTAGAGGCGAAGGTTCCAGACCCGTATGAGGGGGGATCTCCCGTCGAGGTGAAACCGGGTAGGATAGTGCCCCAACTTGTGAACCAACATGGTTTTACATCACCCTATGACCTAAAAAAACACAAAACAAGAGAGAGCTACGCCGGGCTACCCCTGTCAGAGGAACGTCTAGGGGGGTAGACGATCCGAGTGCGCACAGAGATCAGGGTTTCGCCGGAGGAAGACCACGAGAACATTGGAATGAGATGAAAACTTGCATGTGCCCCTAGCATATGTGTGTGAGTGTGGTGAGAGGTTGGTATAGGTGCTTGCATGTGTCCCCCCTCGCATGCATGCGCTCTAACCTAGAGGCGAAGGTTCCGGACCCGTATGAGGGGGGAATCTCCCCGTCAAGGTGAAACCGGGTAGGATAGTGCCCCAACTTGTGAACCAACATGGTTTTACATCACCCTATGACCTAAACAAACACAAAACAAGAGAGAGCTACGCTGGGCTACCCCTGTCAGAGGAACGTCTAGGGGGGTAGACGATCCGAGTGCGCACAAAGATCAGGGTTTCGCCGGAGGAAGACTACGAGAACATTGGAATGAGATGAAAACTTGCATGTGACCCTAGCATATGTGTGTGAGTGTGGTGAGAGGTTGGTATAGGTGCTTGCATGTGTCCCCCCTCGCATGCATGCGCTCTAACCTAGAGGCGAAGGTTCCGTACCCGTATAAGGGGGGAATCTCCCCGTCGAGATGAAACCGGGTAGGATAGTGCCCCAACTTGTGAACCAACATGGTTTTACATCACCCTATGACCTACACAAACACAAAACAAGAGAGAGCTACGCCGGGCTACCCCTGTCAGAGGAACGTCTAGGGGGGTAGACGATCCGAGTGCGCACAGAGATCAGGGTTTCGCCGGAGGAAGACCACGAGAACATTGGAATGAGATGAAAACTTGAATGTGACCCTTGCATATGTGTGTGTGTGTGGTGAGAGGTTGGTATAGGTGCTTGCATGTGTCCCCCCTCGTATGCATGCGCTCTAACCTAGAGGCGAAGGTTCCGTACCCGTATAACGGGGGAATCTCCCCGTTTAGGTGAAACCGGGTAGGATAGTGCCCCAACTTGTGAACCAACATGGTTTTACATCACCCTATTTCCTAAACAAACACAAAACAAGAGAGAGCTACGCCGGGCTACCCCTGTCAGAGGAACGTCTAGGGGGGTAGACGATCCGAGTGTGCACAGAGATCAGGGTTTCGCCGGAGGAAGACCACGAGAACATCGGAATCAGATGAGAACTTGCATGTGTCCCTAGCATATGTGTGTGAGTGTGGTGAGAGGTTGGTATAGGTGCTTGCATGTGTCCCCCCTCGCATGCATGCGCTCTAACCTAGAGGCGAAGGTTCCGGACCCGTATGAGGGGGGAATCTCCCTGTCGAGGTGAAACCGGGTAGGATAGTGCCCCAACTTGTGAACCAACATGGTTTTACATCACCCTATGACCTAAACAAACACAAAACAAGAGAGAGCTACGCCGGGCTACCCCTGTCAGAGGAACGTCTAGGGGGGTAGACGATCCGAGTGCGCACAGAGATCAGGGTTTCGCCAGAGGAAGACCACGAAAACATTGGAATGAGATGAAAACTTGCATGTGACCCTAGCATATGTGTGTGAGTGTGATGAGAGGTTGGTATAGGTGCTTGCATGTGTCCCCCCTCGCATGCATGCGCTCTAACCTAGAGGCGAAGGTTCCAGACCCGTATGAGGGGGGATCTCCCCGTCGAGGTGAAACCGGGTAGGATAGTACCCCAACTTGTGAACCAACATGGTTTTACATCACCCTATGACCTAAACAAACACAAAACAAGAGAGAGCTACGCCGGGCTACCCCTGTCAGAGGAACGTCTAGGGGGGTAGACGATCCGAGTGCGCACAGAGATCAGGGTTTCGCTAGAGGAAGACCACGAGAACATTGGAATGAGATGAAAACTTGCATGTGTCCCTAGCATATGTGTGTGAGTGTGCTGAGAGGTTGGTATAGGTGCTTGCATGTGTCCCCCCTCGCATGCATGCGCTCTAACCTAGAGGCGAAGGTTCCGGACCCGTATGAGGGGGGAATCTCCCCGTCGAGGTGAAACCGGGTAGGATAGTGCCCCAACTTGTGAACCAACATGGTTTTACATCACCCTATGACCTAAACAAACACAAAACAAGAGAGAGCTACGCCGGGCTACCCCTGTCAGAGGAACGTCTAGGGGGGTAGACGATCCGAGTGCGCACAGAGATCAGGGTTTCGCCAGAGGAAGACCACGAGAACATTGGAATGAGATGAAAACTTGCATGTGACCCTAGCATATGTGTGTGAGTGTGATGAGAGGTTGGTATAGGTGCTTGCATGTGTCCCCCCTCGCATGCATGCGCTCTAACCTAGAGGCGAAGGTTCCGGACCCGTATGAGGGGGGATCTCCCCGTCGAGGTGAAACCGGGTAGGATAGTGCCCCAACTTGTGAACCAACATGGTTTTACATCACCCTATGACCTAAACAAACACAAAACAAGAGAGAGCTACGCCGGGCTACCCCTGTCAGAGGAACGTCTAGGGGGGTAGACGATCCGAGTGCGCACAGAGATCAGGGTTTCGCCGGAGGAAGACCACGAGAACATTGGAATGAGATGAAAACTTGCATGTGTCCCTAGCATATGTGTGTGAGTGTGCTGAGAGGTTGGTATAGGTGCTTGCATGTGTCCCCCCTCGCATGCATGCGCTCTAACCTAGAGGCGAAGGTTCCGGACCCGTATGAGGGGGGAATCTCCCTGTCGAGGTGAAACCGGGTAGGATAGTGCCCCAACTTGTGAACCAACATGGTTTTACATCACCCTAGGACCTAAACAAACACAAAACAAGAGAGAGCTACGTCGGGATACCCTTGTCAGAGGAACGTCTAGGGGGGTAGACGATCCGAGTGCGCACAGAGATCAGGGTTTCGCCAGAGGAAGACCACGAGAACATTGGAATGAGATGAAAACTTGCATGTGACCCTAGCATATGTGTGTGAGTGTGGTGAGAGGTTGGTATAGGTGCTTGCATGTGTCCCCCCTCGCATGCATGCGCTCTAACCTAGAGGCGAAGGTTCCGGACCCGTATGAGGGGGGATCTCCCCGTTTAGGTGAAACCGGGTAGGATAGTGCCCCAACTTGTGAACCAACATGGTTTTACATCACCATATGACCTAAACAAACACAAAACAAGAGAGAGCTACGCCGGGCTACCCCTGTCAGAGGAACGTCTAGGGGGGTAGACGATCCGAGTGTGCACAGAGATCAGGGTTTCGCCGGAGGAAGACCACGAGAACATTGGAATGAGATGAAAACTTGCATGTGACCCTAGCATATGTGTGTGAGTGTGGTGAGAGGTTGGTATAGGTGCTTTCATGTGTCCCCCCTCGCATGCATGCGCTCTAACCTAGAGGCGAAGGTTCCGTACCCGTATAAGGGGGGAATCTCCCCGTCGAGGTGAAACCAGGTAGGATAGTGCCCCAACTTGTGAACCAACATGGTTTTACATCACCCTATGACCTAAACAAACACAAAACAAGAGAGAGCTACGCCGGGCTACCCCTGTCAGAGGAACGTCTAGGGGGGTAGACGATCCGAGTGCGCACAGAGACCAGGGTTTCGCCGGAGGAAGACCACGAGAACATTGGAATGAGATGAAAACTTGCATGTGCCCCTAGCATATGTGTGTGAGTGTGGTTAGAGGTTGGTATAGGTGCTTGCATGTGTCCCCCCTCGCATGCATGCGATCTAACCTAGAGGCGAAGGTTCCGGACCCGTATAATGGGGGAATCTCCTCGTCGAGGTGAAACCGGGTAGGATAGTGCCCCAACTTGTGAACCAACATGGTTTTAAATCACCCTATGACCTAAACAAACACAAAACAAGAGAGAGCTACGCCGGGCTACCCCTGTCAGAGGAACGTCTAGGGGGGTAGACGATCCGAGTGCGCACAGAGATCAGGGTTTCGCTGGAGGAAGACCACGAGAACATTGGAATGAGATGAAAACTTGCATGTGACCCTAGCATATGTGTGTGAGTGTGGTGAGAGGTTGGTATAGGTGCTTCCATGTGTCCCCCCTCGCATGCATGCGCTCTAACCTAGAGGCGAAGGTTCCGGACCCGTATGAGGGGGGATCTCCCCGTCGAGGTGAAACCGGGTAGGATAGTGCCCCAACTTGTGAACCAACATGGTTTTACATCACCCTATGACCTAAACAAACACAAAACAAGAGAGATCTACGCCGGGCTACCCCTGTCAGAGGAACGTCTAGGGGGGTAGACGATCCGAGTGCGCACAGAGATCAGGGTTTCGCCGGAGGAAGACCACGAGAACATTGGAATGAGATGAAAACTTGCATGTGTCCCTAGCATATGTGTGTGAGTGTGCTGAGAGGTTGGTATAGGTGCTTGCATGTGTCCCCCCTCGCATGCATGCGCTCTAACCTAGAGGCGAAGGTTCCGGACCCGTATGAGGGGGGATCTCCCCGTCGAGGTGAAACCGGGTAGGATAGTGCCCCAACTTGTGAACCAACATGGTTTTACATCACCCTATGACCTAAACAAACACAAAACAAGAGAGAGCTACGCCGGGCTACCCCTGTCAGAGGAACATCTAGGGGGGTAGACGATCCGAGTGCGCACAGAGATCAGGGTTTCGCCGGAGGAAGACCACGAGAACATTGGAATGAGATGAAAACCTGCATGTGACCCTAGCATATGTGTGTGAGTGTGCTGAGAGGTTGGTATAGGTGCTTGCATGTGTCCCCCCTCGCATGCATGCGCTCTAACCTAGAGGCGAAGGTTCCGGACCCGTATGAGGGGGGAATCTCCCTGTCGAGGTGAAACCGGGTAGGATAGTGCCCCAACTTGTGAACCAACATGGTTTTACATCACCCTATGACCTAAACAAACACAAAACAAGAGAGAGCTACGCCGGCCTACCCCTGTCAGAGGAACGTCTAGGGGGGTAGACGATCCGAGTGCGCACAGAGATCAGGGTTTCGCCGGAGGAAGACCACGAGAACATTGGAATGAGATGAAAACTTGCATGTGCCCCTAGCATATGTGTGTGAGTGTGGTTAGAGGTTGGTATAGGTGCTTGCATGTGTCCCCCCTCGCATGCATGCGATCTAACCTAGAGGCGAAGGTTCCGGACCCGTATAATGGGGGAATCTCCCCGTCGAGGTGAAACCGGGTAGGATAGTGCCCCAACTTGTGAACCAACATGGTTTTAAATCACCCTATGACCTAAACAAACACAAAACAAGAGAGAGCTACGCCGGGCTACCCCTGTCAGAGGAACGTCTAGGGGGGTAGACGATCCGAGTGCGCACAGAGATCAGGGTTTCGCTGGAGGAAGACCACGAGAACATTGGAATGAGATGAAAACTTGCATGTGACCCTATCATATGTGTGTGAGTGTGGTGAGAGGTTGGTATAGGTGCTTCCATGTGTCCCCCCTCGCATGCATGCGCTCTAACCTAGAGGCGAAGGTTCCGGACCCGTATGAGGGGGGATCTCCCCGTCGAGGTGAAACCGGGTAGGATAGTGCCCCAACTTGTGAACCAACATGGTTTTACATCACCCTATGACCTAAACAAACACAAAACAAGAGAGAGCTACGCCGGGCTACCCCTGTCAGAGGAACGTCTAGGGGGGTAGACGATCCGAGTGCGCACAGAGATCAGGGTTTCGCCGGAGGAAGACCACGAGAACATTGGAATGAGATGAAAACTTGCATGTGACCCTATAATATGTGTGTGAGTGTGGTGAGAGGTTGGTATAGGTGCTTGCATGTGTCCCCCCTCGCATGCATGCGCTCTAACCTAGAGGCGAAGGTTCCGTACCCGTATAAGGGGGGAATCTCCCCGTCGAGATGAAACCGGGTAGGATAGTGCCCCAACTTGTGAACCAACATGGTTTTACATCACCCTATGACCTAAACAAACACAAAACAAGAGAGAGCTACGCCAGGCTACCCCTGTCAGAGGAACGTCTAGGGGGGTAGACGATCCGAGTGCGCACAGAGATCAGGGTTTCGCCGGAGGAAGACCACGAGAACATTGGAATGAGATGAAAACTTGCATGTGACCCTAGCATATGTGTGTGAGTGTGATGAGAGGTTGGTATAGGTTCTTGCATGTGTCCCCCCTCGCATGCATGCGCTCTAACCTAGAGGCGAAGGTTCCGGACCCGTATGAGGGGCGATCTCCCCGTCGAGGTGAAACCGGGTAGGATAGTGCCCCAACTTGTGAACCAACATGGTTTTACATCACCCTATGACCTAAACAAACACAAAACAAGTGAGAGCTACGCCGGGCTACCCCTGTCAGAGGAACGTCTAGGGGGGTAGACGATCCGAGTGCGCACAGAGATCAGGGTTTCGCCGGAGGAAGACCACGAGAACATTGGAATGAGATGAAAACTTGCATGTGCCCCTAGCATATGTGTGTGAGTGTGGTTAGAGGTTGGTATAGG
This sequence comes from Avena sativa, assembly GCA_916181665.1. Classification (NCBI taxonomy): domain Eukaryota; kingdom Viridiplantae; phylum Streptophyta; class Magnoliopsida; order Poales; family Poaceae; genus Avena; species Avena sativa. The sequence continues at coordinate 39,877,224 of OV702285.1, read as the reverse complement.
TGCTTGCATGTGTCCCCCCTCGCATGCATGTGCTCTAACCTAGAGGCGAAGGTTCCGTACCCGAATGAGGGGGGATCTCCCCGTCGAGGTGAAACCGGGTAGGATAGTGCCCCAACTTGTAAACCAACATGGTTTTACATCACCCTATGACCTAAACAAACACAAGAAAAGAGAGAGCTACGCCGGGCTACCCCTGTCAGAGGAACGTCTAGGGGGGTAGACGATCCGAGTGCGCACAGAGATCAGGGTTTCGCCGGAGGAAGACCACGAGAACATTGGAATGAGATGAAAACTTGCATGTGACCCTAGCATATGTGTGCGAGTGGGATGAGAGGTTGGTATAGGTGCTTGCATGTGTCCCCCCTCGCATGCATGCGCTCTAACCTAGAGGCGAAGGTTCCGGACCCGTATGAGGGGGGATCTCCCCGTCGAGGTGAAACCGGGTAGGATAGTGCCCCAACTTGTGAACCAACATGGTTTTACATCACCCTATGACCTAAACAAACACAAAACAAGAGAGAGCTACGCCGGGCTACCCCTGTCAGAGGAACGTCTAGGGGGGTAGACGATCCGAGTGCGCACAGAGATCAGGGTTTCGCCGGAGGAAGACCACGAGAACATTGGAATGAGATGAAAACTTGCATGTGACCCTAGAATATGTGTGTGAGTGTGGTGAGAGGTTTTTATAGGTGCTTGCATGTGTCCCCCCTCGCATGCATGCGCTCTAACCTAGAGGCGAAGGTTCCGTACCCGTATAAGGGGGGAATCTCCCCGTCGAGATGAAACCGGGTAGGATAGTGCCCCAACTTGTGAACCAACATGGTTTTACATCACCCTATGACCTAAACAAACACAAAACAAGAGAGAGCTACGCCAGGCTACCCCTGTCAGAGGAACGTCTAGGGGGGTAGACGATCCGAGTGCGCACAGAGATCAGGGTTTCGCCGGAGGAAGACCACGAGAACATTGGAATGAGATGAAAACTTGCATGTGACCCTAGCATATGTGTGTGAGTGTGATGAGAGGTTGGTATAGGTGCTTGCATGTGTCCCCCCTCGCATGCATGCGCTCTAACCTAGAGGCGAAGGTTCCGGACCCGTATGAGGGTGGAATCTCCCTGTCGAGGTGAAACCGGGTAGGATAGTGCCCCAACTTGTGAACCAACATGGTTTTACATCACCCTATGACCTAAACAAACACAAAACAAGAGAGAGCTACGTCGGGCTACCCCTGTCAGAGGAACGTCTAGGGGGGTAGACGATCCGAGTGCGCATAGATATCAGGGTTTCGCCGGAGGAAGACCACGAGAACATTGGAATGAGATGAAAACTTGCATGTGACCCTAGCATATGTGTGTGAGTGTGCTGAGAGGTTCGTATAGGTGCTTGCATGTTTCCCCCCTCGCATGCATGCGCTCTAACCTAGAGGCGAAGGTTCCGGACCCGTATGAGGGGGGAATCTCCCTGTCGAGGTGAAACCGGGTAGGATAGTGCCCCAACTTGTGAACCAACATGGTTTTACATCACCCTATGACCTAAACAAACACAAAACAAGAGAGAGCTACGCTGGGCTACCCCTGTCAGAGGAACGTCTAGGGGGGTAGACGATCCGAGTGCGCACAGAGATCAGGGTTTCGCCAGAGGAAGACCACGAGAACATTGGAATGAGATGAAAACTTGCATGTGACCCTAGCATATGTGTGTGAGTGTGATGAGAGGTTGGTATAGGTGCTTGCATGTGTCCCCCCTCGCATGCATGCGCTCTAACCTAGAGGCGAAGGTTCCAGACCCGTATGAGGGGGGATCTCCCGTCGAGGTGAAACCGGGTAGGATAGTGCCCCAACTTGTGAACCAACATGGTTTTACATCACCCTATGACCTAAAAAACACAAAACAAGAGAGAGCTACGCCGGGCTACCCCTGTCAGAGGAACGTCTAGGGGGGTAGACGATCCGAGTGCGCACAGAGATCAGGGTTTCGCCGGAGGAATACCACGAGAACATTGGAATGAGATGAAAACTTGCATGTGCCCCTAGCATATGTGTGTGAGTGTGGTGAGAGGTTGGTATAGGTGCTTGCATGTGTCCCCCCTCGCATGCATGCGCTCTAACCTAGAGGCGAAGGTTCCGGACCCGTATGAGGGGGGAATCTCCCCGTCAAGGTGAAACCGGGTAGGATAGTGCCCCAACTTGTGAACCAACATGGTTTTACATCACCCTATGACCTAAACAAACACAAAACAAGAGAGAGCTACGCTGGGCTACCCCTGTCAGAGGAACGTCTAGGGGGGTAGACGATCCGAGTGCGCACAAAGATCAGGGTTTCGCCGGAGGAAGACCACGAGAACATTGGAATGAGATGAAAACTTGCATGTGACCCTAGCATATGTGTGTGAGTGTGGTGAGAGGTTGGTATAGGTGCTTGCATGTGTCCCCCCTCGCATGCATGCGCTCTAACCTAGAGGCGAAGGTTCCGTACCCGTATAAGGGGGGAATCTCCCCGTCGAGATGAAATCGGGTAGGATAGTGCCCCAACTTGTAAACCAACATGGTTTTACATCACCCTATGACCTAAACAAACACAAGAAAAGAGAGAGCTACGCCGGGCTACCCCTGTCAGAGGAACGTCTAGGGGGGTAGACGATCCGAGTGCGCACAGAGATCAGGGTTTCGCCGGAGGAAGACCACGAGAACATTGGAATGAGATGAAAACTTGCATGTGACCCTAGCATATGTGTGCGAGTGGGATGAGAGGTTGGTATAGGTGCTTGCATGTGTCCCCCCTCGCATGCATGCGCTCTAACCTAGAGGCGAAGGTTCCGGACCCGTATGAGGGGGGATCTCCCCGTCGAGGTGAAACCGGGTAGGATAGTGCCCCAACTTGTGAACCAACATGGTTTTACATCACCCTATGACCTAAACAAACACAAAACAAGAGAGAGCTACGCCGGGCTACCCCTGTCAGAGGAACGTCTAGGGGGGTAGACGATCCGAGTGCGCACAGAGATCAGGGTTTCGCCGGAGGAAGACCACGAGAACATTGGAATGAGATGAAAACTTGCATGTGACCCTAGAATATGTGTGTGAGTGTGGTGAGAGGTTTTTATAGGTGCTTGCATGTGTCCCCCCTCGCATGCATGCGCTCTAACCTAGAGGCGAAGGTTCCGTACCCGTATAAGGGGGGAATCTCCCCGTCGAGATGAAACCGGGTAGGATAGTGCCCCAACTTGTGAACCAACATGGTTTTACATCACCCTATGACCTAAACAAACACAAAACAAGAGAGAGCTACGCCAGGCTACCCCTGTCAGAGGAACGTCTAGGGGGGTAGACGATCCGAGTGCGCACAGAGATCAGGGTTTCGCCGGAGGAAGACCACGAGAACATTGGAATGAGATGAAAACTTGCATGTGACCCTAGCATATGTGTGTGAGTGTGATGAGAGGTTGGTATAGGTGCTTGCATGTGTCCCCCCTCGCATGCATGCGCTCTAACCTAGAGGCGAAGGTTCCGGACCCGTATGAGGGTGGAATCTCCCTGTCGAGGTGAAACCGGGTAGGATAGTGCCCCAACTTGTGAACCAACATGGTTTTACATCACCCTATGACCTAAACAAACACAAAACAAGAGAGAGCTACGTCGGGCTACCCCTGTCAGAGGAACGTCTAGGGGGGTAGACGATCCGAGTGCGCATAGATATCAGGGTTTCGCCGGAGGAAGACCACGAGAACATTGGAATGAGATGAAAACTTGCATGTGACCCTAGCATATGTGTGTGAGTGTGCTGAGAGGTTCGTATAGGTGCTTGCATGTTTCCCCCCTCGCATGCATGCGCTCTAACCTAGAGGCGAAGGTTCCGGACCCGTATGAGGGGGGAATCTCCCTGTCGAGGTGAAACCGGGTAGGATAGTGCCCCAACTTGTGAACCAACATGGTTTTACATCACCCTATGACCTAAACAAACACAAAACAAGAGAGAGCTACGCTGGGCTACCCCTGTCAGAGGAACGTCTAGGGGGGTAGACGATCCGAGTGCGCACAGAGATCAGGGTTTCGCCAGAGGAAGACCACGAGAACATTGGAATGAGATGAAAACTTGCATGTGACCCTAGCATATGTGTGTGAGTGTGATGAGAGGTTGGTATAGGTGCTTGCATGTGTCCCCCCTCGCATGCATGCGCTCTAACCTAGAGGCGAAGGTTCCAGACCCGTATGAGGGGGGATCTCCCGTCGAGGTGAAACCGGGTAGGATAGTGCCCCAACTTGTGAACCAACATGGTTTTACATCACCCTATGACCTAAAAAAACACAAAACAAGAGAGAGCTACGCCGGGCTACCCCTGTCAGAGGAACGTCTAGGGGGGTAGACGATCCGAGTGCGCACAGAGATCAGGGTTTCGCCGGAGGAATACCACGAGAACATTGGAATGAGATGAAAACTTGCATGTGCCCCTAGCATATGTGTGTGAGTGTGGTGAGAGGTTGGTATAGGTGCTTGCATGTGTCCCCCCTCGCATGCATGCGCTCTAACCTAGAGGCGAAGGTTCCGGACCCGTATGAGGGGGGAATCTCCCCGTCAAGGTGAAACCGGGTAGGATAGTGCCCCAACTTGTGAACCAACATGGTTTTACATCACCCTATGACCTAAACAAACACAAAACAAGAGAGAGCTACGCTGGGCTACCCCTGTCAGAGGAACGTCTAGGGGGGTAGACGATCCGAGTGCGCACAAAGATCAGGGTTTCGCCGGAGGAAGACCACGAGAACATTGGAATGAGATGAAAACTTGCATGTGACCCTAGCATATGTGTGTGAGTGTGGTGAGAGGTTGGTATAGGTGCTTGCATGTGTCCCCCCTCGCATGCATGCGCTCTAACCTAGAGGCGAAGGTTCCGTACCCGTATAAGGGGGGAATCTCCCCGTCGAGATGAAATCGGGTAGGATAGTGCCCCAACTTGTGAACCAACATGGTTTTACATCACCCTATGACCTACACAAACACAAAACAAGAGAGAGCTACGCCGGGCTACCCCTGTCAGAGGAACGTCTAGGGGGGTAGACGATCCGAGTGCGCACAGAGATCAGGGTTTCGCCGGAGGAAGACCACGAGAACATTGGAATGAGATGAAAACTTGAATGTGACCCTTGCATATGTGTGTGTGTGTGGTGAGAGGTTGGTATAGGTGCTTGCATGTGTCCCCCCTCGTATGCATGCGCTCTAACCTAGAGGCGAAGGTTCCGTACCCGTATAACGGGGGAATCTCCCCGTTTAGGTGAAACCGGGTAGGATAGTGCCCCAACTTGTGAACCAACATGGTTTTACATCACCCTATTTCCTAAACAAACACAAAACAAGAGAGAGCTACGCCGGGCTACCCCTGTCAGAGGAACGTCTAGGGGGGTAGACGATCCGAGTGTGCACAGAGATCAGGGTTTCGCCGGAGGAAGACCACGAGAACATCGGAATCAGATGAGAACTTGCATGTGTCCCTAGCATATGTGTGTGAGTGTGGTGAGAGGTTGGTATAGGTGCTTGCATGTGTCCCCCCTCGCATGCATGCGCTCTAACCTAGAGGCGAAGGTTCCGGACCCGTATGAGGGGGGAATCTCCCTGTCGAGGTGAAACCGGGTAGGATAGTGCCCCAACTTGTGAACCAACATGGTTTTACTTCACCCTATGACCTAAACAAACACAAAACAAGAGAGAGCTACGCCGGGCTACCCCTATCAGAGGAACGTCTAGGGGGGTAGACGATCCGAGTGCGCACAGAGATCAGGGTTTCGCCAGAGGAAGACCACGAAAACATTGGAATGAGATGAAAACTTGCATGTGACCCTAGCATATGTGTGTGAGTGTGATGAGAGGTTGGTATAGGTGCTTGCATGTGTCCCCCCTCGCATGCATGCGCTCTAACCTAGAGGCGAAGGTTCCAGACCCGTATGAGGGGGGATCTCCCCGTCGAGGTGAAACCGGGTAGGATAGTACCCCAACTTGTGAACCAACATGGTTTTACATCACCCTATGACCTAAACAAACACAAAACAAGAGAGAGCTACGCCGGGCTACCCCTGTCAGAGGAACGTCTAGGGGGGTAGACGATCCGAGTGCGCACAGAGATCAGGGTTTCGCCAGAGGAAGACCACGAGAACATTGGAATGAGATGAAAACTTGCATGTGTCCCTAGCATATGTGTGTGAGTGTGCTGAGAGGTTGGTATAGGTGCTTGCATGTGTCCCCCCTCGCATGCATGCGCTCTAACCTAGAGGCGAAGGTTCCGGACCCGTATGAGGGGGAATCTCCCTGTCGAGCTGAAACCGGGTAGGATAGTGCCCCAACTTGTGAACCAACATGGTTTTACATCACCCTATGACCTAAACAAACACAAAACAAGAGAGAGCTACGCCGGGCTACCCCTGTCAGAGGAACGTCTAGGGGGGTAGACGATCCGAGTGCGCACAGAGATCAGGGTTTCGCCAGAGGAAGACCACGAGAACATTGGAATGAGATGAAAACTTGCATGTGACCCTAGCATATGTGTGTGAGTGTGATGAGAGGTTGGTATAGGTGCTTGCATGTGTCCCCCCTCGCATGCATGCGCTCTAACCTAGAGGCGAAGGTTCCGGACCCGTATGAGGGGGGATCTCCCCGTCGAGGTGAAACCGGGTAGGATAGTGCCCCAACTTGTGAACCAACATGGTTTTACATAACCCTATGACCTAAACAAACAGAAAACAAGAGAGAGCTACGCCGGGCTACCCCTGTCAGAGGAACGTCTAGGGGGGTAGACGATCCGAGTGCGCACAGAGATCAGGGTTTCGCCGGAGGAAGACCACGAGAACATTGGAATGAGATGAAAACTTGCATGTGTCCCTAGCATATGTGTGTGAGTGTGCTGAGAGGTTGGTATAGGTGCTTGCATGTGTCCCCCCTCGCATGCATGCGCTCTAACCTAGAGGCGAAGGTTCCGGACCCGTATGAGGGGGGAATCTCCCTGTCGAGGTGAAACCGGGTAGGATAGTGCCCCAACTTGTGAACCAACATGGTTTTACATCACCCTAGGACCTAAACAAACACAAAACAAGAGAGAGCTACGTCGGGATACCCCTGTCAGAGGAACGTCTAGGGGTGTAGACGATCCGAGTGCGCACAGAGATCAGGGTTTCGCCAGAGGAAGACCACGAGAACATTGGAATGAGATGAAAACTTGCATGTGACCCTAGCATATGTGTGTGAGTGTGGTGAGAGGTTGGTATAGGTGCTTGCATGTGTCCCCCCTCGCATGCATGCGCTCTAACCTAGAGGCGAAGGTTCCGGACCCGTATGAGGGGGGATCTCCCCGTTTAGATGATACCGGGTAGGATAGTGCCCCAACTTGTGAACCAACATGGTTTTACATCACCATATGACCTAAACAAACACAAAACAAGAGAGAGCTACGCCGGGCTACCCCTGTCAGAGGAACGTCTAGGGGGGTAGACGATCCGAGTGTGCACAGAGATCAGGGTTTCGCCGGAGGAAGACCACGAGAACATTGGAATGAGATGAAAACTTGCATGTGACCCTATCATATGTGTGTGAGTGTGGTGAGAGGTTGGTATAGGTGCTTTCATGTGTCCCCACTCGCATGCATGCGCTCTAACCTAGAGGCGAAGGTTCCGTACCCGTATAAGGGGGGAATCTCCCCGTCGAGGTGAAACCAGGTAGGATAGTGCCCCAACTTGTGAACCAACATGGTTTTACATCACCCTATGACCTAAACAAACACAAAACAAGAGAGAGCTACGCCGGGCTACCCCTGTCAGAGGAACGTCTAGTGGGGTAGACGATCCGAGTGCGCACAGAGACCAGGGTTTCGCCGGAGGAAGACCACGAGAACATTGGAATGAGATGAAAACTTGCATGTGCCCCTAGCATATGTGTGTGAGTGTGGTTAGAGGTTGGTATAGGTGCTTGCATGTGTCCCCCCTCGCATGCATGCGATCTAACCTAGAGGCGAAGGTTCCGGACCCGTATAATGGGGGAATCTCCCCGTCGAGGTGAAACCGGGTAGGATAGTGCCCCAACTTGTGAACCAACATGGTTTTAAATCACCCTATGACCTAAACAAACACAAAACAAGAGAGAGCTACGCCGGGCTACCCCTGTCAGAGGAACGTCTAGGGGGGTAGACGATCCGAGTGCGCACAGAGATCAGGGTTTCGCTGGAGGAAGACCACGAGAACATTGGAATGAGATGAAAACTTGCATGTGACCCTAGCATATGTGTGTGAGTGTGGTGAGAGGTTGGTATAGGTGCTTCCATGTGTCCCCCCTCGCATGCATGCGCTCTAACCTAGAGGCGAAGGTTCCGGACCCGTATGAGGGGGGATCTCCCCGTCGAGGTGAAACCGGGTAGGATAGTGCCCCAACTTGTGAACCAACATGGTTTTACATCACCCTATGACCTAAACAAACACAAAACAAGAGAGATCTACGCCGGGCTACCCCTGTCAGAGGAACGTCTAGGGGGGTAGACGATCCGAGTGCGCACAGAGATCAGGGTTTCGCCGGAGGAAGACCACGAGAACATTGGAATGAGATGAAAACTTGCATGTGACCCTAGAATATGTGTGTGAGTGTGGTGAGAGGTTGGTATAGGTGATTGCATGTGTCCCCCCTCGCATGCATGCGCTCTAACCTAGAGGCGAAGGTTCCGTACCTGTATAAGGGGGGAATCTCCCCGTCGAGATGAAACCGGGTAGGATAGTGCCCCAACTTGTGAACCAACATGGGTTTACATCACCCTATGACCTAAACAAACACAAAACAAGAGAGATCTACGCCAGGCTACCCCTGTCAGAGGAACGTCTAGGGGGGTAGACGATCCGAGTGCGCACAGAGATCAGGGTTTCGCCGGAGGAAGACCACGAGAACATTGGAATGAGATGAAAACCTGCATGTGACCCTAGCATATGTGTGTGAGTGTGCTGAGAGGTTGGTATAGGTGCTTGCATGTGTCCCCCCTCGCATGCATGCGCTCTAACCTAGAGGCGAAGGTTCCGGACCCGTATGAGGGGGGAATCTCCCTGTCGAGGTGAAACCGGGTAGGATAGTGCCCCAACTTGTGAACCAACATGGTTTTACATCACCCTATGACCTAAACAAACACAAAACAAGAGAGAGCTACGCCGGGCTACCCCTGTCAGAGGAACGTCTAGGGGGGTAGACGATCCGAGTGCGCACAGAGATCAGGGTTTCGCCGGAGGAAGACCACGAGAACATTGGAATGAGATGAAAACCTGCATGTGACCCTAGCATATGTGTGTGAGTGTGCTGAGAGGTTGGTATAGGTGCTTGCATGTGTCCCCCCTCGCATGCATGCGCTCTAACCTAGAGGCGAAGGTTCCGGACCCGTATGAGGGGGGAATCTCCCTGTCGAGGTGAAACCGGGTAGGATAGTGCCCCAACTTGTGAACCAACATGGTTTTACATCACCCTATGACCTAAACAAACACAAAACAAGAGAGAGCTACGCCGGGCTACCCCTGTCAGAGGAACGTCTAGGGGGGTAGACGATCCGAGTGCGCACAGAGATCAGGGTTTCGCCGGAGGAAGACCACGAGAACATTGGAATGAGATGAAAACTTGCATGTGTCCCTAGCATATGTGTGTGAGTGTGCTGAGAGGTTGGTATAGGTGCTTGCATGTGTCCCCCCTCGCATGCATGCGCTCTAACCTAGAGGCGAAGGTTCCGGACCCGTATGAGGGGGGATCTCCCCGTCGAGGTGAAACCGGGTAGGATAGTGCCCCAACTTGTGAACCAACATGGTTTTACATCACCCTATGACCTAAACAAACACAAAACAAGAGAGAGCTACGCCGGGCTACCCCTGTCAGAGGAACGTCTAGGGGGGTAGACGATCCGAGTGCGCACAGAGATCAGGGTTTCGCCGGAGGAAGACCACGAGAACATTGGAATGAGATGAAAACCTGCATGTGACCCTAGCATATGTGTGTGAGTGTGCTGAGAGGTTGGTATAGGTGCTTGCATGTGTCCCCCCTCGCATGCATGCGCTCTAACCTAGAGGCGAAGGTTCCGGACCCGTATGAGGGGGGAATCTCCCTGTCGAGGTGAAACCGGGTAGGATAGTGCCCCAACTTGTGAACCAACATGGTTTTACATCACCCTATGACCTAAACAAACACAAAACAAGAGAGAGCTACGCCGGGCTACCCCTGTCAGAGGAACGTCTAGGGGGGTAGACGATCCGAGTGCGCACAGAGATCAGGGTTTCGCCGGAGGAAGACCACGAGAACATTGGAATGAGATGAAAACTTGCATGTGCCCCTAGCATATGTGTGTGAGTGTGGTTAGAGGTTGGTATAGGTGCTTGCATGTGTCCCCCCTCGCATGCATGCGATCTAACCTAGAGGCGAAGGTTCCGGACCCGTATAATGGGGGAATCTCCCCGTCGAGGTGAAACCGGGTAGGATAGTGCCCCAACTTGTGAACCAACATGGTTTTAAATCACCCTATGACCTAAACAAACACAAAACAAGAGAGAGCTACGCCGGGCTACCCCTGTCAGAGGAACGTCTAGGGGGGTAGACGATCCGAGTGCGCACAGAGATCAGGGTTTCGCTGGAGGAAGACCACGAGAACAATGGAATGAGATGAAAACTTGCATGTGACCCTAGCATATGTGTGTGAGTGTGGTGAGAGGTTGGTATAGGTGCTTCCATGTGTCCCCCCTCGCATGCATGCGCTCTAACCTAGAGGCGAAGGTTCCGGACCCGTATGAGGGGGGATCTCCCCGTCGAGGTGAAACCGGGTAGGATAGTGCCCCAAATTGTGAACCAACATGGTTTTACATCACCCTATGACCTAAACAAACACAAAACAAGAGAGAGCTACGCCGGGCTACCCCTGTCAGAGGAACGTCTAGGGGGGTAGACGATCCGAGTGCGCACAGAGATCAGGGTTTCGCCGGAGGAAGACCACGAGAACATTGGAATGAGATGAAAACTTGCATGTGACCCTAGAATATGTGTGTGAGTGTGGTGAGAGGTTGGTATAGGTGCTTGCATGTGTCCCCCCTCGCATGCATGCGCTCTAACCTAGAGGCGAAGGTTCCGTACCCGTATAAGGGGGGAATCTCCCCGTCGAGATGAAACCGGGTAGGATAGTGCCCCAACTTGTGAACCAACATGGTTTTACATCACCCTATGACCTAAACAAACACAAAACAAGAGAGAGCTACGCCAGGCTACCCCTGTCAGAGGAACGTCTAGGGGGGTAGACGATCCGAGTGCGCACAGAGATCAGGGTTTCGCCGGAGGAAGACCACGAGAACATTGGAATGAGATGAAAACTTGCATGTGACCCTAGCATATGTGTGTGAGTGTGATGAGAGGTTGGTATAGGTGCTTGCATGTGTCCCCCCTCGCATGCATGCGCTCTAACCTAGAGGCGAAGGTTCCGGACCCGTATGAGGGGCGATCTCCCCGTCGAGGTGAAACCGGGTAGGATAGTGCCCCAACTTGTGAACCAACATGGTTTTACATCACCCTATGACCTAAACAAACACAAAACAAGTGAGAGCTACGCCGGGCTACCCCTGTCAGAGGAACGTCTAGGGGGGTAGACGATCCGAGTGCGCACAGAGATCAGGGTTTCGCCGGAGGAAGACCACGAGAACATTGGAATGAGATGAAAACTTGCATGTGCCCCTAGCATATGTGTGTGAGTGTGGTTAGAGGTTGGTATAGGTGCTTGCATGTGTCCCCCTCGCATGCATGCGATCTAACCTAGAGGCGAAGGTTCCGGACCCGTATAATGGGGGAATCTCCCCGTCGAGGTGAAACCGGGTAGGATAGTGCCCCAACTTGTGAACCAACATGGTTTTAAATCACCCTATGACCTAAACAAACACAAAACAAGAGAGAGCTACGCCGGGCTACCCCTGTCAGAGGAACGTCTAGGGGGGTAGACGATCCGAGTGCGCACAGAGATCAGGGTTTCGCTGGAGGAAGACCACGAGAACATTGGAATGAGATGAAAACTTGCATGTGACCCTAGCATATGTGTGTGAGTGTGGTGAGAGGTTGGAGGTGCTTGCATGTGTCCCCCCTCGCATGCATGCGCTCTAACCTAGAGGCGAAGGTTCCGTACCCGTATGAGGGGGGATCTCCCCATCGAGGTGAAACCGGGTAGGATAGTGCCCCAACTTGTGAACCAACATGGTTTTACATCACCCTATGACCTAAACAAACACAAGACAAGAGAGAGCTACGCTGGGCTACCCCTGTCAGAGGAACGTCTAGGGGGGTAGACGATCCGAGTGCGCACAGAGATCAGGGTTTCGCCGGAGGAAGACCACGAGAACATTGGAATGAGATGAAAACTTGCATGTGACCCTAGCATATGTGTGTGAGTGTGATGAGAGGTTGGTATAGGTGCTTGCATGTGTCCCCCCTCGCATGCATGCGCTCTAACCTAGAGGCGAAGGTTCCAGACCCGTATGAGGGGGGATCTCCCCGTCGAGGTGAAACCGGGTAGGATAGTACCCCAACTTGTGAACCAACATGGTTTTACATCACCCTATGACCTAAACAAACACAAAACAAGAGAGAGCTACGCCGGGCTACCCTTGTCAGAGGAACGTCTAGGGGGGTAGACGATCCGAGTGCGCACAGAGATCAGGGTTTCGCCGGAGGAAGACCACGAGAACATTGGAATGAGATGAAAACTTGCATGTGACCCTAGCATATGTGTGTGAGTGTGCTGAGAGGTTGGTATAGGTGCTTGCATGTGTCCCCCCTCGCATGCATGCGCTCTAACCTAGAGGCGAAGGTTCCGGACCCGTATGAGGGGGGAATCTCCCTGTCGAGGTGAAACCGGGTAGGATAGTGCCCCAACTTGTGAACCAACATGGTTTTACATCACCCTATGACCTAAACAAACACAAAACAAGAGAGAGCTACGCCGGGCTACCCCTGTCAGAGGAACGTCTAGGGGGGTAGACGATCCGAGTGCGCACAGAGATCAGGGTTTCGCCAGAGGAAGACCACGAAAACATTGGAATGAGATGAAAACTTGCATGTGACCCTAGCATATGTGTGTGAGTGTGATGAGAGGTTGGTATAGGTGCTTGCATGTGTCCCCCCTCGCATGCATGCGCTCTAACCTAGAGGCGAAGGTTCCAGACCCGTATGAGGGGGGATCTCCCCGTCGAGGTGAAACCGGGTAGGATAGTACCCCAAATTGTGAACCAACATGGTTTTACATCACCCTATGACCTAAACAAACACAAAACAAGAGAGAGCTACGCCGGGCTACCCCTGTCAGAGGAACGTCTAGGGGGGTAGACGATCCGAGTGCGCACAGAGATCAGGGTTTCGCCGGAGGAAGACCACGAGAACATTGGAATGAGATGAAAACTTGCATGTGTCCCTAGCATATGTGTGTGAGTGTGCTGAGAGGTTGGTATAGGTGCTTGCATGTGTCCCCCCTCGCATGCATGCGCTCTAACCTAGAGGCGAAGGTTTCGGACCCGTATGAGGGGGGAATCTCCCTGTCGAGGTGAAACCGGGTAGGATAGTGCCCCAACTTGTGAACCAACATGGTTTTACATCACCCTATGACCTAAACAAACACAAAACAAGAGAGAGCTACGCCGGGCTACCCCTGTCAGAGGAACGTCTAGGGGGGTAGACGATCCGAGTGCGCACAGAGATCAGGGTTTCGCCAGAGGAAGACCACGAGAACATTGGACTGAGATGAAAACTTGCATGTGACCCTAGCATATGTGTGTGAGTGTGATGAGAGGTTGGTATAGGTGCTTGCATGTGTCCCCCCTCGCATGCATGCGCTCTAACCTAGAGGCGAAGGTTCCGGACCCGTATGAGGGGGGATCTCCCCGTCGAGGTGAAACCGGGTAGGATAGTGCCACAACTTGTGAACCAACATGGTTTTACATCACCCTATGACCTAAACAAACACAAAACAAGAGAGATCTACGCCGGGCTACCCCTGTCAGAGGAACGTCTAGGGGGGTAGACGATCCGAGTGCGCACAGAGATCAGGGTTTCGCCGGAGGAAGACCACGAGAACATTGGAATGAGATGAAAACTTGCATGTGTCCCTAGCATATGTGTGTGAGTGTGCTGAGAGGTTGGTATAGGTGCTTGCATGTGTCCCCCCTCGCATGCATGCGCTCTAACCTAGAGGCGAAGGTTCCGGACCCGTATGAGGGGGGAATCTCCCTGTCGAGGTGAAACCGGGTAGGATAGTGCCCCAACTTGTGAACCAACATGGTTTTACATCACCCTATGACCTAAACAAACACAAAACAAGAGAGAGCTACGTCGGGATACCCCTGTCAGAGGAACGTCTAGGGGGGTAGACGATCCGAGTGCGCACAGAGATCAGGGTTTCGCCAGAGGAAGACCACGAGAACATTGGAATGAGATGAAAACTTGCATGTGACCCTAGCATATGTGTGTGAGTGTGGTGAGAGGTTGGTATAGGTGCTTGCATGTGTCCCCCCTCGCATGCATGCGCTCTAACCTAGAGGCGAAGGTTCCGGACCCGTATGAGGGGGGATCTCCCCGTTTAGGTGAAACCGGGTAGGATAGTGCCCCAACTTGTGAACCAACATGGTTTTACATCACCATATGACCTAAACAAACACAAAACAAGAGAGAGCTACGCCGGGCTACCCCTGTCAGAGGAACGTCTAGGGGGTAGACGATCCGAGTGCGCACAAAGATCAGGGTTTCGCCGGAGGAAGACCACGAGAACATTGGAATGAGATGAAAACTTGCATGTGACCCTAGCATATGTGTGTGAGTGTGGTGAGAGGTTGGTATAGGTTCTTGCATGTGTCCCTCCTCGCATGCATGCGCTCTAACCTAGAGGCGAAGGTTCCGTACCCGTATAACGGGGGAATCTCCCTGTCGAGGTGAAACCAGGTAGGATAGTGCCCCAACTTGTGAACCAACATGGTTTTACATCACCCTATGACCTAAACAAACACAAAACAAGAGAGAGCTATGCCGGGCTACCCCTGTCAGAGGAACGTCTAGGGGGGTAGACGATCCGAGTGCGCACAGAGACCAGGGTTTCGCCGGAGGAAGACCACGAGAACATTGGAATGAGATGAAAACTTGCATGTGCCCCTAGCATATGTGTGTGAGTGTGGTTAGAGGTTGGTATAGGTGCTTGCATGTGTCCCCCCTCGCATGCATGCGATCTAACCTAGAGGCGAAGGTTCCGGACCCGTATAATGGGGGAATCTCCCCGTCGAGGTGAAACCGGGTAGGATAGTGCCCCAACTTGTGAACCAACATGGTTTTAAATCACCCTATGACCTAAACAAACACAAAACAAGAGAGAGCTACGCCGGGCGACCCCTGTCAGAGGAACGTCTAGGGGGGTAGACGATCCGAGTGCGCACAGAGATCAGGGTTTCGCTGGAGGAAGACCACGAGAAAATTGGAATGAGATGAAAACTTGCATGTGACCCTAGCATATGTGTGTGAGTGTGGTGAGAGGTTGGTATAGGTGCTTGCATGTGTCCCCCCTCGCATGCATGCGCTCTAACCTAGAGGCGAAGGTTCCGTACCCGTATAAGGGGGAATCTCCCCGTCGAGATGAAACCGGGTAGGATAGTGCCCCAACTTGTGAACCAACATGGTTTTACATCACCCTATGACCTAAACAAACACAAAACAAGAGAGATCTACGCCAGGCTACCCCTGTCAGAGGAACGTCTAGGGGGGTAGACGATCCGAGTGCGCACAGAGATCAGGGTTTCGCCGGAGGAAGACCACGAGAACATTGGAATGAGATGAAAACTTGCATGTGACCCTAGCATATGTGTGTGAGTGTGATGAGAGGTTGGTATAGGTGCTTGCATGTGTCCCCCCTCGCATGCATGCGCTCTAACCTAGAGGCGAAGGTTCCGGACCCGTATGAGGGGGGATCTCCCCGTCGAGGTGAAACCGGGTAGGATAGTGCCCCAACTTGTGAACCAACATGGTTTTACATCACCCTATGACCTAAACAAACACAAAACAAGAGAGAGCTACGCCGGGCTACCCCTGTCAGAGGAACGTCTAGGGGGGTAGACGATCCGAGTGCGCACAGAGATCAGGGTTTCGCCGGAGGAAGACCACGAGAACATTGGAATGAGATGAAAACCTGCATGTGACCCTAGCATATGTGTGTGAGTGTGCTGAGAGGTTGGTATAGGTGCTTGCATGTGTCCCCCCTCGCATGCATGCGCTCTAACCTAGAGGCGAAGGTTCCGGACCCGTATGAGGGGGGAATCTCCCTGTCGAGGTGAAACCGGGTAGGATAGTGCCCCAACTTGTGAACCAACATGGTTTTACATCACCCTATGACCTAAACAAACACAAAACAAGAGAGAGCTACGCCGGGCTACCCCTGTCAGAGGAACGTCTAGGGGGGTAGACGATCCGAATGCGCACAGAGATCAGGGTTTCGCCGGAGGAAGACCACGAGAACATTGGAATGAGATGAAAACTTGCATGTGACCCTAGAATATGTGTGTGAGTGTGGTGAGAGGTTGGTATAGGTGCTTGCATGTGTCCCCCCTCGCATGCATGCGCTCTAACCTAGAGGCGAAGGTTCCGTACCCGTATAAGGGGGAATCTCCCCGTCGAGATGAAACCGGGTAGGATAGTGCCCCAACTTGTGAACCAACATGGTTTTACATCACCCTATGACCTAAACAAACACAAAACAAGAGAGATCTACGCCAGGCTACCCCTGTCAGAGGAACGTCTAGGGGGGTAGACGATCCGAGTGCGCACAGAGATCAGGGTTTCGCCGGAGGAAGACCACGAGAACATTGGAATGAGATGAAAACTTGCATGTGACCCTAGCATATGTGTGTGAGTGTGATGAGAGGTTGGTATAGGTGCTTGCATGTGTCCCCCCTCGCATGCATGCGCTCTAACCTAGAGGCGAAGGTTCCGGACCCGTATGAGGGGGGATCTCCCCGTCGAGGTGAAACCGGGTAGGATAGTGCCCCAACTTGTGAACCAACATGGTTTTACATCACCCTATGACCTAAACAAACACAAAACAAGAGAGAGCTACGCCGGGCTACCCCTGTCAGAGGAACGTCTAGGGGGGTAGACGATCCGAGTGCGCACAGAGATCAGGGTTTCGCCGGAGGAAGACCACGAGAACATTGGAATGAGATGAAAACCTGCATGTGACCCTAGCATATGTGTGTGAGTGTGCTGAGAGGTTGGTATAGGTGCTTGCATGTGTCCCCCCTCGCATGCATGCGCTCTAACCTAGAGGCGAAGGTTCCGGACCCGTATGAGGGGGGAATCTCCCTGTCGAGGTGAAACCGGGTAGGATAGTGCCCCAACTTGTGAACCAACATGGTTTTACATCACCCTATGACCTAAACAAACACAAAACAAGAGAGAGCTACGCCGGGCTACCCCTGTCAGAGGAACGTCTAGGGGGGTAGACGATCCGAGTGCGCACAGAGATCAGGGTTTCGCCGGAGGAAGACCACGAGAACATTGGAATGAGATGAAAACTTGCATGTGCCCCTAGCATATGTGTGTGAGTGTGGTTAGAGGTTGGTATAGGTGCTTGCATGTGTCCCCCCTCGCATGCATGCGATCTAACCTAGAGGCGAAGGTTCCGGACCCGTATAATGGGGGAATCTCCCCGTCGAGGTGAAACCGGGTAGGATAGTGCCCCAACTTGTGAACCAACATGGTTTTAAATCACCCTATGACCTAAACAAACACAAAACAAGAGAGAGCTACGCCGGGCTACCCCTGTCAGAGAAACGTCTAGGGGGGTAGACGATCCGAGTGCGCACAGAGATCAGGGTTTCGCTGGAGGAAGACCACGAGAACATTGGAATGAGATGAAAACTTGCATGTGACCCTAGAATATGTGTGTGAGTGTGGTGAGAGGTTGGTATAGGTGCTTGCATGTGTCCCCCCTCGCATGCATGCGCTCTAACCTAGAGGCGAAGGTTCCGTACCCGTATAAGGGGGAATCTCCCCGTCGAGATGAAACCGGGTAGGATAGTGCCCCAACTTGTGAACCAACATGGTTTTACATCACCCTATGACCTAAACAAACACAAAACAAGAGAGATCTACGCCAGGCTACCCCTGTCAGAGGAACGTCTAGGGGGGTAGACGATCCGAGTGCGCACAGAGATCAGGGTTTCGCCGGAGGAAGACCACGAGAACATTGGAATGAGATGAAAACTTGCATGTGACCCTAGCATATGTGTGTGAGTGTGATGAGAGGTTGGTATAGGTGCTTGCATGTGTCCCCCCTCGCATGCATGCGCTCTAACCTAGAGGCGAAGGTTCCGGACCCGTATGAGGGGGGATCTCCCCGTCGAGGTGAAACCGGGTAGGATAGTGCCCCAACTTGTGAACCAACATGGTTTTACATCACCCTATGACCTAAACAAACACAAAACAAGAGAGAGCTACGCCGGGCTACCCCTGTCAGAGGAACGTCTAGGGGGGTAGACGATCCGAGTGCGCACAGAGATCAGGGTTTCGCCGGAGGAAGACCACGAGAACATTGGAATGAGATGAAAACCTGCATGTGACCCTAGCATATGTGTGTGAGTGTGCTGAGAGGTTGGTATAGGTGCTTGCATGTGTCCCCCCTCGCACCTAGAGGCGAAGGTTCCGGACCCGTATGAGGGGGGAATCTCCCTGTCGAGGTGAAACCGGGTAGGATAGTGCCCCAACTTGTGAACCAACATGGTTTTACATCACCCTATGACCTAAACAAACACAAAACAAGAGAGAGCTACGCCGGGCTACCCCTGTCAGAGGAACGTCTAGGGGGGTAGACGATCCGAGTGCGCACAGAGATCAGGGTTTCGCCGGAGGAAGACCACGAGAACATTGGAATGAGATGAAAACTTGCATGTGCCCCTAGCATATGTGTGTGAGTGTGGTTAGAGGTTGGTATAGGTGCTTGCATGTGTCCCCCCTCGCATGCATGCGATCTAACCTAGAGGCGAAGGTTCCGGACCCGTATAATGGGGGAATCTCCCCGTCGAGGTGAAACCGGGTAGGATAGTGCCCCAACTTGTGAACCAACATGGTTTTAAATCACCCTATGACCTAAACAAACACAAAACAAGAGAGAGCTACGCCGGGCTACCCCTGTCAGAGAAACGTCTAGGGGGGTAGACGATCCGAGTGCGCACAGAGATCAGGGTTTCGCTGGAGGAAGACCACGAGAACATTGGAATGAGATGAAAACTTGCATGTGACCCTAGCATATGTGTTTGAGTGTGGTGAGAGGTTGGTATAGGTGCTTCCATGTGTCCCCCCTCGCATGCATGCGCTCTAACCTAGAGGCGAAGGTTCCGGACCCGTATGAGGGGGGATCTCCCCGTCGAGGTGAAACCGGGTAGGATAGTGCCCCAACTTGTGAACCAACATGGTTTTACATCACCATATGACCTAAACAAACACAAAACAAGAGAGAGCTACGCCGGGCTACCCCTGTCAGAGGAACGTCTAGGGGGGTAGACGATCCGAGTGCGCACAGAGATCAGGGTTTCGCCGGAGGAAGACCACGAGAACATTGGAATGAGATGAAAACTTGCATGTGACCCTAGAATATGTGTGTGACTGTGGTGAGAGGTTGGTATAGGTGCTTGCATGTGTCCCCCTCGCATGCATGCTCTCTAACCTAGAGGCGAAGGTTCCGTACCCGTATAAGGGGGGAATCTCCCCGTCGAGATGAAACCGGGTAGGATAGTGCCCCAACTTGTGAACCAACATGGTTTTACATCACCCTATGACCTAAACAAACACAAAACAAGAGAGAGCTACGCCAGGCTACCCCTGTCAGAGGAACGTCTAGGGGGGTAGACGATCCGAGTGCGCACAGAGATCAGGGTTTCGCCGGAGGAAGACCACGAGAACATTGGAATGAGATGAAAACTTGCATGTGACCCTAGCATATGTGTGTGAGTGTGATGAGAGGTTGGTATAGGTGCTTGCATCTGTCCCCCCTCGCATGCATGCGCTCTAACCTAGAGGCGAAGGTTCCAGACCCGTATGAGGGGCGATCTCCCCGTCGAGGTGAAACCGGGTAGGATAGTGCCCCAACTTGTGAACCAACATGGTTTTACATCACCCTATGACCTAAACAAACACAAAACAAGTGAGAGCTACGCCGGGCTACCCCTGTCAGAGGAACGTCTAGGGGGGTAGACGATCCGAGTGCGCACAGAGATCAGGGTTTCGCCGGAGGAAGACCACGAGAACATTGGAATGAGATGAAAACTTGCATGTGCCCCTAGCATATGTGTGTGAGTGTGGTTAGAGGTTGGTATAGGTGCTTGCATGTGTCCCCCCTCGCATGCATGCGATCTAACCTAGAGGCGAAGGTTCCGGACCCGTATAATGGGGGAATCTCCCCGTCGAGGTGAAACCGGGTAGGATAGTGCCCCAACTTGTGAACCAACATGGTTTTAAATCACCCTATGACCTAAACAAACACAAAACAAGAGAGAGCTACGCCGGGCTACCCCTGTCAGAGGAACGTCTAGGGGGGTAGACGATCCGAGTGCGCACAGAGATCAGGGTTTCGCTGGAGGAAGACCACGAGAACATTGGAATGAGATGAAAACTTGCATGTGACCCTAGCATATGTGTGTGAGTGTGGTGAGAGGTTGGTATAGGTGCTTCCATGTGTCCCCCCTCGCATGCATGCGCTCTAACCTAGAGGCGAAGGTTCCGGACCCGTATGAGGGGGGATCTCCCCGTCGAGGTGAAACCGGGTAGGATAGTGCCCCAACTTGTGAACCAACATGGTTTTACATCACCCTATGACCTAAACAAACACAAAACAAGAGAGAGCTACGCCGGGCTACCCCTGTCAGAGGAACGTCTAGGGGGGTAGACGATCCGAGTGCGCACAGAGATCAGGGTTTCGCCGGAGGAAGACCACGAGAACATTGGAATGAGATGAAAACTTGCATGTGACCCTAGAATATGTGTGTGAGTGTGGTGAGAGGTTGTTATAGGTGCTTGCATGTGTCCCCCCTCGCATGCATGCGCTCTAACCTAGAGGCGAAGGTTCCGTACCCGTATAAGGGGGGAATCTCCCCGTCGAGATGAAACCGGGTAGGATAGTGCCCCAACTTGTGAACCAACATGGTTTTACATCACCCTATGACCTAAACAAACACAAAACAAGAGAGAGCTACGCCAGGCTACCCCTGTGAGAGGAACGTCTAGGGGGGTAGACGATCCGAGTGCGCACAGAGATCAGGGTTTCGCCGGAGGAAGACCACGAGAACATTGGAATGAGATGAAAACTTGCATGTGACCCTAGCATATGTGTGTGAGTGTGATGAGAGGTTGGTATAGGTGCTTGCATGTGTCCCCCCTCGCATGCATGCGCTCTAACCTAGAGGCGAAGGTTCCGGACCCGTATGAGGGGCGATCTCCCCGTCGAGGTGAAACCGGGTAGGATAGTGCCCCAACTTGTGAACCAACATGGTTTTACATCACCATATGACCTAAACAAACACAAAACAAGTGAGAGCTACGCCGGGCTACCCCTGTCAGAGGAACGTCTAGGGGGGTAGACGATCCGAGTGCGCACAGAGATCATGGTTTCGCCGGAGGAAGACCACGAGAACATTGGAATGAGATGAAAACTTGCATGTGACCCTAGCATATGTGTGTGAGTGTGCTGAGAGGTTGGTATAGGTGCTTGCATGTTTCCCCCCTCGCATGCATGCGCTCTAACCTAGAGGCGAAGGTTCCGGACCCGTATGAGGGGGGAATCTCCCTGTCGAGGTGAAACCGGGTAGGATAGTGCCCCAACTTGTGAACCAACATGGTTTTACATCACCCTATGACCTAAACAAACACAAAACAAGAGAGAGCTACGCTGGGCTACCCCTGTCAGAGGAACGTCTAGGGGGGTAGACGATCCGAGTGCGCACAGAGATCAGGGTTTCGCCAGAGGAAGACCACGAGAACATTGGAATGAGATGAAAACTTGCATGTGACCCTAGAATATGTGTGTGAGTGTGATGAGAGGTTGGTATAGGTGCTTGCATGTGTCCCCCCTCGCATGCATGCGCTCTAACCTAGAGGCGAAGGTTCCAGACCCGTATGAGGGGGGATCTCCCGTCGAGGTGAAACCGGGTAGGATAGTGCCCCAACTTGTGAACCAACATGGTTTTACATCACCCTATGACCTAAAAAAACACAAAACAAGAGAGAGCTACGCCGGGCTACCCCTGTCAGAGGAACGTCTAGGGGGGTAGACGATCCGAGTGCGCACAGAGATCAGGGTTTCGCCGGAGGAAGACCACGAGAACATTGGAATGAGATGAAAACTTGCATGTGCCCCTAGCATATGTGTGTGAGTGTGGTCAGAGGTTGGTATAGGTGCTTGCATGTGTCCCCCCTCGCATGCATGCGCTCTAACCTAGAGGCGAAGGTTCCGTACCCGTATAAGGGGGGAATCTCCCCGTCGAGATGAAACCGGGTAGGATAGTGCCCCAACTTGTGAACCAACATGGTTTTACATCACCCTATGACCTAAACAAACACAAAACAAGAGAGAGCTACGCCAGGCTACCCCTGTGAGAGGAACGTCTAGGGGGGTAGACGATCCGAGTGCGCACAGAGATCAGGGTTTCGCCGGAGGAAGACCACGAGAACATTGGAATGAGATGAAAACTTGCATGTGACCCTAGAATATGTGTGTGAGTGTGATGAGAGGTTGGTATAGGTGCTTGCATGTGTCCCCCCTCGCATGCATGCGCTCTAACCTAGAGGCGAAGGTTCCGGACCCGTATGAGGGGGGAATCTCCCCGTCAAGGTGAAACCGGGTAGGATAGTGCCCCAACTTGTGAACCAACATGGTTTTACATCACCCTATGACCTAAACAAACACAAAACAAGAGAGAGCTACGCTGGGCTACCCCTGTCAGAGGAACGTCTAGGGGGGTAGACGATCCGAGTGCGCACAAAGATCAGGGTTTCGCCGGAGGAAGACCACGAGAACATTGGAATGAGATGAAAACTTGCATGTGACCCTAGCATATGTGTGTGAGTGTGGTGAGAGGTTGGTATAGGTGCTTGCATGTGTCCCCCCTCGCATGCATGCGCTCTAACCTAGAGGCGAAGGTTCCGTACCCGTATAAGGGGGGAATCTCCCCGTCGAGATGAAACCGGGTAGGATAGTGCCCCAACTTGTGAACCAACATGGTTTTACATCACCCTATGACCTACACAAACACAAAACAAGAGAGAGCTACGCCGGGCTACCCCTGTCAGAGGAACGTCTAGGGGGGTAGACGATCCGAGTGCGCACAGAGATCAGGGTTTCGCCGGAGGAAGACCACGAGAACATTGGAATGAGATGAAAACTTGCATGTGACCCTTGCATATGTGTGTGTGTGGTGAGAGGTTGGTATAGGTGCTTGCATGTGTCCCCCCTCGCATGCATGCGCTCTAACCTAGAGGCGAAGGTTCCGTACCCGTATAACGGGGGAATCTCCCCGTTTAGGTGAAACCGGGTAGGATAGTGCCCCAACTTGTGAACCAACAAGTTGGGGCATCACCCTATGACCTAAACAAACACAAAACAAGAGAGAGCTACGCCGGGCTACCCCTGTCAGAGGAACGTCTAGGGGGGTAGACGATCCGAGTGTGCACAGAGATCAGGGTTTCGCCGGAGGAAGACCACGAGAACATCGGAATCAGATGAGAACTTGCATGTGTCCCTAGCATATGTGTGCGAGTGTGGTGAGAGGTTGGTATAGGTGCTTGCATGTGTCCCCCCTCGCATGCATGCGCTCTAACCTAGAGGCGAAGGTTCCGTACCCGTATAAGGGGGGAATCTCCCCGTTTAGGTGAAACCGGGTAGGATAGTGCCCCAACTTGTGAACCAACATGGTTTGACATCACCCTATGACCTAAACAAACACAAAACAAGAGAGAGATACGCCGGGCTACCCCTGTCAGAGGAACGTCTAGGGGGGTAGACGATCCGAGTGTGCACAGAGATCAGGGTTTCGCCGGAGGAAGACCACGAGAACATCGGAATCAGATGAGAACTTGCATGTGTCCCTAGCATATGTGTGTGAGTGTGGTGAGAGGTTGGTATAGGTGCTTGCATGTGTCCCCCCTCGCATGCATGCGCTCTAACCTAGAGGCGAAGGTTCCGGACCCGTATAAGGGGGGAATCTCCCCGTTTAGGTGCAACATGCATGCGCTCTAACTATTGGTCCCTCCGTCTAATCGAAATTTTTGGCTAGATTTTACATGTATCTATACATTAGGTCCTACACATGTGTATCTAAATGAATTTATTATTTTTTTGATATGTTTTAGTCTGTAGATATATGTGCATTTAATAAAAAAAATTTGCCCTAGCTACGCCGACGGCTGCCCTCGGCGTATGCCTGGCCGTCGGCGTAGCATCACCCTTTTTTTTGACCCGCGGCCCACCTCGGGACACTTGTTCCCATCGCCAATCCCTCCCCATCCCGCTCCCCACCTCCTGCCTCCCAACCCCCTCCCCAAGCCCCGACCCGCCGCCACCCGCCGCCGGTCCCCGAGCTCGGGGCCGCCGTCGCCAGCCCCCTATCTCCCTCCCGCGAGCCCTCCCCCACTTCCCCACCCCGGCCCTCCCCCACTTCCCTACCCCCACCACCCCGCCGCCACCACCACCCCACCACCCCGCCGCCGGTCCCCGAGCTCGGGGCCGCCGCCGCTAGCCCCACCCTGGCCCTCCGCCACCCTGGCCCTCCCCCACTGCCCCACCCCCACCACCCCGCCGCCACCCCCACTTCCCCACTGCCTCCACCACCCCCAGTACACCGCTGCCACCCCTCCCCCACTTCCCCACTGCCGCCACCACCCCCAGTACACCGCCGCCACCCCTCCCCCACTTCCCCACTGCCGCCACCACCCCCAGTACCCCTCCCCCACCCCTTCCCCACCCCCAACCCCACTTCCCCCCATTGGTTA
This sequence comes from Avena sativa, assembly GCA_916181665.1. Taxonomy (NCBI): domain Eukaryota; kingdom Viridiplantae; phylum Streptophyta; class Magnoliopsida; order Poales; family Poaceae; genus Avena; species Avena sativa. Next base: position 39,852,196 of record OV702285.1, on the reverse strand, counting down.
GTTTTTTTAAAAAAAATTGTTCTTGTTTTTATTTTAGTTTGTAGTAGTTTGTAGTTTTAGTTTTAGTTTTAGTTTGTACTAATTGTAGTTTGTGGTTTTAGTTTGTAATAGTAGTTTGAAGGAGTAGTTTGTAGTAGTAGTTTATAGTTTGTAGTATGTAGTTTTTCTTATGTACTAGTAGTTTGTAGTAGTAGGTTGTAGTATCTAGATGAAATAGATGAAATTTGCAGTAGTAGGTTATAGTATCTAGTAGTAGGTTGTAGTATCTAGTAGTAGGTTGTAGTAGTAGTTTATAGTTTGTATGTAGTTTTTCTTATGTACAATAGTTCATGTTTAGTAAAATAGATGAAATTTGCTAAATATATGTTATATATGGTATGTTGTTTGTAGTTACCGGAGGGTGAGTGTGGGGAGTGTTTCGACGACTGGTCCCGGATCATCTTCTACGATTTGATCACGCTTCGAGGGTGAGAATCCGTTCGCCTCTCTTGTACCTAGGTTTATTTTTGTGTCTAGATCACCAAGTATGTCGCGTCACCTAGGCGTCATCCCGACCGTAAGCGTTACGCGACTTAATATGCATTAGTGGTCTCGCATATTTTGGACCGTAACGCTTATGGCTTTTATCGGGCAGTCGGCGGATTCGTAGTTGGGTTTGGTTCTCCCTAGCTCTACCTCGATTCGAGACAGGATTTTGGTGGCACCTCCTCGTTGTTCTCCGGATGCACATCCTCTTGGCTTTTTGTCGAGACGTGTATCAGGAGAGCAGCGGGGAGGTGCTGCCGAAATTCTGCTTGGATCGGGGTAGAACCAGGGAGAACTTACCCAATCTACGGATCCGGCGGCTGGTTAGGACCCTCTTTTCCTATTGGACACGTAGGTTGATGAATGCGTAAAAATATGAAGCATTTAATCTCCTGTTTGATATAAAATGTTATATTTGTTGTTTGTCTCCCAACAAAGCAGAAGAGGATGGCTGATAATGGGTGGATGTACAGTGGCCGTATTAGTGCGACTAATAAAACAGACGATTGGGTACGGAACACTCATTTGTTAGTGAATGAGTTAGCGCGTGGTTCTAAGGCAATGGTTCGGGCACTTTGTCCCTGCGCTCATTGCACTAAGCGTCATCGTCACGGAAAGGATGACATGTACAAACACCTTCTGCAATATGGGTACATGTCTAACTATGTCACGCAAGTCGACTTTGCTCGGTACGAACGTGACAGAGGTGAGGTGATGCGTCAGCGGCTCAATGGCAATGAGCACGATGGGATTAGAAACATGCTAGATGATCTTATCGATGCCGACCAGCCGAATTCGCCACCTCCACGGGAGGAATCACCAGAACCGGAGGAACCGCTAGAACCGGAGGAACCGGAGCCAACCGCGAAGGCCTTCCTTGATATGATGGCCGCGGCTAAGAGGCCTCTGTACGAGGGTGCAAAGATTTCTCAGCTCGATGCCATCTCTCAGTGTCTAGCCGACAAGTGCCAGTACTCCGCCACCCGTTCTCACTTTGAAGCTAATCTGAGAACATGTGGTAACATGTTGCCCGAAGGGCATTGTCTACCTAAAAACTTTCACGAAACGAAGAAACTCATGAAGGAGCTCAACATGGATTATGAAAAGATAGATTGTTGTCCAAAAGGCTGCCTTTTGTTTTGGAAACAGTTTGAGGGTGACAAGTACTGCTCCATTTGTAAGGCCTCTAGATATGAAGAGATAAAGGGGAAGGATGGTCAGGTGAGCCAGTCGAAGGTCGCTAAGAAGATACTTCGGTATCTCCCATTCATAAAAAGAATCCAACGGCTTTACTTGAGCGAGGAGACTGCCAAACAGATGACGTGGCACAAGAAGGGGAAAAGATACGAGGACGGGGACGGACGAAAGAAGATGGGACATCCATCTGATGGTAAGGCATGGAAGAACTTCGATGACAAATACCCCCGGTGGGCAGAAGAGGCTCGGAATGTTAGAATTGCGATAGCAACAGATGGCTTCAACCCATATGTTATGTCGACGGCCTCGTACAGCTGCTGGACGGTGTATGTTATTCCACTCAATCTCCCTCCCGGAGTATTAATGCAACGGAAGACCATGTTTTTGTCGCTGATAATTCCAGGACCTGAGTATCCGGGGAAGAACTTGAGTGTCTACATGCAGCCGATTGTGGATGATTTGAACCACTCTTGGATACACGGGACGTTGACATACGACCGAGCATCAAAGAGAAACTTTTTGATGAAAGTTTGGTTGCAATATACTATGCATGACATGTCCGGGTACGCCCTAACGTGTGGATGGTGTAGAGCTGGTAAGTGGCCATGCCAGTGTGCAGGCACCGACTTGAGTTCCTTTGGCTAAAGTCGGGTCACAAATATGTTGCGTTTGACACGAATCGACAGTACCTCAAAAGAAATCATTCGTTTAGAGAAGATAGAAAGAACTTCAAGAAGGGCAAAGTTGTGCATGAAGTAAAAGAGGTACCAAAGTTCGAGGGTGCAGTTGTTGATGCCGAGATACGTGCTCTCGTGCCCGCGGCGCCGGGAACTGGCCATCAATTTGCGGGATATGGTGTAACGCATAATTGGACTCATGTGGCAGCCTTAACGAATCTCGTGTATTACAAGGACCTCGAACTTCCCCATAACATCGATGTGATGCACACCGAAAAGAATGTCGGGGAGTCCCTTTTTCACACAGTCCTGAACATTCCTGGGAAGTCAAAGGATAATGTCAAGGCTAGAGTCGATGTTGAGAAGCTTTGTGATAGGAAGAGATTACACATGCAGCCTCCTACTGTCCGTCGAAAGAATTGGTTCAAGCCGCATGCCTACTACTGCCTTGATAATGTCCAAAAGAAGGAGTCATTTAGGTGGCTCAAATACGTCGTGATGTTCCCTGATGATTATTGTTCGAATGTAAGTAAGGGAGTCAATATTTTGATGGGACAAGTCAACGGGCTCAAGAGTCACGACTATCATATATGGATTGAGCGGCTGATGCCGGTGATGGTTCAAGGGTATCTCCCCGAAAAAGTATGGCGAGTGCTTGCGGAGTGAGCCATTTCTTCCGCACCCTCTGTGCTAAGCAGATATGTCCTATGGTGATTGAGAAGCTGCAAGTTCAGGTGCCGGAGTTGCTATGCAATTTGGAGATGATCTTTCCGCCAGGCTTCTTTACTCCGATGGCACATCTCATTGTGCACCTCGCGAATGAGGCACTATTGGGGGGGCCGGTGCAATTTCGTTGGCAATTTTGTATTGAGAGAGAGTTTAAGTATATTCGAAAGATAACTAGAAACAAAGCCAAGATTGAAGCATGCATAGCTGAAGCAACATGCCTTCGGGAGATGGCAGACGCCGCGACAACCTACTGGCCCGATGATGTTCCCACTATGCATAACCCGGTCTCTCGTTACAATGTCGACCTGCCCAAGAATGACCCCAATCTCGAACTATTCCAATTTCCCTGTGGAAAGGCCGGTAAAGGACTAAAATATAGGTTGCCGAAGGAAGAGAAGGATTGCATAATGCTCTATGTGCTTATGAACATGAAGGAAGTGGTCGATTTCATTAGGTAAAATGGTGAACACCCTATTTCTCTATGCAGCTAGTAACTCGGTCTCCGTCTAATGCTTATTTTCTCCTTCTTAGCGATTTCACGGATGAACAGTGGTCGGGACCGACTGATCCCTCTCCCATGGAGTTGGACACTCTACTGAAAGAGGGTGCTCCCGGAAATAAAAAAACTGTGTGTCCTGGTTTATGGAAAAAGTAATTTCTAACATGTCCCTCTTACCTTGCAATATGTGACTTGTCGCTCTTATTCCACGTAACTACTGAACGCAACAAATTCCTCTTGTACCTGTAGGGAGCTGATCCCAACGTTGAGATGTCAGATGAGCTGAAATGTGTTTCCCAAGGTTGTAACAGTGTCGTCATGAAGTATGAGAAGTATGATGTGAATGGGTTTCGCTTCCATACAGAGACGCACCAGAAAGGGCGACCGAATGCAAAAACGGTAAATACTGGGGTGTTCACCAAAGGATCCGATTCCCTTGATTACTACGGAAGGTTAGACAATGTATACGAGCTGACCTTCAATCGTACGAATGTCGAACTCAATCTTGTTGTGTTCAAGTGCCACTGGTTTGACCCAAGGGGTGGACTGAGAAGTACCCCTTCCATTGGGTTAGTTGAAGTTAGGCCTTCAACCACCTATAGCGGAGCCGACGTCTTTGTTGTTGCTCACCAAGCCAACCAAGTTTATTATTTTCCCTACCCATGCCAGAAAGCGGAACTCCAGGGCTGGGAAGTCGTGTTCCAGGTATCGCCACATGGTAACCTACCGATTCCCTCCGAGGACGATTACAACAACATTAACCCTGTAACGTACGAGGGAATTTTCTATCAAGAGCAAGAGGACTTCGGACACTTTGATTTAGAAGCGGTTGATCTTGAGGACCTTGGGAATGATGTAGAAACTCGGGGTGAGTCAGTGGTGAATCTACATGACATAAGTATGCTCGAGAAGCTCCATACCAAGAATGACAACGATGATGAGCCTACACCCTTCGATGAGAATCCAGATTTCTACTCAAAAGATAGTGATAGTGAGAATGAGAATGAGAATGAGAATGAGAATGAGAATGAGAATGAAAATGATAGTGAGTATTTATTTTTAATGCATTTTATTTTGTCTTTGTGCTTAACTGTTTTCTTAATTGCATTATGCCTTTATTCTTTGTGTATACATTTTATTATGTCTTTGTGCTTAACTGTTTTCTCTTACTTAATGCAGGTGATTGAACAATATGAGCAGCGGCAAGGCAACCAGTTCGTCCTTGCTTAATGCGCTGAAGCAGCGCAAGAAAAGAGCTACACGGAGTGGGAGACAGCCAAATCCCAATCCGCGTTACCCCGATCTTGCTCCTGCTGGCGGAGGACGGGGTCGAGGCCGAGGTCGAGGAGGACGAGGACGAGGTGCCACGGGAGGAGGCGTGGACTTTGACCCACCACCCTCTGCTTCTGGCGACGTGGCTCCTGAGTTGTTCCTGACAGAGCAGCCTTTCAGGGCCGAGAGGGAGGCAGAGTCTGAGAGGGAGGCAGAGTCTGAGAGGGAGGCGAGGACCGAGAGGGAGGCGGGGACCGATACGGAGGCGGACACTAGCCGCGAGTTGGTGGGGCCGAAGAAATTGTGGAATCGTGGGGAATCGGAAGTCCCTGACGAGAAGTTTGAGCCTAGCACTCAGGAGGCGAAAGCCCTTATTATTCCAGATGGCCTTGAGTAAGTGTACTAATTTGGCAATTTAAAACATTTTATTTAATGTTGGTCATAAATAATTATTGTGTACTAATGTTTATTTTTGTGCAGCAATTGGACATTTCCTCCGGGGACCAAGGCTCGCCTTCCTAACAGCCTCGTTGGAGCTCTGATTAGGAAGTTCTGGCCGGGCTATCACATTACCCCCGAGGGTGACAGGAAGCTAGCTACTACTTGGGCAGACTACCAGACTACCCGTGTCCTGGGCTTTCCGATAGCTGCTGATGTTGTCATCACCAAGTTTTGGGTAAGGCATATTTCTCGAGTTATGTTCATACTTGATGACCCCACCGTGCTAACTCATGACTCTTATGCATGATTGAAGTGCTTTTACCGTGTGGCCGAGGAGGACCAGGAGAAGGCGCAGAGGACTTTGCTTGGGGCTTGTGTGAAGTTGACCCCCCAGGTGTGGTACAACCAGAAGGTCACGGCCGCTAGCCACTTCTGGGCTGACAGGGGCGTGAGGGTCAGGAAGGAAGACATTGTCGGTAGGAACCCTAATCCTGAGTACTCGATGACGCCAGAAGAGTACATGTCGGTGAGTAAAATGTCAATGAGATTCTACATTGCTTCTAAGTTGCCATTGCATTGTCTGAAGTTGACTATTGCATTTTCAGGTTATCCCCGATTGGGCCGAGCCGCATCGACTCGCATGGGAGGAGCTGGTTAGGACGAGGTGGCTCAGAGAAGACGAGGAGTTTGCAGCCTTGTCGAGGCGGAACGCGGATAACCGAGGCGATGGTGGTACGCACTGCGCGGGAAACCGCAACTTTAACCGCTTCAAGGGGAAGGTGGTACGTATATACATGGAACGACCTGCGTGCATTTCTGCTTATGTTTGTACTTCATATGCATAATATTTTCTTTTCGTGATACAGGTGGCCGAGGCACAACCCGGGGAGGTGATTCATGACGTCGCCGTCTATGAGATGATGCGCGAAAGAAGCCCAATTACTCGGAGCCTCAACCCTCGTTGCCCGTGTACTTCGGCACTGCCCAGAACGACTTGGGGAACTATAGCACGATGGTGAAGGCTCGTCACCCCAATGTGGATGACCCCATTCACGCGGAGATCGACGAGGAGTCGTTGGTCCTGTCGGGGCACGGATTGCAGCATGGACGCCTCAAGATTCTGAATAAGAAGGTCAAGCCTACCCTCAGCACGAGCTTCAGCCGTCTCAAGGCTACCTACCCCGCCGACGGCCCCCCTATCCCACCTCGTGGCCAGCCTCGTCGCTCCACCGAGGATGTAAGTTTTTCTCGTTCTCATCATCTTTATGACTTTTGTTCCTGCATGGCTAACCACTGACGAGATTCCTTGTATTTGAAATTGTAGCCTGAGTTAGACGCGGCCTACGATACCGTTTATGAGGAATATCAGGTGACCTTTCGGCGGCATCAAGAGGCGCTTGCGATCTACATGCAATACGTAAATGTAAGTTCGAACCTTTATTTTTGCAAAAGATACAAGTCCCACTTTCCCCCGTTTGTTGTACTACGGCCTGACTTCTAAACTATCTTGTAGGACATGATGGTGAATATTCAAACTGGACAGAATAGAGATTTGGGGCCCGTGCCTCCCATGCCAGGTCCGGCGCCATTTTTGCAATCGAAGGAAAGCTTCGCTAGGACCTACTACGCATCGACACCGGTAAGTTCTCTGCTAACCCACTGGTTATTGCTTTACTTTGCCTCGCAAGTTGCTAACATGTAGGCAACATGTAGGGAACGGGAGCTTCTGGGAACCGGCACTTTGGCCACGCCTCGCCAGATGGGCGTCAGATCACACCGCTTCATGACAATGGTCCATCTCCTGGCCATTCTGCAGGTGGTTCTCCCGAGCTTCACACTTCTCCTACTCCCTCGCCAGGTGGCTCTTCTGCTGCTTCTACTGGACGCAACCCTCGGCAGAGGTCGCCACTTTTCACCAGGGGAGATCTCGGGTACACCCCGTCTCCTCCAGAGTTGTAGGGATGTGTGATGATGTCGATGATCTTGTATGACTAATGTATGGATGATCTTGTATGACTGATGTTGATACATGTGTGGCTGTATGGATGATGTATGACTAATGTGTGGAATATATATTGCATGGATGTATGGATGATGTATGGCTGTATGGATGTATGCATGGATGATGTATGGATGTATGCATGGATGATGTATGGCTGCTGCTGAGAAAAATTCAAAAAAAAAACTGTGTATGTGATACGCCGACGGCAAGCCCTCTGCCATGTGCCATATGCTCAGGGCTACGCCGAGGGCACTGCCGTCGGCGTAGCACCTGCTCCTACGCCGAGGGCACGCCGTCGGCCTAGCGCCAGCCTGAGAGGCTCAGGCGGTGGACACGCGTCCACATACGCCGAGGGCGAGGCCGTCAGCGTAGCCCCCTCCTGGGGAGGCCCAGCGCGTGCCACGTGGCCACCATACGCCGAGGGTACGGCCATCGGCGTATGCGGTGCGCCGTTAGCGGCCGTCTAACGGCAGCGCCGCCGTTCGCCGACGGCCGTTACGCCGACGGGCCCGCCTCGGCCATCGGCGTAGAACTACGCCGACGGTTTTCTGCTACGCCGACGGCCGTTTTTGCTCCGCCGAGGGAGACCTTCGCCGAGGGGGCTACGCTGATGGCAGCCCTCGGCGTAGCGTATGCCGACGGCAATGCTGGCTACGCCGAGGGCTTTTAGCCGTCGGCGTAGCCGTCGCGTGCTGTAGTGATGGCATATTGGTCTTGCTTGCATCGAAACATAACACTGGAAAAACTAAAATCCATCAGGCGGATGCACAGTTGCACAACACTTATGCATCTTCGTGATGGTGTACAGTTCAAACTCGAAACCACGATCGAGTTCCTACACTATATGACCATGCAAAGTGCTGACCAAGTCACTGTCACCCAATTTCTTTAATAATTTTTCCTATAAATGAGTGACAAACAAACTACAAATGTTGCCCCATAGAAGTAACTAAAAGAAAGTTCACGACTCACACTCTATTTACCACCGGACATTAAATCCAAATTAAAACAATAGCTCGATGGAAAAAACTACAAATTAACCCAAGGTAATTTTCATGGGCTCAACGATAATAATTTGGAATGAACTACTGTTTATGGTATGATTTATCCTATTATTCTCAAATTGCGTGTCAGATTATGAATTCGTAATTTTTGTAAATGACAGTAGTAGATGGATGTTCTTTCTCTGTACTCAATTAATTTTAGACTATTTTTACGACTTATAGGAGGTGTTTTAGAACTTGAATGCATTGGGTGTGCACCGGATACCACTAGAGGAAAAAGGGCCATCCGTTCGCCACCCCTGGGAGCATTAGTCCCGGTTGCGCCACCAACCGGGACTAATGCTGGCACGCGTCCCGGTTGGAGCGGGCACGGGGCCAGGGGGCATGGGTCCCGGTTGGTAAGGGGGCATGCGTCCCGGTTGGAGCCACCAACCGGGACTAAAGGTTTGGCCACAGCCACGTGGCGTGGTACGCACCTTTAGTCCCGGTTGCTGGCTCCAACCGGGACTAAAGACCCCTTGCCCTCTATAAATGCAACGCCCCAGCCCCCTCTGCCTCCACTCTGTTTTTTCGAATGGTGTAAGGTGTGAGGGTGTGTGCTAGTTTTTTCTCATGCATGCATTGAAGGTGTTTGTTGAAATGTTTGAGTGAAAAATCCAGTTGAATTTCTCATAGAACAAAAATATAGAAGGTGTCCGAGACGCACTTGAGCTTTCTCCTCTTTATTTCCCTCGATCGAGGTTAGCAATCCTATCTTTTCTAGGTCATTGATACAATTCATGTGTCGGTGTGAATTGGTTATTTCACTATTTATGATGTCCTGTTTTTTGATAAACTTACTTATATGATGCAGATGAACGGTCGGGAATGGATGTACGGTGACCGGCGGGTAGCCGGGTATATCAAAGGTGTGGATAAATTTATCGATGTGGCTACGGCAAACAAAGAGAATGGATTTATACGTTGTCCATGTGTTCAATGTCGGAACAACAAGGAGTACTCTTCCTCGAAAATCATTCGCGGCCACCTGATTATGAAAGGTTTCATGCCCAACTATAATTGCTGGACCAAGCACGGGGAAAGAGGGGTTATGATGGAAGATGGTGAAGAAGAAGATGATGATAACAACTATCATCATATGTTTCCTGAATACGGTGATACTGCTATGGAAGACAATGGAGAGGAAAAAGGTGAAGAACGGGCATCAGATGAGCCGGCTGATGAACTTGGTAGGGTCATTTCTGATGCAAAGCGAGACTGTGAAACAGAAAATGAGAAGTTGAAGTTAGAGGGCATGTTAGAAGATCACAAGAAATTGTTGTACCCAAATTGTGAAGATGGCAGCACAAAGCTCGGTACCACGCTGGAATTGTTGCGATGGAAGGCAGAGTGTGGTCTAACTGACTCCTCATTTGAAAAGATGCTGAAAATAATGAAGCCGAAGTTTCCAAAACATAACGAACTTCCCGAGAGTACCTACGAAGCAAAGAAGACTCTCTGTCCTCTGGGATTAGATGTGCAAAAGATACATGCATGCATTAATGACTGCATCCTCTACCGCGGTAAGGAGTATGAGAATTTAGATAAATGCCCGGTATGCAACGCGTTGCGGTATAAGATCAGACGAGATGACCCTGGTGATGTTGAGGGAGAGCCCCTCCGGAAGAGGGTTCCTGCTAAGGTTATGTGGTATGCTCCTATAATACCAAGGTTGAAATGCATGTTCAGAAACAAAGAGCATGCCAGGTTGTTGCGATGGCACAAAGAAGACCGTAAGAAAGACGGGAGTTGAGACACCCTGCTGATGGGTCACAGTGGAGAAAAATCGAGAGACTTCCCAGACTTTGCAGGTGACGCAAGGAACTTATGGTTTGGTCTAAGTACGGATGGCATGAATCCTTTTGGGGAGCAGAGCTGCAGTCACAGCACCTGGCCCGTGACTCTATGTATCTACAACCTGCCTCCTTGGTTGTGCATGAAGCGTAAGTTCATTATGATGCCAGTGCTCATCCAAGGCCCGAAGCAACCGGGCAACGACATTGATGTGTACCTTAGGCCATTAGTTGAAGAACTCTTACAGTTGTGGGGCAAACCAGGTGTACGTGCGTGGGATGAGAACAAACAGGAGCCATTTAATCTACGAGGGTTGTTATTCGTAACCATCAATGATTGGCCTGCTCTTAGTAACCTTTCAGGACAGACAAACAAAGGATATAAGGCATGCACCCACTGTTTAGATAAGACCGAAGGTACATATTTGCATAAATGCAAGAAGGTTGTGTACCTAGCGAATCGACGATTTCTTCCGACCAATCATCCCGTAAGAAAGAAAGGCAAGCATTTTAAAGGTGAGGCAGATCACCGGAAGAAGCCTGAACTCCCTGCTGGTGATGATGTATTTGGTATGGTCAAGGACATAGAAGTAATCTTTGGAAAGGGTCCCGGCGGTCAATCAGTTCCGAACGACGTCGCTACAGGACACGCACCCATGTGGAAGAAGAAATCTATATTTTGGGAGCTGCCATATTGGAAAGTCCTGCGTGTCCGCTCTTCAATCGACGTGATGCACGTGACGAAGAATCTCTGCGTGAACCTGCTAGGATTCCTAGGCGTGTATGGTAAGACAAAAGATACACCTGAAGCACGGGAGGACCAACAAATTATGAAAGACCCAAAGAACATGCATACAGATAACAAGACGGATAAAGGGCGTCACTTAAGTCGTGCCAGCTATGCTCTTACCAAAGCAGAGAAGGAAATCTTTTTTGAAGTCCTTTACAGTATCAAGGTGCCGTCGGGCTTCTCATCTAATATAAAGGGGATAATAAATATGGCAGAGAAAAAGTTCCAAAACCTGAAGTCTCATGACTGTCACGTGATTATGACGCAGTTGCTTCCGATTGCATTGAGGGGGCTTCTACCAGAAAATGTTCGAGTACCCATTGTGAAGCTGTGTGCATTCCTCAATGCAATATCTCAGAAGGTAATCAATCCAGATATTCTGCCAAGGTTACAGAAGGATGTGGTACAATGTCTTGTTAGTTTTGAATTGGTGTTCCCACCATCCTTCTTCAATATTATGACGCATCTCCTGGTTCATCTAGTGGAAGAGATTGCCATTCTCGGTCCGGTATTTCTGCACAATATGTTCCCCTTTGAGAGGTTCATGGGAGTCTTAAAGAAATATGTTCATAACCGTGCTAGACCAGAAGGAAGGATCTCCAAGGGATATGGAACAGAGGAGGTCATTGAGTTTTGTGTTGACTTTATTCCTGACCTTAAGCCGATTGGTGTTTCTGACTCGCGGCATGAGGGAAGACTAAGTGGAAAAGGCACGCTGGGAAAGAAAGCAATGATATGTAGGGACGGGGATTCTTTCACTAAAGCACACTACACAGTTCTACATAATTCCACCTTGGCAGCTCCGTATATCGAGGAACACAAGAATATTGTACGCTCCAAAAACCCGGGGAAGCCTGAATCATGGATTACAGATGAACACATGAAGTCTTTCGGTGGTTGGATGCGGACACATCTCTTGAATGACACCACTGTTGGAGATCAGCTATACTTGTTGGCCGCGTCACCATCTTCTACTGTATTGAATTTCCAAGGGTACGAAATAAATGGGAATACATTCTACACGATCGCCCAAGATAAAAAGAGCACCAACCAAAATAGTGGTGTCCGCTTTGATGCAATAGACGAGAATGGACAAAAGGACACATATTATGGTTACATAGAGGAGATATGGGAACTAGACTATGGAGTCTCTTTTAAGGTCCCTTTGTTTCGCTGCAAATGGGTCAACCTGAATGGGGAAGGGGTAAAGATAGACCAGTTGTACGGAATGACAACAGTGGATCTCAACAATCTTGGTTATAGAGATGAACCATTCGTCCTAGCCAATGATGTGTCTCAGGTTTTCTATGTGAAGGACATGTCCTCCAGACCGAAAAAAAGAAAAAATATGCAAACGAATACATCATATGATGAGCCAAAGCGTCACATAGTTCTTTCAGGGAAAAGAAACATCGTGGGAATCGAGGACAAGACAGACATGTCAGAAGATTATAATAAGTTTGATGAAATTCCGCCCTTCACAGTGAAAACTGACCCAAGCATTCCGTTAAGTAAAGAAGATGCTCCATGGTTACGTCTGAAGCGGTCATAAGGAATGACATATGCCAAGAAGTTCATGCTCATATTATGTAACTCTAGTTCATGTCTTTCGCGGTTTGTGGCTTGACCGAAGGATATCTTTCGCGGTTTGTGGCCTTTAGTCCCGGTTTTGTAGTCTCAGTTTTTAATATTAATAAATGTCTTGAGTGTTAGTCCCATTTTGTGGCTGGAGCGGGAGTGCCTCTATGACCAGTTTCTTGGAGATGCCGGAGGACTGGGCTCCGTCGGCATCTCCCTGAAACTGGTCGTAGTGGTGGCCCTGCTTTCGAAAACCATCTTGCAGCTTGTAACTTCACTAACTAGATCAATACGCCTCGGAGCTAACTAATTTCACATATTAGGGAGTGCCTCTATGACCAGTTTCTCGGAGATGCCGGAGGACTGGGCTCCGTCGGCATCTCCCTGAAACTGGCCGCAGTGGTGTCCCTGCTCTCGAAAACCATCTTGCAGCTTGTAACTTCACTAACTAGATCAATACGCCTCGGAGCTAACTAATTTCACATATTAGGGAGTGCCTCTATGACCAGTTTCTCGGAGATGCCGAAGGACTGGGCTCCGTCGGCATCTCCCTGAAACTGGCCGCAGTGGTGTCCCTGCTCTCGAAAACCATCTTGCAGCTTGTAACTTCACTAACTAGATCAATACGCCTCGGAGCTAACTAATTTCACATATTAGGGAGTGCCTCTATGACCAGTTTCTCGGAGATGCCGGAGGACTGGGCTCCGTCGGCATCTCCCTGAAACTGGCCGTAGTGGTGTCCCTGCTCTCTAAAACCATCTTGGAGATGCCTCAAACTGGCTGGAGGACTGGACTCACAAGGATGCATATTTATAGTACAAGCAGCTCGGCATAATGTCGACACTCACGACATAATGTCGACACTCACCCCTATTATTAGTGCTGACTCATCTTTAGTCCCGGTTGGTGTCTCCAACCGGGACTAAAGGTTCATCTTTAGTCCCGGTTGGTGACACCATCCGGGACAAGGTACAAGCCGCACGACATAATGTCGACACTCACCCCTATTATTAGTGTTGTCTGGCCCACTCTGCCGCAATCCCTTTAGTCCCGGTTTGTGACTACATCCGGGACTAAATGTGTGCCGAACAATGATCATGTTTCGAAAAAACCTTCACAAAATGACCTATCATGTTCGAGGTTTCATGGCTTTCGGTCCAAATGACCGATGTTATGTGCTGAATCACGGCATAGTTTGTGATGTTGTGCCCATATTATGCATGTGTGTGGACATTGGTATGTAGAACAATGTTGCAGGAGGAAGTTTTCCTTTTTGTCGCACGGAAAATCCCTTTTCCATTTTCCGAGCGCAAAAAACGGGTCGTTTTGTGAAGTAACCACCAAAATGCCGTTTCAGAATGCTACCGTCCTATTTTCCTAAAATACTAGACCACCTTACATGGACTATATCCCAACCGGTACATCTCAAACCTTTTCGTCCATCCCGGGTAAAAAGGACAAATGTCTGCCGAATCGGCAGGAAGTGGGTCCGGTTTGTACTACAGGTACATGATCTATCGCCCGTGATTTTTTGAAAAAATCATTTTTAGACTCGCAATATGTGGTTTCTTCAGAGATCCAATTCAAGTTCTAACGATGCCCGTCCCCTATCTTCATGCACACCGGTTCGACCATAGTTAGAAATTCAGATAATTCAAAACGGGCATAATAAATTCAAAAAAAATCCGAACAATGAAAATCCTTCGCGTGGTGTCATATTATGTTACATAGTTGAAAGGAAAAATACCAGACTTGGTCTATTGATCATGTTTCGAAAAAACCTTCACAAAATGACCTATCATGTTCGAGGTTTCATGGCTTTCGGTCCAAATGACCGATGTTATGTGCTGAATCACGGCATAGTTTGTGATGTTGTGCCCATATTATGCATGTGTGTGGACATTGGTATGTATAACAATGTTGCAGGAGGAAGTTTTCCTTTTTGTCGCACGGAAAATCCCTTTTCCATTTTCCGAGCGCAAAAAACGGGTCGTTTTGTGAAGTAACCACCAAAATGCCGTTTCAGAATGCTACCGTCCTATTTTCCTAAAATACTAGACCACCTTATATGGACTATAGTTAGAAATTCAGATAATTCAAAACGGGCATAATAAATTCAAAAAAAAGGGCATATAAGTTAATTCATTTTAAAAGGTTACATTAATTATTTTTTAAAAATAGAATATGTTTTTGAATTATTTATTCAAATCCATACACTTCTTATGTTTAAAGTTTTTCTAAATTCCAAATTGATATTAAAAAAATATAAGTTAATTCATTTTTAATTGTAAATGGTTCATATTTTAAATGGTTACATTAATTATTTTTTAAAACAGAAAATGTTTTTGAATTATTTATTTAAATCCAAACACTTTTTACGTTTAAAATTTTTCTAAATTCCAAATTAATATTCAAAAATATAAGTTAATTCATTTTAAAAGGTTACATTAATTATTTTTTAAAAATAGAATATGTTTTTGAATTATTTATTCAAATCCATACACTTCTTATGTTTAAAGTTTTTCTAAATTCCAAATTGATATTAAAAAAATATAAGTTAATTCATTTTTAATTGTAAATGGTTCATATTTTAAATGGTTACATTAATTATTTTTTAAAACAGAAAATGTTTTTGAATTATTTATTTAAATCCAAACACTTTTTATGTTTAAAATTTTTCTAAATTCTAAATTAATATTCAAAAATATAAGTTAATACATTTTAAAAGGTTACATTAATTATTTTTTAAAAATAGAATATGTTTTTGAATTATTTATTCAAATCCATACACTTCTTATGTTTAAAGTTTTTCTAAATTCCAAATTGATATTAAAAAAATATAAGTTAATTCATTTTTAATTGTAAATGGTTCATATTTTAAATGGTTACATTAATTATTTTTTAAAACAGAAAATGGTTTTGAATTATTTATTCAAATCCAAACACTTTTTATGTTTAAAGTTTTTCTAAATTCCAAATTAATTATCATTTACAAAACAATACAAATTTAAACCCCAAAATAAAAAATAAGGCGGGAACAGAGAGAAAATACCTGAAATTTTTTGAAAACAGGGGAATATGTCCCGGATGGAGCCACCAACCGGGACTAAAGACCCACTGCGCGCCAACCCTTGGTCTGCTGAAAATTTTGAAGTATAGGTCCCGGTTGGTGGCTCCAACCGGGACGTATGCACCTTTAGTCCCGGTTGGAGCTACGAACCGGGACTAAAGGCCCTTTAGTTATAACAGCGCGTGCCTCCTCTTCTTCTTCCCTTCCCCACTCTGCCTCTGCCCGCGCCCTCGCCGACGACGACGCCGCCAGGCTGCCCCCGCCACCGTCGCGCGCTCCCCGTAGCGGCTCCGTCGTCAACGCCTCCGCCTCCGGCCGCCACCCGCGTCTCTTCCCGCGCGCCGACGACCGCGCCGCCCGCGCGTCTCCTTCCCCCGACGACCGCCGGCCGCCCGCTTCTCTGCTTCCCGTCGATGACCGCGCCCTTCCCCCACCACCGCGCGTCAGGTACGGCGCCGCCCCTCCCTGCCCCTCTCTGTCCTCCCCCTCCCTCTGCTGCTGGTGGTGGTGCATCGTCTCCGCGCTGTTTCCTCCACCGCCGCGCCGTTTCCCCCACCGCCGCGCGTCAGGTACGGGCCCGCTGACATGGCCCACGGTGGCTGGCTGATGTGGCCTAGGGCCCAGCACTCAGTGACAGTGGCTAGGTTCTGTCTTGGTAAAAAAAAACCCAACCCTTTGCTGATGTCATATTGACACAGTAATTCTATTTTAAATGATTTAATAATTCCAGAAATTGATATAAACTTGTAAATTCAATATCTTTTTATTTATAAGTCAGAAAAATACAAATAATATATCAAATTGTTCAGAAAAATGAAACCTATCTATTTAACCTATAATCATGCATTGTTCAACAATTTAAATGACAAGTATAATTAGAAGAACAAATGCACCCCTCTCATATGTTCCGGAGTTTCCCCGAGTTAGGGTTTTCACCCGTCGGAACCCCGATTAAATCGTCGAGCATGTCTTAGGGTTACATTCCAATGCAAATTAACTTGTCATATCATCATACTTGCTTGAGCATTGCATCGATGCCATGTGTTGATTGTTTCCCTTTCTTTTCGGTGTTTCGATTATTAGGTTTATTATTAGTTAGGTATTATTAGGTTTATTAATTAGTTTGGTATTATTGGTATTCGACCCCACTGGTCAGTCAATGTGGGTAGCCCTAGACCCGATTCACATTGTCAGTCACTGTGGTTAGATAAGGAATCATTAATACCCCTTAGGTGCATGTGGGTTCGACGATGTGCCTTCGCCAGGGCATTCTGAACCCTCTTAAATCGATTCCAATATGGTATTTTGTTAGTATCTAGTGTTACGTATCTGCTGGATAGTTTCCCTTTTGTAGCCTTATACTCATGTTCCCCTCTCATATGCATCGGAGGTTTCTCCGAACTAGGTTACACCCCTCGGAACTCCGGAATATTGATTTTAGTTGATTTTAGCTAGAGTTACCTATCTACTACATGGTTTCCTTTTTGTAGCTAGGTTTAGGGTTTCTCTTCATTTTTATTATTGTGTATGTATATATTAGGGTTTCTCCTTAACTTTCTCCTTTAGCCGCTTTGACTTATTTGTTTTTCCACCTATGCAGAAAATATGGACCCACACGTCAGAGACGAAGAAAAGGAAGAGTTGATCCAAGGTGTGATCCGTGGGGAAGATAATTTAGACGTATCAACGTTTCTGAACAACTCCGGTGAGGGTGATCCTCTTTTTACCGGAGTAGACAACTTGTTTGAGGTTGAAGGTGTTGCCTTCCGCGAGGGAGAAGGCGATGCCTTGTGTAATCGAGAAGACGACCGCTCCGGCGAGGTGCATGTAATATAAATCAATTCATTAATTAATCATCTGCTATCTATATAGAAATAGTAACGACGATCTTTCTTGTTTTAGCCCTCCGGATCGAAGGAATCTACTGAAAAGAGCAGACGAGGCCCAACCAAAAAGTTGCAAGACCATGAGAGGTTTAGGATCGAAGATGTCGCTGAAGACGGCAGACCAACAGCTCCCGAAGTTGTCGCAACCAAATTTGTGGCACAATGCGGAGTAATCGTTAGGGACTTAATCCCGATCACCATTAGAAATTGGAATAGGCCTGCTAAAGCGGATGAAGAGGGAACATGTTTATTTGTCCCTAACCACGCCAAAGATTTACTGTGGAAGAGGCTCATGGTTAATTTCAAACTACCGAAGATAGAGCTGGATCCAAATGCAGAGGATCCAGTTGAGGACGCCTTACAACATGGGAGAGCCATGGAGGCTAAGGTCAGGGAGTGGGCTTTGAAGAAGATGGCCCAGTGTTTCACCAACTGGAAGAAAAGATTGCACCTTGACTATGTCGTGAAAGAGAAGACTCCGGATTTCAAGAAGACTCAGTTTCAGAAGATAAAACCATTCTGGGCTGAGTTTGTGGAATACAAGACATCGGAAAAAGCTAAGGAAATGTCTGCAAAGAATAAGCTGAATGCTGCTAACAAGAAGTATCACCATACTATGGGGCAAGGTGGCTACAGGGCTGGCATTCCTAAGTGGGAGAAACTTGAGGAAGAACTGCGTGCTAAAAAGATCACTCCAGAGACAGACGATTGGGTAGAACGTGCAAGGAATTGGTTTTACGGGCATGGGGGCACGTTGGACTCGGAAGGGAGGTGTATATATAACATACGACATAAAGAAGACCCCTTGCCAATCGAGAGGATGAGAAAAGCAGTAAAGGCTGTTAAAGATGGGGACTTCATTCCCGATAGAGAGAATGATGAGCTCACACTCGCCCTTGGAAATAAGGAACATGATGGACGAACACGAGCCACAATAGGCTCCCAATCATGGAGGACTGGGTTTCCCGAAGAGAGGAAGAAATATCCTGATAGAAGCCGTCAGAGGAGTAAGGACAGGGCGGCAGTTGAAGCAGAAAGTCAGAAAGAGCGAATGCGTAATTGAAGAACGATTAAAGCAACAACAAGATGAAATTAACTCACTTAAAGAGCAAAGTACTACCGGCCCATCTCAGCAGCACACTGCATTCGATGCTACCGGCCTATCGAATAATCGAAAAAGCAGTGTGGCTTCCACCGAGGTCCCGGGTGATGACAATGGCGATGCCGATGATGCACCGACGATGGCTCCTGTTGGCTACCCAGTGGATGATATCACAGAGATGACACACTGCGAGCTACATGTCAAAGTTGTGAACATATCAATGAAGGTGGCGGTCGGCTATGCCTTACCAATTGGACCCACACCAACTTACCACAGTCGTCCGGTTCCAGAGGGCTACGCTGTTGTCGGCGTGGATGAAATCATGCCCACCTTTGAGGTTTTGGATCTTCACTACCCTGCTGGTGAAGGGGATGTGACTGTGCTGGGTGACGCAAAAAACGTCACCATTCTATGGCCGAAGGATTGTATCGTGCTTCGAAATCACACGCCAAGGCCATCTTCGCCGCCGCCTCACCCGTCTCCAGCGAGGTCGTCGCCGCCGCGGCAGCCGTCTTCGTCGCCTCACCCGGCTCCGTCGCCTCACCCGTCTCCGGTGCAGCCATCGCCGCGGGAGCCATCGCCGGCGCCTTAGGATAAAAAGCGTAAGCATACCGCTACTGTGCGTCGTAAGCGATCACCGAAACGTAAACAAGAGCCTCTTCCAAAAGTACCAACGGTTCCTCCCAAGAGAGCTTATGACTGTACTGAAGAGGAGACTGTGGCGATCGTTGATGCGGAAACGACAGCGTTTTTCGCTAAGCTGAGGCGGCCGAAAGAGCCAGAGTTCCCCAGCACCAAAGAAGAAAAAGCCAAAGTGTTGAAAATGCTAAAGACTCTTCATCAGCCCGAGCCAAAGCTGTCATCAGACTATGAGCGTTCTATTCTCAAGTCACATGCAGCACAAAAAGCCTCGAAGAGCAGTACTGATGCAAGCGGGAAATCTGTTGCCCAGCTCGGAGAACAAGCAAAACAGACTTGCGCCCCTCTCAAGGTGATTTCTCAAACCAATGTGGGGTCGAGCAAATATGGGGCCGAAGAGCAGTATGATCCAGAGGTAGTTGCACAATACGGAGAAGCTGCCGCTGCTCAAGGTATGAGTATTGCCCAGTACTTATCCCAGTTAGAGTTCTTCCCGTGAGTGAAGTAGCATACCAATACCAGTACGGAAAACCTCTCGTCAAACCTGAGGAGGTAAACAATCTTCCAACAAAAATGCGAAGATTGCATAACTGGTACTTGCATGCCACAAAGGCCGGGGCTAACTGGATAGTGCTGAGGGTTACAAAAAAGCATCATGGGAAAGAAAGGGATGACATGATATCCATTGAATTTGATGAACTATTTCAATTATTCAATCAAGACGCCTTGGACAAATCGATCATGAGTGCCTATTGTCTGTAAGTACTAATTCTGTAATTAACTTAGTCTCCATCTATATTATTTTGTTTATTGCATGTATATAATCATACTTTAATATGCAGAATGAAGATTCTCGAATGCAGCAGAGGACAAATCTATGACATTGGCTTCATTGACCCATATTGGGTTCATGAAGCTAATCTCAAAATAAGCCCCCAGGATACGGAGGATAATATAGTACACGCGTTAAGGTTTCAAGAAACCAAAAGGGAAATACTATTTCCTTACAACTTCCAGTGAGTGTTATTGTCTTGTATACACTTTTTATTTCGCTTACTCGATGTTAAGTATATAATTGATTAGTTCTGCATTCACAGGTACTACTATATTCTGTTAATCATTCAACTTGACAAAGGGCGTGTACTAGTCATGGACTCGAAACATAAACCCCTTGAGACGTGGAAGGACATGCAGATACTTCTCCAGCGGTAATTCTAATCATTACGACACAATATCGGCAACGTTCGTGAATTTTATGATATCAAGTACTTAATAACTTATTTTATTCGTTTTCTACGCCGGGCAGCGCTTGGAAACGGTTCACCAAGAAGGCTAGGGGTGTTTGGAAAGAGGAGCTTACATTTCAACCACTAGATGTAAGCACCACTAGCTATATCCGCGCATCTCTTTGATTCTAGTTTTGATACAGTTATTATCATGCTTGATTATTATTTTGATTGAACTCTGTTGTCGTAAAGTGCCTGACGCAGGGACCAGGTAACAATCTATGTGGATACTATGTGTGCGAGTTCATCCGGCAGACGTGCGATGAGAAGGGCAGAAATTTAGAGCAACTCCACGTACGTAAACAATTTCTATAGTTTTTAATTACAATCAAATTGTGTTTAGTTTCATATTCATATAGGCTGACTCCTTTTTTAAATCAGATCGAACGTCTACGGGACGGTCTTCTGCCAAAGGATCGCATACAAGCAATATAGGAGGAATTGGCGGGATTCTTGGATGCAGAAGTCCTAGACCCAAAAGGGGAATACTATTCGGCTGTGTATAGACAATAGGGATTGTAAAAATAGCAACTTTCAAGGAATTGGCCGGTAGCATCGAATAGCAACTTTTGTATGTAGTGCATGAACTCGATCCGTGTATTGAATGTAAAATGTTGTCATGATGATCTTGTGTAATATAAGGTTCCTTCATTGATAAGTGCAAAACACTAAATAAACAATAAAACAACCTAAATGAATTCTCTGCCGCGGCACAAAAAGTGGCGAAAATGCTGCCGCGGCAACAAAATGTGCCAAAATGAATTCTCTGCCGCGGCAGAGAAATGGGCCAAATCTCTGCCGCGGCAGCAGGTTATTAGTCCCGGTTCGTGTTACGAACCGGGACTAAAGCTCCACCCCCCCCCCCCCCTCGCGCTCTGATGCCGCCACGTGTACCCCCATTTGTCCCGGTTCGTGTTACGAACCGGGACTAATGCTCCACCCCCCCCTCGCGCTCTGATGCCGCCACGTGTGCCCCCATTTGTCCCGGTTGGTGGGGCAACCGGGACTAAAGGTTAGAGCTTTAGTCCCGATTGCCCCGTCCCGGTTGGGCAACCGGGACTAATGGCCCTTACCAACCGGGACGCATGGGGCGTTCTCTACCAGTGTACATTACTATGTATGTGGGAATCAAAGAAGTGGTCGTGAGATAAGAGCATCCCACTCGTTGGGCGAACCCAGGCCGAAATCCGGACCAAATTTTGGCCGGACGAAACTTGATTTCGGCCTGGGAACGCCGAGTTTCCCACTCGCGTTCCCAGGCCGAGTTCCCACGTTCAGCTAAATTTCAGACGAGTTTAGAAAATTCAGGCGGATTTCATTAAAGATAGGCGAATATAGGCGGATTACATCAAATTTAAACTAAAATACTGGATAATAAACTTAAAACATTAAAAAGGCCGCCGCCATCGCCTTCGCCGATGTTGTCGCCGCTTCTACATGCCGAAGTTGCTGTAGAAGGACGTGTAGCCGGGATCGACCCTGCCATCATCCTCGCTGTCGTCGTCGTCGCTCCCCTGGCCGGCATCGCCGCACCTCCATGGCTGGTAGGAGGGGCCGGCTTCTTCATCGTCGTCGTCGAGGACAACGAGCGGTGTGTCCTGGTAGGCCAGAACGCGGCCAGACCAGGCCTGGCGTTCGGCCTCCTGTTGCAGGCGGTGGGCGCACCGCCGCTCCATCTCCTCCCAGTCCATCCTGGACCATTCCAGGATGTCCGGCGAGGATGGCTCCAATGGCGGCTGTGGTGCCGCCTCCCGGAGGGACTCCTCCATCGCCATCTGGACGGCGAACGCCTCCTCGTCGACCGGCACCGGCCAGTCCTGCGGCTCCATCTTGGGCGTGCGAAGGCGGAGACGGCCGATGGGCGGCGTCGGAGAACGCACCTCATTGATGACGATGCCGCGCGACCTGGTCCTTGGCGGCGAACGGACTGGCGTCTCCGTTTCCCGCTTAATGGGCTGGAGCGGCGGCGAAGCCACCGGCGCGGAGCCCGATGAGTGGGAGGCCGAAGCGGAGGAGGAAGAGCTCAGGCTGACCATCCTCCTCGGCATCTAGTTGGCCGGAGGGCGCCGCCCCGACCTGGCCGCCGGCGTGGGGTTGCGTGGAAAGGCGAGGCAAGGCTCATTGCCATCCCGGATGTGCTCCAGCACGGCGGCGAGTGTGCGCCCGGGAGCGCTCCAGAAGCGGTGGCGCCCAGCCGCGTTGTTCCTCTTCGGCGGCGAGCCCCGCGGCCCCTCGTGGCGGGCGAGCGCCTGCTGCCGCCGCTCGGCGAGATGCTGCTCCCAGAAGACGTGGTTGCCCGGATCCTCGGCGAGGTCCGGGTCCTCCATGGCGGCAATGGCTGCCTCTATCTCGTCGTTGAGCTCCTCGGGCTTCGGCACCGGCGGGATAGGGACCCCACCGGTCATGGGAATATACCCGAGAGGCAATAATAAAGTGGGTATTATCGTATTCCTTATTATGATAAATATTTATTTTGCATGTTATAATTGTATTAATACTGAAACGTTAATACATGTGTGTTTAATAAACAAAAAGGAAGTTCCTAGTTATGCCTCTCTTATAAACTAGCTCGTTGATTAACAAGATGATCAAAGGTTTCCTGATCATGGACATTGGATGTTGTTAATAACGAGGTCACAACATTATTGGAATGGTGTGATGAACATTCATCCGAAGTATAGCATTACGATCAAGGTCATTGTGTTTATATTGCTATAACATCATACGAAGTAATCTTAGTCCTTAGACCATGAGATCATGTCAATCACTAACACCGGAAGAGTATCTTAATAACATCAAACGTCACACCGTAACATGTGACTATAAATATGGGTTCAGTGCTACGAAGGTGTTATGTTGAGGCTCATGGATCAAGAGTAGAATTTGTCCATCCCCATGACGGAGAGATATACTCTGGGCCCTCTCGGTGATATCACATTGGTTAGCTTGGAAGCAAGTGATTTGATCACTAGAATGTTATATCACTGGAACAAGAAAAGAGTACATGTCGGTAACAAGATCAAACTAGGTATGGAGATACCGATGATCGAATCTTGGACATGTAATATATCGCGAGACAAAGGGATTGAGTTACATGTAGGGTTCGCAGCATAGAAAACAAAAAATTTCCTACGATGTGAACTATATACCAAGATCTATCTACTAGATACAAACAACGGGCGGATGTATATCCGTAGAGAACATACCCTTGAAGACCGACAAAGCTTAACGAGTCCAACTCGTGGTTGATGTAGACAATCTCTTGCCGATCTCAAGATCGAGAGGAAGTCCTGGCGCCGCAAATCAGCAGCGCATCCGTGCTCGCACACACGTTCGAGGCACCGAGCAACCTCCGCCTCCTCGCTCCAGCGATGCAGCGGAAGCACAAATCTTTTTTGCCGAATAGCCACAGGGAACATGTATCTCGCTAGTCCGAGACCATGGGGATAAATTCTAGAGGGGGAGAGATATCCTTCATGAGGAGGTGTGAGAGACAAGTGAGGAGGGGGGCTCCTTTTATAGGAGGAGGGGGGAACCCCAAGGGGGTGTCCGGCGCATGGGGGCTGCCCCCTTGCCCTCCCCTCTTCATGTGGGTGGACACTCCACTCACAAATCTCCTTTAAATTCCCTCCACTCAAAAGTCCACTCAAATTCCCATTAAATTTCCACCAAATTTAATGCAAACTCTCATTAAATAAAACTCTTTTATTTTATTCAGAATTTTGTCAGTTACTTTAATGACAAACATTCACAAATAACCCCTTGCTAGAATTCTATTTTACATGCATAACCACTTTATGCAATTTCACCCGAAAACCTGTTTCGGTATCTAGTGAAATAAATTCCTGCGCTTGTTCATTCTTTCGGCATGAAACATTTGCTCCAATTGGATGTCGGTGTCTCTTAAGTGTGTCACCCTACGGTTCGTGAATAATGCGGACATGATCGAGACCCCTCTCGGATCAATAATCAGAAGCGGGATCTGGAGACCCATACTGACTCCCACACATTCAACGATGACTTTCTTGTGATCGTCGGAACCTTTTACGCTAGTATCTTAATCCCTTTGTTTCACGATATATTACATGTCCGAGATTCGATCATCGGTATCTCCATACCTAGTTTGATCTCGTTACCGACATGCACTCTTTTCTCGTTCCTATGATATAACATTCTAGTGATCAAATCACTTGCTTGCAAGCTAATCAATGTGATATCACCGAGAGGGCCCAGAGTATATCTATCCATCATCGGGATGAACAAATTCCACTCTCGATCCATGAGCCTCAACATAACACTTTATTAGTTCCGAATCCATCTTTATAATCACCCTGTTACGGTGTGACGTTTGATGTTATCAAGAAACTCTTCCGGTGTTAGTGATTGACATGATCTCATGGTCTAAGGATTAGGATCACTTCGTAAGTTGTTATAGCAATATAAACTCAATGACTTTGATCGTAATGCTATACTTCGGATGAATGTTCATCACACCATTACACTAATGTTGTGATCCCGTTATTAACAACATCCAATGTCCATGATCAGGAAACCTTGATCATCTTGTTAATCAACGAGCTAGTTTATGAGAGAGGCATAACTATGAACTTTCTGTTTGTTTATTAAACACACATGTATTAACGTTTCCGTATTAATACAATTATAGCATGCAAAATAAACATCTATCATATACTTGGAATACACATAATAAACACTTTATTATTGCCTCTCAGGGCATATTCCCTTCAGTCTCCCACTTGCACTAGAGACAATAATCTAGTTACATAGTGATAAATCTAACACCCATTGAGTTCTGGTGTTGATCATGTTTTGCTCTAGGGAGAGTTTTAGTCAACGGATCTGCTACATTGAGATCCGTATATACTTTACAAATCTTTATATCTCCATCCTTGACATGCTCGCGGATGGAGTGAAACTGGCGCTTAATATGCTTGGAATGCTTGTGAGACCTTGGCTCTTTGGCATTGGCAATGGCACCATTGTTGTCACAATAGATCACCATTGGGTCCAACGCGTTTGCCACCACTCCTAGTTCGGATATGAACTCCTTCATCCAAACTGCTTCCTGAGCCGCTTCTGAAGCAGCAACATATTCGGCCTCCGTTGTTGATCCCGCTACCACAGGTTGTTTGGAGCTCCTCCAACTAACCGCTCCGCCATTCATGAGAAATACGTATCCGGATTGAGACTTAGAGTCATCCGGATCGGTGTCAAAGCTAGCGTCGACATAACACTTAGCGACGAGCTCTTCTTCACCTTCGTATACAAGAAACATATCCTTAGTTCTTCGTAAGTACTTAAGGATATTCTTGACCGCTATCCAGTGTTCCGAACCTGGATCCGATTGGTACCTACTAGTCAAACTAATAGCATGTGCCACATCCAGTCTTGTACATAGCATGGCGTACATTATAGAGCCTATGGCTGAAGCATAGGGGACTTTGTCCATTATCTCTCTTTCTTCCGCCGAAGCCGGACTTTGAGTCTTACTCAATGTCTTTCCTTTCAACATAGGTAAGAACCCCTTCTTACTTCCGTCGATTTTAAACTTCTTTAAAATCTTATCAAGGTATGTACTTTGCGATAGCCCTATTAGGCGCCTAGATCTATCTCTATAGATCTTTATGCCTAATATGTATGACGCTTCACCTAGGTCCTTCATTGAAAATTTGCTGTTTAGATAACTTTTAACACTATTTAAAAGATCTATATCATTTCCGATCAATAATATGTCATCCACATATAATATCAGAAATGCCACATTGCTCCCACTCACTTTCTTGTAAATACAAGCTTCTCCATAAGTTTGGACAAATCCAAACTCTTTGATCACCTCATCAAAGCGGAGATTCCAACTTCGTGATGCTTGCTTCAATCCATAGATGGATCGCTGAAGCTTGCACACCTTGTTAGCATCCTTAGGATCGACAAAACCCTTTGGTTGTATCATATACAACTCTTCTTCAATATTACCATTGAGAAACGCGGTTTTGACATCCATCTGCCATATCTCATAATCGAAATATGCAGCAATTGCTAACATAATCCTAACTGACTTTAGCATCGCTACGGGAGAGAAAGTCTCATCGTAGTCAACTCCTTGAATTTGTCGAAACCCCTTTGCGACAAGTCGAGCTTTATAGACGGTCACATTACCATCAGCATCAGTTTTCCTTTTGAAAATCCATTTGTTCTCCACGGCCTTTCGGTCGTGAGGTAATTCCACCAAGTTACTTGATTTTCATACATGGATTCCATCTCGGATTTCATGGCTTCTAACCATTTGTTGGAATCCGGGCTCATCATCGCTTCTTCATACGTCGCAGGGTCATCATTTTCATCAACCATGAAATTCATGACAGGATTTCCGTACAGCTCGGGAGCTGCACGCGTCCTGTTTGACCTGCGAGGTTCGGTAGTACTCTCTTTCAGAGTTTCATGATCATTATCATTAGTTCCCTCTTCAACAGGTGGAGCCAACTCCGGAACAACTTCCGGCGCTGCGCTACTCGCCATACTTTGAAGAGAAGGTTCCACAACCTCTTCGAGTTCTACCTTCCGACTACTCACACCTTTCGCGAGAAACTCTTTCTCTAGAAAGGATCCATTCTTGGCAACAAAAACCTTGCCCTCGGATCTGTGATAGAAGGAATACCCAATAGTTTCTTTAGGGTATCCTATGAAGACGCATTTTTCTGCTTTGGGTTCGAGTTTATCCGGTTGAAGTTTCTTCACATAAAAATCGCATCCCCAAACTTTAAGAAATGACAGCTTAGGTTTGTTTCCAAACCACAATTCATACGGTGTCTTTTCAACGGATTTAGATGGTGCCCGATTTAAAGTGAATGCAGCAGTTTCTAGTGCATAACCCCAAAATGACAACGGCAAGTCCGTCAGAGACATCATAGATCGAACCATATCTAATAAAGTACGATTACGACGTTCCGACACACCATTTCGCTGTGGTGTTCCGGCAGGTGTGAGTTGTGAAACAATTCCACGCTCTTTCATGTGAGTGCTAAACTCGTAACTTAGATACTCACCTCCACGGTTGGACCGTAGAAATTTGATCTTTCTATTACGATGATTTTCCACTTCATTCTGAAATTCCTTGAACTTTTCAAAGGTTTCAGACTTGTGTTTCATCAAGTAGATATAACCGTATCTACTCAAATCATCCGTGAAAGTAACAAAATAACGATATCCACCTCGCACCGACACACTCATTGGACCACATACATCAGAATGTATGATTTCCAATAAATCTGTCGCCCGTTCCATTGAACCGGAAAACGGCGTTCTAGTCATCTTGCCCATAAGGCATGGCTCACATGTATCAAATGATTCATAATCAAGTGATTCCAAAAGTCCATCCGAATGGAGCTTCTTCATGCGTTTAACGCCAATATGACCTAGACGGCAGTGCCACATATATGCGGATATATCATCATTAAGTTTAATCCTTTTAGCATCAACATTATGAATATGTGTAACATTATCATCGAGATCTAATAGAAATAAACCATTCATCATCGGTGCATGACCATAAAAGATTTCATTCATATAAATGGAACAACCATTGTTCTCGGATTTAAATGAATAACCACTTCGCATCAAACACGATCCAGATACAATGTTCATGCTCAGTGCAGGCACCAGATAACATTTATTCAAGTTTATAACTAATCCCGACGGTAAGTGGAGAGGCAGCGTTCCGACGGCGATCACATCAAAGCTTGATCCATTGCCGACACGCATCTTGACCTCACCCCTTGCTAGCGGTCGCTTGTTCCGCAGCCCCTGATTCGAGTTACAAATATTAGCAACTGAACCGGTATCAAATACCCAGGTGCTACTGCGAGCACTAGTCAAGTACACATCAATAACATGTATATCATATATACCTTTGTTTGCCTTGCCGGCCTTTTTGTCTCCCAGATACTTGGGGCAGTTGCGCTTCCAGTGGCTAGTCCCCTTACAATAGTAGCACTCGGAATCAGACTTAGGTCCAACTCGGGGTTTCTTTTCAGGCGTGGCAACAGGCTTGCCGCCCTTACTTCCCTTCTGTTTTCCCTTCTTGTCTTTCTTGAAACCAGTGTTCCTATTGATCATCAACACTTGATGTTCCTTTTTGATCTCCACTTCTGCAGTTTTAAGCATTGACAGAAGCTCGGGGAGAGACTTCTTCATGCCTTGCATATTATAGTTCATCATGAAGCTCTTAAAGCTAGGTGGCAGAGACTGCAGAACATGATGGATGCCTAAGTCAATGGGAATCGATATTCCCAAGGACACAAGCTTATCGGCGTAACCCAACATCTTGAGTACATGCTCACTAACGGAGCTGTGCTCTTCCATCATGCAGCTAAAGAACTTTTCTGAAGCGTTGTAGCTCTCTATAGCAGCATGTGTGTCGAAAATCATTTTCAACTCACCCATTGTATCAAATGCATTGCCGTTTTCGAAACGCTTTCGAAGTTTTGGCTCTAGCCCATACAATATGCAGCAATGAACTAAGTTGTGGTCCTCCTGACAAGTCTGATAGACATTCTTCTCCTTGTCAGGGGCATCATCAAAAGGTGGGGGGCCTAACGGCGCTTCTAGCACATATTGATTTTGTGCAGCAGAGAGGAGAATCCTCAAATTCATGGCCCACTCGGTAAAGTTGCTACCGTTCGTTGCTAGTTTCTCATTCTCCATGAACACATTGAAATTAAAAGCAGGTGGTGCCATCTACAACAGAATTTGTAAAGTTTAGACTAAGTGTATGATAGATTGAGTTCAACTAATCTATATTACGAATGAACTCCCACTCAAAAACGACATCCCTCGTGCCTTTTTGGTGATTACATGAACCAAATCCACTACACCAAGTCCGATCATCACGTGAGTCGGTATAGCTTCAAAGGCGAGCATCAAATGGGCATCATATCAACTATATGACTCATGCTTAACCTTTCGGTCCGTGTTCCGAGGCCATGTCTGTACATGCTAGGCTTGCCAAGTTAGAACCTTAGTATTCGCGTGTGTAACTGTTTTACACCCGAAATATGGTCGTGGATCCAAGAACACCCGATCATCACGTGATGTCTTGGAGCGACGAAAACATAATCGGTGCATACTAAAGGAAGAACACATTCTTATCTTGATATTTAAATGAGGGATCATCTTATTATGCTAACAAAGCGCTAAACAAGCAATATAAGATGCTATCAAACATCATATGTTTATTAGTGAAATTATATGGTTCCCGCAGATGATCTCTATCATGTGCATCGTGGTATGATCACTATCATACCTATATGTGTAAATCCAAGGTCTATGGATTTTACACGCTATATGTGTTGTAATAGTATCATCTCATACTTCTACTTACAACACTACCATATCATAACACTAGCCCAGCAACAATCTAAATTAGACGCCTCTAATTTATCCATTGCAAGTTTTACGTGGCTTAGGGCTTTCGAGATAGAACCGTTCTTACCTACGAACATGAACCACAACGAGGATAATCAAATTGTTGACAACTCGCTTGCAAAGTAGATATTGACTATAGTAGGAGAGACAGACAGCCGCTAGCCACTTATGCAAACTAGTTGCATGTCAAGCGTGGAACAGGTCTCATGTGCGAGGACATGTAAAGTTTGTCCGGGCCGCTTCATCCCACTATGCCACCAATATACAAAATTACAACAAAGGAGCAACAACATGATCATCATCGCCCACATACTCATATGTGTACTACCCGTGTAAAGTATCTACGCATAGATCCGTCTGTGATACCACTGTAGGGTTCGCAGCATAGAAAACAAAAAATTTCCTACGATGTGAACTATATACCAAGATCTATCTACTAGATACAAACAACGGGCGGATGTATATCCATAGAGAACATATCCTTGAAGACCGACAAAGCTTAACGAGTTCAACTCGTGGTTGATGTATACGATCTCTTGCCGATCTCAGGATCGAGAGGAAGTCCTAGCGTCGCAAATCAGCAGCGCATCCGTGCTCGCACACACGTTCGAGGCACCGAGCAACCTCTGCCTCCTCGCTCCAGCGATGCAACGGAAGCACAACTCTTTCTTGCCGAATAGCCACCGGGAACATGTATCTCGCTAGTCCGAGACCATGGGGGATAAATTCTAGAGGGGGAGAGAGATCCTTCACGAGGAGGTGTGAGAGACAAGTGAGGAGGGGGCTCCTTTTATAAGAGGAGGGGGGACCCCAAGGGGGTGGCCGGCGCATGGGGCTGCCCCCTTGCCCTCCCCTCTTCATGTGGGTGGACACTCCACTCACAAATCTCCTTTAAATTCCCTCCACTCAAAAGTCCACTCAAATTCCCATTAAATTTCCACCAAATTTAATGCAAACTCTCATTAAATAAAACTCTTTTATTTTATTCAGAATTTTGTCAATTACTTTAATGACAAACATTCACAAATAACCCCTTGCTAGAATTCTATTTCACATGCATAACCACTTTATGCAATTTCACCCGAAAACCTGTTTCGGTATCTAGTGAAATAAATTCCTGCGCTTGTTCATTCTTTCGGCATGAAACATTTGCTCCAATTGGATGTCGGTGTCTCTTAAATGTGTCACCCTACGGTTCGTGAATAATGCGGACATGATCGAGACCCCTCTCGGATCAATAATCAGAAGCGGGATCTAGAGACCCATACTGACTCCCACACATTCAACGATGACTTTCTTGTGATCGTCGGAACCTTTTACGCTAGTATCTTACATGTCCGAGATTCGATCATCGGTATTTCCATACCTAGTTTTATCTCGTTACCGACATGCACTCTTTTCTCGTTCCTGTGATATAACATTCTAGTGATCAAATCACTTGCTTGCAAGCTAATCAATGTGATATCACCGAGAGGGCCCAGAGTATATCTATCCGTCATCGGGATGAACAAATTCCACTCTCGATCCATGAGCCTCAACATAACACTTTATTAGTTCTGAATCCATCTTTATAATCACCCTGTTACGGTGTGACGTTTGATGTTATCAAGAAACTCTTCCGGTGTTAGTGATTGACATGATCTCATGGTCTAAGGATTAGGATCACTTCGTAAGTTGTTATAGCAATATAAACTCAATGACTTTGATCGTAATGTTATACTTCGGATGAATGTTCATCACACCATTACACTAATGTTGTGATCCCGTTATTAACAACATCCAATGTCCATGATCAGGAAACCTTGATCATCTTGTTAATCAACGAGCTAGTTTATGAGAGAGGCATAACTAGGAACTTTCTGTTTGTTTATTAAACACACATGTATTAACGTTTCCGTATTAATACAATTATAGCATGCAAAATAAACATCTATCATATACTTGGAATACACATAATAAACACTTTATTATTGCCTCTCAGGGCATATTCCCTTCATTACATGCGTATAAGGTTCACAAGATCACAGAAGTCATCGTTGAATATGTGGGAGTCAGTACGG
The DNA here is from genome assembly GCA_916181665.1 of Avena sativa. Lineage (NCBI taxonomy): Eukaryota > Viridiplantae > Streptophyta > Magnoliopsida > Poales > Poaceae > Avena > Avena sativa. The sequence continues at coordinate 39,820,166 of OV702285.1, read as the reverse complement.
ATCTCCAGGTCCCGCTGCTGATTATTGATCGGAGAGGGCTCTCGATCATGTATACATTATTCGAGAACCGTAGGGTGACACAATTAAGGGATACCGACACCATTTGGAGCAAATAATATGCCAGAGAAAGAAAAAGGAAAGCGCAGGAATTTATTTCACTAGACACCGAAACTGTTTCGGTTGAAATTGCTGAATCTAGTTCTGCATGTGAAATTGAATACTAGCAAGGAGTTTTATGTGAATGTTTTTTAATTAAAGTAATTAACAAAATTCTGAATAAATAAATAAAAGAGTTTTATTTGATGAGAGATTACATTAAATTTGGTGGAAATTTAATGGAGGTGAGTGGAATTTTGAGTGGGTGGCTATTTATGTGAGTGGGAGCTCCACCCACATGAATGTGGAAGAGGTGGGGGAACCTCCATGGCTGCCACGCCATGGGATGGGTCTGCCCCCTCTCCCTATAAAAGGCACCCCACTCCCTCCTCTCATCTCACACCTCCTCGCGCAGGATCTCTCTCCCCCTTTAGAACTCCCCCATGGTCTCGGATCAGCGAGATACATGTTCCCGGTGGCTTTTTCTAGAAGGACTTGTTACTTCTGCTGCTTCGCTGGAGCGAGGGCGTGGAGGTTGTCGGGGTACCCGGACGTGTGTGCGATCATGGATGCGCCACTGCTTTGTGGTGCTGGACGTGATGGTGCTGGACCGGCTGGACCAGATGGACTTCATCACGATCTTGAGATCGCCAAGCGTTCGACTACATCATCCACGAGTACAACCTCGTTAACGCTATATGGTCTTCGAGGGTATGTATTCTATGGATGTATATCCACCCGTTGCTTGTATCTAGTAGATAGATCTTGGTGCTTTGTTCCTATCGTAGGAAATTTTTTGTTTTCTATGCTGCGAACCCTTCAGTGGTATCAGAGCCGGATCTATGCGTAGATGCTTTGCACGGGTAGTACACATATGAGTATGTGGGCGATGATTATCATTTTATTGCTTCTTAGTTGTACTTTGGATATTGGTGGCATAGTGGGATGAAGCGGCCCGGACAAACTTTACATGTCCTCGCACATGAGACCTGTTCCACGCTTGACATGCAACTAGTTTTGCATAAGTGGCTAGCGGGTGTCTGTCTCTCCTACTATAGTTAATATCTAATTTGCAACGAGTTGTCAACAATTTGGTTATCCTCGTTGTGTTTCATGTTCGTAGGTAAGAACGGTTCTATCTTCGAAAGCCCTAAGCCACGTAAAACTTGCAATTAATAAATTAGAGGCGTCTAGTTTAGATTGTTGTTGGGCTAGTGTTATGATATGGTGATGTTGTAAGTAGAAGTATGAGATGATACTCTTACAACACACATAACGTGTAAGTTCCACAGACCTTAGCCTTACACATAGAGGTATGATAGTGATCATACCACGGTGCACATGATGGAGATCATATGCGGGAACCATATCATTTCACTTATAAACATGTGATGTTTGTTACATCTTATATTGCTAGTTTGGCATTTTATTAGCATAATAAGATGATCCTTGATTTATATATCAAGATAAAAATGTGTTCTTCCTTAAGTATGCACCGATAATATTTCGTCGCTCCAAGACATCACGTGATGATCGGGTGTTCTTGGATCCACGATCATATTTCGGCTGTAAGACAGTTACACACGTGAATACTAATGTTCTTACTTGGCGAGCCTAGAATGTACAAACATGGCCTCGGAACACGGACCGAAAGGTTAAGCATGAGTCATATGGAAGATATTGTCAACACCCGGATTTTTAATCCCAGATGCCTGTTATGCCATACATCGCAATCCCAGGATTACCATTTTTGCGAGACATAATAGAATTGGATACCACAGTACATCATCCATTACAAACCATACATAAGATCTTACACAAATAAGTATCTCTTGATCCAGTTCTTAATACAACTTCAAGCAGCGGAATACGTAATAATAACGGTAGCATAGGCGAAGCTCCATCTTCGGGGTCACAGGCAATGCTGATGATGGGAGATGATCCTAGTTGTCGTAACCTTCCTGGGGTCCATCTTCCAGGTACTCCTCTTCATAGTCTGGCCATGGGAATAGCCAGGGACAAAGCCATGAGTACTCTTTAAGTACTCGCAAACTAATACTAACAAGTGAAGGGGATTTTTGTAATAGGACACTAAGCTCTATGGTTGTTTTGCAAAAAGCCAGATTTACTTCTACTAAGTTCAGAAGCAAGAAAAGCTAGTTGAAGTTTTATAACACCTAAGTGGGAACTTATATTTCATATCACAACCCTGTTGTGGTCATGTCAAAGTCTCAATTCATTTCACAAGTCTTTGGAAAACATCTGACGGGGGAACAGTATGGCCACTCCAACTGTCCATAACCGCGGACGCGGCTATTCGAATAGTTTGACACTTTGCAGAGACTGTACACTTTCACCACAATATTCGATACATCCGTCAGGAACAAATCCTGAATTCACCATACTCAGTATGCGGATAATCAATCCTAACCTTTCAATTACACGCCCTAGTATAAGCACCTCTCCTGTGAGTTTGGCCTCCCAACCATGACCAACTGTCATCTTGGGTACTGCACAGGTGGACAATCTTCACAAGGTAGCCTCGGCTCAGACCTTGGTCGTGAGGGAACTAATACTAGGGTATATAAGTTTCCAGTCAAGCCCTACTCAATCTTCGGGTATTGTGGTTGTATGATAAAATTGCAATGGTATCGCATCCAGACAACCATCTGTTTTATAAAGGGCTAAGGCTCATGCCTCAACATTTTCATCACCATAAATTATCTGGTGTTCAGAAACACATGTCCAAAACATCTTAGTAGAATGATCCATCATTCTAAGGTTTTCATAACCCTTTTCACCAAGTATTCCCATCTAATGTTGATCAAGTTTTATGCTTAGCACTAGCATCTACAAGTGGGGGTAAGCACTAATGAGGGGTGGTAACTAAGGGGAGTTTGAACTAAGTTCAATCTCATGCCTTAGGGTGACATAAAGATTATCTAGCTTAGGCCAAATTTTAGGCTCTTTATGCAACCTTCAATATATCTTTCTAGAATCTACAAGTCACTTAAGTCAACTCTAAGTTAAAGCTTTGATAAAGAAATAAAGTATAAAGCTTGTAAGTAAAACTAGGATTGGTTTATCAAGTGAGTAGGATCACATATGCTTAAGGCATATAGTTGGCATGGTGGCAAGCAAATATTAGCTTGCAAGTATTGGCTTGCATAGGTCAACTTGATTAGTAAAGCTTGCTAAGGTAGAGTATCTTGCAAGTGTCAGCTTGCACATTTAACTAGTAGTATTAGGCTTGCTAAATTGCAAGTGTTAGCTTGCAAGGTTAATAGCTTGCCTTGAGCAGAGCAGTGGTTGAAGTTCTCCTCGGATTCTTCTTCGTAGTATCCTCCTTCCTCCTCGTATCCTTGGTCGGTACTAGCGTCTATGAACAAATATAAGGTACACAATCACCAAACAATACTTAACTACTTGCATTCATCACACACAAGGGTCCTATAGATGATCTAGCATCATCACTAACATTAGAAGATTAAAGCTTGGTTTAATTACTTTTATTTTTAGAAAAGTAATTTCTACTCATTGAAAAACTACTTAAGATTTAATATTCTCCAAACCAAACATGGTATCATGTTGACACATGTCATCACCACATATTTTAGTCCATGGGAATGTGATTTAAGGTGGTGTCACAATTTAATAAGGTTTTTCTCTTTTATTTTAATTAAAGTGGCTAGAAATGCCTATGTGGCATTCTTTTATTACTTGGTCATTATTTCTGTAAGTAACCTATATATTTTTATATATTCTGAAAGGTATGGTTAAATGTGATTTTTGAGAGTTGGAATCAACTCAAAAGCTATTATAGTTTAAATTGGAAAAATGTTTGAATGTAGAAAAGCTTCTGCCTTGTTAGATTTACCATGGATGATCTACAGATCCAAATGACTTGAATCCAACGGGCTTGGATTCAGCATTCCCAGACCTTTCTAACAAAATTGGTTTCATTCAATTTGATTCACTGAATCGACCTGGGTTGATTTTTTAAACTGGGTACAGAAGTGTGTTTGAAATAAAATGAAAAAGGTTAAATTCAAATAACTGGGCTGCGCGGGAAGCGATACTGGGCCGGCCTGCTAAGCACAGCGCTTACGCGGGCTGGTTAAGTCGCTGTCCCCACGCGTCAGTGAGACAGGGGGTGCGAAGCGGTATGGGATGATGTGGTGCGTTCGATCTGGTTCTAATCCAACAGTTGAGGGTCATCGTCGACGTTGGGCAACGCCGGCGAGACAGAAACCTAGCGCGGCAGGTGGGGGTCGTTGGGGGCTCACCGGGGCTCAGGCGAGGGTCGGCGAGGCGGGCGAATGACGAAGTCGACGACGGCGAACCTCCGGTGAAATTCCGGCGAAGTGCTGCTCGCCTTGCTTCGGGAACGGGGTGGCATGATCAGTGAGGAGAGGGGAGTGAGATGGTGTGCTCAATTCGGCTGGGGTGGCCTCTATTTATAGTCGCGACGACAAGACCGAACGGATGGGCAGGCAACGGTGGCGACATGGCTACGGGCGGCTAGAGGCATGGCCGGTGGTGGCGATCGCTTGGTGGTCTCCTGGCGATGCTCTACGGATTTAATGCGCGCGTAAGGATGGTGCAGTTTAGTCTGGAACGCGCGATGCTCTGCGCGGCAGAGGCGGCGTCTTCGACGGCGAGCGGTGGCTGTGCAGCATGGGGCGGCGAACGGGGATGTCTGGCGGTCTCCTGGGTTGGTGGCGATCATGTATGCACGCGGCGAGGGCGGCGCGGTCTGTGGGCGTCGGTCGAGGACGGCGCTCTGGCGCATGCTCGGCATGGTTGCTGGCGAGCTGGGCGCGTTCCGTGCGTGTGGTCCAGGGTTTGGCAACGCTCGCGGCTAGGACAGGGAGTGACGGTGGATGGTGGGCTGCCTCCCAGACAAGGTTGGCACGGCTAAATCTCTTTCTAGCTTGCTGTCTCCACTGGGGTGGCATGGTGAGCTTCGGCTATTCACCATTGATGTCATTGCCCAGCTTACAGTGAGGCTAGTGCTTGGTTTAACTTGCTAGATGATCTACTGAGATGGTTGTGAGCTAGAGAGGGGACAAGTTAGGCTTCAATCACTGCTCACAATAGTGTTTAAGATTTTGATGATTTGTGTCTACAAAGTGTTTGATGAAATGGCCGCAAGAATTCAAGTTTTTAATTTTGAAAATATTTTTGGTGGGTGTGCTAGGTTGGTGCTGGTGAGTCTGCAGATGCTTGGGTTTTGAAAGTTGATCTTGTTTGAGTGGTTTTTGAAAAAGTGGAATCTTCTCATATGATAAAGATTCAATTTTGAACTGTCATTTAAACTATGCATTTGAAAGTTTCTGGATGATCACAAAGTGGGCCTTGATACCTTGTTATGAGTACAATCAAGGGGTGCAAAGATCCAGAAAAGTTTCTGTTAAGTTCTGAAAGTTTGGGACAGCCAAAGTAGGCATGGGAGTTAAATTGGTCAAAATGACCATTCCCTTATTTTATTTGTTTTGATTTACTTGTCTTTGAGAAAAGTTTGGGAATTGTTTAGATGATGTTTATTTCACCTAAGAATACATTTACAAGCAAAGGAACACACAAACAAGGTGGTTCAAAAGAATTCCAAATGAAATGCATACACCATGCATGCTTTCATATTTTTATTTTAGAAAAGTTTTTGGTAACCCTAAATTTGATGATTAGAGTTTGATGATCCAAGTTTAGTATTTTTGGGATGTTACAGATATGATGCCCATTTGATGCTCGCCTTTGAAGCTACACCGACTCACGTGATGATCGGACTTGGTGTAGTGGATTTGGTTCATGTAATCACCAAAAAGACACGAGGGATATCGTTTTTGAGTGGGAGTTCATTTCTAATTTGGATTAGTAGAACTCAATTTATCATAAATTAAATCAAAGTGAATTTGCATAATTTGTTGTAGTCATTGGCATTCGTTCACCACCTTATGCTTAGTTGTAATTGAGATAATAGAACTATATAATTCTGGATATTTACTTTACGAACTGGTATCGTATTGTGTTAAGTGTCAATCTAAATTTTAAAGTCCTACTGCGAACTTTCAGCAAACTCTGTTTACTCCATGAAGTTTAATAATTAGTATTAAATCGAGAGTAACAATTCCAGTGTTAGTATCTTAAGTATCATGTTTGCCTCCATGATTCTTGATTGTTTTAATATCAAGTTTATCTAGGAGCTGAAAGAATTATTTCAGAAACCATCATGTGTGGCAGATATAACGATATCTGAAACAATGTTTTGGTTGCAATATGATAGAGTATAATATATGTTCTCATATTGGATGAGAATTTGCGAAGGTTGGAGATGCTAGACATCCTAATCATCCAAAAAGGTTTTGGAAAGTAATGTTATACTCACGATTCGCCTTTATAAGCTACATTAGCTTGATCATGAAAGTCGTCATGATAAGGGTGAATAGAAGATGTATGTAAAGTGTTTACTACACTAAAATATTACTAAAGAATGGATTTTGAAAAAATACCGATCATTTGATGATGGTGATCTACTTCAAAGTGCAAGTCCAAAGGTATTATTATTTGAATATACATGCTTTGGACTATGTGTCATGTATATGGCGCCACTTTTGATGTTGATAGATTCTTTTAAAAAGGAAAAGGAAATACTGAAAGAGAATCTATAAAATATATTTGGCAGAAAAGAAAAGATTGGAAATATCCAATTTAGGTATATGGATGATATACATGTTATGGTTCTATTCTTTGCTTGTTAAACAATATGGTTCTTGGGTATTGGATACCGAATTGGTTGGTATGAAATTTCATACGGAACGACGCAATTCATGAACCACAATGGCCTAAGTAACTAGTAAGAGAATATGTGATGATGTTCATCGAAAACAAACAAACCGTTGTTTGTATTTCTCGTTGACATAAAAGCTTGACTTCAAGATTTGTTTTAATAATTGTTATTTAAATCAGGTATTATGAGAACAAAGGTTGTTCAAATAATTACCATATTCCATATGAGATGGATGATTTGCAAATCTAGTTGGAGAAATCACATCCATAAAAACTAATGCTAAAATGTCACAAGACAAATGATTGAAAGATCACTTACAAAGTGACATCGCCGTTTAAATTATATTAGAAAAAAACATGAAGAAACTCCATTTTCATGGATTTTTGGAGTCTTTGATTTGATCAAATGACGCTTGTGAGACTTTCCTCGGGATAATTAAAACTTCGTTCAAAGGCCAAAGAAGAACGATCGACTAAATTATTGGAATTTATACATATCGATGTATGTAGTCCATTATGTGTAGTCGTAAGCGATGGAGTTCAACTTCATATGCTTTCTCCGGAAATTTGAGTGAATATTCACTTAATGAGAAAGAAGTATGAAATATTTGAAAACGTTTCAAAGACTTTCAAGATGAAGTGGAAAATCATTGTAACAAGAAAATAAATGATTTATGATTTTATCATAAAGGGATTTATTTGAGTTACAAGTGTAACAAGAAAATAAATGAATTATGATTTTATCATAAAGGGATTTATTTGAGTTGCAAGTTTAGCAAAACACCTAGATTTACATCTCCCGAAACACCATAGGAGTATGAAGTGTTTGAGATTTGTAATGAAACCTTGTTTAACATGGTTGGATCAAAGGTGTTATTTATAAAACTGCCATTATGTTTTAAAAAATTAAAAGTTTTAGAGACTACCGCTTTTACACTAAAAAGAGCTCCATCTTGATCCGTTGAAATGACACCATGGAAGTTATGGTTTGGGGTAAAACCCAAATTGTCATTGCTTAAATTTTGGTATGTTAAGCATAAGTAAGATGTTTATAACCAAAGTCGGATGAGCATGTATTTGTAGGTTATTTCGAATAACCATTGGGTGTTCCTCCGTAACACCAAGGAGAAAAGGGGTTGTCACTTGAAATGTGAAGTTTCTTGAAAAAAGATTTTTTTGCAAAAGTTAAGTGGGAGGACAATAGAACTTTGATAAGGTTAACGAACCTTAGCTAAATGTGCTGAGTTGCGCAGCGCCGGAAAATTTTCCGGAGGCAGCTATAATGCTCATGGCTCACGTGCCTCAAAGGTTGTGGTCACGGAGGTCTAAGTTCCTATTGAACCAAATAGGTCGGATAAACAATCAAATGCTAAGATTTAAGAGTAAATCATTGTTGTTTGACAATGATGAACCGACTACATGCAAAGAAGCGATGATGGGCCCTGACTCGGTCAAATGGCTTGAAGCCATAAAATCCATGATAGTTTCATACACGATAAATCAAGTTTTGAACTTGGAAGACCCTCCGAAAAGGTGTAAAAACCTATCGGTCGTATTTGGATCTATAAAGAAACAGACATGGATGTTTTACATCTATCAAATAGTCGACATGTCATAAAGTTTTTTACGACAATGTTCAAGGAGTTGACTATGACAGGATTGGATCTTTCATAGCGATATTTAGTCTGGACGGATTAATGTAGCAACCACTACATATAATTTGGTATATGGTAGATGAATAAACAAAACAAAGTTCTTCTAAAAGAATGGTTACCTAGTACGTGTACATGACACGATCCAAAGGGTTTTGTTAATTCAAAGGATGCTAAAAATGTCATGCAAACTTCAATGGTTGAAGTAAGCATCACGAAGTTAGAATCTTCACCGTGATGAAACTATTAGAGGAATTTTTCATCAGGAGACGATGAAGATGCTTGCGTTTGCAAGAAATTAAGTGGGAACGCTAAGACATATTTCTAATACATTATGTGGAGGACATCTTGTTGATTGGAAATGATGTATCTTTTATTGACAAAGGTTAAGGATTTCATTTCAATGAAAGACTTAGGCAAAACCCGAATATTTAGCATGAATGTCTACATGGATAGACTATGACGCTAATATGGTTATGCCAAACATACATATATGAGATATTGAAGGAGTTCAATATAGAAACGATGATAAAAGTTTCTTGTCGCATGAAAAAAAGAATTGAATCAAGATTCAAGTGTATCGACACTTGATAAGTGAAACAAGATTCAAGTGCTTTGACACTTGATGAGTGAAATCACAAGGATGTTTTGATCAATCATACCATGATATGTACACATCCAGATATGTCCTATGTTCTAAGTGTTGTGAGCATATACCAGAATGAATCACAAGATGATCATTGGACGATAGTAAGGAAATTCTTATGATCTTTTGAAGAACTAAGAATATATTTGTGTAGAGGTGACAAACAATTACAAATAGTTCATTGTAAAGCGTTATATTGATACTAGTTTTGTCATAAGATACAAATTAAGTTTATCTCAATTTAAACTATGGGTGGCACAATGTAATGGAAAGGAGATTCCATGATGGATTTGGATGAATTCCAAAGTTAAGACATTGTGATGGATACTACAACAAAAAGACTAAGTATATGACTGCTATAGTAGCAGCAAAGGAGGGAATTTATGTCAAGTAGTTTGTTATCAAACTAAGGTGTGGTTCGCAATGGGCTAACACTAAAGATATATTGTATGATAATAGTATCGACATGATTTAATCCCAAGGAACTAAAGATCCGTCAGATCCGTAGATTTAATCCCAATGATGCAATGCCATCTCATTGGAGAATGAGTGACGCGTGAAGACGCAAAGACATGCAAATACACATGAACCTGAAGCGTCAGATCCGTAGATTATGTTAACCACTTGCAATCGCGTATATGGAACACCAGAAAGCCATAGGTGTTCAATACGCAAAGTTTTCAAACTAGATTATTGTCTCTAGTGCAAGTGGGAGACTGAAGGAAATATGCCCGAGAGGCAATAATAAAGTGGTTATTACCGTATTCCTTATTTATGATAAATATTTATTTTGCATGCTATAATTGTATTAATACGGAAACGTTAATACATCTGTGTTTAATAAACAAAAAGGAAGTTCCTAGTTATGCCTCTCTTATAAACTAGTTTGTTGATTAACAAGATGGTTTCCTGATCATGGACATTGAGTGTTGTTAATAACGAGGTCACAACATTATTGAAATGGTGTGATGAACATTCATCCGAAGTATAACATTACGATCAAGGTCATTGTGTTTGTATTACTATAACATCATACGAAGTAATCTTAGTCATTAGACCATGAGATCATGTCAATCACTAACACCGGAAGAGTATTTTGATAACATCAAACGTCACACCGTAACAGGGTGACTATAAAGATGGGTTCAGTGCTACGATGGTGTTATATTGAGGCTCATGGATCAAGAGTGGAATTTATACATCCCGATGATGGAGAGATATACTCTGGGCCCTCTCGGTGATATCACATTGGTTAGCTTGCAAGCAAGTGATTTGATCACTAGAATGTTATATCACGGGAACGAGAAAAGAGTACATGTCAGTAAAGAGATCAAACTAGATGGAGATACCGATGATCGAATCTTGGACATGTAATATATCGCGATACAAAGGGATTGAGTTACATGCGTATAACGTTCACACGATCAGAGAAGTCATCGTTGAATATGTGGGAGTCAGTACGGATCTCCAGGTCTCGCTTCTGATTATTGATCGGAGAGGGCTCTCGATCATGTCTACATTATTCGAGAACCGTAGGGTGACACACTTAAGGGATACCGACACCATTTGGAGCAAATAATATGCCAGAGAAAGAAAAAGGAAAGCGCAGGAATTCATTTCACTAGACACTGAAACTGTTTCGGTTGAAATTGCTGAAACTGGTTCTGCATGTGAAACTGAATACTAGCAAGGGGTTTTATGTGAATGTTTGTTAATTAAAGTAAGTAAGAAAAATCTGAATAAATAAATAAAAGAGTTTTATTTAATGAGAGATTATATTAAATTTGGTGGAAATTTAATGGAGGTGAGTGGAATTTTGAGTGGGTGGCTATTTATGTGAGTGGGAGCTCCACCCACATGAATGTGGAAGAGGTGGGGGCACCTCCATGGCTGCCACGCCATGGGATGGGTCTGCCCCCCTCTCCCTATAAAAGGCACCCCACTCCCTCCTCTCATCTCACACCTTCTCGCGCAGGATCTCTCTCCCTCCTTTAGAATTTCCCCATGGTCTCGGATCAGCGAGATACATGTTTCTGGTGGCTTTTTCTGGAAGGATTTGTTACTTCCGCTGCTTCGCTGGAGCGAGGGCGCGGAGGTTGTCGGGGTACCCGGACGTGTGTGCGATCATGGATGCGCCACTGCTTTATGGTGCTGGACGTGATGGTGCTGGACCGGCTGGACCAGATGGACTTCATCACGATCTTGAGATCGGCAAGCGTTCGACTACATCATCCACGAGTACAATCTCGTTAACGCTATATGGTCTTCGAGGGTATGTATTCTATGGATGTATATCCACCCGTTGCTTGTATCTAGTAGATAGATCTTGGTGCTTTGTTCCCATCGTAGAATTTTTTTTGTTTTCTATGCTGCGAACCCTTCAACCGGCATCTCATAGCTTTCGGGATGTTCTTTCACAACCCTTCAACCGGCATCTCATATTCAAACATTTGATGTTCTTTCACAAGTTTTCGGGATAAAAGAACATTTTATGTGTCATGTATAAAAAAGACAAAAAATGTCACTTGAGTACGACTATTCACAGGACATTTTTTATCTTTTTTGCACAGGACATGTAGAATGTTATTTCATCCCAAAAACTTGTGAATGGACATAAAATGTTCAGATGTATATGTAGACATTTTTTTTGAATTTTTTGACATTTCAAAATATATTTTCACACACAATGGTGCAAATGCATACATCACTCTGATCAGGTCAGGACCAACAGCCGAAGCAAATTAACAAATCTCTAAGAGGACGCGCTGACTTAGGTTTCTAGATGTGGAGCATGTATGAGCCAGGTGCCATGGAGCAGGCCCGGGAAGCGCGAGAGAGGGCACCAACGGTTCGAGTTGCCACCTGCATCCTGCCTGGCATACATCTTTCAGTTAAAATCATCACAAATTCAACCACCAATTGTTGCAAATTAAAATGCTGACACGTCTGAAACGCAGAAATGCACAGAAAATTCAGAAGCACGGCACTCATAGTCAGATATCATCTTATTCACCATCTTTATGGTATCGCAGGTGAATTAGATGGAGCAGTAGCATAATTAGGCCAACATGACAGAATAAAATTTGCCAGACCTGATATTATTCATCCACAATTGAAGGCATCTCATACAAATAACTCAGTTCAACTACCAATTGACCCGAGAGATAACCACAAGCATCTGCTCAGTTAATAACATCTCCTAAGATGACAAAGTAATCACGAACACACACAATTTGAAAACCTCAAGACACCGGTAATATATGATGATCTCACATTTTCCATCGGCATATCAACATGATTCTTTGAATTCTATATGTAGGAACATTATCAATTCTATGGTTCAGATATAGAGGGGTATATCGATCTGATCCACTACCACAAAAGACCTGTCTTAATTTGTAAGTGTGGGATTTTACAAAATAACAAATACATTCCAGGTCTTGGTAGAATATCTAAGCAACCAAACATTTAGCATTTGGACGTTTCATAAATAACATAGGGAGTGATAACTAAAAATGTTCAGGTCGAAATTGTTAAAGGCAAGCAGCTAAGTTGAACCCATAACCACCTGATTTACTGATTCCTTATCTACAGTAGTTAAACTCAATAGCACAATTTCATGAGAGATGTAAACTACTAGGTGATCATACATGTATAACAACAGATTTTTTCTGGCTTTTAGTGACAGCCGACAGTTTCATCAAAAAGAACTAGGATTTTCAATAAAAGAACTCTGTAGATAAAATTTCTTAACCTGATAAAGTATTAATACATTGGATATATCTTTCAGTTAGAATCATCAAAAGTTCAATTACTCACCAATTATCACAAATAAAATGCTGACAAGTCTGAAACATAGCAATGTACAGAAAGTTCAAAAGCACAGCATTCAGAGGCAGATATCATCACTACCCGACTTTATGGTAGCACAAAGATCACAGGTGGAAGCAGATGGAGCAGTAGCATAACTGCATAATTAGGCCGACATGACTGAGAATAAAATTTGCCAGACTTGATACTATTCATCCACAATTGAAGGCATCTCAGAGCTCTGAAAGAACACAGTTCAACTAATGGAAAGATAACCCCAAGAAGCTCCTCGGTTAATAAAATCTCCTAAGCTGAGAAAGTGATCACAAGCACACAGAGATAGAACTTTCAGACTTACCTAAGTAACCCCTGCATCGGGATACAGCAACTTGATGCCAAACACTAGTTCTTCTTGAATTGGACAGAAGCAACAAGTCAATTTTTGAGCTACAGGTGCTACACTTTCCATCAAGCATCCCCTAAAAGTTCAGAAAGTAGCTTCATCCCGTAGGAGTTTGAGCATCAGGTTCACTGGTTCTGGAAGAAAGGCGGGTCACCGTCAACAGCATCTGTGTCCTGCATCGGGAGAATGTCGGGATGTAGAAGGAGGTTTTCTTCGATTATGTATCTGGAGAGGAAGGTCCCGTGGTGAGCATGCAGGATGAGCGGGCACTGCACCAGATCACTTCGGTCCAGGGCTACGGCGACCATGCCACCGGAGAAGGCGACATTCTGATGGATATCGATGAAGTACCGGCGGCTCCAGAGGTTGTTAATGTTGCTTCGGACCCAGACATCGACTCTTTCCGGGGAGAAGACGGCCATGGCGAGGTGCTCGGCGATCTCAAGCAGCTGGGCACCCATGCCGACGGGGATGTCGTCACCGTCCACTTGGATGGTTGGAGGAGGAATCAAGAGGAAGGACAGGGCGGCCGTGTCGAACATGAGTATGTCTCTGTTGGCCCAGGCGGCCTGCGGCAGCCAGAAGAGGAAGGCGTGGACGTAGACTGGCGGGATCGCGTAAGAAGGAGCAATGTGTTAGGTTGATCTCCCGACGGGCCCAACGGCCCGAACAAACTCTTGGACTCGCGCCCTGATCGGGGGCGCCCAACGTTGCAATCGTTGGTGGGCCCCCGTCGCGCAGCGCAATAAATAGAGGTGGGGGCCGGGGGCACGAACGCCAAGGTTCGTCGTGCCCACTCACCCCACCGAAAACCCTAAACCCTAGCCACCGATCGGCTTGCGCTGTAGCGGCGGGAATCACCCCCTCTCCGCTGCCACCACTCCGACGAGCCCGATGGCAAGCTCATCCTCGACACCTAAGACCGATGGTATGCATCTATCTCTCCCTCTCCCTCTCTGCAAGCAAGATAGAATCTCTAAAGAAGTCGCTACCGTCTAGATCTCGAGCAAAATAAATCCAACATTGGTATCAGAGCCACTGCTCTGTAGATCTTCTCGTGTAGCATTTCAAAGGCAAATAAAAGATAGAGGTTTAGGGTTTCTAGAAGCGCCGCCGCGAGGCCGCGCCGTTCCTCTCGATCCCGACGCATCGTCAAGCCGAGGTTGGGAAGAAGAACCTCCCAACAGATCGAAACCCTAACACCTAAGATCCAACCGAAACATTTTCGGGAAGAAAGAATCAAAGAAACGCCCCATATCCTCGACCCCTAATCAGAAAAGCCCCAGATCTAGCCTAGTTCCACTCCAAATCCCACAAAGAAAACCCGTTTTTCCCTTCCCGAAGTGAAAAACACAGAGAAAAGGGGTGTCGCCGGCCGTGGGCCGGCACAGGGAGACACCACCTGGGCCGTTTGGCGGCGACGCACCCACCGCCGGGTGGATGCGCGCGCCGGCAAAGGGCCAGGGGGACACCGCCGTCCGCCGCCGTCTCTCGCGCTGCACCGCTGCTTGCGGGGTGGGGTGGTGGTGGATGGGTGGAAAGAAGAGGGGTCAGGGGCTCGCTGCAAGAGGAGGGAGGGGCTCGCCGCCGGCTTCGCCGGGCGGCGCAGCCACCTCACCCCACTCACAGGGAGGCGGCTCGAGGCGAGCCAGAGAGTGAAAGGAGGAAGTGGGGTTAGGGTTTGCAAGGGGCACTCGGCCCCGGTTTTGTTCAGGCGATTTGCGCGCTGGACCGCTCGATGGAGGGCTGCGAGATCGGACGGTCCCGATACGGCCAGGGCGGGCGGCGGCCGGGCCAAGCAGGCCGCGCTGATGGGCCGCGGGCCACAGCCAGGCCGCGGGCTGCGCGCTGCTTCGCTGCTGTTTCGCACGTGCGCGTTAGATAAGTTGGCAGCCGCGGCGGGCCGCGTGGGCCGTGTGGGCCGCGCGTGCCAAGAACTGTATAAGTCTGTTTTCTGTTTTTTCTTTTTACAGAAACTTTTCTACTGTTTTAATTAGTCTTTTCAAGAGCGTTTTCTATAGCAATTTTTTCCAACGAAAATTTTGTGTAGAAAATAGTAAAATAACAGTAAGTTTTCTGTAAAGAAGTAAAGTTCATTAATTTTTTTTTATTTATATTATTCCGCTGCAAGAATTAATTGCTTAAATGCAATAGAGTAAGATTTTAATTTTTGATAGTGCTTATTTTATTTGACAACCAACGTTGTTAGTAAAATTTTCACTATGAATAGTAAGTTTTATCCATGTTAGTTATATTTCTGCCCAACGGTGATGTAGTATTAATATGGAGAAGTTTCATGTGTTGATTTGACCAACGTTGAATTAACTTGTTTTAATGATGTTTTGCTTTCAGGCAATCCTATGAGCTTTATCTCGGCCATTGAGCCCCTCAACGGAGGGAACTACGGCTCATGGCGAGAGAAGGTAGAGATGGGGCTTGCTCTGCTTGACCTCGACTTGGCACTGATTGAAGCCTGTCCTAAAGAACCTGTCGACCCCATCAGGGGCGAAAAAGAAAATGAAGAGGACTTTAAGAAAAGGGTCAGTGACCATGCTCCGATAAGAATGAAGTACGACCTTGAGCGTGCAAAGTGGGACTCTTCCAATAGGAAGTGCCTAATGGTCATTAAGAGCTCCATCATGGAAGCTATAAGGGGAGCAATCCCAGAGTGCACCACAGCCAGTGAATACCTGAAAAGGGTAGAGAGTCAGTTTACTGGGTCCTCCAAGGCCTATGCAGGCTCACTCATCAAGAAGCTTGTCACCACAAGATACACTGGTGGTGGTGTTAGGGACCACATCTTGCGAATGAGCAACATGTCTTCCAAGCTCAAGCCTATGGGAATGGAGCTCCCAGATGAGTTCATCATTCATCTTATCTTTGCCTCGCTGCCAAACCAGTTTGAAGCTTTTGCTGTGAACTACAATGCACAGCCAGAAACGTGGGGCATCGAGAAGATGATGGCCATGTGTGTCCAGGAGGAAGAGAGGCTGAAGGGGCAGTCCGGTGATTCCGTAAACTACCTGAGCCCAACCAAGAAGAGGAACTTTCAGGATTCCAAGCCCCAAGGGAAACCTCAGGGGCATCCCTCTTCTTCCAGGCCACATGGAAAGGATCCAGTTCATCAGGCACAGGAAGTGGACAAGGACACCTGCAGGTGGTGCAAGGAGAAGGGCCACTACATGAGTGACTGTGTGAGCTTCCTAAAGCATCTGTGCAAGAAAGGTGATGATTTAATTACTTTTGTTGATGAATCACTATTTTTATGTTATGCAAAATCTACTTGGTGGATTGACTCAGGTGCGACTGTTCATGTTGCTAATTCATTACAGGGATTCCGTATGAGAAGGACCCTGCAAAGAGGAGAAAGAAGCATTAAAGTAGCAAACGGCGTTCAAGCTGAAGTCGAAGCCATTGGAGATCTTCCTTTAGAGTTGTCGAATGGCTTTGTACTTTTATTAGTAGATGTTCTTTATGTACCCTCTTTGCATCGAAACTTGATAAGTGTGTCGCGCTTAGACGACTGTGGTTTTGCTTGCCATTTTGGCGATGGTCAATGTAAAATCAAATTGAATAATCAGATTGTTGGTCTTGCCTTCAGACAAGACAAGCTTTATTTATTATCACTCTGTGAGAATGTGAATGAAATACGCGTTGAGAATAAGAATGCCTCCTCATCCCTCAATGGAAAGAGTAAGAGGAAAAGAATTGATGAAGTCTCATCGAAATTATGGCACTGTCGTTTAGGCCATATTTCGAGGGGGAGAATAGAACGCTTAGTAAAAGAATCAATTCTTCCACCTCTAGAATTTTCAAATTCAGAGCAATGCATCGATTGCATTAAAGGAAAGTTTATAAAGAACATTAAGAAAGGCGCCAAAAGAAGCACAGGAGTACTAGATATAATTCATACGGATATATGCGGTCCGTTTCCTGTGACATCTGTGGATGGCTATGACTCCTTCATAACATTCACGGATGACTATTCGCGTTATGGTTACATTTATCCTATTAAAGAACGTTCAGAAGCACTGGATAAATTCAAGATATTTAAGGCTGAAGTGGAAAATCAACACAGTTTAAAGATTAAAGTAGTAAGGTCCGACCGTGGAGGCGAATACTACGGCCGGCATACCCCATATGGCCAAGTTCCGGGACCTTTTGCAAGGTTTCTACAGGAACATGGTATAGTCGCCCAGTATTCAACACCGGGCGAGCCTCAGCAGAATGGAGTAGCTGAAAGAAGAAACCGTACCTTGATGGATATGGTGAGAAGTATGTTAAGTTACTCCACCTTACCGATTGGTTTGTGGATGGAGGCGTTAAAAACCGCCATTCACATACTTAATCGAGTTCCAAGTAAATCAGTGTCTAAAACACCATATGAGTTATGGACTAGTCGCGAACCTTCACTCAATTATTTGCGAGTGTGGGGTTGCCCAGCTGAGGCAAAGCTCTTCAACCCAAGCCTTGGGAAGTTGGATCCCAAGACAGTGACTTGCCATTTTATTGGCTATCCAGATAAGTCCAAAGGCTATCGTTTCTACTGTTCCGACAGATACACTAAGTTTGTAGAAACGAGGCACGCTATGTTTCTAGAGGATCAGATGATCAGGGGGAGCACGGTATCCCGAGAAATCAACCTTGAGGAGAAGCGGGTGCATGCACCCACTCCGATGATTCAGGAACCTTTTTTCTCGATGCCTGCTGCTGCACCGACACATGACAATGTCGATGTGACACCTGCTGTTGGTTCTCCTGTGGTAACAATGAATGAAAATGAAGACCCCGTTACCACAAATGAGGGGGAGCCGCAACAGCCCCACACCGAGAATGTGCCAGAAGGTGAGGCCCTTAGAAGGTCTCAAAGAACTAGAAAGCCAGCTATTCCTAATGATTTTGAGATCTATGTCAGTGAAGAAGTTCAAATGGAGGGTGATACCACCACATTTGAAGAAGCCATTAAAAGTCCTCACTCATCGAAGTGGCTTGAAGCCATGGAAGATGAGATGAGATCCATGAGTAGCAACAAAGTCTGGGATTTAGAAGAAGTTCCTAAAGGAGCCAAAACGGTAGGCTGTAAATGGGTCTACAAAACCAAATGTGACTCTAGAGGGAATATTGAAAGATATAAGGCACGACTTGTTGCTAAGGGCTTCACCCAAAGAGAAGGAATAGATTACAATGAGACATTTTCTCCAGTCTCAAGTAAGGATTCTTTTAGAATCATAATGGCTTTAGTGGCACACTACAATTTAGAATTGCATCAGATGGATGTAAAGACGGCATTCCTAAATGGAGACTTGGAAGAAAATGTCTACATGGCACAACCCAAGGGTTTTGTTGTGGAAGGAAAAGAGCGCATGGGATGTCGTCTGAGAAAGTCCATTTATGGACTAAAACAGGCCTCCAGGCAATGGTACTTAAAGTTCCATGAAACAGTAAGGAAGTTTGGGTTTGATGAGAATGAGGAGGACAACTGCGTATATGCAAAATTCAAGAATGGGAAATTCATTTTCCTTATCCTGTATGTGGATGACATTCTACTCGCTAGTAGTGATGTTAGTCTACTACTGGAGACGAAGAAGTTTTTGTCCTCAAACTTTGATATGAAAGATCTTTTTGAAGCCTCATTCGTTCTAGGAATTGAAATTCACCGAGATAGACAAAAGGGGATTTTAGGGTTATCGCAGAAGGCATACTTGGAGAAGATTCTGAAGAAATATAGTATGCATGCGAGTAATCCTACGCCTGCTCCTATAGTCAAGGGCGATAGATTTGGGAACTTTCAGTGTCCCAGGAACCAATATGAGATCGATCAAATGAAAGCGGTTCCATATGCTTCTGCTGTCGGAAGCTTGATGTATGCTCAAGTGTGTACACGCCCTGACTTAGCTTTTGTTACCGGGGTACTTGGCAGATTCCAAAGTAATCCAGGAATAGACCACTGGAAAATGGTGAAGAAGGCATTGCGTTATGCAAAAGGCACAAAAGGCCTCATGCTAACATATAGAAGAACTGATTCTCTTGAGATAGAAGGGTATTCAGATGCAGACTATGCGGGAGATGTAGATGAAAGAAAATCCACGTCAGGATATGTGTTTACTCTCGCAGGTGGAGCTATATCGTGGAAAAGCTCCAAGCAAACCATCACGGCATCGTCCACGATGGTAGCTGAATATGTAGCATGTTATGAGGCCACGGGGCAGGCAAACTGGTTAAAGAAGTTTATACCCGGGTTGAGAGTGGTAGACAGCATTCAAAGACCACTCAAGATGTACTGCGACAATGAGCCAGCAGTATTCTATGCTCACAACAATAAGTCAAGTGTTGCTGCCAAACACATTAACATTAAGTTTTATGTTGTGAAAGAAAGAATCCAGGATCATACCATAAGTTTAGAGCATATAAGTACAAAAGAGATGCTCGCGGATCCGCTCACAAAAGGCTTACCACCCAGTGTGTTCAGAGAACACTTAGCCGGCATGGGTTTAAGGGAAAGTCTATGATACCTGGATATTAAGGGCCTAGTATAAGAATCTGTTTCAAAATAGAGAGGTGTATAGTGGCTGTTGAATCGATGGTGCGTAACTGACTATTATGATGAGACATGCTCTATATGTTGATCTGTGATGAAATAGGTACCAAAGTATAAGTTAAGTGAAAGATGAGATCAAGGGGGAGAATGTTAGGTTGATCTCCCGACGGGCCCAACGGCCCGAACAAACCCTTGGACTCGCGCCCTGATCGGGGGCGCCCAACGTTGCAATCGTTGGTGGGCCCCCGTCGCGCAGCGCAATAAATAGAGGTGGGGGCCGGGGGCACGAACGCCAAGGTTCGTCGTGCCCACTCACCCCACCGAAAACCCTAAACCCTAGCCACCGATCGGCTTGCGCTGTAGCGGCGGGAATCACCCCCTCTCCGCTGCCACCACTCCGACGAGCCCGATGGCAAGCTCATCCTCGACACCTAAGACCGATGGTATGCATCTATCTCTCCCTCTCCCTCTCTGCAAGCAAGATAGAATCTCTAAAGAAGTCGCTACCGTCTAGATCTCGAGCAAAATAAATCCAACACAATGCCGTTGGCCAGCACAAGATCAACGAGGACGTCGTCGTCGTCGAGGCTCGGGCGACCAATGGACCACGGCGGTGGCGCCTCCTCGCCCAGCTCGAAGATCCGGTACTCGCAATTAGGCTCCCGGCGGTTGTGGTACAGCACCCGGCACCTGAAGAGATTCCCATGCTCGTCGGCCATGCCAACCGCGTAGAAGCCGATGATGTGGTTGTGGACGTGGAGCGGCGGGAGGCGCGCCCAGCGGCGCGTGCAAGGGTTGCAGGCGTAGAGCCTGTCGCCGGAGGAGAGGAGGAGGATGCCGTCGAAGGAGCCGTGGATCCTGAACACCTCGTGGGGGTGGTTGGGGAAGCGCACGGCCGGCCGGGACACGTTGTCGCGGACGTCGAAGGCGTGGAGGATGTCGAGGCCGATGTCCTCGAAGAAGACGAGCGCATGGGCGTCCTGTAGGGGTGGCGGTGGTGTTCGCCGCGGAAGGCATCCGTGTCGGTGATGTCGCGCCACAGACTGCACACCGTGCGGCAGCGGGCGATCTCCTGGGCCGGTAAGAGGAGGAAGACCTGGTAGAGGGCGTCGGGGTTCGGCGCCGCCACCGCCTGAGCAGGGACCACTCCGTTGGCCGCCACCATGACTTGCAATCCCCCGTTCCCGACAGCTCCGCCTGCCTCCTCCATGGCCGCGGCTTGGCCTCCTCCGTTCGCCACCCCGTTGGCCAGGGCGTGGCCTTCCCCGTTCGCCAGCGCGCCGTTGGCTAGCGCGTGGCCGCCTCCTCCGTTCGCCACCCCGTTGGCCAGGGCGTGGTCTCCCCCGTCCTCCAGCGCGCCGTTGGCTAGCGCGTGGCCGCCTCCTCCGTTCGCCAGCGCGTGGTCTCCCCCGTCCTCCAGCCCTCCGCCTCCGCCGTTCGCCTCCATGGTCACCGGGTTGTTGGGCTGCGGCGTGGAGGCCGTTACGCCAGGCTGGCCGACAGAGGGACGAGCAAAACGGAAATGGATTTGGTTCGATTCGATTTGGGATTTGGGATTTGGGGTTTTGGGATTTCCGCGAGGGAGGTCGGGAGGGGCGGGTCTATTTATCCAAGATAAGCGGTAGACACTGGGCTTCAGAAAGTAGGGCCGGCCCATCTGTCTGGTTCTCTTTGGCCCAATTGCTGACAGGTCTGCCTCCTACGTTTATATACTCCTATATAGTGTACCAATAGAGATGAATTGTAGCCGTTGGATCATTTCAATCTAACGGTTCACATTCTGAACATGTAAGTTAGGAACAATTAGAACCGTCGGATCATTTGTATCCTAGGGCTAGAAATGCAGGGATTCGCACCACATGTTGGATAGCTCAGTACCTAACTACTTGGGACCCAGCGAAAACTGTAAATTCCAAAAAGAAAAAAACAACGGAGACTGTAATCCCTAGCTTCCTCTAGATGTTTCGTTCCTTCTCTCCATCTTCTTTTCCCATTTTTTATTCAGGTTCTACATAGACACAAGTATTTTGTATCCTTACTTAAGTACTATGTAACGTGCTTTTGCACGTACTAATCACTAGTATCAATTTGATCCACTGCAAAAACAAAAGACGGGAAATATATATTAGGTATTAGTGAAGAAATTACTAGCCAATAGGCTGTGTAGGTCTTTGTACCACTCCCATGAGTTTTGCAGTAGGAAAACAAATGTGATTCTATAGATATATAATTGGGCCAGCAAGAGCATATGTGATAGACCATCTATTAGGTGCTCCAGTAAGTGGTTGGTACACAAGAAATTTACACCTCCATATGCGATTGTAACCTAACATGTACGGATAAAATCTCCAATAGAATAATAATGCCCTTTTACGAAAACTAATTTTGATTTTAGGAACTACTAATGCATATAAAAATTATAATCATTTCTTGACTTCATTGGTTCCAATAGAAAGTTTGTCACAGTCGACCATGTTCAAGTCAAGTAGGCTCTTTGTACATATGTAGAAATTATTTACATAGTTTTTTATACAAAATGGTAGTGGTTGTATGACATAATGAACTATAACTAAACAATTAAGGGGACATGTTGTGTTGCATAATATAGTATGTGAATTAAAGGATCATATCTTGTTATATGATTCAATATTCCTGCTAGTTATCTTGATGTAGTAACATGATATTCCTAGGATAATATCTTATTTTACAAATATGTTGGTTGTAAATATACATTTTTGTTAAATCAGACTTCTTTAGTGTCTCTTTCTATCATCATAATCGAAAGAAAATGAAAAAAATGAACTTGACCAAGAAGTAAGTGCAAGTTAGATGAATGGATAGATAGGGATAGTTAACTTGATATACAACGGAAATATATAGTGAATGACTACAAGAAAGTGGTTGCAGTCGATATTTAAATCATAGTGGAGTTTGAGAGCATGGAAAGTTTCTCAAGAATTTTGTAGTATCTTGCCTATAACCGAAAAGCACCTATGTCAAAGTTGTGTAAGGATTTGAATCCTAAATTTTCATAGAAATTCCTAAAAATGAGGGTTGTTTTAATATAAATTATTTCTTATCCATATTTAAGATACACATTTGCTTTTACTCTCTAAGGTCCATTTTGTTAGGTGTATTTTTCATGCGTTGTGACCAAGACACTGATTTGAGTATGATTTGGGATTCAAATGCCCCTGCTTACAATGTTAATTAGAGGAGTATTTATCGGTACAGAATTAATGATCCTTCTAGATCAAGAGGGGAATTATCGTCTAATATAAATATTAATCTAACAATTCTAAATTTACCTCAAATACAAATACACCTAATAAAAACATTGAAGGGAGTAACTATTAAATAAACTTTACTCGATCATCATCATGGAAAAATATCAAGTATACATAGAAAATATGCAAAACTATAAAAATAAGTAGTGTTTGTAATCGTCATCACATTACCTTCCTATAAAGCAATGGAGCAAATATGCATAAATTCATGAAGTTAACAATGATATATTTGGAGTTTTGCTGGAAATATGTCATAGATACTCTAATTTAGTGCACATGCAATTATAAATAAAATATTGACCAACCATAGCTATCCATAGACACATCATAAATAGTGCCAATAAGACCATGATACATAGTAATAGTAACTACACGATCAGCTGGGTACATTTAAACCTTGTTAGCTGATGTATAGTCATCGAAAGCAAGAGACATGCAAATATATATACTGAAAACCAAAACTGTGTTGCAAAAGGGTACTTTAGTTATAGCAGAAACCGTGAAAGACAATAAAAAGGCCGGCTATACCTGCGTTGATCCTGCTGCCTCTATGATTCCAATCTGCTCCCTTATTTCTGGTATCCCACTCTCTGGTTCCATATACCTTACATTCTCTCAGCTTCTCTGTACGCAACAATCAAGAAGATCACGCACCATTAGTTTATGAGGCATATCTTAGTTGATGATGGTTTAGAATGGAACAAAGTCAAAGAGGTTAAAGAAAGTCAACATATGGGCAATAATTTAGTTATATGGGCAGAGGAGTCCATCAATACCACAGAGAGGAACCGGTATTTTTTCTGGCTCATATGTATTCTGCCTCCAGCTGATTCTTCATGAACGCAGCTGCAACTGCGAGCCGACGGAGAAGGCACGTAGGCGCTAGGCTAGCGTTTGAGGTTTGGTAGGGTTATTCTCGTGATGTTTTGATGGCGGCCGGCACCAGAAATCATCGGGTCGTACATCTTCTATTATATCCAAGCCATAAACTACAGATCCAATGGTTTAGATAATTAAGGTGATGTGGACTAACCTAATGCCTCGAAAAACACCCTTATATCGCTTTTAGTATATAATAGATAGATAACACTGTTTCGTAAGAAATGTAAACTAAAAAGGTTATCATACATGTATAAGTGACTACATATCAGTGGTGGAGCTAGGGGACCAGCAGGGGCCATGGCCCCCCCTATGCCATGGTACAACAAGGAATTTTTTTATATCCAAGGCTGGATTAGTGAGGAAATTTAGTGTAAAATTGCATGTTTGGCCCCTCCTAATCAAGGATTGGCATGGCCGGCCCCTCTAAACTTGAATCCTGCCTCCGCCGCAGCTACATATTGTTTCTTCTATAGAGTAACTTGACTTTTAGTGACAGCAAATGGTTTCATAAAGAAGAACTTAATTGACTTTTCAATACAAAACTCTGAAATATTTTCCAGAAACCTTACTAACTAGTTCTGTCCAAGCCGATCAGCCTGGGAGAGGAATCATTATATATAGAAAAGGCACAAGTAAAAAAAAGCATGAATCACCTACTAGCAGCTTGCCACTCTTGTGGCCAATGGAAGGCCAGAGGCGGTGCACATGTGTGCTTGATGGAGGGGTGACAGCTCAGGCTCCGAGCTATCACTCCTGTCTGTGACGCGCAGCAGCGGGCTGCAGCGTCATGATGATGTTTGGCAGATCTGGCGTGTCGCCAGTTCCCAAGGCTGAGTCTGACGTATCTTGTGAGGCTCAGTTAACTTCAGCTCCCGGGTCATGCCTGGCCCAGGAGAAGTACTCCCGTAGTCCTTCTAGGGCGCGACTGAGGCCATTCCTTAGCCTCGCAGTCCTTGATCGGGTCATTTCCCTTCTTCCGGGGCAACCCCCGGAAGGAGAGGCTGGACCGTCTCGCCTATACTGTTGTCTTTTCCTCCTTTGTCCGCTCCCGGCTGGCGGACCGAAGTTCGTCTTTTAGTATCTGTCTTGCCCATAGGTACCTATACCACAACTGACACTTAGTATCCATAGACTTCATCATATCGAAATTGTACCTGTGTCGAGCACACGGTGCTTGTTTGTGGGCGACGTCTTCGTCGTCCAGGCCATTCGTCTGCGGAGTCACTGGCCGGTGGGTCCTAGCCCACGCGCCGCGGCGCAATGCGAGGGTCCCCCGATCTCATTACGCCGATAGGCATGCTGTGAGTCGTGGTCGCTCTGGAGCCTTCCACAAAGACAACTATGATGTCTGCAGAGTTGCAGACAAGCGATTCCGTAGAGAATCGCATATTAGGGACAACATTTTCCCGTTGTAGGAAGACGTCTACATTTTCACGCGTGAATATAATTCAGATCGAGTCCATGCCTTCTTCTCCTATACCCAATCCATCTCCTCCTATAATATGTTCTCCAAGCCGAAGTGGTCGAACGATTGGACGCAGATCCATGCGCCTCCCCAAACAGAGACCTCCACCGGTCACCTGCCGCTGGTTTTAAGAAAAGGGGATTAAATCCATGAGCTCATGGTAGAAAAAACTAACTCATACGATTTCGTCCATTTTTAATTTGTATTTCAGTATTTCGCAAGTGTTTTGTTCTGCTGTGCTTGATAGATTACAGGACGAAAATCAATCTGTTGCCTGTTAGTGCTACAGATATCCTAGAAGACATTCAATTGTGTGGAGATTAGTTTCAGTGAGCTGATGTGGAGGTCTTCTATATACAGCAAGTGCCCTTAGCTGGAGGAACGACCCTGCCTCTTTTACTGTCCTTGCACTAGGTAATTCGGAGGCAGTCACGAACGTGACGGACAACACCATGAAACCATGACCGAGCAGCCGGAGAATAAATATGAGCGGAAATTGGGGCAGGACCTTGTGGCATACTTGCCGCAGGGAGAGCAACACGCTCACCGCTTGCATGAACCAATCGCACAACTAAGGGATATGAGTTTCTGCCATCCCTATATATATATATCGACGCGGATTTGCTAAACACAGACGTAGCTACGCATAGGTTTAGGACCGTTGGATAAAGAGATCACATACAATGCTAGTTTAGATGTTAATGGCTGGCTCTTGAAAAGAGTAACGGTTCCTAACGGCGTTTGCACCGCCGCGTGTGTGTACATGCATGCAATGCCTAGGAGCTCGTGAAAATCCTAAATTTTTAGCTCGCTATTTGACAAAGAAACTTTTAGTATCTAAAATGGAAATATAAGTGAACAAGGCTTAAAATGAGTTCTGCATGCAAACGTTTCCTGCTGTGCATCACGTGACTCTTAGCATCTAAAATGGAAAGATAAAGTGAAAAAGGCTTAAAATAAATTCTGCATGCAAACGTTTTGAAATGGAAAACACGAACTGGGTTGACAGGTTGAAAAGTCAAAGCAAAACAAGTGTTGTTTGAGGTAGGGTTATGCATGCACCTGCATGTTGGGCATAAGAATCAATAGTTATTCGACTTAGGGTTGACGGGTTGAAAATTCGAAGCAAAACAAGTGTTGTTCGAGGTAGGGTTCTGCATGCACCTGCATGTTGGGCATAACAATCAATAGTTGTTCGACTTAGGGTTCCGCACTGACCTAAGGTTGGGCATCGAAAGCAAATACTAGTTGTTCTCCTTAGGGTTTATGGGGGACATTACGTTCAGACGTCAGTTAGGCATTGTTTTATTTGGGGAGGCTGGAGACCATGTATGGGCAGAGGACTTTGTGCGCAGTTGTAACGCTGAGTTGTTACTAGAAAGAGGACGATGTTGTTATGTCTGATTATTGTAGAGAAGTAGCTATAAAAATGTGGCGTGACAACTAGAAAGGGGATTGTTCTTGAAACAATTTTTTTGAGATATTTTTGTTTTGGTTTTGCTCATTCGGAGTAGGTGTACAGAAATAAATATTCGGGTTTTTTGGTACAATTTCGGTTTTTGATCTATTGAGACGATAAAAAAATCCCAAAAACGGCGGCAAATTGTGATACAACGAGGTTTTAACGAAAGTGGATAAATAGAGTACCGAATAGTGCACACCTTCGATTACAACAACTAGTTTTTCCAGCAATGTGGTACTAATTCAAAACTTTAAATTTTACATGTTGGAACGAAAATACTGGAAACTAGTAAAACTAGTCGTATAATTCTTCAACAAATTGTGGCGGGAGGCTTCCTGAATTGTTCTTAAGGTGTAGCATGTTGAAAAGTAAGTCGGCCGATGTTGGGCAATCCTTCGATGGCTGAAAGTAAACATTGAAAAAATAAAATGCAATTAGTAACTACTTCTTGCATACACAATCATATTATGGGAGATGGTAAACATCGAAAAAATGGCGTGTCATGCTCACAGCAGTCAGTCGACCTCCTTGTACAACAATGAGCAAGGAAAGTTGAAGAGAGACTAAATAAGTCAGGCTATGGCCAACAACTAGTACAGCAAGATATAACTTGAGAGCCTTACATGCATTAGCTACCTAAAGCAACGGGCATGCAAAATCTGAGAAGCTAAATTGGTTTAGGGTTTTTTGCATGTCTTTGACTATGACACATTGGGTTCAGCACAATGGAATAAGGCATGCATGCAATGCCTAGGGTTTCTCATGTCCCAGCAGCTTACTTTGTTTAGGGTTTTTGGCATTACACATTGGGTTCAACGCAATGAAATAAGGCTTAGTTTGGTTAGGGTTTAGCGCATGTAGTATATTAGGGTTTGCCTCACCTAAATAAAATTTGATAAGCTTTGTTTTGCTAGGGCTTCATACATGCATCAAAGGACCACTAACGGCGTTACTATTGAGCCAACGTCTGGGTCTGGAAATATGTGCTCCCTATATCAAAAGGGAGATAATTAATGGTGGATATGCTATGCGCACCTATTCCCATGTGTGATCCCTATATATATATATGGGAAATAGCCAGCTAAACACAGGCATAGCTGCGCATAGCCTATCCACCGTTGATTCTCTCCCCTTTTGATATAGGGAGCACATGTATCCAGACCCAGGATGTTGGCATGCATGAAACCCTAGCAAAACAAAGCTTATCAAATTTCATTTAGGTGAGGCAAACCCTAATATACAGCATGCGGTAAACCCTAACCCTAATATACTACACGGTAAACCCTAATATACTACGTGCATGAAGCCCTAACAAACAAAGCTTATCAAATTTCATTTAGGTGAGACAAACCCTAATATACAACATGCGGTAAACCCTAACCCTAATATACTACATGGTAAACCCTAATATACTACATGCATGAAGCCCTAGCAAAACAAAGCTTATCAAATTTCATTTAGGTGAGACAAACCCTAATATACTACATGCGGTAAACCCTAACCAAACTAAGCCTTATTTCATTGCCGCCGCAATAAATAAAACAACCTTTGTTTCGTTTTCTTCACATTCTCATGGATGCATGCGGCCACCAAACACATACCAAAACAAACTTTGTTAGGGCACTCTTTTGCATGGCACATAGTCTAAAGCTTCTGCATGCAAAACCTGTTTTAATCCCTGTTCTCAATTCCTTCTCATTTTAGATGCTCGGTTAGGGTTTACCGCATGTAGTATATTAGGGTTTGTCTCACCTAAATGAAATTTGATAAGCTTTGTTTTGCTAGGGCTTCATGCATGTAGTATATTAGGGTTTACCATGTAGTATATTAGGGTTAGGGTTTACCGCATGTTGTATATTAGGGTTTGCCTCACCTAAATGAAATTTGATAAGCTTTGTTTTGCTAGGGCTTCATGCATGTAGTATATTAGGGTTTACCGTGTAGTATATTAGGGTTAGGGTTTACCGCATGCTGTATATTAGGGTTTGCCTCACCTAAATGAAATTTGATAAGCTTTGTTTTGCTAGGGTTTCATGCATGCCAACATCCTGGGTCTGGATACATGTGCTCCCTATATCAAAAGGGGAGAGAATCAACGGTGGATAGGCTATGCGCAGCTATGCCTGTGTTTAGCTGGCTATTTCCCATATATATATAGAAACCCTATTCAACACCCAGGGTGCAGAATAATTCTTCACCCAACATATTTTTATGTTGTTAGATTAAAAAAATTATGTTTTGTATATGAATAATTATGTTCATATATTTACCATAACCAAAAATTTCAACACAAAAATAAAGTTTATGAATCATTATAGTGTAAAAACACCAAAAAATATGTATTTTACATCGTAATTTTATATGGCAAGAAAATAAAAAAATTATGTCATTTCTAAATTTTATTATGTTTTTCTTAACTTACAGAGTAAGAAAAAAATTACGTGACGTAAAAATAATATACAGTTCTAAAGATCGAGGGTGGGTGTAGAATAACTATTCTATACCCTGGATGTCAAATAGCGCGACCCTATATATATATACACCTCTATATTCTGTTGGAACTTCTAGCCTTGCCTTTCCTCCCTCCTTTTCTCCTCCATAAAATATAACTGGTTGACATATACAAGCATTTTTATAGAGGCTGGATATGCCGAATAATCAATATGGAGCCTGGGCTAGCCAATGGATAGGGCGGTGATCCATGCTACCATTATAAATGTGGGGTGGAGTACCTTCGTTACTAGCACGTTTTCCTTTTTAGGATGAGATCCTAGCTGCCATGTCTGAAACTGTGATTGTCCAAAAGGCCATGTGCTTAGGCACTGAGCAGCAGTTCACATGTTTGTACTTGTAGCATTGAACAACATGCATATGCCGCTAACCCTCACATTTACATATCGTAACACTGAGTGCAAGCAACTTGAAGACCAGAATCATATCTTCTGGGCACCGCTAGGAATCGGAAGCCGATATTGGCTTGAGATCGGACTAGTGCATGGCCGTAGATTGCATGCAGGTTGACCGTTGATTTGCAACCAGACCTACGCTTCTGTTTGAGGGAATCAAAGACCGATTTGCATGCTTCCATAAAAAACAGATCCCTTAATTAATTTACATCTAACTACTCATCATTCCTTATTTGTAGGAAACTAATTTAGTTTTAATGAAAATGATAATTTTAGCAAAATTAGTCTCCTAAAATCCGATTTTCTTCGTATAGAACAATTTTCTTTTGCAATACTATGTATATTTGCTTCCCATGTGATCAAACTTTGTGTTTCCAATGCTACTAAAATTTGCTTCCATCCATGAAAATAGTTGCCAACGACTTGCTTTCAAAATATTAAATCATGCTACTACATATATTTGCTTCCAATGTGATCTAAATCTGTGTTTCCAATGCTACTAAAATTTGATTCTAATGAAATTAAATTTTGCTCCAATATAAAAATAGTTAGAATGGCTTGTTTCAAAAATATCAAACCATGCTTCTGTCGACGGGATACTTTCCTTATCACTGAATTTGCTTCAATTTGGGCGTATGTGGTGGATCAAGGTGTAGCGTCCGAACTGATAATCATACAAACGAGGAGGCAGTGACGGTTTTGTGGGAGAAGGGCACCGATATTATGGGATTCACCATGTGAAATTGTCGGCCTGTTTTTTTAGAGGATAACTGGCTATTGCGGGCCGTGCGATGCAGGTAGAATATTTGCTTGCTTCGACCAGCTCATTTGCTTCCATGGCAACCAAAAAATGTTTCAGTATAAAATATGAAATAAATGTCCAATGTAACCGTATATTATTGATGCACAATGCTTCGTACATCCATATTACATGTTTCCACTAACCAAAACATTTTATTCCTTTCAGTCGCCAATACTATAGAGCTTCATATGTTCATAACACATGCTTCCTATTGGCTAAATATATATTTCCATCCACTAGCCAGTATGGTTCCTTACATGTTTCATATGAAACTAACAATATGTTACAGACACTCAAGACCTTTGTGTATATGTCACGGAGAAAATGGCGAGTCATGTTGGCCACGCCACTACCGATGATGACGGTGTACACAAGGCGGGAGGACAGGAAAAGAACTTGATGGCAGCTCCCACGACGGACGTGTGGTAGGAAGGCGAGCCGAGACCTGCGGCAAAGTCGAACTTCTTCATGCCATGACAAAGTTACCAGACAAGGCTAGGCGCCGTGTTGAAGCCAAGAGATGCACATGACCATGTTAGTAGTCACAACTAATATTCAAAACCAATGATAAACTTTGAAGCATTGTTGGCATGAACTATAAAAGGATAATACAGACAACTTAAACAACAATGGGAAATATAAGAAGCACAAGCTGATATTGCCTGATGGAAAAATTAAAAGAAACGAGTATGGATTCTAATGGTCGAAGCAAAGTTCAATTATATTAGAAACAAATATCATAAGGAAAGGAAACATGTATAGGTATCAAACGCATCTAGTGTGCTAGTATATCACAGCACATATGAGGGCACATGAATCGTAGACATGCATCGTTAAAAAAAATTGAGTTCGCGAATTTGACAGCTTGCCACCAGGATTGGGGTACAAATATTAGCGCTTATATACGTAAAATTTGATCTTTCATATAGACAGTACAACGAGAGAAGAAATCCATTTGAAAAAAAAGAATTAGACTTGTCCTAGGCTTATAGTTGTAGCTACCTTTGTTTCAATATCGGCAGTGTGCAGGATGCAGCGGAGGCCAGTCGCCGCAGTGACCACACAGACGGAAAGACAAGGCCCATCGGTGCTTCCCTCTAGGGAGTAAGCTGTTACTGGGTGTGAGAACAACAGAAGACACGGAGGAGCTAGGCGCCGCCCAGTGATACTCCGACGACGTCTCTTCGCGGCAGAGCATCATGCATGCCGCCGACGCATGAGATGAACCAAGCGGAGGTGGCGACCTAGAGGGGAGGAAGCACGGTGGGAGAGATTGGGCGATGGAGGAGAGCCGGGAGCATGATTTGGGGATCGATCGCGGAGGCGAGGAGAAACGTCGGGATGCATTAATGACCGGAAATTTCGTGTGATTTTGGTCAGCACGTAGTTAACAGGGACAATTTTTGAGATGAAATTGGATACCCAGTCCGTTCGATCGCACCAAGATGGACACCGTTGGAGAGGCCCGACAGATCGTTTTCCATCGGGCTGTGATAGATAGTATTTACCTATTAGAAATAGGCAACTTTTATAGTACCATTTACTACTACTAAAAAGTGACTAGTATAATTTAATCCGACGGTTGATAGATATTTGGCCTAATAAGCCCGCTTAGTAATTATTACTCCCTCCGATCCATATTATTTGTCGTTAGAATGGATGTATCTAGAACTAAAACATGTCTAGATACATCCATTTTAGTGACAAGTAATATGAAACAGAGGGAGTACTTGAAAAAAGACATAGAACCGATCAGAACGAGACACATGACTGATCAGAAACCTAACTCACTCATGACTTATCCCCGTCGTTGTCCCCGGAGCTCTCCGCCGCAGCTGTTGCCGGACGCGAGGCCGCGTCGCTGTTCCCGGAAGGCCTCCGCCGCAGTCGTACCCGGACACGAGCCGCCACTCTACCCCCGTCGCGCGTCGCCGCTCTTCCTCGGACGGGCTCCGCTGACAAAGCTCGTCGTCGGACGCAATCCGCCGCTCTCGTCGCTGTTCCCGGACGCCCTCCGACGCAGATTTCCCCGGACGCGATCTGCAGCTATCCCCCCGTCGCGCACCGCCGATCTCCCCCGGAAAGGCTCCGCTGATAGAGCTCGTACCCCAGGTTCGCGCCGCCACCCCTCTCCACTCTCTGCACCCCGCCGCCGGCGCCATAGGGGAGGTCTTATATCGATCTGTAATTGTGCATTTCCTCACTGCAGCTCTTTGCTGAAGAATTAGCATATCGATCTCTAGTTGTGCATTTCCTCACTGCATTTCCCCATCGTCGCCATAGGTTTTCTGCTAAAAGAAGCGACTTGATAATATCAGCACTACTAGCTGAGACCGGCGCGGCGTGCCGCCGCGCCTTCTGTAGCCCGAAGTCAAAGAATGAAAGATGCTTCCATGTTAATACTTCTACGCAAATAAAATAAAAAAATTCTCCCAAAAAAAAATCTATTCTCTTGGCTCGCATGTGTTGAAGCAACATAGTTATGAAACTATCAGAAACTCAGTAAACAAAAAATTCACCATGAAAGGCATGCTACAATTGCTAAGAATAGTTAAAAATCATCCACCCGGCCAGGATGGAATGACTACATGTGGCAATGTTGTTAAAAAACCATAGTAAGTTAAAAAACTATGGTTGACTACCTGCGTAAAAAGCCAAGAAAACATGTTAAGTTATTTTTCCAAATCAGCAAGCAAATCAACGAGGATCCAAAAACTATATTTTCCTGCTGGTGGCACCGAGCTTGTAATGAGAAGAGAACAACTACACACCAAAAATTGAGTACTACTAAGTATATGGAAATTTCCCTTTCTGCAGTCCACTGTATCATGGGAAGTCTACAAAAACTGCTTGTTAATGGTTAGCAATGGTTCACTGATTTGGTTAGCAAATGATACATGGTTGCACTGAATGTATCATTCTCTTTATTATGAAGTTGCACTGCATCCTGATTTGGTAACCAAATCAGTCTACAAAAAATTACTGAATGTATCATTCTCTTTATTATGAAGTTGCACTGCATCCTGATTTGGTTTTATTTGTTGTGGAAGCTAGGCTTGAACATGGACTAGTGAAGTTTTACAGTTCAGGTCGGGTGATCCAGTTTTCTGACAAAGGGTGCCGAGTTGGAAGCAATGGTTAGCACTCATCTTAGCTCACACGTTGAGACACCTGTTTATACTAATAGATTTGAAGCACCTAAAACTTAAGCCATTGATCATTGCAGAAAGTGGATACCAGCTTTCTCAACTTTGCCATAGATGATCCAGCTAAAAATCCCCACATTGGTTCGATGGGTGTTTATGTCTTCAAAAGAGAAGTTCTTATGAACCTTCTAAAGTAAGAACCTAGTCTTGCGATGTGTCATTTCTCCTTGGGCTGTATATTCTAACGTTGGAGTTCTTAGGTCAAGATACACGGAAACTTTGGATCCGAAATCCTCCTGAGAGCTCTACATGGCTACAATTATATTTGCATAATGCGATGATGATGGGCGCGGACCCTGTATGAAAGCGAGGATGAGATCTCGAGGCTTCTGTTAGTGGGCAAGGTCCCCATCGGTGTCAGGGAGAACTTAAAGCTCAGGTGAGATATTCGCCTGGACCCTGAAACAGTTATGTACTGTTGTTTAGCACATGATCTGATGATCCATTTGCTGATGTGTTGTATATGTAGAAACTGCATCATCTATATGAACGTGAGGGAAGATACTCCATCAGTCAGAGCTCAAAATCTTTTGAACCCAAAGTTCTTAAAAAAGAACACTCCTCTCTAGAACCATCTGATTACTCGTCCAGGAGGTGGACAGACCAGAGGAAGGGTACTACATCAAATCCAGGACCGTCGGGATACTGAAGAACGTGATGGTGAAAGACGATACTGTTGTGTAGACTGCCACCTGCACCGCAGCCCAGAGTGACCTGGATTTCACTCGGACGAGAAAGAAGAGACGGCGCAGGAAGCAAGCATCAGTAGCAAAGCAAGTAGTAGTAGTAGTCATTCTTCACCTGTAATAGTAAGATGCGCGCGTCCAGTGAAAGTGGCGGTAGACTCTTGCGGGATAAATCCTGTAAAATATAACTTGAAAATATGGGATTTTTCCGTTGCCTCCACCATCAAAGTTGCCTGACATCTACAGTTCCTGAATGACTGAATGGTCAGCTAGGTTACGTTTGGTCTTTTTTTAGAGTTTTTAGTTGCCCTCCATGAGTTGGACGTTGGTCGATGTTATCAGAAAAACAAACTAGGGTAGACAAAGAGGCATCAACATGACTAAACATAATACCACAGTTTGGAGGCACAAGTATTCAAATTCAATAAAGTCAGAAGTTCAGAACAAGATAATCCAGGGCCGAAACAAGAACAATGAGTTCAGTTTATCACTGCCTGTGCAGCTTGTCCTGCTAGGCTGATTACCTCCCGTGAAACAAATAAAGAAAATGGCAACAGGCTACCTGTCCTGAAACATAACTTGTTTTCAATAGCCGATCATAACAAAGTATTGAACTGCATCGAGCCAACATAAGGAACTACTACTAATTAAGGAGCAACATGCACCGTTAACTTGGCATACTACATAATACCTAGAGCTGCATATTTACAACAATATTGAATGCAAGAACTAACAATATGGCTATGCAAATTGCTAATAAAATAATCTGGCTTCTTCGCTTCCAACCATTCATCCTAACGCTCCTCTGAGTTGAACTTGTTCCGAGCATCCTGCAAGATTAAACCGAAAAATGTATGCTTTAGTTTTGATTTTCATACTACAGTCTGAATAGAGATTAATTCCCATAGCTTCAGATCATTAGTGTATTACACAAATACATAAGAGAAACACCAGATTTTTACAGATACCTTGTACGGGCGTGTAGGTTTTATAGGTTTAATCATGCTTTTCTTTTTGTTTTGATGCCATGGAATTTATAGATCAGCATGCATAAGCTTGTAGTTGTCCTCTTTATATTTGGTTGCTTTTGTGTCACCAACGTGGTTACTGATTTCTAATTAAGTCGGCTCTATCCGTCACACTTAAGTTGTGTTTTTGCACAACCTAGATAGGTTTTTTTTGTGATGCCCATGCATAACTTAGCTAGTTGGACTAATTAAGTTGTTTTTTGCCCACATGCCAAGTTGTTCTCTAAACCCAATTAAGGTTGATTCCCATGTCATTTTCAGGTTTTTTCTTCTTATTTTTTTTTGATCATCCTGTAAAAGTTGGCTAGCTGGTCCAATTAAGTTCGCTTTTGTCGTCATGCTAAGTTGTTTTCTAAATCCAACCAAGTTTGATTCTCTTGTCATTTTTAGCTTTTCTTTATATATCAGTATGTAGGAGTTGACTAGTCAGCTTAATTAAGTTGACTTTTGCGCAGCTGCTAAGTTGTTTTCTAATTGAACTAAGTTTGATCTCCGTAGGTTTTATAGGTTTAATATCATTATTTTATTTTTATTTTGATGCCATGGAATTTGTAGAGTAGCATGAGCAAGCTTGTAGATGTCCTCTTTATATTTGGTTGTTTTTATGTCATCAATGCGGCTACTGAATTCTAATTAAGTCGGCTCTGCTCGTCACACTTAAGTTGTGTTTTTGCACAGCCTAGCTAGGTTTTTATGTGATCCCCATGCAGAAGTTAGCTAGTTGGAATAATTAAGTTGTGTTTTGCCCACATGCCAAATTGTTTTATGAACCCAATTAAGGTTGATTCCCATGTCATTTTTAGGTTTTTTCTTCTTATTTTTTCTTCTGATCATCCTGTAAAAGTTGGCTAGCTGGTATAATTAAGTTGGCTTTGCCGTCATGCTAAGTTGTTTCCTAAATCCAACCAAGTTTGATTATCTTGTCATTTTTAGCTTTCCTTTTTATCAGCATATAGGAGTTGACTAGTCAGCTTAATTAAGTTGACGTTTGCGCAGATGCTAAGTTGTTTTTTAAATCCAACTAAGTTTGATCCACATAGGTTTTATATGTTTAATATCATCCTTTTCTTTTTGTTTTGATGCCATGAAATTTATAGAGCAGCATGTGCAAGCTTGTAGTTGCCCTCTTTATATTTGGTTGCTTTTGTGTCATCAATGCGGCCACTGAATTCTAATTAAGTTGGCTCCGCTCGTCACACTTAAGTTATTTTTTTGCGCAGCCTAGCTAGGTTTTTTTGTGATCCCACACTAAGAAGTTATCTAGTTGGATTAATTAAGTTGTTTTTTGCCCACATGTCAAGTTGTTGAACCCAGGCTGATTCCCGTGTCATTTTCATGTTTTTTCTTCTTCTTTTTCTTCTGATAAGCCTGTAGAAGTTGGCTAGCTGGTGCAATTAAGTTGGTTTTGCCGTTATGCTAAGTTGTTTACTAAATTCAACCAACTTTGATCATGTTATCATTTTTAGGTTTCCTTTTTATATCAGTATGTAGGAGTTGACTAGTCATTAAGTTGGCTTTTGCGCACCTGCTATGTTATTATCCAACTAAGTTCGATCCCCGTGTCATTTTTAGTTTTCCTTTTTATTTATGCGATCAACACGATAGGAGTTGACTATGATGCATTTTCAACATGCTTAAGTTGCTTACGAAAACTAACTAAGTTGTTCCCACCACCATGCCTAAGTTGCTTGCTATTAAAATTCTAGCTAGATTTCTATCACCATGGCGGCCAAGTTGTTTTCCTATTTTATATATTATTTTTTGGATTTTTATTTTTACAATTCCTGCATGCTCCGCCTTCGTTTACCAGAAGATGATGCAGCAGGAGGGGCCCGGACCTACACAACGCCTCGTCCACAAACGATGAGCATAGGCTAACCCGGGGGCGAGGGCGAGGGGACGAGGACTCGTAACCGATTGCTCCAACGGTACAAAAGCCTGCTCGTACATGCATGACGGCATGACTAGACCATGTTTGAAATGGTAACCGGTATTTTGACCTTTTATTATTTTTTCACATGCTTATGTTGCTTACCATTTGAATAAGTTACTTACTGTCCATATGATAAGTTGTTTTTTATACATAGGGTGAAGGTTATTTTGCTTTCACCCCTGTAAACTATGAATAAGGTGCTTCTGTCCACCTCAATTAGTTATCTTATTAATTTGATGTATATTAGAGGGAGTTAGTTTTTTGTGTATTTTGTCATGCACTAGATTGTAGTTTATCATGCACCAAGTTGTAGTTACTGGATTACCTAGTTGCTTTTTAGGTGCCAGTAAGTTGCGGTTTTGGTTCTACTGTGTTAACGACAAGGCGATGAGGCTGTGGCAGGTTTAAAGTCACTCCTACTATTTTCCAAGGTGATTTTGTGTGTTATTTGCACGTTCCTAGGGTTGTGGGTCTAACTAAGTTGTAGGATTTCGACCACCTAGTCGCTTTTTTCTAGTGCAGGTATGTTGTAGTTTGTCATGCACTAAGTTGCAATTAATAGATTACCTAGTTGTTTTTTGGGTGCAAGTAGGTTGCGGTTTTGGTTCCACTATGTTGTCGATGAGACTTCCAGGTTTAAAATCACCCCTAAAATTTTCCAATGTGATTTTGTGTGTTATTCACATGTTCGTGGGATTAGGGTTCTAACTAAGTTGTATATTCCAGATCACCTAGGCGCTTTCTAGTGCAGGTAAGTTGTAGTTTGTCATGCATGAAGTTGTAGTTACCAGATTGCATATTTGCTTTTTTAGTGTAGATAAGTTCCAGTTTCGGTTCCAATGTGTGTGTGTGTTGTTGAGAGCATTGCAGTTTAGTGATCACCCCTATTTTTTTCTAAGATGATATTGTGTGTTATTTGAACGTTCTGAGGTTGTGGCTCTAAATAAGTTGTAGTTACCAGATTACAAATTTGCTTTTCGGATGTAGGTAGGTTGCAGTTTTGATTGTACTTTTGTCCAACTTTAGTGTCAAGTTAGCTACCGGTCACCGGTAACTTTGCGTAACTCACATGTCTTCTAAGTTGCTTCTAGATAGATTTATTACTTTGTTGCTTCACACATGCAGCAAATATCTTACACATCATGTTTATTCATAAAAACTTCACACATGCAGCAAATATCTTACACATCATGTTTATTCATAAAAATATTCTTTTTCTATGTTGCTTTTGCATACAACATTGTGATGCTTCAAACATGTGCTATGTTGCTTTTCAGTATGCTAAGGTTGCTGGTATACGAACCTGTAGGGAATAAATTGCCTACTTGTTTCTGTGTGAAACCATTTGCTCTTTTTAAATTGTATAAATTTCATTGAAGTTGCCCCAGTAACCTCCTGCACATGCCTAACTTAAATGATGAGTTCCCTCCCATGTGTATTGTTATATGAACGAGGAAGCAACTGGTATGGCACATACTAATGGCTCTACATGTTCTTGTCCCTACTGGATTGATGGAGCTTGCAACAATAAAGGGAGAAGTTGTTTGCTGCCTGAAAGAATCTAGATCGGAGCAAGGTGGTGCTTCATCATCTTGAAGCAACAAACAACAATCCAAGCTTTGTTATCTTTATTTTGGCATTCCTTCTGCCTTGCCGGTCACCGTTTCTCGTGTCAATGGTTGATGAACTCTACCAATCTGTATAGTTGTGCCACACAACATGGCATTTTGTTGTTTCTATGTCGTCGATCACTTGAAAAGGGACAAAAGAAAAGTTGCTAGTGGCATTTTTTGTAATTTCATTGACTATTTTAGCTGAACAAATCCACCTTGGTGCAGGGCACACTGATGGGGGGACCAGGTAAGGAGGAATATGTGAGCATTGTGTTGTGGTCTGTGTGAAGGATTTTTTTGAATAAGCACCGGTTTCTATTTGTTGGTCAGTTGGAGAGATTTCCGTATATACAATATGGGTTTTAAACTGTTGGTTTGTGGGGGTTGGGTGCTCGGTTGGACGATCAGAGTGTGAACTTTCCTTTTTAGGCAGGGATGGTTTGTTAGACTTCCCTTTTTATGTGAGGGCTCTAGCCACGTCCTAATATTAATAGGTCAGTTGGTCAATGGATCATGTTCTAACATGGCATACCACTTTATTTTTTTTTCTTATTTGTTCTTCTAAACTTTTTGTCCGGTTGTTTGTCATTGCATCACACACAGAGAGTAGGCTCCGACAATTTTAGTTCATTTCCCAACCTATATATTTCACAAACCAGGTTGCACCTCCACCTTTGTTAGTGGTTCCCCTATAAAGGCACACGAAACAGTTTTGCGCCACACTTTGAGCCATGAATACACACATAATATATGTCTCCGCTGTGCAAAATGGTTTCGAACTGATTAATTGAAGCAGATAAAAGCGGACACAACCAAAATAACTGCACCAAACCAGCTGGCTGGAGTCCTCATCGGAGAAGAAAGAAATTAATTTCCTCAAACCAGGATTTCGCCCCGCTTTATAAATAAAACACACATGTGAGATCTCTGTTGGGTCAGACAACACAACACCCAAAGGAAGAGACTCAACACGATACAAGCGAGCCCAAAGAAAATAGGAGAAAAAAAGAAAAGAAGAAAGGCTGATCCTAGCAGATCAACGAAAACAAAGGTGACTCACAACCGCTGCACCCTCCGGAGTAGTCCCACCACGATCCTAGCATTTGGATTTGTCGCGCACTAAGCAGCATCTCCAAGAAGGAAGCGACGACAACGGCGCTGCTGTCCGTATTGAATTGATGCACTAGCCATCTGAACCAAAAGTCCGAACTGATGGAAAGGGCTAGGCGTGTATTATATTCTTAACACTCCCCCTCACGTCTAGGCTATTTTTAGTCCTTAGCGTGGGTTCGGTGCAGGCCGCAGAATTTTTTTTTATAAACTGCGTGAGCAGGGTCTTGAACTTGAGACCTCT
Source organism: Avena sativa (assembly GCA_916181665.1). Lineage (NCBI taxonomy): Eukaryota > Viridiplantae > Streptophyta > Magnoliopsida > Poales > Poaceae > Avena > Avena sativa. The sequence continues at coordinate 39,779,611 of OV702285.1, read as the reverse complement.
TGGCTCTGATACCATATTGAATTGATGCACTAGCCATCTGAACCAAAAGTCCGAACTGATGGAAAGGGCTAGGCGTGTATTATATTCTTAACAGTCCGGACTGGTCCTAGGGTTTCCCTCGGTACGCCGTGGTAGTGGAGCAGAGGCGCAACCGACGCCCTTTAGGAAGGATAAACCACACCTGAAAGCGTCGCGTCGGAGTCACGATAACAAGGATTTCTCCTGCCACCCAAGCACCACAACACCGGACAAAACCAAAGTGCTCCACCAAACTCGCCACCCACCAACATACGCCACCACCGTCTTGAGCCCACCAACACCGTATCACCATGGAAAACACCGTGATGCCGGTCAGACTGAGAAGCAATCATAGACAAGGAGCACAACACCACAGTCTCGCAGGAGGGAAGAACCTCCACCGCGATGACGGTAGCTGTCCGGACACAGCGGAAAGAGCACACCAGACCATTGGATCCGGAGGTTAGCAGCAGCAGCCACCTGTGAGACTTCCTCCACCACCGGGTGGATGCCGACCGGACACGGCAGCTGGGACATACCAGGCCATGGCAGCCCGGCCAGGCCCCGAAGGGCCCGTAAAGTCCCCGCCGCCATGTTGTTGCACGTAGACCACCGGCACCATAATCCTCTTGGTCCTCACCATAGTCTGCCCGGACCCAAACGGGCCTGCAAAGATCCCACCACCACGTTGCAATAGGCGATGTGTCGTCGCGACCACCCTCGTCACGAGCCGATTGTCAGTCCCATCGGAGGCGACGAAGCCGAGCCTGGCCCGCCCAGACCCATATCGGGCCCAAAGGGCCCAAATCTGGGCTGGCAAGGCATCTCCGGCCGAGCTCTGCACAATCACCGTCACCACCAATCGGCGGCTCCACCACGCTGCCTCCACCCAGCCGTCGACAGGAACCCCGCCGCTGTATCGGACCACCACCGCTGAGGAGCACCTCCAGGTTCCATCCGGCCCCCGCGCCGTCCAACACTAATTAAGAGGGGAAAGGCCATGGTGCCCTCCGCCATTGGCGTCGCGCGGCCAAGGGCTGGGGCCGCACGCCGGCGACGGCGGGGGAGAGGGAAGGCGGGAGGGAGGCTGTGTTAAATAGGTCTAGTTGTATTATTCTGTCATGTATTTGTACGCACGTGTACATATGTAACCTGTGCTGATCATTATATATTGACCCGTGGTGAGGCAATTGCCCCACGGAAAACCCTAAACCTTTTAACTTGGTATCAGAGCCGCCGCACAAGCCCCCCCCCCCCCGGCCCACCGCGTCGCCGCTACAAAACCCTAGCTAGGGCCATCCGCCACCGCCACATATCCACGCCGCCGCGATGACTGAGGCAGCGCTCACGCTGGCCACCGTGGGCTCCTTGTCCATGACCCTCGTCCGCAATATCATCGCCTGCCGTCTTCCATGGCCCCTGTTCCCGTCGTCACACCGATCGCGGTCCGCCTGGACCGCACCAACTACATACTGTGGAGGGCGCTGAGCCTCCCCAACTTCTCCGGCGCCCGCCTCCACGGTTTCCTCGATGGCACGACCACCTCACCCCCGCCGACCATGACCACCGGCGCTGGCAATGCCACTCGTACCGTCGGCAACCCTGACTACGAGCAGTGGTGGACCCTCGATCAGAAGGTCCTCGGTCTTCTTCTCGGGTCCATGACCGAGGATATCGCAGCGCAACTCATTGGCTGCAAGACGACCGCGTCGACTTGGGAAGCCGTCGCTGCCATGTTCGGCGCCGAAAATCGCGCCAACGTCCATCACCTCTGGCGCGATATTCAAGCACTTCCCAAAGGGGACAAGTCCGCGAGCGAGTACATGAACCAGGTGAAGGCTATGGCGGACGCCATGGACGCTGCCGGATCTCTTCCTGGCGATGACGAGAGCATCGACTCTATGTTTACCAGGTTAGGTCCTGCTTTCAACCCCATCGCCACCTCGCTGAATTTTGCAGCAGTTCCGATCGCCCTCGGCATGTTCTACGCCAACGTGCTCAACTACGAGGCTCTCCAGAAGCAGCAACAGACGGAGGTCAATGACTGGTCCTCGTCGGGCAACGTCGTGTCGCACCCGGTCTACCAAACCAAACCCGGGCGCCAAGGTGGAGGAGGAGGAGGGCGTCCTGCGGGCGGTGCCCCGCAGGGCCAAGGCGGTCAAGGCCAGCATGGCCATGGCCAGGGGCGATGGTGGTGACCACCGCAACAACGGAGGAAATAGCGGTGGCGGCAATGACCGCGACCGCAACGGAGGAGGCGACAATGGCCGCAACCGGCGTTGGCGCCCCTAGTTCCAGATTTGCAAATACTGGGGGCATGAGGCGGACAACTGCAGGAAGCGCTACGACTACGACAATCGTGCGGGTAACTCCGCCTCCACTTCGTCCACCGCCGAGCCACCGCAGTGGATCATGGACTCCGGTGCGTTCGACCACTTCACCGGCGACCTAGAGCGCCTCCACATGCATGAGCGCTACGGAGGCAAGGATCAAGTGCAAGTTGCCAACGGTGCAGGTTTGTCTATTTCACATATTGGTCACTCGAATTTACCTGGTTCATCCCTCCGTTTGAGAAATATTCTTCATGTTCCTCATATCAACAAACATCTCCTCTCTATGTTTCGTCTTTTCTCTGACAATGACATCTTTATTGAGTTTCATCGTTTATTTTTTCTTGTCAAGGACAAAACCACGAGGAAAACTCTGCTTCATGGTAGGAGTCGCAACGGGCTGTACCCCATGCCATTTAGGAGATCTTCCACTGCTCAACACCAGGCATCCTCCGGCGTCAAGACCACCACGTCTCGGTGGCATCATCGTCTTGGGTACCCTACCAATAATGTCGTTCAATCCATTGTTAGGAATAATGATTTAAAGTGTTCTTCCAATACTCAGACCTATGTGTGTGATGCTTGTCAGCGTGCTAAAAGTCGACAATTATCTTATAATAATTCCAGTCGTGTTTCTACTATGCCTCGTGAGTTAGTCCATTCCGATGTTTGGGGTCCTGCTATTGCATCCTCAGGAGGGTATAAGTATTATGCTAGCTTTGTTGATGATTACTCTCTATTTAGCTAGATTTATCTTCTTAAGCACAAGTCTGATGTTGAGCAAGTTTTCTACAACTTTCAAGCTCATGTTGAGCATCTCTTAGACTCTAAAATCAAAGTTGTTCAGTCAGATTGGGGTGGTGAGTATCACCGTTTACACCAATATTTTCAGCGCACTGGCATATCTCATCGCGTCTCGTGCCCTCATACCTCGCAGCAAAACGGGATGGCCGTGCGCAAGCACCGTCATTTGGTAGAAACTGGGCTTGCTTTACTTGCTCATTCATCTCTCCCATTGCGTTTTTGGGATGAAGCCTTACTCACCGCATGCTACCTTATTAATCGCATGCCTACTCCGGTGTTGCAAAACGACACGCCCGTCCATCGTCTCCTAAAATTCTACCCACATACTCCTCACTTCACGTTTTCGGCTGTGCGTGTTGGCCGAGTTTGCGAAAGTATAACACCCATAAGTTGTCTTTCCGCTCGACTATGTGTGTGTGTTCTTAGGGTATAGTTTGATGCATAAGGGGTATAAGTGCTTGGATCGCTTCACGGGAATTATCTATATTTCTCGTGATGTCGTTTTTGATGAGACGGTGTTTCCCTATGCTACTCCTGGTGTAAATATTGATCTGTCCACTCTCGAAAAATCCATCACTTTTCCTTCAGATGAACCGGTGACGAGTGATTGTATGCGTAAATATGACTTATCTTACTTGGACACTAATGCACCTGTCCCATGTGGTGCTGATGTTGTGTAGGTACCCGTCTCGCCGCAGTCATCTACTGCAATCGATGTGCATGTCGCACCCATGATCGACGTGCATGGTGACACGCGTCACGAGGCCGATCTGACTCCAGGGAGCCTGGATCCTTCCCCGGCATGTCCCTCTTTTCCGCCCAGCGTGGCAGATAACGATGGGCCCTCGGACTCATCGCCATCGGCGTCCCCCCCGTTGTCTCCCGCCCAGCCCGCATAGCCTCCTGTCGCAAGTCCCTTGCATACCGCGACACCCCGGCTGAGACTATCCATACCATGGATACTCGCGCACGTGATCATACACGTCGTGAAAAGCAGTTCACCAATGGCACGGTGCACTATAACCCACAGTGTCGCGCTTTCTTCGCCACGCCCTCGACTCATCGCGATGCTCTTCGTGACACTACGTGGCGTTCAGCCATGACTGATGAGTTCGACGCGCTGCAGCACACCAAGACGTGGGTCCTTGTTTCTCGTCCACGTGGTGTGAATGTGGTTGGCTGCAAGTGGATCTTTAAGACCAAGAAGCGTCCCGATGGCTCGGTTGATAAGTGCAAGGCGCGTCTTGTTGCTCGTGGGTTTACTCAGCAGCATGGTATTGATTATGGAGACACGTTCAGTCCGGTTGTGAAGCCTACCATAGTTCGTCTGGTTCTCTCTCTCTCTCGCCGTGTCCAAGGGATGGAGTCTTTGTCAGGTTGATGTTAGTAATGCTTTCCTTCATGGTTTTCTGTCGGAAGATGTGTACATGCAGCAGCCCCCCGGTTTTGAGGATGCTCGTTACCCCTCTCATGTCTGCAAGTTGCAACAGGTGTTGTATGGTCTTAAGCAGTCTTCTCGTGCCTGGTATGCTTGGCTGAGTGCTCTCCTCTATCAGCTTGGGTTTGTCTCCTCCAAGGCGGATACCTCCATGTTCATCTACTCCCAGAAAGGACATTCTGATTGCTGGCTCTACTCCAGATGCCGTCGATGTCTTGGTTCGCTCTCTTTCTGATACTTTTCCTATCAAGGATCTTGGACCACTGGACTATTTTCTGGGATTGGAAGCGTCCTTCAATTCGGGGGGAGGGGGGGTGATGGTTACTCAACGGAAGTATGCATTGGATCGTTTGCACCGTGTGAGTATGGAGAATTGCAAGTCCACTTCCACGCCTTTGGCCACAGGAGAACGTCTGTCCCGTGAGTCTGGCTCTCCACTTGGTACTAATGATGCGTTCTGGTACCGCATCATTGTTGGAGGCTTACAGTATCTCACTCTTACTCGCCCAGACATCTCGTTTGCGGTGAATAAGGTTTGCCAGTTTCTCTCATAGCCCACAGATGTTCATTGGGAGGTCGTGAAGCGCATTTTGTGATATGTGAAGGGAACACTGAGTAAGTTTTCGCAAGTCAACCTCTACTAGCATCAGTATCTTCACTGATGCGGATTGGGCAGGATGTGTTGATGATTGCCGATCCACTAGAGGCTTTACAGTATTTGTTGGACCGAACCTCGTTTCATGGAGTTCAAAGAAACATCCTACAGTTTTGAGATCAAGTACCGAGGCTGAGTATAAAGCTTTGGCAAATGGAGAAGCTAAAGCTATGTGGGTAGAGTATCTACTCAAGGAGCTGGGTGTTTCTCAGCAGCGCACTCCTGTGTTGTGGTGTGATAATTTAGGGGCAACATATTTGACCACCAATCCAGTTTTTCATGCAGTTTTTCATGCTCGTACCAAGCACATTGAGATCGATTTTCATTTTGTGCGGGAGTGTGTCGCCGCTGGAGCTTTGCATGTCAGGTTCATTTCTTCTGATGATCAGTTGGCTGATGTGTTTACTAACCGGCCACTCGACAGATGCTAGACCGATTCAAGACCAATCTGAATCTTGTTCATAGTAGAAGCTCAGATTAAGGGGGAGTGTTAAATAGGTCTAGTTGTATTATTCTGTCATGTATTTGTACACACGTGTACATATATAACATGTGCTAATCATTATATATATTGACCCCGTGGTGAGGCAATTGCCCCACGGAAAACCCTAAACCTTTTAACTGGCCGAGGGGAGGACGGGAAGGGGCGAGGCCCGGCCGGCGCGGGGGACGGCGCGGGTTGCGAGAGGAAGAAAGCTCGCGAGTGGGGTTGTTTCTTCGCTCAGGTCAGCAGAAGTTGGTCACCCGATGTCGAAAGAAATTAATTTGGCTTCAGATCTTATATTCATCGACAATTAATTCGAATTGATAATGAATTCGGCCTCAATCTTAAGTTCGTCAGGTTGATTCAATAATGCCATGAGTAATATAATAGAATGCCATCAAATTGATCAACTGAATTAGAGCAAAGCGGAGACAAGAAGCTCAAGAACTCGATCGAGGAGAAGAAAGAAAATATCTTACTGTATTATTAATCCAGAAAACAAACCTAACTTGTCCAACCGGCATGCAGTGCCAATCAGATCAGACCACACGGTAGCAAAAAGCGGATACAAATTATAAGACTGACTGAGTTATTGACTCATAAATAAATCAACTAATACGCAAGCATTAACCAAAGACCACCGGCAATTATCGAAAGCGTGGGCTTCTACTGATTTGGGAGCTGATCATTGTCGATGCGGCGGGCAACATTGCGCATGAGGCGTTCGATCGCCTTGACGAACAATGGCAACTCCTCCGCCCCGAGCGCTTCAGGGTCGACCTCCCACCAGGTCCTTTTCCCCGTCTGCTTCTGCAGCTCTAGCACCTTCTTCCCGATGGCGGTCATCCGCGCGGCCTTCGCCTTGGCCTCCGGGCCTTTCTTGTCCACCTCCAAAGACAGCGCCTCCATGGCCTTCCACCCCACCTCCCCGTTGTCGAGCGGCGGCTGCGCCATGGTCGGAGGCGGCGGAAGCTGCGCCATGGTCGTCGAACGGCGGAAACGCGGGTGCTCTGGTTGGTTCTATGACCGGCGGCAAATATATAGAGGCGCAAGGAAAGGGCAGGGGAATATATAGAGGCGCTCCCGGTAAGTTTGGAAATAAATCACCCGCATAATACTTACCATGTTGATTGCTAGGGACAGCGCGTCGGGCAACAATATGTGGAGTTTCTCTGATTTACTTCACGTCAAATCCCACGTTTCAGGGGGTTTTCTATGGTATATATAAACTCTGATTTGCTTCCAACAAAAAGGTCTAGCGAATCAATAATTCAATATACTACTGCTAGCAGTACTATAATTTATTTCTCGCCAAGAAATCCGGCGACCAGTTTATTACAACATTTTTTTATTTTCTCTTTATTTACGGGAGCAATAATTTTGATTGATCTGTAAAAATATGGAAATCCCTAACACTCATAGTCAGGTGACTGTCAGCTCCTTGCGTATGATGTTTATTTGACTCTGATTGTAGCCTTGTATGCATGCACGCGATCCAAGGCTATAAGCAGAATCAAATAAACATCATACACGAGACTTGACGGACCTGGTGCGCCACAGTTTCCTAGTATTACATGACAAACATATCATATTTCTATCAGAGCAAAACATAGAGAAAACTCATGGTGCTTAAATAACCAGAACCTGTCTCATGATTTGCATCCCGGGGCACAACCATCAGACCTAGGGTAGGGGATGTTGCAAATATTGTCATAATGGATGCATGGGTCAGTGGTATGCCGAACACATAAAACATGTCAACCAGGTTGTAAGCATGGCATGATCGTAATATCGGTGTAGGTGGAGAGAGGAACGAATTGGGACATCCTGGCAAGGTCAGGAAAAAAAGAACCCGCACAAACCCCGTCACCCCTCTCACTCCCCCATCCCCAAGGGCAACAGGGGCTCTCCCCAATCTTCAGCCCCTCACTCCCCCTCCAGCCTCGTCCTTCCTCGCCGCAGTCGGCAGGGGGGCGGCGGCAGCGGACACGTCTCCCCGTGGCTTGGAGGTGGGTTCAGGGGCCCTCTCCTCCTGGCGGCGGCGGCCCTGCTTCGGTGGGCAGGTGTGTCAGTGGCGGCGGGGCAGCGCGGCTTGGCTCGTGGCAAGCGGAGACGGGGCAAATGGCGGCCAGGCCCTATGTGCCCAGATCGGGGCCTTAGGGCCCCATCTGGGTCTTGGGAGGGGAGCTGCGCTGCCCCTGAGATTCACTTGATATGTAGGCATGGTAGGGTTGGGGATTCATGGCTCGGCGGCAACCACGGCCCACCGGTTACAGCGTGGCTGCGGGCCGTATGGGCCCATCTAGGCCCGACCGGACCCTTTTTGGATTGGTGTGCCCCCGTGGGGGCTTTACGGTCCCGCTGGGACCGACCGGACCTAATTGGTACTAGAATGCCTGCGGCCGTGTCGGGTCAACTACCATCTGCGGTGGAATTAGTTCCCTCCCATGCGGTTGCGGTACTGCTGGCCACGATTCTTCCTACTTTTCGCTTCTGTCCTATAGACCCTGCAATTGTATCGTGGATGAGACTATGTTGGCAGCTTTGTGACCGGAGTGGCGCATGCTCGTGGACAGCAACTTGGGTGGTGGCGAGGCCTTGTTCTTGCAGGGCTCCTATGTAAAGGATCGATCGTCCGTAGTGGGTAGGGTTTTCAGGAGAAATTTTTGTTGGCTTGACCAACACCGACGTGCTACCCTCGGGTGGAACCAGTCCTTCCTGAAGGGCATCGTGGCTACCCTACCACTTCCCCCTGTATGTCAGGGGAAACCCTAGGATCATTCTCTGGTCTGGGTAGCAGCGTTGGCATTCTTCTTGAAGGAGCTGCTTAGTGCTTGTCGAATTGTTGCTAGGAATGCGGTGGAACTTCTCTAGAGGGAGCAACGGGTGCGGGCCACCTGTGTTTAGTTGATCCGCTTATGTATCCATTATGTTTCTGCTTTTTTCCTTTCTGTTGGGCGTGTGTCAGTTGTTGCCCTAGTATTTTTTATTTATTTTCGAACTCGTGTGGTTGTGTTATATAGTGATTAATGTATTAATATAGTGGGGCGAAAGCTTATTTCGAGGTGGAGAGAGGACTTATGAGGGAGTTACAAAAAAGCACTAGCTAGGCTGGATAGGTTCGTGGTGTGTTGAATACCTTTTGTACAAAAGGATCTATTGTCTGCAAGCAAGAAACCATGGTCAAGTGAAAGCAGTGATCATACAATCAGAAAAACAAGATATACACTGTAACATAAAAGACTAATTAGACATCATAACTTCTAGGAAGAAAACAAGATCTAGGAAGAAAAACCTTGGAGACAGTAGACGAGATCCCAAAAGAATAACTAGTTGAAATTGTGGACCGCCCGTTTAAATCAAGGAGCTATCATTGTAGGGGTTCGTAGCATGGAAAACAAAAATTTTCTATCGCATACAAACAAACAAGCCAAGATCTATCTACTAGATTGTAGCAACGAGTCGATGGAATAACTTACCCTCGAAGATTCCAAAGCGGTTAACGAGAGCATATTCTCGTGGGTGATGTAGTCGTACTCTTTCCGATCTCAAGATCGCGTAGACGATCCTTCCGGCGCCACGTTCCGGCAGCGCTCCCGCAGTCGGTCACACATTCGGTACTCGACGAAGACCTTCCTCTCCCTTGTTCCAGCAGGCAGCGGAGGTTGTAGCACTCTCCTCGCGATTCCGGCAGCACAACGGCGTGGTACCGGAAGTAGAGGGGAGATCCCGCAGGGCTTCGCCTTAAGCCGGAGCGAGTATGGTGGAGCTTATGAGAGAGGCTATTAGTGGTCTAGTAATTAGACACACCAATTAGAAGGCTCTAAACCAATTAGAAGGCTCTAAACCGCAGGCTAAAGCAATTAGAAGCTCTAAACCAAAACGGCTCTAAACCGGAGGTAGAAGATAGGAACTTGTGTGTTCTAGGAGGGGAGCCCTGCCCCTCCTTATATAGATGGGAGGGGGCTGGCGCGCCAGGGGAGGGAGGGAGTCCCTCCCCAACTCGGCCTAGGGCTGGCCGCCGGCTTGGAGGAGAGAAACTCCTCCTCCAAGTCGGTTCCAACTCCTCTTGCTTGTTTCCCACAGTTTCTTGTTTTAGCCATTTGACTTTCAAACTGGACATTTGACTTTTCTGTTTTAGGATTCAATTTAATCCTTTATTTGGGACAGCAAGAACACTTAGTACATGATGCAATCATTCAATGACACACTCATGTACCCTCCCCCCCCCGGAGTGCCGGACAATCCGGAACCTTCTAGAACATTCCCGATGAAAACACCGGAATCATTCCCGAACTCCGAAACGGGACTTTCCTTATATGAATCTTATTCTCCGGACCATTCCGGATCACCTCGTGATATCCCGAATCCCATCCGAGACTCCGAACAACATTCGGTCTCCTTCTCATAATACCATAACTACTCAAACAACGTCGAATCCTTAAGTGTGTCTCCCTACAGTTCGTGAATTATGCGGACATGATCGAGACACTTCTCCGAACAATAACCAATAGAGGAATCTAGAAATTCATATGGCTCCCACATATTTCTACGATTACTTTGCGATCGAATGAACCACTTACATACGATACCAATTTCCCTTTGTCTCACGATAGTTTACTTATCCCAGGTTATGATCGTCGGTATCTCTGCATACCTAGTTCAACCTCGTTACTGATAAGTACTCTTTTCTCGTTCCCGTGATATGTGATCCCTTGTGACCAAGTCACATGCTTGCAAGCCAATTGGATGACATTCCACCGAGAGGGCCCAGAGTATATCTATCCGTCATGTGGATGGACAAATCCCACTCTTGATCCATGTGTTTCAACCAATACTTTCCGAACACTTAATGCCACCTTTATAGCCACCCAGTTACGGTGTGGTGTTTGATGTCATCAAAGCATCCATCCGGTAAAGGTGATATGCATGATCTCATGGTCGAAGGAATTAGGTTACTATGTATCAGAAAGCATATAGCAATTTGAACTATTGAAATGACTTTGATCTTTATGCTACGCTTATCAATAGGAGTATGTCCACCATATCATTCTCCTAACGATATGATCTTGTTGTTGATAACATCTCAATGTTCATGATATGGAAACCACAATCATTTAATCAACCAACAAGCTAGTGAAGTATAGAGGCTATACTAGGGACTTCAATTTAAGTTTACAATTCACACAAGTATTAATGTTTCCTTGTTAATACTATTATAGCATGAATATAAACATTTATCATAAACACAAAGATATAATAATAACTATATTTATTATTGCCTCTAGGGCATATCTCCAACAGTCTCCCACTTGCACTAGAGTCAATAATCTAGTTTCAGACCTTTGTGTATTCAACACCTATGGCTTTCTGGTGTTGTATGTACACGATTGCTAGTGGTCAACTAATCTCCGGATCTGACACTTCCAGGTCCGTGTGTAATTGCATGTCTTTGCGTCTCTACGCATCACTCATTCTCTAATGAGATGGCTTTGTACAAATTTGGTCTTTCGGTGTGACCTTTAGCTCTTTGGGTTAAAACATGTTGATAATATTGTCGCACAATATATCTTCATAGTATTATCCCACTATGAACTACACCTAGTTTGATAACAAACTTCTTGACACAAATGCCCCTTTTGCTGCTATAATAGCAGTCATATACTTAGCCTTTTGTTGTAGTATCTGTCACAATGTCTTAACTTTGGAAATCATCCAAATCCATTATGGAACTCACTTTCCATTATATTGTGCCACCCTTAGTTTAGATTGAGATAAACTTAATTTGTACTTTGTGACAAAACTAGTATCAATGTAGTACTTTTACAATGAACTAACCATCTATTTGTCACTTCTACAAATATTATACTCTTAGTTCTTTCAGAAGATCATAAGAATATCCTTACTATTGTCCAATGATCATCTTACGAATCATTCTGGTATATGCTCTCAACATTTAGAGCATAGGACATATCTGGATTTGTACATATCACAGTATGATTGATATAAATACTCTTTGTGATTTCATACATCAAGTATCAATCTATACTTGATTATTTGTTTCACTTTACCAAATGTCAATACACTTGAATATATCATCAACATTGAACTCATTCAATCCTTTCTGTGCGACAAGAACCTCTCTTGTAGTTTCTATATTGAACTCATTCAATATCTTGTCTATGTACTTCTGGCACAACCATATTAGCGTCTATTGATGCCAAATATTTGGGTTTTGCCTAAGTCTTTCATCGGGATGAAATTCTTAATATGTGTTAATAAAAGATACATCTTTTCTAATCAACAATATGTACTCCACATAATGTATTAGAAAAAATGTCTTAGCGCTCCCACTTAATTTCTTGCAAATGCAAGCATCTTCATTGTCTCTGATGAAATTAAACTCTTTTAACAGTTTCATCATAGTGAAGATTCCAACTCCGCGATGCTCACTTTAACCATTGAAGTTTGCATATGCTTTTAGCATCCTTTGAATTAACAAAACCCTATGGACCGTGTTATGCACATGTCCTAGGTAACGATTCTATTAGAAGAACTTGTTTTGTTTATTCAACTACCATATAACAAATTATATGTAGTGGTTGCTACATTAATCCGTCTAGACTAAATATCACTATGACAGATCAAATCTTGTCATAGTCAACCTTTGAACATTGTTGTGAACTCTTTCCCAACATGTCGACTATTTCATAGATGTGAAACATCCATGTCTATTTCTTTATAGATCCAAATACGACTGTAAGGTCTTGTACCTTCCCAGAGGGTCTTTCAAGTTCAAATCTTGATCTCTCGTATATGGAACTATCATGGATTTTATGGCTTCAAGCCATTTTACGGAGTCAGGGCCCATCATCGCTTCTTTGCATGTAGTCGGTTCATTATTCTCAAATAATGATTCAACCCTCAAATCTTGGTATTTGTTTGTTCATCCGACCTACTTGTTTCAATAGGAACTTGGATCTCCGTGACCACAACCTTTGAGGTACGTGAGCCATGAGCTTTGTTGCTGCCTCCGGAACACTTTTCGGTGCTGCGCAACTCTGCACATATAGCTAAGGTTCTTTTAACCATATCAAAGTTCTATTGTCCTCCCACTTAACTTTTCACGAAAAAATTCCTTCTCAAAGAAACTTGACGTTCTAAGCAACAAACACTTTTGTCTCCGGTGTTTATGGAGGAATACTTAACAGTTTATACAAAGACAGGTTCAACCGACTTTGGTTGCACACATCTTTCTTATGCATAGCATACCAATGTTTAAGAAAGGACAACTTGGGTTTTATCCCAAACCATAACTTTATATGATGTCATTTCAACGGATTATGATGGAGCTCTTTTCAGTGGAAAAACGGTAATCTCTAAAGCTTTTAATCTTTAAAATATAATGGCATTTTTATAAATTATACCTTTGATCTTACCATGTCAAACAAGGTTTAATTACATATCTCGAACGTTCCATACTCTTATGGTGTTTCGGGAAAATGCAAATCACGGAACGATTCCTTAAATCTTAGGTATTATGCTAAACTTTGTAACTCAAATATCTTCCTTTATGATCTTATCATAAACTATTTATATTCTTGTTACAATGATTTTGCACTTCATCTTGAAAGTCTTTGAACCCTTCAAATATTTCACACTTCATCCTTATTAAGTAAATATTCATATATTCACTCAAATTTTCGGAGAAAGCATATGAAGTTGAAATCCATCGCTCTTGACTACACATAATGGACTTCGTACAACAATATGTACAAGTTCCAATAAGCTAGTCATTCGTTCCCTTTTGGCCTATGAACGAAGTTTCAATTATCTCTAGGAAAGTTTCACAAGCGTCATTTGATCAAAATCAAATAGACTCCAAAATTCCATCCATATGGATTTTCTTCATGTTTTCTTTCCAATATAATTTAAACGGCGATATTACTTCCTAAGTGATCTTTCAATCAATTTGTCTTTCGACATCTTTAGCACTGGTTTTATGGATGTGATTTCTCCAACGAGATTTGTGAATCATCCATCTTTTATGGATCACGGCAATTATTTGAACAACCCTTTTGTTCTCATAATACCTGATAAAACAAATCTTTGAAGGCAAGCTTTGATGTTTAACGAGCAACACAATAATCCTTTATTTGTTCTCGATGAACATCATCACATATTCTTTTGCTAGTTACTTAGGCCATTGTAGTTCATGAATTGTGTTGTTTCGTATGACGATTCACACCAACAAATTCAGTATCAAATACTTGAGAACCACATTGTTTAATAAGCAAAGAATATAGCCATAACATGTATATCATCTATATACTTAAACTGAACAATTCTAGTCTTTTCTTTTCTGCCATATATTTATGAGATTCTCTTTCAGTATTTCCTTTTCTGTTTGAAAGAATCTATCAATATCAATAGTGGAGTCATACATATGACATATAGTCCAAAAGCGTGTATAGTTAAATACCAATGTCTTTGGACTTGCACTTTGAAGTAGATCACCATCATCAAATGTTTGGTGTTCTTTCAAATTCCTTTCTTTAGTAATCTCTTGGTGTAGTAAATATTTTACCTACATCAAATATTCACCCTTATTATGGAATTATCCATGATCAAGTTACTATTAGCTTGTAACGGTGAATCGTGAGTATAATGTTGCTCTCCAAAACCTTTTGGAGGATTAGGACAACAAGTGTCTCCAACCTTTTTGCAAATTCTCATCAAATATGAGAACATGACTTTTGCCATATTATACTCTATCATGTTGCAACCAAAACTTCGTTTCAGATATCACAATATCTTCCACACATCATGGTTTCTGAAACAACTCTTTCAGATCCTAGATAACCTTGATATTAAGACAATTCTTTGAATATCAAGAATCATGGAGACAAACATGATACACTAACACTTGGAATTGTCACTCTTGTTTTAATACCAATTATTAAACTTCATGGAGTAACCGGAACTTACTAAAAGTTTGCAATAGGAATTTTAGACTTTAGATTAACACTTCAAAAACAATACGATACCAGCTCGTAAAGTAACTAACCAGAATTCTATAGTTCTATCATCTCAATTATAACTAAGCGTAAGGTGGTAAACGGATGCCAATGACTACAACAACTATGCAAATTCACTTTGATTTAGTTTATGATAAATTGAGTTCTAATTAATAATTAAATTAATCTAGGTGAACTCCCACTCAAAACAATATCCCTCACATTGTTTTAGTGATCACACGAACCAAATCCACCACATCAAAACCGATCATCACGAGAGTTGATGTAGCTTCAATGGCGAACAATCAACATGTTCATCATATCTACTATATGACTCATGCTCTACCTTTCGGTAATCCGTGTTCCTGAGGCCATGTCTGTACATGCTAGGCTCGTCAAGATCAAACCTTAGCTACCGCATAAGCAAATCTGGCTTGCTTACGTTGTATACACTTGCGGAATCTAACACACCCGATCATCACGTGGTGCTTCGAAACAACAAGCTTTAGCAACGGTGCTAACTAAGGGTGAACACTTTATGACTTGAAATTCATGTGCATGAGGGATCATCTTATAATGCTACCGTCGTCTACTAAGCAATACAAGATGCATAAAGGATTAACATCACATGCAATTCATAATATGTGATATGATATGGCCTTTCTTCTTCGTGCTTCTGATCTCCATCTTCAAGCACGAACATGATCTCCATCATCACCGGCATTGCATCAAGGTCAATGACGCTTCTCCATGGTTGTCGTCCACCAGCTTCAACTATTACAACTACTTTGAATAGACTCGCGGGTCTTAACAGAAATTTAAAGACAACCATATGGCTCCTGCCGGTTGCCGACTTACAATAAGGAACATTGCATACATCATATATAATCACAATCATGGCCATATCACATCACTGCACACCCCTGCAAAACAAAGTTTAGACGCCTCTACTTTCTTTGCATATTTTACGTGGTTTGGGGCTTTCAATAAGTGTCGTTCTAACTTACGAACAAGAACCACAACATTGATACTAGTATTGTTAATCACCCGTTGTAAATTGGATCTTAACTATGCTAGGAGAAACAGGCACCCGCAAAGCCACTTATGCAATACAAGTTGCATGTCAAGCGTGGAGCAGGTCTCATGAACGATGTCATGTAAGGTTAGCCCGGGCCGCTTCATCCCAACATAGCGCAAGATGCAAAGTACACAAGAAGCAATCGACAATAAAAGCATCAACGCCCACAATGACCATTGTGTTCTACTCGTGCAACAGATCTACATATAGACACGACTCTGATACCACTGTAGGGGTTCGTAGCATGGAAAACAAAAATTTTCTATCGCATACAAACAAACAAGCCAAGATCTATCTACTAGATTGTAGCAACGAGTCGATGGAATAACTTACCCTCGAAGATTCCAAAGCGGTTAACGAGAGCAGATTCTCGTGGGTGATGTAGTCGTACTCTTTCCGATCTCAAGATCGCGTAGACGATCCTTCCGGCGCCACGTTCCGGCAGCGCTCCCGCAGTCGGTCACACATTCGGTACTCGACGAAGACCTTCCTCTCCCTTGTTCCAGCAGGCAGCGGAGGTTGTAGCACTCTCCTCGCGATTCCGGCAGCACAACGGCGTGGTACCGGAAGTTGAGGGGAGATCCCGCAGGGCTTCGCCTTAAGCCGGAGCGAGTATGGTGGAGCTTATGAGAGAGGCTGTTAGTGTTCTAGTAATTAGACACACCAATTAGAAGGCTCTAAACCAATTAGAAGGCTCTAAACCGCAGGCTAAAGCAATTAGAAGCTCTAAACCAAAACGGCTCTAAACCGGAGGTAGAAGATAGGAACTTGTGTGTTCTAGGAGGGGAGCCCTGCCCCTCCTTATATAGATGGGAGGGGGCTGGCGCGCCAGGGGAGGGAGGGAGTCCCTCCCCAACTCGGCCTAGGGCTGGCCGCCGGCTTGGAGGAGAGAAACTACTCCTCCAAGTCGGTTCCAACTCCTCTTGCTTGTTTCCCACAGTTTCTTGTTTTAGCCGTTTGACTTTCAAACTGGACATTTGACTTTTCTGTTTTAGGATTCAATTTAATCCTTTATTTGGGACAGCAAGAACACTTAGTACATGATGCAATCATTCAATGACACACTCATGTACCCTCCCCCCCCCGGAGTGCCGGACAATCCGGAACCTTCTAGAACATTCCCGATGAAAACACCGGAATCATTCCCGAACTCCGAAACGGGACTTTCCTTATATGAATCTTATTCTCCGGACCATTCCGGATCACCTCGTGATATCCCGAATCCCATCCGAGACTCCGAACAACATTCGGTCTCCTTCTCATAATACCATAACTACTCAAACAACGTCGAATCCTTAAGTGTGTCTCCCTACGGTTCGTGAATTATGCGGACATGATCGAGACACTTCTCCGAACAATAACCAATAGAGGAATCTGGAAATTCATATGGCTCCCACATATTTCTACGATTTCTTTGCGATCGAATGAACCACTTACATACGATACCAATTTCCCTTTGTCTCACGATAGTTTACTTATCCGAGGTTATGATCGTCGGTATCTCTGCATACCTAGTTCAACCTCGTTACTGATAAGTACTCTTTTCTCGTTCCCGTGATATGTGATCCCTTGTGACCAAGTCACATGCTTGCAAGCCAATTGGATGACATTCCACCGAGAGGGCCCAGAGTATATCTATCCGTCATGTGGATGGACAAATCCCACTCTTGATCCATGTGTTTCAACCAATACTTTCCGAACACTTAATGCCACCTTTATAGCCACCCAGTTACGGTGTGGTGTTTGATGTCATCAAAGCATCCATCCGGTAAAGGTGATATGCATGATCTCATGGTCGAAGGAATTAGGTTACTATGTATCAGAAAGCATATAGCAATTTGAACTATTGAAATGACTTTGATCTTTATGCTACGCTTATCAATAGGAGTATGTCCACCATATCATTCTCCTAACGATATGATCTTGTTGTTGATAACATCTCAATGTTCATGATATGGAAACCACAATCATTTAATCAACCAACAAGCTAGTGAAGTATAGAGGCTATACTAGGGACTTCAATTTAAGTTTACAATTCACACAAGTATTAATGTTTCCTTGTTAATACTATTATAGCATGAATATAAACATTTATCATAAACACAAAGATATAATAATAACTATATTTATTATTGCCTATAGGGCATATCTCCAACAATCATATATAGTGTGGCGTTGATCTTCCAAATTCGTGAAATTTCTAAAAAAGATGTATACCAGGCTCAAAGTTAATAGACATATATTCCTTGTTTTTACAGGAGCAATGTTTTCACCTAATACACTAGTGGAAAAAGGGTTATCCGTTCGCGACCCCTCAGAGCATTTGTCCCGGTTGCGCCACCAACCGGGACTAATGCTGGCACGCGTCCCGGTTGGAGCGGGCACGGGGCCAGGGGGCATGCGTCCCGGTTGGTAAGGGCAATACGTCCCGGTTGGAGCCAGCAACCGGGATTAAAGATTGCGTCCACAGCCACGTGGCGTGGCACGCACCTTTAGTCCCGGTTGCTGGCTCCAACCGGGACTAAATACCCCCTGCCCTCTATAAATGCAACGCCCCAGCCCCCTCTGCCTCCACTCTGTTTTTTCGAATGGTGGAAGGTGTGAGGGGGTGTGCTAGTTTTTTCTCATGCATGCATTGAAGGTGTTTGTTGAAATGTTTGAGTGAATAATCCCGTTGAATTTCTCATAGAACAAAAATATAGAAGGTGTCCGAGACGCACTTGAGATTTCTCCTCGTTATTTCCCTCGATCGAGGTTAGCAATCTTATCTTTTCTAGGTCATTGATACAATTCATGTGTCGGTGTGAATTGGTTATTTCACTATTTATGATGTCCTGTTTTTTGATAAACTTACTTATATGATGCAGATGAACAGTCGGGAATGGATGTACGGTGACCGGCGCGTATCCGGGTATATCAAAGGCGTGGATAAATTTATCGATGTGGTTACGGCAAACAAAGAGAATGGATTTATACGTTGTCCATGTGTTCAATGTCGGAACAACAAGGAGTACTCTTCCTCGAAAATCATTCGCGGCCACCTGATTATGAAAGGTTTCATGCCCAACTATAATTGCTGGACCAAGCACGGGGAAAGAGGGGTTATGATGGAAGATGGTGAAGAAGAAGAAGATGATAACAACTATCATCATATGTTTCCTGAATACAGTGATACTGCAATGGAAGACAATGGAGAGGAAAGAGGTGAAGAACGGGCATCAGATGAGCCGGCTGATGAACTTGGTAGGGTCATATCTGATGCAAAGCGAGACTGTGAAACAGAAAATGAGAAGTTGAAGTTAGAGGGCATGTTAGAAGATCACAAGAAATTATTGTACCCAAATTGTGAAGATGGCAGCACAAAGCTCGGTACCACACTGGAATTGTTGCGATGGAAGGCAGAGTGTGGTCTAACTGACTCCTCATTTGAAAAGATGCTGAAAATAATGAAGCCGAAGTTTCCAAAACATAACGAACTTCCCGAGAGTACCTACGAAGCAAAGAAGACTCTCTGTCCTCTGGGATTAGATGTGCAAAAGATACATGCATGCATTAATGACTGCATCCTCTACCGCGGTAAGGAGTATGAGAATTTAGATAAATGCCCGGTATGCAACGCGTTGCGGTATAAGATCAGACGAGATGACCCTGGTGATGTTGAGGGAGAGCCCCTCCGGAAGAGGGTTCCTGCTAAGTTTATGTGGTATGCTCCTATAATACCAAGGTTGAAACGCATGTTCAGAAACAAAGAGCATGCCAGGTTGTTGCGATGTCACAAAGAAGACCGTAAGAAAGACGGGAAGTTGAGACACCCTGCTGATGGGTCACAGTGGAGAAAAATCGAGAGAGACTTTCCAGACTTTGCAGGTGACGCAAGGAACTTATGGTTTGGTCTAAGTACGGATGGCATGAATCCTTTTGGGGAGCAGAGCTGCAGTCACAGCACCTGGCCCGTGACTCTATGTATCTACAACCTGCCTCCTTGGTTGTGCATGAAGCGTAAGTTCATTATGATGCCAGTGCTCATCCAAGGCCCGAAGCAACCGGGCAACGACATTGATGTGTACCTTAGGCCATTAGTTGAAGAACTCTTACAGTTGTGGGGAAAACCAGGTGTACGTGCGTGGGATGAGAACAAACAGGAGCCATTTAATCTACGAGGGTTATTATTCGTAACCATCAATGATTGGCCTGCTCTTAGTAACCTTTCAGGACAGACAAACAAAGGATATAAGGCATGCACCCACTGTTTAGATAAGACCGAAGGTACATATTTGCATAAATGCAAGAAGGTTGTGTACCTGTCGAATCGATGATTTCTTCCGACCAATCATCCCGTAAGAAAGAAAGGCAAGCATTTCAAAGGTGAGGCAGATCACCGGAAGAAGCCTGAACTCCCTGCTGGTGATGATGTATTTGGTATGGTCAAGGACATAGAAGTAATCTTTGGAAAGCGTCCCGGCGGTCAATCAGTTCCGAACGACATCGCTACAGGACACGCACCCATGTGGAAGAAGAAATCTATATTTTGGGAGCTGCCATATTGGAAAGTCCTGCGTGTCCGCTCTTCAATCGACGTGATGCACATGACGAAGAATCTCTACGTGAACCTGCTAGGATTCCTAGGCGTGTATGGAAAGACAAAAGATACACCTGAATCACGGGAGGACCAACAAATTATTAAAGACCCAAAGAACATGCATACAGATAACAAGACGGATAAAGGGCGTCACTTAAGTCGTGCCAGCTATGATCTTACCAAAGTAGAGAAGGAAATCTTTTTTGAAGTCCTTTACAGTATCAAGGTGCCGTCGTGCTTCTCATCTAATATAAAGGGGATAATAAATATGGCAGAGAAAAAGTTCCAAAACAATGTTGCAGGAGGAAGTTTTCCTTTTTGTCGCACGGAAAAGCCCTTTTCCATTTTCCGAGCGCAAAAAAACGGGTCGTTTTGTGAAGTAACCACCAAAATGCCGTTTCAGAATGCTACCGTCCCATTTTCCTAAAATACTAGACCACCTTACATGGACTATCTCCCAACTGGTACATCTCAAACCTTTTCGTCCATCCCGGGTAAAAAGGACAAATGTCTACCGAATCGGCAGGAAGTGGGTCCGGTTTGTACTACAGGTACATGATCTATCGCCCGTGATTTTTTGAAAAAATCATTTTTAGACTCTCAATATGTGGTTTCTTCAGAGATCCAATGCAAGTTCTAACGATGCTCGTCCCCTATCTTCATGCACACCGGTTCGACCATAGTTAGAAATTCAGATAATTCAAAACGGGCATAATAAATTAAAAAAATCCGAACAATGAAAATCCTTCGCGTGGTGTCATATTTTGTTACATAGTTGAAAGGAAAAATACCAGACTTGGTATATTGATCATGTTTCGAAAAAACCTTCACAAAATGACCTATCATGTTCGAGGTTTCATGGCTTTCGGTCCAAATAACCGATGTTATGTGCTGAATCACGGCATAGTTTGTGATGTTGTGCCCATATTATGCATGTGTGTGGACATTGGTATGGAGAACAATGTTGCAGGAGGAAGTTTTCCTTTTTGTCACACGGAAAAGCCCTTTTCCATTTTTCGAGCGCAAAAAACGGGTCGTTTTGTGAAGTAACCACCAAAATGCCGTTTCACAATGCTACCGTCCCATTTTCCTAAAATACTAGACCACCTTACATGGACTATCTCCCAACCGGTACATCTCAAACCTTTTCGTCCATCCCGGGTAAAAAGGACAAATGTCTGCCGAATCGGCAGGAAGTGGGTCCGGTTTGTACTACAGGTACATGATCTATCGCCCGTGATTTTTTGAAAAAATCATTTTTAGACTCGCAATATGTGGTTTCTTCAGAGATCCAATGCAAGTTCTAACGATGCTCGTCCCCTATCTTCATTTTAAAAGGTTACATTAATTATTTTTTAAAAATAGAAAATGGTTTTGGATTATTTATTCAAATCCATACACTTCTTATGTTTAAAGTTTTCTAAATTCCAAATTAATATTCAAAAATATAAGTTAATTCATTTTAAAAGGTTACATTAATTATTTTTTAGAAATAGAAAATGGTTTTGGATTATTTATTCAAATTCATACACTTCTTATGTTTAAAGTTTTTCTAAATTCCAAATTAATATTCAAAAATATAAGTTAATTCTTTTTAAAAGGTTACATTAATTATTTTTTAGAAATAGAAAATGGTTTTGGATTATTTATTCAAATCCATACACTTCTTATGTTTAAAGTTTTTCTAAATTCCAAATTGATATTAAAAAAATATAAGTTAATTCATTTTTAATTGTAAATGGTTCATATTTTAAATGGTTACATTAATTGTTTTTTAAAACAGAAAATGGTTTTGAATTATTTATTCAAATCCAAACACTTTTTATGTTTAAAGTTTTTCTAAATTCCAAATTAATATTCAAAAATATAAGTTAATTCATTTTAAAAGGTTACATTAATTATTTTTTAAAAATAGAAAATGGTTTTGGATTATTTATTCAAATCCATACACTTCTTATGTTTAAAGTTTTTCTAAATTCCAAATTGATATTAAAAAAATATAAGTTAATTCATTTTTAATTGTAAATGGTTCATATTTTAAATGGTTACATTAATTATTTTTTAAAACAGAAAATGGTTTTGAATTATTTATTCAAATCCAAACACTTTTTATGTTTAAAGTTTTTCTAAATTCCAAATTAATTATCATTTAAAAAACAATACAAATTTAAACCCCAAAATAAAAAATAAGGCGGGAACAGAGAGAAAATACCTGCAAAATTTTGAAATCAGGGGAATGTGTCCCGGTTGGAGCCACCAACCGGGACTAAAGACCCCCTGCGCGCCAACCCTTGGTCTGCTGAAAATATTGGACGATACGTCCCGGTTGGTGGCTCCAACCGGGACGTATAACCCTTTAGTTCCGGTCGGAGCCACCAACCGGGACTAAAGGTCCCCTACTAGTTAACCATGCCCCTTCTCCTTCTTCCCCGTTCCTCTTTCTCACTCACCCGCAACAGAGATCGCCGCCGCCGCGAGGACAACCGCTCGGACGCCGTCAGGCTGCCCAACCATCGTCTCGCCGTCGGCCTCCACGCGCTGCCTCGCTGTGCTTATCCTCCTCGCCGAAGGAATCGAAGCCGCGCGACTAGAATCGACCGCGTCTTCCCCATCACCGACGAGCTCCGCCATTGCCATCACCGTTGCTGCCGATCTCCTCCATCCCCGCCAAGGCTACACACGCGTTGAGGGTGAGCTTGTAACTCTCTGGGACCCCTTCTTTCCTCCCCTAGCGCTCTGTCCTTCTCCCGCGCCGTCCGCCGCCATCCGCCGCCGCTGCATGTCGTCGCGTGCCCTATTCCGGTGACCAAATCCGGGCGGTGCCCTACTAGTTAGGTTCGCCTCGACGCCCTCTTTCAAACAAACCCGCGCACGCCCCCTCCCGAGCCCTCTAGCAACGTCGCCGGCCACCGCACAGTGCTCACCGGCGAGCCGAGCGGGCGCCGAGGTGGCCATGGCCCTGGCCCACCGGCCAGCCCCAGTGGGTAGACTGTGAACTCGTGAAAAATAACCAGGGTTCGGTGGGGCCTGCTTGCTTGCGTGGAGGCTGAGTTGGCACTAGGGCCCATCTGTCAGTCTCACTGGCTAGGGGTCGCCCCGGTGTAAAAACTATTTGCCTTTTTGTTTTTAATTCCAGAAAATGATTTAATATTGTAAAATCAATAACTTATTGTTTATAAGTCAGAAAAATACAAATAATATATCAAATTGTTCAGAAAAATGAAACCTATCTATTTAACCTATAATCATGCATTGTTAAACAACTTAAATGACAAGTATAATTAGAAGAACAAATGCACCCCTCTCATATGTTCCGGAGTTTCCCCGAGTTAGGGTTTTCACCCCTCGGAACCCCGATTAAATCGTCGCGCATGTCTTAGGGTTACATTCCAATGCAAATTAACTTGTCATATCGTCATACTTGCTTGAGCATTGCATCGATGCCATGTGTTGATTGTTTCCCTTTCTTTTCGGTGTTTCGATTATTAGGTTTATTATTAGTTAGGTATTATTAGGTTTATTAATTACTTTGGTATTATTGGTATTCGGCCCCACTGGTCAGTCACTGTGGGTAGCCCCAGACCCGATTCACATTGTCAAGCAACTTAGGTGCATGTGGGTTCGACGATGTGCCTATCTACTACACGGTTTCCCTTTCTCTTCATTTTTATTATTGTGTATGTATATATTAGGGTTTCTATGAATTAGGGTTTATATCTCTCAACACCGTACTTAACTTTCTCCTTTAGCCGCTTTGACTTATTCGTTTTTCCACCTATGCAGAAAATATGGACCCACACGTCAGAGACGAAGAAAAGGAAGAGTTGATCCAAGGTGTGATCCGTGGGGAAGATAATTTAGACGTATCAACGTTTCTGAACAACTCCGGTGAGGGTGATCCTCTTTTTACCGGAGTAGACAACTTGTTTGAGGTTGAAGGTGTTGCCTTCCGCGAGGGAGAAGGCGATGCCTTGTGTAATCGAGAAGACGACCGCTCCGGCGAGGTGCATGTAATATAAATCAATTCATTAATTAATCATCTGCTATCTATATAGAAATAGTAACGACGATCTTTCTTCTTTTAGCCCTCCGGATCGAAGGAATCTACTGAAAAGAGCGGACGAGGCCCAACCAAAAAGTTGCAAGACCATGAGAGGTTCAGGATCGAAGATGTCGCTGAAGACGGCAAACCGACGGCTCCCGAAGTTGTCGCAACCAAATTTGTGGCACAATGCGGAGTAATCGTTAGGGACTTAATCCCGATCACCATTAGAAATTGGAATAGGCCTGCTATTGCGGATGAAGAGGGAACATGTTTATTTGTCCCTAACCACGCCAAAGATTTACTGTGGAAGAGGCTCATGGTTAATTTCAAACTACCGAAGATAGAGCTGGATCCAAATGCGGAGGATCCAGTTGAGGACGCCTTACAACATGGGAGAGCCATGGAGGCTAAGGTCAGGGAGTGGGCTTTGAAGAAGATGGCCCAGTGTTTCACCAACTGGAAGAAAAGATTGCACCTTGACTATGTCGTGAAAAAGAAGACTCCCGATTTCAAGAATATTCAGTTTGAGAAGATAAAACCATTCTGGGCTGAGTTTGTGGAATACAAGAAATCAGAAAAAGCTAAGAAAATGTCTGAAACGAATAAGCTGAATGCTGCTAACAAGAAGTATCACCATACTATGGGGCAAGGTGGCTACAGGGCTGGCATTCCTAAGTGGGAGAAACTTGAGCAGGAACTGCGTGATAAAAAGATCACCCCAGAGACAGACGATTGGGTAGAACGTGCAAGGAATTGGTTTTACGGGCATGGGGGCACGTTGGACTCGTAAGGGAGGTGTATATATAACATACGACATAAAGAAGACCCCTTGCCAATCGAGAGGATCAGAAAAGCAGTAAAGGCTGTTAAAGATGGGGACTTCATTCCCGATAGAGAGAATGATGAGCTCACCTTGCCCTTGGAAATAAGGAACATGATGGACGAACACGAGGCACAATAGGCTCCCAATCATGGAGGACTGGGTTTCCCGAAGAGAGGAAGAAATATCTTGATAGAAGCCGTCAGAGGAGTAAGGACAGGGTGGCAGTTGAAGCAGAAAGTCAGAAAGAGCGAATGCGTTTAATTGAAGAACGATTAAAGCAACAACAAGATGAAATTAACGCACTTAAAGAGCAAAGTACTACCGGCCCATCTCAGCAGCACACTGCATTCGATGCTACCGGCCTATCGAATAATCGAAAAAGCAGTGTGGCTTCCACCGAGGTCCTGGGTGATGACAATGGCGAAGACGATGATGCACCGGCGATGGCTCCTGTTGGCTACCCAGTGGATGATATCACAGAGATGACACCCTGTGAGCTACATGTCAAAGTTGTGAACATATCAATGAAGGTGACGGTCGGCTATGCCTTACCAATTGGACCCACACCAACTTACCACTGTCGTCCGGTTCCAGAGGGCTACGCTGTTGTCGGCGTGGATGAAATCATGCCCACCTTTGAGGTTTTGGATCTTCACTACCCTGCTGGTGAAGGGGATGTGACTGTGCTGGGTGACGCAAAAAACGTCACCATTCTATGGCCGAAGGAATGTATCGTGCTTCAAAATCACACGCCAAGGCCATCTTTGCCGCCGCCTCACCCGTCTCCAGCGAGGTCATCGCCGCCGCGACAGCCGTCTTCGTCGCCTCACCCGGCTCCGTCGCCTCACCAATCTCCGGTGCAGCCATCGCCGCGGGAGCCATCGCCGACGCCTCAGGATAAAAAGCGTAAGCGTACCGCTACTATGCGTCGTAAGCGATCGCCGAAACGTAAACAAGAGCCTCTTCCAAAAGTACCAACGATTCCTCCCAAGAGAGCTTATGACTGTACTAAAGAGGATACTGCGGCGATCATTGATGCGGAAACGACAGCGTTTTTCGCTAAGCTGAGGCGGCCGAAAGAGCCAGAGTTCCCCAGCACCAAAGAAGAAAAAGCCAAAGTGTTGAAAATGCTAAAGAATCTTCATCAACCCGAGCCAAAGCTGTCATCAGACTATGAGCGTTCTATTCTCAAGTCACATGCGGCACAAAAAGCCTCGA
This sequence comes from Avena sativa, assembly GCA_916181665.1. Lineage (NCBI taxonomy): Eukaryota > Viridiplantae > Streptophyta > Magnoliopsida > Poales > Poaceae > Avena > Avena sativa. Next base: position 39,753,122 of record OV702285.1, on the reverse strand, counting down.
AGAGCAGTACTGATGCAAGCGGGAAATCTGTTGCCCAGCTCGGAGAACAAGCAAAACAGACTTGCGCCCCTCTCAAGGTGATTTCTCAAACCAATGTGGGGTCGAGCAAATATTGGGCCGAAGAGCAGTATGATCCAGAGGTAGTTGCACAATACGGAGAAGCTGCCGCTGCTCAAGGTATGAGTATTGCCCAGTACTTATCCCAGTTAGAGTTCTTCCCCGTGAGTGAAGTAGCATACAAATACCAGTACGGAAAACCTCTCGTCAAACCTGAGGAGGTAAACAATCTTCCAACAAAAATGCGAAGATTGCATAACTGGTACATGCATGCCACAAGGGCCGGGGCTAACTGGATAGTGCTGAGGGTTACAAAAAAGCATCATGGGAAAGATAAGGATGACATGATATCCATTGAATTTGATGAACTATTTCAATTATTCAATCAAGACGCCTTGGACAAATCGATCATCAGTGCCTATTGTCTGTAAGTACTAATTCTGTAATTAATTTAGTCTCCAGCTATATTATTTTGTTTATTGCATGTATATAATCATACTGTAATATGCAGAATGAAGATTCTCGAATGCAGCAGAGGACAAATCTATGACATTGGCTTCATTGACCCATATTGGGTTCATGAAGCTAATCTCAAAATAAGCCCCCAGGATACGGAGGATAATATAGTACACGCGTTAAGGTTTCAAGAAACCAAAAGGGAAATACTATTTCCTTACAACTTCGAGTGAGTGTTATTGTCTTGTATACACTTTCTATTTCGCTTACTCGATGTTAAGTATATAATTGATTAGTTATGCATTTGCAGCTTCCACTATATTCTGTTAATCATTCAACTTGACAAAGGGCGTGTACTAGTCATGGACTCGAAACATAAACCCCTTGAGACGTGGAAGGACATGCAGATACTTCTCCAGCGGTAATTCTAATCATTACGACACTATATCGGCAACGTTCGTGAATTTTATGAAATCAAGTACTTAATAACTTATTTTATTCGTTTTCTACGCCGGGCAACGCTTGGAAACGGTTCACCAAGAAGGCTAGGGGTGTTTGGAAAGAGGAGCTTACATTTCAACCACTAAATGTAAGCACCACTAGCTATATCCGCGCATCTCTTTGATTCTAGTTTTGATACAGTTATTATCATGCTTGATTATTATTTTGATTGAACTATGTTCTCGTAAAGTGCCTGACGCAGGGACCAGGTAACAATCTATGTGGATACTATGTATACGAGTTCATCTGGCAGACCTGCGATGAGAAGGACAGAAATTTAGAGCAACTCCACGTACGTAAACAATTTCTATAGTTTTTAATTACAATCAAATTGTGTTTAGTTTCATTCATATAGGCTGACTCCTTTTTTAAATCAGATCGAACGTCTACGGGACGGTCTTCTGCCAAAGGATCGCGTACGAGAAATTCAGGAGGAATTGGCGGGATTCTTGGATGCAGAAGTCCTAAACACACAAGGGGAATACTACTCGGCTGTGTATAGACAATAGGAATTGTAAAAATAGCAACTTTCAAGAAATTGGCCGGTAGCATCGAATAGCAACTTTTGTATGTAGTGCATGAACTCGATCCGTGTATTGAATATAATGTTGTCATCATGATGTAATATAAGGTTCCTTCATTGATAAGTGCAAATCACTAAATAAACAATAAAACAACCCTAAATGAATTCTCTGCCGCGGCACAAAAAGTGGTGAAAATGCTGCCGCGGCAACAAAATGTGCCAAAATGAATTCTCTGCCGCGGCAGAGAAATGGGCCAAATCTCTGCCGTGGCAGCAGGTTATTAGTCCCGGTTTGTGTTACGAACCGGGACTAATGCTCCATCCCCCCTCCCCCTCGCGCTCTGATGCCGCCACGTGTGCCCCCATTTGTCCCGGTTGGTGGGGCAACCGGGAGTAAAGGTTAGAGCTTTAGTCCCGATTGCCCCATCCTGGTTGGGCAACCGGGACTAATGCCCCTTACCAACCGGGACCTATAGGGCGTTTTCTACCAGTGATAGCAGGTTGAGCTTTGCTGTATCCATGGATATTGTTAGTTTTAAGCCTTGGACTGGTGTCTCTAGTGGCTTGCGTGAGCGTGACCAACAATCCTCCAATGTGTTGAAGTGGACACTGGACAGATTTGGCAGCGTAGTGCATACGATGAGGAGGCCAGATCTAAAGCGAGCTAGGCTATCTAGATGACTAGATGTCCTGGAGAGGTGGAGCTAAATCTGGAACTGGATCAAGGTGGTCCAATGGGCTTTGGACCTAAAAGTTGTTGGACTAATTTGGACTGGACTTCTCTGGACATGGATACAAATGGACATAAAACACAAAAAATATTGGATGGACTTTGGATTTGTAAATTGAAAAGGATACATCTCCCCCGGGGGATCGCGCGACGCAATCGTCCGCATCCCACGCGCGACACGTGTCCCCCGCGTGGCTGGAGCCGGGAGAAAACGACGCACCGACGAGGCTCACCCTATTGCTTATCTCTTCCTGGTACTAATCCCTTCCACACACTTTTCTTCTTGCAACCTGCTTTCTTTCCCCGCTCGGTTCTCCTGCTCCAGTACCACGACGCCTAACGGACCACCACCCAAGCGCCGCCCTGTGCCACCACCACGTCGGCACCGCTCTGCCTGTCCACAACACCGGCACCTCCCGCCATCTCCTTTCCCCCACGCTCGATGATGCCTGTTGCTTCTCCCCATCTCTCCCATGCATGAATCGGCGAAGACGGCAGTGCGGCCAGGCTTGCTACATGAGGTGGCTGGACTTGCTAAATAGAGCTAGCGGCGTTGCTACCAAAGGCGGCAAGACTTGCTACATGGAGTTGGCGGCGTTTCTACCGGAGGCGGACGAACTTGCTACATGGAGCTAGCGGCGTTGCTACAGGAGGCGGCACACGGCTTTCTACATGGAGTAGGCGGCGTTGCTACCGGAGGTGGGTGGCGTTGCTATCGGAGGTGGCCATACTTGCTACATGGAGCTAGCGGTGTTGCTACCGGAGACGGCCCGACTTGCTACATGGAGTTAGCGGTGTTGCTACCGGAGGCGACCAGACTTGCTACATGGAGTAGGCGGCGTTGCTACCGGAGGCGGGTGGCGTTGCTATCGGAGGTGGCCGTACTTGCTACATGGAGCTAGCGGTGTTGCTACCGGAGACGGCCCAACTTGCTACATGGAGTTAGCGGTGTTGCTACCGGAGGCGACCAGACTTGCTACATGGAGTAGGCGGCATTGCTACCGGAGGCGGGTGGCGTTGCTATCGGAGGTGGTTGTACTTGCTACATGGAGCTAGCGGTGTTGCTACCGGAGACGGCCCGACTTGCTACATGGAGTTAGTGGCATTGCTACCGGAGGCGACCAGACTTGCTACATGAAGCTAGCAGTGCTGCCATGGCGGGCGGTGCTACGAGCGCCTTTTTTCTATATGCGGCGAGTGTCTTTGCTATCTGCGTCGGTTAGTTTTGCTACACAAGCAGTGGATGACATTGATATGAGCGATGGCGCCACCGCCTTGGAAAAGCTGCGATCAATCTTCTCATGTGATGGCATTTTTATTGCTGCGCACGGAGAAGCCATGGGGCAGTTGCATCTGCATGGGGGGGGGAGAGAGAGAGAGAGAGAGAGAGAGAGAGAGAGAGAGAGAGAGAGAGAGAGAGAGAGAGAGAGAGAGAGAGAGAGAGAGAGAGAGAGAGAGAGAGATGGGGACGAGGGAGTGAGACGCGGAAGCCATGGGTAGGTAGTTACAGGGGAGGGAGAAAGAGATGAGAATGATGGATACGTAGGGAGAAAGAGATGAGAATGATGGATACGTAGGGAGAAAGAGATGAGAATGATGGATACGTTCGTTGACCAAGTAAGTAGGATCGACGGTCCAGGACGATTCCATCCTACGGTTCCGGACCCGGGGATCCGGGGATCAAATCCCCCGGGGGGACGCATAGTACCGTCCTTTGTAAATTGGGTAGTCCAGAGTCCATTGGACATCCAATTCTGTCACGCCAATGCAGCAGCAAGGCAGCGATGGGATCGGCTTCCTCCTGCCTTTCTCCGCATGACGTTTTGTTTTAATTAACAGTGGGTCCCACACTCTGAAGATATAGGTGCGCAACACGTCTTGCGGAAAAGGGTGCACGCACTGTGTTGGATTTTACGAGCGCGAACTCTGAGACGGTGTCCATTTGGATTTGGATGGATTTGGACTTCTTATGTGTGGATTTGGAAGGATTTGGACTTTGCTAATTCTTGTTTGGACTAGACGTGGACTGGATCATGTATATTTGGACAAGGATTGGGTAGTTTGATACTGGACCTGGACATTGATCCATTTCCAGGTTTAGGTGGAGCAAAGGGTGTGTTAGCAAACTTGCCCGCTAGCAACAGCTATGCTTTCTGTCTCACTGCACAACCTCCATACCCAAGCATTTTGATGAAGAACCTGCAACACCGGTAAAGATTATATCCATGATGCCTCCCATGCCCACTATTGGATGAAGCAAAAAAAAGGTAGAGGATAATTGTTTTGAGCTTGCATGAATTCCATATTGTTACATATTCATGAGCCGAAACTTGCTAGAAGTTGGGGTGCCGCAGGACTAAGCTCCTAGCTCTACTGAATTTCACTAATTGTATTGATCTAGCATATGAACTCCCTCTTCTTCTAAAATTATGTATATATGTATATGCATCATCGGGATGTGCCTCTGGTAATTATTTATAGCTGCTAGCATATGAACTCCCCACTAGTGCACACACATGCCTCTAACACCGGTTCGGACCAGCCTCTAATAGCGGTTGTAGAATCGCTGTTGGCGGTTCGGTGTTAGAGGCCCCCCTTTAACAGTGGTTCTTATACGAACCGCTGTTAAAGGGTGGCGCACGTGGGGCTGCCGCAGCACTCAGCCCCCCCTTTTAACATCGGTTCGTAAATGTTTTCTGCCACGATAGGAAAACGACATAAATCTCTGCCGCCGCCTCATTCTGGGCGTATTTCTGCGTCGCGGCGGGGACGGGGAGGGAGGGAGAGGGAATTGATCAGGAGAGGTATACACATACATCGTCGGTACATACAAGTACATGAATAATTAAGCAACTATTATTATACACAAACATCGTCATTGTGGTATTATCCGTAAACGTTGAAGCATCAAGTACAAGACAAATACGTTCAAGCATATATACAATATAACATCTCCGTACACGTTCATTTTGGTGGATATCTAAAGAGTTCTCCGCCAGGCGTGACGACCTCATCAAGTATGAACCCCGCCAATTCCTCTTGAATAGCTCGTATGCGGTCAAATGGTAGGAGTTGGTCCCGCATCCGTTCGATCTAAATATATATGAAGAATAGGGTCAATATATATAAGAATAAAACTCAACACAATTGATGGTAATAAAATAATGTTGTGTACTTTGTTTACTTACTCTAAGTTGTTCTAGTGTGGTTTGGCCCGTCGCACATATCGTGTTGCGAATGAACTCGCAAACATAGTATCCACATAAGTTATTGCCGGGTCCCTGATGCGCGCACTTTACGAGAATAGAGAGTTCAATCAAAATAATAATCAATAAAGCATGATATAATGGAATTGGAAGCAGAATCAAAGAGATACGCAGAACTAGCTAGCTAGTGTTACTTACATTTTGGTCTACAAATTTTAGTTCTTCTGACCATTCACCCACGGCCCTGCCCGTGAACCTTTTCCAAACCCTGTCCGGCAAAAAAAATGGATAAATGACTAATTAATTACTTGTTGTCATGAAAGTTTCCGATCTAGTGCGATAATATGATTGAAATTACCTCTAGAGCATCTCTTTAAAGTCTGCCCATAACTCTTGGTCTTTTCGTAACGAGTCCATGACAAGGACTTTTCCTGAGTCAACTTGAATGACTAGCAGAATAAAGTGGAACCTGCGCAAGCATAACTCATCATCAGTTACACTTAACATCAAGTAAGCCTAAACAGAATATGTACAAGAGAGGGTAACACTCACGATAAGTTGTAAGGCAATAGTATTTCCCTTTTGGTTTGTTGTCTCAGTAAAGATGTTAGCAAGAAATCTTTTGTTTGCCCGGGTTTGAGTTTTACCACTTCTTCATGAACTCTATTTAGGTCAACGAACCCAATGTCAAAAGGGCCATTAATAAATTGTGAGCATATATATACATGCAATTAATAAATTGAATGAGATGAGATAGAAATAAATTGTGAGCATATATATACATGCAATTAATAAATTGTGAGCATTCCATAACCTTTTTCCTGCATAATAGTATATACATATATGGTGAGCATATATATACATGCAATTAATAAATTGAATGAGATGAGATAGAAATTACAGAATTAGTACTTACACACAATAAAGGCTGATGGCAGCTTTGTCGAGTTCCTTCTGATTGAATAGAAAATGCAAGTCTTGAATGTTGAAGCTGATCTCGTCGTCTCCGCACAAGAAAATTTGATCTCTTATATGCGCCGTGATCCATTCTTCCTTTCTCGTCTTGCAGAAATCAAGGTACCACTTATGCAATCTTCGCATCTTTGTTGGTAGATTCTTGAGCTCCTCATTCTTGACGAGATTCTTCCCATACTTCCATGGCTGTATGGGATTGACATCGTCTTTGGGCAAGTTGTCTCCCATGATGTTCAAGTATGCAATGTAAGTCATCCCCATCTTATTGGCCTTTCTTTGTAGCTCTGCCTCGTAATTTTTTACATGAGGAGCTATCCGTGTGTCGAACACTTGGAGCGGGGCGCATGATTGGTTTTCCTGCTCTTCGAGCATGGGACCTATTTTCTGGGGTGCCACATGACTGCTACTTTCAGACTCCCTCCGCCTTGCACCCCCCCTTCATAATCTGGCACTCGTAGTCCGACACAAGTGGGGTTTCAGGTTTCAAAAGATTATTGTAAAACTTCTCCACCACCGCTGGATCTAGTTTCTCCTTTGGCTCGGCCTGTCTAGGTGCAAAGAATTTCTTGACCTCTTCTTCCGAGATCCTCTTGGTCTCCTCGTCGCTGCGATTCCACAGTAATACCGGAAATGGCTTGGTGAAAGGCTGCGGGACGTAGTTTCTTGAACTCTTTGGCGTACGGTTTCCTGCGGATTTTTTTGTGCCAGTGCTCTTCCGCTTACGCTGAGGAGATGGCTGAAGCGCCGGAGATGGCTGACGCGCAGGAGATGGCTAGCGCGCCGAAGATGGCTGACGCGCCGGAGATGGATGCCGCGCAGGAGATGGCTGAAGCATCGGAGACGATAGGGGAGTATTCTGATGACTTGGAGACGGTTGAGGCAGCTCAGACTGCTGACGCTGCGGAGACGGCGGGGGTGCCAGTGGCCTCCATTTTGGAAGCACGATGTGTTCCTTCTTCCAAAGAATAGTTGTTTTCACTGCAAATTTGAGTTGAGTTTCCCCTTCACCTGTAGCATGGTCAAGATGTGCTTCCTCATATTCCTTCACAACCTCATCCACCCCAACAACAGCACAGCCATCTGGAATCGGTCTGAGTGGTAAGTTCCACCAGCTATAGGAGGTAAGGCATAGCCGACCGCCACCTTAATGGATAAGCCCATTAATATCACATGCAGCTCAGCGTGTTTTCTCTCCGTGATCTCATCCCCGGGGTATCGAGGACCCGCCATTTCAAGCATGGGCTGTACGTTCTCCGTGGAAGCCACGCTGCTTTTCCGCACAGAGTCTGGGTCACCGGCAGCTTCCAATGCAGGCTCTTCGTGCCGCTGAGATGGGCCGGTAGCTTGCTGGCTCTTTTGTGCATTCACTTACGCTTGCAGCGCCACAAGTGTATGTTCTATCTGTGCCATCCGCTCTGTACGCTCTTTTTCTTTTCTGCCGCGCCATCTATAAGAGTCGCCCCACTCGACAAACCCATCCTTCCACGTCATACCCCCTGTGCCTCGTGCAAGTCCAGGGTGTTCTTTTTTACCGATGGCGCGTGTCAGCTGGTCATTCTCTCTGTCGGGATGGAAGGTCCTGGCGGCTGTTTCCTCGTATGCTGTGATGAGTTCAGTGACGGGTTTGGAAAGGAGGGTTGGGAAGATACACAATCTCGTTTCTAGGTCCAACCTTGCCCCGATTCCGTAGAACCAAGTCTTTGCACGTAGGTCCCACCCATGTGTCTGGGGTGTGATCCCTCTATCGCGCAGGGCCTTCTTAGCTTCCTCCCACTTAGGCCTCTGAGATATGTAGCCACCTGACCCCGTCCTCTGGTGATATTCCTTCTTCTGGGCATTTAGAGTATTGGTTTCTGACCTCTTTGTAGCTATAGCACCTTCCTTGTATGCCACAAATTCGGGTCAGTGAGGTCTTATCTTCGCATAATATGCGTCTTCAAAATCTAGAGTCTCGCAGCTTTGACAAATTTGTTCAATTTTGTCTTCCAGTTACGCAAAGCGTCAGCCATCTTCTTTAGAGTCCACTCTTTGAACTTCTCCTTTATAACTAGTTTATTTTCATCCTCCTCTAGCGGTAGGGTGAAATTTACCAACAGTGAATTCCAAAGCATTTCTTTGGATCTTTCATCGACAAAGGTACCGTCGCCCTTCTTTGGCTTATTCCAATATTCAATTATGATTGGGATTTGGTCCCTATCAAGAACTCCAGCCTGACGTATAAATTTGTCTGCGGCCTTCTTGGCTCCATCGGCCTGCCATCAACACGGACTGCTTCGATCGTGAACTTTGCACAATCTTTCAACCGATGGCTCGCGCCTCGCTTGCTCTTTTTCGTAGAAGAAGATTGTTGCTGGCTGGTCGATCCGGAGGGCTAAAAGAAGAAAGAAGCGTTAATATATACAAATCAATCGGTGCAAGTCAGCAGAGGCTTAATCCATGCATATATATATCTCGACGGACTTTGTAATCACTAAAGTGCGTTCACCGGAGTCTTCATCTTCTCCATGACTACTTGAGCTGTCATCATGTCCCTCCAAGTTCAGATATTGTAAGGTGTCCTCGTGGATCATGTTTTCCATTATTTCTTCCTCTTCAAGGTTTCTATTAAGTGGATCCATAGTTCCTAAAACAATAATATTATCTAGAGTAAGAGAGTAAACATTCAAGTGGACTTGGATTCATACACAAATATACATATTATTTATACAAAAATACACAAATATTATCTAGAGTAAGAGAGCAACCTAGGACGCGCGAGCAAGCGTGTTCTACTCAGCGCGATGCGGCCTACCTAAAACGGGTGGCGCCGCTACCTAGGGGTCACCGGAGCGACGACAACGACGACGGCCAGCGGCGGCGCTTACAGAGCAGCGAGGCGATGATGGCTTCGAGCGAGAGGGAGCGAGCAGAGGGGCGGGTGAGCACCGTGGGCGCATGGTAGACATTTATAATTTTCAATGCATCGCATCCTACCCCGATGGACTTTGTGACAAAAGGTAATCACATTGTGCCGAAATTCAAAACTTTTATGCTAGGGGTGTCGTATCACCACTGTTGAAGCGGGCGATGCGGTCGATTGGCAGCGCCCGGGCTCGATTCCGTTGGCGATGAAGACCGGCACGGCGAGGCGGAGCTCTTGGTGGCCTCAAAGGGACCTGGGGTGGCCGGAAACGGCGAGGCACCGATGAGGCGGCGGTGGCTCCACGAGTGCATAGGGGTGACGGACGGCGCATGCGCGATGGTGGACGACGCTGGCGCGGCGGCGACGGCGGCGGATGGCGAAGGCGCGGCGGCGACGACGGCGGACAGCAAAGGCGCGGTCTCTGTTTCTCCGCCGCGGCTCCTCTGCTCCTCTGCTCGATCGAATTCTGGCTGGGGGAAGAGGAAGAGGAAGGCGCGTGCTGTGTTATAACCCCCCCCTTTAACACCGGTTCCAGCCACGAACCGGTGTTAAAAGGGGGGCATTTATTTCGTTTCGCGTGCACACCCCTCCCCCCTTTAACACCAGTTCGTGGCTGGAACCGGTGTTAAAGGGGGGGTACGTTCGCGAAACGAACGAATTCGCCCCCTTTAACACTGGTTCGTGGCTAGAACCGGTGTTAAAGGGGGGGCATTTATTTCATACATTAAAGGGGTGGGGGCTTTTTTAATTCAAAAAATAGGATAGAATTTAGAAAATTCATATCTTTTCATGGTAACTCAGAAAAATACAAATAATATATCATAATTTTCAGAAAAATAAGATCTATCCATTCATATAAAAACATTTTATAGTTACTGTAGATGAAAATTTTCAAAATGATTAAAACACTTACATATAAATTTTGATTATTCAATTAAGACAAAATTAAAATAGTCAAACCCTAAAACTTTGAACTTAAGAAATATTAAGCATCTGAAAAGGAATGTAACCATATTTTATTAGAGAAAATCATATTTTATTTTGTATTAGCATTTTTGAATTGTTTGGATATTTAAATTTAGCATCTTTTGTACACTTTGGAATCTGACAAACCTTTCAACACGAAAATTGTTTGTATTTGAATAATTAATCCTAAAACATTTGTTGTTTTTTAAAAAATAAAATTCTAACTATTCAAACTAGTAACATATGGGAAAGCGCGGGCAGAATGCGCGGGAGGAAAAGGGAGGGAAGAAAATTTTATTACGATAGAACTGAAATTAAAGTACATAATGCAACTAACAAAGAACAACTGAAAATTAAGATACATAGAAGAACTGAAAATTAATATACATCCAGATTAAGTCACAATCGGTCGAAGTTGTTTTGAAAATGTTGGAGTGGTTCAGTCATGCTCCTTCCTACACATGTAATACTCGCCACTGTAGTCGTCGTACTCGCCATGGCCGTCGTCGTTGTCATCGTCGGGGTCGCCATAGTTGAACCTTGAAGGTTGAGTACGCGTGGGCTGGACTTGAGGGTAGCACAGACGGGGGCTATAGTCGGCGGCGGTGTCGTAGGCCATGACGCTCTGGAGAGTCCGACCGCGCCACCACAGCCGACGGCCGGCCTCGTTGAAGTTCGGAGGAGGTGGGCCATCCTCCTAGTTCCTGGCGAGCGCCCTCTCACGCCGATCCCCGAAGAAGGCTTCCCAAGTCGGGAAATAGTCGGGATGCCATACGGGATTCCTCCGCTGCTCCGGCGTGAGCTCTAAGTAGTAGTGGTTCGTGATGGCCATCCGGCATGCCACACCTAGAGGGACAGGAGGAACTGGCACGCCTCCAGCGCTCAGCATCCAGCCGACAAGGACGCAGTAGCCCGGCGGGCAGGGGTAGTTCGATGCGCAAAGCGCCTCCGCCTCTCTGGGGGTTAGTGGTACGGTGGAAGCCATGGAAAAGAGTGATGAGGTTGCAGATATGAGTCTAGAGATGTGCAATGACAATGGAGGCCAACCCTACATATATATATATAGTGAGAAATGGCAGGAAGATAACTAGAGGGAAGAACTGGCGGGAAAAAATGGCGGAAAGAAATGGCGGAAAGAACTGGCGGGAAAAATGGCGGGAAGAAAAATGGCTTATTTAATACATATAGTGTTAACAGAAGAAATATGACATTGATTTCCATGTTGAGATACATATGTGTGCCAAAAATGGCTCAATTAATACATATAGTCAATCTTATGATCGCGTCGGCCGTAACCATGGAGTATCAACACCGTTTAACAGGATGGTTGGGTCAGTCTTCACTCTGAAGGGCGGAATTTCATCAAACTTATTATAATCTTCTGACATATCTGTCTTGTCCTCCACTCCCAGATGTTTATTTTCCCTGAAAGAACTATGTGACGCTTTGGCTCATCGTGTGATGTATCTGTTTGCTTATTTTTTATTTTTTTCGGTTTGGTAGATATGTCCTTCACATAGAAAACCCGAGCCATATCATTGGCTAAGACGAATGGTTCATCTAAGTTCTTGACTACCTTCATAAGATTGTTGAGATCCACTGTTGTCATTCTGTACTTCTTGTCTACCTCAACCCCACCTCCTGTTAGCTTGACCAATTTGCACTGAAACAAGGGGACCTTAAAATTAGGTCCATAGTCAAGTTCCCGTATCTCCTATATGAACCCATAATACGTGGTCTTTTGCCCATTGTCTCCTGCTGCATCGAAGTGAACACCACTGTTTTGGTTGGTGCTCTTTTTATCTTGGCCTATCGTGTAAAATATATTCTCATTTATCTCGTACCCTTGGAAAGTACATATAGTCGAAGATGGTGTCCTGGCCAACAAGTACAGCTGATCTCCAATAGTGGTGTTATTCATGAGAAGTCTTTGCAGCCAGCCGCCAAAACTCGCCTTGTGTTCACTTATAATCCATTCATCAGACTATCCCGGGTGTTTGAGGCGTATAAAATTCTTGTGTTCATTGATATACGGGGCAACCAAGATAGATCTTTGAAAAACCGTGTAGTGTGCTTGATTGAGAGAATGCCCGTCCCTACATATCATTGCTTTACATCCTAGGGTGTCTTTTCCACGCAGTCTCCCCTCATGTCGTGATTCTGGAACACCAATTGCCTTAAGGTCAGGAATAAAATCAACACAGAACTCAATGGCCTCCTCTGTTACATAGCCCTTGGAGATGCTTCCTTCTGGCCTAGCACGATTATGAACATATTTCTTTAAGACTCCCATGTACCTCTCAAAGGGGAACATATTATGTAGAAATACAGGACCGAGAATGGCAATCTCTTCTACTAGGTGAACCAGGAGATGCGTCATAATATTGAAGAAGGATGGTGGGAACACCAACTCAAAGCTGACAAGACATTGGGCCACATCTGTCTGTAACCCTAGTAGACTTTCTGGATCGATTACCTTCTGAGATATTGCATTGAGGAATGCACATAGCTTCACAATGGGTACTCGAACATTTTTAGGTAGAAGCCCCCTCAATGCAATCGAAAGCAATTGCTTCATAATCACGTGGCAGTCATGAGACTTCAGGTTTTGGAATTTTTTCTCTACCATATTTATTATTCCCTTTATATTCGATGAGAAGCCAGACGGGACCTTGATACTGTTCAGGCATTCAAAAAAGATTTCCTTCTCTGCTTTGGTAAGAGCGTAGCTGGCAGGAGTTAAGTGGCATCGTTTACCCTTCTCGTTCTCAGGATGCATAGGCTCTTCAGGGTCTTTCATACGTTGCTGGTCCTGTCGTGCTTCCGGTGTATCTTTTGTCTTCCCATATACTCCTAGGAAGCCTAGCAGGTTCACGCAAACATTCTTCGTCATGTGCATCACGTCGATTGAAGAATGGACCTCTAGGACTTTCCAATAGGGTAGGTCCCAAAATGAAAGAGAGGGGTGTGGGCTGCGGTGTGTTATATAGGCGCACCCCCTTTAACACCGGTTCAAGACACGAACCGGTGTTAAAGGGGGGCTGCGCGGGCCACTGGTGCAGGGCCTTTAACACCGGTTTGTGGCTCGAATCGGTGTTAAAGGGGGTGCTCCTTTTTTATTTCTGGACCACGCTGGTACGGGCGCCCCCTTTAACACCGGTTCATAGGAGAACCAGTGTTAAAGCCCATTTCCGACCTCAACCAAAGGCCTCGTTTCCACTAGTGCCCTTTGCTTCTGGTTAAAGAGATGGGAAATTTAAGACATTCTCAACAGTTGTGGAACAAAACCTTCACCTTCGGACCTAGGAGGCAATGGTAGGAGCTATATGTTTAACCGCCCACATGGGTTCTGGCGACTCTCCTGGCGAAAGGGGAGACGATCTTAGAAAACATGCTCTTTTCAGCCCCGCGTCCCTGGCTGTCAACTTACCCAGGTTAGCATTGCAAGATGGGAGCCCGACCCCACTCATCAACTTTCCCTTCGCCGATGCTCAACGTAGTTCAGCCTGCTTGTCGCGGCGCCACCGCTTAGGCCCTTCCCTGAGGACGGGAAAGACGGCCAATCGGTTTTCCCTTCTGAGTTGGGCTAGCTCCGATGAGGAGGACCTCGATTCTGATGGGCAGATCTCGCCGCTCAACTCCCCTCTGTGGCCAAAAGGGTAAGTGGCCCCCATGGCCCAACTCAACCCCTCCAACCCTCCCACTCCCCTGCCATCGCTACTTAAGTGGAAATGGCTCCCTCCTGGAACCATAATCTAGACAGCGCCAAATAGATATGAGAGAAGAAACATGGCCCGAACGAAAATTCCCCCCCCTCCCAAATCCTTCCTCCGGCTCGGCGTCCGTCTAGATAGCGGCGATGGACCGTGACCGATATGCGGGCAACTACAGAGGAAGCACTCCTACCCCGACTATGCCAACAGGAGTAGAAGCCGCAACATCGACCTATGTGAAAGACTGAGCTTCGAGCAAGAGGAGCATCACTGCCAACACCCGGAGCGCAATGCTAGCAACCAACGCCACTATGACTAAGGCCATAGAACTGAAGAGCAAAAGGGCAAGCAGCCACCAAATCTCCCAAGGAGCTAGGATTCCATATTAGACGTGTTTGTACTGTCACGGTATATTGTTGTAACAGTTCTAGATAGACTAGAATCTAGATAGACTAGAATCTTAACCAGTCTATTGACGTGATTAGCAAGTTGATTAGCTAATGTACTTATCTATAACTTGACCATGATATATATACACACACACACACACACGAGGACAGCCGGCCGGTTGAGCTGTGCGACTCACCCCAAACCAATCTCTATTTTGTTTCTTATGGTATCAGAGCCTGAGATCTAATCTCCGCTCCGTCGCCATTAGTCCATGCTCTCCGACGACGAGCGCTCACCAACATCTGCCGTCTCGTCCGCTGTCGTGCGAAGGAGCTCGATGGCGTCGTCCTCAACACCCGCTGGTCCCATCAACATCACCAACCAGCTCACCATCAAGCTTAGCGAGGATAACTACCTTTTTTGGCGTGCCCAGGTACTTCCTGTTTTGCGCAGCAATGGCCTCATGAACTTCATCAGCAAGGAGTTCTCTGCTCCGCCTGTGGAAATTGCAAATCCTCAGGCCGGGGATGCCGGGGCTTCGGCGAAAATCCCCAATCCTGCGTACATGGCTTGGTTCCAGCAGGACCAGGCCATCCTCTCGGCGTTCCTCGCGTCACTCATGCCGGAGGTGTTCGGCATCATCATCCTCGCCACCACGTCCGAAGAGGCATGGGCCACCTTGGCGGGAAGCTTCGCCAGCCAGTCGACGGCGACTAACATGCAACTCCGGAACCAGTTCTCCATCACCAAGAAGCTGGATCACAGATTAGGTTTTGGGAAGATAAGTGGCTTGGCCAAACTACTCTTCGCGAACAATATCCAACTCTATATTCGATTGTTAGACACAAAGGGGACACAATTTTCACAGTGATGGAAGACTATCCTCCTAATGTGTCTTTCAGAAGAAGTCTCATCGGTCCTAGACTGGTATCTTGGAACAATCTTTTATTACGTTTGTCCATGATACAATTGTCGGATGGTGTTGATGTGTTCAAATGGAAATTACTAGAAAGTGGTAAATTTTCTGTTGGATCACTATATAAAGCCTTGGTCCAACCTGATATCCCGTTCGATGATAATAGTAAAATTTGGAAAATGAAAATACCCCTTAAGACGAAGATATTTGCATGGTATCTACGGAAAGGGGTAATTCTAACAAAAGATAATCTTGCAAAGAGGAATTGGCTTGGAAGTACACAATGTGTTTTTGTCATCAAGATGAGACAATTCGCCATTTGTTCTTCCATTGCAAATTTGCTCGCTCTATATGGTCATTCATCCAAATAGCTTCTGGTTTATCTCCGCCATGTTCTGTAACCAATGTTTTTGGTAATTGGTTGCATGGAATTGTTGATAATGTAGGGTTTCGTAGCATGGAAAACAAAAAATTTCTACCGCATACAAACAAACAAGCCAAGATCTATATACTAGATTGTAGCAACGAGTCGATAGAATAAATCACCCTCGAAGATTCCAAAGTGTTTAACGACAGCGGATTCTCGTGGGTGATGTAGTCGTACTCTTCCCGATCTCAAGATCGCGTAGACGATCCTTCCGGTGCTGCGTTCCGGCAGCGCTCCCGCAGTCGGTCACACGTTCGGTACTCGACGAAGACCTTCCTCTCCCTTGTTCCAGCAGGCAGCGGAGGTTGTAGCACTCTCCTCACGATTCCGGCAGCACAATGGCGTGGTACCGGAAGTAGAGGGGAGATCTCGCAGGGCTTCGCCTTAAGCCGGAGCGAGTATGGTGGAGTATGAGAGAGCTCCTCGGCGATCTAGGTTTTAGACACACCAAGGAGGAGGTGCTAGAGCCGGCGGCTAGGGTTTGGGGCACCCCAAGTCGGCGGCTAGGGCAACCCTAGGAGGCGGCGGCAGCTGCAGGAGGTGGTGGCGCCAAGCTAGGGTTTGGAGGAGAGGTACTTGTGTGTCCTAGGAGGGAGCCCTGCCCCTCCTTATATAGGTGGAGGGGCCGGCCGGCCAAGGGGAGGGAGTGGAGTCCCTCCCCAACTCGGCTTGGGTGGTGCGCCGGCTTGGGGAGGAGGGACTCCCTCCCCAACTCGGTTTCACCTTCCTCCTCTTTTCCTCTTTCCAAATTTAGCCGTTTGACTTTTCAATTTAGCTATTTGACTTTTCAAACTAGGATTTGAATTAATCCTTTATTTGGAACAGCGATGACACTTAGTACATGATGTAATCATACCAACTTGATACAACACATCCATGTACCTTTCCCCTCTGGAGTGCCGGACATTCCGGAACATTCTAGAACATTCCCGATGAAAACACCGGAAACATTCCCCAACTCCAAAACGGGACTTTCCTTATATGAATCTTATTCTCCGGACCATTCCGGATCTCCTCGTGATATCCCGGATCCCATCCGGGACTCCGAACAACATTCGGTCTCTTTCTCATCATTCCATAACTACTCAAACAACGTCGAATCCTTAAGTGTGTCTCCCTACGGTTCGTGAATTATGCGGACATGATCGAGACACTTCTCCGAACAATAACCAATAGAGGAATCTGGAAATTCATATGGCTCCCACATATTTCTATGATTAATTTGCGATCGAATGAACCACTTACATACGATATCAATTTCCCTTTGTCTCACGATATGTTACTTATCCGAGGTTATGATCGTCGGTATCTCTGCATACCTAGTTCAACCTCGTTACCGATAAGTACTCTTTTCTCGTTCCCGTGATATGTGATCCCTTGTGAGCCAGTCACATGCTTGCAAGCTAATTGGATCACATTTCACCGAGAGGGCCCAGAGTATATCTATCCGTCATATGGATGGACAAATCCCACTCTTGATCCATGTGTTTCAACCAATACTTTCCGAACACTCAATGCCACCTTTATAGCCACCCATTTACGGTGTGGTGTTTGATGTCATCAAAGCATCCATCCGGTAAAGGTGATATGCATGATCTCATGGTCAAAGGAATTAGATTACTATGTATCAGAAAGCATATAGCACTTGAACTATTAAAATGACTTGATCTTTATGCTACGCTTATCTATAGGAGTATGTCCATCATATCATTCTCCTAACGATATGATCTTGTTGTTAATAACATCTCAATGTTCATGATAAGGAAACCACAATCATCTATTAACCAACAAGCTGGTATTATATAGAGGCTTTACCAGGGACTTCAAATTAAGTTTACAAATCACACAAGTATTAATGTTTCCTTGTTAATACTATTATAGCATGAATGTAAACATTTATCATAAACACAAAGATATAATAATAACCATATTTATTATTGCCTCTAGGGCATATCTCCAACAGTCTCCCACTTGCACTAGAGTCATCTAATCTAGATTACATGGTAATATACCGAACACCCATGGCAGTTTGGTGCTGGTCATGTTTTGCCCTTGGGAGAGGTTTAGTCAACGGATCCGCCACATTCAGATCTGTGTGTACTTTGCAAATCTTTATATCCCCATCCTGGATATGTTCTCGAATAGCGTGAAAACGTAGCTTGATATGCTTCAGCTTCTTGTGTGACCTTGGTTCTTGCGCATTGGCTATGGCGCCCATGTTATCACAGTAGATAGACATTGGGTCCAGCGCACTAGGAACCACACCCAGCTCTGTAATGAACTCTTTCATCCATATCGCTTCTTGTGAAGCCTCCGAAGCAGCCATGTATTCCGATTCAGTTGAAGATCTCGCCACAACGCTTTGCTTTGCACTCCTCCAGCTAACTGCTGCATCCTTCAAAATAAATACGTATCCAGATTGTGATTTAGAATCATCCGGATCGGTGTTCCAACTAGCATCAGTGTAACCATTAACAACGAGCTGTTCATCACCTCCATAAGAAAGAACCATATCCTTAGTTCTTCTTAAGTACTTAAGGATGTTTTTGACCGCTGTCCAATGATCCACTCCTGGATCACTTTGATATTGTAACTACCTCGGTGAATTACGCTCCTAGTTACAAGCCTGGACGAGCGGAAATGGTTAAAATAGTACGGTGGGGCCCAAATGCCACTCACAGGTAGACCTTTCGGCCGTCCTAACCATTTCCAAACATCGGGACAAGAACGGGCGGCGTAATCGGCAGGCGAAGGGATCAACTACATACACAAATGAGTATGTATGCAAGCCACCATACAACAGTCCTCAGAGCCATTCCATCTAAAAGAAATAGAAATATTGCAACGCCATACGACAAGATCCAAATATCCTAGATAGATATATAGTTTAGGATATCTCCTCATACATCAAACATCAGAGTATCAGGCGGAAGCGGAAAACAAGATCCGAGTACGGATAAGAAGCAAATCGGCATAAGATGCCCCATAAATAAACACATCCCGCCCACAGATCTCACGGATCCCCGTTCCCGGAATCTCTACACCGAATGATCGTTGTCCACATCGTCCGTCTCCTCCACCCAGTATCCATCTTGTGAGTGTACCTGTTCATCTGAATCAAATAATTTATCGTGTGAGACCCTAGGGGTACTCAGCAAGTCTTTATGACTCTAAAGGGGACACAACCTGGGTGACGCAATTGCAGCAAAAGATAATACCTAACAATTCTATAGATACTCGCTAACCATCCGCCTAACCAAAGATAGACGGATGTCCGTGAATTAATAACAACAGTTATAACAGTAATATTAACAGATCCATCCTCCTCCTCGCTTACCAACGAGGAAGCGGACGAACACCCCCCATCCGTTGGCAGTTTTATTATCCATTCCATGAGTGTTGCACTATTTACTAGTCAATTACTTAGTCAAATTAAAAGCGGTACTTTAGTTATACTTGTCTATGATCGAGAAAATGTGCTCCAAGTCGTCCATAACCGCGGACACGGCTTTCAGAAAGTTTTACCCTGCAGGGGTGCACAAATAGCAACACACACTCGATCAACCTCGGAAAAACCAAATCAAAACCCAATGAGGCATTCACGATAAAGCGATCACAGGATTCAGAAATATTTCAGGGGGCCACCCCATTAAGCTACCCGCAACGAAGTTGGCCGGCTCCGAGACGGACTCAAGGTTTGCGTCAATGGCTGTAAACGACTGGGAACCCGAAAGTGTGACTGGGCTTGTCGATACCGCGAAAACACTCCGCTTACCTAAACAGTACAGGTGCATTCCTCGCACAATCTTAAATAAAGCAGTAAAGCATGGCATAAGTACAGGATAGTAATAAAGCCCCAAACTACTTTGTGGCCCCAAGAAATAAGAATGAATCAAGCTCTGGCTCAAGGGGGTCCATAAGCCTCCCGGATGTGGATAGCGCGAATATTCAAGGAACAGGAATCAAGTACTCGGGGTCCTACGGGACACAAGTGAGCATGAAAAAACCAAATAGCAGATATTGCTCACCGGTGCCACTTTCATTAGTTATCCCATACTACTCAGGTTAAGTTGTTTAGGTACCTCGTTATCCATCAGACACTCACATACCCTACACATGCTGTTCTACGACCCGCATGGCTCAAACAACTCCTGTAGTAATGGCTCATGGGATGGAGGAACAAGCTTCGGTGGGGTTTAAAAGTAAAGGCTATGCAGTACTTGGGATTCAGTTTAATGCGATCGCGACTCAATGATGCAAGAATAAGATAGAGGCAATAGGTACTATATGTATGCAAGCATGTGGTAGTGCTTGCCTGGCAGCTCAGTTGAAGCGAGAGAAGGATCTGGGTAGTGCTCCTGGGTTTCTTGATATATCCCCTGCTCAGCGTCTATTCGAAGAAGAACCAAACAAACAAGGGCCAACATAAATAAAGTGCACAAGCATATGAATTAAATGCGACAAGCAAACAATCATGCCATGATGAATGATGCACAATTTGCATGGCAATAAAGTAGCATGGCATGGGTGAGGTGTGGAATACAAGAAATAAAGCATTTTATGGAGTTTTAATCATATTTTATACTCAAATAAGTTGCTGTATACTTTATATTTATATGATGCATGCTGCAATTCAGAACATGGTATGCAAAAACAGAAAGGTCTCATCGAGCTAAACATTTTAGACATATTATTTGTTAAATTTGGAGTTATAAATCAAAAGTTATTAATTAATTAAGGAAAAAGGGCATTTTATTGTAATTTTAATCAACTTGGAAATTAAAGTGTCCAAAATATATTTTGAAGGGCATATTTGAATTCCTCACATTTTTCTGATTTGAAAACATATATTATTTGTATTATTTGGAATTATAATTTAAAAGTTATTTGAAAACAGATTTGAAATTTGAATTGAAATTAATTTGAAAAAGTTTAAATTAAAACAGAAATACAAAAAAAATACTTTTCTCACTCACTCAGATCCAGCCACAGTCAGTGACAAGTGGGCCACTGGCTGACTGGGACCAGACGCGCACAGACTGACTTTTCCCACCGCGGCTTGACCTAGCCACAGCAGATGACAGGTGGGGCCACGGCACACGCGGACCCACTCGCGGGCGCGCCAGCGGGGACGCGACACGTGGGGCATCCGTGGGAGCGCGGGTTAAGGGCATAGAAACAGGGGGGCTTTTCTGCAAAAACGTCGGGGTGGCTGGCAGGTGGGGCTCTGCGTACCGCGGGTTGAGACGAGAAAACAAAAAGGGGCTATACGCAAAATGACCATATGCCCGTACTGTTCCTCTTCTCTGCGCTGATGACCGATCGGTGCACGGCCGACGCAGGCGCGACACGTGGGGGTTCGATCCGGGGACCTAGGGCTCGAGCGCGGAGGGCGGAGCCACTGCGGTGGTCTGGGTTTGGTGTCAGCATGGAGGTTGGGGCCTAGATAGGCTGACTGCGAGGCGCTACGCCGCATGAACCCAGCAACCGCCGGCGCGCAGAGGGTGCTCGGAGTAAGGACCGGCGAGGCTAGGGCGGCACGGCGAGGCGGACCATGTCAGGGAGGTCAGGGAGCTCACCGTGGGTAGGTCGGTGTGGTCGGATCGGCTCGAGGCGTAGGGGATCGGCGACGACGCAGACGGACCGGAGGCTAGGGTTTGGGCTCGGTGACGACGACGCGCAGCAGAGCGCAGGCCTCCTCCTCCTCGCTGGCGCGGTCCAGGTGAAGCAGGGGTACCGTGCGGTCTTCCTCGACACCAGAGATCGCCACGCCACCGGCTGGAAAAGAAGGGGCGGTGTAGGCCGACGGTTTTGCTGGCGATGGGGTAGACGGAGGCGGTGGAGAAGAGGGGGAGAGGGCAAGGCCCTGGGTGGATCTGGGAGGTAGAGGAGAGCCGTGAGGTGGTGGGTAAAGGAGGGAGGGGGAGGAGCAGCTGTGGCAGGGTAGGGGTAGAGGAGGGTGGCTCGGTGCCACCTTTTTACCCCTCGAGCACGTGCTCGGCTGGACGGCAGGGCAGGGCAGGAGCTTCCAGGTGGGGTCAGGGTGAGGCCAAGGAGGCCAGGCTCGGTGTGGTGGGGTCGCACGGCAGAGAGAGAGCTAGAGAGAGAGAGGGAGAGGGGTGGCATGGAGCTCGGGTTGGAGCTAGGCTCGGTTAGGGTTTGTACTAGGGGAGGGGTAGGGTAGCTCGGGTTGGACCAGGGAGAGAGAGTGGCCAGGTGGGGCCAGCAAGGAGGGGCTCGGCATGGAGAGTCTAAGGGGAGGGTTAGAGTTTTGGTTTGGAGAAAGAGGAGTTAGAGAGAGGTTAGGGTTAGATGGAGAAGAGAGAGGGAGTTTAGGGTTTTGTTTAGGGTTAGGGGTAGGTCAAGGTGGTAGGGTTTAGAGTTAGAAGAAGAGCAAGGGGAAAACCACTTGTTAGCATGGAGATGCCCATGAGATTAAATCCACTCAAAAACAAATGAAAAAATGCTCAAATAAACTCACATGAATGGGTAAGGGAGAAGGGAATGGTGATGTTGCATGGGACATGCATGAGTGTGAATAGCCACTTCTATTAGTTGTAAAAACAACTATAGTACATGTGTGAACTTATTACATGCATGCACATCACTATTTGAACAGAAACCAACCCATTAGATACAAGCTTGATGGATATATGTGTAGGGGTTCGTAGCATGGAAAACAAAAATTTTCTATCGCATACAAACAAACAAGCCAAGATCTATCTACTAGATTGTAGCAACGAGTCGATGGAATAACTTACCCTCGAAGATTCCAAAGCGTTTAACGAGAGCGGATTCTCGTGGGTGATGTAGTCGTACTCTTTCCGATCTCAAGATCGTGTAGACGATCCTTTCGGCGCCACGTTCCGGCAGCGCTCCCGCAGTCGGTCACACGTTCGGTACTCGACGAAGACCTTCCTCTCCCTTGTTCCAGCAGGCAGCGGAGGTTGTAGCACTCTCCTCGCGATTCCGTCAGCACAACGGCGTGGTATCGGAAGTAGAGGGGAAATCCCGCAGGGCTTCGCCTTAAGCCGGTGCGAGTATGGTGGAGCTTTATGAGAGAGGCTATTAGTGCTCTAGTAATTAGACACACCAATTAGAAGGCTCTAAACCAATTAGAAGGCTCTAAACCGCTGGCTAAAGCAATTAGAAGCTCTAAACCAAAACGGCTCTAAACCGGAGGTAGAAGATAGGAACTTGTGTGTTCTAGGAGGGAGCCCTGCCCCTCCTTTTATAGGTGGGGAGGCGCGGCCAGGGGAGGGGAGTCCCTCCCCAAGTCGGCCTTGGGCTGGGCGCCGGCTTGGAGGAGTGGGACTCCTCCTCCAAGTTGGTTCCAACTCCTCTTGCTTGTTTCCCACAGTTTCCTGTTTCCCACAGTTTCCTGTTTTAGCCGTTTGACTTTCAAACTGGCAATTTGACTTTCATGTTTTTGGAACAGAAAGAACACTTAGTACATGATGCAATCATTCAATGACACACTCATGTACCCTCCCCCCCCCCAGAGTGCCGGACAATCCGGAACCTTCTAGAACATTCCCGATGAAAACACCGGAATCATTCCCGAACTCCGAAACGGGACTTTCCTTATATGAATCTTATTATCCGGACCATTCCGGATCACCTCGTGATATCCCGGATCCCATCCGAGACTCCGAACAACATTCGGTCTCTTTCTCATAATACCATAACTACTCAAACAACGTCGAATCCTTAAGTGTGTCTCCCTACGGTTCGTGAATTATGCGGACATGATCGAGACACTTCTCCGAACAATAACCAATAGAGGAATCTGGAAATTCATATGGCTCCCACATATTTCTACGATTACTTTGCGATCGAATGAACCACTTACATACGATACCAATTTCCCTTTGTCTCACGATATGTTACTCATCCGAGGTTATGATCGTCGGTATCTCTGCATACCTAGTTCAACCTCGTTACTGATAAGTACTCTTTTCTCGTTCCCGTGATATGTGATCCCTTGTGACCAAGTCACATGCTTGCAAGCCAATTGGATGACATTCCACCGAGAGGGCCCAGAGTATATCTATCCGTCATGTGGATGGACAAATCCCACTCTTGATCCATGTGTTTCAACCAATACTTTCCGAACACTTAATGCCACCTTTATAGCCACCCAGTTACGGTGTGGTGTTTGATGTCATCAAAGCATCCATCCGGTAAAGGTGATATGCATGATCTCATGGTCGAAGGAATTAGGTTACTATGTATCAGAAAGCATATAGCAATTTGAACTATTGAAATGACTTTGATCTTTATGCTACGCTTATCAATAGGAGTATGTCCACCATATCATTCTACTAACGATATGATCTTGTTGTTGATAACATCTCAATGTTCATGATATGGAAACCACAATCATTTAATCAACCAACAAGCTAGTGAAGTATAGAGGCTATACTAGGGACTTCAATTTAAGTTTACAATTCACACAAGTATTAATGTTTCCTTGTTAATACTATTATAGCATGAATATAAACATTTATCATAAACACAAAGATATAATAATAACTATATTTATTATTGCCTCTAGGGCATATCTCCAACAGTCTCCCACTTGCACTAGAGTCATCTAATCTAGATTACATGGTAATATACCGAACACCCATGGCAGTTTGGTGTTGGTCATGTTTTGCCCTCGGGAGAGGTTTAGTCAACGGATCCGCCACATTCAGATCTGTGTGTACTTTGCAAATCTTTATATCCCCATCCTGGATATGTTCTCAAATAGCGTGAAAACGCAGCTTGATATGCTTCAGCTTCTTGTGTGACCTTGGTTCTTGCGCATTGGCTATGGCGCCCATGTTATCACAGTAGATAGACATTGGGTCCAGCGCACTTGAAACCACACCCAGCTCTGTAATGAACTCTTTCATCCATATCGCTTCTTGTGAAGCCTCCGAAGCAGCCATGTATTCCGATTCAGTTGAAGATCTCGCCACAACGCTTTGCTTTGCACTCCTCCAGCTAACTGCTGCACCATTCAAAATAAATACGTATCCGGATTGTGATTTAGAATCATCTGGATCGGTGTTCCAACTAGCATCGGTGTAACCATTAACAACGAGCTGTTCATCACCTCCATAAGAAAGAACCATATCCTTAGTTCTTCTCAAGTACTTAAGGATGTTTTTGACCGCTGTCCAATGATCCACTCCTGGATCACTTTGATATCTGCTAGTTAAACTAACAGCATATGCAATGTCGGGTCTAGTACATAGCATGGCATACATTAGAGATCCTATGGCTGAGGCATAGGGAGTCTTACTCATCCTTTCTCTATCTTCTGCCGATGTTGGACTTTGAGTTTTACTCAAGGTCGTATTGGGCAACATGGGCAAGAACCCTTTCTTGCTTTCTTCCATTCCAAACTTCTTTAGAACTTTGTCCAAATATGTACTCTGTGACAATGATATTTGGCGTTTCGATCTATCTCTATAAATCTTTATGCCTAATATGTAAGCTGCTTCGCCAAGATCCTTCATTGAAAAACTATTATTCAAATATTCCTTGACACTATTAAGAAGGTCTACATCATTCCCAATCAACAATATGTCATCCACATACAGTATTAAGAATGCTACAGAGCTCCCACTCACTTTCTTGTAAATACAAGCTTCTCCATAAGTTTGTATAAAACCAAAACTTTTGATTACCTTATCAAAACGTTGATTCCAACTTCGGGATGCTTGCTTCAATCCATAGATGGACCGTTGAAGCTTGCATACCTTGTTAGCATCTTTAGGATCGACAAAACCTTTGGGTTGCATCATATACAACTCTTCATCAATGTCTCCATTGAGGAATGCTGTTTTGACATCCATCTGCCATATCTCATAATCATAATATGCAGCGATTGCTAACATAATCCTCACAGACTTTAGCTTCACTACCGGTGAGAAAGTCTCATCGTAGTCAACTCCTTGAATTTGTCGAAACCCTTTTGCGACAAGTCGAGCTTTATAGACAGTAACATTACCATCAGCATCTGTTTTCTTCTTGAAAATCCATTTGTTCTCGACAGCCTTCCGGCCATCCGGTAAGTCCACCAAAGTCCATACTTGGTTTTCGTACATGGATCCAATCTCGGATTTCATGGCTTCTTGCCATTTATTGGAATCTGGGCTCATCATCGCTTCCTCATATGTCTCGGGGTCATCGGTGTTGTCCACCACCATGACATTCATAACAGAATCATACCAATCTGGAGTGGTACGTGTTCTCGTTGACCTCCGAGGCTCTGTAGTAACTTCAACCGAAGTTTCATGATCACCATCATTAGCTTCCTCTCTTATTGGTGCAGGCACCACAGGAACTTCTTCCGGTGCTGCGCTACTCGCAATTTCGAGAGAAGGTTCGACAACCTCGTCGAGTTCTACTTTCCTTCCAGTCACTTCTTTCGAGAGAAATTCCTTCTCTAGAAAGGATCCATTCTTGGCAACGAAGATTTTGCCTTCGGATCTATGATAGAAGGTATACCCAATAGTTTCCTTCGGGTATCCTATGAAGACGCATTTTTACGCTTTGGGTTCAAGCTTGTCCGGCTGTAACTTCTTTACATAGGCTTCGCATCCCCAAACTTTAAGGAACGACAATTTAGGTTTCTTCCCAAACCATAATTCATACGGTGTCGTTTCAACGGATTTAGACGGTGCCCTATTTAAAGTGAATGCGGCTGTTTCTAATGCATAACCCCAAAATGATAGCGGTAAATCTGTAAGTGACATCATAGAACGAACCATATCTAAGAGAGTTCGATTACGACGTTCGGACACACCATTACGCTGTGGTGTTCCCGGCGGTGTCAATTGTGAAAGTATTCCGCACTTCTTTAAATGCTCGCCAAACTCGTAACTTAGATATTCACCTCCACGATCAGAACGTAGAAATTTAATCTTCTTGTTACGTTGATTCTCTACCTCACTTTGAAACTCCTTAAACTTCTCAAAAGTTTCGGACTTATGTTTCATGAAATAGATATACCCATATCTACTCAAGTCATCCGTGAAGGTAAGAACATAACGATAACCACCGCGCGATGCTACACTCATTGGACCACACACATCGGTATGTATGATTTCCAATAAGTCCGTAGCTCGCTCCATCATACCAGAAAATGGAGTCTTAGTCATTTTACCCATCAGACATGCTTCGCATCTTTCAAGTGATTCAAGAAGTCCATCGGAATGGAGTTTCTTCATACGTTTCACTCCGATGTGACCAAGACGACAGTGCCACATATAGGTCGAATTATCGCTTGATTTCAAACGTTTAGCCTCAATGTTGTTGATATGTGTATTTCCACTATCGAGATTCAATAAGAATAGACCATCTATCAAAGGTGCATGTGCATAAAACATATTACTCATATAAATAGAACAACCATTATTCTCAGATTTAAACAAGTAACCGTCTCGCAATAAACAAGATCCCGATATAATGTTCATGCTCAACGCAGGCACCAAATAACAATTATTTAAGTATAAAACTAATCCCGATGGTAGATGAAGAGGTAGCGTGCCGACCGCGATCACATCAACCTTTGATCCGTTTCCCACGCGCATCGTCACCTCGTTCTTCGCTAGCTTCCGTTTATTCTGCAGCACCTGTTTCGAGTTACAAATATGAGTAACTGAACCAGTATCAAATACCCAGGCACTACTACGAATACTAGTGAGATACACATCAATAACATGTATATCAGATATACCTTTCTTCTTGATGTTGCCGTTCTTCAAATCCGCCAAGTACTTTGGGCAATTCCGCTTCCAGTGACCTACTCCCTTGCAGTAAAAAGCACTCAGTTTCAGGCTTTGGTCCAGCCTTGGTTTTCTTCGTCGGCGTGGTAACTTTCTTACCACCCTTCTTGAAGTGTCCCTTTTGCTTAGACTTGCCCTTCTTGAATTTGGTGGTCTTATTGACCATCAACACTTGGTGCTCTTTCTTGATCTCCACTTCTGCAGATTTTAACATAGCAAATAGTTCTGGCAACTCTTTGTTCATGTTCTGCATGTTGTAGTTCATCACAAAGTTCCTGTAACTTGGTGGCAATGACTGGAGGACGCGGTAAACCCCCAAAGCATTAGGAATCACTATACCCAAGCTTTGAAGTTTGTTTGCGTGCCCAGACATCTTAAGCACATGCTCACTGACGGAGCTGCCCTCTTCCATCTTGCAGTTAAAGAACTTTTCAGAAGCTTCATAACTTCCAATTGCCGCATGAGTCTCAAAAATTAATTTGAGATCCTCGACAATATCATATGGGTCTGACTCTTCAAACCTTTTCTGAAGCTCCGATTCTAAACCATACAAGATAGCACACTGAACTATGGAGTACTGATTCTTCCGAGCGAGGTAAACATTCTTTACTTCATCGGGAGCATCAGCTGCAGGTGGGTCACCCAGCGGTGCATCCAGCACATAGGTCAAATTACCAGCTGTGAGGACAATCCTCAAATTGCGGAACCAATCCGCGAAGTTGCTTCCATTGTTTTTCAACTTTTCTTTCTCTAGGAACGCATTAAAATTGATGGTAGGGGCTGCCATTGATCTGCAACATATTTGCAATAGTTTAGACTAAGTTTATGACAAATTGAGTTCAAATTAATTAATGAAATTAAACTAGGTGAACTCCCACTCAAAACAACATCCCTCACATTGTTTTAGTGATCACACGAACCAAATCCACTACATCAACACCGATCATCACGAGAGTTGATATAGTTTCAATGGCGAACAATCATCATGTTCATCATATCTACTATATGATTCATGCTTTACCTTTCGGTAATCCGTGTTCCTGAGACCATGTCTGTACATGCTAGGCTCGTCAAGATCAAACCTTAGCCACCGCATAAGAAAATCTGGCTTGCTTACGTTGTATACACTTGCGGAATCTAACACACCCGATCATCACGTGGTGCTTCGAAACAACAAGCTTTAGCAACGGTGCTAACTAAGGGCGAACACTTTATGATTTGAAATTCATGTGCATGAGGGATCATCTTATAATGCTACCGTCGTCTACTAAGCAATACAAGATGCATAAAGGATTAACATCACATGCAATTCATAATATGTGATATGATATGGCCTTTCTTCTTTGTGCTTCCGATCTCCATCTTCAAACACGAACATGATCTCCATCATCACCGGCATTGCATCAAGGTCAATGACGCTTCACCATGGTTGTCGTCCACCGGCTTCAACTGTTACAACTACTTTGAATAGACACGCGGGTCTTAACATAAATTAAAGACAACCATATGGATCCTGCCGGTTGCCAACTTACAATAAGGAACATTGCATACATCAAATATAATCACAATCATGGCCATATCACATCACTGCACACCCCTGCAAAACAAAGTTAGACGCTTCTACTTTCTTTGCATATTTTACGTGGTTTGGGGCTTTCAATAAGTGTCGTTCTAACTTACGAACAAGAACCACAACATTGATACTAGCATTGTTGATTACCCATTGTAAATTGGATCTTAACTATGCTAGGAGAAACAGGCACCCGCAAAGCCACTTATGCAATACAAGTTGCATGTCAAGCGTGGAGCAAGTCTCATGAACGATGTCATGTAAGGTTAGCCCGGGCCGCTTCATCCCAACATACCGCAAGATGCAAAGTACACAAAAAGCAATCTACAATAAAAGCATCAACGCCCACAATGACCATTGTGTTCTACTCGTGCAACAGATCTACATATAGACACGGCTCTGATACCACTGTAGGGGTTCGTAGCATGGAAAACAAAAATTTTCTATCGCATACAAACAAACAAGCCAAGATCTATCTACTAGATTGTAGCAACGAGTCGATGGAATAACTTACCCTCAAAGATTCCAAAGCGTTTAACGAGAGCGGATTCTCGTGGGTGATGTAGTCGTACTATTTTCGATCTCAAGATCGTGTAGACGATCCTTCCGGCGCCACGTTCCGGCAGCGCTCCCGCAGTCGGTCACACGTTCGGTACTCGACGAAGACCTTCCTCTCCCTTGTTCCAGCAGGCAGCGGAGGTTGTAGCACTCTCCTCGCGATTCCGTCAGCACAACGGCGTGGTACCGGAAGTAGAGGGGAAATCCCGCAGGGCTTCGCCTTAGTCCGGTGCGAGTATGGTGGAGCTTTATGAGAGAGGCTATTAGTGGTCTAGTAATTAGACACACCAATTAGAAGGCTCTAAACCAATTAGAAGGCTCTAAACCGCTGGCTAAAGCAATTAGAAGCTCTAAACCAAAACGGCTCTAAACCGGAGGTAGAAGATAGGAACTTGTGTGTTCTAGGAGGGAGCCCTGCCCCTCCTTTTATAGGTGGGGAGGCGCGGCCAGGGGAGGGGAGTCCCTCCCCAAGTCGGCCTTGGGCTGGGCGCCGGCTTGGAGGAGTGGGACTCCTCCTCCAAGTTGGTTCCAACTCCTCTTGCTTGTTTCCCACAGTTTCCTGTTTCCCACAGTTTCCTGTTTTAGCCGTT
Organism: Avena sativa; assembly: GCA_916181665.1. NCBI lineage: Eukaryota > Viridiplantae > Streptophyta > Magnoliopsida > Poales > Poaceae > Avena > Avena sativa. Next base: position 39,722,859 of record OV702285.1, on the reverse strand, counting down.
TGACTTTCAAACTGGCAATTTGACTTTCATGTTTTTGGAACAGCAAGAACACTTAGTACATGATGCAATCATTCAATGACACACTCATGTACCCTCCCCCCCCCCGGAGTGCCGGACAATCCGGAACCTTCTAGAACATTCCCGATGAAAACACCGGAATCATTCCCGAACTCCGAAACGGGACTTTCCTTATATGAATCTTATTCTCCGGACCATTCCGGATCACCTCATGATATCCCGGATCCCATCCGAGACTCCGAACAACATTCGGTCTCTTTCTCATAATACCATAACTACTCAAACAACGTCGAATCCTTAAGTGTGTCTCCCTACGGTTCGTGAATTATGCGGACATGATCGAGACACTTCTCCGAACAATAACCAATAGAGGAATCTGGAAATTCATATGGCTCCCACATATTTCTACGATTACTTTGCGATCGAATGAACCACTTACATACGATACCAATTTCCCTTTGTCTCACGATATGTTACTCATCCGAGGTTATGATCGTCGGTATCTCTGCATACCTAGTTCAACCTCGTTACTGATAAGTACTCTTTTCTCGTTCCCGTGATATGTGATCCCTTGTGACCAAGTCACATGCTTGCAAGCCAATTGGATGACATTCCACCGAGAGGGCCCAGAGTATATCTATCCGTCATGTGGATGGACAAATCCCACTCTTGATCCATGTGTTTCAACCAATACTTTCCGAACACTTAATGCCACCTTTATAGCCACCCAGTTACGGTGTGGTGTTTGATGTCATCAAAGCATCCATCCGGTAAAGGTGATATGCATGATCTCATGGTCGAAGGAATTAGGTTACTATGTATCAGAAAGCATATAGCAATTTGAACTATTGAAATGACTTTGATCTTTATGCTACGCTTATCAATAGGAGTATGTCCACCATATCATTCTACTAACGATATGATCTTGTTGTTGATAACATCTCAATGTTCATGATATGGAAACCACAATCATTTAATCAACCAACAAGCTAGTGAAGTATAGAGGCTATACTAGGGACTTCAATTTAAGTTTACAATTCACACAAGTATTAATGTTTCCTTGTTAATACTATTATAGCATGAATATAAACATTTATCATAAACACAAAGATATAATAATAACTATATTTATTATTGCCTCTAGGGCATATCTCCAACAATATGGGAATGGTAGAATCAAGCATATTTGAATATATAGGCCATGCTAGTGTGTATATTCCATTAAAAGATTATTTGGCCACAATTATAGTCAAACAAGCTCAATTAGCCAAAACAACCATATGGAAGGTAAAAGGAAGATTCTACTCACATGACATTCAAAGGTGGCCATGTGGCTCTCATAAACCAATAATGTGGAAACAATATGGTGCATATATGAGAGCATGTGGAGATAGAATTGGATCCATCCCAACCCACATGAGCTAGAGGTGAAACCAAATAAGTTGCAAAGCTCATATTTAGTTGGATGGTGGAATTATAAGGTGGTGGCAGAGAAAGGTGATGGAGTTGAATAAAAGATACGCCCCCAACTCAACTTGGGCATTTAAACAATATATCAATAACCAAATACAATATCAAGAGGCAAATACAATTAACAATGCATATGAGAGAAGAACCAAACCAAAAAGGGTTTTATATGATGCTCAAATGCAAGGTGGCATGATGACATGAGCATGATATAATTATGATGCAACAATTATATATAGGAAGTAGCATTTATATAGACTAGGCTAGTAGCATTGCAATTGTTAGACAATTGGGATGCTACAGATATCTGCTAGTTAAACTAACAGCATATGCAATGTCGGGTCTAGTACATAGCCTGGCATACATTAGAGATCCTATGGCTGAGGCATAGGGAGTCTTACTCATCCTTTCTCTATCTTCTGCCGATGTCGGACTTTGAGTTTTACTCAAGGTCGTATTGGGCAACATGGGCAAGAACCCTTTCTTGCTATCTTCCATTCCAAACCTCTTTAGAACTTTGTCCAAATATGTACTCTGTGACAGTGATATTTGGCGTTTCGATCTATCTCTATAAATCTTTATGCCTAATATGTAAGCTGCTTCGCCAAGATCCTTCATTGAAAAACTATTATTCAAATATTCCTTGACACTATTAAGAAGGTCTACATCATTCCCAATCAACAATATGTCATCCACATATAGTATTAAGAATGCTACAGAGCTCCCACTCACTTTCTTGTAAATACAAGCTTCTCCATAAGTTTGTATAAAGCCAAAACTTTTGATCACCTTATCAAAACGTTGATTCCAACTTCGGGATGCTTGCTTCAATCCATAGATGGACCGTTGAAGTTTGCATACCTTGTTAGCATCTTTAGGATCGACAAAACCTTTGGGTTGCATCATATACAACTCTTCATCAATGTCTCCATTGAGGAATGCTGTTTTGACATCCATCTGCCATATCTCATAATCGTAATATGCAGCGATTGCTAACATAATCCTCACAGACTTTAGCTTCGCTACCGGTGAGAAAGTCTCATCGTAGTCAACTCCTTGAATTTGTCGAAACCCTTTTGCGGCAAGTCGAGCTTTATAGACAGTAACATTACCATCAGCATCTGTTTTCTTCTTGAAGATCCATTTGTTCTCGACAGCCTTCCGGCCATCCGGTAAGTCCACCAAAGTCCATACTCGGTTTTCGTACATGGATCCAATCTCGGATTTCATGGCTTCTTGCCATTTATTGGAATCTGGGCTCATCATCGCTTCCTCATATGTCTCAGGGTCATCGGTGTTGTCCACCAACATGACACTCATAACGGGATCATACCAATCTGGAGTGGTACGAGTTCTCGTTGACCTGCGAGGATCTGTAGCAACTTCAACCGAAGTTTCATGATCATCATCATTAGCTTCCTCTCTTATTGGTGCAGGCACCACAGGAACTTCTTCTGGTGCTGCGCTACTCGCAATTTTGAGAGAAGGTTCGACAACCTCGTCGAGTTCTACTTTCCTTCCAGTCACTTCTTTCGAGAGAAATTCCTTCTCTAGAAAGGATCCATTCTTAGCAACGAAGATTTTGCCTTCGGATCTGTGATAGAAGGTATACCCAATAGTTTCCTTCGGGTATCCTATGAAGACGCATTTTTTCGCTTTGGGTTCAAGCTTGTCCGGCTGTAACTTCTTTACATAGGCTTCGCAACCCCAAACTTTAAGGAACAACAATTTAGGTTTCTTCCCAAACCATAATTCATACGGTGTCGTTTCAACGGATTTAGATGGTGCCCTATTTAAAGTGAATGCGGCTGTTTCTAATGCATAACTCCAAAATGATAGCGGTAAATCTGTAAGTGACATCATAGAACGAACCATATCTAAGAGAGTTCGATTACGACGTTCGGACACACCGTTACGCAGTGGTGTTCCCGGCGGTGTTAACTGCGAAAGTATTCCGCATTTCTTCAAATGCTCGCCAAACTCGTAACTTAGATATTCACCTCCACGATCAGAACGTAGAAATTTAATCTTCTTGTTACGTTGATTCTCTACCTCACTTTGAAATTCCTTAAACTTCTCGAAAGTTTCGGACTTATGTTTCATGAAATAGATATACCCATATCTACTCAAGTCATCCGTGAAGGTAAGAACATAACGATAACCACCGCGCGATGCTACACTCATTGGACGACACACATCGGTATGTATGATTTCCAATAAGTCCGTAGCTCGCTCCATCATACCAGAAAATGGAATCTTAGTCATTTTACCCATCAGACATGCTTCACATCTATCAAGTGATTCGAAATCAAGTGATTCAAGAAGTCCATCGGAATGGAGTTTCTTCATACGCTTCCCTCCAATGTGACCAAGACGACAGTGCCACATATAGGTCGAGTTATCACTCGATTTCAAACGTTTAGCCTCAATGTTATTAATATGTGTATTTCCACTATCGAGATTCAATAAGAATAGACCATCTATCAAAGGTGCATGTGAATAAAACATATTACTCATATAAATCGAACAACCATTATTCTCGGATTTAAACAAGTAACCGTCTCGCAATAAACAAGATCCCGATATAATGTTCATGCTCAACGCAGGCACCAAATAACAATTATTTAAGTATAAAACTAATCCCGATGGTAGATGAAGGGGTAGCGTGCCGACCGCAATCACATCAACCTTTGATCCGTTTCCCACGCGCATCGTCACCTCGTTCTTCGCTAGCTTCCGTTTATTCTGCAGCACCTGTTTCGAGTTACAAATATGAGCAACCGAACCAGTATCAAATACCCAGGCACTACTACGAGTACTAGTGAGATACACATCAATAACATGTATATCAGATATACCTTTCTTCTTGATGTTGCCGTTCTTCAAATCCGCCAAGTACTTTGGGCAATTCTGCTTCCAGTGACCTTCTCCATTGCAGTAAAAGCACTCAGTATCAGGCTTAGGTCCAGCCTTGGTCTTCTTCGTCGACGTGGTAACTTTCTTACCACCCTTCTTGAAGTGTCCCTTCTGCTTAGACTTGCCTTTCTTGAATTTGGTGGTCTTATTGACCAACAACACTTGGTGCTCTTTCTTGATCTCCACTTCTGCAGACTTCAACATGGCAAAGAGTTCTGGCAACGTCTTGTTCATGTTCTGCATGTTGTAGTTCATCACAAAGTTCTTGTAACTTGGTGGTAGTGATTGGAGGACACGGTAAATTCCCAAAGCATTAGGAATCACTATACCCAAGCTTTGAAGTTTGTTTGCGTGCCCAGACATCTTAAGCACATGCTCACTGACGGAGCTGCCCTCTTCCATCTTGTAGTTAAAGAACTTTTCAAAAGCCTCATAGCTTTCAATTGCCGCATGAGTCTCAAAGATCAATTTGAGATCCTCGACAATATCATATGGGTCGGAATTCTCAAACCTTTTCTGAAGCTCCGATTCTAAACCATACAAGATAGCACACTGAACTGTGGAGTACTGAGTCTTCCGAGTGAGGTAAACATTTTTTACTTCATCGGAAGCATCAGCTGCAGGTGAGTCACCCAGCGGTGCATCCAGCACATAGGTCAAATTACCAGTTGTGAGGACAATCCTCAAGTTGCGGAACCAATCCGCGAAGTTGCTTCCATTGTTTTTCAACTTTTCTTTCTCTAGGAACGCATTAAAATTGATGGTAGGGGCTGCCATTGATCTACAACATATTTGCAATAGTTTAGACTAAGTTTATGACAAATTGAGTTCAAATTAATATTAATATTAATCTAGGGGAACTCCCACTCAAAACAATATCCCTCACATTGTCTTAGTGATCACACGAACCAAATCCACCACATCAACACCGATCATCACGAGAGTTGATATAGTTTCAATGGCGAACAATCGACATGTTCATCATATCTACTATATGATTCATGCTTTACCTTTCGGTGATCCGTGTTCCGAGACCATGTCTGTACATGCTAGGCTCGTCAAGATCAAACCTTAGTTTCCGCATGAGCAAATCTCGCTTGCCCACGTTGTATACACTTGCGGAATCTAACACACCCGATCATCACGTGGTGCTTCGAAACAACAAGCTTTAGCAACGGTGCTAACTAAGGGTGAACACTTTATGACTTGAAATTTATGTGCATGAGGGATCATCTTATAATGTTACCGTCGTCTACTAAGCAATACAAGATGCATAAAGGATTAACATCACATGCAATTCATAATATGTGATATGATATGGCCTTTCTTCTTTGTGCTTCCGATCTCCATCTTCTAGCACGAACATGATCTCCATCATCACCGGCATTGCATCAAGGTCAATGACGCTCCTCCGTGGTTGTCGTCCACCGGCTTCAACTATTACAACTACTTTGAATAGACACGCGGGTCTTAACATAAATTAAAGACAACCATATGGCTCCTGCCGGTTGCCAACTTACAATAAGGAACATTGCATACATCAAATATAATCACAATCATGGCCATATCACATCACTGCACACCCCTGCAAAACAAAGTTAGACGCCTCTACTTTCTTTGCATGTTTTACGTGGTTTGGGGCTTTCAATAAGTGTCGTTCTAACTTATGAACATGAACCACAACATTGATACTAGTATTGTTAATCGCCCATTGTAAATTGGATCTTAACTATGCTAGGAGAAACAGGCACCCGCAAAGCCACTTATGCAATACAAGTTGCATGTCCAGCGTTGAGCAAGTCTCATGAACGATGTCATGTAAGGTTAGCCCGGGCCGCTTCATCCCAACATACCGCAAGATGCAAAGTACACAAGAAGCAATCGACAATAAAAGCATCAACGCCCACAATGACCATTGTGTTCTACTCGTGCAACAGATCTACATATAGGCACGGCTCTGATACCACTGTAGGGTTTCGTAGCATGGAAAACAAAAAATTTCTACCGCATACAAACAAACAAGCCAAGATCTATCTACTAGATTGTAGCAACTAGTCGATAGAATAAATCACCCTTGAAGATTCCAAAGTGTTCAACGAGAGCGGATTCTCGTGGGTGATGTAGTCGTACTCTTCCCGATCTCAAGATCGCGTAGACGATCCTTCCGACGCTGCGTTCCGGCAGCGCTCCCGCAGTCGGTCACACGTTCGGTACTCGACGAAGACCTTCCTCTCCCTTGTTCCAGCAGGCAGCGGAGGTTGTATCACTCTCCTCGCGATTCCGGCAGCACAACGGCGTGGTACCGGTAGTAGAGGGGAGATCTCGCAGGGCTTCGCCTTAAGCCGGAGCGAGTATGGTGGAGTATGAGAGAGCTCCTCGGTGATCTAGGTTTTAGACACACCAAGGAGGAGGTGCTAGAGCCAGCGGCTAGGGTTTGGGGCACCCCAAGTCGGCGGCTAGGGCAACCCTAGGAGGCGGCGGCAGCTGTAGGAGGTGGTGGCGCCAAGCTAGGGTTTGGAGGAGAGGTACTTGTGTATCCTAGGAGGGAGCCCTGCCCCTCCTTATATAGGTGGAGGGGCCGGCCGGCCAAGGGGAGGGAGTGGAGTCCCTCCCCAACTCGGCTTGGGTGGTGCGCCAGCTTGGGGAGGAGGGACTCCCTCCCCAACTCGGTTTCACCTTCCTCCTCTTTTCCTCTTTCCAAATTTAGCCGTTTGACTTTTCAATTTAGCTATTTGACTTTTCAAACTAGGATTTGAATTAATCCTTTATTTGGAACAGCGATGACACTTAGTACATGATGTAATCATACCAACTTGATACAACACATCCATGTACCCTTCCCCTCCGGAGTGCCGGACATTCCGGAACATTCTAGAACATTCCCGATGAAAACACCGGAAACATTCCCCAACTCCAAAACGGGATTTTCCTTATATGAATCTTATTCTCCGGACCATTCCGGATCTCCTCGTGATATCCCGGATCCCATCCGGGACTCCGAACAACATTCGGTCTCTTTCTCATCATTCCATAACTACTCAAACAACGTCGAATCCTTAAGTGTGTCTCCCTACGGTTCGTGAATTATGCGGACATGATCGAGACACTTCTCCGAACAATAACCAATAGAGGAATCTGGAATTTCTATGATTACTGTGCGATCGAATGAACCACTTACATACGATATCAATTTCCCTTTGTCTCATGATATGTTACTTATCCGAGGTTATGATCGTCGGTATCTCTGCATACCTAGTTCAACCTCGTTACCGATAAGTACTCTTTTCTCTTTCCCGTGATATGTGATCCCTTGTAAGACAGTCACATGCTTGCAAGATAATTGGATGACATTTCACCGAGAGGGCCCAGAGTATATCTATCCGTCATATGGATGGACAAATCCCACTCTTGATCCATGTGTTTCAACCAATACTTTCCGAACACTCAATGCCACCTTTATAGCCACCCAGTTACGGTGTGGTGTTTGATGTCATCAAAGCATCCATCCGGTAAAGGTGATATGCATGATCTCATGGTCAAAGGAATTAGATTACTATGTATCAGAAAGCATATAGCACTTCAACTATTAAAATGACTTGATCTTTATGCTACGCTTATCTATAGGAGTATGTCCATCATATCATTCTCCTAACGATATGATCTTGTTGTTAATAACATCTCAATGTTCATGATAGGGAAACCACAATCATCTATTAACCAACAAGCTGGTATTATATAGAGGCTTTACCAGGGACTTCAAATTAAGTTTACAAATCACACAAGTATTAATGTTTCCTTGTTAATACTATTATAGCATGAATGTAAACATTTATCATAAAAACAAAGATATAATAATAACCACATTTATTATTGCCTCTAGGGCATATCTCCAACAGATAAATACAGAACTTTGTTTAGGGTGGGAGCGCTTGCCATTATATGGTTGCTATGGCTTTGTAGAAATGACAAGATTTTTAATAACATTGTGTCTTCCCCTATGCAGGTTATCTATCGAGCCACGGCTATCCTCCGATCATGGAATATTCTCTAACGCATGGAGTTTCGCGACTTATTTATGATGGGATGTACGCGATTGGAGGACACGGCGAGGGATATTTTCTCCCGACATGGATGGCCGCGTGATCTGAGGATTGATCTATCTTAGATTCTAGATATTTATTTAGTTTGTGCCTTTTTTAATGCTTGTGTACTTTTTCATTAGTTCTGTCATTCGTGTGGCTGTGTGCATCTTGGTTATGCAGAGGCCGGGTGTAAGATTTAAACAGAATTATTAATAAATGCGCCCATTTCCAAAAAAAGTTCTCCATCACCATGCCATCCAAACTTAGAACTCTGATCTGGATTACCAGCTTTGGGATGGTTCTAGCAATAAAAAAAGCTCCAGAATCTGGCTCCTCAACCTAGGTCTCTCTGGACTTATCTTTTGCCTCTCTCCCAGATTCATAAAAAGGGTCCTTAAGCGAATGCTGGAACCAAGTGAAATAAAAAAGCAAAGCGCCATTCTCGAGGTACACTTGTATAATTAGAGCGATTTGATCCCTTATATCAATAGGGATAGAAGGCTCGGCAGCCCATATTGCCGCAAAAACAGGCATAACGCCTGCATCCCAAGTGAAGCTGGCAGGCCCCCACCAAAATAAATCCATGAAAGTGTCAATCAAATATTGCTAAGTCCTGGTATTTACTACCGTTCGGAATTAGACCATAAGGGAATTTCTATCTACACCGGAACTATAATATCAGATTGGGGAGGAAGATCGGAATTAGCAATTGATAAAAAAGAAAGGATATGGGCTCGCGTGAGTAGAAAACAAAAGATATCTATTCTAGTTCTATCATCAGCTATGGGTTCGAATCTAAGAGAAATTCTAGAGAATGTTTTTTGTCTTTCCCGAATGCTAAGGAGAAGAAGAGGATTGAGTCAAAAGAAAAAGCTATTTTGGAGTTTTATCAACAATTTGCTTGCGTAGGTGGAGACCTGGTATTTTCGGAGTCCTTGTGTGAGGAATTACAAAAGAAATTTTTTCAACAAAAATGTGAATTAGGAAGGATTGGTCGACGAAATATGAATCGGAGACTTAATCTTTTTTTTTATTTCTCTCAAGGGATTGAAGACTTTCCTCTATACTGACAGAAGTAGAGAGGGCTTCGAAAAGCCTTAAGTTTAGGCTCTCTTCCTTCACTGAACTGATTCACCCGGGTCCAAACCTGCTGAGCTAGCTAATTTCAGATATTATTTATTCTAGTATCTGGAACACGAAATAGATAGAGTGGATCAAAAAAAATGGAACTATGATTCATAATCACTATTAAGACCTCGCAACCAGACTGAAAAATTCAAGTAGTTCTTAAATAAAAATAAAAAAAAATTCTTACTTCCAATTTTGTTTGCCCAAAAGACAACTTTTTTCTCTCGATTTTGCCGAGGACTCTACTTAGGATCTAAGGGTCCTCTCCGCTGAAGCTAATCAGAAATCTCCTGCACTCCGTTCCATTCAGTTAGCTTGCTCAGTAGTCCAGAATTTTGATGTTACCCTCTTCTCTTGGTCGACTCGGGCAGCACTCATTCCTTTTTGAATGCATCATTGGCATCTCCTGCGCGAGCTCGAGGGCTTTCCCTTTCCTACTCCGACGATGCATCAACAGCGGGTACTTGCCTGTTTACATTCTGTGCTCCGCCGAGACTAGAGAAAGGTACATAGCGGATACCAGATTCTAGAAAACAAACGGTATGGCACCCAATACTAAATGGATAAGCAATTGGGCGGAAAAAAAAATAAAAAACCAAAAAGTCAAGAGGTGATCAGTTGACCCTTTTCTCGATTGAATGCGCTTTCTATCTATCTATACCGGTACTTTTGTTCTCTGTGGACCGAGGAGAAAGGGGGCTCAGCAGGAAGAGGATTGTACCATGAGAGAAGCGCGGGGGTCAACCCGCTTCTCTCCTTTCCTATCAGCGAGTTCTGATCCTTTTGTTCGAAATTTCTTCGTTCGTACCGAACCGCTTGTAGAATCAAATCATGTTCCACAAGATCCTATATCAGTTATACATCCTCCTTGCATTTATGCCGAAGGAACTGGGACTACATTTCTTTTCAATTTCCATTCAAGAGTTTCTATCTGTTTCCACGCCCTTTTTTTGAGACCTCGAAACATCAGGACAAATTACTTCTCTTAGGAACACATACAAGAAAAAGTAAGCTCGTTGCTTTTTATTTTACCAGAATTGGAGCCAGGCTCTATCCATTTATTCACTAGACCCATAAAATCGTAATTTTTATTCGATTTTATTACGACATGCTATTTTTTCCATTCATTACCCTTGAGGATATTTTCCAAATTTCGGTCTCGATTCGCCCTTACCTCAGAGGGATCAACTACTACTTCGCTTAGGCAAAAGATTGCAAAAGTCTATATCTGTCTACATGTGCCTCCGTCTATGTTACCCCTCGTTAACGAACTTACTCAAAGAGTGCTATAGAGCAACGGAGCCGTCGAGTGAGGATTGGCTGAGCGTGCTTTCGCTGCTCGTGGTGGAGTACTCTATGAATTATTCGCTCTATTATTGCCTCAGGAAGCGTGTACTGATGTAGTCGGCGAGCATCCCATGCTAGAGCAGAAGAGGTTCTTTCTAAATCGGAGGATTTTCTTCGTTCCGCAGCACGAACAGAGTGTACAGAAGATCGATGTGCCATCTTTCTAACCACCTTCATTTGTTGTATGATCAGTAGGGAAGCATTTTTGTTTCGATCCGACATCAGATCTGAGTTATTGTTCACTGACTATATCTTAGACCATTGCGATCTCTTTCTTTCACTTGGTTTTTCTTCCTTCCCTTCGGTACTCCTTAACTCGGAGATACTCCTTCGGCTGCTACAAGTAAGCGCTTTGGAAGAGAACCCTCGATGTTATTGCTGGAGCCAGAACAAAAACTTGGCAGCAGATTAACCCTGAAAAAAGTGATCCAAAAATGGATTTGGCCTAAAGTCTCAGGATATGTCCGACGAAAAATTTTACCCACCCAATAGTAACTTAAATAAAAGGATAATTGAAGTGACTCGTCTTCGAATCTACTGTGGTTGGAGTTCAAAAAAGGAATAAAAATAAAGTAAATTCAAGGAAGAGCTTTATTTTTTTTAAGGGGCCCAGTAAGAGAAATGAATCATGGTAATTATTACTCGAAAACCAAAGTGGAACGGAGAGTCAGTTACAAAGATGGAAGTGAAAGAACAACATTCTGTGTCAGAGAAGCTGGACTCATCTGCGTCAACCCACTTCCACAGGATCAAGGCCCTCTCCGACACCTTGACGTCAATCGGGCAGCCCCTGCGTCCCGAGGAGTTCACCTCCTACCTCCTTGCCGGCTGTACGACCAAAATTTGTCATGGTTTTATAAATTTGTCTATGAGAAATATTAAGGAAACTTGCTAAGCAAAAAAGTAAAGAAAAAAAGAAAGCATGAGCATATACAGAGGAGAGATTAGGTGCTTGGTACGTATACTAACAATATTTTGGTATGTACGGGAGACGTGCACAGGTGATAATCTAGAGTTTGCATGCTTTGAGTGAGACCCGCTGTTGGCAAGGATAATAAAATATGTGGTTTGAACGATTGATGCTTGGGTCGCTATATCTGGCCTGGACACATACATGCGTCTGATCGCTGACCGGGCTAGCTAGCTTAAAATTAGTCGTTCTGTTTGAATTGATAAGCATCTGTGACGGCAATAGATATTTGGATAAGCGTTTGCCAAACGCTGCGGAGAAACAGTTCCGACGACTGCGTCGCGTAAGATCAGATCGTTACAGGCTATAAAAAGAACCTCACATTGAGAGTCAGGGTTCAGTTCTTTTTTTGACCAGCCGCACTACTTCTTTTCTCACACCATTTTTTCCACACCAAACCGATCTACAGCATTTCTCCACACCGAGCCGATCTACACCACCATGGACAACAAATATACCTATCACCAATTCACCCATAGATCCATCCATACACATACACGAGTTGACAGATCCATTTTGGCACAAGTCCATCGGAGGAGGAGGAGCTAGCAGCATTCTCTTCTTCGTTTTAACGGCGATGGAGAAAATCAAATATGGTAAGTAATTTGCATGTTGTTTGCATTTCTTTCCCTATAGGTTTTGAGTGTCGCCGTCGATGGCACACAAGGCTTCGTGCCATACAGGATAAAAAAGGGTGTTCAGTGTCTCCGATTGGCTTTACGCCTACAGATTTTTTGAGTGTCGCCGCCGATGGCACACCAGGCTTCATGCCATATAGGATAAAAAACGGGTGTTCATTGTCCCCGATTGGCTTTATGCCTACAGATTTTTTGAGTGTCGCCGTCGATGGCACACGAAACGGGTGTTCATTGTGCCGATTAGCTTTACACCTACATGTTTTAAGTGTTGTCTTTAATGGCACATGAGGCTTCATGCCATACAGGAATAAAAGTCAGGTGTCCGTACCGGAAATACGTTGACAAAATAAATATTTCCTTTAAGAAAAATGTCCTAGTGATTTATGTGAGACTGGACAACACAAAGAATTGTGGTGGCCCCATGGGCATGTGAAAAGCAGATTTCTCTGGACGTGTATGCAAAGCATAGTCTAACAAAAAATAAGAGGTATAGCCATACGTGAGTATTTCACAAGAATGGAGTATGGAATTGATCATCGATGGACTGATCTACAGGGTTATGTTTAAAACAATCGAAAGTTTCCCATATTGGCTAAATTTTAGCCATATTTTCCGTGGGCGACGGAATATAATCACACGTCTTGACCGACGAGGTGAGACTTAGTTTGTTCGTGACCGACGAGGCCGAACGTTTATTTTACAGCTACATGAGAACTTTTGTATTGATTGAGCATGATACTGCCAGGTGACGAAAATATGATGGTTCCAGAGGCGACGTGGTCATAGGCGTGCCTGCACATTTTTCTTGTTTTGAGCAAACACTGGCGTGAGCTGATGACGATGGCCGTATGAAGATAGTTTGATCGGAGGTATTTCACGGTCATGTGGCCGTGAATGTAATTAACTGAGAAGTCTTTCGAGGCTCCAGGAACTAGGAACCTTGCAGTCGTCTATTTTTTCAGATAAACACCCCAATGCGGATAAATTTAAATATTTATCTCGCTAAAACTAATGGCACGCCCGGTGGGACCTGGTTTTCCTCCCATCCTTGTTGCTCTTCGTCGGTCGTCAGATTCCGCTCATGCTCTGTCAGCATGTTGCATTTTTTGTTCCTGTGTGTCGTTTGGATTGAAGACTAACCAAAGTACATCTCGTACAGGTGAAAACTTTTCCAATGCCAACTCAGAGGCTATACTGAAGCAGCTACAGCCTGTGATAATTCAGTTTGGGTCCGGTCATATTCCGCCGGTCATGGTTTCAAGCAGTGGCTACGGATTTAAGGTACATCAGATAGATGACCGTTCAGGGGACCCAAAATCAAAGAAAGTTTGTGAAGCTGCTGCGGCAGAAGTGAAGAAAGAGCATCATGCATTAATGCGTGACGCTAGAAACTTGCTGAAGAACCCTGCAGGAACTGCAAACGGCAAGGGAAATAATTATGATGAGTTTTACTTGCTACAGGGGCTGAACAATATTTATTGTTGTCTGAATTTTGATGTTGCTCGAGCCCGGAAAATGAACAACAGAAATGCTCACCGTAACTGCAGGAGGAAGAGATAGCGGGTGAAAAATATGCAGTCACTTTTAACCTCACGTGTCTCCCAGAATCTTACACCATTAGAGAAACATGAGGAGAGTAATCAAGTCTGCCAACAGGAAGACCAATCAAAGAAGAGTTCACCATATCCACAAGGGAATGGACTTCTCAAAAGCAGCCGGCTGATGGCCTCGTCAAAGAAACTATTATGGATGAATTCTGGAGGCAAATTATTAGAGAACGAGGTGAGGTTGCAAAACCAAGAGCAGTTTTGAGGAATGGCTCTCATCGCCAACCAAAATACATGTGGGTACCATGCAACCATATCACCGGGAGAGAGAATTCTCATACTCAAAAGAGTAACAGATTTGATGTTCTGGATAGTGATACTCCAGCGCCTAGAGTAGGAGAATTGCAAAATCAGATTGATCAAATGCGAAGACCAAATCAGGGGAATGCAAAGACAATTGCAAAATCAAAGTGCGCCAAGTTTAGTGGGCGTACATAATGTAGGGCGATCTAGATCTTATGCTCACCATTCCCAAAGAGGACCTTATGGTCAGAGGGACCAACAACATAACCATCAGTCGTTGGCAACATGAAGAGCGTATAAGCCTCAGTGGCCTGTCAAAACAGCCCCTAGAGAACTAAAGTCATCGAGTTGGGGCTCTCCCTTCTTGCCACCAAGGTCGCACACTAATGTAATCGAACCGCAACGAAAGTATTACATACCTTCACTGGTAGATATGCATTCTTCCGCTCCGGGTGTGATCCCAAGGACTCATTATGCATCGACTACCAATCAACGCAAGCGCGGGAGGCCTAGGAAGACTTGGGAGGCATTGTATGAAGAATTGCAAGGTCTTGTGTTAAAGCATGTGCATGTCCGTGTCCGCGCAGATGGTCGTATATACACTGATAATGAAAGGGTCACTCTACAAATCTCTCCTAATCTAGGAAGGGATCTAAGATATAATTCCTTGATAGAGAAATTGTCTCCGAGGCCTGGAAAGGTCGAGCAAACAAATGCTGACGCACATGATATTGGTGTAAGCTCTAGGGTAACTCCACAAGAGTCACGGACTCCTCATGGGACTCAATTATACAAGCCGCATATGGAGAGGCATCATAACAAGGGAAAAAGAACAAGGAGACCAGATGAGCAGACATGAGGGGGAACATCAAGGATGTGTGGCATGGTGACTGTTCGGTCAATACAAAATTCTGACTCCGAGTGGGAACCACCTCTTGTTCGTCATGAGTTTTCGTATCCGTCAGATGATGAGATTTTGCCAAATCCTACTCCGATAATCATGAGAAACCCATCACGTATAAAGGGCTATCCAGGAAAGTCCATAACAGCAACAACAGAGCAAAGAGAGGCGATGGCAGAAGCTTCATGTCTTCCCTTGACATCGACGAGTAATCAGAACCCAAGAGAAAAAATTTGCCGCGAACAAATAGCTACAGCAGGCCTTATGCTAGTATCAGTTCTCGACTCCCCAATGATCCAGATCAGATCCAACAAATGGCAGGACGTCCAGGAGCTTTTACATGGCTAAGAGGAGTAGCTCGAAATTTTACAATGGACTCACATGGCAGTTCAACTGGGCAATTATCCGATGAAGGGTCCGATGCTGAGTCCCCCTCATCATTGCAGAAGCTCATGCATTCTCCTAACTATTCCGAGCTAGCTCCCTCTGAGCCCTCGGATGATAAAGATATGGCAGGTGGCGTAAACCTTGTGCCAGTCCACGTCCATGGTGATCAACATAATCAACGAGTTGGTGACGAACGTCAGGGTGACATACCATTAGCAACGGCACCAACGGCGACCGATGAAGGGGGCGCTCACCTAGCAGGGCGATTTCTGAATAACCACGAAGGAGCGTCAAGTGCTGCTAATATAGAAGCACAAGGATAAGACTATGGAAGAAGGATAGACTCCATTGATGCAAAGATTGACCAGCTTTTCCAGATGATTGGAAATCTCGCCACAAATGGGGCACAACCTGTTGTCAATCCTCCGCAACAGTTTGTCGATCCTCAACTGGCCGAGCTTGAGGCCATGGCACAATTTCATCAAACGCCTCGTGCAACTATAGGTTTGGGTCCATCTCAACCCACTGGAGGGATACGTGTCAATGAGCCAGTCATGCCGACACACGCTGCATCTCCTGCTCCTATATCGGGGATGTTGAAAGATTATCATGAAATCGCAGAAAATTTGATAGATAGAAAAATGAAGAGAATGGTGGAGGATCAAGCTCCTAGAAATCTCGAAAGCGAGTTGGAGAAGCCATATGAGGCATGGGCATGATAAGGTAACCTTTCCAGCCGGGTGGCATCCACCAAAGTTCAGGCAATTTGATGGAAATGGTGATGCAAGGGAGCACCTCGTATATTTTGAGGCGGCATGTGGTGACACGGCGAATGTCCCTTCTTTATTGCTCCGACAATTTTTGGCATCTCTGAAGGGACCAACTTTTCATTGGTATAGCAGACTCCTTGCTGGTTCAGTGCGTAGTTGGCAAACAATGAAAGATCTATTTAAATATCATTTCATTAGCATGAGTAAAGATACATCCCTTCTGGAGCTATCACAAATAAAACAAGGCAGAGATGAAAAGATCGATGAGTACATTGTTCGATTTCGAGATAGCTATGTCCGGTTGACTAGAGAGATGCACCAGAAGACGCTGTTGACATGTGCGTCCATGGCATGCAACAACGCTGGTCTTTGGAGGTCTCTAGGCGGGAACCAAAAACCTTCATTGCTCTCGGTAACGTTGTGGCTGCTACAAAGTTAGAATTTGAAAAGGCTCCACATATTATGGAAATGTACAAGAATGCCGGTACCTCAGATTATGCGAGGAAGTTTAATTCTACGGCTAAACTATTTAACAATGGGAGTAAGCCTAAAGTGCCAGCAGTTATCAACACCACCAGATTGTCTACCATGGCCACAACACCCCGACAAAACATGAACATCTTCGGAACAAGAAATGACCAAGGACCAAGGGTACGACCTAGCATCCATGAATTGCTAAGAAAGCAATACATTTTTCGAAGAGAACTTGTAAAAAGTTTCTTTAATCAATTGTCACAACAAGGGGCTTTGAACTTTCCAGAGCCTCGGCGACCCGACCAAATTGGGATGACGGATAATCCTATGTTTTGCCCATACCATAGATATGTTGGTCATGTCATAGAGGATTGTGTTGCCTTTAAAGAATGGCTCCAAAGGGCAATCGATGAAAAGAAATTGAACTTGGATCCACAAGCTGTAAATCCTGATTATCGCCAACATGGTATCTATTAGAAAGGTGGATAGCAAGGAAGACCCATGTTGGATGCCATTTTCAGAGGTGGAACAGCAGTTCGAGGGACTCAGACTCACGCCAATGATATCCGAAAGGGGACAAGCTTGGAACAAGGTTCGTCATAGACGTCATCAAGAAAACAAATATTACAAAGTTGTGGATGCCCCTCCTGTGGCATCAACATACAAGGTGAGACCAAACCCGAGCCATCGTCCTATGCCACCAAGGTTTGTTCCAAGATCGGAGGGTGACGAACCTTTTCCTCGAGCAAGGCCAACCCATGACACTTTAGGCCAGTTCTTCCCACAGAACTGGGAGCAGAGGCATCAGAGTATAACAAAGGAGTTACAAGAGGAGCCACATGCCTCTATATGCAATGTCTCTTGCAATATGGTTTGCTCTAATGGGGACACAGATGATTCAGATTGAGAAGTAATACTTACGGAGCATGAACATCAGACACTAAGAGCTGACACATCTTTAGAAGAGGACAAGAGAGAAGTAAACATGAACTTGCGTGGGGGAAAAGATTTATCAGAACCCCTAAGGACCAAGCAATATAGATTAGAGAAGGAGAAGCCAATAACCACTAAGGAAGCTACATCCTCCAAAGTCCAACTAGAGAAGTCCAAGGAAGAGGAGGAAAAGGATCATGACGTGGATTACAATGTCATTGCCCACTTGAAGCGCATCCCAGCGCTTCTAAGTGTTTATGATGCATTGGTACTACTACCAGAGTTAAGAGAAGCTCTAATCAAGGCCCTGCAAAAACCAGAGAGTTATCAGGAAGCAATGGAAAAACATAGACTGTTTGACAATATTCTCTATGCTCATAAAATAACATTTTCTGACGAGGACCAGCTACTTGAACATGGGGATCATAATCGTCCTCTTTACATTGAGGGAAACATTGGATCTGCACATTTGCGTAGAATATTGATCGACCCTGGCTTCGCTGTGAATATTTTGCCTGTACGTAGCTTGACTCGGGCATGATATCTAATGGAAGATTTAAGTGCAACTGAGGTAGTAATTTGTGGATATGATAATCACGCCAAGCCAGCCTTAGGGGTCATTACGCTAAAACTACAGATGTCAGCATACAACTTCAAAGTTAAGTTCTTTGTTATAGAGGCCAATGCTTCCTACTCTGCACTTTTGGGACGACCATGGATACATAAATACCGTGTAGTCCCCTCAACATTGCACCAATGCATAAAGTTCATGGATAAAAATGGGGAACAACAATGTATCTCCGGCAATACCTCTCCTTATACAACCCAAGAAGCGCACCATGCAGATGCCAAATACTATTTCCCAAGTATAGAGCCAGGGAAGCTTCAGGGGCGAACCACACCTAATGCTGATGTTCTAATAAAACAAAGCGCCCCCAGTGTTACCCCATCCTCCACGGAGATGAAATTCCTGATTGCGCCCTACTCATCCTATTCAAGAATTTTGATGGAAAAGCCAGGAGGTTGACATTATGATGATGTAAACTCGGGAACGGAGGGCTCCATGACTAATGTTGCTAGGAAGGGTTTATCTGTAGCAGCACCAATTTTGTTAAAAGCTGATAACCCTTTGTCGAATTCCTCGTCTGTTAACAAAGGGGCAATAGGAGGATGTACTTTGTCAGCCGCAACTCCCATTATTTTAAAGGCACAAGATTCCACTAAAGCCCTCGCGACAAGGCCTGAAACAGAATCTCTGAGTAAGATACCAGGAGTTTCAGGCACGAGCCTACTTATGCAGCCACCCTCCTTGTACATTTCTGTTACCACACCATTAGATGTCATGACAGTCCAAAGGGCAAATAAACGTGACTTACCCACCTTGTTTTACAAGGTTCCAGAAAGGAAACCGTGTGAAGATGGATATAAGGTATCAAATGGAGGTTTTGATAGAGAAGAAACGCTCATGACTATGAAAGCTGAAGAAAGAATGATTCCTTTATTAAGAAAGCCAGGTTTATCTTTGCAACAAAATAGCAGGTTACCACCATCACCAGTCGTTTGTGAAGAATGGTGGGAACAAGCAAAAAGATTAATTAACAAAGGAAATAATTTCCAACCAAAGTATGTCCTGGGTTATCATGAGCCTGATTCTTCGGATGATGAAGACGAACCACCGACGACGATCCGAGTCACTAGTTGCATGACCTCTGTGTTTGAAAATGGAGATTACTATGAACTAGAGGAAGCTTCTTTTGATGAGGACGGGCTAGTAGAAATTTATCCGTCTCCGCATCAACCACATTCCTTTAGGGCTGCCGCAAATGCGTGTCAAGGGTTAAGAAATAAACAGTATCTCCTATCTAAGATGCATGAGGCAATGCCAGTGGCGCATGGAGAAGTTCTTGATGCTGCTCCCGCTCCACCTCAGTTAGAAGATGACATTCAACTTACTGTTGATGAGTTAACCGAGGTCAATTTAGGTACCGAGGATGACCCTCGTCCTACATATGTCAGTGCGACACTCACCGATGAAGAACGAGAATAATATAGGTTGTTCCTGATGGAATATCGGGACTGTTTTGCTTGGTCCTACAAAGAAATGCCTGGTCTCGACCCGCAAGTCGCTACACACAAACTTGCAATTGATCCACAGTTCCGACCAGTAAAGCAACTGCCAAGGCGCTTTCGCCCCGAACTGCAAGACCTAATAATTGTAGAAGTGGATAAAATGATTGCTGCAGACTTCATAAAAGAAGTGTAATACGCACGTTGGTTAGCAAGTATTGTACCAGTGATGAAGAAGAACAACCAAGTACGGGTATGTGTGGATTTTCGTGATCTCAATCGCGCATGTCCCAAGGATGATTTTCCCATACCTGTGACTGATATGGTGATTGACACCACCACCACCGGATATGGTGCTCTCTCATTCATGGATTGATTCTCAGGGTACAATCAGATTAAAATGGATGAGCATGACGCCATTGACACGGCCTTTAGAACACCCAGAGGCAACTTCCATTATACTGTGATGCCTTTCAGATTAAAAAATGCTGGTTCTACCTACCAAAGGGCTATGACACATGTGCTTGATGGTCTCATACACAAGTCCTTGAGTGTTATGTAGACGACATAGTGGTAAAAAGCAGAGAGCGAGGATGCCATCCGGAAGATCTTCGTGTGGTTTTTGAGAGGTTTAGAAAGCACCAATTGAAGATGAATCCTCTCAAATGTGCTTTTGCAGTCCAATCAGGTGTGTTCCTTGGTTTTGTTGTTCACCATCGTGGTATAGAGATTCAACCGAAGAGCATTAAGGCAATTATTCAAATGCCACCCCCGCAAAATCTAAAAGAGCTGAAATATTTGCAGGGGAAGTTGGCGTACATCCGACGATTCATATCGAATCTCTCTGGGCGCATACAACCTTTCTCCAAACTCATGAAGAAAGGAGCACCGTTCGTCTGGGATGAGCAATGCCAAAATTCCTTTGATAGCATCAAACAGTACTTGTTGAACCCCCTACTCTCGCAGCACCTATTAAAGGGAGACCACTCATCCTTTATATTTCAGCCCAGGAGTCTTATTTAGGTGCCCTCCTTGCACAACACAATGATGAAGGGAAGGAGGTAGCATGCTATTATATTAGTCGATACCATGGTGGGTGCATAAAAGAATTATACAGGTATCGAAAAACTATGTCTTGCATTGATTTTTTCCTTGAAGAAATTAAGGCATTATATGCTATCCCATGAAATTCAACTCATCGCAAGAGCTGACCCCGTGAAGTATGTTCTCAGCCAACCAGCGCTTCTAGGAAGACTTGGAAAATGGTCTGTTTTAATGATGGAGTTCGATATCACTTATGTTCCACAAAAAGGCTATTAAGGGGCAAGCATTGGCTGATTTTTTTGCGGCACATCCTGTGCCCGATAATTCACCCTTGGTGACTGACTTTCCTGATGAGGAAGTATTTAACGTCAACACAAATATATGGGAGTTATATTTTGATGGAGCCTCCCGGACAGAAAAGGATCTTGATGGGATACCCAGGAGGAGAGCTGGAGCAGGGTTAGTGTTCAAAAACCCCATGGGTGGAACATTTTATCATTCCTTTTCTTTACTCAAAGAGGAATGCTCAAATAATGAAGCTGAATATGAGGCTCTTATATTTGGTTTGCTTTTAGCACTCTCCATGAGTATAGGTACACTGCATGTATATGGTGACTCGCAATTAATTGTCAGGCAGATTAATGGTATCTATGAGGTGCGCAAGCCAGAATTAGTTCCTTACTGTCAGGCTGCTCAGAAATTAATGAAAAAGTTCAAAATTATTATAGTGAACCATATCCCTCGTGGAGAAAATGCATCAGCGGATGCATTGGCAAAACTGGTCGTCGCACTTGTCTTTCCGGATGGCAAGTCCACGCAAGTCAGAGTGGAGGAAAGATGGCTTCTTCCGGCTGTTCTTGAACTCGTCCAAGAGGAACATGAAGTAAATGCAATCACTATTGCTCACGTCGAAGAAGGAGATTGGCGTAAGCATTTCTTAGATTATTTCAATCATGGAAGCCTCCCAGATGATTCCGTGACAAGATGACAACTACTACGTCGTGCTCCTTCCTACTTGTTAAAAGCAGATGTTTTGTATAAACGATCTTTTGATGGAGTTCTCCTTCGTTGCCTCTCACAAAGTGAAGTTGACATGGTACTGAAGGAAGTACACTCCGGGGTATGCGGTGGACATCAAAGTGGAGCTAAAATGTACCATAGTGTCAGACTAGCTGGGTACTACTGGCCAGGCATCATGAAAGATTGTTTAGATGTTGCTAAAGCATGCCATATGTGCCAAATCCATGGAGACTTCAAGCATCGGCCACCGGTACCGCTACACCCTACTATACTCTCCTGGCCATTTGATGCCTCGGGCATTTATGTGATGGTACCTTTTGATCCGCCATCTGATGGGGGCTATCGATTTATCCTGGCGGCTACAGATTACTTTTCAAGGTGGTCTGAAGCAATTGCTTTACCTGAGGTGAAGACTAATAATGTTATCAAGTTCCTAGAGCGAAATATAATTTATCGCTTTGGTGTTCCTCACCGCATCACCTCTGATAATAGCAAAGCCTTCAAATCACACAAGATGTATAGATTTGCAGAAAAATATAAAATACAATGGAACTTTACCACAGGGTACTATGCACAAGCGAACGGACTAACAGAAGCATTCAACAAGACCCTAGGGAAGATATTGAAGAAGACTGTGGACACACATAAAAGAGACTGGCATGATCGTATCTTTGAAGATTTAGGGGCATATCGTGTTACCGTCCGCACACCTACACAAAGCACACCATATGCTCTTGTTTTTGGCAGCGAGGCTGTTCTACCACTTGAGGTTGAAATACCCTCACTCCGAGTGGCGATACATGATGAACTCACAGATGATGAACAAGTCAGGTTACGATATCAAGAGCTGGACACCATTGAAGAAGAACGCTTGCACGCACTTCAAAACCTTGAGCTCTATCGTAAGAATATGGTGCGAGCTTATGATAAACTCGTCAAGCCAAGAGTATTTAGAAAGGGAGAGCTGGTGTTAGTTCTGCGACGTCCCATTGTCCTGCTAGGAAAAAGCAAAGGAAAACTTGAGCCCAAATGGGAGGGGCCATATATTATTGAACATGCCTATGACGGTGGTTCCTATCAGCTTATTGATCAAGAGGGACAACACCCAATGCCTCCTATTAATGGCAAGTTCCTTAAGAAATATTTTTCCTAATGGCTGCCAAGTGGTGATCCAAATTCAAATCAAGACTAACTTTGATGAGACGGGACAGAGGCCCGGCGCCAGAGGCTTGGGTTGTAATTGAGAGGACCCTATGGTTTGTTCGGTGCAAAATAACAGGCTCACGAATCACTACCTATATGAAAGTGAAGCACTTCAACATCACTATCAGACGTCCACGTCAATCTGTGCACTGTAGATACACGAAATTGACACTTCTACAGTGCATGGCTTGTTCGGTGGTCTTGCGTGCGGTGCCGCTTTGCCTTTTTCCCTTCCGTACGTGTCCACACCTCCTCTTTGTTCTTTTTTTTTCCTCTGGCTCCCGGTTACTACGACGCAGTCTCGCACCGCTATTGTTGGATTTCCAGATAATTCGCGTCTTCTTTGGTCCACTAATCCACCGCTGATGATTTCCTCTTTTTTGCGATCTTTCCAGATTCCCGAGTCTCTTCTCCGTCGTCTTCCCCTCGCGCTCCCTCTCTCCTCGAGGCAGCTGCCGGTGCGAACAAAGGAGCTCGGCGCCCTCCTTTCCTCTCCAAGGCATATACGAGGTATGTGGCGGCGATGGGTTGACGGGGACGCTGTATGGACGGCGACACAGGGAAGTCACGTCGGTGCTCCCTTCCGTGAGATGCCGGCCCGAGAACCGCCGCCGTTGCCGGGATGCCGGGATAAGGAGGCATATCTGGATGGAGGCGGGGATCAGGCATAGGTTAGTCTTGATTCTCGAAATAGGCTTTCGCCCCGCTTTATAAATAAAGCAACCGTCCACACAAGTAACATAGTACGAAATCCCGAACATCAAATAAGCTGGGGCCACAGCACAAGATAGCCCAGACAGAAACGACCAACTCGCCAAGCGACAGCAACACCGAAAATAAAAGCCTGCAAAGCTGGACTAGGGGGGGAGCCGCCGAGCCGCCTCCAAGAGTCGCTGAAGAGTAGAGTCCAACCTCGCCTTGTCCCGCTGCCTACACAACGGGTACCAGAGCTACAGAGAGGCCAGAAAGCGAAAAACCGAGTCAGAGGCACGCCTAGGGAGAATCTTCTCGATCACCATCTTATTCCTGATGTTCCAAAGTGACCAGGACATCGCTGCAAACACTAGCCAGAACAGGCGGCGGCCTTTTCCGGCCCGGGTCGCTTGGGCTTCTAGGAATTCACCGAGATCATGGCCTGCCAGGCTGGGCCCAATGCCTCTCGAGTGAAATTCCACAGAAACCGGGCCGCGGGACAGGTGAACATTATGTGGGCGCCCGTTTCGGGAATCCCACATAATGGGCACAAACCATCCCCCGCCCCATGTCGCTTGGATACCTCTACCCCTGAGGGTAGCCTATCGCGAAGTAACTGCCAAACAAAAATCTTAGTCTTCAGCGGAAGGGGGGCCTTCCAGAGGCCTTAGTCCAGGGAAGGGCTACACGACCAAAGAGGGCCCGGTAGGCCGATCCAACCGAAAAGGCGCCGGACTGAGAAAGGCTCCAGGACACCACATCCGGGGCGGCTGCCAGGGAAACCGGGAGTTCCGCCCTAAGTTCTCTCCATGCTTCAGTTTCCTCCGGGCCAAAGGTGCGACGGAACGAGATGTTCCATGTTCCCTCTAGTACCGCGTCGGAGACTCGCAGCGATGGATCGGAACAAATGGCGAAGAGGCGCGGGTACACCACCCGTAGGGGGCGTTCCTTGAGCCAGGAATCTAGCCAGAACATGGTTCCCTCCCCGTTCCCAACAGTGAAGGTGGCCCCAAGCCAGATTTCGTTCTTGATCTCCTGGATAGAGTGCCAAAACTGGGAACCGTCACGGCGATCGCAGTCCAAGAGAGGCCGGCCCCGGAGATACTTGGCCTTGATGAGCTCGAGCCATAGGCCCCCATCCTCACGAAGTATCCGCCAAACCCAGCGCAGCAGCATGGCCTTATTAAAGAGGCGCGAGGAGAGGATACCTATGCCCCCAAACTCCTTGGGGGCGCAGATGTCTGCCCACTTGACCATGTGATACTTCTGGCGACCCAAGGGGTCCTGCCAGAAGAATCGGGACAACTCTTTGTCGAACGAGCCGTGGACCCCCTCGGGGAGGAGGTAGAGCGACATCATGTACATGGGCAAGCTGGATAGGCAGGAGTCAATCAGGACAGTCTTGCTACCTTTAGAGGTGAACCTCCCACACCAGGGTTCGGATCTCGACCGCACCCTGTCCACGAGCGGATCCAGGTCCCTAATGAGGATCCTGGTGTCGCGGACCGGCATTCCCAGATAAGTGATGGGGAAGGAGGATAGCCGACAGTTGAAGTTGTCCGCTATCCTTTGCTGGTCATCCTCTGGGAACCCCAGCGCAATGATCTCGCTTTTGTCTAAGTTAATACGCGGTCCTGACATTTCCTGGAAGCATAGCAGGAGGAACTTGAGGTTCGCAATATCCAAGTCAGAGCCCTCAATCATAATCAGGGTATCGTCCGCGTACTGGAGCTGAGTGAGGCCCCCCTCGGGAATCAGGTGGCCGACCACACCGGAAATGTGGCCGGCCTCCTTGGCTTTCTCAAGCATTTCCGCGAGGGCATCCACCGCCGCGTTGAAGAGGAGAGGGGAAAGGGGGTCCCCCTGTCTCACTCCGCAGGAGGGGCGAAAGTAAGGGCCAATCTCGCCATTGATGTTGATCGCAGTGCTCCCGGTCATGACGAATTGCATCAACCAGGAGATCAGGCGTTCATCAAATCCTCGTCTAATGAGGACCTAACGAAGGAAGCGCCAGTCAAGACGGTCGTAGGCCTTCTGGAAGTCTAGCTTCAAGAAGATGCCTTTCGATTTTCTGGACTTGATCTCGTGGATGACCTCGTGGAGCGCGAGGATCCCATCATGTATAAATCTGCCCTTAAGGAAGGAAAATTGGTACTGGTGGGTGAGGCGCTCCAATACCGGTGCGAGGCGAGACGCACAAACCTTCGCAAACAGCCGTTGAATGACATTGAGGACCGTAATGGGCCTGAATTGCCGAATATCCGAGGCCCCTATCACTTTAGGAATCAAGGTGATAACACCAAGGTTCAGCCGGCCCATCAAGAGGGTTCCGGTGAAGAACTCCTGGAACATGGGCATGATGACCGGTTGAAGGTCCCTCCAGAAGGTCTGGAAGAAGGCTACCGGAAGGCCATCGGGGCCCGAGGCGGAGTTGGCCTTCATAGCCTTCACCGCACGCTCAACCTCATCCGGCAGGAATGGGAGGGTGAGCTCCACATTCTCGTCGTCTGTGACTCTAGCCCCAAGCGGCCAGAAGTCATCCGCCAACGCGACCCCAGTGTGGGGTTCTGCCGAGAAGAGCCCCTTATAGAACGCGTAGATATGGGAAGATAACGCCCCTGCCTCCTCAATGAGGTGCTCACTATCCCAAAGGCAAGGAATAGAGCACTTCCTGCGACGACCATTGGCCACCGCATGGAAGTAGGCCGTGTTAGCATCACCCTGGAGGAGCCAGTTCTGGCGGCTACGTTGTCGCCAAAACAGCTCCTCCCCCTTGAAGATCTCGACCAGGGAAGTCTCTAAGGCATAACGGTGGGCCCACTCATCCGATGAGAGACCCACCGAGTCTGCCCTGTCCAGGGCCTGAATCTCCTCCAGCAGGGCCGCTTTCTGGAGTCTAGTCGATGCTCCCACATTAGCCCCCCAGCCTCGCATGAATTGGCGGGCTAGTTTGGCGCAGTGGTGCCAGACATCTACCGCACAGAAACGTCTAGGGGGAGTTGCCGCAGCCGCCTGCCATTTGGCCTGGACTGCTTCCACAAACCCTGGCTGCTGCAGCCAGAAGTTTTCGAAGTGGAAGCGGTTCAGCCGTGGCGGGGCGCTCCCCCCGTCGAAAGCAGTAGCGGTACGTGGTCTGAGCCTACCCTGGTGATGGCACGGAGGGAGCAGAGAGGGAAGGCCACCTCCCAATCGACGGACACCAGGACACGGTCAAGGACGCTCCGGACAGGATCAGCCCGGTTGTTCGTCCAGGTGAAGCGGGCCCCCACTCATGTGATCTCTCTAAGAGCGAGATCAGCGATGCAATCATTGAACATCCTCATACGTGGGACGTCCACATTGCAGGAGCTCTTGTCATCAGGGGAGCGGATAAGATTGAAGTCGCCAGCTACGACCACCGGGATGGAACAGCTCTCCACTTTGATTTTCAACTCCTCCAAGAAGGCCAAGGACCGAGAATGGTCCGCGGGGCCATAGACAATGATGACCTCCCAACGGAGGTTCGATCGTCTATGGGTGAACGCCATGCTCACAAAGAATTGGGGTCGACTAACTAATCTTCTCCTTTTCTGATTTGCTTCTGAATATTCATGCGTTTTGTGATCGAATTGGGGTCGTCTTCATGGCAGCAGGAGCATCTTCCCGCCAGTTCCTTCGAGACCTGATGGCATATGCAGGTCTCCAAGTGCATCGGCGGGCGGAGTGTCCTCGATTCGATTGCAAGCAGCAGCCGCACCATCTGGCCGTTCGTGAGCGGCCAGCAACATGCAGGGAGAAAGGAAGTAGCCGACTGTTGCAGCTCTGCCTTTTCATCTCCTTTCTCTTCCTTCTCTGACTCAACGTGATGCCCGATGTGTCACGTCCATGCGGGGGCTCTCAAAGTTGGGGTTTCCGCGGGTTCCTGCATCAGCACTGGTTTTGTCAGGCCAGGCTGTGTGCGGAGCTATGCGTCATGAAGGAAGCACGGAAGGTGTTTGATTGTATGCAGCTAAGAAATTCGATGCTGTGTAATGTACCCTGGACTGCGGACTACGGTATACATTGCTTCTCTCTATTAATTTTTCTAAATAGTTTATAATTATTAGGTGCGATGAATAAAATGACCAAAAGACTTGGAATTTGTTCCGTGACTCTGTGCAAACTGGATCATTCATACGGATGATTTTTTTACTTATAATTGATTTTGGTTTGCTTCCAAGTTTTTTTCGAAGCGGAACCACCTATTTATTGCCTTTAGTTCATTTCAGATTCGTATTTCCCTAGAGCAAAAGCTTGCAGATTAAAATGAGACAGTACTAGCACAATGTGGAACAGGAAAAACTGCTTCATTCGGTTATGTAATCTTGCAACAGTTTGACTATGTTATGAAATCTTGCAAAAAAAACATGTTCCGAGGACAATAGAATCCTTGCGAGTGGACCGCATGTCAATTGTGCGAAGGCCTGGTTGTAGGCTACAGGCTGCCAAAGAGCTATTTGTCAGGCTATAGCTTAGCAATCTTCTCTAAAAGGATTTTCTGTCAACTATCTTGGTATGCCATCGCTCAATTCTTCTACGGAATTGATTCATATGAATTATGATCTATAGTGCATTTGATAGTTGTATTATCTTTTCTCATATTTGATCTCAGATTAACGCTCTAATTAAGTAGGCATGTGATAGTTGTGTATCTTTTCTCATATTTGATCTCAGATTAACGCTCTAATTAAGCAGGCATGTGATAGTTGTATTATCTTTTCTCATATTTTATCTCAGATTATTCCTTTCAAGAGTTTTGTCAAACCAATAATCATGTATGTTTCCCTTCACTGCGTGCATGTCAAATTCTCATGCTTCTAGAACAGAGGAGTCACATGGAACTACATGGAGCTGGTTAACTGCTCATGTAAATTATGTTAATATCACCGAAGCATACAACATGCTACTCTTTCTTTGTAAGGGGGTAGATGTGAGTTTCTGAGAATATCCCTTGCCCTGATGTATATACTCTACATCAAACAAAGCAACTGGCATTGACAATGGCCAGCTATTACATTTCACAGTTTCTGATATACTCTGACACTTGGTTGTGCCATCAGATACATATGCATTTTACATTCATCTATTTCACAGCATGTTTTCTAAAGAAATTGTTAAACTCTATCCTTTTTTCTACAATCTTTCATTTATTAATATAATTACAGTAAAAGTCGCAGCTCATTCTCCATTCTCTGCCTGTAGTGGAACACATTTCCTGCCAAAGTGAGATGTTGCATGTTTCCATGTCAAACTCTTAAGATATACTTAAATCAAATAAGAAAAATTTATGTCTGATAGGCTGATAGCCTAACGCTGATTCTAAATTCTTCTCCTTGCAGCAAACAGGGTAAGATTGGGCCTAGAGGAATGAGTAGAAGAGTACCTGAACAGTTGAAAAGAAGAGTCTACAGTTCTGTGTGATAGCCTAACACTGATTTAACTCTTCTACTTCCAGCAAACAGGACAGGTTGGGCTGAGAGTAAGAAGTAGAAGAGTACTTGAACCGCAAAAACAAAAAGTGCAAACGTCTACTGTTGCAACTATGTGAAATCGTCAACTTATATCACTTCTCTACTACCTAAAAAAGACGAAGTGTTCCGTCTTCTGCCGCTCCGCGTTTCGCTTCGTCGCTTCGTCCGCCACCAATTTGCATTTTAGCCCCTGATGACTAATTGGGAATCAACCCCCAATCCACGTGCACCCCGTCCACACCGCCGCCTTCCCAGATTTGCACCTTCTCCGCCCGACCCTGCCGGACCACGCGGCCTCCACCGCCAACCTCCATTCCTTGTGCTCCACTACCACGGAGAATGAGGACGACTCTCCCCTCCCTACGGCGCCCTTCCTTTCTCGCGGCAGTGGCGGTGGTCGCGGAGGACGGGGGCGGGTCGGGAGAACGATGAGGTTGTCTTCGCCAGCACGATCCCCGTCCACAAAATCTTTGGTACGCGACCTACCAACACCACATCTCTTAGGTCTTGATCTGGTCCTGTCTAATTTTTCATTACACGGGAATTTGTTCTAGATGGTGTTCTTGATCAGATCATGGCACGTTTGTGGTCAGATCCATTTTTATGTACAAAGAGTTCACGGTCAGTACGTTTTTATGTTCTAGATGTGATCTTGATAAGTCCAGGGAATATGTGCATGCTTTTTTGAGTATTTCACTCTGATCTTCCCTCTAGATTGATGCAAGATTTCATTAAGCTAGATTTGTTTTCCCAAGTTCTTCCCTTGTTCAAATCATATTTGCTTCCATTTTTCTAAGAGCAGCACTGCAGATATTAACAGATAAAATGTTGGATCTCTATTTTCCATGACTTGTTTGTTTGCTCATAGAACAGAATAAACTCCCCGAAAATTGAGTAAGCTTGTGGACGAATTTTTGGATGAGCTTTGTTTAATTACTTAACAAGTAACTGCAGGTATGGGCCATGACAGGTGTGCATAGTACCGAAGAAGATGATGCATGTGAACCCGATGTTGGAGTGAGATTTTTGATTGCCTGCACTATCACGATGAAGCAAAGGTATGCTCTATTGTCCATCACTTTTTTTGTTTGCTCATAGAATAGAATGAACGCCCCAAATATTGAGTAAGCTTGTGGACGAATTTCTAGATGAGCTTTGTTTAATTACCTAACAAGTAACTGCAGGTATGGGCTATGGCATGTGTGCACAGTACCAAAGGAGATGATGCATGTGAACCCGATGTTGGAGTGAGATTTCTGTTTGCCTGCACGAGATTTCTGATTGCCTACCCTATCACGATGAAGCAAAGGTATGCAATGTGCGCCTGATGTTGGAGTGAGATTTATGATTGCTTGCACTGTCACGATGAAGCAAAGGTACAGTTTCAGGATTTTAACTGATACAGAAATTTGGAAAAAATGGACAATATATATTGTTTGTGGTTTCAACTCCCAATATCATTACTCAATTATCAGTATCTGATTTATCTGCTATTTTGGAAGTGTGGAAGGAAGAGGCAGACTAGAGAGGAAATGAGAATGGGTAGAAGGAAAAGAGAATGCACATATTATTATAGTTGAGTATAGATTTTGGCAACTGTTTTGACAATACCTTCTGATGAAGATCGAAGATCCCTTTGACCTTTCTTGTCTTCTCCAAGCATGAAAAAATATGTAGTCAGTAGCTACTGGTCCAATGGAAAAAAATCTAGCGTGTTGAGGAGAACGGGCCGAGCGGCATCACGAACGCCCTCGCTTGCCTCCACTCCCTTGATGCCGCCTGCATCGCCGCCGTCCTCCACCTCCAGGAATCCTGTCCCAGCCCTTGATGCCGCCTGCATCGCCGCCGTCCTCCACCTCCAGGAAGCCTGTCCCATCTGGGCAAAGAAGACACATGACCTCCGCCCTATTCATCGACATCGATCATGGGCCGGGTGGGATAATGGAGGCCCTCGCCTACATCCACTCCTTCAATGTTGACCACATATCCGCCATCCTATGTCCTCCTAGATGCGTGGCCTTTGGGTGCACAGCTTGTTGCTGTCCATGCATTGGAGCTACCGCATACAAAATCCTTTGGTTCTCCAATCTCTTCCAAGTCTCGCTTGCAGGTCACCTTGTCCAGGTCAGATCGCCAGCTGCCGTAGTAGTTGCGGGTTGCAACTGGATCTTTTCTTTCTTCCTGCATTAATGATATACACATATGGTTGCCTGGGCGGTTGATTCACCGTGGCACGATTGCAAAGGTTTTTTATGTGAAGTTGTTTGATGAAATTTCTCATCTATAGAAGCTTTGATACTACCATATCAGAGTTCAAAGATCGTACACCTAGAGCTTTAGCTTTGTCATACTAGATTAATTGAAGTAGAAAATACTTAAATAATCAAAATAAATAATCGAAGAGTTTGTAGTCTAGATGCTAAGGTATTCCTGGATATTCTTGTATTACTGGCTAAGTTTATATGCACGTTTTAATTCTTATCATGTGCACAGTTTTGGACTGGTGTAATCTATCAACAAGATCTCTCAATGGAGACTCGATGGACAATGTATAGGTCACACAGTTAGTAAATGTTGGTATCCTTGGACCAAATGTAGGAATACTATAGTAACAATGTAGAAGAATGAGAAATATGCATCAATTTCTAAATGCGCAGCGGTGCACCTCGTGACGTTGGTGTCTCTCTGCCCTTTTCTGCTTCATTTCTGATGGAGGCTACACGTCTGTCGGCTACACCGACTGTGCCAAAATACGGGAGGTCGCGCCCATCCACCATGTCCACTACCACATGTCCACGGCGTCAACTCGTAAGTGCAACCCCTCTTCCTGAACTAGGCGTGTTTGTTGTTGTTCCTATCATGTTTGTTTATGTTCACTTACATGGAACGAGCTAAGATGTTTGTCTCCTTCATCCTTTGTACAAACCTCTTTTCTTATGAAGAGACAGGGAGTCCGGGTCTTGGCTTCTGGTTTTCTGAATATACAAGTCAGATAAAAGGTAGATGGTTGTTATGCTTGGACGGACTTCTGAAGATGAAAAGCTAAACTGTATTGTCGTTGTCACTAATTATGATATGTTAGTTGTTTTACTGTTGTAAGTCATGGAGTCAGAGGCTTGTGATCCTTTTGATATTCTGAATCTGGAGTTGTGCTGATAAAAAACAGAAAAATTTGAGATTACATCTAACGACTAGGGAAAACTACTTTTGAGGGAACACATCTCTATTACACCAGGTTTTTGCGTATTCACAATGTATGATCACTCATTAGGTTCCCAAATGGTGATTATTGGAAGCAAAAAAAGTATCGTTTGGATTACAGACAAGTGATACTCTGCTTTGACTTTACTTACCAATATTTGCATATTTCGTAAGCTATTTATGTCTCCTCTTCAAGTGGTATCACATGATTTTCTGTATTGAACATTCTGTTTTCTCAAAGTCCAGTTAGGCACCATAGTTTGCCTATATCACCCAATGTACATTTGGTGCACAACTGGATGGGATACCAATGCGGGCAACAATTGTCACCGTCCCAAGCAATAACATCTGTCTATGAATGGTAATTGGGAGTTATATACATATAAGGTTTAAATTGATGAAATTCTCGGCGATTTGATGGTTAGTAAAATAATTTATCTTAGAATTCGTTATTAGATTCAAATTAAATCAAAATTCCTTGTTTCACGATTGTTTTCTTCTCCCGTTCATCGTTCAGGCAAAATCCTAAATTTATTTTTACTTGTATGGGTTGAATCCATGCGGTTTGTAATATAGGAACCTTCTGAAGCGAGAAAGATCTCTCAATGACTACACAAGCCCTTTCTATATTGCATCAACAGGTTCGAGTTTGATTGCATTTCACAGCAAACGAAATACAAATTGTTGTTCTTTTAAGAAGTTCCTTGGTCGTCATCAAGAGCTAAATATATTAATTCATGCATTTTTATTATTCACAAATTTATACGGGCCTCTTATTCAAAAATTATATTGTCTTGTTAAATTTGTAGAACATGCAACGCTTAGCTGAAACCAAATCGCCACACTCATGCCTTTATGTGATAAATTACACCATTTAGTTGCTTATGGGCCTCTTATTCAAAAATTATATTGTCATGTGCTTTCGTATCTATGGATATACTATTGCTTTCTCTCATATCTGAACAAATTTGATAGCTTCCTTTCCTATGTGTTGTTGCTTATGGAGCTTAAAAATATAATGAAATAGACGTGTGAAGAAGAATTTAACAAAATAAAAAAGTTTACTTAAGATGTAGTTTTCTGCATGTTCGCTTCACCTCTTCTTCTGATCTACTACTATTACTCTGTTAGGACCATATCACTCGGTTCTAGCAAAAGCTACAACTGATTAGATCGCTGAAAGCCAAGGGTCTCACTAGATAGTGTCCATGATCTCTAGGATTTTGAGCCGTGGTCTTACCTCATTTGAGAATAGGTTCAACATGTCTAATGACATGCCTGTGTTTAGTTTATAATGGATCAGGTAACATGCTTTTACGTATATTAGAGTATATCAGTGGAACTCAAATAGCAACTCTCAAGTGGTTGCCTCTTCTAGGAGCTTGACTTTAAAAATGCATCTATTTGTTTGCCAAAAATATATGCAATTGCTCCAAAAAAATGTAGTTGAGCAAGACGACCGCCATGGGAAATTGAAAACAACTTGCATTGAAGATACTTTCACACCTTGTATTCATGTAATGAAGCTGCACGCCACTTCTAGTGAGGCTTGGGTTACTAGACAATTTGGTATCACATGATTTTCTGTATTGAACATTCTGTTTTCTCAAAGTCCAGTTAGGCATCATAGTTTGCCTATATCACCCAATGTACATTTGGTGCACAACTGGATGGGATACCAATGCGCGCAACAATTGTCACCATCCCAAGCAATAACATCTGTCTATGAATGGTAATTGGGAGTTATATACATATAAGGTTTAAATTGATGAAATTCTTGGCGAATTGATGGTTAGTAAAATAATTTATCTTAGAATTCATTATTAGATTCAAATTAAATCAAAATTCCTTGTTTCACGATTGGCTTCTTCTCCCGTTCATCGTTCAGGCAAAATCCTAAATTTATTTTTACTTGTATGGGTTGAATCCATGCGGTTTGTAATATAGGAACCTTCTGAAGCGAGAAAGATCTCTCAATGACTACACAAGCCCTTTCTATATTGCATCAACAGGTTCGAGTTTGATTGCATTTCACAGCAAACGAAATACAAATTGTTGTTCTTTTAAGAAGTTCCTTGGTCGTCATCAAGAGCTAAATATATTAATTCATGCATTTTTATTATTCACTAATTTGTACGGGCCTCTTATTCAAAAATTATATTGTCTTGTTAAATTTGTAGAACATGCAACGCTTAGCTGAAACCAAATCGCCACACTCATGCCTTTATGTGATAAATTGCACCATTTAGTTGCTTACTTGGATACACTCTTCTAATTTCTTGCTTATGCAGATTTGGAGTTGATCGTGAGCATCATGATGACATCAAAGGGACACATTATCATGGCGCAGTGACACATACTCGACGACACTGGATGTGACATTGGGGCACAAAGACCAGTGAAATAGGATGTGGCTAGGCTAGGTGTTGGAGAACCGAGAGAGATAAATGGGTGGTGTGGTCCTACGGTGCTGGAGTAAAAGGCGCAACGCTAGGGTGGAGGAGGAAGATGGTCTGGGCTGGAGTTCGTGTAGTATGGCGTTTGATTCTTCTATCATTGTAGAGATATGTTAATGTTTATCGGCTTTCCCTAATAAATACATTTATCATATTTATAATTACGAACCGGTGTCTTTTGGTTCTTTTTCTAATTGTCCTTAATAAACGCAGGTAGAATTAATAGCAATTAAAAATAATATAGAATGAACTATGCATGATTGATTCTTTTTTTTTTGGTTTTATTGAAATTTCCCACATTGAAGCACACTCTTATGATCAGATCTACACAGTACAACCCTCTTGAGGAGGAAGATGATAGAAGGTTAGGGTAAATAAATAAGATGAGGAAGATGATAGAAGGTTAGGGTAAATAAATAAGATGACAGACGATACTATACATATCCATGGCAACACAGAATTACATTTGTTAAATAAGATGACGAACAACACATTTATAACCTAATTTAATTAATTCGATAAAATATTGCGAGTACTTTCTTCTGCCATTCATATCTAGAATGTAGAGGAAAATAAGATTGCATATGTATGTTCTTTGGTGGAAATCTGGTATTTCAAATCAGCCTAAATTAACAATAATGTAGCCGACCCTATGTAAGTTGTGTGCGCATTATCGCATGGTTTAAACTGTGTGGTAGGACAATGCTTCGGTTTTGATCTATCTACATGTCCTTGATGGTCATTTTGTTATATTCTACTCAGATTTACATCAAGTTACCCCTAGCTTATATTTATTTAATACTGGTAACCTCGGATGTGTCTACATGCCATCTTGTTAATGCATCAAGTTGGAGTATGGTGACTACAAAATATGATGGTGAATGATTTGAAGTGATGCTTTGTCATGATTATTTCTTTATTTTATTTTTGTTTGTATTTGTAAAGTTATCTTTCATAAAACAAATCTAAATTGGTATTTAGCTGTTTAGAGGGTTGTGGTAGAGTAAATAAATTAGACGAACAAAATATGTTATGTTATTCTTTTTATGGGTTAGTTTAATCCCGAGTGAGGAGGTGTGTGATGAGTTTAACTCTCAGCTCTCGAGGTGGAGTGGAAATCTCACAATGGTTATTATTGTTAAAATTAGGATGATGAATGATGCAATCTCTGAGGTCATCTGCTATGGGAATGGCGACGATGATTCCTACGCGCAACACAAGTCGCATGGATACGGGTGACTATGAAGTACAGTGACATCATTGTTGAAATATGGTGACTACAAAACACGATGGCTTCACAATGGTGTAGGAGGTGTCGCCGATAGACTGGTGGGAGAGAAGAAGGGCGACAAGTGCCTTTGCAGTTCTATGTTGAGAAAGAGAAAGAGAGAGCAACGAACAAAGGAGCACATTCTTCAAATTGCATTGGTTCATTCGTAGATCCTTCAAATTATCGGTATTTTTCACATGCATTAAGTATACATAAACTTTGAAATCCCGTAGCAACGTACGGGCATTT
The DNA here is from genome assembly GCA_916181665.1 of Avena sativa. Classification (NCBI taxonomy): domain Eukaryota; kingdom Viridiplantae; phylum Streptophyta; class Magnoliopsida; order Poales; family Poaceae; genus Avena; species Avena sativa. The sequence continues at coordinate 39,686,286 of OV702285.1, read as the reverse complement.
AACTAGTCTAAGTATAAACATCCCCGCTACACTCTAATGTTTAGAAGTTAGTAAGTATCCGTGTATAAATATGTCGGATACCCCCACTTAGTTATTTCATGAAAATCGTTTGGACTAATCAAACTATTATTATGTTCAATTTCTTTGTGTGACCACATATATTGATCTCTTCTGTTTACCTATCATGTTTGGTAGACAAATTGATCTATACTGTTTACAATTAACGATGTGATGTATACTCCAAGTGAAGGGTTTCGCGGCATAGTAAATCAGAATTTTCTACGGATGCGAACAGAGGGAAAGCCAAGATCTAATCTAGGAGATGCAATCAACGAGAGAGATTGGATTAGATCTTCATACCCTTGAAGATTCGCACAGCGGAACGTTCGTCGGAACGTGGGTGATGTAGTCGTACTCGCTTCTCCTCCTCGCGATCCGATCCGATCTAGCACCACAAGTGGCGGTGCCTCCGTGAGATGCACACGTGCAGCACCTCGACGTCCCCTCCTTCCTCGGACCAGAAAGTATGGTGGAGAGATAGATTGGATCTACAACACGACGGCGTGGTGTATATGGTGGAGAATTTCTGCAGCAGGGCTTCGCCTACAAACAGTCAGGAGGGAGAGAGGAAAGCTAGCAAGGCGGCTAGGGTTTGGAGGAGAGGTGTAGGGGGTTGGTGCGCCCCCACCCCTCTTTATATAGAGGGGGGGCGCAGCCCTAGCCCCTCCCCCAAGCCCAAAGGATAAGGAGTGGGGGGCATGGACTCTCCCCTCTTCTAGAACCCTATCTCTAGTTTAAACGATTTAAACTCTCTAGGATCGGCTGGGCCCTATGGGGCCTTGTGCCCCTGGCCCAATGCGGCCAGGACACTCCCTCATAGGCCCATTCCCCCTCCCGGAAGGTGGGGTCACGTTGGTCCCCTTCCGGAAGGTTCTAGAATCTTCCGGTACAATACCGATTAACCCGGAACAATTCCGAACTCCAAAAACTGCACTGCCTTATATGAATCTTATTCTCCGGACCATTCCGGAACCTCTCGTGATGTCCCGGATCCCATCCGAGACCCCGAACAAAAATTCATAAACCAATTATCCAATCTATCCTAGCGTCGAGACACGTTAAGTGTGTGACCCTGCGGGTTCGAGAATATGCAGACATGATCTTCTATCAATAATCAACAGCGGGGTCTGGGCACCCATATTGACTCCCAAACATTCATCGATGATCATATAGGATGAACCACGATGCCAGGATTCAATCAATCCCATATATATATTCCCTTCGTCTCGCGATATTTTACTTGCCCGAGATTCGATCGTCGGTACCGTCATACCTAGTTCAATCTCGTTCACAGCAAGTACTTTACTCGTTCCGTAATCCGATATCACTTTATGATTAACTCCTTAACCACATGCTTGCAAGCGGTGTTGATATCGATTACCGAGTGGGCCCGAAGTATATCTCTCCGACTTGGGAGGGACAAATCCCATCTCAACACATACAACCCAACAGATACTTTCCGATCACTTGAGAGACACCTTTATGATCACCCTCTCATAGGATGACGTTTGATGACCTCAAAGCTTTCTTCCGGTACCAGGGAGTTGCATTATCTCATGGTCTAAGGAATACAATATTTGACATAGGAAAAGCTTCGCAAAGATGAACACGATGAAACGATCTAATTGCTTTGCTTAGTTTGGGTCTGTCCATCATATCATTCTCCCAATGATATGATCTCATTATCAATTGACAACTCATGTCTATGGTTAGGAAACCTTAACCATCATTGATCAATGGGCTAGTCCATAGAGGCGTACTAGGGACACGGTGTTTTTCACAAACCACACAAGTATTAAAGTTTCCGCTTAATACAATTCTAGCATGGAATATAAACTTTATCATGAACAAGAATTATAATAATAACATCTTCATTATTGCCTCTAGGGCATAATTCCAACAGTCTCCCACTTGCACTAGAGTCAATAATCTAGTTTACATCTGGCAACAATCTCACACCCATGGCACTGAGGTGCTGATCATGTTTTACACGTGGAAGAGGTTTAGTCAATGGATCTGCGACATTCAGATCCGTATGTACTTTGCTAATCTTCAGATCTCCATCTGCTATATAATCTCGGATTATATGAAACTTGCGGTTGATATGCTTGGTCTTTGGATGATATCTTGGTTCCTTAGCGAGTGCTATGGCGCCAGTGTTGTCACACAATATCTCCAGTGGGTCCAATGCACTTGGAACCACGCCAAGCTCAGTGATGAAGTTTCTGATCCAAACTCCTTCACTTGACGCTTCTGCAGCAGCCATGTATTCCGCTTCCACTGTAGATCCCGCGATCACACTTTGCTTGCAGCTTCTCCAGCTCACAGCTCCTCCATTCAAAATATAAACGTATCCTGTCTGAGATTTGGAATCATCCTTGTCGGTGTCAAAACTAGCGTCGACGTAACCTTTTACGACAAGTTGTTCATCACCCACATAGACTAAGAACATTTCTTTAGTCCTATTCAGGTACTTTAGGATGTTCTTCATGGCTGTCCAGTGTTCCACTCCTGGATCACTTTGATATCTGCTCGTCAAACTAAGAGCATTGGACACATCCGGTCTAGTACACAGCATGGCATACATGATAGAACCTATGGCCGAGGCATAAGGCACTTTGCTCATAGCTTCCCTATCATTTACCGTAGCTGGACACTGAGCCTTGCTCAATATCTTACCTGACAACATAGGCACTGAACCTTTCTTTGCCTTATCCATTCTGAACCTTTTCAGAACTTTGTCTAGGTATGTACTCTGGCTTAAAGCTATCAGGCGTCTTTGTCTATCTCTATAGATTTTGATGCCCAATATATAAGCAGCTTCACCTAGGTCTTTCATTGAAAAACACTTGTTCAAATAACTCTTCACATCGTTAAGCATGTTGATGTCATTTCCAATAATCAATATGTCATCCATATATAGTACCAGAAACGTCACCGAGCTCCCACTCACTTTCTTGTAGATACAAGCTTCGTAGCAATTTGGAACAAATCCAAAGCTCTTGATCACTTGATCAAAACAAAGGTTCCAACTCCGAGATGCTTGCTTCAGTCCATAAATGGAACGCTGAAGTTTGCATACTTTATCAGCATCCTTAGGATCGACAAAACCTTCGGGTTGCATCATATACAACTCTTCATCAATGTTGCCATTGAGGAAAGCAGTCTTGACATCCATCTGCCATATTTCATAATCATGAAATGCAGCAATTGCTAATAAAATCCGAATGGACTTAAACATCGCTACGGGAGAGAAAGTCTCATCGTAGTCAACACCTTGAACTTGTCGAAAAACTTTCGCGACAAGCCGTGCTTTATAGACGGTAACATTACCATCCGCGTCCGTTTTCTTCTTGAAGATCCATTTGCACTCAACGGCCTTTCGGTCGCTAGGAGGGTCCACCAAAGTCCATACTTGGTTTTCGCTCATGGATCCCAATTCGGATTTCATGGCTTCCAGCCATTTCTCAGAGTCTGGGCTCATCATCGCTTCCTCATAGTTCGTAGGTTCACTGTCTTCTACTAACAAGACAGTCAAGACAGGGTTGCCGTACCACTCAGGAGGGGCACGCGACCTTGTCGACCTGCGATGTTCAGTAGCAGCATCGTCTGAAGCTTCATGATCCTTGTCATTAGCTTCCTCTATTGTTGGTGCAGGCGGCACTGGAACAATTTCAGGTGCTGCGCTACTCTCCAATTCAAGAGAAGGTTCAATAACCTCGTCAAGCTCTACTTTCCTCCCACTCACTTCTTTCGAGAGAAACTCCTTCTCAAGAAAGGAACCGTTCTTTCCAACAAACACTTTGCCTTCGGTTCTGTGATAGAAGGTATACCCAATAGTTTCCTTAGGGTATCCTATGAAGACGCATTTCTCCGCTTTGGGTTCGAGCTTGTCCGGCATCAACTTCTTGATGTAAGCTTCGCATCCCCAAACTTTAAGAAACGACAACTTAGGTTTAGCACCAAACCACAGTTCATACGGTGTCGTCTCAACGGATTTAGATGGAGCCCTATTTAAAGTGAATGCAGCGGTTTCTAATGCATAACCCCAAAATGATAACGGCAAATCAGTAAGAGACATCATTGATCGGACCATATCTAATAGGGTTCGATTCCGGCGTTCAGACACACCATTGCGCTGTGGTGTTCCGGGTGGCGTGAGTTGTGAAACGATTCCACTTGCTTTAAGATGCGTGAGAAAATGATAACTCAAATATTCGCCCCCACGATCGGATCGTAGAAACTTAATCTTTCTGTTACGATGGTTCTCCACTTCATTCTGAAATTCCTTGAACTTTTCAAATGTTTCAGATTTATGTTTCATTAAATAGATATACCCATATCTACTTAAGTCATCGGTAAAAGTGAGAAAATAGCGATATCCACCGCGCGTCGAAACACTCATCGGTCCGCATACATCGGTATGTATGATTTCCAACAAGTCCGTTGCTCGCTCCATCATACCGGAGAACGGGGTTTTGATCATCTTGCCCATGAGGCATGGTTCGCATGTGTCAAATGATTCAAAATCAAGAGACTCCAAAAGTCCATCAGAATGGAGTTTCTTCATGCGCTTTACACCAATATGACCTAGACGACAGTGCCACAAATAAGTAGTATTATCACTATCTACTTTGCATCTCTTAGCCTCAATGTTATGGATGTGTGTTTCATCCCTTTCGAGATTTAGAAGAAATAAACCATTTACAAGAGGTGCATGACCATAAAAGATGTTACTCATATAAATAGAACAACCATTATTCTCCGATTTAAATGAATAACCGTCTTGCAATAAACACGATCCATAAATAATGTTCATGCTCAACGCAGGCACACAATAACATTTATTAAGGTTTAAAACTAATCCCGAAGGTAAAACTAAGGAGAGCGTGCCGACGGCCATCACATCAACTCTTGATCCGTTGCCAACGTGCATCGTCACCTCATACCTCGCAAGCCGCCGTCTATTCCGTAGCTCCTGTTTCGAGTTACAAATATTAGCAACTGAACCGGTATCAAATACCCAGGCACTACAACGAGGGCTAGTAAGGAAAACATCAATAACATGTATATCAAATATACCTTTGATGGTGCCAGCCTTCTTGTCCGCTAAGTACTTCGGACAGTTGCGCTTCCAGTGACCCTTGTCCTTGCAATAGAAGCACTCAGTGTCCGGCTTAGGACCAGACTTGAGCTTCTTCTCAGCAGGAGCATTGCGCTTGCCGCCGCCCTTCTTGAAGGGCTTCTTTGCTCCCTTACCTTTCTTAAAGGAGGGCTTGTTGACCATCAACACATGATTATCCTTCTTGATGTCCACCTCCGCAGCCTTCAGCTTTGCGAAGAGCTCGGTGATCGTATCAGTGGAGCCAATCTGATTATGAGTCACTACAAAACTTTTGTAGCTGGGAGGGAGTGATTGCAGAACCCTGTCAATCTTGAGCTCCTCTGGAATCGTGCATTCCAGTTGCTCAAGGCGTTGAGTGTAGCCCGACATCTTTATGGCGTGCTCACTAACGGAACTCCCTTCCTCCATCTTGCAGTTAAAGAACTTCTCAGAGATCTCATATCTCTCAGAACGGGCCTGAGTCTGAAACATGGTTTTCAGCTCCTCGAGAATCTCAAAGGGCCCGGGATAGGCTTCAAAACGATTTTGAAGTTCCGGTTCCATAGCAAACAACATGGTGCTCTTAATCACACCATAATCATCTTTGCGCGACTGATAGAAAGCTTTCTCATCAGCCGGCGCAGTTGCAGCAGGGGGGTCACCTAACGTTTTTCCAAGGACATAGTCCTTTTGTCCGCCAGACAGAATGATTCTTAGATTGCGGAACCAATTGGTGAAGTTAGACCCATTGTTTCTAAGCTTTTCCTTCTCAGCAAAAACGTTGAAGTTGAAGTTGGACTTGGCCATGTGATCTACAGTATTGGCAAGTACAATTTAGACTATGTTCATGATAAATAGTTCAACTTAATCAAATTACTAGATGAACTCCCACTAAATTCAACATCCCTCAAGTTGTTTAGTGAACACGATCCAAATTCACCACACCTAATCCGATCATCACGAGAAGAGATGTGGTTTCAATGGTGGACAACAAAGTGTCGATCATATCATTCATATGACTCATGCTTAACCTTTCGGTTCTTGTGTTCCGAGGCCATGTCTGTACATGCTAGGCTCGTCAAGTTAGACCCAAGTATTTCCGCGTGTGCAAAACTGGCTTGCACCCGTTGTATGTGAGCGTAGAGTCTATAGCACCCGATCATCACGTGATGCTTGGACACGACGAACTTTCACAGCGGTGCATACTTGGGGAGAACACAGTTTTTATCTTGATCTTTAAGTGAGGAATCATCTTATAATGCTACCGTCGCGGTCTAAGCATAATAAGATACATAAAAGGATAAACATCACATGCATATAACTTTATGTGACATGGTATAGCCAATCTTCGCGCAATGATCTCCATCTTGTGCGTTCCGGCATGATCTCCATCACTCCACCATGATTTCCTCCACCACGAATAGCAACTACAACTATTGCTAACTACTTAGCGATAAAGTAAAGCTATTACATGGCGTATAAGAAGTTGACTCGCAGGTCATACACAATTATAAAGACAACCATATGGCTCCCGCCGGTTGTGTACTCATCGACATGCAAGTCGTGAAACATTACAAAACATGATCATCGCATACAATATACACATCACATCTTGGGCCATACCATATCACAGAAAACACTCCCTGCAAAAACAAGTTAGACGCCTCTACTTTGTTGTTGCATGTTTTACGTGGCTTATGGGAGTAGATGCTAAGAACGATTCTTACCTACGGAAAGCCACAACGGTGATATTATGGTTGCCAAACTCCGGTGTTAATCCCATGACAACTATAGTGAGAGAAACTGACATCCACCAGCCGCATGTGTGGTACAAGCCACACGTCAAGTGCGGAGCCGGTCTCGCGAACGACGTCGCATAAGGTTGGCCTGGACCGCTTCAATCTCACTATCCCGCGTCATAAGAAGAACACAAACAAGAGGCTTGCAACAGAAAACATCAACGCCCGCAACAACCATGTTGCGTTCTACTCGTGAAACACATCGCATAGATCTAGCTCTGATACCACTGAAAGGTTTCGCGGCATAGTAAATCAAAATTTTCTACGGATGCGAACAGAGGGAAAGCCAAGATCTAATCTAGGAGATGCAATCAACGAGAGAGATTGGATTAGATCTTCATACCCTTGAAGATTCGCACAGCGGAACGTTCGTCGGAATGTGGGTGATGTAGTCGTACTCGCTTCTCCTCCTCGCGATCCGATCCGATCTAGCACCACAAGTGGCGGTGCCTCCGTGAGATGCACACGTGCAGCACCTCGACGTCTCCTCCTTCCTCGGACCAGCAAGTATGGTGGAGAGATAGATTGGATCTACAACACGACGGCGTGGTGTATATGGTGGAGAATTTCTGCAGCAGGGCTTCGCCTACAAACAGTCGGGAGGGAGAGAGGAAAGCTAGCAAGGCGGCTAGGGTTTGGAGGAGAGGTGTAGGGGTTGGTGCGCCCCCACCCCTCTTTTTATAGAGGGGGGGGGCACAAACCTAGCCCCTCCCCCAAGCCCAAAGGATAAGGAGTGGGGGCATGGACTCTCCCCTCTTCTAGAAACCCTATCTCTAGTTTAAACGATTTAAACTCTCTAGGATCGGCTGGGCCCTATGGGGCCTTGTGCCCCTGGCCCAATGCGGCCAGGACACTCCCTCATAGGCCCATTCCCCCTCCCGGAAGGTGGGGTCACGTTGGTCCCCTTCCGGAAGGTTCTAGAATCTTCCGGTACAATACCGATTAACCCGGAACAATTCCGAACTCCAAAAACTGCACTGCCTTATATGAATCTTATTCTCCGGACCATTCCGGAACCTCTCGTGATGTCCCGGATCCCATCCGAGACTCCGAACAAAAATTCATAAACCAATTATCCAATCTATCCTAGCGTCGAGACATGTTAAGTGTGTGACCCTGCGGGTTCGAGAATATGCAGACATGATCTTCTATCAATAATCAACAGCGGGGTCTGGGCACCCATATTGACTCCCAAACATTCATCGATGATCATATCGGATGAACCACGATGCCAGGATTCAATCAATCCCATATATATATTCCCTTCGTCTCGCGATATTTTACTTGCCCGAGATTCGATCGTCGGTACCGTCATACCTAGTTCAATCTCGTTCACAGCAAGTACTTTACTCGTTCCGTAATCCGATATCACTTTGTGATTAACTCCTTAACCACATGCTTGCAAGCGGTGTTGATATCGATTAGCGAGTGGGCCCGAAGTATATCTCTCCGACTTGGGAGGGACAAATCCCATCTCGACACATACAACCCAACAGATACTTTCCGATCACCTGAGAGACACCTTTATGATCACCCTCTCATAGGATGACGTTTGATGACCTCAAAGCTTTCTTCCGGTACCAGGGAGTTGCATTATCTCATGGTCTAAGGAATACAATATTTGACATAGGAAAAGCTTCGCAAAGATGAACACGATGAAACGATCTAATTGCTTTGCTTAGTTTTGGTCTGTCCATCATATCATTCTCCCAATGATATGATCTCATTATCAATTGACAACTCATGTCTATGGTTAGGAAACCTTAACCATCATTGATCAATGGGCTAGTCCATAGAGGCGTACTAGGGACACGGTGTTGTTCACAAACCACACAAGTATTAAAGTTTCCGCTTAATACAATTCTAGCATGGAATATAAACTTTATCATGAACAAGAATTATAATAATAACATCTTTATTATTGCCTCTAGGGCATAATTCCAACACCAAGTTGCGTGCTACTATCAACAAGCCAAGAAATCGAGACATTTACATAACACGAACGAAACAACTGACTGACAGGTGCGGCGTGTCGCCGCGCCATATTTCCTAGTAACGTACTAAGTGATACCAACAAAAACCTACCCCAGATTGCTCGATTGGTCCCAGGTCATGGGCCAATGGCCACCCTCATATATGAATATCTATTGCAACCTTACTCATGGGTACCATATAGTCTAACAATCGAAGACGGAGCCCACATTTTAAAATTATTTAAAAAATAAATCCTTTTTATACAGCAGGTTTTGTTGCATTGGTTTTTTTTTATGGAAAGGAGCATATATTAATATCAGATGATACCAATTACACCAGGCCTCTGCAACAATGCATTGCCCTAGCGGCTACACGGATGCACACAGCCAAAAAAAGAAAGAAGAATTACAAAAAAAAAGTCCCGCTACAGTGACTCATTCATTGAAACAACAGTACTACCACCACCAAGATAGCACCAGAAGTCCAGCTTCTCCAAAAACGACGCCTCCAAGGAGGAAACAGTGCACAAACACCGTCATCGCCCGATCAAAGATCTAGATTTTCACCCTGAAGAAATTCCGCATTCTCAAAACAATACCTTGAACAAGGCCATTGCCAGGCACAACCAATTAAGACCAGACCCTGAGTTTTCACCCTGAGAGATAGGACCATAAACCTCTCTTGTGCATTCGCCCCCACTTGCATGCCACTGCTCCAATTCACAAGTCACCTAGCCAATTCTTCATCACCACCCAGACTCGAACCACCATTGTCTGTCCTCAGATCTCGGTCTCCATGACTTTATCCGTCAGCACCATGGAACGATAACATGCCCCATGATAATAACAGCCAACAAAGCTTCGAAACACACCCTCTGAAACCAAACGGTCAGGGTAAAACATGGGTGCGTACGACCGAATTCAATCCTTCCAGCAAACTCATGGCATAATAGCACTTATGGAGTTCGCCGGCGGAGCCTTCCGGAACACGACACAGAAACCAGATCAATGGTGTAATGCCCCGGAAAATATTCCGAAACAAAAATTGATTGTTATTTTGTTTTGTGCATCATCATGACATCATCATGCATATTCTATTCGCATTTTGACCACAAACTATTTTGCTAAAAACCTATTTTTGTTTTACTAAAATATCCTTATAATTTTATTAAATCCGTTTCCTTTTTCTTATTTTCAAACCGAAGCAAAATAATATTTTTGATCTGTTACTTGACCATAAATGGTTATTTTTATTTGACTAAAACAAAACTAGGCTAAAAGTCCGTCTAAAGTTTGGCCCAAAACTAGCTCCATCTAGTCTAGTTTGAACTAGATAAATACCCCAATCCCCCTTCTTTCTTCAAACCCTAACCCTAGACTCGCATACCACACGCTCCGCCGCCGGACACACTCCACACAGGCACCCCCTTGACCATGTCATGTTACACCATATCACACGCGCACACACACTTGACGTGGTGCACCCATAGGCCACACCAGCACACACAACACAACACTCGACGCACCCAACACAAGACACACGCAACACCACACACGCACTGCACGCGACGCACGCACACAGGAGTCAAGCGATGCGGGCCCATCGCGTTCCCCAGACACAAATCCTGTGATCCCTTCCTTCCTCCACTAGCGCCGCCTCCTTCCTCTCGAGATCCCTGTCGCCTCCCCTCCTCTCGAAGCTCGAAGCCGCCCCGCGTTCGGATGACGTCGCGTGCCTCCTCTCCGTGCTGCCCGAGCGCCTCGTCGCCCAGCGCCGCCCCTTCCCCGTTCGCCCTCGAGCTCCTGTGCACGTCCCGCCACCATGGCTCGGCCTCCCGAGAGCTTCGCCGCCGGGCGCTCCCTCCCCGCCGTCCTCGGACTCCTCTCCGGTCGCCATGCACCCTGTCCGCGAGCCCCAGCGTCGTCGCCTCCGTCGCTGGCAGCCTCGCTGCTCTCCTCGCCTCCTATGCTCGTCAATCTCCCTGTGCGAGGCCGCCGTCGGTGCTCGTGAGCGCCGCCGCCCGCTCGATCCCCATCGCGGTTCCCTGCTCCTGGCCGTCCCTCCACCTCCATTCGGGCACGCCGCTGCTTATCCCGCTTGCTCGGCTCTGACCCCGTAGTAGACCTCCTACTACTCTGCAGTGCGTCCTCCGCCAAGACCGAGCACGCCCCCTGTCGACCTGCACCTCAATGTTTGTTCTACTTAGGTCTTCTGCCTTCCGCGACAGCAGCATTTGGCCGCCTCCTCACTGCCGGAAATCACCGTTTCATGCTGTCCTGGACAATGTGTTTCCCATACGTGCGCCTCGTACACTTGTCTCTATCCTCATGTGTCGAAGTTCAACATCCATATTTTCTGTCTGATTAGATTGTGGTGTCAATATGCCCAGCTCTGATGTTAAGTGGCTATCCAAGATCTTCTAGTTGGTGTGCCGATGTGGGGATGTTGATGTGATGCTGGGTGTTATTCTCCTGACCGCCGATGCCGAACCAAGTTCTCCATCGATAACAAAGCTGGAACATAAGCTCTTCTTCATGGAACCTGAAGATCCCGGAACTCTACGGACCGATCTTGTCGAACCGAAGATCTCCGAACCTCAATGTGTGACCCTTCCCGATATCCTATTTTTATAAGTATAATATAACTTGTTGCATATTAAATCATTCATACTCGCATACATATTTATTTGTTTGGGGTACTTTGCCGATTCACCTCATAATTAAATATGGAGACCATATGCGGGCTATATTTATATTATCCCGACTCTATTTAAATTTGTGTAGCGAACCGATGATATAATTTTGCCTTGTTAATACAATATTAAATTGCGGGGTATCTAGACAACATAAACCACCTAATTAATTATCGGGACCCTGGTTCAGCCTAATATTGCCTAATTGCATCGCATCTTTGCCATGTCATACATCATGCTTGCATCATGACCGATCTTCTGCCGTAGTATTAAACAGTGCATCCGATGTTTCTTTCTAGTGCTTTGCTTCTTCTCGGATAGGCCGTTGAGTTGGTGCGAGATACGACAAGCCTCCGGTTTTCCGACTTTGTCTCACAGGCGAGCATTCTCCCCCTTCTACCTATTTTGCATTTATAGTCTTTACTTCCTCCAATTGATCTATTGCTATCCTTATCGTCGATGCTTTAGTACCGTCCCTTTATTTACCTGCTCCACTATATTGCCTTGGTTATCCTATTGTCTTGTTTGATTAGCTAGCTTTGTCCTTGCGAGTCGTAGGCATGCTTAGTACCGCTCTCATACAGGTGGAACACGATATTTGAATATTGTTGGTGATAAGATAATTAATCTGGTGATGTTGGATATGGTTATGGTTTCACCTAATGATAAGGCCCCGGCAGGGACCACCTTTGGGAACTGCTTGAGCCGACCTAGGACCTGTTCGTTCTACGATACCAGTTCTGAGTTGATCGCGCTAACCAAACGTGGGGGCCTCTGGGATCCTCCCCTCAACTACCGGCGCTATTCGTATATCCAGAGGGTTACAAAATTGGTTTTCCATTTGGTGCATACGCATAATATGTCCTCGGACATGGGTGAGTTGATATGTCTTCGGACTTGATGTTTTGGTGGACTGCCATGGCTTGCATTGCATAAAATCGGGATATCGTGCCGGAGGTGGGATGGAGCTCTACAAGTTATCTTCCGATCATCGCCCGGTCGTAGACTCAAACGCTGTGCCACCTGGAGAATCAGTTGTATGTCTTGTGTGGGTAGAACACAGTAGGTGATGCCTCTGGATATGCGCGTAGTTATGGGACAGTTCTTGTTGTGAGATTCGGAAGGCACGCATTATATGTTTCCTAAAGGGTTAAACATGCGTTTGGGTACAGTAGTGCACCCCTGCAGGGTAAATCTTTTCGAGAAGCCGTGTGTCCACGGTTATGGACGTCTCAGGAGTACAGTGTCATGATCATAGACAACGCCACTAATGATTTGCCTCTTTAATAATATGACTAGTAATTAGCCTTATCAACTAAACATCTGCTTAACTAAAATTGCCACTGTGTGTGTTCCGCTAGAGGACTTCCTCGACTGGTCTTCGAGGGGGAAATCTTCGGATGGGTTATGCTTGGTGTTATATTATTTTTGCCGCATAGTGCTATCTTATCTCACTCTAATAGCCGAAGTTGTAGCGTGTCTCTATAAGTTAGATAGTGCAAGATTTGCTGCCGCTGAGCCCACCATACCTATGTAGGCGAGGACCGCCGAATTCTAGTCTCGCCGTGTACTGGCCTTAGTACTGACCACTCTCTTTCTGTTTTTCTTTTGCCCCTTTGTCGGCACCCTTTTGGCTTGACAGGTATGTGATTGACGACGTTAGCAAGGTTACCCTTCCGGCTTGGCCTGGGCAGGGTTGGACACCGCTTGGTTATTCTTCAGGACCCTTAGTCCCATTTGGATCTTGTCCGCACTCGGATACTATCTTTCTTTCTTCTTGAGTTGTATCTTCGTATTGTATCTTTTGTATTCTTGACTCGTTGAGTCGTTGTTGTATATATAAGTTCTTGTGGACTCTGTTGTGAATTACTGTGATGTAACTACTTGTATTCAAATCCCACCCACACGAAAGTGTCTGGTGGGCGTCTTTGAATCGCTTCTATGCGGATTTTGGCGGGAAATGCTGAGATCTGCATAGACCCGATTCGGGGGCGTTACAAATGGAGACCAACATCCAGCAGAATATCGTCTTGGTTTGAGAGGGATCCAGGACCACCTTTATTCAAACCGAGCCAGCAGCCCCCACGCCACCCGCCGGAAATTAGCAGGATCCGCCGCAAGACGGCAAGACCACCCGGCCGACCATTCTGACGGAGAAGGAGGCCACCACCACCATGCCGGGGGCAGATGCCCCAAGCGACCTAGTGTCACGGACAAGGCCCGGGTCGCCTGGGCACCGGCGTCGAGGCCAACGTACGGGACAGATCATGGCTAGGCCCAGATCCCCGCCGTCGCCTGCCGCCAGCTGGGCCGAGGATCACCGGCTACCGCTCGCCGCAACACCACCGCCAAACCAGCCGGGACGGACGCCGCCGCCTTCCCGCCAGATCATGATCAGGGACGCCGCCGCCGCCACGCCCCCAGGTCTTTGCCTGGCGACGATCCAAACGGCGGCGGCGGGGAGGAGAGACCACAAGAGGGAGGGCTCGACGGGGAGGGGAGGCCGCCCGGCGCGGCGCGGCGTCACCACGCGGGTGCGGGAGGAGGAGTGGGTCAACTCCTCTACCTATTGCTTAGGGATACATAGATATTTGTTGCATTGGTTGTGTGTACCTTATCAATCGGAAGACTTTTCTCAAGTGGTATGGTGTTTTCACCACAATTCAAAGGCATGATATTTCGCCGCAATGCTATGGTATGATATTTCACCATGACATTTCAAGGAGCAGTGAAACATGCCAACGTGGCCTATTTGGATCTGTAAAACCTTTAACTCACCTGGCTGGCACTGTAGCTTATTACAGTCGTAGTGAGGTTAAGAAAAAGTCTCTGGAGCTATGGCATGTCCTTTCGCTAAGGCTCGATGAAACTTTGGTTGGCACCGTAGCTGCAAGACGGTCGCAGAGGTTTCTTTCCTATAACACCACAATATAGGAGAGGATACTATGATATGCATCATGGATCTTCCCATCTTATTGGCTGGCACCATCATGGTCGCAATGAGATTAATTTTCTCTCATGGCATATACACGACATGGACCTTCGTTGTGGATTTGCTAGAGAAATAGGGGTTGCATTATGTTTTCAAAATATACAAGTTCGCAAAGATATGGATATGTTTTGACATAGCTTTCGTCATGGTTTTGCACCCTATTATGACGTACACACAACATGGAGTTTCGTTGTGGTTTCGCCAAGTTACACTTACAGGTTGAAAGGAACTATAAGATTTAAAGGTTGGTCCTAGTCATTTAGTGGTTCACACAACCTTTTTAATGTGGATGGGGTTTTACCCAATACAGAGGTCTGTAAAAAAAGAATGCATTGGACAGAACTGCACATTACATTCATGCATTAATCAGAAAGGATTATCACCTGAAGATGGTGACAGAAATACACGTTCATTGAATATTCAGGAATATTACAGGTGCCGAGACGGTTTTGTTCTGTATAAATAAACTAAAGAATTACAAAAGGGTTCAGAATGAAAAAGGAGAACAAACTAAAAACATAGCTATGGGTAAAAAATATAAAGATGCGATGGCGACAGGAGTGTACGTATGAGCAGATCTCTAGTGTATGATTTACACATCATCTTCGTCACTCTGATCGTTTCCGTCGTTGCCTTCTATCACACAAGACTCCACAAATTTAAGTTGTTGCCGCAGGCGAATTGGGAGTGTTGAATCTCCCTGGCTTCCTATCTCTCTGAGGACGGCATTGATGCTCACTAAACAAGACTCACCTTGTGCCAACAACTCCTCAAAAGCAGACATGGCGTTTGATGTCTCATTCAACATATTGTTGTACTGACCATGAAGACCACATATCCTTGCCTCATAGACTTCCTCGGCGGAGCTTTCTCTAGTTCTTCAATTTCAGTCAGTTGTTGTTTCTTCCTCTTCCCCACTTCAGTTTGGAGTTGATCCCAGGATGTGCTATAATCTTTAAGGGAACTAAAGCCCAGTGCAACGGATTGGCGAGACTTTTGGCCAATTTTTAATTGCTCTCGGATATGCTCCTTGTCAGACCGCAAGTTGGAAACACAAAAGCCAATGGCATGTTCCTCCTTGTTGGACAGGTTTCTTTTTAAATCTGATAGCTCACTCATAAGCTCAGTTACTCTTTCTGGGATTGTTCTGCCCTTGAATATTGCCTTCCAACCCTTCAAACTCTTCTCAATTGTGGTGGCCAATGTGACCTTGTTTAGAACCGGTTGGGCAATCAAATCCTGGATTTGTTTCAGGTCACGTTGTGGATAGCACATCAGTGCCTGAAGACTTGAGTCGGCAAATTCTGGCACCACAATCTTGGTGTGACCTTCATACTTATTAACCTCTTGCCGCTCAGCATTACATACCGGTTTGGTGAACTCATCGCCAACGTTATCCATAAAGCACTTCATCGTGCTAGTAATGCTCGCATGTAATGTCTTGGCCTTTAACAAGGCCTCTTATAAGAGCATCTCCACTCGCCTACCCAAGAGGCCGATTCGGACGCCGAATTTTGGTCCGGACGCCGAAAATTGGCCCAGTCGCGTATCCAAAGACCTGTTTTCGGCCGGATTTGGGCCAATTTTGGTCCGAACTATCCAGGACGAACCCAGGTTTCTGGGTACGCCCTAGAACGCCGGACTCAGCGAGTTCGGCAAAAAAACAACCTAAGCGGCGCGTGGACCCGCCGAGTCAGCGACAGAAGCCGAGTCGTCGTCATCCTGGAAACCACGCGGCGACCGCCGGACATTAACTGCCTGTCGCGTTGGCCACGCGTCACCGATTTACGGCGCCACCGTCGCCGCATCGGCTCCCGTGACGGACTAGCGGACACTAACTTCCCGCCGTTTCCCCTTTTCCTGCCCTCGCCGCTACACCCCTCCTGCCCTCGCCGCCCACCTCGGCCTTTATAAGCCGTACCCCTCACCGGAGATCTCCACACTCTCTCACAGCTCCCCCACCCACAAACTCCGGCGAACCCTCCCTCACCGCTTTCCCCTTTCTAGCCATGGCCTCATGGTACCCCGGCGATGGAGCTGCGGCGAACGGCTTCGGCCGGCGCACCCTGCAGGCCTGGGAGGCACGCCTCCTGCACGACGCCGGCTATATGGCGCCACAGGACATGCGGATGCCGCCCGGCTGGAAACTGAGCGTCGGCAGCATCCCTGTCCCGCCGGTGCCAACGCCGGACGATCTGCTGTATGATGTGCAGGAGTACATCAACGGCATGGCCGATCCCGCCGAAGCCGAGAGCACCGACAACCTGTTCCACTGGGAGCAGTTCTTCGCCGAGCAATGCCAGAAGGAGCTCGCCCACCACGAGGGTCCGCTGAACGAGTCGCCGCCGAAGCGCAACAACTCGGCTGGCCGCCGACGTTGGTGGAGCACGCCAGGCTGGACCCTCGAGGCGGTGATGGAGCACATCAACCGCGGGAACACGCCGCGGCTCGGCTTCCCGCGCACGCCGGCGACTGCGGCCAGGACGGGGCGGCGTCCTCCGTCGAACTGGATGCCGAGGAGGATGGCGAGCATGAGCTCGTCCTCCTCCGTGTCGGCGTCCCACTCCTCCGGCTCGGCGCCACTGCACGCGCCGACGGTAGTCAAGCGCGAGGCGGAGTCGCCTGTGCGCTCGTCGCCGCGGACGCGCTCGCGTGGCGTCGTCATTCGCAAGCCGCGGATGACGGCGTCACCAACCGGCCACCTACGTCTATGCCGCCCCAAGATAGAAGGTTCGGCGCCGGCCGAAGACGCCGCGTTGAAGATGGCGCTGGAGCAGTCGCTCCGTGAAGCCGCGCCGCAGACGCCGCAGCCGCCGCCGGTGGAGCCCTCCTCGCCGGACATCCTGGAGTGGTCCAGGAAGGACTGGGAGCTGGCGGAGCGGCAGCGCATCCTCGGCCTGCAGCAGCAGGCCGAGGAGCAGGCGGCCCGGCATCGGGCGTTGTCTGGGCGTGAGCTCGCCTACCAGGGCGCCCCGCTCTACGTTCTCGACGACGACAACGAAGGCCCGTCCTTCCAGCCCTGGAGGTGCGGCGACCCAGGCCAGGGGAGCTCCCGCCAGAACAAGCCGCCGAGCGACGACGACGACGACGGCGACGGCGAGGATGACGGCCGCGCCGACCCCGACTACACGATGTTCTACAGCAACTTCGGCAAGTAGGACGGCGAGTTCACCGGCGTAGGCTATGTCGGCGGTTTTTTTAAGTTTATTATGTTCTAGATTAGTTTAAATTTGATGTAATCCGCCTATATTCGCCCAACTTAATGAAATTCGTCAATCTTTGAAATTTTTTAGCCGAACTTGGGAACACGGCCTGGGTACACGAGTTCCGTCCGGCCGAAAAACGGACCAATTTTCGGCCTAGGTTCGGCCAACGAGTGGTGATGCTCTAACTCTCGCACGTCAACTGCAAAACAAAGAGAGTAGGAGGTGATGATGGGTTAGAATACGAGAATATTTCAGTCCTACTTGACTGCATAAAGTATGAAGTAATGTGATACAAGATCATGGCATCAGTGGCCAATGTAGAAGGTACTCCCTCCGTTTAGAAATATAAGATGTTTTAGGTTTGTGAAGGAGATGTATCTAGACACGTTTTAGTGTATAGGTTCAAACGAATCTAGACACTAAAAGGTGTTTCGATACATCTTATTTACAAACCTAAAACATCTTATATTTCTAAACGGAGGGACCTGCTAAATCCAAGCGAGGTCTTTTAGGCAGACTCTTGTCAATATGATCCGTTGGTTCAGATAATGTTTTAAGAACCCGTTTCTGTGTATCATTCTGGCTAAGTCCATATGACTCGCATTAACTAGTTCAGAGAGGTGCGGCTATGCAACAATACTCTCAAGTCACATTGCACCATTATCAATTGGGTGCGTAACAGGCTGTGCAACAGGTCCTGCAATGGCAGATACAAGCGGGCGAGTTTCAGTACTTGCAGCAGTACGTGGAGTTTCCACGACATAAGTGATCTCGCTATCTGTTTGTTTAGCGGCGTTGCTCTTCTTAGAAATTGCTCCATCTGCGAAGCAAATATTTACAAGTGTTAATTTACGAAGGTGCAAGATTATCACCAAGTAATCTTTGCACAAAAATGGTTTAAGGCTGCACGGAATGTCTAAGTTTACGTGAACTGGGAACAGCTTTGTTGGTCGTTTCAATATTCATACTCAGAGCATTCTGTGACAGTATAGCGTTTGCGCTTATAGTTCGATCAGGACCTGTGGACAACGAAAACTCATTCATAAAAAAAAGGGAGGAAGAAGAAGAATTAGTGTTATGCTTATAAAATAATACTCGGCCTCTTACCCGAGCCTGCAGAGTAAGCCTTAGTTTTTTTGATGGAAACGGATGGGGCTGTCTCCAGTTGCTTTTCTTTAGACTTGGGTATTGAAGAAGCTAAAAGAGACATGCACGTGTCTTGTTTATTAAAAAAAAAGGGAAAAGAAATATTCAATGTTACAGAGTACGTAGATAACCTGAAGTAAGATCGGTTTTGCCTTCTTTGGTTTTGTAGACAGTTGGAGCTAATTGGGTGGAGTTGTTATTTTTATCTGATATAGTATTTGAGAGTCAAGAAGAGGAAAATGTCATTTTATTCAGAAGCAAAGCAAAGAGTATAAAGCACGGAATAGTATTTCTACCTGAAACAGGGGCAATTTTACTGTTCTTCCTTATAAAAACAGATGAGGTGGTGCCCAGTAAATCAACCTTCACAGTTTGGGCTGTCTTGGATGAATTAGTTTCGTCGGCTACAGATTCAGGAGGATGTACACAAATGTATAATTAGTGTTTGAAAGTACGGAAAAAGAAATAAGTAATATCTATATAACTGAGTCTCCCATGTCTTGCCTGCTTTAGGGTCAGGTTCATTACTATGTTTTTCAGAAGTACTTCCTGCCACTAATACGTCTGAGCCTGGACACAGTTTAATTTATAGAAATGAGAAGGGAATGTTTGTTTACAGGGTAATATGCCTCGTACCTGTGCCAATGAGAGTCTTGTTTTCTTCAGCTAAAAGAGGCGCAACTTCCTTCGATACAGTTTTGTCCGTTGTCGGTACTGAAGTTGTAAACATGTAGTGTATGTGTGATAGGTGAAGGGTTATTGGCTATAAGAATATGAGACTTTCCGTACCTGAAGTAATTGTCACATCCTTCATTTTCTTTGGACGAAGAGAAACAGGCAATTCTTGACCTGAACAAATTAGATTGTTCATTTGAAGGAAGTTGAGTGTGGTCTCACACCATTTGACATATTCAAATGAATGTTTCATCCTTCGTGACAGCGGGTGGTGATTACTTCAGGTACGGAAGTCTCATATTCTTATAGCCAATAACCCTTCACCTATCACACATACACTACATGTTTATAGCTTCAGTACCAGCTTCAGTACCGACAACGGAGAAAACTGTACCGAAGGAAGCTGCGCCTCTTTTAGCTGAAGAAAACAAGACTCTCATTGGCACAGGTACGAGGCATATTACCCTGTAAAAAAGACACTCCCTTCTCATTTCTCTAAATTAAACTGACCACCTTGTTTGTCCAGGCTCTGACGTATTAGTGGCAGGAAGTACTTCTGAAAAACATAGTAATGAACTTGACCCTAAAGCAGGCAAGACATGGGAGACTCAGTTACATAGATATTTCTTATTTCTTTTTCCGTACTTTATAACACTAATTATACATTTGTGTACATCCTCCTGAATCTGTAGCCGACGAAACTAATTCATCCAAGACAGCCCAAACTATGAAGGTTGATTTACTAGGCACCACCTCATCTGTTTTTACAAGGAAGAACAGTAAAATTGCCCCTGGTTCAGGTAGAAATACTATTCCATGCTTTATACTCTTTGCTTTGCTTCTGAATAAAATGACATTTTCCTTAAAATGACATTTTCCTCTTCTTGACTTCAAATACTATCAGATAAAAATAACAACTCCACCCAGTTAGCTCCAACTGTCTACAAAACCAAAGAAGGCAAAACGGATCTTACTTCAGGTTAGCTACGTACTCTGTAACACTGAATATTTCTTTTCCCTTTTTTTTACTAAACAAGACACGTGCATGTCTCTTTTAGCTTCTTCAATACCCAAGTCTAAAGAAAAGCAACTGGAGACAGCCCCATCCGTTTCCATCAAAAAAACTAAGGCTTACTCTACAGGCTCAGGTAAGAGGCCGAGTATTATTTTATAAGCATAACACTGATTCTTCTTCTTCCTCCGTTTTTTTTATGAATGAGTTTTCGTTGTCCACAGGTCCTGATCGAACTATAAGCGCAAACGCCATATCAATTCCCCTCTCTCATATTAATTACCCTCTCTCATATATGCATGAAGAGAATGTGGGATGTAGTACATGTATAAGTGATAAGATACCATACCAGAACAGGGGCAGATCCAGCTTTGGACTCTTTATACACCTTTTGAACTTTTGATGTGCTATCCTTCAGGTCGCTTTTCTTGTCATCGACATGTTTCTTGCCCATATCGTCAACGTCCCAGCCGGATTTGGGCCGATGGGTATAGCCTTCACTGTGCCTCGAAGGAACTTCTCCCTGGACTTGAGGAAAACGAGTGTTGTCTTCGTCGTTTCGAGTGTGTGCTTGAGGAAAGTTGTTTCTGTGCTGCTGTGAAGGATCAGACTGTGAGGAATCAAACTTTGGTTTATATTTAGGTGGTATACGGTGGTACCAAGGTTTTGGTTCCCGGTACAAAAAAAATCCCGAGGGTGGTCGGGATTTCCGGTTACCGCGGTTACCGAGAAATCCCGACCGGTTACCGGACGAATTTAAATTTCAAAATTCGAATTTACAGTCCTCGGGTATGACTATTTACATTGTTTTTTGTTAAAATTTTAAATTTTCATACAATTCAAATAAATTCCGGATTTTTTGTCCGGTAAACCCATTTCCCGGGGGTGGTCGGGATATCCGGTTACTGACCGGTAACCGGATTTCCCGACCGGTAACCAAAACGCTGGGTGGTACTGTGGGTTAAATCGCCCGCAGCCACGGTAACCTCCGCGACCACGGTAACCCCCTTGCTGCTGATGTTTTTTCTCGGTACCTCACGTAAATCTCTGGCGAGACTCAAGTCGTTACGTGAATTGGTATTCTCCGCTCTGCCTCCTTGATATTCCGGATGCTTGCCCTGCGAGTGGTGGTCATGAGAGTTATGCATCAGCAAATACAGGAAAGTTGTTTCTTTACCTGCCAATGTAAAGAAGAAGAGATGTAAGATTAAGGTTTATCATAAGAAAATAGGGAAAGAGATAAATATACTATGGGATTTAACAAAGCTGCTAGTCGGTCTGTTTATTGATGTAACGACATCATCCATTACACAGATGTGCATGATATTACAGGGCATCAGCACAGGATGTCGACAAGGTTGTGTACCCGTTGATAAGATACGTATATGTCTATAGTACTAGTATACGTGTCTAACCAAACCTCATTGTAATTGTTTTATCATGTCCATATATAAAGCTAACGACCGTACCCAGGAGGATATCGAGTCCTGTTTTCCCTCGACACATCTCCTATCGAGATCGGCCGCCGCCTCCTCTCGAGATCTCGCCTCTCTCCGTTCTCTTAATTTGTACATGGTATCAGAGCTCCGTTCTTGAGCTATGACGTCGTCTTCTGCTGCAACGAGCTCCTCGCTCCTCACCCTTGCCCTCCCGTCGATGCCGTCATCCTCCATCGGCTCGAAGACCTCAGGCCCCATCAATTTTGGGCATCTGCTCACGGTGAAGCTCTCGCCGCAGAATCATCTTTTCTGGCGTGCTCAGGTTGTTTCCCATCTTCGGAGCAATCTGCTACATGGCTATGTCGATGGCACCTTGCCGTGCCCTCCCGCTACTATCACCGTCACCAAGGAGGGCGGTGCCTCCTCCTCGGAGCCCAACCCTGAAGCTGCTGTCTGGATCCAACAGGATCAGGCGATCCTGTCCGCTTTCCTCGGCTCTACATCTGTGGAAGTGGGGGCGATGATGATGTTCGCCACCACGTCAAGGGAGGCCTGGATGACGATTGAGGGGAGCTTCGCCTCTCAGTCTACTGCACGTTCGATGCAGATCCGCGATCAGATGCGTGAATTGGAGAAGCTTGACCAGCCTATCTCCGTCTACTACAACAAGCTGAAGTCTCTCTCAGACACACTGACCTCGATCGGGCAGCCCCTTCGGCCAGAAGAGTTCCAGTCCTTTGTTCTTGCTGGACTCGATGAGGAGTACGACTCGTTGGTCGAGTCTGTCAACGCGCGGGATACTGTCATGCCGGCGCACGATCTCTACTCACGCATGCTCGCTGCTGAGCAGCGCAAGGCCGGCCAACGTCGTTCGTCCAACATCCACTCAGTCAATGCTGCAAAATTTGGTGCTGCTAAACCAAATCGTGGAGGGGGTTTCTCGCCTGGGCAATTCCGTGGTGCTCCTCCTGTTCCGTACCGTGCTCCAGGACCTGCTGCTCCACGTACTTACCAACCCAAGTCGGGTGGGCCTCAAGCTACAGGAAACGGCTCCTTTGATTATGGCCGCAGTGCACCGTCAGGATCAGGCTCTCGTCACGTCTGTCAGCTATGTGACGAATCTGGCCATATTGCATCCAGGTGCTTCAAACGCTTCAACAAAAATTTTCTTGGTGTTGGTAATGACGGACGCTTTATGGAACGTCAACTGGCTACGGCGAATCACGTTTTCCAGGAACCGCAAGGGCAGAGTCCTTCCTACCCCGTTGATCATCCATGGTATATGGACACCGGTGCATCTGTCCATCTCACAAATGAGGTGAACAAGCTGAATATGAAGGAGCCTTATCAGTGCACTGATAACGTTCACACTGCCAACGGTACAGGTATGCGTATTCTTCATGTTGGTCATGCAACTATTCCCACTTCATCATCTAGGTCCTTGCATCTTCGTAATGTCTGTCATGTTCCTAGTGTCAAAATAAATCTCTTATCTGTTCCTCGCTTTACCTCTGATAATAATGTTCTTGTCGAGTTTCATCCTAACAGTTTTTTTGTTAAGGACCTATATACGAGGGCCATCCTTCTTAGAGGTCGGCGTCGTGGTGGCCTTTACTGTCTTGATGATCCTGGTGTACCGTTTGCCAAACAAGTTTTCAGCGCTCTTAAAGCTTCTTCCACTCTATGGCATGCGCGGCTAGGCCACCCATCACTTCAAATTGTTCAACATGTTCTCAGTCGTAATTAGATTCCGTCAGAGTCAAATAAAGTTAGTAGTGTTTGTGATGCCTGTCAACAGGGCAAGAGTCATCATTTACCTTTTTCTCTTTCAAATCATGTAACGAACGCTCCTCTTGAGCTTATTTATTCAGATGTCTGGGGTCCTGCTGAGACCTCTGTTAGTGGTCACTCTTATTATGTGAGTTTTGTGGATGCATACAGTCGTTTTACCTGGTTATACTTAATCAAGCGTAAAAGTGATGTCTTTCAAGTCTTTGTTCAGTTCCAAGCACATGTCGAGCGTCTTTTTAAGCATAAAATTATTCATGTGCAATCTGATTGGGGAGGCGAGTATATCAAGTTAAATGCTTTCTTCCAAAAATTAGGCATATATCACCATGTCTCATGCCCACATACTCACCAACAGAATGGTAGTGCTGAGCGTAAACACCGTCATATCGTTGAGACTGGCATCACTCTTCTTGCACATGCATCTCTTCCTTTTCTCTTTTGGACTGATGCTTTTACCACAGCTTGCTTTCTCATCAATCGCATGCCCACTCGTGTCATTAACATGCAAACACCCCTTTAGCGGTTACTCGGTGAAACTCCGGATTACACTTTTTTAAAGGTGTTTGGGTGTGCGTGTTGGCCTAATCTTCGTCCCTATAATAAACATAAACTTCAGTTTCGCTCTCAAAAGTGTGTCTTTCTTGGGTATAGTCCTATGCACAAAGGATACAAGTGTCTTCATGTCCCCTCCAATAGAGTCTACATTAGTCGTGATGTTGTCTTCGATGAGAATGTTTTTCCATTCTCTAATTTTCCTTCCCCAGAGTCCACCTTCCCGCCTGTTCCGTCTAATGTTGCAATTGACAAGATTCTCCGGAGATCCGCCGCCGTAGATCCCTCCCTCCCGCCGTGAACCCCCCCCCCTCACCAGCCCTCCTCACCAGCGCTGGCGCTCTGCTCCGGACACAAGGAGCTCGGGAAGGGATGCAGCCACTTCCCCTCACATCTGCATCCAGATGGAGTCACTGGAGAGGGAATCCATGAAGAAACCACGAGAAGAGAAGAAGAAGAAGGAAGAAATCTTGAAGAAAGAGGGCATGAAGAGTCAGGAGAGTCAGGAGCTGAAGGAGAATCTGGTACCTCACCTCCCATTGCAGAAAGCCGGGCTTGCGATTGGCCTCGTGGAAGCTCCCAAGGTAGAGCTCACATCTCACCTTCTCTGGGGCCTGATTTCCATAAGCATGACAGTTCCTCTGCAAGAACTGGTCAAAGGAACGTCAGGTTGGGGAGTGGCGGGCCTGACCGCAGAAGCAGGAGCACGGCTGTGGAGCGCATGGTGCACCCCTATGCTGCAGCAACTTGCAAATCGCCTCCAAGAGTCAGCCCTGAGGATCCAGCTGAACAATACCCCTGGCCTCTCAGGCCTATCTCGCCGGCTCAGTCAGAGGGCTCTGAAGATTCTCGGTATGGGGCTTTCTCACCTCCTAGGATGGTTAGCGACTACTATGTGGCTCCGAATGTTGGTTTTAGCCATCATGGAGAAGGAGGCCAGGAAGAGGACAGAGGTGAAATACAATCTGGGACCAGTCTTAGTGAATCTCAGTCTGTTTGCATGCAAGATCATGACAAAGAAGAGCATAGCAGAGATATGGACTTGGATGAAGAGGCAATGGCGCCAGCCTCTAAGGCGCCATGAGGGCCCTGGCCTGGAACTGCCAAGGCATGGGCAAGAGCCTAGGCAGTCCCAAAATGTGCCATCTTGCCAAAATGATCTATGCTACTAAAGCTCAGTGCCTTCTCGAGGACGATCGGGAGGCCTCTGGTTGATGTGGACTGATGAAGTACAAGTCCTAGTCCACTACTACAATCAGCATATTATCTTAGCCACTACTATTATTAGAGGTAGCAACCACCGTTTTGGGCTTGTTTGTATATACGGTGACCCCTACCATAGAACTACTGAGCAAATCTGGGATCAGATTGCTTCTTTTGTGTATGATAATGCTAATATTCCTATTATGTGCATGGGAGACATGAATGAACTTCTGTATGATATGGAAAAAAACTCCGTTAATATAAACCGTACTCGTATGAATGCCTTTCGCCTAATGATTAAAAACTGTGGACTGTTTGATTTGGGCTATAGTGGACCGGCATATACTTGGACAAATAAGATGTTTTCATCAAAGCCAACTTATGAGAGGCTAGATAGATGCCTAGTAAATGCTAAATGGTGTGCAAATTATCCAAATTCCAATGTTTATAATATGCCTCTCATTCACAGTCTAAGTGATCATGCTCCTATTCTCCTCTCTACGGAAGGCCAAGCTAGAAGAATTAAGAGATTCTTCAAATTTGAAAATTGGTGGCTAACGGAAAAAGATTTTCAGCAGCATGCAAAAGCTGTCTGGTCTTCCAAGACAAACTGCTCTTTCTCTATGAGGACTAACCATCTTGCAGGGGCTTTAAGGATCTGGAGTAGGAAAAAGAAGCCAATCCAGCAGGAGCTAAATGAGGTTGAAGAAAAGATTAAGGAAATCCAGCAAAGGCCATTGTTGGATCAGGATCATGCATTAGAGGCCAATCTGGTAGAGAGGTATGAACAAAACCTGATCAAATTAACAAACTTTTACATGCAGAGAGCTAAGAAGAACTGGATAAAGGATGGAGATAAGAATACTTCCTTCTTTCACAAGGCGATTGCAAAAAGGAGAAGAAGGAATACAATTGTGTCAATTAAGGATGAAAACAACCTCCTCCAATACATGCCTGACAAGATTGGTAATACCTTTGTTAAATACTTCAGAGAAATCTTTACCTCCTCCAACCCTAACAATGGCAGGCCTTATCTATGCACCAGTGTACCAGAGCAAAACAATGACTACACCTACACTATACCAGACAAAAAGGAGCTCCTGGACACCCTCAAAGAAATGAAAAGGAATGCCTCTCCTGGCCCTGATGGTTTCAATGTGGAATTCTACTTAGCAACATGGGACTGGATAGGACAATATGTGTATGCTCTGGTTGAATCATTCTTCAAGACAGGTATTCTCCCCTCACATGTTAATGATACACACATAGCTCTGATACCCAAAAAGCTTGTTCCTCTGGTGCCAACAGATTACAGACCTATAAGCTTATGCAATGTCATATATAAACTCATTGCAAAATCTCTAGCAAACAGACTCAAGCCCCATCTTCCTGACTATATCCATCCCACCCAACAAGCTTTCATAGAAGGGAGACGTATAAGTAATAACATTATCATAGCACAAGAGATCACTCACTCCTATAATCTATCCTCCTGGAAGAGCAAAGCTTTTATGTTAAAAATAGATTTGGCCAAGGCTTTTGATAGAGTGGAATGGAGCTTTATTGTTCGTGCCCTCGCACGTAAAGGGCTGCATGGTCATTTCATTAATTTGATACACGCGTGTGTTTCCTCGCCGACATTCTCTATCATCATTAATGGCCAGCCTTTTGTGAAGTTCAAAAGCAACAGAGGAATACGACAGGGATGTCCTCTCTCTCCGTACCTTTTTGTCCTGGCTATTGATGAATTATCTATTGATCTACAGGAAGCCATGACAAACCTTTCTTTAAGTGGCGTCACTTTTGGATCAAACTGCCCGCCTATCCACTCCCTAATTTTTGCAGATGATCTCCTTATTTGTGGAAAAGCGGATGTCAATGAAGCCTCAACAATAAAAAATGTTTTGGACTCCTTTTGTAAGCAATCTGGTCAAACTCCAAGCTGGACTAAATCAGGTATTATCTTCAGTAAGCTAGTGGATCAAAATATTGTTGAAGCAATTAAGAATATCTTCCCTGTTCCTGAAATGGACCCATCCTTCATCCATCTTGGGCATCCTCTTATCCTGCCAAGCAAAAATAGGGTGGCAGCCTATAATTTTGTGATTGATAAATTCAAAAACAAACTCACAACTTACAAGGCTGACCATCTGTCTCATGCAGCTCGACTCACTCTTATTCAAGCTGTGTTCGCCACTATTCCTGTCTACTACATGTCAAATATCATCTTCCCAAAAAGCTTCATTTCTAAACTCAATACGACTGTTAGAACCTTCTGGTGGGCAGGAACCTCTCAAGATAAACCAAGCAAAACTCTCTGTCTAAAAGCTTGGAAAGATGTGTGTGCCCCCAAAAAGAAGGAGGACTGGGCATTAGGAATTTCCAAGCCATCAATTATAGTTTGATCCTAATGGCTGCTTGGCGCATTGCCTCCAACCCTGATGATTTTCTCCACCAAGTCCTCAAAGCTAAATATTTCCCTAACACTACAATCTGGTGTCCATCTCCTAATATCCCAAAATCTGCATTCTGGTCCTCCATTCTGAAAGTTCTGCCTATCCTTAAAACACACTGTTGTTTCCAACTCACACAGGGCAATATTTCTATATGGAACAACCCTTGGTGCAATCAATGGGAAAAAAATTATGAATGCTTAATCATTCAGGATGAAAACTATATCTACCCAGCGAGAGTTAAAGATCTATGGGGTGAAAATGGAAAAGCTTGGAATACACATATTATTGGATCCCTCTTTAAACAACCCTTGGCAGATCAAATAATGCAAACTCCTATTATTCCTGCTCAGGAAGAAGATCTTCTCTGCTGGAAGCTTACACCAACTGGGAAATGTAATTCTAAGAGTGCATACTATGCCTGCTTACACTATCTACAGGAAAAAGGGGAACCTAAACCAAGGCAAGCTCCTACAGCCATCATTAATCTCCTGAACCAGATTTGGAAATCTAAGGAGATTCTTCCTAGAGTACAAACTTTTGCTTGGAGACTCTTGCAAAAGGCAATTCCTATAGGACAAAGGGCAGGGGAATATTCTAAACATATAAGTAAATTCTGTTGCAGATGTGGCATGGAAGAAAGAGACATGCATATTTTCTTCACCTGTCACTTTGCAAAAGCTGCCTGGTTCCTTTCACCATGGCATATAAGGATGGAGAATATCACTCAGAATAGCCAATCTCTGGCAGATGTCATTTTGTGCCTTGTAAGCATGAATCACCCACATGTCTCCATTCACAATGTCTTCACATTCCTTTGGTGCCTATGGAAAGCTAGAAACAATTGTCTCTTTTGCAGAAACCCTGGAAAGCCTCACCAAATCATTATTAATTCCCAGGCTCTATTAAAATCCATGCAGCTTATTGAGGTCACTAGCAAATTGGCTGGGGGGGGGGTTGGCTGTCAATAAGAAAGTGGAAATAAAGGAAAGAACTTCACACTGGAAAGCCAAATCATTCCAGAGGAAAACAATTATGGTGTTCACATCTACTCGGATGCAGCTTGGAAGAAAGAAGATGGGAATAATGCATCAGGCACTGGGATCACTGGAATTGGCATCTTTATTCAAGCAAAGGAAGGAAACTTCCCTTATCAGCTGAAAATCCAGGCTTCCTCCTTATCCACTGCTATATCAGCTCTCCAGGCAGAAGCCATGGCCTTACTCCTAGCTATGCAAATTGCAGCTGCACTTGGAATAAAATGGAATATCTTCCTTACTGATAACAACCTCTTGGCTAAGGCTGTTAACAACAACAAGATTGACTCAGAGTTCATCCACTGGAACTCCAGGATCACCCTAGCGAATATTTTGAATATCATTAGAGAATCTAAGGCTAGAGTGATCCACATTAGTAGAGATTTTAATCAGGAAGCCCACCAATGTGCTCATAAGGTACAAAGAAATTTTTCTTCTGTACCTATTCTTAGATGCTCATCAGCAGCCCACTCTCCTTTTACCTGCCCAATTACCTCAATGTTTAGAAATAATACTTGCCAGGATTTTGTAATTCATGATGTAAACTGTTGTTGAGCTTCAATGAAATTTTGGTGCCCCTGGCACCATCAGTTTTTTTAAAAAAAAAAGATTGTACGCATGCCCCTTTGTTGCTTTCTAATCATGGCGCAGGTACTGGCCGTGGCACTCGTCTTGAACTCTTGGAGGAGCAGCTGGACTCCTCTACATCATCGCCGGTTCGCTCTTATGGCGACTATGCATCACCTACACTTAATCAGGCTGCTCCTGGTTCTACGTCCATGCAGCTGCATGGATCCAGCTCTTCTGCACGTGCTGCTGGTCAAGTGGACCATCCCCTAGACATGCATGGTGTGGACAGGTCTGTACCGACCAGCTCTGGTGGCTCGGTCCCCGAGCCTGTGTCTCCTGGTTCACAGCCCGCTGTCCTCTCTCCAACAACCACGCGAACGGACTCCACTATTGCGCGCATGTCTGCTTGACCGTCTGCACGCACGGAAACTGACGATGTCCCCAACACCGATGATTCCAACATACTGATTCCTTTGGAGCCTCTGCCACTAGATTCTTTGCGCCCTGTGACGCGTGGTCTTCGTCAGAAAAAGCAGCGCACCGATGGCACTGTTGCTTGGCTTACCGCTTGTATTGCTCGTGCCACTGCTGATCCGACAGCTGAGCCTCGTCATTTTCGTGCAGCCATTGGTATTCCTCATTGGCGTGCTGCTATGGAACAGGAATATGATGCTCTTATCCAGAATAATACTTGGCGTCTAGTTTCTCCCCGCTCTGGCATCAATATCATTGACTCTAAATGGGTGTTCAAAGTCAAGCGCCATGCGAATGGCACTATTGAGAGGTATAAAGCACGTCTTGTTGCCAAACGATTCAAACAACACTATGGGCTGGATTATGAAGATACGTTCAGTCCAGTTGTCAAGCCTACCACTATTCGTCTACTGTTGTCTTTGGATATTCAGCGTGGTTGGTGTCTTCGCCAGCTTGATATTCAGAATGCTTTCCTTCATGGCGTTCTGGAAGAGGAGGTGTTTATGCGGCAACCTTCTGGCTTTGAGGATCCTGCTCGTCCTCATCATCATCATCTGTGCTACCTGGTTAAAGCTCTATATGGGCTTAAACAAGCACCCCGAGCTTGGCATGCTCGCCTTGCGTCTGTTCTTCATCAACATGGTTTTTTGGCGTCTTCAGCTGATACGTCTCTCTTTATTCTTCGGCGTCCGGATGTTACGATATATCTTCTGGTTTATGTTGATGACATTGTTGTGCTGAGCTCATCCTCTCAGGCTATTGATCGCCTTGTGAGTGGTCTTCGTCGGGAGTTCGCAGTCAAGGATTTGGGTCCTCTCCACTATTTCCTTGGACTTGAGGTTGCTCGTCGGCCGAATGGTCTTTCCATTAATCAACACAAGTATGCTACTGATCTTCTTCGTCGTGCTGGTATGCTTAAGTGTGCGCCTGCTCATACTCCTATGTCTTCTACTACCCGGTTATTCAGTTCTGATGGTCCTCTTCTTGGTGATGCCGAGGCCACTACTTATCGGAGTATTGTTGGCGGATTACAGTATCTTACTCTTACCCGCCCTGATATTTGCTTTGCGGTTAATCGGGTATGTCAATTTCTTCACGCCCCTACGGAGCTTCATTGGGCTGCTGTGAAGAGGATTCTTCGGTTTATTCAACATACACGCACTCATGGGTTATTTCTTCGCTCTACATCCTCTGACACGCTCTCAGTCTATTCTGATGCTGATTGGGCGGGTGATGTGGAAGACCGGCGATCAACGGGGGGCTACGCTCTATTCTTTGGAGGCAACTTGATCGCCTGGAGTGCGCGCAAACAGGCTACTGTGTCCTGTTCGAGTATAGAGTCTGAGTATAAGGCTGTTGCCAATGCAACTGCTGAGCTTATTTGGGTTGAGGCGTTGCTAAAGGAGCTTGGTATTCATCAGACATCTCCATCTGTTTTATGGTGTGATAATATTGGAGCAACCTATCTATCGTCGAATCCTGTGTTTCATGCAAGGACGAAGCATATTGAAGTGGACTATCATTTTGTTCGTAAGCGAGTTGCTCAGAAGTTGCTCCAAGTTCGGTTTGTATCTTCCAAAGAGCAGTTAGCTGACATCTTTACTAAACCGCTACCTCTTCTATTGTTTGAGGAGTGAAAGCGCAATCTCAACATGTTCTCTACAGTTGAGATTGAGGGAGGCTGATAAGATACGTATATGTCTATAGTACTAGTATACGTGTCTAACCAAACATCATTGTAATTGTTTTATCTTGTTCATATATAAAGCTAACGACCGTACCCAGGAGGGTATCGAGTCCTGTTTTCCCTCGACACATCTCCTATCGAGATCGGCCGCCGCCTCCTCTCGAGATCTCGCCTCTCTCCGTTCTCTTAATTTGTACACCCGTCTCCTTGGCATGCCTATTTCAAGCTGATTGCTAGGCAGGGGCAACATCTACCGGTTCCTCTGTTTAAATCTGCATGATCGGAAATAGGATTGCTCTACTTGCTCCTGGCAACATATACCTGCTCCTGATTGAGGACTATTTAAGCTGCCTGACTAGCAGTGGTAAAGATTCAGCAAATATGGCATAAATCGGCCCTGTGATTGAGCTCATCAATTCTTTTCGATTCAGGCCCGAAGCTAAATTAGCAAATCTGCCGTGCTGCTTTTAATGCATGCATGCGACAACGCTGATGACCTGCTCTGATTACTTTGAGGCATGCTCGCAGCAATGTCGATGACCTGCTATGATTCATTATGCCCGTGCTGGTGAAGCATTGGTGGTCTTCTATGAATCTCCCGATCCACGCCTTAGCGATGCCAAAGTAAGCTATGGCTCCTCCTTTGTTCTTCACGAAGGAATCCTCGGAGTTGTTCCTGCTAATAGTTCAGACAAAAATAAAGAAAATAGGCATTACCTTGAGGTAGAAAAAGACTTGGCTCGTTGCGAAGCAGATCAATTCCTACGAGAGAAGCTGGGAAGCTAGGCGAGAGAAGACGGCTGAGAAGCTGGGAAGCTACGGCATGCATATATATATACAGAGACGATAAGACGTGATTAGTTGGGATCCTACCGACCCAAATCATGAGATCAGAGTCTATTGAATTACAGATTGAGGATCCGGTCATTTAAAGTTGCGTTTTGGTTAGGATGTCAGAATATATCTATACATATGTTGAAGGACTTTGATTTTGGTGATCCACGAGGAGGTTCAGATATGTCACGTTACAAAGTTTTTTTTTTCTTCTTTTTCTTTCTCTTTTCGCCAAGTATAGTACGAATTGCTACGCATTCGAACTCTACTAGGCGAGGGAAATTTGCACGACCAAAATTTGTCATGGTT
Source organism: Avena sativa (assembly GCA_916181665.1). NCBI lineage: Eukaryota > Viridiplantae > Streptophyta > Magnoliopsida > Poales > Poaceae > Avena > Avena sativa. The sequence goes on along the minus strand of OV702285.1, from coordinate 39,653,277 downwards.
TTATAAATTTGTCTATGAGAAATATTAAGGAAACTTGCTAAGCAAAAAAGTAAAGAAAAAAAGAAAGCATGAGCATATACAGAGGAGAGATTAGGTGCTTGGTACGTATACTAACAATATTTTGGTATGTACAGGAGACGTGCACAGGTGATAATCTAGAGTTTGCATGCTCTGAGTGGGACCCGCTGTTGACAGGGATAATAAAATATGTGGTTTGATCGATTGATGCTTGGGTCGCTATATCTGGCCTGGACACGTACATGCGTCTGATCGCTGACCGGGCTAGCTAGCTTAAAATTAGTCGTTCTGTTTGAATTGATAAACATCTGTGACGGCAATAGATATTTGGATAAGCGTTTGCCAAACGCTGCGGATAAACAGTTCCGACGACTGGCGTCGCGCAAGATCAGATCGTTACAGGCTATAAAAAGAACCTCACATTGAGAGTCAGGGTTCAGTTCTTTTTTTTAACCAGCCGCACCACTTCTTTTCTCACACCATTTTTTCCACACCAAACCCATCTACAGCATTTCTCCACACCGAGCCGATCTACACCACCACGGACAACAAATATACCTATCACCAATTCACCCATAGATCCATCCATACACATACACGCGTTGACAGATCCATTTTGGCACAAGTCCATCGGAGGAGGAGGAGCTAGCAGCATTCTCTTCTTCGTTTTGACGGCGATGGAGAAAATCAAATATGGTAAGTAATTTGCATGTTGTTTGCATTTCTTTCCCTACAGGTTTTGAGTGTCGCCGTCGATGGCACACAAGGCTTCGTGCCATACATGATAAAAAGGGTGTTCATTGTCCCCGATTGGCTTTACGCCTACAGATTTTTTGAGTGTCGCTGCCGATGGCACACTAGGCTTCGTGCCATACAGGATAAAAAACGGGTGTTCATTGTCCCCGATTGGCTTTACGCCTACAGATTTTTTGAGTGTCGCCGTCGATGGCACACGAAACGGGTGTTCATTGTGCCGATCGGCTTTACACCTACATGTTTTAAGTGTGGTCTTTAATGGCACACGAGGCTTCATGCCATACAGGAATAAAAGTCAGGTGTCCGTACCGGAAATACGTTGACAAAATAAATATTTCCTTTAAGAAAAATGTCCTAGTGATTTATGTGAGACGGACAACACAAAGAATTGTGGTGGCCCCATGGGCATGTGAAAAGCAGATTTCTCTAGACGTGTATGCAAAGCATAGTCTAACAAAAAATAAGAGGTGTAGCCATACGTGAGTATTTCACAAGAATGGAGTATGGAATTGATCATCGATGGACTGATCTACATGGTTATGTTTAAATCAATCAAAAGTTTCTCATATTGGCTAAATTTTAGCCATATTTTCCGTGGGTGACGGAATATAATCACACGTCTTGACCGACAAGGCGAGACTTAGTTTGTTCCTGACCGACAAGGCCGAACGTTTATTTTACAGCTACATGAGAACTTTTGTATTGATTGAGCATGATACTGCCAGGTGACGAAAATATGATGGTTCCAGAGGCGACGTGGTCATAGTCGTGCCTGCACATTTTTCTTGTTTTGAGCAAACACTGGCGTGAGCTGATGACGATGGCCGTATAAAGACAGTTTGATCGGAGGTATTTCACGGTCATGTGGCCGTGAATGTAATTAACTGAGAAGTCTTTTGAGGCTTCAGGAACTAGGAACCTTGCAGTCGTCTATTTTTTCAGATAAACTCAGGCGTAGCACAGGGAATATTATAAAAGAGGAGACTTGTAATTTCTTATAAAGATTAATAAAGAGTGCAAGTTCTTTCAGTTTGTTTATTGTCTATGTGTATTATTTTATTTGTATACAATAGTATACCGGCATGTCCGTACTTAAAATGCCAATGCGGATAAATTTAAATATTTATCTCGCTAAAACACCGGCCTTGACGCCGACTACGACGCGTTCGTCAACCGCGTGTCGGCCAGCGCGATCCCCATGCCGGTACGTGACGTCTACGCCCAGCTACTCAACACCGAGCAGCGCGTGGAGATGCGTAAGGCCGAGCTCCGCGGTGAAGGTCTTCACGCCGCCAACCTCAGCTTCCGTGGCGGCAACGGTGGTGTGCGCCAGTACCCACGCGATCGATCCGTCTACTTCAACAACCCAGCAGCTCCATCTCCAGCGGCACTTCCAATCCCAACTTCAGCCATGGCGGTGGCTCCTTCTCTCAAGATCATCACGATCGCCCACGTCCTATGTGCCAGCTTTGCGGAATAGTTGGGCACATTGCTTCGAGGTGTTACAAACGCTTCAAGAAAGAATTTCTTGGCATCGATAACGACGGGAGAGACCCTCGCAACTCCGGTCGTCAAGCTGCTGCAGCCACCCACGGTGGCCAAGGCAACCATGGAGGTCACGGTGGCCACGGTGGTGGCAACGGTGGCCATGGTGGCGCCACGTCTGGAGGCCACACACCCTCCTACACCGTCGACCCTGGATGGTACGCGGACTCCGGTGCCACCGATCACCTCACCTCCGAGCTCAACAAGCTTTCGGTGAAGGAACGCTATGGAGGCAACGATAAGGTGCACACTGCAAACGGATCAGGTATGCATATCCATCATGTTGGTCATTCCACAATTCCTAGTTCATCTAGATCTCTTCAACTTCGTGATGTCCTCCATGTTCCTAAAGTCACCCGAAATCTCCTTTCTGTTCCTAAATTTACTAGAGATAACAATGTCTTCTATGAATTTCATCCCTGGCTTTTTTGTTAAGGATCGGGAAACGAGGTAAATAATCCTTAGAGGAGGCGTTCATGGTGGTCTCTACCGCATTGATGATTCGTGTGTCAAGCATGTCTTCAGCGGTCTCAAGGTGTCACGGGAGAAGTGGCGTAGGCCATCCTTCTACACAAATAGTTCAGTATATTATCCATAGTAATAAACTTCAATTAGATTCATTGAATAATAATGTAATTTGTGATGCTTGTCAGCAAGGCAAGAGTCACCAATTGCCATTCTCTCTTTCAGATCGTGTAATCTCAAAACCTCTTGAGTTTATTTATTCAGATGTGTGGGGCCCTACCCAAACTTCTATCAGTGGTCATAGCTATTATGTCAGTTTTATTGATGGCTATAGTCGTTTTACTTGGATGTACCTCCTTAAGCATAAGTCAGATGTGTTTCAGATTTTCCTTGCATTCCAAAAACACGTTGAGCGCCTCTTAAATCACAAAATTATTCATGTACAATCTAATTGGGGGGTGAATATCTCAAGTTAAACAATTTTTTTAATGACATTGGCATCTCTCATAGGGTCTCGTGCCCCATACACATGCACAAAATGGCATGGCAGAACACAAACACCGTCATCTTGTAGAAACCGGTCTTACTTTACTCGCGCATTCCTCTGTTCCTTTTAGGTTTTGGAGTGATGCGTTCACCACCTCATGTTTTCTGATTAATCGTGTTCCTAGTTGTGTCATTAACATGCAAACACCCCTTGAGCGTCTCTTAGGAGATAAACCTGATTACATGTTTCTTAAAGTCTTTGGTTGTGCCTGTTGGCCTCATCTTCAACCCTATAACAAAAGGAAACTCGAATTTCGTTCTAAAAAGTGTGTATTTCTTGGATATAGTCCACTTCATAAAGGATATAAATGTTTGCATGTACCTACAAATCGTGTGTATATTTCTAGAGATGTCGTTTTCGACGAGAATGTTTTTCCATTCTCTAATCTCCCCCTGTCATCTTCTGATTCATCTTTACACTGATCCACACCTACACGTGACCAACTTGATGATATTGCATACACTCCAGTTTTGTTTCCTAACCACGGTGTAGGGTATGGACGTGGCGCTCGGCTTGAAGAAATTCCTGATAATACAGGTGATTGTACTGGTCTTCATGATACGATTCAGCTGATTGCCATGCAGCTAATCAACCACATGCAGCTGATCGCCATGCACGATTCAGGAAATGATCACGCCGAATTTCCTTCAACTCCTGCACGGTCGACTCCCGCTTCGGGGGCGAGCACACCGGAGTCCAGCCCCGCGCAATTGTTGAGAAATAGAGCAATTTACCAAGCGAATTATTCATAATAAACGCTAGATAAAACATGACTAGAATAATAAGCAATATACTAATCATGTTAAATAGCGAATACATAATAAGGCATATAGTCAAACAAACTGCAAGGCATAAAACTTTGGATAGGATCAGAACAAGATTGAGACAGAAGATGTACAAGGCAGTAGCAGAAGTGGAACCGCTGGCGTTGGAACCATCGTTGGCCATGTCGTCGAGGAAGAGGGTGCTGATGTTGGGGAAGAAGTCCTCGTCGGGGAAGACGTCGCTATCTGTGAGGGAGTCCGTGACGAAGCCAGTAGTCGCGCTGATAGCGCTCCCCAAAAACCTTATCGCCCTTCTCCCGTACAGGACTCGAAGCAGCGGGGTCTCGGAGGCCTACTGTCCCGGCTCGCGGTGCACGCCGCAAGACGGGATGGGGAAGATGGAGGTAGCGCAGTTCTCTGGAACTGGAGGCGCAGGGATGTGTGGCAGTGTAACTGAGAGGAGGCGCGACCTCTCTCTCTTATAGGCGCAGAGGGGAAGGCAGACAGCGCAGAAGATGAAACGAACAGGCGGCAGCCCACCGGACAGCCTCCACTCAATTCGTATTCATTTAACTCGTATTAGAAGTCCATTCAAAGCAAATGTTTCAGCTTCTGTACATCTGTTCATATACCATTCATGCGTGACAAAATAAAGCTCGGCTCGGCGAGATTCCCGCAACCCGCAACCCGCAACCCGCGGCGCGCGCGCGTCGTGACGAGGCGAGGCGAGGCGAGGCGTGGCGAGGCGAGCGAGGAGGAGGAGCGCGCGTGTGGAACTCTCTCCTTCTCCTTCTCATCCTTTTACCAAGTGGTAGGAGAGCTCACCTTATAAGCTGGTCCAACTTCCACTCAACTAGCAATGTGGGACTAAACATTTGTCCCAGCTCTTGCCTTGCATGAATGGGCCACATGGGCCTCTAGGATTTTCAGGAATTATTGAAATGGAAAAAGGGCTAGACTATTTGGGCCAAAATTCCAACAATCCCCCACCAGATCCCAGAGGCACATGTAATCTGCCTTTGGTTCCAAAACACTGTTTATATACCGGTACTATAGTGGAGACTGTTAAGTTGAACTTCCACCTAGAATTCTATGCTACACTAGGTTGCGACTTGTACAGTGGACTATGCCTTGAACTGCAAGTTTGCTGCAATCTAGCTTCACACGAAGTCTTGACCGATACTGGGCTACCGTGGGACTTCCCCGCGGGTGGAGCTTATACGTCATACTCCATGACCTTTCATGAGTTTATGAGAGAGCATCCTACTCTCATAGACTGCGACGTTTTAACAGTCAGACTCATATAGGTGTGTTCTTCAAAAGATGTTCTGCAGGACAACATCTTTGCTTAGGATAAGCCACTTAGAACACATTAAGATAATAAATCAACCTGCCATGCAGAATAGGAAAGTATTGCATCTATATGGAGTGGTGTTTATTAAAGTAGGGATACTTTCCTCTCAGCTAACCAACAGCTTGTTTCCCAATTCTAATTCACGGGATCTCCGATCACATAGAGTGGTTTACTACTGTGGAAAGCTCAAATTGTGGGTCTCATACCCATCTCCTTCGATGCATTTTCTATCACGTTGCGTGATAGACCCTTTGTGAAGGGATCTGCCAAGTTTTTAGATGTTTGGATATAATCCAATGCAATAACTCCGGAGTTTCTCATTTTCCTGACAGATTTCAGTCTCCTCTTCACATGTCTTGAGGACTTCATATTATCCTTAGAACTGTTCACCTTAATAATCACAGTTTGATTATCACAGTTCATTGGAATTGCGGGTATAGGTTTTTCAACCACAGGTAAGTCCATCAAGAGTTCACGAAGCCACTCTGCTTCAACAGTGGCCATGTCTAGTGCTGTGAGTTCTGCTTCCATAGTTGACCTCGTTAAGATGGTCTGCTTGCAAGACTTCCAAGAAACAGCGCCACCACCAAGTGTGAAAACATATCCACTCGTGGCCTTTATCTCGTCAGCATCAGATATCCAATTTGAATCACTATAACCCTCTAGTACCCTTGGATACCCGGTATAGTGTATGCCATAGCTCGCAGTGCCTTTTAGATATCGCATAACTCTCTCAAGAGCATGCCAGTGATCATCTCCTGGATTTGAGACAAATCGACTGAGTTTGCTTACAGCAAAGGCGATGTCAGGTCTGGTGGCACTAGCTAAATACATAAGCGAGCCAATGATTTGAGAGTATCTTAGTTGGTCTCTAGCATTTCCTCGATTCTTTCGAAGAAACACACTAGGATCATACGGTGTAGGAGAAAAATTGACGTCGCTATACCCGAAACGACTCAAGATCTTTTCCACATAGTGGGACTGAAGCAATGTAATCCCACCATCATCATCTCTCAATAGCTTGATGTTCAGGATGACATCAGCTACTCCCAGATCCTTCATCTCAAAGGAACGAGATAAGAAATCTTTGACCTCCTTAATTGCATTAAGGTTGGTTCCGAAAATCAGTATGTCATCAACATACAAACAAAGGATGACTCCCTCACCCCCACCATGGCGATAGTATACGCACTTGTCAGCTTCGTTTACAACAAAGCCTGCAGCGGTTAAGGTTTTATCAAATTTTTCGTGCCACTGCTTAGGTGCTTGTTTAAGACCATACAAAGACTTCAGTAGCTTGCACACTTTTCTTTCTTGACCATTTACTACAAAACCATCTGGTTTATCCATATAAATTTCCTCATCCAACTCTCCATTTAGGAAAGCCGTCTTAACGTCCATTTGATGAACGAGAAGACCGTGTGAGGCAGCCAGAGAAAGTAGTACTCGAATAGTGGTCAACCTTGCTACAGGTGAGTAAGTGTCAAAGAAGTGTTCACCTTCCTTTTGGGTATAACCCTTGGCCACAAGCCTTGCCTTGTACTTCTCAATAGTACCATCAGGCCTTAGTTTCTTCTTAAACACCCATTTACATCCTACAGGTTTGCACCCATAAGGACGATCAGTGATCTCCCATGTTTCATTAGCTAAGATAGAATTCATCTCACTATGAACAGCTTCCTTCCAGTAGTCAGCATCAGGAGATGCATAAGCTTCTGAAATGGAAGTGGGAGTGTCATCCACAAGGTACACAATGAAATCATCACCAAAAGACTTTGCGGTCCTTTGTCTCTTGATCCTTTTAGGAATTTCATTATCATCCTCCTTAGGACTTTCAGAGTGTTCAATCGGAATGGTAGGTTCAGAGAATATAGCAAATTCCTGATTAGATGAACTAGGTATCTCTGGATTTGATGAGTTAGGTTTATCCTTCATTGGAAAGATATCCTCAAAGAAAGTCGCATCAGTCGACTCCATGATTGTACCGACATGAATGTCAGGTACTTCAGATTTTACTATCAAGAATCTATAACCAATTCTATGAAAAGCATAGCCCAGAAAAACACAATCAATGGTTTTTGGTCCAAGCTTGCGCTTCTTGGGGATTGGTACATTAACCTTTGCCAAACAACCCCAAGTACGTAAGTAAGAGAGTTTTAATCTTTTCTTCTACCATTCTTCGAATGGAGTAATTTCTTTGTTCTTTGTGGGAACTCGGTTTAGGACATGACACGCGGTCAATAATGCCTCCCCCCACCATTCCTTAGAAAGACCCGATGTGTCTAACATGGCGTTAACCAAATCTGTTAGAGTACGGTTCTTTCTTTTGGCTACTCCATTTGACTGGGGTGAGTAGGGAGGCGTCCTCTCATGAATTATGCCATGTTCCGCACAAAAGAAATCAAACTCGTTGGAAAAATACTCTCCACCACGATCAGACCTAAGCCTCTTAATCTTTCGATCAAGTTGATTTTCTGCCTCAGCTTTATAGATTTTGAAGAAACTCAAAGCCTCATCTTTTGATTTCAGAAGATACACATGACAATATCTCGTAGAGTCATCGATCAAAGTCATGAAATATTTCTTTCCACCTTTTGTCAACACACCATTCATCTCACAAAGATCAGAATGTATGAGCTCTAGTGGTGTTAAATTTCTCACTTCTACAGTCGTATGTGACTTGCGAGGTTGTTTAGCTTGCACGCAGACTTGGCACTTAGATCCCTTAACAGTTGAGAAATCAGGGATTAAATTCATTTTGGCTAGCCGCGTCATACAACCAAAATTAATATGACAAAGACGAGAGTGCCAGACATTTGATTCAAAATTTGTGTAAATATGATTAACAACTTTATTACAAATGTCTGACAGAGATAAGCGGAACAAGCCTCCGCATTCATAGCCTTTACCAATAAAGGTTCCATACTTCGAAATTACAAATTTATTGGACTCGAATACAATCTTGTAGCCATCTCGACACAGAAGAGATCCGCTAACAAGATTTTTATTTATTGAGGGAACATGATGCACGTTCTTCAGGCGCACAGTCTTTCCCGAAGTGAACTTCAGATCGACCGTACCAACACCATGAACAGAAGCATGCGAGCCGTTCCCCATCAGCACGGTTTGAGTCCCTCTGACCTGATATGAAGAAAACATGGAAATATCAGAACAGACATGTACATTAGCGCCCGTGTCAATCCACCAATCAGGAGAATGACATAATGAAAGAACAGTAGGTAATATACCATACCCAACATCTTTCATCTCAACGTCGCCCATGACAACATTAGCAGTCTTGCTACTCTTCCCATGCTGGCGCTTGTCAAAGCGGTTGGGACAAGCAGGAGCCCAATGATTAGGATCACCGCACACATGACAAGCACCTTTCCTCTTATCAGTCTTCTTCTTGAAGCTGGTGGACTGTGAGGCCTTGTTCTTTCCATCGAACTTTCCTTTGTCATCAAACTTGCCTTTGTTCTTGAACTTGTGAGGCTGGAAGTTCCTTTTCTGTACCTGGTTGGCATTAGAACCTCCCTCGGTACCTCGAGCACGTGTGTCTTTTGCTCTCGCCTTCTCTTCCACATCAAGAGTCCCAATGAGATCTGTCACGGAGAACTCTTGTCTCTTGTGCTTCAGAGAAGTAGCAAAATTCCTCCATGACTGGGGAAGTTTGGCAATGATGCCTCCGGCAACAAACTTGTCCAGTAACACACAAGTGAAGTGCTCAAGTTCCCTGGCAAGTGACTGTATCTCATGAGCCTGCTCCACAATGGAGCGGTCATCAATCATCTTATAGTCATAGAATTGTTCCATGACATACAGTTCACTGCCAGCATCAGAGACTCCAAATTTTCTCTCGAGCGCATCCCACATATCTTTGCCATTGCTAAATGACAGATATGAATCGACAATATTGTCGCCAAGGATGCTGATCAAGGCAGCCTTGAAAGTGGTATCAAGTTTTTGGAATGCCTCTTCCTGAGCGGGATTAAATTCCCCCTCAGGTGCGCCATAGATGGCGTTATAGCAGCTCATGGTCTGAAACCAGAGCACTGCTCTCACACGCCATCGTTTGTAATTCACACCTTCAAACACAGGTGGCTTCATAGAAGCAACAAAGCCACTTGGGGCAAATTGCCTGAAATAAGGTTTTTGGATTGTTGAGAAATAGAGCAATTTACCAAGCGAATTATTCATAATAAACGCTAGATAAAACATGACTAGAATAATAAGCAATATACTAATCATGTTAAATAGCGAATACATAATAAGGCATATAGTCAAACAAACTGCAAGGCATAAAACTTTGGATAGGATCAAAACAAGATTGAGACAGAAGATGTACACGGCAGTAGCAGAAGTGGAACCGCTGGTGTTGGAACTATCGTTGGCCATGTCGTCGAGGAAGAGGGTGCTGATGTCGGGGAAGAAGTCCTCGCCGGGGAAGACGTCGCTATCTGTGAGGGAGTCCGTGACGAAGCCAGTAGTCGCGCTGATAGCGCTCCCCAAAAACCTTATCGCCCTTCTCCCGTACAGGACTCGAAGCAGCGGGGTCTCGGAGGCCTACTGTCCCGGCTCGCGGTGCATGCCGCAAGACGGGATGGGGAAGATGGAGGTAGCGCAGTGCTCTGGAACTGGAGGCGCAGGGATGTGTGGCAGTGTAACTGAGAGGAGGCGCGACCTCTCTCTCTTATAGGCGCAGAGGGGAAGGCAAACAGCGCAGAAGATGAAACGAATGGACGGAAGATGAAGCGAACAGGCGGCAGCCCACCGGATAGCCTCCACTCAATTCGTATTAAAAGTCCATTCAAAGCAAACGTTTCAGCTTCTGTACATCTGTTCATATACCATTCATGCGTGGCAAAATAAAGCTCGGCTCGGCGAGATTCCCGCAACCCGCAACCCGCAACCCGCGGCGCGCGCGCGTCGTGACGTGACGTGGCGAGGCGAGGCGAGGCGTGGCGTGGCGAGGCGATCGAGGAGGAGGAGCGCGTGTGTGGAACTCTCTCCTTCTCCTTCTCATCCTTTTACCAAGTGGTAGGAGAGCTCACCTTATAAGCTGGTCCAACTTCCACTCAACTAGCAATGTGGGACTAACCATTTGTCCCAGCTCTTGCCTTGCATGAATGGTCCACATGGGCCTCTAGGATTTTCAGGAATTATTGAAATGGAAAAAGGGCTAGACTATTTGGGCCAAAATTCCAACAATCCCCCACCAGATCCCAGAGGCACATGTAATCTGCCTTTGGTTCCAAAACACTGTTTATATACCGGTACTATAGTGGAGACTGTTAAGTTGAACTTCCACCTAGAATTCTATGCTACACTAGGTTGCGACTTGTACAGTGGACTATGCCTTGAACTGCAAGTTTGCTGCAATCTAGCTTCACACGAAGTCTTGACCGATACTGGGCTACCGTGGGACTTCCCCGCGGGTGGAGCTTATACGTCATACTCCATGACCTTTCATGAGTTTATTAGAGAGCACCCTACTCTCATAGACTGCGACGTTTTAACAGTCAGACTCATATAGGTGTGTTCTTCAAAAGATGTTCTGCAGGACAACATCTTTGCTTAGGATAAGCCACTTAGAACACATTAAGATAATAAATCAACCTGCCATGCAGAATAGGAAAGTATTGCATCTATATGGAGTGGTGTTTATTAAAGTAGGGATACTTTCCTCTCAGCTAACCAACAGCTTGTTTCCCAATTCTAATTCACGGGATCTCCGATCACATAGAGTGGTTTACTACTGTGGAAAGCTCAAATTGTGGGTCTCATACCCATCTCCTTCGATGCATTTTCTATCACGTTGCGTGATAGACCCTTTGTGAAGGGATCTGCCAAGTTTTTAGATGTTTGGATATAATCCAATGCAATAACTCCGGAGTTTCTCATTTTCCTGACAGATTTCAGTCTCCTCTTCACATGTCTTGAGGACTTCATATTATCCTTAGAACTGTTCACCTTAATAATCACAGTTTGATTATCGCAGTTCATTGGAATTGCGGGTATAGGTTTTTCAACCACAGGTAAGTCCATCAAGAGTTCACGAAGCCACTCTGCTTCAACAGTGGCCGTGTCTAGTGCTGTGAGTTCTGCTTCCATAGTTGACCTCGTTAAGATGGTCTGCTTGCAAGACTTCCAAGAAACAGCGCCACCACCAAGTGTGAAAACATATCCACTCGTGGCCTTTATCTCGTCAGCATCAGATATCCAATCTGAATCACTATAACCCTCTAGTACCCTTGGATACCCGGTATAGTGTATGCCATAGCTCGCAGTGCCTTTTAGATATCGCATAACTCTCTCAAGAGCATGCCAGTGATCATCTCCTGGATTTGAGACAAATCGACTGAGTTTGCTTACAGCAAAGGCGATGTCAGGTCTGGTGGCACTAGCTAAATACATAAGCGAGCCAATGATTTGAGAGTATCTTAGTTGGTCTCTAGCATTTCCTCGATTCTTTCGAAGAAACACACTAGGATCATACGGTGTAGGAGAAAAATTGACGTCGCTATACCCGAAACGACTCAAGATCTTTTCCACATAGTGGGACTGAAGCAATGTAATCCCACCATCATCATCTCTCAATAGCTTGATGTTCAGGATGACATCATCTACTCCCAGATCCTTCATCTCAAAGGAACGAGATAAGAAATCTTTGACCTCCTTAATTGCATTAAGGTTGGTTCCGAAAATCAGTATGTCATCAACATACAAACAAAGGATGACTCCCTCACCCCCACCATGGCGATAGTATACGCACTTGTCAGCTTCGTTTACAACAAAGCCTGCAGCGGTTAAGGTTTTATCAAATTTTTCGTGCCACTGCTTAGGTGCTTGTTTAAGACCATACAAAGACTTCAGTAGCTTGCACACTTTTCTTTCTTGACCATTTACTACAAAACCATCTGGTTTATCCATATAAATTTCCTCATCCAACTCTCCATTTAGGAAAGCCGTCTTAACGTCCATTTGATGAACGAGAAGACCGTGTGAGGCAGCCAGAGAAAGTAGTACTCGAATAGTGGTCAACCTTGCTACAGGTGAGTAAGTGTCAAAGAAGTCTTCACCTTCCTTTTGGGTATAACCCTTGGCCACAAGCCTTGCCTTGTACTTCTCAATAGTACCATCAGGCCTTAGTTTCTTCTTAAACACCCATTTACATCCTACAGGTTTGCACCCATAAGGACGATCAGTGATCTCCCATGTTTCATTAGCTAAGATAGAATTCATCTCACTATGAACAGCTTCCTTCCAGTAGTCAGCATCAGGAGATGCATAAGCTTCTGAAATGGAAGTGGGAGTGTCATCCACAAGGTACACAATGAAATCATCACCAAAAGACTTTGTGGTCCTTTGTCTCTTGATCCTTTTAGGAATTTCATTATCATCCTCCTTAGGACTTTCAGAGTGTTCAATCGGAATGGTAGGTTCAGAGAATATAGCAAATTCCTGATTAGATGAACTAGGTATCTCTGGATTTGATGAGTTAGGTTTATCCTTCATTGGAAAGATATCCTCAAAGAAAGTCGCATCAGTCGACTCCATGATTGTACCGACATGAATGTCGGGTACTTCAGATTTTACTATCAAGAATCTATAACCAATTCTATGAAAAGCATAGCCCAGAAAAACACAATCAATGGTTTTTGGTCCAAGCTTGCGCTTCTTGGGGATTGGTACATTAACCTTTGCCAAACAACCCCAAGTACGTAAGTAAGAGAGTTTTAATCTTTTCTTCTACCATTCTTCGAATGGAGTAATTTCTTTGTTCTTTGTGGGAACTCGGTTTAGGACATGACACGCGGTCAATAATGCCTCCCCCCACCATTCCTTAGAAAGACCCGATGTGTCTAACATGGCGTTAACCAAATCTGTTAGAGTACGGTTCTTTCTTTCGGCTACTCCATTTGACTGGGGTGAGTAGGGAGGCGTCCTCTCATGAATTATGCCATGTTCCGCACAAAAGAAATCAAACTCGTTGGAAAAATACTCTCCACCACGATCAGACCTAAGCCTCTTAATCTTTCGATCAAGTTGATTTTATGCCTCAGCTTTATAGATTTTGAAGAAACTCAAAGCCTCATCTTTTGATTTCAGAAGATACACATGACAATATCTCGTAGAGTCATCGATCAAAGTCATGAAATATTTCTTTCCACCTTTTGTCAACACACCATTCATCTCACAAAGATCAGAATGTATGAGCTCTAGTGGTGTTAAATTTCTCACTTCTGCAGTCGTATGTGACTTGCAAGGTTGTTTAGCTTGCACGCAGACTTGGCACTTAGATCCCTTAACAGTTGAGAAATCAGGGATTAAATTCATTTTGGCTAGCCGCGTCATACAACCAAAATTAATATGACAAAGACGAGAGTGCCAGACATTTGTTTCAAAATTTGTGTAAATATGATTAACAACTTTATTACAAATGTCTGACAGAGATAAGCGGAACAAGCCTCCGCATTCATAGCCTTTACCAATAAAGGTTCCATACTTCGAAATTACAAATTTATTGGACTCGAATACAATCTTGTAGCCATCTCGACACAGAAGAGATCCGCTAACAAGATTTTTATTTATTGAGGGAACATGATGCACGTTCTTCAGGCGCACAGTCTTTCCCGAAGTGAACTTCAGATCGACCGTACCAACACCATGAACAGAAGCATGCGAGTCGTTCCCCATCAGCACGGTTTGAGTCCCTCTGACCTGATATGAAGAAAACATGGAAATATCAGAACAGACATGTACATTAGCGCCCGTGTCAATCCACCAATCAGGAGAATGACATAATGAAAGAACAGTAGGTAATATACCATACCCAACATCTTTCATCTCAACGTCACCCATGACAACATTAGCAGTCTTGCTGCTCTTCCCATGCTGGCGCTTGTCAAAGCGGTTGGGACAAGCAGGAGCCCAATGATTAGGATCACCGCACACATGACAAGCACCTTTCCTCTTATCAGTCTTCTTCTTGAAGCTGGTGGACTGTGATGCCTTGTTCTTTCCATCGAACTTTCCTTTGTCATCAAACTTGCCTTTGTTCTTGAACTTGTGAGGTTGGAAGTTCCTTTTCTGTACCAGGTTGGCATTAGAACCTCCCTCGGTACATCGAGCACGTGTGTCTTTTGCTCTCACCTTCTCTTCCACATCAAGAGTCCCAATGAGATCTGTCACGGAGAACTCTTGTCTCTTGTGCTTCAGAGAAGTAGCAAAATTCCTCCATGACTGGGGAAGTTTGGCATTGATGCCTCCGGCAACAAACTTGTCCGGTAACACACAAGTGAAGTGCTCAAGTTCCCTGGCAAGTGACTGTATCTCATGAGCCTGCTCCACAATGGAGCGGTCATCAATCATCTTATAGTCATAGAATTGTTCCATGACATACAGTTCACTGCCAGCATCAGAGACTCCAAATTTTCTCTCGAGCGCATCCCACATATCTTTGCCATTGCTAACTGACAGATATGAATCGACAATATTGTCGCCAAGGATGCTGATCAAGGCAGCCTTGAAAGTGGTATCAAGTTTTTGGAACGCCTCTTCCTGAGCGGGATTAAGTTCCCCCTCAGGTGTGCCATAGATGGCGTTATAGTAGCTCATGGTCTGAAACCAGAGCACTGCTCTCGCACGCCATCGTTTGTAATTCACACCTTCAAACACAGGTGGCTTCATAGAAGCAACAAAGCCACTTGGGGCAAATTGCCTGAAATAAGGTTTTTGGATTGTTGAGAAGTAGAGCAATTTACCAAGCGAATTATTCATAATAAACGCTAGATAAAACATGACTAGAATAATAAGAAATATACTAATCATGTTAAATAGCGAATACATAATAAGGCATATAGTCAAACAAACTGCAAGGCATAAAACTTTGGATAGGATCAGAACAAGATTGAGACAGAAGATGTACACGGCAGTAGCAGAAGTGGAACCGCTGGCGTTGGAACCATCGTTGGCCATGTCGTCGAGGAAGAGGGTGCTGATGTCGGGGAAGAAGTCCTCGTCGGGGAATACGTCGCTATCTGTGAGGGAGTCCATGACGAAGCCAGTAGTCGCGCTGATAGCGCTACCCAAAAACCTTATCGCCCTTCTCCCGTACAGGACTCGAAGCAGCGGGGTCTCGGAGGCCTACTGTCCCGGCTCGCGGTGCACGCCGCAAGACGGGATGGGGAAGATGGAGGTAGCGCAGTGCTCTGGAACTGGAGGCGCAGGGATGTGTGGCAGTGTAACTGAGAGGAGGCGCGACCTCTCTCTCTTATAGGCGCAGAGGGGAAGGCAAACAGCGCAGAAGATGAAGCGAACAGGCGGCAGCCCACCGGACAGCCTCCACTCAATTCGTATTCATTTAACTCGTATTAAAAGTCCATTCAAAGCAAACGTTTCAGCTTCTGTACATCTGTTCATATACCATTCATGCGTGGCAAAATAAAGCTCGGCTCGGCGAGATTCCCGCAACCCGCAACCCGCGGCGCGCGCGCGTGTCGGGACGTGACGAGGTGAGGTGAGGCGAGGCGAGGCGAGGCGAGGCGAGGCGAGGCGTGGCGTGGCGAGGCGAGCGAGGAGGAGGAGCGCGCGTGTGGAACTCTCTCCTTCTCCTTCTCATCCTTTTACCAAGTGGTAGGAGAGCTCACCTTATAAGCTGGTCCAACTTCCACTCAACTAGCAATGTGGGACTAAACATTTGTCCCAGCTCTTGCCTTGCATGAATGGGCCACATGGGCCTCTAGGATTTTCAGGAATTATTGAAATGGAAAAACGGCTAGACTATTTGGGCCAAAATTCCAACAGCAATCCACTCCTGGCCAGGTTGTGGATTCCGACGCCGACGATTCGTCAACTAGGCGAGCTTGGTCGACCCATGAGACGTGGGCTCTCTGTTGCCATCAGCCTCTCCGGCAAGTCCGCCTCCTGTACGTCGCGGAATCATCACACGGCTTCAGCAAGGCATCCGCAAGCCTCTGAAGCGTACCGACGGGACCGTCGCCTAGATGGTGACGTGCATGGCACATGCAGCAGATCCCACGGTCACTGAACCTATAGATTGACGTCATGCCATGGCCAGCCCTCAGTGGAGAGAAGCTATGCATCGGGAGTTTGATGCACTCCAGAAAAATGGTACGTGGCGTCTTGTTCCTTGACAACCCGGTATCAATGTCATTGACTCAAAATGGGTGTTCAAGATAAAACAACATGCAGATGGTTCAGTTGAACGGTATAAAGAACGTCTAGTGGCGAAGGGGTTCAAGCAGATTATGCAGATACATTCAGTCCTGTGGTTAAACCCACAACTATTAGTTTGTTGTTGTCTCTTGCAGTCTCTCGAAAGTGGCACCTTCGTAAGTTGGATATTCAGAATGCCTTCCTTCATGGCATTTTGGACGAGGAGGTGTACATGCGTTAGCCGCCTGGATTTGAGGATTCGGATCATCCACATCATCTTTGTCATCTTGTGAAGGCTATCTATGGTTTGAAACAAGCACCGCGAGCGTGGCATGCCAGGTTGAGTTCAGTGCTTGGTAAACTTGGCTTTAAGCCCTCAGTTGCTGATACTTCATTATGCATACTTCAGCGTTCAGATGTCACTATTTATCTACTTGTATATGTGGATGATATAATTGTGGTCAGCTCATCCTCTACTGCTAGTACTCAACTTGCTACAGCACTTCGTTTCGACTTTGCAGTTAAGGATCTTGGTCCTCTACATTTTTTCCTCGGAATTGAGGTTTTGCGACAGGCCTCTGGTGGTCTTGTGCTCACTTAGAGGAAATATGCATTTGAGCTCCTCCGCCGTGCATGGATGCTTAAGTGTCAGCCAGCCGTCACTCCAATGACTGTAAGTGATCCATTAAGTACTTCTGCTGGTGTTCCTCTTCAACCTGATGATGCTACTCGATATCATAGTGTGGTTGGAGGATTGCAGTATCTTACAGTTACACATCCAGATTTGTCCTATGTTGTCAATAGGGTCTGTCAGTTTCTTCATGAGCCTCGAGACACTCATTGGGCTGCTGTGAAGCGCATTCTTCGCTATGTTAAATTGACTGGTAATCATGGATTCAATGTTCGTTCTTCTCCTGCCACTCCGTTGTCTGCGTTTTCTGATGCTGATTGGGCTGGGGATTCTGATGATCGGCGATCAACCGGGGGCTATGTTATTTTCTTTGGTTGGAATTTGATCGCCTGGAGTGCACGAAAACAGGCTACAGTCTCACGTTCAAGTGTTGTCGTGGTGGTGGCACGGCAGATACCATGGGTAGGCTAAAGTATGAGGCCAATGGATGCTAGAGGGATCTGCGAAGGGAAGATGTAATTGATTCTACACACAAATTGCTAACATATAGATATTTATTTCTCCTCTCTTGGGATACAAGTGCTCCTTGAGCTGTATACAGGAAGAGAAGATGAACTTTTACCAGCCTAACGGTACCAAAATGAGCCGATCCCCTTCTCAGGATCCAAGCCTCTCCTTATAAAGGGGTGCCTTGGCTCCTCTAGGGCTGACGTGGCAAGCATATTCGAAGAATATGCTTGTCCAATATAGTAACTCGGCGGCCTCCTTTCCGTGTCCCCCTTCTAATGACGGCAAGGTTCCAGAGAACCCCACCTGCACGCCTCGTGCTCCAGGACTGTCACCTCCGTGACCTCCTTCCGCCCTTCTGCTGCTCTGCTCCTTGTCCTCTGCGCTTGGCTCTGTTCAGATCCTTCCTAGCCTGTGACTAGGGTTTGACTATAGGCGCCTCCTTCTCCTGCAAGCTTCATGTCATTCGGCCCTGTCTCGCTTAACTCGGCTTGGCCTTCACCTGCACTTAGGTTATTCGGACTTACCCGGCCGACTCAACTTGTACCTCGGCCGGGTAACGTACAGCTCCTCCCATAATTGTCATGGTCGTGCTTATCTCGGCCGTCCTTTACATGATTCGGCCGATATAAATAGTAACTCGGCATATTACATGGGGAACTCCTTTTGTCTTCCCCCGTCCTGACCCTATCCGGGGTCACCTCCCCAACATTAGTCCCCGAAGCTGGTGTGGTCCTGCCCGTAACCTCGGCCGTGCCACATCAGTTTCCCACTAATCATTTCTCCTCATTTCCGAGTTACTTTCTCCCATCTAAGGTATCCGCGCAGCTTCTCGTGCACGCCTCGTCCTACGTGTAACACTTATCATTGTTTCTCTAGTTTTTTGTTCCATTACAGTGCCCACTGACAAGCTACAGTAATTACTGCGCCTGTCGCGTCGGAGCTGCAACGCCTCGCGCACCGCATCGGTCAGGGGGCCTGATCGTTTCCTGCATCGTGTGGTCGTCGGTGCGGCTCCACTCAGCCACGAGTGGTTACTCCGCACACACGATCTACACGGTTAGTGCCCGCACGCACGATCCCACTACCGCCAAGGCCACGCGGTTATAAAGAGGGGCACGGGGCTAGAGGGTTCACTTTCCCCCTTCGCTCGCCGCTGCTCTTCTTCCTCCTTGCACCCGTGTGCCTGCTCGTGTTCCTGCGGCGGCGCTATCGTCGAAATCTTCGATGGCGAGGCCTCAGTTTCTCTGCTCCGTCGACCTCGTCTCCCTGCATTTGCTCCGGCGCCATCGCCGGTGAGTTTTTCTGCGGCCCCATTGCCTATATTTCTCTCTAGACGCATCTACTGCTTTCTATGCTTCTCGCGGCGGTTCTTTTCCGCTCCGCCGCCGTCCTCGCTTAGAGCCACGATGGGGCCCTGCACCTCTAGGCCTTGCTCCACCGCTAGTTCCGCTTCTGTGGACTCCTCCAGCGATACTATGTCAAGCTCAGTTAGCGGCGCGCTCATCGAGGATGACGATGCAGCGTCTGGTCCAGAGCGGGGCTCCTGGCAAGGTTCCACCGTTACTCGCCGAGAGGTCGAGTGGTTAATTAGAACTCGCCGGATTCCTGCCGAAGTAGCCTGTCGCTTACCCAGCAGCGAATCTTCTCCCGTTCTTAACGAAGGTGAGTACGTCGTCTTTATGTCCCATTTCGCTCGCGGGTTTGGTCTTCCCCTTAGCGATTTCGCTAGGGAATTCCTCGATTACTTTGGCCTGCAGCCGCATCATCTTCCGGCTAACGCCATTCCTTCCCTATCCACTTTTATCTCGGCCTCGGAATGATACTTCGGCCTCTGGCCGTCTGTGCATGTATGGTCCAAGTTCTTCCAAATCCGATCCAATGTCGTTCCAGACAAATCCCTTCATCCTTCCGAGAAATTGCTTACCCAGTGTGGAGCCGCGTCCATCACACCTCGGAGGAAATCCGAGTTTCCTCGTGTTGCTGGTCTCGAGTCATGCAAGAAATGGCATAGATCGTTTTTCTATGTCAAGAATACTGGGAAGGAAGACAAGATTTGGCTCTCCGCTTTCTCCATCGGTCCTCCTTCCAAGAAAAACTGGACTTACAATCCCAGGAAGAGCCATGCTCTGGCCGAGGCCTTCGAGATTCGGCTGAAGGAGCTGATCCGCGCCGGATTACGTGGCGAGGATCTGATGACCACCTTCATCTGCAGCCGAGTCTGCCCTTTTCAGCGTCGCACGCACAAACTCTGTTTCATGAGAGGTCCCCTTGACCCCAACCGAGTTTCAACGGTTGAGCTTGAGGATTATCTTGTTTATAAGCGTGTCCGAGCCATCTTCAAGACGGATCTGCCGGAAGATTGGACCTGGGGGCTGAAGCCATTCACCAGCGGGAATCCCCCTCCCGAGGTAAGCTAAAGCATTTGTGTTTTTGTTTCCTAATCGCGTTTGCGATTCCTTCTGCTGATTTCTCTCTGTCTCTTTTCTCGCAGAGATTTGCGAAACAACGGATCGAGGATGCCGAGGTTCTGGCCCTCCCGTGGACCGCGGATCGGACCACGCCGGACAGCGGTGAGCCTGACCCAGAGGAGTTTGTTCCTAAGTCGGACGTTGCTCCGGTTCGCGCTCGTGGCAAGACTTTGGCTCACGGGGAGGAAGGTGATTCAGACGACGTCCAAGTTCTTGAGGTAGTTGCCGCAATGCCTATCTCTTACGCATTTCCGGCTTCTACGTCCTCATCTAATCACGCTAGTCAGGTGCACGACGCCGAGCCTCTCGCCTCCCAACCTCCTGCTACCTCGAGGAAGTGTTCCGCTCCATCAGGTGCCTCGGAAGCCGCTCCGAAGAAGCGAACAAAGAAGTCAGCCCAGCATCTTCTGAAGCGTAAAACTATGCCCGGAGTTACTGGGTGAGTTCCTTTTTATTTGTATTTCTTGTTTCTCTTTTTCTGTCTTTTGATTTGACTTTCTGTGCTTTTGAAGCGCTCCTCTTTCTGTTAGGCCCAGTGGTCCGAGTATGACGAGCCACACAACTCGGCCGCCTTCTCCTCCGCCTCCTGATGATACCAGAGTTCCTAGTCCTGCTCGCATGGACTCTCCTCCCGCTCCGAATTAGACATCACCTCGGCAAGATGCACCCGTGATTCCCATATCTGATGCCGACGTAACTCGGACAGCAGATCCTCCTACCAAACCTGCTGCCTTTGTCGTGAACCCCGGAGTTTCCCCCGAGATTTCTTCGACCCCCACAGTCTCTACTGCAACTCCGACTCCAGCCGAGGATATCACCATCTCGGCGCCCTCAGAAATCATAATCCCTTCGGCCCCCAAAGATGCCACTCCAAGTGCCGAGGTTGCGGCCCCTGCTGACGCCTCTTCTGAAGCTAACAAGGTCGTTGTCACCAAGCCTCCCTCATCTCAGAAAGGACTTGCCAGCTCTTCTCAACCCACCATTGCTGATGCGCTCCGCAAGGGGGTTTCTTCTGCCAAGACCGTTGTTACCCCGGCCGCTGATACTCGGCTTACTCTCCACAAGAGTCCTGCGGCGGCGGTGGTTACGCAGCGGGTCCGAGGTAAGGTGTTGACCCGTACTGAGAGTGGGAACAGGATCGGTTCTCTGGTGGAGTACGCCAACAATTGGAACGCTACTGATCAGCTTGAGGGCAATCCGAGCAATCAGCCGTTTCAGCTCTCCGACATCAGCAGTCGTTTGCATATGGCTGCTAAGATCGTGCTTGACAGCGACAAGATGAACGAGGTAATCGCTTTTGTTGACATTTGGTTAGTTATTCAAATGATAGTATATATACTCTAGTCCCCGAAGCTTGCAACCGAATAACTTGTTATTCGTTTGGAAGCTTTGTTAAGCTTTAAGTGCATTATTTTGCCTAGTAGGTTCCCTGTATGATTTTGACTCATTGTCTTAGCTCTGAATATGTCACCACCTAGATCTGAGTTAAGCTCTGCTTGACTCTGATCTGTCTTAGCTTCAAATATCCAGCCACCTAGATCCGAGTTAAGCTTTACTTAATTCGGATCTGTCTGAGCTTTGAGTATTCAGCCACCTAGATCCGAGTTAAGCTTTACTTAATTCGGATCTGTCTAAGCTTTGAGTATTCAGCCACCTAGATCCGATTTAAGCTTTGCTTAATTCGGATCTTTCTTAGCTTAAAATATCCAGCCGCCTAGATCCGAGTTAAACTTTACTCAATTCGGATCTACGTTAACCTCAGGTATCTGATTGTGTAATTTTCTTTATCGCTTAGGTTGCCCATGATCGTCGGACAGCCGAATTCCAAAGGCTGCTTTTTGCGCACAAGAAATTGCAAGATAAGTATGAAAAAGTACTTCCCGTGGTGAAGAAAGCTGGTAACAAATCTCCGCGTTGTCCCTTAAGCTGTTAATATTTTCGATTTGGGGTGCTAACTCATTTTGCTTGCAATCAGGTAATATCAATAATCTAAATATTCATCTTGAGAAGAAAGTTAAAGCTCTAGAAGGTTAATTATTCTTTTCCTCTATCAATTTTCGTTCAAAGCTTATCCTGAGTTTCTTATAACCTTCTGGCTTTGGTATAGCCGAGTTACAAACTCTTGCAGCGTCGCATCAAGAATGCATACCCATGCCTGATATGATGCTACATTTTATAGAGCAAGCCGCCACTCATTCGGCGCAATTGAAAGAGAAAGATGACGAGATAACCCGGTTGTGCGCCGAGGTGGAATCCCTCAAGCTTTCTCAGAAATCTGAGTTAGATAAAGTTGATCAGGAGTTCTCCGAGGAAAAGAACCGGCTAAGTCTGCAATTGCAGAAGGATAAAGACTCGGACGATGAGCGAGGAAATCACTCGCTTCGAGAAGACCAAGGTTGACTGGGCCCAAGATCTTCAGAAAATGTTGAGCTATATTCATCGTAAGTTTTTGATCGTGGCCGAGTTATCTTCTCTTATTTCTTAGTTTTAACTGATATATTTTTATTTTGCGTAGATCATTTTACGAAAGCTAAGCCCGTGAGCTCTAGAGCGGTGGTTAATGCTCGCCAGCGCCGAGGTGTCCCCGCAGATGCGAGTCCAGAATATTCAATGGAAGACTTCTTGGTTTCCGTTGGCGCTGCTATTGGGCCAATGAAGATTATGGGCAGGGATTTGGTGCAAGCGGCCATTCGGGCCTACCATGTTCTCTGGCCGAATACTTCTGGAACTCCTGATATTGACGAGGTCAAGATACTTGTGGAAAGGTTAATGGCATCCCAGACGCAGTTAAACCTCTAGAGGGAATCTGCCGGAAGAGCTGGTGCTGACATGGAGCTCACAGTCATTATGTCTTGGTATGAGGACATTTCACTCGATACCTTGATAAACCTGCGCACCGGCTCCCGTTGGGTTGAGGATCCAGAATTCGTCGCTCGCCGCCAAGCTCGTGCCTTACAGCTTGTTGAATATGCTGATGTGCATAACTGGATGGAAGGGCCGAGTTTTATTCCTAACCCAGCGGATGACGTCGAAATCGAAGACGCCCCCGATGATAATTCGGCCGACCAGGAGGAGGGTGAGGGTGACTCGGACAGTTCTGGTGATTCCAGCTCAAGCTTGGATGGGGATGGTGATGCGCGATCATCTTCTAAAGAGACTGGGCATTCTCAAGCTCATACTAACGCCTCTCAGCAGCCCCGGACACCCCCCGAGGCTACTACCGCCCCTATTGAAGGCGAAGTAACCTCGGCTGAGGCACCGTCTACCTCGGCACGCCCACCTTCTGGAGATGCCCCTGCACCGGACACCGAGGTCGTGCCGTCGTCATCTGGGACAGCCATTCCTGATGCCCCGGGTCATGGTGCTGCCCCTTAGGTTTAAAAAACTTCTTAAATTATTTCCAGTCCCCGGTATACCAGGCGTATGATGTGTGTGAAACAATTATGCGACTTTCTGTGTGGTGCAAAACTTTTTTGCCTTTTGCTGCTGAGACATGAGTGATGATAATCATTATGGCTTTGCTTAAGCGGGTCTCACTGCCTTATATCTTTGTTTTGGCGACCTTTTATTCCGTAAACTCAGATTGTATTTCTCCATGTGGCTAGCCTTAGTTCGGCATATATCCTGTCTGTCCTTTTGAAAACAGTGGGTTATATCAATTAGTCCCCGAGTTATTACTTGGGTCGCCAAAATATTTTGCATAGGTTATTATTGCAGGGTATTCCCCGAGTTGTTGTTTGAAATGCTGAAGTGTTTAGGTAACAGATAATATTGGGGCAGTCCCCGAGTCACTGCTCAAGGTGCCGAGGTTTATTACTTAACTCAAAAATAATAAATATCATTGGGCAGTCCCCGAATCACTGCTCAAGGTGCCGAGGTTTAGTACATAGCTCATAATAAGAAACAATATAGGGCAGTCCCCGAGTCACTGCTCAAGGTGCCGAGGTGTAATACACAACTCACAATAAAAAACAATATAGGGCAGTCCTCGAGTCACTGCTCAAGGTGCCGAGGTGTAATACACAACTCACAATAAGAAACAATATAGGGAAGTCCCCGAGTCACTGCTCAAGGTGCCGAGGTGTAATACACAACTCACAATAAGAAACAATATAGGGCAGTCCCCGAGTCACTGCTCAAGGTGCCGAAGTTTAATACATAGTTGATACTTCGACCTGAATTGCCACATTACAACGCGCCATAGGAGGCTCCTACGAGTAAAATGGACGAAGTAAAGCGATGTTCCATGGTCTTTTTGATTCCTCGCCGGCTTTGTTTGCCTTGTTCTTTTCTGGCGACTAAGCATCGATTAGGTAATATGCATCGTTGTGCAATCCTTTGCTCACGATGAATGGTCCCTCCCATGGGGGTGATAGTTTGTGCATGCCGGCTGTGCGTTGCACTAGCCGAAGAACCAAATCTCCTTCTTTAAACACTCTTGGATTGACTTTTTTTGCTGTGATATCATCGTAAATCTTGCTAATAAATAGCTGACCTTGATAGTGCCAACTCCCTGGCCTCTTCTAGCAAATCGACATCATCTTGCCGAGCTACCTCATTTACCTCGGCGGTTGTGTACTGGGTTACTCTTGGCGAATCATGTATTATGTCGGCTGGAAGCACGGCTTCTGCTCCATATACCAGAAAAAATGGGGTATATCCTGTTGACCTATTTGGGGTAGTTCTGAGGCTCCATAGTAGTGCTGGTAGTTCCTCGATCCAGCATCCTGCCGACCTTTGCAGAGGTTCGACAAGTCAGGGTTTTATTTCGGACAATACTAGTCTATTAGATCTTTCTACTTGCCCATTGGATGCTGGGTGGGCCACCGAGGCGACATCTAGTCTTATGTGTTTTTCTGGGCAGAATCTAGCAAAAGCCCCTTCAGCGAAGTTTGTGCCATTGTCTGTAATAACACTATGTGGATAACCATATCTCAAGATAATATCTTTGAGGAACTTTACTGCTGTTGGTCCATCACATTTTTTATCGGTTTTACTTCGATCCACTTTGTGAATTTATCCACCATGACTAAAATATGGGTCATCCCGCCCCGGGCCGGCTTGAATGGTCCCACCATATCCAAGCACCATACCGAAAATGGCCAGGTAATTGGTATCGTCTTTAATTCAGACGATGGCATATGTATCTTGCTGGCATATCTCTGGCAACCATTGCATTTTTCTACCAATTTTTTGGCTTCTTTCAACGCCGTTGGCCAATAAAATCCATGCCTGAATGCTTTGGCCACTAAAGCTCTGGACGAGGCATGATGCCCACATTCTCCTTGATGTATATCTAGGAGGATTTCCTGGCCTTCCGCCGAGTCAACACATCTTTGCAGCACGCTTGTGATGCTCCTTTTATACAACTCATTATTTATGATTGTATAAGCTTTTGCTCTTCTCACTGTCTGTCTAGCCAGTACCTCATTATTCGGTAAAGTTGCATTTTTAAGGAAGGAAAATATGGGTTGCGCCCATGTTGGCGTGATTTTTTCTAGGATAATTCCACTATCTATTTCCATATTTTCTGCCGACATAACAACCTCGGGTTTTTTCATATCTGTTCGTGTGACGACCGGGTTCATTTTTGGAAACTCCGGGTTAAATTCTTGGTCAATCTCCATCGGCATACTATCTTCTTTTGATTTTGCCGGGATAAATATGGATTCGGACTCTGGTGATGGTGCTATTGATGGTTTTCTCAGGTGCTCTAAGGCGATACCCGGGGGAATTAATTGTATGGTTGATCCGAGTTTTGACAATGTGTCTGCAGCGTCATTTTCTGCCCGGGGTATATGATGAAATTCACATCGATCGAAGTATCCATTGAGTTTTTGCACATGGAATCTATATAAGGCCATATTCGCATATAGCGCGTCCCAATTACCTGATACTTGTTGTACTACCAGATCTGAATCTCCATAGCATAGGATCCGACGTATCCCAATCTCTTTTGCCACTTTTAATCCATGGACGAGTGCTTCGTACTCGGCTACGTTGTTTGACGCGGCAAAATGTATTTGCAGCACATATTTCAGCTGATCTCTTTTTGGCGAGGTTAACACTATCCCTGCCCCCAAGCCATTCCTTAGCTTGGAACCGTCAAAGTGAATTGTCCAATAATTCGGATCTGGTAATGGTGGCTCATATTGTACCTCGGCCCAATCCACAAAGAAGTCGACCACTGCCTGAGATTTGATTGCATCTCGCCTATCGAATTACGGAGCATAAGGTGACAATTCAATTGCCCATTTTGCTATTCGGCCGCTTGCATCCTTGTTGCTCAATATGTCAGCTATGGGTGCTTCACAGATCACTTTGATCGGGTGTTCTTTGAAGTAATGTTTAAGTTTCTTCGCCGACATGTATACCCCATATGCCATCTTCTGGTAATGTGGGTAAATTTGTTTCGAGGCTGATAGTACCTCGCTCAGGTAATATACCGGCCTTTGTACTGATTTATCATCTTCCATTCGTTCCACAACGACCACCGCACTTACCACTCTATTTGTGGCGGCTATGTAAAGTAACATAGGATCTTTTGACAATGGAGAGGCCAGGATTGGTGCTGTGACTAGCATCTTTTTTAGTTCATGAAATGCATTGTTTGCTTGTGGTGTCCAAATGAACTTATCAGATTTTTTCATCAGTTGATATAGTGGTAATGCCTTCTCTCCCAGCCGACATACAAATCGGCTATGCGAGGCCAGGCAACCCGTGAACTTCTGTACGTCATTTAGACATCTCGGCAATTCCATTCTTTCTACTGCTCTTATCTTAGTGGGATTGGCCTCTATACCTCGGCTGGATACGAGAAAACCGAGTAGTTTCCCAGCTGGTACGCCGAAGGTGCATTTCTCCGGGTTAAGTTTCATTCGGAACCTTCTCAAATTCGCAAATGTCTGCCGAATATCATCCAGTAGTGTTTTGCTCTCTTTGGTTTTGATAACCACATCATCTACATATACTTGTACATTTTTTCCGTATCTGGTTATGTAGACACTTTTGCATACATCTCTGGTAGGTTGCCCCTGCGTTACGAAGGCCGAATGGCATGGTGCGATAGCAATAAGCCCCGTACGGGGTAATAAACGCAGTCTTTATTTGATCAGCCAAATTTAGCGGTATCTGGTGGAAACCAGAATACGCGTCTACAAACGATAACAGCTCACAACCAGCGGTCGAATCAATGACTTGGTCTATCCTAGGTAAAGGAAAAGGATCTTTGGGACACGCCTTGTTCAGGTTCGTGTACTCAATACACATTCGCCATACGATGGCTACATTTGGATCGTCCTTTTTCTTTTCTACTAACACCGGGTTTGATAACCAATCCGGATAAATCACTTCCATGATGAACCCGGCCGCAAGGAGCCGAGCTATCTCATCCCCTATTATTTTTCTCCTGTCTTCGGCGAAGTGGCGGAGAGGTTGCTTCACCGGCCTTGATCCTGGCCTTACATTCAGAGAGTGCTCAGCCAACTCCCTCGGGACACCTTGCAGGTCTTGAGTTGACCATGCAAAGATATCCTGATTCTCACGGAGGAAGTTGGTGAGATCGCTTTCCTATTTGGCATCTAGGCCGGCACCAATGGTGACGGTGCGCTTTGGGAACTGCTCATCTATCTGGACCTTTTTTGTTTCTTTAGTCGGCTGGAACGAGACACTTCCATGTGGATTGGCCAATGCCGACATATTCAGTTGTGTCGACTGAGCGAGGGCCGCTACCTCCTGAATCCTTCTTTTTTCTCTTGCGATTACCAATGACTCGACCAGGTTTGATCCGGCTGAAGAACATTCCATTGACTTCCTTTAATCTCCTACTACATTTATCGCCCCTTGTGGTCCGGGTAGCTTCATTTTCAAGTATGCGATGTGGCAGCTACTCATGAATTTGGCCAACGCTGGCCGCCTGAGCAAAGCATGATAGAAAATTTCTATATCCACCACCTCAAACTCCAAATTTTCCGCTCTGCAGCTATCCCTTGTGCCGAATAACACATCTACCCGAACCTTGCCAATGGGTTCACATGAAAGTCCCGGCACTATTCCATGGAACGTGGTTCTTGTGGATTGCAGCATATTCTGTCATATTCCGAGCTTATGCATTGTATCTTTGTACATGATATTGATACTGCTCCCATTGTCAATGAGTACTTTTGAGAATTTCACATTAATGCTGCGCCCGACAAATGTCAGATCTAATACGAGTGCATACGACCCCGGACTCGGCATTATTTTGGGATGATCTTTTATACTCCAAGTTACTTCTTGATCTGACCAAGGCACATATCTCGGTACTGCCGGCATAACTGCATTCATTTCCATATGCCGGCGCTGTACACTTTGCCTGTCCTGCTGTTCTGTTGTGAACATGCAATATGATTGATGATGCTCCCTGTAATCATTGCGTCCATTATTTCTGGGGTTAGCCCTTCCATCCTGACCCTGATTTATCACTTGATGCACTTCATCCCTCCGATCCGAGTTATCATACCTCGGGGGTGTTGGAATTATGCCCTAGAGGCAATAATAAAGATGTTATTATTATAATTCTTGTTCATGATAATGTTTATATTCCATGCTAGAATTGTATTAAGCGGAAACTTTAATACTTGTGTGGTTTGTGAACAACACCGTGTCCCTAGTACGCCTCTATGGACTAGCTCATTGATTAATGATGGTTAAGGTTTCCTAACCATGGACATGAGTTGTCGGTTAATAATGAGATCACATCATTGGGAGAATGATATGATGGACAGACCCAAACTAAGCGAAGCAATTAGATCTTGTCATCGTGTTCATCTTTGCGAAGCTTTTCTTATGTCAAATATTGTATTCCTTAGACCATGAGATAATACAACTCCCTGGTATCGGAAGAAAGCTTTGAGGTCATCAAACGTCATCCTATGAGAGGGTGATCATAAAGGTGTCTCTCAGGTGATCGGAAAGTACTTGTTGGGTTGTATGTATCGAGATGGGATTTGTCCCTCCCAAGTCGGAGAGATATACTTCGGGCCCACTCGGTAATCGATATCAACACCACTTGCAAGCATGTGGTTAAGGAGTTAATCACAAAGTGATATCGGATTACGGAACGAGTAAAGTACTTGCTGTGAACGAGATTGAACTAGGTATGACGGTACCGACGATCAAATCTCGGGCAAGTAAAATATCGCGAGACGAAGGGAATATATATATGGGATTGATTGAATCCTGGCATCGTGGTTCATCCGATATGATCATCGATGAATGTGTGGGAGTCAATATGGGTTTCCAGACCCCGCTGTTGATTATTGATAGAAGATCATGTCCGCATATTCTCGAACCCGAAGGGTCACACACTTAACGTGTCTCGACGCTAGGATAGATTGGATAATTGGTTTATGAGTTTTTGTTCGGAGTCTTGGATGGGATCCGAGACATCACGAGAGGTTCCAGAATGGTCCGGAGAATAAGATTCATATAAGGCAGTGCAGTTTTTGGAGTTCGGAATTGTTCCGGGTTAATCGGTGTTGTACCGGAAGCTTCTAGAACCTTCCGGAAGGGGACCAACGTGGCCCCACCTTTCGAGAGGGGGCATGGTCCTATGAGGGAGTGCCCTGGCCGCATTGGGCCAGGGGCACAAGGCCCCATAGGGCCCAGCCGGCCAACTAGGGATAAACCCTAATTGGAGCTTCTAGAAGGGGGGGGGGGTTTCCTTGCCCCCCACTCATCCTCCTTTGGCCGCCGGTTTTGGCTTGGGGGAGGGGATAGGGATGCCGCCCACCCCTCTATATAAAGAGGGCTGGGGGCGCACCACCCCCCACACCTTCCCCTCAAGCCAAGTCGCCATGCTGCCCTCCTCTCTCTCTCTCCCTCCCGACTGCGTGTAGGCGAAGCCCTGCTGCAGAAACTCTCGACCATATACACCGCGCCGTCGCGTTGTAGATCCAACCCATCTCTCCACCATACTTGCTGGACCAAGGAAGGAGGAGACGTCGAGGTGCTGCACGTGTGCATCTCATGGAGGCACCTCCACTTGTGGTGCTAGATCGGATCGGATCGCGAGGAGGAGAAGCGAGTACGACTACGTCACCCACGTTCCGACGAACGTTCCGCTGTGCGAATCTTCAAGGGTATGAAGATCTAATCCAATCTCTCTCATTGTTTGCATCTCCTAGATTAGATCTTGGCTTCCCTCTGTTCGCATCCGTAGAAAATTTTGATTTACTATGCCGCGAAACCATTCAGGGGGAGGAGGGGGTAACATTAACTGCTGTGTATTCTCCCCAGTCAATTGCGGTTGCTGCTGCTGATGCGCCTAATGGGAAGGTGCTTGCATACCCGCCGGGTTCCCCATTGCGTTTTTCATCCAGGCGCATTGCCGGGTTGTATGATTATCCGGCTTGGCTGGGCTTGGAGTGTGAAACTTACACGGTTGATCCAACATGGATTCAAACGTGTACTTCGGCCTCTCCTGCCATTGCTTCTTCTGTTCTGGCATCCACTGTCTCTTCCCTTCATTCCTTGGTGTCCATTGCTGAGGACCATTCTTCTGCGCTGACTGTTTTCGTGACTCGGCTGATCTTGTACTACTGCTGCCACCTGATTAGAGGCATATCTGTAATCTGGTCTTTCCTCTCTTCTTATCCCTCTGAAGTAGTTGCATCTCGATGATCCAGCCACATCTCGTGCATATTGATCTTGATGCTCTCGATGGTCCGTCGACATCAGCTCTGGTTGCGTCGGATCTCCCAATGCATACGAATCTGCTATCCTGATGGTTTCTGCCAAAGTGGTTGGCATATCTCTTTGCAGTCGCTGCCACAAGACACTGGCATAACGACACCCTTGAGCAAACCAAGCTATTGCTTGTGATTCTATAACTCCCTCACATCAATTCCTGAGGTTACACCACCGAGTCAAGAACTCTCTGTCTGTCTCATTCGGCCTTTGCTTGCACATCGCAAGCTGATGTGGCTTGTTCGGTCTCTTGTAAGTGCTGGTAAAGTTGCTGACAAACATCTCTTCAAAATCTAACCAGCAATTGATACTGCCCGCTGGCAGATTATTCAGCCATATTCTGGCCGGCCCTTCCAGCATTTGCGGGACATATCTTACTGCCCATCGCAAGTTTCCACCAGCTATTTTTACTGCAGTGGCATAGTCAATTAACCAATCTTGTGGTTTGGTGCTCCCATTGTATGTTCTCATGCCCCTTGCCAGCTGAAAATTCGGCACAGGCGGCTCGCCCATGATCCGGGGTCCGAAACATGGCGGACCTGGCGGACCTTGCTCCTCTAACAACTCGGATCGGTATAACCTGTCCAGTTTTAGTCTTGCATCATTTGACGGTAGGTTTCTATACACTACTCTCTCCTGCATTCCATAATGGTCATTTCCACCATGCCCTGCATACTCCATATCTGAAAAACCGTCATTGTACCTCTCATTTGCTTGATTATGGCGAGCTGGTCTCACTTCTCTTTCCTGCCGAGGTTCATATCTCGGCTGAGGATTGGGCGGCGGATCCCTCCTTCCTTCCGCCGGGATATTGTTCTCATGATTTCCTCTTCCGAGGTCTCCATTGCCTTGGCTTCCGTTGCCTTTGTTGACACGGCCGGGGTTTCTTTTGCCACTATTACCTCGGCTTCCATTGCCTCGGTTATCATTGATCTTTTCAGCTACCGCCGGATCATACGGTACAATTTGCTTGTTTCTTTTTCCTGAAGTTACTGCTCTATCTTTTCGTGCATTGTTTCTGGGTGAGGATGCTGCTGCCATAGATAGGGCGGGCGCTGCACCAGCCGAATGAACCATACGCGAGGCACCGGGTCTGCCCTAAGTATTTCTTCATTCTGCTAGTTTGCAATGCGCACCAGCTCATTCACTCTTTCTTGCTGTTTCTGCCGGGCTTCGCCGGTCAGTCCTTCTAACTCTAGTGCAGCGGCATTTGCCGCCCTTAGGTTCTTTGCCGGGGTGCTATACCTCGGCAAGCCTAGATCGACTGAATCTGCTTTATGAGTCTCATGCTCCTTATTGATATCATCCATAAGGTTTTTCCCTCTCAATCTTAACTCATCGACCCGCTCGGGGGCGACATCTAGCTTATTTGCCTTAGCATATTCTCACAGGGTCCTGTTTAAGGATTCCCGCAATGCCGACACCTTTTTTGCCTCTACCAGCACCTTTTGCCTGGTTTCTTCTAACTCTGCCTGAGCATTAGCCGGATCGAGTATCGGCGCTACAGGCGTAGTCATATTATCTATGGTCGCCTGAAGAATATTCTCTGGTCTTTCTAGGGGTGGCCATCTTACCCTTGGTGCCTTTGGGGTTGTCTCCTGCACCTCGGCTGGTCTGGCTGCCGAAGGATCTACCTCGGTGGGCTGCGGAGCTGCCTGCCTTGTGGTCACTTGTACTCCCGTCATCGGATCCTTGCTTGATCCGGCGCCTGCTGCTCCCTCCTGCACCCCGGCTGCAACCATCACCTCGACGCTGCCGACGGGGTGTTCTCCACACGGACTGTTCACGAGCTGAGGGGGGGCTCTCCTGCAACAATAACTTGGTGAGGATAAATGCAGGAGGTGTCGATGCCGACGTAGATCTGGTGCATGCCCAGGTTGATGAAGACGCCGTTGCGTGGAGGAGATTCTCTCCTGAAGCTGCCTGCATTATCGCTGACGTAGTCACAGAGATCAAATCTCCGGACTAAGCCAGAGACAACGCGCTTGCCAGTGCGGATGAAGTTTCCCGTCCGGATCTTGACTCCAGCTAGCACTGCTGCTGGCCCCACGGTGGGCGCCAACTGTCGTGGTGGTGGCATGGCAGATTCCATGGGTAAGCTAAAGTATGGGACCAATGGATGCTAGAGGGATCTGGGGAGGGAAGATGTAGTTGATTCTACACACAAATTGCTAACATATAGATCTTTCTTTCTCCTCTCTTGGACTACAAGTGCTCCTTGAGCTGTATACAGAAAGAGAAGATGAACTTTTACCAGCCTAACGGTACGAAAATGAGCCGATCCCCTTCTCAGGATCCAAGCCTCTCCTTATAAAGGGGTGCCTTGGCTCCTCTAGGGCTGACATGGCAAGCATATTCGAAGAATATGCTTGTACCAATATAGTAACTCGGCGGCCTCCTTTCCGTGTCCCCCTTCTAATGACGGCAAGGTTCCAGAGAACCCCACCTGCATGCCTCGGGCTCCAGGACTGTCACCTCCGTGACCTCCTTCTGCCCTTCTGCTGCTCTGCGCCTTGTCCTTTGCGCTTGGCTCTGTTCAGATCCTTCCTAGCCTGTGACTAGGGTTTGCCTATAGGCGCCTCCTTCTCCTGCAAGCTTCATGTCATTCGGCCCTGTCTCGCTTAACTCGGTTTGGCCTTCACCTGCACTTAGGTTATTCGGACTTACCCGACCGACTCAACTTGTACCTCGGCCGGGTAACGCACAGCTCCTCCCATAAGTGTCATGGTCGTGCTTATCTCGGTCGTCCTTTACATGATTCGGCCGATATAAATAGTAACTCGGCATAGGACAGGGGGAACTCCTTTTGTCTTCCCCCGTCCTGACCCTATCCGGGGTCACCTCCCCAACAAGTACTGAGTCTGAGTATAAGGCTCTTGCCAATGCTACGGCAGAGCTGATTTGGGTCCAGTCAGTTATTCAGGAACTGGGAGTTAAACAAGAGCGTTCTCCTGTGTTATGGTGTGATATTCTTGGAGCAACTTATTTATCATCCAATACAGTGTTTCATGCTAGGACTAAGCATATCAAAGTTGATTTTCACTTTGTTAGAGAAAGGGTTGCTCAGAAACAGCTTCAGATTCAGTTCATCTCTTCAAAGGATCAAGTTGCAGATATTTTTACTAAACCACTTCCTTTGCCAGCGTTTAATGCATGTCGGCACAATCTCAACCTGTCTTCAGTAGGCTGAGATTGCGGGAGGATATTAGACGTGTTTGTATTGTCACGGTATATTATTGTAACAGTTCTAGACTAGAATCTAGATAGACTAGAATCCTAACCGGTCTATTAACGTGATTAGCAAGTTGAGCCGGCCGGTTGAGTTGTGCGACTCACCCCAAACCAATCTCTATTTTGTTTCTTATTCCAACCGCCCTGTCGATCGGGAAGAAAAAGGACAATGGTCCCAAGTATCCCCGCCAACCGGCGCAACCCAGCACGGGTGCTTCGTAGTCTGCGCCTGTCAAGGTAAAAGAAGATGAAGATGAGGATGCCAATATCATGTGTTACAACTGTGGCCTGTGGGTAGTTGAGGCATGCGTAGAGCGGTGTGCTTGGCTGAGTGTAGAACGATAGAAAAGGAGATTGGCGGAATATGTTGGATATATTATTGAGCCTCATGGACGAATATATATAGACGTACACGGATCATCTTGGAGTACAAGTCAAGATAGGCTAGAGTCCTAACTATCCTAAACTATCATAACAACCGTATACGTAAAATACTCTAACATCCCCTGCAGTCATAGCGGTAGCGTCGTGAACAACTGGAACATCGCGGACGGTCAGACTGGAGATAAACCGAAGTAGAACTAGTGAGCTGACATCCCCCGTGGCAGGAGTGGAAACGTCGTGGACGGTGTTGCGTCGCGGTAGCTTGGACTGTAGAGAAAGTTGATGATGCTCAAGCGAGGTAGTAGCCCTTGTGCCGATGTCGAGGGAGCCGAGATCATGAGGCGGTGCCATGGTCGAGGTAGCCGCACGAGGGGTCGACGTGGTCGATGTCATGGTCGGGGATGCCGATGTCGAGGTAGTCGCACGTGAAGCCGCATACGCATAGTGCGCGAGGAGGATGACAGAGACGCGTCGAGGATGTAGATGCCGAAGCTGATGCAGTCCAAGCCATCGAGGAAGAGGTGTGGCCATAGTTTTGCCAGAACTAATCGCACGTCGGGGACAAACACACACTCCGTTTTTGCCAGAATCGAATATGCAAAGAAGAACTCGTAGGTGACACGGTCGATGTCGAAGAAGACATTGTTGAAGCCGATGAAGACGAGGCGCCGATCCGAGCTTGCCAGACTCGGGAACGCGTCGGGGACGAAGGCACTCCCGGTGTTGCCAGTACCAGGCGTGCGGGGGCAGGGACCATCATGAACTTGTCGCCATGTCAGAAATACTAGCAGAGGAAGCCTCTAGAGCGATTGCGATGCGCAGAGCGGCAAAGGGAGAGATGCCGGCGCTGTCGGCGGTTGTCAGAGTAGAGTAGAAGGTGGTGTAGTCGAGGATGAGGCGATGACGCTGACGACAAAGTTGTAGTGGACGAAGACGTAGAAGGCGGCGAAAACAGCGGTGACCTGGGGTAGTCATGCTGGATGCCTGGAGTGCGCGATGGTGTAGTCGGCGGGACCTGCGACATCGTGAGATTGCCCTGCAGGTTACCTTGTGAAGTGCGGCGGCGGTGCTCGAAGTAGGTGAGGAAGAAATCCGGTGACGTGACGAAGACCATCTACAGACGGCGGCGATCCACGCCTATAGGAGATGGCGCGGTGAAAGCCGAGGACATCGATGCACCGGGACGACGAAGTAGACTACGTGCAGCGACGCTATGACCCGAGGAGGCGGCATAGCTAAAGGGCGCAAGCCGGTGCAGCGGCTGGGAGACCACCAACGACGTACACGCCAAGGAATGCGCGTTGGAAGCTGATAGCATGGACCAAAGATAGCGGCGCTACGGCCCAAAGGGGCGACACAGCGGCATCCCGTAGCTCGATCGGTGCTAGGCACGTGCTCAGGGACGTGCTTGGCGTAGACAGGTGTGGGATCGGTTTATCAGACCGACGGTGCGCCGTATGCGCCATGGCGTGGGCGACACGTAGAGCGGAGTCGATGGCGGCATTATCGGTGAAGTCCCGGAAGATGAAGACAAAGACGATCCGAGGGGGGAAGCCACGGTAGCCTTCCAAGGAAGGCGTAGCAGCCATCTGCGGTGCGCGGCAGCCAGCCGTGAGACCGCAACAGCCTGCCAGGCAGGCGGGGCAGCAGAGAGGGCAGGCGCACAAGCGCGATGTAGATCGTCGGTGCCGATGGTCGGAGTAGAGCCGCAGCGATGGTGACGGCGATGGGCGACACAATCCGATCTAAGATCGGTAAACCAAAAAATAAAACCGATCAAGAGATCGTAAAAAAGACTTACAGGACAGCCGATCACGGATCGGCGGACGAACCCTGCGTACGGATTGCTCGGCTAGCGCGGCGCCATGGCGGGCGGCGGCGCTAGGGTTTGGTAAGTGGCGGCGGCGACGCTAGGTGGATGCGGCGGCGGCTAGGTTAAGGATCTTGCCGCTCTGATACCGCGTAGAACGATAGAGAAGGATATTGGCGAAATATGTTGGATATATTATTGAGCCTCACGAGCGAGTATATATAAACGTACACGGATCATCTTGGAGTACAAGTCAAGTTAGACTAGAGTCCTAACTATCCTAAACTATCATAGTATACGTACAATACTCTAACATTCTGCAACAAGTGCAAGAGGGAAGGCCACCTCTCTACCATGTGTACTCTGATGGGCAAATCTAAGGAGGCATCTTGAGTTGTTTATAGTTGGTGTACATACATTCATGAAGTGCAAGATTCAGATAGTAGAATTGCATAAAAAAGACGAGTGCAGGGAGAATTATAAGTGCACTGAGCATTGAAGCATGGTCCGCCAGGGAACCCACAAGAGAACATGGAGAACACATGCACATCCAACGTGGAAAGGGTTCACAAAGTCAGCAGGCATATTCAAATACAGAGAACGCCTCCCAGATGTAACTTTTTTTCAACAAATATAATGCCTTACTCTTGTAGAACATTTTGATTGTCATCGTCACATTGCATAATGGGCTTACATCCTGCGTCTGAACTTCCCTGATTTTCCTTCACTGGTAGACCCACAATATCTGCATTTACAATGTGACGAAGACTAGATTAGAAACCAATATAACACAAGCATGACCTCATTGTTTGAAGATAAAAAGTGGACACTTGTGAAAAAAAAACATATGCATATAACATTATTCCTATGCAAAAGAAAGTTTCCATTACTTTGCATGTTCCTGCTATAGAATTTATAGTACAAAAAGTAACTTTGTATATCAGCCTAAAAAAAGGCCGAAGAGCAATAAGCATACACCATACATGCCGAAGAGTTTTGAGTGGTGGTACACCTAAAAAAATCCCCATGATAAAAATTACATCTATAAAAAAGAACATCACCTAAAAATTCCCATGTAAATCAAAATTAGCCACATTATATTACATCCAAAAATATAAGATGTAACATACATCAGGGTGTGCGGTGGAAAATTAAGATTAGCATCATCTATGAACAAAAAAATCCTCATCCTATAAATTACATATATACAGAGGATAACAACTGAAATTCCAATCTAAATCACAACTAACCACACTATTAGACATCTAAATTGACAGGATGTAGCACACCTACACAAGTAGAAAAAAAGTATGTTTGTGGGTTACGTAGCTACTAGTAAGACAGGGACAAACCTAGAAATTTGAAGGATCTGCAAGTACATATACAACCCACCGTACCCCAGCCTTACTAGTGCTAAATCAGATTCCCTTTATCTTTGAAAAAGGATACACATCCTCTGTTTCGATGCCCCGGATCGTTGCTTGCGGATCGAGGCCCACCACGCGATGTTTCCGTTTATTATCCCCTGCTCGACTCCCTCCGCCTCTCACCGACGGCTCGCACGCGCATGCCGCCGCTTGCGCCAACCTATCGCCGTCATTCGTGCGCCCCGGCAGCAGCTTGCGCCGTGCCGTCATGCTACTCCACCCGCTCCTGGAGGAAGATGCCGCAGCACCACCGCCCAGCAGGTCGTGCTGCCATGCCACGCACTGCCAGCAGGTCATGCCTCCATGCCGCTGCTTGCGCGCCACCCTCCCCACGCCGCCCGTGCCCGCAACTCTCGCCGCAACATCCCCCCATCGGCTCTTGGCGTCAAGGATGACGATGTCCTTGT
Source organism: Avena sativa (assembly GCA_916181665.1). Taxonomy (NCBI): domain Eukaryota; kingdom Viridiplantae; phylum Streptophyta; class Magnoliopsida; order Poales; family Poaceae; genus Avena; species Avena sativa. The sequence goes on along the minus strand of OV702285.1, from coordinate 39,615,051 downwards.
CCAGCAGGCCATCACCCTCCTCTACAGCTACATGAGCTCCGGCTCATCCTCCGGCCTCGTCGAGATTTGCTACATGCAATCGACGACGATGCTATGAGCGGTGTTGAGTTTTGCTACTACGTAAATCATCGAGATTTGCTACATGCAGTCGACGATGGTGCTATATGTGGTCGGCCGTGGTGCTACAAGAGGTGTCACGTTTTGCTACAAGCGGTCTGCGATAGTGCTACAAGTGGGCGTTGGTTTGCTACCCAGTGAAATTCTCCGGCGAAGTCTTTTTTTTCTACAAATGTTGAACTTTTTTGCTACTTCCTTCGACCCATATTAGTTGACTTGGATTTATCAAAATTTGGATAAACCTATAGACTAAATTGTTTCTACATTCATCCAAATCTATGCAAATTTAAGACAACTAATATAGGTCGGAGGGAGTACATTTGTTTTCTAGTTTTGCTATAATACACTGGTAGAGAACGCCCCATGCGTCCCGATTGGTAAGGGCCATTAGTCCCGGTTGCCCAACCGGGACGGGGCAATCGGGACTAAAGCTCTAACCTTTAGTCCCGGTTGCCCCACCAACCGGGACAAATGGGGGCACACGTGGCGGCATCAGAGCGCGAGGGGGGGTGGAGCATTAGTCCCGGTTCGTAACACGAACCGGGACAAATGGGGGTACACGTGGCGGCATCAGAGCGCGAGGGGGGGGGGGTGGAGCTTTAGTCCCGGTTCGTACCACGAACCGGGACTAATAACCTGCTGCCGCGGCAGAGATTTGGCCCATTTCTCTGCCGCGGCAGAGAATTCATTTTGGCACATTTTGTTGCCGCGGCAGCATTTTCGCCACTTTTTGTGCCGCGGCAGAGAATTCATTTAGGTTGTTTTATTGTTTATTTAGTGTTTTGCACTTATCAATGAAGGAACCTTATATTACACAAGATCATCATGACAACATTTTACATTCAATACACGGATCGAGTTCATGCACTACATACAAAAGTTGCTATTCGATGCTACCGGCCAATTCCTTGAAAGTTGCTATTTTTACAATCCCTATTGTCTATACACAGCCGAATAGTATTCCCCTTTTGGGTCTAGGACTTCTGCATCCAAGAATCCCGCCAATTCCTCCTGTATTGCTCGTATGCGATCCTTTGGCAGAAGACCGTCCCGTAGACGTTCGATCTGATTTAAAAAAGGAGTCAGCCTATATGAATATGAAACTAAACACAATTTGATTGTAATTAAAAACTATAGAAATTGTTTACGTACGTGGAGTTGCTCTAAATTTCTGCCCTTCTCATCGCACGTCTGCCGGATGAACTCGCATACATAGTATCCACATAGATTGTTACCTGGTCCCTGCGTCAGGCACTTTACGACAACAGAGTTCAATCAAAATAATAATCAAGCATGATAATAACTGTATCAAAACTAGAATCAAAGAGATGCGCAGATATAGCTAGTGGTGCTTACATCTAGTGGTTGAAATGTAAGCTCCTCTTTCCAAACACCCCTAGCCTTCTTGGTGAACCGTTTCCAAGCGCTGCCCGGCGTAGAAAACGAATAAAATAAGTTATTAAGTACTTGATATCATAAAATTCACGAACGTTGCCGATATAGTGTCGTAATGATTAGAATTACCGCTGGAGAAGTATCTGCATGTCCTTCCACGTCTCAAGGGGTTTATGTTTCGAGTCCATGACTAGTACACGCCCTTTGTCAAGTTGAATGATTAACAGAATATAGTGGTACCTGCGAATGCATAACTAATCAATTATATACTTAACATCGAGTAAGCGAAATAGAAAGTGTATACAAGACAATAACACTCACTGGAAGTTGTAAGGAAATAGTATTTCCCTTTTGGTTTCTTGAAACCTTAACGCGTGTACTATATTATCCTCCGTATCCTGGGGACTTATTTTGAGATTAGCTTCATGAACCCAATATGGGTCAATGAAGCCAATGTCATAGATTTGTCCTCTGCTGCATTCGAGAATCTTCATTCTGCATATTAAAGTATGATTATATACATGCAATAAACAAAATAATATAGATGGAGACTAAGTTAATTACAGAATTAGTACTTACAGACAATAGGCACTCATGATCGATTTGTCCAAGGCGTCTTGATTGAATAATTGAAATAGTTCATCAAATTCAATGGATATCATGTCATCCCTTTCTTTCCCATGATGCTTTTTTGTAACCCTCAGCACTATCCAGTTAGCCCCGGCCTTTGTGGCATGCAAGTACCAGTTATGCAATCTTCGCATTTTTGTTGGAAGATTGTTTACCTCCTCAGGTTTGACGAGAGGTTTTCCGTACTGGTATTGGTATGCTACTTCACTCACGGGGAAGAACTCTAACTGGGATAAGTACTGGGCAATACTCATACCTTGAGCAGCGGCAGCTTCTCCGTATTGTGCAACTACCTCTGGATCATACTGCTCTTCGGCCCCATATTTGCTCGACCCCACATTGGTTTGAGAAATCACCTTGAGAGGGGCGCAAGTCTGTTTTGCTTGTTCTCCGAGCTGGGCAACAGATTTCCCGCTTGCATCAGTACTGCTCTTTGAGGCTTTTTGTGCTGCATGTGACTTGAGAATAGAACGCTCATAGTCTGATGACAGCTTTGGCTCGGGTTGATGAAGAGTCTTTAGCATTTTCAACACTTTGGCTTTTTCTTCTTTGGTGCTGGGGAACTCTGGCTCTTTCGGCCGCCTCAGCTTAGCGAAAAACGCTGTCGTTTCCGCATCAACGATCGCCGCAGTCTCCTCTTCAGTACAGTCATAAGCTCTCTTGGGAGGAACCGTTGGTACTTTTGGAAGAGGCTCTTGTTTACGTTTCGGCGATCGCTTACGACGCACAGTAGCGGTACGCTTACGCTTTTTATCCTGAGGCGCCGGCGATGGCTCCCGCGGCGATGGCTGCACCGGAGACGGGTGAGGCGACGGAGCCGGGTGAGGCGACGAAGACGGCTGCCGCGGCGGCGAGGACCTCACTGGAGACGGGTGAGGCGGCGGCGAAGATGGCCTTGGCGTGTGATTTCGAAGCACGATACAATCCTTCGGCCATAGAATGGTGACATTTTTTGCGTCACCCAGCACAGTCACATCCCCTTCACCAGCAGGGTAGTGAAGATCCAAAACCTCAAAGGTGGGCATGATTTCATCCACGCCGACAACAGCGTAGCCCTCTGGAACCGGACGACTGTGGTAAGTTGGTGTGGGTCCAATTGGTAAGGCATAGCCGACCGCCACCTTCATTGATATGTTCACAACTTTGACATGTAGCTCGCAGTGTGTCATCTCTGTGATATCATCCACTGGGTAGCCAACAGGAGCCATCGTCGGTGCATCATCGGCATCGCCATTGTCATCACCCGGGACCTCGGTGGAAGCCACACTGCTTTTTCGATTATTCGATAGGCCGGTACCATCGAATGCAGTGTGCTGCTGAGATGGGCCGGTAGTACTTTGCTCTTTAAGTGAGTTAATTTCATCTTGTTGTTGCTTTAATCGTTCTTCAATTAAACGCATTCGCTCTTTCTGACTTTCTGCTTCAACTGCCGCCCTGTCCTTACTCCTCTGACGGCTTCTATCAGGATATTTCTTCCTCTCTTCGGGAAACCCAGTCCTCCATGATTGGGAGCCTATTGTGCCTCGTGTTCGTCCATCATGTTCCTTATTTCCATGGGCGAGTGTGAGCTCATCATTCTCTCTATCGGGAATGAAGTCCCCATCTTTAACAGCCTTTACTGCTTTTCTCATCCTCTCGATTGGCAAGGGGTCTTATTTATGTCATATGTTATATATACACCTCCCTTCCGAGTCCAACGTGCCCCCATGCCCGTAAAACCAATTCCTTGCACGTTCTACCCAATCGTCTGTCTCTGGAGTGATCTTTTTAGCACGCAGTTCTTCCTCAAGTTTCTCCCACTTAGGAATGCCAGCCCTGTAGCCACCTTGCCCCATAGTATGGTGATACTTCTTGTTAGCAGCATTCAGCTTATTCTTTGCAGACATTTCCTTAGCTTTTTCCGATGTCTTGTATTCCACAAACTCAGCCCAGAATGGTTTTATCTTCTGAAACTGAGTCTTCTTGAAATCCGGAGTCTTCTCTTTCACGACATAGTCAAGGTGCAATCTTTTCTTCCAGTTGGTGAAACACTGGGCCATCTTCTTCAAAGCCCACTCCCTGACCTTAGCCTCCATGGCTCTCCCATGTTGTAAGGCGTCCTCAACTGGATCCTCCGCATTTGGATCCAGCTCTATCTTCGGTAGTTTGAAATTAACCATGAGCCTCTTCCACAGTAAATCTTTGGCGTGGTTAGGGACAAATAAACATGTTCCCTCTTCATCCGCTTTAGCAGGCCTATTCCAATTTCTAATGGTGATCGGGATTAAGTCCATAACGATTACTCCGCATTGTGCCACAAATTTGGTTGCGACAACTTCGGGAGCTGTCGGTCTGCCGTCTTCAGCGACATCTTCGATCCTAAACCTCTCATGGTCTTGCAACTTTTTGGTTGGGCCTCGTCTGCTCTTTTAAGTAGATTCCTTATCTAACCACAGTGACTGACAATGTGAATCGGGTCTGGGGCTACCCACATTGACTGACCAGTGGGGTCGAATACCAATAATACCAAACTAATTAATAAACCTAATAATACCTAACTAATAATAAACCTAATAATCGAAACACCGAAAAGAAAGGGAAACAATCAACACATGGCATCGATGCAATGCTCAAGCAAGTATGATGATATGACAAGTTAATTTGCATTGGAATGTAACCCTAAGACATGCTCGACGATTTAATCGGGGTTCCGACGGGTGAAAACCCTAACTCGGGGAAACTCCGGAACATATGAGAGGGGTGCATTTGTTCTTCTAATTATACTTGTCATTTAAATTGTTGAACAATGCATGATTATAGGTTAAATAGATAGGTTTCATTTTTCTGAACAATTTGATATATTATTTGTATTTTTCTGACTTATCAATAAAAAGATATTGAATTTACAAGTTTATATCAATTTCTGGAATTATTAAATCATTTAAAATAGAATTACTGTGTCAATATGACATCAGCAAAGGGTTGGGTTTTTTTTTACCAAGACAGAACCTAGCCACTGTCACTGAGTGCTGGGCCCTAGGCCACATCAGCAAGCCACCGTGGGCCACGTCAGCGGGCCCGTACCTGACGCGCGGCGGTGGGGGAAACGGCGCGGCGGTGGAGGAAACGGCGCGGCGACGATGCACCACCACCAGCAGCAGAGGGAGGGGGAGGACAGAGAGGGGCAGGGAGGGGCGGCGCCGTACCTGACGCGCGGCGGTGGGGGAAGGGCGCGATCGTCGACGGGAAGCAGAGATGCGGGCGGCCGGCGGTCGTCGGGGGAAGGAGACGCGCGGGCGGCGCGGTCGTCGGCGCGCGGAAAGAGACACGGGTGGCGGCCGGAGGCGGAGGCGTTGACGACGGAGCCGCTACGGGGAGCGCGCGACGGTGGCGGGGGCAGCCTGGCGGCATCGTCGTCGGCGAGGGCGCGGGCAGAGGCAAAGTGGGGAAGGGAAGAAGAAGAGGAGGCACGCGCTGTTATAACTAAAGGGCCTTTAGTCCCAGTTCGTGGCTCCAACCGGGACTAAAGGTGCATACGTCCCGGTTGGAGCCACCAACCGGGACCTATACTCCAAAATTTTCAGCAGACCAAGGGTTGGCGCGCAGTGGGTCTTTAGTCCCGGTTGGTGGCTCCAACCGGGACATATTCCCCTGTTTTCAAAAAATTTCAGGTATTTTCTCTCTGTTCCCGCCTTATTTTTTATTTTGGGGTTTAAATTTGTATTGTTTTTTAAATGATAATTAATTTGGAATTTAGAAAAACTTTAAACATAAAAAGTGTTTGGATTTGAATAAATAATTCAAAACCATTTTCTGTTTTAAAAAATAATTAATGTAACCATTTAAAATATGAACCATTTACAATTAAAAATGAATTAACTTATATTTTTTTAATATCAATTTGGAATTTAGAAAAACTTTAAACATAAGAAGTGTATGGATTTGAATAAATAATTCAAAAACATATTCTATTTTTAAAAAATAATTAATGTAACCTTTTAAAATGTATTAACTTATATTTTTGAATATTAATTTAGAATTTAGAAAAATTTTAAACATAAAAAGTGTTTGGATTTAAATAAATAATTCAAAAACATTTTCTGTTTTAAAAAATAATTAATGTAACCATTTAAAATATGAACCATTTACAATTAAAAATGAATTAACTTATATTTTTTTAATATCAATTTGGAATTTAGAAAAACTTTAAACATAAGAAGTGTATGGATTTGAATAAATAATTCAAAAACATATTCTATTTTTAAAAAATAATTAATGTAACCTTTTAAAATGAATTAACTTATATTTTTGAATATTAATTTGGAATTTAGAAAAAATTTAAACGTAAAAAGTGTTTGGATTTAAATAAATAATTCAAAAACATTTTCCGTTTTAAAAAATAATTAATGTAACCATTTAAAATATGAACCATTTACAATTAAAAATGAATTAACTTATATTTTTTTAATATCAATTTGGAATTTAGAAAAACTTTAAACATAAGAAGTGTATGGATTTGAATAAATAATTCAAAACATATTCTATTTTTAAAAAATAATTAATGTAACCTTTTAAAATGAATTAACTTATATGCCCGTTTTTTTTGAATTTATTATGCCCGTTTTGAATTATCTGAATTTCTAACTATAGTCCATGTAAGGTGGTCTAGCATTTTAGGAAAATAGGACGGTAGCATTCTGAAACGGCATTTTGGTGGTTACTTCACAAAACGACCCGTTTTTTGCGCTCGGAAAATGGAAAAGGGATTTTCCGTGCGACAAAAAGGAAAACTTCCTCCTGCAACATTGTTCTACATACCAATGTCCACACACATGCATAATATGGGCACAACATCACAAACTATGCCGTGATTCAGCACATAACATCGGTCATTTGGACCGAAAGCCATGAAACCTCGAACATGATAGGTCATTTTGTGAAGGTTTTTCGAAACATGATCAATATACCAAGTCTGGTATTTTTCCTTTCAACTATGTAACATAATATGACACCACGCGAAGGATCTTCATTGTTCGGATTTTTTTTGAATTTATTATGCCCGTTTTGAATTATCTGAATTTCTAACTATGGTCGAACCGGTGTGCATGAAGATAGGGGACGGGCATCGTTAGAACTTGCATTGGATCTCTGAAGAAACCACATATTGCGAGTCTAAAAATGATTTTTTCAAAAAATCACGGGCGATAGATCATGTACCTGTAGTACAAACCGGACCCACTTCCTGCCGATTCGGCAGACATTTGTCCTTTTTACCCGGGATGGACGAAAAGGTTTGAGATGTACCTGTTGGGATATAGTCCATGTAAGGTGGTCTAGTATTTTAGGAAAATAGGACGGTAGCATTCTGAAACGGCATTTTGGTGGTTACTTCACAAAACGACCCGTTTTTTGCGCTCGGAAAATGGAAAAGGGATTTTCCGTGCGACAAAAAGGAAAACTTCCTCCTGCAACATTGTTCTACATACCAATGTCCACACACATGCATAATATGGGCACAACATCACAAACTATGCCGTGATTCAGCACATAACATCGGTCATTTGGACCGAAAGCCATGAAACCTCGAACATGATAGGTCATTTTGTGAAGGTTTTTTCGAAACATGATCATTGTTCGGCACACATTTAGTCCCGGATGTAGTCACAAACCGGGACTAAAGGGATTGCGGCAGAGTGGGCCAGACAACACTAATAATAGGGGTGAGTGTCGACATTATGTCGTGCGGCTTGTACCTTGTCCCGGATGGTGTCACCAACCGGGACTAAAGATGAACCTTTAGTCCCGGTTGGAGACACCAACCGGGACTAAAGATGAGTCAGCACTAATAATAGGGGTGAGTGTCGACATTATGTCGTGAGTGTCGACATTATGCCGAGCTGCTTGTACTATAAATATGCATCCTTGTGAGTCCAGTCCTCCAGCCAGTTTGAGGCATCTCCAAGATGGTTTTAGAGAGCAGGGACACCACTACGGCCAGTTTCAGGGAGATGCCGATGGAGCCTAGTCCTCCGGCATCTCCGAGAAACTGGTCATAGAGGCACTCCCTAATATGTGAAATTAGTTAGCTCCGAGGCGTATTGATCTAGTTAGTGAAGTTACAAGCTGCAAGATGGTTTTCGAGAGCAGGGACACCACTGCGGCCAGTTTCAGGGAGATGCCGACGGAGCCCAGTCCTCCGGCATCTCCGAGAAACTGGTCATAGAGGCACTCCCTAATATGTGAAATTAGTTAGCTCCGAGGCGTATTGATCTAGTTAGTGAAGTTACAAGCTGCAAGATGGTTTTCGAGAGCAGGGACACCACTGCGGCCAGTTTCAGGGAGATGCCGACGGAGCCCAGTCCTCCGGCATCTCCGAGAAACTGGTCATAGAGGCACTCCCTAATATGTGAAATTAGTTAGCTCCGAGGCGTATTGATCTAGTTAGTGAAGTTACAAGCTGCAAGATGGTTTTCGAAAGCAGGGCCACCACTACGACCAGTTTCAGGGAGATGCCGACGGAGCCCAGTCCTCCGGCATCTCCAAGAAACTGGTCATAGAGGCACTCCCGCTCCAGCCACAAAATGGGACTAACACTCAAGACATTTATTAATATTAAAAACTGAGACTACAAAACCGGGACTAAAGGCCACAAACCGCGAAAGATATCCTTCGGTCAAGCCACAAACCGCGAAAGACATGAACTAGAGTTACATAATATGAGCATGAACTTCTTGGCATATGTCATTCCTTATGACCGCTTCAGACGTAACCATGGAGCATCTTCTTTACTTAACGGAATGCTTGGGTCAGTTTTCACTGTGAAGGGCGGAATTTCATCAAACTTATTATAATCTCCTGACATGTCTGTCTTGTCCTCGATTCCCACGATGTTTCTTTTCCCTGAAAGAACTATGTGACGCTTTGGCTCATCATATGATGTATTCGTTTGCATATTTTTTCTTTTTTTCGGTCTGGAGGACATGTCCTTCACATAGAAAACCTGAGACACATCATTGGCTAGGACGAATGGTTCATCTCTATAACCAAGATTGTTGAGATCCACTGTTGTCATTCCGTACAACTGGTCTATCTTTACCCCTTCCCCATTCAGGTTGACCCATTTGCAGCGAAACAAAGGGATCTTAAAAGAGACTCCATAGTCTAGTTCCCATATCTCCTCTATGTAACCATAATATGTGTCCTTTTGTCCATTCTCGTCTATTGCATCAAAGCGGACACCACTATTTTGGTTAGTGCTCTTTTTATCTTGGGCGATCGTGTAGAATGTATTCCCATTTATTTCGTACCCTTGGAAATTCAATACAGTAGAAGATGGTGACGCGGCCAACAAGTATAGCTGATCTCCAACAGTGGTGTCATTCAAGAGATGTGTCCGCATCCAACCACCGAAAGACTTCATGTGTTCATCTGTAATCCATGATTCAGGCTTCCCCGGGTTTTTGGAGCGTACAATATTCTTGTGTTCCTCGATATACGGAGCTGCCAAGGTGGAATTATGTAGAACTGTGTAGTGTGCTTTAGTGAAAGAATCCCCGTCCCTACATATCATTGCTTTCTTTCCCAGCGTGCCTTTTCCACTTAGTCTTCCCTCATGCCGCGAGTCAGAAACACCAATCGGCTTAAGGTCAGGAATAAAGTCAACACAAAACTCAATGACCTCCTCTGTTCCATATCCCTTGGAGATGCTTCCTTCTGGTCTAGCACGGTTATGAACATATTTATTTAAGACTCCCATGAACCTCTCAAAGGGGAACATATTGTGCAGAAATACCGGACCGAGAATGGCAATCTCTTCCACTAGATGAACCAGGAGATGCGTCATAATATTGAAGAAGGATGGTGGGAACACCAATTCAAAACTAACAAGACATTGTACCACATCCTTCTGTAACCTTGGCAGAATATCTGGATTGATTACCTTCTGAGATATTGCATTGAGGAATGCACACAGCTTCACAATGGGTACTCGAACATTTTCCGGTAGAAGCCCCCTCAATGCAATCGGAAGCAACTGCGTCATAATCACGTGACAGTCATGAGACTTCAGGTTTTGGAACTTTTTCTCTGCCATATTTATTATCCCCTTTATATTAGATGAGAAGCCCGACGGCACCTTGATACTGTAAAGGACTTCAAAAAAGATTTCCTTCTCTGCTTTGGTAAGAGCATAGCTGGCACGACTTAAGTGACGCCCTTTATCCGTCTTGTTATCTGTATGCATGTTCTTTGGGTCTTTCATAATTTGTTGGTCCTCCCGTGCTTCAGGTGTATCTTTTGTCTTACCATACACGCCTAGGAATCCTAGCAGGTTCACGCAGAGATTCTTCGTCACGTGCATCACGTCGATTGAAGAGCGGACACGCAGGACTTTCCAATATGGCAGCTCCCAAAATATAGATTTCTTCTTCCACATGGGTGCGTGTCCTGTAGCGACGTCGTTCGGAACTGATTGACCGCCGGGACCCTTTCCAAAGATTACTTCTATGTCCTTGACCATACCAAATACATCATCACCAGCAGGGAGTTCAGGCTTCTTCCGGTGATCTGCCTCACCTTTAAAATGCTTGCCTTTCTTTCTTACGGGATGATTGGTCGGAAGAAATCGTCGATTCGCTAGGTACACAACCTTCTTGCATTTATGCAAATATGTACCTTCGGTCTTATCTAAACAGTGGGTGCATGCCTTATATCCTTTGTTTGTCTGTCCTGAAAGGTTACTAAGAGCAGGCCAATCATTGATGGTTACGAATAACAACCCTCGAAGATTAAATGGCTCCTGTTTGTTCTCATCCCACGCACGTACACCTGGTTTGCCCCACAACTGTAAGAGTTCTTCAACTAATGGCCTAAGGTACACATCAATGTCGTTGCCCGGTTGCTTCGGGCCTTGGATGAGCACTGGCATCATAATGAACTTACGCTTCATGCACAACCAAGGAGGCAGGTTGTAGATACATAGAGTCACGGGCCAGGTGCTGTGACTGCAGCTCTGCTCCCCAAAAGGATTCATGCCATCCGTACTTAGACCAAACCATAAGTTCCTTGCGTCACCTGCAAAGTCTGGGAAGTCTCTCTCGATTTTTCTCCACTGTGACCCATCAGCAGGGTGTCTCAACTCCCCGTCTTTCTTACGGTCTTCTTTGTGCCATCGCAACAACCTGGCATGCTCTTTGTTTCTGAACATGCGTTTCAACCTTGGTATTATAGGAGCATACCACATAACCTTAGCAGGAACCCTCTTCCGGAGGGGCTCTCCCTCAACATCACCAGGGTCATCTCGTCTGATCTTATACCGCAACGCGTTGCATACCGGGCATTTATCTAAATTCTCATACTCCTTACCGCGGTAGAGGATGCAGTCATTAATGCATGCATGTATCTTTTGCACATCTAATCCCAGAGGACAGAGAGTCTTCTTTGCTTCGTAGGTACTCTCGGGAAGTTCGTTATGTTTTGGAAACTTCGGCTTCATTATTTTCAGCATCTTTTCAAATGAGGAGTCAGTTAGACCACACTCTGCCTTCCATCGCAACAATTCCAGTGTGGTACCGAGCTTTGTGCTGCCATCTTCACAATTTGGGTACAACAATTTCTTGTGATCTTCTAACATGCCCTCTAACTTCAACTTCTCATTTTCTGTTTCACAGTCTCGCTTTGCATCAGAAATGACCCTACCAAGTTCATCAGCCGGCTCATCTGATGCCCGTTCTTCACCTTTTTCCTCTCCATTGTCTTCCATAGCAGTATCACCGTATTCAGGAAACATATGATGATAGTTGTTATCATCATCTTCTTCTTCACCATCTTCCATCATAACCCCTCTTTCCCCGTGCTTGGTCCAGCAATTATAGTTGGGCATGAAACCTTTCATAATCAGGTGGCCGCGAATGATTTTCGAGGAAGAGTACTCCTTGTTGTTCCGACATTGAACACATGGACAACGTATAAATCCATTCTCTTTGTTTGCCGTAGCCACATCGATAAATTTATCCACGCCTTTGATATACCCGGCTACCCGCCGGTCACCGTACATCCATTCCCGACCGTTCATCTGCATCATATAAGTAAGTTTATCAAAAAACAGGACATCATAAATAGTGAAATAACCAATTCACACCGACACATGAATTGTATCAATGACCTAGAAAACATAGGATTGCTAACCTCGATCGAGGGAAATAAAGAGGAGAAAGCTCAAGTGCGTCTCGGACACCTTCTATATTTTTGTTCTATGAGAAATTCAACTGGATTTTTCACTCAAACATTTCAACAAACACCTTCAATGCATGCATGAGAAAAAACTAGCACACACCCTCACACCTTACACCATTCGAAAAAACAGAGTGGAGGCAGAGGGGGCTGGGGCGTTGCATTTATAGAGGGCAAGGGGTCTTTAGTCCCGGTTGGAGCCAGCAACCGGGACTAAAGGTGCGTGCCACGCCACGTGGCTGTGGTCAAACCTTTAGTCCCGGTTGGTGGCTCCAACCGGGACGCATGCCCCCTTACCAACCGGGACCCATGCCCCCTGGCCCCGTGCCCGCTCCAACCGGGACGCGTGCCAGCATTAGTCCCGGTTGGTGGCGCAACCGGGACTAATGCTCCCAGGGGTGGCGAACGGATGGCCCTTTTTCCTCTAGTGATAGCACAAAGTTTCTGCTACAATGTCTCCGGCGAGGTCCCTCGGTGACAATTTCCGGTGAAATCAGGTTTTTCTACATTAGAACACACCTTTTGCTACACAGGTGATCCGCGAGGTGTCCGGCGAAACTCCGGAGAGGTCTTCAGCGAGATTTGTTTTTTTATTTTGTCTCATGAACGAACGTTTTCTGCTACATGTAGCAAAAAGGGACTATTTTGTAGCAAAAGGGGATATGTTTACAGCAAAAGTGGGATTTGGGGCCTTCTTAAGGCACACATGTCAGCATGAAGGTTTCGAGGGATTGCAAGAAATTATCCCCGAGAAACACGTAGTATCCCCTTTATCCTTTTATCAAGCACAACCATTGATACGACATGTGCCAGCAGCCAAGACCAAAAACTAGACAAATGCACCCTTTTCGGGTAACCGTGCATGAACAGCTACCCGTACAAGTTCACAAGTTACAACTTTTAGAGAGATATTTGTATAGGACGTGGATACACAGTGCGCGGGCACCGTTTCGTCTTAGGGAGTGCCCCACCCCCAAAAAGAAAGAAACCAGTCCGATATCCTTGCATTCCGGAAGTAGAAAAGTCCTGAACCCCCACGTTTTCTCCTTCCACGCGTGAGCCCTGCTTTGTCTTCACGTGCAATATCACACAGGCGGACAACGCCTTCCACTGCTGCGTCACAAGGTCATGGCGAAAACAAAAGGCGAGATCTTGATCGTGCGGTTTTGCCGCACTCCACCATACGCCAGCTACTTCTCCAATGGCCACTCCATTGCCGATCTTACATCCGCACCCTCAAGAGCTAAAATGTGGTCCCATGGATGTAAAAAAACAATGGTGAAAAGTAATAACAGTGTAGTGTTATTTTTGGTGTATCATTAAATTAAATTTACACCAAAGTCACACCCTAGTGGAAAAAGGAAACATATCCAGAAATAAGTGGCTTTCATCTGTCTAGACTCGCATGTACTAGACGCGTTTTAGTATAATCTAGACGAGATACATACAAATCTAGATAAACCAAATCAGTTATATTCGGACAGAGGGAGTACTATATTACGCCTTGACCTTCCAATATTTAGCATGTATAAAAGAGACCGACGGTTGTAACAGTTACATCCAGATCAGATGAAAGAAATTACTAGAGTACATTCTTCTGTCGATCTAGATGTAAGAAAACTAAAGGCGAAAAAACCTACATCGTGTGTGTAAAATATTACATCCAAGACTAATGATTTTACGTGTTTGTTACATCCATACAAACTTGAACAACATATTGTATGTTCTTATCAAAACGTTGAAGTATAAAAATACCACCTATGTGTATAAACCACAATACAAACATATGAACAAGATGTATTTAATGTCCAATATTTACATCCTATAAGATTATATAATAATCCCCAAATGTAAAAAAATGATCAAATTTTTTGAGTTCATAAAACCTACATCCAGTGCGTATAAATTATACATCCAATTCTAATGATGTTATGAGTTTGTTACATCCATATAAGCCTTCATATGAAAAAACCTACATCCTATGTGTACAAAGAATAATACATCCAAAACCCATATCCTCTGTGCAGTACTGATTATTTTATTAGTTTGTTACATCAATAGCACACATTTCAAGCAGGAAAAAATACATCTAGCGGAGAAAAAATTTAGTAAGCATGATTTCTTCCCAATTTTTGTACATAAGACTACATACTTTTTGAACAAAAATAATCACGTATCTCCAGACTATCAATTACAACATATATATAGTGTGGTTGGGATCACATGTAAGTTCCATTGAACAAAAACTACATGGATTGTTACGTAATAAACCTACTTTGTATTCTAAACAGAGAAAACAAACTTATGGAAGATAAAATAAACCGTATGAGGACCCTGTGCCTGCTAAATCATAACACCTAAAAATGTTGTGTAAATCAAGCGCGTCAAGGAAATCAGCAACACTGAAGCAAAACAACGGCAGGGAAACGAGTGAGATTGAAGTATTCACCAGCTCAATAGTCGACAGAAGCACACCACCGCTTGGACACAACACCATGCCGCCGATGCTCTCTCCATGACTCCTCCCAGCCCGACCACCCGCCTCGGATGTGTCGAATCGCGGGGTCGCGCCACCTATACTGAGCTGCTGCCTCTGCTCTCCAGTTCTTTTTCTGCTGCGTCCATCTGCTTCAGTAGGTGTCGCATGTCAGAGTGCGTAGGTCGTTGGCTAACGGCGTAGTGCATAGTAGCGTGCTGCTGCTGCCTCTCAAGGCACGGCGCGGCGGCGGATTTGCTCAAGGTGGGTGAGGCACGACACCCGAGCTGCCATGCCTGCCAAAGGCGGGGTGCGACCAGCGGCGGAGTTTGCAAGCGGAGCCGTGAGTTCGTAAATCGAATAGAACGGCCCTATGGTCCGCCGCTCCAGCCGATCTGCCGTCGAGCTGCTCCCCACTGGATCCCTCAGGAACAAAGTAGATGGGAATGGATTGGTGTGTGTGAGAGATGGACAAGATGGGATGGGGAATTTCTACAGGGTGACCATCCAGAGAACTGCCGTTGGTGTGAAACGGCACACGGAACAGCCGCCCCGCGCGTGGTCCCCTATCACAATCACGTCAACAATCCCGTGAAGCGTTGGATATTGATCTGACGCGCGTGAAGCGTGCGCACGCCGTAAGACGCTAGAGTGCGCAGGCAAGAAATAGAATTTGCGATTTGTATATTGTATTTTCTTTTTTGTTTAGGGACTTCCTATATATTTATATCTGTACATGTACTATATTATAGCCTTTGGCTTCTCTGAAATACAAGTTACTATTCCACTAACATGGTATTTGAGTCCAGGTTAGGGTCTTTTTAGACGCCCAACTCATCCACTGAATCCGCCGCCGACACCTCCAAATTTTCCTATCCACTGCCGTTGCCGCCCATCGCCCGTCCGGCCGCCCCCCGTCCGGCCGGCCGCCCCCCGTCTGGCAGCCCCTAGTCTGGCTGCTGCCTTCACCCATGAATTATGCTATTCGCTCGCGTGCTCTCTGCTTCTCTGCTTGCTTGCATGCGCTTGCATGCGTCCGGCCGCTCCTCTGCATCTCTGCGTGCGTGCGTGCTCTCTGCTTCTCTGCTTGAATGCGTGTGTGCCTGCTATGTGCTTGCGAGCGTCAGGCTGCTCCTTTGCTACTCGTGCGCCTGCGTGCTCTCTGCTTCTCGCGCGCGCGCCCTTACCGATCTCCAGCTCAGGCGTTGACCCGGCCATTGTCTTCTTCTTCTTCTATGTACGTTGCGATTCCTCGTTGTCAAGTGATTATTGATGGAACCAATTATACTGATTATGCCGCCTTCATGCGCATCCATATGCGTGGTCTCCGCTTGTCGGTGTGCTCTCTGGCGAGATGTCTTGTCCGCCGTGCCCCATTGCTCATGTGGTCCCTACTCTACTCCATCAGCTATAGCTGCCGATGCTCCACAGGCTGTCAAGGACGCCGCCAAGAAGGCGGAGGACGATGATGTTGCTACATATGTCCGGCAGACTCAGGAGTATTCTGACGCTCTAGCAGCCTATCGCCTAGATCTGACTGTTTACACTTAGTGGATAGATGATGATGCTCGTGTTGGAGTTGTTCTTATTTCCAGCATTCTCCCGCAGTTTGCGTCTGAGTTTATGAGTCTTGGTACTGTTGATGCCATGTGGGATCACATTCGTCAGCGCTATCAGCCGTCAGAGGATGTTCTCTGTCTGTCCGTGGTTTGCAGGAACATGAGCTGAAGCAGGGTGACTCTACTATTGATCAGTTCTATACTCGGAGTGCGGCTATATGGCGTCAGCTGGATTCTCTTCGCACTGTTGTTTGTGGCACCTGCCCGTGTTGTGAGACGGTGCGTTCTGACTTAGAGTTTCACCGTGCCTTCGAGTTCTTGTCTCAGCTCCGCAAGGAGTTTGAGCCCCGACGTGCTAACCTCCTTGCCCGTAGTCGCATCCCTATCACTAAGGTATTGTCTGAGCTTCGTGTTGAGGAGACTCGTCTATGTGTTGCTGGTTTGCTTGAGGTTCCTTCTGTGCTTGCTGCTTGAGGTCCTCTATCGTCGCCTGCTCCCTCGACTCCTTCGCGGTCCACTGCTCCGCTACTTCCCACTTCCCAGAGTCAGGGCCAGAGTTAGGGCCAGGGTCGTGGCCAGAGCCGTGGTCAAGGTCACCCACGCTATCACTGCACCTACTATGACGCGGATGGACACTCTGAGTCTCGCTGCCATGCGAAGGAGCAAGATATGCGTCAGAAGAAGACGTATGCTTCTTCTAGACCTCTTGCTCCATCTGGTTCCTTTGGCTCCTCTATGGTTGAGTTCACTGATCAGGACATTTGATGTCTACGCACGCTTCTGTTCTTGTAGACAGTGTTGGGCCTCCAAGTGCAGAGGTTTGTAGAACAACAACAAGTTTCTTTTAAGTGGATCACCCAAGGTTTATCGAACTCAGGGAGGAAGAGGTCAAAGGTGTCCCTCTCAAGCAACCCTGCAATCAATATACAAGAAGTCTCTTGTGTCCCCAACACACCCAATACACTTGTCAGGTGTATAAGTTCACTAGTTCGGCGAAGAGATAGTGAAATACAAGTAATATGGATAATTATAAGTGGTAATTGCAATCTAAAATAAAAATGGCAGCAAGCAAACATGTAGCAAGACTGATTGTAAATGGTGTTTCAATGCTTATAAACAAGGCCTAGGGATCATACTTTCACTAGTGGATACTATCAATAAACATATAATATCTTCTCTTCACTATGCTACCCTGAACTACTCTCCGGTTGAATAACGAACACTAATCCACGGTAGGGCTATAAGAGCACTCCTTAAACTTCACATTCCCCATCTAGGCAACCCCACACTTTCACCTTGAGCGCTAGATGGTTCCAGACAAACACTACAATTTCATAGAGACATTCAACTCAAATTATAACTCATGATAAGTATTTCTATAATCTTTAGCCTAAGAGACACACACGGTGTGCACACTGTCACCTTCATACACGTGGGACAAGGTGTCTCTAGAGATCACATTAATAAAAGCACTCGATTAGTATAATAGATCTACTTATTCAACTAGATTACAAAATTCATGATCACAATAAGATCACACATAGAGAGAGAGAGAGAGAGAGAGAGAGAGAGAGAGAGAGAGAGAGAGAGCGAGAGAGAGAGAGAGATGAACACATAGCTACCGGTAGAGCCCTTAGCCTCGAGGGAGAACTACTCCCTCCTCATCATGGGAGTCAGCAATGGCAATGGAGATGGCGATGGAGTCAATGGAGATGGCTCCGGCGGAAATTTAACATCCCGGCAGGGTGCCGGAACAGAGATTTCTGTCCCCCGAATCTCTTCTTTGGTGGCGGCGGCACTGCGGAACTTTTCGTGGATTTCTTATCTGATATCTAGGGTTTTTTCCTCAGGGGGAGTATATAGGCGAAGGGGCAAGCTCTGTGGATGCCCGAGGGGCTCACACCATACGGTGGCGCGGCCAGGGGCTGTGCGGCCACCTGGTGTGGTTGCTTCACGGCTATTCTTCATCTCTCCTTCGAACTTCGTGTCATGTCAGAAAAAATATGAACTTTGGCTTTTGTTTCGTCCAATTTCGAGAATAGTTTTTACTAGCTTTTCTGAAACCAAAAACAGCAGAAAACAGGAACTGGCACTGTGGCATCTTGTTAATAGGTTAGTTCTAGAAAATACATCAAAATGGCACAAAGTATGGACAAAACATAATATAAATGGTGCAAAACAAGCATGGAGCATCAAAAATTATAGATACGTTTACGACGTATCAACATTCTGCGGCTTAAGAGGATGCTCGTTGCTATAGGCTCTTCTTCGGCAGGTACTGATGGCTCGGTGACTGATTCTTCTGGCATTTTGAGACCCCCACCATCCACACAGTCAGGTATGTCGCCGTGGGTTCTGGATTCTGGAGCTTCCTTTCATATGACTTCTGATTCTTCCACTCTTTCCTCTATTCGGCCTCTTAATTCTCCTCTTAGTGTTCTCACCGCTGATGGTACTCCTCTTTCTGTTTCTAGTCGGGACTCTTTTCCACTTCTTATTTTTGTGTTCCTGATATTTCTCATGTTCCTCGTCTTACCATGAATCTGTTTTCTGCTAGCCAGCTTACCGACTCTGGTTGTCGTGTCATTCTTGACGCTGATTCTTGTTCTATTTAGGATTATCGTAGATAGTCTCTGGTTGGGGCTGTCCCTCGCCGCCTTGATTCTCAGGGGCTTTGGGAGTTATACTGGCTTTGCGTTCCTTCCACTGCTACCTCGTCTGCCAGTTCTCTCGCTGTTGTTGCCTCTGCTACCGGATCTTTTCAACAGTAGCATCATCGTCTTGGTCATCTTTGTGGATCTCGGGTATCATCATTAGTTCGTCGTGGTCTTCTAGGGTCTGTCTCCGAGATGTCTTGTTACAGTGTCAGGGTTGTAGCTAGGTAAATAGGTTCAGTTACCCTATTCTACTAGTGAGTATGTATCCTAGCGACCTTTCGATTTAGTTCACTCTGATGTTTGGGGTCCGGCTCCTTTCGCTTCGAATGGGGCCAACGATATTATATCATTTTTATTGATGATTTCTCTCATTATACTTGGCTATATTTGATGTATAATCATAGTGAGGTTCTCTCCATATATAAGCGCTTTGCAGCCATGGTTCTTACTCAGTTTTCTATGCGGATTCGCGTGTTTTGTGCTGACTCTGCTGGTGAGTATATCTCCAAGCACTTGCGTGGTGTTCTGGCTAAGAAGGGCACTCTTGCTCAGTTCTCTTGTCCTGGTGCGCATGCTCAGAATGGCGTGGTTGAGCGTAAGCATCATCATCTCCTTGAGACTGCTCGTGCAATGATGATCGCTACTTCTCGTCCTCCTCATTTCTTGGTTGAGGTTGTTTCTACATTGGCCTATCTCATCAATATTCAACCCTATGCCACTCTACAAGGTGGTATTCCTATCGAGCGTCTCTCTAGTCAGTCGCCTGATTACTCATTGCTTTGTTTGTTTGGTTGCGTTTGCTATGTTCTTCTTACCCCTCGCGACCGCACCAAACTGACCACTCAGTCCGTTCAGTGTGTTTTTCTTGGATATAGTGATGAGCATTGATGCGTCATAAATGTATCTATAATTGTTGATGTTCCATGCTTGTTTTGTACCAACTATCTTATGTTTTTTCTAAACTTTGAGGCATTTTTAAACATTTTCTGGAACTAACCTATTAACAAGATGCCATAGTGCCAGTTTCTGTTTTCTGCTGTTTTTGGTTTCAGAAAAGCTCGTAAAGAAATATTCTCGGAATTGGACGAAACAAAAGCCGAACTTCCTAATTTTCAGAGGCGAACACGGAGTCCAGAGGCTAGAGGGAGGCGCACCCTAGGGCGGCCACGCCAGTCCCAGGCGTGGCCAAGGGGGCGCGCCGCCCTATGGTGTGCCCCCTGGACCTCAACCAACCTTGCCCCTTCACCTATATAAACCCCTGAGGAGAAAAACCTAAGTACCCGATCAGAAATCCACGAAAAAGTCCGTAGCCACCGCCACCATCGTCCCTAGGTCGGGAGGGATCTGAAGCTCTTCTCGGCACCCTGCCAGAGAGGGAAGATCATCCTGGATGCCTTCTTCATCACCAAGCCAGCCTCCGGAGTGATGCGTGAGTAGTTCATCCTTGGACTATGGGTCCATAGCAGTAGCTAGATGGTTGTTTCTCCTCTTTTGTGCTATCATGTTTAGATCTTGTGAGTTGCCTATCATGATCAAGATCATATTTTTGTAATCTTACATGTTGTGTTTGTTGGGATCCGATGGATATTGAGTACTACGTCAAGATTGATTATTGATTCTATCATGTTTATGTTATTTGTGATCTTGCATGCTCTCCATTGCTAGTAGTTACTCTGGCCAAGTATTTGCTTGTGAATCCAAGAGGGAGTATTTATGCTCGATAGTAGGTTCATGCCTCTAGTAATCTGGGGGAGTGACAGAAACCTCTAAGGTTGTAGATGTGTTGTTGCTACTAGGGAGAAAACAACAATCCTTTGTCCAAGTACAATTGTATTGTTTACTTTACACACTTTGCTTAATGCAATTATCTGTTGCTTGCAACTTAATACCCGAGGGTTGTTCGGATGATATCCCAGAGGTGGATTATTAGCCATAGATGTAGTTGGATTACGCTATATGTATTATGTTGTAATGCCCAAACGAATATCATAGTGATCATCATGCCATGTACATGCATTGTTATGCATTCTCTATCTGTCAATTGCCTAACTGTAATTTGTTCACCCAACATGTTATTTATCTTATGGAGAAACACCTCTAGTGAACTGTGGACCCCGGTCCATTCCTTCCCACTGATATTCAATCTACTATCTATTGTTTACTTTCTGCAATTACTACAAGCAATTACTTTCTTCCACACTATACGTTTAATCCTTTGTTTTTAGCAAACCGGTGAGCTTGATAACCTCACTGTAAGTTGGGGCAATGTATTTTGGTTGTGTTGTGCAGGTTCCACGTTGCTAGCAACACCTTGGGAGCTGTTTCCTTTATCCTACTGGTTCGATAAGCTTGGTTTCACAACTGAGGGAAAACTTGCTGCTGTGTGTCGTGGTATTGCCGACGAGTACACCATAGAGGGGTCCTCACAGTGCGTGTTTAGAGACGTGGGGGAAGGCAGACGGTTGGCGGGTACGAGGTAACACATCTTACCCAGGTTCAGATCCCATGACGGTGGAGGAATCCTACTCCTGCTATAAATCACTATAAAGGCAATACACCGAGTTACAGGGATTGGTTCGCTGTGCGAGGTGTATGCTAATTGCTACTCGATTGTCTGAAGTTGTGCCCTAAAGGATCCCATAGGCCCGACTTATATAGTCGTCATGTCCTAGGGTTACAGGGAAAAGTCCTAGCCGGACGGGTTACAGAGTCCTACACCGTCTATTACTAGTCTTGTGTGTCTTGCACTCCAAGGCTCCGGGTACGCTGGTGACTCCACCTTAGCCTTCCTTTATCCGGCATGGGCCTCCCTTCTGGATCCATCTAACTGGGCCGCCCAGCAGGCCATAGGCCATGCTACCAATTGTGGGCCACCCGGGTTAGCCGGATAAGAGACATGCTATAGGGATACCCATATAGCATATCCCCAACAGTAGCCCCCGGAGAACTCCGAGATCTTGCGCCGTCTTGCCTCTTCACGTGGAATACTCCGTCTAGATGGATGTCGGCAAATCATCAAGCAACATCTTGTAGTCCTCTCAAAGAACCCTGCAAGGCTTTCTCTGTCTTCAACTTTGTAAGCCGGAAAAATGCTGAATCTTCCATCGTACTCTTCCGTAGTCGGATTGGATCCGTCCATGCCAGAATCTTCGATGTGACGGCTCATCTGCCTATGTCAGCTAGGGTGACGTAGGCTTAGGTCAGCGACGCCTCGTAACTCACACATGCAGAGGACTTAATCATATCCGATTTCCCCACGCGAGCGATATGAACCATTGGCGGCGACGGTTGGAGATATGGCGAAATTTCCGTGCACGTTCGTGAACACGTCGTCTACGCGGCAACCGTCCGATCAAGCTGCACGAATCTTGACGCCAAGGATGATAAATAGTAACCGTGGGGAAATTTCCACTTTTTACCTCATTCTTCTCGCAGCATCTTCTTCCTCCAACCGCGCGTCTTCTTGATCTCTCTGCGAGAAACCTCGAAAAAACCCTAGCTCCCATCTGCTCTAGTCGCACCCAATCTTCACCCCATGGGTAGCAGCAGCACTTCTCCATCAATGGCGGCGTCGAGCGAAGCCGCGGCGAAGCCGACGAGCTCTGTCGTCGTGCCCCCAGAGGGTTTGGTCATCCCCGCATCGGCGATGATTGAATCCACCGGCGGCGACCCAAATTTGGCGACACTAGAGCCACTGGAGGAGGAGCCAGAGTCGCACAAGGGCGACTGGCGCGGCTCGGACATCACCGACTGCGATATCCAAGAGATGGTCGCCGAAGGCTACCTCCCCGCGATGGAGGGGCTCGCCTGGAGGGCGGCGCCGGCCGGCGAGGTGACACCTTCTCCCCAAGCTGGAGAAAAGGTGTACCTCAAAGCTCAGCTGGTACGCGGCGTTTCCCTGCCTATCTCCCACTTCTTCCTCTCCGGCGGAGAAAAGGTGTATCTTTTTGTGTACTTCTTCACCATCAAACGTGAAGCCGGACATAGTAAGGTGGAGCTTAGGAACTGCGGAACCATAAGCTTCAAGATTCGACCTGGCCGGCGGTTCCCCGACATCGTCGGCCACGAGTCCTGCAAGAATTGGCAACGGACATACTTTTACGGCCCCGACATTTCCCTGGCGGGCCGAGAAGTAACGTACCCGGACTTCATGGATGGAGCCGCCGATGATGTTTCCACGTGGAGATCCCAAGCCTCCCTTCCCTCCGACCTCGACGCTTCTCGCGTTATAAGGCGGATCGAATGGTTTGTAGAGACGGGTTTGACCGGCTTGGACCTAGCCATGTGCTGGTTCATCAGGCGAATCCAACCTCTGCAGCACCGCGCGAAGTACATGCACGAGTATACCAGCGACAGAAGGGATAGCCTCCGCATCTCCGTGGATAACTTCTCGAGCGACTCCGTCAAGCTCCTCCTTAAGGACATCGTCAAGGTGAAGGATAAGAAGCGTGGCTTCACCATCACCTCCGACATGTTCGTAGACGGCAAGTGCCCAAAGGTAGGTATTTATTTTCCGTGTACGACATATGCTCCAGTTTTTCCGTCTTGCCAATTCCATCTTATCTAACACGATGATTTCTTACTTAACAGCTTAGCGATCTAGATGAGGGCAACCTGGATGCCCAAATCTATGATCCAAAGATGAAGGAAGTCACGGTCGTGTCCGACGACGATGTCCCGTTGGCGCGAAAGCGGAAGAGCTCCACCTCTGACGCTGTCGACATAGGCAAGAAGAAGAAGATGGAGGGTGGAGCCTCCAAGAAGACTACCGACGCCCTGGAGGCGGAAAAGAGAAGAACCACCGGGATTTTTGCCAAAGCACCCCCATTAATGTAAACTTCTCATTCTCTGACATTGTCTATTTATCTGTCTTGTTCCTGTACTTATGCATTTTGCACGTTTCAGGAAGAAAGCCACGACCAGCCTCAAGAAGACCTCCAAAACTTTGGGGGCTTCTCGAAATATCAAAGACATGCTGCATCGCGATGCCTCCCCCGCCATCGCCCCTGCTACCCCTGCCGACAAGCTCACAAGCTAAGGAGGCACCAGGCCCTTCCGTCATGGAAGTGGATTCTGGCGCCTCTACCGAAATCGCTGTTGTCGGCCAGCAGGCGACGCAGGAGACTACCGCCCATCAAATGGCTGAAGCTCCGGCTAAGGATGCCATCGGTGGCGGCAAGGTTGTGGTGGAAGCTGGTACTTCTGCCGAAGGCGGCGCCCTTGCTCCCCAGAAACCCTTTGACTTTCCAAAGATAGTCTACCCGGCGCTCACGCCGAGTAGCACAACTCTGGTTCCTGGAGGAGTACCGACATCCCCGACGTGCGGTCTTGAGGAGCTCCTCTGACAAGCAGACATCTTGCAAGGAAACAACATTTCCTTTGGCGAGCTGCTGGCCGAGAGCGCTACCAATCTCAAGATCATTTCACTGGTAAGTTTTATTTGCCTTTTTGCATTTCATATGAGTATCCCACTATAGCCCCCGAGGATGTAGACGGAAAACCATAGGCTTTTGCATCTAGATGCTCTAAGAGTGACTAAGATAGAAAACTTCTCACTGTAGCCCCCAAGCATTTAGATGGAATGAAATGTTCCGACTAGATGCTTTAAGAGTAGCATACGCAGTGTTTATAAATTTCAGTACTGTAGCCCCCAAGCTTCTAGTTGTAACTGAGTTAGTTCCGACTAGACGCTTAAAGAAAATCTAAGAAGATATCCGAGTTAAAAACTTTATACTGTAGCCCCCAAGCTTTTAATCGAGAACTGAATTAGTTACAACTAGATGCTTAAAGAAAAGCTAAGCATATTGCTAAGTAAAAAAATCTCGCTGTAGCCCCCGAGCGTCTAGGTGGAAATTTTCCGACTAGATTCTCCAAGGAGACTAAACAACGTTTTAAATTTGTTCTTTTTTCCAAAGAACGAGAATGCTCGGAGGGGCATGGCCAATGACAAGTACCAGAAGATGCGCGCAGATCTCGAAGACGAAAAGGGTAAAACTACCATCTTGAAGGAACAGATCATCAAAAACAAGAGTCTGTTTTCTTTTTGCGCATTCCGTCTTGATTTTGTGCCTTCATTCTCCGAGTACTTACTGTGTACTTTGTTTTCTCCGACTTTGCAGAACATGTTGCCAAGGCCAAGGACATTGTCGAGCAGTCCAAGCACATCCAGCATCTGGAAAGCGAGAACAAGATCCTTAAGGAGGAGAGGAAAGAAATGCTGAAAATGCATAAGGATTCCATGAAGGCCCTGCAGGACTCCGCCTCCGCGGAAATCAATCGCTTGAAGGAGGAGCTTGAGATCTTAAAAGATCAGAGGCAAGCTGCTGATGAGCAAAACCAACACCACAACGAGGCGTTTAAGCTCCTCCAACAAGAGAAAGAATCTCTGCGGACACCCTCTAGCAGGCTAAGGCCAGCATCTTCAGTAAGTTTCCTCTGCCTTGTATTTCTGTAGTCTGGATACTTTGAATTTATTGAACTCATGTGATCCTTGTCGGAACTTGCAGCTTCTATGGGTTTAACCCGCTCCCCTCCTTCGGACAAGGAATGCATGGTTCTTGCCAGCAACTTCATCAACACCGCCATCACCCAGGCCAAAGAGATTTCCAAGCCCCTTCAGATATACATCAAGGCCTCAGACTCTGTGGCGAAGTACTCGGAGATTCTACACTGGGCCCCCGAGCGTGTCACAAGCTAGAAAGCTTCATGTGCACGGGCTGGCGCAAGGATGGCGCTGTCAATGGTGAAGGCACACTACGAAGGTGCCGACATTGACACGGTGACCTCTGGTATCCCCGACGTCGACGACGACGGCAAAGATATTGATCATGAAGCCATCCTGTCGTCACTCGTGGGTTATGCCACCAGAGTTGCCAAGTTGGTGGACATCGACGTCTTCGTGCCCATGAACACCATCGACAGCGTCAACCAAGATTCCTCCGAGTCCCACCACAGTGCTGACGTTGAGGGTGATTCTCCGGCTGGTGACGATGCTGCTTCCAAGTCTCCTGCGCCAAAGGAATGAAAAAACAACTTTGTAATATTTGTTTCACCTTTGGTGTATGCGCGGAAAAAACTTGATGATGTAACTTAAGGCGGAAAACAATGGTTGTTATGTCCTTCTACTTAAGAACTAATTTCCAGCATGTATTTTTTTTTAGCAAGTGCTGGATTATCCATTACTTTGGTTCTTATGCTTGACTTTTCGTGAGTCGGAAGACTCGTTGTCGGAACCATGCGCTTAGGTGATGATGCCCAATGGCACCGTCAATAACCTGAGCACAAAATCGCCGACAATAAGTGCCGAAAGTCACTACTCCAGAATCCACATAAAAACGACAAAGAACGTGTAGACCAGAAAACTTAAGCTAGCGCCCGTAGGCGGAATTTTCACAAGTGCAAACGTAAGACTTGTGCATAATGGTTTTACATGATGCAAAAATGAACACTAAAGGAGGTAAAAGACTCAGAAATATGAGTGAACCAGACAGCTTTATTTCATTGATCATATAAGAGATACATAATTAGATAAAAAATGCTAAGTGTAAAAAAGACGTAGCTGTGCTATGTTCCATGGCCGATCAAGCTCCGGGTAGTCATCATCCGGGTCACGTCGCTTACGCTTATGATCCTCGTTGGGTCTATCCTTTAGTTCATGATTGTCAACAAGGTACTCCCTCTGTTTCAAATTACTCCGCACGCACGCTTATCTAGATGGGCTAGTACTCTCTTATTTTTCATCCAAAAATTCTTTTAATTTTTGGAATACTTAGTACACACTATATACTATCTATTTCAAAAATTCTAGGATTTTTTTGAATGAAAAATAAGGGAGTACTAGTCCACCTAGATAAGCGTGCGTGCAGAGAAATTTGAAACAGAGGGAGTAGTAAGACCCATTGAGTAGCGCCTTGCTTATGATGAACGGTCCTTCCCATGGCAGGATAATTTGTGTGACTTTTTCTGCTTAAGTCGGAGCACTAGATCCCCTTATTTAAACGAGCGATGCCGAACACGGCGACTATGGTAGCTGCGTAACTTCTTCTGGTAGATGGCGGATCTTTGGCATGCCAAAACACGCCCCTCCTCGAGAAGGTCCACATCTAGGCATCTGGATTCTTCAGCGTCATCCTCATCGTAGGCGGCAACTCTTGGTGCATCATGGAGGATGTCGGAAGGTAGGATGGCTTCTGCTCCATATACCATGAAGTAAGGGGTGTAGCCGGTGGATCTGTTGGGTGTAGTTCGTAAACTCCACAGCACAGATGGCAATTCTTCTGCCCAGGCTCCAGCTGCTGTATGTAGCGGTTCCTCAAGACGTGGCTTGATTCCCTGCAGAATTAATCCATTGGCTCGCTCAACCTGACCATTGGATTTTGGGTGTGCCATAGATGCAAGGTCAAGTCTGATGCCTTTCTCCCAGCAATAAGCCTCCACTTCTCCGAGTGATAAATTGCTGCCGTTGTCGGTGATAATGCTGTGTGGGAGACCAAATCTCACCACTAGATCTCGGACAAATCTAAGGGCAGTTGCCCCATCAAGCTTTCTAATGGGTTTAGCTTCTATCCATTTGGTGAATTTGTCAACTACTACGAGCAGATGCGTAAACCCACAAGGTGCCGTCTGTAACGGTCCCACCATGTCCAGCCCCCAGACTGCAAACGGCCAAGTTATTGGTATTGTTCGCAGTTCTTCAGCAGGAACATGTGGTTGTCGGGCGTAATACTGGCATCCCATGCATGTCTCAACCAGCTTGTCGGCGTCCGCCTTCGCGGTCAGCCAGTAGAATCCTTTCCGGAAGGCTTTCGCGACCAACGATCGAGGAGCGGCGTGATGCCCGCAATCTCCGAGATGGATTTCACGTAGGATTTCCATACCTTCTAGCTGGGAAACACACTTTAGGTATACACCAGTAGTGCTCCTTTTGTAGAGTTGCCCATTGATTATGGTATAACCCTTTGCTCGTCGTACTATTTGCCGTCTTTTGACTTTGTCGTCGGGCAAAGTTCCGTGTTCGAGGTATTCCATGAACGGTTTTGTCCAAGCCGGGGGGACCTTAGTCACCATGTTGATGAAAGAGTCAGTTCTATCCGGGTTGTCGATGTCGGCCCCCTTCACGGATGGTGTGCGCAGGTGCTCTAGGAAAACTCCTGGCGGAATTTGCTTGCGCCCTGATCCAAGCTTAGACAGCAAATCAGCCGCCTCGTTTTGTTCCCTAGGTACATAATTGACTTCGTAGCCCAAGAAGCTCTTGGCTATCTCGTCCACTTCATCTTGATATGCCGCCATCATAGGGTTCCGCGCATTCCAGGTGCCAGCCACCTGCTGGGCAACCAAGTCGGAATCTCCACAGCAAACTATGCGCTTGAGGCCAATATCCTTGGCTACACGCAATCCGTGAATGAGTGCTTCATACTCCGCCATGTTGTTTGTAGCCTCAAAGTGGATTTGCAGAACGTAGTGTAGCTTGTCTCCTGTTGGTGACTGTAGCAATACACCAGCCCGCGAGCCGTTGAGCAACTTTGATCCGTCAAAGTGCATCACCCAATACTCTAGTTCTGGCAACGGAGTAACATCATGCATCTCCGTCCAATCTGCAACAAAATCCGCCAAGGCTTGTGACTTGATAGCGTCGCGTCTCTTGTAGGTGTTCTCGAAGGCGACAAGTTCAATGCCCCACTTCACGACCCTTCCTGTAGCGTTGTTGTTATTGATAATGTCGGACAGTGGAGTCTTGCTCACCACTGTGATTGGGTGCTCCTGAAAGTAATGCCTCAGTTTTCGAGAGGCAAGGAATACTCCATAAGATATCTTTTGGTAGTGCAGGTAACGCTGCTTGGACTCCGTCAAGACCTCGCTCACATAGTAAACTGGTCATTGAACTCCATTCTCATAGCCCGGTTCCTTCCGCTCTACCACAACGACGATGCTGATAACCCGGTTGGTTGCCGCCATGTAAATTAACAGGGGATCTCCAGGCTCGGGTGCTGCAAGGATGGGCGCTGAGGAAAGAATCTCCTTGAGCTGCTTCAATGCTGCATCTGCTTCGTCCGTCCAAGTGAATTTGTCCGCTTTCTTCAGCAACCTGTACAGCGGCAGGACCTTCTCTCCAAGTCGGCTGACGAACCGACTAACTACTGCAACACAACCTGTTAGTCATTGAATGTCCTTTAGGCATGTCGGACAGTTTATCTTTAAGATGGCCTTGATTTTCTCCGGGTTGACCTTGATTCCGTGTTGGGAAACGATGAAGCCCAACAATTTGCCGGCTGGTACCCCGAAGACGCACTTCTTAGGGTTAAGCATCATGTTGTATTTCTGGAGATTATCAAAGGTTTCTGTTAAGTCGGAGATTAAGTCATTTGACTTTTTAGACATCACCGCGATATCGTCCACATAAGCGTGAATGTTCCGACCAATTTGGTCGTGGATGCAACGTTGCATTGTCTGCTGGTACGTAGCACCTGCGTTTTTCAGCCCAAAGGGCATCGTGACATAGCAAAACGTGTCGTATGGGGTAGTGAATGAAGTGGCCAATTGGTCCGACTTCCTCATCTTGATCTGGTGGTACCCTGAGTATGCATCGAGAAAACACAAAAGTTCCGAGCCAGCCGTCGAGTCAATGACTTGGTCAATGCGAGGCAAGGCAAACGGATCCTTGGGACATGCTTTGTTCAAGCCGGTGTAATCAACGCACATTCTTACTTCATTGGTTCCCTTTTTGGGGTCAAGTACAGGATTGGCCACCCATTGGGTGTGAAGGACTTCTCGGATAAATCTAGCCTTAAGTAACCGAGCTATCTCTTTGCCAATTGCGCGTCACTTCTCATCTCCAAAGCGTCGTAGAGGTTGTTTCACTGGTTTACATTTTGGATCAATGTTTAAGCTGTGCTCGACAAGTTCCCTAGGTACACCTTTCATGTCGGCAGGTTGCCAGGCAAAGATGTCCCTATTCTCACGGAGGAACTCAACGAGTGCGCTTTCCTATTTGGGATCCAGGTTTGTCCCAATGGCGATGGTCTTGGAGGCATCGCCTACCACAAGTTCCACCGGCTTGGTCTCGATGGCGGCCTTGAACGCAAGAGCGGAGTCAGAGATCTGCTTCTTCGATGCTGAGTCATCGACCTTGCTCTGGATCTCTTTGAATTCTTCGTCGTAGAGGACAGCTTCTGCAATGGCTGCTTCATTGATCTCGAATTCCCTTGCCTTGGTAAAGCTTCCGGATACGGTGATGATACCGTTTGGTCCGGGTATCTTGAGTTTGTTGTAGCCGAAGCATGGCTTGGCCATGAACGTGTGGAATATGTCGCGGCCGAATATGACGTGGTACACGCTCTTGAAGGGGACCACCTCGAAGGTCATGCGCTCTTGGCGGTAATTATTAACATCGCTAAAGGCAACCTGAAGTGTAATGCACCCAAGGGACCGAGCCTCCCGACCAGGAACTACGCCTTGGAAGATGGTGTTGGTCCGCCTTAGGTTTGCCTCTGTCAAGTTCATCTTCTGCAGTGTATCCAGGTACATGATGTTGATGCTGCTTCCACTATCCATTATACATTTGGTGAACTCCACGCCGTCAATCAAGGGGTTGATGACCATGGCGTACAGGTTCTCCGTAGGTATGAGGTCTGGGTGGTCCATCCTGTCCCAAGTTATTGGAACCTCCGACCAGCGCAGGTATTGGGGGACTGGGGGGAGAGTGGCCATCAGGATCCTCAGAGAGGTCTTCTATTGTCGGACGGTGGGGGTGTCAAGGAAAGTGTGGTAGACTGGAGCCTTCTTTGCGAAGGGGTTATTTCCCTTGTCGTCGCTCTTGGCGGCGTGCTTTGGGTCAACGTCTTCATCCATGTCACTTGAATCCTTAGACTCCTCCTCCTTCTTCTTCCCCTTGCCCTTGCCTCGCGGTCTGTTCTTTTGACTTCGCTTGTAGCTGGACTCCGGGTCTTTGTTGAGGTCGTTGACGAACTTGCAGTGTCGATTGGTATGGGTGGCCTTGCCATTGGCATCGAGGTGTACGAGGCATGGCATATCGCGGTACTCTTCATAGGTTTGGGGAACACAGAGCGGCACCGAGGTGGTTACACTTCCTCGTTGCTGCCCATGACCATCTCCCCTTCCTCGGCCACGTTGTCCGCCTTCTCCTCGTCCTGCAAAAGTCATAGCGACCATGTCGGTAGATTTCTTTTCTTCTGGAGCGGTTTTCCGCTTTGTACTGCTGTTCCTCCGAGCTTGGGTTGGAACGGATGTTGCCGGAAAGGAGCCACGAGCATCGTCGTCGGCCGCTATGAACTCGCTAGCCAACTGAATCATCTGGTTCAAGTCAAGCTGGTGGTTGTCCTGCAAGCGCTTCAGCTTATGTCGGAGCAACGTGCCCCTTTCCAACCCATCGATGAAGGCGGCTATGGCGGTCTGAGCATGCACTCCTGTGCAGGAATTATTCATATCCAGCCATCGGGAGAGGTAGGCGCGAGATGTCTCGTCGTTTTCTTGCATGCACCGCTGTAGATCGCCCATAGTGCAGGGACGCTTGTATGTACCCTCAAAGTTCTTGGTGAACGCTTCTTGCATGTTCAGCCAGTTGTAGATAGATTTCTCCGGCAAGTCGTCGATCCATTGACAGGCCGTGCCCGCCACCATTAACGGGTTGCCACCGGCAATCTCCACCGTGTTGCCGTAGTCCTGCAACCATGTGGCTGGCTTGGCGGTGCCATCATAGAGCTTGATGGTCTTGTCAATCCGAAAACCTTTGGGGTAAGTTGTGGACCGTATTGCAGGTCCAAAGCAACGTGGTCCTAGGTGACTGCTTGGTGGTGACGGAGGCGGAGGTGGCGGTGGGTTAGCCTTCTTGCTGTTACCCTCCTGCGACGCCTCACGCCTGTCATGGTTGCTTGTCGGACGTGGAGGGTCATGGAATGACCTGCTCTGGTGTCCTTGGTTGTGCTCTTCGTCATGACTGGTCTTCTCCGTGTTGTTGCGGATGACGATGTCGCACTGCTTTGGTGGGGGCATTCCATATGATGATGAGTCTTGTAGTCTTCGCGATGTCGGGGGGATCGGGGCGGTGGCGATGGGCGACGAGGTCAGGCCTTTTCTCTGTGGTCAGAGGATATGGGGATAGCATCCTTCCTATTGCGCGCATCCCTCCGTCTTTGTTCTGATGAGCCCGTCTGGGATCCGACATCAAGAGGAGATTTGTCCCTTGGCGGCTTGTAGTGGCTAGATTGGCAGAGCGCTGGGCCAGACTCAAGCCTCTGAGAGGTGGCCTTTTCCTGCTGCTTCACCGCCTTGGCCACTAGGTCATAGACCTGTTCCACTGCCTCAGGCGATCTATCCTGCTCCAGAAGGGTCTTGGTGACGGTGAGGTTAAGGAGTGGGGTGGGCATCACCTGCTTTCCTTCACTGTCAACGTATAGCTTGGCCTGTGCCGGCTTCGAGGGAGCCCATCCTAGGTTGCGCCGTACACCAGGATCATTGATGACGCGAGCCGGAGCTTTCTTAGCCTTCTGCTGCTGTAGCAAAGTCTTGTAATCGACCTCCATTTCTCTAGCTTTCTCTATGGACTTCTCGCATTGACCAGATCTCGATCTAGTTTAGCGCCTTGCTCCGCGATGTCCTGTGCTTCCTCCAGCAGCTGCTGGCGCTTCTCGTCAAGCTGGGTCACGGTCCGGATATGAGCAACGGTTAGTGGCTCAACGAGGAGATTGCCATACATTACTCTATCAGCTGGAGTAACTTGGGCTGCTGCAGACGTAGATGCTGGAGGCGGCAAGTTTGCGGTGTTATTGTTGCTCGGGCCGGTGCCGAGTTCCTGCGGCTGCTGCACTGGGTTAGGCGAAGGAGGCATGACTTTTGCGCGATCAACGTCAGCCGCATCAAGTGGCCCCTTCCCCTTTTCCAGTGCTATAGGCGGAGCTCGTCCGGGTTGATCTTCATCCATCGCTGTCCCAATGGTGACGAACACCCCTCGGGACGTGACGGCGTTGTTGGCTTGCTCGTCGCGCGAGTACTCCTCCTCCATCTCCTGCATAGCGGAGTCTAGCTCTTCTGGACTGAAGTCTATCTCCTCTGAATCTGCACTGAAATCAGCATAAAGCGCGTCAATGACAGAGTCGGAGGGTGCCAGGACTTCCTCGATGACGGGCGGTGGAGGTGCAACGGCCTCGACAAGTTTGCGGCCGTCTCTGAGCGCAAGCTCCATCTGGGCTGCTGCGTCAACTTCCGCATAGCTGTTGACGGTGCCCACCATCTCTTCGAGGGTAAGGCGTCCTGTTGCCGTCTTAAAGAATGTCGGAGAAGCGTGGCACGGTCCAGTCCTTCCATGAAGTGATACAAAGCGTTATCATCGGGGTAGTGGGCTAGATTGGCTCGTATGCGGAGCCACCTGGCCAGGTAATCGCGAGGTTTTTCGCCTTCTCTCTGAATGCAGCGCGCCAGATCGAAGATGGTAACCACGCCGACGAACTTGGATCTCTGCTGTCCAGACGCACGGGCGAAGCCGGCAGATTTGCAGTGATCTTCCACCTTTATATCCTGCATAGGGGCGGTTTGCGTGGGCCTTGAATTTTTCCGATCTTTGTCGGCAAACTACGAGGAGAGATCCGACATCGATCCTTCCGCAAACGTATCCTGCACGTAGGCGGTCCTTGCGGGCCTTGGTGCTTTCCGATCTTTGCCGGCAAACTCCGAAGAGAGATCCGGCATCAATCCTTCCGCAAACGTATCCAGCTCGTAGGCGGTCCGTGCGGGTCTTGATACTCCTCCGACTCCCAGGGAACTAGTGCCCGAGTCGTTTTCGCCGATGAAGAGGTGGATGTCTCCGATAGGAACGATCGAACACCGCGTAGGGTTCATCGTCGACGCGATCCAGAACTTGTCAGGAGGGACGATCGGAACGTTGCCGGAGAAGAGAACGCGACCGATGGCTACGGTTTCACCGATTCTCGCGAAGATCTTGGTCCTCGCCCGCTGAAGAGCCTGAAGCGCCTCTTGCCCCATGGTGGGCGCCAACTGTCATGGTATTGCCGATGAGTACGCCATGGAGGGGTCCTCATAGTGCGTGTTTAGAGACATGGGGGAAGGCGGACGGTTGACGGGTACGAGGTAACACAGCTTAACCAGGTTCAGATCCCACGACGATGGCAGAATCCTACTCCTGCTATAAATCACTATAAAGGCAATACGCCGAGTTACATGGATTGGTTCGCTGTGCGAGGTGTATGCTTATTGCTACTCGATTGTCTGAAGTTGTGTCCTAAAGGCTCCCATAGGCCCGACTTATATAGTCGTCAGGTCCTAGGGTTACAGGGAAAAGTCCTAGCCGGACAGGTTACAGAGTCCTCCACCGTCTATTACTAGTCTTGTGTATCTTGCACTCCAAGGCTCTGGGTACGCTGTTGACTCCACCGTAGCCTTTTTTTATCCGGCATGGGCCTCCCTTCTGGATCCATCTAACTGGGCCGCCCAGCAGGCCATAGGCCATGCTACCAACTGTGGGCCACCCGGGTTAGCCGGATAAGAGACATGCTATAGGGATACCCATATAGCATATCCCCAACACTGTGCTCATCATACCTTGCTCTTGGGGTTTCCCAACAGGCTCTACAGTAAACCGAGCCACATAAATATTTTTTGGAGCCGTTGCCGGGGAGATATAGGATAGCTTCAATCTCTTGCTCCTCGTCAAAAAGCTTTTCTGGGAGAAATAAGATTTTTGTAAAGGGAGTCTCTCACTACTAATCTCTTTACTTTGTTTTTGTTTTGTTTCTTTAGCTTTGTTTGGTTTGTTTCTTTTTATCAAAAACACAAAAAAATTAGTTCCTTATTTAGTTGTTATTTGGTTACCTTGTTCTTAGCTCATCATGTTGATCCCTAAGTTCACCCTGAAAGACCTTAAATAGGTAGTGGCTCTATGATTGGGAAAGATAATATTGAAGAATTCTTTAATCATGTTAGTAAGCATAAGGATATTTAGGATAGATCCTTAGCAGAACATGCTCCAAATTATGAAACTGCTGCAACTTATTTAGTTCACATGTTGGAGGCTAGGTTTGTTAACCTTAACCCCATGATGCAGATAATGTTTCTTAAACTTAATGATATTCAAGACACAGAAAAGAGAGATTTTATCCTAGAAACTTTCCTT
Source organism: Avena sativa (assembly GCA_916181665.1). Lineage (NCBI taxonomy): Eukaryota > Viridiplantae > Streptophyta > Magnoliopsida > Poales > Poaceae > Avena > Avena sativa. Next base: position 39,579,867 of record OV702285.1, on the reverse strand, counting down.
AAAGAATTTAACGATATTACTATAGAAGCTAGAAAGGTCTTTGATCGGTTTAATATGCCAGGTTCATGTGTACATGTTATTGGTACACACTATAAAAGTTGGACAGAACCAAACCCAAAAATGGGGAGGAAATTAAAATACCAATACCTTTAAAACTTATAGGAGTGCATGAAGCTTTGGAAAAGAATTTTGATTGGATTGTCCCTGAAAACCCGTTTGATAAAAGTAGTGAACCCAAGAGTATTGAGAAAGGATCCTCTAGAACTTATTTGGATAAGATACCTTACCTTGTTGAATATATTTTTGGTATTGATGTTAATGCTTCTTCATTCCAAAATACTTGATTCTTGCTTTCTATACCTAGCTGAAAGGCGTTAAAGAAAAACACTCTTGGGAGATAACCCAATTTTTATTTTAGTAAGTTTTTATTTTGTTGGGTCTTGGAAGTTATTGACTCTGTAATAACCTCTCCTTATCCTTTTTGTGTGGTTTTTGTGCCAAGAATAGCCTCTAATGAGAGGGAAGTTAGATTTGGGCAAGTTGGTGTCCCGAAACAGATTTCTATGCTTCACTGTAAAAAATCGTGAAAAATCCCAGTACGTCAGAGTAAGCTGAAATGTTTTGTGTGCATGACCCTAGTATTTACACAACTTTCGTTAGTTTTGAACTTTCCTATTTGAGCAACAGAAGATTTTGAAAAAAATCGGTCTTTACCTGGGGGTATGTTTTGACAGATTTCTGCCATTATTTGCATTTGCCTCTTAATCGGTTTCTTTTTGAGTGTCTTTGATCACTTGAGCTTTTAAAGGGATTTTATACAGTAGCTTATGTTTTAATTGATGATTTACTTGAGTTGAAACTGAATCTAAAGGTTTATTATCTTGAATACACTAATGTTGCTAATAAAGATTGTGTGAAGTTTTGTATAAAGGAAATTTTTAAGTGTAGGGAGAGAATGATGTGAGGAGATGACGTATGGACAAAATCTCAAGCTTGGGGATTCCAGCTGTGTCACCCCAAGAAATATTCAAGAGGTACAAGCGTCAAATCTTGTGGATGTCCAAGGCATCCCCTTCTTCATCAATAAAAATCTCTGGTCTTCTTTTCAAGACACTACATTTTTATTACCTTATGCACTATGCGTTGTTCTTGGAGCGTATTTGTTTTTGTTTTTAGTTTTCTTTTGCTTTGTTTTCTGTAATAAATTCGTTGGACCCCAACACACCTATTTTTGAGAAGTCACACCTAGTTATTCATTGCCTAAAACACTCTAGTTTTCACTTTTATTGTTCTGTGAGTGTTCTCCTTTGCTAGTACTGCGTTTAGCTTTAGTTTTCTTATTCTTTTTTCTTAGAACTTTTTAGTTCTTTTTTGTAGTTAGGTGATACAAGCTCTCTGATCTTTATTGATTATTATCTTTGTGAGTTGTTTCAAATAAGTTGATTGGTGTTGGAAAAGAATAGAATGTTTTGTGCTTATGGTGGTACAAAAAGAAGCTTGTTTTGACTGTGGCTTAGACTTTATCATGTCATGTTAGATATTGCTTTGACCATATGCTTCGTGATTATTTTTGTATCATGAATTGTTTCAAACAATTGAGATTGCTTAATGTGCCATGAAATAATCATGCGTTGTTTTAGCATATAAAAGCATAATATTGCGGTATTCTCCTTTGATGCTTTATTTGGGTTGACGTGGCACATGCTTACACCATGTTATGACTATGAACCAGTCACCTTAGCCTCTATGATCATTTAGTTTTTGACTTGTGATATCACTTTATTCTTTGATTAATAATGTTTTGTCGCTCTGCATGATTATGGCCATTATTGCTCTCTTAGTTGGTCGCTCCCAATCTTTTGCTAGCCTCCACCTGTACTTAGTATGAGCTCTACTCATGCATGCAACTCCCAAGAAATCAAGTTATTCCAAAGAGTCCACTATAAATTCCTATGCATGGATTGTACACCATTCCAAGTATATTCATGTGTTTATGTATCTTCCAAATTAAAATTTTGTTATGTGAAAACTAGTGATTAAAGCTCTCACGAACTTGAAGGCACATTTTTTCTTGAAATTAATAAACTTGAACCATTGTGATTATCTTATGATGCTTATATGCTTGCAAATTGTAAGTTGGGAATTAGTAAAACCATGTTGTCATGGGGAACACTTTCAACATTGCACTTATTCTATTTAGTTGATATCATGTTCTTTTGTTTATGGATCACGGCGGTGTGAAATAAAACGGGAGCTTGTAAGTTCATAAAGTATGTATATGTGTTAGAGAAACACCTGGGAGGCTAGCCTAAGCCATGCCTAATCATGGTAGAAACTTACAGCGAAACCATAATGGCATTCTATGAAGCATCCTCAATAAAAACCTATGCAAATAGCAAATAAAAAGATCGCTGAGATGCTCACTGTCTGTTGCCTTGTCATTTTGATATGGGATAGCTCCTGTGTCATGGCGCAAGGGTTAACCCTTTAGCGGTTCTTTATGATACACTTATACTTACAATGACAAGAACTTGCTTGTGACCAAAGTTGAGTAGCATGAGGTTCGGTACTCATACGCAAGGGGCATGAGATTTTCAACTTGTGATTTTTCAAGCCTATACCCATATTTGCACTCACTTTAACCTTAACCACTTCATGATGCTTATGATAGGGGGCAATTAGATATAAAATCTAGTAAGTACCTTAATTTTTGGAAGCTCTTTATGAAACTTGAAATACCTACTTCCCTCTGCGAAGGGCCTTTCTTTTTTTACTTTTTGTTAATTCTCCATCTTCTATCTTTATGCACCAATTAAGAGAGCATAGTTGTCATTCTTAGTTTAATGTGCATTGTCCCAAAACTTGTTGATTGATTCATAATTATGGTATTGCTTGTTCTTAAATTATTTGTATCTAGCCACCCTTATGAACTTTGAAGGTGTCCTATACATTTATATTTTTCTTTTCAATGAAGGACAAGTTGATTACCACTCTTGCTATGTTTTCTATATGTGAAACAAACAAATGTATTTCAAAGCATTATTCATGATCTTTTGTTTATGTTGCCTTTCATGTTGCAACATAGTTTCTATGTCTTATTGTTAGAAATATATCTTTCATGGTTATGTTAGAGTACTTTGATCCCAGCTATCAATGCTTTACAATACTTTTATCAAGATTGTAATGGTGCATGTCACCTAAAAAAATAATCTTTTTATCACTTACCTACTCGAGGATGAGCAGGAGTTAAGCTTGGGGATGCTTGATACGTCGTAAACGTATCTATAATTTTTGATGCTCCATGCTTGTTTTGTACCAAGTATCTTATGTTTCGTCTACACTTTGAGGCATTTTTATACATTTTCTAGAACTAACCTATTAAAAATATGCCACAATGCCAGTTCCTGTTTTCTGCTGTTTTTGGTTTCAGAAAAGCTAGTAAAGAAATATTCAAGGAATTGGACGAAACAAAAGCCGAACTTCCTATTTTTCAGAGGCGAACACTGAGTCTAGAGGTGCGGTGACCCAGCATACCAATGCATGATGTAGTATACTATAGTAGTTGACATAACACCAATGAAACACCGTTCACTAGTATTACATACCTCAGAATGGCACAACAGAAACATATCGGGTCCAAAACATGGCTAAAGGTTACAAATCACTCTTTTACATAAGATCCAGAGAACACTCTAGGTTTAAGAGAGAAAGAATTTCTTATGGAGAAGAATCAAAGATAAATAACACAAGAACAATTATACTATTGAGTCTAGTATTCTGGCTAAAAGGTTGGCATTGCTGCTATTGCAACGCACTACAGAAATAGGTTTTTTGGCTAGAGATAATACTCCTATCTAATTAGTACTTCGTCTTCACTTGAGTTAAGGTATATGTTGACTTCCTTGTCTTCATTGAAGAGCTTTAGCTGTTGATGATTCCTGGAGCATAACTTGGTGTAGACATCGTCTTCATGTTTTAAGAATCTAGCAAGGGTTAAGAAGATACTTTGAGTACGAGCGTACTCAGCAAATTCACTAGAAAAGGAGTGTTTCATGCACTATAACTATAGCCATAGACCGTAGGTCGTAGGCAATGCAAGTTTTCATAAACATTTCTTCATAGGTTGCTTTTATTCTGGAAAGCTATGTCCGTTAGCCTTCACGGGTTTACCAGAACTTTCATGGAGTTCCTTTCCCGCCACGTTCGCAGCTCCTTCCTGGAACAGGGAGTAACAAGTTACAGTTCTTACACTATGCAGAGGTGCGTTACTTTACCCATGAGAGATCAACTCTTTGTTGCACAACCGGGCAGCTTATTCTCGTCCACAATTCCATGATGTGGGGCCCAGAAGATGATCCAAGCCAATCATTGCCCCCTTCGCGACCTCGCATGCCTCCTTGGTGTACACCATGCCCACATAAAGAATTACGACAATGGTTTGTACAAACTGTTAGATGTTAGAACTATCGTTGGACGATGAGGGTTCCCACCCATATGCTGCATATCCTCTATGAATTACCAATTAATATGCATGCTACAAGGATAACAGCCACGACCTGCACATCCGGCTTCATGCGAGAGGATGAAGATACAGCTGACTTCTCCGTCTCATTCCAAATCTCATGGTCAACGCGTAATATACGGCACAAGAATCACTGACGACATTGGTTGTTAAGTCCTATGTGATATAGTTCTGAATAGTGGTATTCCAACTGTCAGATTTAATAGATTAGCTGATCACCTAGGATCAGTAACAAATAGTTCACATTATTATCAAAAATAATGTTTTAAGACCCTTTTAAAATGCAGGTGATAACAACACTGGAGTTGTAAAATACTTTATAGAAAATAAACAAAGGACATGAGCAAGTGTGAACTTGCCTTTTGTGATTGCAAGATTATGCACTCACGGTCTTCGAGTCAGTATAAGATCCAAAATCTGGAATCAGCATCATTGGTCTGGTAAGGACTAATGTTTAAAGAAGCAATATGCTTTTATGCATAAGTAATGTGATGCACGCTCTAAATTTTTATATATTATACATATTTTTATGAATTATAAATCAAAAGTTATTGATTGAATAAGATTCAATCCTTTATTAGATTTCTGGAATATTATTAATTGAATTATAACATTTTATTTAACTCTCAATAGAAAATACTTTTTACACCGTGCCAAGAGCTAGCCCCAGTCACTGACCTATGGGCCATGGTCCACCTCAGCTCACTGTTTAAAGAAATATATTTGTTACTGACCCAGTATTTACCCCCAGTCAATAACATATGGGCCCTAGGCCATGTCATCAACCACATGGGCGAAGACCAGTCAAACTAGCTGACATGGTTCAACCATGATGTAACGATGGCGTCAGCACCACCACCGCCATCGGTGAGTGGTCACCGGCGACGATCTACGGTGTTATAGCAAACGAAATGGACCTAGTTCGAATCAGCGCAACCTACTGAACCTAAGAGTGGCAGCGCCGCTCGGAAATGGTCATCGGAGCTTCAGCTCTGACGAGCTCTGACGGTGGCCGACGGTGGCATATGGTGAAACGGCGATTTACAACGAGATCCGACGATTGAATGTTACTGGGAGGTTCAAGAACTCACCCTAATGATGATTGAGTGGTCGGCTAGGACAGGAGCGGTCGGAATCGAGCTTCCCGACGAGGATTCCGACGAGCTTCTGCGAAGAAGAACGGCAAAAATCACCTGCTCCAGTGCTTCCCCTGATGCAAGCTTCTACCCCGAGGATCTACGGAGGAAGGAGCTTCTCCATGACGGCTCAGAATGGTGCGGGGAGACGTGGTTCGACGGTGAGAGGTGGCTCCGGTGAGCTAGGGTTTTGGTCCCGTTCGCATCTGAGAGGATAAGGAGGAATTGGAGATAGGGATGGAGGCAGTGCGACGCGGTGGCCTTCTTATCCCCTCCTGGAAACGACGGCGAGTATCTTGGCACAAGGCTGACGACGACGACGAAATCGATGGGCGGCGAGCTCCGCCAGTGAGCTGCCTGTGTGCGTGACGATGACGACGATGCAAATTTTGCGGATAACCCCCTAGAAATTTCTTCAGCTCAACCCGCGGTCCTCTCCTGACCCCACTTGTCAGTCACAGCTAGAAAAGAGTCTGGGCTGGTTACTGGGCTGTTGTGGGCTGCACAGGGGCGTCAGATAGGTGTAGGGGTGTTGGGCCACAGCCAGGTAGTATTTTTATTTGTTTTATCCTTTTTCTATTTTTTGTTTTCTTATTCAGATTTGAATTTGATTTATATTTTGAACCTTTCTTTGTATGATTTGTTTGCTAGATATTTACAACAACACTAAATTATACCTAGTCTCATTTGTGATTTTTTATTATATCCTCTTTTTGTATTTCTTTTATTTACTTAATATGACCCCCCCCCCCCCTTGTTAATATTTTATATAAAATTTTCTTATTATTTTCTCTCCTATTATAGTTAGGTATTTCTTGAATGATATATTCTTATTTTTTATAAGCTTAACTCTAATTGGTTGATAGTTTGAATATAAATTTTATATTTATAATGATCCTGGATCATTATTTGATGCCTGAAACATGAAAGACATTGATATGGTTATTACTATTCCCATTAATTTAGAAAATGAAATGTATATATTCTATTGTGATAAACAAAGAAGCTTAAGGTTTTGAATTATGATTATTTACCCTAGGGTTTAGGGTTTTGCATATACTTAGATTCCTTTATGGATATGGTTCAGGATTTAATGACTCATCACATTGTCTTAGATTTATGATATTTGTTGGAATCTCCCTTTATAACAGAAAGTTACAATTAGGATGTTTTATAGATAAGATTGGATAAAAATGCTCCTAAGTACATATAATTATGATAGTTGGAATTGACAAGGATGTGCTTATGTGATTTACTAAGGGGAAATATTTCTATAAAGTGTTATAGATATCAGGTGATGGATCAATAGTTTGAGATGGATATGATGTTTTATTTGAGATTTAAAGTTGATTGCTTACCAAGATTAAATAGGAAAATGATTTATAACATATCATTATGTTTCACAATCTTGGATCTCTAATTAAGGAATTTCTTTCCTAGATATAATACTCCTTCCTATCCATCATCATGATGGGCTTTACTCCTTAAAATCTTCTTATTTATATATCATTCTTATAAACTCATGGATGAATTCAATGAGTTTGATATTAAAGCATTTTATAATTTTCTTATATCCTTGATTGATTATATCCACTATTCTTCTATTGAAAATATTCAACTCAACAAGTAGTTCTTTCAAATTCCACTCATCGCCTTTCTTAATCCTCCATCACTAATATTTCTCTGATAGTTGTATGCATCCAACTACCCTTCTCTAAAGTTGACTTTCCTTTAGGATGAATAACACTACTTCTATAACTTCATACTATGCTTGTTTTAATTGAATTATATTTTTTTATATTCTCTCTAATTAACTCCTACACCAATCTTATACTATATTAATGTGACTTGGATTAGTTAACCTAGGTTAATATATCTATACTAGAGTTCAATAATTATTCTGTTCCCAATGTCACTTATACATGATATAAGCATTCCTTCTTGGTGAATAAGGCTTGATCATTATAATCTTGTGACCTTTTTTGGTTTAGGTTTCCAGTTGGCTTATCAAGGCTTCCATCCATACAACATTGCAGTTGTATGATAATTATCTTCTGTTTAGTTCTATGGATTAAGATATATAATTCATTGATTATACCTACTTGATCCAATAGGACTACTCCTGGCAACTATCTCCAGACCTCATCCTTGTAATCTCCTTTTCTATCAAGGAGGAATTCAACTCCATCAGCTACCCTATTGATTTGATTCTTTTCAATCATTCCCATCCTATAAATGATTTTTTAAAGTTAGCATTACTATTTGTCTCTACTTAGTTGTTTCTTTATAAACACTTTAATGTGAGCTAGATTCTGGTCCAGAGTTGGTAGATTGAGAATTGGTGAATCAATAATTGATTTCCCCTTATTGATGAACAACAGATATTGGCAAATAACTCAATAGGGATGATAAGGATTGATATGGAAAGAAAGGTATAGGGTGGATGATTTAAACTTAGTTTCTTTCCTACTCAATCTTACTTAAGGAGTAGAGTTAGAAATTACCATGATACTCAGGATGTATGCAGATGAGATTAAGATATTGTTGTTAATTTCATATTTTGTTTTATATCCTCTAACTTGGTACTCATGAGTGATTTTAATGAATACAATAATATGTTCACCTAATGATCAAGTATAAATCATATTGAATTAAGGTTTAACTTATAATACATTTGATCTACCCTTAGATCAAATCTCCCTTACCCAAAATGAGGTTTTAGCAAAGGTCTTATTGAAACTTATAGCAGTCAAGTCGATGATCTACTTCAATTCCATCAAGCTAAGAGAAGCTTCAATCACTTTGACCAGTTTTGTTTAAAAGCGCGAAAATTGTTCGGATTTTCTATGCATGGATGCAATTCACACATCTAGGTCCAGCTTATTTCTAAGCTCTAATGCTGGGATGTTACAGACTCTCCCCCTTAATATAAACTTCATCCTCAAAGTTCGCAACTCTCACGTTTCAGAGTAAGAAATTGTTTTGTATTGGTTGCTACATTCTCCACTCCATGATGACCTCAAATGGGATTAATTGTAGTATTCCATAACCTCATTAGATCTTATAATCCAAATCTTTTTATTTTATCTTCAAACTTTATTACTATTTTAAGTACAGTTTAGGGTTCCTTACTAAAAAAAAATTACGTTTCTATATACCCGTGTTAGTAGTCAAAACACTACCTTTCTATTCCTGTCATAGTATAGTGGATACTGGTTTTCCTTCCAAGATTGGATTTGAACTTATTTATTCCATACCCATTGGAATTTCTTATCCTCTTCCGATGTCCAATTGGAAATTCTCTATTATTTCTAGGATTTACTTAAGAGTTGTTTCTTTGGGAATTAGTCGGTTAAGTCTAACCTTTTATCGCGTTCATCAAACTTTTACCTTACTAAGTTTTAGATAATCTTTCTTTATTCCCTATAGTACTTTTTCAACTTTCATTTATAAGGTTTGCTCTCCCCCTTAGGGTTTACTAATAGTCTTTAATTTGTCTATATAATATTTATGGGCTTTATAACTAGAATGTTGGTCTCTGTTCAGTTCATACTTTACCTAATTAAGGTCTGATGAAAGATTGTACGGTGTATCCACACAATTGTGGATCTCCGAAGCAAATCTTTCAGCACTATTTATCGTACTCACTATTGGATATTTTCGCTGGGATAAATCTAACTTTGAGAAGCCTCTTGAGAGACGATCACCTTAAATTTTTTATACTTCCTGAGGTTTTACTTAATCTTAAGCCAAATTTAATGCTCTTTATGCAACATTTATGATAATTTGATTAACTATGTCAACCAAATACCAGCTGCGGGCAGAATACCGACTGCGGATTAGAATGCCGGCAAGGGATTCGGTACCCAAGGCGGAACATTCTGAGTGGTAGGTATTATCTTATAGTTTCCGACCTACGAGTTACATTCTCTCTGAATTGTCAGAGCTTGAATACCCTTTTTGGTACTAAGGCACCTTCTTGGTACTTTTTCATGATACTTCCATGAACTTGATACAACTCTCCATTAACTTCTTAGCATTTTACCTACTTTGAATGTACTTTCAATTTATCATATCTTTTTGCTCCTCACATCTTCTACATCAAGCTTTCTTCCTGAGCTAGCCAAAAATGTGACTTATGTTCTATCTATCCTCCAAATGGAATTAGTACCCCTTCTATCATGCTACATCCTTCAAGTTAGTCCTCCTTATGATCTTAGAAACTTGGCACTCCCTTACACGAATTCCCGTTTCTATCTAGGTCTATAACATCAAGTAATAACTGGGTGTTACATCATGCATTTGTACACCGAATTAAACTTCATGTACAGATCTAGTCAATCAAGAAGAATCAAAAAGATCCAAAAGTCGATAAAGAACAAAGCATATACCCTGTATTATACATAGGTTTTAAATAATTTACAATTGTACCAGGTGTTCCAGCGGTTTGCTCCAAACCTCTATATACAACTATCTTACAAGACCCTCTTGTTCTTGTGGATATGTCCTCACTTATTTTTGGCAAACCCTTCAAACTACAATACGCATTACCCTCTATATACATTATTCAAGCCCTCATCCCTTGGGATGTTGTTTCTGTCTCACTTTCATCTTCCTCTAGTGCTTCCTGGAGTTCCGTCCATGATGACGTGAAGTCCTATGACTGCCTTCTGGAGCATAAGAGCATCCAGGAGGTGCTTATTCTTGATTAGAAGTACTGAGACTGAGATTAGTCATTGAAAAATGACTAGAGTTGGTGTAATCTTCCACTGAATAATCCGGTTTTTCTGGCAATGCTTCCTCATAGTAAGTTGGTTCCTTAGCTTTTTCTTGGATCCAGTCATATGTATTGGTATAGTAGCTATTGGAGTACTCTTCTAAGTTGATTGGATTCGTATTGCCCCCATATGGTCCATAAGGCTCTCTATGGTTATAGTTGGTCTCTTGTTCAATACCTATATCACAAGGTATAGGATTTCCTATGGTTCTACCTTGAGACTCTATTTCACATCCATACTTTTTGGACTCAGGATTATTGGGAATAACTTTATTACATTCTTGTTGTTCGGAGTTATATTTGGTCCATAGGTCTTCAGGTGGCTTGAAGTCATTTTGGTAATAGGCATAATTTTTCGAGTTTGGGTCATCAAACTCAGTTTCCTCAAACACTTCTCCTGAAGGTATGTATTTGGGATGCCTAGCTTCTTTATCTAGCTTCTTCCTACGAGCCATTGCTTTATCAGGATCAGTAAAATCCTCAATGACCGTATCCAACTCCTGAACTAATACTTGGTGAGTGTTATAATAAGTGTTTAGCAAAGACCGATAACGATCCATATACTATACAGCTAGAGTTGGTTCAGCTTGGACTAGGGTAGAGTGATCTAACTCATGCTCTGAGTTTGAGGTTTCATGTGGTATAATGGTGTGAGTACTACCTTCTAGAGCTTGGGATTTTTGTTCTCGGATCATGGTTATGGATGCTGCTACGGCAATCTGATATGCAGATGCCATGCACCTTGCCTCTCCTAATGGCATTTCTCCCTTAAGTCCTAACTTCTTGGGTAACATGATCATGACACGGTATTTAGCTAATACCCGCCCATCATAATAAGTGTAAATCTTGACCAGAAGTCTTGATTCACATTCCATACTCTATAGAAGTTTTTGGAGATTATCTGTCCAATTCCCTCCGTAGTCATCCAACGTACTGTTCAACACTTGAACATTCCGGGGTGGATACCGAGGTGCCATGTGGAACTGTAGATAAGGAATTATCATCAGTCACTTAGAGTTAAAACTCTTGGGTAATGATCGGAATTGTAATCATATAAAAGAGTTATCGCACTAGTAACATAACAGGATTATTCTCAAGTGAATATCCCTCATATTACTAGAGAACTCTGTATTATTGCTAGGTGTGTCCTACAGGTTCTACCCACTTACTAGGTTTCCAACCTAAGGTCAAAGCATATGCTCTGATACCAACTACGGTGACCCAGCATACCACTACATGATGTAGTATACTATAGTCGTTGACATAACACCAATGAAACACCGTTCACTAGTATTACATCCCTCAGAATGGCACAACAGAAACACAGTGGGTCCAAAACATGGCTAAAGGTTACAACTCACTCTTTTACATAAGATTCAGAGAACACTCTAGGTTTAAGAGAGAAAGAATTTCTTACAGAGAAGAATCAAAGATAAATAACACAAGAATGATTATACTATTGAGTCTAGTATTCTGGCTAAAAGGTTGGCATTGCTGCTATTGCAACGCACTACAGAAATAGGTTCTTTGGCTAGAGATAATACTCCTATCTAATTAGTACTTCGTCTTCACTTGAGTTGAGGTATATGTTGACTTCCTTGTCTTCATTGAAGAGCTTTAGCTGTTGATGATTCCTGGAGCATAACTTGGTGTAGACATCGTCTTCATGGCTTAAGAATCTAGAAAGGGTTAAGAAGATACTTTGAGTATGAGCGTACTCAGAAAATTCACTAGAAAAGGAGTGTTTAATGCACTATAACTATAGCCATAGACCGTAGGTCGTTGGCAATGCAAGTTTTCATAAACATTTCTTCAAAGGTTGCGTTTATTCTAAAAAGCTATGTCCGTCAGCCGTCACGGGTTTACCAGAACTTTCATGGAGTTCCTTTCCCGCCGCGTTCGCAGCTCCTTCCCGGAACAGGGAGTAACAAGTTACAGTTCTTACACTCTGCAGAGGTGCGTTACTTTACCCATGAGAGATTAACTCTTTGTTGCACAACCAGGCAGCTTATTCCTGTCCACAATTCCATGATGTGGGGCCCAGAAGATGATCAAAGCCAATCACTGCCCCCTTCACGACCTCACATGCCTCCTTGGTGTACACCATGTCCACATAAAGAATTACGGCAATGGTTTGTACAAACCGTTAGATGTCAGAACTATCATGGGATGATGAGGGTTCCCACCCATATGCTGCATATCCTCTATGAATTACCAATTAATATGCACGCTACGAGGATAACATCCACGACCTGCATATCCGGCTTCATGCGAGAGGAAGAAGATACAGCTGACTTCTCCGTCCCATTCCAAATCTCATGTTCAACACATAATATACGGCGCAAGAATCACTAGCGACATTGGTTGTTAAGTCCTATGTGATATAGTTCTGAACAGTGGTATTCCAACTGTCAGATTTAATAGATTAGCTAATCACCCTAGACCAGTAACCAATAGTTCACATTATTATCAAAAATAGTGTTTTAAGACCCTTTTCAAATGTAGGTGATAACAACACTGGAGTTGTAAAATACTTTATAGAAAATAAACAAAGGACATGAGCAAGTGTGAACTTGCCTTTTGTGATTGCAAGATTATGCACTCACGGTCTTCGAGTCAGTATAAGATCCAAAATCTAAAATCAGCATCATTGGTCTGGTAAGGACTAATGTTTAAAGAAGCAATATGCTTTTATGCATAAGTAATGTGATGCACGCTCTAAGCGCAAATCCCGGGGATAACGTTGTTTTAGAGTTTGGATTCCAAAAACGGTTACATTGGAATGTGTGGTTCTTTTGGATAAGTTTTACATTTGTGCTTCTATTAGGGTTTATGAGTGGTTGTGAACAACATATATGCAGTAGTAAAATATATTTACTTAGGACATACTAGTCAAGATTGCTTATACAAGATTTCTTGTTTGAAGTGGCAAAAAGAATAACCTTCGAAGAAAAGGTTTCTCTTCTAAGGTCTAAACAAACTTTGTGGTTAGTTAGTGGTGGTTGATGTTATTTGTTTGCCCAAATGGTTTGGCTTGAGTTTCTTTATAACTTAATTACTTCAGACCAAAGTTAACGATAAAACATATAATAATGTTTATAGTGTTGTATTAAGAGTCTGTAGACTAAAGTTAACTTTAAAATATAGATAGTTTTGTAAGTATAATGCTTATGATATTCGTACTTTGTGTATCTGCAATGTTTTCTTAAAGTTATTTAAGAATGGTTATTCTTTTATTGGGTGTAATGGTTTCTTGATTCTATAATAGAGTAATATCAATTATCTTTTCTAGTTAGGTGAGTATAGTTTATAAACCATGGTAGATTGTTACTTAACTATTCTTCATCTTTCTATGGTGTTGTGGTAGTTTTCTTAATTTGATGGTTAATATAGATAGAAAAGGTTTGGTGTATTCATAAGTTGTTCTTGTAGGTTTTATTATAGATGGAATCTTTTTAGAATAAAATCTTCATTTAGGGTTGATGATAGGTTAACAAAAAGATACTTATAATATTTAAACCATTTAAGTTTCATTTTATTAATATCTAAGGCTAATACTATTTATTAAACTTAATTTACTCATTTTAGGAATATTAATAAATTTTACTTATCCTTATATGAATTATTAATAAAGTAATTAATTATAAGTTTGAGTTATTAAATTATTTGAATTTTTATTTAATTCAAAAGTAGAATATTAGATTTTTAACATGTGGACATTATTTTTGTGATCATCTTGGTATATCACATTTATTTTTGTGATTTATAATTAATAAGATATGATTTTTATAATTCTTATTACTTTATAATTACTTAATAAATAATAAATATTTAATTAAGTGAAATATTAATACATGATTATAGTTTTAAATTATAATTCTTATTTTTCTAAGGTTTTTGGTATTTTATTTATATCATTAACCTTTACTATTATTAAAATATGAATTATTAAAGTTTTATAACTTATAAAACCTTTATTAAATAACATTTACTTAAATTATCATCAAAATAATATTAGATAATAGTTTTAAGTTGTAGATTTTATTTTTCTGAAAATTTTCATATACTATACATATTTTTCTGAATTATAAATCAAAAGTTATTGATTAAATAAGATTCAATCCTTTATTAGATTTCTGGAATATTATTAATTGAATTATAACATTTTATTTAACTCTCAACAGAAAATAATTTTTACACCGTGCCAAGAGCTAGCCCCAGTCACTGACCTGTGGGCCATGGTCCACCTCAGCTCACTGGTTAAAGAAATATATTTGTTACTGACCCAGTCTTTACCCCCATTCAATGAAATATGGGCCCTAGGCCATGTCCCACGTGGGCGAAGACTAGTCAAACTAGCTGACGTGGTTCAACCATGGCGCAACGATGGCGTCAGCACCACCACCTCCGCCGGTGAGTGGTCACTAGCGACGATCTATGGCGTTCTAGCAAACGAAATGGACCTAGTTCGAATCAGCGCAACCTACTGAACCTAAGAGTGGCAGTGCCGCTCGGAAATGGTCATCGGAGCTTCAGCTCCGACGAGCTCCGACGGTGGCCGACGGTGTCATATGGTGAAACAGCGATTTACAACAAGATCCGATGATTGAATGTTACTGGGAGGTTCAGGAACTCACCCTGATGATGATTGAGTGGTCGTCTAGGACAGGCACGGTCGGAATCGAGCTTCCTGATGAGGATTCCGACGAGCTGCTGCGAAGAAGAATGGCAAAATTCACATGCTCCAGTGCTTCCCCTAATGCAAGCTTCTACCCCGAGGATCTACGGAGGAAGGCGCTTCTCCATGACGGCTCAGAATGGTGTGGGGATACATGGTTCGACAGTGAGAGGTGGCTCCGATGAGGTAGGTTTCGGTCTCGTTCGCATCTGAGAGGATAAGGAGGAATTGGAGATAGGGATGGAGGCAGTGCATCGCGGTGGCCCTCTTATCCCCTCCTGGCAACGACAGTGAGTATCCTGGTGCAAGGCTGACGATGATGACGGCATCGAGCGGCGGCAAGCTCCGCCAGCGAGCTGCCTGTGTGCGTGACGACGACGACGATGCAACTTTTGTGGATAACCCCCTAGCAATTTCTTCAGCTCAACCCACAGTCCTCTCCTGACCCCACTTGTCAGTCACAGCTAGAAAAGAATCTGGGTTGGTTACTGGGTTGTTGTGGGCTGCACAGGGGCGTCAGATAGGTGTAGGGGTGTTGGGCCACGGCCAGGTAGTATTTTTATTTGTTTTGTCATTTTTCTATTTTCTGTTTTCTTATTCAGATTTGAATTTGATTTATATTTTGAACCTTTCTTTGTATGATTTGTTTGCTGGATATTTACAACAATACTAAAATATACCTAGTCTCATTTGTGAATTTTTTTATTATATCTTTGTTTTGTATTTCTTTTATTTACTTAATATGAACCCCCCTTGTTAATATTTTATATAAACTTTTCTTATTATTTTCTCTCCTATTTTAGTTAGGGATTTCTTGAATGATATATAAATTTTATAATGATCCTGGATCATTATTTGATGCCTGAAACATGAAATACATTGATATGGTTATTACTATTCCCATTAATTTAGAAAATGAAATGTATATATTCTATTGTGATAAACAAAGAAGCTTAAGGTTTTGAATTATGATTATTTACCCTAGGGTTTAGGGTTTTGCATATACTTGGATTCCTTTATGGACATGGTGCAGGATTTAATGACTAATCACATTGTCTTAGATTTATGATATTTGTTGGAATCTCCCTTTATAACAGAAAGTTACAATTAGGATGTTTTATAGATAAGATTGGATAAAAATGCTCCTAAGTACATATAATTATGATAGTTGGAATTGACAAGGATGTGCTTATGTGATTTACTAAGGGGAAATATTTCTATAAAGTGTTATAGATATCAGATGATGGATCAATAGTTTGAGATGGATATGATGTTTTATTTGAGATTTAAAGTTGATTGCTTACCAAGATTAAATAGGAAAATGATTTATAACATATCATTATATTTCACGATCTTGGATCTCTAATTAAGGAATTTCTTTCCTAGATATAATACTCCTTCCTATCCATCATCAGGGTTAGTATGATGGGCTTTACTCCTTAAAATCTTCTTATTTATATATCATTCTTCTAAACTCATGGATGAATTCAATGAGTTTGATATTAAAGCATTTTATAATTTTCTTATATCCTTGCTTGATTATATCCACTATTCTTCTATTGAAAATATTCAACTCAATAAGTAGTTCTTTCAAATTCCACTCATCGCCTTTCTTAATACTCCATCACTAATATTTCTCTGATAGTTGTATGCATCCAACTACCATTCTCTAAAGTTGACTATCCTTTAGGATGAATAACACTACTTCTATAACTTCATACTATGCTTGTTTTAATTGAATTATATTTTTTATATTCTCTCTAATTAACTCCTACACCAATCTTATACTATATTAATGTGACTTGGATTAGTTAACCTAGGTTAATATATCTATACTAGAGTTCAATAATTATTCTGTTCCCAATGTCACTTATACATGATATAAGCATTCCTTCTTGGTTAATAAGGCTTGATCATTATAATCTTGTGATCTTTTTTGGTTTAGGTTTCCAGTTGGCTAATCCAGGCTTCCATCCATACAACATTGCAGTTGTATGATAATTATCTTCTGTTTAGTTCTATTGGATTAAGAGATATAATTCATTGATTATACCTACTTGATCCAATAGGACTACTCCTGGCAACTATCTCCAGACCTCATCCTTGTAATCTCCTTTTCTATCAAGGAGGAATTCAACTCCATCAACTATCCTATTGATTTGATTCTTTTCAATCATTCCCATCATATAAATGATTTTTTAAAGCTAGCATTACTATTTTTCTCTACTTAGTTGTTTCTTTATAGACACTTAAATGTGAGCTAGGTTCTGGTCCAGAGTTGGTAGATTGAGAATTGGTGAATCAATAATTGGTTTCCCCTTATTGATGAACAAAAGATATTGGCAAATAACTCAATAGGGATGATAAGGATTGATATGGAAAGAAAGGTATAGGGTGGATGATTTAAACTTAGTTTCTTTCCTACTCAATGTTACTTAAGGAGTAGAGTTAGATATTACCATGAAACTCAGGATGTATGCAGATGAGATTAAGATATAGTTTTTAATTTCATATTTGGTTTTATATCCTCTAACTTGGTACTCATGAGTGATTTTAATGAATACCATAATATGTTCACCTAATGATCAAGTATAAATCATATTGAATTAAGGTTTAACTTATAATACATTTGATCTACCCTTAGATCAAATGTCCCTTACCCAAAATGAGGTTTTAGCGAAGGTCTTATTGAAACTTATCGCAGTCAACTCGATGATCTACTTCAATTCCATCAAGCTAAGAGAAGCTTCAATCACTTTGACCAGTTTTGTTTAAAAGCGTGAAAATTATTCGGATTTTCTATACATGGATGCAATGCACACATCTGGGTCCAGCTTATTTCTAAGCTCTAATGCTGGGATGTTACAAGAGGCCAGAGGGAGGCACACCCTAGGGCGGCCACACCAGTCAGGCGCGGCCAGGGGGCACGTCTCCCTATGGTATGGCCCCCTGGACCTAAACTGACCTTGCACCTTCGCCTATATAAACCCCCCGAGGAGAAAACCCTAAGTACCCGATCAGAAATCCACGAAAAAGTCTGTAGCCGCCGCCACCATCGTCCCTAGATCGGGAGGGATCTAAAGGTCTTCCCGACACCTTTCCAGAGAGGGGAGATCATCCCGGAGGCCTTCTTCATCACCATGCCAGTCTCTGGAGTGATGCATGAGTAGTTCATCCTTGGAATATGGGTCCATAGCAGTTTCTAGATGGTTGTTTCTCCTCTTTTGTGCTATCATGTGTTAGATCTTGTGAGCTTCCTATCATGATCAAGATCATCTATTTGTAATCTTACATGTTGTGTTTGTTGGGATCCGATGGATATTGATTACTACGTCAAGATTGATTATTGATTCTGTCATGTCTATGTTATTTGTGATCTTCCATGCTCTCCGTTTCTAGTAGTTACTCTGGCCAAGTATTTGCTTATGACTCCAAGAGGGAGTATTTATGCTCGATAGTAGGTTCATGACTCTAGTAATCTGGGGGAGTGACAGAAACCTCTAAGGTTGTAGATGTGTTGGTGCTACTAGGGAGAAAACAACATTCCTTTGTCCAAGGGAAATTTTATTGTTTACTTTACACACTTTGCTTAATGAAATTATCTGTTGCTTGCAACTTAATACCCGAGGTTTGTTCGGATGATATCCCAGAGGTTGTGACACCCCGGTTCTGAAAAGACCGTGGCCTCTATGTGACATGCCAATCCCTGGATCGGTTCATTGACCCACAATAGAGTAAGATAGATAATCATAGCAAATAACCGTGTATCATGATCTACAGAGATCCAGAGTACCATTATTACAATGAAAGCTTAGCATAAAGCTAGCTCAAATTATTCAGGTAGCAACATAAACGAATAAATCCTCCAATCTTCAAATTGCCCACAAGTGAACAAGTGCCGAGTGGAGTACCGTGGCCTATAACGATCAATCAGAATCGGAATAACCTGCAACATGAAACGTAGCAGCCCCGAAGGGTCAATACATGGAATGTATGGCAAGTAGAGCTAGTAAAAGAGACAATAATACTAACATCTACATGCATATTTGGCAAGTGGAGCTGTGTCTGGCTTGCATTTGCAAATACATTTGTCCTACTTTCATAAACAGTTTTGATTTTTATTTGAAAAGATCCCAATTAAGTTAACCCAACAATATTAAAGCAATTATGAAATTAGAATGAGCGAGAAACATGTCATGGAGTCAATATCTAGCAACTCAGATGTCCATAACCGGGGACACGGCTAATCGATTAGATTATACACTCTGCAGAGGTTAGTACACTTTACCCATGTGACTTAGCCAGCCCAGCTCGTACCATCACTCTCATTTTGGGTGATGATAGGGAGAAGACCAAGAAGAGACTGTTCGGGAAGTAGCACCTCAATCCCGACGCGCACCGGTCCAACCTACCAAAATTCTACATCTCTGGATACGCGGGTTCGAGTTACCACAACCTACTAAGTCCAACCAACCGCCCATTCCATTATTGGCACATGGTTGTACACGTAAGCTACACAATAAAGAAGCCAATCATTCTCTCTTGATACCTGGGTGCCTTTCCGCAATGAAACCACCAAAATTTATCAATACCATCACACCCAGGGGGTTCATTGATTAAGTTGTTTTAGCTTTCACAAACCAATACTTTGAGAAAACAAGTGTCAATGATGTAACCCAGCCCTTGTTCATCAAGCGTGGCTAAGCACATCTACCAACGGTGGTTCATCTACAAAGAGGGTCCTACCACATAATAGGACATAGCATAGCGATAGTATCATCCTACTCATGCATCTACAAAATACACGACAATGCATAGAAAATAGTAGGACGACATCATGAACAAATTAGCATCTACTTGCCTTGGTTGTAGCGGTCTGGAGCACAATCCTCACACGAACAAGCGTTGCACTCAGCACAATCTACACGACACAATTGCATTCATAAACAAACAATCCACAACATATGCAACAAATATGATGCATGAATGCAAGAACGGCAAGAGAATTGGTGCTACAGCTGCACCACAACATCCTATAACATAACACTACCGATTGCATGCATGAAAAATAGTTTTAGCGCTAGGAAAACTAATAGACAAAAGTAATGCTCACAACTAGAGCTAGAACTTAAATAATTCACTACCGGTAGTATGCTGTTTGTAAAATCTTGGAAATATTCTACCGCAAAGGCATCGCTGTAAAGAAACAGTACCAATTGGAATTACTCAAAAAGGAATTATAAAACTCCCCGAGTAATTAAAACACTTCAGAAAGCCATTAGACAAATTCTGCAGAAGTTTTACTTTAATCCTACCTTTTTAATTCACGATGAGATTCCTCTCGTTCACACGAGTTCAGGGACATATCACACGCGATTTTTGGAGCTACGGATCTTTTTATACGAATTTATTACTCTGAAAAGGCCACTAACTAGTTTGATTAAACTGTACTAAACCTGACAGTAAAAGTCTGAACCAAAGCTACAGCGAGATTCTACACGACTCACTGAACGCGTACATATTTTATTTGCAATTTTTGGCCAAGCGGTTGAATTACTACGCAATTTACAAGATTCTACCGAAATCTGTCAATTAAAGGGATTAACGAAATTGACCCAGTCAACTGTGTCTGTTTGACTGGGCGCTGACTGGGCGTCTGACTAGTCAACGCCTGGGATGCTGACCAGTCAACGAATGATCTAAGCCGCTGATCTGAGATCTAACGGTGGCTGCTGTCTTACCGGAAACGGATGGCGAATCGGACTCCGGAAGGTGCGGCGAGCTCCGGACGGCGGTGGCGATCGGTTCTGGCGTCGGGGTTCCTCCTGCACGGACGTACACGTGGTCAACTACGGGTCGACAAATAATTTGCGCGCGAGGCGGCGCGCGTACGTGCGTGTATGCATGCATGCATGCGTGCATGCGATGACGCGCTCGCGAATCGAGGCAGCGGCTTGTGTGCGCAGCGAGGCGGCGGCGCAAGGGCGGCGGCGGCGCGTGGTCGGCGGCGGCGCGGGGCGCGAGGCGCGGGGCGCGAGGCGCGGGGCGCGGCGCAGGCGGCGGCAAGGCGGCGCAGCGAGGCGGCGGCGCAAGGGCGGCGCGGCGGCGGTGCGGCGCGGTGGCGGTGGCGCAGCGCGGCGGCGGCGGCGAGATGTGGCGGGCGCGCGGCGGCGGAGTGGCGGCGACGGCGGCGGCGGTGGCCGAGGCGGCGGCGCGGCGCGGGAATAGGGAGAGGCGGCGGCGGCGGTTCCATACCGGGCGGCGACGGCGGCGACGGGGGCGGCCGGCGGCGGGCCGGAGGGCGGCGCGGCGGCGGCGATCGGGGAAGGCGGCGCGGCCTCGGGGTGCGTGTAGGCGGGCACGGAAAACGAGGCAGAGGCGGTGGCAGGTTGTGGCGGCTCGGCCCAGGTGGGGTCCTTTTTGTGGCCCTCTCACACGAGTTCTACTCCAATTCGGTCCAGAAATTGACTACAACTCGGAAATCGGTCCGGATTTTCGGACCGTTTTCCGGCGGATTACTAAAACGTCCGAGTCTTTTGCATACGAACTCCGATTGGAGCGATTCTCGCGCCTACGGGTTCGTATCGTCGAGAGGCACAACCTTCAGTCGAAGTTTGCGCGAAAACTCGAACCTACAGGGGTGGTTGTTGCAAGTCTCTCTAAAGCCTCCCGTAGGAAACTCGTACCGAAACAAAATAGGGTTTTGAAGGTGGCGTTCCGCCGAACCTTTCTATTCGATGGTTTTGCATGGAAAGATATGATGCAATGCTATGAATGATATGCAAGACCAAATCTAAAATTTGGGATGTGACAAGACTAACCCCCTTAAGATGAATCTCGTCCTCGAGATTCGGCGCGGCTAGCAAATAGGTGTGGGTAGTCCTCTCGGATGTCATCCTCACGCTCCCAAGTGGCTTCCTCTTCGGTGTGGTGGCTCCACTGTACTTTGCAAAACTTGATTGTCTTGGTACGGGTAGTCCTTTCTGCTGTCTCCAGAATCTTGACCGGTTTCTCCTCGTAGGTCAAATCATTCTCCAGCTGAACCTCCTCTAGTGGTACAGTGTCTCTCAACGGTGTATCCACCATCTCCGGATGGCACTTCTTCAGCTGGGACACGTGGAACACGTTGTGAACAGAAGATAGAGCCTCGGGCAACTCCAACTGATAAGCAACTTCTCCTTTGCATGCTAAGACTCGATACGGTCCAATAAATCGAGGTGTCAGCTTACCCTTGATTCCAAATCTCTTGATTCCACGAAGCGGCGATACTCTGAGGTATGCTCTATCACCTATCTCATACACCACTTCCTTGCGCTTGGCATCAGCATAGCTCTTCTGCCTCGATTGTGCTACCTTTAGCATGTCCCTGATCAAGGCGACCTTCTCCTCAGCATCCTTGATCAAATCAGGTCCAAACAACTGACGTTCTCCTACTCCATCCCATAGCAATGGTGTCCGGCACCGTTTCCCATATAGCACATCGAACGGTGACGTCTTGATGCTGGTTTGGTAGCTGTTGTTGTAGGAAAACTCCGCATACGGCAAATTCTCATCCCAACTAGAGCCATGAGCCAAGGCGCAAGCTCTCAGCATGTCCTCCAAAATCTGATTCACCCTCTCGGTCTGTCCATCAGTCTGTGGGTGAAACGCTGTGCTAAACTCCAGCCTAGTACCAAGTGACTCGTGCAGCTGGCGCCAGAAGTGTGAGGTAAATTGGGTGCCTCTATCAGACACGATACTCTTGGGAACCCCATGTAGGCACACAATCCTGTCCATGTAAATCTTGGCCAACTTTGCACTCGTATAGGTCGTCTTTACCGGTATAAAGTGGGCTACCTTGGTCAAATGATCGACCACTACCCAAATAGAGTCATATCCTGACCGGTTCCTGGGCAGTCCTGTGATAAAATCCATTCCCACTCTATCCCACTTCCAATCCGGCACGGGCAGTGGCTGTAACAGTCCTGCTGGCTTCTGGTGTTCTGCCTTCACTCGGCTGCATACATCACATAGGGCAATATGCTTGGCGATATCTCCCTTCATGTTGTTCCACCAAAATCTGCTCTTCAAATCCATATACATCTTTGTGTTGCCCGGATGTATGGAGTATGGCGAGTTATGAGCCTCCTGCAGAATCAACTCCCTTATCTCCGGGTCGCTGGGCACACACAAACGATCTCCATACCATAAGGTACCATGCTCATCCTCGCAAATATCCTTTTCCCGATTCTCCTTCATCTTTTCCTTTATCTCCTCTATTTCCTTGTCCCCTACCTGAGCCTTCATGATCCTGTCCTGTAACGTCGGTTGGACTTCCATTGTAGCTAAGTATCCTTCAGACACTACTTCCAGTCTAAGGTCCTTGAATTGCTTGCACAAGTCCTCAGGCAATTCACCAACTGTCAATCCATTGGCATAAACCTTCCGGCTCAGAGCATCTGCTACTACGTTGGCCTTTCCTGGGTGGTACTGTAGATTCATATCATAGTCCTTGATAAGCTCCAACCATCTCCTTTGTCTCATGTTCAGTTCCTTCTGTGTAAATATGTACTTCAGGCTCTTGTGGTCGGTGTACACATCACAGTGTTTTCCCATTAAGTAATGTCTCCATACCTTGAGCGCATGAACCACTGACGCTAACTCCAAGTCGTGTGTGGGGTAATTCCGCTCATGGTGCTTGAGTTGTCGCGAGGCATATGACACTACTCTCCCATCTTGCATCAGCACACTCCCAAGTCCCTGTCGTGAAGCATCACAGTACACTTGGAAATCCTTCTGAAGATCTGGTAGACATAGAACAGGCGCGGTCACTAGTTGACGCTTCAGTTCCTGAAAGCTGGCTTCACATACGTCTGACCATTCGAACTTCCTCTCCTTCTTTAGAAGTTCAGTCATCGGCTTAGCAATCTTAGAAAAGTTTTCTATGAACCTCCGGTAATATCTAGCAAGTCCCAAAAAGCTTCGAATCTCTCCTGCATTCTTGGGCACTTCCCACTCGGTTACTGCAGTCACTTTGTTTGGATCAACATCAATTCCTTCTCCTGACACTACGTGTCCAAGAAATCCAACGGTGTTAAGCCAGAATTCACACTTGCTGAATTTGGCATACAGCTTGTGTTCTCTCAGCTTCTCCATAATCATCCTCAGATGTTTCTCATGCTCGGCATCATCCTTGGAATATATCAGTATGTCATCAATAAACACCACCACGAACTTGTCCAAATACTCCATAAATACCTTGTTCATCATGGTCATGAAATATGACGGTGCATTCGTTAGTCCAAAAGACATAACTGTATACTCATATAAACCATACCTAGTGGTGAAGGCGGTTTTCGGTACATCCTCCTCCCGGATCTTCAATTGAAAGTAGCCAGATCGCAGATCAATCTTGCTGAACACCTTTGCTCCTTCCAGTTGATCAAACAAATCATTTATGTTTGGCAGAGGGTACTTGTTCTTGATGGTTACTTCATTCAGCGAACGATAGTCCACCACTAATCTCTTGGTGCTGTCTTTCTTCTCCACAAACAGAACAGGTGCTCCCCATGAAGACGCACTAGGCTGAATGAATCCCTTTTCCAGCTGCTCCTTCAACTGTTTCTTCAATTCCTTCAGCTCATCGACATCCATCTTATATGGTTTCTTTGCTATAGGTCCTGTTCTCGGCAGCAGGTCGATAAGAAACTCTACATCTCTGTCAGGTGGCATACCTGGCAGCTCTTCCGGAAACACGTCGGGGTAATCCCTAATCACTGGCATAGTATCCATGCTAACCCCCTTAAGATGATTCAACTTACACTTTCTCGGTCGTGCAGCCGACTTGAATCTAATCCTCTTACCATCCGGGGTTTTGAGTGAAACTGCTCGCTGTGCACAATCTATGTGTCCCCCATGCATGGACATCCAATCCATACCCAGAATGACATCTAATCCCTGTGAATCCAGTACTACTAGATGTGCAATGAAGTTGTGTGTTCCAATCCTCACAGTCAAGTCACGGCATCCCGCACTAGCTATCATATCTCCTCCAGGTGAACTCACTCTAATAGACCTTTTCATAGACTCAGTAGGTAACTTATACTTATCCACAAATTCCCTTGATATGAATGAATGCGATGCACCAGTATCGAAAAGTATAAGTGCAGGGTAAGTGTTGATTGGGAACTTACCAATCACAAGGTCAGGCTCATCTGGAATCTCCTCCACATTCATGTGGTTCACTGTGGCCTTCTCGCCGTTGGTTGGCTTGAGTCCTTTCCTCTCCGGACAGTTGTCAGCATAGTGCCCCTTCTGCTTGCACTTGAAGCACGTCACCTCACTCAGATCCTTCTTCACGAAGTTGCGATCACGGTTGCGGTCATGTCTACCGTGTCCTCCAGAGTGGTGAGAGTGTCCTCCCTTGTGGTTGTGGTAGCTGCTCCTATGGTTGTCATGGCGATGTCCATCGCGGCGGTCATGGCTCCCATGGTCACTTCCTCCATGCTTGGAGTATCCATCATATGAAGTGCGAGTCTTGTGGTGTGAACCAGAGTGGTGATTGTTGTTCTTTCTCTTGCGGTTCTCCACTTGCTTGTGCTTCCCCTCCAAGATTCTGGCCTTGTCCATAAGCTCCTGGAAAGTGGGGCAGTAAACCACAAGTAGCTGTACTGAAAGCTCATCACTGAGGCCATCCAGGAATCTCTCCCTCCTTTTGGCATCAGTGTCAACATCCTCCGGTGCATAACGGGACAGGTTGTTGAACTCCTCAATGTACTCGGCCACGGAGCGATTGGTTTGGCGCAAGTTGCGGAACTCCTTCCTCTTCAGGCTCAGAACTCCTGAAGACACGTGGTTGGTCCTGAAACCTTCCTCAAACATTGCCCAAGTTACGGTATCCAGCGGGTGGGTGATCTGAAATGTGTCCCACCAAGAGGCGGCTGGTCCCTCCAGTAGGTGAGCGGCAAACCTAACCTTCTCAGCATCAGTGCATCCGACAGTTACTAGATCCTTGTTGACTGAACGCAACCAGTCGAGAGCAACCATTGGTTCCGTTGCAGTAGAGAACTTAGCTGGCCTTAACCTCAGAAATCTGGTGAGAGCATCTCCCTGAGGCTGATTGTTTCCATTGTTGTTGTTCTGATTCGCCATGAACTGAGTCATCACTTGGGTCAGCTGTGCCTGAGCTGCCATGAGCTGCTCCATCTCAGTGGGTTGGCGGCGGGGAGGCATCTGCGGTTCAGCATAGGTAAGTTTAGAAAGAATCAGCTACGATAATAGGATTCTACCCATGCATACGATCAAAAAACAACAAACAATAGCAGACAATCGCAAACAAGCAACACATCAACAAACAAGCGGTCCAGCAACATCCCAGGTGTTATCCTAGCACTATATAACTACTGAAATAGTTTTGCAAGAGTTGGCAATTGTTAACTAAACAATAGATCAACTAATCAACAAAACAGCAATTCTGCCAGAACAGTCCAGCAGCGTTCACGAATTTTTCCGCCTGACTTAAACTCGTCAGAAAAATTATCCAATTTTCGTGCATATGGCACAGAGAGTTTCGCATCAGCCCAATTTTTTTCAGATTTTTCCGAGTCACCAGAAAAATATGAAAAATCGCGCAGTACTGCTGTATCAGCAGAAAAACTGCAGCGAAAAACACACAGATGATAACCAAATTGCCATAACTCTTTCATAAAATTCGCACAAATAAATCCTGGGATATTGGAGTACACAAATAAGCAACTAAACACTTTTAAACTAACACGAACTAAGTTTCACAACGATCGAGACTAATCCTAACGAGTTTGCCTAACGTGGACTAATTGGTGGACTTCTATCTACTTCTTGAAGAGATTGAGGTAGGTCCTTGCGGTCATGCGTTGGCGCTTCGGCTCGCGGTACAACCATGGCGGCGGAGTGTACACCTCTCCTGAACCATCACTTGAGACTTCAAACTCCACCTCTTCTGGATCCTCCTCTTCTTCTTCATCCTCAGCTGCAACAGCAACAGCTTCATCTCCTCCACCATCATCGTCTCCATCATCATCATCCTCGTCTTCATCATCATCATCGTCTCCACTGTCATCATCATCCCCATTGTTGCCATCATCTCCATTGTCATCATCAGAGGGTGGATTTAGCTGTGCTTGGAGAGCGGCAATCTGGGCTGTCATAACTTCAATGGTTTGGTCCCTTTCCGGGACGGTCCCTTGCAATTGTTGTATGTTCTGGGCATTCTCTTGCACAGTGCCATGAAGATGGGCTATGGTCTCATCTCTGGCTATCAGGACAGTCTCCAGAACTCCCACAGCTTCATGCAGAGTGTCTATCTCCTGTCCTTGGACCACCATTCCATTGCTAGTAAAGTCTGCAATCTCCTTCAACATCCTCACCTTCTCTGCCAGAGCTCCATTCTCTCTTTCCATGTCCTCTATGTGCCTCCGACGGGGCGGCATGTTGTTCCTGTCGCCCGGGGTAATCACAATGTTCCCTTCTTCATCACGCCTTCCATAATCACGGTAGGGTGAATCTGCAGGCAGTAGGTGTCGGACATAATGGCACTGGCGAGACAAGGCTTCATGTACAGCCAAGTTGATCCCAAGTCCCCAGTTGCAGTATATCTTGGTGTAGACCAAGTGCGCGGGGTTTGGCAAGGCGGCATCTCTGAATATGAAGGTAGTGATCTCCCATGCATCCTCTCCATATCCATAGGTGTACAGCCTTCTTCCCTTGAACATAGGCAGTGGCAATCCCAATGACTGAGAGAGTTGAGCTAACTGCCTTGCAAAGGGCCTTGGTGACTCCATGGTAACATACTCAGTCCTGACGTCTCCCATCTATCAAGTAAAGGAGGAAAGTGTGAGAATAGCATATGGTAAGAATTTACGAGGGTGAAAGGCATAAGAGGAAAGACAGAGTTAACATAGGCTTAGTAATTCTATGGCTTCCTAATCCAATCCTAGGTCACGATCCTACAGTCGACACACGGGCTCTGATACCATCCTGTAACACCCCGGTTCTGAAAAGACCGTGGCCTCTATGTGACATGCCAATCCCTGGATCGGTTCATTGGCCCACAATAGAGTAAGATAGATAATCATAGCAAATAACCGTGTATCATGATCTACAGAGATCCAGAGTACCATTATTACAATGAAATCTTAGCATAAAGCTAGCTCAAATTATTCAGGTAGCAACATAAACGAATAAATCCTCCAATCTTCAAATTGCCCACAAGTGAACAAGTGCCGAGTGGAGTACCGTGGCCTATAACGATCAATCAGAATCGGACTAACCTGCAACATGAAACGTAGCAGCCCCGAAGGGTCAATACATGGAATGTATGGCAAGTAGAGCTAGTAAAAGAGACAATAATACTAACATCTACATGCATATTTGGCAAGTGGAGCTGTGTCTGGCTTGCATTTACAAATACATTTGTCCTACTTTCATAAACAGTTTTGATTTTTATTTGAAAAGATCCCAATTAAGTTAACCCAACAATATTAAAGCAATTATGAAATTAGAATGAGCGAGAAACATGTCATGGAGTCAATATCTAGCAACTCAGATGTCCATAACCGGGGACACGGCTAATCGATTAGATTATACACTCTGCAGAGGTTAGTACACTTTACCCATGTGACTTAGCCAGACCAGCTCGTACCATCACTCTCATTTTGGGTGATGATAGGGAGAAGACCAAGAAGAGACTGTTCGGGAAGTAGCACCTCAATCCCGACGCGCACCGGTCCAACCTACCAAAATTCTACATCTCTGGATACGCGGGTTCGAGTTACCACAACCTACTAAGTCCAACCAACCGCCCATTCCATTATTGGCACATGGTTGTACACGTAAGCTACACAATAAAGAAGCCAATCATTCTCTCTTGATACCTGGGTGCCTTTCCGCAATGAAACCACCAAAATTTATCAATACCATCACACCCAGGGGGTTCATTGATTAAGTTGTTTTAGTTTTCACAAACCAATACTTTGAGAAAACAAGTGTGAATGATGTAACCCAGCCCTCGTTCATCAAGCGTGGCTAAGCACATCTACCAACGGTGGTTCATCTACAAAGAGGGTCCTACCACATAATAGGACATAGCATAGCGATAGTATCATCCTACTCATGCATCTACAAAATACACGACAATGCATAGAAAATAGTAGGACGATATCATGAACAAATTAGCATCTACTTGCCTTGGTTGTAGCGGTCTGGAGCCCAATCCTCACACGAACAAGCGTTGCACTCAGCACAATCTACACGACACAATTGCATTCATAAACAAACAATCCACAACATATGCAACAAATATGATGCATGAATGCAAGAACGGCAAGAGAATTGGTGCTACAGCTGCACCACAACATCCTATAACATAACACTACCGATTGCATGCATGAAAAATAGTTTTAGCGCTAGGGAAACTAATAGACAAAAGTAATGCTCACAACTAGAGCTAGAACTTAAATAATTCACTACCGGTAGTATGCTGTTTGTAAAATCTTGGAAATATTCTACCACAAAGGCATCGCTGTAAAGAAACAGTACCAATTGGAATTACTCAAAAAGGAATTATAAAACTCCCCGAGTAATTAAAACACTGCAGAAAGCCATTAGACAAATTCTGCAGAAGTTTTACTTTAAGCCTACCTTTTTAATTCACGGTGAGATTCCCCTCGTTCACACGAGTTCAGGGACATATCACACGCGATTTTTGGAGCTACGGATCTTTTTCTACGAATTTATTACTCTGAAAAGGCCACTAACTAGTTTGATTAAACTGTACTAAACCTGACAGTAAAAGTCTGAACCAAAGCTACAGCGAGATTCTACACGACTCACTGAACGCGTACATATTTTATTTGCAATTTTTGGCCAAGCGGTTGAATTACTACGCAATTTACAAGATTCTACCGAAATCTGTCAATTAAAGGGATTAACGAAATTGACCCAGTCAACTGTGTCTGTTTGACTGGGCGCTGACTGGGCGTCTGACTAGTCAACGGCTGGGATGCTGACCAGTCAACGAACGATCTAAACCGCTGATCTGAGATCTGACGGTGGCTGCTGTCTTACCGGAAATGGATGGCGAATCGGACTCCGGAAGGTGCGGCGAGCTCCGGACAGCGGTGGCGATCGGTTCTGGCGTCGGGGTTCCTCCTGCACGGACGTACACGCGGTCAACTACGGGTCGACAAATAATTTGCGCGCGAGGCGGCGCGCGTACGTGCGTGTATGCATGCATGCATGCATGCATGCATGCATGCATGCGATGATGCGCTCGCGAATCGAGGCAGCGGCTTGTGCGCGCAGCGAGGCGGCGGCGCAAGGGCGACGGCGGCGCGTGGTCGGCGGCGGCGCGGGGCGCGGCGCTGGCGGCTGCGCTGGCGGCGGCGGCAAGGCGGCGCAGCGAGGCGGCGGCGCAAGGGCGGCGCGGCGGCGGTGCGGCGCGGTGGCGGTGGCGCAGCGCGGCGACAAGATGCGGCGGGCGCGCGGCGGCGGAGTGGCGGCGACGGCGGCGGCGGTGGCCGAGGCGGTGGCGCGGCGCGGGAATAGGGAGAGGCGGCGGCGGCGGTTCCGTACCGGGCGGTGACGGCGGCGACGGGGGCGGCCGGCGGCGGCGGTTCCGTACCGGGCGGTGACGGCGGCGACGGGGGCGGCCGGCGGCGGCGGGCCGGAGGGCGGCGCGGCGGCGGCGATCGGGGAAGGCGGCGCGGCCTCGGGGTGCGTGTAGGCGGGCACGGAAAACGAGGCAGAGGCGGCAGCGGGTTGTGGCGGCTCGGCCCAGGTGGGGTCCTTTTTGTGGCCCTCTCGCACGAGTTCTACTCCAATTCGGTCCAGAAATTGACTACAACTCGGAAATCGGTCCGGATTTTCGGACCGTTTTCAAGCGGATTACTAAAACGTCCGAGTCTTTTGCATACGAACTCCGATTGGAGCGATTCTCGCGCCTACGGGTTCGTATCGTCGAGGGGCACAACCTTCAGTCGAAGATTGCGCGAAAACTCGAACCTACAGGGGTGGTTGTTGCAAGTCTCTCTAAAGCCTCCCGCAGGAAACTCGTAGCGAAACAAAATAGGGTTTTGAAGGTGGCGTTCCGCCGAACCTTTCTATTCGATGGTTTTGCATGGAAAGATATGATGCAATGCTATGAATGATATGCAAGACCAAATCTAAAATTTGGGATGTGACAGAGGTGGATTATTAGCCATAGATGTAGTTGGATTACGGTCTATGTATTATGTTGTAATGCCCAAACGAATATCATAGTGATCATCATGCCATGTACATGCATTGTTATGCATTCTCTATCTGTCAATTGCCCAATTATAATTTTCTCACCCAACATGTTATTTATCTTATGGAGAAACACCTCTAGTGAACTATGGACCCCGGTCCATTCCTTCCCACTGATATTCAATCTACTATCTAATGTTTACTTTCTTCAATTACTACAAGCAATTACTTTCTTCCACACTATACATTTAATCCTTTGTTTTCAGCAAACCGATGAGCTTGACAACCTCACTTTAAGTTGGGGAAAAGTATTTTGGTTGTGTTGTGCAGGTTCCACATTGATAGCAACACCTTGGGAGATGTTTCCTTTCTGGTACTGGTTCGATAACCTTGGTTTCACAACTGAGGGAAAACTTGCTGTTGTGCTCATCATACCTTGCTCTTGGGGTTTCCCAACATGCTCTATAGTAACCGATCCACATCAAGCATAAGGGATATCGTTGTTGGGATCCTGTTGGCCATTGGATGCGCATTTCTTGTGATGTCACTTTTGATGAGTCGCATCCCTTCTACCCATGCCCCTCATCCTCGTCTTTCTCGGTGGAGGACATATCTTTTTTCTTGCTTCCTGACACACCACCCTTGGTTCATATTAATCCCCCTCTACGTCCCATCCTTGCTGATGCTTCCCTTTCCCATTGCCACCCTCCTCGCCACCCAGTTCTTCTCATTTCTCTTTTGCCCCTCCACCCACTGTTGACAAGTGGTTTGGATCAGTAATTCTCTATAAATACTTAGCAAACATATTTTTAGGGTTTTTTGATAAAGCAGATAAATAAAGTGCAAGTAAATAAAAGACAATAATAATAATTGTAGCAAGTGGCCCAATACTTCTTCAGCAAAGGACAAGCCGGTTGTATTACTTATGAGGACCAAACGTTCTCGAGGACACATGGGAATACTGTCAAGTGCTTTCGCTTCATATAGTTGATTAATCTTATTTGGTTGGATAAGTGTTGTGTGGCTGAACCTATGTTAATATACTGACCTTACTTGGACTAATACAAACTTGTGATTATACCCCTTGCAAGCATCCACAACTAGAAGAAAGTAGTTAAGATAAAAACCTAACCACAACATTAAACTCTAAGATCCTACACTCCCTTGTATAAAGGTTTCATAACAGGGGTTCAGGTTTCTGTCACTCCGGCAACCCGACAATTAGTAGCCAAATACACAATGCATTCCCCATAGGCCAATAAATGGTGAAGTATCATGTAGTCGATGTTCAAATGACACCACTAGAAGAATAACACCACAACTTAAATATCAAACCATTGAATATTTCTCAACACAATTCCACGACTAACAACATGACTTCTCCCATGTCCTCAAGAACTAAACGAACTACTCACGATACATCATATGGATCAACATCAGAGATGATATAATGATAATTAGGGCTGGAATTCAAGCCGAGCCGAGCCAACTCGGCTCGACTCGCTAAAGCTCGTTCAACTAACAAGTTAGCTCGACTCGGCTCGTTTACAGAACGAGCTCATATTTGAAACTCGGCTCGACTCGGTAAACTCACGAGTAGCTCGCGAGCAGCTCGTTTAGATTATTAATAGTTATGAATATGAGCACATATAAAAAAACTAGTAATTATTCGAATAATTTAAAACTAGAACAACAATAGTACTTCCATAATAACACGAAGGAAGATCAATAAAAAATATAGTAGCTCTACACCATTACAGGTTCAAGAAACATTCATAGTATGGCACTTATCTATGAAAATTTTAAAACTCTATATTTGAACGATTTTAACGAGCTAAATCAGTAGCTCGCGAGTGGCTCATTTAGCTTGGGTGAACAAACAAGCTTAAATCAAAAACTTGGCTCGACTCGTTAGACAACGAGTTCGAGCCGAGTCGAGCTGTGTCACGAGTTACTCATTTAGCTCGCGAGTTTCGATTTATAATTCCAGTCATAATGATAAGTAACAAACTGAACATGAACAACAATTCAATGGTTCCACTCAATAGCATTAACTACAAAAGTAATCAACATCGGGAAAGTTTCCCCTAAGAACTATGCAAGATTCAACCCAATTGTTACAGCGGGATGGAGTGGTGGTGATGGTGCTGATGGAGATGATGGTGAAGATAATGACGAGGATCCCGATGAAGTCTATCTTGATGTCGGTGTTGATGGCGACGATCTCCCCTCTCCGGGAAGGAATTTCCCCGGCAGAATTCTGCCTGCTGGAGAGCTCTTTCTCTCTCTGTAGTTTCCGCCCCGCAGAGGCGGCAGAATCTTTCTGTGGTCGCCCCCCGAGTCTTAGGGTTTCGAGGGGATGTTATAGGTGAAAGGGTGATGCCAGAGGTGGGCCAGGGTGGCCACACCACCTAGTGGCACGACCCAGAGGGTGCGCGCCAGGAGTGGTGTGGGCCCCCTGTGGACCATCTCCACTTCCCCTTCTATCTTCCTTCGTCTTCTGGAAATATAGGAATTTACATGAATTTTATGGAATTTTCTGATCTTCGCGAATATTGCATCTGGACACCGCTTTTTCCATCAGAATCCTGACTCCGGTAGTTCATCCTCCAAAAGTCACCCAACATGAAAAATAGATGAAATAACATAAGTATCAACTCTTAATATGAAATATATCAATGAATAACAGTAAATTATGATATAAAATAGTGATGAAAAATGGACGTATCACCCACCTCCTCGTTGTCTCACTTTCCCTTCCATTATACTCGTCGCTCTCATGCTCCGGATGCTTCCTCCAATGTTTCTTCTTTTGACGTGCCTTCTTCCTCAGATGAAATGAATCCTCCTCTCGCCATATTCGTCCACTTGATCGCTACTCTCCTAGTCACTATGGTCTTTATATTATCCTTGAGCCGACTTCTTATCGAGATGATGTGTACCATCCTGAGTGGCAGCTTGCCATGGATGAGGAGATTGCTACGCTTGAGCGCACCGACACATGAGATCTTGTCTCTCCTTCTCCTGGTGTTCGTCCCATCACATGCAAGTCGGTCTACAATATCAAGACTCGCTCTCATGGATCTCTTGAGCGCTACAAAGTGCCTCTTGTGGCTCGTGGCTTACAGCACGAGAAGGCCCGTGATTATGATGAGAATTTTGCTCTGGTGGCCCATATGACCACTGTACGTACTCTTCTTAATGTAGCCTCTATTCGCCACTGGTCTATGTCTCATCATGATGTTCAGAACGCTTTCTCTGTGACTTGCGTGAGGAGGTTTACATGCAGCCTCCTCCAGGGGTACTCTGTCCCTAATGGCATGGTTTTTCGTCTTCGGTGCTTTCTTTATGGCCCGAAACAGGTTCCTCGTGCCTGGTTTGAGCGCTTCGCCTCTGTGGTGACTTCTGCTGGTTTCTCCCCTAGTGCCCATGATCTCGCACTGTTTGTTCACACTTCTTGTGGACGCACTCTTCTTATCCTCTATGTCGATGAGATGATCATCATCGGTGATAACTCTGAGTATATTGCCTTTGTTAAGGATGATCTTCATGAGCAGTTTCTTATGACTGATCTTGGTCCTCTTTGCTACTTTCTTGGGAATGAGGTTTCATCCACTTCTGATGGATTTTATATCTCCCAGGAAAGTATATCCAGGATCTCCTTGCTCGTGCAGCTCTTGGGGATGAGCGCACTGTTGAGACTCCTACGGATCTTAATGTACAGCTCTGCGCTTCTGATGGTGATCCTCTCTCTGATCCTACACGCTATCGTTATCTTGTTGGGAGCCTTGTCTATCTTGCTGTCACTCGCCCAGATATTTCTTATCCTGTTCATATCCTGAGTCAGTTTGTATCTACTCCCACTTCGGTTCATTATAGTCACCTCCTTCGTGTTCTTCGCTATCTTCGTGGCACAAAGACACGTCGTCTATTCTTCCCTCGTTTCAGCTCCATACAGCTCCAGGCCTACTCTGATGCTATGTGGGCTAGTGATCCCTCGGATCGCCACTCACTTTCTGCCTATTGTGTGTTTCTTGGTGGTTCTCTTATAGCATGGAAGACGAAGAAAAAGACTGCAGTTTTCCATTCGAGTGTAGAGGCTGAGTTGCGAGTTATGGCTCTTTTAACTGTTGAGGCTGATTTTGGTGTACACCAACTACTCTCTTGTCTGACAGTACAGGTATTATCAGTATTGCACGTGACCAAGAATATTGGTGTTGATGCTTCTTTTGTCTGTGCTAGTGTGCAGGATCAGGTTATTGCGCTCCAGTATGTGTCTTTAGAGTTATAGTTGGCAGATTTCTTTATGAAGGCCCAGACTAGAGCACAACATAGTTTCTCTCTCTCCAAACTTAGTGTTTTGGATCCCCCATGAGTTTGAGGCGGTGTTAAAGAGATATTTGTATATTGTATTTTCCCTACTAGTGAGGGAGCTTCCTGTATATTTACATCTATACATGTATTATATATTATGGCCTTTGGCCCCTCTGAAATACAAGTTGCTATTCCTCCAACAACAACCACTACTGAATCATACTGTGAGTTCGGCATGTTCCGCTGAGTCAATTTCTAGAGAACTTCAAGCTTTCGTGGTTTGCTTCTGCTGGATTGAATAAACCATCATCAAATCAACCGGCGACGACAGATTGCTGTGGAGCCTTGCAATACGTCACATCATTAGTAAGAGGAAATAGAACCTTTTACATGGTCTGTAACACCACATGAAGAACTTGCAGATTTAAAAGCTTTTACGACATTTTTCGTTGAAGGGACTCACACTGTGTTCTTGAACCAGTAGATGTATTCATCTCCCATGTGCAGGGAAATCAATTGAACTCAAAATTTCTGCAGCATCCAGTGCCAGACTTGTTAGGTTACCTCCTAGATCAAATCGCACAACCGTTTCCTATGAATTTCTGATACCTTCAATAATCCCCATACATTAACTCTTCATGAACTTTTACTGGCAAAAAAAATCTCCATGAATTTTGAGCCATGTAACTGAGTATGTCAACTTTAGATGCACCTAACATTTCTACTGAAACATCGTGCTTAGCTTCTTTTATAGTCGATAGGATTGTGGGGAACATGCAATGTCACATCCCAAGATTTAGAAATTGGGACTAGAAAAGAATTTTTCATTTGGATGTCATTCATAAGCATTGCATTGCATTTTTGCATTGTGAGAAATTCCTAAATAGAATAAAGAAATAAAACCCTAAATGCAATGTGCCACCTTATTCCTAAAGGGAATTAAATTGTCTTTACAAAAACCCACTACTGCTAGGGCAGCATTTATTGATAAATGTTAGCCTAGAATAATCTACTCGAATTTAGAAAATTTTAGAAACAAGTTTGAACTCATTTGGAGTCCAAAAGAAAAAGTTATGAGGAAAACAAACAAATAGAATTTGGAAAAAAGAACAAAAGAACAAAAAAAAACTAACCTAACCCCAGCCCACCTTACCCCTCCTACCCGCCGCTCGCCCGCATCCCCCCAACCCCCGCGCGCGCGCAGTGCGTAGCCGCTGCCGGGCCGGCCTGTTTGACGCCGCCAGCCCACACGCGTCGCCGCCCACCGACAGGCGGGGCCCGCATGTCATCCCACTCCCCTCATTGGAGTCCGCTTCGGCCACGACCCCGACGCCTCTGCGTTTTTCGCTTGTTTTGGCACCAACCCAGCGCCCTCTCGCTCAAGGAACCCCCCATAAATACTCTGCCCCGCCGCCCTATTTTTCCGCCTCGAAATTGCTCGCGGAAACCCTAGTCGAGATCGCCGTCGCCGTCACCATTGTCGTCTCCTCGGTATGCCCTTCCTCTAGGATTTTCGTGCCCCTCCCTCTCTTTTGTTTGCTTGGCGATGATCGGCTTGGACCACCGATTCACCCCGTCTATTTATCCCCTTCCATCTTGCAGCGTAGCACCACCGATTCCTCATCGACGTTCGTCGGAGCCGCGGGGAAACAACCGCCGTTCGTCAACGCTCGGGGAAGGGAAGATCGCCACTAAGGGAACGAACGCAATCGAGAGGAAGAGACGGACCTCGTAGCCAAGACCACCGCCGCCGTTGACCACCGGAGCACCGTCGCCATCAACACCGCCCGTCGCCGGTGAGTAGTCGCGATCAACCCTAGCCGCTAGATCTCGATCTAACGGTGTAGATTAGATCTCTAATCCGAACTGGTATCAGCCTATCGCGCGCTGCCACATGGCCAGTTACTTAACCCAGTCAGTGCTGACTCGGCGCTGACGCAATAAAGCCAAATTTTGAAATAAATAAAATTGCAGAAAATAGATCTAACTTCGAAAATCCATAGTAAACTCATACTTAGTCCAAAAATTAAGTATAATATATCAAATTGAAGCTATTCTAGTGTAGTTTATTAATATCTAGTTAGATCTAACACTTACGATAGCTATTTACCGAGATGATATAAGTAGTTCTAATGGATTTTTAGATTATTGAATTCATAGTAAATCATCTGCAACTCCGAAAAATATGAATAATATGTCTCTAGAATTACAATCCCATGAAGATTATAAATCTGATTTTAGTTTGATTTCTAGACAACTGAAATAAAATAAATGAATTAAAATCCATTAAAACACTATTTAAGTCATAAGAAAAGATTTATAACTTTGATTAGGGTGAATACAACACCTACTGGTTCATATTAATGCCCTCTATCCAGTACACTTTAGATCCAAATTTAATTCGACAATAAGAACATAAGTTCCAATAGATCTGTTAAAACACCAATAATGGCAAGTAGTTATTAATAACAAATACCCTATTGCATTAATCGATCTCTTGCATGCATGATATACTTCAGTATTGTTTAGATAACTGAAACAACAACCATTGTGATTTATTAAATTGTCATGCATGCATTTGTGCATTTGTTTATGATTGTATGGTTGTTTATGTTGTATGCACTTGTTTGATCGATATATTGCGAGGAGTGCAACATGTGTGATTGCAACGAGTGCTTGAACGACTTCAGCTGCAATCAAGGCAAGTAGATGCTATTTTGTTCATGATATTGTCCTTCTATTTTTTGTGCATGTGTAGTGTATTTTGTAGATGCATTTGTAGGAAGTACTGTCGCTATGATGTCCTATATACCTTGGTAGGAATCCCTTGTAGTGGAACCACCGTATGTCTAGATGTGCTTAGCCATGCTATGATAGACGAGGGCTAGGTTACATAATATGATAGCTGTTGCTGTTAGTGTTGTTTTGAGAAAACTAAAACAACTTAATCAATGAATCTGCTGGGTGTGATGGGATTGACATTTTTTGGTGGTATCATTGCGGAAAGGCACCCAGGTATCAAGAGAAAATGATTGGCTTCTTTATTTGGTAGCTTACGTGTACAACTATGTGCCAATAATAAAATGTGTGGTTGGTTAGACTCAATAGGTTGTGAAAACTAGAACCCACATAGCCAGAGATGTAGAATTTTGGTAGTTTGGTACGGTGCGTGTCGGGTTTGGGGAGCTACTTCCCGAACGGTCCCTTCTTGGACTTCTCCCTATCATCACCCATTATGAGAGTGGTGGTACGAGCTGGGCTGGCCAAGTCACATGGGTAAAGTATACTAACCCTTGCAGGGTGTATAAACTAATCGATTAGCCGTGTCCCCGGTTATGGACATTTGAGTTGCTTGATATTGAGTTCATGACATGTTTCTCACTCATTCCAATTTCATAAAGTACTTAATATTGTTGGTTTAACTAAATTGGGATCTTTTCAAAAGAAAATCTAAAAGTGATTCTGAAAGTAGGATAAAAGTGTTTATGCTCGCAAAATAGCCTAGCTTCCATCTAGCCAAATATGCATGTAGTTGCTAGTCTCCCTACTTAGCGCTACGTGCCATACATTTCAAGTATTGATCCTTCGGGGCTGCTATGTTTTATGATGTAGGTTGTTATTATGATTCTGAGTGGTCGACTAGGTTGCGGTACTCCACTCAACATTTGTTCGCTTGTGGGCAATTGAAGATAGAGTCTACTATATATTTATGCTTCTGTTTGCTTTTGAACTGCTTGAGCTAGCCTGCGTGCTAAGTATTATTGTAATAATTGAATACTCTGGATCATTTTGTTATTTATGATGCATGAATATTGCTTTGTTATTCATCTTTAAGATCTATGTAAGCCAATGAACCGATCCAGGGATTGGCGTGTTGCATAGAGCTACGGTCTTTTCAGGCTGTAGTATTACATGCAAGCACTTTAATAGATGATGCATGCAGCTAGTGTTAACCGGAAAGGACAAAGATTGAACCTACCATTATAATTAAATTGGGTTGGAGTAGTATCCTAACCGTGTTTTTATTTTGAGACTGAGATCATAACCATGTTTGAAACTTCCATTGTCTATATGGCTCAATGGCTAACAACCGTGTACGAATTCACATCATGCTTGCATGACCAATTATTTGTACAAAATAACGCAACTTCATATAAAAGAAAGCTCCCCATCTCTATGCTGCAGTTATTTTACTTGCATCAGCTTGTGATCCATTTTCATTCTCTGTTAACAATAAGAATTTTCTTATATACTCCTGTCGTAGTAGAACAATTCAACTTGGCCCATCACCAAGAAAAACTCTCAGATGGGAAGAATTCCGTGATGTGCAGAAATATCAATTTTTTTGGTGATATAACAGAACATTTTAGAAATCTCGCATCAAAAGATGCTCCAAATTTTAGTAAAATTCACTGAAATTAGAAACAAATTTCACAAAACATCTGCTAGAAACCACGAATTATTAACTCTAATAGCATGCTAATTCTCTTATTTTTTTCACCTTCTTCTTCAAATTCAAGCCATTCTCAGTATCAACCTCACTGTTAGTATGAAAATATCCATCTTCTCCGCCCAGCGGTGCCTTCTTCCCTTTCTCATTATTACCCGCCATTTTTGTAAAAAAAACATTTATTGAATTGTATTCCGAATCAATATTGATAACGTTGGGATTTAAGTATGTTCCATCAAATGTCGGAGATTTTAGGAACGGGCTCAACTAAATCTAGTGTCATGGAAAGCCTCGATGCTGCTCAAAAGTAATAATAGTTGTTTTTTTATCGAGGATATCGCTTGCAAGGAACTACTTTGTCCAAGATTAGCCAATATTCTTGATTCGTGTCTTGTCCATGGAAACACCAATGGTTTGTTTTACTCTACTACCAACATGAGACCCTATGCGACCAAAAATTTCAATGGGTCAGACACGGCAATTGATAATGTCACTCGTAGATCTATGCTCAAATGTGGCCCCTCATGTCCTCACTTCATGCTGAATATTCATACATCTCCTTGATAACTCGGGTGCATACAGTAGTTGTACCCTCTTCATCATTACGCACAACACCTGTGTTAATATTAATAGGTTCAGTTGGTCAATGGATTTCCTTTAGTATGGATCATGTTCTAACATGGCATACCACTTTATTTTATTTTTCTTATTTGTTCTTCTAAACTTTTTTGTCCGGTTGTTTGTCATTGTATCACACACAGGGAGTAGGATCCCACAATTTTAGTTCATTTCCCAACCTATATTTCACAAACCAGGTTGCACCTCCACCTTTGTAAGTGGTTCCCATATAAAGGCACACGAAATCATTTTGCGCCACACTTCGAGACATGAATACACACATAATAAATGTCCCCGCTGTGCAAAATGGTTTCGAACTGATCAATTGAAACAGATCAAAGCGGACACAAACAAAATAACTGCACCAAACCAGAAATTCCGGCTGGAGTCCTCATCGGAGAAGAAAGAAATTAATTTCCTCAAAACAGGCTTTCGCCTTGTTTTATAAATAAAGCACACATGTTTGATCGCTGTTGTGCCAGACAGCACAACGCCCAAAGAAAGAGACTCAACACGATACAAGCGAGCCCAAAGAAAAAAAGAGAAAAACAAGAAAAGAAGAAAGGCCGACCCTAGCGGATCAACAAAAACAAAGGTGACTCACAACCGATGCGCCCTCCGGAGTAGTCCCACCATGATCCTAGCACTTGGATTTGTCGTGCACCAAGCAGCACCTCCAAGAAGGAAGCGACGACACCGACGTTGCTGTCCGAACTGGTCCTAGGGTTTCCCCCGGTACACCATGGTAGTGGAGCAGAG
Source organism: Avena sativa (assembly GCA_916181665.1). Taxonomy (NCBI): domain Eukaryota; kingdom Viridiplantae; phylum Streptophyta; class Magnoliopsida; order Poales; family Poaceae; genus Avena; species Avena sativa. Next base: position 39,538,371 of record OV702285.1, on the reverse strand, counting down.
GGGCAACCGACGCCCTTCATGAAGGAGCAACCACACCCGAAAGCGTCGCCGTGTCGGAGTCACGATGACAAGGATTTCTCCTGCCACCCAAGCACCACAACATCGGACAAAACCAAAGTGCTCCACCAAACTCGCCACCCACCAACATACGCCACCACCTTCTTGAGCCCACCAACGCCGTATCACCATGGAAAACACCGCGATGCCGGTCGGACTGAGAAGCAACCGTAGACAAGGAGCGGCAGCACCACACTCTCGCAGTAGGGAAGAACCTCCACCGCGATGGCGGTAGCCGTCCGGACACAGCGGCAAGGGCACACCAGACCATTAGATCCGGAGGTTGGTAGCAGCAGCCACCTGGGAGACTTCCTCCACCACCGAGCGGATGCCGACCGGACACTACAGCCGGGACATACCAGGCCATGATGGCCTGGCCAGGCCCCGAAGGGCCCGTAAAGTTCCCGCCGCCATGTCGTTGCACGTAGACCACCAACGCCGCAATCCTCTTGGTGGTCACCATAGGCCTGGCCGGACCCAAACGGTCCGCAAAGATCCCACCGCCACGCTGCAGCAGGCAAGGTGTCGTCGTGACCACCCTCGTCATGATCCGATTGTCAGTCCCATCAGAGGCGGCGAGGCCGAGCCTAGCCCGCCCAGACCCAGATCGGGCCCAAAGGGCCCAGATCTAGGCTGGCAAGGCACCTCTGGCCGAGCTCTGCACAACCACCATCACCCCAATCGGTGGCTCCATCACGCTGCCTCCACCCAGCCGTCGACAGGAACCCGCCGCCGTACCATACCACCGTTGAGGAGCACCTCCAGGTTCCAGCCGCCCCCGCGCCGTCAACCACCAAGAGGGGAAAGGCCATGGTGCTCGCCGCCACCGGCGCTGCGTGGCCAAGGGCCGGGGCCGCACGCTGGCGATGGTGGGGGACAGGGAGGCGGGAGGGAGGCTGAGGGGAGGATGGGAAGGGGCGAGGCCCGGCCAGCACGCGGGGAGGGGGGGTGGCGTGGCGCAGGTCGCGAGAGGAAGAAACATCGCGAGTGGGATGTTTCCTCGCTCGGGTCAGCAGAAGTTGGTCACCCGATCTCGAAAGAAATTAATATGGCTTCAGATCTTATGTTCATCGACAATTAATTCCAATGCCATGACTAATATAATAGAATGCCATCAAACTGATCAACTGAATTAGAGCAAATCGGAGACAAGAAGCTCAAGAACTCGATCGAGGAGAAGAAAGAAAATATCTTATTACTATTAGTTGAGAAAACAAATAAACCTAACTTGTCCAACCGGCATGCAGTGCCAATCAGATCAGACCACACGGTAGCAAAAGGCGGGTACAAATTATAAGACTGACTGAGTTATTGACTCATAAATAAATCAACTAAGCAAGCATTAACCAAAGACCACCGGCAATTATCGAAAGCGTGGGCTTCTACTGATTTGGGAGCTGATCATTGTCGACGCGGCGGGCAACATTGCGCATGAGGCGTTCGATCGCCTTGACGAACAATGGCAACTCCTCCGCCCCGAGCGCTTCAGGATCGACCTCCCACCAGGTCCTCTTCCCCGTCTGCTTCTGCAGCTCCAGCACCTTCTTCCCGATGGCGGTCATCCGCGCGCGGCCTTCGCCTTGGCCTCCAAAGACAGCGCCTCCATGGCCTTCCACCCCACCTCCCCGTTGTCGAGCGGCGGCTGCGCCATGGTCGGAGGCGGCGGAAGCTGCGCCATGGTCGTCGCCATGGTCGGAGGCGGCGGAAGCGGCGGAAGCTGCGCCATGGTCGCCATGGTTGGGACAGCTAGCGCGTGGGGCAACAATATGTGGAGTTTCTCTGACGTCAAATCCCACGTTTCAGGGGGTTTCTATGGCATATAAACTGTGATTTGCTTCCAACGAAAAGGTCTAGCGAATCAATAATTCAATATACTACTACTAGCAGTACTATGATTTATTTCTCGCCAAGAAATCCGGCCACCAGTTTATTACTCCCTCCAATCCATATTACATGGATGTATCTAGCACTAAAACATGTCTAGATACATCCATTTTAGTGACAAGTAATATAGATCAGAAGGAGTACAACATTTTTTTATTTTCTCTTTATTTACGGGAGCAATAATTCTGATTGATCTGTAAAATTATGAAAATCTCTAACGCTCACAGTCAGCTGAAGTCAGCGCCCCGCGTATGATAAGCAGAATCAAATAAATATCATACACGAGACTTGACGGGCGCGGCGCGGCGCGCCACAGTTTCCTAGTATTACATGACAAACACATCATATTTTCATCGGAGCAAAACATAGAGCACACTCATGGTGCTTAAATAAACAGAACCTTTCTCATGATTTGCACCATGGGGCACAACCATCAAACCTAGGGGTAGGGGATGTTGCAAATATGGTCATAATGGATGCATGGGTCAGTGGTATGCCGAACACATACGGTCCAAATATGTCAACCAGGCTGTAAGCATGGCATGATCGTAATATCGGTGTAGGTGGAGAGAGGAACGAATTGGGACATCCTGGTGAGGTTAGGAAAAAATAACCCGCACCAACCCCGTCTCCCCTCTCATCCCCCACTAGGGCAACAGGGGCTCTCCCCAATGTTCGGCGCCTTACTCCCCCTCCAGCCTCCTCCTTCCTCGCCGCTGTCGGCAAGGGGACGACGGCAGCGGACAGCGTCTCCCCGTGGCTTGGAGGTGGGCTCAGGGGCCCTCTCCTCCTGGCGGCGGCGGCCCTGCTTCGGCGGGCAGGTGTGTTGGTGGCGGCGGGGCAGCGTGGCTCGGCTCGTGGCAAGCGAAGACGGGGCAAATGGCGGCCAGGCCCTATGTGCCCAGATAGGGGCCTTAGGGCCCCATCTGGGTCTTGGGTGGGGCGCTGGGCTGCCCCTGAGCTTCACTTGATCTGTAGGCATGGTAGGGTAGGGGATTCATGGCTCGGCGGCAACCACGACCCACAGGTTACAACGTGGCTACGGCCCGTATGGGCCCATGTGGGCCTGACCGGGCCCTTTTGGGATTGGTGTGCCCCTGTGGGGGCTTTACGGTCCCGCTGGGACCGGTCGGACCTAATTGGCCCTGGTATGCATGTGGCCGTGTCGGGTCGACTACCATCTGCGATGGAGGCATGATGAGTGCAGCAGCACTTCGTTGGGAGACCCCAAGCGGAAGGTATGATGTAGTACAGCAGGCAAGTTTCCGTCGGTAAGAAACCGAATTTATCGAACTAGTAGGAGGAAGGAAACGTCCCAAAGGTGTTGCAAGCAACATGGAAACTTGCACAACACAAACTCAAGACTTTGCCCCAACTAACAGTGAGGTTGTCAATCTCACTGGTTGCTGTAACAAATGATTAACTGTATGGTGTGGAAGGTGATGTATCAATGGTAAATATTGGACCAGGGTCTATAGTTCACTAGAGATGCTCTCCTTAGATAAACAAAAATAGCATGAAAGCTGCGACATGGTCGTCGAACGGCGGAAACGCGGGTGCTCTGGTTCTACGACTATGACCGGCGGCAAATATATAGAGGCGCAAGGAAAGGGCAGGGGAATATATAGAGGCGCTCGCGGTAAGTTTGGAAATAAATCACCCGCGCAATACTTACCATGTTGCTTGCTAGGGACAGCGCGTCGGGCAACAATATGTGGAGTTTCTCTGATTTACTTCACGTCAAATCCCACGTTTCAGGGGGTTTTCTATGGTATAAACTGTGATTTGCTTCCAACAAAAAGGTCTAGCGAATCAATAATTCAATATACTACTACTAGCAGTACTAGGATTTATTTCTCGCCAAGAAATCTGGCGACCAGTTTATTACAACATTTTCTTATTTTCTCTTTATTTACGGGATCAATAATTTTGATTGATCTGTAAAAATATGGGAATCTCTAACGCTCACAGTCAGCTGATGTCAGCGCCTTGCGTATGATAAGTAGAATCAAATAAACATCATACACGAGACTTGACGGGCGCGGCGCGCCACAGTTTCCTTTTTTTTGGAAATGGGCGCATTTATTAACCAAATAATTGATTCTTACACCCGGCCTCTGCATAACTAAGATGCACACAGCCACACGAAAGACAAACTAAGACAATAATGAAAAAAAGCGTTACAAAAAGGCACTAAATTATAGCCTGGAAACTAAGATAGCTCAATCCTCAGATCACGCGGCCATCCATGTCGTGAGAAAATATTCCTCGCCGTGTCCTCCAATCGCGCACATCCGTCCAGAAATACGTCCCGAAACTCCATGCGTTGGAGAATATTCCATGATCGAAGGATAGCCGTGGCTCGATAAATAACCTGCAGAGGGGAAGACACGATGTTATTAAAAATCTTGTCATTTCTACAAAGCCATAGTGACCATATAATGGCAAGCGCTCCCACCCTAAACAAGGTTCTGTACTTATCAACAATTCCATGTAACCAATTGCCAAAAACATTGGTTACTGAACGTGGTGGAGATAAGCCAGAAGATATTTGGATGAATGACCATATAGACCGAGCAAATTTGCAGTGAAAGAATAAGTGTCGAATTGTCTCATCTTGATGACAAAAAACACATTGTGTACTTCCATGCCAATTCCTCTTTACAAGATTATCCTTTGTCGACGTGGCAAGTGGGGTGGGTCCGGACTTGATCGGGTCGGTGCAGTTTTTTTCCTGGACGCGGATTGGGAACCGGTTTCGGTCCTGGTATCGGTACCAGACTTCTCCCTCGATGCCAGAAAGAGATCTGATAGCCTCCCCGTCGCCCAGCTCTTCCTCCAAGTCGCCCCCGACTCCTAGTTCTTCCGCCAGGTCGCCGTCTTCATCGACCAAACCCGCTCCGCGGTCGACGGCCTCGGTCCCAGCGCTGCCCCAGAACATCTCCGAGAGGTCGTTTGCCTCGGTGCTCTCCAATCCAGCGATGGCGGGTAGAGGCAATGGGGCAAACCCTAGGGGGCCGCCCTCTGTTCCTGCGAACCACGCCGCTCCTGTGCCGGTCGTTGGGGCAGCTAATGCTGCTGCGCTGAAGCCTACGACGACGGTATCGGCTACTCCGATGCAGCATGCCGCGACCGGATAGGGAAATATGCAAGCTTCTGTCGGGACGTACCAGCCTAACTCCGGTCATCCGCAGTTCCCTCCGGGAGTTCAGTTCAGGCCTCCGATGGCTTATTTCAATGCGATGCAAGCTATCCCGCATCAGCCTTTGCAGCGTCCTTATCGTGGGTCGTCGACCCCATTTGTCGGTCAGCCATCTGCCGCTTTTTTCCAGGGGACTACGTCTGCCCCTCCGATCCATGGGGGCCACAATGGTAATCAGGCGGCGGTGGTTCCGTCGCAACCCCCGCAACAATTTTCTGTGGGAGTGGGCGTTGCGGCTTCTACTGTTCCTAAGAGAAAGAAGAATAAAAAGCAGTCACAGCAGCCACAAGCTAGTGGGATTCAGCAACATGTTTTGAATGCACAGTCGGATCAGCAGTTTCATCTTCAGCAACAGGGTTTCCAGCAGTATGGGGTTCCACAGATGCAGGTGCCTGGGTGTTTTGTACCTCCTTTTCTGCGGCAGATCATTCCGCAGGAGCATCAGCTGAGTCAGCCACCGGTTGTCACTACACCAAGTTCTGAGGGTACGGCAGTGGCTGATGTCGGTAAGAAGAATAAAAAATTTGTTCGTTGTTGGAAGTGTGCGGTTAATACTCATGCGACCAAGGATTGTAAGGTCATTCATTATTGCTATATTTGTGATTCCGTTGCACATCCCACATTGAGGTGCCCGGTGCTGAAGCATCCGCGCTTGACTCCGTATATGGCGGGTATTGGCAGTGACCAGACGTTGTTCACTCAGATTCCGGATGCAGTGACTCGGGATCATCTTGAGCGCAGTCAGACTCCGATTGCTCTGGTACGTGTTTCTGGACCGATGGTTTCAGCAGAGGTTGTTCAGAGGCAGATCGCCAGGCGATGTCAGGTGCATGTTCAGTGGAAGTGGGAGGCGGTGCCTCATGGTGATTCTGCCTTCTTAGTGAGCTTCCCGACGTTTGAGGATTTGGACAGGGTCGATGGAATCCTGATGACAGTTCCACTTAGTACCGCCCAGCTGACCTTCTCGGTATACAGGATGGAGGAGGTGCCACATAAGCTTGAGATGCAGCAGGTTTGGTTACATGTGGAGGGGGTACCCCATATTCTGCGATCCTTTCAGGGCTTGTGGGCAGTTGGAGGACTCATGGGGAACACTCTTGATGTTGATTTATTCAGTCTGCGGAAGCGGGGGGTAGTCCGTATACTCGTGGAGATGTTTGACACGAAGATCTTTCTCAAGGAGAAGGACGCCCTTGGTCACTTTATTGTGTCAGATTCTGTGGTTAAACACAAGGTATTTGAGTTTCGTTTTCGGATTGAACCTGAGGGTTATATTCCGGAACCAGAGTTTGTTCCTTTCTTGTGGAGAAAAGGAGATGATGATGCGGATGATGATGCCAATGGGAAGCAGTTTGAGGATGCTATGGATACTTCAGAGGCTTCTGCAGCCACTCAGGGAGGGGGCGGAGGTACTGGATCTTCCTCCGATGTGCAGGGTACTTCAGGGCCTGCATCTTCCAGTCAGGGGGTGCAGAGGGCATTTGCTGTCACCCCCTTTAATGCTAATCCGGTGACTCCGCAGGGACGACAACTGCTAGATGCTCTTCCTTTGGATTCCCCTCTTCGTGGGAAGGGTTCTACTTCAGCACCTCGCATTTCACCGGCTCAGTTACAGGAGGCTCTTCGTTCTGCTTCCATCCCGGTCTTGCGAGCTTGCTCAGCACCTGCGAGGTCCAGAACGCATATTTTGGGCAGATCTATTCCTGTTTCCACTCCTGTACTTGAGGAGGTTGTTCCTTCGGTGTGTTTGCGGAAGCTGACCCAGGAGGGGTCGGCTGACCGCGACGCTTGTCACCAGCTTCAGGGCTTGGCTTCGCTTGGTCCGACCCAGGTGGGGTTGGACCCTCGGGACGTCTCGCCTACGCTGGTGGAGCAGGTGACCTCGGTGGTCGTTGGGGACGACCGGACCCAGGAGGGGTCTGGGGTGCCTCGGTCTCCAGGGGACGCTTCGCCTGTGCAGGGGAGTGGTACTCCATTCAGGCGGAGCATGCGTCATGGAGTTGATGCCTCTGGGGCGTCCGTGACTGATGAGGACTCCATGCTCAAGGCCATGCGGCGTAAGGCGGAGAGGAACTTGGATTCGCCAGGTATAAAGAGTAATTCGAAGTCTTTTTTGTCATTTTCTACTCCTGTTATTTCTTCTAAACTAGCCAACGTTGGCATTAGTTTGGGTAGCTCTGTACAGGATGTATCTTTTTCTTCTAATGTTTTGAGACATATGGAGGTTGACCGTCTAACGGTTACTCCTAAGGTCAGTGCTTTTCCTGATGCTTTACTAACTGAGGAGGAGGAGGAGTTGCATGCCACAGTAGATGGTCAACTCCTCTCTCACTTAGTCGGTGAAGTGTCGGAAGTGGACTTTGATGAGACTGGGCTTGCTTCTATGTATGAGCTGAAAGCTTCTGGTCGAAAATCGAAGAGCCAGCGGCTGCGTAAGAGATCCCGTGTATCCAAATCTCCTATAGTTTCTCAATGAATGGAATGTTTTCAAACAGCAGAGGTCTTCGGGACTTGGCTAAACATTTATTCTTTGCTGACTGCGTGAGGGATTATAATTTGGATTTTCTGGGTATTTTTGAGACTGGTAGACGAGATTTTTCGCAAACTCTACTCAATCGCCTTTCTGGTGGAGTGGACTTTACGTGGATATCACGTCCGCCGCGTGGTCGATCCGGGGAGATCCTGTTAGGCGTGCGAGATGAGACTATGGAAGTTTTAGCTAGTTCGGTGGGAGATTTTTTTATAAAAATCCATATCCGTAACAAGGCTGATAACTTCACATGGTCTTTAGTCGCCGTATACGGGGCCGCTCAGGATGTTTATAAGGCTGACTTTTTACGTGAGCTTGTGAATTTGGCAAAGGACAATCCTTATCCTATTCTTATAGGAGGGGATTTTAATTTGCTCAGATTTCCTCATGAGAAAAGTCGGGGCCGGTTCGATGAACATTGGCCTTTTCTGTTCAATGCTGTCATTGACAGTCTGGATTTGAGAGAGGTTACAATGTTAGGAAGGCAGTTCACATGGGCTAATAGTCTTCCGGAGCCAACATACGAAAAACTAGATAGAGTGCTTATGGATACTGATTGGGAACAAAAATTCCCTATGGTAACTGTTCGGGCTCTAGAGCGCATTGAGGCTTTATCGGATCATGCTCGTTTACTTCTTTCGTTTGGACTACCGCCACGGAAGTCTACAAATGAGTTTAAATTTGAACTCAGTTGGATGATTCGTGATGGTTTTTATGAGATGGTTAAGGCTAATTGGGAGAAACCGGTACATGGCCAAACGCCTATCATACGATGGAATAACAAAATGCGTACTTTACGCAAGTTCCTTCGGGGTTGGGCCAGGCATACAGCGGGTATCCTAAAAAAAGAAAAATTACGCCTAACACTTATAATAGATGACTTAGAGGCTTCCGCGGAGGTAAGGCCATTAACTTCACAAGAAATTGAGCTTAAAAGCCAATCGAATGCAGAGATAGCCCGACTTCTTCGCGAAGAGGAACTCAAATGGTACCAACGCTCTAAAGCTAAATTCATTCTGGAAGGAGATGCGAATACTAGATACTTCCATGCAGTTGCCAATGGCAGGCATAAGAAGAAACTTATTCACTCTCTAATTCAGGATGAAGGTATGATTGAGGGACAAGAACATCTGAAGTCATATATTACTACGTATTATAAATCCTTGTTTGGGGCAACAGTGGAGAATTCTTTTTCTCTTGATGAGTCCCAAACGTCCGATATTCCCCAGGTTTCGGATGAAGAAAATAGTTTTCTATCTGCCTCATATTCCGAGGAAGAGGTCAAGAAAGCGATTTTCCAAATGGAACATAACAAAGCACCAGGTCCTGATGGATTCCCAGCGGAATTTTACCAAAAATTCTGGGACGTTATCAAGGAGGACCTGATGAATTTGTTTGGGTTTTTACAGGTTGGACAATTGGATCTATTTAGACTCAACTTTGGTAACATAATTTTACTGCCTAAGGTTAATAATGCAGAACGGATACAACAGTACCGTCCAATCTGCTTGCTTAATGTTAGCTTTAAAATTTTCACTAAAGTTGCTACAATTAGACTAAATTCGGTTGCTGACAATGTTGTTAGCCCGTCTCAAACTGCGTTCATGCAAGGAAGAAATATCCTAGATGGGGTTGTGATTCTGCATGAAACAATTCATGAACTGCACTCAAAAAAATTAAATGGTGTACTGTTCAAGATTGACTTTGAGAAGGCTTATGACAAAGTTAACTGGTCTTTCCTCCAGCAAACACTCCGTATGAAAGGTTTTTCTGAGGAGTGGCGTGCTTTGATTCAGTCTTTTGTGTCTGGGGGTAGTGTTGCCATTAAAGTAAATGATGATACTGGCAACTACTTTCAGACCAAGAAAGGACTGAGACAAGGGGATCCATTATCGCCATTACTATTTAACATAGTGGCTGATATGTTGGCTATCCTTATTGAGAGAGCTAAGGCTGACGGCCAAATTGAAGGTGTAGTTCCACATCTCGTTGATGGTGGACTTTCTATTCTTCAATATGCTGACGATACAATTCTTTTTATGGAACATGATCTGGAGAAAGCTAAGAATCTGAAATCAATATTATCAGCATTCGAGCTCTTATCTGGGCTTAAAATAAATTTCCATAAAAGCGATTTGTATTGTTTTGGCGAGGCCCAAAACGAGGCCCACATATATGCTGAACTTTTCGGCTGTGGTCTGGGTCAGTTTCCAATCAATTATTTGGGAATACCGATTCATTATCGGCGTCTCACAATTGCTGAATGGAAGCTCGTTGAGGAAAGGATACAAAAACGTCTTAATAGTTGGAAAGGAAAATTGTTATCTCTTGGGAGAAGACTAGTACTTCTAAATTCAGTTCTTACTAATATGGTACTGTATATGATCTCGTTTTTCCAAATGCCAAAAGGGGTTTTGAACAAAGTGGATTATTTCCGTTCAAGATTCTTTTGGCAAGGGGATAGTGAGAAAAAGAAATATCGTCTGACCCGATGGAATGTGGTTTGCCGGCCGAAGGAGTTTGGTGGACTAGGCATACACGATTTGCAAGTCAAAAACACCGCGCTTTTGGGCAAATGGCTTTTTAAACTACTTACTGAGGAAGGCGTTTGGCAAACCATGTTATGGAGGAAATATGTGGGCTCCAAAGCTGTGTCTCAAGTGGTATGGAAACCCGGAGATTCACATTTTTGGGCAGGTCTTATGGCCACCAAGAAACATTTCTTTCGTTTTGGTGCTTTTGAGATTAAGGATGGATCACAAATTAGGTTTTGGGAAGATAAATGGCTAGGCCAATCTACTCTTCGCGAACAGTGCCCAGCTCTATATTCAATTGTTAGACATAAAGGAGATACAATCTCCACAGTGATGGAGGACTATCCTCCTAATGTGTCTTTCAGAAGAAGTCTCATCGGTCCTAGACTATTATCTTGGAACAATCTCCTATTACGGTTATCCAGGATACAATTGTCGGACGGTGTTGATGTGTTCAAATGGAAATTACTGGAAAGTGGTAAATTTTCCGTTGGTTCATTATATAAAGCTTTGGTCCAACCTGATTTCCCAGTCGATGATAATAGTAAATTTTGGAAAATGAAAATACCCCTTAAGACGAAGATATTTGCATGGTATCTACGGAAAGGGACAGTTTCCTAGTATTACATGACAAACATATCATATTTCCATCGGAGCAAAACATAGAGCAAACTCATGGTGCTTGAATAACCAGAACCTGTCTCATGATTTGCACCCGGGGAACAACCATCAGACCTAGGGGCAGGGGATGTTGCAAATATGGTTAGAATGGGTGCATGGGTGAGTGGTATGCCGAACACATACAGTCCAAATATGTCAACCAGGTTGTAAGCATGGCATGATCGTAATATCGGTGTAGGTGGAGAGAGGAACGAATTGGGACATCCTGGTGAGGTCAGGAAAAAAGAACCCGCACCAACCCCGTCTCCCCTCTCATCCCCCACTAGGGCAACAGGGGCTCTCCCCAATGTTCGGCGCCTTACTCCCCCTCCAGCCTCCTCCTTCCTCGCCGCTGTCGGCAGGGGGACGACGGCAGCGGACAGCGTCTCCCCGTGGCTTGGAGGTGGGTTCAGGGGCCCTCTCCTCCTGGCGGCGGCGGCCCTGCTTCGGCGGGCAGGTGTGTTGGTGGCGGCGGGGCAGCGCGGCTCGGCTCGTGGCAAGCGAAGACGGGGCAAATGGCGGCCAGGCCCTATGTGCCTAGATCGGGGCCTTAGGGCCCCATCTGGGTCTTGGGTGGGGCGCTGGGCTGCCCCTGAGCTTCACTTGATCTGTAGGCATGGTAGGGTAGGGGATTCATGGCTCGGCGGCAACCACGACCCACAGGTTACAACGTGGCTACGGGCCGTATGGGCCCATGTGGGCCCGACCGGGCCCTTTTGGGATTGGTGTGCCCCTGTGGGGGCTTTACGGTCCCGCTGGGACCGGCCGGACCTAATTGGCCCTGGTATGCCTATGGCCGTGTCGGGTCGACTACCATCTGCGATGGAGGCATGATGAGTGCAGCAGCACTTCGTTGGGAGACCCCAAGCGGAAGGTATGATGTAGTACAGCAGGCAAGTTTCCGTCAGTAAGAAACCGAGTTTATCGAACTAGTAGGAGGAAGGAAACGTCCCAAAGTTGTTGCAAGCAACATGAAAACTTGCACAACACAAACTCAAGACTTTGCCCCAACTAACAGTGAGGTTGTCAATCTCACTGGTTGCTGTAACAAATGATTAACTGTATGGTGTGGAAGGTGATGTATCAATGGTAAATATTGGATCAGGGTTTATAGTTCACTAGAGATGCTCTCTTTAGATAAACAAACATAGCATGAAAGCTATGACATGGTCGTCGAACGGCGGAAACGCGGGTGCTCTGGTTCTATGACTATGACCTGCGGCAAATATATAGAGGCGCAAGGAAAGGGCAGGGGAATATATAGAGGCGCTCGCGGTAAGTTTGGAAATAAATCACCTGCGCAATACTTACCATGTTGCTTGCTAGGGACAGCGATATGTGGAGTTTCTCTGATTTACTTCACGTCAAATCCCACGTTTCAGGGGGTTTTCTATGGTATAAACTGTGATTTGCTTCCAACAAAAAGGTCTAGCGAATCAATAATTCAATATACTACTACTAGCAGTACTAGGATTTATTTCTCGCCAAGAAATCTGGCGACCAGTTTATTACAACATTTTCTTATTTTCTCTTTATTTACGGGATCAATAATTTTGATTGATCTGTAAAAATATGGGAATCTCTAATGCTCACAGTCAGCTGATGTCAGCGCCTTGCGTATGATAAGTAGAATCAAATAAACATCATACACGAGACTTGACGGGCGCGGCGCGCCACAGTTTCCTAGTATTACATGACAAACATATCATATTTCCATCGGAGCAAAACATAGAGCAAACTCATGGTGCTTGAATAACCAGAACCTGTCTCATGATTTGCAACCCGGGGCACAACCATCAGACCTAGGGGCAGGGGATGTTGCAAATATGGTTAGAATGGGTGCATGGGTCAGTGGTATGCCGAACACATACAGTCCAAATATGTCAACCAGGTTGTAAGCATGGCATGATTGTAATATCGGTGTAGGTGGAGAGAGGAACGAATTGGGACATCATGGTGAGGTCAGGAAAAAAGAACCCGCACCAACCCCGTCTCCCCTCTCACCCCCCCCCCACCCCTAGAGCAACAGGGGCTCTCCCCAATGTTCGACGCCTCACTCCCCTCCAGCCTCCTCCTTCCTCGCCGCTGTCAGCAGGGGGCGGCGGCAGCGGACAGCGTCTCCCCATGGCTTGGAGGTGGGTTTAGGGGCCCTCTCCTCCGGGCGGCAGCGGCCCTGCTTCGGCGGGAAAGTGTGTTGGTGGCGGCGGGGCAGCGCGGCTCGGCTCGTGGCAAGCGAAGACAGGGCAAATGGCGGCCAGGCCCTATGTGCCCAGATCGGGGCCTTAGGGCCCCATTTGGGTCTTGTGCGGGGAGCTAGGCTGCCCCTGAGATTCACTTGATCTGTAGGCATGGTAGGGTAGGGGATTCATGGCTCGGCGGCAACCACGGCCCACCGGTTACAGCATGGCTGCGGGCCGTATGGGCCCATCTAGGCCCGACCGGACCCTTTTGGGATTGGTGTGCCCCCATGGGGGCTTTACGGTCCCGCTGGGACCGGCCGGACCTAATAGGCACTGGTATGCATGCGGCCGTGTCGGGTCGACTACCGTCTGCGGTGGAGACAGTTCCCTCCCGTGCGGTTGCGGTACTACTGGACACGATTCTTCCTACTTTTCGCTTTTGTCCTACAGACCCCGCGATTGTATCCTGGGTGAGACTATCTTGGCAGCTTCGTGATCGGAGTGGTGCATGCTCGTGGACAGCAACTTGGGTGGTGGCGAGGCCTCGTGCTTGCAGGGCTCCTATGTAAAGGATCGATCGGGCGTAGTGGGTAGGGTTTTCGGGAGAAATTCTTGCCGGCTTGACCAACACCAACGCGGTGTACCCTCGGGTGGCACCATTCCTTCTTGAAGGGCATCGTGGCTACCCTACCACTTCCCCCAGTATGTCAGGGGAAACCCTAGGATCATTCTCTGGTCTGGGTAGCAGCGTTGGCGTTCTTCTTGAAGGAGCTGCTTAGTGCTTGTCGAATCGTTGCTAGGAGTGCGGTGGAACTTCTCTAGAGGGAGCAACGGGTGTGGGCCACCTGTGTTTAGTTGATCCGCTTATGTCTCTATTATGTTTGTTAAGAATATAATACACGCCTAGCCCTTTCCAAAAGTCCGAACTGATGGAAAGGGCTAGGCGTGTATTATATTTTTAACACTCCCCCTCACGTCTAGGTTATTTTAGTCCTTAGCGTGGGATAGGAATAGTCCACAGAATCTTTTTTCCTTTTTCTTTTATTTCTGCGTGAGCAGGGACTTGAACTCAAGACATCTTGGCTCTGATACCATGTTTAAAACAAAGAGTTTTTGAGGAACTGGCTCAACCCTCTATGGGATGGCCTATCTCATATATATAATGGTGTACAATGGTACAATAAAGGTATACACAGTTGGACTATAATACAAAGTCTAACAATGTTTCTGTGCTTTTCCTTTCTGTTGGGCGTGTGTCTGTTGCTGCCCTAGTATTTGTCTTTCTTTTGTGTTATATAGTGATTGCTGTATTAATATAGTGGGGCGAAAGCTTATTTCGAGATGGAGAGAAGACTTACGAGGGAGTTATAAAAAATCACTAGCTAGGCTGGATAGGTCCGTGGTGTGCTGAATACCTTTTGTACAAAAGGATCTATTGTCTGCAAGCAAGAAACCATGCTGGTCAAGCGAAAGCAGTGATCATACAATAAGAAAAATAAGATATACACGGTAACATAAAAGACTAATTAGACATCAAAACTTCTAGGAAGAAAACAAGATCTAGGAAGGAAAACCTTGGAGACAGTAGACGAGATCCCAAAAGAATAACTAGTTGAGATTGTGGACTGCCCGTTTAAATCAAGGAGCTATCATATATAGTGTGGCGTTGATCTTCAAAATTCGTAGAACTTCTACAAGAGATGTATACTGGGCTCAAAGTGAATAGACATATTTTCCTTGTTTTTACAGTAGCAGTCTTTACACCTAATAGCAGGTCAAGCTTTGCTAGTTCCATGGATATTGTTAGTTTTAAGCCTTGGACTGGTGGCTCTAGTGGCTTGCGTGACCAACAATCCTCCAACGTGTTGAAGTGGACACTGGACAGATTTGGCAGCCTAGTGCATACAATGGGGAGGCCAGATCTAGATAAAGCTAGGATGTCAGGATGTGCTGGCGACAAAACGCCGACGTACAAGACAAGGCTGGGTGCGCAAACTTGCCTGATGCTAGCAACAGCTCTTCCTTTCTCACTGCACAACCTCCATACCCACGAATTTTAATGAAGAACCAGCAATATTAGTAAACATTATACCCACGATGCCTCCCATGCCCACAATTGGACGAATCAAAAAAGAACAGAATAACATATTTGGGCCTGCATGAATGTCATGTTACATATTCATGAGCCGACACTTGCTAGAAGTTGGAGTACCGCAAGACTGACCTCTCTACTGAATTTCACTCATATACAGAACTAGCTTCTAAAACACGGTATATATATGTGTGTATGCATCATCGATATGTGCCCCCGGTTATCATTTATAGCATATGAAGTTATGAACTCCTCTGCTTCCGGTTAAAGAGGGAATTTTAAGACGTGTTGAACAGTCGTGGAACAAAAACTCTTCTATTACCCAACTACCAAGGCGTCGTGTAGTACCGTATATACATGCACGTAGCATGATTGTTGACTGGCCTCGAAAAATGGTGCGAATATCACAACAAAGATACTAATCACTTCACCCCCGACTAGGAATGCATAGCTAATCCTAAATCACAACCAAGATTCTATGTTTCATCTTATCAGATTTAGCATTACCTCCAACACGACATGCAAAGCAAATATTACTGACAATTTGAACACACGCAAAATGTTCTTAGAAATTTTCCAAAAGCTACCTACCAAAATATCATACGCAACAAGTCGGTACAAATTGCACCTAAACAAGTTTGATGGTCCACTAAAGAATTACTACGTACGTCTAAAAATATATGTCACAAGTTTGTTTAAACTTGGATGTATCCGGGGCGGTTCATAGATTTTGGAGGTCCTGGGGCAACAAGATACCAAAGTCCCCTCGCTTAAAGTGGAAAAGTTTCACTCTGTCAGTTGGAGGGGGGCAATGCTGCCCCCCCCCCCCCCCCCCAACCCTTATTTTAGCAATTTTCTTAAATATATTTTTAATTTTTACGCTGAATTTTTTAATAATAGACTTCTCTTTGCGCCCCACCGGATCACGGTCTGTAGGCTTTCCGTTTGATGAGAATGTCATGTGTGGACGTATCATGTATGATAAATCTACATTCTTATAGCTGACAATATATTTCGGCAATATAATAGACCAATAGTCTGATAATGCAGACGAAATACATTTAGATTTTAACATACAGCTCA
This sequence comes from Avena sativa, assembly GCA_916181665.1. Lineage (NCBI taxonomy): Eukaryota > Viridiplantae > Streptophyta > Magnoliopsida > Poales > Poaceae > Avena > Avena sativa. The sequence continues at coordinate 39,522,149 of OV702285.1, read as the reverse complement.
TATGTATGGATACAAAGTATGGATTTCGCCGAAGCGTCGCAAAATTAAAGCTTCTCTTTTTTCCGAAAGCTACTACGTGTAGCGGTAGCTCACCATACAGTGATCGTCTAATGATCTTAAACGACACGTCGACGCGCTTGATCTTCTTCGTGATATCTGCTCCGTTCTACTTCTGCATACGTGAAGAAATAAGTTGGTAATCATCTCGTGTTGCGTACAACATCAAGACACGTAGAAGTTATATAAACTGGTGAATTAGTTCCACGTTGGCACATAGTTTTTTTTGAAACGAGGCAAAAGCATTGCATTTCATTGATATAGAAGAAAAGAGTTAGTCTGTTTTATGAGTAAAACAGGCCAAAAAATTGCATACAACTCAACACCACATGCCAGCCCCGAGGCTACGCTCCATACGGGTCGACGACCAACTAGGTCGACACCACACCTCAACTCAACAGGCGGAAGCGAAAGACCGGAGCCACCGCTCCAAACTACCATGCCAATCCCGGGGCCACGCCCCGCCAGGCCGAAGACGAACCCGTCACCGCCAAAACCACCAAACACACCACTGGTCACTCAGTCCGGCGGACATCCAAAGCGAGGCCCCAAGAGGCAAAGCGACACAGGAGCGTCGTCCACGCCCGATGCTGTGAGGGATCTAGGGTTTCCCCCGGAGAGCCCGGGCGGAGGAACAAGAAACATCAGCTTCGACGACGACTTCAAGAAGGAAGCGGTGCCCACGGGCGTCACCGTCGTCGGTCCCGGCCAGCCGCCGGGACAAGGCTTTCACCCAGCGCAGATTCCCAAAACCTCACGCCCGCCCAACAAGGACCGGCACAACCACCACATCTCCCCTCTTGGTCCAAGCTCCCGACGAACAACAAAGCATCCCTTCCGCCGCCACGCCTAGGCTCCCCGGCGCCACGATTGGTTGCAGTCTGACAGGTTGATTAGAGATGAACACATGAAGACTTTCGGCGGTTGGTTGTAGACACATCTCATGAATGACACCACTGTTGGAGATCAGTTGTACTTGTTGTCCAGGTCTCCATCTTCAACTATATTGACTTTCCAAGGGTACGAGATCAATGGGAATATATTTTACACGCATGCCCAAGATAAAAAGAGCACCAACCAAAACAGTGGTGTCCGATTTAATGCAACCGACGAGAATGGGAAAAATGACACATATTATGGTTACATAGAGGACATATGGAAACTTGACTATGGTCCTAATTTCAAGGTCCCATTGTTTCGATGCACATGGGTCAAGATGACAGGAGGTGGGGTAACGGTAGACCAGCTGTACGGAATGACTACAGTGGATCTCAATAATCTTGCGTACGGAGACGAACCATTCTTCCTTGCCAATGATGTGGCTCAAGTTTTCTATGTGAAGGACATGTCTACTAGACCGTGAAAAAGGAAAGATGAGCAAAAGAATACAATATCATACGATGAGCCAAAGCACCACATAGTTCTTTCAGGAAAAAGAAACATGGTGGGAGTTGAGGACAGGACAGACATGTCAGAAGATTATGGCAAATTTTATGAAATTCTGCCATTCAAAGTGATAAGGAAGATGATCTATGGTTACGGACAAGAAGAGAACCAAAACACTAGATGTGGATGTTGGTGATGTAATGTATTAAACCTTTTGTGAATTAATCCTATTTTTCATCGTCATCGTCATTTATTAATATTAAAACCGGGACAAACAGGAATTTCTGAGATTGTTATAGGCAGGTACCAAAACACTAGACTAGGTAACACTTAGACATTTATTAATATTAAAAATCGGGACTAGCTAACACTGAGGACTAAAGCCACCCGCTTTAGTCATAATCATGCCTAGTCCTATAGTACGCAGCTTCAGGGTCTTCTTTGTCATCGTCATCATCATCGTCATCGTCACCTGCCACTCCGGAGATCCTTAGCCCAGCCATGGCATATACCGGGGGCACCTGCCACTCCGGCCTCGGATTCACGGCGGGCGGGGGAGGAATCTCCTGGAAGACGATGCCACTACCGCCGGGCGGGGGAGGGGCCTTCTTGTGGCTCTGTGGCGGGTGGACTTGTAGGCACCGCAGGCGAGGATGGTCTCCCCCGGCGATGTAGCGCATCACGCCGATGATAGTACGATGTGCCCACCACAGACGCCGGCCGGCTTCATTGTGGTTCACCGAGGGCAGGCCATCACCCTCGTACCTGGCGAGCTCCCTTTCCTGTCGGTTAGCGAAGAAGGCATTCCAGGTGTCGTAGTTATCGGGATCGCACTGGGGATCCATCCGCTGCTCCGGCGTGAGCTCGTGGTAGAAGTGGTTCGTGATGGTCGCCTGTCGGGCGGAGCCTTGAGGCATAGGAGGGACAGGAACCCCTCCAGCACTCAGCATCCAGCCGGTAGCCCGGCGGGCAAGGGTAGTTGGAGGCGAACAACGCCTCGGTCTCCTCGAGGGTCAGAATGGCCCAGTAGGCACTGTCCATTGTTGTGAGAGAGGAAGTTGTGGATGTATGGATAGCCATGGCGTGGTCGGCCTATATATAGATGGAAAGGGCGGGAAAACATGGTGGAAAACGGTGGGAAATAGAGGGAAATATATTTAGTCCCGGTTAGTGGCTACAACCGGGACTAAAAGCACCGTTCAGAGGGAAAGGGCGGGAAAATATGGCGGGAAGCGGTGGGATATGGCGGGAAATATCTTAAGTCCCGGTTAGTGGCTACAACCGGGACTAAAAGCACCTTTCAGAGGGAAAGTACGGGAAAACATGGCGGGAAGCAGTTTGGATATGGCGGGAAAACGGGCATGTTTGTGTGTTGAATCGCGGCATAGTTTGTGATACGGTGCCCATATTGTGAATGGATGTGTATATTGCGATGGAGAACAATGTTGCAGGATGAAGTTTTCCTTTTCGTCACTCGAAAAAGCCATTTTCCATTTTCCGAGCGCAAAAAGACGGGTCGTTTTGTGAATCAGCCGCTAAAATGCAGTTACAGAATGCTACCATCCCATTTTTCTAAAATACTAGAACACCTTACATAAACTATATCCCAACCGGGGAAAAAAAAATGTCTGTCGAAGCGGTAGGAAGTGGGTCCGGTTTGAACTACAGGGACATGATCTAACGTCCGTGATTTTTTAAAAAAATCATTTTTAGACTCCCAATATGTTGTTTCTTCAGAGATCCAATGCAAGTTCTAACATTCTCATCCCCTATCTTCACGCACGCAGTTTTGACCTAAGTTCGAAACGATAAAAAATTCAAAACGGACAAAAAAAATTCAAAAAAGGTCCGAACAATGTAAATCCTTTGTGTGGTGTGATATTATATGACATAGTTGCACGAAAAAATATCAAACTTGGTATACTGATTATGTCTCGAAAAAACCTTCACAAAATGACCTATCATGTTCGAGGTTTCATGGCTTTCTGTCCAAGAGACGGATGTTATGTGTTGAATCGCGGCATAGTTTGTGATACGGTGCCCATATTATACATGCGTGTGTATATTGGGATGGAGAACAATGTTGTAGGAGGAAGTTTTCCTTTTCGCTGTTCGGAAAAGCCATTTTCCATTTTCCGAGCGCAAAAGACGGGTCGTTTTATGAAACAGCCACCAAAATGCAGTTACAGAATGCTACCATCCAATTTTGTTTTAAATACTAGACCACCTTACATGAACTATATCTCAACCGGGGGATCTCAAACCTTTCTGTCCTTCCCGGGTGAAAAAGACAAATGTCTGACGATGCGGCAGCAAGTGGGTCCAGTTTGAACTACAGGTACATGATCTAACGGCCGTGATTTTTTGAAAAAAATCATTTTTAGACTCATAATATGTTGTGCAAGTTCTAATATTCTCATTCCCTATCTTCACGCACGCCGTTTTGACCTAAGTTCGAAACGGCAAAAAATTCAAAACAGGTATAAAAAATTCAAAAAAGGTTCGAACAATGTAAATCCTTCGCATGGTGTGATTTTATGTGTCATAGTTGCAAGGAAAAATATCAAACTTGGTATACTGATTATGTCTCAAAAAAACTTCACAAAATGACCTATCATGTTCGAGGTTTCATGGCTTTCGGTCCAAGAGATGGATGTTATGTATTGAATCGTGGCATAGTTTGTGATACGGTGCTCATATTGTGCATGCATCTGTATATTGGGATGAAGAACAATGTTACGGGAGGAAGTTTTCCTTTTCGTCGCTCGGAAAAGCCATTTTCCATTTTCCAAGCAAAAAGACGAATCATTTTGTGAAGTAGTCACCAAAATGCAGTTACAGAATCCTACCATCCTATTTTTCTAAAATACTAGACCACCTTACATAAACTATATCCCAACCGGGGAATCTCAAACCTTTATGTCCTTTCCGGGTGAAAAAGACAAATGTCTGCCGAAGCGGCAGGAAGTGGGTCCGGTTTAAACGTACATGAACTAACGTTCGTGATTTTTTGAAAAAAATATTTTTAGACTCACAATATGTTATTTCTTTAGAGATCCAATGCAAGTTCTAACATTCCCATCCCCTATCTTCACGCACGCCGTTTTGACCTGAGTTCGAAACGGCAAAAAATTCAAGACGGACATAAAAATTTCAAAAAAGTTTCGAACAATTTAAATCTTGGAAACAATTATTTTATTTACATCTATATAATAGAGTAGATGTAAATTTTATTTCTGCAAATTTTCCTATATAATAATTAATTTTATTTACATCTGTAGTACAAACCGGAGCTAAAGGGGTCCGGGGCTGCGCGGCGCGTCAAAACCCTTTAGCCCCGGTTTGTAGTACAAACCGAGACTAAAGGTCCCCTTTAGTCCCGGTTTGTAGACTAAAGGGAGACTAAAGGTCCCCCTTTAGTCCCGGTTTGTATGTGGTGGGTATAAATACCCACCCCGTGCGCCCCGGTTCGTGCACAAACCAGAGCACACAGATCGACCCCGCGCTGCCGTCTTCCTCCTCGCGCAGAGCCACCGCACCGCGCCCGCGCACATCGCGGCGCCCCTCCTCGCGCCGCCACTCCCCGCGCCGCCCGAGCCAGTGCCGCCCGCGCCCCGTTCTGGTCCGGCGCCGCCCCTTCGCGCCGTCCCGCACCAGAGCTGCCCGCTCCGCCCGCGCCGTCCACCACCACCGGAGCCGCCCCTCCCCGCGGTGAGCTCTAGTTATAATTAGTAGTGTTAATAATTTTGTTAGTGTTAATTTTGTTAGTTACTTTGCTAGTGTTAATTAGTTAGTGTATATAATTTTGTTAGTGTATTTTAGGGTTAATTAGTTAGGGTTATTTTAGGGTTAATTAGTTAGTAAGTTTAGTGTAATTTTTTCTTAGAGATTTTAGTTAGTGTTTAATATATTTTATTTTGATAGTGTAATTTAGTTAGTGTTTAATATAGTTTATTTTAGTGGATACTATTTATTTTTGTCATGGTTAAAGTATATAGGTTTAATTTTAGTGTTTAGGAATATGCTGATTCCTCATCCTCGTTCACTCGGCATGAACAACGGAGCGCTACTAGACAGTGTCGCCGGGAATCCACGGGGCTGGGCTCCGTCGGGCTGGCAGTGGGAGGTGCTACCAGACGCGGGACATCGTCTGGTGAGGAATCTGGGTGTCGTCGTCGACCCGGATCTTCTGTGGTGGCGGCCGAGTGGTCTAGGTGCAGTGCAGAGGGAGCCAGCCCCCGACGAGGTGGTACAGCGTCGTGTCAGGGAGGAGGACGAGCACGTCCGACGGTACATGTACATTTTAGAAGTCCGGGTCGCCAATACCTGGCAGCTTCTTCAGGCACCTTACCCGAGATATTCTCCGGTGATGGTTCCTACTCTTTGGGTGCACACCTCCCGCGGCTCAGTAGCCGGGGCTCGACGTCTTCGCTGAGCTAGATGTGTAATAGGGTACCATTTTGTATTCGAGATGTATTGTTGTTTAATTGGTACTTTATTGTTGTACTAGCTGGATTATTCGAGATGTATTGTTGTTTAATTGGTACTTTATCTTTCTTTATCGCATTGTTTAAGACGGATTACTTTATCTTCCTTTATTTTATCGCATTAAGCAAAATGGTTTTATCTTTGTTCTGTATTAGTTAAGTTATGGACGGTAGAGACAACGAAGAGAACAACATGTACAACATGATAGATGAGGGTACAGGAGGTTATCATTACGATGGAGCAGACGACGATGGAGATGATGATGGCTCCCAATACCTCAACTAGGATGAAGCCGGCAGAAGAGACGACTATGATGAATTTTTTGGTGGAGACGACGGTGGAACTGACGGTGGAGACACCATAGCAAAGACCGGCGAGGTATATAAAGCCTTTGCTGATGACGAGCTAGTAGATGCATTAGTTGATTCATATATATATATATGTACTAACGACTGTTTCTTCTCTTAGACCTTCGCATCGGGCGAATCTTCTGCAAGGAAACGAGGCCCGACCAAAAAGTTGGCCGATGGTGCGCGTTTCACTATTGATTTAGTGTCTGAGTTCGGCGAACCTTTGGAGCCAAAAGAGGCCGCAAGTGTATTTGTATACCAATGCGGAGCGATAGTAAGGGACGCCATCCCGATCACCACTTAGAAGTGGAATAAGCCAGGAAAGAAAAGTGATCGAGTTGGAGAAACTTTTGTCGATGACAGAGCCAAAGAGGGTCTTTGGAATTCACTCATGGCACACTTCTCTCTGCCTGAATTGGACACTCCTGAACTCAATGAGGCATTGAGGTTGCAAGTCAGAAAGTAGGCCCTTAAGAAGATGGGCGGACAGTTCAAGGACTGGAAGAAAAGATTGTACAACAACTTTGCCAAGAAGGGGTTGACTGCGCCATTCACTGCCCCGCTGGAGAAGCAACGGGGATAACTGGGCCCTATTTGTGACATACAAGGAATCAGAATCAGCTACGACCAAGTCAGAAAAGAATAAGTTAAATGCGGCCAAAAAGATATATCACCATACTGTGGGGACATGTGACTACAAGACGGCCGTGCCGAAGTGGGAAAAACCGAGAAAGAAATGCGTCAAAAAGGGGTCACGCCAGCTACAAATCAGTGGCCCGTGAGGTCAAAACATTGGCTCCTTGGGCATGGGGGGCGTATGACACTAAAACCGGGGAGATTATTGTTACAAAGAAGGCCATTACTAAACCCAAAGATAAACTTGTTAAAGCGATACAACTGAGAAAAGATGGAAAGTTCATTCCAGACAGAGAGAACGATGAGCTGACATATACCCTCGGGAATCCTGAAAAAGTCGGACGAACACGAGGCTTTGGCCCATCTGTTCTATGGAAGACAGGGTTTCCCGATGACATCGACACTTATAGAAACCGATCCAGAAAAACGAAGCAGCAGAAGGCGGAGGAGGGAGCGCGGTTGAAAAAAGGAACGGGGAATTTCAAGCCATGTTCAAGCTGCAGCAGGAGCAGATTAATGAACTTAGAGTACTGGCCCGACAGCAAGATCCTGCATTAGACAGTCCAGTGGGCCCATCTCAGCGGAGAAGCAGCGTGGCTTCTATGGAGGTACAAGCTAATAATCTAATGCTGATGGAGAATAATGCACCTGTGATAGATGATATGGCCGGTGCAACGATGGTTTGCTACCCCGTGGATGAAGTCGAGGCAAGGACAGCTTGTGAGCTACATGTCACAGTGAAGAACATTTCTATGAAGGTGGCGCTCGGCTTTGCTTTACCTTGTCCACCGGAAGCGACCTACCATGGAAGTCAGATTCCAGCTGGCTATTCTCATGTCGGTGTGGATGAAGTTGAACTGACATGTCGATCACTTGAGCTTGAAATCCCTGCAGGCGAAGGGGAGAAAACACTGGGAGAAGTGAAGGGTTGGATCATTCTTTGGAAAAAACAACACATCGTGTTTCCAGGCTGGGCGCCAAGGCAATCTTCTCCTCCGAGAAGCAATCCATCACCTCCGAGGCCACCGTCTCCACCAAGAAACAATAGTCCACCCCTTCCTGAGAGGGATCGCAGCGCAACTACATCTCCATCTCCGGTGCCTCCTCCTCCACCCACTGAATCAAAGGGAAGAAAGCGGAAGAATAACACCGCTACGTCGAGGGAGACCCGATGCCAAAAACGACAAGATCCCCTCCCAAGAGTACCGCCGTCTCCTCCCAAGTTAGCTTATCACCGGACTGATGAGGAAAGCGCGGTGATCTCCCAGGCCGAAGTGAAGGCCCATTTTGCACCAAAACAACCCGAGCCACAAGTGCAAGTTGATCCAAAAGTCAAGAAGAACTTTAAGGCATTCCTTGAGCAACCACCCCAACATGTGTTAAATAGGAAAGATGACTATACATGCTGTCTTACGAATACAATAAAAGATAAGTCATCAAGCAGTACTGCAAGCGGAAGAAAATCAAAAGAAGTTGCCCAGCTCGGCAAATAGGCAAAACAATCCATCGCCCCGCTCAAGGTGTTACCCCAGCCCACACAAGGTGGAATAAATATGGAATTAGCTATTAAATTAGCCAAGGAGTGTAACGTGCCCCTCGAAGCACTTCTAGCCGGCAAAGATAATGTCGCCAAGGGACCAATAGCACGAAAAATTGTCTACGGGGAGCCTCTGGTCAGCGATGAGGTATTCGATGATCTGCCAACACATATGCGATTGTTGCATATCTAGTACTTGAAAGTCACAAAGGAAGGGCGACAATTTCTCGTATGTAAAGTTGGAGAGGAGTACTTCCGTCCAGACGAGATCTCCATTGAACTTTGTGAACTATTTCAGTTATTCAACCTAGACGCCCTCGACAAGTCCCTCCTCAGCTGCTATTATCTGTAAGTAATTAAGTCACTAACTCAGCTCGTTCAATTCATTTCCTATCGTTATCCTCACTATATCTCCTTTTGTATGCTATTATATATGCAGAATGAAGATTCAAGAATGTAGAAGAAAGTCAATCTACAACATTGGGTTTGTTAACCCAAACAGAGTTAATGGACATACGCTAATAAATAACCTCGAGGAAACGGAGAATAATGTTTTTAATGAAGCAACATTACAAGACACAAATACTATTTCCTTACAACTATGGGTAAGAGTCTTACTGTCTTGTACACATTCAATTTTTGTTTACTAGACGTTAAGTGTATATAAACGTGCGCAGCTACCACTGGATTCTTCTAAACATTGACGTTGACCGTGCAAAAGTGGAAATCTCGGACTCGTTAAAGAAGCTGATGGAAGACTACCGCAGCATAATTGATTGCCTCCAAAAGTAATTTCAATCATTATTGCACTATATCTGTCTCTTTCGTTCATTCTCTGAGATGTAAACTAATTAATAACTTATTCATTTCTTTTTTGCCAGACAGGGTTTGGAAAAGGTTCACGAAGGAGGTTCGGGGTGAATGGCGTGAGGAGCTCACTTTTCGTACGGTCCCGGTAAATAGTACGAGAGCCAGGGGACTAATTTATATGGATATTACAATTATCATTCATACAATTATCATGCTTGATTATTATTTGATTGAATTATATTCTCGATCGAAAAGTGTGCGACGCAGCCACAAGGGACTAATTTATGTCGATATTACGTATGCGAGTTCATTCGTGGATGTCTAGAGCAGGGCAAAGACTTTCTTCGAGTACGTAAACAATATATTCGCAATTTATTGTATACCATAGTTTTTGTTGAGTTCCATTCATAATGATCTACTACTTTATATATAGTTGGATGCGATGCGGGATAAGCTCCTATCACATGAACGCCTACTAGCAATTTAAGAGGAGTTGTCGAGATTTTTGCTCAGGGACATCATAAACACAAAAGGAGAGTACAACGTAGATAGACCTTCGTGTAACCGTAGATAGACACAAAAGGACAGTATCCGTTGTAATGATCTTCGTGTAAATCAATTAGACGAGCTCTAGTCTCGGTTATGTATATATTTATATATCTTTATATAATCGTGAGAGAAATTATATTATATATGCATCAATATATACAACATGTAGTAGCGTAGAATAATATGTATATGAAAACACAAAATGAAAAATAATCAAACACAAAAAAAAACCTAAAACCCCATCTCCTACCGCGGCAGCAGTTTGGTGCAAAACGCTGCCGCGGCAGAAGAACTTTAGTCCCAGTTCGTGTTACGAACCGGGACTAAAGATCCAACAGCACAGCGCGCGCAGCGGGGCCACGTGTAGAAAATCTAATCCCGGTTTGTAACAGAACCGGGACTAAATGTCTAACCTTTAGTCATGATACGTTAATCCGGGACTAAAGTCTCTTACAAACCGGGACTAGTGTCATGTTTTCTACTAGTGTGTGGATTGACTAAAAATTAGAGGAAACAAAGTAGTGGTTACATCTACCTTTCCTTAGGTGGATTCTGTACAGGAAAAAGCAACTATACTCGTCGTAGCTTAAATATTAGCTTACATCAAGTATAATTAATAAGAGTAAAGTTCAATATGAACCTTGAACTCCTAGAGAGTAGCCAAATCGAACCTCGAACTTTATATCCCTGAAGTTAGCACACCGAGCTTACGATTCCCGGTCAATCATGGACCCTCGGCCAGTTTTTTACATCAGAATAAATAAATCCCAAACTAGATGATTAGTTAATCTCCTGCAGGGTCGGAATGTGCAGGCTAGCTGCAGGGTCCTCGTTTGTCTTGCCCTCCTCCTTGTCCATCACCATGTACGCGACCTTGAAACGCATCCCCGCTCACCGTTGCGGCCTGCCGCTATGTAGGTATCATCATTTCGTGAACGCGATGTGCAGCCACACTCCGCCGTCGAGGGATGCTACCTGCCACCGCTGGAGCAGGAGAAATAGCGGCACCGTTAGTGCATGCCCGATCTTGCAGATGCCGCCTAACCGAAGAAAGGTACCTAAACTAGCTGGCTTGATCTTCTGCGCCATCATTGTATTGGCTGCAGCGATGCATAAGCTATTGCTATAAATACTTGGGCTGATCGATTCCGGAAATCAATTCTAGAGTGTTCGAGCTGTGTGCTAGCTTGTCGATCAGATCAATTGACTACGACCTAACGAGCTTTGTACACCGAAAATCAATCAATCTAGGAGAGTGAGCTTTGCAGAGCAGTCATGGCATGAACGGCGGCAGATTTAATCTCACCCGGGGAAGAAAGGGAAGAGAGGACGGGAAGGGGATGGATACGATAGGTGGGTCTGCGTTGTCAATGAGAGAAGCAAGCTATCCTGGTCGGGATTGCCACATTCCCGGTGTGCCAAACAGGACTAGGGTTTAGATTGCTCGGGAAGGATAACTTCAGTGTGACAACTTTAGGGATTTGAAGTTTAGGGTCTGATTTCGCTACCATATACGAATTCAAGGTTCATATTGAACTCTACTCAATTAATAACTGCACCTAGTAGCTTATATGGTACGGTTGATTAGCTAAGCAATATGACCTAGAAGTGGATAAGTACATAAGTTACAAAATTAGGAGTAACATACTAATTATGATACATTTTAGTGGGGGGAAATATGAAGCAGTGTAGCAGCATAATAGTTGGTATACATACATTCATGTAGTGCAAGATTCAGATAATAGAATTGCATAAAAAAGACGAGTGCATGAGAAATATAAGTGCACCGAGCATTGAAGCATAGTTCGCCCGGAACCCACAAAAGTACACAAGAGAACACATGCACATCCAGAGAAAATTACAAAAAACCACCATAACTGGGGCTAGGGTTTCAAAAGATCACCGAAAACTTTAAAAATTTCAGAAAGCACCGGATTTGGGGCATGAAGTTGCAGATAGCACTGATCTGGCTTTGACGCTGTTCTAATGATAAATATGACTGGTGGGGCCTGAATGTCAGGCTGACGTGACACATCTGGACGGACGGACGTGAATGGCTGTTAACGGCGAAAATTACAAAAAAAAACCACCATAATTGGGGCTAGAGTTTTAAAAGACCACCAAAAAATTAAAAAAATTAAAAACACCAAATTTGGAGCAAGAGGTTGCACATAGCACCAATCTGGCTTTGGGGTTCAGACGCAGGGCTGGGTTTTGGGTTCGCACGGCTGGTGGTTAATATCCACATGTGAGTGACACATTATCTATAGATGGCCTCCGAATATTTGCATGTGATCATACTGAAGCTTATAGATAATTCTAGAAAAGCATTTCCCATATGCTACGTGCCATTGCCCATACCACTCTCCATAAACTACCTATACTGGTGGATACCTAGGGATGCATAAAATTAAGCGCGTACGGCCCAATCAGCTAGCAGGACGAGAGTGAGAAAAAGCATAAACTATGCACACGATGATAGATGCAATGCAACGTGGCAGGAGAGTACGTGAAAGTAGACCCGAACTGCCAACGTCTATGACGCCTCGACGTCGATGTTATGTAATGGTGATGGGCCAGGTGTCTCCGTTTCCACGGCGAAGTTGAGCCGCCGTGCCGAAATGGGAAAATGGTCACGAGCTAGCAAGGCAGGTCACGAACGGACGACGCTGACGAGGATAGTTGTACTAGCATAACCGAAAAGCTGGATAGCAAGAACGTGCGATAGATGCGTGTGCTTGCTTGCTTCCGGTTTGACACCACTACCACTAGCTAGGTAAGGCATTTTCCAATGGATATATCTTGGCACGTTTTCATACAAGCTATTAAAACTTAATAAATAACTATCACAATAGGGTGTACTATTTTTATAAATAGAGCGCTAAGAGACTCCAATTGTAAAATGCCTAAGTGCTCGTTGTTTGCCCTCTAACTAGTGATTGGACTTTTATCTAGCTGGGCGACATGATTGTGTGAAGGGTCGTTTTTCTTGCTCAAAAATGCCATATTAAGAAACAAATTAGAGAAGGCACATGCACGACAAAGAAGATTGTGTAATTAAGTAAAACCTTACAACAGAAAAAAAAAACCTCAATCTCTGAATTAGGCGACAGAGAAGTGCATTGTGTGCCAATCTTTTATTTGAGAAGTTAGGAGGACAGTGGCATCCTAGCCCTTGAGAGTTTAAATTTCAGAGTTAACACTTTAGTATCACGTGAAGATAAAATGTTGTTCAGTAGGAAGCGAGGTTTACCACTGTCATTTCCTAATACAATACGGGCGTGCGATGCATATCTGTCGGGTACTTTACCTCGTCGGTCTCTGTCTTTAATTTACTTCAATATAAAATTGCTCTTTTATCTTTACGAGATCCCGCTGCCAACCTAGCTAGCTACTACATGGCCGAAGGGCTCCAAAGGAAGCCATTTTTCTAATGCCTTCGATGGCTGCTCCAACCCCGAGAAAACGACACGATATTGACCACCACTCGTGCGAACCCCAAACCCAGCCCTGCACCTGAACCCCAAAGCCAGATTGGTCCTATGTGCAACCTCTTGCTCCAAATTTTATGTTGTTAAATTTTTTAATTTTTTGGTGGTTTTTGGAAACTATAGCCCCAATTGTGGTGTTTTTTGTAATTTTCGCCGTTAACGACCATCCACGCCGTCCGTCCAGATGTGTCACGTCAGCCTGACGTTCGGGCCCCACAAGTCAGATTCATCGTTAGAGCAGCGTCAAAGCCAGATCAGTGCTATCTGCAACTTCATGCCTCAAATCCGGTGCTTTTTAAAAAAATTAAAGTTTTTGGTGGTCTTTTGAAACCCTATCCCCAATTGTGGTGGTTTTTTTTAATTTTCTCTACACATCCAACATGGAAAGGGTTCACAAAGTCAGGAGGGACATTCAAAAACAAAGAACGCTCTCCAGATGTAACTTTTTTTCAACAAATGTAATGCCTTACTCTTGTATAACATTTTGATTGTCATCGTCACATTACATAATGGGCTTACCTCGTTCCTTTGAACTTCCCTGATTTGACTTCACTGGTAGACCCATGTATCTGCATTTATGATGTGACAAAGACTAGATTAGAAATCAATAAAAAACAAGCATGACCTGAATGTTTGAAGACAAAAGTGGACACTTAATGACAGAAAAGAACATATGCATATAACATTATTTATATGCAAAAGAAAGTTTCATTACTTTGCATGTTGCTGCTATAGCATTTATAGGACAGAAAGTAACTTTGTATGGGGATTATTCGGAGCAATAAGCATACACCATACATGCCGAAGAGTTTTGAGTGGTGGTACACCTAAAAAATCTCCATGATAAAAATTACATCTATAAAAAAATTCCCATCTAAATCAAAATTAGCCACACTATATTACATCTAAAAATATAAGATGTACTCCCTCCATCCCAAGGCTTAAGGCCTATAATTTTTTTAAAAAGTCAAGCCACGGAAAGTTTGACCAAACTTTTAGAAAAAAATATCAAGAACTATTATATTATATAGATATCATGGGAAAATATGTTTCATGATGTATGAAAGTGTATGAGTTACATATTATAAATATTAATATTTTTCTCTAAAAACTTGGTCAAACTTGAGGTAGTTTGACTTTTAAAAAAAATATAGGCCTTAAGCCTTGGGACGGCGGTAGTAACACACATCAGGGTGTGTAGTGGAAAATAAAAATTAGCATCATCTATGAACAAAAAATCCTCATCCAACTCAACTAGAAAAATATATTTGTGGGTTATGTAGCTACTAGTAAGACAGGGACAAACCTAGAAATTTCAACAATCTGCAAGTACATCTACAACCCACCGTACCCTAGCCTTACTAGTGCTAAATCAGATTCCCTGTATCTTTTTGAGGCCTCTATCTTTTTTATCAAGCACAAGCATTGATACGGCATGTGCCAGCAGCCAAGACCAAAGCCTATAGAGGAGATACTCCTCAAATGGCTGCCTCTACTCCGAAAAAAAGAAACAACCAACCACTGCCTAGCTAGCAGAAGAGCGATGGCAACAATGCGTACCCAGCCACCTTGCAGTTCTTGGCGGATTCCACGCAGCGGCTGCACAGCCGAGATGGACACAGTTGTGGATTCCGCGACCCACTACTTAAGGCTTCTTCCACATATGAACAAAAGCTGCTGCTTCCCACCCCCAAATCCAATGAATTGGTCTGCCCACTGTCTCTCTCCAGATGCAAGTGCGGCTTGTGCAAGCTCGACAGACCTGAAAGACTCATCTTTTCCTCCCTTGGGAGCATCTATTTACATCCATTGCATCTTGACCCAGGGGAAAACAACCTAGGGTCATCTCTGCTACATCCATCATACGGTGTAACACATGAAAGAAGGAAAATCACATGATAAGCAACTATCTTGTTACGTCTGTTGTATCAGTAGCTTTCTACATGCATACGGGAGCATGGATATTTTATTACTTTGCGAAGGTAAAAGATGTGATGTATCTAGTTACATCCACTGCATCTTGATGAATGGTAACAATCCAGGTACATTCATTGCACCAGGAGTATACATTACATTATAGAGAATGGAAAAGTTCCATGTATGTATCATACAAATTCCATCCTTAGTAATTTACAAACAAATTCCATCCTTAATAATCGATACCTCTAATAGGATGGGACCACACAAAGACTAGATCACATCTGCAGATGTAAACATTGTTCATCATTTTAGTTACAAAAAAATTCCATCCTTAATAATTTACATCTAAAAATAGGATGGCACCGTAGAAAGAACTCCCAATTACTTCTCAGTTACAATTAGATCACACATGCAGCTGTTCACAGTTTCCATCATTTTAGGTACGAACAAACTCCATCCTTAATACTACCTCCGTCCTAAAAACATGTCACAGATTTATCTAAATTCAAATGTATCTAGACAATATTTAGTATATGAATTTATCTAAATTCAAACAAATTTGCGACATCCTTTTCATGACAGAGGGAGTAAGCGGTGTGCTTGGCTGATGCATCTGATGTACTACTAAAATACTACCAACACCAGCTCATGTACTAGAATTCAAAATCGACAAAAGCACTAGCATATCATGCGGATAAATAAGCAAACTTTGGATTCCCATGTCGACGACCTCCTGCATGAAGTTCTGTTCGCCGCCGCCATCACTGTTAGAGTGTTATACGGACACGGTTGTTATGGTAGTTTAGGATAGCTAGGACTCTATCCTAACTTGATTTATACTCCAATATGATCCCTGTACGTCTATATATACTCTCCCATGAGGCTCAATATGAAGGGTTTCGCAGCATAGTAAATCAAAAAAATTCTACGGATGCGAACGGGAAAGCCAAGATCTAATCTAAGAGATGCAAACAACGAGGGAGATTAGATGAGATCTTTATACCCTTGAAGATTCGCACAGCGGAACGTTCGTAGGAACGTGGGTGATGTAGTCGTACTCGCTTCTCCTCCTCGCGATCCGATCCGATCTAACACCTCAAGTGGCGATGCCTCCGAGAGATGCACACGTGCGGCACCTCGACGTCTCCTCCTTCCTCGGTCCAGCAAGTATGGTGGAGAGACAGATTGGATCTACAACGCGACGGCGCGGTGCAAGTGGTGGAGAGTTTCTGCAGCAGGGCTTCGCCTACGTGCAGTCGGGAGGGAGAGAGAGAGGAGGGCAGCAGGGCGGCTAGGGTTGTGGAGGAGGTGTGGGGGGAGGGTGCGCCCCAGCCCTCTATATATAGAGGGGTAGGCGCCAGCCCTAGCCCCTCCCCCAAGCCCTAGGCCGGCGGCCAAGGAGGGAGGAGTGGGGGGCAAGTTCCCCCCCCCCCCTTCTAGAAGCTTTCCTAGGGTTTGCCCAAGATCTGGCCGGCTGGGCCCTATGGGGCCTTGTGCCCCTGGCCCAATGCGGCCAGGGCACTCCCTCATAGTCCCATGCCCCCTCTCGGCAGGTGGGGCCACGTTGGTCCCCCTCCGGAAGGTTCTAGAAGCTTCCGGTACAATACCGATTAACCCGAAACAATTCCGAACTCCAAAAACTGCATTTCCTTATATGAATCTTATTCTCCGGACCATTCCGGAACCTCTCGTGATGTCCCGAATCCCATCCGAGACTCCGAACAAAAAAAATCATAAACCAATTATCCAATCTATCCTAGCGTCGAGACACGTTAAGTGTGTGACCCTTCGGGTTCGAGAATATGCAGACATGATCTTCTATCAATAATCAACAGCGGGGTCTGGAAACCCATATTGACTCCCACACATTCATCGATGATCATATCGGATGAACCACGATGCCAGGATTCAATCAATCCCATATATATATATTTGTAGGGGTTCGTAGCATGGAAAACAAAAATTTTCTATCGCATACAAACAAACAAGCCAAGATCTATCTACTAGATTGTAGCAACGAGTCGATGGTATAACTTACCCTCGAAGATTCCAAAGCGTTTAACGAGAGCGGATTCTCGTGGGTGATGTAGTCGTACTCTTTCCGATCTCAAGATCGTGTAGACGATCCTTCCGGCGCCACGTTCCGGCAGCGCTCCCGCAGTCGGTCACACGTTCGGTACTCGACGAAGACCTTCCTCTCCCTTGTTCCAGCAGGCAGCGGAGGTTGTAGCACTCTCCTCGCGATTCCGGCAGCACAACGGCGTGGTACCGGAAGTAGAGGGGAAATCCCGCAGGGCTTCGCCTTAAGCCGGTGCGAGTATGGTGGAGCTTATGAGAGAGGCTATTAGTGGTCTAGTAATTAGACACACCAATTAGAAGGCTCTAAACCAATTAGAAGGCTCTAAACCGCTGGCTAAAGCAATTAGAAGCTCTAAACCAAAACGGCTCTAAACCGGAGGTAGAAGATAGGAACTTGTGTGTTCTAGGAGGGGAGCCCTGCCCCTCCTTTTATGGGTGGGGAGGCGCGGCCAGGGGAGGGGAGTCCCTCCCCAAGTCGGCCTTGGGCTGGGCGCCGGCTTGGAGGAGTGGGACTCCTCCTCCAAGTTGGTTCCAACTCCTCTTGCTTGTTTCCCACAGTTTCCTGTTTCCCACAGTTTCCTGTTTTAGCCGTTTGACTTTCAAACTGGCAATTTGACTTTCATGTTTTTGGAACAGCAAGAACACTTAGTACATGATGCAATCATTCAATGACACACTCATGTACCCTCCCCCCGGAGTGCCGGACAATCCGGAACCTTCTAGAACATTCCCGATGAAAACACCGGAATCATTCCCGAACTCCGAAACGGGACTTTCCTTATATGAATCTTATTCTCCGAACCATTCCGGATCACCTCGTGATATCCCGGATCCCATCCGAGACTCCGAACAACATTCGGTCTCTTTCTCATAATACCATAACTACTCAAACAACGTCGAATCCTTAAGTGTGTCTCCCTACAGTTCGTGAATTATGCGGACATGATCGAGACACTTCTCCGAACAATAACCAATAGAGGAATCTGGAAATTCATATGGCTCCCACATATTTCTACGATTATTTTGCGATCGAATGAACCACTTACATACGATACCAATTTCCCTTTGTCTCACGATATGTTACTTATCCGAGGTTATGATCGTCGGTATCTCTACATACCTAGTTCAACCTCGTTACTGATAAGTACTCTTTTCTCGTTCCCGTGATATGTGATCCCTTGTGACCAAGTCACATGCTTGCAAGCTAATTGGATGACATTCCACCGAGAGGGCCCAGAGTATATCTATCCGTCATGTGGATGGACAAATCCCACTCTTGATCCATGTGTCTCAACCAATACTTTCCGAACACTCAATGCCACCTTTATAACCACCCAGTTACGGTGTGGTGTTTGACGTCATCAAAGCATCCATCCGGTAAAGGTGATATGCATGATCTCATGGTCGAAGGAATTAGGTTACTATGTATCAGAAAGCATATAGCAATTGAACTATTGAAATGACTTGATCTTTATGCTACGCTTATCAATAGGAGTATGTCCACTATATCATTCTCCTAATGATATAATCTTGTTGTTGATAACATCCCAATGTTCATGATATGGAAACCACAATCATTTAATCAACCAACAAGCTAGTGAAGTATAGAGGCTATACTAGGGACTTCAATTTAAGTTTACAATTCACACAAGTATTAATGGTTTCCTTGTTAATACTATTATAGCATGAATGTAAACATTTATCATAAACACAAAGATATAATAATAACTATATTTATTATTGCCTCTAGGGCATATCTCCAACAGTCTCCCACTTGCACTAGAGTCATCTAATCTAGATTACATGGTAATATACCGAACACCCATGGCAGTTTGGTGTTGGTCATGTTTTGCCCTCGGGAGAGGTTTAGTCAACGGATCCGCCACATTCAGATCTGTGTGTACTTTGCAAATCTTTATATCCCCATCCTGGATATGTTCTCGAATAGCATGAAAACGTAGCTTGATATGCTTCAGCTTCTTGTGTGACCTTGGTTCTTGCGCATTGGCTATGGCGCCCATGTTATCACAGTAGATAGACATTGGGTCCAGCGCACTAGGAACCACACCCAGCTCTGTAATGAACTCTTTCATCCATATCGCTTCTTGTGAAGCCTCCGAAGCAGCCATGTATTCCGATTCAGTTGAAGATCTCGCCACAACGCTTTGCTTTGCACTCCTCCAGCTAACTGCTGCACCATTCAAAATAAATACGTATCCAGATTGTGATTTAGAATCATCCGGATCGGTGTTCCAACTAGCATCGGTGTAACCATCAACAACGAGCTGTTCATCACCTCCATAAGAAAGAACCATATCCTTAGTTCTTCTCAAGTACTTAAGGATGTTTTTGACCGCTGTCCAATGATCCACTCCTGGATCACTTTGATATCTGCTAGTTAGACTAACAGCATATGCGATGTCAGGTCTAGTACATAGCATGGCATACATTAGAGATCCTATGGCTGATGCATAGGGAGTCTTACTCATCCTTTCTCTATCTTCTGCCGATGTCGGACTTTGAGTTTTACTCAAGGTCGTATTGGGCAACATGGGCAAGAACCCTTTCTTGCTTTCTTCCATTCCAAACCTCTTTAGAACTTTGTCCAAATATGTACTCTGTGACAATGATATTTGGCGTTTCGATCTATCTCTATACATCTTTATGCCTAATATGTAAGCTGCTTCGCCAAGATCCTTCATTGAAAAACTATTATTCAAATATTCCTTGACATTATTAAGAAGGTCTACATCATTCCCAATCAACAATATGTCATCCACATACAGTATTAAGAATGCTACAGAGCTCCCACTCACTTTCTTGTAAATACAAGCTTCTCCATAAGTTTGTATAAAACCAAAACTTTTGATTACCTTATCAAAACGTTGATTCCAACTTCGGGATGCTTGCTTCAATCCATAGATGGACCATTGAAGTTTGCATACCTTGTTAGCATCTTTAGGATCGACAAAACCTTTGGGTTGCATCATATACAACTCTTCATCAATGTCTCCATTGAGGAATGCTGTTTTGACATCCATCTGCCATATCTCATAATCATAATATGCAGCGATTGCTAACATAATCCTCACAGACTTTAGCTTCGCTACCGGTGAGAAAGTCTCATCGTAGTCAACTCCTTGAATTTGTCGAAACCCTTTTGCGACAAGTCGAGCTTTATAGACAGTAACATTACCATCAGCATCTGTTTTCTTCTTGAAAATCCATTTGTTCTCGACAGCCTTCCGGCCATCCGGTAAGTCCACCAAAGTCCATACTTGGTTTTTGTACATGGATCCAATCTCGGATTTCATGGCTTCTTGCCATTTATTGGAATCTGGGCTCATCATCGCTTCCTCATATGTCTCGGGGTCATCGGTGTTGTCCACCACCATGACATTCATAACGGAATCATACCAATCTGGAGTGGTACGAGTTCTCGTTGACCTCCGAGGCTCTGTAGCAACTTCAACCGAAGTTTCATGATCACCATCATTAGCTTCCTCTCTTATTGGTGCAGGCACCACAGGAACTTCTTCCGGTGCTGCGCTACTCTGATTTCGAGAGAAGGTTCGACAACCTCGTCGAGTTCTACTTTCCTTCCAGTCAATTCTTTCGAGAGAAATTCCTTCTCTAGAAAGGATCCATTCTTGGCAACGAATGTTTTGCCTTCGGATCTATGATAGAAGGTATACCCAATAGTTTCCTTCGGGTATCCTATGAAGACGCATTTTTCCGCTTTGGGTTCAAGCTTGTCCGGCTGTAACTTCTTTACATAGGCTTCGCATCCCCAAACTTTAAGGAACGACAATTTAGGTTTCTTCCCAAACCATAATTCATACGGTGTCGTTTCAACGGATTTAGACGGTGCCCTATTTAAAGTGAATGCGGTTGTTTCTAATGCATAACCCCAAAATGATAGCGGTAAATCTGTAAGTGACATCATAGAATGAACCATATCTAAGAGAGTTCGATTACGACGTTCGGACACACCATTACGCTGTGGTGTTCCCGGCGGTGTCAATTGTGAAAGTATTCCGCATTTCTTCAAATTCTCGCCAAACTCGTAACTTAGATATTCACCTCCACGATCAGAACGTAGAAATTTAATCTTCTTGTTACGTTGATTCTCTACCTCACTTTGAAACTCCTTAAACTTCTCGAAAGTTTCGGACTTATGTTTCATGAAATAGATATACCCATATCTACTCAAGTCATCCGTGAAGGTAAGAACATAACGATAACCACCGCGCGATGCTACACTCATTGGACCACACACATCGGTATGTATGATTTCCAATAAGTCCGTAGCTCGCTCCATCATACCAGAAAATGGAGTCTTAGTCATTTTACCCATCAGACATGCTTCGCATCTTTCAAGTGATTCAAAATCAAGTGATTCAAGAAGTCCATCGGAATGGAGTTTCTTCATACGTTTCACTCCGATGTGACCAAGACGACAGTGCCACATATAGGTCAAATTATCGCTTGATTTCAAACGTTTAGCCTCAATGTTGTTGATATGTGTATTTCCACTATCGAGATTCAATAAGAATAGACCATCTATCAAAGGTGCATGTGCGTAAAACATATTACTCATATAAATAGAACAACCATTATTCTCAGATTTAAACAAGTAACCATCTCGCAATAAACAAGATCCTGATATAATGTTCATGCTCAACGCAGGCACCAAATAACAATTATTTAAGTATAAAACTAATCCCGATGGTAGATGAAGGGGTAGCGTGCCGACCGCGATCACATCAACCTTTGATCCGTTTCCCACGCGCATCGTCACCTCGTTCTTCGCTAGCTTCCGTTTATTCTGCAGCACCTGTTTCGAGTTACAAATATGAGCAACCGAACCAGTATCAAATACCCAGGCACTACTACGAGTACTAGTGAGATACACATCAATAACATGTATATCAGATATACCTTTCTTCTTGATGTTGCCGTTCTTCAAATCCGCCAAGTACTTTGGGCAATTCCGCTTCCAGTGACCTTCTCCCTTGCAGTAAAAACACTCAGTATCAGGCTTAGGTCCAGCCCTGGTCTTCTTCGTCGGCGTGGTAGCTTTCTTACCACCCTTCTTGAAGTGTCCCTTTTGCTTAGACTTGCCTTTCTTGAATTTGGTGGTCTTATTAACCAACAACACTTGGTGCTCTTTCCTGATCTCCACTTCTGCAGATTTCAACATGGCAAAGAGTTCTGGCAACGTCTTGTTCATGTTCTGCATGTTGTAGTTCATCACAAAGTTCTTGTAACTTGGTGGTAGTGATTGGAGGACACGGTAAATCCCCAAAGCATTAGGAATCACTATACCCAAGCTTTGAAGTTTGTTTGCGTGCCCAGACATCTTAAGCACATGCTCACTGACGGAGCTGCCCTCTTCCATCTTGCAGTTAAAGAACTTTTCAGAAGCCTCATAGCTTTCAATTGCCGCATGAGTCTCAAAAATCAATTTGAGATCTTTGACAATATCATATGGGTCTGAATCCTCAAACCTTTTCTGAAGCTCTGATTCCAAACCATACAAGATAGCACACTGAACTATGGAGTACTGATTCTTCCGAGCGAGGTAAACATTCTTTACTTCATCGGGAGCATCAGCTGCAGGTGGGTCACCCAGCGATGCATCCAGCACATAGGTCAAATTACCAGCTGTGAGGACAATCCTCAAATTGCGGAACCAATCCGCGAAGTTGCTTCCATTGTTTTTCAACTTTTCTTTCTCTAGGAACGCATTAAAATTGATGGTAGGGGCTGCCATTGATCTACAACATATTTGCAATAGTTTAGACTAAGTTTATGACAAATTGAGTTCAAATTAATAATAAAATTAAACTAGGTGAACTCCCACTCAAAACAATATCCCTCACATTGTTTTAGTGATCACACGAACCAAATCCACCATATCAACACCGATCATCACGAGAGTTGACATAGTTTCAATGGCGAACAATCGACATGTTCATCACATCTACTATATGATTCATGCTTTACCTTTCGGTGATCCGTGTTCCGAGACCATGTCTGTACATGCTAGGCTCGTCAAGATCAAACCTTAGTTTCTGCATGAGAAAATCTGGCTTGCTCACGTTGTATACACTTGCAGAATCTAACACACCCGATCATCCCGTGGTGCTTCGAAACAACAAGCTTTAGCAACGGTGCTAACTAAGGGTGAACACTTTATGATTTGAAATTGATGTGCATGAGGGATCATCTTATAATGCTACCGTCGTCTACTAAGCAATACAAGATGCATAAAGGATTAACATCACATGCAATTCAATATATATGTGATATGATATGGCCTTTCTTCTTTGTGCTTCTGATCTCCATCTTCAAGCACGAACATGATCTCCATCATCACCGGCATTGCATCAAGGTCAATGACGCTTCTCCATGGTTGTCGTCCACCGGCTTCAACTATTACAACTACTTTGAATAGACACGCGGGTCTTAACATAAATTAAAGACAACCATATGGCTCCTGCCGGTTGCCGACTTACAATAAGGAACATTGCATACATCAAATATAATCACAATCATGGCCATATCACATCACTGCACACCCCTGCAAAACAAAGTTAGACGCCTCTACTTTCTTTGCATATTTTACGTGGTTTGGGGCTTTCAATAAGTGTCGTTCTAACTTACGAACAAGAACCACAACATTGATACTAGCATTGTTGATCACCCGTTGTAAATTGGATCTTAACTATGCTAGGAGAAACAGGCACCCGCAAAGCCACTTATGAAATACAAGTTGCATGTCAAGCGTGGAGCAAGTCTCATGAACGATGTCATGTAAGGTTAGCCCGGGCCGCTTCATCCCAACATACCGCAAGATGCAAAGTACACAAGAAGTAATCGACAATAAAAGCATCAACGCCCACAATGACCATTGTGTTCTACTCGTGCAACAGATCTACATATAGACACGGCTCTGATACCACTGTAGGGGTTCGTAGCATGGAAAACAAAAAATTTCTATCGCATACAAACAAACAAGCCAAGATCTATCTACTAGATTGTAGCAACGAGTCGATGGTATAACTTACCCTCGAAGATTCCAAAGCGTTTAACGAGAGCGGATTCTCGTGGGTGATGTAGTCGTACTCTTTCCGATCTCAAGATCGTGTAGACGATCCTTCCGGCGCCACGTTCCGGCAGCGCTCCCGCAGTCGGTCACACGTTCGGTACTCGACGAAGACCTTCCTCTCCCTTGTTCCAGCAGGCAGCGGAGGTTGTAGCACTCTCCTCGCGATTCCGGCAGCACAACGGCGTGGTACCGGAAGTAGAGGGGAAATCCCGCAGGGCTTCGCCTTAAGCCGGTGCGAGTATGGTGGAGCTTATGAGAGAGGCTATTAGTGGTCTAGTAATTAGACACACCAATTAGAAGGCTCTAAACCAATTAGAAGGCTCTAAACCGCTGGCTAAAGCAATTAGAAGCTCTAAACCAAAACGGCTCTAAACCGGAGGTAGAAGATAGGAACTTGTGTGTTCTAGGAGGGGAGCCCTGCCCCTCCTTTTATGGGTGGGGAGGCGCGGCCAGGGGAGGGGAGTCCCTCCCCAAGTCGTCATTGGGCTGGGCGCCGGCTTGGAGGAGTGGGACTCCTCCTCCAAGTTGGTTCCAACTCCTCTTGCTTGTTTCCCACAGTTTCCTGTTTCCCACAATTTCCTGTTTTAGCCGTTTGACTTTCAAACTGGCAATTTGACTTTCATGTTTTTGGAACAGCAAGAACACTTAGTACATGATGCAATCATTCAATGACACACTCATGTACCCTCCCCTCCCCCCCCCCCCGGAGTGCCGGAAAATCCGGAACCTTCTAGAACATTCCCGATGAAAACACCGGAATCATTCCCGAACTCCGAAACGGGACTTTCCTTATATGAATCTTATTCTCCGGACCATTCCGGATCACCTCGTGATATCCCGGATCCCATCCGAGACTCCGAACAACATTCGGTCTCTTTCTCATAATACCATAACTACTCAAACAACGTCGAATCCTTAAGTGTGTCTCCCTACGGTTCGTGAATTATGCGGACATGATCGAGACACTTCTCCGAACAATAACCAATAGAGGAATCTGGAAATTCATATGGCTCCCACATATTTCTATGATTATTTTGCGATCGAATGAACCACTTACATACGATACCAATTTCCCTTTGTCTCACGATATGTTACTTATCCGAGGTTATGATCGTCGGTATCTCTGCATACCTAGTTCAACCTCGTTACTGATAAGTACTCTTTTCTCGTTCCCGTGATATGTGATCCCTTGTGACCAAGTCACATGCTTGCAAGCTAATTGGATGACATTCCACCGAGAGGGCCCAGAGTATATCTATCCGTCATGTGGATGGACAAATCCCACTCTTGATCCATGTGTCTCAACCAATACTTTCCGAACACTCAATGCCACCTTTATAACCACCCAGTTACGGTGTGGTGTTTGACGTCATCAAAGCATCCATCCGGTAAAGGTGATATGCATGATCTCATGGTCGAAGGAATTAGGTTACTATGTATCAGAAAGCATATAGCAATTGAACTATTGAAATGACTTGATCTTTATGCTACGCTTATCAATAGGAGTATGTCCACTATATCATTCTCCTAATGATATAATCTTGTTGTTGATAACATCCCAATGTTCATGATATGGAAACCACAATCATTTAATCAACCAACAAGCTAGTGAAGTATAGAGGCTATACTAGGGACTTCAATTTAAGTTTACAATTCACACAAGTATTAATGGTTTCCTTGTTAATACTATTATAGCATGAATGTAAACATTTATCATAAACACAAAGATATAATAATAACTATATTTATTATTGCCTCTAGGGCATATCTCCAACAATATTCCTTTCGTCTCGCGATATTTTACTAGCCCGAGATTTGATCGTCGGTACCGTCATACCTAGTTCAATCTCGTTCACAGCAAGTACTTTACTCGTTCCGTAATCCGATATCACTTTGTGATTAACTCCTTAACCACATGCTTGCAAGCGGTGTTGATATCGATTACTGAGTGGGCCCGAAGTATATCTCTCCGACTTGGGAGGGACAAATCCCATCTCGATACATACAACCCAACAGGTACTTTCCGATCACCTGAGAGACACCTTTATGATCACCCTCTCATAGGATGACGTTTGATGACCTCAAAGCTTTCTTCCGATACCAAGGAGTTGTATTATCTCATGGTCTAAGGAATACAATATTTGACATAAGAAAAGCTTCACAAAGATGAACACGATGACACGATCTAATTGCTCCGCTTAGTTTGGGTCTTTCCATCATATCATTCTCCCAATGATATGATCTCATTATTAATCGACAACTCATGTCTATGGTTAGGAAACCTTAACCATCATTAATCAATGAGCTAGTCCATGGAGGCATACTAGGGACACGGTGTTGTTCACAAACCACATAAGTATTAAAGTTTCCGCTTAATACAATTCTAGCATGGAATATAAACTTTATCATGAACAAGAATTATAATAATAACATCTTTATTATTGCCTCTAGGGCATAATTCCAACAGTCTCCCACTTGCACTAGAGTCAATAATCTAGTTTACATTTGTCAACAATCTCACACCCATGGCACTAAGGTGTTGATCATGTTTTACACGTGGAAGAGGTTTAGTCAATGGATCTGCGACATTCAGATCTGTATGTACTTTGCTAATCTTCAGATCTCCATCTGCTATATAATCTCGGATTATATGAAACTTGCGGTTGATATGCTTGGTCTTTGGATGATATCTTGGTTCCTTAGCGAGTGCTATGGTGCCAGTGTTGTCACACAATATCTCCAGTGGGTCCAATGCACTTGGAACCACGCCAAGCTCAGTGATGAAGATCCTGATCCAAACTCCTTCACTTGACGCTTTTGCAGCGGCCATGTATTCCGCTTCTACTGTAGATCACGCGATCATGCTTTGCTTGCAGCTTCTCCAGCTCACAGCTCCTCCATTCAAAATATAAACGTATCCTGTCTGATATTTAGAATCATCCTTGTCGGTGTCGAAACTCGCGTCGACATAACCCTTTACGACAAGCTGTTCATCACCTCCATAGACTAAGAACATTTCTTTAGTCCTATTTAGGTACTTTAGGATGTTCTTCACGGCTGTCCAGTGTTCCACTCCTGGATCACTTTGATATATGCTTGTCAAACTAAGAGCATTGGACACATCCGGTCTAGTACACAACATGGCATACATGATAGAACCTATGGCCGAGGCATAAGGCACTTTGCTCATAGCTTCTCTATCATTTACCGTAGTTGGACACTGAGCCTTGCTCAATATCTTACCTGACAACATAAGCACTGAACCTTTCTTTGCCTTATCCATTCTGAACCTTTTCAGAACTTTGTCTAGGTATGTACTCTAGCTTAAAGCTATCAGGCGTCTTTGTCTATCTCTATAGATTTTGATGCCCAATATATAAGCAGCTTCACCTAGGTCTTTCATTGAAAAACACTTGTTCAAATAACTCTTCACATCGTTAAGCATGTTAATGTCATTTCCAATAATCAATATGTCATCCACATATAGTACCAGAAATGTCACTGAGCTCCCACTCACTTTCTTGTAGATACAAGCTTCGTAGCAATTTGGAACAAATCCAAAGCTCTTGATCACTTGATCAAAACGAAGGTTCCAACTCCGAGATGCTTGCTTCAGTCCATAAATGGAACGCTGAAGTTTGCATACTTTATCACCATCCTTAGGATCGACAAAACCTTCGGGTTGCATCATATACAACTCTTCATCAATGTTGCCATTGAGGAACGCAGTCTTGACATCCATCTGCCATATTTCATAATCATGAAACATAGCAATTGCTAATAAAATCCGAATGTACTTAAACATCGCTACGGGAGAGAAAGTCTCATCGTAGTCAACACCTTGAACTTGTCGAAAACCTTTTGCGACAAGCCGTGCTTTATAGATGGTAACATTACCATCCGCGTCCGTTTTCTTCTTGAAGATCCATTTGCACTCAACGGCCTTTCGGTCGCTAGGAGGGTCCACCAAAGTCCATACTTGGTTTTCGCTCATGGATCCCAATTCGGATTTCATGGCCTCTAGCCATTTCTCAGAGTCTGGGCTCATCATCGCTTCCTCATAGTTCGTAGGTTCACTGTCTTCTACCAACAAGACAGTCAAGACAGGGTTGCCGTACCACTCAGGAGGGGCACGCGACCTTGTCGACCTGCGACGTTCAGTAGTAGCATCGTCCGAAGCTTCATGATCCTTGTCATTAGCTTCCTCTATTGTTGGTGCAGGCGGCACTGGAACAATTTCAGGTGCTGCGCTACTCTCCAACTCAAGAGAAGGTTCAACAACCTCGTCTAGCTCTACTCTCCTCCCACTCACTTCTTTCGAGAGAAACTCCTTCTCAAGAAAGGAACCGTTCTTTGCGACAAACACTTTGCCTTCGGTTCTATGATAGCAGGTATACCCAATAGTTTCCTTAGGGTATCCTATGAAGACGCATTTCTCCGCTTTGGGTTCGAGCTTGTCCGGCATCAACTTCTTGACGTAAGCTTCGCATCCCCAAACTTTAAGAAACGACAACTTAGGTTTAGCACCAAACCACAGTTCATACGGTGTCGTCTCAACGGATTTAGATGGTGCCCTATTTAAAGTGAATGCAGCGGTTTCTAATGCATAACCCCAAAATGATAACGGCAAATCAGTAAGAGACATCATTGATCGGACCATATCTAATAGAGTTCGATTCCGGCGTTCAGACACACCATTGCGCTGTGGTGTTCCGGGTGGCGTGAGTTGCGAAACGATTCCGCTTGCTTTAAGATGCGTGAGAAAATCATAACTCAAATATTCACCTCCACGATCGGATCGTAGAAACTTAATATTTCTGTTACGATGGTTCTCCACTTCATTCTGAAATTCCTTGAACTTTTCAAATGTTTCAGATTTATGTTTCATTAAATAGATATACCCATATCTACTTAAGTCATCGGTAAAAGTGAGAAAGTAGCGATATCCACCGCGCGTCGAAACACTCATCGGTCCACATACATCGGTATGTATGATTTCCAATAAGTCCGTTGCTCGCTCCATCATACCGGAGAATGGGGTTTTGATCATCTTGCCCATGAGGCATGGTTCGCACGTGTCAAATGATTCAAAATCAAGAGACTCCAAAAGTCCACCGGAATGGAGTTTCTTCATGCGTTTTACACCAATATGACCTAGACGACACTGCCACAAATAAGTAGTATTATCACTATCTACTTTGCATCTCTTAGCCTCAATGTTATGATGTGTGTTTCATCCCTTTCGAGATTTAGAAGAAATAAACCATTCATAGCAGGTGCATGACCATAAAAGATGTTACTCATATAAATAGAACAACCATTATTCTCCGTTTAATTGAATAACCGTCTTGCAATAAACACGATCCAGAAATGATGTTCATGCTCAACGCAGGCACATAATAACATTTATTGAGGTTTAAAACTAATCCCGAAGGTAAAACTAAGGAGAGCGTGTCGACGGCCATCACATCAACTCTTGATCCGTTGCCAACGTGCATCGTCACCTCATCCCTCGCATGCCGCCGTCTATTCCGTAGGTCCTGTTTCGAGTTACAAATATTAGCAACTGAACCAGTATCAAATACCCAGACACTACAACGAGGGCTAGTAAGGAAAACATCAATAACATGTATATCAAATATACCTTTGATGGTGCTAGCCTTCTTGTCCGCTAAGTACTTCGAACAGTTGCGCTTCTAGTGACCCTTGTCCTTACAATAGAAGCACTCAATGTCCGGCTTGGGTCCAGACTTGAGCTTCTTCTCAGCAGGGGCAACGCGCTTGCCGCCGCCTTTCTTGAAGGGCTTCTTTGCACCCTTACCTTTCTTGAAGGTGGGGGGCTTGTTGACCATCAACACATGATTATCCTTTTTGATGTCCACCTCCGCAGCCTTCATCTTTGCGAAGAGCTCGGTGATTGTATCAGTGGAACCAATATGATTATGAGTCATACTACAAGGAATCTGGCTATATATGACCCTCTATTTTCGTCACAAAATCGTCACAATAGTCCGTTTATGACGATTCTATGACGATTTTGAGATCGTCAAAAGCTGGGCGTCGCAAATGAACTATAACGACGATTTTAGTGAAATCGTCATAATCGTCTATGACAATATTGGATCGTCATAACCATTATGACGATTTGATATCGTCATGGGTAAACTGGCCTCGCCATGTCAGATCCTACGTGGCTAAGCCTACGTGGCACACAATCAGCCTAGTCCATTTCTGTCATTTGTATGGGCCAAGCCCAATAATATGGTCCATCAAATTTTCTGTAAAACTCGGTTCATTACTGGGCCAACCCCAACATTTTGGCCTTTTCTACATTCAGGGCTTTGGCATTTTTAAGGTCCATTTCTTTTTCATTTTTAACCATTTACTTAAAGTTATACATTTTTCTAGTCCAATATTGGACGGGACGGGCTGTAGCCTTAAACCCATCTAGCATTTGGTTTATTTTACACATAGGGGCAGAAAATAGACAATATTTCTTAAACACAGCCCAAATAACATTATTTTCCACGAATGATAACAAAAAATAAAATATATTACATTCAGGACATAGTGCACGTCACCCAAGAATATATAACTGCTACAAAGTGGTATATTACAACAATTGCATCATTTGAATCAGCCAGATAAAAATAAAGCTTCTAAAAATATCACCATCTACACTCTGCTGAGTACTGAATCCCTTTGCTTCTTCCACCTTCAGCATGTAGCTCTTATAAAAGAGAGGAAATTGGTTATAGCGACAACAAAAGCAACATCTTCAAACAATAACTTAGACTATTTGTATACTAGCAGCTATATAAAGAATACTTGATTTTATTTTCTGCTGTAGTATCAAAAACATGGTTTAAATTAGCAGAAATAGAAAATGAATAACAAAAATGACAACACCAATTATAGGTCCAGCATTGTCTCCCATTTTGGCTATATGTATGTCCAAAATTATAATCAGGCATGAAGTAGGAGGTTATATTTATTCTATTACAATACTTGATTGCATTTATACATTCATTCTTTTACATACGTTGCATGCCTCCTTGATATGTACTGGGACTCTATGAACTATATTGTAAGTTACACAAATAGAATTAATACAATCATGACATGAACCTCACAAATAATATCTAAACACAAAATTCACCGGGAGCTGCATATCCCATCATCATTCCAACAAGAAGAGAAGACATGAACACACCAGGGGTAGCAGGTAGGACAGAAGGACTCACCCGGATCCCTGGTTGTAGAGGTTGAGGAAGACAGCAAGGCACTCGACGAAAGGCTAGAGGCAGGTGAGCGCAATATTCTGATGTTTGGTGCCATGGCAGTGATGGAGACCTAAGGTACTGCTGTCCAAGGAGCACAGTGTGGAGCCAAAAAAGTAGAATACTTACTGAAGTAGGCATTTGGTAAAATCTGCAGAAAAAGAAGCTAACTCAAAAGAAAGAACTAGATCCACACACCATGAAACATACAAAAAGAGACTTAATAAATAATCAATTTTTTTAACATTACCATGCTTAACTAACAGTAATGAGCTAGAACATCATAAACAACAGAATTGTGTTGTTGGAGTCCTAGCAAACAAACAAGGGTGCATAAACTACAGTGAACTGTCAAAAAAATTAACATGCAGCCAATATCATGAACAACTACAACTCTTTTTAGTACAATCTGAACAACTATATCTGCAACCTTATGTGCCATAGTAATCTAGTACAATGTACCTGCAGCAGCTCACCCATAGCACAACAAATACTCATACGAAATAGTTTGTCCTAGGCATGATACATCCTAGCAGCATTGAATCAACAATACTAGGTCTATAACAATCCATAAAGGCATCAATGCCTCCAATTTTATTTTATTGCGATGAAACAGAGCTTTATTACTCAAAAGGAACTGCCAATTACTCAATAGGAACAGTAGCAACACCATGTACACACATAAGAAACACCTAGTGAACTCCATCAAACACAATCATGAACAACCAGACCCGACCCTGGCTTTGCGGGCCTCCCTCCAGTCACTTGACCAGAAGAAGGAAATCAAGAGCAAACAATCATAGCAGCAGTAGCTTTTTCAGGGGATATCCTAAACACTCATGAACAATATAACAATCTGACTGGAAAATATATAACTAGATGAGTTTGATTAATTCCACTACCCACTTGAGTTGCAAGGACCCGAGACAGGCGCATCCATTGGCCACCTTGTAGAGGTAGGAGCTGGCAGCTTCCGGGACTAATTGTAGGGGTAGAAGATGACGATATCTGCATAAAACTGATATTTCCTTCAAAAGTACAACTAGTATCTCTACACAATTGCACAACACATATACTACTTGAAGGTGTTTTGGCATATCTCAAGAGTACAACTAGTATCTCTACACCTTCTTCTCCATACAACACATAATTTAGTCAAGAGTTGTGCTAGAAAACATCAACTAAACTGATTTTCCTTGATGAGATATGACAGATCAAAGGGGCACATAGGGGTTTCTGTGATTAGTTCAAGAAGTCGGCTTAACTTGTTAGCAAAATTTGGGTGTTGCTACAGTTAGCTTTTTATTTTTCCTATGAGATGATTAATTTCCGAATTTGCCTGAGTATCTTAAATTGAATTCAGTCAGAAACGACCCGTGCCATCATACTCTAGAATGAACCCGTGTACGTATCTCCATAGCAGCTCACAGTACCAGCCCTAGGCTAACTGAAACCAACGACCAAAACAAGCAAGAATCATGAAAACAATCTAAGCCCCAACATCAGCAGATATGTCATTTTTTTCATGTTCTCTACCGCTCACCTGAACACCTATTAATTTCCTATTGTTTCTTCAGCCTACTAACAGATTGTATAGCCAGGAAATCTATCCATTTATCTAGACTATTTGCCTGTATGCTAGAGTTTGTGAAGAAAGACAAACGGGGGGAATTAAGATGCGGTATTTTTTGAAAACTAAATAGATTTGACATTGCAAATCAATTATTTGCAATTGTAGCATGTACAAGTATCATCCACATACAATCAGCTAGGAATCAGATATCAATCAGATCCATATCATAGCATCCACACACACATGAAGCTAGAACCGAGAGGAGAGGCAACAGCAACCAGGCACACGCGGAGGAGCAGAGGAATTTGTCCAAAATAAAGGGCATGGAGGAAGTTCGTACTGGTGGGCATGCACCCGGGATGCGCCCAGGGGTGAGGACGCTCCCTGGATGCCGGAGGCAGAAGGCCGAGAGGCTGGTAGTCAGGAGTGGAGGACTCCATCTTCCCTCATCTGCAGCACGCCTGGATCCACGGGTACGAGGATGACGAACTTCTCCTCCACTAGGACGAGGATATTGGGGGCGGCACTGGCTCCACGGTGTTGCCTTTCCTTCTTTGGTGCCTGCGAGGTGAAACAAGCGAGAGATGGGATTAGCGCCTGCAAGGTCAAGCGAGGGACGAGCAGAGAGGTGGAGTAGAGGAGGAAGCCCGATGGGATCTGGGAAGGAGGAGGAGAGCAAGGGCTAGAGGGAGCCACGCAGTAGGAGAGGCGGGACGCTACCTTGGCGAGTAGGTGGGTGAGGTTGCCGAGGGGAGGAGGCACCAGGACAGATCCCAGACGTTGTGCTGGCCGCCGTCTCCTCTGATGTCGGTCCTGCTTGCGAGCAAGTAGACGCATGGAGGACGACGCCCGCCGCCGCTGGAGCATCCTTGTGGCAGAGCGCCACCGTCCCGGCGTACTGGTCGTCCCCGCTAGACCCAGCGGAACTGTGGATCCGGGAAGTAGCCATCAAGGACGTCCTCGGGATCGAGCAGGGACATGGTTACTGGGACGGCGGAGGGGAGGACGGCCGTGGCTTGGGGAGAAGGGCGGCGCCGGAGGGGAGCTGTCGGCCAGGGGAGAAGCGGCGGCAGCATTCGATCTGGAAGGAGGAGGAGGAGGAGAAGCGGCGGCCAGGGGAGCTGTCGGCCAGGGGAGAAGGGGCGACGGAGATGGGCGTGGTGTGGCGGCTGGGGAGAGATTAGGGTTAGAGGATGGAGGGGTCCTGGGGGCGGGGGATTTTGTGCGTGTTGTATGCCAGGTCACCGATCCACAACAAGTTTCCACACTTAAAATCCTATCTGTTTATTACGTTTACATCCTACGGTTGATATTGACCCTCTCTTATATCTCAACTCGTCTAGAAATTATGACGATTTTGTCCATAGAAATTACGACGTTTTTCACGAAATCGTCATAGTTTAATAAGGATTTGGCCCTTCCAAATAGCTTACGACCATCTAGTATAGAATCATCATAAATTTATGACGATTTCATTCAAGGTCACTACCAAAACGTCATAGTTTGACACATTCCTTGTAGTGTCACTATAAAACTTTTGTAGCTGGGAGGGAGTGATTGCAGAACCCTGTCAATCTTGAGCTCCTCTGGAATCTTGCAGTCCAGTTGCTCAAGGCGTTGAGTGTAGCCCGACATCTTTATGGCGTGCTCACTAACAGAACTCCCTTCCTCCATCTTGCAGTTAAAGAATTTCTCAGAGATCTCATATCTCTCAGAACGGGCCTGAGTCTGTAACATAGTTTTCAGCTCCTCAAGAATCTCAAAGGGCCCGGGATAGTCTTCAAAACGATTTTGAAGGTCCGATTCCATAGAAAAAAACATGGTGCTCTTAATCACACCATAACCATCTTTGCACGACTGATAGACAGCTTTCTCATCAGCCGGCGCATCTACAGCAGGGGCGTCACCTAGCGCATTTTCAAGGACATAGTCCTTTTGACCGCCAGAGAGAATGATTCTCAGATTGCGGAACCAATTGGTGAATTTAGACCCATTGTTTCTAAGCTTTTCCTTCTCAGCAAAAATGTTGAAGTTGAAGTTGGACTTAGCCATTTGATCTACAATATTTGCAAGTACAAATTAGACTATGTTTATGATAACTAGTTAAACTTTTAATCAAATTACTAGATGAACTCCCACTAAATTCAACATCCCTCAAGTTCTTTAGTGAACACGATCCAAATTCACCACACCTAATCCGATCTTCACGAGAAGAGATGTGGCTTCAATGGTGGACAACGAAGTGTCGATCATATGATTCATATGATTCATGCTTAACCTTTCGGTTCATGTGTTCCGAGGCCATGTCTGTACATGCTAGGCTCGTCAAGTCAAATCCAAGTATTTCCGCGTGTGCAAAACTGGCTTGCACCCGTTGTATGTGAACGTAGAGTCTATAGCACCCGATCATCACGTGATGCTTGGACACGATGAACTTTCGCAATGGTGCATACATGGGGAGAGCACAATTTTATCTTGATCTTTAAGTGAGGAATCATCTTATAATGCTATCGTCGCGATCTAAGCATAATAAGATACATAAAAGGATAAACATCACATGCATATAACTTTATGTGACATGGTATAGCCAATCTTCGCGCAATGATCTCCATCTTGTGCGTGCCGGCATGATCTCCATCACTCCACCATGATTGCCTCCACCACGAATAGCAACAACAACTATTGCTAACTACTTAGCGATAAAGTGAAACTATTACATGGCATATAATAAGTTGACACACAGGTCATACACAATTATAAAGACAACCATATGGCTCCTGCAGGTTGTGTGCTCATCGACATGCAAGTCGTGAAACATTACAAAACACGATCATTGCATACAACATACACATCACATCTTGGGCCATACCATATCACAGAAAACACTCCCTGCAAAAACAAGTTAGACGCCTCTACTTTGTTGTTGCATGTTTTACGTGGCTTATGGGAGTAGCAAGCTAAGAACGATTCTTATCTACGGAAAGCCACAACGGTGATATTATGGTTGCCAAACTCCGGTGTAAATCCCATGACAACTATAGTGAGAGAAACTGGCATCCACCAGCCGCATGTGTGGAACAAGCCACACATCAAGTGCGGAGCCGGTCTCGCGAACGACGTTGCGTAAGGTTGGCCTGGACCGCTTCAATCTCACTATCCCGCGTCATAAGAAGAACACAAACAAGAGGCTTGCAACAGAAAACATCAACGCCCGCAACAACCATGTTGCGTTCTACTCGTGAAACACATCTACGCATATATCTAGCTCTGATACCACTGAAGGGTTTCGCAGCATAGTAAATCAAAAAAATTCTACGGATGCGAACGGGAAAGACAAGATCTAATCTAGGAGATGAAAACAACGAGGGAGATTAGATGAGATCTTCATACCCTTGATGAATCGCATAGTGGAACGTTCATCGGAACGTGGGTGATGTAGTTGTACTCGCTTCTCCTCCTCGCGATCCGATCCGATCTAACACCGCAAGTGACGATGCCTCCGAGAGATGCACACGTGCGGCACCTCGACGTCTCCTCCTTCTTTGGTCCAGAAAGTATGGTGGAGAGACGGATTGGATCTACAATGCGACGGTGCGGTGCAAGGGGTGGAGAGTTTCTGCAGCAGGGCTTCGCCTACGTGCAGTCGGGAGGGAGAGAGAGAGGAGGGCAGCAGGGCGGCTAGGGTTGTGGAGGAGGTGTGGGGGGAGGGTGCGCCCCAGCCCTCTATATATAGAGGGGTGGGCGCCAGCCCTAGCCCCTCCCCCAAGCCCTAGGCCGGCGGCCAAGGAGGGAGGAGTGGGGGGCAAGTTCCCCCCTTCTAGAAGCTTTCCTAGGGTTTTCCCTAGATCTGGCCGGCTGGGCCCTATGGGGCCTTGTGCCCCTGGCCCAATGCGGCCAGGCACTCCCTCATAGGCCCATGCCCCCTCCCGGCAGGTGGGGCCACGTTGGTCCCCCTCTGGAAGGTTCTAGAAGCTTCCGGTATAATACCGATTAACCCGAAACAATTCCGAACTCCAAAAACTGCATTGCCTTATATGAATCTTATTCTCCGGACCATTTCGGAACCTCTCGTGATGTCCCGGATCCCATACGAGACTCCTAACAAAAAAACTCATAAACCAATTATCCAATCTATCCTAGCGTCGAGACACGTTAAGTGTGTGACCCTTCGGGTTCGAGAATATGCAGACATGATCTTCTATCAATAATCAACAGCAGGGTCTGGAAACCCATATTGACTCCCACACATTCATCGATGATCATATCGGATGAACCACCATGCCAGGATTCAATCAATCCCATATATATAGTCCCTTCGTCTCGCGATATTTTACTTGCCCGAGATTTGATCGTCGGTACCGTCATACCTAGTTCAATCTCGTTCACAGCAAGTACTTTACTCGTTCCGTAATCCGATATCACTTTGTGATTAACTCTTTAACCACATGCTTGCAAGCGGTGTTGATATCGATTACCGAGTGGGCCCGAAGTATATCTCTCCGACTTGGGAGGGACAAATCCCTTCTCGATACATACAACCCAACAGGTACTTTCCGATCACCTGAGAGACACCTTTATGATCACCCTCTCATAGGATGACGTTTGATGACCTCAAAGCTTTCTTCCGATACCAGGGAGTTGTATTATCTCATGGTCTAAGGAATACAATATTTGACATAAGAAAAGCTTCGCAAAGATGAACACGATGACACGATCTAATTGCTCCGCTTAGTTTGGGTCTGTCCATCATATCATTCTCCCAATGATATGATCTCATTATTAATCGACAACTCATGTCTATGGTTAGGAAACCTTAACCATCATTAATCAATGAGCTAGTCCATAGAGTCATACTAGGGACACGGTGTTGTTCACAAACCACACAAGTATTAAAGTTTCCACTTAATACAATTCTAGCATGGAATATAAACTTTATCATGAGCAAGAATTATAATAATAACATCTTTATTATTGCCTCTAGGGCATAATTCCAACACAATAATACATCCGACATATTCCGCCAATCCCTCTCTATCGTTCTACATGGTATCGGCCCTAAATTTGATCCTACCATAGAGCCAACCATCACCAAAACCCTAGCGCCGTCGCCGCCTCTCCTCAACCTTGCGTTGCCCCCTCCCATGGCACCTCAAGAGCCGAGCAACACGCTTCTGTCGCGCATCCCCCGGGGAGGTCGATCTCCATGATCTCCGCCAGGGGCTCGCGCAACCCGTACGCAGGGTTCGTCCGCCGATCCGTGATCAGTTGTCTTGTAAGTATTTTTCTCTGATCTCTTGATCGATTTTATTTTTTGGTTTACCGATCTTAGATCGGATTGAGTCGCCCACCGTCGTCGTTATCATTGCGCCTCTTCTCCGACCATCGGCATCGACAGTCTACACCGCGCCCGCGTGCCTGCCCTCTCCTCTACCGTGCCTGCCTCGGCAGGCTGTTGTGGCCTCACGGCAGGCTTCCCGCACCACGGACGGCTGCTACGCCTTCCTCGAAAGGCTGTCGTGACTGCCCCGCTTGGATTGTCTTTGTCATCATCGTTCGGGACTTCACCGACAATACCGCCATCGACTCCAATCTACACGCCGTCCATGCCATGGCGCATACGGCCCACCGTCGGTCTGATCAACCGATCTTGCGTCTATCTACGCCAAGCATGTTCCCGAGCATGCTCCTACCACCGGATCGAGCTACGGGCTGCCGCTACGTCGCCCCTTTGGCCCGTAGCGCCGACGCCTTTGTTCCATGCTAATGGCTTCTAACACGCCTTCCTTGGCGCGTACGTCGTTGGTGATCTCCCTACCGCTGCACTAACTTGCGCCCTGCAGCTATGTCGCCCCCTCGAGTCGTAGCGTCGCTGCTCACAGTCTACTTCGCCGTCCCCATGCATTGATGTACTCAGTTTCCACCGTGCCATCTCCTACAGTGCGGATCACCGCCATCTGTGCATGGTCTTCGTCACGCTGTCGGGTTCTTCCTCGCCTACTTCGAGCATCGTCGTCACACTTCACAAGGTAACCTGCAGGGGACTTCTCGCTGTCACAGGTCCCACCGACTACCCCATCACCACTCTAGGCATCCAGCATGACCACCCCAGGTCACTACCGTTTTCGCCGCCCTCTACGTCTTCGTCCACTACAACTTCATCGTCAGCGTCATCGCCTCGTCCCCGACTACACCACATGCTCCTCTACTCCGACAACCACGGACAACATCGGTATCTCTCCCTTCACTGCTCTGCGCCTCGTAATCGCTCTGTAGGCCTCCTCTGTTAGTCTCTCTGACATGGTGAGAAGTTCATGATGGTCCCTGCCTCCCGCACGCCTGGTACTGGCAACACCGGGAGTGCCTTCGTCCCCATTGCGTTACCGAGTCTGGCAAACTCGAATCGGCGCCTCGTCTTCATCAGCTTCAACAATGTCTTCTTTGGCATCGACCCCTCTATGACTGCCTCGACCGCATCACCGACGATTTCTTCTTTGCACACTCTGTTCTGGCAAAACCGGAGTATGCGTTCGTCCCCGACGTGCGCCTAGTTCTAGCAAAACTATGGTTGCACCTTGTCCTCGATGGATCGGACACATCGACCCTCGGCAAGCCTCCGCGGACCCTCGTCAAGCCTCTGCGGATCCTCGGCACGTGTCCGCGAACCCTCAACGTGTCTCTGTCGTCATCACCACGACGCCCTCTTTGCGCTCGTGTCTTCACGTGCGGCTACCTCGACACCGGCATCCCCGACCAAGATATCGACCACGGCGACCCCTCGCAACGTCTACCCCGACCTCGGCACCGCCTCATGCTCTTGGATTCCTTGACATTGGCACAAGGGCTACCATCTCTCTTGAGCATCATTAGCTTCCTCTATAGTCCAAGCTACTGCGACGTGACAACGTTCGTGACATTCCCGCTCCTACTGTGGGGGGCAATATCAGCCCACTGGTTCTACTTTGTTTATCTCTAGTTTGACATTCCATGATGTTCCAGTTGTTCAAGATGCTATGGCTACAACTACGGGGGAATGTTAGAGTATTATATGGATACATTTGTTATGGTAGTTTAGGATAGTTAGAACTCTAGCGTAACTTGACTTGTACTCCAAGATGACCCCTCGTATGTCGCCCATGAGGCTCAATAATACATCTAACATATTCCGCCAATCCCTCTCTATCATTCTGCAGTCACGACCGGCTATCGACAGACCCTCACGCTGCATGCAAACACCAGCACCGCACACTCTTGGCCATGCACCTGACATAGACCAGCGGGCTCGATGGAGCGTCATACACCATGCTACCGATGCATGCGCACGCTGGTGATCAAGGCAGCCGCGACGCCATGGCTCCACGGTGAACACCGAAAGGAGCACTTCCGGGAGAACACCACCAGCAACAGCTCTAGGAGTCTACTGTTCTTTCATTATGTCATTATCCTGATTGGTGGATTGACACGGGCGTTAATGTATATGTATGTTTTGATATTTCCATGTTTTCTTCTATCATGTTAGAGGGACTCAAATCGTGCTGATGAGGAACGACTCGCATGCTTATGTTCATGGTGTTGGTATAGTCGATCTGAAGTTCACTTCGGGAAAGACCGTGCGCCTCAAGAACGTGCATCATGTTCCCTCAATAAATAAAAATCTTGTTAGTGGATCTCTTATGTGTCGAGATGGCTATAAGATTGTATTCGAGTCCAATAAATTTATAATTTCTAAGTATGGAACCTGATACATCGTAAATGTATCTATATTTTTTTATGTTCCATGCTTGTTTAGTATCTACTTTGCTTTGCTTTGTCTTCTCTTTGAGGTATTTTTATATGTTTTCTGGGTATAACCTATTAACAAGATGCCACAGTGCCAGTTGCCTATTTTCTTCTGTATTTGGTTCCAGAAAAGGCAGAAAATCAATATTCTCAGAATTGGACGGGACAAAAGCTAAAGTCAATATTTTACCATGGGGAACACGGAGCCAGAATACGATACGGAGGGGAGCCACACGCGGCCAGGCCTGGCCCGCGCCTAGGGGGTGCGGCCACCCGGGTGCCCCCTGCCACGCCTCTTCGCCTATAAGAAGCCCCCGATACCAAAACCCTAAGTACCTGATCAATCTTCCATGAAACAATCCATAGCTGCCGCCACCATCGTCCCTAGATCGGGGGGCTCTGAAGCTCTTCACGGCACCCTGCCGGAGGGGAGATCATCCTGGAGGCCCTCTTCATCACCATGCCAGCCTCCGGCATGAAGCGTGAGTAGTTCCACCTTGGACTACAGGTCCATGTAGTAGCTAGATGATTGTTTCTCCTCCTTTGTGCTACCATGTTTAGATCTTGTGAGCTCCGTTCATGATCAAGATCATCTATTTTTAATCATGCATGTTGTGTTTGCGGGGATCCGATGGATATTGAGATTACTATGTCAGATTGGTTAATGATTTTATCTTATTGATTCTATCATGTTTGTGTTGTTTGTGATCTTGCATGCTCTCCATTTCTAGTAGCTATCTTGGGCAAGTAGATGCTAGTGACTCCAAGAGGGAGTATTTATGCTCGATAGTGGGTTCATGCCTCTATTTAATCTGGAAAAGTGACAGAAATATCTAAGGTTGTAGATGTGTTGTTGATATTAGGGAGAAAACAATGATCTCTTGTTCATGGAACAAGTGGATTGTTTAACCTTACACACTTTGATAAAAGCAGTTATCCGTTTCTTGCAACTTAATACTAGAGGGGTTCGAATGATAACCTGAAGGTGGATTACTAGTCATAGATGAAGTTGGATGGCGGTCTATGTATCTTGTTGTATTGCCCAATCAAATCTCATAGGATCATGAATTTCTAGTATTGCATTGTTGTGCCTTGCTCTGACCTGTCAATTGCCCTACTGTAATTTGTTTACCCAGCATGCAATGTTTATCATCTCAAGGAGAACACCTCTAGTGAACTATGGACCCCAGTCCAATCTTTACCATTAATACATCTTTCATTGTTACTGTTTACTTTCTGCAAACCACCATTAACTTCCGCACCATACAATTAATCCTTTGTTTTCAGCAAACTGGTGAGATTGACAACCTCACTGTTCTTTGGGGAAAAGTCTTGAGTTTGTGTTATGCAGGTTTCCAGTTGCTAGCAACACCTTTGAGTCGTTTCCTTCTTCCTACTGGTTCGATAACCTTGGTTTCTTACTGAGGGAAAAACTTGCTGCTATACTCATCGTACCTTCATCTTGGGGTTTCCCAACAAAGCTCTATAGTGATCTGAGACGCATCAAGACTTTTTTCTGGCGCCATTGCTGGGGAGGCTAAGGACGGCTTTAAGAGGGGAGTCCTTCAAAACCTTTCTCTTTACTTTATATTTTGTTTTTTTAGTTTCTTTTGCCTTGTTTTGTTTGCCTCTTTTTATCAAAAACTCAAGAAAAAATTAGTTTAGTTTGGTTTGCCTTTTCTTATAAAAAACACACACACAAAAATTAGTTCCTACTTTAGTTGCTATCATGTCTGGTTTTTGGTTCAATCACTATGTCACCTATGGAAAGGATGTTTACTTTCAAACAAGAAAGTGAAGAGAGTTTTAAAGAACCTTGGTCTAGAATCTCTGATTTACAAGGAAAAACTGAGCCTAAGATGTGTCTTAGCCTGGTTATTAATAGTTCCTACCATGGTCTTGCTCTTTGTCATAGATATGCTTTGGATGCTGTAAATAAGTTGATTATAATTTATAATATGCCTAGCAAGTCTGATTCTTCCTTTATAAACATCTATGCTAGGTTGAACACTCTTGAGACCCGTACAGTTGCTTTGAAATATTGCTATAACATGCTTAGAGAGCACCATGATTACGTTCCAATAAATTCAGAGCCTTCAAAATGGTTTCCTACAATAAAAGTTGCTATAAACGGTGAAACTTTTGATGCTCGTTGTGATATCATGTCTGAATTTTGTCTTATGCCCAAAGATATCTATGAGTCTTTGAATCTTTGGGGAATTTTTGAAGGAGGAGAAGAAATATCTCTTACCAATAATGAAACTTTATTACCCATTGGAATAGTTGAAGGTGTGTTTACAAAGATCTCAAGGAAAGTGGTGTCTACTGATTATCTTGTTATTGCATGTGTAGGAAAAGGACAAATAACACTTGGAAGATCCCTGTTGAAACACCTTGGAGCAATAATAGATGTGGGAAAAGGCATTATGCATTTTGCTTCTCCAATAAGCAATCATATATTCCCTAAAGAGAAGAAGAGAGGTAAGAAAGGTAGGAGCAAGAAAGTTGATGTTAATGCTTCTTCATTTGAAAATACTTGATTCTTGCTTCATGTTCCTAACTTAAAGGCGTTAAAGAAAAGTACTTCTTGGGAGATAACCCAATAGTTTTCTTGAGTCTTGAAAGTTATTACTTCTGTAATGACCTCTTGTCATCCTTTTTATTTGATTTGTTTGCCAATAATAACCTCTAATGAGAGGTAAGTAATATTTGGGGAATTGTTGTCCCGAAACAGATTTTTGTGATCCACTGTAAACATTCGTGTAAAATCACTATAAGTCGGACTAAGCTGTAATTTTCTGAATAAATCCCCCAGGTTGTTAGATAACTTTCGTTAGTTCAACACTTTTTTATTTGAGCAACAGAAGGTCTTCGAAAAAATCGGTTTCTACCTGCTGGTCTGTTTTGACAAATTTCTGCCATTATTTGCATTTGCTTCTTATTGATTCCTTTTGGGGTTCTTGTTGGGAAATTGAGATTTTTGAGGGAATTGTTACAGTAGCTTATGTCTTTAGTGAAATTTTTGCTGTTTTAAAACTAAACCCCAAAGGTCTATTATCTTTCGAATACACTAATGTTGCTAATGAAGATTGTGTGAAGTTTTGTATGAAGGAAAATTTTCAGGTGCAAGGAAAGGATGATGTAATGAGAGAAAGAATGGAAAAAAGCTCAAGCTTGGGGATTCCACCCCATATCACACCAAGAAATATTCAAGAGGTACAAGCGTCAAAGCTTGGGTATGCCCAAGGCATCCCCTTCTTCATCAATAAAAATCTCAGGTATTTCTAGACACTTCGTTTTTATTGTTTCATGCACAAGTTGTATTGTTCTTGGAGCGTTTTAGTTTTCGTTTTTGGTTTTTGGTTTGATTAGTTTGCTTAAATAAAGTA
Source organism: Avena sativa (assembly GCA_916181665.1). Taxonomy (NCBI): domain Eukaryota; kingdom Viridiplantae; phylum Streptophyta; class Magnoliopsida; order Poales; family Poaceae; genus Avena; species Avena sativa. The sequence continues at coordinate 39,477,714 of OV702285.1, read as the reverse complement.
GTTTGGACCCTCGTTCTCGCTGTGTTATTTCAAATAAGTTGATTGGTGTTGGAGAGGATTAGGAAGTTCTTGCTTAGTAGTACAAAAGGAGCTTGGTTTGACTGTGACTTAGACTTTATCATGCCATGCTAGATGTTGTGTTGGCCTTAAGCTTAGTGATTATTGATGTAGCATGACTTGTTCCAAACAATTAGGATTGCTTAATGTGCATTGAAAGAATCATGCGTTGTTTTAGCATACAAAAGCATAGTATTGTGGTATTCTTCTTTGATGCTTTGTTTGGGTTGACTTGGCACATGCTCACACCATGTTATGACTATGAACCAGTCACCATATCCTCTATGTAGTTTTTGACTTGTGGTACACTTTATGCTTTGATTAGTAATGTTTTATCGCTCTACATGATTATGGCCATTATTGCTCTCTTAGTTGGTCGCTCACAGTCTTTTGCTAGCCTCCACTTGTATGAGTAAGCTCTACTCATGCATCCAACTCCCAAGAAACCAAGTTATTCCAAAGTGTCCACTATAAATTCCTATACATGGTGTGTTACACCGTTACAATTATATTCTTGTTTCATTTACCTTTCAATTAAAAAGTCACTTTGTTATGTGAAAACTTAGTGATTAAATCTCTCATAAACTTGATGACACACTTTATTTTTCTTACCCCTAATAAACTTGAACCATTGTGTCATCTATGTTGTATATGCTTGCTCTTATACGTTGGAATTAGCAGAACCATGCTGTCATGGGGAACGCTTTCAACATTGCACTTGTACATTGTACCCAATTGATATCATGATATTTTGTTTATGGATGTCGTCGGTGTGAAATAAAAGGGGAGCTTGTAAGTACATGGAGTTATGTATGTGTGTTAGAGAAAAACCTAGGCCACTAGCCTAAGCCATGCCTAATCATGGTGGAAACTTGCAGCATCACCATAGTGAGCAATCTATGAAGCTTTATTCTTATAAAAAGGAGACATATGGAAAAAAGGAAAGAGAGAAAAAAAACACCATTTTCCCATGGTAAATAAGAAGATTGCTGAGATGCTCATTGTCTGCTTGCCTTGTCATTTTGATTATGGGATAGCTCATGTATCATGTGAAAGGGGTACCACATTGGCGGTTCTCTATGATACACATGTACTTACTATGACAAGAACTTACCGGTAACTAAACTTGAGTAGCATGAGGAGCGGCCCTCGTATTCAAGGGACATGAGATTGCCAACTTATACTTGGTCAAGCATATACTCCATAGTTTGTTCACTTTAACCTTAATCACTTCAAGATGCTTATGATAGGGGCAATGAGAGCTGAAAGCTAACAAATACCATAATTTTTGGAAGCGCTTTATGAAACTTGAAATCCCTGTTTCCCTTTTATGAAGGGCCTTTCTTCCACCATTATATTGAGTCTCCACCTTCTATCCTTAGGCACCAATTAAGAGAGTATAGTTTCCATTCTTAGTTCTATGTGCATTATCCCAAAACTTATTGATTGATGCATATTGTTGATATTGCTTGCTCTTGAACTATTTGTATCTAGTCACTCTTATGAACTTTGAAGGTGTCCTATGCATTTATTTTCTACTCCATGAGGAACAAGCTGAATGCCACTATGCTATGTTTTCTATATGTGAAACAAACAAACGTCTTTCAATGCATTGTTATTCATGATCTTTGTTTGTAACCTTTCATGTTACATGCATAGTTACTTTGTCTTATTGTTAGAACTTCTTCTTTCATGCTCATGTTTAGAGTACTTTGATCCCAGCTTTCAATGCTTGCAAATGGTTTGATCTTGTTTTTCATGGTGCATGTCACCTCAAAAATTATTCTTTTTATCACTTACCTACTCGACGACGAGTAGGAGTTAAGCTTGGGGATGCTTGATACATCGTAAACGTATCTATAATTTTTATGTTCCATGCTTGTTTAGTATCTACTATGCTTTGCTTTGTCTTCTCTTTGAGGTATTTTTATATGTTTTCTGGGACTAACCTATTAACAATATGCCACAGTGCCAATTGTCTGTTTTCTTCTGTTTTGGTTCTAGAAAAGGTAGAAAATCAATGTTCTCGGAATTGGATGGGACAAAAGCCAAAGTCAATACTTTACCTTGGGGAATACGGAGACAGAATACGAGACGGAGGGGAGCCAATAGGGGCCACACCCCTGGCTAGGCGGCCAGGCCTGGCCCACGCCTGGGGGGTGCGGCCACCCCGGGTGCCCCCTGCCTCGCATCTTCGCCTATAAGAAGCCCCCGATACCAAAACCCTAAGTACCCGATCAATATTCCACGAAACATTCCATAGCCTCCGCCACCATCGTCCCTAGATCGGGGGATCTGAAGCTCTTCCTGGCACCCTGCCGAAGGGGAGATCATCCTGGAGGCCTTCTTCATCACCATGCCAGCCTCCGGCATGAAGCGTGAGTAGTTCCACCTTGGAATACGGGTCCATGTAGTATCTAGATGGTTGTTTCTCCTCCTTTGTGCTACCATGTTTAGATCTTGTGAGCTCCATTCATGATCAAGATCATCTATTTGTAATCATGCATGTTGTGTTTGCGAGGATCCGATGCATATTAAGATTAATATGTCAGATTGGTTAATGATTCTATCTTATTGATTCTATCATGTCTGTGTTGTTTGTGATCTTGCATGCTCTCCGTTTCTAGTAGCTATCTTGGCCAAGTAGATGCTAGTGACTCCAAGAGGTAGTATTTATGCTCGATAGTGGGTTCATGCCTCTATTTAATATGGGGAAGTGACAGAAATCTCTAAGGTTGTAGATGTGTTTTTGCTACTAGGGAGAAAACAACGATCTCTTGTTCATGGAACAAGTGGATAGTTTACCTTACACACTTTGCTTAAAACAGTTATCCGTTGCTTGCAACTTAATACTAGAGGTGGTTCGGATGATAAACTGAAGGTGGATTACTAGTCATAGATGCAGTTGGATGGCGGTCTATGTATCTTATTGTATTGCCCAATCAAATCTCATAGGATCATGAATGTCTAGTATTGCATTGTTATGCCTTGCTCTGTCCTGTCAATTACCCTGCTGTAATTTGTTTACCCAGCATGCCATGTTTTTTATATCAAGGAGAACACCTCTAGTGAACTATGGACCCCGGTCCAATCTTTACCATTGATACATCTTTCACTGTTACTGTTTACTTTCTGCAAACCACCATTACCTTCCACACCATACAGTTAATCCTTTGTTTTCAGCAAACCGGTGAGATTGACAACCTCACTGTTCGTTGGGCCAAAGTCTTGAGTTTATGTTGTGCAGGTTTCTAGTTGCTAGGAATACATTTGAGTCGTTTCCTTCCTCCTACTGGTTCGATAACCTTGGTTTCTTACTGAGGGAAAAACTTGATGCTGTACTCATCATACCTTCCTCTTGGGGTCTCCCAACAAAGCTCTACAGTGATCTGAGCCACATTAGAATCTTTGTTGGTAAATGTGAGACCTTGGCGCATGGCTCAATAGGATTGATAGGAAACCCATACCAACAAGTTGCAACTTGTTTTCTAGAAGCTCATCTAAAAAGAACTCTAAGGTTACGCGTGCTTGGCCTAGAGCACTAGGATTGGTGACCGACCGGGAAGTGGGTACCGGGTGCGCATGAGTGAGGACAAAGTGCGTAGATAAGACTAGTGTTGGTCTATAGGGTTAGTCTAGAGATCCTATTGAGCTTCCAGGAGTGACAACCGTCGGTCCGGAGAGGCCGGGGGTGTTACAAGTGGTATCAGAGCCAATCCTCGCGGTTACATGGGCGTGTGCGGGTCAGTGGCGGACATGTGTAGCATGGAGCGTGTGGCCCGGAGTGGACACAACATGGCAATGTGCCGGCACTGGACGCATAGACGTGTGCCAAGAGGGGACGTTCCTCGCTTGTGGTTGATCGACGAGGACATCAATCATCTAAGGGTGGGTGTATGTGAGACCCTGGCGCATGGCTCAATAGGATTGATAGGAAACCCATACCAACAAGTTGCAACTTCTTTTTCGGAAGCTCATCTGAAAAGAACTTTAAGGTTAAGCGTGCTTGGCCTAGAGCAATTCTAGGATGGGTGACCGACCGGGAAGTGGGTACCGGATGCGCACGAGTGAGGACAAAGTGCGCAGAAAAGACTAGTGTTGGTCTATACGGTTAGTCTAGAGATCCTATTGAGCTGCCATGAGTGACAGTCGTCGGTCCGGAGAGGCCGGGGGTGTTACAGTAAAGGTTATGAGTGAGGAGGCTTGTTCCGCTTATCTCTGTCAGACATTTGTAACAAAAGTTGTTAATCATATTTATAGGAATTTTGAATCAAATGTTTGGCATTCTCATCTTTGCCATATTAATTTTGGCTATATGACACGGCTATAAAAAATGAATTTAATCCCTGATTTCACTACTGTTAAGTGATCTAAGTGCCAAGTCTGTTCCGCTTATCTCTGTCAGACATTTGTAATAAAGTTGTTAATCATATTTATAGGATTGAATCAAATGTCTGGCATTCTCGTCTTTGCCATATTAATTTTGGCTATATGACACGGCTAGGAAAAATGAATTTAATCCCTAATTTCACTACTGTTAAGTGATCTAAGTGCCAAGTCTGTGTCCAAGCTAAACAAACTTGTAAGTCACATACAACTGCATAGGTGAAAAATTTAACACCACTAGAGCTTATATATTCTGATCTTTGTGAGATGAATGGTGTTTTGACAAAAGGTGGAAAGAAATATTTCATGACTTTGATCGATGACTCTACGAGATACTGTCATGTGTATCTTATTAAATCTAAAGATGGGGCTTTGAGTTTCTTCAAAATCTATAAAGCTGAAGCAGAAAATCAACTTGATCGAAAGATTAAGAGGCTTGGTTCTGATCGTGGTGGAGAGTATTTTCCCAACGAGTTTGATTCCTTTTCCGCGGAACATGACATAATTCATGAGAGGAGGCCTCCCTACTCACCCTAGTCAAATGGAGTAGCCGAAAGAAAGAACCGTACTCTAAAAGATTTGGTTAACGCCATGTTAGATACATTGGGTCTCTCCAAGGAATGGTGGGGGGGGCACTATTGACTGTGTGTCATGTCCTAAACCGAGTTCCCAAAAAGAATAAAGAAATTACTCCATTTAAAGAATGTGAGAAGAAAAGATTAAAACTCTCTTACTTACATACTTGGGGTTGTTTGACAAAAATTAATGTACCAATTCACAAGAAATGCAAGCATGGACCAAAAACCATTGATTGTGTTCTTCTAGGCTATGCTTTCCATAGCATTGGTTATAGATTCTTGATAGTAAAATCTGAAGTACCTGACATACATGTTGGTACAATCATAGTGTCGACTGATGTGACTTTATTTGAGGATATCTTTCCTATAAAAGATAAACCTAACTCATCAAATCCTGAGATACCTAGTTCATCTAATCAGGAATATGCTACAATTTCTAAACCTACTATTCCAATTGAACACTCTGAAAGTCCTAAGGAGGATGATAATGAAATTCCTAAAAGGAGCAAGAGACATAGGACTGCAAAGTCCTTTGGTGATGATTTCATTGTGTACCTTGTGGATGACATTTCCACTTCTATTTTAGAAGCCTATGCATCTCCTGATGCTGACTACTGGAAGGAAGCCTTCCATAGTGAGATGGATTCCATCTTAGCTAATGCAAGTGAGTGCTTAAGAAAAAGCTTAGGCCTGATGGTACTATTGAAAAGTACAAGGCATGGCTTGTGGCCAAAGGTTATACTAAAAAATAAGGTGAAGACTCTTTGATACTTACTCACCTGTTGCCAGATTGACCACCATTCGGGTACTACTTTCTGTAGAGGCCTCAACCTAATAAGGTAGATTCCTCATGTGTTTTACAATGCTAGTCCCTGGATCAATAGCTAGCATCCACAGTTAAGATGTAATATCAAGATACAAAGGTCATATTATAACTTTATAACCAAGAATAACATAATTTTATTACATCATACATAGCTCATTTGGCTATTACATTACTTTGCAGCGGAATAACTATAAGTATGGGTCCTTCATCTTCAAAGTGCCACAGGCAAATGCTGGTTGTAGACTTTGTAATCCTAATCATTCAATCTTCACTAAAATCAATCAAACCTGCAACATTACAAGTTACAGCCACAAGGGTCAATACATTTGAATTGTATTGGCAAGTTTCACTACTATGTATAATATGAGTGGATCCTATCATTACATGCATATTTGGCTAAGTAGAGTTTAAGGCTTATTTGCATAAAGCAACATTTATCCTATCTTTTCAAAAAATGGTTTTGGTCCTTTGTCAAATCTCTTGTCCAAGTTCCTTGAACTCCTTGGTAGAAACTCAAGTGTTCAAGTCCTTGTCAAAAATCTCTTGAGCTACTTGGTAACCCCAAGTGCAACAAGTTTTATCAAAATCTCATGAGTTCCTTGGTAACCCCAAGTACATCATGCTCTTGAGCACCTTGGTAACCCCAAGTGCATCAAGCTTAACAAAATCTCTTTGAATTCCTTGGTACCCCCAAGTGCATCAAGTTTTTATATTAGAAGTTGGAATGTCGGGATCTCCCATAGTTCAAACTTTAGTTGCTCAGTATTGTCCATAACCGGGGACACGGCTAAGTACTTAGATTTTATTAACTTCTGCAGAAGGAGTACACTTTACCCACATGTCACAATCCCATCCTTTTGCCACCAGTGGCCTACTGGATTAGTGCTCACCAAGATGGAGTACTGGCAGATTGAGAATGTGACGAAGTCTTTCCAAAGGGTCCTCCCATACACCATTGCTAGCTTGCCTTCATCACCCATGAAGCATTCCAGATCCCCATGTCCGGTTAACTGAAGACAGTGCATGAGTCTTCCCAATGTATTTGACCAAGCCAGAGCCATAATAGCATGTGGTTGCACACGAAAGACACAATTGGAGAAACATGTTCAATCTCTAAGTTTCCTAGGTGGTTTTCATTTGGAGCACAGCACAAATTGATTGCCATAGACATGGTTCCTTTTGTTGCCACCTTCTCCAAACTTCAAGTATCCTCCACCTAGGTGGTTCATTGAGTCCTTGTTTTATTATGTAAAACACAAGTCCTTTTCTCAACCTTTGTAAAATCTCAACATGTATCTCTTTTCAAAATATAGCATGGCTAAGCATGTACAACATCAATATTTTCACTAAGGAGTGTATAGGGAATCCTTTTAGGATTTAGCATAGCATAAGTATGGAAATATCTTTTCATGCATGTTTTCAAAATCCACTAAGTATAATGAAAATAGTAGGACTTTTGTATGATAGTGTAACTTGCCTTTTTGGTAGGGAATGGTGGTTCACTCCTTGATCTTGCTAGTCTCACACTTTGCTAAATTCACTACAAGTCAATCAAGCAAACACAAAATCAACTAACATTCCAAACCAAAGTCAAACAAACAATCTCACACACATAAAGCAATGGAGTCTAAGTCATGCATAAGTATGCAAAGGATGGTTCTATTGCAAGGATGGTCTCCACTAGGTTTATAAACTTTGTAAAGTACAAATTGGTCATTTACCAAAATGGCAAAGTCATTAGTTAGAGGGTTTTGCCCAAAAATTATTTTAAAAATCCAATCAACATTTTATGTGGTGGAAAATGGTTTTATCAAATCAAAATCTTTAAGTTTCTCACCAAAAGTTTCTAACTCTCAAGACTTGGTGTTTTAGGTCAGTAGTTTTGAATTATAACAATTTCCCAATAGTTTTTATTCCAAAATTCTTTTTCAAAATAAACCATTATCATTACTTAGCTAGAATTAGACTAATTCAATTAATCCATTCTAAATTTTTCCAATTTTCATTTCCGAAACCATGGGTTGGTTCCTAGGGTCAGTAAGGTCACTACAAACCATTTTGCAAAAGATTTAATCCTAAAATCAATTTTAAACAATTTTTCTACTCTAAACAAGCTCACAAAAGAATCTGCAAAATCAAGCACGCTAACAGATACTATTTTCTAAACTAAGGCCATGGTTGGTTAGGTCTTGTTCTCCTGAATCCAACGATATGAAATTTGTAATTTTTGGACGTGTGGTTTGAAAGTTATAAGGGTTTGAAATTCACAAAATATTCTGTTTTCAAAATAGTTTTTAAACAGAACAGTGACACGCGGCGTGTTTTAACTGGACGGTACCGGTTCGGGTGGATCGCGGGCTGCATGCCGTTAGATCAAGTGGCATCGCACGGTGCTGGCTGCGTACCTTTTCGAGTTTAAGTGATCTAATCTCGCTCGTTCAAACTAGATCCTACGGTACTGATTCGCTGGACCAAAAGTGAGCGGCGCCGACGGCGACTAGCGGCGGCGCCCGGCCCGGCGGTGGCTCTGCGGTGGTCTTAGGAAGCGAGAGAGGAAGAGAGTAGGCTTACCGAGGTCGCGAGGTTGTGGTGAAGCTCGGCGTGTGGTTGACGGGGCAAGGGGCACACGGGGACGGTGGCGATTGCTCGCCGGAGACTTCGTCGGCGTCGGGTGGTTCTGTCCGCGGTCGAGGACGTCGCTGGAGATCGCCCTGGAAAACGTCGTCGGAGAAGAAACAGACGGCGGCGCTGTCGGAGCTTGTCAAAGCCGACGCTCCGGGGCGCCCGCGGTTGAATGAAGGGCACGGGGAGAAACGTCTGGGAGTGGGGAAGCTGTCAGCGTGCTCGGGGAGGCAGGAGGTGGTGAGTGTTGGCCGGAATCGAGGAATAAGCTCGTCGGAGACGGCGGCGGTGCAGAAGGGATTGGCGACAGCCTAGGGGCAGAGAGGAGGAGTGGTTTGGGGGGGAAAAGGAGGAGGGGGCGCTGGCGCTTAATAGCGTGCATTCACGGCGAGGTTTAAGGCGCGGCATCACTGCGAATTGATCGCGGCTTTGAATGGCAGCAACGACAGCGATGTTTGGGGAAAGGAGGTCACGCGGGTGGGGAGGAAGAACAGGAGGAGTGGGGTCCGCTGGTCAGTGGGAAAAGAAACGAGGGGGAGGGTCCACTGGTCATTGGTTCTGTGGGTCAGAATCTGGGTGCAAATTATTTTCTTTCGGGGAGAGGGGAAACTGGGCTGTTGGGCTGGGCCTGATGGTTGGGCTGCTCGTTTTGTTCTATTTTTTTTTGTCTGATTTCTTTTCCTTTTCTATTTCTATTTTTCTGTTTTGAATTTGAATCAATTATTCATTCACTCACACCATTCAAATAATTCAAACTTATAATGAGTTTTTGGTCCTGTTTATCACCATAAATCATATCCCAAAAATAAAATAATATTTTTATTATTTTTAGGACTATTCATTAATTAAATAAAATGGTTCATTAGTTATTTAATAAAATAGGGTTTGATTTAATTAATAGAATCTCCATTTAAAATCCAAATATTTTCAAAACCAAATCAGTAGGTTTTATTTGGAAATAAAGAATATTTGGGAAAACTTGTTTTAAAATAACTTTTTATTTTAGGGTCCATTAATAATTAAATACAATAGACCTTCATTATTAAATCAACTAGGATTTATTTTATTTAAGATATTTATTTTGAAATCTAAAATAAAATCAAAACATTTCAGTAGGTTTTATTTGAGAATATCAAATGTTTGGAAAACTTATTTTATATAATTTAATAAGTTTTGATGTTTCAATTAAATTGGTAAAACCTTTTATTTAAGTAAAGTTGGATATTAAATCCTTATTTATTTATTTAAATCATCCTTTATTATTTTTATTCAAAATAAAAATGTTTGATTTCCAAAGTTTGGTCAAGGTTTAATTTGGCTTTATAAAGTAATCTTTACTTATAAACTCATCTTTTCCTTTTGAAAAACCAAATCTTTTATTAAGAGATCAAAATAGTAATTCCAAAGTATTTTAATTTTCTTTACTAAATGTTTAACTTTTTAAATCCTTTTAGGATTTTATTTAATCCAAATAGATTTAAAGTTTCCATTTAAATTCAAAAAGTTTCTTCTGGCCCTGAAATCAAACAAAGTTTTATTTTATTCATTTATTTTTTTCACATTACAAGATTTGGAAAATCTTGGGATGTGACAGGCTACCACCCTTAAAGTAAATCTCGTCCCGAGATTTGGGAAGGTTAGGGTTACAAGCAAGTTCAAAACAACTAGGGTACTACCACCCTTAAAAAAAAATTCAAACAAAAATTACATATTGTCCTTCTTGGGATCCTGGGAAATTTCTCTAAGCAAACATTTGCATGGAGTCCTTAATTTCCATGCTTGACTCATGGGCCAAGGTTGAGTTTCTCCATAGGCTTGTTCAACTTGTTCTTCATCTTTTCTGGACAGTTGCTTGCATAATGTCCTGGGTTCTTGCAGTTGAAACAATGAATGTCCTTGAGTTCTTTACGTGGCTCTTGTGGACAAGTTGCTACATAGTGGCCTAACTCTTTGCAGTTGTTGCACCACACTTGGTCAATCTCTTTATTCTTCTTGTTCTCTGGGCATCCACTGGAGTAGTGTCCCATTTCCTTACATTTACGACATTGTGCAAGGCTCATGTCTTGCTTTTGTTTCTTAAGTTTCTTTGATCCTTTGAAGTAGGTTGTCTTGTTTGGAGGTATAAGTGGTCCTTTTCCTTTGGTAGACTTGGATCCCTCTTGTTTCCTTTGTTCCACCATGGAGTAGATAGGACATTGGTTAGGAGTATGATCACTTCCTTCACATAGGTAGCAAGTAGCTTGAGAGGTAGGGCATGGTCCAATAGGATGTTCTTCTTCACAATTGGGGCATTGTCCTTCATGCTCCTTGGAAGTATGATCCTTGTCTCCACAAATAATGCAAGCTGGGGCTCCATCTAGAATAACATTCTGGTCATCCTTGTTATCATAAACTCTTTTGGGATAGCTTTCTTCCATGCTGATCATTTGATTAGTCACCTTAAGCATCAGTTGGGATTGCTCTTCCAAAAACCTTTGCAGTGCTGGGTCTTTATCACTATTGTTGGCTATGAACTGAGCTGTCAGTTGGTTTAACTGGTGTTGGGTTGCTATGATCTCTTTCATGCTGTCAGCTTGGTTGGTGTTGATGTCATCCACCTTGGAGTCTTTTGGAGTAGTCATCTGTTTGGGTTGAGTAAGGATTAGAATAGGCAAGATATTTCTAAGGACTCAATTCTAATCACACACATCATATTTCACACAAGCAATGTGCATGCAATCACAAACCAAACATTTCACTCAAACAAGGATCAAGCACATACTTAGTCAACAAAATATTTTTGTTACACCACATAAGTTGGTGTGTTTTGACTTAGTTAAAATATGGTGGTCCATCTATATGGTTCACTTGAGATCTTTCCTTCCTTCTTGATTCTTCTTGTATGAGATCATGGTTTCCTTGAGAAAAACTCTTGGTTGCAAGACTTCAAAGTTGTTGATGGTTCCTTCTTATTTTGCATTCCTCCAGTCTCCATGTCTTGAGCAAGATTTCCTTGTTTCACTTGTAGTCCTTGGTGGTATCCAAGTTGGAGGTCCTTGGTGAATATGCTGAAGATGTTGAAGTCATTAGAGTTAGTTGAAGCCATTAGAGTTGAAGAAGTTGAAGAAATCCTTTGCACATGGTGTAGTCTTTGGCCATGGGGTAGGTTTTGTCCATCAAGTTGAAGTAGAAGAGATGTAGAGTTGAAACCAAAATGGTTGAGGAAAGAGTTTACAAGTGTTTTGTAAATAAGTTTTGGATTAAAATATAACTCCTATTCTTCTAAGGGTTTTTGTCCAATCCTAGGTTTACAAATCCTATAGGCAACACAATGCTCTGATACCATCTGTAGAGGCCTCAACCTAATAAGGTAGATTCCTCATGTGTTTTACAATGCTAGTCCCTGGATCAATAGCTAGCATCCACAGTTAAGATGTAATATCAAGATACAAAGGTCATATTATAACTTTATAACCAGGAATAACATAATTTTATTACATCATACATAGCTCATTTGGCTATTACATTACTTTGCAGCGGAATAACTATAAGTATGGGTCCTTCATCTTCAAAGTGCCACAGGCAAATGCTGGTTGTAAACTTTGTAATCCTAATCATTCAATCTTCACTAAAATCGATCAAACCTGCAACATTACAAGTTACAACCACAAGGGTCAATACATTTGAATTTTATTGGCAAGTTTCACTACTATGTATAATATGAGTGGATCCTATCATTACATGCATATTTGGCTAAGTAGAGTTTAAGGCTTATTTGCATAAAGCAACATTTATCCTATCTTTTCAAAAAATGGTTTTGGTCCTTTGTCAAATCTCTTGTCCAAGTTCCTTGAACTCCTTGGTAGAAACTCAAGTGTTCAAGTCCTTGTCAAAAATCTCTTGAGCTACTTGGTAACCCCAAGTGCAACAAGTTTTATCAAAATCTCATGAGTTCCTTGGTAACCCCAAGTACATCATGCTCTTGAGAACCTTGGTAACCCCAAGTGCATCAAGCTTAACAAAATCTCTTTGAATTCCTTGGTACCCCCAAGTGCATCAAGTTTTTATATTAGAAGTTGGAATGTCGGGATCTCCCATAGTTCAAACTTTAGTTGCTCAGTATTGTCCATAACCGGGGACACGGCTAAGTACTTAGATTTTATTAACTTCTGCAGAACGAGTACACTTTACCCACATGTCACAATCCCATCCTTTTGCCACCAGTGGCTTACTGGATTAGTGCTCACCAAGATGGAGTACTGGCAGATTGAGAATGTGACGAAGTCTTTCCAAAGGGTCCTCCCATACACCATTGCTAGCTTGCCTTCAGCACCCATGAAGCATTCCAGATCCCCATGTCCGGTTAACTGAAGACAGTGCATGAGTCTTCCCAATGTATTTGACCAAGCCAGAGCCATAATAGCATGTGGTTGCACACGAAAGCCACAATTGGAGAAACATGTTCAATCTCTAAGTTTCCTAGGTGGTTTTCATTTGGAGCACAGCACAAATTGATTGCCATAGACATGGTTCCTTTTGTTGCCACCTTCTCCAAACTTCAAGTATCCTCCACCTAGGTGGTTCATTGAGTCCTTGTTTTATTATGTAAAACACAAGTCCTTTTCTCAACCTTTGTAAAATCTCAACATGTATCTCTTTTCAAAATATAGCATGGCTAAGCATGTACAACATCAATATTTTCACTAAGGAGTGTATAGGGAATCCTTTTAGGATTTAGCATAGCATAAGTATGGAAATATCTTTTCATGCATGTTTTCAAAATCCACTAAGTATAATGAAAATAGTAGGACTTTTGTATGATAGTGTAACTTGCCTTTTTGGTAGGGAATGGTGGTTCACTCCTTGATCTTGCTAGTCTCACACTTTGCTAAATTCACTACAAGTCAATCAAGCAAACACAAAATCAACTAACATTCCAAACCAAAGACAAACAAACAATCTCACACACATAAAGCAATGGAGTCTAAGTCATGCATAAGTATGCAAAGGATGGTTCTATTGCAAGGATGGTCTCACTAGGTTTATAAACTTTGTAAAGTCCAAATTGGTCATTTACCAAAATGGCAAAGTCATTAGTTAGAGGGTTTTGCCCAAAAATTATTTTAAAAATCCAATCAACATTTTATGTGGTGGAAAATGGTTTTATCAAATCAAAATCTTTAAGTTTCTCACCAAAAGTTTCTAACTCTCAAGACTTGGTGTTTTAGGTCAGTAGTTTTGAATTATAACATTTTCCCAATAGTTTTTATTCCAAAATTCTTTTTCAAAATAAACCATTATCATTACTTAGCTAGAATTAGACTAATTCAATTAATCCATTCTAAATTTTTCCAATTTTCATTTCCAAAACCATGGGTTGGTTCCTAGGGTCAGTAAGGTCACTACAAACCATTTTGCAAAAGATTTAATCCTAAAATCAATTTTAAACAATTTTTCTACTCTAAACAAGCTCACAAAAGAATCTGCAAAATCAAGCAAGCTAACAGATACTATTTTCTAAACTAAGGCCATGGTTGGTTAGGTCTTGTTCTCCTAAATCCAACGATATGAAATTTGTAATTTTTGGACGTGTGGTTTGAAAGTTATAAGGGTTTGAAATTCACAAAATATTCTGTTTTCAAAATAGTTTTTAAACAGAACAGTGACACGCGGCGTGTTTTACCTCGACGGTACCGGTTCGGGTGGATCGCGGGCTGCATGCCGTTAGATCAAGTGGCATCGCACGGCGCTGGCTGCGTACCTTTTCGAGTTTAAGTGATCTAATCTCGCTCGTTCAAACTAGATCCTACGGTACTGATTCGCTGGACCAAAAGTGAGCGGCGCCGACGGCGACTAGCGGCGGCGCCCGGCCCGGCGGTGGCTCTGCGATGGTCTTAGGAAGCGAGAGAGGAAGAGAGTAGGCTTACCGAGGTCGCGAGGTTGTGGTGAAGCTCGGCGTGTGGTTGACGGGGCAAGGGGCACACGGGGACGGTGGCGATTGCTCTGGAGACTTCGTCGGCGTCGGGTGGTTCTGTCCGCGGTCGAGGACGTCGCTGGAGATCGCCCTGGAAAACGTCGTCGGAGAAGAAACAGACGGCGGCGCTGTCGGAGCTTGTCAAAGCCGATGCTCCGGGGCGCCCGCGGTTGAATGAAGGGCACGGGGAGAAACGTCTGGGAGTGGGGAAGCTGTCAGCGTGCTCGGGGAGGCAGGAGGTGGTGAGTGTTGGCCGGAATCGAGGAATAAGCTCGTCGGAGACGGCGGCGGTGCAGAAGGGATTGGCGACAGCCTAGGGGCAGAGAGGAGGAGTGGTCTGGGGGGGAAAAGGAGGAGGGGGCGCTGGCGCTTAATAGCGTGCATTCACGGCGAGATTTAAGGCGCGGCATCACTGCGAATTGATCGCGGCTTTGAATGGCAGCAACGACAGCGATGTTTGGGGAAAGGAGGTCACGCGGGTGGGGAGGAAGAACAGGAGGAGTGGGGTCCGCTGGTCAGTGGGAAAAGAAACGAGGGGGAGGGTCCACTGGTCATTGGTTCTGTGGGTCAGAATCTGGGTGCAAATTATTTTCTTTCGGGGAGAGGGGAAACTGGGCTGTTGGGCTGTTGGGCTGGGCCTGATGGTTGGGCTGCTCGTTTTGTTCTATTTTTTTTGTTTGATTTCTTTTCCTTTTCTATTTCTATTTTTCTGTTTTGAATTTGAATCAATTATTCATTCACTCACACCATTCAAATAATTCAAACTTATAATGAGTTTTTGGTTCTGTTTATCACCATAAATCATATCCCAAAAATAAAATAATATTTTTATTATTTTTAGGACCATTCATTAATTAAATAAAATGGTTCATTAGTTATTTAATAAAATAGGGTTTGATTTAATTAATAGAATCTCCATTTAAAATCCAAATATTTTCAAAACCAAATCAGTAGGTTTTATTTGGAAATAAAGAATATTTGGGAAAACTTGTTTTAAAATAACCTTTTATTTTAGGGTCCATTAATAATTAAATACAATAGACCTTCATTATTAAATCAACTAGGATTTATTTTATTTAAGATATTTATTTTGAAATCTAAAATAAAATCAAAACATTTCAGTAGGTTTTATTTGAGAATATCAAATGTTTGGAAAACTTATTTTATATAATTTAATAAGTTTTGATGTTTCAATTAAATTGGTAAAACCTTTTATTTAAGTAAAGTTGGATATTAAATCCTTATTTATTTATTTAAATCATCCTTTATTATTTTTATTCAAAACAAAAATGTTTGATTTCCAAAGTTTGATCAAGGTTTAATTTGGCTTTATAAAGTAATCTTTACTTATAAAATCATCTTTTCCTTTTGAAAAACCAAATCTTTTATTAAGAGATCAAAATAGTAATTCCAAAGTATTTTAATTTTCTTTACTAAATGTTTAACTTTTTAAATCCTTTTAGGATTTTATTTAATCCAAATAGATTTAAAGTTTCCATTTAAATTCAAAAAGTTTCTTCTGGCCCTGAAATCAAACAAAGTTTTATTTTATTCATTTATTTTTTCACATTACAAGATTTGGTAAATCTTGGGATGTGACACTTTCATTGGCTACATCTTATGGTCTTCTCGTTCATCAAATGGATGTTAAGACGACTTTCCTAAATGGAGAGTTGGATGAGGAAATTTACATGGATAAGCCAGATGGTTTTGTGGTAAGTGGTTAAGAAGGAAAGGTGTGCAAGCTGTTGAAGTCTTAATATGGCCTAAAACAAGCCCCTAAGCAGTGCCATGAGAAGTTTGAAATAACTTTAACTGCTGCAGGATTTGTTGTAAATGAAGCTAACAAATGTGTATACCATCGCCATGGTGGGGGTGAGGGAGTCATCCTTTGTTTGTATGTTGATGACATACTTATTTTTGGAACCAACCTTAATGCAATTAAGGAAGTCAAGGATTAATTAACTCATTCTTTTGAGATGAAGGATCTGAGAGTAGCTGATGTTATACTGAACATCAAGCTATTGAGAGATGATGATGGTGGGATTACGTTGCTTCAGTCTCACTATGTGGAAAAGGTCTTGAGTCTTTTTGAGTATAGCGACTGCAAGTCTTTTCCTACACCATATGATCCTAGTGTGTTTCTTTGAAAGAATCTAGGAAATGCTAGAGACCAATTTAGATACTCTCAAATTATTGGCTCGCTTATGTATTTAGATAGCGCCATGAGGCCTGACATCGCCTTTGCTATGAGAAAACTCAGTTGATTTGTTTCAAATCCAGGAGATGATCACTGGCATGCTCTTGAGAGAGTTATGCGCTATCTAAAAGGCACTGCGAGCTATGACATTCACTATACCGAGTATCCGAGGGTACTAGAGGTTTATAGTGATTCAAATTGTATATCTGATGCTGACGAGATAAAGGCCACGAGTGGATATGTATTCACACTTGCTGGTTGCGCTATTTCTTGGAAGTCTTGCAAGATGACCATCTTAACAAGGTCAACTATTGAAGCAGAACTCACAGCATTAGACACAGCCACTATTGAAGCAAAGTGGCTTCGTGAAACCTTGATGAACTTACCTGTGGTTGAAAAACCAATACCCGCAATCCTTATGAACTGCGATAATCAAACTATGATTTTCAAAGTAAATAGTTCTAAGGATCATATGAAGTCATCAAGACATGTGAAGAGGAGACTAAAATCTATCAGAAAAATGAGAAACTCTGGAGTTATTGCATTGGATTATATCTAAACATCTAAAAACTTGGAAGATCCCTTCACAAAGGGTCTATCACGCAACGTGATAGACAATGCATCGAAATAGATGGGTATGAGACCCACAATATAAGTTTTCCACATCGGTAAACCACTCTATGTGATCAGAGATCCCGTGAATTAGAATTGGGAGACAAGCTGTTGGTTAGCTGAGAGGAAAGTATCCCTACTTTAATAAACACCACTCCATAAAGATGCAATACTTTCCTATTCTGCACGGCAGGTTGATATATTATCTTAATATGTTCTAATTGGCTTATCTTAAGCCGAGATGTTGTCTTGCAGAACATGTTTTAAAGAACACACCTATATGAGTCTGACTGTGAAACGTCATAGTGTATGAGAGTAGGGTGCTGTTTAATAAACTCATGAAAGGCCATGGAGTATGACGCATAAGCTCCAGCCGTGGGGAAGTACCACGGTAGCCTAGTATTGGTCAAGACTTTTTGTGAATCTAGGTTTGAAAAAAACTTGCAGTTCAAGGCTAGTCCACTGGACAAGTTGCAGCCTAGTATAACATGAAGCTCTAGGTGGAAGTTCAACTTAACAGTCTCCACTATAGTACCGATATATAAACAATATTTTGGAACCAAAGACAAAATTCATGTGCCTTTGGGATCTGGTGGGGGATTGTTGAATTTTTTTCCTAAATAGGCCCAGCCCATTTATTACATACTCAATAATTTCTGAAATCCTAGAGGCCCACTTGGCCCATTCATGCAAGACAAGAGGTGGGACAAAAAATTTAGTTCCATATTGCTAGTAGAGTGGAAGTTGGACCAGTTTATAAGGAGAGCTCTTCCACCACTTGTACGAGCTTGAGAAGAGAAGACATATACACGCGCGCTCCTCATCCTCCTCCCCGCTTGCCTCGCCACGCCTCTACGCACACGTTGTGGGTTATGGGTTGCGGGAATCTCGTCGATCCGAGCTTTATTGACATGGATATGCCCTACGGGTACCTGGCGTTAGCATACCTCGTCCAGCCCAGTGGAAGCCCACAAGCAAGACCTGCTGCAATCGTGAAGCCCAAGGAGACTTCAGATGGCCCAAGCCCGAAGAGAACTCGACTTCTTGGAGGACATAGTCAAGTGTAGATAGAATTTTAAAGGGGTTAACCCTAATCTATAACCGAATCGACCTACCCCGAGACCTAGTCTCCCCATATAAAGGCCAAGAGGGCACGACAGGGAGGATCTCTCAACTCTCATACCCTAGACACACCTCACACCAGATTGCATTTGTGCACCCTTGTAATCATCGGCATCGCCATCAATCAAGAACACACAAGCAGGAGTAGGGTTTTCCCTTCGGGTACCTGAACCTGGGTAAACTTCGTGTCCCCTTGCTGTGAGTTTGTTAACCGCCCCGGGATCTCTAGCCTCCCCATCTTCTCTAAACCCAAGTCCATAACAATGGGCATCGACGAGTCGAACCCTCGTCATTTATTTTTTCCACGCATGAATTGTATATGAATAGTAGTATAGAAGCTGAAACGTTTTGCTCGAGTGGATTTTTAATACGAGCTAAGTGGAAATGAATATGAACTGAGTGGATGATGTCCGGTTTCTAGCTGCCGCCTGTTCGCTTCAGCTTCCGTCTCTTTGTTTCATCTCCTGCGCAACCTATTTGCCTTTCCTCTATGCCTATAAGAGAGAGAGGTCGTGTCTCCACTCAGACATACCATCGCACACTCCTTTGCGCCTCCAGTTCTAGAGCACTGCGCTACCTAGATCTTCTCCATCCCGTCTTGCGGCATGCACCACGAGCCGGGACAGTAGGGCTCCGAGGCCCCGCTGCTTCGAGTCCTGTACGGGAGAAGGGCGATAAGGTTTTTGGGGAGCGCTATTGGCGTGACTACTGGCTTCATCACGGACTCCTTCACGGATAGCGGCAGCTCCGACGTCTTTCCCAACGAGGACTTCTTCCCCGGTATCAGCAACCTCTTCCTCGACGACATGGCTGACGATGGTGCCAACGCTAATACTGGCGGTTCCTCTGTTGTAATGTACATCCTCTTTCTCAATCTTGTTTATCCTAGTCAGACAGTATGTCGTTCCTTTTGGTTTGATGTAGATCTCGTTCTGATCTTATCTCAAGTTCTATGCCTTGCAATCCGTTTAGTTATCTGTCTTAATCTGTATCCGTTTGTTGACATGATTAGTTTATTTTTAATTATTCTATTCATGTTTTATCTAGCATCGTGGTTAATTCTCTTGGTAATATGCTCTTTTACTCAGTAATATGAGTTTACTTGTTTATGTAACGATCAGACTTGTGTTCTTTGTTGAATTTTGACGCGAGTGCAAAAGTTCGAATTATCAGCTTCATTGTACAGTCACCATTCTACGCAAGCAAATTCGAACCTGCACTTTGCGAGTTCAGCTGACTGTATCGTGTCTTTTTTTTCACAGTTTTATGGAGGATTTGACGATTTGCCCAGTTTTACTTTTTAATTTGATCATTTGCCACATCCTGTGTCATAGACATGTGCTGATCAATATAACAAATGATCAAATTTCAAAGTAAAATGGGGCAAATGATCGAATATCTCCTACTCCCTCTAATCGGAAATATAAGACGTTTTAGCTTTGTGAATCGAATGTATTTAGACGTCTTTTAGTGTATAGGTTCGTAGAGGTTCGGAGTGAACCTATACCCTAAAAAGGTGTCTAGATACATTCGTTTCACAAAGCTAGAATGTCTTATATTTCCGAACGGAGGGACTACTACATAGGCACCGTTGGAGTTTGCTCTGAGTGTGGTCATTTTCATTCCCGTGGATCACTTTAACCACCCCTCATTAGGACCGTCAGATCGACATCCGGTGGGCGCGCGCGTGACCTCGCTGGAAGTCAGATCGAGATCGACAGAAATTTAGAAATTATTACGTTCTCTAACCCATTCGCTCGGGCCGCCGCCGCCGCTTGGTCCTCGTACGCGCCCAAGCTTGCTGCATCCTCCCCGGCTCCCTATCCTCGCCGCCCGAGTGCCCCTCCTACGGCTGTCCACTGCCGCGGATCATCATCCCCCGACGCTCACCCCTGTAAGGTACGCTTACGCTCCCATCTCACCGTGGATCTGATCTTCTGTAGATCCATTCCCCTTCGATTACATCGATTATCTGCCATAAAATTGGGTGATTTGGCGCAACGATCGGTATCTGAAACATTTTGGCGGCTCGATTAGGTGCGTGCGTCATGTTAAAACAAACATTTAGTGCGTGCGCTAGGTTAGGTTTAAACCGTGAATTGCTGCCTAAAGAGCTGTCCAACTGAAACCCTCTTCTTAGACATCTTGCTGTCTAGGAAATTGATCCTATTTGCTGATCAGTCGGTCGGTCACCTCTTCGATTTTTTGTATGCATATATCGGAACCAATATAGCAAGCCTGCTCATTAAGAAATTTCCAGTGGCTTCTGATGACAAAACAAAAATAACCAATTGGCTGTTGCTCAAGCATTGAGTTGTCTAGTCTTTTTTTCTTCTGAACGAAGAGAGCATTGTAGATCACTAAATTATGACGTTAAAATCTAGTAGCAGTATGCCCAACACAGAAGGAAGAAACACTATCTTTTACATACAGTAAATTACCTGCACAACTCTCTCCTACCTATTTTAGCAATCTCATGAGCAACCTGATCAGTCCCTCACCAGACATGCTGGATTTTTGCATCAGGGAAAGAAGTACTTCAGAGGGCAACCTTTTTATACGTCAACAACTAGCCCTTTGGTTGAGAAATTGGATAGTTAGATTTTAGTAGTTTTTTTTGGGCATTTGGGGGCAAAAGGAGGATTTGGATAGGTCTGCTCAAGTATTGGTATTTCATTGCGGTATTCTGCCTTATGCATGCATGTACATTAGTGAATGCCGTTTAACTGTTTTGGCTATACTCTGTTGCATCTATACAGCGGCTTTCAGTACCGCCTAGAATAGCATTTTATTGTACTCAAACTAGATTCTTCCTTGTCTCATTCTTTTCCCTCTTATCTATTATCCCTCATCAGAAATAGTTCAAATGGCAACCAATGGATCATCTGGCAAGAATCAGGAAATCAGGTCAAAAGGAAAGTGGAAGGCAACCACAGATCCCAAGTTCAACTTTCGCACTAACCAACATGAAAATCGGTCCCAAAACGGTGCAAGAAAGCACATCACATGCTATTGCTGTGGGTATCCAGGCCACTTTACACAAGAGTGCCCTCGATGGAATGGTCCACCCGCTGCCCCGCTTGGGAGTTCACCTGGAATGGTCCACTCGCTGCCCTCGATGCATATCACATGCTATTGCTGTGGGTATCCTGGCCACTATACGCAAGAGTGCCCTCGATGGAATGGTTCACAAACCGCCCCACTAGGGAGTTCATATGGCAGGCAAGAAACCATCCATGTTTCAGAAGATCAATGTTTAACATTAGACCCATACCAACAAAATATAGAAAGTAGATTTCGTCAGGACCAAATGGATGGGGTAATCACCTGTATGGTTTGCGGCGAGGAAGGACATTACACTTGTGACTGTCCTATGAAGGATCAGGAGGACAAAGTCATTTGCACACTCTGTAGCAAAAAAGGCCATTGTGGTTTGTGGTGTTGCCAGAAGAACAAGTCCGAGAATCTGGCTTGCACCCGCTGTGGAGAAATAGGGCATAGTGCTAGTACAAATGGTCTCAGTTGTTCGAGTTGTGACGAATATCATCCTCACGGAGAGTGTCAAATGAACAAGGTTACATGCTTTGTTTGCGATTCTCAGGATCATTATCTTGCTCAATGCCCCATTAATTCTGTGTTGACTGCAGTGTATAAGGATCAGAGAGAGAACTTCCAAGCTGCTCTGCGACTTACACTATCAAAAGAAGGCAACACATTATCTACACCTGCTAAGCCTTCCACAGAATCACAAGTATGTAAACCTAGTTTTGCTAAACAATTAGCAGGAAAAAAGCCAACACCAAGAAAATGTTACAGCTGTGGTGAGGAAGGCCACTTCTCCAATTGTTGCCCCTCAAAACCAAAAGTGCGGACCCCCAACAAGTCAAATCCCAACGTTAGAACAGGCAACGCAACAACACCAGTGTTAAAAACGATATACTTGGAATGCAACGAAGAAGGTCACTATGACAATCATTGTCCTCAGAAGTTCGGAGCTACATCGACCAACCTGTCCAGAGAGTTAAAGGAGAGCAGCATAATACCTACATCCTCCAACCTGTCCAAAGAATTGGAAGAACAGGACCCCAGTACTGCTAAACATTCATCAGAAATGAAGCTGATATCATCAGTTGGATGTTTTAGCTGTGGCGAGGAAGGGCACTGGGCCAGGAGTTGTCCCTTAAAACATCAAGTATTGAACATCGACAAGTCTAGTCCTTTGGTTACAGTAGACAATATACCAACACGAGTGTTGGTATGTTTCAGTTGCCGTAAAGAAGGCCACTATTCCTTTCAATGCTCTCAAAAGCGCCAGAAGCGTTAAGATTTCGCACTAAGAGCAGTTGGTAATGCAAAAGGCTGTACGAAAGGTTTGCTTGGATTTATTAAAAGTGTGTTTGGATTTACGAAAGGGTTGCTTAGATTTAAGAAAAGGTTGTTTAGATGTATACATGATTTATTCCTTATTTAAAATTTTAAAATTGAACCCATATTGACTACAGATTTCGTTATATTTTCAATGACGCCAAGAAGCAGCTGGAAAAAAAGAGTTTGGCACTAAAATACAACCAAGGGAGCCGAGAAGAACCTGGAAAAAAGATTTTGGCACTAAGATACAACCAAGGAAGCTTGGTACCAAGGAAGCTTGGTAAGATACTCACCAAGCTGAGCCAGATCTCCACCTCTTGATGTCCATGCCACAAAATACTTTGCTTCATAGCACACAGTACAACCTTTCGTCTGTCGTTAAAGTTGTAGGTATTCATATTTGTACCAAAATGATTGAACTTCCAATCATTATTCACACTCAGTAACATCCAGTCTATATATGATATGATCCATATTCGTATGCATTCTCTGTTCGGAAGTATGGGAAAGAAAGTGGGAAGTGCACTATCTGATTCGTTTCCCACCCCTATATGTAAGCAATAGTGTTGTATATTTTGTGCAGTTCAAATAAACTTCAACTTTGCATTACCTCTCCGTGCTAGCATGTCTGGTTGCGTACCATGCTACCTTCTTTGGTATGACCATGTGTTCTAGTTGCCAAAAATGACCAGCATTTAAAATACCATTGTTTATAATTCTGTAGCAATCATATAACAGAACCTTTCGCAGATGTATTGCTCGTATTGTACTCCAAACTTTGATTTTTTTTATGAAGGATTGATAATGGCAAGGTCCTACGTTAATCTTGGTCAATGGTGACCATTATTTCATGACCTGTTTGTGCGTGTGCGTGCATGGGTGCCTACGTGTGAGTGTGGAGGAAATGGAGGTTTTGTTAATGGTTAACATCTGGAAACCTGATAATAGATCTATTACATATTTTTTCCCGTGATGACCTTGCACCCTGATTGCAGGTTGGTTGAAAGTATGAGGAAGGGACTACACCCTCAGATGCAGTGGATCTCATATGTGACACAGAGTGGCAGGCTGATCAACGTCATGATGACGAAGGTGAACCATACCGGCAAAGTGTACCATATGAGGGCAAAGCGGCAGATGGCTCAAAGCCTGGGACAGATCGCGAAGTTCAAACGCCGATACGAACAGGAATCAGAGGAGAACAAAGACAAGTAGGGTGTTGCTTGCAAAGGAGCTATTGATTCTCCTTAGCCTTGAGCAGATTCGTTGACTGCGTCAGGTTTTAGTTTCTGAGCTTCGCTAATGGATTTTTTTTGGTTAATTCCATGAGCTAGTCTTGTAACTCAAAGAAAATTCGGTTTAACCACTGAACTCGTTTTAAGTTCTGCTATTTGCTTCTTGGGTCGACCTTCATTTGTTGCTCTGTTTTGCTGGAATTTCTGCAAAAGAATAGTGCAACCAGTTAGAATCATGATAGTCCAGAGTGCTGTACCTTTCTTTATATCTTTCTGGACTTGCTTATTTCAGTTTACAGAACCCGATCTGGCACATGTTTGTATTTTCATGCTTTGTTTCTATCGAAAGTTTTGTCACGGAAAATTGAGAAGCTACATCATGTGCGACCGCCGGAAACTTGGATTTCACCGTAGTAATTTGAGGACAGGTAAACATATCTATAGAAATAAAACTCAGACCCTTCATGCAGATCACAAGTACATAATTATGACCTTATGGTTACTGCGTAAATCATGTGGCGTAGTTTTTCGATATGGTGACTAATAACGTGTGGTATTTTCCCCATGGTTGTGGTTTGGACGAAAAGAACCATATGCATTTTAATTTGTCTTGTTAGCTGGTTTAAATGTATAGTTTTCTTGTTAAGTCTTGGCTTTTACAGTCTAGTGACTTTGTATTTTGTGTCAATGTTTGGCTCGATGTGTTAGATTCCGATTCAGATTTATCCGAATGACCGTTTTTCAATGGCTCTCACATAACTGGGTACTTGCTATCGGAAACACAGAGGATTTTGCCTTGTATATGCTCATCAGACCGTTTTTCAATGGCTCTCACACATAGGAGTATGCAGGTCCATCAAAAGATTCATAGTCGAATGTTCTGGTATCCCGATATACCTACTCCTGTGAGTACCATTCTCACAGGCTGATCCCCACTAAAAACTACTGTACTCAATATAGGTACGGAATATTTGGCCGAATTGCTACCGAAAAGTTTGGCCTAAAGGAGTAGTTCCTTGTGTCCACATATATAGGTACTACTTGATTTATTTTCTTGTAAAAGCTATTGGACTTCTACAACCTCAATAGCTACGGAAAATTTTGGCCGAATCTGCTATCAACACGTGCCGATTTTCTAGGGCCATGGAACGGAGGACGCCACGAATGACATGTCTCACCATCGCAGCGGAGCTCCCCCTCTCGGCAGACGGGCCTGCCACGTGGTCGGGCGCGAGATTCCCTCACGCGGCTAGGTTGTCGCACGCGCCCCTTTCGTGTCCCGTGTGCGCTATGGGCCCATCGTCATCGGCCGCGGGTGGTAGCATTGTACTACTCCTCTGCTGGTCACTGCTTAGGGCATACTAGAATTGAGACGCCATCCTGTATGGAGGTGGAGGCGGGCTGGTGGAGCAGTGTACTGACGACAAACGAGGAGAGCAGGCGATCGAGCTGGGTAATCACAAACGACTACTCTGCATTGTTCTGTCTCCATACCCACGCATTCTGATGAAAAACTCAAAACACCGGTAAACATTATATCCGCGATGCCTCCTATGCCCACAACTGGACGAAGAAAAAAAAGAAAGTGAATATTATCTAAGTATGAGCTTGCATCAATGTCATATTGTTACATGTTCATGAGCCGACACTTGCTACAAGTTGGAGTGCGGCAAGACTGACCTCCTCGCTCTACTGAATTTCAATCACTCTATTGAACTAGCCACTAAAACTCTGTATATATGCATCATCGATATGTGCCTCCGGTTATCATTTATAGCCGCTACTTTCTCTGTTTCAGGGCTTAAGGCGTCCTTATTTTGCGTGTTTTTTCTTTGACAAAAATTATTTTAAATACGTAAAGAGTTTTGGTATAAAACTAGTATCACCGGAAAGTATTTTTCAATATGAATCCAACGGTACTAATTATGTACAATATAATCAAGATTTTGTTGCTCAATTCTTTTGGTCAAACTTTGCTTTGCAAAGCGTGTGCGCCTTAAGCTTTGAAACGGAGGTAGTAGCAAATAAATTCCATCTGCTTTCCGTTAAAGAGAGGGAAAATTTAAGACGTTTTGAACAGCCGTGGAAGAAAAACTTTACCTTCTACTGTTACCCAACAACCCGGGTATAGCATGAACGTTCACTCGCCTTTGAAATAGGTGCAAATAAAGGAAAGGACAGATACGAAAATAATCACTTCACCCGACCTGGAATGCATAATTCTAGACCCTCCTGTAGTGAAGAATCAGCAAATGTTTGTTGGTTCATAAGACTAAGAGAAGAAACATCCTTATCAGATTTAGCATTATTTGCAATACCACATGCAAAGCAAGTACTAATGACAATTTGGCATGCACACACATACACACACGCTCGCAAAATGCTCTCGGAAAAATTTCCAACAGCCTCCTACCAAAACATCCTAAGCAATAAATCAGTACAAATTGCACATAAACAAGTCGCTCGTCATTGAAAATCTATAAGTAATGGGAAGTAAGTCCACCAGGAGCATGCATACTGGTACTACCATACTACATGAGTTTCAGATCAGCACATTAAAATATAGATTTCAAGCTTTGGTCTCTGGACGGTCCACTAGAACTTCAAATTAACCCATCTTTACTGCCAAGCAGCCCAGAAGTTGCATGACGAGATAGAACCAGAAAAAATAGAGGTTATCAGACTATTAGTGTAGCTAGCTCAAGCAGCTCAGACAGTTTCAGAGGCCAGAGCACATATAATTACTAACAGCCTGGTTGTTCGATTTCCTAAAATTTCTCTTCTTCCGGTGGTGAGCAATGATGGAGATACATACCAACACCTTTTAGCATCCGTAACTGACCAGTAAACGATATTTATGATCATTATTTTTTACCGATAAAGTGAAACTCAAATACTAAAAAAATACCATAGAAGTTGTGTATACTTGCATTAACATAACGTGAGTTGTGTCCAATGGGAAAGGTATTTCTGAGCATGTGTGAGGTCGCTGGATAAAAAAGGCTCCATCCATTCAACTTTTTTTCGGAGTTTCCACCGACCTATTAATAATCAGCAGCAACGGTACAAGAAATCCCATGCAATTTTTTGCGCAATTTACAGGTCTCCGAGCTTGTTGAACGAAACTAAGCATAGTTTCGCTATGTCATACATTCACGTGTGCTGAAGTTAGGACATAATGCTTAGGCCATGTAAAATGCAAGTTGTTTATAGAGGTATTTAGTAAAATAACCTGATTTTTGTTTAAGCACCAATATTTATTTATACATGATTTTTTAACTATATGTACATCCACGACCTGCATATCAACACTGAATTACCAATTTATATGTAAAATAACCTGAATTACCAATTAATATGCACGCTACGAGGATAACATCCACGACCTGCATATCCGGCTTCATGCGAGAGGAAGAAGATACAGCTGACTTCTCCGTCCCATTCCAAATCTCATGTTCAACACATAATATACGGCGCAAGAATCACTAGCGACATTGGTTGTTAAGTCCTATGTGATATAGTTCTGAACAGTGGTATTCCAACTGTCAGATTTAATAGATTAGCTAATCACCCTGGACCAGTAACCAATAGTTCACATTATTATCAAAAATAGTGTTTTAAGACCCTTTTCAAATGTAGGTGATAACAACACTGGAGTTGTAAAATACTTTATAGAAAATAAACAAAGGACATGAGCAAGTGTGAACTTGCCTTTTGTGATTGCAAGATTATGCACTCACGGTCTTCGAGTCAGTATAAGATCCAAAATCTAAAATCAGCATCATTGGTCTGGTAAGGACTAATGTTTAAAGAAGCAATATGCTTTTATGCATAAGTAATGTGATGCACGCTCTAAGCGCAAATCCCGGGGATAACGTTGTTTTAGAGTTTGGATTCCGAAAACGGTTACATTGGAATGTGTGGTTCTTTTGGATAAGTTTTACATTTGTGCTTCTATTAGGGTTTATGAGTGGTTGTGAACAACATATATGCAGTAGTAAAATATATTTACTTAGGACATACTAGTCAAGATTGCTTATACAAGATTTCTTGTTTGAAGTGGCAAAAAGAATAACCTTCGAAGAAAAGGTTTCTCTTCTAAGGTCTAAACAAACTTTGTGGTTAGTTAGTGGTGGTTGATGTTATTTGTTTGCCCAAATGGTTTGGCTTGAGTTTCTTTATAACTTAATTACTTCAGACCAAAGTTAACGATAAAACATATAATAATGTTTATAGTGTTGTATTAAGAGTCTGTAGACTAAAGTTAACTTTAAAATATAGATAGTTTTGTAAGTATAATGCTTATGATATTCGTACTTTGTGTATCTGCAATGTTTTCTTAAAGTTATTTAAGAATGGTTATTCTTTTATTGGGTGTAATGGTTTCTTGATTCTATAATAGAGTAATATCAATTATCTTTTCTAGTTAGGTGAGTATAGTTTATAAACCATGGTAGATTGTTACTTAACTATTCTTCATCTTTCTATGGTGTTGTGGTAGTTTTCTTAATTTGATGGTTAATATAGATAGAAAAGGTTTGGTGTATTCATAAGTTGTTCTTGTAGGTTTTATTATAGATGGAATCTTTTTAGAATAAAATCTTCATTTAGGGTTGATGATAGGTTAACAAAAAGATACTTATAATATTTAAACCATTTAAGTTTCATTTTATTAATATCTAAGGCTAATACTATTTATTAAACTTAATTTACTCATTTTAGGAATATTAATAAATTTTACTTATCCTTATATGAATTATTAATAAAGTAATTAATTATAAGTTTGAGTTATTAAATTATTTGAATTTTTATTTAATTCAAAAGTAGAATATTAGATTTTTAACATGTGGACATTATTTTTGTGATCATCTTGGTATATCACATTTATTTTTGTGATTTATAATTAATAAGATATGATTTTTATAATTCTTATTACTTTATAATTACTTAATAAATAATAAATATTTAATTAAGTGAAATATTAATACATGATTATAGTTTTAAATTATAATTCTTATTTTTCTAAGGTTTTTGGTATTTTATTTATATCATTAACCTTTACTATTATTAAAATATGAATTATTAAAGTTTTATAACTTATAAAACCTTTATTAAATAACATTTACTTAAATTATCATCAAAATAATATTAGATAATAGTTTTAAGTTGTAGATTTTATTTTTCTGAAAATTTTCATATACTATACATATTTTTCTGAATTATAAATCAAAAGTTATTGATTAAATAAGATTCAATCCTTTATTAGATTTCTGGAATATTATTAATTGAATTATAACATTTTATTTAACTCTCAACAGAAAATAATTTTTACACCGTGCCAAGAGCTAGCCCCAGTCACTGACCTGTGGGCCATGGTCCACCTCAGCTCACTGGTTAAAGAAATATATTTGTTACTGACCCAGTCTTTACCCCCATTCAATGAAATATGGGCCCTAGGCCATGTCCCACGTGGGCGAAGACTAGTCAAACTAGCTGACGTGGTTCAACCATGGCGCAACGATGGCGTCAGCACCACCACCTCCGCCGGTGAGTGGTCACTAGCGACGATCTATGGCGTTCTAGCAAACGAAATGGACCTAGTTCGAATCAGCGCAACCTACTGAACCTAAGAGTGGCAGTGCCGCTCGAAAATGGTCATCGGAGCTTCAGCTCCGACGAGCTCCGACGGTGGCCGACGGTGTCATATGGTGAAACAGCGATTTACAACAAGATCCGATGATTGAATGTTACTGGGAGGTTCAGGAACTCACCCTGATGATGATTGAGTGGTCGTCTAGGACAGGCACGGTCGGAATCGAGCTTCCCGATGAGGATTCCGACGAGCTGCTGCGAAGAAGAATGGCAAAATTCACATGCTCCAGTGCTTCCCCTAATGCAAGCTTCTACCCCGAGGATCTACGGAGGAAGGCGCTTCTCCATGACGGCTCAGAATGGTGTGGGGATACATGGTTCGACAGTGAGAGGTGGCTCCGATGAGGTAGGTTTCGGTCTCGTTCGCATCTGAGAGGATAAGGAGGAATTGGAGATAGGGATGGAGGCAGTGCATCGCGGTGGCCCTCTTATCCCCTCCTGGCAACGACAGTGAGTATCCTGGTGCAAGGCTGACGATGATGACGGCATCGAGCGGCGGCAAGCTCCGCCAGCGAGCTGCCTGTGTGCGTGACGACGACGACGATGCAACTTTTGTGGATAACCCCCTAGCAATTTCTTCAGCTCAACCCACAGTCCTCTCCTGACCCCACTTGTCAGTCACAGCTAGAAAAGAATCTGGGTTGGTTACTGGGTTGTTGTGGGCTGCACAGGGGCGTCAGATAGGTGTAGGGGTGTTGGGCCACGGCCAGGTAGTATTTTTATTTGTTTTGTCATTTTTCTATTTTCTGTTTTCTTATTCAGATTTGAATTTGATTTATATTTTGAACCTTTCTTTGTATGATTTGTTTGCTGGATATTTACAACAATACTAAAATATACCTAGTCTCATTTGTGAATTTTTTTATTATATCTTTGTTTTGTATTTCTTTTATTTACTTAATATGAACCCCCCTTGTTAATATTTTATATAAACTTTTCTTATTATTTTCTCTCCTATTTTAGTTAGGGATTTCTTGAATGATATATAAATTTTATAATGATCCTGGATCATTATTTGATGCCTGAAACATGAAATACATTGATATGGTTATTACTATTCCCATTAATTTAGAAAATGAAATGTATATATTCTATTGTGATAAACAAAGAAGCTTAAGGTTTTGAATTATGATTATTTACCCTAGGGTTTAGGGTTTTGCATATACTTGGATTCCTTTATGGACATGGTGCAGGATTTAATGACTAATCACATTGTCTTAGATTTATGATATTTGTTGGAATCTCCCTTTATAACAGAAAGTTACAATTAGGATGTTTTATAGATAAGATTGGATAAAAATGCTCCTAAGTACATATAATTATGATAGTTGGAATTGACAAGGATGTGCTTATGTGATTTACTAAGGGGAAATATTTCTATAAAGTGTTATAGATATCAGATGATGGATCAATAGTTTGAGATGGATATGATGTTTTATTTGAGATTTAAAGTTGATTGCTTACCAAGATTAAATAGGAAAATGATTTATAACATATCATTATATTTCACGATCTTGGATCTCTAATTAAGGAATTTCTTTCCTAGATATAATACTCCTTCCTATCCATCATCAGGGTTAGTATGATGGGCTTTACTCCTTAAAATCTTCTTATTTATATATCATTCTTCTAAACTCATGGATGAATTCAATGAGTTTGATATTAAAGCATTTTATAATTTTCTTATATCCTTGCTTGATTATATCCACTATTCTTCTATTGAAAATATTCAACTCAATAAGTAGTTCTTTCAAATTCCACTCATCGCCTTTCTTAATACTCCATCACTAATATTTCTCTGATAGTTGTATGCATCCAACTACCATTCTCTAAAGTTGACTATCCTTTAGGATGAATAACACTACTTCTATAACTTCATACTATGCTTGTTTTAATTGAATTATATTTTTTTATATTCTCTCTAATTAACTCCTACACCAATCTTATACTATATTAATGTGACTTGGATTAGTTAACCTAGGTTAATATATCTATACTAGAGTTCAATAATTATTCTGTTCCCAATGTCACTTATACATGATATAAGCATTCCTTCTTGGTTAATAAGGCTTGATCATTATAATCTTGTGATCTTTTTTGGTTTAGGTTTCCAGTTGGCTAATCAAGGCTTCCATCCATACAACATTGCAGTTGTATGATAATTATCTTCTGTTTAGTTCTATTGGATTAAGAGATATAATTCATTGATTATACCTACTTGATCCAATAGGACTACTCCTGGCAACTATCTCCAGACCTCATCCTTGTAATCTCCTTTTCTATCAAGGAGGAATTCAACTCCATCAACTATCCTATTGATTTGATTCTTTTCAATCATTCCCATCATATAAATGATTTTTTTAAAGCTAGCATTACTATTTTTCTCTACTTAGTTGTTTCTTTATAGACACTTAAATGTGAGCTAGGTTCTGGTCCAGAGTTGGTAGATTGAGAATTGGTGAATCAATAATTGGTTTCCCCTTATTGATGAACAAAAGATATTGGCAAATAACTCAATAGGGATGATAAGGATTGATATGGAAAGAAAGGTATAGGGTGGATGATTTAAACTTAGTTTCTTTCCTACTCAATCTTACTTAAGGAGTAGAGTTAGATATTACCATGAAACTCAGGATGTATGCAGATGAGATTAAGATATAGTTTTTAATTTCATATTTGGTTTTATATCCTCTAACTTGGTACTCATGAGTGATTTTAATGAATACCATAATATGTTCACCTAATGATCAAGTATAAATCATATTGAATTAAGGTTTAACTTATAATACATTTGATCTACCCTTAGATCAAATGTCCCTTACCCAAAATGAGGTTTTAGCGAAGGTCTTATTGAAACTTATCGCAGTCAACTCGATGATCTACTTCAATTCCATCAAGCTAAGAGAAGCTTCAATCACTTTGACCAGTTTTGTTTAAAAGCGTGAAAATTATTCGGATTTTCTATACATGGATGCAATGCACACATCTGGGTCCAGCTTATTTCTAAGCTCTAATGCTGGGATGTTACAAGAGGCCAGAGGGAGGCACACCCTAGGGCGGCCACACCAGTCAGGCGCGGCCAGGGGGCACGTCTCCCTATGGTATGGCCCCCTGGACCTAAACTGACCTTGCACCTTCGCCTATATAAACCCCCCGAGGAGAAAACCCTAAGTACCCGATCAGAAATCCACGAAAAAGTCTGTAGCCGCCGCCACCATCGTCCCTAGATCGGGAGGGATCTAAAGGTCTTCCCGACACCTTTCCAGAGAGGGGAGATCATCCCGGAGGCCTTCTTCATCACCATGCCAGTCTCTGGAGTGATGCATGAGTAGTTCATCCTTGGAATATGGGTCCATAGCAGTTTCTAGATGGTTGTTTCTCCTCTTTTGTGCTATCATGTGTTAGATCTTGTGAGCTTCCTATCATGATCAAGATCATCTATTTGTAATCTTACATGTTGTGTTTGTTGGGATCCGATGGATATTGATTACTACGTCAAGATTGATTATTGATTCTGTCATGTCTATGTTATTTGTGATCTTCCATGCTCTCCGTTTCTAGTAGTTACTCTGGCCAAGTATTTGCTTATGACTCCAAGAGGGAGTATTTATGCTCGATAGTAGGTTCATGACTCTAGTAATCTGGGGGAGTGACAGAAACCTCTAAGGTTGTAGATGTGTTGGTGCTACTAGGGAGAAAACAACATTCCTTTGTCCAAGGGAAATTTTATTGTTTACTTTACACACTTTGCTTAATGAAATTATCTGTTGCTTGCAACTTAATACCCGAGGTTTGTTCGGATGATATCCCAGAGGTTGTGACACCCCGGTTCTGAAAAGACCGTGGCCTCTATGTGACATGCCAATCCCTGGATCGGTTCATTGACCCACAATAGAGTAAGATAGATAATCATAGCAAATAACCGTGTATCATGATCTACAGAGATCCAGAGTACCATTATTACAATGAAAGCTTAGCATAAAGCTAGCTCAAATTATTCAGGTAGCAACATAAACGAATAAATCCTCCAATCTTCAAATTGCCCACAAGTGAACAAGTGCCGAGTGGAGTACCGTGGCCTATAACGATCAATCAGAATCGGAATAACCTGCAACATGAAACGTAGCAGCCCCGAAGGGTCAATACATGGAATGTATGGCAAGTAGAGCTAGTAAAAGAGACAATAATACTAACATCTACATGCATATTTGGCAAGTGGAGCTGTGTCTGGCTTGCATTTGCAAATACATTTGTCCTACTTTCATAAACAGTTTTGATTTTTATTTGAAAAGATCCCAATTAAGTTAACCCAACAATATTAAAGCAATTATGAAATTAGAATGAGCGAGAAACATGTCATGGAGTCAATATCTAGCAACTCAGATGTCCATAACCGGGGACACGGCTAATCGATTAGATTATACACTCTGCAGAGGTTAGTACACTTTACCCATGTGACTTAGCCAGCCCAGCTCGTACCATCACTCTCATTTTGGGTGATGATAGGGAGAAGACCAAGAAGAGACTGTTCGGGAAGTAGCACCTCAATCCCGACGCGCACCGGTCCAACCTACCAAAATTCTACATCTCTGGATACGCGGGTTCGAGTTACCACAACCTACTAAGTCCAACCAACCGCCCATTCCATTATTGGCACATGGTTGTACACGTAAGCTACACAATAAAGAAGCCAATCATTCTCTCTTGATACCTGGGTGCCTTTCCGCAATGAAACCACCAAAATTTATCAATACCATCACACCCAGGGGGTTCA
The DNA here is from genome assembly GCA_916181665.1 of Avena sativa. Taxonomy (NCBI): domain Eukaryota; kingdom Viridiplantae; phylum Streptophyta; class Magnoliopsida; order Poales; family Poaceae; genus Avena; species Avena sativa. The sequence continues at coordinate 39,443,329 of OV702285.1, read as the reverse complement.
TTGATTAAGTTGTTTTAGCTTTCACAAACCAATACTTTGAGAAAACAAGTGTCAATGATGTAACCCAGCCCTTGTTCATCAAGCGTGGCTAAGCACATCTACCAACGGTGGTTCATCTACAAAGAGGGTCCTACCACATAATAGGACATAGCATAGCGATAGTATCATCCTACTCATGCATCTACAAAATACACGACAATGCATAGAAAATAGTAGGACGACATCATGAACAAATTAGCATCTACTTGCCTTGGTTGTAGCGGTCTGGAGCACAATCCTCACACGAACAAGCGTTGCACTCAGCACAATCTACACGACACAATTGCATTCATAAACAAACAATCCACAACATATGCAACAAATATGATGCATGAATGCAAGAACGGCAAGAGAATTGGTGCTACAGCTGCACCACAACATCCTATAACATAACACTACCGATTGCATGCATGAAAAATAGTTTTAGCGCTAGGAAAACTAATAGACAAAAGTAATGCTCACAACTAGAGCTAGAACTTAAATAATTCACTACCGGTAGTATGCTGTTTGTAAAATCTTGGAAATATTCTACCGCAAAGGCATCGCTGTAAAGAAACAGTACCAATTGGAATTACTCAAAAAGGAATTATAAAACTCCCCGAGTAATTAAAACACTTCAGAAAGCCATTAGACAAATTCTGCAGAAGTTTTACTTTAATCCTACCTTTTTAATTCACGATGAGATTCCTCTCGTTCACACGAGTTCAGGGACATATCACACGCGATTTTTGGAGCTACGGATCTTTTTATACGAATTTATTACTCTGAAAAGGCCACTAACTAGTTTGATTAAACTGTACTAAACCTGACAGTAAAAGTCTGAACCAAAGCTACAGCGAGATTCTACACGACTCACTGAACGCGTACATATTTTATTTGCAATTTTTGGCCAAGCGGTTGAATTACTACGCAATTTACAAGATTCTACCGAAATCTGTCAATTAAAGGGATTAACGAAATTGACCCAGTCAACTGTGTCTGTTTGACTGGGCGCTGACTGGGCGTCTGACTAGTCAACGGCTGGGATGCTGACCAGTCAACGAATGATCTAAGCCGCTGATCTGAGATCTGACGGTGGCTGCTGTCTTACCGGAAACGGATGGCGAATCGGACTCCGGAAGGTGCGGCGAGCTCCGGACGGCGGTGGCGATCGGTTCTGGCGTCGGGGTTCCTCCTGCACGGACGTACACGTGGTCAACTACGGGTCGACAAATAATTTGCGCGCGAGGCGGCGCGCGTACGTGCGTGTATGCATGCATGCATGCGTGCATGCGATGACGCGCTCGCGAATCGAGGCAGCGGCTTGTGTGCGCAGCGAGGCGGCGGCGCAAGGGCGGCGGCGGCGCGTGGTCGGCGGCGGCGCGGGGCGCGGCGCAGGCGGCGGCAAGGCGGCGCAGCGAGGCGGCGGCGCAAGGGCGGCGCGGCGGCGGTGCGGCGCGGTGGCGGTGGCGCAGCGCGGCGGCGGCGGCGAGATGTGGCGGGCGCGCGGCGGCGGAGTGGCGGCGACGGCGGCGGCGGTGGCCGAGGCGGCGGCGCGGCGCGGGAATAGGGAGAGGCGGCGGCGGCGGTTCCATACCGGGCGGCGACGGCGGCGACGGGGGCGGCCGGCGGCGGCGGGCCGGAGGGCGGCGCGGCGGCGGCGATCGGGGAAGGCGGCGCGGCCTCGGGGTGCGTGTAGGCGGGCACGGAAAACGAGGCAGAGGCGGTGGCAGGTTGTGGCGGCTCGGCCCAGGTGGGGTCCTTTTTGTGGCCCTCTCACACGAGTTCTACTCCAATTCGGTCCAGAAATTGACTACAACTCGGAAATCGGTCCGGATTTTCGGACCGTTTTCCGGCGGATTACTAAAACGTCCGAGTCTTTTGCATACGAACTCCGATTGGAGCGATTCTCGCGCCTACGGGTTCGTATCGTCGAGAGGCACAACCTTCAGTCGAAGTTTGCGCGAAAACTCGAACCTACAGGGGTGGTTGTTGCAAGTCTCTCTAAAGCCTCCCGTAGGAAACTCGTACCGAAACAAAATAGGGTTTTGAAGGTGGCGTTCCGCCGAACCTTTCTATTCGATGGTTTTGCATGGAAAGATATGATGCAATGCTATGAATGATATGCAAGACCAAATCTAAAATTTGGGATGTGACAAGACTAACCCCCTTAAGATGAATCTCGTCCTCGAGATTCGGCGCGGCTAGCAAATAGGTGTGGGTAGTCCTCTCGGATGTCATCCTCACGCTCCCAAGTGGCTTCCTCTTCGGTGTGGTGGCTCCACTGTACTTTGCAAAACTTGATTGTCTTGGTACGGGTAGTCCTTTCTGCTGTCTCCAGAATCTTGACCGGTTTCTCCTCGTAGGTCAAATCATTCTCCAGCTGAACCTCCTCTAGTGGTACAGTGTCTCTCAACGGTGTATCCACCATCTTCGGATGGCACTTCTTCAGCTGGGACACGTGGAACACGTTGTGAACAGAAGACAGAGCCTCGGGCAACTCCAACTGATAAGCAACTTCTCCTTTGCATGCTAAGACTCGATACGGTCCAATAAATCGAGGTGCCAGCTTACCCTTGATTCCAAATCTCTTGATTCCACGAAGCGGCGATACTCTGAGGTATGCTCTATCACCTATCTCATACACCACTTCCTTGCGCTTGGCGTCAGCATAGCTCTTCTGCCTCGATTGTGCTACCTTTAGCCTGTCCCTGATCAAGGCGACCTTCTCCTCAGCATCCTTGATCAAATCAGGTCCAAACAACTGACGTTCTCCTACTCCATCCCATAGCAATGGTGTCCGGCACCGTTTCCCATATAGCACATCGAACGGTGACGTCTTGATGCTGGTTTGGTAGCTGTTGTTGTAGGAAAACTCCGCATACGGCAAATTCTCATCCCAACTAGAGCCATGAGCCAAGGCGCAAGCTCTCAGCATGTCCTCCAAAATCTGATTCACCCTCTCGGTCTGTCCATCAGTCTGTGGGTGAAACGCTGTGCTAAACTCCAGCCTAGTACCAAGTGACTCGTGCAGCTGGCGCCAGAAGTGTGAGGTAAATTGGGTGCCTCTATCAGACACGATACTCTTGGGAACCCCATGTAGGCACACAATCCTGTCCATGTAAATCTTGGCCAACTTTGCACTCGTATAGGTCGTCTTTACCGGTATAAAGTGGGCTACCTTGGTCAAATGATCGACCACTACCCAAATAGAGTCATATCCTGACCGGTTCCTGGGCAGTCCTGTGATAAAATCCATTCCCACTCTATCCCACTTCCAATCCGGCACGGGCAGTGGCTGTAACAGTCCTGCTGGCTTCTGGTGTTCTGCCTTCACTCGGCTGCATACATCACATAGGGCAATATGCTTGGCGATATCTCCCTTCATGTTGTTCCACCAAAATCTGCTCTTCAAATCCATATACATCTTTGTGTTGCCCGGATGTATGGAGTATGGCGAGTTATGAGCCTCCTGCAGAATCAACTCCCTTATCTCCGGGTCGCTGGGCACACACAAACGATCTCCATACCATAAGGTACCATGCTCATCCTCGCAAATATCCTTTTCCCGATTCTCCTTCATCTTTTCCTTTATCTCCTCTATTTCCTTGTCCCCTACCTGAGCCTTCATGATCCTGTCCTGTAACGTCGGTTGGACTTCCATTGTAGCTAAGTATCCTTCAGACACTACTTCCAGTCTAAGGTCCTTGAATTGCTTGCACAAGTCCTCAGGCAATTCACCAACTGTCAATCCATTGGCATAAACCTTCCGGCTCAGAGCATCTGCTACTACGTTGGCCTTTCCTGGGTGGTACTGTAGATTCATATCATAGTCCTTGATAAGCTCCAACCATCTCCTTTGTCTCATGTTCAGTTCCTTCTGTGTAAATATGTACTTCAGGCTCTTGTGGTCGGTGTACACATCACAGTGTTTTCCCATTAAGTAATGTCTCCATACCTTGAGCGCATGAACCACTGACGCTAACTCCAAGTCGTGTGTGGGGTAATTCCGCTCATGGTGCTTGAGTTGTCGCGAGGCATATGACACTACTCTCCCATCTTGCATCAGCACACTCCCAAGTCCCTGTCGTGAAGCATCACAGTACACTTGGAAATCCTTCTGAAGATCTGGTAGACATAGAACAGGCGCGGTCACTAGTTGACGCTTCAGTTCCTGAAAGCTGGCTTCACATACGTCTGACCATTCGAACTTCCTCTCCTTCTTTAGAAGTTCAGTCATCGGCTTAGCAATCTTAGAAAAGTTTTCTATGAACCTCCGGTAATATCTAGCAAGTCCCAAAAAGCTTCGAATCTCTCCTGCATTCTTGGGCACTTCCCACTCGGTTACTGCAGTCACTTTGTTTGGATCAACATCAATTCCTTCTCCTGACACTACGTGTCCAAGAAATCCAACGGTGTTAAGCCAGAATTCACACTTGCTGAATTTGGCATACAGCTTGTGTTCTCTCAGCTTCTCCATAATCATCCTCAGATGTTTCTCATGCTCGGCATCATCCTTGGAATATATCAGTATGTCATCAATAAACACCACCACGAACTTGTCCAAATACTCCATAAATACCTTGTTCATCATGGTCATGAAATATGACGGTGCATTCGTTAGTCCAAAAGACATAACTGTATACTCATATAAACCATACCTAGTGGTGAAGGCGGTTTTCGGTACATCCTCCTCCCGGATCTTCAATTGAAAGTAGCCAGATCGCAGATCAATCTTGCTGAACACCTTTGCTCCTTCCAGTTTATCAAACAAATCATTTATGTTTGGCAGAGGGTACTTGTTCTTGATGGTTACTTCATTCAGCGAACGATAGTCCACCACTAATCTCTTGGTGCTGTCTTTCTTCTCCACAAACAGAACAGGTGCTCCCCATGAAGACGCACTAGGCTGAATGAATCCCTTTTCCAGCTGCTCCTTCAACTGTTTCTTCAATTCCTTCAGCTCATCGACATCCATCTTATATGGTTTCTTTGCTATAGGTCCTGTTCTCGGCAGCAGGTCGATAAGAAACTCTACATCTCTGTCAGGTGGCATACCTGGCAGCTCTTCCGGAAACACGTCGGGGTAATCCCTAATCACTGGCATAGTATCCATGCTAACCCCCTTAAGATGATTCAACTTACACTTTCTCGGTCGTGCAGCCGACTTGAATCTAATCCTCTTACCATCCGGGGTTTTGAGTGAAACTGCTCGCTGTGCACAATCTATGTGTCCCCCATGCATGGACATCCAATCCATACCCAGAATGACATCTAATCCCTGTGAATCCAGTACTACTAGATGTGCAATGAAGTTGTGTGTTCCAATCCTCACAGTCAAGTCACGGCATCCCGCACTAGCTATCATATCTCCTCCAGGTGAACTCACTCTAATAGACCTTTTCATAGACTCAGTAGGTAACTTATACTTATCCACAAATTCCCTTGATATGAATGAATGCGATGCACCAGTATCGAAAAGTATAAGTGCAGGGTAAGTGTTGATTGGGAACTTACCAATCACAAGGTCAGGCTCATCTGGAATCTCCTCCACATTCATGTGGTTCACTGTGGCCTTCTCGCCGTTGGTTGGCTTGAGTCCTTTCCTCTCCGGACAGTTGTCAGCATAGTGCCCCTTCTGCTTGCACTTGAAGCACGTCACCTCACTCAGATCCTTCTTCACGAAGTTGCGATCACGGTTGCGGTCATGTCTACCGTGTCCTCCAGAGTGGTGAGAGTGTCCTCCCTTGTGGTTGTGGTAGCTGCTCCTATGGTTGTCATGGCGATGTCCATCGCGGCGGTCATGGCTCCCATGGTCACTTCCTCCATGCTTGGAGTATCCATCATATGAAGTGCGAGTCTTGTGGTGTGAACCAGAGTGGTGATTGTTGTTCTTTCTCTTGCGGTTCTCCACTTGCTTGTGCTTCCCCTCCAAGATTCTGGCCTTGTCCATAAGCTCCTGGAAAGTGGGGCAGTAAACCACAAGTAGCTGTACTGAAAGCTCATCACTGAGGCCATCCAGGAATCTCTCCCTCCTTTTGGCATCAGTGTCAACATCCTCCGGTGCATAACGGGACAGGTTGTTGAACTCCTCAATGTACTCGGCCACAGAGCGATTGGTTTGGCGCAAGTTGCGGAACTCCTTCCTCTTCAGGCTCAGAACTCCTGAAGACACGTGGTTGGTCCTGAAACCTTCCTCAAACATTGCCCAAGTTACGGTATCCAGCGGGTGGGTGATCTGAAATGTGTCCCACCAAGAGGCGGCTGGTCCCTCCAGTAGGTGAGCGGCAAACCTAACCTTCTCAGCATCAGTGCATCCGACAGTTACTAGATCCTTGTTGACTGAACGCAACCAGTCGAGAGCAACCATTGGTTCCGTTGCAGTAGAGAACTTAGCTGGCCTTAACCTCAGAAATCTGGTGAGAGCATCTCCCTGAGGCTGATTGTTTCCATTGTTGTTGTTCTGATTCGCCATGAACTGAGTCATCACTTGGGTCAGCTGTGCCTGAGCTGCCATGAGCTGCTCCATCTCAGTGGGTTGGCGGCGGGGAGGCATCTGCGGTTCAGCATAGGTAAGTTTAGAAAGAATCAGCTACGATAATAGGATTCTACCCATGCATACGATCAAACAACAACAAACAATAGCAGACAATCGCAAACAAGCAACACATCAACAAACAAGCGGTCCAGCAACATCCCAGGTGTTATCCTAGCACTATATAACTACTGAAATAGTTTTGCAAGAGTTGGCAATTGTTAACTAAACAATAGATCAACTAATCAACAAAACAGCAATTCTGCCAGAACAGTCCAGCAGCGTTCACGAATTTTTCCGCCTGACTTAAACTCGTCAGAAAAATTATCCAATTTTCGTGCATATGGCACAGAGAGTTTCGCATCAGCCCAATTTTTTTCAGATTTTTCCGAGTCACCAGAAAAATATGAAAAATCGCGCAGTACTGCTGTATCAGCAGAAAAACTGCAGCGAAAAACACACAGATGATAACCAAATTGCCATAACTCTTTCATAAAATTCGCACAAATAAATCCTGGGATATTGGAGTACACAAATAAGCAACTAAACACTTTTAAACTAACACGAACTAAGTTTCACAACGATCGAGACTAATCCTAACGAGTTTGCCTAACGTGGACTAATTGGTGGACTTCTATCTACTTCTTGAAGAGATTGAGGTAGGTCCTTGCGGTCATGCGTTGGCGCTTCGGCTCGCGGTACAACCATGGCGGCGGAGTGTACACCTCTCCTGAACCATCACTTGAGACTTCAAACTCCACCTCTTCTGGATCCTCCTCTTCTTCTTCATCCTCAGCTGCAACAGCAACAGCTTCATCTCCTCCACCATCATCGTCTCCATCATCATCATCCTCGTCTTCATCATCATCATCGTCTCCACTGTCATCATCATCCCCATTGTTGCCATCATCTCCATTGTCATCATCAGAGGGTGGATTTAGCTGTGCTTGGAGAGCGGCAATCTGGGCTGTCATAACTTCAATGGTTTGGTCCCTTTCCGGGACGGTCCCTTGCAATTGTTGTATGTTCTGGGCATTCTCTTGCACAGTGCCATGAAGATGGGCTATGGTCTCATCTCTGGCTATCAGGGCAGTCTCCAGAACTCCCACAGCTTCATGCAGAGTGTCTATCTCCTGTCCTTGGACCACCATTCCATTGCTAGTAAAGTCTGCAATCTCCTTCAACATCCTCACCTTCTCTGCCAGAGCTCCATTCTCTCTTTCCATGTCCTCTATGTGCCTCCGACGGGGCGGCATGTTGTTCCTGTCGCCCGGGGTAATCACAATGTTCCCTTCTTCATCACGCCTTCCATAATCACGGTAGGGTGAATCTGCAGGCAGTAGGTGTCGGACATAATGGCACTGGCGAGACAAGGCTTCATGTACAGCCAAGTGGATCCCAAGTCCCCAGTTGCAGTATATCTTGGTGTAGACCAAGTGCGCGGGGTTTGGCAAGGCGGCATCTCTGAATATGAAGGTAGTGATCTCCCATGCATCCTCTCCATATCCATAGGTGTACAGCCTTCTTCCCTTGAACATAGGCAGTGGCAATCCCAATGACTGAGAGAGTTGAGCTAACTGCCTTGCAAAGGGCCTTGGTGACTCCATGGTAACATACTCAGTCCTGACGTCTCCCATCTATCAAGTAAAGGAGGAAAGTGTGAGAATAGCATATGGTAAGAATTTACGAGGGTGAAAGGCATAAGAGGAAAGACAGAGTTAACATAGGCTTAGTAATTCTATGGCTTCCTAATCCAATCCTAGGTCACGATCCTACAGTCGACACACGGGCTCTGATACCATCCTGTAACACCCCGGTTCTGAAAAGACCGTGGCCTCTATGTGACATGCCAATCCCTGGATCGGTTCATTGGCCCACAATAGAGTAAGATAGATAATCATAGCAAATAACCGTGTATCATGATCTACAGAGATCCAGAGTACCATTATTACAATGAAATCTTAGCATAAAGCTAGCTCAAATTATTCAGGTAGCAACATAAACGAATAAATCCTCTAATCTTCAAATTGCCCACAAGTGAACAAGTGCCGAGTGGAGTACCGTGGCCTATAACGATCAATCAGAATCGGACTAACCTGCAACATGAAACGTAGCAGCCCCGAAGGGTCAATACATGGAATGTATGGCAAGTAGAGCTAGTAAAAGAGACAATAATACTAACATCTACATGCATATTTGGCAAGTGGAGCTGTGTCTGGCTTGCATTTACAAATACATTTGTCCTACTTTCATAAACAGTTTTGATTTTTATTTGAAAAGATCCCAATTAAGTTAACCCAACAATATTAAAGCAATTATGAAATTAGAATGAGCGAGAAACATGTCATGGAGTCAATATCTAGCAACTCAGATGTCCATAACCGGGGACACGGCTAATCGATTAGATTATACACTCTGCAGAGGTTAGTACACTTTACCCATGTGACTTAGCCAGACCAGCTCGTACCATCACTCTCATTTTGGGTGATGATAGGGAGAAGACCAAGAAGAGACTGTTCGGGAAGTAGCACCTCAATCCCGACGCGCACCGGTCCAACCTACCAAAATTCTACATCTCTGGATACGCGGGTTCGAGTTACCACAACCTACTAAGTCCAACCAACCGCCCATTCCATTATTGGCACATGGTTGTACACGTAAGCTACACAATAAAGAAGCCAATCATTCTCTCTTGATACCTGGGTGCCTTTCCGCAATGAAACCACCAAAATTTATCAATACCATCACACCTAGGGGGTTCATTGATTAAGTTGTTTTAGTTTTCACAAACCAATACTTTGAGAAAACAAGTGTCAATGATGTAACCCAGCCCTCGTTCATCAAGCGTGGCTAAGCACATCTACCAACGGTGGTTCATCTACAAAGAGGGTCCTACCACATAATAGGACATAGCATAGCGATAGTATCATCCTACTCATGCATCTACAAAATACACGACAATGCATAGAAAATAGTAGGACGATATCATGAACAAATTAGCATCTACTTGCCTTGGTTGTAGCGGTCTGGAGCCCAATCCTCACACGAACAAGCGTTGCACTCAGCACAATCTACACGACACAATTGCATTCATAAACAAACAATCCACAACATATGCAACAAATATGATGCATGAATGCAAGAACGGCAAGAGAATTGGTGCTACAGCTGCACCACAACATCCTATAACATAACACTACCGATTGCATGCATGAAAAATAGTTTTAGCGCTAGGGAAACTAATAGACAAAAGTAATGCTCACAACTAGAGCTAGAACTTAAATAATTCACTACCGGTAGTATGCTGTTTGTAAAATCTTGGAAATATTCTACCGCAAAGGCATCGCTGTAAAGAAACAGTACCAATTGGAATTACTCAAAAAGGAATTATAAAACTCCCCGAGTAATTAAAACACTGCAGAAAGCCATTAGACAAATTCTGCAGAAGTTTTACTTTAAGCCTACCTTTTTAATTCACGGTGAGATTACCCTCGTTCACACGAGTTCAGGGACATATCACACGCGATTTTTGGAGCTACGGATCTTTTTCTACGAATTTATTACTCTGAAAAGGCCACTAACTAGTTTGATTAAACTGTACTAAACCTGACAGTAAAAGTCTGAACCAAAGCTACAGCGAGATTCTACACGACTCACTGAACGCGTACATATTTTATTTGCAATTTTTGCCCAAGCGGTTGAATTACTACGCAATTTACAAGATTCTACCGAAATCTGTCAATTAAAGGGATTAACGAAATTGACCCAGTCAACTGTGTCTGTTTGACTGGGCGCTGACTGGGCGTCTGACTAGTCAACGGCTGGGATGCTGACCAGTCAACGAACGATCTAAACCGCTGATCTGAGATCTGACGGTGGCTGCTGTCTTACCGGAAACGGATGGCGAATCGGACTCCGGAAGGTGCGGCGAGCTCCGGACAGCGGTGGCGATCGGTTCTGGCGTCGGGGTTCCTCCTGCACGGACGTACACGCGGTCAACTACGGGTCGACAAATAATTTGCGCGCGAGGCGGCACGCGTACGTGCGTGTATGCATGCATGCATGCATGCATGCATGCGATGACGCGCTCGCGAATCGAGGCAGCGTATTGTGCGTGCAGCGAGGCGGCGGCGCAAGGGCGGCGGCGGCGCGTGGTCGGCGGCGGCGCGGGGCGCGGCGCTGGCGGCTGCGCTGGCGGCGGCGGCAAGGCGGCGCAGCGAGGCGGCGGCGCAAGGGCGGCGCGGCGGCGGTGCGGCGCGGTGGCGGTGGCGCAGCGCGGCGGCGAGATGCGGCGGGCGCGCGGCGGCGGAGTGGCGGCGACGGCGGCGGCGGTGGCCGAGGCGGCGGCGCGGCGCGGGAATAGGGAGAGGCGGCGGCGGCGGTTCCGTACCGGGCGGTGACGGCGGCGACGGGGGCGGCCGGCGGCGGCGGTTCCGTACCGGGCGGTGACGGCGGCGACGGGGGCGGCCGGCGGCGGCGGGCCGGAGGGCGGCGCGGCGGCGGCGATCGGGGAAGGCGGCGCGGCCTCGGGGTGCGTGTAGGCGGGCACGGAAAACGAGGCAGAGGCGGCAGCGGGTTGTGGCGGCTCGGCCCAGGTGGGGTCCTTTTTGTGGCCCTCTCGCACGAGTTCTACTCCAATTCGGTCCAGAAATTGACTACAACTCGGAAATCGGTCCGGATTTTCGGACCGTTTTCAAGCGGATTACTAAAACGTCCGAGTCTTTTGCATACGAACTCCGATTGGAGCGATTCTCGCGCCTACGGGTTCGTATCGTCGAGGGGCACAACCTTCAGTCGAAGATTGCGCGAAAACTCGAACCTACAGGGGTGGTTGTTGCAAGTCTCTCTAAAGCCTCCCGCAGGAAACTCGTAGCGAAACAAAATAGGGTTTTGAAGGTGGCGTTCCGCCGAACCTTTCTATTCGATGGTTTTGCATGGAAAGATATGATGCAATGCTATGAATGATATGCAAGACCAAATCTAAAATTTGGGATGTGACAGAGGTGGATTATTAGCCATAGATGTAGTTGGATTACGGTCTATGTATTATGTTGTAATGCCCAAACGAATATCATAGTGATCATCATGCCATGTACATGCATTGTTATGCACTCTCTATCTGTCAATTGCCCAATTATAATTTTCTCACCCAACATGTTATTTATCTTATGGAGAAACACCTCTAGTGAACTATGGACCCCGGTCCATTCCTTCCCACTGATATTCAATCTACTATCTAATGTTTACTTTCTGCAATTACTACAAGCAATTACTTTCTTCCACACTATACATTTAATCCTTTGTTTTCAGCAAACCGATGAGCTTGACAACCTCACTTTAAGTTGGGGAAAAGTATTTTGGTTGTGTTGTGCAGGTTCCACATTGATAGCAACACCTTGGGAGATGTTTCCTTTCTGGTACTGGTTCGATAACCTTGGTTTCACAACTGAGGGAAAACTTGCTGTTGTGCTCATCATACCTTGCTCTTGGGGTTTCCCAACATGCTCTATAGTAACCGATCCACATCAAGCATAAGGGATATCGTTGTTGGGATCCTGTTGGCCATTGGATGCGCATTTCTTGTGATGTCACTTTTGATGAGTCGCATCCCTTCTACCCATGCCCCTCATCCTCGTCTTTCTCGGTGGAGGACATATCTTTTTTCTTGCTTCCTGACACACCACCCTTGGTTCATATTAATCCCCCTCTACGTCCCATCCTTGCTGATGCTTCCCTTTCCCATTGCCACCCTCCTCGCCACCCAGTTCTTCTCATTTCTCTTTTGCCCCTCCACCCACTGTTGACAAGTGGTTTGGATCAGTAATTCTCTATAAATACTTAGCAAACATATTTTTAGGGTTTTTTGATAAAGCAGATAAATAAAGTGCAAGTAAATAAAAGACAATAATAATAATTGTAGCAAGTGGCCCAATACTTCTTCAGCAAAGGACAAGCCGGTTGTATTACTTATGAGGACCAAACGTTCTCGAGGACACATGGGAATACTGTCAAGTGCTTTCGCTTCATATAGTTGATTAATCTTATTTGGTTGGATAAGTGTTGTGTGGCTGAACCTATGTTAATATACTGACCTTACTTGGACTAATACAAACTTGTGATTATACCCCTTGCAAGCATCCACAACTAGAAGAAAGTAGTTAAGATAAAAACCTAACCACAACATTAAACTCTAAGATCCTACACTCCCTTGTATAAAGGTTTCATAACAGGGGTTCAGGTTTCTGTCACTCCGGCAACCCGACAATTAGTAGCCAAATACACAATGCATTCCCCATAGGCCAATAAATGGTGAAGTATCATGTAGTCGATGTTCAAATGACACCACTAGAAGAATAACACCACAACTTAAATATCAAACCATTGAATATTTCTCAACACAATTCCACGACTAACAACATGACTTCTCCCATGTCCTCAAGAACTAAACGAACTACTCACGATACATCATATGGATCAACATCAGAGATGATATAATGATAATTAGGGCTGGAATTCAAGCCGAGCCGAGCCAACTCGGCTCGACTCGCTAAAGCTCGTTCAACTAACAAGTTAGCTCGACTCGGCTCGTTTACAGAACGAGCTCATATTTGAAACTCGGCTCGACTCGGTAAACTCACGAGTAGCTCGCGAGCAGCTCGTTTAGATTATTAATAGTTATGAATATGAGCACATATAAAAAAACTAGTAATTATTCGAATAATTTAAAACTAGAACAACAATAGTACTTCCATAATAACACGAAGGAAGATCAATAAAAAATATAGTAGCTCTACACCATTACAGGTTCAAGAAACATTCATAGTATGGCACTTATCTATGAAAATTTTAAAACTCTATATTTGAACGATTTTAACGAGCTAAATCAGTAGCTCGCGAGTGGCTCATTTAGCTTGGGTGAACAAACAAGCTTAAATCAAAAACTTGGCTCGACTCGTTAGACAACGAGTTCGAGCCGAGTCGAGCTGTGTCACGAGTTACTCATTTAGCTCGCGAGTTTCGATTTATAATTCCAGTCATAATGATAAGTAACAAACTGAACATGAACAACAATTCAATGGTTCCACTCAATAGCATTAACTACAAAAGTAATCAACATCGGGAAAGTTTCCCCTAAGAACTATGCAAGATTCAACCCAATTGTTACAGCGGGATGGAGTGGTGGTGATGGTGCTGATGGAGATGATGGTGAAGATAATGACGAGGATCCCGATGAAGTCTATCTTGATGTCGGTGTTGATGGCGACGATCTCCCCTCTCCGGGAAGGAATTTCCCCGGCAGAATTCTGCCTGCTGGAGAGCTCTTTCTCTCTCTGTAGTTTCCGCCCCGCAGAGGCGGCAGAATCTTTCTGTGGTCGCCCCCCGAGTCTTAGGGTTTCGAGGGGATGTTATAGGTGAAAGGGTGATGCCAGAGGTGGGCCAGGGTGGCCACACCACCTAGTGGCACGACCCAGAGGGTGCGCGCCAGGAGTGGTGTGGGCCCCTGTGGACCATCTCCACTTCCCCTTCTATCTTCCTTCGTCTTCTGGAAATATAGGAATTTACATGAATTTTATGGAATTTTCTGATCTTCGCGAATATTGCATCTGGACACCGCTTTTTCCATCAGAATCCTGACTCCGGTAGTTCATCCTCCAAAAGTCACCCAACATGAAAAATAGATGAAATAACATAAGTATCAACTCTTAATATGAAATATATCAATGAATAACAGTAAATTATGATATAAAATAGTGATGAAAAATGGACGTATCACCCACCTCCTCGTTGTCTCACTTTCCCTTCCATTATACTCGTCGCTCTCATGCTCCGGATGCTTCCTCCAATGTTTCTTCTTTTGACGTGCCTTCTTCCTCAGATGAAATGAATCCTCCTCTCGCCATATTCGTCCACTTGATCGCTACTCTCCTAGTCACTATGGTCTTTATATTATCCTTGAGCCGACTTCTTATCGAGATGATGTGTACCATCCTGAGTGGCAGCTTGCCATGGATGAGGAGATTGCTACGCTTGAGCGCACCGACACATGAGATCTTGTCTCTCCTTCTCCTGGTGTTCGTCCCATCACATGCAAGTCGGTCTACAATATCAAGACTCGCTCTCATGGATCTCTTGAGCGCTACAAAGTGCCTCTTGTGGCTCGTGGCTTACAGCACGAGAAGGCCCGTGATTATGATGAGAATTTTGCTCTGGTGGCCCATATGACCACTGTACGTACTCTTCTTAATGTAGCCTCTATTCGCCACTGGTCTATGTCTCATCATGATGTTCAGAACGCTTTCTCTGTGACTTGCGTGAGGAGGTTTACATGCAGCCTCCTCCAGGGGTACTCTGTCCCTAATGGCATGGTTTTTCGTCTTCGGTGCTTTCTTTATGGCCCGAAACAGGTTCCTCGTGCCTGGTTTGAGCGCTTCGCCTCTGTGGTGACTTCTGCTGGTTTCTCCCCTAGTGCCCATGATCTCGCACTGTTTGTTCACACTTCTTGTGGACGCACTCTTCTTATCCTCTATGTCGATGAGATGATCATCATCGGTGATAACTCTGAGTATATTGCCTTTGTTAAGGATGATCTTCATGAGCAGTTTCTTATGACTGATCTTGGTCCTCTTTGCTACTTTCTTGGGAATGAGGTTTCATCCACTTCTGATGGATTTTATATCTCCCAGGAAAGTATATCCAGGATCTCCTTGCTCGTGCAGCTCTTGGGGATGAGCGCACTGTTGAGACTCCTACGGATCTTAATGTACAGCTCTGCGCTTCTGATGGTGATCCTCTCTCTGATCCTACACGCTATCGTTATCTTGTTGGGAGCCTTGTCTATCTTGCTGTCACTCGCCCAGATATTTCTTATCCTGTTCATATCCTGAGTCAGTTTGTATCTACTCCCACTTCGGTTCATTATAGTCACCTCCTTCGTGTTCTTCGCTATCTTCGTGGCACAAAGACACGTCGTCTATTCTTCCCTCGTTTCAGCTCCATACAGCTCCAGGCCTACTCTGATGCTATGTGGGCTAGTGATCCCTCGGATCGCCACTCACTTTCTGCCTATTGTGTGTTTCTTGGTGGTTCTCTTATAGCATGGAAGACGAAGAAAAAGACTGCAGTTTTCCATTCGAGTGTAGAGGCTGAGTTGCGAGTTATGGCTCTTTTAACTGTTGAGGCTGATTTTGGTGTACACCAACTACTCTCTTGTCTGACAGTACAGGTATTATCAGTATTGCACGTGACCAAGAATATTGGTGTTGATGCTTCTTTTGTCTGTGCTAGTGTGCAGGATCAGGTTATTGCGCTCCAGTATGTGTCTTTAGAGTTATAGTTGGCAGATTTCTTTATGAAGGCCCAGACTAGAGCACAACATAGTTTCTCTCTCTCCAAACTTAGTGTTTTGGATCCCCCATGAGTTTGAGGCGGTGTTAAAGAGATATTTGTATATTGTATTTTCCCTACTAGTGAGGGAGCTTCCTGTATATTTACATCTATACATGTATTATATATTATGGCCTTTGGCCCCTCTGAAATACAAGTTGCTATTCCTCCAACAACAACCACTACTGAATCATACTGTGAGTTCGGCATGTTCCGCTGAGTCAATTTCTAGAGAACTTCAAGCTTTCGTGGTTTGCTTCTGCTGGATTGAATAAACCATCATCAAATCAACCGGCGACGACAGATTGCTGTGGAGCCTTGCAATACGTCACATCATTAGTAAGAGGAAATAGAACCTTTTACATGGTCTGTAACACCACATGAAGAACTTGCAGATTTAAAAGCTTTTACGACATTTTTCGTTGAAGGGACTCACACTGTGTTCTTGAACCAGTAGATGTATTCATCTCCCATGTGCAGGGAAATCAATTGAACTCAAAATTTCTGCAGCATCCAGTGCCAGACTTGTTAGGTTACCTCCTAGATCAAATCGCACAACCGTTTCCTATGAATTTCTGATACCTTCAATAATCCCCATACATTAACTCTTCATGAACTTTTACTGGCAAAAAAAATCTCCATGAATTTTGAGCCATGTAACTGAGTATGTCAACTTTAGATGCACCTAACATTTCTACTGAAACATCGTGCTTAGCTTCTTTTATAGTCGATAGGATTGTGGGGAACATGCAATGTCACATCCCAAGATTTAGAAATTGGGACTAGAAAAGAATTTTTCATTTGGATGTCATTCATAAGCATTGCATTGCATTTTTGCATTGTGAGAAATTCCTAAATAGAATAAAGAAATAAAACCCTAAATGCAATGTGCCACCTTATTCCTAAAGGGAATTAAATTGTCTTTACAAAAACCCACTACTGCTAGGGCAGCATTTATTGATAAATGTTAGCCTAGAATAATCTACTCGAATTTAGAAAATTTTAGAAACAAGTTTGAACTCATTTGGAGTCCAAAAGAAAAAGTTATGAGGAAAACAAACAAATAGAATTTGGAAAAAAGAACAAAAGAACAAAAAAAAACTAACCTAACCCCAGCCCACCTTACCCCTCCTACCCGCCGCTCGCCCGCATCCCCCCAACCCCCGCGCGCGCGCAGTGCGTAGCCGCTGCCGGGCCGGCCTGTTTGACGCCGCCAGCCCACACGCGTCGCCGCCCACCGACAGGCGGGGCCCGCATGTCATCCCACTCCCCTCATTGGAGTCCGCTTCGGCCACGACCCCGACGCCTCTGCGTTTTTCGCTTGTTTTGGCACCAACCCAGCGCCCTCTCGCTCAAGGAACCCCCCATAAATACTCTGCCCCGCCGCCCTATTTTTCCGCCTCGAAATTGCTCGCGGAAACCCTAGTCGAGATCGCCGTCGCCGTCACCATTGTCGTCTCCTCGGTATGCCCTTCCTCTAGGATTTTCGTGCCCCTCCCTCTCTTTTGTTTGCTTGGCGATGATCGGCTTGGACCACCGATTCACCCCGTCTATTTATCCCCTTCCATCTTGCAGCGTAGCACCACCGATTCCTCATCGACGTTCGTCGGAGCCGCGGGGAAACAACCGCCGTTCGTCAATGCTCGGGGAAGGGAAGATTGCCACTAAGGGAACGAACGCAATCGAGAGGAAGAGACGGACCTCGTAGCCAAGACCACCGCCGCCGTTGACCACCGGAGCACCGTCGCCATCAACACCGCCCGTCGCCGGTGAGTAGTCGCGATCAACCCTAGCCGCTAGATCTCGATCTAACGGTGTAGATTAGATCTCTAATCCGAACTGGTATCAGCCTATCGCGCGCTGCCACATGGCCAGTTACTTAACCCAGTCAGTGCTGACTCGGCGCTGACGCAATAAAGCCAAATTTTGAAATAAATAAAATTGCAGAAAATAGATCTAACTTCGAAAATCCATAGTAAACTCATACTTAGTCCAAAAATTAAGTATAATATATCAAATTGAAGCTATTCTAGTGTAGTTTATTAATATCTAGTTAGATCTAACACTTACGATAGCTATTTACCGAGATGATATAAGTAGTTCTAATGGATTTTTAGATTATTGAATTCATAGTAAATCATCTGCAACTCCGAAAAATATGAATAATATGTCTCTAGAATTACAATCCCATGAAGATTATAAATCTGATTTTAGTTTGATTTCTAGACAACTGAAATAAAATAAATGAATTAAAATCCATTAAAACACTATTTAAGTCATAAGAAAAGATTTATAACTTTGATTAGGGTGAATACAACACCTACTGGTTCATATTAATGCCCTCTATCCAGTACACTTTAGATCCAAATTTAATTCGACAATAAGAACATAAGTTCCAATAGATCTGTTAAAACACCAATAATGGCAAGTAGTTATTAATAACAAATACCCTATTGCATTAATCGATCTCTTGCATGCATGATATACTTCAGTATTGTTTAGATAACTGAAACAACAACCATTGTGATTTATTAAATTGTCATGCATGCATTTGTGCATTTGTTTATGATTGTATGGTTGTTTATGTTGTATGCACTTGTTTGATCGATATATTGCGAGGAGTGCAACATGTGTGATTGCAACGAGTGCTTGAACGACTTCAGCTGCAATCAAGGCAAGTAGATGCTATTTTGTTCATGATATTGTCCTTCTATTTTTTGTGCATGTGTAGTGTATTTTGTAGATGCATTTGTAGGAAGTACTGTCGCTATGATGTCCTATATACCTTGGTAGGAATCCCTTGTAGTGGAACCACCGTATGTCTAGATGTGCTTAGCCATGCTATGATAGACGAGGGCTAGGTTACATAATATGATAGCTGTTGCTGTTAGTGTTGTTTTGAGAAAACTAAAACAACTTAATCAATGAATCTGCTGGGTGTGATGGGATTGACATTTTTTGGTGGTATCATTGCGGAAAGGCACCCAGGTATCAAGAGAAAATGATTGGCTTCTTTATTTGGTAGCTTACGTGTACAACTATGTGCCAATAATAAAATGTGTGGTTGGTTAGACTCAATAGGTTGTGAAAACTAGAACCCACATAGCCAGAGATGTAGAATTTTGGTAGTTTGGTACGGTGCGTGTCGGGTTTGGGGAGCTACTTCCCGAACGGTCCCTTCTTGGACTTCTCCCTATCATCACCCATTATGAGAGTGGTGGTACGAGCTGGGCTGGCCAAGTCACATGGGTAAAGTATACTAACCCTTGCAGGGTGTATAAACTAATCGATTAGCCGTGTCCCCGGTTATGGACATTTGAGTTGCTTGATATTGAGTTCATGACATGTTTCTCACTCATTCCAATTTCATAAAGTACTTAATATTGTTGGTTTAACTAAATTGGGATCTTTTCAAAAGAAAATCTAAAAGTGATTCTGAAAGTAGGATAAAAGTGTTTATGCTCGCAAAATAGCCTAGCTTCCATCTAGCCAAATATGCATGTAGTTGCTAGTCTCCCTACTTAGCGCTACGTGCCATACATTTCAAGTATTGATCCTTCGGGGCTGCTATGTTTTATGATGTAGGTTGTTATTATGATTCTGAGTGGTCGACTAGGTTGCGGTACTCCACTCAACATTTGTTCGCTTGTGGGCAATTGAAGATAGAGTCTACTATATATTTATGCTTCTGTTTGCTTTTGAACTGCTTGAGCTAGCCTGCGTGCTAAGTATTATTGTAATAATTGAATACTCTGGATCATTTTGTTATTTATGATGCATGAATATTGCTTTGTTATTCATCTTTAAGATCTATGTAAGCCAATGAACCGATCCAGGGATTGGCGTGTTGCATAGAGCTACGGTCTTTTCAGGCTGTAGTATTACATGCAAGCACTTTAATAGATGATGCATGCAGCTAGTGTTAACCGGAAAGGACAAAGATTGAACCTACCATTATAATTAAATTGGGTTGGAGTAGTATCCTAACCGTGTTTTTATTTTGAGACTGAGATCATAACCATGTTTGAAACTTCCATTGTCTATATGGCTCAATGGCTAACAACCGTGTACGAATTCACATCATGCTTGCATGACCAATTATTTGTACAAAATAACGCAACTTCATATAAAAGAAAGCTCCCCATCTCTATGCTGCAGTTATTTTACTTGCATCAGCTTGTGATCCATTTTCATTCTCTGTTAACAATAAGAATTTTCTTATATACTCCTGTCGTAGTAGAACAATTCAACTTGGCCCATCACCAAGAAAAACTCTCAGATGGGAAGAATTCCGTGATGTGCAGAAATATCAATTTTTTTGGTGATATAACAGAACATTTTAGAAATCTCGCATCAAAAGATGCTCCAAATTTTAGTAAAATTCACTGAAATTAGAAACAAATTTCACAAAACATCTGCTAGAAACCACGAATTATTAACTCTAATAGCATGCTAATTCTCTTATTTTTTTCACCTTCTTCTTCAAATTCAAGCCATTCTCAGTATCAACCTCACTGTTAGTATGAAAATATCCATCTTCTCCGCCCAGCGGTGCCTTCTTCCCTTTCTCATTATTACCCGCCATTTTTGTAAAAAAACATTTATTGAATTGTATTCCGAATCAATATTGATAACGTTGGGATTTAAGTATGTTCCATCAAATGTCGGAGATTTTAGGAACGGGCTCAACTAAATCTAGTGTCATGGAAAGCCTCGATGCTGCTCAAAAGTAATAATAGTTGTTTTTTTATCGAGGATATCGCTTGCAAGGAACTACTTTGTCCAAGATTAGCCAATATTCTTGATTCGTGTCTTGTCCATGGAAACACCAATGGTTTGTTTTACTCTACTACCAACATGAGACCCTATGCGACCAAAAATTTCAATGGGTCAGACACGGCAATTGATAATGTCACTCGTAGATCTATGCTCAAATGTGGCCCCTCATGTCCTCACTTCATGCTGAATATTCATACATCTCCTTGATAACTCGGGTGCATACAGTAGTTGTACCCTCTTCATCATTACGCACAACACCTGTGTTAATATTAATAGGTTCAGTTGGTCAATGGATTTCCTTTAGTATGGATCATGTTCTAACATGGCATACCACTTTATTTTATTTTTCTTATTTGTTCTTCTAAACTTTTTTGTCCGGTTGTTTGTCATTGTATCACACACAGGGAGTAGGATCCCACAATTTTAGTTCATTTCCCAACCTATATTTCACAAACCAGGTTGCACCTCCACCTTTGTAAGTGGTTCTCATATAAAGGCACACGAAATCATTTTGCGCCACACTTCGAGACATGAATACACACATAATAAATGTCCCCGCTGTGCAAAATGGTTTCGAACTGATCAATTGAAACAGATCAAAGCGGACACAAACAAAATAACTGCACCAAACCAGAAATTCCGGCTGGAGTCCTCATCGGAGAAGAAAGAAATTAATTTCCTCAAAACAGGCTTTCGCCTTGTTTTATAAATAAAGCACACATGTTTGATCGCTGTTGTGCCAGACAGCACAACGCCCAAAGAAAGAGACTCAACACGATACAAGCGAGCCCAAAGAAAAAAAGAGAAAAACAAGAAAAGAAGAAAGGCCGACCCTAGCGGATCAACAAAAACAAAGGTGACTCACAACCGATGCGCCCTCCGGAGTAGTCCCACCATGATCCTAGCACTTGGATTTGTCGTGCACCAAGCAGCACCTCCAAGAAGGAAGCGACGACACCGACGTTGCTGTCCGAACTGGTCCTAGGGTTTCCCCCGGTACACCATGGTAGTGGAGCAGAGGGGCAACCGACGCCCTTCATGAAGGAGCAACCACACCCGAAAGCGTCGCCGTGTCGGAGTCACGATGACAAGGATTTCTCCTGCCACCCAAGCACCACAACATCGGACAAAACCAAAGTGCTCCACCAAACTCGCCACCCACCAACATACGCCACCACCTTCTTGAGCCCACCAACGCCGTATCACCATGGAAAACACCGCGATGCCGGTCGGACTGAGAAGCAACCGTAGACAAGGAGCGGCAGCACCACACTCTCGCAGTAGGGAAGAACCTCCACCGCGATGGCGGTAGCCGTCCGGACACAGCGGCAAGGGCACACCAGACCATTAGATCCGGAGGTTGGTAGCAGCAGCCACCTGGGAGACTTCCTCCACCACCGAGCGGATGCCGACCGGACACTACAGCCGGGACATACCAGGCCATGATGGCCTGGCCAGGCCCCGAAGGGCCCGTAAAGTTCCCGCCGCCATGTCGTTGCACGTAGACCACCAACGCCGCAATCCTCTTGGTGGTCACCATAGGCCTGGCCGGACCCAAACGGTCCGCAAAGATCCCACCGCCACGCTGCAGCAGGCAAGGTGTCGTCGTGACCACCCTCGTCACGATCCGATTGTCAGTCCCATCAGAGGCGGCGAGGCCGAGCCTAGCCCGCCCAGACCCAGATCGGGCCCAAAGGGCCCAGATCTAGGCTGGCAAGGCACCTCTGGCCGAGCTCTGCACAACCACCATCACCCCAATCGGTGGCTCCATCACGCTGCCTCCACCCAGCCGTCGACAGGAACCCGCCGCCGTACCATACCACCGTTGAGGAGCACCTCCAGGTTCCAGCCGCCCCCGCGCCGTCAACCACCAAGAGGGGAAAGGCCATGGTGCTCGCCGCCACCGGCGCTGCGTGGCCAAGGGCCGGGGCCGCACGCTGGCGATGGTGGGGGACAGGGAGGCGGGAGGGAGGCTGAGGGGAGGATGGGAAGGGGCGAGGCCCGGCCAGCACGCGGGGAGGGGGGGTGGCGTGGCGCAGGTCGCGAGAGGAAGAAACATCGCGAGTGGGATGTTTCCTCGCTCGGGTCAGCAGAAGTTGGTCACCCGATCTCGAAAGAAATTAATATGGCTTCAGATCTTATGTTCATCGACAATTAATTCCAATGCCATGACTAATATAATAGAATGCCATCAAACTGATCAACTGAATTAGAGCAAATCGGAGACAAGAAGCTCAAGAACTCGATCGAGGAGAAGAAAGAAAATATCTTATTACTATTAGTTGAGAAAACAAATAAACCTAACTTGTCCAACCGGCATGCAGTGCCAATCAGATCAGACCACACGGTAGCAAAAGGCGGGTACAAATTATAAGACTGACTGAGTTATTGACTCATAAATAAATCAACTAAGCAAGCATTAACCAAAGACCACCGGCAATTATCGAAAGCGTGGGCTTCTACTGATTTGGGAGCTGATCATTGTCGACGCGGCGGGCAACATTGCGCATGAGGCGTTCGATCGCCTTGACGAACAATGGCAACTCCTCCGCCCCGAGCGCTTCAGGATCGACCTCCCACCAGGTCCTCTTCCCCGTCTGCTTCTGCAGCTCCAGCACCTTCTTCCCGATGGCGGTCATCCGCGCGCGGCCTTCGCCTTGGCCTCCAAAGACAGCGCCTCCATGGCCTTCCACCCCACCTCCCCGTTGTCGAGCGGCGGCTGCGCCATGGTCGGAGGCGGCGGAAGCTGCGCCATGGTCGTCGCCATGGTCGGAGGCGGCGGAAGCGGCGGAAGCTGCGCCATGGTCGCCATGGTTGGGACAGCTAGCGCGTGGGGCAACAATATGTGGAGTTTCTCTGACGTCAAATCCCACGTTTCAGGGGGTTTCTATGGCATATAAACTGTGATTTGCTTCCAACGAAAAGGTCTAGCGAATCAATAATTCAATATACTACTACTAGCAGTACTATGATTTATTTCTCGCCAAGAAATCCGGCCACCAGTTTATTACTCCCTCCAATCCATATTACATGGATGTATCTAGCACTAAAACATGTCTAGATACATCCATTTTAGTGACAAGTAATATAGATTAGAAGGAGTACAACATTTTTTTATTTTCTCTTTATTTACGGGAGCAATAATTCTGATTGATCTGTAAAATTATGAAAATCTCTAACGCTCACAGTCAGCTGAAGTCAGCGCCCCGCGTATGATAAGCAGAATCAAATAAACATCATACACGAGACTTGACGGGCGCGGCGCGGCGCGCCACAGTTTCCTAGTATTACATGACAAACACATCATATTTTCATCGGAGCAAAACATAGAGCACACTCATGGTGCTTAAATAAACAGAACCTTTCTCATGATTTGCACCATGGGGCACAACCATCAAACCTAGGGGTAGGGGATGTTGCAAATATGGTCATAATGGATGCATGGGTCAGTGGTATGCCGAACACATACGGTCCAAATATGTCAACCAGGCTGTAAGCATGGCATGATCGTAATATCGGTGTAGGTGGAGAGAGGAACGAATTGGGACATCCTGGTGAGGTTAGGAAAAAATAACCCGCACCAACCCCGTCTCCCCTCTCATCCCCCACTAGGGCAACAGGGGCTCTCCCCAATGTTCGGCGCCTTACTCCCCCTCCAGCCTCCTCCTTCCTCGCCGCTGTCGGCAAGGGGACGACGGCAGCGGACAGCGTCTCCCCGTGGCTTGGAGGTGGGCTCAGGGGCCCTCTCCTCCTGGCGGCGGCGGCCCTGCTTCGGCGGGCAGGTGTGTTGGTGGCGGCGGGGCAGCGTGGCTCGGCTCGTGGCAAGCGAAGACGGGGCAAATGGCGGCCAGGCCCTATGTGCCCAGATAGGGGCCTTAGGGCCCCATCTGGGTCTTGGGTGGGGCGCTGGGCTGCCCCTGAGCTTCACTTGATCTGTAGGCATGGTAGGGTAGGGGATTCATGGCTCGGCGGCAACCACGACCCACAGGTTACAACGTGGCTACGGCCCGTATGGGCCCATGTGGGCCCGACCGGGCCCTTTTGGGATTGGTGTGCCCCTGTGGGGGCTTTACGGTCCCGCTGGGACCGGTCGGACCTAATTGGCCCTGGTATGCATGTGGCCGTGTCGGGTCGACTACCATCTGCGATGGAGGCATGATGAGTGCAGCAGCACTTCGTTGGGAGACCCCAAGCGGAAGGTATGATGTAGTACAGCAGGCAAGTTTCCGTCGGTAAGAAACCGAGTTTATCGAACTAGTAGGAGGAAGGAAACGTCCCAAAGGTGTTGCAAGCAACATGGAAACTTGCACAACAGAAACTCAAGACTTTGCCCCAACTAACAGTGAGGTTGTCAATCTCACTGGTTGCTGTAACAAATGATTAACTGTATGGTGTGGAAGGTGATGTATCAATGGTAAATATTGGACCAGGGTCTATAGTTCACTAGAGATGCTCTCCTTAGATAAACAAAAATAGCATGAAAGCTGCGACATGGTCGTCGAACGGCGGAAACGCGGGTGCTCTGGTTCTACGACTATGACCGGCGGCAAATATATAGAGGCGCAAGGAAAGGGCAGGGGAATATATAGAGGCGCTCGCGGTAAGTTTGGAAATAAATCACCCGCGCAATACTTACCATGTTGCTTGCTAGGGACAGCGCGTCGGGCAACAATATGTGGAGTTTCTCTGATTTACTTCACGTCAAATCCCACGTTTCAGGGGGTTTTCTATGGTATAAACTGTGATTTGCTTCCAACAAAAAGGTCTAGCGAATCAATAATTCAATATACTACTACTAGCAGTACTAGGATTTATTTCTCGCCAAGAAATCTGGCGACCAGTTTATTACAACATTTTCTTATTTTCTCTTTATTTACGGGATCAATAATTTTGATTGATCTGTAAAAATATGGGAATCTCTAACGCTCACAGTCAGCTGATGTCAGCGCCTTGCGTATGATAAGTAGAATCAAATAAACATCATACACGAGACTTGACGGGCGCGGCGCGCCACAGTTTCCTTTTTTTTGGAAATGGGCGCATTTATTAACCAAATAATTGATTCTTACACCCGGCCTCTGCATAACTAAGATGCACACAGCCACACGAAAGACAAACTAAGACAATAATGAAAAAAAGCGTTACAAAAAGGCACTAAATTATAGCCTGGAAACTAAGATAGCTCAATCCTCAGATCACGCGGCCATCCATGTCGTGAGAAAATATTCCTCGCCGTGTCCTCCAATCGCGCACATCCGTCCAGAAATACGTCCCGAAACTCCATGCGTTGGAGAATATTCCATGATCGAAGGATAGCCGTGGCTCGATAAATAACCTGCAGAGGGGAAGACACGATGTTATTAAAAATCTTGTCATTTCTACAAAGCCATAGTGACCATATAATGGCAAGCGCTCCCACCCTAAACAAGGTTCTGTACTTATCAACAATTCCATGTAACCAATTGCCAAAAACATTGGTTACTGAACGTGGTGGAGATAAGCCAGAAGATATTTGGATGAATGACCATATAGACCGAGCAAATTTGCAGTGAAAGAATAAGTGTCGAATTGTCTCATCTTGATGACAAAAAACACATTGTGTACTTCCATGCCAATTCCTCTTTACAAGATTATCCTTTGTCGACGTGGCAAGTGGGGTGGGTCCGGACTTGATCGGGTCGGTGCAGTTTTTTTCCTGGACGCGGATTGGGAACCGGTTTCGGTCCTGGTATCGGTACCAGACTTCTCCCTCGACGCCAGAAAGAGATCTGATAGCCTCCCCGTCGCCCAGCTCTTCCTCCAAGTCGCCCCCGACTCCCAGTTCTTCCGCCAGGTCGCCGTCTTCATCGACCAAACCCGCTCCGCGGTCGACGGCCTCGGTCCCAGCGCTGCCCCAGAACATCTCCGAGAGGTCGTTTGCCTCGGTGCTCTCCAATCCAGCGATGGCGGGTAGAGGCAATGGGGCAAACCCTAGGGGGCCGCCCTCTGTGCCTGCGAACCACGCCGCTCCTGTGCCGGTCGTTGGGGCAGCTAATGCTGCTGCGCTGAAGCCTACGATGACGGTATCGGCTACTCCGATGCAGCATGCCGCGACCGGACAGGGAAATATGCAAGCTTCTGTCGGGACGTACCAGCCTAACTCCGGTCATCCGCAGTTCCCTCCGGGAGTTCAGTTCAGGCCTCCGATGGCTTATTTCAATGCGATGCAAGCTATCCCGCATCAGCCTTTGCAGCGTCCTTATCGTGGGTCGTCGACCCCATTTGTCGGTCAGCCGTCTGCCGCTTTTTTCCAGGGGACTACGTCTGCCCCTCCGATCCATGGGGGCCACAATGGTAATCAGGCGGCGGTAGTTCCGTCGCAACCCCCGCAACAATTTTCTGTGGGAGTGGGCGTTGCGGCTTCTACTGTTCCTAAGAGAAAGAAGAATAAAAAGCAGTCACAGCAGCCACAAGCTAGTGGGATTCAGCAACATGTTTTGAATGCACAGTCGGATCAGCAGTTTCATCTTCAGCAACAGGGTTTCCAGCAGTATGGGGTTCCACAGATGCAGGTGCCTGGGTGTTTTGTACCTCCTTTTCTGCGGCAGATCATTCCGCAGGAGCATCAGCTGAGTCAGCCACCGGTTGTCACTGCACCAAGTTCTGAGGGTACGGCAGTGGCTGATGTCGGTAAGAAGAATAAAAAATTTGTTCGTTGTTGGAAGTGTGCAGTTAATACTCATGCGACCAAGGATTGTAAGGTCATTCATTATTGCTATATTTGTGATTCCGTTGCACATCCCACATTGAGGTGCCCGGTGCTGAAGCATCCGCGCTTGACTCCGTATATGGCGGGTATTGGCAGTGACCAGACGTTGTTCACTCAGATTCCGGATGCAGTGACTCGGGATCATCTTGAGCGCAGTCAGACTCCGATTGCTCTGGTACGTGTTTCTGGACCGATGGTTTCAGCAGAGGTTGTTCAGAGGCAGATCGCCAGGCGATGTCAGGTGCATGTTCAGTGGAAGTGGGAGGCGGTGCCTCATGGTGATTCTGCCTTCTTAGTGAGCTTCCCGACGTTTGAGGATTTGGACAGGGTCGATGGAATCCTGATGACAGTTCCACTTAGTACCGCCCAGCTGACCTTCTCGGTATACAGGATGGAGGAGGTGCCACATAAGCTTGAGATGCAGCAGGTTTGGTTACATGTGGAGGGGGTACCCCATATTCTGCGATCCTTTCAGGGCTTGTGGGCAGTTGGAGGACTCATGGGGAACACTCTTGATGTTGATTTATTCAGTCTGCGGAAGCGGGGGGTAGTCCGTATACTCGTGGAGATGTTTGACACGAAGATCTTTCTCAAGGAGAAGGACGCCCTTGGTCACTTTATTGTGTCAGATTCTGTGGTTAAACACAAGGTATTTGAGTTTCGTTTTCGGATTGAACCTGAGGGTTATATTCCGGAACCAGAGTTTGTTCCTTTCTTGTGGAGAAAAGGAGATGATGATGCGGATGATGATGCCAATGGGAAGCAGTTTGAGGATGCTATGGATACTTCAGAGGCTTCTGCAGCCACTCAGGGAGGGGGCGGAGGTACTGGATCTTCCTCCGATGTGCAGGGTACTTCAGGGCCTGCATCTTCCAGTCAGGGGGTGCAGAGGGCATTTGCTGTCACCCCCTTTAATGCTAATCCGGTGACTCCGCGGGGACGACAACTGCTAGATGCTCTTCCTTTGGATTCCCCTCTTCGTGGGAAGGGTTCTACTTCAGCACCTCGCATTTCACCGGCTCAGTTACAGGAGGCTCTTCGTTCTGCTTCCATCCCGGTCTTGCGAGCTTGCTCAGCACCTGCGAGGTCCAGAACGCATATTTTGGGCAGATCTATTCCTGTTTCCACTCCTGTACTTGAGGAGGTTGTTCCTTCGGTGTGTTTGCGGAAGCTGACCCAGGAGGGGTCGGCTGACCGCGACGCTTGTCACCAGCTTCAGGGCTTGGCTTCGCTTGGTCCGACCCAGGTGGGGTTGGACCCTCGGGACGTCTCGCCTACGCTGGTGGAGCAGGTGACCTCGGTGGTCGTTGGGGACGACCGGACCCAGGAGGGGTCTGGGGTGCCTCGGTCTCCAGGGGACGCTTCGCCTGTGCAGGGGAGTGGTACTCCATTCAGGCGGAGCATGCGTCATGGAGTTGATGCCTCTGGGGCGTCCGTGACTGATGAGGACTCCATGCTCAAGGCCATGCGGCGTAAGGCGGAGAGGAACTTGGATTCGCCAGGTATAAAGAGTAATTCGAAGTCTTTTTTGTCATTTTCTACTCCTGTTATTTCTTCTAAACTAGCCAACGTTGGCATTAGTTTGGGTAGCTCTGTACAGGATGTATCTTTTTCTTCTAATGTTTTGAGACATATGGAGGTTGACCGTCTAACGGTTACTCCTAAGGTCAGTGCTTTTCCTGATGCTTTACTAACTGAGGAGGAGGAGGAGTTGCATGCCACAGTAGATGGTCAACTCCTCTCTCACTTAGTCGGTGAAGTGTCGGAAGTGGACTTTGATGAGACTGGGCTTGCTTCTATGTATGAGCTGAAAGCTTCTGGTCGAAAATCGAAGAGCCAGCGGCTGCGTAAGAGATCCCGTGTATCCAAATCTCCTATAGTTTCTCAATGAATGGAATGTTTTCAAACAGCAGAGGTCTTCGGGACTTGGCTAAACATTTATTCTTTGCTGACCGCGTGAGGGATTATAATTTGGATTTTCTGGGTATTTCTGAGACTGGTAGACGAGATTTTTCGCAAACTCTACTCAATCGCCTTTCTGGTGGAGTGGACTTTACGTGGATATCACGTCCGCCGCGTGGTCGATCCGGGGAGATCCTGTTAGGCGTGCGAGATGAGACTATGGAAGTTTTAGCTAGTTCGGTGGGAGATTTTTTTATAAAAATCCATATCCGTAACAAGGCTGATAACTTCACATGGTCTTTAGTCGCCGTATACGGGGCCGCTCAGGATGTTTATAAGGCTGACTTTTTACGTGAGCTTGTGAATTTGGCAAAGGACAATCCTTATCCTATTCTTATAGGAGGGGATTTTAATTTGCTCAGATTTCCTCATGAGAAAAGTCGGGGCCGGTTCGATGAACATTGGCCTTTTCTGTTCAATGCTGTCATTGACAGTCTGGATTTGAGAGAGGTTACAATGTTAGGAAGGCAGTTCACATGGGCTAATAGTCTTCCGGAGCCAACATACGAAAAACTAGATAGAGTGCTTATGGATACTGATTGGGAACAAAAATTCCCTATGGTAACTGTTCGGGCTCTAGAGCGCATTGAGGCTTTATCGGATCATGCTCCTTTACTTCTTTCGTTTGGACTACCGCCACGGAAGTCTACAAATGAGTTTAAATTTGAACTCAGTTGGATGATTCGTGATGGTTTTTATGAGATGGTTAAGGCTAATTGGGAGAAACCGGTACATGGCCAAACGCCTATCATACGATGGAATAACAAAATGCGTACTTTACGCAAGTTCCTTCGGGGTTGGGCCAGGCATACAGCGGGTATCCTAAAAAAAGAAAAATTACGCCTAACACTTATAATAGATGACTTAGAGGCTTCCGCGGAGGTAAGGCCATTAACTTCACAAGAAATTGAGCTTAAAAGCCAATCGAATGCAGAGATAGCCCGACTTCTTCGCGAAGAGGAACTCAAATGGTACCAACGCTCTAAAGCTAAATTTATTCTGGAAGGAGATGCGAATACTAGATACTTCCATGCAGTTGCCAATGGCAGGCATAAGAAGAAACTTATTCACTCTCTGATTCAGGATGAAGGTATGATTGAGGGACAAGAACATCTGAAGTCATATATTACTACGTATTATAAATCCTTGTTTGGGGCAACAGTGGAGAATTCTTTTTCTCTTGATGAGTCCCAAACGTCCGATATTCCCCAGGTTTCGGATGAAGAAAATAGTTTTCTATCTGCCTCATATTCCGAGGAAGAGGTCAAGAAAGCGGTTTTCCAAATGGAACATAACAAAGCACCAGGTCCTGATGGATTCCCAGCGGAATTTTACCAAAAATTCTGGGACGTTATCAAGGAGGACCTGATGAATTTGTTTGGGTTTTTACAGGTTGGACAATTGGATCTATTTAGACTCAACTTTGGTAACATAATTTTACTGCCTAAGGTTAATAATGCAGAACGGATACAACAGTACCGTCCAATCTGCTTGCTTAATGTTAGCTTTAAAATTTTCACTAAAGTTGCTACAATTAGACTAAATTCGGTTGCTGACAATGTTGTTAGCCCGTCTCAAACTGCGTTCATGCAAGGAAGAAATATCCTAGATGGGGTTGTGATTCTGCATGAAACAATTCATGAACTGCACTCAAAAAAATTAAATGGTGTACTGTTCAAGATTGACTTTGAGAAGGCTTATGACAAAGTTAACTGGTCTTTCCTCCAGCAAACACTCCGTATGAAAGGTTTTTCTGAGGAGTGGCGTGCTTTGATTCAGTCTTTTGTGTCTGGGGGTAGTGTTGCCATTAAAGTAAATGATGATACTGGCAACTACTTTCAGACCAAGAAAGGACTGAGACAAGGGGATCCATTATCGCCATTACTATTTAACATAGTGGCTGATATGTTGGCTATCCTTATTGAGAGAGCTAAGGCTGACGGCCAAATTGAAGGTGTAGTTCCACATCTCGTTGATGGTGGACTTTCTATTCTTCAATATGCTGACGATACAATTCTTTTTATGGAACATGATCTGGAGAAAGCTAAGAATCTGAAATCAATATTATCAGCATTCGAGCTCTTATCTGGGCTTAAAATAAATTTCCATAAAAGCGATTTGTATTGTTTTGGCGAGGCCCAAAACGAGGCCCACATATATGCTGAACTTTTCGGCTGTGGTCTGGGTCAGTTTCCAATCAATTATTTGGGAATACCGATTCATTATCGGCGTCTCACAATTGCTGAATGGAAGCTCGTTGAGGAAAGGATACAAAAACGTCTTAATAGTTGGAAAGGAAAATTGTTATCTCTTGGGAGAAGACTAGTACTTCTAAATTCAGTTCTTACTAATATGGTACTGTATATGATCTCGTTTTTCCAAATGCCAAAAGGGGTTTTGAACAAAGTGGATTATTTCCGTTCAAGATTCTTTTGGCAAGGGGATAGTGAGAAAAAGAAATATCGTCTGACCCGATGGAATGTGGTTTGCCGGCCGAAGGAGTTTGGTGGACTAGGCATACACGATTTGCAAGTCAAAAACACCGCGCTTTTGGGCAAATGGCTTTTTAAACTACTTACTGAGGAAGGCGTTTGGCAAACCATGTTATGGAGGAAATATGTGGGCTCCAAAGCTGTGTCTCAAGTGGTATGGAAACCCGGAGATTCACATTTTTGGGCAGGTCTTATGGCCACCAAGAAACATTTCTTTCGTTTTGGTGCTTTTGAGATTAAGGATGGATCACAAATTAGGTTTTGGGAAGATAAATGGCTAGGCCAATCTACTCTTCGCGAACAGTGCCCAGCTCTATATTCAATTGTTAGACATAAAGGAGATACAATCTCCACAGTGATGGAGGACTATCCTCCTAATGTGTCTTTCAGAAGAAGTCTCATCGGTCCTAGACTATTATCTTGGAACAATCTCCTATTACGGTTATCCAGGATACAATTGTCGGACGGTGTTGATGTGTTCAAATGGAAATTACTGGAAAGTGGTAAATTTTCCGTTGGTTCATTATATAAAGCTTTGGTCCAACCTGATTTCCCAGTCGATGATAATAGTAAATTTTGGAAAATGAAAATACCCCTTAAGACGAAGATATTTGCATGGTATCTACGGAAAGGGACAGTTTCCTAGTATTACATGACAAACATATCATATTTCCATCGGAGCAAAACATAGAGCAAACTCATGGTGCTTGAATAACCAGAACCTGTCTCATGATTTGCACCCGGGGCACAACCATCAGACCTAGGGGCAGGGGATGTTGCAAATATGGTTAGAATGGGTGCATGGGTGAGTGGTATGCCGAACACATACAGTCCAAATATGTCAACCAGGTTGTAAGCATGGCATGATCGTAATATCGGTGTAGGTGGAGAGAGGAACGAATTGGGACATCCTGGTGAGGTCAGGAAAAAAGAACCCGCACCAACCCCGTCTCCCCTCTCATCCCCCACTAGGGCAACAGGGGCTCTCCCCAATGTTCGGCGCCTTACTCCCCCTCCAGCCTCCTCCTTCCTCGCCGCTGTCGGCAGGGGGACGACGGCAGCGGACAGCGTCTCCCCGTGGCTTGGAGGTGGGTTCAGGGGCCCTCTCCTCCTGGCGGCGGCGGCCCTGCTTCGGCGGGCAGGTGTGTTGGTGGCGGCGGGGCAGCGCGGCTCGGCTCGTGGCAAGCGAAGACGGGGCAAATGGCGGCCAGGCCCTATGTGCCTAGATCGGGGCCTTAGGGCCCCATCTGGGTCTTGGGTGGGGCGCTGGGCTGCCCCTGAGCTTCACTTGATCTGTAGGCATGGTAGGGTAGGGGATTCATGGCTCGGCGGCAACCACGACCCACAGGTTACAACGTGGCTACGGGCCGTATGGGCCCATGTGGGCCCGACCGGGCCCTTTTGGGATTGGTGTGCCCCTGTGGGGGCTTTACGGTCCCGCTGGGACCGGCCGGACCTAATTGGCCCTGGTATGCCTATGGCCGTGTCGGGTCGACTACCATCTGCGATGGAGGCATGATGAGTGCAGCAGCACTTCGTTGGGAGACCCCAAGCGGAAGGTATGATGTAGTACAGCATGCAAGTTTCCGTCAGTAAGAAACCGAGTTTATCGAACTAGTAGGAGGAAGGAAACGTCCCAAAGTTGTTGCAAGCAACATGGAAACTTGCACAACACAAACTCAAGACTTTGCCCCAACTAACAGTGAGGTTGTCAATCTCACTGGTTGCTGTAACAAATGATTAACTGTATGGTGTGGAAGGTGATGTATCAATGGTAAATATTGGATCAGGATTTATAGTTCACTAGAGATGCTCTCCTTAGATAAACAAACATAGCATGAAAGCTATGACATGGTCGTCGAACGGCGGAAACGCGGGTGCTCTGGTTCTATGACTATGACCTGCGGCAAATATATAGAGGCGCAAGGAAAGGGCAGGGGAATATATAGAGGCGCTCGCGGTAAGTTTGGAAATAAATCACCTGCGCAATACTTACCATGTTGCTTGCTAGGGACAGCGATATGTGGAGTTTCTCTGATTTACTTCACGTCAAATCCCACGTTTCAGGGGGTTTTCTATGGTATAAACTGTGATTTGCTTCCAACAAAAAGGTCTAGCGAATCAATAATTCAATATACTACTACTAGCAGTACTAGGATTTATTTCTCGCCAAGAAATCTGGCGACCAGTTTATTACAACATTTTCTTATTTTCTCTTTATTTACGGGATCAATAATTTTGATTGATCTGTAAAAATATGGGAATCTCTAATGCTCACAGTCAGCTGATGTCAGCGCCTTGCGTATGATAAGTAGAATCAAATAAACATCATACACGAGACTTGACGGGCGCGGCGCGCCACAGTTTCCTAGTATTACATGACAAACATATCATATTTCCATCGGAGCAAAACATAGAGCAAACTCATGGTGCTTGAATAACCAGAACCTGTCTCATGATTTGCAACCCGGGGCACAACCATCAGACCTAGGGGCAGGGGATGTTGCAAATATGGTTAGAATGGGTGCATGGGTCAGTGGTATGCCGAACACATACAGTCCAAATATGTCAACCAGGTTGTAAGCATGGCATGATTGTAATATCGGTGTAGGTGGAGAGAGGAACGAATTGGGACATCATGGTGAGGTCAGGAAAAAAGAACCCGCACCAACCCCGTCTCCCCTCTCACCCCCCCCCACCCCTAGAGCAACAGGGGCTCTCCCCAATGTTCGACGCCTCACTCCCCTCCAGCCTCCTCCTTCCTCGCCGCTGTCAGCAGGGGGCGGCGGCAGCGGACAGCGTCTCCCCATGGCTTGGAGGTGGGTTTAGGGGCCCTCTCCTCCGGGCGGCAGCGGCCCTGCTTCGGCGGGAAAGTGTGTTGGTGGCGGCGGGGCAGCGCGGCTCGGCTCGTGGCAAGCGAAGACAGGGCAAATGGCGGCCAGGCCCTATGTGCCCAGATCGGGGCCTTAGGGCCCCATTTGGGTCTTGTGCGGGGAGCTAGGCTGCCCCTGAGATTCACTTGATCTGTAGGCATGGTAGGGTAGGGGATTCATGGCTCGGCGGCAACCACGGCCCACCGGTTACAGCATGGCTGCGGGCCGTATGGGCCCATCTAGGCCCGACCGGACCCTTTTGGGATTGGTGTGCCCCCATGGGGGCTTTACGGTCCCGCTGGGACCGGCCGGACCTAATAGGCACTGGTATGCATGCGGCCGTGTCGGGTCGACTACCGTCTGCGGTGGAGACAGTTCCCTCCCGTGCGGTTGCGGTACTACTGGACACGATTCTTCCTACTTTTCGCTTTTGTCCTACAGACCCCGCGATTGTATCCTGGGTGAGACTATCTTGGCAGCTTCGTGATCGGAGTGGTGCATGCTCGTGGACAGCAACTTGGGTGGTGGCGAGGCCTCGTGCTTGCAGGGCTCCTATGTAAAGGATCGATCGGGCGTAGTGGGTAGGGTTTTCGGGAGAAATTCTTGCCGGCTTGACCAACACCAACGCGGTGTACCCTCGGGTGGCACCATTCCTTCTTGAAGGGCATCGTGGCTACCCTACCACTTCCCCCAGTATGTCAGGGGAAACCCTAGGATCATTCTCTGGTCTGGGTAGCAGCGTTGGCATTCTTCTTGAAGGAGCTGCTTAGTGCTTGTCGAATCGTTGCTAGGAGTGCGGTGGAACTTCTCTAGAGGGAGCAACGGGTGTGGGCCACCTGTGTTTAGTTGATCCGCTTATGTCTCTATTATGTTTGTTAAGAATATAATACACGCCTAGCCCTTTCCAAAAGTCCGAACTGATGGAAAGGGCTAGGCGTGTATTATATTTTTAACACTCCCCCTCACGTCTAGGTTATTTTAGTCCTTAGCGTGGGATAGGAATAGTCCACAGAATCTTTTTTCCTTTTTCTTTTATGTCTGCGTGAGCAGGGACTTGAACTCAAGACATCTTGGCTCTGATACCATGTTTAAAACAAAGAGTTTTTGAGGAACTGGCTCAACCCTCTATGGGATGGCCTATCTCATATATATAATGGTGTACAATGGTACAATAAAGGTATACACAGTTGGACTATAATACAAAGTCTAACAATGTTTCTGTGCTTTTCCTTTCTGTTGGGCGTGTGTCTGTTGCTGCCCTAGTATTTTTCTTTCTTTTGTGTTATATAGTGATTGCTGTATTAATATAGTGGGGCGAAAGCTTATTTCGAGATGGAGAGAAGACTTACGAGGGAGTTATAAAAAATCACTAGCTAGGCTGGATAGGTCCGTGGTGTGCTGAATACCTTTTGTACAAAAGGATCTATTGTCTGCAAGCAAGAAACCATGCTGGTCAAGCGAAAGCAGTGATCATACAATAAGAAAAATAAGATATACACGGTAACATAAAAGACTAATTAGACATCAAAACTTCTAGGAAGAAAACAAGATCTAGGAAGGAAAACCTTGGAGACAGTAGACGAGATCCCAAAAGAATAACTAGTTGAGATTGTGGACTGCCCGTTTAAATCAAGGAGCTATCATATATAGTGTGGCGTTGATCTTCAAAATTCGTAGAACTTCTACAAGAGATGTATACTGGGCTCAAAGTGAATAGACATATTTTCCTTGTTTTTACAGTAGCAGTCTTTACACCTAATAGCAGGTCAAGCTTTGCTAGTTCCATGGATATTGTTAGTTTTAAGCCTTGGACTGGTGGCTCTAGTGGCTTGCGTGACCAACAATCCTCCAACGTGTTGAAGTGGACACTGGACAGATTTGGCAGCCTAGTGCATACAATGGGGAGGCCAGATCTAGATAAAGCTAGGATGTCAGGATGTGCTGGCGACAAAACGCCGACGTACAAGACAAGGCTGGGTGCGCAAACTTGCCTGATGCTAGCAACAGCTCTTCCTTTCTCACTGCACAACCTCCATACCCACGAATTTTAATGAAGAACCAGCAATATTAGTAAACATTATACCCACGATGCCTCCCATGCCCACAATTGGACGAATCAAAAAAGAACAGAATAACATATTTGGGCCTGCATGAATGTCATGTTACATATTCATGAGCCGACACTTGCTAGAAGTTGGAGTACCGCAAGACTGACCTCTCTACTGAATTTCACTCATATACAGAACTAGCTTCTAAAACACGGTATATATATGTGTGTATGCATCATCGATATGTGCCCCCGGTTATCATTTATAGCATATGAAGTTATGAACTCCTCTGCTTCCGGTTAAAGAGGGAATTTTAAGACGTGTTGAACAGTCGTGGAACAAAAACTCTTCTATTACCCAACTACCAAGGCGTCGTGTAGTACCGTATATACATGCACGTAGCATGATTGTTGACTGGCCTCGAAAAATGGTGCGAATATCACAACAAAGATACTAATCACTTCACCCCCGACTAGGAATGCATAGCTAATCCTAAATCACAACCAAGATTCTATGTTTCATCTTATCAGATTTAGCATTACCTCCAACACGACATGCAAAGCAAATATTACTGACAATTTGAACACACGCAAAATGTTCTTAGAAATTTTCCAAAAGCTACCTACCAAAATATCATACGCAACAAGTCGGTACAAATTGCACCTAAACAAGTTTGATGGTCCACTAAAGAATTACTACGTACGTCTAAAAATATATGTCACAAGTTTGTTTAAACTTGGATGTATCCGGGGCGGTTCATAGATTTTGGAGGTCCTGGGGCAACAAGATACCAAAGTCCCCTCGCTTAAAGTGGAAAAGTTTCACTCTGTCAGTTGGAGGGGGGCAATGCTGCCCCCCCCCCCCCCCCAACCCTTATTTTAGCAATTTTCTTAAATATATTTTTAATTTTTACGCTGAATTTTTTAATAATAGACTTCTCTTTGCGCCCCACCGGATCACGGTCTGTAGGCTTTCCGTTTGATGAGAATGTCATGTGTGGACGTATCATGTATGATAAATCTACATTCTTATAGCTGACAATATATTTCGGCAATATAATAGACCAATAGTCTGATAATGCAGACGAAATACATTTAGATTTTAACATACAGCTCATATGTATGGATACAAAGTATGGATTTCGCCGAAGCGTCGCAAAATTAAAGCTTCTCTTTTTTCCGAAAGCTACTACGTGTAGCGGTAGCTCACCATACAGTGATCGTCTAATGATCTTAAACGACACGTCGACGCGCTTGATCTTCTTCGTGATATCTGCTCCGTTCTACTTCTGCATACGTGAAGAAATAAGTTGGTAATCATCTCGTGTTGCGTACAACATCAAGACACGTAGAAGTTATATAAACTGGTGAATTAGTTCCACGTTGGCACATAGTTTTTTTTGAAACGAGGCAAAAGCATTGCATTTCATTGATATAGAAGAAAAGAGTTAGTCTGTTTTATGAGTAAAACAGGCCAAAAAATTGCATACAACTCAACACCACATGCCAGCCCCGAGGCTACGCTCCATACGGGTCGACGACCAACTAGGTCGACACCACACCTCAACTCAACAGGCGGAAGCGAAAGACCGGAGCCACCGCTCCAAACTACCATGCCAATCCCGGGGCCACGCCCCGCCAGGCCGAAGACGAACCCGTCACCGCCAAAACCACCAAACACACCACTGGTCACTCAGTCCGGCGGACATCCAAAGCGAGGCCCCAAGAGGCAAAGCGACACAGGAGCGTCGTCCACGCCCGATGCTGTGAGGGATCTAGGGTTTCCCCCGGAGAGCCCGGGCGGAGGAACAAGAAACATCAGCTTCGACGACGACTTCAAGAAGGAAGCGGTGCCCACGGGCGTCACCGTCGTCGGTCCCGGCCAGCCGCCGGGACAAGGCTTTCACCCAGCGCAGATTCCCAAAACCTCACGCCCGCCCAACAAGGACCGGCACAACCACCACATCTCCCCTCTTGGTCCAAGCTCCCGACGAACAACAAAGCATCCCTTCCGCCGCCACGCCTAGGCTCCCCGGCGCCACGATTGGTTGCAGTCTGACAGGTTGATTAGAGATGAACACATGAAGACTTTCGGCGGTTGGTTGTAGACACATCTCATGAATGACACCACTGTTGGAGATCAGTTGTACTTGTTGTCCAGGTCTCCATCTTCAACTATATTGACTTTCCAAGGGTACGAGATCAATGGGAATATATTTTACACGCATGCCCAAGATAAAAAGAGCACCAACCAAAACAGTGGTGTCCGATTTAATGCAACCGACGAGAATGGGAAAAATGACACATATTATGGTTACATAGAGGACATATGGAAACTTGACTATGGTCCTAATTTCAAGGTCCCATTGTTTCGATGCACATGGGTCAAGATGACAGGAGGTGGGGTAACGGTAGACCAGCTGTACGGAATGACTACAGTGGATCTCAATAATCTTGCGTACGGAGACGAACCATTCTTCCTTGCCAATGATGTGGCTCAAGTTTTCTATGTGAAGGACATGTCTACTAGACCGTGAAAAAGGAAAGATGAGCAAAAGAATACAATATCATACGATGAGCCAAAGCACCACATAGTTCTTTCAGGAAAAAGAAACATGGTGGGAGTTGAGGACAGGACAGACATGTCAGAAGATTATGGCAAATTTTATGAAATTCTGCCATTCAAAGTGAAAACTGATCCAAGCATACGCTAAATAAGGAAGATGATCTATGGTTACGGACAAGAAGAGAACCAAAACACTAGATGTGGATGTTGGTGATGTAATGTATTAAACCTTTTGTGAATTAATCCTATTTTTCATCGTCATCGTCATTTATTAATATTAAAACCGGGACAAACAGGAATTTCTGAGATTGTTATAGGCAGGTACCAAAACACTAGACTAGGTAACACTTAGACATTTATTAATATTAAAAATCGGGACTAGCTAACACTGAGGACTAAAGCCACCCGCTTTAGTCATAATCATGCCTAGTCCTATAGTACGCAGCTTCAGGGTCTTCTTTGTCATCGTCATCATCATCGTCATCGTCACCTGCCACTCCGGAGATCCTTAGCCCAGCCATGGCATATACCGGGGGCACCTGCCACTCCGGCCTCGGATTCACGGCGGGCGGGGGAGGAATCTCCTGGAAGACGATGCCACTACCGCCGGGCGGGGGAGGGGCCTTCTTGTGGCTCTGTGGCGGGTGGACTTGTAGGCACCGCAGGCGAGGATGGTCTCCCCCGGCGATGTAGCGCATCACGCCGATGATAGTACGATGTGCCCACCACAGACGCCGGCCGGCTTCATTGTGGTTCACCGAGGGCAGGCCATCACCCTCGTACCTGGCGAGCTCCCTTTCCTGTCGGTTAGCGAAGAAGGCATTCCAGGTGTCGTAGTTATCGGGATCGCACTGGGGATCCATCCGCTGCTCCGGCGTGAGCTCGTGGTAGAAGTGGTTCGTGATGGTCGCCTGTCGGGCGGAGCCTTGAGGCATAGGAGGGACAGGAACCCCTCCAGCACTCAGCATCCAGCCGGTAGCCCGGCGGGCAAGGGTAGTTGGAGGCGAACAACGCCTCGGTCTCCTCGAGGGTCAGAATGGCCCAGTAGGCACTGTCCATTGTTGTGAGAGAGGAAGTTGTGGATGTATGGATAGCCATGGCGTGGTCGGCCTATATATAGATGGAAAGGGCGGGAAAACATGGTGGAAAACGGTGGGAAATAGAGGGAAATATATTTAGTCCCGGTTAGTGGCTACAACCGGGACTAAAAGCACCGTTCAGAGGGAAAGGGCGGGAAAATATGGCGGGAAGCGGTGGGATATGGCGGGAAATATCTTAAGTCCCGGTTAGTGGCTACAACCGGGACTAAAAGCACCTTTCAGAGGGAAAGTACGGGAAAACATGGCGGGAAGCAGTTTGGATATGGCGGGAAAACGGGCATGTTTGTGTGTTGAATCGCGGCATAGTTTGTGATACGGTGCCCATATTGTGAATGGATGTGTATATTGCGATGGAGAACAATGTTGCAGGATGAAGTTTTCCTTTTCGTCACTCGAAAAAGCCATTTTCCATTTTCCGAGCGCAAAAAGACGGGTCGTTTTGTGAATCAGCCGCTAAAATGCAGTTACAGAATGCTACCATCCCATTTTTCTAAAATACTAGAACACCTTACATAAACTATATCCCAACCGGGGGATCTCAAACCTTTCTGTCCTTCCCGGGTGAAAAAAAAATGTCTGTCGAAGCGGTAGGAAGTGGGTCCGGTTTGAACTACAGGGACATGATCTAACGTCCGTGATTTTTAAAAAAAATCATTTTTAGACTCCCAATATGTTGTTTCTTCAGAGATCCAATGCAAGTTCTAACATTCTCATCCCCTATCTTCACGCACGCAGTTTTGACCTAAGTTCGAAACGATAAAAAATTCAAAACGGACAAAAAAAATTCAAAAAAGGTCCGAACAATGTAAATCCTTTGTGTGGTGTGATATTATATGACATAGTTGCACGAAAAAATATCAAACTTGGTATACTGATTATGTCTCGAAAAAACCTTCACAAAATGACCTATCATGTTCGAGGTTTCATGGCTTTCTGTCCAAGAGACGGATGTTATGTGTTGAATCGCGGCATAATTTGTGATACGGTGCCCATATTATACATGCGTGTGTATATTGGGATGGAGAACAATGTTGTAGGAGGAAGTTTTCCTTTTCACTGTTCGGAAAAGCCATTTTCCATTTTCCGAGCGCAAAAGACGGGTCGTTTTATGAAACAGCCACCAAAATGCAGTTACAGAATGCTACCATCCAATTTTGTTTTAAATACTAGACCACCTTACATGAACTATATCTCAACCGGGGGATCTCAAACCTTTCTGTCCTTCCCGGGTGAAAAAGACAAA
Source organism: Avena sativa (assembly GCA_916181665.1). Taxonomy (NCBI): domain Eukaryota; kingdom Viridiplantae; phylum Streptophyta; class Magnoliopsida; order Poales; family Poaceae; genus Avena; species Avena sativa. The sequence goes on along the minus strand of OV702285.1, from coordinate 39,401,582 downwards.
TGTCTGACGATGCGGCAGCAAGTGGGTCCAGTTTGAACTACAGGTACATGATCTAACGGCCGTGATTTTTTGAAAAAAATCATTTTTAGACTCATAATATGTTGTGCAAGTTCTAATATTCTCATTCCCTATCTTCACGCACGCCGTTTTGACCTAAGTTCGAAACGGCAAAAAATTCAAAACAGGTATAAAAAATTCAAAAAAGGTTCGAACAATGTAAATCCTTCGCATGGTGTGATTTTATGTGTCATAGTTGCAAGGAAAAATATCAAACTTGGTATACTGATTATGTCTCAAAAAAACTTCACAAAATGACCTATCATGTTCGAGGTTTCATGGCTTTCGGTCCAAGAGATGGATGTTATGTATTGAATCGTGGCATAGTTTGTGATACGGTGCTCATATTGTGCATGCATCTGTATATTGGGATGAAGAACAATGTTACGGGAGGAAGTTTTCCTTTTCGTCGCTCGGAAAAGCCATTTTCCATTTTCCAAGCAAAAAGACGAATCATTTTGTGAAGTAGTCACCAAAATGCAGTTACAGAATCCTACCATCCTATTTTTCTAAAATACTAGACCACCTTACATAAACTATATCCCAACCGGGGAATCTCAAACCTTTATGTCCTTTCCGGGTGAAAAAGACAAATGTCTGCCGAAGCGGCAGGAAGTGGGTCCGGTTTAAACGTACATGAACTAACGTTCGTGATTTTTTGAAAAAAATATTTTTAGACTCACAATATGTTATTTCTTTAGAGATCCAATGCAAGTTCTAACATTCCCATCCCCTATCTTCACGCACGCCGTTTTGACCTGAGTTCGAAACGGCAAAAAATTCAAGACGGACATAAAAATTTCAAAAAAGTTTCGAACAATTTAAATCTTGGAAACAATTATTTTATTTACATCTATATAATAGAGTAGATGTAAATTTTATTTCTGCAAATTTTCCTATATAATAATTAATTTTATTTACATCTGTAGTACAAACCGGAGCTAAAGGGGTCCGGGGCTGCGCGGCGCGTCAAAACCCTTTAGCCCCGGTTTGTAGTACAAACCGAGACTAAAGGTCCCCTTTAGTCCCGGTTTGTAGACTAAAGGGAGACTAAAGGTCCCCCTTTAGTCCCGGTTTGTATGTGGTGGGTATAAATACCCACCCCGTGCGCCCCGGTTCGTGCACAAACCAGAGCACACAGATCGACCCCGCGCTGCCGTCTTCCTCCTCGCGCAGAGCCACCGCACCGCGCCCGCGCACATCGCGGCGCCCCTCCTCGCGCCGCCACTCCCCGCGCCGCCCGAGCCAGTGCCGCCCGCGCCCCGTTCTGGTCCGGCGCCGCCCCTTCGCGCCGTCCCGCACCAGAGCTGCCCGCTCCGCCCGCGCCGTCCACCACCACCGGAGCCGCCCCTCCCCGCGGTGAGCTCTAGTTATAATTAGTAGTGTTAATAATTTTGTTAGTGTTAATTTTGTTAGTTACTTTGCTAGTGTTAATTAGTTAGTGTATATAATTTTGTTAGTGTATTTTAGGGTTAATTAGTTAGGGTTATTTTAGGGTTAATTAGTTAGTAAGTTTAGTGTAATTTTTTCTTAGAGATTTTAGTTAGTGTTTAATATATTTTATTTTGATAGTGTAATTTAGTTAGTGTTTAATATAGTTTATTTTAGTGGATACTATTTATTTTTGTCATGGTTAAAGTATATAGGTTTAATTTTAGTGTTTAGGAATATGCTGATTCCTCATCCTCGTTCACTCGGCATGAACAACGGAGCGCTACTAGACAGTGTCGCCGGGAATCCACGGGGCTGGGCTCCGTCGGGCTGGCAGTGGGAGGTGCTACCAGACGCGGGACATCGTCTGGTGAGGAATCTGGGTGTCGTCGTCGACCCGGATCTTCTGTGGTGGCGGCCGAGTGGTCTAGGTGCAGTGCAGAGGGAGCCAGCCCCCGACGAGGTGGTACAGCGTCGTGTCAGGGAGGAGGACGAGCACGTCCGACGGTACATGTACATTTTAGAAGTCCGGGTCGCCAATACCTGGCAGCTTCTTCAGGCACCTTACCCGAGATATTCTCCGGTGATGGTTCCTACTCTTTGGGTGCACACCTCCCGCGGCTCAGTAGCCGGGGCTCGACGTCTTCGCTGAGCTAGATGTGTAATAGGGTACCATTTTGTATTCGAGATGTATTGTTGTTTAATTGGTACTTTATTGTTGTACTAGCTGGATTATTCGAGATGTATTGTTGTTTAATTGGTACTTTATCTTTCTTTATCGCATTGTTTAAGACGGATTACTTTATCTTCCTTTATTTTATCGCATTAAGCAAAATGGTTTTATCTTTGTTCTGTATTAGTTAAGTTATGGACGGTAGAGACAACGAAGAGAACAACATGTACAACATGATAGATGAGGGTACAGGAGGTTATCATTACGATGGAGCAGACGACGATGGAGATGATGATGGCTCCCAATACCTCAACTAGGATGAAGCCGGCAGAAGAGACGACTATGATGAATTTTTTGGTGGAGACGACGGTGGAACTGACGGTGGAGACACCATAGCAAAGACCGGCGAGGTATATAAAGCCTTTGCTGATGACGAGCTAGTAGATGCATTAGTTGATTCATATATATATATATGTACTAACGACTGTTTCTTCTCTTAGACCTTCGCATCGGGCGAATCTTCTGCAAGGAAACGAGGCCCGACCAAAAAGTTGGCCGATGGTGCGCGTTTCACTATTGATTTAGTGTCTGAGTTCGGCGAACCTTTGGAGCCAAAAGAGGCCGCAAGTGTATTTGTATACCAATGCGGAGCGATAGTAAGGGACGCCATCCCGATCACCACTTAGAAGTGGAATAAGCCAGGAAAGAAAAGTGATCGAGTTGGAGAAACTTTTGTCGATGACAGAGCCAAAGAGGGTCTTTGGAATTCACTCATGGCACACTTCTCTCTGCCTGAATTGGACACTCCTGAACTCAATGAGGCATTGAGGTTGCAAGTCAGAAAGTAGGCCCTTAAGAAGATGGGCGGACAGTTCAAGGACTGGAAGAAAAGATTGTACAACAACTTTGCCAAGAAGGGGTTGACTGCGCCATTCACTGCCCCGCTGGAGAAGCAACGGGGATAACTGGGCCCTATTTGTGACATACAAGGAATCAGAATCAGCTACGACCAAGTCAGAAAAGAATAAGTTAAATGCGGCCAAAAAGATATATCACCATACTGTGGGGACATGTGACTACAAGACGGCCGTGCCGAAGTGGGAAAAACCGAGAAAGAAATGCGTCAAAAAGGGGTCACGCCAGCTACAAATCAGTGGCCCGTGAGGTCAAAACATTGGCTCCTTGGGCATGGGGGGCGTATGACACTAAAACCGGGGAGATTATTGTTACAAAGAAGGCCATTACTAAACCCAAAGATAAACTTGTTAAAGCGATACAACTGAGAAAAGATGGAAAGTTCATTCCAGACAGAGAGAACGATGAGCTGACATATACCCTCGGGAATCCTGAAAAAGTCGGACGAACACGAGGCTTTGGCCCATCTGTTCTATGGAAGACAGGGTTTCCCGATGACATCGACACTTATAGAAACCGATCCAGAAAAACGAAGCAGCAGAAGGCGGAGGAGGGAGCGCGGTTGAAAAAAGGAACGGGGAATTTCAAGCCATGTTCAAGCTGCAGCAGGAGCAGATTAATGAACTTAGAGTACTGGCCCGACAGCAAGATCCTGCATTAGACAGTCCAGTGGGCCCATCTCAGCGGAGAAGCAGCGTGGCTTCTATGGAGGTACAAGCTAATAATCTAATGCTGATGGAGAATAATGCACCTGTGATAGATGATATGGCCGGTGCAACGATGGTTTGCTACCCCGTGGATGAAGTCGAGGCAAGGACAGCTTGTGAGCTACATGTCACAGTGAAGAACATTTCTATGAAGGTGGCGCTCGGCTTTGCTTTACCTTGTCCACCGGAAGCGACCTACCATGGAAGTCAGATTCCAGCTGGCTATTCTCATGTCGGTGTGGATGAAGTTGAACTGACATGTCGATCACTTGAGCTTGAAATCCCTGCAGGCGAAGGGGAGAAAACACTGGGAGAAGTGAAGGGTTGGATCATTCTTTGGAAAAAACAACACATCGTGTTTCCAGGCTGGGCGCCAAGGCAATCTTCTCCTCCGAGAAGCAATCCATCACCTCCGAGGCCACCGTCTCCACCAAGAAACAATAGTCCACCCCTTCCTGAGAGGGATCGCAGCGCAACTACATCTCCATCTCCGGTGCCTCCTCCTCCACCCACTGAATCAAAGGGAAGAAAGCGGAAGAATAACACCGCTACGTCGAGGGAGACCCGATGCCAAAAACGACAAGATCCCCTCCCAAGAGTACCGCCGTCTCCTCCCAAGTTAGCTTATCACCGGACTGATGAGGAAAGCGCGGTGATCTCCCAGGCCGAAGTGAAGGCCCATTTTGCACCAAAACAACCCGAGCCACAAGTGCAAGTTGATCCAAAAGTCAAGAAGAACTTTAAGGCATTCCTTGAGCAACCACCCCAACATGTGTTAAATAGGAAAGATGACTATACATGCTGTCTTACGAATACAATAAAAGATAAGTCATCAAGCAGTACTGCAAGCGGAAGAAAATCAAAAGAAGTTGCCCAGCTCGGCAAATAGGCAAAACAATCCATCGCCCCGCTCAAGGTGTTACCCCAGCCCACACAAGGTGGAATAAATATGGAATTAGCTATTAAATTAGCCAAGGAGTGTAACGTGCCCCTCGAAGCACTTCTAGCCGGCAAAGATAATGTCGCCAAGGGACCAATAGCACGAAAAATTGTCTACGGGGAGCCTCTGGTCAGCGATGAGGTATTCGATGATCTGCCAACACATATGCGATTGTTGCATATCTAGTACTTGAAAGTCACAAAGGAAGGGCGACAATTTCTCGTATGTAAAGTTGGAGAGGAGTACTTCCGTCCAGACGAGATCTCCATTGAACTTTGTGAACTATTTCAGTTATTCAACCTAGACGCCCTCGACAAGTCCCTCCTCAGCTGCTATTATCTGTAAGTAATTAAGTCACTAACTCAGCTCGTTCAATTCATTTCCTATCGTTATCCTCACTATATCTCCTTTTGTATGCTATTATATATGCAGAATGAAGATTCAAGAATGTAGAAGAAAGTCAATCTACAACATTGGGTTTGTTAACCCAAACAGAGTTAATGGACATACGCTAATAAATAACCTCGAGGAAACGGAGAATAATGTTTTTAATGAAGCAACATTACAAGACACAAATACTATTTCCTTACAACTATGGGTAAGAGTCTTACTGTCTTGTACACATTCAATTTTTGTTTACTAGACGTTAAGTGTATATAAACGTGCGCAGCTACCACTGGATTCTTCTAAACATTGACGTTGACCGTGCAAAAGTGGAAATCTCGGACTCGTTAAAGAAGCTGATGGAAGACTACCGCAGCATAATTGATTGCCTCCAAAAGTAATTTCAATCATTATTGCACTATATCTGTCTCTTTCGTTCATTCTCTGAGATGTAAACTAATTAATAACTTATTCATTTCTTTTTTGCCAGACAGGGTTTGGAAAAGGTTCACGAAGGAGGTTCGGGGTGAATGGCGTGAGGAGCTCACTTTTCGTACGGTCCCGGTAAATAGTACGAGAGCCAGGGGACTAATTTATATGGATATTACAATTATCATTCATACAATTATCATGCTTGATTATTATTTGATTGAATTATATTCTCGATCGAAAAGTGTGCGACGCAGCCACAAGGGACTAATTTATGTCGATATTACGTATGCGAGTTCATTCGTGGATGTCTAGAGCAGGGCAAAGACTTTCTTCGAGTACGTAAACAATATATTCGCAATTTATTGTATACCATAGTTTTTGTTGAGTTCCATTCATAATGATCTACTACTTTATATATAGTTGGATGCGATGCGGGATAAGCTCCTATCACATGAACGCCTACTAGCAATTTAAGAGGAGTTGTCGAGATTTTTGCTCAGGGACATCATAAACACAAAAGGAGAGTACAACGTAGATAGACCTTCGTGTAACCGTAGATAGACACAAAAGGACAGTATCCGTTGTAATGATCTTCGTGTAAATCAATTAGACGAGCTCTAGTCTCGGTTATGTATATATTTATATATCTTTATATAATCGTGAGAGAAATTATATTATATATGCATCAATATATACAACATGTAGTAGCGTAGAATAATATGTATATGAAAACACAAAATGAAAAATAATCAAACACAAAAAAAAACCTAAAACCCCATCTCCTACCGCGGCAGCAGTTTGGTGCAAAACGCTGCCGCGGCAGAAGAACTTTAGTCCCAGTTCGTGTTACGAACCGGGACTAAAGATCCAACAGCACAGCGCGCGCAGCGGGGCCACGTGTAGAAAATCTAATCCCGGTTTGTAACAGAACCGGGACTAAATGTCTAACCTTTAGTCATGATACGTTAATCCGGGACTAAAGTCTCTTACAAACCGGGACTAGTGTCATGTTTTCTACTAGTGTGTGGATTGACTAAAAATTAGAGGAAACAAAGTAGTGGTTACATCTACCTTTCCTTAGGTGGATTCTGTACAGGAAAAAGCAACTATACTCGTCGTAGCTTAAATATTAGCTTACATCAAGTATAATTAATAAGAGTAAAGTTCAATATGAACCTTGAACTCCTAGAGAGTAGCCAAATCGAACCTCGAACTTTATATCCCTGAAGTTAGCACACCGAGCTTACGATTCCCGGTCAATCATGGACCCTCGGCCAGTTTTTTACATCAGAATAAATAAATCCCAAACTAGATGATTAGTTAATCTCCTGCAGGGTCGGAATGTGCAGGCTAGCTGCAGGGTCCTCGTTTGTCTTGCCCTCCTCCTTGTCCATCACCATGTACGCGACCTTGAAACGCATCCCCGCTCACCGTTGCGGCCTGCCGCTATGTAGGTATCATCATTTCGTGAACGCGATGTGCAGCCACACTCCGCCGTCGAGGGATGCTACCTGCCACCGCTGGAGCAGGAGAAATAGCGGCACCGTTAGTGCATGCCCGATCTTGCAGATGCCGCCTAACCGAAGAAAGGTACCTAAACTAGCTGGCTTGATCTTCTGCGCCATCATTGTATTGGCTGCAGCGATGCATAAGCTATTGCTATAAATACTTGGGCTGATCGATTCCGGAAATCAATTCTAGAGTGTTCGAGCTGTGTGCTAGCTTGTCGATCAGATCAATTGACTACGACCTAACGAGCTTTGTACACCGAAAATCAATCAATCTAGGAGAGTGAGCTTTGCAGAGCAGTCATGGCATGAACGGCGGCAGATTTAATCTCACCCGGGGAAGAAAGGGAAGAGAGGACGGGAAGGGGATGGATACGACAGGTGGGTCTGCGTTGTCAATGAGAGAAGCAAGCTATCCTGGTCGGGATTGCCACATTCCCGGTGTGCCAAACAGGACTAGGGTTTAGATTGCTCGGGAAGGATAACTTCAGTGTGACAACTTTAGGGATTTGAAGTTTAGGGTCTGATTTCGCTACCATATACGAATTCAAGGTTCATATTGAACTCTACTCAATTAATAACTGCACCTAGTAGCTTATATGGTACGGTTGATTAGCTAAGCAATATGACCTAGAAGTGGATAAGTACATAAGTTACAAAATTAGGAGTAACATACTAATTATGATACATTTTAGTGGGGGGAAATATGAAGCAGTGTAGCAGCATAATAGTTGGTATACATACATTCATGTAGTGCAAGATTCAGATAATAGAATTGCATAAAAAAGACGAGTGCATGAGAAATATAAGTGCACCGAGCATTGAAGCATAGTTCGCCCGGAACCCACAAAAGTACACAAGAGAACACATGCACATCCAGAGAAAATTACAAAAAACCACCATAACTGGGGCTAGGGTTTCAAAAGATCACCGAAAACTTTAAAAATTTCAGAAAGCACCGGATTTGGGGCATGAAGTTGCAGATAGCACTGATCTGGCTTTGACGCTGTTCTAATGATAAATATGACTGGTGGGGCCTGAATGTCAGGCTGACGTGACACATCTGGACGGACGGACGTGAATGGCTGTTAACGGCGAAAATTACAAAAAAAAACCACCATAATTGGGGCTAGAGTTTTAAAAGACCACCAAAAAATTAAAAAAATTAAAAACACCAAATTTGGAGCAAGAGGTTGCACATAGCACCAATCTGGCTTTGGGGTTCAGACGCAGGGCTGGGTTTTGGGTTCGCACGGCTGGTGGTTAATATCCACATGTGAGTGACACATTATCTATAGATGGCCTCCGAATATTTGCATGTGATCATACTGAAGCTTATAGATAATTCTAGAAAAGCATTTCCCATATGCTACGTGCCATTGCCCATACCACTCTCCATAAACTACCTATACTGGTGGATACCTAGGGATGCATAAAATTAAGCGCGTACGGCCCAATCAGCTAGCAGGACGAGAGTGAGAAAAAGCATAAACTATGCACACGATGATAGATGCAATGCAACGTGGCAGGAGAGTACGTGAAAGTAGACCCGAACTGCCAACGTCTATGACGCCTCGACGTCGATGTTATGTAATGGTGATGGGCCAGGTGTCTCCGTTTCCACGGCGAAGTTGAGCCGCCGTGCCGAAATGGGAAAATGGTCACGAGCTAGCAAGGCAGGTCACGAACGGACGACGCTGACGAGGATAGTTGTACTAGCATAACCGAAAAGCTGGATAGCAAGAACGTGCGATAGATGCGTGTGCTTGCTTGCTTCCGGTTTGACACCACTACCACTAGCTAGGTAAGGCATTTTCCAATGGATATATCTTGGCACGTTTTCATACAAGCTATTAAAACTTAATAAATAACTATCACAATAGGGTGTACTATTTTTATAAATAGAGCGCTAAGAGACTCCAATTGTAAAATGCCTAAGTGCTCGTTGTTTGCCCTCTAACTAGTGATTGGACTTTTATCTAGCTGGGCGACATGATTGTGTGAAGGGTCGTTTTTCTTGCTCAAAAATGCCATATTAAGAAACAAATTAGAGAAGGCACATGCACGACAAAGAAGATTGTGTAATTAAGTAAAACCTTACAACAGAAAAAAAAACCTCAATCTCTGAATTAGGCGACAGAGAAGTGCATTGTGTGCCAATCTTTTATTTGAGAAGTTAGGAGGACAGTGGCATCCTAGCCCTTGAGAGTTTAAATTTCAGAGTTAACACTTTAGTATCACGTGAAGATAAAATGTTGTTCAGTAGGAAGCGAGGTTTACCACTGTCATTTCCTAATACAATACGGGCGTGCGATGCATATCTGTCGGGTACTTTACCTCGTCGGTCTCTGTCTTTAATTTACTTCAATATAAAATTGCTCTTTTATCTTTACGAGATCCCGCTGCCAACCTAGCTAGCTACTACATGGCCGAAGGGCTCCAAAGGAAGCCATTTTTCTAATGCCTTCGATGGCTGCTCCAACCCCGAGAAAACGACACGATATTGACCACCACTCGTGCGAACCCCAAACCCAGCCCTGCACCTGAACCCCAAAGCCAGATTGGTCCTATGTGCAACCTCTTGCTCCAAATTTTATGTTGTTAAATTTTTTAATTTTTTGGTGGTTTTTGGAAACTATAGCCCCAATTGTGGTGTTTTTTGTAATTTTCGCCGTTAACGACCATCCACGCCGTCCGTCCAGATGTGTCACGTCAGCCTGACGTTCGGGCCCCACAAGTCAGATTCATCGTTAGAGCAGCGTCAAAGCCAGATCAGTGCTATCTGCAACTTCATGCCTCAAATCCGGTGCTTTTTAAAAAAATTAAAGTTTTTGGTGGTCTTTTGAAACCCTATCCCCAATTGTGGTGGTTTTTTTTAATTTTCTCTACACATCCAACATGGAAAGGGTTCACAAAGTCAGGAGGGACATTCAAAAACAAAGAACGCTCTCCAGATGTAACTTTTTTTCAACAAATGTAATGCCTTACTCTTGTATAACATTTTGATTGTCATCGTCACATTACATAATGGGCTTACCTCGTTCCTTTGAACTTCCCTGATTTGACTTCACTGGTAGACCCATGTATCTGCATTTATGATGTGACAAAGACTAGATTAGAAATCAATAAAAAACAAGCATGACCTGAATGTTTGAAGACAAAAGTGGACACTTAATGACAGAAAAGAACATATGCATATAACATTATTTATATGCAAAAGAAAGTTTCATTACTTTGCATGTTGCTGCTATAGCATTTATAGGACAGAAAGTAACTTTGTATGGGGATTATTCGGAGCAATAAGCATACACCATACATGCCGAAGAGTTTTGAGTGGTGGTACACCTAAAAAATCTCCATGATAAAAATTACATCTATAAAAAAATTCCCATCTAAATCAAAATTAGCCACACTATATTACATCTAAAAATATAAGATGTACTCCCTCCATCCCAAGGCTTAAGGCCTATAATTTTTTTAAAAAGTCAAGCCACGGAAAGTTTGACCAAACTTTTAGAAAAAAATATCAAGAACTATTATATTATATAGATATCATGGGAAAATATGTTTCATGATGTATGAAAGTGTATGAGTTACATATTATAAATATTAATATTTTTCTCTAAAAACTTGGTCAAACTTGAGGTAGTTTGACTTTTAAAAAAAATATAGGCCTTAAGCCTTGGGACGGCGGTAGTAACACACATCAGGGTGTGTAGTGGAAAATAAAAATTAGCATCATCTATGAACAAAAAATCCTCATCCAACTCAACTAGAAAAATATATTTGTGGGTTATGTAGCTACTAGTAAGACAGGGACAAACCTAGAAATTTCAACAATCTGCAAGTACATCTACAACCCACCGTACCCTAGCCTTACTAGTGCTAAATCAGATTCCCTGTATCTTTTTGAGGCCTCTATCTTTTTTATCAAGCACAAGCATTGATACGGCATGTGCCAGCAGCCAAGACCAAAGCCTATAGAGGAGATACTCCTCAAATGGCTGCCTCTACTCCGAAAAAAAGAAACAACCAACCACTGCCTAGCTAGCAGAAGAGCGATGGCAACAATGCGTACCCAGCCACCTTGCAGTTCTTGGCGGATTCCACGCAGCGGCTGCACAGCCGAGATGGACACAGTTGTGGATTCCGCGACCCACTACTTAAGGCTTCTTCCACATATGAACAAAAGCTGCTGCTTCCCACCCCCAAATCCAATGAATTGGTCTGCCCACTGTCTCTCTCCAGATGCAAGTGCGGCTTGTGCAAGCTCGACAGACCTGAAAGACTCATCTTTTCCTCCCTTGGGAGCATCTATTTACATCCATTGCATCTTGACCCAGGGGAAAACAACCTAGGGTCATCTCTGCTACATCCATCATACGGTGTAACACATGAAAGAAGGAAAATCACATGATAAGCAACTATCTTGTTACGTCTGTTGTATCAGTAGCTTTCTACATGCATACGGGAGCATGGATATTTTATTACTTTGCGAAGGTAAAAGATGTGATGTATCTAGTTACATCCACTGCATCTTGATGAATGGTAACAATCCAGGTACATTCATTGCACCAGGAGTATACATTACATTATAGAGAATGGAAAAGTTCCATGTATGTATCATACAAATTCCATCCTTAGTAATTTACAAACAAATTCCATCCTTAATAATCGATACCTCTAATAGGATGGGACCACACAAAGACTAGATCACATCTGCAGATGTAAACATTGTTCATCATTTTAGTTACAAAAAAATTCCATCCTTAATAATTTACATCTAAAAATAGGATGGCACCGTAGAAAGAACTCCCAATTACTTCTCAGTTACAATTAGATCACACATGCAGCTGTTCACAGTTTCCATCATTTTAGGTACGAACAAACTCCATCCTTAATACTACCTCCGTCCTAAAAACATGTCACAGATTTATCTAAATTCAAATGTATCTAGACAATATTTAGTATATGAATTTATCTAAATTCAAACAAATTTGCGACATCCTTTTCATGACAGAGGGAGTAAGCGGTGTGCTTGGCTGATGCATCTGATGTACTACTAAAATACTACCAACACCAGCTCATGTACTAGAATTCAAAATCGACAAAAGCACTAGCATATCATGCGGATAAATAAGCAAACTTTGGATTCCCATGTCGACGACCTCCTGCATGAAGTTCTGTTCGCCGCCGCCATCACTGTTAGAGTGTTATACGGACACGGTTGTTATGGTAGTTTAGGATAGCTAGGACTCTATCCTAACTTGATTTATACTCCAATATGATCCCTGTACGTCTATATATACTCTCCCATGAGGCTCAATATGAAGGGTTTCGCAGCATAGTAAATCAAAAAAATTCTACGGATGCGAACGGGAAAGCCAAGATCTAATCTAGGAGATGCAAACAACGAGGGAGATTAGATGAGATCTTTATACCCTTGAAGATTCGCACAGCGGAACGTTCGTAGGAACGTGGGTGATGTAGTCGTACTCGCTTCTCCTCCTCGCGATCCGATCCGATCTAACACCTCAAGTGGCGATGCCTCCGAGAGATGCACACGTGCGGCACCTCGACGTCTCCTCCTTCCTCGGTCCAGCAAGTATGGTGGAGAGACAGATTGGATCTACAACGCGACGGCGCGGTGCAAGTGGTGGAGAGTTTCTGCAGCAGGGCTTCGCCTACGTGCAGTCGGGAGGGAGAGAGAGAGGAGGGCAGCAGGGCGGCTAGGGTTGTGGAGGAGGTGTGGGGGGAGGGTGCGCCCCAGCCCTCTATATATAGAGGGGTAGGCGCCAGCCCTAGCCCCTCCCCCAAGCCCTAGGCCGGCGGCCAAGGAGGGAGGAGTGGGGGGCAAGTTCCCCCCCCCCCTTCTAGAAGCTTTCCTAGGGTTTGCCCAAGATCTGGCCGGCTGGGCCCTATGGGGCCTTGTGCCCCTGGCCCAATGCGGCCAGGGCACTCCCTCATAGTCCCATGCCCCCTCTCGGCAGGTGGGGCCACGTTGGTCCCCCTCCGGAAGGTTCTAGAAGCTTCCGGTACAATACCGATTAACCCGAAACAATTCCGAACTCCAAAAACTGCATTTCCTTATATGAATCTTATTCTCCGGACCATTCCGGAACCTCTCGTGATGTCCCGAATCCCATCCGAGACTCCGAACAAAAAAAATCATAAACCAATTATCCAATCTATCCTAGCGTCGAGACACGTTAAGTGTGTGACCCTTCGGGTTCGAGAATATGCAGACATGATCTTATATCAATAATCAACAGCGGGGTCTGGAAACCCATATTGACTCCCACACATTCATCGATGATCATATCGGATGAACCACGATGCCAGGATTCAATCAATCCCATATATATATATTTGTAGGGGTTCGTAGCATGGAAAACAAAAATTTTCTATCGCATACAAACAAACAAGCCAAGATCTATCTACTAGATTGTAGCAACGAGTCGATGGTATAACTTACCCTCGAAGATTCCAAAGCGTTTAACGAGAGCGGATTCTCGTGGGTGATGTAGTCGTACTCTTTCCGATCTCAAGATCGTGTAGACGATCCTTCCGGCGCCACGTTCCGGCAGCGCTCCCGCAGTCGGTCACACGTTCGGTACTCGACGAAGACCTTCCTCTCCCTTGTTCCAGCAGGCAGCGGAGGTTGTAGCACTCTCCTCGCGATTCCGGCAGCACAACGGCGTGGTACCGGAAGTAGAGGGGAAATCCCGCAGGGCTTCGCCTTAAGCCGGTGCGAGTATGGTGGAGCTTATGAGAGAGGCTATTAGTGGTCTAGTAATTAGACACACCAATTAGAAGGCTCTAAACCAATTAGAAGGCTCTAAACCGCTGGCTAAAGCAATTAGAAGCTCTAAACCAAAACGGCTCTAAACCGGAGGTAGAAGATAGGAACTTGTGTGTTCTAGGAGGGGAGCCCTGCCCCTCCTTTTATGGGTGGGGAGGCGCGGCCAGGGGAGGGGAGTCCCTCCCCAAGTCGGCCTTGGGCTGGGCGCCGGCTTGGAGGAGTGGGACTCCTCCTCCAAGTTGGTTCCAACTCCTCTTGCTTGTTTCCCACAGTTTCCTGTTTCCCACAGTTTCCTGTTTTAGCCGTTTGACTTTCAAACTGGCAATTTGACTTTCATGTTTTTGGAACAGCAAGAACACTTAGTACATGATGCAATCATTCAATGACACACTCATGTACCCTCCCCCCGGAGTGCCGGACAATCCGGAACCTTCTAGAACATTCCCGATGAAAACACCGGAATCATTCCCGAACTCCGAAACGGGACTTTCCTTATATGAATCTTATTCTCCGAACCATTCCGGATCACCTCGTGATATCCCGGATCCCATCCGAGACTCCGAACAACATTCGGTCTCTTTCTCATAATACCATAACTACTCAAACAACGTCGAATCCTTAAGTGTGTCTCCCTACAGTTCGTGAATTATGCGGACATGATCGAGACACTTCTCCGAACAATAACCAATAGAGGAATCTGGAAATTCATATGGCTCCCACATATTTCTACGATTATTTTGCGATCGAATGAACCACTTACATACGATACCAATTTCCCTTTGTCTCACGATATGTTACTTATCCGAGGTTATGATCGTCGGTATCTCTACATACCTAGTTCAACCTCGTTACTGATAAGTACTCTTTTCTCGTTCCCGTGATATGTGATCCCTTGTGACCAAGTCACATGCTTGCAAGCTAATTGGATGACATTCCACCGAGAGGGCCCAGAGTATATCTATCCGTCATGTGGATGGACAAATCCCACTCTTGATCCATGTGTCTCAACCAATACTTTCCGAACACTCAATGCCACCTTTATAACCACCCAGTTACGGTGTGGTGTTTGACGTCATCAAAGCATCCATCCGGTAAAGGTGATATGCATGATCTCATGGTCGAAGGAATTAGGTTACTATGTATCAGAAAGCATATAGCAATTGAACTATTGAAATGACTTGATCTTTATGCTACGCTTATCAATAGGAGTATGTCCACTATATCATTCTCCTAATGATATAATCTTGTTGTTGATAACATCCCAATGTTCATGATATGGAAACCACAATCATTTAATCAACCAACAAGCTAGTGAAGTATAGAGGCTATACTAGGGACTTCAATTTAAGTTTACAATTCACACAAGTATTAATGGTTTCCTTGTTAATACTATTATAGCATGAATGTAAACATTTATCATAAACACAAAGATATAATAATAACTATATTTATTATTGCCTCTAGGGCATATCTCCAACAGTCTCCCACTTGCACTAGAGTCATCTAATCTAGATTACATGGTAATATACCGAACACCCATGGCAGTTTGGTGTTGGTCATGTTTTGCCCTCGGGAGAGGTTTAGTCAACGGATCCGCCACATTCAGATCTGTGTGTACTTTGCAAATCTTTATATCCCCATCCTGGATATGTTCTCGAATAGCATGAAAACGTAGCTTGATATGCTTCAGCTTCTTGTGTGACCTTGGTTCTTGCGCATTGGCTATGGCGCCCATGTTATCACAGTAGATAGACATTGGGTCCAGCGCACTAGGAACCACACCCAGCTCTGTAATGAACTCTTTCATCCATATCGCTTCTTGTGAAGCCTCCGAAGCAGCCATGTATTCCGATTCAGTTGAAGATCTCGCCACAACGCTTTGCTTTGCACTCCTCCAGCTAACTGCTGCACCATTCAAAATAAATACGTATCCAGATTGTGATTTAGAATCATCCGGATCGGTGTTCCAACTAGCATCGGTGTAACCATCAACAACGAGCTGTTCATCACCTCCATAAGAAAGAACCATATCCTTAGTTCTTCTCAAGTACTTAAGGATGTTTTTGACCGCTGTCCAATGATCCACTCCTAGATCACTTTGATATCTGCTAGTTAGACTAACAGCATATGCGATGTCAGGTCTAGTACATAGCATGGCATACATTAGAGATCCTATGGCTGATGCATAGGGAGTCTTACTCATCCTTTCTCTATCTTCTGCCGATGTCGGACTTTGAGTTTTACTCAAGGTCGTATTGGGCAACATGGGCAAGAACCCTTTCTTGCTTTCTTCCATTCCAAACCTCTTTAGAACTTTGTCCAAATATGTACTCTGTGACAATGATATTTGGCGTTTCGATCTATCTCTATACATCTTTATGCCTAATATGTAAGCTGCTTCGCCAAGATCCTTCATTGAAAAACTATTATTCAAATATTCCTTGACATTATTAAGAAGGTCTACATCATTCCCAATCAACAATATGTCATCCACATACAGTATTAAGAATGCTACAGAGCTCCCACTCACTTTCTTGTAAATACAAGCTTCTCCATAAGTTTGTATAAAACCAAAACTTTTGATTACCTTATCAAAACGTTGATTCCAACTTCGGGATGCTTGCTTCAATCCATAGATGGACCGTTGAAGTTTGCATACCTTGTTAGCATCTTTAGGATCGACAAAACCTTTGGGTTGCATCATATACAACTCTTCATCAATGTCTCCATTGAGGAATGCTGTTTTGACATCCATCTGCCATATCTCATAATCATAATATGCAGCGATTGCTAACATAATCCTCACAGACTTTAGCTTCGCTACCGGTGAGAAAGTCTCATCGTAGTCAACTCCTTGAATTTGTCGAAACCCTTTTGCGACAAGTCGAGCTTTATAGACAGTAACATTACCATCAGCATCTGTTTTCTTCTTGAAAATCCATTTGTTCTCGACAGCCTTCCGGCCATCCGGTAAGTCCACCAAAGTCCATACTTGGTTTTTGTACATGGATCCAATCTCGGATTTCATGGCTTCTTGCCATTTATTGGAATCTGGGCTCATCATCGCTTCCTCATATGTCTCGGGGTCATCGGTGTTGTCCACCACCATGACATTCATAACGGAATCATACCAATCTGGAGTGGTACGAGTTCTCGTTGACCTCCGAGGCTCTGTAGCAACTTCAACCGAAGTTTCATGATCACCATCATTAGCTTCCTCTCTTATTGGTGCAGGCACCACAGGAACTTCTTCCGGTGCTGCGCTACTCTGATTTCGAGAGAAGGTTCGACAACCTCGTCGAGTTCTACTTTCCTTCCAGTCAATTCTTTCGAGAGAAATTCCTTCTCTAGAAAGGATCCATTCTTGGCAACGAATGTTTTGCCTTCGGATCTATGATAGAAGGTATACCCAATAGTTTCCTTCGGGTATCCTATGAAGACGCATTTTTCCGCTTTGGGTTCAAGCTTGTCCGGCTGTAACTTCTTTACATAGGCTTCGCATCCCCAAACTTTAAGGAACGACAATTTAGGTTTCTTCCCAAACCATAATTCATACGGTGTCGTTTCAACGGATTTAGACGGTGCCCTATTTAAAGTGAATGCGGCTGTTTCTAATGCATAACCCCAAAATGATAGCGGTAAATCTGTAAGTGACATCATAGAATGAACCATATCTAAGAGAGTTCGATTACGACGTTCGGACACACCATTACGCTGTGGTGTTCCCGGCGGTGTCAATTGTGAAAGTATTCCGCATTTCTTCAAATGCTCGCCAAACTCGTAACTTAGATATTCACCTCCACGATCAGAACGTAGAAATTTAATCTTCTTGTTACGTTGATTCTCTACCTCACTTTGAAACTCCTTAAACTTCTCGAAAGTTTCGGACTTATGTTTCATGAAATAGATATACCCATATCTACTCAAGTCATCCGTGAAGGTAAGAACATAACGATAACCACCGCGCGATGCTACACTCATTGGACCACACACATCGGTATGTATGATTTCCAATAAGTCCGTAGCTCGCTCCATCATACCAGAAAATGGAGTCTTAGTCATTTTACCCATCAGACATGCTTCGCATCTTTCAAGTGATTCAAAATCAAGTGATTCAAGAAGTCCATCGGAATGGAGTTTCTTCATACGTTTCACTCCGATGTGACCAAGACGACAGTGCCACATATAGGTCAAATTATCGCTTGATTTCAAACGTTTAGCCTCAATGTTGTTGATATGTGTATTTCCACTATCGAGATTCAATAAGAATAGACCATCTATCAAAGGTGCATGTGCGTAAAACATATTACTCATATAAATAGAACAACCATTATTCTCAGATTTAAACAAGTAACCATCTCGCAATAAACAAGATCCTGATATAATGTTCATGCTCAACGCAGGCACCAAATAACAATTATTTAAGTATAAAACTAATCCCGATGGTAGATGAAGGGGTAGCGTGCCGACCGCGATCACATCAACCTTTGATCCGTTTCCCACGCGCATCGTCACCTCGTTCTTCGCTAGCTTCCGTTTATTCTGCAGCACCTGTTTCGAGTTACAAATATGAGCAACCGAACCAGTATCAAATACCCAGGCACTACTACGAGTACTAGTGAGATACACATCAATAACATGTATATCAGATATACCTTTCTTCTTGATGTTGCCGTTCTTCAAATCCGCCAAGTACTTTGGGCAATTCCGCTTCCAGTGACCTTCTCCCTTGCAGTAAAAACACTCAGTATCAGGCTTAGGTCCAGCCCTGGTCTTCTTCGTCGGCGTGGTAGCTTTCTTACCACCCTTCTTGAAGTGTCCCTTTTGCTTAGACTTGCCTTTCTTGAATTTGGTGGTCTTATTAACCAACAACACTTGGTGCTCTTTCCTGATCTCCACTTCTGCAGATTTCAACATGGCAAAGAGTTCTGGCAACGTCTTGTTCATGTTCTGCATGTTGTAGTTCATCACAAAGTTCTTGTAACTTGGTGGTAGTGATTGGAGGACACGGTAAATCCCCAAAGCATTAGGAATCACTATACCCAAGCTTTGAAGTTTGTTTGCGTGCCCAGACATCTTAAGCACATGCTCACTGACGGAGCTGCCCTCTTCCATCTTGCAGTTAAAGAACTTTTCAGAAGCCTCATAGCTTTCAATTGCCGCATGAGTCTCAAAAATCAATTTGAGATCTTTGACAATATCATATGGGTCTGAATCCTCAAACCTTTTCTGAAGCTCCGATTCCAAACCATACAAGATAGCACACTGAACTATGGAGTACTGATTCTTCCGAGCGAGGTAAACATTCTTTACTTCATCGGGAGCATCAGCTGCAGGTGGGTCACCCAGCGGTGCATCCAGCACATAGGTCAAATTACCAGCTGTGAGGACAATCCTCAAATTGCGGAACCAATCCGCGAAGTTGCTTCCATTGTTTTTCAACTTTTCTTTCTCTAGGAACGCATTAAAATTGATGGTAGGGGCTGCCATTGATCTACAACATATTTGCAATAGTTTAGACTAAGTTTATGACAAATTGAGTTCAAATTAATAATAAAATTAAACTAGGTGAACTCCCACTCAAAACAATATCCCTCACATTGTTTTAGTGATCACACGAACCAAATCCACCATATCAACACCGATCATCACGAGAGTTGACATAGTTTCAATGGCGAACAATCGACATGTTCATCACATCTACTATATGATTCATGCTTTACCTTTCGGTGATCCGTGTTCCGAGACCATGTCTGTACATGCTAGGCTCGTCAAGATCAAACCTTAGTTTCTGCATGAGAAAATCTGGCTTGCTCACGTTGTATACACTTGCAGAATCTAACACACCCGATCATCCCGTGGTGCTTCGAAACAACAAGCTTTAGCAACGGTGCTAACTAAGGGTGAACACTTTATGATTTGAAATTGATGTGCATGAGGGATCATCTTATAATGCTACCGTCGTCTACTAAGCAATACAAGATGCATAAAGGATTAACATCACATGCAATTCAATATATATGTGATATGATATGGCCTTTCTTCTTTGTGCTTCTGATCTCCATCTTCAAGCACGAACATGATCTCCATCATCACCGGCATTGCATCAAGGTCAATGACGCTTCTCCATGGTTGTCGTCCACCGGCTTCAACTATTACAACTACTTTGAATAGACACGCGGGTCTTAACATAAATTAAAGACAACCATATGGCTCTTGCCGGTTGCCGACTTACAATAAGGAACATTGCATACATCAAATATAATCACAATCATGGCCATATCACATCACTGCACACCCCTGCAAAACAAAGTTAGACGCCTCTACTTTCTTTGCATATTTTACGTGGTTTGGGGCTTTCAATAAGTGTCGTTCTAACTTACGAACAAGAACCACAACATTGATACTAGCATTGTTGATCACCCGTTGTAAATTGGATCTTAACTATGCTAGGAGAAACAGGCACCCGCAAAGCCACTTATGAAATACAAGTTGCATGTCAAGCGTGGAGCAAGTCTCATGAACGATGTCATGTAAGGTTAGCCCGGGCCGCTTCATCCCAACATACCGCAAGATGCAAAGTACACAAGAAGTAATCGACAATAAAAGCATCAACGCCCACAATGACCATTGTGTTCTACTCGTGCAACAGATCTACATATAGACACGGCTCTGATACCACTGTAGGGGTTCGTAGCATGGAAAACAAAAATTTTCTATCGCATACAAACAAACAAGCCAAGATCTATCTACTAGATTGTAGCAACGAGTCGATGGTATAACTTACCCTCGAAGATTCCAAAGCGTTTAACGAGAGCGGATTCTCGTGGGTGATGTAGTCGTACTCTTTCCGATCTCAAGATCGTGTAGACGATCCTTCCGGCGCCACGTTCCGGCAGCGCTCCCGCAGTCGGTCACACGTTCGGTACTCGACGAAGACCTTCCTCTCCCTTGTTCCAGCAGGCAGCGGAGGTTGTAGCACTCTCCTCGCGATTCCGGCAGCACAACGGCGTGGTACCGGAAGTAGAGGGGAAATCCCGCAGGGCTTCGCCTTAAGCCGGTGCGAGTATGGTGGAGCTTATGAGAGAGGCTATTAGTGGTCTAGTAATTAGACACACCAATTAGAAGGCTCTAAACCAATTAGAAGGCTCTAAACCGCTGGCTAAAGCAATTAGAAGCTCTAAACCAAAACGGCTCTAAACCGGAGGTAGAAGATAGGAACTTGTGTGTTCTAGGAGGGGAGCCCTGCCCCTCCTTTTATGGGTGGGGAGGCGCGGCCAGGGGAGGGGAGTCCCTCCCCAAGTCGGCATTGGGCTGGGCGCCGGCTTGGAGGAGTGGGACTCCTCCTCCAAGTTGGTTCCAACTCCTCTTGCTTGTTTCCCACAGTTTCCTGTTTCCCACAGTTTCCTGTTTTAGCCGTTTGACTTTCAAACTGGCAATTTGACTTTCATGTTTTTGGAACAGCAAGAACACTTAGTACATGATGCAATCATTCAATGACACACTCATGTACCCTCCCCTCCCCCCCCCCCCCGGAGTGCCGGAAAATCCGGAACCTTCTAGAACATTCCCGATGAAAACACCGGAATCATTCCCGAACTCCGAAACGGGACTTTCCTTATATGAATCTTATTCTCCGGACCATTCCGGATCACCTCGTGATATCCCGGATCCCATCCGAGACTCCGAACAACATTCGGTCTCTTTCTCATAATAC
Source organism: Avena sativa (assembly GCA_916181665.1). Taxonomy (NCBI): domain Eukaryota; kingdom Viridiplantae; phylum Streptophyta; class Magnoliopsida; order Poales; family Poaceae; genus Avena; species Avena sativa. Next base: position 39,380,016 of record OV702285.1, on the reverse strand, counting down.
CATAACTACTCAAACAACGTCGAATCCTTAAGTGTGTCTCCCTACGGTTCGTGAATTATGCGGACATGATCGAGACACTTCTCCGAACAATAACCAATAGAGGAATCTGGAAATTCATATGGCTCCCACATATTTCTATGATTATTTTGCGATCGAATGAACCACTTACATACGATACCAATTTCCCTTTGTCTCACGATATGTTACTTATCCGAGGTTATGATCGTCGGTATCTCTGCATACCTAGTTCAACCTCGTTACTGATAAGTACTCTTTTCTCGTTCCCGTGATATGTGATCCCTTGTGACCAAGTCACATGCTTGCAAGCTAATTGGATGACATTCCACCGAGAGGGCCCAGAGTATATCTATCCGTCATGTGGATGGACAAATCCCACTCTTGATCCATGTGTCTCAACCAATACTTTCCGAACACTCAATGCCACCTTTATAACCACCCAGTTACGGTGTGGTGTTTGACGTCATCAAAGCATCCATCCGGTAAAGGTGATATGCATGATCTCATGGTCGAAGGAATTAGGTTACTATGTATCAGAAAGCATATAGCAATTGAACTATTGAAATGACTTGATCTTTATGCTACGCTTATCAATAGGAGTATGTCCACTATATCATTCTCCTAATGATATAATCTTGTTGTTGATAACATCCCAATGTTCATGATATGGAAACCACAATCATTTAATCAACCAACAAGCTAGTGAAGTATAGAGGCTATACTAGGGACTTCAATTTAAGTTTACAATTCACACAAGTATTAATGGTTTCCTTGTTAATACTATTATAGCATGAATGTAAACATTTATCATAAACACAAAGATATAATAATAACTATATTTATTATTGCCTCTAGGGCATATCTCCAACAATATTCCTTTCGTCTCGCGATATTTTACTAGCCCGAGATTTGATCGTCGGTACCGTCATACCTAGTTCAATCTCGTTCACAGCAAGTACTTTACTCGTTCCGTAATCCGATATCACTTTGTGATTAACTCCTTAACCACATGCTTGCAAGCGGTGTTGATATCGATTACTGAGTGGGCCCGAAGTATATCTCTCCGACTTGGGAGGGACAAATCCCATCTCGATACATACAACCCAACAGGTACTTTCCGATCACCTGAGAGACACCTTTATGATCACCCTCTCATAGGATGACGTTTGATGACCTCAAAGCTTTCTTCCGATACCAAGGAGTTGTATTATCTCATGGTCTAAGGAATACAATATTTGACATAAGAAAAGCTTCACAAAGATGAACACGATGACACGATCTAATTGCTCCGCTTAGTTTGGGTCTTTCCATCATATCATTCTCCCAATGATATGATCTCATTATTAATCGACAACTCATGTCTATGGTTAGGAAACCTTAACCATCATTAATCAATGAGCTAGTCCATGGAGGCATACTAGGGACACGGTGTTGTTCACAAACCACATAAGTATTAAAGTTTCCGCTTAATACAATTCTAGCATGGAATATAAACTTTATCATGAACAAGAATTATAATAATAACATCTTTATTATTGCCTCTAGGGCATAATTCCAACAGTCTCCCACTTGCACTAGAGTCAATAATCTAGTTTACATTTGTCAACAATCTCACACCCATGGCACTAAGGTGTTGATCATGTTTTACACGTGGAAGAGGTTTAGTCAATGGATCTGCGACATTCAGATCTGTATGTACTTTGCTAATCTTCAGATCTCCATCTGCTATATAATCTCGGATTATATGAAACTTGCGGTTGATATGCTTGGTCTTTGGATGATATCTTGGTTCCTTAGCGAGTGCTATGGTGCCAGTGTTGTCACACAATATCTCCAGTGGGTCCAATGCACTTGGAACCACGCCAAGCTCAGTGATGAAGATCCTGATCCAAACTCCTTCACTTGACGCTTTTGCAGCGGCCATGTATTCCGCTTCTACTGTAGATCACGCGATCATGCTTTGCTTGCAGCTTCTCCAGCTCACAGCTCCTCCATTCAAAATATAAACGTATCCTGTCTGATATTTAGAATCATCCTTGTCGGTGTCGAAACTCGCGTCGACATAACCCTTTACGACAAGCTGTTCATCACCTCCATAGACTAAGAACATTTCTTTAGTCCTATTTAGGTACTTTAGGATGTTCTTCACGGCTGTCCAGTGTTCCACTCCTGGATCACTTTGATATATGCTTGTCAAACTAAGAGCATTGGACACATCCGGTCTAGTACACAACATGGCATACATGATAGAACCTATGGCCGAGGCATAAGGCACTTTGCTCATAGCTTCTCTATCATTTACCGTAGTTGGACACTGAGCCTTGCTCAATATCTTACCTGACAACATAAGCACTGAACCTTTCTTTGCCTTATCCATTCTGAACCTTTTCAGAACTTTGTCTAGGTATGTACTCTAGCTTAAAGCTATCAGGCGTCTTTGTCTATCTCTATAGATTTTGATGCCCAATATATAAGCAGCTTCACCTAGGTCTTTCATTGAAAAACACTTGTTCAAATAACTCTTCACATCGTTAAGCATGTTAATGTCATTTCCAATAATCAATATGTCATCCACATATAGTACCAGAAATGTCACTGAGCTCCCACTCACTTTCTTGTAGATACAAGCTTCGTAGCAATTTGGAACAAATCCAAAGCTCTTGATCACTTGATCAAAACGAAGGTTCCAACTCCGAGATGCTTGCTTCAGTCCATAAATGGAACGCTGAAGTTTGCATACTTTATCACCATCCTTAGGATCGACAAAACCTTCGGGTTGCATCATATACAACTCTTCATCAATGTTGCCATTGAGGAACGCAGTCTTGACATCCATCTGCCATATTTCATAATCATGAAACATAGCAATTGCTAATAAAATCCGAATGTACTTAAACATCGCTACGGGAGAGAAAGTCTCATCGTAGTCAACACCTTGAACTTGTCGAAAACCTTTTGCGACAAGCCGTGCTTTATAGATGGTAACATTACCATCCGCGTCCGTTTTCTTCTTGAAGATCCATTTGCACTCAACGGCCTTTCGGTCGCTAGGAGGGTCCACCAAAGTCCATACTTGGTTTTCGCTCATGGATCCCAATTCGGATTTCATGGCCTCTAGCCATTTCTCAGAGTCTGGGCTCATCATCGCTTCCTCATAGTTCGTAGGTTCACTGTCTTCTACCAACAAGACAGTCAAGACAGGGTTGCCGTACCACTCAGGAGGGGCACGCGACCTTGTCGACCTGCGACGTTCAGTAGTAGCATCGTCCGAAGCTTCATGATCCTTGTCATTAGCTTCCTCTATTGTTGGTGCAGGCGGCACTGGAACAATTTCAGGTGCTGCGCTACTCTCCAACTCAAGAGAAGGTTCAACAACCTCGTCTAGCTCTACTCTCCTCCCACTCACTTCTTTCGAGAGAAACTCCTTCTCAAGAAAGGAACCGTTCTTTGCGACAAACACTTTGCCTTCGGTTCTATGATAGCAGGTATACCCAATAGTTTCCTTAGGGTATCCTATGAAGACGCATTTCTCCGCTTTGGGTTCGAGCTTGTCCGGCATCAACTTCTTGACGTAAGCTTCGCATCCCCAAACTTTAAGAAACGACAACTTAGGTTTAGCACCAAACCACAGTTCATACGGTGTCGTCTCAACGGATTTAGATGGTGCCCTATTTAAAGTGAATGCAGCGGTTTCTAATGCATAACCCCAAAATGATAACGGCAAATCAGTAAGAGACATCATTGATCGGACCATATCTAATAGAGTTCGATTCCGGCGTTCAGACACACCATTGCGCTGTGGTGTTCCGGGTGGCGTGAGTTGCGAAACGATTCCGCTTGCTTTAAGATGCGTGAGAAAATCATAACTCAAATATTCACCTCCACGATCGGATCGTAGAAACTTAATATTTCTGTTACGATGGTTCTCCACTTCATTCTAAAATTCCTTGAACTTTTCAAATGTTTCAGATTTATGTTTCATTAAATAGATATACCCATATCTACTTAAGTCATCGGTAAAAGTGAGAAAGTAGCGATATCCACCGCGCGTCGAAACACTCATCGGTCCACATACATCGGTATGTATGATTTCCAATAAGTCCGTTGCTCGCTCCATCATACCGGAGAATGGGGTTTTGATCATCTTGCCCATGAGGCATGGTTCGCACGTGTCAAATGATTCAAAATCAAGAGACTCCAAAAGTCCACCGGAATGGAGTTTCTTCATGCGTTTTACACCAATATGACCTAGACGACACTGCCACAAATAAGTAGTATTATCACTATCTACTTTGCATCTCTTAGCCTCAATGTTATGATGTGTGTTTCATCCCTTTCGAGATTTAGAAGAAATAAACCATTCATAGCAGGTGCATGACCATAAAAGATGTTACTCATATAAATAGAACAACCATTATTCTCCGTTTAATTGAATAACCGTCTTGCAATAAACACGATCCAGAAATGATGTTCATGCTCAACGCAGGCACATAATAACATTTATTGAGGTTTAAAACTAATCCCGAAGGTAAAAGTAAGGAGAGCGTGTCGACGACCATCACATCAACTCTTGATCCGTTGCCAACGTGCATCGTCACCTCATCCCTCGCATGCCGCCGTCTATTCCGTAGGTCCTGTTTCGAGTTACAAATATTAGCAACTGAACCAGTATCAAATACCCAGACACTACAACGAGGGCTAGTAAGGAAAACATCAATAACATGTATATCAAATATACCTTTGATGGTGCTAGCCTTCTTGTCCGCTAAGTACTTCGAACAGTTGCGCTTCTAGTGACCCTTGTCCTTACAATAGAAGCACTCAATGTCCGGCTTGGGTCCAGACTTGAGCTTCTTCTCAGCAGGGGCAACGCGCTTGCCGCCGCCTTTCTTGAAGGGCTTCTTTGCACCCTTACCTTTCTTGAAGGTGGGGGGCTTGTTGACCATCAACACATGATTATCCTTTTTGATGTCCACCTCCGCAGCCTTCATCTTTGCGAAGAGCTCGGTGATTGTATCAGTGGAACCAATATGATTATGAGTCATACTACAAGGAATCTGGCTATATATGACCCTCTATTTTCGTCACAAAATCGTCACAATAGTCCGTTTATGACGATTCTATGACGATTTTGAGATCGTCAAAAGCTAGGCGTCGCAAATGAACTATAACGACGATTTTAGTGAAATCGTCATAATCGTCTATGACAATATTGGATCGTCATAACCATTATGACGATTTGATATCGTCATGGGTAAACTAGCCTCGCCATGTCAGATCCTACGTGGCTAAGCCTACGTGGCACACAATCAGCCTAGTCCATTTCTGTCATTTGTATGGGCCAAGCCCAATAATATGGTCCATCAAATTTTCTGTAAAACTCGGTTCATTACTGGGCCAACCCCAACATTTTGGCCTTTTCTACATTCAGGGCTTTGGCATTTTTAAGGTCCATTTCTTTTTCATTTTTAACCATTTACTTAAAGTTATACATTTTTCTAGTCCAATATTGGACGGGACGGGCTGTAGCCTTAAACCCATCTAGCATTTGGTTTATTTTACACATAGGGGCAGAAAATAGACAATATTTCTTAAACACAGCCCAAATAACATTATTTTCCACGAATGATAACAAAAAATAAAATATATTACATTCAGGACATAGTGCACGTCACCCAAGAATATATAACTGCTACAAAGTGGTATATTACAACAATTGCATCATTTGAATCAGCCAGATAAAAATAAAGCTTCTAAAAATATCACCATCTACACTCTGCTGAGTACTGAATCCCTTTGCTTCTTCCACCTTCAGCATGTAGCTCTTATAAAAGAGAGGAAATTGGTTATAGCGACAACAAAAGCAACATCTTCAAACAATAACTTAGACTATTTGTATACTAGCAGCTATATAAAGAATACTTGATTTTATTTTCTGCTGTAGTATCAAAAACATGGTTTAAATTAGCAGAAATAGAAAATGAATAACAAAAATGACAACACCAATTATAGGTCCAGCATTGTCTCCCATTTTGGCTATATGTATGTCCAAAATTATAATCAGGCATGAAGTAGGAGGTTATATTTATTCTATTACAATACTTGATTGCATTTATACATTCATTCTTTTACATACGTTGCATGCCTCCTTGATATGTACTGGGACTCTATGAACTATATTGTAAGTTACACAAATAGAATTAATACAATCATGACATGAACCTCACAAATAATATCTAAACACAAAATTCACCGGGAGCTGCATATCCCATCATCATTCCAACAAGAAGAGAAGACATGAACACACCAGGGGTAGCAGGTAGGACAGAAGGACTCACCCGGATCCCTGGTTGTAGAGGTTGAGGAAGACAGCAAGGCACTCGACGAAAGGCTAGAGGCAGGTGAGCGCAATATTCTGATGTTTGGTGCCATGGCAGTGATGGAGACCTAAGGTACTGCTGTCCAAGGAGCACAGTGTGGAGCCAAAAAAGTAGAATACTTACTGAAGTAGGCATTTGGTAAAATCTGCAGAAAAAGAAGCTAACTCAAAAGAAAGAACTAGATCCACACACCATGAAACATACAAAAAGAGACTTAATAAATAATCAATTTTTTTAACATTACCATGCTTAACTAACAGTAATGAGCTAGAACATCATAAACAACAGAATTGTGTTGTTGGAGTCCTAGCAAACAAACAAGGGTGCATAAACTACAGTGAACTGTCAAAAAAATTAACATGCAGCCAATATCATGAACAACTACAACTCTTTTTAGTACAATCTGAACAACTATATCTGCAACCTTATGTGCCATAGTAATCTAGTACAATGTACCTGCAGCAGCTCACCCATAGCACAACAAATACTCATACGAAATAGTTTGTCCTAGGCATGATACATCCTAGCAGCATTGAATCAACAATACTAGGTCTATAACAATCCATAAAGGCATCAATGCCTCCAATTTTATTTTATTGCGATGAAACAGAGCTTTATTACTCAAAAGGAACTGCCAATTACTCAATAGGAACAGTAGCAACACCATGTACACACATAAGAAACACCTAGTGAACTCCATCAAACACAATCATGAACAACCAGACCCGACCCTGGCTTTGCGGGCCTCCCTCCAGTCACTTGACCAGAAGAAGGAAATCAAGAGCAAACAATCATAGCAGCAGTAGCTTTTTCAGGGGATATCCTAAACACTCATGAACAATATAACAATCTGACTGGAAAATATATAACTAGATGAGTTTGATTAATTCCACTACCCACTTGAGTTGCAAGGACCCGAGACAGGCGCATCCATTGGCCACCTTGTAGAGGTAGGAGCTGGCAGCTTCCGGGACTAATTGTAGGGGTAGAAGATGACGATATCTGCATAAAACTGATATTTCCTTCAAAAGTACAACTAGTATCTCTACACAATTGCACAACACATATACTACTTGAAGGTGTTTTGGCATATCTCAAGAGTACAACTAGTATCTCTACACCTTCTTCTCCATACAACACATAATTTAGTCAAGAGTTGTGCTAGAAAACATCAACTAAACTGATTTTCCTTGATGAGATATGACAGATCAAAGGGGCACATAGGGGTTTCTGTGATTAGTTCAAGAAGTCGGCTTAACTTGTTAGCAAAATTTGGGTGTTGCTACAGTTAGCTTTTTATTTTTCCTATGAGATGATTAATTTCCGAATTTGCCTGAGTATCTTAAATTGAATTCAGTCAGAAACGACCCGTGCCATCATACTCTAGAATGAACCCGTGTACGTATCTCCATAGCAGCTCACAGTACCAGCCCTAGGCTAACTGAAACCAACGACCAAAACAAGCAAGAATCATGAAAACAATCTAAGCCCCAACATCAGCAGATATGTCATTTTTTTCATGTTCTCTACCGCTCACCTGAACACCTATTAATTTCCTATTGTTTCTTCAGCCTACTAACAGATTGTATAGCCAGGAAATCTATCCATTTATCTAGACTATTTGCCTGTATGCTAGAGTTTGTGAAGAAAGACAAACGGGGGGAATTAAGATGCGGTATTTTTTGAAAACTAAATAGATTTGACATTGCAAATCAATTATTTGCAATTGTAGCATGTACAAGTATCATCCACATACAATCAGCTAGGAATCAGATATCAATCAGATCCATATCATAGCATCCACACACACATGAAGCTAGAACCGAGAGGAGAGGCAACAGCAACCAGGCACACGCGGAGGAGCAGAGGAATTTGTCCAAAATAAAGGGCATGGAGGAAGTTCGTACTGGTGGGCATGCACCCGGGATGCGCCCAGGGGTGAGGACGCTCCCTGGATGCCGGAGGCAGAAGGCCGAGAGGCTGGTAGTCAGGAGTGGAGGACTCCATCTTCCCTCATCTGCAGCACGCCTGGATCCACGGGTACGAGGATGACGAACTTCTCCTCCACTAGGACGAGGATATTGGGGGCGGCACTGGCTCCACGGTGTTGCCTTTCCTTCTTTGGTGCCTGCGAGGTGAAACAAGCGAGAGATGGGATTAGCGCCTGCAAGGTCAAGCGAGGGACGAGCAGAGAGGTGGAGTAGAGGAGGAAGCCCGATGGGATCTGGGAAGGAGGAGGAGAGCAAGGGCTAGAGGGAGCCACGCAGTAGGAGAGGCGGGACGCTACCTTGGCGAGTAGGTGGGTGAGGTTGCCGAGGGGAGGAGGCACCAGGACAGATCCCAGACGTTGTGCTGGCCGCCGTCTCCTCTGATGTCGGTCCTGCTTGCGAGCAAGTAGACGCATGGAGGACGACGCCCGCCGCCGCTGGAGCATCCTTGTGGCAGAGCGCCACCGTCCCGGCGTACTGGTCGTCCCCGCTAGACCCAGCGGAACTGTGGATCCGGGAAGTAGCCATCAAGGACGTCCTCGGGATCGAGCAGGGACATGGTTACTGGGACGGCGGAGGGGAGGACGGCCGTGGCTTGGGGAGAAGGGCGGCGCCGGAGGGGAGCTGTCGGCCAGGGGAGAAGCGGCGGCAGCATTCGATCTGGAAGGAGGAGGAGGAGGAGAAGCGGCGGCCAGGGGAGCTGTCGGCCAGGGGAGAAGGGGCGACGGAGATGGGCGTGGTGTGGCGGCTGGGGAGAGATTAGGGTTAGAGGATGGAGGGGTCCTGGGGGCGGGGGATTTTGTGCGTGCTGTATGCCAGGTCACCGATCCACAACAAGTTTCCACACTTAAAATCCTATCTGTTTATTACGTTTACATCCTACGGTTGATATTGACCCTCTCTTATATCTCAACTCGTCTAGAAATTATGACGATTTTGTCCATAGAAATTACGACGTTTTTCACGAAATCGTCATAGTTTAATAAGGATTTGGCCCTTCCAAATAGCTTACGACCATCTAGTATAGAATCATCATAAATTTATGACGATTTCATTCAAGGTCACTACCAAAACGTCATAGTTTGACACATTCCTTGTAGTGTCACTATAAAACTTTTGTAGCTGGGAGGGAGTGATTGCAGAACCCTGTCAATCTTGAGCTCCTCTGGAATCTTGCAGTCCAGTTGCTCAAGGCGTTGAGTGTAGCCCGACATCTTTATGGCGTGCTCACTAACAGAACTCCCTTCCTCCATCTTGCAGTTAAAGAATTTCTCAGAGATCTCATATCTCTCAGAACGGGCCTGAGTCTGTAACATAGTTTTCAGCTCCTCAAGAATCTCAAAGGGCCCGGGATAGTCTTCAAAACGATTTTGAAGGTCCGATTCCATAGAAAAAAACATGGTGCTCTTAATCACACCATAACCATCTTTGCACGACTGATAGACAGCTTTCTCATCAGCCGGCGCATCTACAGCAGGGGCGTCACCTAGCGCATTTTCAAGGACATAGTCCTTTTGACCGCCAGAGAGAATGATTCTCAGATTGCGGAACCAATTGGTGAATTTAGACCCATTGTTTCTAAGCTTTTCCTTCTCAGCAAAAATGTTGAAGTTGAAGTTGGACTTAGCCATTTGATCTACAATATTTGCAAGTACAAATTAGACTATGTTTATGATAACTAGTTAAACTTTTAATCAAATTACTAGATGAACTCCCACTAAATTCAACATCCCTCAAGTTCTTTAGTGAACACGATCCAAATTCACCACACCTAATCCGATCTTCACGAGAAGAGATGTGGCTTCAATGGTGGACAACGAAGTGTCGATCATATGATTCATATGATTCATGCTTAACCTTTCGGTTCATGTGTTCCGAGGCCATGTCTGTACATGCTAGGCTCGTCAAGTCAAATCCAAGTATTTCCGCGTGTGCAAAACTGGCTTGCACCCGTTGTATGTGAACGTAGAGTCTATAGCACCCGATCATCACGTGATGCTTGGACACGATGAACTTTCGCAATGGTGCATACATGGGGAGAGCACAATTTTATCTTGATCTTTAAGTGAGGAATCATCTTATAATGCTATCGTCGCGATCTAAGCATAATAAGATACATAAAAGGATAAACATCACATGCATATAACTTTATGTGACATGGTATAGCCAATCTTCGCGCAATGATCTCCATCTTGTGCGTGCCGGCATGATCTCCATCACTCCACCATGATTGCCTCCACCACGAATAGCAACAACAACTATTGCTAACTACTTAGCGATAAAGTGAAACTATTACATGGCATATAATAAGTTGACACACAGGTCATACACAATTATAAAGACAACCATATGGCTCCTGCAGGTTGTGTGCTCATCGACATGCAAGTCGTGAAACATTACAAAACACGATCATTGCATACAACATACACATCACATCTTGGGCCATACCATATCACAGAAAACACTCCCTGCAAAAACAAGTTAGACGCCTCTACTTTGTTGTTGCATGTTTTACGTGGCTTATGGGAGTAGCAAGCTAAGAACGATTCTTATCTACGGAAAGCCACAACGGTGATATTATGGTTGCCAAACTCCGGTGTAAATCCCATGACAACTATAGTGAGAGAAACTGGCATCCACCAGCCGCATGTGTGGAACAAGCCACACATCAAGTGCGGAGCCGGTCTCGCGAACGACGTTGCGTAAGGTTGGCCTGGACCGCTTCAATCTCACTATCCCGCGTCATAAGAAGAACACAAACAAGAGGCTTGCAACAGAAAACATCAACGCCCGCAACAACCATGTTGCGTTCTACTCGTGAAACACATCTACGCATATATCTAGCTCTGATACCACTGAAGGGTTTCGCAGCATAGTAAATCAAAAAAATTCTACGGATGCGAACGGGAAAGACAAGATCTAATCTAGGAGATGAAAACAACGAGGGAGATTAGATGAGATCTTCATACCCTTGATGAATCGCATAGTGGAACGTTCATCGGAACGTGGGTGATGTAGTTGTACTCGCTTCTCCTCCTCGCGATCCGATCCGATCTAACACCGCAAGTGACGATGCCTCCGAGAGATGCACACGTGCGGCACCTCGACGTCTCCTCCTTCTTTGGTCCAGAAAGTATGGTGGAGAGACGGATTGGATCTACAATGCGACGGTGCGGTGCAAGGGGTGGAGAGTTTCTGCAGCAGGGCTTCGCCTACGTGCAGTCGGGAGGGAGAGAGAGAGGAGGGCAGCAGGGCGGCTAGGGTTGTGGAGGAGGTGTGGGGGGAGGGTGCGCCCCAGCCCTCTATATATAGAGGGGTGGGCGCCAGCCCTAGCCCCTCCCCCAAGCCCTAGGCCGGCGGCCAAGGAGGGAGGAGTGGGGGGCAAGTTCCCCCCTTCTAGAAGCTTTCCTAGGGTTTTCCCTAGATCTGGCCGGCTGGGCCCTATGGGGCCTTGTGCCCCTGGCCCAATGCGGCCAGGCACTCCCTCATAGGCCCATGCCCCCTCCCGGCAGGTGGGGCCACGTTGGTCCCCCTCTGGAAGGTTCTAGAAGCTTCCGGTATAATACCGATTAACCCGAAACAATTCCGAACTCCAAAAACTGCATTGCCTTATATGAATCTTATTCTCCGGACCATTTCGGAACCTCTCGTGATGTCCCGGATCCCATACGAGACTCCTAACAAAAAAACTCATAAACCAATTATCCAATCTATCCTAGCGTCGAGACACGTTAAGTGTGTGACCCTTCGGGTTCGAGAATATGCAGACATGATCTTCTATCAATAATCAACAGCAGGGTCTGGAAACCCATATTGACTCCCACACATTCATCGATGATCATATCGGATGAACCACCATGCCAGGATTCAATCAATCCCATATATATAGTCCCTTCGTCTCGCGATATTTTACTTGCCCGAGATTTGATCGTCGGTACCGTCATACCTAGTTCAATCTCGTTCACAGCAAGTACTTTACTCGTTCCGTAATCCGATATCACTTTGTGATTAACTCTTTAACCACATGCTTGCAAGCGGTGTTGATATCGATTACCGAGTGGGCCCGAAGTATATCTCTCCGACTTGGGAGGGACAAATCCCTTCTCGATACATACAACCCAACAGGTACTTTCCGATCACCTGAGAGACACCTTTATGATCACCCTCTCATAGGATGACGTTTGATGACCTCAAAGCTTTCTTCCGATACCAGGGAGTTGTATTATCTCATGGTCTAAGGAATACAATATTTGACATAAGAAAAGCTTCGCAAAGATGAACACGATGACACGATCTAATTGCTCCGCTTAGTTTGGGTCTGTCCATCATATCATTCTCCCAATGATATGATCTCATTATTAATCGACAACTCATGTCTATGGTTAGGAAACCTTAACCATCATTAATCAATGAGCTAGTCCATAGAGTCATACTAGGGACACGGTGTTGTTCACAAACCACACAAGTATTAAAGTTTCCACTTAATACAATTCTAGCATGGAATATAAACTTTATCATGAGCAAGAATTATAATAATAACATCTTTATTATTGCCTCTAGGGCATAATTCCAACACAATAATACATCCGACATATTCCGCCAATCCCTCTCTATCGTTCTACATGGTATCGGCCCTAAATTTGATCCTACCATAGAGCCAACCATCACCAAAACCCTAGCGCCGTCGCCGCCTCTCCTCAACCTTGCGTTGCCCCCTCCCATGGCACCTCAAGAGCCGAGCAACACGCTTCTGTCGCGCATCCCCCGGGGAGGTCGATCTCCATGATCTCCGCCAGGGGCTCGCGCAACCCGTACGCAGGGTTCGTCCGCCGATCCGTGATCAGTTGTCTTGTAAGTATTTTTCTCTGATCTCTTGATCGATTTTATTTTTTGGTTTACCGATCTTAGATCGGATTGAGTCGCCCACCGTCGTCGTTATCATTGCGCCTCTTCTCCGACCATCGGCATCGACAGTCTACACCGCGCCCGCGTGCCTGCCCTCTCCTCTACCGTGCCTGCCTCGGCAGGCTGTTGTGGCCTCACGGCAGGCTTCCCGCACCACGGACGGCTGCTACGCCTTCCTCGGAAGGCTGTCGTGACTGCCCCGCTTGGATTGTCTTTGTCATCATCGTTCGGGACTTCACCGACAATACCGCCATCGACTCCAATCTACACGCCGTCCATGCCATGGCGCATACGGCCCACCGTCGGTCTGATCAACCGATCTTGCGTCTATCTACGCCAAGCATGTTCCCGAGCATGCTCCTACCACCGGATCGAGCTACGGGCTGCCGCTACGTCGCCCCTTTGGCCCGTAGCGCCGACGCCTTTGTTCCATGCTAATGGCTTCTAACACGCCTTCCTTGGCGCGTACGTCGTTGGTGATCTCCCTACCGCTGCACTAACTTGCGCCCTGCAGCTATGTCGCCCCCTCGAGTCGTAGCGTCGCTGCTCACAGTCTACTTCGCCGTCCCCATGCATTGATGTACTCAGTTTCCACCGTGCCATCTCCTACAGTGCGGATCACCGCCATCTGTGCATGGTCTTCGTCACGCTGTCGGGTTCTTCCTCGCCTACTTCGAGCATCGTCGTCACACTTCACAAGGTAACCTGCAGGGGACTTCTCGCTGTCACAGGTCCCACCGACTACCCCATCACCACTCTAGGCATCCAGCATGACCACCCCAGGTCACTACCGTTTTCGCCGCCCTCTACGTCTTCGTCCACTACAACTTCATCGTCAGCGTCATCGCCTCGTCCCCGACTACACCACATGCTCCTCTACTCCGACAACCACGGACAACATCGGTATCTCTCCCTTCACTGCTCTGCGCCTCGTAATCGCTCTGTAGGCCTCCTCTGTTAGTCTCTCTGACATGGTGAGAAGTTCATGATGGTCCCTGCCTCCCGCACGCCTGGTACTGGCAACACCGGGAGTGCCTTCGTCCCCATTGCGTTACCGAGTCTGGCAAACTCGAATCGGCGCCTCGTCTTCATCAGCTTCAACAATGTCTTCTTTGGCATCGACCCCTCTATGACTGCCTCGACCGCATCACCGACGATTTCTTCTTTGCACACTCTGTTCTGGCAAAACCGGAGTATGCGTTCGTCCCCGACGTGCGCCTAGTTCTAGCAAAACTATGGTTGCACCTTGTCCTCGATGGATCGGACACATCGACCCTCGGCAAGCCTCCGCGGACCCTCGTCAAGCCTCTGCGGATCCTCGGCACGTGTCCGCGAACCCTCAACGTGTCTCTGTCGTCATCACCACGACGCCCTCTTTGCGCTCGTGTCTTCACGTGCGGCTACCTCGACACCGGCATCCCCGACCAAGATATCGACCACGGCGACCCCTCGCAACGTCTACCCCGACCTCGGCACCGCCTCATGCTCTTGGATTCCTTGACATTGGCACAAGGGCTACCATCTCTCTTGAGCATCATTAGCTTCCTCTATAGTCCAAGCTACTGCGACGTGACAACGTTCGTGACATTCCCGCTCCTACTGTGGGGGGCAATATCAGCCCACTGGTTCTACTTTGTTTATCTCTAGTTTGACATTCCATGATGTTCCAGTTGTTCAAGATGCTATGGCTACAACTACGGGGGAATGTTAGAGTATTATATGGATACATTTGTTATGGTAGTTTAGGATAGTTAGAACTCTAGCGTAACTTGACTTGTACTCCAAGATGACCCCTCGTATGTCGCCCATGAGGCTCAATAATACATCTAACATATTCCGCCAATCCCTCTCTATCATTCTGCAGTCACGACCGGCTATCGACAGACCCTCACGCTGCATGCAAACACCAGCACCGCACACTCTTGGCCATGCACCTGACATAGACCAGCGGGCTCGATGGAGCGTCATACACCATGCTACCGATGCATGCGCACGCTGGTGATCAAGGCAGCCGCGACGCCATGGCTCCACGGTGAACACCGAAAGGAGCACTTCCGGGAGAACACCACCAGCAACAGCTCTAGGAGTCTACTGTTCTTTCATTATGTCATTATCCTGATTGGTGGATTGACACGGGCGTTAATGTATATGTATGTTTTGATATTTCCATGTTTTCTTCTATCATGTTAGAGGGACTCAAATCGTGCTGATGAGGAACGACTCGCATGCTTATGTTCATGGTGTTGGTATAGTCGATCTGAAGTTCACTTCGGGAAAGACCGTGCGCCTCAAGAACGTGCATCATGTTCCCTCAATAAATAAAAATCTTGTTAGTGGATCTCTTATGTGTCGAGATGGCTATAAGATTGTATTCGAGTCCAATAAATTTATAATTTCTAAGTATGGAACCTGATACATCGTAAATGTATCTATATTTTTTTATGTTCCATGCTTGTTTAGTATCTACTTTGCTTTGCTTTGTCTTCTCTTTGAGGTATTTTTATATGTTTTCTGGGTATAACCTATTAACAAGATGCCACAGTGCCAGTTGCCTATTTTCTTCTGTATTTGGTTCCAGAAAAGGCAGAAAATCAATATTCTCAGAATTGGACGGGACAAAAGCTAAAGTCAATATTTTACCATGGGGAACACGGAGCCAGAATACGATACGGAGGGGAGCCACACGCGGCCAGGCCTGGCCCGCGCCTAGGGGGTGCGGCCACCCGGGTGCCCCCTGCCACGCCTCTTCGCCTATAAGAAGCCCCCGATACCAAAACCCTAAGTACCTGATCAATCTTCCATGAAACAATCCATAGCTGCCGCCACCATCGTCCCTAGATCGGGGGGCTCTGAAGCTCTTCACGGCACCCTGCCGGAGGGGAGATCATCCTGGAGGCCCTCTTCATCACCATGCCAGCCTCCGGCATGAAGCGTGAGTAGTTCCACCTTGGACTACAGGTCCATGTAGTAGCTAGATGATTGTTTCTCCTCCTTTGTGCTACCATGTTTAGATCTTGTGAGCTCCGTTCATGATCAAGATCATCTATTTTTAATCATGCATGTTGTGTTTGCGGGGATCCGATGGATATTGAGATTACTATGTCAGATTGGTTAATGATTTTATCTTATTGATTCTATCATGTTTGTGTTGTTTGTGATCTTGCATGCTCTCCATTTCTAGTAGCTATCTTGGGCAAGTAGATGCTAGTGACTCCAAGAGGGAGTATTTATGCTCGATAGTGGGTTCATGCCTCTATTTAATCTGGAAAAGTGACAGAAATATCTAAGGTTGTAGATGTGTTGTTGATATTAGGGAGAAAACAATGATCTCTTGTTCATGGAACAAGTGGATTGTTTAACCTTACACACTTTGATAAAAGCAGTTATCCGTTTCTTGCAACTTAATACTAGAGGGGTTCGAATGATAACCTGAAGGTGGATTACTAGTCATAGATGAAGTTGGATGGCGGTCTATGTATCTTGTTGTATTGCCCAATCAAATCTCATAGGATCATGAATTTCTAGTATTGCATTGTTGTGCCTTGCTCTGACCTGTCAATTGCCCTACTGTAATTTGTTTACCCAGCATGCAATGTTTATCATCTCAAGGAGAACACCTCTAGTGAACTATGGACCCCAGTCCAATCTTTACCATTAATACATCTTTCATTGTTACTGTTTACTTTCTGCAAACCACCATTAACTTCCGCACCATACAATTAATCCTTTGTTTTCAGCAAACTGGTGAGATTGACAACCTCACTGTTCTTTGGGGAAAAGTCTTGAGTTTGTGTTATGCAGGTTTCCAGTTGCTAGCAACACCTTTGAGTCGTTTCCTTCTTCCTACTGGTTCGATAACCTTGGTTTCTTACTGAGGGAAAAACTTGCTGCTATACTCATCGTACCTTCATCTTGGGGTTTCCCAACAAAGCTCTATAGTGATCTGAGACGCATCAAGACTTTTTTCTGGCGCCATTGCTGGGGAGGCTAAGGACGGCTTTAAGAGGGGAGTCCTTCAAAACCTTTCTCTTTACTTTATATTTTGTTTTTTTAGTTTCTTTTGCCTTGTTTTGTTTGCCTCTTTTTATCAAAAACTCAAGAAAAAATTAGTTTAGTTTGGTTTGCCTTTTCTTATAAAAAACACACACACAAAAATTAGTTCCTACTTTAGTTGCTATCATGTCTGGTTTTTGGTTCAATCACTATGTCACCTATGGAAAGGATGTTTACTTTCAAACAAGAAAGTGAAGAGAGTTTTAAAGAACCTTGGTCTAGAATCTCTGATTTACAAGGAAAAACTGAGCCTAAGATGTGTCTTAGCCTGGTTATTAATAGTTCCTACCATGGTCTTGCTCTTTGTCATAGATATGCTTTGGATGCTGTAAATAAGTTGATTATAATTTATAATATGCCTAGCAAGTCTGATTCTTCCTTTATAAACATCTATGCTAGGTTGAACACTCTTGAGACCCGTACAGTTGCTTTGAAATATTGCTATAACATGCTTAGAGAGCACCATGATTACGTTCCAATAAATTCAGAGCCTTCAAAATGGTTTCCTACAATAAAAGTTGCTATAAACGGTGAAACTTTTGATGCTCGTTGTGATATCATGTCTGAATTTTGTCTTATGCCCAAAGATATCTATGAGTCTTTGAATCTTTGGGGAATTTTTGAAGGAGGAGAAGAAATATCTCTTACCAATAATGAAACTTTATTACCCATTGGAATAGTTGAAGGTGTGTTTACAAAGATCTCAAGGAAAGTGGTGTCTACTGATTATCTTGTTATTGCATGTGTAGGAAAAGGACAAATAACACTTGGAAGATCCCTGTTGAAACACCTTGGAGCAATAATAGATGTGGGAAAAGGCATTATGCATTTTGCTTCTCCAATAAGCAATCATATATTCCCTAAAGAGAAGAAGAGAGGTAAGAAAGGTAGGAGCAAGAAAGTTGATGTTAATGCTTCTTCATTTGAAAATACTTGATTCTTGCTTCATGTTCCTAACTTAAAGGCGTTAAAGAAAAGTACTTCTTGGGAGATAACCCAATAGTTTTCTTGAGTCTTGAAAGTTATTACTTCTGTAATGACCTCTTGTCATCCTTTTTATTTGATTTGTTTGCCAATAATAACCTCTAATGAGAGGTAAGTAATATTTGGGGAATTGTTGTCCCGAAACAGATTTTTGTGATCCACTGTAAACATTCGTGTAAAATCACTATAAGTCGGACTAAGCTGTAATTTTCTGAATAAATCCCCCAGGTTGTTAGATAACTTTCGTTAGTTCAACACTTTTTTATTTGAGCAACAGAAGGTCTTCGAAAAAATCGGTTTCTACCTGCTGGTCTGTTTTGACAAATTACTGCCATTATTTGCATTTGCTTCTTATTGATTCCTTTTGGGGTTCTTGTTGGGAAATTGAGATTTTTGAGGGAATTGTTACAGTAGCTTATGTCTTTAGTGAAATTTTTGCTGTTTTAAAACTAAACCCCAAAGGTCTATTATCTTTCGAATACACTAATGTTGCTAATGAAGATTGTGTGAAGTTTTGTATGAAGGAAAATTTTCAGGTGCAAGGAAAGGATGATGTAATGAGAGAAAGAATGGAAAAAAGCTCAAGCTTGGGGATTCCACCCCATATCACACCAAGAAATATTCAAGAGGTACAAGCGTCAAAGCTTGGGTATGCCCAAGGCATCCCCTTCTTCATCAATAAAAATCTCAGGTATTTCTAGACACTTCGTTTTTATTGTTTCATGCACAAGTTGTATTGTTCTTGGAGCGTTTTAGTTTTCGTTTTTGGTTTTTGGTTTGATTAGTTTGCTTAAATAAAGTAGTTTGGACCCTCGTTCTCGCTGTGTTATTTCAAATAAGTTGATTGGTGTTGGAGAGGATTAGGAAGTTCTTGCTTAGTAGTACAAAAGGAGCTTGGTTTGACTGTGACTTAGACTTTATCATGCCATGCTAGATGTTGTGTTGGCCTTATGCTTAGTGATTATTGATGTAGCATGACTTGTTCCAAACAATTAGGATTGCTTAATGTGCATTGAAAGAATCATGCGTTGTTTTAGCATACAAAAGCATAGTATTGTGGTATTCTTCTTTGATGCTTTGTTTGGGTTGACTTGGCACATGCTCACACCATGTTATGACTATGAACCAGTCACCATATCCTCTATGTAGTTTTTGACTTGTGGTACACTTTATGCTTTGATTAGTAATGTTTTATCGCTCTACATGATTATGGCCATTATTGCTCTCTTAGTTGGTCGCTCACAGTCTTTTGCTAGCCTCCACTTGTATGAGTAAGCTCTACTCATGCATCCAACTCCCAAGAAACCAAGTTATTCCAAAGTGTCCACTATAAATTCCTATACATGGTGTGTTACACCGTTACAATTATATTCTTGTTTCATTTACCTTTCAATTAAAAAGTCACTTTGTTATGTGAAAACTTAGTGATTAAATCTCTCATAAACTTGATGAGACACTTTATTTTTCTTACCCCTAATAAACTTGAACCATTGTGTCATCTATGTTGTATATGCTTGCTCTTATACGTTGGAATTAGCAGAACCATGCTGTCATGGGGAACGCTTTCAACATTGCACTTGTACATTGTACCCAATTGATATCATGATATTTTGTTTATGGATGTCGTCGGTGTGAAATAAAAGGGGAGCTTGTAAGTACATGGAGTTATGTATGTGTGTTAGAGAAAAACCTAGGCCACTAGCCTAAGCCATGCCTAATCATGGTGGAAACTTGCAGCATCACCATAGTGAGCAATCTATGAAGCTTTATTCTTATAAAAAAGAGACATATGGAAAAAAGGAAAGAGAGAAAAAAAACACCATTTTCCCATGGTAAATAAGAAGATTGCTGAGATGCTCATTGTCTGCTTGCCTTGTCATTTTGATTATGGGATAGCTCATGTATCATGTGAAAGGGGTACCACATTGGCGGTTCTCTATGATACACATGTACTTACTATGACAAGAACTTACCGGTAACTAAACTTGAGTAGCATGAGGAGCGGCCCTCGTATTCAAGGGACATGAGATTGCCAACTTATACTTGGTCAAGCATATACTCCATAGTTTGTTCACTTTAACCTTAATCACTTCAAGATGCTTATGATAGGGGCAATGAGAGCTGAAAGCTAACAAATACCATAATTTTTGGAAGCGCTTTATGAAACTTGAAATCCCTGTTTCCCTTTTATGAAGGGCCTTTCTTCCACCATTATATTGAGTCTCCACCTTCTATCCTTAGGCACCAATTAAGAGAGTATAGTTTCCATTCTTAGTTCTATGTGCATTATCCCAAAACTTATTGATTGATGCATATTGTTGATATTGCTTGCTCTTGAACTATTTGTATCTAGTCACTCTTATGAACTTTGAAGGTGTCCTATGCATTTATTTTCTACTCCATGAGGAACAAGCTGAATGCCACTATGCTATGTTTTCTATATGTGAAACAAACAAACGTCTTTCAATGCATTGTTATTCATGATCTTTGTTTGTAACCTTTCATGTTACATGCATAGTTACTTTGTCTTATTGTTAGAACTTCTTCTTTCATGCTCATGTTTAGAGTACTTTGATCCCAGCTTTCAATGCTTGCAAATGGTTTGATCTTGTTTTTCATGGTGCATGTCACCTCAAAAATTATTCTTTTTATCACTTACCTACTCGACGACGAGTAGGAGTTAAGCTTGGGGATGCTTGATACATCGTAAACGTATCTATAATTTTTATGTTCCATGCTTGTTTAGTATCTACTATGCTTTGCTTTGTCTTCTCTTTGAGGTATTTTTATATGTTTTCTGGGACTAACCTATTAACAATATGCCACAGTGCCAATTGTCTATTTTCTTCTGTTTTGGTTCTAGAAAAGGTAGAAAATCAATGTTCTCGGAATTGGATGGGACAAAAGCCAAAGTCAATACTTTACCTTGGGGAATACGGAGACAGAATACGAGACGGAGGGGAGCCAATAGGGGCCACACCCCTGGCTAGGCGGCCAGGCCTGGCCCACGCCTAGGGGGTGCGGCCACCCCGGGTGCCCCCTGCCTCGCATCTTCGCCTATAAGAAGCCCCCGATACCAAAACCCTAAGTACCCGATCAATATTCCACGAAACATTCCATAGCCTCCGCCACCATCGTCCCTAGATCGGGGGATCTGAAGCTCTTCCTGGCACCCTGCCGAAGGGGAGATCATCCTGGAGGCCTTCTTCATCACCATGCCAGCCTCCGGCATGAAGCGTGAGTAGTTCCACCTTGGAATACGGGTCCATGTAGTATCTAGATGGTTGTTTCTCCTCCTTTGTGCTACCATGTTTAGATCTTGTGAGCTCCATTCATGATCAAGATCATCTATTTGTAATCATGCATGTTGTGTTTGCGAGGATCCGATGCATATTAAGATTAATATGTCAGATTGGTTAATGATTCTATCTTATTGATTCTATCATGTCTGTGTTGTTTGTGATCTTGCATGCTCTCCGTTTCTAGTAGCTATCTTGGCCAAGTAGATGCTAGTGACTCCAAGAGGTAGTATTTATGCTCGATAGTGGGTTCATGCCTCTATTTAATATGGGGAAGTGACAGAAATCTCTAAGGTTGTAGATGTGTTTTTGCTACTAGGGAGAAAACAACGATCTCTTGTTCATGGAACAAGTGGATAGTTTACCTTACACACTTTGCTTAAAACAGTTATCCGTTGCTTGCAACTTAATACTAGAGGTGGTTCGGATGATAAACTGAAGGTGGATTACTAGTCATAGATGCAGTTGGATGGCGGTCTATGTATCTTATTGTATTGCCCAATCAAATCTCATAGGATCATGAATGTCTAGTATTGCATTGTTATGCCTTGCTCTGTCCTGTCAATTACCCTGCTGTAATTTGTTTACCCAGCATGCCATGTTTTTTATATCAAGGAGAACACCTCTAGTGAACTATGGACCCCGGTCCAATCTTTACCATTGATACATCTTTCACTGTTACTGTTTACTTTCTGCAAACCACCATTACCTTCCACACCATACAGTTAATCCTTTGTTTTCAGCAAACCGGTGAGATTGACAACCTCACTGTTCGTTGGGCCAAAGTCTTGAGTTTATGTTGTGCAGGTTTCTAGTTGCTAGGAATACATTTGAGTCGTTTCCTTCCTCCTACTGGTTCGATAACCTTGGTTTCTTACTGAGGGAAAAACTTGATGCTGTACTCATCATACCTTCCTCTTGGGGTCTCCCAACAAAGCTCTACAGTGATCTGAGCCACATTAGAATCTTTGTTGGTAAATGTGAGACCTTGGCGCATGGCTCAATAGGATTGATAGGAAACCCATACCAACAAGTTGCAACTTGTTTTCTAGAAGCTCATCTAAAAAGAACTCTAAGGTTACGCGTGCTTGGCCTAGAGCACTAGGATTGGTGACCGACCGGGAAGTGGGTACCGGGTGCGCATGAGTGAGGACAAAGTGCGTAGATAAGACTAGTGTTGGTCTATAGGGTTAGTCTAGAGATCCTATTGAGCTTCCAGGAGTGACAACCGTCGGTCCGGAGAGGCCGGGGGTGTTACAAGTGGTATCAGAGCCAATCCTCGCGGTTACATGGGCATGTGCGGGTCAGTGGCGGACATGTGTAGCATGGAGCGTGTGGCCCGGAGTGGACACAACATGGCAATGTGCCGGCACTGGATGCATAGACGTGTGCCAAGAGGGGACGTTCCTCGCTTGTGGTTGATCGACGAGGACATCAATCATCTAAGGGTGGGTGTATGTGAGACCCTGGCGCATGGCTCAATAGGATTGATAGGAAACCCATACCAACAAGTTGCAACTTCTTTTTCGGAAGCTCATCTGAAAAGAACTTTAAGGTTAAGCGTGCTTGGCCTAGAGCAATTCTAGGATGGGTGACCGACCGGGAAGTGGGTACCGGATGCGCACGAGTGAGGACAAAGTGCGCAGAAAAGACTAGTGTTGGTCTATACGGTTAGTCTAGAGATCCTATTGAGCTGCCATGAGTGACAGTCGTCGGTCCGGAGAGGCCGGGGGTGTTACAGTAAAGGTTATGAGTGAGGAGGCTTGTTCCGCTTATCTCTGTCAGACATTTGTAACAAAAGTTGTTAATCATATTTATAGGAATTTTGAATCAAATGTTTGGCATTCTCATCTTTGCCATATTAATTTTGGCTATATGACACGGCTATAAAAAATGAATTTAATCCCTGATTTCACTACTGTTAAGTGATCTAAGTGCCAAGTCTGTTCCGCTTATCTCTGTCAGACATTTGTAATAAAGTTGTTAATCATATTTATAGGATTGAATCAAATGTCTGGCATTCTCGACTTTGCCATATTAATTTTGGCTATATGACACGGCTAGGAAAAATGAATTTAATCCCTAATTTCACTACTGTTAAGTGATCTAAGTGCCAAGTCTGTGTCCAAGCTAAACAAACTTGTAAGTCACATACAACTGCATAGGTGAAAAATTTAACACCACTAGAGCTTATATATTCTGATCTTTGTGAGATGAATGGTGTTTTGACAAAAGGTGGAAAGAAATATTTCATGACTTTGATCGATGACTCTACGAGATACTGTCATGTGTATCTTATTAAATCTAAAGATGGGGCTTTGAGTTTCTTCAAAATCTATAAAGCTGAAGCAGAAAATCAACTTGATCGAAAGATTAAGAGGCTTGGTTCTGATCGTGGTGGAGAGTATTTTCCCAACGAGTTTGATTCCTTTTCCGCGGAACATGACATAATTCATGAGAGGAGGCCTCCCTACTCACCCTAGTCAAATGGAGTAGCCGAAAGAAAGAACCGTACTCTAAAAGATTTGGTTAACGCCATGTTAGATACATTGGGTCTCTCCAAGGAATGGTGGGGGGGGCACTATTGACTGTGTGTCATGTCCTAAACCGAGTTCCCAAAAAGAATAAAGAAATTACTCCATTTAAAGAATGTGAGAAGAAAAGATTAAAACTCTCTTACTTACATACTTGGGGTTGTTTGACAAAAATTAATGTACCAATTCACAAGAAATGCAAGCATGGACCAAAAACCATTGATTGTGTTCTTCTAGGCTATGCTTTCCATAGCATTGGTTATAGATTCTTGATAGTAAAATCTGAAGTACCTGACATACATGTTGGTACAATCATAGTGTCGACTGATGTGACTTTATTTGAGGATATCTTTCCTATAAAAGATAAACCTAACTCATCAAATCCTGAGATACCTAGTTCATCTAATCAGGAATATGCTACAATTTCTAAACCTACTATTCCAATTGAACACTCTGAAAGTCCTAAGGAGGATGATAATGAAATTCCTAAAAGGAGCAAGAGACATAGGACTGCAAAGTCCTTTGGTGATGATTTCATTGTGTACCTTGTGGATGACATTTCCACTTCTATTTTAGAAGCCTATGCATCTCCTGATGCTGACTACTGGAAGGAAGCCTTCCATAGTGAGATGGATTCCATCTTAGCTAATGCAAGTGAGTGCTTAAGAAAAAGCTTAGGCCTGATGGTACTATTGAAAAGTACAAGGCATGGCTTGTGGCCAAAGGTTATACTAAAAAATAAGGTGAAGACTCTTTGATACTTACTCACCTGTTGCCAGATTGACCACCATTCGGGTACTACTTTCTGTAGAGGCCTCAACCTAATAAGGTAGATTCCTCATGTGTTTTACAATGCTAGTCCCTGGATCAATAGCTAGCATCCACAGTTAAGATGTAATATCAAGATACAAAGGTCATATTATAACTTTATAACCAAGAATAACATAATTTTATTACATCATACATAGCTCATTTGGCTATTACATTACTTTGCAGCGGAATAACTATAAGTATGGGTCCTTCATCTTCAAAGTGCCACAGGCAAATGCTGGTTGTAGACTTTGTAATCCTAATCATTCAATCTTCACTAAAATCAATCAAACCTCCAACATTACAAGTTACAGCCACAAGGGTCAATACATTTGAATTGTATTGGCAAGTTTCACTACTATGTATAATATGAGTGGATCCTATCATTACATGCATATTTGGCTAAGTAGAGTTTAAGGCTTATTTGCATAAAGCAACATTTATCCTATCTTTTCAAAAAATGGTTTTGGTCCTTTGTCAAATCTCTTGTCCAAGTTCCTTGAACTCCTTGGTAGAAACTCAAGTGTTCAAGTCCTTGTCAAAAATCTCTTGAGCTACTTGGTAACCCCAAGTGCAACAAGTTTTATCAAAATCTCATGAGTTCCTTGGTAACCCCAAGTACATCATGCTCTTGAGCACCTTGGTAACCCCAAGTGCATCAAGCTTAACAAAATCTCTTTGAATTCCTTGGTACCCCCAAGTGCATCAAGTTTTTATATTAGAAGTTGGAATGTCGGGATCTCCCATAGTTCAAACTTTAGTTGCTCAGTATTGTCCATAACCGGGGACACGGCTAAGTACTTAGATTTTATTAACTTCTGCAGAAGGAGTACACTTTACCCACATGTCACAATCCCATCCTTTTGCCACCAGTGGCCTACTGGATTAGTGCTCACCAAGATGGAGTACTGGCAGATTGAGAATGTGACGAAGTCTTTCCAAAGGGTCCTCCCATACACCATTGCTAGCTTGCCTTCATCACCCATGAAGCATTCCAGATCCCCATGTCCGGTTAACTGAAGACAGTGCATGAGTCTTCCCAATGTATTTGACCAAGCCAGAGCCATAATAGCATGTGGTTGCACACGAAAGACACAATTGGAGAAACATGTTCAATCTCTAAGTTTCCTAGGTGGTTTTCATTTGGAGCACAGCACAAATTGATTGCCATAGACATGGTTCCTTTTGTTGCCACCTTCTCCAAACTTCAAGTATCCTCCACCTAGGTGGTTCATTGAGTCCTTGTTTTATTATGTAAAACACAAGTCCTTTTCTCAACCTTTGTAAAATCTCAACATGTATCTCTTTTCAAAATATAGCATGGCTAAGCATGTACAACATCAATATTTTCACTAAGGAGTGTATAGGGAATCCTTTTAGGATTTAGCATAGCATAAGTATGGAAATATCTTTTCATGCATGTTTTCAAAATCCACTAAGTATAATGAAAATAGTAGGACTTTTGTATGATAGTGTAACTTGCCTTTTTGGTAGGGAATGGTGGTTCACTCCTTGATCTTGCTAGTCTCACACTTTGCTAAATTCACTACAAGTCAATCAAGCAAACACAAAATCAACTAACATTCCAAACCAAAGTCAAACAAACAATCTCACACACATAAAGCAATGGAGTCTAAGTCATGCATAAGTATGCAAAGGATGGTTCTATTGCAAGGATGGTCTCCACTAGGTTTATAAACTTTGTAAAGTACAAATTGGTCATTTACCAAAATGGCAAAGTCATTAGTTAGAGGGTTTTTCCCAAAAATTATTTTAAAAATCCAATCAACATTTTATGTGGTGGAAAATGGTTTTATCAAATCAAAATCTTTAAGTTTCTCACCAAAAGTTTCTAACTCTCAAGACTTGGTGTTTTAGGTCAGTAGTTTTGAATTATAACAATTTCCCAATAGTTTTTATTCCAAAATTCTTTTTCAAAATAAACCATTATCATTACTTAGCTAGAATTAGACTAATTCAATTAATCCATTCTAAATTTTTCCAATTTTCATTTCCGAAACCATGGGTTGGTTCCTAGGGTCAGTAAGGTCACTACAAACCATTTTGCAAAAGATTTAATCCTAAAATCAATTTTAAACAATTTTTCTACTCTAAACAAGCTCACAAAAGAATCTGCAAAATCAAGCACGCTAACAGATACTATTTTCTAAACTAAGGCCATGGTTGGTTAGGTCTTGTTCTCCTGAATCCAACGATATGAAATTTGTAATTTTTGGACGTGTGGTTTGAAAGTTATAAGGGTTTGAAATTCACAAAATATTCTGTTTTCAAAATAGTTTTTAAACAGAACAGTGACACGCGGCGTGTTTTAACTGGACGGTACCGGTTCGGGTGGATCGCGGGCTGCATGCCGTTAGATCAAGTGGCATCGCACGGTGCTGGCTGCGTACCTTTTCGAGTTTAAGTGATCTAATCTCGCTCGTTCAAACTAGATCCTACGGTACTGATTCGCTGGACCAAAAGTGAGCGGCGCCCGGCCCGGCGGTGGCTCTGCGGTGGTCTTAGGAAGCGAGAGAGGAAGAGAGTAGGCTTACCGAGGTCGCGAGGTTGTGGTGAAGCTCGGCGTGTGGTTGACGGGGCAAGGGGCACACGGGGACGGTGGCGATTGCTCGCCGGAGACTTCGTCGGCGTCGGGTGGTTCTGTCCGCGGTCGAGGACGTCGCTGGAGATCGCCCTGGAAAACGTCGTCGGAGAAGAAACAGACGGCGGCGCTGTCGGAGCTTGTCAAAGCCGACGCTCCGGGGCGCCCGCGGTTGAATGAAGGGCACGGGGAGAAACGTCTGGGAGTGGGGAAGCTGTCAGCGTGCTCGGGGAGGCAGGAGGTGGTGAGTGTTGGCCGGAATCGAGGAATAAGCTCGTCGGAGACGGCGGCGGTGCAGAAGGGATTGGCGACAGCCTAGGGGCAGAGAGGAGGAGTGGTCTGGGGGGGAAAAGGAGGAGGGGGCGCTGGCGCTTAATAGCGTGCATTCACGGCGAGGTTTAAGGCGCGGCATCACTGCGAATTGATCGCGGCTTTGAATGGCAGCAACGACAGCGATGTTTGGGGAAAGGAGGTCACGCGGGTGGGGAGGAAGAACAGGAGGAGTGGGGTCCGCTGGTCAGTGGGAAAAGAAACGAGGGGGAGGGTCCACTGGTCATTGGTTCTGTGGGTCAGAATCTGGGTGCAAATTATTTTCTTTCGGGGAGAGGGGAAACTGGGCTGTTGGGCTGGGCCTGATGGTTGGGCTGCTCGTTTTGTTCTATTTTTTTTGTCTGATTTCTTTTCCTTTTCTATTTCTATTTTTCTGTTTTGAATTTGAATCAATTATTCATTCACTCACACCATTCAAATAATTCAAACTTATAATGAGTTTTTGGTCCTGTTTATCACCATAAATCATATCCCAAAAATAAAATAATATTTTTATTATTTTTAGGACTATTCATTAATTAAATAAAATGGTTCATTAGTTATTTAATAAAATAGGGTTTGATTTAATTAATAGAATCTCCATTTAAAATCCAAATATTTTCAAAACCAAATCAGTAGGTTTTATTTGGAAATAAAGAATATTTGGGAAAACTTGTTTTAAAATAACTTTTTATTTTAGGGTCCATTAATAATTAAATACAATAGACCTTCATTATTAAATCAACTAGGATTTATTTTATTTAAGATATTTATTTTGAAATCTAAAATAAAATCAAAACATTTCAGTAGGTTTTATTTGAGAATATCAAATGTTTGGAAAACTTATTTTATATAATTTAATAAGTTTTGATGTTTCAATTAAATTGGTAAAACCTTTTATTTAAGTAAAGTTGGATATTAAATCCTTATTTATTTATTTAAATCATCCTTTATTATTTTTATTCAAAATAAAAATGTTTGATTTCCAAAGTTTGGTCAAGGTTTAATTTGGCTTTATAAAGTAATCTTTACTTATAAACTCATCTTTTCCTTTTGAAAAACCAAATCTTTTATTAAGAGATCAAAATAGTAATTCCAAAGTATTTTAATTTTCTTTACTAAATGTTTAACTTTTTAAATCCTTTTAGGATTTTATTTAATCCAAATAGATTTAAAGTTTCCATTTAAATTCAAAAAGTTTCTTCTGGCCCTGAAATCAAACAAAGTTTTATTTTATTCATTTATTTTTTTCACATTACAAGATTTGGAAAATCTTGGGATGTGACAGGCTACCACCCTTAAAGTAAATCTCGTCCCGAGATTTGGGAAGGTTAGGGTTACAAGCAAGTTCAAAACAACTAGGGTACTACCACCCTTAAAAAAAATTCAAACAAAAATTACATATTGTCCTTCTTGGGATCCTGGGAAATTTCTCTAAGCAAACATTTGCATGGAGTCCTTAATTTCCATGCTTGACTCATGGGCCAAGGTTGAGTTTCTCCATAGGCTTGTTCAACTTGTTCTTCATCTTTTCTGGACAGTTGCTTGCATAATGTCCTGGGTTCTTGCAGTTGAAACAATGAATGTCCTTGAGTTCTTTACGTGGCTCTTGTGGACAAGTTGCTACATAGTGGCCTAACTCTTTGCAGTTGTTGCACCACACTTGGTCAATCTCTTTATTCTTCTTGTTCTCTGGGAATCCACTGGAGTAGTGTCCCATTTCCTTACATTTACGACATTGTGCAAGGCTCATGTCTTGCTTTTGTTTCTTAAGTTTCTTTGATCCTTTGAAGTAGGTTGTCTTGTTTGGAGGTATAAGTGGTCCTTTTCCTTTGGTAGACTTGGATCCCTCTTGTTTCCTTTGTTCCACCATGGAGTAGATAGGACATTGGTTAGGAGTATGATCACTTCCTTCACATAGGTAGCAAGTAGCTTGAGAGGTAGGGCATGGTCCAATAGGATGTTCTTCTTCACAATTGGGGCATTGTCCTTCATGCTCCTTGGAAGTATGATCCTTGTCTCCACAAATAATGCAAGCTGGGGCTCCATCTAGAATAACATTCTGGTCATCCTTGTTATCATAAACTCTTTTGGGATAGCTTTCTTCCATGCTGATCATTTGATTAGTCACCTTAAGCATCAGTTGGGATTGCTCTTCCAAAAACCTTTGCAGTGCTGGGTCTTTATCACTATTGTTGGCTATGAACTGAGCTGTCAGTTGGTTTAACTGGTGTTGGGTTGCTATGATCTCTTTCATGCTGTCAGCTTGGTTGGTGTTGATGTCATCCACCTTGGAGTCTTTTGGAGTAGTCATCTGTTTGGGTTGAGTAAGGATTAGAATAGGCAAGATATTTCTAAGGACTCAATTCTAATCACACACATCATATTTCACACAAGCAATGTGCATGCAATCACAAACCAAACATTTCACTCAAACAAGGATCAAGCACATACTTAGTCAACAAAATATTTTTGTTACACCACATAAGTTGGTGTGTTTTGACTTAGTTAAAATATGGTGGTCCATCTATATGGTTCACTTGAGATCTTTCCTTCCTTCTTGATTCTTCTTGTATGAGATCATGGTTTCCTTGAGAAAAACTCTTGGTTGCAAGACTTCAAAGTTGTTGATGGTTCCTTCTTATTTTGCATTCCTCCAGTCTCCATGTCTTGAGCAAGATTTCCTTGTTTCACTTGTAGTCCTTGGTGGTATCCAAGTTGGAGGTCCTTGGTGAATATGCTGAAGATGTTGAAGTCATTAGAGTTAGTTGAAGCCATTAGAGTTGAAGAAGTTGAAGAAATCCTTTGCACATGGTGTAGTCTTTGGCCATGGGGTAGGTTTTGTCCATCAAGTTGAAGTAGAAGAGATGTAGAGTTGAAACCAAAATGGTTGAGGAAAGAGTTTACAAGTGTTTTGTAAATAAGTTTTGGATTAAAATATAACTCCTATTCTTCTAAGGGTTTTTGTCCAATCCTAGGTTTACAAATCCTATAGGCAACACAATGCTCTGATACCATCTGTAGAGGCCTCAACCTAATAAGGTAGATTCCTCATGTGTTTTACAATGCTAGTCCCTGGATCAATAGCTAGCATCCACAGTTAAGATGTAATATCAAGATACAAAGGTCATATTATAACTTTATAACCAGGAATAACATAATTTTATTACATCATACATAGCTCATTTGGCTATTACATTACTTTGCAGCGGAATAACTATAAGTATGGGTCCTTCATCTTCAAAGTGCCACAGGCAAATGCTGGTTGTAAACTTTGTAATCCTAATCATTCAATCTTCACTAAAATCGATCAAACCTGCAACATTACAAGTTACAACCACAAGGGTCAATACATTTGAATTTTATTGGCAAGTTTCACTACTATGTATAATATGAGTGGATCCTATCATTACATGCATATTTGGCTAAGTAGAGTTTAAGGCTTATTTGCATAAAGCAACATTTATCCTATCTTTTCAAAAAATGGTTTTGGTCCTTTGTCAAATCTCTTGTCCAAGTTCCTTGAACTCCTTGGTAGAAACTCAAGTGTTCAAGTCCTTGTCAAAAATCTCTTGAGCTACTTGGTAACCCCAAGTGCAACAAGTTTTATCAAAATCTCATGAGTTCCTTGGTAACCCCAAGTACATCATGCTCTTGAGAACCTTGGTAACCCCAAGTGCATCAAGCTTAACAAAATCTCTTTGAATTCCTTGGTACCCCCAAGTGCATCAAGTTTTTATATTAGAAGTTGGAATGTCGGGATCTCCCATAGTTCAAACTTTAGTTGCTCAGTATTGTCCATAACCGGGGACACGGCTAAGTACTTAGATTTTATTAACTTCTGCAGAACGAGTACACTTTACCCACATGTCACAATCCCATCCTTTTGCCACCAGTGGCTTACTGGATTAGTGCTCACCAAGATGGAGTACTGGCAGATTGAGAATGTGACGAAGTCTTTCCAAAGGGTCCTCCCATACACCATTGCTAGCTTGCCTTCAGCACCCATGAAGCATTCCAGATCCCCATGTCCGGTTAACTGAAGACAGTGCATGAGTCTTCCCAATGTATTTGACCAAGCCAGAGCCATAATAGCATGTGGTTGCACACGAAAGCCACAATTGGAGAAACATGTTCAATCTCTAAGTTTCCTAGGTGGTTTTCATTTGGAGCACAGCACAAATTGATTGCCATAGACATGGTTCCTTTTGTTGCCACCTTCTCCAAACTTCAAGTATCCTCCACCTAGGTGGTTCATTGAGTCCTTGTTTTATTATGTAAAACACAAGTCCTTTTCTCAACCTTTGTAAAATCTCAACATGTATCTCTTTTCAAAATATAGCATGGCTAAGCATGTACAACATCAATATTTTCACTAAGGAGTGTATAGGGAATCCTTTTAGGATTTAGCATAGCATAAGTATGGAAATATCTTTTCATGCATGTTTTCAAAATCCACTAAGTATAATGAAAATAGTAGGACTTTTGTATGATAGTGTAACTTGCCTTTTTGGTAGGGAATGGTGGTTCACTCCTTGATCTTGCTAGTCTCACACTTTGCTAAATTCACTACAAGTCAATCAAGCAAACACAAAATCAACTAACATTCCAAACCAAAGACAAACAAACAATCTCACACACATAAAGCAATGGAGTCTAAGTCATGCATAAGTATGCAAAGGATGGTTCTATTGCAAGGATGGTCTCACTAGGTTTATAAACTTTGTAAAGTCCAAATTGGTCATTTACCAAAATGGCAAAGTCATTAGTTAGAGGGTTTTGCCCAAAAATTATTTTAAAAATCCAATCAACATTTTATGTGGTGGAAAATGGTTTTATCAAATCAAAATCTTTAAGTTTCTCACCAAAAGTTTCTAACTCTCAAGACTTGGTGTTTTAGGTCAGTAGTTTTGAATTATAACATTTTCCCAATAGTTTTTATTCCAAAATTCTTTTTCAAAATAAACCATTATCATTACTTAGCTAGAATTAGACTAATTCAATTAATCCATTCTAAATTTTTCCAATTTTCATTTCCAAAACCATGGGTTGGTTCCTAGGGTCAGTAAGGTCACTACAAACCATTTTGCAAAAGATTTAATCCTAAAATCAATTTTAAACAATTTTTCTACTCTAAACAAGCTCACAAAAGAATCTGCAAAATCAAGCAAGCTAACAGATACTATTTTCTAAACTAAGGCCATGGTTGGTTAGGTCTTGTTCTCCTAAATCCAACGATATGAAATTTGTAATTTTTGGACGTGTGGTTTGAAAGTTATAAGGGTTTGAAATTCACAAAATATTCTGTTTTCAAAATAGTTTTTAAACAGAACAGTGACACGCGGCGTGTTTTACCTCGACGGTACCGGTTCGGGTGGATCGCGGGCTGCATGCCGTTAGATCAAGTGGCATCGCACGGCGCTGGCTGCGTACCTTTTCGAGTTTAAGTGATCTAATCTCGCTCGTTCAAACTAGATCCTACGGTACTGATTCGCTGGACCAAAAGTGAGCGGCGCCGACGGCGACTAGCGGCGGCGCCCGGCCCGGCGGTGGCTCTGCGATGGTCTTAGGAAGCGAGAGAGGAAGAGAGTAGGCTTACCGAGGTCGCGAGGTTGTGGTGAAGCTCGGCGTGTGGTTGACGGGGCAAGGGGCACACGGGGACGGTGGCGATTGCTCTGGAGACTTCGTCGGCGTCGGGTGGTTCTGTCCGCGGTCGAGGACGTCGCTGGAGATCGCCCTGGAAAACGTCGTCGGAGAAGAAACAGACGGCGGCGCTGTCGGAGCTTGTCAAAGCCGATGCTCCGGGGCGCCCGCGGTTGAATGAAGGGCACGGGGAGAAACGTCTGGGAGTGGGGAAGCTGTCAGCGTGCTCGGGGAGGCAGGAGGTGGTGAGTGTTGGCCGGAATCGAGGAATAAGCTCGTCGGAGACGGCGGCGGTGCAGAAGGGATTGGCGACAGCCTAGGGGCAGAGAGGAGGAGTGGTCTGGGGGGGAAAAGGAGGAGGGGGCGCTGGCGCTTAATAGCGTGCATTCACGGCGAGATTTAAGGCGCGGCATCACTGCGAATTGATCGCGGCTTTGAATGGCAGCAACGACAGCGATGTTTGGGGAAAGGAGGTCACGCGGGTGGGGAGGAAGAACAGGAGGAGTGGGGTCCGCTGGTCAGTGGGAAAAGAAACGAGGGGGAGGGTCCACTGGTCATTGGTTCTGTGGGTCAGAATCTGGGTGCAAATTATTTTCTTTCGGGGAGAGGGGAAACTGGGCTGTTGGGCTGTTGGGCTGGGCCTGATGGTTGGGCTGCTCGTTTTGTTCTATTTTTTTTGTTTGATTTCTTTTCCTTTTCTATTTCTATTTTTCTGTTTTGAATTTGAATCAATTATTCATTCACTCACACCATTCAAATAATTCAAACTTATAATGAGTTTTTGGTTCTGTTTATCACCATAAATCATATCCCAAAAATAAAATAATATTTTTATTATTTTTAGGACCATTCATTAATTAAATAAAATGGTTCATTAGTTATTTAATAAAATAGGGTTTGATTTAATTAATAGAATCTCCATTTAAAATCCAAATATTTTCAAAACCAAATCAGTAGGTTTTATTTGGAAATAAAGAATATTTGGGAAAACTTGTTTTAAAATAACCTTTTATTTTAGGGTCCATTAATAATTAAATACAATAGACCTTCATTATTAAATCAACTAGGATTTATTTTATTTAAGATATTTATTTTGAAATCTAAAATAAAATCAAAACATTTCAGTAGGTTTTATTTGAGAATATCAAATGTTTGGAAAACTTATTTTATATAATTTAATAAGTTTTGATGTTTCAATTAAATTGGTAAAACCTTTTATTTAAGTAAAGTTGGATATTAAATCCTTATTTATTTATTTAAATCATCCTTTATTATTTTTATTCAAAACAAAAATGTTTGATTTCCAAAGTTTGATCAAGGTTTAATTTGGCTTTATAAAGTAATCTTTACTTATAAAATCATCTTTTCCTTTTGAAAAACCAAATCTTTTATTAAGAGATCAAAATAGTAATTCCAAAGTATTTTAATTTTCTTTACTAAATGTTTAACTTTTTAAATCCTTTTAGGATTTTATTTAATCCAAATAGATTTAAAGTTTCCATTTAAATTCAAAAAGTTTCTTCTGGCCCTGAAATCAAACAAAGTTTTATTTTATTCATTTATTTTTTCACATTACAAGATTTGGTAAATCTTGGGATGTGACACTTTCATTGGCTACATCTTATGGTCTTCTCGTTCATCAAATGGATGTTAAGACGACTTTCCTAAATGGAGAGTTGGATGAGGAAATTTACATGGATAAGCCAGATGGTTTTGTGGTAAGTGGTTAAGAAGGAAAGGTGTGCAAGCTGTTGAAGTCTTAATATGGCCTAAAACAAGCCCCTAAGCAGTGCCATGAGAAGTTTGAAATAACTTTAACTGCTGCAGGATTTGTTGTAAATGAAGCTAACAAATGTGTATACCATCGCCATGGTGGGGGTGAGGGAGTCATCCTTTGTTTGTATGTTGATGACATACTTATTTTTGGAACCAACCTTAATGCAATTAAGGAAGTCAAGGATTAATTAACTCATTCTTTTGAGATGAAGGATCTGAGAGTAGCTGATGTTATACTGAACATCAAGCTATTGAGAGATGATGATGGTGGGATTACGTTGCTTCAGTCTCACTATGTGGAAAAGGTCTTGAGTCTTTTTGAGTATAGCGACTGCAAGTCTTTTCCTACACCATATGATCCTAGTGTGTTTCTTTGAAAGAATCTAGGAAATGCTAGAGACCAATTTAGATACTCTCAAATTATTGGCTCGCTTATGTATTTAGATAGCGCCATGAGGCCTGACATCGCCTTTGCTATGAGAAAACTCAGTTGATTTGTTTCAAATCCAGGAGATGATCACTGGCATGCTCTTGAGAGAGTTATGCGCTATCTAAAAGGCACTGCGAGCTATGACATTCACTATACCGAGTATCCGAGGGTACTAGAGGTTTATAGTGATTCAAATTGTATATCTGATGCTGACGAGATAAAGGCCACGAGTGGATATGTATTCACACTTGCTGGTTGCGCTATTTCTTGGAAGTCTTGCAAGATGACCATCTTAACAAGGTCAACTATTGAAGCAGAACTCACAGCATTAGACACAGCCACTATTGAAGCAAAGTGGCTTCGTGAAACCTTGATGAACTTACCTGTGGTTGAAAAACCAATACCCGCAATCCTTATGAACTGCGATAATCAAACTATGATTTTCAAAGTAAATAGTTCTAAGGATCATATGAAGTCATCAAGACATGTGAAGAGGAGACTAAAATCTATCAGAAAAATGAGAAACTCTGGAGTTATTGCATTGGATTATATCTAAACATCTAAAAACTTGGAAGATCCCTTCACAAAGGGTCTATCACGCAACGTGATAGACAATGCATCGAAATAGATGGGTATGAGACCCACAATATAAGTTTTCCACATCGGTAAACCACTCTATGTGATCAGAGATCCCGTGAATTAGAATTGGGAGACAAGCTGTTGGTTAGCTGAGAGGAAAGTATCCCTACTTTAATAAACACCACTCCATAAAGATGCAATACTTTCCTATTCTGCACGGCAGGTTGATATATTATCTTAATATGTTCTAATTGGCTTATCTTAAGCCGAGATGTTGTCTTGCAGAACATGTTTTAAAGAACACACCTATATGAGTCTGACTGTGAAACGTCATAGTGTATGAGAGTAGGGTGCTGTTTAATAAACTCATGAAAGGCCATGGAGTATGACGCATAAGCTCCAGCCGTGGGGAAGTACCACGGTAGCCTAGTATTGGTCAAGACTTTTTGTGAATCTAGGTTTGAAAAAAACTTGCAGTTCAAGGCTAGTCCACTGGACAAGTTGCAGCCTAGTATAACATGAAGCTCTAGGTGGAAGTTCAACTTAACAGTCTCCACTATAGTACCGATATATAAACAATATTTTGGAACCAAAGGCAAAATTCATGTGCCTTTGGGATCTGGTGGGGGATTGTTGAATTTTTTTCCTAAATAGGCCCAGCCCATTTATTACATACTCAATAATTTCTGAAATCCTAGAGGCCCACTTGGCCCATTCATGCAAGACAAGAGGTGGGACAAAAAATTTAGTTCCATATTGCTAGTAGAGTGGAAGTTGGACCAGTTTATAAGGAGAGCTCTTCCACCACTTGTACGAGCTTGAGAAGAGAAGACATATACACGCGCGCTCCTCATCCTCCTCCCCGCTTGCCTCGCCACGCCTCTACGCACACGTTGTGGGTTATGGGTTGCGGGAATCTCGTCGATCCGAGCTTTATTGACATGGATATGCCCTACGGGTACCTGGCGTTAGCATACCTCGTCCAGCCCAGTGGAAGCCCACAAGCAAGACCTGCTGCAATCGTGAAGCCCAAGGAGACTTCAGATGGCCCAAGCCCGAAGAGAACTCGACTTCTTGGAGGACATAGTCAAGTGTAGATAGAATTTTAAAGGGGTTAACCCTAATCTATAACCGAATCGACCTACCCCGAGACCTAGTCTCCCCATATAAAGGCCAAGAGGGCACGACAGGGAGGATCTCTCAACTCTCATACCCTAGACACACCTCACACCAGATTGCATTTGTGCACCCTTGTAATCATCGGCATCGCCATCAATCAAGAACACACAAGCAGGAGTAGGGTTTTCCCTTCGGGTACCTGAACCTGGGTAAACTTCGTGTCCCCTTGCTGTGAGTTTGTTAACCGCCCCGGGATCTCTAGCCTCCCCATCTTCTCTAAACCCAAGTCCATAACAATGGGCATCGACGAGTCGAACCCTCGTCATTTATTTTTTCCACGCATGAATTGTATATGAATAGTAGTATAGAAGCTGAAACGTTTTGCTCGAGTGGATTTTTAATACGAGCTAAGTGGAAATGAATATGAACTGAGTGGATGATGTCCGGTTTCTAGCTGCCGCCTGTTCGCTTCAGCTTCCGTCTCTTTGTTTCATCTCCTGCGCAACCTATTTGCCTTTCCTCTATGCCTATAAGAGAGAGAGGTCGTGTCTCCACTCAGACATACCATCGCACACTCCTTTGCGCCTCCAGTTCTAGAGCACTGCGCTACCTAGATCTTCTCCATCCCGTCTTGCGGCATGCACCACGAGCCGGGACAGTAGGGCTCCGAGGCCCCGCTGCTTCGAGTCCTGTACGGGAGAAGGGCGATAAGGTTTTTGGGGAGCGCTATTGGCGTGACTACTGGCTTCATCACGGACTCCTTCACGGATAGCGGCAGCTCCGACGTCTTTCCCAACGAGGACTTCTTCCCCGGTATCAGCAACCTCTTCCTCGACGACATGGCTGACGATGGTGCCAACGCTAATACTGGCGGTTCCTCTGTTGTAATGTACATCCTCTTTCTCAATCTTGTTTATCCTAGTCAGACAGTATGTCGTTCCTTTTGGTTTGATGTAGATCTCGTTCTGATCTTATCTCAAGTTCTATGCCTTGCAATCCGTTTAGTTATCTGTCTTAATCTGTATCCGTTTGTTGACATGATTAGTTTATTTTTAATTATTCTATTCATGTTTTATCTAGCATCGTGGTTAATTCTCTTGGTAATATGCTCTTTTACTCAGTAATATGAGTTTACTTGTTTATGTAACGATCAGACTTGTGTTCTTTGTTGAATTTTGACGCGAGTGCAAAAGTTCGAATTATCAGCTTCATTGTACAGTCACCATTCTACGCAAGCAAATTCGAACCTGCACTTTGCGAGTTCAGCTGACTGTATCGTGTCTTTTTTTTCACAGTTTTATGGAGGATTTGACGATTTGCCCA
Organism: Avena sativa; assembly: GCA_916181665.1. Classification (NCBI taxonomy): domain Eukaryota; kingdom Viridiplantae; phylum Streptophyta; class Magnoliopsida; order Poales; family Poaceae; genus Avena; species Avena sativa. Next base: position 39,341,264 of record OV702285.1, on the reverse strand, counting down.
GTTTTACTTTTTAATTTGATCATTTGCCACATCCTGTGTCATAGACATGTGCTGATCAATATAACAAATGATCAAATTTCAAAGTAAAATGGGGCAAATGATCGAATATCTCCTACTCCCTCTAATCGGAAATATAAGACGTTTTAGCTTTGTGAATCGAATGTATTTAGACGTCTTTTAGTGTATAGGTTCGTAGAGGTTCGGAGTGAACCTATACCCTAAAAAGGTGTCTAGATACATTCGTTTCACAAAGCTAGAATGTCTTATATTTCCGAACGGAGGGACTACTACATAGGCACCGTTGGAGTTTGCTCTGAGTGTGGTCATTTTCATTCCCGTGGATCACTTTAACCACCCCTCATTAGGACCGTCAGATCGACATCCGGTGGGCGCGCGCGTGACCTCGCTGGAAGTCAGATCGAGATCGACAGAAATTTAGAAATTATTACGTTCTCTAACCCATTCGCTCGGGCCGCCGCCGCCGCTTGGTCCTCGTACGCGCCCAAGCTTGCTGCATCCTCCCCGGCTCCCTATCCTCGCCGCCCGAGTGCCCCTCCTACGGCTGTCCACTGCCGCGGATCATCATCCCCCGACGCTCACCCCTGTAAGGTACGCTTACGCTCCCATCTCACCGTGGATCTGATCTTCTGTAGATCCATTCCCCTTCGATTACATCGATTATCTGCCATAAAATTGGGTGATTTGGCGCAACGATCGGTATCTGAAACATTTTGGCGGCTCGATTAGGTGCGTGCGTCATGTTAAAACAAACATTTAGTGCGTGCGCTAGGTTAGGTTTAAACCGTGAATTGCTGCCTAAAGAGCTGTCCAACTGAAACCCTCTTCTTAGACATCTTGCTGTCTAGGAAATTGATCCTATTTGCTGATCAGTCGGTCGGTCACCTCTTCGATTTTTTGTATGCATATATCGGAACCAATATAGCAAGCCTGCTCATTAAGAAATTTCCAGTGGCTTCTGATGACAAAACAAAAATAACCAATTGGCTGTTGCTCAAGCATTGAGTTGTCTAGTCTTTTTTTCTTCTGAACGAAGAGAGCATTGTAGATCACTAAATTATGACGTTAAAATCTAGTAGCAGTATGCCCAACACAGAAGGAAGAAACACTATCTTTTACATACAGTAAATTACCTGCACAACTCTCTCCTACCTATTTTAGCAATCTCATGAGCAACCTGATCAGTCCCTCACCAGACATGCTGGATTTTTGCATCAGGGAAAGAAGTACTTCAGAGGGCAACCTTTTTATACGTCAACAACTAGCCCTTTGGTTGAGAAATTGGATAGTTAGATTTTAGTAGTTTTTTTTGGGCATTTGGGGGCAAAAGGAGGATTTGGATAGGTCTGCTCAAGTATTGGTATTTCATTGCGGTATTCTGCCTTATGCATGCATGTACATTAGTGAATGCCGTTTAACTGTTTTGGCTATACTCTGTTGCATCTATACAGCGGCTTTCAGTACCGCCTAGAATAGCATTTTATTGTACTCAAACTAGATTCTTCCTTGTCTCATTCTTTTCCCTCTTATCTATTATCCCTCATCAGAAATAGTTCAAATGGCAACCAATGGATCATCTGGCAAGAATCAGGAAATCAGGTCAAAAGGAAAGTGGAAGGCAACCACAGATCCCAAGTTCAACTTTCGCACTAACCAACATGAAAATCGGTCCCAAAACGGTGCAAGAAAGCACATCACATGCTATTGCTGTGGGTATCCAGGCCACTTTACACAAGAGTGCCCTCGATGGAATGGTCCACCTGCTGCCCCGCTTGGGAGTTCACCTGGAATGGTCCACTCGCTGCCCTCGATGCATATCACATGCTATTGCTGTGGGTATCCTGGCCACTATACGCAAGAGTGCCCTCGATGGAATGGTTCACAAACCGCCCCACTAGGGAGTTCATATGGCAGGCAAGAAACCATCCATGTTTCAGAAGATCAATGTTTAACATTAGACCCATACCAACAAAATATAGAAAGTAGATTTCGTCAGGACCAAATGGATGGGGTAATCACCTGTATGGTTTGCGGCGAGGAAGGACATTACACTTGTGACTGTCCTATGAAGGATCAGGAGGACAAAGTCATTTGCACACTCTGTAGCAAAAAAGGCCATTGTGGTTTGTGGTGTTGCCAGAAGAACAAGTCCGAGAATCTGGCTTGCACCCGCTGTGGAGAAATAGGGCATAGTGCTAGTACAAATGGTCTCAGTTGTTCGAGTTGTGACGAATATCATCCTCACGGAGAGTGTCAAATGAACAAGGTTACATGCTTTGTTTGCGATTCTCAGGATCATTATCTTGCTCAATGCCCCATTAATTCTGTGTTGACTGCAGTGTATAAGGATCAGAGAGAGAACTTCCAAGCTGCTCTGCGACTTACACTATCAAAAGAAGGCAACACATTATCTACACCTGCTAAGCCTTCCACAGAATCACAAGTATGTAAACCTAGTTTTGCTAAACAATTAGCAGGAAAAAAGCCAACACCAAGAAAATGTTACAGCTGTGGTGAGGAAGGCCACTTCTCCAATTGTTGCCCCTCAAAACCAAAAGTGCGGACCCCCAACAAGTCAAATCCCAACGTTAGAACAGGCAACGCAACAACACCAGTGTTAAAAACGATATACTTGGAATGCAACGAAGAAGGTCACTATGACAATCATTGTCCTCAGAAGTTCGGAGCTACATCGACCAACCTGTCCAGAGAGTTAAAGGAGAGCAGCATAATACCTACATCCTCCAACCTGTCCAAAGAATTGGAAGAACAGGACCCCAGTACTGCTAAACATTCATCAGAAATGAAGCTGATATCATCAGTTGGATGTTTTAGCTGTGGCGAGGAAGGGCACTGGGCCAGGAGTTGTCCCTTAAAACATCAAGTATTGAACATCGACAAGTCTAGTCCTTTGGTTACAGTAGACAATATACCAACACGAGTGTTGGTATGTTTCAGTTGCCGTAAAGAAGGCCACTATTCCTTTCAATGCTCTCAAAAGCGCCAGAAGCGTTAAGATTTCGCACTAAGAGCAGTTGGTAATGCAAAAGGCTGTACGAAAGGTTTGCTTGGATTTATTAAAAGTGTGTTTGGATTTACGAAAGGGTTGCTTAGATTTAAGAAAAGGTTGTTTAGATGTATACATGATTTATTCCTTATTTAAAATTTTAAAATTGAACCCATATTGACTACAGATTTCGTTATATTTTCAATGACGCCAAGAAGCAGCTGGAAAAAAAGAGTTTGGCACTAAAATACAACCAAGGGAGCCGAGAAGAACCTGGAAAAAAGATTTTGGCACTAAGATACAACCAAGGAAGCTTGGTACCAAGGAAGCTTGGTAAGATACTCACCAAGCTGAGCCAGATCTCCACCTCTTGATGTCCATGCCACAAAATACTTTGCTTCATAGCACACAGTACAACCTTTCGTCTGTCGTTAAAGTTGTAGGTATTCATATTTGTACCAAAATGATTGAACTTCCAATCATTATTCACACTCAGTAACATCCAGTCTATATATGATATGATCCATATTCGTATGCATTCTCTGTTCGGAAGTATGGGAAAGAAAGTGGGAAGTGCACTATCTGATTCGTTTCCCACCCCTATATGTAAGCAATAGTGTTGTATATTTTGTGCAGTTCAAATAAACTTCAACTTTGCATTACCTCTCCGTGCTAGCATGTCTGGTTGCGTACCATGCTACCTTCTTTGGTATGACCATGTGTTCTAGTTGCCAAAAATGACCAGCATTTAAAATACCATTGTTTATAATTCTGTAGCAATCATATAACAGAACCTTTCGCAGATGTATTGCTCGTATTGTACTCCAAACTTTGATTTTTTTTATGAAGGATTGATAATGGCAAGGTCCTACGTTAATCTTGGTCAATGGTGACCATTATTTCATGACCTGTTTGTGCGTGTGCGTGCATGGGTGCCTACGTGTGAGTGTGGAGGAAATGGAGGTTTTGTTAATGGTTAACATCTGGAAACCTGATAATAGATCTATTACATATTTTTTCCCGTGATGACCTTGCACCCTGATTGCAGGTTGGTTGAAAGTATGAGGAAGGGACTACACCCTCAGATGCAGTGGATCTCATATGTGACACAGAGTGGCAGGCTGATCAACGTCATGATGACGAAGGTGAACCATACCGGCAAAGTGTACCATATGAGGGCAAAGCGGCAGATGGCTCAAAGCCTGGGACAGATCGCGAAGTTCAAACGCCGATACGAACAGGAATCAGAGGAGAACAAAGACAAGTAGGGTGTTGCTTGCAAAGGAGCTATTGATTCTCCTTAGCCTTGAGCAGATTCGTTGACTGCGTCAGGTTTTAGTTTCTGAGCTTCGCTAATGGATTTTTTTTGGTTAATTCCATGAGCTAGTCTTGTAACTCAAAGAAAATTCGGTTTAACCACTGAACTCGTTTTAAGTTCTGCTATTTGCTTCTTGGGTCGACCTTCATTTGTTGCTCTGTTTTGCTGGAATTTCTGCAAAAGAATAGTGCAACCAGTTAGAATCATGATAGTCCAGAGTGCTGTACCTTTCTTTATATCTTTCTGGACTTGCTTATTTCAGTTTACAGAACCCGATCTGGCACATGTTTGTATTTTCATGCTTTGTTTCTATCGAAAGTTTTGTCACGGAAAATTGAGAAGCTACATCATGTGCGACCGCCGGAAACTTGGATTTCACCGTAGTAATTTGAGGACAGGTAAACATATCTATAGAAATAAAACTCAGACCCTTCATGCAGATCACAAGTACATAATTATGACCTTATGGTTACTGCGTAAATCATGTGGCGTAGTTTTTCGATATGGTGACTAATAACGTGTGGTATTTTCCCCATGGTTGTGGTTTGGACGAAAAGAACCATATGCATTTTAATTTGTCTTGTTAGCTGGTTTAAATGTATAGTTTTCTTGTTAAGTCTTGGCTTTTACAGTCTAGTGACTTTGTATTTTGTGTCAATGTTTGGCTCGATGTGTTAGATTCCGATTCAGATTTATCCGAATGACCGTTTTTCAATGGCTCTCACATAACTGGGTACTTGCTATCGGAAACACAGAGGATTTTGCCTTGTATATGCTCATCAGACCGTTTTTCAATGGCTCTCACACATAGGAGTATGCAGGTCCATCAAAAGATTCATAGTCGAATGTTCTGGTATCCCGATATACCTACTCCTGTGAGTACCATTCTCACAGGCTGATCCCCACTAAAAACTACTGTACTCAATATAGGTACGGAATATTTGGCCGAATTGCTACCGAAAAGTTTGGCCTAAAGGAGTAGTTCCTTGTGTCCACATATATAGGTACTACTTGATTTATTTTCTTGTAAAAGCTATTGGACTTCTACAACCTCAATAGCTACGGAAAATTTTGGCCGAATCTGCTATCAACACGTGCCGATTTTCTAGGGCCATGGAACGGAGGACGCCACGAATGACATGTCTCACCATCGCAGCGGAGCTCCCCCTCTCGGCAGACGGGCCTGCCACGTGGTCGGGCGCGAGATTCCCTCACGCGGCTAGGTTGTCGCACGCGCCCCTTTCGTGTCCCGTGTGCGCTATGGGCCCATCGTCATCGGCCGCGGGTGGTAGCATTGTACTACTCCTCTGCTGGTCACTGCTTAGGGCATACTAGAATTGAGACGCCATCCTGTATGGAGGTGGAGGCGGGCTGGTGGAGCAGTGTACTGACGACAAACGAGGAGAGCAGGCGATCGAGCTGGGTAATCACAAACGACTACTCTGCATTGTTCTGTCTCCATACCCACGCATTCTGATGAAAAACTCAAAACACCGGTAAACATTATATCCGCGATGCCTCCTATGCCCACAACTGGACGAAGAAAAAAAAGAAAGTGAATATTATCTAAGTATGAGCTTGCATCAATGTCATATTGTTACATGTTCATGAGCCGACACTTGCTACAAGTTGGAGTGCGGCAAGACTGACCTCCTCGCTCTACTGAATTTCAATCACTCTATTGAACTAGCCACTAAAACTCTGTATATATGCATCATCGATATGTGCCTCCGGTTATCATTTATAGCCGCTACTTTCTCTGTTTCAGGGCTTAAGGCGTCCTTATTTTGCGTGTTTTTTCTTTGACAAAAATTATTTTAAATACGTAAAGAGTTTTGGTATAAAACTAGTATCACCGGAAAGTATTTTTCAATATGAATCCAACGGTACTAATTATGT